>OZ025301.1:183360096-186306346 GCA_964019185.1 Maratus speculifer
TTTTTTTTTTTTTTTTTTTTTTTTGTAATGGTAAAAAACGACTAGTCGAATTATTAGATGAAAATAATATTTAAATCTTTCTAATAAATGGCAATGAAAAGAAATACAATAACAATAAACTACCTATTGTCACGAAGTCTTTTTCTAGATGCGTTCTTAATTATACAAAGGCGTAGCACCTAAAGTTAGCGTTCAGTCCGTCCGTCTGTCCGCATATAATAGAGCAAAACTACCCAACCGAATTATTTGAAATTTTGAAATATATAACTGTTGCATAATTTTCTCGAGTCATTTCAAATTTTATGAAAATCGGATGTATTAATTATCGGATGTTTAAATATAGGGACAATCAAAAAATGATCCGTTACATTACGGCCAATGGGAAAGAATTGTTTCAAGCGCATTTCAATGATGCTATATTCTTCCAAACATAATAAAATTGATATGCATCTATGCAGTACGTACTAAAATATACATTCTGTATAACATGTCGTGCAAAGAATCATTGTAATTAATTTACAAAGCCACACAAAAATATTCCATTGCATAATAATATAGAAGGAAATGTTGTTTGGAGCGTGTTTTAATTATATTAAACGATTTCACGTTTTATGAAATTGTTATACATTGCTGAGTTTTACTACAAATTACTTCCTGTATAATAGAAAGCAGATAGTATTTACAGGGACACTCAAAAGATTTTGTCTACTATACTGTATCCGAAGTACTGTATACTATTACACCAAGATGTCAATATTTTAAAAACTTCCTTATAGTATGAACGCGCCTCATTTGCTTCGTTTGACGGGCAATTTCTTTCTTGATTTTTTAAGTGCTTCAAAAATATTTCAAAAGTAATAACAGTAGATAAAAAATGGCTTTTTCAAAATATAAATTAAATCTCTATTTAAATAGTATTTTTGGGGGAAAAAACTCTAAAAAATTAGACAAATTTAAGAAAAGATCGGGCATTGCAGTAATATCTAGTTTAGTACAGTATAGTCTTTATAATGTACATGCCTTGCAGAAGATGGTTAAATATCATAGCCTATAAAACTTGTGTAACTGAATTATGTCTACCGATTTCAGCATTAAATATCGCATAAAATAAGTCTTCGATTTAAAAACTGTCTGCTTTAATAGGTTTATAACGCAATTGTCTTTAAGACTACCATTTTACATGTTCTTATATGCAATGTAATTTTGACATTTTAAGCCGAGAAAGTAAAAAAAATACGATATTTTTAATTACTGCAGTAGAAGCATTATTTACATTTTATTTTATTTATTTTATTTATTTATCTATTTATTTATTTTTAGAATAAGGATATTCATTGATTCCCACAAAAAAATTAAATGCAAAAAATATTAATTGTCACAATTGCAAAATTAATTGTCACAAAAATTCTAGGTCAGAGACGTGCAGACTAATGTAAGCTAACTTGAATTTGGGTAGCAACTGCTCAAAAAATAAGAGTCATGACTGTATTTGCAACTCAAATAAGCGGGAATATCCTTCATTTCACACTTTTACCATTAGAAGTCGGAAAACGTCAGCATTTACCGACATGATTTGTAAAAAGCCCTAAATGGAAGCGTTTAATAGCATTTTTCAACCTTCTACCAATTCTGTTTGGTAACTGCGAGGGTTTACTGGTAAAATCTAAGATTCGCCATTTTCGTACTTATTACGGTAGCATATATATATATAATAGAGATGGGCATTATTTAAGATAACAGGATAAATATTCGTAATATCAACCAAAAACTTATTATTCAGTAACAGATTACCAAAAAGTCCCTGTTAATTTTGGAACGCCTCGTATGATAAGCATTTTAAAAGAAGCAAATAGCAAGGCTAAAAAATTTTTTAGGAATGAATATTTATACATTAATAAAAGTTTAGTTATATAAAATCTATTTCCTAGCTTATAAATCTATTTGAATTCTAAGACAAAGAATTTCTATTACTGCAAAAAATAAAATCCCCAACAGCATTAAAACGCTTTTGAAACACAGAGAGAGAAAAAAATGCCTACGCACAAAGAAAAACTACCAGATTTTCCTTTTGACGCAACACTATCCTTCTACGACTCTAAGACATTAAAAATCCTTTTGGTCTAATCAAGTGCGCCAATCACATGAATAATTGTCCGTTTGCTATCTGAAAAGTTCACGAGGTAAAATCTCTCAAAAGCTACGGATATTTAAAAACACCTGGCTTCGGTTTTTTTCCAAAAATTATTTTATTGTTTGAATAATTTTATAACGCTCACAGTTACAAAGATTAAAGCAATAAACGTGTTTTTAGAATATCGAAAACTATACTTATTGAAAAAAATGAGTGGAATAATAAAAACTGCATTTATCGAACAAGTAGACAGAATACTGAAACTGAAATGGGGGGAAATGTGTTTTTATTCAAGCGTATGTATTTAGTAGGGCGGAGCGTAAAAAACTTTTTTTCGAAATTCTTTTCTTCCTAGCGCGGAAAAGTTGTCTAGTGCTATCAGTAATATACTCACAAAATTTCAAAACAATCAATAAATATCTTCCGGTTCCACTTTTTGGTCGAAATATGCAATTTTAGCCAAAAATGTTGTAATTTTTCACATTTCAGTAATATTTTTAAATTTCAATTTTTTCTTCGCCCTAGTGCGGAAAAACTGAAAGAGTACATAAGGAACACAAGTTCAAAATATTAGAGTAATTAAAAAATAATTTCTGGTTCCACTTTGGGTTCTAAATATGGGAAATTTGTCGAAAATTACACAAATTTCCACATTTTAGTCATTTTTTTATTTTTCGATTTTCTATTCCCGCTGGCATGGAAATGTTAGAAAAATATGCAAGAAACATAAGTAAAAAACTTTAGAATAATTAATAAATATCTTCCATCTTCCTTTTTGGGGTCTAAAAATGTCAAAGAAGCCAAAAAGTATGTAACTTTTCATATTTCAGCGATTTTTTTTCTTATCAATTTTCTCTTCTGACTGGAGCGGAAAGTATGGAAAATCATATGAGAAATATAGCAGAAGACGTTATTGGTGACACTTGCCCTATATAATGGCAGCCAGGTTCTTCTATAAGTGTCCAGTATTCTTCAAGCACTCTCTGCGTTTCCTCAATATTCCTCTGAATTAAAGTTTGATCTTTTCGACGGTCAAAATACAATCTTTTCGATGTATTGGTGGATATGAAACTCTAATCTTGGACTTGGAATTTCATGTGATATTTCTTTCTTTCTCTGCTTGTGTTATGCCTGTCTATAACATTAGACATGTCGTCACGTGTCACAACTCGCAAGTCTTCAAGAAATGCGCCTGTTACTGATACTACAACTCGGTCGGACACTCCTATTGTGTCTCAAGTTCTGGCTAGGGCAGGATGACGGGTTGTTCATGATATACTTATAGTATTTATGTTCGAATGCAATGACACTAAAGGTTTATCACTATGATCGTGACACAGTTGTTCATTAACAAGACTAAAAGATTTAAATAACTGTAAGTCTTTGATGAAGCAGTAGTGATTGTTTTTTTCCCTTTTATACCATTTTCTGAAATTTTCTTATTCTTTTTCGAGCCTGCTCATTCATTTACTAAGTTTCTGTGTTGTGGACCGTGTTTCCGAATGTGTCAATTGGGTCTATCCGCAATTTCCTTGAAGTTCTTTAATCCTTAAGAAACTGTCTTTCAATTCTGGAATTTTTATATCACGTGGGCATTTACATCGTTTTAGATATGTACTCCTGTAAGAAAAATCCTCAAACAGACATTTCCCCCCCTTCCAATAAGAAAATTTTCAATTTTGACTTCGTCTGTTCTTTAGCGTCAAACTTCTTTATACTGTTGTGTTTATCATTATATGAATTAATAATTTGGACTATTCTTGGACTAGAAAAAGATGGAACTGAGGAGCCTGCTACATTGCTTCAACTATTTCAGTACATAATGCGCTATAACCCGAAAGGTGGGCACGATTTTTGATTATATTTCGATTCATTTTTCACCAGCAAAAAAGTACATTATATGTCCATAAGTTGGTAGAACGCCAGTTCTTAATTCAGTAGAATCACCAAAAAGTGAGATAAGACAAATCCCGTGTATACTGCGCTTTAATTGGGATATTTCTGTGTAATATTTTTCATGCACACTATTAGTTCAACACAATATTCAGTCATACACAATCAACACAATTAAAAATTAATGTTGTAAACACTTTCAAATGTATTACTTTTCAATAAAATATAGAAGATAAATTGAATAGCCTCATTACGAACCTATCACGAGCAGAGCATTAAACCAACAGTAATACTACAGTAAACGAACAGAAAGCTGAACTTATAACAGAAATTTCCCCCAGATCTCTTTTAATTCGATTTTTCTATGATTTTTGAGTACATTAATGCCATGAATTTGCAAGTTTACGTAATAAAAGTCAAATCAGAAGATATTTATTGATTATTTTAAATTTTTACACTTATGTTTGTCATATGATTTTCCGAATTTTCCGCGTCAGCGAGAAGAGAAAATTGATAAGAAAAAAAAATCTCTGAAATGTGAAAAGTTATATACTTTTTGGCTATTTTGACATTTTTAGACCCCGAAAAGGAAGACGGGAGATATATATTTATTATTCTAAAGTTTTTTACTTATGTTTCTTGCATATTCTTCGAAAATTTTCATGCCAGCGGGAATACAAAATTGAAAAATAAAAAATGACTAAAATGTGAAAATTTGTATCATTTTCGACAAATTTCCCATATTTAGAACCCAAAGTAGAACCAGAAGATGTTTTTTAATTACTCTAATATTTTGGACTTGTGTTCCTTATGTACTCTTTCAGTTTTTCCGCACTAGGGCGAAGAAAAAATTGAAAAAATAAAATATTACTGAAATGTGAAAAATTACAACATTTTTGCTAAAATCGCATATTTCGACCCAAAAGTGGAACCGGAAGATATTTATTGATTTTTTTAAAATTTTGTGAGTATATTACTGATACCAGTAGACAACTTTTCCGTGCTAAGGAGAAAAGAATTTCGAAAAAAAGTTTTTCACGCTCCGCCCTAGTATTTAGTGAGTGACGCTTGCAGATTATTAAAAAGCAAGGATTTAATGTCGGCCATCTTTGGTCATAATTTTAATGGGAAGGAATATGCGTTTGAAAAATGGAATTAAAAGATATACGGATTTAATTGTTGATAGAAAGTTGTTTTATCGCACGGGAGAAAATCTTTGGTTTTTGTAGTTAGGTGAGTAAAACGGTGGCAATCTTTGACTTTGAATATTTAAAAGGGATATTACTTTATACTCATATGATGTGGGGAAGGGGGGGGGTGGTATTCTGGCGCTATGATTTTTTTTAATAAAGTGTTTATTACTGGATTTTTTTTATTATTATTATTTTGTCATTATTGCGTCATTAGAAAATAACAACTCGAAAACATTATTTTCGTAATTTTATTTTACTGAAAAAAAGAAGAAAAATAGCCTGGTGAGGGCAGCGCCATGCGAAAAGGGGGAGGGCCAAGGGGGCGGTCGGTCCGGACGCGGAAATTTATAGGGCGCCAATTTTATACTACCAACATCATTTTTTGGCCTGTCACAACTTTTTTTTTTGGGGGGGGGGGGGGCTTAATGCACATACGAAATTTGTTGGATGAATGACATTTGATTAATTTTGATTATTTGACAGATATTGATTCGAGGATGTCAAAATTCGAATTTCAAGTCAAGGTACAAACAAATAGAGATCTTTTTTTTTTTTACAAATTGTATTGTTAAACCGGTGTTATTTTTTATGGAAGATATTTCTGATCGTTTATAAAAAGTTAATTTCTAAACCGCCAGTTTTAGAGGCATTGTACCAATTGCAAAAATGTTTTAAACTTTCTTCTCCATCATATAAATATCAATTTACATTAAAATAATTATTTTTTAAATTGTTAAGAAATTACATATTTTATACAGTATTAAATAAGTTTATAACCTTTATTTAGAAAAAGTTTCTATGTTTTTTAACAGGTAAAACAGCATAAAACTTCTACGGGTAAAACTTAGTGAGTTATGATACTTATGAAATTTCAACGAGGAAAAATGCATTTTTAGTGCAAGAAAACGATAATAATGCGTGAAATGCAAAGCATCACAGCTAACTAAGTTTTTGTCTTGCAAAAATTAAATTTTTAACATCAAATTTATTTTAAAGGTGCATGTTTATCTGAACTAAAACAGAGTCTACACTTATATATCAAAATTATTTAAGATATCTTAATTAAAGTCCCTCTAATAAAAATGTCTGTTGACAGCATATTCTCATTGATTAGTTATTACGTTACAAAAATAACAGGTTGTTGAAACCTGTTACCTGTGAATGTGTGGAACGATGTAACCTGTTAACCAAAAATAACTATATTTCCCATCTCTAATATATAATATAATTGTACTTATGTACATATTCAAACAAAATACAACAAATGTTATTACTGAAAAATAAATCCAAAGAGTCACATATTATAAACAATTTTATAAATGTAAAATAAAATTTCTATCTTCGTTTTTATAAGCTGTTTGTATTGATAAGAGAATAAAGCAATATTTTTAGCATCAGCAATCGTTAATTAATAGCAGACTAGTTTTCAGTGTATCGCCATCAGTGCAAAAAATGATGGAATTTTGCTTTTAAATGTAGAAGATAAGTATTTTTGAAGAATAAGTTGTTTGTCTATTCCCCCTTCCTTTTAGTAATTCTGTTGTTCAATAAACTTATTCCTCGTATTTAATTGATTCGCTTCCATATATATGAGCAAAATTCCATCATTCTTTGCACTGATAACGGCATGCCAAGTGCTACAGTAATAAGTCTACTATAAATTAAATATTTCTGGTGCTAAAAATGTTGCTTTATTTGCTTATATTGTATCATGCCAAATATCATCTTAAATAAATAAATCCCTATAATTCATAGAAATTTTTCGGTGGGGAATTTCTCACGATTTGCATTCTATAATGCTTTAAATTTTATTTTCTTAAAAGGCGCACAGCCAACAGAGGGGAAAAGTAGCTAAGATGGGGATTGAATCATTGGTATAGCTCACCGACATTCTACCAAATGAGCCTCTTGGAACGATACCCAGCCTGGCTACTATCATATGTTGGCAAGGTTACAACCGCAGCACAAGATGGAATATTTTTCTCGTGAGCCACCGAGTCTGGGGCAAAGACGAAACTATAGAGAACCAACTCGATGAAAAAGAATAAATCTATGTAA
This sequence comes from Maratus speculifer, assembly GCA_964019185.1. Classification (NCBI taxonomy): domain Eukaryota; kingdom Metazoa; phylum Arthropoda; class Arachnida; order Araneae; family Salticidae; genus Maratus; species Maratus speculifer. The sequence continues at coordinate 183,367,372 of OZ025301.1, forward strand.
TTCAAAAAAAGTTTTCGGAGGGAAATTTCTCACATCTTACATTCCATAATCAGGGTCCGACAAACTCCATGCGCCAGATAGTACGGGCGATTAAAAAATTCCTCTTGGCAACTAACTTTTTTACCTACTAATTAATTTTACTTATAAATTTTACCTACCATAAATTTAAATGGAACATCAAGAATTTCAATCTTGAAAATTCATTTAACAAATGGCATTTCAAATCAAAATCTTAAAATCATTGTTAATTTATGCGTATAATTTCTTCCTGAGAGATAAAAGTAAGGAAATTATTGTATCTACTGTTTTAATATTTAATTCCATAATTTGTTTATGTTTAATTTTTACAATAAAAAATGGTATTATTTAAAATTTTTTACTCACTCTGATTTCATTATTGAATAGTTAACTGGTTTTCAGCGAAATATAACACATACTGTAAAACATATCCCTAAAAGATAGTCGAATACGATTATGAGTAGCCAGTGTACCATTTTGCAAATGTTAGAGAAACAATTCTTCAAGCTATCTCCTAAGATTTTTTCCTGCCACCTAAGAATTTTCAACATTTGTCAGTCCCTGTCCATAATATTTCAAACCTAGGTTCGATTCCTGGCTTCGATGTTTTTTCCTTCTGTGGGTTGTGCACCTTTTAAGCAAATAAAATTTGAACTATCATCTTAATTGTCATTTATCTGAAATGTGCTTTTATTCTTTCAGTTATGTCATACGCCCTAGCCCTATCTGGAGCAAAAAAGTTTTCCTTACAAGAGGTTCTATCCGCATCAAATCACCCAATAAGATGAAACGGAAAGGTAAAAGTCAAGAAGAGACGCTTCCGGGCGCGGCTTCTGACGACAAAGAAGACGAGGCCAAAGACGGGACGTTTGTTTGACAAATGGCCTTTGACTCCCCGTGAGACTTACCGTGATAAATCGACGCTATCTTCCTATGTCATGCAACAAATCCAAGCACTTGGCAGCAAAACGACAGACAATTATTTTGGACCAAATAAAATCAAAGTAAAATATCAGTTACTGCAAAAATAATTCCTATAATATCTATACAAATAGTGCTTGCTATCAGAACGCAAAAAAGTATATTCGCAAAAAGAATGAAACATACGGACATCAAGCATTTAAAATTCTGATATTTTTGTGATATGCTCAAAAACGAAAATACAGAAAGTGGTTAAAAGAAAGAAAAATTTTTCCTCTGAGGAAAAAAAAAGAAAATTTATGTTTGAAAAATATGGAATTTTTGCGATAAGCAGAGATACCAGAAAAGTTTCGCTGTGGAGAAAAAGAGATATACCTTTGGAAAGTATGTAACAGTTGAAAACAGAAATAAAAAGAAAGAAGCATCATTGAAAAGTTTAGATGTTTGGGAAATTGCAAGCCAAAATAAAATTTTGGTGCGAAACGAAAGAATAATTGTGTTTCACATGTCTGTAATATTTCGAAAACAGTAATAATAAAATGGAAATATTCGCTGAGGGATTACAGTAGAAATATCTTTGGAGAGACTTAAATATTGTAAAAACAGACTTCAAAATTAGTAATGTTATCAGGGTGTGCTCAACATTTTAATAATAATACTGTTAATAATCGAAGGAAATAACACTTGTAATGTCAACGATTAGTATTATTTTAGAACAAAATGAAAAGAGGAACAAAGTACTAGAATAATAATTTGTGAATTCTTGAGATGATTAATAAGACTAAATTATTTGCCAAATTCGTGTACGTAACATTTTCCACAAAGTAAGCTTTATGAGCTTTTCTTTTAAGTATAGTAAGTTCTTTACAAAGCTCTAAAGAAAATAGATATAAAGCAGAATTTACGTAGATTTAAAATGCAGTTAATCAATAATGAACTATTCAGTCAAGTTATACATGTGTGCCTTTGAACAAATAACGTAAAACTATTACTATGGATTATCCAGAGTAGATAAGCCTCATTAAATCTTGAAGAAGCTTCTGTAAAAACTGTAGTCATTCTACATGCAAACATACTGTATATAGCGTTTCTAAAAATTGAAAAAGCATGTTGTAAAGAGAACAATTCACAGTAATTTTGGAACTCTGCTGCAGTTTGTGATACAGGAGCATCGACAAACGACAACATGAAAATAATGTATTGAACACTAAAGACGATGGCACAGAAATTATTTTAATTTCACAGAAATACAAAAAAAGATAAAATCAGATGACTACATCTGTGAGGGAACACTAACTGTGCAATCAAAATTTTTTTAAGATGCTCAGAATTTAAGTATTTCCCACTTTTTCTAGCTTATAGAGTAATATAAAGTTTTGACTTTTCATATACATAAATATATATATACATATATATACACATATATCTATATTTGTTACCTGGTCTTGTAAATAATCCTTCACATGTTAGTTATAATAATAGGGGAATCAAAATAGTAGATGCAACTGATGAGAATTTTGTGTTTATAAAATATATTTCGCTTGAACTTGCTGGCAACATTACACATTGGCAACATGACACACTGGCAACATTGACGTGCACAGTTTTTGATGCACGTCAGATGAGTGAATGTCGATTACATTGGTTAACTTATTTTAATTCGACAGGTATATATAGCATGTCAGTTTTTCAAACTGAAATAAGTTTTCTTAATTGCAACTAAATTAGCACAGGAGTGTTGCTATTCATTTTGTAACGACAGTTGAAACAACGGAAAAAACCTGCGCCGGTCGGATGTGGCTTCTAAATTAAAACTCTGAAATACTTGCGTCGGTTTGATGTGGCGTCCATATTGTAACTCCGTGAAATATTTACCTGAATTGGATGTAGATCCAACGGGGTACATTACGAAGCATTCACGTCAGTTGAATGTAGTATCTCAATTGAAACTCCGTGAAATAATCGGGTTAGGTGAAGACAACTCTCAAAATTGAAACTTCACAATTTCGACATAGTGTAGCATACCTGTTCAAAAGAAATTACTTCTGATATTTTTTTACAAATAATATTCTTATCTCTAACGTGACCAATGTGCATTGCTTTGTTGTCTCCTCTCATAAGAATTATTTCTGACAGTAAATTTCCTCCAAACAGTGCTTATTTTCATTAAGGCAATGATGAGTTCATGGGGGGGGGGGGTATCAGGAGTGCAGCTACCCCGAGGAGGGAATTTTAAAGGACGCCAAAGTTGCACAAAAATAATTATAGTAACCACTAAAGAAAGGGCGCAGTATTTTGCATTGCAAAGGTGCTAAAATCTTACTCTACTCGAAATTTTGTTTGGGATGTTAAAGCAATTTATGTCTCAACCTTATACGCCTTGAAATACATTAATCAGTGCAACTCGTGCTTAAATATCATACATCTTAAAAACAAAATTTTTACCAATGTTGTCACAATGTTTCATTTGAAATATATATTGTAAACTTATTATTCCCGTCAGATGAATCTAACTTTTTTATTGAATCCCGTATTTAGTAAATCATTTCTGAGGGCTTCTTTAAATTTACTTGTATTAATAGAACTGTTTCATCCTAAACAGTATCTTTAAAAGTTATCCAGAATAGCTTATTTTTGCACACATTTCTTTCTTGATTTTGTATGCATTAAAGCTGAAAAATAATTTACACGTTCAAAGAATACAAAAACAAAACATGTTCCGCTATTTCATGTAAAAAGCTCTTAATACTTAGGTATGCATAATTATTTTTAAACTTATGCACCTCTTGTTGTAGGCTTATTCAATTATTGAATACTTAGTATCCAGGTTTTTCTCAGTGCCAACTCTCAGTTAGATAATAGGGCTATTTTAAACAGTATACCCCCACCAAATGGTATTTAAACACGGTTTCCCATCTTTTCCCTTCTAACCTTGTGGTTCTCAACATACGGCCTATTTCCAACAGCAAGAAAGTTGTTTAGGGGAACAATTCAAGAATAGCTATTAACAGTGAATTTCTTATATTTTTCTTATATTTTTTGGACTGGGTCATGAATAGTATATAACTATATGTTGTTTCAGGCATGTTTTAAAGGTTTAAAATCTGAATGTAAAAAGTCATCAGCTAATGACTTATAATTACAAGCATGAAGAATGCATTGTTGCCACGTTGAATTTTATAAAAGGCAATCCGATAAACAAAGGGGAAATTTATACCAATAATAGGACTTCCAATTAAATAACTCTGCTCTAAAACTCACCTTTTTTATGCTGTTTATGAATGTTTGCATATACATTTGCATGCTTTATCCAGTGGCGCAGCCAACACTGTAAAAAAAAAATTCAATAGGTTATTAAAAATTTTTTAGTAAATTTGTATTCCACAGAATTTTTTAGTAACCATTACAAACATTTTTTTTGGAAGTGAAACAAGCATTTCTTTTGTAAACTGAACAAAAGAATTTTTTGTATAACTAACTTAAAAATTTTTAGTATGAGTCACCAAGCAAATTTTAGTAATAGCTCCAAAATTATTTTTAATAACCATTACGTTCGCCCGAAGGGCAAGAGGTTCCTTGGAGCTGCATCCAGACTTCTGAAGCGGAAGATTTTCGGCAAAACTGCAACAGATGGCAGCACCAAACATTGTAATTGATCCGACAGGATTTTCATAATCCCTTTACTAACGAGTACACACATTCGAGGCGTATTTGGCACTGGCCAGTATCGAACCCGGGACCTTTTAGTCTGGAGTCCGTTACTATAACCACTATGCTATCAAGGCCACACCAAGTGACTTTTAGTAATAGTTATTAAAAATATAAAACTATTAACTCTCTTCGTTGCTAACTTTTTTCTAGTAATTCTTACAGATTTTTTTGTAACCGACTAAGATTACTAAAATTTTTTTAGTAATTACAAGGATCACTAAAGTTTTTTTAGTAGATCGACACTTTTTTTTTTACAGTGAAGGGAGGGTTTTGGGGGTTAAAACCCTTCCCAGAACTAAGAAAAATTTCTAGAATTGTCGCTTATATGGATCAAAACCAAAGTTAATATTTAAACATTTTGGCGTTTTTCGGAATCCGCCGCTTTGTTAAATTAAATTTTATTCAACAAAGTGATTCAATTATATATTTTTAAAAATGAATCGAAAAGTTTCATGTTGTTAAGCGCATTTTTTAAAAAATTGCTGTCGGATTCTAGTAACCAGTGATTTAAATAACCGGCAAGTATTTTTATCTGAAATTCAACCCGTTCCCCCTAGAACCGAATTCTGGCTGCGCCACTGGTTTTATCTGTCCCGTAATTTGGAAATGGATTTATATTACTGTGTATGGCTTCTTCTAAGTAATAAGAGTTCTTATTTACAAATAGTAATTACATGTTAAAAGAAGACATTGGTGTTTAAAATGTACCTTATGTATGGGGATTGGTTAAAAAAAATGAAAGATAAAAATTATAGTAAAGATGTTGAGAACCACTATGCTAACATCATTTAGTTCATTATCATCACTTCGTAAAAACCTTCTATACTTCAATTGCTTATCATCAACAATAACTTCAATTATTTAAATCCAATTGTCTAAATAATAGTTTTAATGTTAACTATATTGTAGACAACTTATTAAGTATTTGTATTTGTGTTATATTTTTATTATATTATTGATAATTTTTAACTCTCAAATATTTTATTTTTATGCAATTAAAAAAAGGGGTAACATTTTAATCAGTAAAACTAAACAGTTCCTCAAACCTTATATTTACCTATTATAATACGAGAGAAATAAAAATCTGTTCAGATATTATTTCAAAATAAATGGTAAATTTATGATTTTTAACAATTTTATTTCTATTCTAAAAAATAACTAAGCAATACACCTTCTCATAAAAAATAAAAATTAACACCAGTAATCTGAAATATTTATATAAAGAGTGCGCAAAAATTCCTGACACATATAAAATTCAATAATAAAACAAGTAATTCGCGTACAAAAGTTTAGAGAAAAATACTTCTCAAAATCAAAAGCTTTCTTTAAGCAAATTAAATAATTAGTTCCGATAACTTCACATAGATGGCGTTGTGAATTCAGAGCTTTCCAAAGAAAAGCATTAAAATCTTAAGATAAGCAAGCAAATGATCACAGGTGATTTCAGTTATTCCCAAATTTAAAATCTTTTTTGATTACGTATAATTTTTGTATTTTTTTTTTCTTAAAATTTTTGGATGTTGTGACTCAAAAGAATGATATTCTAGAACAAAAGTGTAAACAGACTTTACTGTGTCACAAGAGCTGTGAGTATATGGAAATAAACACCAGTAAAAGTGAATGATACTTTAATTCTGCTTCCCTGATGTCTAATAGTCTTTTTCCAAGGATATATACTCAAAGAGACGTAGCTAAGTAATCGCGGGTTATCTCCACTAAGATATCACAAATTGAAGTAGAGTTTGTGTGAACTATGAATCAAGAAGAAATAAATCAGAGCAATGATAAATGAGAATTAATTTGAATATTCGGGTTTTTTTTAAGTAAATATAGCATATAAAAATGTGATTAAAAGATTAATTATATAATTAATGAAAATGCAAATAAAAAGTGCTTTTTTTGAGCGTGTGTTAATTTTTTATGTTATGTTCATATTTTCTCTAATTGTGTAATACATATTTTTTACAAATTTTAATTAGTTTTATTAAAAATTAATTCTAACTTTTACACTGATTTTTTTTATGCATAATTCACACAAAATACAACCTCAGTTTTAATCTATCTAAGTTGCAGCTTCTTAGTTAACTTTTTTCTTTGGAAACCCATCTGGTGACATCATCCATGATCAAATGCTTGCTCTTCTTAAGATATTGATGCTTTTTCATTGCTTTGCATGTGTAGAGCCATCTATGAAGAGTTACTGGAACTATTATTTGTATTTGCTAAAACAAAAGTTTAGATAGAGGCGTTTTCGTCCAAACTTCATTCCCGTAGACCAATTGCTTGATTTTTTTAGTAAATTTTAAAATGCGTTGAGGGTTTTATACCCATTTTTTACATCACACTAAGAAGGAAAAAAATTAATTTTAACAAAAATAATTTTTGCGATACATTAATGTCATTAATGTTTTTAAATACTGAAAAATGAGGATTTGCATTAAACGTTAAACCAATTAGCTATAACGATTGATCTGTGGAAAATACAATAGAATATACAGTCTGTAATAACAATATTTTATCTTTATATGAAAATTTTAGAATTAGTGTTAAGTGCAATTAGTTAGTAAAAGATGTCTGCCATTAAGAAAAATCTTATATATCCTCTTTCTGGATCAATAAGTTCAGTAAAAAGGGGTGCATATATTATGTACTTTTAAATTTTCAAACATATCTAAATTATAAACATGTTTCATTTATTTGAAATGTAGTATAAATTGTGCTTCTATATTTCATGTTAAAATGTATTACATAAAATTAACTGTAAATGACAAAATTTTATTGCTACTATTACCATTACCTTTAGTATTATTTTTCAAAACTGAAATGCTAAATGTTTTAAGGTCCTATATAAAAAGTAATCAGCAAATATTTTTATTATTATATTATTACATTTCTGTGTAATACAGATAATATCCTTTACTTTTTTTTTCAATAACGTATATTTGCCAACCCCCCAATATTCTTTCATAAAATCTGGGTTAACTCTTAACTCTTTCAGGGACAAAGCATTACTGTTGCTGAAATATTAAAGTGATTAATAAATAGCAGAATTTGCGAACAAATTTATTTGAAAATAAATAAAAACATTGCTGCACTTCATTATAAAATAAAAAATTAAAAATCCAAGATTTTGGTGCCATCTTGAAGAATTAAAAGTAAGCTGGAGCTGTTTCACTACTCTTTAAGAGGTTAGCTACTTCTAACAATCTCAAAAACCGCTGTTTTTTTTTTTTTTTTTTTTTTTTTTTTTTTTGTGTGTGTGTAGTTTTCTAGTTTATTTGGTAATTTTCAGTTTAACTAAAAATACTTGAGAAATTTTGTGCTTCTTTTTTATCCTACGTACTAGAGATTTCTTAATAAGTGAATTTTAATTATATTAGTCCTGTATATCAATTTTACTAGTACAGAAACAGTATTCTTTGAGTTAATCGAAACTTTTATTCATTCTTTGATTAAGCGGTCTCAGAGACCACTCCTAAAGTAGCACGAAAACTTTTCTACGGCAATTAAGCGTTAATTTGATTTAGGCTAACAACGTTTCGAACAAGATTTTTTTTTTTTCATTATAATGAAATATTTGCCACTTAATATGAAATTAAATAAATAAAGCTATATAATTTTTTTTCTCTGGTTCAAAATGTTTTTACCTATGTTAAATAAAACCACATTTTACGGAAGAATAGTTATAGGTTGGAAAATATTATAAATGATTTATTAAACAGATAAAACAAAGTCTTTAACAATATAAATATTTTATCAAAATCATTTCAGTACCATTCAGCGTACTCTCATCAGTTCAAAGAATGACGACATATAACTCATATCTTCGAAAAAAAAGCAGATTTGAGGGGTATGTTTATTGACCAATAGAATTATAAGAAGTTACGGTGAACAACCAATTAGGAAAATTATACGGGAAAGGAAATAGTAATGTGGAAAAATTCAAGTGAAAATTAAGAAAAGGGGGATTTAACATAATATTCCCAACAATTTGATAATGGAAGAATACCGAAATCCCCATTAACAATATTTTTACGATTTTTATTAATATTGAATACTCCAAGAAAGAATTAGTCCGTACTAATCGGTCAATTAAATATTTATGCGAGTAAAATCCCATCATTTTTTCACTAATAACAGTATGCTGAATGCTATCGAAACACTTTTGTTATAAGTTAAAAATTCTGATGCTAAAAATCATGTTTTGTCTGTTTAAATTGTACTGTAATAAGTATTATCTTAATTGCCATGGTTGCGTGATATTCTTTCCGCAATAAAAATGTAATTAAAAACATAACCAAATGAATGAAAATTGTGCGAAATATTTCAAATATATTGTTTGATAATTTTCTCTTGTTTCAAATTGATGCTGTAAATTTGTTGCATTGGATTGATATCTCTACATTATCCAATTATGACTTACAAATAACGAAGTCTTTGCATAAGGTAGATCTTTTAAATTAACGTTTCGTATTAAGTCGCCATAGTAAATCAAAGAAAAAAGAGTATGGTCTGCTAATAACAGTTCTGATCTATTTCATGCAAATATTAAATAAAAGCACACTTAAATAGTGTCAAGAATATTTAACTCAAACAATGAACATATTCAAAAAGAAAACAAAAAAAATATTTCTTTTACTTATTTTTGTCATTAGTTATTATTATTATTATTATTATTATATGTCAAAAAAATTAAATTAATTTTAAATGTCTAAATTGTTTATGTAATTCCAATAAACATGATATTTTTCTATATAGTTAGTTTGTTTCATATCATATGTTTTCTTGTTGCTAAATTTGCATATCATTCATAAAACATGAAATATAAATGTTATATTATTTTAATTGAATACTGGTGATGTAATATATATTCGGTATATATGCGAGTGGATGATAAAAATTATATGTGCTTGTCATATGAAATAATGGATGGAAACGCATCTTAGAATAAGTAAACATGAGGTGATCAATTCTTCCTTTAACTGTTGAAAATAAAAATAAATAAATAAATAAATAAACAATAAAGTTAAAAAATACTGTCAAAAGATGCAGTAAAAAATGACATCCGGCACTATTTATGAAATATTTCTTGTACCGATTTATTTATTTATTTATTTATTTACGAACGCGATTTCTTATTGAACTACCTCTAAAAACTACATTTGAATTTCTTATTTAATCCTGCAGGATGCATTTAATTTACCCTTGATTCTACATCTTTTTGTTATGTCATTTAGCAGGGATAGTTCGGAAACCCCTCTCAGAAAATTTGTCAGTGGCTCATGTATAATGATTATTTTATTTATCATATTATGAAATCTTTATTTACATGATTTTTGACATTTTTATTAATTTTTTTCTTGTGCTTTAGAATAAAGTATTTTATGTAAATATTTTATATAAAATGCACACTTTGCAAGTCCCCTAAGGCTAGTAATAGTAATACTAACGGTTTTTATTAAGAAATAAATTGCGCAGATAAAAAATAAGCATATAAAAATACTTTTCCAGGAAATTTATCTTTTTTTATGAATAAAATATACTACGCTAAAAATTAGGATTCCACATTTAAAAAGTAAAAACAGAACCATTATAAAATCACTCACATGTCTGTCTGTCCGTCTATCACAGCCATTTTTCTCGTCAATGATGAAGTGTGGAATGTCAAAATTTGGCAGAAGTAATAAAGGCTATTGCCTTACATATTGATAGATTATTAATCATTCAGAAATATGTTTAGAAAAAATGTAGATGGCTAATAACTTAAGACTAATAAGTTACTTAAAAGTAATTATATATATATAGTGTGTGAAAGTTTTCGTAACGCCAAACTCAAAAGCACATTTGTTAGGTATTAAATTTTCAGAGATATCGTCTAAAATGTGATTCAAAAATATTCCTCCTTTCTTCTCTATTTCCGAATCTACTGCAGCTAAAATTATTTAAAAATTAGAGTGACGGAAGTGTATTTAAATCTTGCTGGGAAACTATAGCGATTACCTTAGGTCACATAGTTTTGGAGAAAATCACAATTTTTCGTTACATAGAAATTTCAGTTTGTGGGCATTCAGCAAGGATGTTTAGGGATATTCAAGATGCCTCCAATTATAAGAGGATTGTTGATAAGGATTTTCAAAAAAATTGCCAATTATTAACCGACATTTTCAAACTTTAAAAGAAACGGACGGTTTGGACATACATAAAGACATTGGCGGCATACTCCATGCACCATCGACTTTCAAAGCCTATATAACAATTTTTAAATATAGTCCAAAATCCGACAGTACAGAAACCTATATTATCGAGCACACGAAAAAAACTTTTATTTCATGGAAGAGTAGAAATGGGGAAATCTAATGATCCATGTCTGCTGGAAGTAAAGCGGTGCATAAACAAAAAATTAATACCACCAGCGGCTGTCTCGTAGGTAGCGTCATTGTGTTTGTCCTTCAATTCAAGATATAAAAACATGGAGGATTGGGTTACAGGAAGACACAATGATAAACCTACGAGAGAAACACTAGTGCTATTAATTTTCGACTTATACACTACTTCACTACTGGCAAACATGGATCATTAATTTCTCTATTTCTATTCTTCCGTAAAATAAAGGGGTTTTTTTCCCTTTATGCTCGATACCTTAGGTTTTTGTGCTGTTGGCTCTTAAAATGTTGTGTAATCCAGGACCCAGTGATTAATTAATGTATAAATTATTAATACTCACACTTCACCAGTTTTTTCAATTATGTTTGGTTCATAAGGTTTTTTTTTTCCAAACTTTTCGTTTAAAATAACGATATTTGACATTCAAGTCGGGCATTTCTCATATGTAGAGTTTTATAACTATAAAAGAATTATAAAATGCTATTTTCGCAACAGTTTTTCGCTGAATTTGATCATCTCAGTTTGAATAATTCATTTTGTATCAATTAATGCACTGATTAAAGTATATTTTACAAACTAAGAAATGTTTACGAGCATTGTGAAATGAAAGTGTATGAAAGCAAAAGTGTTATATGTTTTATCACCATGGTTGATGTGTAAATGGCACAGTATGTGCACATGTGCACTGATATTTTTATAGCTAGATTTAGCACTCTATGCATTTCTCATTAAATATGAATATCTTTCAAAAAATTGTAATAAATAATTTATGTATTATATTATTCTTCTTTAATTTTATGTTTCACTGCTAAACTTCCTTATCAAGGTTGTAAAGATTTTAATGGAGCATTTTTTCTGTTTTTAAAAAAGGAGAGCAGAGATATACTTTATTTTTTGGGTCGTTTTTTAAAGGAACTCTTTTTTAATGAAGTTTGGAAATAATTTGAAAATATATATTTAATGTATATTTATATTTAATTTCCCTGCTTTTATTATATTTTCTCAAACTAACATATAAAAAACAAAAACATTCATACCAAAATCGTAATACATTTTTTTCCCAAGTAAATGATATTTGTTATACGAATAACTGAAATGAGATATTCGTGTGTATTATAAGTTGTATGCACACATGTAAGACGCGAGTAAATACGAAAGAAAACTTATATCTAAGACAAGAAAATAAATCTGTATTTAAAATAATCTATTAAGTATGGGTAGTCAGCATGAAAGTACCTTAAAAATAAAAAAATATATACCAACTAATCTTAAGTAAAAAGTAATGTAAAATATAAATTAATCTTAAATAAAAAGTAATATAAAATATTCAGGTTGGCGAGTGGTCAGGGAAAAGCAGAGTAAGAAAAAGAGGAATCTACCAATATATACTTACAGAAAATTATTTAAATAATATAAAAGGTTTAAAGAAGGCAAATTTCTCTGTAATAAAATACCAGTATTTAACACCTTTATTGACTCTGTTTTATCCGACCACTCACCATCCTGATATTAATTGATCTTAAGTAAAAAGTTATCTGAATTTGATTTATTTCTCTCCCTTTTTTTTCATATAGAAATGCATTCGTTTTGACAGATTTTATAGATATAAAAACTAAAAATATGTTTCATCATATTATTTGGCTCATTTAGTTACTAATAAAAGAAATGTAAAGAAAAAAGTTTCTTTTAAACATATTTTGTTTAGTAAAATCTACCATTAATAGCATTTCTTTTTAATTATTATTAAATAAGAGACAAAATGAAACAAATTTAATCTCACTGATATGAAAACTTGAAATAGTTTCATCATATTATTTGCTTAGTTACTTACAAAGTAAATGTAAAAAAAAGTTTCTTTTTAGTTTTTTTTTTTTTTTTTTTTTTTTTTTTTTTTTTTTTATAATAAAACCTACCATTAAAATAGTTTATTATTATTATTATTAGATTAGAAATAAAATAAATAAAACATTAGTTTCACAAATATGAAAAATTTAAAATAGATTTTATTTCATTATTTGACCCTTTTGGTAAGTAACTTTTTAGGTAAATATAAAGGTAAAAGTTTCTTCTTAACATTTTTTTTCCGTCATATAATTAACAGATGTTCACCTGTTCATTTAATGAATATAATGAAAATATAAACAACAAACAACATAAAAAAAAAAGCAGTGAGAAGTATACGAAATACAACACGAAAAATAAGATAATTTAATGTCCTTTTATTTACTGATTATTTAATTTATAAATTATGTAATTATTTTTTATTTACATTTTTTTCTGTTTTTTTTTTTTTTTTTTTTTTTTTTCCTTTATGGTGAATTATACTTTCTTTAAAAAAAAGCTAGTGATTTATTCAAAAAACCTGTATATAATTCATCTGAAATATGCAAAAATTTCTCTGAAATGTTGACTGTGATGATGACGCCTTTCCTGGATAATAAAACTTTCTATCTTAAAACTCAGTGTATTCCTTATTATTAATCCTGGAAAAATGTTTGATGAAAAACAATGATTATAACAAGTTTAAGGGGACAATGGATCTTTATTTGAGGAAAATCAAAAAGGTCTATTTCTGTGATATAATAGCACCAAAACAGTTTTATCTTATTAAAATAGCATTTATAAAGGTTTTAAGAAGTAAATAATAAAGCTAAGTGTATTTATATACTTTAAATCGTTTTTTTTTTTTTTTTTCAAAACTAATTTTTTAACATTTATGGATTTTTGAAATGCTCCTTGCGACGTAATTTTTTATCAATATTTATGAAATTGATTAGAAAGTAGTATCCTGATATTGTTTAGAAAGAAATTGTGTAGGCTTTTTAAAATTCGTCTTCATCATGATAGTTAAATTTGATTTTTTTTTTTTTTTTTTTAACTTTTTAAAAGGTAAAATTTTGAGGAAAATCGATATGGAATTTAGAAAAAGTCATATTAACTATTCAAGAGATTAAAAAAATCTTACACATATTTGTTTATAATAGAGTTTTGAGTGATAAAAATCCAAAAGCAAGAAAATATTTCCAGAATTAAAACAAGAGGAGCATTTTAAAATTTCGTTTAAAAATTTAATTTTTTTTATTTAAAAATTTTAATAAGATTGAAAAAAATTTGTAGGTGTTCTTTATGCTTTTGGCGAAAGGTATATATGCACAAAGTTTCATATTGCTATGATAAAAATTTGAAAAAACAATTTAACGTCCACTGTCCCCTTAAACCACCATTTTGTAAACAATGACGTAATCAGAGGGGGGGCTGATGGGGCTGCAGCTCCCTCCGAAATTTGCAGAAAATATAAAATTTAATCATGAATCTTGGTACGTTATAAACTTATTATTCAACTCGTCACAGCCGAGGCTGATGAGAAAGACAGGCTACCGCGGTTCATTTCACGTATCTAAAAAGATACGTGGAATGCACAGACCGCTTGAGTCACGTGATGCTTGAATACACCAATGCAGGTGCAAGAATAGAGCAGAACGTCATTCTAGCGGTCTAAAAAAAAAAAGATACTTGGGATGAACCCCTGTAGCATGTCTTTTTAATTAGCCTCGGTTACAGCACAATGGCGTGTTATATTACTTCTATGGTATTACAAAATATTGACAAAAAGGTGGTTCTATGGCTGTGTAAATATTTTGATTTTAAGCAAGTTTCATTTACACTAAAAACACATTATAAATCAAATTGAGTGATTCTGAATCTCAAATATGCAAAAAGCTTCCTATCAACCACAATTTATTATAAAAAAGAATTCAGTAAATGTTATCAAATTTGTCAGTTAGCTGATTGTCACGTCTCGGAAAAATCCTCATTGGGAATTCCAAATGTACCTCATTTATGGGAAATAAAAAACGCTATTCAATACTTATGTATTACAAAATGGTCAAGCATGTATGTTACAAAATTAATTCTAGATATGTTGAAAGAGGTGTGTGTGAGGAGGGGGGGGGGGTGTAGAGTGAAAACGGTCTTAAATAATTTTAAATTTTCTGTTTATTGTAATTATATCGGCTTCTTATTGAGATATATTTAATAATTTAATTATTTCATTTTAAAAAATGTTGTATAACCATTGTTGTATAACCGGAAATCTGCCTGTACCGAAAATTTTCCCAGCGGCATTCTATTCCATCTCAACAGGTTTGAATGTATAATGCGTCACCTACTATTATATGTGTTACTTGCATTGATAAAAACTTGCTTAAAGTAGAATTTTTACCGCTTCTTGTGATTCTCTCACAGATACTTTTATTAAATCTCAACCCCTTCCGAAATCATAAGTCTAGATACGCCCTTGGCTGTAAACATCACGGAATTTCCTTTTCTATAAAATTCTAATGCATTCTTTTAAGTAGCACAGTTAGTCACTAACAATCATAAACTTGAAGAATGGAGAATTTTATACGCTGTATATTATATATGAGGACCACAAAACCCAAAGGGTGGTATAAGTGACAAAATTTTAAAAAATGAACTAACTAGGAAGGTATCCATACGGGCATACTCAGAAATTTCTGAAAAAACTTACAGAATGTTCTTCGTGCATATACAGGGTGTCCAGTAAATGACTGATCCATTTTGAATGTAAATAACAAAAAAAACGGTTTGAAATAAAAATGTGCGGTTTGCTGCATTGTTATTAGAAAATCAATAAATTTTAGATATGCAATTTCTTAATATAGTTCGAATTTCAGCCAACAGAAGGCGCTGACGCAACAGGCTGTTGAAATTCAGACATTACTCTAGTTTTCGTACGCATGAGCTTTTCGGCTCATTTCACAGTGTCGAATCTCAGTTGACATGTTAAATCGACACTCCACTCACCTGCAGAAATAGAGTTTATTGGATGGAAAGAGATTTAAAATAATATTTATGATTGAATAATGCCTATTATACTTAATGAAAATCAACAAAACTTTCATTGACTTTTCACACATTTACCATAAGTAAATTGCATTCAAAAAATGTTTTTGTAACCGGTTAACTGATTCCCTTTTTGCGTATAGTAAATTGAAAATATGGGATAAACAACGCTTTTTTAAGTTAAAAAAATATTAATATTTAATCTACACATTTCTTCTATTAAATAGTATGAAATTGTATTTAAAAAAATAGTGGTGTTAAAAAGCTTTAAGATATGGATCAAGCAAACTCTTATTGACTGGGTCGTGCAGTGAAATCAGTTAAGGGTTAAAACCATGGTATGGAAATAGTGTTGGGAAAGTTCCCTGTCTAAAAAAAAGCGGGGGCAGTGACTTATAAATTGACACATAAAAATATAATAAACCTTAGAATGAAGGAATTCGTTTATAACAAATCCTGTTTTAAACGCAAAAAAAAAAAATATATTTATTTCGGCGGAGAAAGTAACATACAAAACTAGCTGCTAGGGCGAAAACTTGCCTAAAACGAAATATTGTTCATTTTTCCGAAAACCGAATTCATCCCTACATTATATTCATATTTTCACATTTAACACATCTGAAATTTTTATTACGAAAGACACGACAGATTTTAAGATGTCTTTTACACACACGTCTCCCATCCCCCCCACCAACTGAAAACATGTCTACACTGAAATGGAAGAATGTTTAAAAAGGAAAAAAAAGCATTGTACCTGTTTTATATTCTGCGAGTTACACCTTTTCAAAATTTCATTACAAAGAGCATCATAAATCCTGAAATATATTTTTCGTCTTCCCCCAACCCTTTCCTTAATTATTCTTCATGAGCAAAAGAAGGGAAAGAAGAATTCTGAAATTTCTCTTGCATCTGATTTGAAATAAAGAACGTTATTTTTTTTTTTTTAAATGATTCTAAAAACTTTTTAAAAATTATGCATGAAAAGCACTAATGTTCCAGTAATTTATTAATATGTATACTTATAAAATTGAACTAACTAAAATCAGTATACCTATGATGATTCTATGATGATTCAGGATCTATTATGCCTTCTGTGATTAAATTTTGAAAAGGGGTGACTCGCAGGATATAAAAATAGGCAAGTCTCCTTTTTTTCTTTTCAAGCATCCTTCCATTTCACCGTAGATGCGTTTGCAATCAGGGGAAGAAGAGGGAAGGGTTGTTTCTAAAAAGCATCTTAAAATCTGTCGAGGCTTTCGTAAAAAAATTTCAGACATGTTAAATGTCTAAATATAAATATAATGTAGGGATGAATTTGGTTTGCGGAAAAATGAACAATATTTCGTTTTAGACAGGTTTCCGTCTTAGCAAGTACCTTTTATGTTCTTTTCTCCGTCGTGATCAATATTTTTTTGTGTTTAAGACAGGATTTGTTATAGACGAAATATAGACAAATCCTCATTCTAAGATTTAATACATTTATGTGCCTATTTATAAGTCACTGCCCCGCTTTTATTTTAGACAGGGAACTTGCCCCACCACTATTTGCGTACTACTGTTTTAACTTCTGATTTCACTACATGTCGTATAGGCAAGAAGAGTTTGCTTGATCTATCTCTTAAAGCTTTTTGACATCACTAATTTTTTTAAATACAATTTCATACTATATAATGGAAGAAATGTTTAGATTAAATATTAAGATTTTTTTACTTAAAAAAGTGCTTTTTATCCTATATTTTTCATTTATTGTACGTAAAAAGCGAATCAGTTAACCGGTTACAAAAATTATTTTTTGAATACAATTTACTTATGGTAAATGTGAGAAAAGTCAATGAATGTTTTTTTGGTTTTTATTAAGTAGACATTATTCAGTCATAAATATTATTTTAAATCTCTTTCCATCCAACAAACTCTATTTCTGCCGGTGAGTGGAGTGTCGATTTAACATGTCAACTGAGATTCGACTTTGCGAAATCAGCCGAAAAGCTCATGTGTATGAAAACTAGAGTAATGTCTGAATTTCGACAGTCCGTTACCGCCGTCTGCGCCATCTGTTGGCCGAATTTCGAACTATTTTAAGAAAGTATATATCTAAAAAATTATTGATTTTCAAATAACAATGCAGCAAACCGCTCATTTTTATATCAAACCGTTTTTTTTGTTATTTACATTCAAAATGGGTCAGTCATTTACTGGACACCCTGTATGTGTTTATCGAAAAAATTTCTTCGGAGCCCCGATAGAAAGTGTTCGTAAAAAATAATTAACGTTTCTTTTATTTGGAAATTTATATCGGTTGATGGTGAAATAAAATATCAAAAAATACTTTTTATGTCAAACAAATAGTTTTTAAGATAAAAATGTTTCATGTTGAACTTTAAATAATTTTTAGTTTTGTCAATTTTAGTTTGTTTTAATTATATATTTTTTTCATATATAGTATAATATTTACAATGAAATTTTCTGAATTAAAACAAAATTTAAATTTAATTGTTTTTATCTCAAAATTCAGTTTGAGCATTGTCGATTCATCTTTGTTGATGCTATAAAAAAAGAAAAACGTCTTCGATATCGAAATATATTACGGCATCTTTTTTTTATCAGGCCTTTGTTTTGGAATATGGTTAAATATATGAATATATTTTTTATGTATGAAATTATTTTTACAGTGACAAAATTAAATAATTGCAGCAACAAGTAATATAAATATGTAATACGAAATATTGCATTTTAAACTCTGCAGTTCCATGTATTGATCTTCGTTTTATTCTCTTGAGCTGATCCAGAATATCACACCAGATTGTGTAATCGTTAAGGTTAGTTGGGTGAATTAGTCATCCAGTATTCGACCGGGATGCCTTGGTTGGAGGAGTATTCACAGTTTCAGCCTATACATCCCTGATACGGATCCTGGCGCAGACTTTTTTCACTCACGTGGAAAATTTACAACTATTATAATTCATTTACCAATTGAATAATCGTGTTATAAAGTAATATAATGTCATTAAATACTTTTTACACGCATTCTAAAAGGGTACACGACATTTCGGTCCCGCCGTTTCGGTCCCGAGACATTTCGGTCCCTGGCCATTTCGGTCCCGAGACATTTCGGTCCCGAGACATTTCGGTCCCAAGACATTTCGGTCCCGAGACAATTCGGTCCGTGGCCATTTCGGTCCCCAGCAACTTTGGTTCCTTGCCATTTCGATCCTTAGTCATTTCGGTCCCTTGTTATTTTTTTGCTCGCTACCTTATAAGTCGCATTATAATTGTTGCGGTCCTGCCAAATGGTATAAGTTTAACATTATTCGGACCTTTTTAAAAAAAATTAATTCTCCCCCTCCCGCCTCCCAAGTTTTATTAAAAGTTGAATATAAGAGTCCGATAAATTTAAACTTTTATAACTCGTGATAATGAAATCACAGCGAGCTGAAAATTTTGTTTGATTAAACAATGTGATATAAGTTTAGTAGATATTGTCTTTTGCTTTTAGTAGTATTATTATTAATCAGAATAAATATTTTAAATTTTATTATTAATTATTAGTATCAGTATTTTATATAAACTTCTATAAACTAAAAAGCATTTTATATCAACTGCCATAAATATTTTTTTTGACTGTTTACATACATTTTTTAGAGCCTTTAAATTAACATTAACTAAATAATAAAACAACTGTGCTTATTTTTTTTCTTCCGATTAGTTTAATAATAAATGCCTTTAATAATTTAATTAGTCAGTTATAAGTTATAATATATACATATTTCTCCCAAGTCACCCATCTACACCCTCCCATTTCATAATTCAGAAATGAGATTTATTTATTGAAGAACACATTTATTTTTTATTTTTATTATTATTTTTATATTACAAAGTTGCAACTTATAAATTTGTTTTCAATAGTTACTTTTTCTATTATTAACATTGCGAAAGCAATAGTGATTTCGTAACTAGGCATGCTACGAAAAAATTTGTTTTTAGAAATTTTCCTCCGCCGCTTTTTTTTAAAATAATAATAATAATAGTATTTATTGATTGCATTTTTTAACAGTCTTCTCACTCAATGAAGACAATTTCTGTGAGTTAATTTTATTGAAACTGGGCCTATTTCATTCTAATAAGACGATTATTTTTTTATTTTTATTTACATAAAATTACTATAATAATATTTTAAAAAATAATAATATAAATATAATATATAAAATATGATATATAAATAAAATATATTAAAATGTAATATATTAATATTTTAAAAAATTTTATTTTCAATTTTTAAGTGACAAAACTAAGCTTTTATTTATTTATTTGTTTGTATTACCTTTTTGCTCCTACTTTCCCTGAAAAAAAAAATAATAATAATTCTTGATTTAGTTTTAGTTTTAACTATACTAGTTGTTTTAAATCTCTGTAATTTTAAATATACAATAAACAAGTAAAAGATAAATTTCAGTTTAGAACTACTAGGAAATATAATGATGTATTGAATATAAAATGGATTATGTATTGAGTTTATTTTAAAGTAAAATTTATTATGTAATAAATAATGTTATTAATTAATAAATATATTTAATAAAATATTAATTTGATTTTATATTAAAATCATAAATTGTTTTGAGAATTAGGATTACCAATTATGATTAGGATTGCCATACAAAATTTGTTTAAATTATAATGTTTTGGATAAGAGTTATACGTGTGTGCAGTTTTCGGGCACTTATAATCACATTATATTAACATTTTATGCCCTTCAGTTTAAAAACTTTTCAATGTTCCCTATAATATTATGCCTTATTTCAAAAAATTTCAGTTTGCAGGAGAAGGGACCGAAATGTCTCGGGACCGAAATGGCTTGGAACCGAAATGTCTTGGGACCGAAACGGCTAGGGACCAAAATGGCAGGACCGAAATGGCGGGACCGAAACGTCCTGCTTCCTTCTAAAAATAATAATTACTGGCAAGCAATTTTCATTTGAATTAAAATCGTTTGCTTTTGGCCAGGAAAAGAGCTGTTCGCCAAATAGCATGACGCTTTCTCTTTTCGCGACAAATATTTGAAAGTATTTTATTTTTTTAGAGACTTTCTACTGAAATTACGCCGCTAAATTTGACTGGTCCTTTATTACATACGTATGTCGTTTAATTGGTATTTTTTCAAAACATTCTGAGTATGCCCAGTAAGGAGATTTTCTTTGTAAGTGCACAGACGACCTGGAAATATGCTTTTTACTTTTCAGGTATTGAAATATAAGTGATTATCTAATTATGTGCTGCGTTCTGGAGATAAACCACTTTTGCCGAATAATAATCAATATTGAATAATTGTAAATTTAAAGACAATTTTACTCTATTTTTTTTTTTTTTTTTTTTTTTTTTTTTTTTTTTTTTTTTTTTACAGCTATTGAATTAAGAGTTCAAAGACCACAATGAAATCAGCTGCAGTTTACTATTTCAACTCAGTCAATTATTAATGATTTTCAAATTTAAAGTTAATTATCTTTAAACTCAATTTACTACAAATCGATTTTTTTTTTTACTTGTACTCGTTGGAGGTCGTCATATATATAAAGTCTGTAATAATAAAGAGAAAAGTTTGTGTATCTGTTGGTCTTTTTGTGTGCTGCGAAGACACCGCTCAACGCAGAACTACAAGGTTACATATATCTAAAATAATGCACCTCGAAGCCAATTTTTTTTTTTTTTTCAAAATTTGCCGAGTTATTAATTAAAACACCATAATAAGTATAGCAAATGTTGCGCTTCTTTCCTCTAAGGGGATTGCTTCTTCAGACGTTCCGAAGCACTTAGCGAAAGCGAAATATTCGATTATTTTTCATTGTTATCCCCTTAAGGAGTTTCAGGAATCTTCAAATTAGTAAAAAATGACCATTTTTAACATTTAATATCTTTAAATTAATTCAATTTCAAACACAATGTTAATTGATTTGAAAGATATAAGTGTGTTCTTTCATTACATACACCTAAAAATTTTTCAAGACACAGAATTAGCATTTATAGGTGCTTCAAACTGTTAGACATTTGAGGAGCAGGAGATTGGCATAACAGATTACGCGCAAGATTACAAAATAAATTATACAAGTAGAATAAAAGTTTTGTGCCTACTTACACTTCAGATTGGATTAAATACTATGAATTTAAATAAATTTGTATGTAAAATATTTTTATATTTTTAATACAAAGCTACATTTATCTAATGCAAAATTCAGAAAATTCTAACAATATAATCATATTAAAACAAATTAACAATTAAAAGACATTTTTAGGATCAGTTTATACAGACTGACAATTAATAAAAATAAATTTACAGTTACAAATTAGTGATGTCAAACAGCATTTAGTGACAATCCAATTCAGACAACACAGTTAAGTGATTAAATAGCAATCGCTGGGTCCCCCATAAAGTTACAAAAAAGAAAAGAAAAAAAAAACATGTTACCAATTTTCTGGTACCAATTTGCAAGTGTATGAAAGTTTCAACAATGATTGCAAGAGTAGCAGTGGCATAGCAATCGTGGAGCATTTGGAGCAAACTGCTCCAGGTATGCGAAGTGCCCAAGTTATAGCAGTTTCTACCAGGAACATAGTTTATTCTAAATATGTATCATATTCTTTTTTCTTGTTATTAAATCTAGACACACGGCAGTGTGTCAGCCAAGTTCACAAAGTAAATGGCGACACACCGGCCGTGGGTTATATTACACGAACCATTTCGGGCCACTTTTGACCCCTCAATAACTTAAATTCTATTTGACCTACACACTTGCAATTTTTCGTGTCGTGTAAGACCATCTTCTAATTTCCGAATCCTATATATTTTTTAAAAAATCTTTTGCCGTTCACGAGAAATTGACGTCTGAAAACCACTATTTTTACCACTGACTCACTGACTCACTCATCAAAATGTTTGACTACTTCCTGGTGACTTAGGAAGTTGAAATTTGGTGTGAAGGTAGGTTATTGGATGTATAAATATGAAAAAATCAGAAATCACTATTAATTAAACATTAATGGTTAGTTAGAAGATAAATTACGAGAATTTCACAAAATACCAGAAATAGTGCCAAGTTGAAGTCACTTTTGGAGAGTATCGGGGCTAATCTCTGAAACTACTGATACTATTTCAAAAGTAATGGTACCAAAATAATGGTATTCGCTTTCGGTTTAAACAAATAATATATCTTATGTCTGTGCCACTATCCAAAAAGGATTTAGAAGCCAAAAACAGACTAAAATTGAGATCTTTTTTTTTTTACTAAAGGGCGTAGAACCACAAAATTTGGAATGTTAATTATTTATAAGATATAAATGATCACTAATGACATTTGCTAAAAAATACCAAATTTAAAAGGGGTGAAAATGAGCGAAAAGCGTTCTGAAAATGTTCTAAATTGGGATTTTTAAGCAATCTAAGCAAACAACAAACCGATCTTAAAAACAATAATATCAAAATTTTGGTGATAGTTCTTGCTCCAACATAGGCTATATCTTATGTCGATGCCACTAATCCAAAGGGGAAAAAGAGAAAAAAACGTTCTAAAAATGCAATGTCTGTATGTTAAGGGCCTTAGAAACATAAAATTTGGCATGTTCATTACTTATAAGATATAAATGATCACTAAGAACATTTGTTAACAAATACAAAATTTAAAAGGGGTACAAATGCGCTAAAAACTTTCTAAATAGCAATATTTAAGCAATCTTGGGAAGTTAGAGAACCGATTTAAAAAAAGATGTCAAAATGATGGCGACAGTCCTTGCTCTAACAAAAGTATTGGATAAATTACCAGATTACAATGGGAGTCTATGGGAATTTGGCGAAATACCAGAAATAGCGCCAAGTTAGCATCTCTTTTGGCGCGTAATTTTTGTCGTCAATTTGACGACATATCGCCAAGTTGGCGACAAACTTTTTTGAGCGACGAGGTAATCAAGTAGTACCCAATCACGTAAAAGATACATCCTTATTAGGGGAATTTAAAGGAACATAAGCAGTCCTAATGGGTCATTCCAGGCGAAATGAGCAAATTAGCTGTGGCTGCCATGTCACAGATTTGAATGAAAATTGGCATATGAGTACAACATGTTTATTTATGAAGAAATACAAAATAAGAGATTACAGGACAGATTGTTTAAGCATGTAAACTCACTTTAAAAATTGATACAAAATCAAGTTCTTGTTTACATGCTTTAAATTTCAATCTGTATTATTCGCGTTAGGAATGAAAAAAACTATATCATAAATTATTTTCAGATAAGAATGGATACTAAGTAAGACATTGGCGTAATTTAGGATTTGAATTTTTATTCCTTACTGAGAAAAAATATAGAAAAGGAAATTTTTAAAGAAGAAAATTCAATATTTCTTTGCTCATAAAAATTTTAGGACAGGCGTTATTACTTCAAAACTATTTGACATTTTAGATAAAAGTATATATTTTGAAAACAAGAAGTTTCATATATGCCTTTTTTGTTCCTTAATGTGAAAAAAAAATAAATAATGAAAAAAAGGACGGGAAAAGGCATTATTTCTATTGCTCTTTTAGTCATGAAGGAAATCTCTTATATCATTTCAAATTACTTGATATCAAAGATAAAAGTGTCTATTTTAAATATTCAAATGCTACTTCTCGCCTTTTCTTCTTTTCTTTTCTTTTTTCTTTTTTCTTTCAGACTAATAATAAAAGCAATAAGAATTGAAGGATTAATTATCTAGTATTGTTAAAATCCAAGAGATGGCAGCACTATTTTTTAATTTAAATCGTACAATATTTTTAAAAAAGCGCGCTAATTCAAAGGAAAATTTGCGTGAAAATACCTTTTTGAAATATTTTTTTTTTTCAATGTTAGGAAACAAAAGGCACTATTAAAATTTTCCGAGCATATTATGGACTTATTAATCTTTATGTCTGTGCAATATTGTTAAGGACGAACCTGTCCCTTAATTATTATTCGAGCATAAATAAGAGGAAAAAATACGATTTTGTAATTTTTTTTTAAAGTTTCTAAGTTTTTTTGAAGATGAAGGAATTAAATGATAATTATCAAACTTGGGGAATTCAATCTTCATATGTAATACTATATCATGGACCAATTTCTCACTTGTTTTATCATTTTTTAAAATTTTTATAATGTTTCAAATTTTCTCAAAATTCACAAATTTTCAATTTTAACAACCCATTTAAAATTAATTACGTTGTTACCAGATTGCTATTGCTAAATAATTAAAAAGATAATTATTCAGAGGTTATAAAATTGCAAGCCAAATCCATTTATGTTAAGTATTTTTCAAGATACGGAGCTTTAAACTTGCAAACATTGGACGATTGCACACAAGCCGTTCTACATCACGTTTTTTAAAAGTCCAAAACTCCTAAAATAATTTAATTTTTGTCAAGATATTTTGCTATTTTGCAGAGCTCTATTTGAATATGAATAAAACCCGTGTATGAAATTTTATTAAAGTCGGTTACCATGGGGCCACGACTTTTTTTTAAATTTTTGCTCATTTGACGTGGAATGACCCAATGTTAAAATTTTTAAATTTGACTGTAAAAAAACAGTGAATAAAAGCAGGAAAAAGCTGTAAGATTAATGAATATTAAATAAAGTTAATTTAATATTAAGACTATTTATTTCAAAAAGGAAACAACTACCTACTTATTTGACAAAAAATGATATCGTATCAAAAACATGAATGTGAAAGAATACCAAGTTCCTAAAAGGTTTCGCTAATAAAAGAAGTGATTTGACAAAAAATAATGATATCCTATCAAAAACATGTATGTGAAAGAATGCCAAGTTCGTTAAAGGTTTCACTAATAAAAGAAGTGAGATCTAGTTGCAAACGAAGTTCTTTCGAAGCTCCTTAAATCATAGCTCCTGTCATGCATAATATTCTTCAATTGCTTAAGATGATTTGTTATGTTACTTGTTATTCAATAGAGCGACTTGGCAAGTTTTCAGCCATCAACTTTAATCTTTGAGTCGGACAGTCGGAGTATAATTTAATCTAGAATCTGATTGGCAAAGATCTAGTCAATCGAGTGTTCGAATAAGTATATTGAAGTTAAGGTATTGATAAGTTAAGGAAGTGATCAACTTAAAGTTCTGATCAACTAAATAGAGAAATTTGAATAGGAGAAAACTTGCTAAGTTGCTCTATTGAATAACAAGTAACATAACAAATCATTTTAAGCAATTGAAGAATATTATGCATGACAGGAGCTATGGTTTAAGGAGCTTCGAAAGAACTTGGTTTGCAATTAGATCTCACTTCTTTTATTACCGAAACCTTTAACGAACTTGGCATTCTTTCACATTCATGTTTTTGATAGGATTTATTTTACATGAATCAACACATTTCCCGTTTAAGACAGGATTTATAGACAAATTCATTTTCAAAGTTCCTTTTGTTCTACTTTATTTTTACTAACCAGAAATATATTTAGTATTCATTACAAATAATAAATTTTTTTATGATAAAACTACAACAATTTAGAAATACATAAATTTATTGGGGGAAAAAATTGAGTTGGACCAAATTTTACTGATTTTTCCCATAGGTCGGCCAAGACGGGATGAGCCAATGATTTCCATACGGGCTGGATCGGGACCTATACTAAAATTTTTGATTAGTGCAACTAGTGTTCTAGGAATAATGAAGTCCAATCCCAGTCCGATCTGGAAGGAATAAGTCAGACAAGACCTGAGGTCTGCAGAAAAAAAAAAAGTAAAGCCCGGTCCAGAAAGAGTGATTATGAGACCCATATGAGTCCATCCTTTAAAATGAAATAAACCCGATACCCGGCCCGGAACGACTGAAAAACAGGTCCAGTCAAGCCCGACCCCAGTATCGTGGATTAAAATTGTCCAGCTGACTGTGCCGGACACTACCCGTGCAAACCTCTCACCTTATGCACATATTTTATTTTTAAATTTAAAAATTTACTTTGTATTTTAATTGTATTTTAAAAATGCATGTTTTTGTATTTGGAACTTTTTCAATTCGAAAAGTATTTTGTATTTTGTACTTTAGGTTCTAAAAATAATATATTTTGTATCGAAATTTTCAATGCATTTTCCCCTACTCTCATCATATGTGACGTCACGACTGAAAGTATCTATGGCAATAAATAAGTATTCAGTCATATAAATCATGATCATCCCACATCCCCTTTTACCCTTCGCATTTTCTATACAAGATTTAAAACTTAAAATTCGAATAAGAAGAAATGCTGCCTATGTCACAATCAATAAATAACGAATTCTCTAAACAATTCTCTCCTCCTAAACATGCTGCATTTACCATGCATTTGTTTCGCCATAGAACACTGCTTAATTTTTTTCAAACTAAAAGATAATTGATAAAGCACAGAAAAGAGAACTACAGTAATAATACACTTTTAGTTGACTTTGCTCTTGAATAGCAACAGCCACACTGTTAAAAATCTGCAGCAATAGAGCTCATCAGTGTGACGTCACAGACAACTCAACCCCGCATTTCCATGGTAACTGGGTCAATACAAACCGAGAGAGTTTAGAGTCTGCTTGGGATGTACTATATACCATCAAAAAGGCTTTCAATATGAAATCAGATATCGTTCAAAGGCTGAATTCATTGAAATGAGTGAAGTTTTAAAAGTGATCAGCAAGTGTTTAATTGTAACTTGTTTAAATCAATTTCAGGGTTGAATTTTAAGCTTCACGGTAAAACAACACATTTCATCTCTATCTTTTCTGAACTCTGTGGTTTGTTTTGACCCAATTTCTGGAGTTGTGACGTCACCACTGATGAGCTCTATTGCTGAAGAGCTGTTAATTTCCAAATTGGCTCAGGCGAGCTCAGCAATCTGATCAGGCCCGGACTGGCTCCTTTGGGGGCCCTCGGCGAGAGACTGAAAAGGGGCCCCTTACGGGAAATTTAGCGAAAACAGAATATTATATTTAATTTTTAAATTTAGGCTTGGATGGCAAAAAAGGAAAAAAAACATTTAGGCTATTTTGTCACTTGGAAAATAGTTGAGTAAAATGTAAGCTTTTTGTAAAGTTGTTAACTTACTTTCACAATATATATTTACAGGACCGTATCTAGGAGTGAACAATAGGGAGGGGCTCAAGGCTCAAGAGAATGTAGGGGGGGGCTCATATTTTGTTTCTTTCTTTTTAATGTAGAAAGATAAATTAGTACATATTCACATTGTCGGTACTCTGTTTCTTATACTTCTGTCGGTACTCTGTTATAATAACTTCATTTTATATTAAGAAAAGTATATGATGATGAAAGTTTTGAGTATATAACTGGTGCAAAATTAAACATCATGTTAGCTTCATATGTACAAATAGGATAGAGGGAGTATAGAAACACTTATTTTAGATACAATTTAGTAACTCTGCAAAACTGTGAAAAAGTCTCAAAACTAAATTAGATTTTTTAACAGTATTTCATTTGAATTTTCGGTTGAGTGACCTTAGAATCTTTTCCAGGGGGGTGGGGTCAAAATATTTTAGGGGGCTGAGTCGTCCACAGCGCCTCCTTAGATACGGCCCTGTATATTTATATTATTTTTATACACCATACCTAAACTAATTCCATGCTAGAAAAAAAATAAGAATTATTCATTTTAAGTGATTATTTCTTAAAAATGAGCGTGAGGTTTATTTTTAGTTTTCGGCAATCAAATGACTGTGTCGAAGTCGTAATGATCTAAATTTTACTGTGGTACCCAAGTAAATATTAAAAGTGACAAAACAGTAATAAAAAAAGTGGGTACGTATGATTGCAAATCGGTCAGAGTATTTCCTTTAATATATCTTTCAAAACAACTTATCCTTTAATTAATAAATCCAAACTGCTGATTTATAATTATTAAATTTTCACATAGATGGTAGCATCAATAAATTTAAAATAAAAGGAAGTTATTTATTTTAATTAACTTAAAAATGTTCAAATTAAATTATTTAAAAAAACTCAAAATTCTTTAAAAACGCGAAATAAAAAAAAATAGCGAAGATTATTTTTAAGAAAATTAAGATTAAGAAAGTTATTAAGAAGATTAAAAAAAATTAAAATTTTTAAAAACGAAAAAAAAATGTTTAAATGAAATTTAAAATGCTGAATCATTAATGAACCGCACGTTTTTAAAATAGAAAGAAAATTGTAATTATATATATAACCCTTAAATCGGCAAAAGGTACGATTTTTTTAAATTCTATCTTACTAGGGAATTGCAAGAAGGGTAAGTCACCGATTTTGACGAAAGTGGTATCGTTGGAAAGATTTAATTGGGGAGTAATGGAACTACTCGTCGGAAATGAGCCGTTTTCGACATATACGACAATTTATGTCACGTAGCTAGTGAACACTTACTGGGAAACCGCAAAAAATTTTGGTCTCTATTTTAACGAAAATGGTATCGCTGAAAAAATATTACCAGAAGGATTTAGAAACTCAATGGAATCACCCGTCGGAAATGAAACGTTTTCAAGATATCCGACAATTTGTATCACGTAGCTAATGCACACTTACTGGGAAACTGCATTAAGTTACATAAATCGTCGGATATCTCGAAAACGACTCATTTCCGAAGGGTAGCTCCATTGAGTTTTTTTCTTCTCAAAACGATATCTTTCCAACGACATCATTTTCGTCAAAATGGAGACAACAATTTTTTGATGTCCTCTGTTAGGTGTGCACTAGCCCAGTATGTACTAGCTACGTGGCTTAAATTATCGGATATCTCGAAAACGGCTCATTTCCGATGGGTAGTTGTTTTTTAATTTTTTACTCCTCACCATAAGATTTTTCCAACAATACAACTTTCGTCAAAATCTAAACTAATTTTTTTGCGATTCCCCAGTAAGTATGCACTAGCTACGTTACACAAATTGTCAGATATCTCGAAAACGACTCGTTTCCGACGGTTAGTTCCATTAAGTTTTTTGCTGCTCACGATGAGATCTTTCCAACGATACCACTTTCGTTAAAATCGGCGGCTTACACTTTTTGCAGTTCCCTAGTTAGTATGAAAATTTCAAATTCCTGCATCATGGTTCAAACTGTGAATCTTCTGCTTACTAGCTAGTCTGTTTTCCTAACAGTCTTTCACATTCTTTCCTTGAAGGAGATAGCTGACGCTTTGTTTGTTCGTTTGTGTTTCATGCTGGCCAATTATCTGCACGTGGGACATAGGCCCTAATGTGATGGATGCCCTCTGTGGGGATCTTTCTAAAGGAGCCTAACCCGTATTTACGCAAGGAAATGCAAGGTTCGAAGAAAACCACGGAGAACTCCGAGCGGTTGGGCCGACGGTCGCGATTGTGTTCGAACCCAGCACCTACCGTCTACCAGTTTGGAGGTCAGAACCTCTCGGCCACTGGTGGGGCCATAGCTAACGCAAATTGCCAACTCGTAACAGCTATATTTGGAGTACTACCTACCATCATGATAAATATTATGCTATCATATGGGTCTTTTAAAATAATATTACAGAACATTGAACCTATTATTTGTTGTAGAGGTTTGCATGGGCCCGGGTTTGGCCCGAGACCCGTATCCAGCCCGGTCTGTGGGTCTGTCAGGCAAAGAAATTTAGCGGGAGTGCTGGGCCGATAATAAAAAATTAGGTAACCTGCCAATCCGATATAAAAACTTAAACGAAGGCGATAAAATATGATCCGCTTTCAGTGAATGACTTTCACGAGAATGAATATAATTGTGCGTCACGGGTCGATGATAGTTTGACGCCATCCAAACAAAATCGCGGGCATCGGACAGTTATGTGATATCAGAGGCAGAGTTTAATTTTTTCAGCAGACTCATACCTAAGGCCGTGATCAGTGTGCATTCTTTTTTCTACGTAGTAGAGTCGGGCCAGAACTGGACTTAAATGTTCACAGAACGTGTAGGGCAGTTACAGAGGCAGGGTTTAATTTTTTCATAAGACTCATACCTAAGACCTTGATCAGGTGTGCACTTTTTTTCTACGTAATCGAGTCGGGCCAGAATTGGACTTAAATGTCCTCAGAATGTGTAGGGCAGTTAGTATCTTTATTTAAAATATTAATAGCGATAATAAACTTCTGTTAATGGAATCTTTGGAAGTATAAGGGTGATTTTCAATCCACTTTTCAATAACGCGAAACTTTCTGACTAATTTTTTAACTGTAAATGCTTAAAATTGACATGCGCGACTATTAAAGGATTTGGGAATAGAAAAAAATTTCCGTTTTCGGTAAATAAATTATCAAATGGTAAGAGATTTTTGTCACGTAACTGCAGGTTTTTCCCCTTTTCAATGATATCGCTTCCAAAAATTCAATTCAAAATGTTAACTTTGACAATAATTCTAAAAGATATAATGTCTTTATCAAAAAATGGAAGACACCATTCGATTACATAGGTTTTGAATAAGAAAAAACTGCAAAACTTATGCATTTCCGAAGAAAATGAATTTAGAAATGTGTCAAGAGCCAACTCCTTTGGATTTGAAAGAAGCTCTAATAAATGACAAAAATATTTTCACAAATATATTTTTTATAATACATCTTCAAAAGTTAATCATGTTTTTACCGTCTTTTTTTTTCTTTAAATCTAAACTACATTAATTTTATAATGAATCTTTATTTGAATGTTCAAAAATCTAGGCTTCTAAGATATCATTAATGTTATTATCGTGTATTTTCTATGTTGAAAAAATACCGTGATTTTAAAGTATAGTTTTAAAATATAAAATATTTCATAAATGTGTATGTAGTATTCTTTAAAAGAATCTTAATAGTATGTTAAGAAAAACTAATTTTTTGTGTGCAAATTGAGTGGAATCGGGTCGTCCTTAACAACTTAACCAAGTATTAAAACTTTTAAACATTTTTCAATGTTTAGAAATTTTCTCATTTTTTTTTTCTTTCCTTTTTGTACTGTCGCTTTCGTACAACTGCTTCATGTTGACCACACTGTGAAATTGAACTAGTTACAACCATATTATATGAGATTGGCAAGTGAGCGTCGCGATGCACTCTGAATCTGATTCTATGAGTACTGCAGAAAGGGCGATGTATCAGTCAGCAGCCCTATTCCGTCTGTCCAACGACTTGACACGACGAAACTAATAAATTCCCATGAAAAAACTATCAATTGTTTAAAATTTATTGTAAACGCATATTATTATTGAAAAATACTAATTTTTTTTCTTATGTAAGTAGTAATTATAAAATCGTATATTCCTTTTTTGAGTTGCACTTCCGGGGCCCCCTTGGGCAGGGGGCCCTCGGCGATCGCCGACCAGCCGACCTGGCCAGTCCGGGCCTGAATCTGATTAGCTAAAACTGGAAGAAGTGACGTAGATTCGAATCGGTGTTAAAAAAATTAAAAACAACCGGGCCCGATGCAGGAATCTGTTCGATGAGGTTTATGTTATTCAGAAGTTTTACTATATTTGATTATTAAAGAATACAGATTTGTCCATTTTTCTATATAATACATAAAAGTTTGAACTGAACCAATTTCGGAATTAACGGCTTGGCATTTGCTGCATAGTCACTCAACCGCTTCTATTGAATATCGCTTTATTCTGATCGCCGATTGAAGTCCACCGATTTATTCGTTCCATTTGGAATGCTCTATAATGTATTCAAGTAATTGTTCTCTATAAAAGCAGTGGAGTGACGATGCACCAAATAATACAGATTTTTAACAATGCACACCTCTGCATTTGGAAATAGTCCTCCGAAAAAGACACTTTATTGGACAAAGGGGAAGGCAGCATTGCTACACCAGGGCTACACTAGATACCAGGCTTGATCATTCCTTATCGCAACTTCACAAAAAGTGACTGGCCGCTATCAGCGATTGGTACAAACAGGGCTCAAAGTGATACACCCATAGTTTTGTACCAATCACTGAATGTCGTTGATAGCGAACAGCCACCTTTTGTGACGTCATGATAAGGAATGAGCAAGCCCGGTATCTAGTGCTGCCTTGGCTACACTGTTAAAAATTTGAAACTTTTGCTTCATCGTCTCTCGATCGCTTTTATAGAATATCTCTATTTTGACCAATAAGAATGCTCCATAATACAATGAAGCAATCGTTTTTTTTTTCTTTTTCTTTTTTTTTTTTTTTTTTTTTTTTTTTTTTTTTTTTTTAATTAGGATGAGCGAAGCGAATCCTCTACTAGGCCACTCAAATTACATTTTGTCGTACACTTTGCAAAAAAACTATTCAATATTTTAACTTCAAATTAAACACAAAAATAAATTATGATCTGTAGATTTGCACAATATAATTTTTTTTTACAGTAAAACGTTAAAAAAATTATTATTTTAATTAATTTATTTTACATGCATTTCCAATACGGATGCATTTTAGCAAATAAATAAAAAATGAAACGCGTATATTTTCAGAAAAAAAATATAAATCATGGAGTAAGTAATTATAGATAGAATCATGATTAATTTAATAAATAAAGTATGTTTTCATTATTCAGCAAAATCGTTTGCACAGATGACACTTAAACATTTAAAAAAAAATTGTATTATGGATTTTTTTTTTTTTTTTTTTTTTTTTTTTTTTGTAAAGTGGCAACAAAAGAAATGTAAACAAATAAAATTAATTGTTAAATTTGTGTTCAGACAAAGCCGCCTATGGCGAAGCATAAGTCTCAAGCCGCCTGCTAAATTTGTTATATAAATGAAAAATTAAAAGAATTGAAGCGTGAAGTTGTTGCCTCGATTCAAGCTCTTTATAAATGTACTAAAGCAAAGTTGGCCGATTCAGAAACGACAAATTGACTTTAACCATTTCTTACTTTATCATTTGGATCTAAAGTAATGTTACGTTCTTATTTGTGGACCGAAAAAGGCTTAGTGAACGGGACTTTAGACTTTGTTGCACGTAATAAAGAAAATCACAAGCCACCAGACCAGATATTGCGAATAATCATGGATAAATTTGAATACTACAATAATTTAACTTATAAGAATTGGTGCGTACCAATTCCCCCAATAATTAAATTCTGGAAAAATGGAAGCATAAATTGCTCAAGGAAAACATTTCTTCTGCAGTTAGCTTTGCTGATACAATTCATAAATCCCAAGGTTTAACATTAGATGAAGCAGTTGTAGATATTGAGGATATATATCGGGTGTCCCAAAATTGACTGATGGATTTTAAAATTCAATAACAGGCAAATGGTGACAGCTATTTAAAATTTTTTTGCAGGAGAGTTATGTATAATGTCAGGAGTTTTTTACCGTAATTTTTTATTTTAGTTTGCATCTCAAACAATAGGTGGCGCTGACGGCGATTGGAGGCCAGGTCGACGCTTCACTCAGCACTGATCACCTGGCCTTCAATCGCCGTCAACGCCACCTGTTGTTTGAGATGCGAACTAAAATAAAAAATTACGGTAAAAAAACTCATGACATTACACATAACCCTCCTGCAAAAATTTTTTAAATAGCTGTCACCGTTTGCAAGTAATTGAATTTTAAAATCCATCAGTCATTTTTGGAACACCGGTAGGCACAAGTTGACTTAAAAACGTACGTAACGTTGTCGAGAGTGAAAATCCTTCAAAATTAAGTATTCAATAGAAATTTTCCTTACGAAAAATTCTACAATATCAAAAATTCTGATACGCTAACATGTATAATAACGAAGAAATTAGAAAAAAAAGTTTTACGTTGAAAATTCATAGTATCAACGAGAGCAGATTTCAAATGTTTTTCCAGAAAGTAGGATTTTGACGAAGTAACTTTCTTCAAGCTCTCTTAAAATATATTATTCTAAAATAGCTATCAAAGATTATTTGATGTTAATTACAAAGAATGGAAACATGCATATTTCAAACAACTTTAAAAAACATCAGTGGTTACTGGAAATTGTAAAAACATCTTTAAAAGAGCTTTTAATTGAAAATTTCAAAATATTTTGTAAAAGTTTGCTTCGAAAATATTTTATTATGCCAGTCTTACATCATAAATAAAAAAATTAAAATGCGCCAAAACATAAAATAACGTTTTTGTTTAATAAAGGTGCAAAAATAATATTAAAAAATATTTTTACTTTCAAATATCTGTTTTATAAAATAATGCTTCACGAATCCAAACAAAGCATGGCTTTTGCTAGTATAAAAATAGTGTAGTGATGATGCAACAAAAATCTTCTATTTTTAACTATGTAAAAATCTGTCCATTTGCTACAAAGTCACTCCACCGCTTTTATAGAAAACGGTTACTTTACTGTATTATAGAGCATTCTCATTGTTCAGAATAAGGAAACAGCAGCTGACGTCACTGTGGGTCGAATAACTGTTCATAAGCAAGAAACACCTGTCCGTTCTTTACGACTCCTAAAGTGCAAGTGAGTTAGAACCAAGCAAGGGCGGATCTGGAGAGTCCTCAAGAGAGGGGCGATTTTTTAAAGTTGGAAACCCCAATCTGTTGTACGGGTTGGAGCTCATTTTTGTCAATGAGATCGTGTTAGTTCTACTTTTTTGCTTTGGGTCCGGTGTGATTCGATTTTTTGCTCTGGGTCCGGCTAGATTCTATTTTTTGTTGCTGGTCGGAGCAACTCTGTTGTTGTTGTGGGTCGCGTTTGGGTCTGATTGAATTCTACTGATTACTGCGGATCGAATTAATTTCTGCTTTTTTTGCTTCGGGTTTGGTTTGAGTCCGGCTGACTACTACAATTTTCTATTGGTCTGGTCTGTTACGTTTTAGCTTCGCTTTGCGCATTTGGAGCATGTTTCCATATATTATTTCACGTTTGGGTCGGTTTCGGATTGGGTTTTTATTCTTGAGAGAAGAGTTCGGGTTGGCCCAATTTTGATTGGGCTAAGGACTTTGATATGATTTGCATTCTTTTTCGCGATCCGTTGACGGAATTCGGGTTCTTTCCGCAATTTTTTAACAAAATTAGCTTTTCTCCACGATCTTTTAAAAAATTTTGAGGCTTTTTGCGACTCTTTGACGAAATTCGCGTCTCTTCCGTAACCCTCTGATGAAATTCACGTTTCTCTCGCGTCACTATTCTGATTTTTTTTTCTTTTAAGTCTCGACATGGAAATTTTGGCCAATGCAGACTTCTAGAAAGGATGAAGTTCAGTCCAAGCCCGAATTAGAACAAAAAAAAGTCTGGGCCGACCCGAATTTGCAAAAAAATAAGATTAGGACACGGTCGGGTTCTAACAGAGAGAAGATCTAATCTAGCCAAAGTCTCGTGAATTTAAACTGGCAGAACCCGGGAGTACCTGTCTCGAGCTTTGTTCTGGGTTATTTCCCGTGAGGATGCATAATGTCATTTTATAAATCCTTTACCAGAGCAGATGGGCAACCGCCCCTTTGCCCCTACTCTTCCCCCCCTTCTTAGATCCGCGATTGCTTATGGTCTGGGTCGATCCCAGACCGAGGGTTTACTTCTAGGAAGAACAAAATCCACGTCAGGCCCGCTCTGAAAAAAGAAAATGTGGCTCGATCCCGCTCTGCAGAAAAAAGTAAGACTCGACCCACCCCGGTTCAGAAGGTGTAAAGACGTAACTCAGTCTCGTGACTTAAAAATGGCGCAGCTCGGTTCGGGCCGCGCCGGTCTCGAATTTAGGTACAATCCTTTTTCGGTGTCGGCATTTAATGTTTTTCAGACCATTTATTGGGATCAAGGGGGAGGCGATTGCCCCATCGCCCCCCCCCCTTAGATCCGCCATTGGTTAAAGCGATTTGATTGGTCTGCGTTCGATATGCCTGTTGTAGGATACACTGTTAAAAATCTGCTGCATTTTGCTGCAACGCACTCAACCAATGAGAAAGCTCCATTTCAAGGCCAAGTAACCGTTTTCTATACAAGCAGGGGAGTGCGTTGCAGCAAAATGCAGCAGATTTTTAACAGTGTAGGTCTTACGTCGCCAAGATGAATCCTACAGTGATCGTAACGACAAAAATGCAGTGGTAGATTGGTTGATGGAAGTGATTGTTTGTAAACATGTCCGTTCCTTATTGGCGATTTAAGCACTCGAATATGCCATCTGGTGCAGAAAAGATGTAACTTCCGCTTCAGGATAGTGCCGTGAAAGCCCATTGCATTACATCTATTTTAAACTGGTTGAAAATGATTATTTTTAAGCGCAATTTCAGATTTCCTTTGACATTTGTGTTCTGTCTTATATGACAAAGTAAAAGTTAACCCAATTTCAATATTATTTCAATGGCTCTTTAGCATTAGTTAAAGGAAATTAAATGGACAATCTTCCTGTACCGAAGGTTGAAAGTAGTACTTCTACAGGCTGTTCTAATTCTATAAAATCAGTAAATTGAAGTAAATGGTGCAGATTCTTAACAGTGAGTGTTAAAATGCTCTCCATGCCACATTCATCATTCCTTCAAGTGATCCATTTTTGTGCTTTAAGATACTACTCTGATTTATAAATATACTTTACATTGAGTGCGTTCAGTACTTTTTGGATTCTTGAAAATCGTGGAAATCTTTCCTACTTCTACAAGTTAAATTCATAATTAAAACTAAATATTTATTTAAAAAATATCAGTAAAATGTATGATAGAACTAATAATAATTAATAAAAATTAAAATTTAATAAATGAAAAATTTATACTACAGCCGCTAGGGAGCGTCCTGAAGACGCGGGCTTTTGAAGAAATTGCGCTGCTCCTTTGACCTGTCACCTCAACTCGGTACCGTGGCGCGGAAATATTTCGTGTGTTTACTGCTGTTGCGTGGATGTTATCATAAACCCTTGGATTTAATTCTTTAAAATCTTACAGAATTGTCATTCTCGAATTCCTTTAAAACATTGCTTGTTTTTAATATCATCCAGCTAACATGGCGAATGTTCCTCGGTACAATAATCGTAGGATACAAGAGAAAAAAGTATCCGATTTTCTGAAACCGAAGTATCCTTCTCGTTATCCCAAAAGAAGCCTTCGTGGAGCTAGCTTCTGGAATGACAGTGATGATGAAGAAAATTCTTCAAATCGTAGGGAAAGTTGGGCTGACCGATGCGATGAATATGAAAATGATCTGAAGTCGCCTATACACAAAAGAATCGGAAACCTTCGGCGATCAAGAAGGCGCGAAAATACCGCTTCTGGATCAAACACGATGAAAGAAAATTTTGATAACAATGATGGTGAAAGCACCTTCACAAAAGATAGAGATTATAGAAAGGGAGCACGAAATTTACAAGACATGTTTAAAGCGGCATCTGATGGAATTAGTACCACGTCCTCCAGCATACACAGTTCCGATAATGAAATGGAGACCGATAAGTTTAAAAGGTTTGAAACAGATGAAGTTGTTCTTCGTAGACGTCAGAAGCAAATCGATTATGGAAAAAATACCAAAGCATATCAAGCTTACATCAAAGCTGTTCCCAAAGAGAAACGCGTTCTTGGGGAACATATTTTTACCCCTAAGAAACACCTTGTTTACAGTCGTCGATCATGGGACACCCAAATCAAATTATGGAGAAAGAAACTTCATGAATATGATCCAAAATCTGAAGATGAAGATGATGCCGAAGTTGACTTGTCTGATATGATATCTATGATGTCACCTAAATAACTATTATTGATTTTTAAAGGACATTTAACTTTGGGTGTATGCCCTGATGGATACTGTGTGTTACTGTCTTGTTTTAATATAAATATATATATTGATATATGCAATTTATGCCAACATTGAAATACTTTACATTGTTTTATGGACACTGATATATGTACATAGGTTCATTCTTAATGTGAAATAATTTCACGTTGGTTTCTTTAATTTTCTGTTGGTGGATAATTTTTTTATATATATTTATAGATATATATAATTTCATATTATAATTTTGTAGTTTTGCAATCATATTTGAATGTATGCTATTTAGCCTTATTTTTCTTTCGATTTTTTTTCTTCTATTTATCCCTAGCTGAAAGTAAGCTTTTTTAAATACATAAAATATTTTAATCCCAGAATTAGGTGAAATTTTCATTCCTTTTTAGAGTAATTTTATTTAAATTTTGCATCGTAAACTAGAAAGAGAGGGAAAAAAATAGCAATTTTATATGATGGAAACATTATTCAATGTGTTTTAATGATAAGTACTTTCCCTTATTAAAAATTTTTATATTCGAAAATTATGTTAAAACGATACATATTAGTTGAATTGGTATAATTTAACTTTGTTTTCTTTTAAAAAAATTTAATTGCTTTTAATGAAATGATTAATTTTATTTTAGTAATTTTTAAATCTTGTTTCACAGGGAGCACATGGGGGAAGAACATGTAAATGTATAAAGAAAAAGTACCAAAAAAATGTAATGTAAATGTGTTTTCTAGCTGAATTTATCGATGTTTTTATGGCTGCAGATAACATATGCTAGTACATGTGTTCGTAGTTGTTATGTTCAGGGATGGCGCTTAAAATCCGCAAAAAATCAGCGACGGAATACAAAAAATGGAGCTCCCGCGGATGCGTAATTTTCACCAAAAAAATCGCAAAAAAGGCAAATTCAGTTTAAAAATCTCGAAATAATGAATCATTTCCGGCAAATTCTGTCCAAAAAAAAAAAATGGCTAAATTTGTTACAAAAACCCGAAAATAGGCAGATTTCCTCAAAAAATCGCGAAAAAACGACAAATTTTGCCAAAAGATCTTAAAACTCACTTTTCGTCAAACGAGCACAAAAAAAAAAAAATAATGCCAGGATAGAATTTTTCTGTTCCAAATTATTATTATTTGCTGCTCCAAAAACATTTTTTTGCTTCACAATCTGTTTTTGATTGTTCCAAATTTTTCTGAGGGAATGTAACTTCTAAAAACACCCATTCATTAAACAAAATGTACCCCTTTACTCAACAAAAGTACTCTTTTTTTTCAGGAAAAATGTATTTTTCAATAAATCAGTTTTGCTCCTTTTTAATAGAAATGAGAATGTTAGTGATACTTGTTATCTTCTACAATCAAATGAGCATTATTTTATAATTCAATTTGTATTTTGCACATTTATTTTTAAAAAAAGTAATGAAAACTTCTTTTAATAGTTTAAAAAAAAACTTAATATTGGCTTTAATTATTTATACATTATTATAAAAACAATAATTATTGTATTTAATTTTTCTTTTGCAAATGGGCACATTCAATTTCTACATCTAAAAATATGACATATTATTAGTGGGGACCTGCTTTTGTAAAAAAGGGACCCAGAATTTTAGAAGTCCTGAATCCTCAGGACCCAGGATTTTTCAAGTCCACCGGCATCACTGATGTTATACATTAGTTTGCTTTGAAAAAGAAATTTTTATGTTTTATAAAAAAGTGTGATTTTTAAGGTCCTTAATTATTTATTGCTTTATCTTAATGCATTCTATACATAGAAGATTTTTATGAAATTCAATCCAATTGTTTTATTAAAAAATGGTAAAGAAAAAATCAAGAACGTTCCTCTTAAATTATATGACTTTCTAAGGGAAACAATTTTATAAATCTTATGAGATTTTATCAGCATTTTGTGGGGAACACAGGTAGAAGTTTAACTTTGCTGTCATAACTACTTAAAATTGTAGTAAGACAGGATAATGTGTTATTGTTCATCAAAATGCAACAGAAAAATTTCAGCTTATGTGTTCAGGCCAATTTAAGCTGTTTGTTTTCTTTTAAATCTTAGTATATTTGATGCAACATTGATAAAATTCAATGCAGTTTTTTAAAAAATAGTAATTTTTTTTTTTTTTTTTTTTAAGTTTTATTTAATTTATATGGCTTTTTTAATGAAATAGTTTTACAAATCTTGATTTTATCAGCATTTTGTGTAATGGAGAACGTCAAAAATTTAACTTTTTAAAATTCTGTTTTGTCATAATTAATTAAAACTGTAGTTAGTTAGATAAGGCAGGACAATGTAACTAATTTATCTTTCGTCAAAATACAACAGAAAAATTTCAGCTAATATGTTCTGACTAATTTAAGTTTTAATTTCTTTTAAATTTCTGAGAACTGTATATTTTTCAACTATTACCATGTTTAGTTACCATGTTATCATATACTATTATATTACACATCATATCCATTACATTTGTCATCTGTGCGTTCAATTCATTCATAATCAACATCAACTTTTGATATTAAGCTATTATTAATGCTGTTGTTATAGTGTGTGTATTTATGGGGTGGGATAACTTTAACTAGTTAATATAGTTTATTAAACATTAGGTAAGATAATGTCAGGGGTGATTCTCGTCCGAAAATTCCGAAATTTCCGAAAATTTAAGGCATCCTCTTCCGAAAATTTGAAATTGGGTTATCAGTTCCGCATAGTTGCCAACTTGTATGGTTTTGCGCGCGGAAAAAAACAATTGTGTAGAAATGCAAACTTCGTGATAAGATCGCCGAAATAGCATACATTTCGTCAATATTTCGTGGAAAAACGACGATTTCGTCAATGCTTTTGTAAACGAACTTTGTCAAAAGATCGATGAAAAACGCAAATTTCCTGTGCGGATCGCGGAAAAAACGTCAATTTCTCCAAATATCGCAGATAAAACGCTGATTTCTTCTGAAGACGGCGGGAAAACGCCGATTTCGTCTAAAGATTGCGGATATAACGCCGATTTCGTTAAAAGATCGCGGAAAAAAACGCCGTTCTCGATAAAAGATCGCTTAAAAATATTTTGTTAAAAGAATATTTGAAAAAAATACGCCGATTTCATCAAAATATCACGGAAAAAACGCCGATTTTGTCAAAAGATCGCGGGTATAAAAAGCCGTTTTCGAGAAAAAATCGCGTAAAAAAGCAAAATTTGTCTAAAGATCGTCGAAAAAACGCCGATTTCACTTAAAAAAATACATGAAAAAATGCCGATTTCGACAAAAGATCGCGGAAAAACCGCCGATTTTGGCAAAAGACCGCAATAAATCGCCGATTTTGCTAAACATTGCTGATTTCGTCTGAAGATAGCGAAAAACGCCGATTTTGTCCGAAGATTGCTGGAGGGGGGGAACTCACGACCCCCCTCCCCCCCCCCCCCGCCGATTTCCGAAAATGCTATGCGAATTTCCGAAAAAAAATTTTCATCCAGAATCACCCCTGGAT
Source organism: Maratus speculifer (assembly GCA_964019185.1). Lineage (NCBI taxonomy): Eukaryota > Metazoa > Arthropoda > Arachnida > Araneae > Salticidae > Maratus > Maratus speculifer. Next base: position 183,409,372 of record OZ025301.1, read on the forward strand.
AATGTGGATGCGTTTCAGAAAAAAAAAAATTAGTGTCATTCTCCATTTTTTTTTCTTTTCTACTTTTTTAACATTTTTATATGATCTTCAAAAGCACTAATGGATAAGTAATTATATAAGTAATAATTTAATTAAGATTATCAATTAAACGGCACAACAAATTCTGGTATGATGATGGATAACACTGATGCAAAGTTTGAATTTTAGTTTTCCTGATTGAAGCGCATACAGCATGTAAATTTATGGTTTCTTGTGTCAGGGTTGGGTTTTTGACATGACAAGCGTTTAAACCATCAAAAACTGAAAACTTATATCTGAGTATCGGCGATTCAAGCACTTGAATATATCATCTAGTGTATAAAAGATACAATTTATTTCAGGAAAATCCATTGCAAAATCACATTGAATTATATCAGATTTTTTTTCCTTAATTTCATATTTATTGTGACATTTGTATTAGGGATGCACCAAATGGTAATTTTGGCCAAATATTCAGCTTTCCAAATATTTTTTATGTTTTGAAGTTTAACGGCTGCCCCGAGATAAGTCGGGGGTTAAAGCACTGTTTCCCCATACCCGTCGTCAGTTAAGTGGTTAAAGGTATTAAAATGTTACCTTTTAAAACAATTTTACATAATATTTAATAAACGAAACTTACATTTTGATAAACAAGAGCTTTTTATAAAAAGAACATTTAGCCGTGAGTTATTTAAGAAGCACAATTGTGAGACTTTTTTGTTTAATAAAATTTTTAATTTCATGGTTTCCTCTACAAATTAAATCAAACATTTTAAAATCAAAGAAAAAATGAAAAAATGGTCGAAGAAAAACTTTACAGTCTCTTAATTTCCTTTTTCAATAACTCAAGACAGATTTTTTTCAATATAAAGTATAAATACTTTCAACTTAATTCTGAATAAAGGAATATCTAGCTCAAAGTTCTTTTCTTATGAATGATGGCATTTTCCATCATATCATATTTTACAGAAATCAAAGCATGCAAGTTGAAAATATAATTATGGTGGTTATCTTATTTATTGTTAAATGCAACAAATGAAAACACAAGTTTGACCTAGAGTCAGATGAAATACAATGCACTTATGATTTAAGTTGATTATGATTATGGTTTCATGAACAAAAATTATCTACCTTGGTGGCTATTACTAATCTCAAAAGTTTTTCTTTCTTGTTTAAGGACTTTTATTTGGGAAAAGCAAGAAAGATTATTTAATAAACAAAATTTAGGAACTTGCATCTGCACATCATTTATTCCTAAGGAGAATCCTAATAAATCACCATTTTAATCCTTCTCATGGTTAATTTTCCTAAGTTATACTCTACAAACAGCAAATAAATAATGTAAAAACATTGTTTCATTTAAATATGATTTTCTTTCTAATTATTTTAAATATACTTATAAATTGACAGTTAAATGTAAAAACTGAAAAGTTTTTAAAAATGTGTTTAAAAAAAGCCTTATTAAGTATTGGATTCGGCCGAATACTGTGATATTCGGCAGACTGAATAGTTTCATATTTGGTCAAGCCAAATATTCAGTTTAACCGAATAGTTTGATATTTGGTAACATGGCTGAATACCGAATGGATACAGAATATTCGGTGCATCCCTAATTTGTATGAAAAGTAAAGTTTATATGAATTTTAATATAGATAAAACTTTTAAGTACATTTACAATGCAGAATGGTTTCAATTTCAATGTCACTTTAGCATTATAAACTAGGAGACAGCAGCAGAGATAATCACCTTATTGAGTACATGGGTGAAAACCTAGAATTAGTTAAATCTCAATTTGTCTACCAAGTCGAATCTTGGTGGAAAACTTCTAGAAATTTGCTTTTAGTGCTTGATTCATAGATTTATGATTATATTTTCCTGCTCCTGATCCTCCATGTTTACATTCTTTTGGGCACAGGAAAATACAATGGTAAACCTACAAGTCAACTAATAATTTTGAGATTATATGTGTTTTTTACAAAGATATGCCTTGGCACCGATCGTGTTTTAATATGCAAGTCCAGATTTAACTAATCCTAGATTTTCATCCATGAACTCGATGAGGTGATTGCCTCTGCTGCCACCTTACGGTCTATTACTTTAACAGAGAATTTTGCTTAAGGGGAATTACAATAAGTGATGACCTTTTCATCTGCCAATCACAATTGTCTTTCAATGGTTGTTGGACCTCATTTGTCACTTTTTGATGTCATTTAAAACTGCTCCATACCAATGGCTGATATCAGCACTTCTACGTGCTGTTTTAAGTCACAAATTAAGAATAATCTAATGAAAATAGACTAGATGATTTCTGTTTTGTATTATGGCTAAAAACTGTTTTTGTATAATAAAATATGATTACATTAAAAGATCTTGATTATAAAATTGCTATTTAAATATCAGAATTTCCTGTTCATCAAAAATCTTTTCAAGACTGATATCTTGTACCATGTCTCTAATTAGAGCATCAAGTAACACGGAAACTTCTATATATATATTTTTTCTTCATAAATTACTAATGTTTAAATTCAGTTTTATGTATCTTTAAAATTAATTTTAATTAGATAATTTGTACATCTTTCTTTTTAAAGAAATATCTTATTTTTAAAACTATGTAAGAGTTTTGGAACAGATGCCTTATCTTCCCACAAACTGCCATCTTGTTTCCCTATTATTTCTTGCAAAATATTGTTATTATTTTGCCATCATTATTAGTATTATCATTTTATTTATTTATTTAAAAAACGTTAAAAAAAAAAATTAAGGCTTAAGCATGCTAAAAAATTTGTTTTTACCTTACTTTATCATTTTACAAAATAAATGAATAAATAAATAAAACTGTTTTTATTATTAAAAATTTAACCTTTCAATCTTTGAGTTCTACAGTAGATTGTCTTGTTAATTTAATATCATTTTTTGTAATGCATGATTCAATCAATGATTACCATTTCAGTTGCAGTTTGTAGTTTAAAGTTAAATAATAATGTGTGAGAAAAAAGTGGCAGATCACAGGAAGATACAGCATCTTCTTAGTTTTTAAATTATTTCCTTCAGTTAGTATTGTTAAAGAATATCTGCTGTCGACTAAATTTTACTTTTGAAAATAAATTTATTAATTTTTATGCATATTTAACTCACATAATACAAATTTATTAGTTTTTCAAGAAATGATGTTAATTTCCTTTCTGTTTATTCCAATGTAATTATTTATAAATTGCAGGAGGAAATTCTGTTCGATTTGTGCTTTTCAGCTATCAATATTCTTTCAGTCAATTGTATATAGCATCTTATTGAAATGTGTTTTCAGTTTATATATGTATTTACAACATTTAAAAGATATATGTAACTACTGTGATTGTTTTATTGTTTTTGTAATGTCATTTGATATTTTCATAAAATAGATTTATCTAATTCTAATGTGTCATCCTTCTAAAAAACTCTTTGCTTTTTCACAAACTTTTAGTTTTTAAGAATTTTAACTTTTAGTTAGAATTTAAAAAATATTCTGGATTTGCTTTTAAGAGGTTAATTTTTTTTATATCAAGTAATTCAACTAGCAATACTTTAAATAGTAATAAAACATATTCTGCAAATTAATTAAAGCTTATAAAATCTGACAAATACAATGAAACCTCCTACAACGATAATCCCTGAATACCCATCATGTTTTAGTCTTACCAAATCTCTTCCATAGAAATAATGCTACACTAAACTTCCAAATGACGAATTCCAAATAACAGCCACCTTGCTGCCAATTTTTGTTTTTCTTTTATGTTGCAAAGAATGCGATCCTTACAATTTCTTTACTAATTTCTAGAGTTGCTTAGCAAAATCTCACTGGTAAGGCGAGAGTGAGGTTGTTGTGGTGAAATTTAAGTATGTGAATCATGTGCTGATGTTTTTTGTCCACTAAAAGAATGGATTCAAAATAAAAAATTTTAACTTTAAGTGAAAAGTTGAAAATTATCCAAAGTAGCAAAAGTGGTGTAAGTACATAAAAATTAGCTGAAATGTACTATGGTAAAAAGGCCTAAATAGATGACATTTGGAAAAAAAAAGTGAATGTTATTTAGAAAATAAGTTTCAGTTTGGAATTTAATCATCTTAGAATTAGATAGGAGATTGATAAGTTGCTTTTGGAATGACTTTCAAACTGTTCAGAGAAAAATCGTTCAGTTTCTGGACCAATATTTCATAAATTACAGAGAACTGCGAAATTAAAAATTTTGTGCTTAAACGAATTCAACAAGAAATCTTGGAATGCACTTATTGAAAGTGGTATGCTTTAAAAAAAAAAAGAAAAGCTGTAAATAAGTGATTTTTTTTTTTCATGTAAAATAATAGTATGTGTTTTTTAGCTCTAAAGAAAAGTAATTTTAGCAAGCCATTTTGGTTTTAATGTAATGTAATTTTGAACTTTTATAAGGTGAAACTTCTGAATAACAGCAACTGCCAAAGTATGGTCACTTTATAGTGCTCTCAGTGGTGGCTGTTATTTAGAGGTTTTACAATATTAACAAGGTATCATCCATTCTAGATCAGATCTAATCCTTACAAAATTACTAACATGATATCAAGGATTAAAAATATTGCTATAAGAACAGTTAGGAATTCTACATAGCTTCCATTACAAAAAAGTAAGAAGATGATAACTTTTCACAAATTGTGGAATGAACTTCTCCATCCAAATGTTGATTCTGTATATATTGATTGATATTTCCTGGTGTGTTTTATTTATTACGATATTTTTTATGTATAGTGTTTTTACCTTTTCTGAATTCGAGCATAGTGCACTGTTTACATTTTCAGAATATTCGAAAACTTATAACCATTGGTTAATATATTTCTTTTATTCGTTACATCATATGAGATGTGCTTTTCAATTAAATTAGAAATGAAATTAGCTTCATCAACAAAAAAAGGGTCTTGGTGATGAACACAGATTGTTAAAATAAATTCAGTTAGATAACCTTTTTTTCAGATTTTGTAACGGTAATATAAATTACAATATGATTTCAAAACCTTACCTAAATAAGCATAATTAATCACTTTTTCTCTTTGACCTTCACCAATAACTAATTTCTAGTTTTAGAGGTTAGTTCAAATTGCAATTATTTTAAATGTTCATTGTAACAAAATTTATTTATGTGATTCTGAAGTTTTAATTTTTCTACCTGGGTTCCATGAATTATATTTAGAAAAACTTCAACAAATATGGTAGGGAGAAAAATCATAACTACAAATGATTGTGCAAAAAATAAATAAATAAAAAATAATAAAATCTGAACTGTTTTACTTGTTAGAGCAAGAAAGTTTTAAAATATATAGCTTATAAGACTGAGGGACTACATAAAAAAAATAATCATTTTGATATCAATGTATTTTAATATTGTGAAAAAACACATTAAGATGTTTTGCTACTAAAATTATATGAGAATGGCCTGGGGTGGGGAAATACAGTCAACTCTCGTTGATTCGAAATCGGATAATTCGAACCTTCGCTTAATTCGAATTAAACACGAAGTCCCAAAATTTTCAATAACAGAATAACATTAAAAATTTTCATTAATTTGAACTCATTTTCTCTTGACTTCGTTTAATTCGAACCAAGGGCAGTTCTGATTTTTCATTTTTCTTTTCTTTCTCATGGATTTCAAATCATTTAAGTAACTTTCTTTCTTTGATTTTTGTAAAAATTTCTCCGAAAGGGTATGCATACAATCCAATGCATTTAATATCCACTTTTTTAGTGCCCGTCTTTCCATCTGTGATGCTTTACATTTTTCTTCCATTGTGCTTGTTTCTAATTTTTTAATTAGTTTACTTATTTATGCATTCTAATTTAATATTAAGTCATATTCTAATGATAACAGATGAAATAAATTTAAAAAAACACTAACCTTAATTCTTTTGTAATAGTAACATATTAAACATGTTTTCATTTCATACTTTCCATAATTCGAACTTCGGATAATTCAAACATTTCTTGTGGTCCCGACGAGTTCGAATTAACGAGAGTCGACTGTACATCATTTTGCTCGCCAGTGGCAATTGGATTCTCTGGCAAGGCGAGGGATTTTTTAGTTTTTGAAAAACTGGGCAATAAAGATGTTTATCAGAACCATTCAGGGTCCTCCAAGATAGTAATTAGGATTTTCACTGAAAGTGCCAAATTAGCAAAAGGGATCAAAATTCACATATTTTCAAACATTTAGGAATGTAAGGGTGGTTCTCCTTCTCTTTGCTTCCAATACCACATTCATCTATGCAAAAAACAAACAATTAAAAATTAATAATTAAAGTTTTATTATAACAACTTAGTATTCTATCGTTTTCGAAAGATATTATTTATTAACGTTTCCCTCGTAGTGTGGCAAGCTTAAACCATTATGACCAACTTGTGACATTTTCTTTTAGCCATCTTATAACATACATAGAAAATAAAGAAAAAGTTTGCAAAGAGATACTTCTGTCAGATAACACAAGCCTGCGATGAAAAAATTGTCGGCATAGTAAGTGGTATTTTTTATAGTTATTTGGATGCTGATTACTAGAAAAATATTGAAAAAATTCCATCACGTACAGTTTCTTCACAAATCGCAATTTATTATTTCATGAATTTAGCAAATTTCGAACAAAACAACTATTATTTATATGAGTTTGTCAAATAAATTTATGGACTTTAAGTAGTAAATTTGTGTATTTAACTAATAAAAAAGAAAGAAAAAACTATTTCAATGCAGAATATTTTTTTTAACCGGCAAACCGCCTATTAAACACAATATTCAAGACAGAGGAAACAAGATGAAATCGGATCTTTTCTGCTTGCAGGTGTCTGTACGTCCCCTCTTCTTCACACCCTTTTTCACTGTCCTTATCTCTACTCCTGATTCAGTGTCTTTGTTTACTCTGTGCTGTACACATGTGTTTTTATTCCGAGCTGTGAGTTCATAGTAATAGTTGTAATTTTAACTTCTAGTTATTGCTGCATTAGAGAACATGGCTTCCACTTCCAGAGGATGCGTTAATTCACCGAATTGTTTCTGTTATATTTGCGGTAATTATACAGTGAAAAAACAACAGAGAAGCATTTCTGATTTTGTTAAAAAAGTGTATTACGCTTATTTTGGCATGAAATTGGGTGATCAAGATAAGCCGTGGGCTCCACACAAAGTTTGTAGTATTTGCGTAGAAGAATTAAGGCAATGGTTTCAAGGCAAGAAACAATCATTTCGATTCGGTATACCAATGGTTTGGAGAGAACCTAAAAATCATAGTGATGATTGCTATTTTTGTCTTTGTAATGTGAAAGGATTCAATTTAAAGAACAAAAAGGAAATATTTTATCCTGACATTCCATCTGCTATACGTCCTGTTTCTCATGGTCCTGGTATTCCGGTTCCTTACCCTCCAGAAACTGTGGAAAATATTGATTCAGATACTGTGCCTGAATGTGAAAGTGATGATGATGTTGATGAAGTATATGACTCTATTAGCGATGAACCTAAACTTTTCACGCAGTCTGAATTAAATGATTTAGTCAGAGACTTAAATCTGTCTAAGGATTCGGCAGAAGTTTTAGGTTCCAGACTAAAAGAAAAAAATTTGCTATCTCCTGGTACGTCATTTTATTGGTTTAGAAACCGAGAAAAAGATTTTATTCTGTTCTTCTCTAAAGAAGGGGAACTTATTTATTGTAATAATATTCCAGGCCTCATAGCATGTTTCAAAGTCCAATATGAACCTGACGAATGGAGACTTTTTATCGATTCATCAAAAAGAAGTCTGAAAGCAGTACTATTGCATAATGGAAATGAATATGCTTCTGTACCTGTTGGACATTCTGTTCACTTAAAAGAGTGCTATGAAAATCTTGATTTTGTCTTAAATAAAATATCGTATTCAGATCACAAGTGGGCAGTTTGCGGTGATTTGAAGGTGATTTCTATGTTGCTTGGTCAGCAGAGAGGGTACACAAAATTTCCCTGTTTTCTTTGTGAATGGGACAGTCGAGACAGAAAGCAACATTACATTAAGAAAGAATGGCCAATCAGGAAGACATTAGATCCTGGAGTCAAAAATATTCTAAGTAAAAATCTTGTGGATCCAAAAAAAGTGTTACTTCCACCGCTTCATATAAAATTAGGTCTTATGAAACAATTTGTCAAGGCTTTACCAAAAGAAGGTGAATGTTTCAAATACCTTTGTGAGCAGTTCCCAGGTTTATCCGAAGCAAAACTGAAGGAAGGTGTGTTTGTAGGACCAGACATCAGGAAATTGATGAAAGATGAAAATTTTGAGAATAAAATGAAATTAAATGAAAGAAAAGCCTGGAAATCTTTCAAACTAGTTGTTACTAGTTTTCTTGGCAACAAAAAGGACCCAAACTACAAGTCTATTGTAGAAGAGATGGTAACAAATTTCAAGATTTTAGGGTGTAATATGAGCTTAAAAATTCATTTTCTCAATTCACATCTTGACTATTTTCCAGAAAACTTAGGTGCAGTTAGTGAGGAACAAGGTGAAAGATTTCACCAGGATATAAAGGAAATGGAGAGGCGTTATCAAGGCAAGTGGAATGTCAGCATGATAGCTGACTACTGCTGGATGCTACAAAGAGACAATCCTTGCAAAATTCACAAGAGGAAAAGTAGCAAAAAAACTTTTGATGGAAAGAAAAAATAATACTCTGATGACTTGCAACCTTGTATGTATAATTAACTATTACTTTAATTCAGATATAAATGTAATTTATATTGATTTATAAATATATGAAATTAAAACGAAATGTTGAAATTTCGTTATTTTACCTCTTTTTGTAAAAATTATGCAACCATTTTGTGAAAAATCCTTACGTGATAGAAAAAAATGGATTTCATTTTTGTAATCAGCAATGAAAAAAACATAAAAATTAGTTATCAAAATTAAAACAATTTTCAAAAAGTATTTTTTCGCAGGTCTGTGTAATCTATCATTTTTATCTTCGATTATCCTGTTAGTATATTTTCTTAAAGCTGTGACTATCTATTTGTGATACCCTGTATACAGATGTGAACTGCACAGAGTACAAAATTTATACATACATACAATACGTATGAAGTATACAAAAGGGGACCCCCCGCCCCCTAGTTTACTTGTCCCAGGGGCCCTCGTAGTTTGCTTTGGAAACATTTTAATTTTCCAAATTATTACAGTGTAAATATAGTACTAAGTTCTATCTTATATTAAGCTCACCTCTGTTGTAAATATTTCTTAATATAGAAAAAAAGAATTACAAAGATGCATTATAATAATAATAATTTTTCCTGTAATTGTGTGTAATTTTGTCGTAACTATTTTCAACTGAGTATGTATTGCACCTTGCTGCTGGCCTGTGAAATAATTTCTTGGCTGGTAAGATTTTTTAAAAAATTCTCTAGTCTTGAGAATGGCAACTTGCAATTGGAAAAACAGATGAACATCAGTAAAGAAGGCCTTAAAAATAAAAAAGTCTACAACTAATAGATCAGTATGTGTTCAAAATATTTTTATGCTTAATTCTCATTTTTATACTAATGCTGCAGAAATTACATTAGAAAATATGTAAAGAAAATATCAATATTTACAGTGTATAAGCTATTAAAGAATACTTATGTAATAGGTGTTAATTTTAAGCATTATCTCAGTATGTAACAACACCAATCGCCATCTGCTCAACCTTGTCATAAACACACTCTGATAGTTTTCGCGGCAGAATACATTAGAGGTCTGCATGGGCTGGCCCGTGGCCCAGGTTGATTTCCAATAATGGCATTCGGGCCTTACTTCTGAAGACTCGGGCCGGGCCTAGTCACTAATCCTTTCGGGCCGGGCCGGGCCGGGCCTAGTCATTAATCTTTTCGGGCCGGGCTGGGCTCGGGTCTTAATTTTTTTGCTGGAGTATCGGGCCGGGCCTAACTTTTTTTTCCGTACGAAGCCGAGACTGATTCCATTCTTCCTAGTTTTCATGGACCAAAATAATCAGTTCCTATTGAATCTTCCTATATGAAAGTCCTTTTCTCGACTTTTTATAAATCAGTAATATTTGGCTTTGTCCAAAAATTTCTGCAAAAAAAGCATATACTTTTAAGCCGACATTATTCTACAATTAAACATTAGAATATTCCTTTTAAAGAATCGTAGATTACTAGGCGTTTTAAAATAGAATTAAACGCACACACACACACACGCACACAAAAAAAAAATATGATTATGACGCAATTTTTTTTAACTGAAAACTGAAAGTTTCTTTTAAAATGTTCATCCATGCAAAATGAATACAACAATACGGGAGAAAAAAATATATTAAACATTTACATCTGTTAAGAAGGGAATGCATTTTTTTTTTTTTTTTTTTCGTTCCAAAGCGATTTTGTCTTTGGAAATTTTACCATATACCGCTTTTTCGATTTTTTGTCTCCATTACAGGGAATATGGATTAATAATACTAGTGATAACTGAAACATTTACATACAACAAACAAAGATTTATTTAAAAGCATAAATATCGCAGCCTACGGCACTTCTGCATAAATGGAGATAATAGACATGGGAAAAAAAAAAGACTAATATAATTCTTTTTTGGTTAGAACTCTTCTATAAGATTAAAGATCAATGTTCTGTAGAAATTCACTCGGGTTCGGGCCGAATTTTAAACTTTTTTCCGGACCGGGCCGGGTCGGGCCAATGTTTCTTTCGCTCGGGCCGAAATTTTAACTTTCGGGCTGGGCCGGGTCAGGCCAATATTTTTTTTCGCTCGGGCCGGGCCGAAATTTTAACTTTTGGGCTGGGCCCGGGCCTGGAAATTTCGGCCCGTACAGACCTCTAGAATACATTATGAGCTCAGATGTATTGATTATAAAATATGGCATGTTTTTCTTCCTAAGTAGGAATTTCTTCTATCATGAATACTAATATAAATATTGTACATAATCGTCATAAATAATGCAGTCCAAAATCTTTATTAAAAGTTAAGTAAATTCCTGTCAATTTGAAAAGTCTAGATCAGGCCTGTCCAACCTTTTAATAAACAGGGGCGCCCCTTAGCTCGTGGCACTCAGTGAAGGGCACCATTATTCACACCACTGAAAACATGCGGCAATACTATCGCACAAAATATTGTTAGTACATACGCGCATCTTAACATGATGCTAATGAATTTTAGAGTGGAAGACAAACGGTCCATGCTGGAGTTACATATATTAAATTATAACCTATACATTTTTCTATGATAGTTCTATCTCAAAAATGTTTGTTGGACAAGGTGCAAGAAACTTCAATTGTGCCTATACTAACAACAATAATAAATAAATAAACATAGAAATATGAGATATTGATAAGTTTCTTTTAGGATGTGAAAATTTGCTTTGACGTATTTTCAAAACGTAAATTTAGTTATATATATATACACAAAGACGTGATAATGTCCATTAATATGGGTGATTTCTTTAGAGAGAGATAATAGCTTGAAAGTGTTTCATAAATGAAAATTATTCGGCACTGCTCTACTCATTGCTCTGCACTTCTCATTCTTATTGATTTTCTAAGTAAATTGAAAACAATTTTTTAAAATTTCAAAAGTCAAGAAGGGAAAATCAAACTCTTTTATTCCTTGTATAAAATAGCCAAAGGCCAGCAAACAGAAAAAAAATATGAGCTTTCATGCAAAAGTATTTCAAAGCGATGGGGAATGTAGAAAAACTTTTATTTTTCTGTTACTCATTCATTTTTAAAATGAGCTATTTCTAGTTATTACCACATTTAAACATCATAATTACATTAAAAAAATAATTACAAATTGTAAAAATATGCATTATTAAGTTTCACAATGCGTTTTTGGTTTTTAATGTATTTTCACGGCTTTTGAAAATATCTCTGATGCAAATATTAATAAATTTACAGAAATTATTCTTTATAGCTCAATTTTACTTCGAAAAAGTTGTAACAAAAAATCTAAAGGGCGCCATGAAAATCTTTAAAGAGCGCCATGGCGCCGCGTTGGACAGCCCTGGTCTAGATGTTCAAATTTGTGGAGTCTGCTAATAAATTTTAGAAGAGGTTTCACACTTGAACAAAAAATAGATTGTGTTAGTCAGTCAGATCTCATATTCTACACGCTGATGTTAAACCTATGAGACTGGATTGAATAGTTATTTTAAAACACCTCCCCGGATAACAGAACTTTTAAAAAAAATGGCAATTTTATTCTTATAGTGGTTTTTTTAGCGAGTTACAGATTATATAAAAATGACTTGCAGCAGAAATGTGCAAAATGTACAAAAATGAAAACATTACTGATTTTACTGTTCATTAAGATATTGTTTGTACTGTCCATTAGTAATAAAAAATTATGAAATACAGTGGAGCATCGTTTATACGACGCCGAAGGGACTACCGAAAAACGTCGTATAAACGATAACGACGTATAATCGATTTTCATTTCCAAAACTAAAATTAATTTTGTTTTCACTTAATTTTAATGTTTAACGTGATGATTTGCATGAATTTGTAAATTAAACAAACCAAAATAAACAAATAATCAAAAAAAGGGAGGGAGGAATTAGTAAGCAATTTAAATATGCGTAACTTTATTTATGTTTCACCGAAAGGTTCCTCATCTGCAGTACACCATTTCCTTTCCATTTAAAGTCAAAGATCAAGAATCCCGCGTGGCCAACTAAAAGTCCCCAATACTGATGAAGGATAGTCTATTTGCAACTTAAAACAGGTCGGGAAAGCTGACTATCCCCGATAAAAGAATGACCCCTTCCAATGTAATCTGTTACACGTAAGCTGATTTTTCAGACTAATCGAACACCAGCCCACATTTTTATAATGAGTGCATTTAAACACGCTCTTTGGCGTCATTCATAGCTGCCGAACTTCCGCTCGTTCGTAAAATATACAAGAAAAATAAACAAAAATAAACCTCGAAAAATCGACGTATAAACGATTTTGGGCGTCGTACAAAAGATATATTTTTACATTAAAATGAATAGGAATGAATCGGGACCACATTAAAACGTCGTATAAATGTAAACGTCGTATAAGTGATCGTCGTATAAACGATGCTTTACTGTATATTTATTCAATGCTTTTGCAATGCAGAAAAGGAAAATTAAAAAAGATCCTTAGAAATTGTCAAAAAATGTCTTTTTTTTTAATACCCATGTATCATCAAATTTTACATATTTAAAATAAATTTTTATCTTTTTCACTGTTCAATCCTTCTTAGTTATCAGTTAATATCAGGCGTGATTGTATTCTGAATGTACCCTGTATTTCCGGTTTTTTGACCGATCCTTCCAGGTTTATGATAGCTTTATGTTTAGTAAAAAATTCGAACATTAAAAAATATCATGAATTTTGGAAAAATCGTGGGAAAAACACAAATTTTGTCAAACATTAACGAAAAAAAACATCAATATCTTTAAAGTATTGCGCAAAAAACTAATTTCTATATAGAATTGCAGAGTAAAAAAGCAAATTTCATACAAAAAAATACATATATAAGTGCGAAAAACAATCAATTTTATCAAAAAATCATGAAATAACAGCAAATTTTGTCATGAAAGCTCGAAAAATGGCAAATTTCTTGAAATGATCATGAAAAAACAGGAAATTTCATTCAAAAATATCACACATAAACAATCAACTTCGTCAAATAAGCCTGAAAAAATGGTAAATTTTGTAAAAAGATCTTGAAAAAACCCGACCGATTTCGTTAAAAATTAGTGAAAAAGCTGCAAATTTCATCAAAAGATTGCAAAATAGGAAAGTAATTGCTGGAGTGGAACTTTCTATCCCAAAAAATGTTTTTGCTGCTTTAAAAACTGACTTTGTTGCTGCTTTTTTTTTTTTTTTTTTTTTTTTTTTTTTAAATCCTTTGCTTTCCTCCAAAACTGTTCTTTATGCTCCAAATTTTATTTTTGAGTAAATGTGACTTTTGAAATTGTTATATTTTGCATTCAATAATTTTGACAGTTTTTTACTTTGTATCAGTTAATTTTTTGGGTTTTTCACTACACAATCACCATTGTAATATAAATCCATAATTAAAATTTAAAAAGTGCATAAATCTTGAGGTCTGAAGAGGTTCAAGGATGTTTCATTTCTTTCTTAGCTGTCAAAATAATTCTAAAATATATGCTTGATTTAATATTTTATGTTTTAAAATCTTACAAAGTAAGGCTAAGACTTCAGATAAAATTAAGCATACATTTTAAAAATATTTTGCCAAAAGTCAAAAATATTATTTTTCTTATGAGATATTTTAAAAAGAAGAGTGCCTCCACTCCCATTCATTTAACCTTACTAAGAGAAATTCTATATTTGACTGACCAAACATCTTATGAAATCTCAAGTTAAACTTTTCCACCTGATAAAGATATGAAAATGTGGATTATACTGTAATAAAATAACTTTCCTTAGTACCAATAAGACATTTTTCATGACTGAATTATTTGCTAAAGAAATCCTTTCCTGCAAAATATCTTATTTTTAAAACAAATTAATTTTTTATTGGATGGACACAATTGAAGATGGGAGTATTAAAATTATTGAAACCAGGGATGCAGAAAATGTTTCTACTCCCTACATTTCTCCTAATCCATATGAAAAATTTCCCAAAATTTTATGATATGTTGGAGGTAAAGGCTCTATTACTGTAAGTATAGAAAATTTATTTATCCAATAATTTTCACTTTATGAGTGAGTTAGTGAGTATATATGGCAGAGGTGATTCTAAGTGAAAAAAAAAAAAAAAAAAAAATTCTGAAAGTTACAGCTGAGTGGAAAAGGGGGGGGGGGGGGAAATCACTCCTAACTATATTTTTTCACAGTTCTCTGATAAAATTTGTTTTTTCATGATCTTTTGGTGAAATTTGCAGTTATTTCATGATATTTTAACAAGTTTTGCAGTTATTTTGCCTCTAGCATTCTTTTGTGACTGATGAAATTCACTGTTGATTTCTCCTTTTTTGTGAAATTTACAGTTCTTTTGCAATTGCTGGGTGAAATTTGTGGTTATTTTGCACTTATTGACGTGTATTTTGTGATTTTACGACGAAATCTGCAGTTGTTTCACAATTTTTTGACAAAATTTGTGGTTGTTTTGTGATCTTTTGACAAAATTTTTCGTTTCAGGATCTTTTACGAAATTTGCATTTTTGTGATCTTTTGATAGTATTTGCAATTCTGCAATCTTTTGATGAAATGTGCATTTATTTCGTGACTTTTTGACAAAAACTGTCTTTATTTCATACTTTTTTGATGAAACTTGTAGTTTTTTTGACAAAACTTTCAGGTTTTTTTGCAATCTTTTGGCGAAATTTGCAATTTTGTGACAAAATTTGTGTTTTTTCTGTAATTCCTGGACAAAAACTGTGGTATTTTTATGTCTAAATTTTCAGATTGATGACTTTTTTTTTTTTTTTTTTTGAACAGATTGATTTAAATTTTTGAAATATTTGGAACAGAATTATCCCTGATGTATGGTAGCTCTATTTTATAAAGATCGTCATATAGATCTTTTTATTTGTAGTGGAATTTTTTTTATCTCAAGGAATTATAGAATTTGTTGTTAAAATCGAGATCAATTGCATATGTTTTTATCAAAATTTCCCCCAATCCTAGATCGGCACATCGAACATATTCCTGCACCTCTGATTGAAATCAATTTGTAAACAATGCAAATGCCCACTTCCATGAATTTATTGCAAAAGTCCTTGATACAATGTACTTATCAAGTTAGCAGAGTAAAAAATAATTGGGTTTGATTAAAATTTTAAAATTAGTGTTTTAATATTTATTGCTCTTTTATTTTTTTTTTTTATTACCACTGTAAATGGCTTTTTCTTTTATGACAAACTACATTGTTTTTGATTTCTTTATCTTTTCATCAATTAAATAAGGCTTGTAATAATAATTTATTTTTCAATTAGCATTGCATAATGACATTAGCGAAATGCATATTAAAATTTCTAATTCATAAAATACATATGAAAATAAATACGGTATTTACAATTTACAGCAAACTGTAGATGAAAATGTAAAAAATTGTCACATAATATCAATCCATTATTTACATTTTCTTCTGAAATAGAGCAGCTCTGCTATAGCATTTTAAGCCTAACTCATTTAGTTCTTCAGTTTGCTTTCTAGAGTATTTAGAAAACAGGATACTGATGTCACATTGCCATGGCAACTGAACAAAATTGGTATGGTTTTGAGGCTTTTCACCTTACTCTTTATTCAGATTAGTTCTAAAGAAAACAACATTACTTTTCATTGCATTGATTGCTTTATGATTGTTATTTCTTAAAAATTTGGTGCTAAAGGACTGTCCACATATAAAATTATCACATTAGAGGAGATGAGGAGGGAAGGGGTGACACTATGAAAATACATAGTTAAAGTTATTATTAAAACAATAAAATAAGTGTGAAAATAATATCTGTATATCATTGCAAACATATGAAAAAAAATTGTAAAAAGAAAAAGTTTTTTTAAATGGTGATAGATAGCAATATCATTAAGAGATGGAGGGAATTGAAGAATGATAAGTTATATGATATCGTAAAGGGGACGGGGGATACAAATTTGCCAAAAATTTGATAATGTTTATATATATGTGCACCCTTAATGTAAATGAAATAAAGAGAAAACCAATATTTAAGCAAAATATTTTCTGTAATACAACAATAAATAAAATAACTGAATGGATGAACATGTTAAGTGGTTTTGAGTTGATGTGCTTCGACAATGCAAAGGTGTTTGGTAACTTTTTGATTGGTGTGCTTTTCCAGTCCATGCCAAACTACTGTAATATATTATATATCTAATACATTGTCAACTTTGATTTAGTATTCACGCTAGAAACAAAAAGGACATGGTGCTATTCACTGAAAAGGGCATTTTTGCAAGAAAAAAATTGTTATTGCTTTTAGAAGGGGGGAAGCACGAAAATACATAAATTTTAAATCTGATAAATCAAGTAATATTAATTTCAAATGATTTTATGATACAAAAATGAAAAATAAAATTAAAACATGATTGAATAGTTTCATGTTCTTTTTGCTAAAGAAATGAAAAAAATTATCATTTTTGGGCACGCAAATTTAGAAATACATGGAATTTAGAAACATTTTATTAAAAATATATGGGTAAAACTAGTGGTGCATTTTGCTACTTTCAAAAATGGCCTAGAATGAACACTATTTGAATCATGGGAAATACACTATTTTAACAATGTATTAAAAAGCACAAAAAGGTGTGTCTTTATAAAACAATCAAAATAAAGTAAAAACACACATTTTACAGCATAAGTTTTATTTGAAATGTGCTACTTGCATCATTTTGTACTTTTAAAATGGCCTTGTACATCAGAGTAGGTATCAGTTAGTTCAAACTCTGAATTTCTTGCAAGCATTCAAATAAAATCATAATGTAATTTTATTGATTTAAAGTAGCCTGTAACATTAGAGTAAACATTGTTAACCCCCCCCCCCCTAAAAAAAAATCCAAATATTTCATTATTTTATTTACTCAAATTAAAGTATCTAGAATAAATAAAGTCCTAAAAATCTACAACAATGTTGAAATCCCAAGTGTCAATTGCAGTGGCATCTGAGGTACATTTTCAAATTTCAGTGTAAGCATTGTATTACTACAGCATGTACACTAATAAAAATCTGTGGCTTTGTTGCTTAATCATCTCATTATTTTAATAGAATATCTCTATTCTGACCAACAGGAAGGCTCCATAATGTATTCAAGTAACCATTTTCTTTAAAAGCGGTGATGTAAGTCTGCAGAAAATGCTGCAGATTTTTAACTGTGTATAAGATCACATTGAGGCATTAAAGTTAGCTTACTTTGAGATAAGCTTTGAAATTTTGTAACTTTTGATATTTCATCATCAATGATGTTCATCAACATCATCATCAATGAATTCGCCATGCAAATGGGGGTTCAGAAATAGAGCTGCTGAAATCAAATTTCAGCAGCAATAACTTAAGGGTCATTCCATGTCAAATCACCCTGATTTTTCCAAAAATGACACCCACCATCACCAATTTTGATAAAATTCAGTGAATTTGTAGAATTTCTAATGCTGATTCCAAAAATATCAATTATATTGAAATTGATCAAACGGTTTGTGAGTTATGAGCTTTTAAATAGCTCCCAAGATGGCTGATTTGCCGCCATTTTGAATAGCACATGTGACAACAAAAAAGTCCATAACTTCTTTCAGGTTTAAGCTAGAGCTTTCAAATTTTTTTTTTTTTTTTTTTGTTTTGTTCAGAATAAAGTAAACTTTCATTTAAACAGATTTTTGTGAACCTCATTTTATAAAAATGCTGTCAAAAAATGACTTTTTGTCATTTTTTTAAGTAAAAAAAGGTGCAACTTCAATGGCTGATTTCCCCCAATGTACCCCCTTCAATGTTCATCTAATTGCATAAATGAGCAACTCAAAGTGTGTTTTGATGACTAATAAAGAAAACTTAATGGGCAGTTCACAGGTTTTTATTTAAAAAAATAAATTCAATTTTACTGACTTTCTACAATAACAGAAAATACAAGATAATATTAATATTTCGTTTATTACCAGAAATATCATACATATTTACATCTAAAAGTTTGATAAGGTTTAATGTAACATAAATATGTATATTTAATGTGCCTAAAAAAAAGGAATCCCATAGGAATAAATAGGAATACCAATAATGGATTCTTGCAATCGGACAAATTGAAATCTATTGCAGTCTCAGTAAATTATGAATAAAAAGGAAATGATGGAAAAAGTTCTACAAATAGTTGAATTTTATGACAAAATCATACTTTTATTATACAAAATACAATAAAATTGCAACTCTTAAATAAAAATTATGGTATTTTAAATTAATACAAAATAACATATCACATGCACAATAAACATGCTATTAAAAATATATCTACATCAATAATTTACAGTAAAAGTAATTAATATTTTTAAAAATCCCTGTCAACAGGCAGATGTAAATTTTGAAGTTAAATACAGTAGACTCCCTCAAATCCGCACAGCTTGGAACCAGAAGTTTTGTGGATTTTAGAATTTTGCTGATTTCCGGTCATTATTTTGTTTACCTTTTTTTAAACAGGAATTTGAATGCAATTAATAATGCAATCAAAACTAAAATGAATGCTTTACAATATAATAAAATATTAAAATAAGTAATAAGTTAAAATAATAAAAATTTAGATAATTTTCAAAGTGATTAAAATATTAAAAGTAAGGATCAAGTTAATAATCAATAATATGATTAAATATTCATTATAAACATGAAATATATCTTTCCTAAATTACTCAATGTAGTTACTAATGTAACCTCATAAAGATACATTACTAATTCTCAACAAAATCATTAAATAAAGAAGTTTTTTTTTCAGGTTTAGCCAGATTTAGATTTAATAACCAAAAAAGCTTGATTAATACATAAATATATTTGATAAAAAGATTGTGATTACCAATGATATAAGAAAAATCTGAATTTTTTCAGAATATATTTTTTTTTCCTTCGTGGGAAAAAAAAAACATGAATTCAGTACTATTAACAAAAGTTACAAATTAAAATAAAGTAGAATTGATATAAAATTATAAAAGTCAAATTTTGTCCCTATATCTGAACTGAATGTTTCATTATTTACATCCGTAAATTATATGCAGATTTTTTAGAGTTGTGGATTTTAGGGTTTCGGATTTGAGATAGTTTACTGTACTTGTTTCAGTAACAAAAACTAAATCAAATTTAGATATAAACCTAATTCAACAATTTTATCTGGTTCTTTTTAAAATTTAATTTTTCTGTAAGAACTGGTTTTATCACAATTATGTTAAGGCAGTGTATATAAAAAAAATATTTTTGTACCCTCAACAACTCAAAATTTTCTAACACATTTTCAGATTCATTTTTAAAAGTAAAAACATGATACTTGTTGATGTGATTTTTTTTCAGAGATTTATAAGCGACCTCAGGGCTGCTACAGGCAACTATTTTTATATTCTGTGTGCACCAGTATTTTTCTAATATAAAATTTGAAGTATATTTTACTTGCAAATGTTATCAAAGCATCTATTATGGATTTCATTTTTAAGAAAGTGGTTGTGCCAGTTAGAATTAAAAAATAGTCGCCTGTGGCAGCCTTGCAACCTGTGTTTTTATCTTTTGTTCAATGAATTAGATCTTGATTTACAACAATTATTTTCTCAGTATGACCATTTTTTCAGTTTCCAGTACTATCGCTTAAATTCAATTCAAAATGCCCACTTTGACAGCATTTTTTAATATAGTATGCCTTTTATATATATATATATATATACAGAACCTGCCAATTGAATGCATTTGTGAGCAAAAATGGATTTAAAAACGAATCAGAAAATCCAATGATTTTGCTTTGCCAAACTGTTCCGTTCACATAGAAAGCAAGGCATTTTTGTATACACAGCTTTTTGTGCCAATAATATTAATGTACATTTGAAGTCACTGCAGATAAACCATTTGTCTATCTCATGCTGAATACAATCAGATTGTATTCTAAAAGTCGTTAGATAAGTTCGCAAGCATCCACAAGTATACATTTACATTATCTGTGACTATTACATGATGCTTGTTCTCGGCAATGAATCTTAGAAATCACCTCTGGTTGATCGCAAACAAACTATACATGATAGAAGAAAACTTAGAACAGTTGTAATATTAGCAAAGAAAAATACATTAAAGGGGTGCATTGGTTCTTAATCATCTGATATGTAGACTAGTGTAACTTTTACTTACTGTATTTTTTATTTAAGAGTTTTAATTTTATCACATTTTTTATTATATACAAGTATGATTTTGTTATATAATGTACCTATTTGTAGAGTTTTTTCTATAATTTCTTTTTTACTTATAATTTATTGAAACTCTGCAATAGATTTCAATTTGTCAGGAAAGTACTTCTATGTCTTGCAAAAATCCATTATTGGCATTCCTATTAATTTCCTTTTTTATAGAGGATTCTCCTTTTTTAGCCACATTAAACATACATATTTAAGTAACATAAAACCTTATCAAACTTTTGGATGTAAATATATATATATATTTCTGGTAATAAAAGAAATGTCAACTCATTATCTTGCGTTTCCTGTTATTGGGGAAAGTCAGTAAAATTGAATTAATTTTTTAAATAAAAACCTGTGAACTGCCCATTAAGTTTTTTTTTATTAGTCATCAAAACACATATTGAGTTGCTTATTTATGCAATTAGATGAAATTTGAAGGGGGTACATTGGGGGAAATCAGCCATTGAAGTTGCACCTTTTTTTACTTAAAAAAATGACAAAAAGTCATTTTTTGACAGCATTTTTATAAAATGAGGATCACAAAAATCTGTTTAAATGAAAGTTTACTTTATTCTGAACAAAACAAAAAAAAAAATTGAAAGCTCTAGCTTAAACCTGAAAGAAGTTATGGACTTTTTTGTTGTCACATGTGCTATTCAAAATGGCGGCAAATCAGCCATCTTGGGAGCTATTTAAAAGCTCATAACTCACAAACCGTTTAATCAATTTCAATATAATTGATGTTTCTGGAATCAGCATTAGAAATTCTACAAATTCACTGAATTTTATCAAAATTGGTGATGGTGGGTGCCATGGTCTGGGTGATCTGACATGGAATGACCCTTAATTCAAGCATAATAGCCAAGTTATCATTGAAGGAAATGCAGTAGACTCCCTTAAATATACACAGCTTCGAACAAGAGGCTGTGTGGATTTGTGGTTATTGCTTTGTTTACATTTTTAAAATAATAATTTGAATATAATTAATAATGCAATCAAAATCATTATGAATGCTTACAACATAGTAAAATATTAAAATAATTAAATAATAAAAATTTAGATATTTCTTTTAATTATTAAAAGCACAGGTCAAGTAAATAATCAATGATGTATAATTAAATATTCATTATAAAAATGAGATGCCATTTTTCTAAATTATTCAATGAAACTTGCCTTATAGGTGCGCTATTAATTCACATCAAAATCATAAAATAAGTAAGCTTTATTTCAGGTTAAGTCAGACTTGATAGTAAAGGGCAAAATTAGCACTAGCCACCGGCCACAGGGCCAGTATACGAGAAAAAGTGGCCAGTGAAAAATTGCCTATCAGTGGCCACTTTTGTACAAGGAGAGAATACAATGAGAATAAAATTTACTTGCATTTCATTAAAGATTCTACTTTTTTAGGTTCCAATACATTTTATTAACATATTTACTTGGACTATTCTGTTTTAAATTAATACTTATAGAAATGTTAACTATTTAGCATTTTTAAATAAAAAAGTGGCTGCTAGTTTAAACAAAGTGTCCACTTGAAAAACTAGTCTTACTGGCCAGTGGCTGCTAATGAAATTTCCCAATTTTGCACTATACTTGATAGTAAAAAAAAAAAGCTTGATTAATACATAAGTACATTCGGTAAAAAGATTGTGATTACTAGTTATACCACCAATATATTGATTTTTTTCAGAAATAAATTTATTCTTCCCCCGTGAAGCAGCCTAAATTAGTAATTATAACAAAAAATTACAAATTAATATGTGACATAGAATTGATATAAAAAATAAAAATGTCAAATTTTGTCCCCACATCCCAATTGAAAGTTTCAGTGTTTATATCTCTAAATTATGTGCAGATTTGAGGGAGTCTACTGTATTCCCAAAATTTGGTGGGGTTTTTTTCCCCTTTTTTATGGTACCTGAAGGTAAAACATCCTAGCTTTTTCACTTAATATGTTCATCCACCTAGCTCTTCAAACGAAGAGAAATTTCACCTATTACATGATGTGTCACTAATGCTATATGTCTTTTAAAGGGGTATTTACTTATACATGCTCTGAAGAGAAATTGTAAAAAATGGTTGTATATTTTGTCAATCTTGTTTATCATAGCCATTTATATTAAATATAATAATTTAACATTATTAAGTACTATACAATAAACTATAATAAATAAATAACAAATAACTATAATAAAAAAATGTATGGTTTTCACAAAAATAATATTTACTGTAATTAGTATAATTGACACATTATATTTTCAGAGCACTGATAATATGTAAATACCCATAACAGTTTAGGAATTAATAGACACTGATCAATGATCAGAAGGTACAACTTGTATAGGCAGACATTTTACGAGCAAGTATAAGGCAACAAGGAAAGAAAATAACTTTATCTGCTGCATTTCTATTGCGATATGTGCAAGAAAACATAACAACAAGATAAAAAGTTTTCAATAATAAATAACAGAAATGATTTGTGCATAGTTGATAAATTTAACAATGTATGTGTTACATCCTTACATTTTCAATAAAATTTAATTTGGGATAACTTCCCATAAACTGCTCATTGTAAAACCTTCTTTGATTTTTTCAACTGCTAAACCAAGTTCTTCACAATATATTGGCTCTTTGTCTCTAATATGATTCTCATCAGCAAAATAAGCAGCAAATGTATCACATTCTTTAGAGTTTATTATTTCAACATCTTCTTCAATTGGAATGCATGAAGGCACTTCATTATCTGAAGGCACTGATTTTTCTTCAATAAAGTAATCCACACCTAATATTGGATTAGTACTGTGCACTTGATACAAACTTGAAATTTCTTTGAAAACCTCTTGAAGTCTGTCCAGGGGATCAATTTTGAACCCCAAAACATAGCCACCGCTCATTTCGCTGCTTTCTACAACAAGTGCCATTCCAAATTTCGATTCCCGAACTTTTAAAGTTACAATCTGGATGTATGGAATACTTATATTGAATAATTCATTCATGTTGGCATGCCACACTAACCGCACATTCGTAATGAAAAATGTACCCAAATTACCTTGATCACTTGATAAATTCCATACTCCATTTACTTTACTGTATATCTGTTCTTGGGGTAAAACCTTAAGCTGTTTGCTTACCACAACATTTCCTCGTAATTTTAGCTCTCTATACCATTTGCTAGAATTGTAAGCTTTATAAACACTTATAACAGAGGTCATGAGCCTTGTTGTGCCAGGTATTAAATTAGTGAAAATAAATTCAAATCGAGTACTATGCACTTTAGTCAAAATATAAAGAGCCTCTGTCATCCCTCTCAGTTTGGAATTAACAGTACGTGTAGACATATTAGTAACACAGTTATAGCCAACTGACAAACTAACTCGTGGCTTGACATAGGACTGCCATATAAGACGGAGGTTCGTCACAAAAAGTTTTCCCTGATCTCCGCTATTTCCTTTAGTATCTTCAACAGAGTCTAATTTATCGATTAATTTCTCACCACAGTGAAACTGCATTTCGGTTGGTGTCAAATCAAATTTAATATCTCTATCTTGCCACAACGGCTCAACTTTATTTGTAGACATTTTTGTATAGGTTAAATTTAAAAGTAATCTGTTGGCGAGCAATCCACTCTTGAATTATATCTTGATCTTGTAGGTCTAGTAACAGAAATGTAAACAAATGCGCCTGTACAGTAAACAAACAGTTTTCCTGCTAAACTTTGAGTTGAGTACTTTTTTGATTGGTGCTCTTTCGTGAATTTCCAAATTAAATGAATTTTTGATAACTATTTCATAATTATCAAATTTATCGAAAATAATCTAAAAAAACATTGCTGATTAATTTTATTGCTCCATTTTTTAGCTATCGTAGTTTACGCAATGCTAGATAAATATTACCACCCATGTTTCATGTTGCTACCATATGTTCAACAGCATAAACAACTCAACTCTTGCTGATTTTAGTTTCTGTATTTCAGTTCAGACGTGGAGGGAGCTGTAACAAAAATATTAGTTGTCATCTGAAAAACTATTTTGAAAGTCTATAATACTCTGTTTTTTAAGATGGAAGTTTCCAATTCTAACGAATCAACGCCAAAGAAATCTTCTACAGTTCCAGAAACTGTAAAAGTAAATGAAAATAATGCCATTCTTAACTCAAGTGTATAAATGAAAATTTTCTTTTAAATAATCTAATAACTAATTTTGTCTTGTTTTTTCATTGTGAAATCGAGAACCTTAATAAATAACTAACGGTTACGTTAGTTATAATCAAATTTTTGCTCACCTGTTAAAAATCATATTGATAAATAAGCTTTTATTCATACTAATTCTAGTTCAGACATTTAATGTTTTAAAATTTTTAGCATTTCTTTTCTTTTTTCGGCATCGATGTTATTTATTTTGAATAAATTCAGAACTCCTGTTTTATTGGAAATTTGTATGAATTGTGAGAGAACATATGACGTTTGAAGACCCCAGAAGCCAAGCAGGCCCGTAGCCAGGATTTCCTTTCGGGAGGGGCTGAATCTTGAATTTTTTTCTGATCTTACAAAAGTAATGTGTATGATTTACAGCGAAAGATTTAAACAAACCTAAAATGCGTTTGTGCATAGGATACTTGATAACCATGTCAAATATTGTTATGTCGTATTTATTTTTTTTTTTATTTTTTTTTTTTTTTCAATTTCTGTTGCAATTTTTGACATTCAAAAGCATTTCCAGTTTCCAAACCGGATAGTTTTTAGGAAAAAAAATCCGCGAAATCTAAAACACACAAAATAAGAATTTTTGAGACGAGCCTTAAGTATCCTATGAGAAAAAAGTTTAAAAATATTGAAATGCAAACAAATAACATAAATTGATTTAAAACACAGGATTAATACGAGCGTGGAAGAGTCTGTCATTGCGAGTGCGAGATCTTGAAACAATTGATCCAAATATGAAATTAATTTCCTTCGCATTATTTTTTCCAAAGAAAAATTAATTACTACAGTCATATTTAATCATAAAAAATCATCTTTGTAATTTATATTCTCTGATTATAATTATTATAAATGCAGTATTCTTGGTACAATAAATTTATTAATGCATCGTAAGCAATCATCCCAATTTCTTCTTACACAAGGTGCTGATTAACTTATAAAGAACTACTGCAATGTCCCAATGAATGGTAATTATTGCAAAGCGACTCAGTCTCTCATCAGCCTTAATGGTTCGAGGCAAATATTTAATAATTTTCATTGTCGAAAAAGATCTTTCAGCACAGATTGTTGTTACTGGGTTTTCAAAGAAGGCTGTGAACGAGTGTATAATATTATTGCAATATGTCACATTACGCAGTACTAAAATTTAAGACCTCTGTGTTGGTGTCAACAATTTGTTTGCACCCTAATTCATATTCAGCTTTCACTTGCTACATTGACACTTTATCATGAAAATGTTCGACAAGACTGTCTACACGGAAAATAAAGACAGTGATATTGTAATACTCTTCAGCAGATGTATTTTGAGGGTTTGCATGTGTTGTCTGTTGTTAATCTTGGAATCTTTATTTCAGCTTGGAAGATGTGTTTCAGAAGTTTTGATGCACAATAAAATATCTCACAAAAAATTTCTACTGCATTTTTCGCTATATTTATCCAAAACAATTGGGACATTTTAGACAAAAGTTACAGCCGATATTATGTCACGGATATTTTCTTGAAGAACTCACTATGACTTTGTCAGACAGAAAACTTTCTCACAAACAGCCTTATGAGAAAATCATTCTTCTCTCGACTGCCAAAAAAGCTCCAGCTACCAAAGAAATCTTCCATGTGTTTTTCAAAATATTTTCTAAGCTAATGCAAATGTATGTAGCTCAACAAAAGTTAATATGCTTTCATGCCTCTTAATAAATTTTGTATCACAATGCGGAGAAGTCATTTTCCTTTTTTTAATGGGATATAATTATGCAATTGCTTCTTGAAGTGCTAAATTTGCCTTTAGGTGGTTTTGAAAAACTTGTGTCACTGTTTTAACAAGTTCATGATACTTTCGGACTATGGGAATCAGCATACTGTTGGAAAAGGCAAGATTTAAACATGGTTTTCAAAATGAACTGATCTAATTTTTGGATACTCTGAAAAATTTTAGAATGGACCCCGCTAACATGACCAGACTTACTAGCTGCTTCACCACACGCCTTTGTGATACATTTATACATATTAAGACAAAATTCATCACAATGTTCTAATATACTATATGGCCATTGATTATTGGACACTTGCGATTTTAGACATTTTGTTAAATATCTAGAAAAATACATGAGAAATCATCTCGAAACTCTTATTGTATAAACATAATAGTATAAGTCATACATCTCTGTGAAGATTTTTTCCCGAAACTCCATAGGGGACCGTCAACAAATTAAAAAAGAATGAATATCTTTTGAATAACCCTGTCAAAACTAATGTAGCAAAAGCGTCCAAACTCTAGATTATGATTGAATGCCTTATTGTAATACACTGTGTTCATTTTTATGCAAATAGCATGCGTACTCGCAGAGTAATTAAGGTTTTTATAAAAATGGTCCCAAATTTTTCCAAGTTTTTTCCTTATAATTTTCAGAGTTTTTAATATAAAATAATATTTTTTTCAGAAAATATGACAAACAACATTGCACTTAGTAAACTGTAATCAGAATTAAAAAATAATGAAAATTGTATACAAAATTAGTTGGTTTACTATATAATTTTTTACAGCGCATGCGTCAATGATATCAAAATTTCATTTGCATATTATGTTAGCTAAATGTATAGAGCAACTTTTGTGAAAGTCACAAAATCATAGCTTGAAAATTCTGAAAATAATCGTCAATTTAATAAGTTGAAAATCCGTTATTCTCAAAATGAAGCAAAAACAAGAGGGGTTGTATCCATACAGTTGGCAAAAAAAGTATTTGTACACTTCATTTTTTTTAATTTTAATGAAATTAAACAAAATATTTAAGCAAAAAATACTGTAATACATTAATTTAATGCATTATAATATTACAGAAGCAAAAACAAAATTAAACGAATCGATTTTTTACATTATAATAAACAAATATACAAAAATATAATTCAAAAAAAGTATTTGTACACTATATTAATGTAATATAATTAATGAAAATTTAGTAAAATGATACAAATTATTATTTTGTGCGAATTCATTTAGCATTTATGACTACTTCTAAATGGTGTGACATAGATTTCACCAACTTTTTTGTAGCGGTCTGGATAATGTTATTTCATGACACAATAAGGACTTCTTTAAAACTATTTTTTAGTGATACACATTTTTTTTTGGATTTTAGCATCCAATAGCATCTGCAAATTTTCTATTGGATTCAAGTCTAGAGATTTTAGAAGAGTTACCAGTCGTCTTCGAGTATTGTCGTAAGTATGTGCTGGTGATCACAGCAGTATGCTTTGGTCGTTATCCTGCATAAAGTGAAAAGCTTCCTCTATGCATAATTCCTTGGCACAGTTTAATAAATTATGGCGCGACACATCAATGTATGTTAAACCTTTCCTTCCATTGTCAATAAATTTTAAATCTCATGCTCCATTAGAAGCTATACACCTTAAAACTATAATATTCCCCCCAACATGCTTGATAGCTTGAAGTATACGTTTTGGATCTAGAACAGTTTTATTTTTACGCCAATTTTTTTGAATGCTTGATGGTAAGAAAATTCCGAATTTTCCCTCATCCGAAAAAATTACTGTTTTACAAAAATCCAATGATTTACTTCTGTATGCGAAAGAGAATACTATGCGTTTTCGCCTATTTGTTTCGCTGATGAATGGATTTTTCCTTGAGGTTCTTCCTTTTAAATCTGCATTGAGAAGAATATTTTTTATTGTTTGAGGTATTCCTCTGATGCGAGAAGATGTTGCAAGGTCTCCAGCAAATTTTTGAACCGAACGCATAGGATTTTTTAAAGCTTTTTTAACAACACTCCCTTTTTCCCTCATTGTTAGTTTGCTAAGAAGTCCTGATTTTCATTGAATTTCGATGCTTTTAATTTATTCATAGTTTCTCACTATACATCCAATAGTTGTAAATGGTAATTTAATAGCTTTTACAAATTCTTGTTGCGAATTTAAATTTTTACTATGCTCAATCATAGGATTTCATATACCTAGAGGTGCCTCTCTAGTTTTAGGTTCTATACTCAATTACTTCAAGAGCAAATTAGATTAAATGTCAGACAAATATAATATGAACTTAAAAATTATTTACAGCTTCTGTAAAAGTAGTCCTTTGAACCATAAACACAATAAAACACAGTACATATCAGGATGGAGAAATGTACAAATACTTTTTTTGCAAGAAATTTTTAAACTTTTCCTATTAGAAAATTATTTGACATCTTTATCGAAATTTTCTGTTGTGTAATTTAAAATGGACGGTTAGCAGACTGTATTAAAACTATTTTTGACAAAATATCTGTTTTTATTTAGTTAAAAATTAAAAATTTTAGAGTGTACAAATACTTTTTTTGCCAACTGTATATTCATTGATTAGTGTCAATATAGAATACACAATACGGGATGTACTACTACATTTGGATAAATCCCTCATTTTTTAGCTCACAGGCTATCATAGCCTGAGAGCTTATGTGCCCGCCCGTTCTGTATGTTCGTTCGTATGTGCGTAACGCGATAACTCATGATAAAAATATCCGATCCTCTTAAAATTTTGTATGTAGGTATATCCTGCCAAGGCGCTTCCCTGATTAGTTTTTGAAGTTCATTCGATATGTATAAGAGGGGGAACGGGGGGCTCATGCCCCCCGTTAGTTGATATAAATGGGATTTTCATGCAGAATTAAGTTTTCAAAATTTAGATTAGGATCATTCTGATGAGGCGATTCCGTGACTGTTATTAGGTGTTCATTGAATAAGTATAAATAGGGGGAACAGGGGTTCTAATGCCCCCCCCCCCCCCCCCCCTCCGTTAGTTGATATAAATGGGATTTTCATGCAGAATTAAGTTTTCGTTCAAAATTTAGATTAGGATCATTCTGATGAGGCGATTCCGTGACTGTTATTAGGTGTTCATTAAATAAGTATAAATAGGGGGAACAGGGGTTCTAATGCCCCCCCCCCCCCCCCCCCCCCGTTAGTTGATATAAATGGGATTTTCATGCAGAATTAAGTTTTCGTTCAAAATTTAGATTAAGATCATTCTGATGAGGCGATTCCGTGGCTGTTATTAGGTGTTCATTGAATAAGTATAAATAGGGGCAACAGGGATTCTAATGCCTCCCCCCCCCTCTTAATTTATATAAATAGGTTTTTCAAGCAGAATTTTCAGATTTCGTTCAAATCTCTGAATAGTTTTGGAAGTTTAATGGTTAAGTATAAAAGAAGGGGATAACTCCTTTTAAATTATATAAATGCTAAATGGGTTTTTATTAAGAATTATCTCATTTGTTCTGAATTTTGGATATAGATTTTTTATATGATAAAGCATGTCTTTGATAGTATAGGAGGTTCAATGATTAAGTATAAAAAAAGAGGGAAGGGGAGAGCTGTTTCCCCTTCTTAATTTTTTTTCGAACGGAATTAACCCTTGAAAATATAAGGCTTTAATGTACAATTAGTATTTGTAGCCTGTGAGCTCAATGCCATCAGTTTAACTGGGCAGTATTCTTTATTTGCTTCATTTTGGAAACAACGGATTTTGTCCTTTTTCTATAGACGATTACTTTCAGAATTTTCAAGCTATGATTTTGAGACTTTTACAAAAGTTGCTCTATACATTTAGCTAACATAATATGCAAATGAAATTTTGATAGCTTTGACGCATGCGCAGTAAAAAATTATTTAGTAAACCTACTCATTTTTCATACAATTTTTATTATTTTTTAATTCTGATTACAGGGTACTGTGTGCAATGTTGTTTTTCATATTTTCTGAAAAAAAATATTATTTTATATTAAGAACTCTGAAAATTATAAGGGAAAAACTTGGAAAACTTTGGGACCATTTTTATAAAAACCTTAATTACTCTGCGAATATGCATGCTATTTGCATAAAAATGAACACAGTTTATTACAATAAGGCATTCAATCATAATCTAGAGTTTGAGCGCTTTTGCTACATTAGTTTTGACAGGGTTATTCAAAAGATATTCATTCTTTTTTAATTTGTTGACGGTCCCCTATGGAGTTTCGGTAAAAAATCTTCACGGAGATGTATGACGTATATTATTATATTTATACACTAAGGGTTTCGAGATGATTCCTCATGTATTTTTCTAGATATTTAGTAAAATGTCTAAAATCGCAAGTGTCCAATAATCAATGGCCATATAGTGTATTACTTTTCTTGAATTTTTGGTAAAGAAGACATTTATTGGAATAAAACCTAAAAGATTTTTTGAATTACTGGGTTTTGTGAATTTTTTAATATTCCACATATCTAACGCAAAGGTCAAGCTGTTCTGCGCTTGAGTTTCATCAGCAATTAAGCTACGCGTTTTGTTTTTACTAACAAAATAGATCATATTATTTATTTTGATGTAATTCTTCGATAATTGTATCCAAGGATATTTGAGCGATTTTATTCTAAATGTCTTGGGTGAAGTAAATAGCATTTTAACGGATATTTATAATATCACATTTCAATTCATTTTCTCCTGACTTTGCTCAAAATTTGAAAGACTCTTAGCTAACAGTCCTTTTTATATTGATTTCTATAACGTTATATATGATCATCATCGTGGTAATCTCAAAGTAGCGTATTTTTCTCTGCACAAAATAAGATTGTTTCAAGTATTGGTGCAAGAGGCTGTCCTGATTTCTTCTTTTCCTGAAGCTCTTTGAGAACTCAATAATGAAATGTTATTTTGCTGTATTCCTAAAGAGATCTTTTTTTTTTTTTTTTTTTTGCTAAAATAACGTACGGTTTGTGATAATATAATTGCATATGTTATAAGAAACGCATAAGAAAACACACTTAGCCTTTTTGCAATTTCTGAAATATGTAGAAACTACTCTTCCTGTTTTTTGCGTCCTTTCTGTACCTTTTTTTTTTTTTTTTTTTTTTTTTTTTTTTGTGAAAAAACAAAAAGACAAGTTTACAGTAAATGCTTTTTGGAAATATGTAAGAAAAGGAAATATTATTTCTGGATCTTTCTTCCATTTTTCTTATTTTTATTTCTTTCCTACAATTAGTGGAAAACTATATGGCTATTTGGAAAGTAAAATTGAACCAAAAATGTTTCTCTTCATGGCATCATCTAAGTCATCTCTAGTTACATAAGAAGAATATCGAATCGAGTTGCTTGCCATACTGTAGGCTCATGTCGAGTACTTGACGAATCCCCACCAAAAACAATTTGTTTCGAACGCTAACATTCAAATAATTTTAAATTTTAATTTCTTACAAGATTTGCTGCCAGAAAAAGTTGATATTATTGGAATTGGCTTTGCGTAAGTCAGTTCAAGATTTAGAGAACCCATGGTGCTGTTTTGTGATTTTTCAGTTAAAAAAAAGGTACACGTCGGAAATTTTTTATTTGCCATTTCATATCATATTTTCTAGTTATTTAAAAGATTCCATTAACAATCATTAAAACTTTTCTTTCTATCTTATCTAGTCATTTGACTGTATTTTCCGTCATTAAATTCGCGGCTCAAAAAGTTTATTTTGGATCAAAAATTGTATTTGATAAAATTCGTTTTTTTTTTTTTTTTTTTTTTTAAATTCAGAATACATTTTACTTCAATTACTAAATTTAATTTCAGGCTGTAAACTGAGCCAGTGTAAATTTTTACTTCGTTTCTAGACACAATTCAAAATGCCTATACTGACTTTACAAATAGCACCCCCTAGCCCATCAGCACACCTGTCTACATCTGTAGATTGGCTTCACAGTATGTAACTGGTGTAAATTTTATTCAAATATGTATGCTGACGGGATATAAAATTCTCTCCGGTGGCACTATGAAAAACTTTTTAAAAAAATCTCTACATAAAGGTACCCATCCCTGAAGTTGATAGTTCTATAAAATACAAAGAAAGTTAACCAGACAAAGCAGATATTTTACGCACATTTTCTTACTATTAAAGATTCACATGCAAACAATTCGCAGAAAAGTTGTTCAGTGAAGAAACTGGCAGATGCATGGCGTTTTTTGAAGGTTTTTTTGGTACCATATTGTTTTTTCTTCGCACTATTATTTTTCAAAAATAGATTCTAATAGTTTCTTTTTAATAAAAAACGTTTTATAATTATAGCATCATTATCAAAGATACTATCTTTAAAATTGCATTTTTTTCACATGATTTTACATTATAGGCGGCTATTAAAGTTTTTAGCTCCCTTCTGTGCAAAACATTTTAAATTGACCCCTCTAAGTTTCGTTTATATGCTTGAAGATAAAGAAAATTAAGGAAGATCATAACATTCAAGTAAATGTTTTATATCTGTCTCCTAAAGTTAATATGCCATATGTGTATTACACTAATTTTTCTTAATCAAATTAATGATATGGAATTACACTTAATCGAATTGCACTGCGCATAAAGATAGTTAAAATTGAGTTTTAAAAAGAATTTATATTTTTTGTGGTAAATGTCTATTAAATAAACAATATATCCAAATGACCGATATAATGAAGGATTACTGTAACTGTAATTGAATAAATGGATATTTTTACAGCTAAAAATATAATTGATTTTAATGTAATGGAAGATAAAAACAAACAAAATTTATTTTATTATCACAGAATTAATTTTGTAAAGTCTTTTGAAACTTTCGGGAGGGGCTTCAGCCCCCTTAGCCCCCTCCCTGGCTACGTGCCTGAAGCCAAGGTATATAAGTGACAAAATTGAAAAAACTGAACTAAGTGATGATTTGGAAATGTGTTTTTTCTTTTTAAGTGATGAACTATGAGTGATTTTCTAATTGTGTGCTGTGTTTTAGATATAAACTATTTTGCCGAATAATAATCAATATTCATTCATTATAAATTTAAAGAAAATTGTACTCTACTTTTTTTTCCCATAGTTATTTAAGTAAGATTTTAACAAACACAATAGAACAAGCGGCATTTTCCTATTTCAATTCAATGAAATATAAATGATATTCAAATTTAATGTCGAGTATCTTTTAACTCAATTTACGCAATTTTTTTTTTCACTTGTACCCTTTGACTTCTGAGGACCTCAATCTTATACCACTAAATTAATAAAACAATTGTGGACGAAGATGCCATACCACCAAACACACATTTTGAATTTTTTTTTCAAAATTTGTTTAAAAGTTGTTTGATTTCACTAAAATAGAAAAATTATAATTATTAGCACTTTAAGCACATATTAATAATTATTGACAATAGGTTCTAAAGTCTTGGTGTTACAATAAATTTAGACAAATTTATCAACATATAGGCATTTAAGATTAACAATGCTAAAATAAGTAATGGCATAGTACATGGCATTTAATAGCGTAAAATACTTTGAAAAGAAGCAAAGTATTTACAGCACTTAATAACATGATAAAGTTAATAATTTAATATTAAAAATTTTGCTGAAGCGGTAAAATAATAATAATAATAATAATAATAATAATAATAATAATAATCTTCGTTGGGAAAATTATTCTTTAAGAATTTGATATAGAATGAGCAAGATATGAATTTTAAGTGGACATCCAAAAATTTTGTATTAGTTATAGCATTTCAATAATAACCAATCTATTTTTTCTTTTACTCGCTGATTGTAATTACCCAAAATGTTGACTTGGAACTAAAAAATCTGAATCGCAAAAAGTATTTGTATATAAAAAATATCTTTTAATAACTTGAAATGCTGAAGTTTATGTAAAAATGTTAGGCTAACAGCTGAAATATAAACTGCTTATAACTGTGAAAATGATCAATGAACCAATTTGTCACTGCAAAAAGTTGCTTCAGCTTATGTAAAGGCAATATTTTATGTATGTGGGTTTTTATAATCAAAATTACATAAGAGAATAGATATTCAAAAAGCTAGATAAAAGTTATTTCTCCCTTTAAAATTTGAAATTATTTTAAATAAGTACTTGTTTACTTTTAAATGAAATATGTAGTAAAATACAGGTTATAACCAGACTTGTATAACACAAAAAACTTTCTGGGCACATAATATTGGGTCAAAAACTTTCTGCAGATTAATTTAATGTTTAATAAAATTACACATATTATTTTGATAAAAACGAAATTTGCTTTTATTACGTAATTCATGGGTGTCATTTGTGTTTTTTGCATGATACATGGACGTAATTCGTGTTTTTTATCCGATTTATGAATTAATTTGCTTTTTTTTTCAATTTATGGACAAAATTTGCATTTTTTGAGCTTTTTGTCGATGATACTTGTGTTTTTGAGCGATCTGTTGACGAAATTTTTGTTTTTTGAGGGATTTATGGACGTAATTTGTTTTTTTCATGCGATTTATGAACATAATTTGTGTTTTTTACGTGAATCGGGAACGTAATTAATGTTTTTTTTTACGTGATTCATGGATGTAATTTGCGTTTTTTATGCAATTCATGCATGAAATTTACATTTATTACGCAATTCATGCACAAAAATAGTGTTTTTTATGCAATTCATGGACGTAATTTGCTTTTTTTTTCTCTCCTTTTTTTTGGCAATTCATGGACTTAGTTTGCATTTTTTGAGCCTTTTGTTGATGCTATTTTTGTTTTTTGAGCAATCTGTCAACAAAATTTGTGTTTTTTGACATAATTTGTGTTTTTTTAAGCGATTTATGAGCATGATTAGTGTTTTTTACACAAGTCATAAATGTAATTAAAGTTTTTTGCGTGATTCATGCACGAAATTCATGTTTTTTACATGATTCATCAGGGTTGTTTGGTTTAAACCAAGTGGTTTTTTTAAAAAAAAACCATGCTGGTTT
This sequence comes from Maratus speculifer, assembly GCA_964019185.1. Taxonomy (NCBI): domain Eukaryota; kingdom Metazoa; phylum Arthropoda; class Arachnida; order Araneae; family Salticidae; genus Maratus; species Maratus speculifer. The sequence goes on from OZ025301.1 coordinate 183,445,205, forward strand.
TTTTTCACCTGGTTTTTTAATTTTTTTACCCAAATGTTTTATTTTACACATTATTGAAAAATGCAAAATCCTAATTATGAAGAAGCTACAAGCAAAGCTGTAGAAAAATGATGAATTAATAAGTTTCTAAAAGGACAAAAAATTTTTATCAACTCAACTTTTCTTGTAAGCTGTAAATCTATATGATAGAATAACTAATTTTTCTAAAATTAGCTGGTTAGAAAAAACTAATCAGTTTTCTTTCTTTCTTTTTCTTTTTTAAGGCCTATATGTGTATATATATATAGCCATTATTTGTAAAACATATAAATATATATATAGCCAGAAAGGCAGACTCGAGTTAAAAATGCACTTTTACTATTTAAATTGTTTGATTAGTTAAGATTTACTAAGGATTAAGGATTTCATCATTTCAGAAATTCTTTTTTTATGTATGCTATTGAATAATTAGCAATGAGCTTTTTATTTGCTCTATGATTAGTGATTTTAACAAGCCTTTGTTTTTCTTGCATTCTTACATTGGGATTGGGTTTTTTGCATTATAATTTTATTCTTTTACCAGCTAGGTTGGCGCAGTTAACCGATTGGTTTTTTAGAACAAATCTAATATAATATTTTCTCCTTTTTGTAATTTAAATATTTCAAATTATTGGATGGAAGTAATTTCTATTTTTAAGTCTTATCTCAATAGTCACCATAAGACACAGTGAGTCTAGTCAAGGTCATGTTAGTATACATGTAGAATGCATATTTCATGCTCTGATGAATGTATCTGAAACTGTACAGAAAACACTTAAATCATGTAAATTTAGCAAAAATAAAATAGATGAAAAATATGCAATATTTAGATTTAAAAAATATTTTCCTTTGAGAAACGCTGATGTACAGATAACGACATAAATGATCTTTAAAATTTCAGTCAAGCTTTAAAAGAAATTTTTCTTGATTGGAGGCATTATTTTTTAAGAATAAAAAAAAAAAAACTCAAGATATGAAGTCGAATAAGAAGACATTGAAAAATTAGGCACTAGTAAAGCACCTGTTTACATTTAACTAAAATATGCAAAAGCTATATTTAAATCTTCTATTGCATAATCAAACCCATTACTTAGATCAGCCAAGAAAACTGGCAAAAAGGGGAGAGGGGGGGGGGGGGCAAGACAAGGTTTGCTTGAGACGTAACAGAAAAAAAAATCTCATAAAAATGCCTAAAAAAATGAAATTTTTAGTTAAGACGTTTAAAAATACTAAGTGTTATAATAGAGCATGCAGTCCGATGGCTGTTTAAATTCTTTGGTCGATGACAGCATTTATAAAGCTACTGTATATTTTAACATCAATGTTTTTCAATAGTCTAAAAAGCTGTTAAATAGATATTTTTGTTTATTTAACAGTCATCTATTTTTTTTAACTGGTAGTTTTAGAAAACACAATGCTTGAAGTGTGTAAAGACTCTACTGCTAAATTCAAATCCTTCCAAAAATTCTTCATAAAAAGCTTTATTTTTCAATAAAAGATAATTAATTCATGCAGTCTTCTAACAAAAAAAATCAGACATCACATATAACAAGTATTTCAAATTAATTATTTTGAATAACCATTTGAAAATAATATATATGAAGTTTTATATATGAATCTATATCATATATTTATTTATAGTGCTAGTAATCAAAAGATTGTTCATTAAGATTTTCAAGGTATCAATGTTTCATTATGTAGCACATTTTATTTATGAAATATAAGACACAGCTTTTTTTCTAAAAATGTTTAGATTTTAAAGAATTTCAATTTTCTACATAATTGATTGTATATTAAATAACTATATTGATTAGAATTGCTTTTAAATCAAATTATTACTTACATATTCAAAAATATTTAATTTTGTTCATAAATATGCATGTATATGTAACAGGAAAACATATTTAAAAAAACCCGTTTAAACCAAAAAAAACATGGTTTTTGGTTTTTTTAAAAAAAACCTGATTTTTTACCAACCCTGTGATTCATGCACGAAATTCACATTTTTTACGCAATTCATGGGTGGAATTTACATTTATAGTGCCGTCTTTGGATGAAATTTGTGTTCCCCCCCCCCCCCCTCCCGCGCCGATTTCCGAAAATGCGATGCGAATTTCTGAATTTTTTTTAAATCCAGAATCACCCCTGCAAGCAGGTTGCTGAGAGTACTCTCTGAAAGTTGTGGAAGAATTTATGGTCTACAAATTGTGATTTCTTGAGTAACAAGCAAGCTTGAAACAGAAGGAAAAATAAGGCGAGGATGAAAGATGAAAGGGAAATTACTCCTGAAGATTTTGTAAGCTTGTTAAAAAAAACTGATGGTTCTGAGATGTTGATATCACCGACATTAGCAATAGAATGAAGTAAAAAATAATGAAATTCACATCTCAGTTACAGATGATGAAATAATCACTTTATGTACAGCTCAAGAAATTGAAAAAGAAGATGATTCAGACAAAAGCACTATTATCAATGATGATCAATCAAAAGTTATTAGCCATAATGAAGTAACAAATCATTTACAATAATTAATGGTTTATGTTGAACATCAGGTAGAGACCACACCCAATAAACTAACTATGCTCAAGTGGTTGCATGACTGTGCGGCCCCCAAAAATTATACAAAACTAGCACAGCAAAAGATTTTATAATTACAAAATAGACATTTTTGCTGTCTGTAAATATTCAGTATGTTTAATATAAAAGTGATTTTCTGTAAGTATGTCTTATTTCATTTTTTTCTCATTCTCTGGATAATCCGGATGGGATCTGGTCCCAATTAATCTGAATTATCGGGGTTTTACTGTACTCATTTATTTTATCTATCAACTGATTTTAAATAAAGAGATTCAAGATTTAAGTGTATATGGCAATTTGTTCTTTGGGCATAAGCAGGGGTGGGGAAATACGTAATTTTGCTCGCCAGTGGCGAGTGGATTTTCTCGCAAGGCGAGTGCATTTTTAGTTTTTGAAAAACAGTAAGGCAATAGGCACATTATCAGAAACACTTTTTTAATCTAGATATTTTAACTTTCCAAATTATTACAGTGTAAATATGGTACTAAGTTCTATCTAATATTAATCTTACCTCTGTTATATATATTTCTTAATATTATAGAAAAAAGAACTATGAAAATGCGTTGTAGTAATAGGAATTTTCTCTGTAATCACGTGCGATTTTCTCATAACTATTTTCAATTGTGTGTGTGTTGAATCTTGCGGGCTGGTGAAATAAATCCTTGGCTGGTAAGAATTTGGAAAAGTTCCCCACCCCTGGGCATAAGTCATTGTTGTATCAGTTATGTTTAAATTGCAAATGGTTTGAATTTTCTACATTATTGACTGTAATTATTTAATTAAAATTATTTTTAAATGAAATATTATTGTTTAAGAGATGTCCAACATTATTTTTCTTAAAATATATGCATATAATATATATCTAGTGCAAAATCGTATTTTAAAATACCTAGTTTGAACAAGAACAAAAAAAATGTTTTTGTCAACCTTGTTAGCACATGTTTCTCGAGATAAATTTATATCTTAAATGATGCATCAGTCGAAGTAGGAAATGCATTTTAAAATTTGAATAAAATAAGTCTGATTGGCTGTTCTTCCATGACTAAGCTGTATGAGTAATAGAGCTGTTGCAAACTGCACATACTTGTTTTGTTGTTAGTTAGCCGGTATTCTCTAAGATCCAAAGTACTGAATCATTACTTAGAAATATGACTCATTAGTTGTTACTGTGTCAGCATGCAATCGATCAAAGTGAAACTAACTTCAATTGTTGGTTATGCTTGTGTAATTCATGAATGCAGCTCTTTTCATTTTGAGATGAGTTGAATGCGGTAAAAGATGCAAAATTGTGTATGGATCTTGACAATAGGCACCAGTTTCAGTTGTTTCTGTATTAGAGTATGTGTATCATTCTATATGTATCAGTTAGTCTTAAATCTCAAATGATTTGGATTTTGCAAGGGCCTGTTAATTCATTTGTTTTATTGTGAAAATAAAAAAAAATAAAAAGTAGATATATATTTTTTAAAAGCATCAAAAGGTAAAGCAAAATCTGATTCATATTCATGCCAAGTAAAGTATTCACTAAAGGGGTTTCAACCATTGGCGTAGGAAGCGGAGGGCAGAGGGGGTGATCTGCCCCGGGTGTCATCTTCTAAGGGATGATACCCAATCTCTTTTTGCAAATATATATATAATCTGATGAGATTTTGGAAAAGGATTCTGAAATAAAATTAAATTTCTAGCGCACAACGCAATAGTTAATTTTCGTTTCTTTGAGAATGCAAAATTTTTCTAAATAAGATATGCACCAGAGAACAAAAACCAACCCATCGAACGAAGGATAGTGAAAGCAAACTTTAAAAGAAAGACTTGTCTTCTACATGTAGATACTGCATTGACTTATGCAGATTATGGGTTGAGTGATCAGTTGCACCTGTGGGTTTTTATGCAAATTGAGGACAAAGGGTAAATAAGGAATGCTATGGGCATTTGTTTTAATAAAATAGAATTGTGATTGAAAAAATATGACAAATAAAGCGGGGGGGAGGGAGGGAGTGACATCATTTACATCCGCCCTGGGTATTACCCATTTTAGCTGCGCCACTGGGTTCAACAACAAATTAAAAAATCTATATATATATTGATAAAGAATCCCGGAGCTAGCATATTTAGTAAACAAGTGTTTATCTGTGATATCTATTAATACTATTTGAAAGATTTTTTTCAAAATCAGGTTATTTATTATTTGAAACATCTCCATGGGACGAAACTAAGGGAGGAGAGCAGAGGGAATGACTGCTTCAAGGGCTAAGATGAAGGATCACCAAATGGCGATTAAAAAAAAAAAAATTCTTATGTCTATGTATAGCATTGCGCAGCTACAATCATCTTACCTGGTGTATGCCAAAGCATAGGAAGAATCTAAGAATGATATGGCATAAAAAGACTTTATAAAGTGGAATTTATTTTTGATCCCGTTTGGAAGATTCTATTGAATCAATATTTGACGAAACAAATTACATAGTTCAGTATTATTTATTTTATGATTATATATTTTAAATTTTAAAATAAGTCAGTTATTAGAAAATTAGTAAATTTCTCTTTGTAAATATAATGAATGGAAATGGCACAGTTCATGTTTGCCCCGGGTGCAAAAAAATTTACCGTATTTATTTGTGTATAACGCATACTTTAAAAAAAAAAAAAAAAAAAAAAAGACAAAACTGCTAGGTGTGCATTATACATGGAATACTTTTTAACTGCTGGAAGAAATCACACGATATACATATGAATCTAGAAATGTATTAAAAGAAGACATTAAAACTCAGAAAATCTAATTAATTGAACTATTTCTGCATTTGCCTATATTTTTGCAATATACCTAGTTATTGAGATCAACTACTTTTCTGTGAATATTAATGAACTTTTTTATTTTATTACTTGCTTGTCATTATGCCCAGACTGTATTTGCAATTTTTTTTTCTTTTTTGCTAGGAGGATCATGCTGTTTTAAATTCTTTACAAGAACTTGCTGAAAATAGTTTGGATACTTTGCAAGATTCAGCGTATGTAAAATAACTTTATATTTCAAATTAATACTAATTTTATACATTTCTTATTATCTAAGATGTAAATTAAATTTGTTTGAGAGGATTATATATTCAAATAACATTTTACTTGTCTCATAACAAATTATCTGCTGAAAAAAGTAACTAAAGTAAATCCTAAGAAGTGGTTTGATTTATATTCACTTTTCTGTAACAACTAACAACAAAATAAATAAATAATAAATAAATTCTTATAAAAATGAGGGAAACATAATTCTGAACAGATGTTTTATCATTGGACACTGATTATTAGAGATTTTTCCTTGCACACTTTTGGCTCTTGTCAGATTGTTTACCAATATAAATAATGTGAATTGAATATTTCCAACTGAGTTAAAAAAAAATGCCCAATCCGAGAATTGAACCCAGATCTTGGCTTACTGGGCCAATGCTTTACGATTTAGGGCTGTCAGCCAGCGAGCATGTTTTGTTCAAATACTGACTGTAAGTCCGGTTATCTTAAACAGTAGTTTAAACATGCATTTTTCAGTGTTTCGCACTGAATCTATTTTGCTAATTTTTTTTCATTTGGCGACTGTTTTCTATTTCTTATTCGCCAAATCACCAATGTTGGTAAAAAGCCAGCGAGAACACTGATTGCAATGCAAATTTGAAATATTTAATCATTCTGACATATGAATGCAAAATACATAATTTGTAATAAACATAAAAAAAAAAACAATTTTTGTTAAATAAAATGATAAAAATTAACTGCCTGCAAAATGATGCATATTTTACAATCCTTACAAAATAAAACATATATTAAAATACATTTATTTGAGACAATCTGAAATTTAATAAAGGTTAATTCAATCACAATATTTGCATATTTTTACTTCAAATATATTTTTATTTTCTATTTCTTGTTCTCTATGGAAATTATGGTTGCAATTGATAATTGTAAGTTATCTTTATAAATATTTAATTACAGTTTAATTGTTTTTCTAATATTTTTTCTTTGAAATAGTTTTTCTATTGTAATTACTATGTTGATGATTCTATTGTGTTCTTGCTATTTTTCTTGATATTTTTCTTTGAAATGAGTTCTCATTTGCGATTAATCGGGCAATGTGGAAATCATTTTTAGGTCTATCCTGATTTCCACTCAGAAATTAATCGCAATTAATGTGGCTATTTAGTATTGCCCTTGATAACGAGCTAAATACCACATTTTCAATTTTATTTCTAATTCTGACAGCTCCTCTGTGTGATATGGTTTGGCATCAACAAATTTTTACAGTAATTGATGTTGATTTGTAGTATTATCTAATGGTTCTATATATATATGTATATATATATATTTTTTTTTTTTTTTTTTTTCAAAAGGGCAGATACACATGAAGTAAGATTTTTCAATACTGTAAGGATTTGGTATATAATCTCTCAAATCATGGTCAAACTCATTTGTTGTCAGATGTAGGAAAGTGGTATAAGTCATCTATTTTTAAAATTTCACAACTCAGTCAATTTTAATGTTATATCAATGGGACTTTTTTATCTTACTTGTCAGTGTGATCAGAAAAATTTACTAAATATAACTTATAGAAGCAGAAAAGTGTATAAAAATTTTAATTAAAAATTTTTTTAAATGGTTTTATCGACCAAATTTCTTTTTAAATATTTCTTTACCTCGTTTAAAACATTTTCGTAATTGGAATTATATGGCTATGGCTCACAATTTAGGAATTAACCATTGACCTCTGATAAGAATGGACACTGTATATAGTATACTCAATACTCAGAAATTTATTTTTTTTAATATTATATGATGTTGAAGTTATTTATGTCTCATTAATAGTGTTATGGAAACCTGTTGAAATATTTCAGTCTTGAGAAAATTTTTGATAATAATATTAAAATACAGGGGTTGGACAAAAATATGGAAACACCTTTTGAAATGCATGTTTGAAAAGAAAGATTGATTATAGTGAACTATGTTGATGGCACTGGAGTTTTCACCTACTGATGCCACCTATACAACTTCGTAAAATCGCTGCACCGTTCAGTCGTTGTTGGAGCACTGTTATGTGAGATTATCATTGCATTATGTCAGAGTTAACAGACTTCGAACGTGGACAAATTGTTGGCGCGCGTATGTTTGTTGCTCCGTAAGCAAGGTAGACGAGGTTTTTAGTGTTTCAAGAGATAATGTGTCGAAGATTTATTCCGCATATTTGAAATGCGGAAAGAACATCATCCGCCAAATCACAGCGCGGACGAAAGTGTGCGCTGAGTGATCGTGACAGACGATCATTAAGGAGGATTATCGCGAAAAATAAGCAGTCCACAGCTGCAAAAGTTACTGCAGAAATGGATGTCGTGTTACCAAATCCTGTGAGTACCAAAACAATTAGAAGGGAGCTTCATAAATAGGGAATTGCTGGCCGTGTTGCAATTGAAAAGCCATCCATCAGTAATGCTAATACCTGTAAAAGGAAAAAGTGGTGTTTAAGTCATAAAGCCTGGACTATAGAGCAGTGGAAGAGCATAATATGGTCTGATGAGTCTTCTTTCACATTGTTCCCCACTTCTGGCCGAGTTTACGTCTGGAGAACACTATCTCAAGCCTATAATACAGACTGCTTGTTGCCAAAAGTGAAACATGGCGAGGGTTCGGTGATAGTTTGGACAGCCATATCGTGGTTCTCTTCTGGCCCATGATAACTCTGTAAGGGCGTATTACTTCTCAGACTTATGTGAACATTTTGGCCGATCAAGTCCATCCAATGATAAAAGCTTTGTTCTCCAATGATGATGGTATCTTCCAAGACGACAGCGTCCCCGTTTACACAGCTCACATTGTCCAGGACTGATTTTCTGAGCACGAGGATGAATTTTCACATCTCCCCAGGCCACCAAAGTCATCAGACTTGAATATTATCGAACCTTTGTGGTCTACATTGGAGCGGAAAGTGCGTTCTCGCTATCCACCGCCAACATCGTTATCTGAACTTGCCACCGTTTTGCAGGAATACTGGTACAATATTTCCTTGGCAAACATATAGAAACTGTATTTTTTCATTCCGAGAAGACTGCAAGCTGTTTTAAATAACAACGGGTACCGTACACAATACTAGGCAAGGAAACGTGTTTTTTCTAAGGTGTTTCCATATTTTTGTCCAACCCCTGTATATATTGTTATATATAGTTTTAGACAATAATATTAAAATGTTTTTAAGCTTAGTTTTATTTAGTTAGATATATGGTATATTTAAAAAATATTTTGACACTCAATTTAATTTAATTTTCATTTTAGATCTGAAAGTGACTCTAAAGACAAATATGTTCCTGGACCTTTTCCAAAAGAGTATGTCTGATTTAATTTACAATTCATATTGTTTCAAATACGAATCAATCTTTTTTAATAGATGTATGATCCAGGATTCAATGATATGTATCAATAGATATATAACTTGATATATATCTTATATATATTTTCAAAATATCATTATTTTTAATTTTCATGTGTACTTATTTTTATTTTATTTTATTTTTATTTATTTATTTATTTTTTTAATATTGCATATTATTTTTTTATATTTTAAGTCAAAAGGAATGAATTTTTCAACTGTTATTGATTGTGTTGTTCTGTAGATATAAAACCTTTTACTCAAGTTATGATTTTTTTTTTTTTTTTTTTTTTTTTTTTTGTGGAACACACATATGTATATGTACACACATTCTTCAAGTTTTACTTTAGAAGTTGAATTTTTAAATTATCCAATATATTTTTTTAAATACTCAAAAAATATATATATATATTTGGATATTTCTTATATTTTCAAAAATTCATGATATTTATAAACCCTGGAGGATATTTGGATGATAAATATTTCTTTAAAATAAATAAATAAATAAATAAATATTTCTTATTAAAAAAAAAAAAAAAAAAAAAAAAAAAAAAAGTTGCTAAACCCAGTGTTTGATGAACAGAAATAATTGAGTTCTAAAAGTTCATTTTTATTTTAAATAATATAAATACAATTGCAAAAATTCACTTCCTAAATTAAAATAATAAAATAACACAGATACAATAAATAGTTTTTAATATGTAAATTGGTCAAGTGTGTAAAAATCTGGATTAATAAGTATCTAACACATCTTTAATTATCTTCATTTCAACCTCCCTTTAAGCTAAGAATTTATTTATAAGGTTAAAACATGGCAAAAAATTTGAGATTTCCAATCTTTTTTTTTTTTTTTACTTGATATTATAATAACTAAATGCTGTTATTAAACTTACTAAAAGTTTGCATAAAATTTTATGATTTTTTTTTTTTTTTTTTTTTTTTTTTTTTTTTTTTTTTTTTTGCCTAATAGATCAACATATGTATGTTAATATGTTGAATCTACAAATTAATTTATTTTTAAATCTTTGATAAGTCACAATAAAAAACATCTATTAATATAAAAATCGAAAAAAAAAGTATATGTTAATTGTTTGTCTTTTTCTTTTTAGAGAAAAATCACTGGCTGATATCAAGCAGAATCTTTTAATGATTATTTCACAGTGTGAAGCAGAGGATGAAGACGAATTAATATTATCCTCCATGAGGTAATATCCTTTTCTGTTTATTCTCTTTTAAGTAATTAAATAAAATGCTAACATTTTTAAGGAAAAAAAAAAAAAAAGATTCATTTGACAGATTAAATTCTATCTTAGTATTGGTTGATTTCTGTGATGCTTTAATCAATTGCTTGCTAATATAATTTGTTTTTTATACTTGCTTCTTTCCAAGTGAGAGGCCAAATCATTGAGTTGCCACTAATAACCAAGAACAGCCATAAGAGAAGTGGGGGCGGCATAGGAAAATTGAACCTCCCTTCTCTAGATGCTCTATAGCCAGTTTTTTTTTTTTAATCCACCTAACACTTAAATAAAAATAACTTCTTAAAATTTTTTTTAAAGGTAATAAGAAATTAATGATTGGTTGTAATTATCAATTTTTTTATTGAATGATTGATTTCTTTGAATCTGCTATGAATTTACTTTCAAAAGTATAACAAGGAATTTTAAATGATAGTTTCAATACATATTTTTTACTCTTTATACAAGTTCCTACTTACTTTTTTATTTATAAAAGGCTGAACTGAGAATCATCTTCATTCCTCACTCTATATAGTTATTGTTATCACATGGCAATTGTTTAACAATTTCTTTAGCTTATTTAAAAAATGTATTTCTAACAATTTCTCAACTAGCACACTTAGGAAGCTGTTATCTATTTGTGTAGTGTCTAGTGTGGAAAAAAAAGCTGCAAGAGATATTTGTAAAGTTTTAAAGGAAGCTTTTATAATAAGTGCAAATTGTTTTTTCATCGATTTTACTAACATATATTTATCCTCAGTACTAAGAAGTTTTGAAACTAAACAAAGAGTGCCAATCTCTTAATTTAAACACTAAGATTGTTTTAAAATCTTTTTTTATCCTGTTTTGCATAGTTGTATATCATCATATTCATGCAATCTTTGTATCACTAAAATGACATTCATTGCATCTACAATAGACTCACATGTGTACCATTATGGAATGTATACACATACACATACAATAAATGGTTGAGTCTGAAATTGTTGTGGTATCAATTTTATTATAGATTCATGTCCATCAGTATTAGTTAATTTTTAATGAATAAATAACTTCTGCCATTTTTCAATGGTACACTTTCCTCTACTCTTTCTATTTTCCAAAATTTTTTCATTTTGAAATTTAAATCTGTTTCAGTAACTAACCCACAATGTATTTGTTCTTATTTGTTAGAATCATAAACACTCTTTCTTAGTATGCAACCGAACACCATATTTTGCAGTATTAATTTAGAATTTGGTACCTATATACGGCCCACCTTTATCAATTCTAGAAATATTTCAGCTCATAGCAAAAGATCTATTTTTCCTGGCCTATTAAATTCAGGATCAGCAAGAATAATAGACTCTGGAATTCCTAGCTCTGAAATATTAATATATTTTAAGGGCATAATTTGTGAAATCTTTGGTATGATAAGGAAATCTAACTCCTAACTATAATCTCCCGAATTATTACTGATCAAGGCAGTAGTTTTATTTTTTACCGCTACAGAGGATCCACTTAAACACGATACCAAAACATTACTTTTTCCATTTTGAATTCCTAATCTTTCAACTAACTGCAATGTTAAAAAATTGCTCATTGAACCATTGTCCAATAAAGCACACACAGAACTTTTTTTCCAAATTTATCTCTCATATAAACAATCGCAGTAGAAAGAAAAATTGTTTCAACATTACTTTATCTCACATTCGCACTACCAGTGAAATTCTGAGTTTGGTTATTTATCTCAAAGGGTATGGGCATCAGCATTTAATGTTTGTTTACTTTCATTGATTGCCAATGTATTTGATACTTCCTTATCACTAAAAATTTTTGTGTTTCCCACCGCACTGGAATTTCTCTCACACCTATCAAAACAATTATATTGTGATGTTTATGGCATTTTGAGCACGAAAATGTCAAATTAAATTTTTTGACATAGTGGAATTCTGAAAGACAATTGAAACACAAATTATGTTTTTTAACAAAATCTATTCTTTCCTGTACATTAATTTTTTGAAATTTGGGAATTTAAAAATACTGTGATTTTTCTGGTTACATACAACACATTTGCACAATTTTTTCTCATTTAAACTCACAACCATGGAAGTTACCTTTAAAAAGCTATGCTTTGTATGGCTTTCGTTTTGAAAGTTCCATTTTGTATTTACTTGTTTGGACACACTTAGTGTATGCACGTTGTCTCTCAAAAATTCTAGTAATTCAGTTAAACTCAGTAAATTATCCTGCCTTAGGTATCTTTCCCACCACATTTTTGTATTTGTATCTAATTTTTGAGCTAAAATATAAGCAAACATGGTAGTAAAAAACTTCTGAACTTTTTGTTCTGAAATCTCTAACTTCCTAATGCATTCATTTGTTATATATATTAGATTTAATTATGCTGTTGGAGATTCATTCTGAATAACGGGAATATTTAAAAAACATTTTAAATTAGTGATGGGCGATTTCGATTTTTTAAATCGATTTAATCGATATTATGGTCAACTCGATTTAATCGATACTATAAAATTTTTAATCGATTTCTCAGAAGATATTATTTTTATTTTGCTTCAAAAGTTGAAGATAAAGCAGTCGGATGTGCCAATCTCAAAAAGTCTTCTATCTCATACATGATAAAACTTCTAAATGCACTAACACATTGTCAATGTCAAATTTAAATTATTTATGCCCATCATGAAGATTTAAAAAGTATAGGTTGAAGTATGAACATTTTAAAAGAAAATAAAAGCATTGCGTTTTCCAAACAAATCGCTGAATTTCGGTCCACCCCCTCTTAGATGTCTGTAACCGAAATATATGCAATTCAAAGAGCATCACAGCGACACCTGTTGTGCAGTATACACTCAAGCCTAATAAGAATCTATTTATGTGAAAGTTTAACCGAATATGAAATTTGATTAAATTCCATGCATAATTTCTAAGATATAGCTATCACTAATATCGTGAAAAATGCAGTATAGCAGAGCAGTATTATATAACTTACACAAAAACCTAATCAGGAACAACGTATGATAATATCTAAGAGAATATTAAGTTTGATGAAATTCCGTTCAGGAGCTCTTGAGATATGATCAATAAAATCTTGTAGATCCTGAAAAAGCGGTTGAATTCAGAGGTTAGCCCGAAGAGGAACATCTCCGCCCCGGAACTTTGAAATGTCTCACGAAAATATTGAAGCTTCATGTACAAGAGTCCCCCCCCCCCCCCCTCTTCTCTCAAGTATAGAATGCCCCCTCAAGGAGACATAAAAATCCCTCCCAGTGAAAAATATCTGAATTCAACACTGCTGATAAAAGCAGCATAGCAACGCCTCCTGCATAGTTATTTACACTGAAACCTAATAAGCACCAAACTTATGAATGTGAAGCTTGATGAAATTTTCTGAATTAGTTTCTGAGATGCAATTATCGCAAAAATCAGGAAAAATACAGCGTCACCTGCCGTTAGATTTAAATCAAAACTTAATCATCAACAATTTACGTTAATATCAAACCGAATCTGAAGTTTGGCAAAAATACGTGCATTAGTTCTTGAGATATCTATCTTGCAGTAATCATGAAAAATACAACATAACAGCGCCTTCTGTAGAGCGATTTTTACCATAAGTAATCAGCACCAATTTATATGAAAGTCTAGCTGAATCTAAAGTTTCAAGAGGTTCCAGGCATTAGTTCTTGAGATAGAGTGCCCACAAAATTTTGTAAGAGACAAACAAATAGACAGACTGAAAGACAGACAATTTATAAAAACAGTAAAATGTGTTATATTTAACAACATAGTCGAATTTTGTAAGCATTAGGTTATTATTATTTTTTAAATAACATCATACAAACAAAGAAAAAAAAAACAAAAATTCTTTTTTTTTTTTTTTTTTAAAGAAAATAAGCAACATATAATGTCTAGAATTATATATGGGTGTGTAAACATGTTTAATAATCTACATAACCCTCCCCCCCCCGTTTTCACATAAGTTAATGGGAATTGTCTTTTTTCTGTAATTATCTTCTTCTTTATAGTTTTTCAAAATAATAATAATAATATATATATAATAAAAAAAGGAAGTCCAACAAAAATGCAGAAGATTCTCTTTTCCTCGCCCCCCCCCTTCCCCCCACGGAGGGCATCTTCTGCCCTTTGTACCTATATCCCTCGTGTTGATAATCGGCTGTCATAAAATAAACCAAACCTTTTCTTGTCTACCCTATTTAAATCCTCTATCTTCACAGTTTCCTTTTCCCCGCCGAAAATCTTGCCAGTCCTTTGAGTCAAAAACAGACGCAAAATCACTGACCAATCACATTACAAGGTGATAAAGCCTAGATGAAAAGTCGCAAGACTATCTTGAATGCAAGTAGTAGATCGATCTTTTGTAGTAGATCGAATTAGTACAGAACCTTGTGTAGTAGATCGATGTCGATGTCAGAATCGATTTTATTTTGATTTTGATTTACTAAAATTGAAATCGCATTTTGAAATCGATTTTTAGATACAAGTAGTGTTGTTACTTTTTTGATATGCTTGAAATCGATCTACGTTTCAGGTTGAATCGATCTTTCCCTTTCTATTGTTTTAATGGTAGCAGTAAAAATTTCAAACTCAAATATTAGGCGAACCGTTGATTTTAGAGGGGTAAGACTTAAGTATGTCAAGATATTCTAAGGTATGGTCAATCGAATAGTGATGACCATTATACCCTAGTAGCACATAGGGGGTGGGGGGCAGGGGGGGGATATTCAATACAGGTATGGGTGGGTCATGTGACATATCGTTGCAAAGGTCTTGGCCTGGGCTATTCATATCTGTATATCTCTTCATAATATAGTTCAATTTTCAGACTCCAGGGGGCATTTTTAAGCTTTTTTGGGGGGTTTTCCCTTCTTCCACTTTGTAGTGTATCATTTTATAGGTCTTGGCTTGTAGACCTCAAATATCTTGAATTGATTGGTAGAACTGATGTAAAATTTCGTATAAGAAAGGATTACCATTTTTTTTCAAACCGGATATTTCTAAAAGTAAAAATTTCAAACTCAAATATTAGGCGAACCGTTGATTTTAGAGGGGTAAAACTTAAGGATGTCAAGATATTCTAAGCTTGGTCAATCGAATAGTGATGACCATTATACCCTAGCAGCACATAGGGGGTGGGGGGCAGGGGTGGCAATATTCAATACAGGTATGGGTGGGTCATGTGACATATCGTTGCAAAGGTCTTGGTCTGAGCTATCGATATCTGTATATCTCTTTATAATATAGTTCAATTTTCAGACTTCAGTGGGCATTTTTAAACCTTTTTTTTTACTTTTTCCCTTACCTCAATTTGTAGTGTATCATTTTAAAGGTCTTGACTTGTAAACTTCAAATATCTTGAATTGATTGGTAGAATTGATGTAAAATTTCGTATAAGAAAGGATTAAGGTTTTCTTTTCAAACCAGATTTTCCTAAAAGTAAAAATTTCAAACTCAAATATTAGGCGTACTATTGAAGACTTACGGATGTCAAGATATTCTAAGGTATGGCAATCAAATTATGTTGACCATTATACTTTAGTAACACATAGGGGTGAAGGACGGGGAGGGACAAAATTCAATACAGGCATGGGTTTACGGATTTTCTTCAAATTTTGGATATATTTTCATTCTAATAAGGTGCTTTTCTGATTTGTTGCGGGTATTTATTGGTTATGTAATAGGATTTGGGGGGTAATCTTCTTAACCGTTTAAACGCCAGTGTTCCCAAAAGGGAACATAGTATTATTTGCAATGCAAAACATATATTTTCCAATATAATTATGATGTTCTTATTTTTCCTATAAAATATAAGGTTGATTTTAACTTTTGAAAAAAAAATATGTTTAAGCATTTATCACAGGTATAAAGAGTATGCAAATTCCTTAATTTACATAAAAATATAATTTTTGTTTTTATCGTTTCTCTATATTACTCACATTTGACCACTAGGAATCTAAATGTTTTTGGAATTCGAGAAAATGCTCAAGAAGAACTTTTTTAAATTTGTATGCATAAATCAAAACTTTTGAAGTTGTAATATGAGAAAAACAAAATTGTTATTACATTGCGTTATTAATTCGGCTTGTAAACAGTTAATTTAGGTAAATGGTTTTTTTGTGCAGAATTAACCGATTTGTTGCCGATGATAGGTTATGCGCTGCCCGACCATTGTGGTACAGTTATCCATTAATCCGAACTTAGGTCGCTTCCAACTTCTTCAGATAATCGACGCTCCACTGTATTTTTATTTCTTTGTTAACCAGTGAAAAGTATGTTGTTTCACTTTTAATTATTCTTATGAAAACAATTTTTTTTTCTGTTAACTGCTGAAAGTTTGGTAAACGTTAAAAAAGAATAATATTTTATAAGCTGTAAATGAGATGAGGCGATATATATTTTAAAAGAGAAAAAAAGTTTAGTCACATATTTTTTTTACAGCAGAATTTCTGCTTTTAAATTGGTGGATAATTAATAATTAGCATGTGCTGATTGTGCAATTAAATCATCACAGCTATTTTGAAAGAAAATTCGCAATATTTTCGTTTCCCACACCCTTATAAAAGGTCTTAAAAAGACTGAAAAAAAATTTTTTTTAAATAAATTTAGAGCTTTCAAAATTTTATTCATATGCGAATTTTTAAGAAGAATGACGTTTAAAGGAAGTAAGGCTCCATTTGTTTGGTTGAAGGAGTATGCAGAAAATGCATGTGTTTCGGATTAAAGTATATATATATATACAAATCATTTCTCCCTTTTATTTTTTTATCTAACCGAGATCTTTCTCAAAAAAATAAAGTTAAATATAATATAAATTATTATTAAAATTGTATCTAAAAATAATAAAAGATAAATCCTTATTATTCGACTCTAAAAGCTGTAATAGCTTACTTCTGTGCCTCCCTAAATGGGACTGAGGAGTATGAGGTGTTACGGCTCTGCTGATTAGCCAAGTTTTAGAATTACTAATTTTCAGCTCATCTGTGTAAAATCTAAAAATATCGAAATATCGATTTTAGTATCGATTCTAGAATTTAGAAATCGATTCTTATTATAATCGATGTCACTTTATACGATGTCGATTTTAATCGATTCTCAAAATTCCCAGAATCGCCCATCACTATTTTAAATGCACATATACTTGTTCTCTCTAATTTGAAAACCGTTCTTCTAAAAGAGACCATGCAACTTTATAATTAGAATCCACGATTGAAATAGACTAAATTATTCAAAAAGCATCTCCTCTCAATGAAGACTTCAAATATTGCAATTTCATTGCTCCTGACAAATTTGAATTTTAATGTACAGTAGCCTTAAATATATCCTTGAAAGAAAGCCACTCATGCAAATTTCCTATAAATACAGGAAGAGTTAATTTCGGCAGTTTTATATTATTTTCAGCCTTTGAGGCATTTTCTAAATTAACAGTTTGCAGTTTCATTTTTGATAACTTTTTGCTAAGCTTAAATTCTATTATTTCTAATATTTCATTAATTTCCTCGTTTTCCTTAATGAAATCCTCAATTTCATCTTCTTTACTTATTTTATAAATGGACTCAAATAACTCAGAAAAGTTGTGTTCTATTTTTTTCCATTTTTCTTTTATGACAATTAAATCATTTAATTCTAGCTCAGAATTCGATAATTTTTCTTTTAGTTTTGTCTAATTAGTTTTATTTATTTTCTTTTTGGCTTTTAACACTTTCATACTCATTTTTAATGAATAAAAATTAAATGGATGCACTTACCCCTCTTGACTCTTTAAAAAATTATTCTAACATCAAAGAAATAAGAAAACTGCACAAAAACCTCAACATCAACTCATTAACTCACTTATTGGCATAGAATAACAACTCGCTGATTTCTTCTCTGTGTGAAGACTGACCATATGTTTATCCAATGTTCAAAATTAATTATTTTTCACTCAAACTCAAAAATTTGCTTATCACTATTTTTAAATATAGTTTATTTTCACGAAAAACACATCTCAGTTCCTTTCGACTACAGATAAAATATCAAAAACAACTCAATTATAAACCGTGACTTTTTAACATCCATTCTCATAAAACAATTCGAATCACAACAAAAAACAAAAATATTTTTTCACACAGCTTAGAAAAAGCTGCAGAAATAAAAGAATAATGCTTTCATTCACAGTTTATCATTTGCAATTAGAAAACTTCTTACATTTTGGCATATTTCTGTTGCTAGGTGATACCTGACAGTATAAATTTAAATAGCACTTTATCAAACAAGTATAACCAGACACCTTTTTTTTTTTTTTTGTTAATACTCCTGGTTATAATGCATTTTTTTTTCTTTTTCAAAATGTGCAATATAATGAGCTATTGATATAGTGTTTAAAAAATTTGTCTCTGAAATTGAATAAAATTAAGAAAAATCAAGAATACTTACTAAAATCATTTTTTGAATGAGTGGAATATGTTTATTATAGTTACACCCTCCTGCCACACTTGAGTTATTATTTTTAGAAAAAATCTGAGTTTTATCAAATTTTGGATTATTCATTAAATATTTTTAGTGAAATATTATGAGTAACAATATACAAATTGCATATGTTTACATATTTTTCTTTAGATAGAGGCAAGTATTTTTGATAATTTAGCTTTCACATGTTGCTACTTTTAAAAAAGTTATTATTTTACAGGCCCAGGAGATGTATAGACAGTGAAGTTCAAAAAGCAGCTATGTTATCTTACACCATGGCAGCATACATAAAAACTTTTAATAAGTCCGTAGTCAGACGTATTGCTATGCAGTTAATATCTGATACAACTGTATGGCTGAGTGAGATATTTAGGTAATTGAAATTTTGCTGTATTCTATTTTATTTTCTTAAGTGTCTATCTTGCTGTTATTTCTTTAAAGACCTTTATACCTATATAGTTTTTAAATGTTCAAGAAATATGTATTTTTGTCAAATAAATATTAACTTTAATTTCAGATGTATATTTGATATTTTCCTAAAGGAAATTTTTATGTTTTGTTCCAGTTTTTTACCTTTATCTATTGATGTAAATAAAATGTGAAGCTTTTACCATTCATTAAAAAAGAAAAAAATACTTTTGAGTTATTATAAAAATTAAACAATTGCAAATGGATTTGGTTTATTCACTTTCTCTGAATTGTTTTCTCTTTCTTACAATAAATATAAAACAGATAAAAATTTGTGCTACATACAATGGCTCTTGTTTCATGCATTTTTCATCTATATAATAAAAGCCTCAGTCATGTGACTATCATCATCAATTCCACGATGCCCACTTCATTTTTTCTGTACCAAACTGCCATTTTGGTACTTTTATGTTAGTCTAGCAGAAGTTACAGATTGCCAAATATTCTTCCATTGCCATCATTTCTTTTAAAATATATACCTACCTTTCATTTTAATTAAAATATGCACCTATTACTCATTTAATCTAGAATACATAGCATTAAAATATATTTAAAAAGCAGATCTTTCAGTCAACTGATTTAAAATTCAATAAAGAAATTAACAAACAAATGTATTTTCCAGCATAGGTTACTGGCAGGGGAAGGGAAATGTCATCTTTTTTTATGATAATTTGTTTACTATTTCATGTACAGAAGCCAAGCCATTTGCCATATGTATACAACTTATTTAATATATTTTTTAAAAAAAATAATCTATTTTCATTCAAAAACAGGAATGATTTTCATATAAATGAAAAATAGATACTGCTTGATTATCCTGTCGACAAAAAAAAAAAAAAAAAAAAAAAAAAAAAAATCTCAACTATAAGATAATATGCCAATAATGGCTTATTGTAATTGTCACATTCACTTGGTATTAAACACTTTACTCATGTTTTCTGTGTCATCAAGTTATTTGTATTTCTGTTAATTTTATATTAATTTATTTGGTCTTTCATTATATAAAATAAAAACCATTCAGTTTTCCATGTTTTTCTTTGAGCCTTGGCTAACCTTGCATAAATATAGTTTAGGATCTCTTAGAAAAACCCCTATGGAGTGCAATCAGACCTATATCCAGAGTGCCCATAATTGGCAGTCATAAATAACACAAAAAAAATCTTCCTTATCCAATTGTCATCTGAATCTGAATATGAATTGATAGGTGGAGCTTGTGCTTAAGCCATTTGGTAGGCCTCCCCACCGAACTAAAATTGAATATGGATTTAATAGTACACAAAACAACAGCATTTGTTATGTTTCAAACACTGAAATATTCGTTAAACTCTAATTAATCTATTTAGATAGCTAGTGTTAAAGTTATTAACGTAAAAGTAAGTTTTTGAGAGAAAAATCAGACCCTAAAGGATTAAAAAAGCTGAAAAAAAACCTTATTTATTATTTATAATTAGCTAAAAATTTTCTCAAAAATTTAATTATAAAGGAAGACAAATAATATTTTTTATGCTAAATTCTATCATGTTTTTGTTTACATTTTGATAAAAGTTGTCTTTCATATTCATAATTATTTTATGTCATGCTTTTATCATTTTTCAAAGTAATTTGAAACAGAATTAATGTTAAAACGCACATACACACCAATACACACCTGCATTCAAGTCACAAAGGTGTATACAGATATTATATAGACAAGCATATAATAAATACAATAAACCCAACTGGAGGGAAAAAGCTCTGTGGAATAGAGCAACAATCTGGTACTTTGTTATCCCAGGTTTGATTCCTTGCTCTGGCTAATTTTTAACTTCAGTTGAGTTTACTGTATATATGTCTATAATATTTTTAAATACTTTCAGAAATGAATGTGTTTATTTTTTACCCTTTTTTCAATTTCTCCCATACTTTGAAAAAATGGTGATAACCTTTAAGGGTGTTCTTAAATGAAAAAAAGGCAACTTTGTGACATAAGTTTATTATTATTATTATTTTTAATGCATGACACTAGCAAGTGTTGTTCAGAAACAATCTAATTGCACTCATTTTTCTGTTTTTTTTTTAAATGTTAGATTTTTCAAAACAAGCTGTCAAGGTTGGCATTTTGAATTGCATTTCACAATGAAAGCAGAAAAACCAGTCTTGCAAAGGAAGAAAAATGTGCGATCGCATGATCAATTTCTTTTATAACTTGATAGATAATTTAATTACTATAACATGAATAACAAAGTTTGATTTGAAATCACTTCCATAATCAAGCCTTTCAATTTTGTATCTTTTCTGTTAAAAAATAAATTTGAAAATGTGTCAAAACATTTTCCACTTGTTAAGCAGAGCAATTGAGAACAGCCTTAAGTTAAAGTTAAAAATATTGATAGCAGAATACTCATCTTTATATTCATAGCTGGAGTATCACAGTAAAAGTTTATTCCAACTGAGTGAAAAATGTTCAGATCAGGACTTGAACCTGCATACCTTCCTGTTGTCAGGCCAATGCTCTACAATCAGAGCTTACAATTGCACCAATTTTTATATTTTATTGGCACCACTTGAAATTGATTATACAGGGTGTTTCGCTACCAGACCGACAAACTTCTAGGGGTGATAGTAGACATAAAGACAAACATTATTAAATAGGAAACCATGAGGCGCAGACGTCTTCTATAGGAGCTAGGGGCCATTTAAGTTTAGGGTCCAAAAATTCAAACGCTCATAAAAATTAGAAAAAAGGGTTGATTTGTTTGCGGTTTTCTCTAAAATCATTTTTTATATCACGATTTTTTATTTTTTTAATTTTAAAGATTAAGTTCAGAAATTGTCGATAGAGGGCGCTTTAGACTTTAGAGTAACGAACAAATACTTTTTGTCGTTCTTTTGTGCATAGAGTTGAAATTATTCTAAAGTTTAGACTTTAACTTAAATTTTAAGCCCAAAATCGGAAACATGAGGATCGGTTAACTAGCGAAAATTTAACTGTGAACTGAGAAGGAGATTTTAAACGCTCATAAATATTGAACAAACTAATCGATTTTGTTGCGGTTTGCGTGTACGTCATTCTCTTGGTAATTATTTTATTCAAAATGACGTACAGCTGTGACATCCTCATTTTTTGACAGAGGGCGCTTCCGACATATCTCCGATATTTCAGTGGCATTACTCCTGGGTGTTTTACTACCAGACTATCATACTTCCAGAAAGTGTTAGGGATGCAAAAGTGACTCAGAATCACATAGGAATGTAACGTTGAAAATGTCTTTTTTGCATTTTACGTTTAAAAAACAGCAGTGAAAAAAACAGAAACAAACAGAGAAACAGCAACATGTTAAAGTGACAGAACAAAGTTTATTTAAAGGTTTTACTGCAAAAAGTGTTCGAAATTACGACCAGAAAATGTCCGGCAAGCTTGACATTGACAGTAGATGGCGCTGCGATTTTCTTGCGGTAGATGGAGCTGAACGGTAATATGCGTGAAAGTTTCTCTCTCGTTGCGCAGCTCTATGTGGTTCCAGCATGATCGGGCTCTTCCACATTTTACCAATGATGTTCACCGATACCTCAACGTAACATATGGACAGCGGTGGATAGGTCGTGGTGGCCCGGTTTATTGGCCTGCCAGATCACCGGACCTATCAAGTATGAGCTTCTTCTGCTGGGGTCACATGAAAAGTTGGGTGTATGAGAATCCCGTACCATCAATTAAAGACTTAGCAGCTCGTATTTCTGTAGCTTCCGGAAATCTATCAAAGATTCCAGGAATCTTTCAAAGCGTGAGGAGTTACATGCGATGCCGCTGTCAAGCATGTCGAATTACTTCTGGTCGTAATTTTGAACATCTTTTCTAGTAAAACCTTTAAACAAACTGTTTTATGTCATATTAACGTATTTCTGTTTCACTGCTTGTTTCTGTTGTTTTTTTCTCTGCTTCCTTTAACCATAACTCGCAAAAAAGACGTTTTCAACGTTACATTCCTATGTGATTCCAAGTCACTTTTGCATGCCTAACACTTCCTGGAAGTATGATAGTAAAACACCCAGGAGTAATGCCATTGAAATATCGGAGATATGTCGGAAGTGCCCTCTATGAAAAAATGAGGACGCCACAGCTGTACTACATTTTGAATAAAATAATTACCAAGGGAATGACCTACACGCAAACCGCAACAAAATCGATTAGTTTGTCCAATATTTATGAGCGTTTAAAATTCCCCCCTCGGTTCGCAGTTAAGTTTTCGCTAGTTAACCGATCCCCATGTTTCCGATTTTGGGCTAAAATTTAAGTTAAAGTCTAAACTGTAGAATAATTTCAACCCCATGCACAAAAGAACGGCAAAAAGTATTTGTTCGTTACTCTAAAGTCTAAAGCGCCCTCTACTGACAATTTTCGAACTTAACCTTTAGAATTGAAAAAATAAAAAATCGTGATATAAAGAATGATTTTAGAGAAAACCGCTAACAAATGGACCCTTTTTTCTAATTTTTATCAGCGTTTGAATTTTTGGACCTTAAACTTTAATGGCCCCTAGCTCCTATAGAAGACGTTTGCACCCCATGGTTTCCTATTTAATAATGTTTGTCTTTATGTCTACTATCACCCCTAGAAGTTTGTCGGTCTGGTAGCAAAACACCCTGTATTTGCTATGAATATTTTGTAAAAAAGAATGAATAATTTTATTACTAAAAGGAAATTGTGACATTATTTGTTATATTAGATTTTACTATAATTTTTAAATGAAATGCTTTTTATGTTATATTAGATAAAAACTAGGCTTTTTACGAACTTACTGTACTTAAACTTTTTACAACAATCAACAATTAAGCTTAAAAACAATTATTTAAAGCTTTTTTTCCTCTTGTATATTCATTAGTCACGATACCTGAAGAAACTTTACAAATTATGTTCATCTTAGATTTTAATATTTTGTTATCTTAAACATTTAGAAAGTTTTATTTTAATCAATGATTTTTTAAAAAAGAATCAGTTGATTTAAATCATGATTCAATCATAGATTTAATTCAATTGATTAAAATTGTTGACTTCAAGTAATTATTTTTTTAAACAAAAGCAAATAAAAGGGGTTCTTAAAAAGTATATATACATACTTTTTGTGTCTATTCCAATCTTCTAGGCATTATTTTCTATTTTGTTATTCTTTATTTTTTTATTAGAAACTTTATATTTTTTGCTTACTTTTTTTTTTATAGGTTTCAAGACTCATTTACTTATTTTAGTCATGACAGCAAAGAAGGACTTATTAGAATGATTCGCCGTGCTCTGCTTTTTAAATATCGCCGTTATTCCAATGCTGGTTATGAAGTATTGTTCACCAGACCACCTGTTATATATTACTGTGATACTCAGGGACAAGGAATCGGAAAACATGTGTCTTATTTGTGTTCACAGGTAAGAACAGTATTGTTGCTGCTGTTGATCTTTTAAAAATTGTCTCTAAACATTGAATTGGATTTCTGCTCTTTATTTCTTCCAACTTCTGTATTTGTTAATAGTGTTGCCCATGTCTCTAAACATTGAATTGGATTTCTGCTCTTTATTTCTTCCAATTTCTGTATTTGTTAATAGTGTTGACTGAAGAAAAAAAGGGCTGCCAGGTGGGGATTTTTCAAAAAGGGAACACTTCTAAAAAAAGGTGCATTTTTTTCAAAATTAGTTCTAAAACAAAGTGCTTAAAAAAAAAATAAATAAATAAAATAAAAGGAACACTATACTAAACAAAGGGCACATTTTACCTTGCTCACCAGAAATATTTTGAAAAGGTTTGTTTAGAGTCTTGTAGAATTTGCAATTTTTTCCGAGGATCAATTGAATTGCCACAAGATGCTTAGAAGGTGTTAAAAAGGGCTGCCAGGAGCTGCTGACATTTAAAAAAACTGTCATGCTCATTAGGGAAACAAAAATAACCACTGGGCACTGGTTGGTAAAACGACTTAGATTCAACACTAGTTAATAAGTACTATTTCTTTAAAATTAGTTTGCTTCACTTATTCATTTTTGGATATCAGTATATATAGAATTTCTTTGAAAATATCATTTTCCAAATAGTTGTTGTAATTTGCTAAATTACAATTTTTTTTCTCTAAATTTTATGTATGTTTTTAAAAGATATTGAATATAAATTTTCTTAGACAATTTTCCTGTATTCTTTTTTCATATTATATGACAACTTCACAATATACTTTTATCGAGTATTTCTCATTGTAATACAAGCCAATTATGAGAATATACATAACAATAATAATTAAAAAATGAAAAAAGGAATTAAAAAAGCTTAAATTTATTTTTCTTATTTGCTTCGCAACTTATAAAAATAATCAAGACAATCATGACATATACATAATTTATTTTAAATTGTCTCAGCGATATCTAAAGATACCATTAAACTGAAAATAGTTATGAATTAAATAAACTTTCAGAGTCATTTGTGTATTGAAATAGTAACACACTTGAAAAATTTCCATAGAATTATCTGAATTTAAAATCCTACTTTGATTTCAGGATTAATTTTAATCTTGGATATTGAGTTTGGAGTAATCCAATGGAACACTTAGAACTTACAGTAGAACAGATGAGAAAATAGAAAGACAAACATATTGGAATATTTCCAAAGTACTAATTAATGAATTGGTAGCCAGGACTCTTGTAAATATCAGTTAAACTATATCTGCTTTTATTCTTGATTATACAAATGAGATTTATACAGAAGTTTTCTTAAACATGGGTGTTTGTCTTATTAAAATCAGAAAGTGGTAAACAGTTCCAAGGTCTCTCTGAGAAGTGAAAAACCCACTGATTTTTCTCAATTTGGGTCTTTTGCATTTGTCGCTCAAATAAATTCAAGTAAATAGAAATTTCAGAGTTTTCTGAATCGAATTTAGATAGAATCGATTTCAAAGATATTTTTGATTCTCTCTTGCTGTGACTAGAGGCCAAACTAATTGTATCTGTTTCCCATTCTAATCTTATTTTTGCTAATTCATGCTCTTGTTCCAAAGACTTTGCTTTTTTTTTCGCTTTCAAAAGCTTTCATCTTTTCGCTTTCTGATTTTTCCTTGTTTTCCTTTTCCAATCTATCATTTTCAATAATTTTTATCTGGACTAATACCAGAGTTTTGTGATAGTCTGGGGCTTCATTAAGTTTTTTATTATGATTTTAGCTATATTACTCGACTTTTTAATGTCTGCTCCAAATTCAATAGCTAATTCCTTTAGATTGCATTTCTTTTTCCCTGTCCAAGTTACCATGTTGCACGGTAAATATTTTACGCAAAATCGGCACAACTTTTTCTACATAAAAAAATGCTTCCAAATTATTTCCCTTAATGCAAATATTCACAATTTTAATTTGAGACATTTAAATCATAATACAAAAGTA
The DNA here is from genome assembly GCA_964019185.1 of Maratus speculifer. Lineage (NCBI taxonomy): Eukaryota > Metazoa > Arthropoda > Arachnida > Araneae > Salticidae > Maratus > Maratus speculifer. Next base: position 183,471,748 of record OZ025301.1, read on the forward strand.
ATTTCAACAATATGATAAATAACCCTTATCATTACTCAATCAAGTATATATTTTCATCCATCATTACTTAAATCAATTTCAAATAATTTTTTGATTTCTAAAAATATGAATTTTAAATGATATGCCCATGAGAAAAAAGATTTTCTTTAGTTACTTTAAAATATCTGATAATACTTTTCTTTGACTATACATATTGATTTATACAATCCTAAATCACATGGAATTAAATTTACTTAAAAGTATTGTACATTTCAAAGAATCAATTAGACACTTAAATTACTACATATTAAGTTGCACCCTACTGAAAAACTTTTTTCTAGACTTTGTAAACTCAATTAAAAATCCAAACTTTAAATAACATAGACATTATTAATAATTTCCTTAAATTATTACAATACATACAGTGAAACCATGACCAACTAGATCTATACGGCCCATTCAATTGAGATTAATGTATGAAGCCTCCCACCAGAATACTCTGTTACCCTGTGCAAATTATTCTAACCAATTGTGCAAACCCTGAACCAAAACAATGACCATGTGAACAGAACAGAAATCGGCTTATTTAATGCTAATTTGGGCAGGGTTTGTACCATGTGGTCCATTGAAATGGTTCAGGGTTTGAAGCTGAATCCAGCTTCACTTTTTTGGTGGTTTTTAGTGAAATGCGCAGCCTATTTATATCTAGTTGGCCATGATGAAACCTCTGCAATGAACAAAATAAAGAGTGCTAACCAGGCCCGTAGCCAGGATTTTCTTTCGGGAGGGGCTCAAATTTGGAATTTTTTCTGTTCTTACAAAAGTAATTTGAATAATATTCAGTAAAAAATTTAAAAATAATCTAGGCTTATCTTAATATGTGTTTCTACATAGGATACTTGTTAAATTTGTCCAATATTGCTATTTCATACATATTTTTTTCCATTTCTGTGCAATTTTTAACTTTAAAGAGCACTTCCAGTTTCCAAACTGATTTGGAAACCGGAGAGTTTTTAGGAAAAATTTTCTGCGAAACTTTAAAAGCACAAACTAACAATGTTTGAGATGAGCCTCAAGTAGGGGAGAGGGAAGGGGAAACGTTTGAACTGGGGGCACATTTGAACACTCTAAATATTTTCTTTCAAATAAATTATTTTCTAAAAATTTCTATGGCAATAAGTATACAAAGCTTTCATTTTGTATGCACAGTACTGTCTAAGCAAGATATGTATTTTTCTTCCTCTTGAATCTAAACTTAAGAAAATGACGTAAGATTTTTGTTCAAAATTTTGTATCCCTAAAATTTTGATTTATTGTTCAACACTTAAATAAAGATGTAATCTTTATTTTATAAGCTTTGTTTCATTCAAATTCTTCAGCCGAATTGAGTAAACAGTTGTAATGTTGAACTTCATGTGGCGGGGCACCATTGAACATCTAAAACTATGAAATAAAGAGTATTGATGTACCGAAATATTACTATTTTTGGGAATTTTTTCTGTGTGAAAAGAGGTTTGTTAAGAATATCAAAGAACATGAACTTACACTGTTAATAATCCTTCCTTACTGCACACATGTATTACAATCTCTGGATGTATCAGCGATTGGAAATTTAAAACTTAAATTGATGATGACATTCATTTATTTGATAATTACAAAGTCTGGATACTTAATTATAATTCATGGTTTAGAAGGTTAGTCTAACAAAACCTATACTCTTTCATTTACTCTTTCCCAAACTATGGAATTACTAGTTACTAGTACTTTCGTACTAGATAAAATGGAATTTAAGTCATTTTTTTTTCATAAAAAGTGTTAATGAAAAATTTTAATTTTTCAGAAGCATCAGATATCATATTGGTGTATTACAGGAATATTTTTGAAAAGTTTTCTCAACCAAAAATAATTGCAGACACATTCTGTGTTGTTTCAACAATGACTTTTGACATCAACTTTGATGGTTTTAAGTTTGGTTAAATAATAGAAAAATTAATAGTTTCAATAAAATATAGTTATTAAATTATTTTTATATTACTTTATATTCCTTAAACATTTGCAGCAGTTTATGAAAACTCTCAATATTTTCATATTTTATTCATTTGTTCAAAGGTGCCCCTTACTTGTTCAAACATACCCCTACATGGGGCAGGTTTGAACAGAAATATTTCAGCTTTTAAAATCCTCACATTTTTTTTATTTTATATGGAAAACTTTCAATTTCTGGTACATAAGATGAAGAAATGCACTGCATTTATTATGTAATACTTAAAACGCAAAAAATATAATTCAAATAAGAAATGTACTGATTTTTTAAAAAATTGTTCAAACGTGTCCCTTTTTCCCCTATCTTGTGGAAAAAAACATTGTACAATATTGAAAGGCAAACAAATAATATGTATTTATTTAAAACACAGGATTTATGTTAACGTGCGAGAATCTGACATTACAAGTGCGAGGTCTTGAAACTATTAATTCATAAAATAAATTTACTAGCAGTGTTGAATTCAGGCACTTTTCTCCGGGAGGGAATTTTGGGGCTCCAGGGGGGAAATAGTACTTCTTGACCATTGAAAACACAAAATCACAAATTTTCTGGCGTGGGTATATCTCGTTGCTCCGGGAGAATGGGAATGTCCTCCTCTCGGGCCACCCCCTGAATTCAACACTGTTTATTAGCGCAACAGAAGCAGTCATCATAATTTCTTCTTAGCCATGATGCTGATTGACTTATCAAGATCTTTTGTAATTTCCCAAAGAATGGAAATCATGGAAAAGCTACTCATTCTGTTATCGACCATAATGCTTCGAGTCAAAGATTTAATTATTTTCTTTGCCGAAAAATATCTTTCAGCACTGACTGTTCTTACTCGGCATTCAACCAACACTGTCAGCAATTTTTTGATTTTATCGTAATATGTCACATTACAGTACTAAAACATTTAAAACCTCTGTGTTGGTGTCAACATTAGCAATTTGTCTGCACCCTAATTCATATTCAGCTTTCACTTGCTACATTGACACTTTATCCTGAAAATATTGCATCGGATTCTCTAATTTGCTAGCTTTTTCCAGTCCACATCCTGGAAGATGTAACTAGGAATCTCTTAGAATGTCTTCATTTGAAATGAATCTATAATTTAAATTTTGAATAAGACTTTCTACATGGGGAAATAAGACTGTGATATTGTAATATTTGTCTGTGGATGTGATTTGAGGGTTCATACTTATTGCCTGTCTAAATGTTAGTCTTGAGATCTTTATTTCAGTTTGGAAGATGTCTTCGTGAATTTTTGATATACAATAAAACCTCACAAAAGATTTCTACTTCATTTTTCTGCACATTTATGCAAAACAATTAGGCATCTTTAGCATGTGTTACAGCCAATATTATATCACGAGATTTTTTTGTAAGAACTCACTATGACTGTCAGACAGAAAACCTTCGGACAAACAGATAAGCTTATGAGAAAATGATTCTTCTTCCTGACTGCTAAAAAAGCTCCATTGTTAAAGAAATCTTCCATGCGTTTTTCGAAATATTTTCTGAGTTAATACAAATGTATTTAAGTAGCTCAACAAAAAGTCGATATGCTTTCATGCCTCTCGATAAAATTTGTATCACAAATGCAGAGAAGTTTTTTTCCTTTGTTTTATAGGATTTCTGATGCAATTGCTTCTTGAAGCGCTAAATTTGCCTTCAGGTAATTTTTAAAAACTTTTGTCGCTGCTTTAACAGGTCCATGATACTTTCGAATGAAGGGAATTAGCATGCTGTTGGACAAGGCAAGATTTAACCAATGGCTTTCACAGAGGACGTCTGTCATTTTTAGACATTCTGAAGAATTCTAGAAAGAACCCCGCTAACATGACCAATCTTACTGGCTACTTTGTCATACAACTATGCAACGCATTTATACATGCCAAGACATAGTTCATCACAATGTTGTAAAATTACTTTTCTTGAATTTTCAGAAGAGAAGACATTTATAGGAATAAAAAAAATTCGGAATTATTGGGTTTTGTGAATTTTTTAATAGTTCACATATCTAACACAAATGGCAAGCTTGAAATGTCCATGGTTTCATCAGCAATTAAGCTAAAACAGATCGCAATATTTATTTTGATAATTAATACCTCGGTAACTGTATCCCGAAATATTTGAATGATTTTATTCTAAGTTTCTGGGGTGAAGTAAATAGTATTTCTAAGGATATTTATAATATCTTGTTTCAATTAATTCTCTTCAGACTTTGCTCAAAACTTAAAAGAACTGTTAGCTAACAGACTTTTTTATACCAATTTCTCTAAAGTTAGAGGATCGTCATCGTGGTCAGTAGCTATTTTTTTCTGCACAAAATAAGATTGTTTCAAGTATTAGTCCAAGAGCTGCTCTAATTTCTTCTTTTCCTGGAGCTCTTTGAAAACTCAACAATGAAATAATTCTATTTATATTTTCTTGAAGAAATCTAAAGGTTGTTTGTTAAAATAACATACGGTTTGTGATAATCTAATTGCATATGTTTTAAGAAAATCTTTTAGCCTTTTTCCAATGACTGAAACATGTAGAAAATAGTCTTCCTAATTTTTCTTAACAATTCTTATGCCGTATGCGTATTACACTTAATTTTTCTTAGTCAAATTAATGATAAGAAATTACACTCGATCGAATTTTACTGCGCATAAAGACTAAAAATTACTTTAAAAAAAAGAATTTATGTTTTTAGTGGTACATACCTATTAAAAAACAATATATCCAAATAACCGATATAATGAAGAATTACCGCAACCGTAATTCAATAAATAGATATTTTTACAACTAAAAATGCAATTGATTTTAATGTATTGGACGATTAAAAAAAAAAAAATTATTTTTTTATCATACAGATAATTTTGTATTTGCAAACTTTTGGGAGGGGCTTCAACCCCCTTAGCCCCCTCCCTGGCTACGTGCCTGGTGCTAACCTGAATTCCTTGTTTGGTCATCTGCAGGTTCCATCTTTTCCTCGGAGGATTAGTTCTCTCTGCACTCTGCCTTTGCTGATCTTTCTTCGAATCCAGGACTCCATTCACTCACTTTCTTCGGGATTCAGATTTTGTCAGCTCGGCTCTTTCTGGCTTCAGGATTCTGCTGGCTTGCTTTCTTCGGGCTCTGAGGCTCCGCCGGCTTTGCTCTTTTTTCTTTTTTGGGTTTCAGGACTCTATCGGTTTGCTGTCTTTGGGTTCTGGAACTCAGTTGGCTTTATTCTTTTCAGGTTTTCAGGACTCTATCAGTTTAGCACTTTTCGAGTTTTCAGGACTCTGTCAGCTTAGTTCTTTTCGTTGATTCAGAACTCTGTCCGCTTGGCTCTATCCCTTCTGATTCTTTTGATAAGTTCAAGGTCACTGCATTGCCACCATCTGTAAGATTTTCAAAATTGGTAGTCAGAACTCTTGTAAATATCAGTTAAACTATATCTGCTTTTATTTTGATTATACAAATGAAGTTTATACAGAAGTTTTCTTAAACATGGGTGTTTGTCTTATTAAAGTCAGAAGGTGCTAAACAGTTCTACAGTGTTCCAAGTCAAGAAATGCAGTAGAGCACCACAAATCTGCTGACCTAAAATCTGCCAGAGTCCGAAATCCGCGCAGGCTTGCAGATGTAAACATTTATTTTCCATGGTGCTAAAAGAACAAAGTTAAAGAAATGATAACGTCATTTTAAAGCTAATGATCGATTCAGAACATTTTCATCGATGACTGAAACCAGACAGATTTTCCCCTGATTAGTGAAACGAGTTTGACAAATCAGAAATTTGCATTTTGGGGCAATTTTCGCTGTTTGCAAAAATGCAGCCTTCTGATTAGTCATTTTCTTTCGCTAATGAGCAAAAAGTCCATCTGGATCTCAGTGAATTTTTAGAAAGAACGTAGTAAAAATTGGGGCTGAAGTGAAGAAAAGAAGATTAGATATACACATGTGTTTCTGTTGCTGTTTTTACCCTGTATGAGGTCTTGTAGTTTATTCATCAGGGTTGGCAAGTTTCTTCTGCAGTGGAAAAAACCGGCTGGAAGAAATAGGTTTCTTCCAAGTGAAAGAAATGGAAGAAACTGTTTTTCTTTAAGAATTTACCTTATATTTTCAATTTGATAAGATATATTAAATGTCTTCTTCCTATAATCTAATATAAAATTTCACTGGACCAAAACAAATTTAACCAAACATATATATACTAAATTAATAATTGCATAAGTTTTTTTGCCAAGATCACACATAACTTATCTAGAGATCGTCAACTATTGGCTAAATGAAAGGAAATTTTATCCAAAATACACAAAATCAGTTAAATGTTATCCATTTCAATTTAAACAACATATTTTTTTTTTTTTTTTTAAATTTCTGAAACTAGTAGTAAATAGTAGAGATTCTTTACTAATTGTAGAATTAAACCCATTTAAATAAATTTTTTAATTTACATCAATTTTATTAATATAAATAATGTATAATATTTACTATATTAAATAGAGATCAATCAAAAATACGGTTTTGTTTTTGGCCCAGAATCTGAGTTTTGTCAAAAACAAGGGTGAAAATTCAGCCAGATTGAAACACTTAGTATTCCAAAAATCTTGTTTCTTCCTTCGGAAATTTTCAATTTTAGTTATTGATTTGAACTGTATCTGCTCAAATGAATGTATTGCAATGAACTTCATTGTTTATAATTATCAGCCATGAATTATCAATCATCTCATAGAAAATTTTTAGTTTAAACTGCATTAGATTTCAAATATTCTTTGAGAAAGTTCTAGAATAACAAATGATCATTTACAAAAATCATTATAGAAGAAAAATCATGATGTATATACCTAAAACTAAAATATTTTTTAATTAAATGAAATCCGTATAATTAGAAAATCTTTCTGTGCCATGGATGAATTACTTACGTATTATTGTATATGAAAATAAAGTTTTTGGTTTATTAACAGTTTTACATAATGAATAAATACTATACATATATTTAATTTCAATTATGTATATTTATGTATGTATTAATTACTTTAAAACACACAATTTAATTACTTAAAAATTTATTTAGATGTTATCTTGTCGGCCAAAAACTAGGAAGGTCACCTAAATTCGGTTTTGGTTTTAAAAATCTATTTTGGTCTATCCTCAGTATTAAAAAAAAGTCATTAAAATCTTTATTTTTCTTAGTATAATGCAACATAGTATAGCAAAGTTTTTTAGCAGTAAAATGCTGTAATCAATTTCTCAATTTAAATTGGATGAAAGCAAAAATGAAGTCTTACACTTCAGGATAGTTTAAAAGCATTTCGACATACCCATAGATATTTTTAGAACACTAATCTTTTAAAATTAGCATTGAAATATTCATGCTAGATGAAAAATATAAAAAATTACAAATTTATTTATTTATTGTGATGCACAATTTAAAATAATGCACATTTATATGAAAATAATAAATTTTTATATGAAAAATAAACAATTTGTAGGTAGTTTCTTTTTCTTTTTTTATAAATGGAGCAATTAATTAAAAAAAAATTCCATAATAAAAAAATCTCAACCCCTACAGTAATAAAAATTCATCAGCTGAAAATGTCTGCTGAACCTGAAGTTTGTTATTAAAAAATTAACTTATCTTTGTAAAAATAATATTTTTAATAATAATTAAATTTTCCAATTTAGATTTCATGTAATTATACTTTAATTCTTTTATATAGTTAATATACTTTAACTTTGAGCATTTGTATTGGTTTTTGGTACTTTCTTCCATTTCTTCCAGTTTTTTCCATTTCTTTCTGTTTCTTCTGTTTTTTTCCAGTTTCTTCCACTGTCCTGGAAGAAACCCAACCCTGTTGTTCATTATTTAAGTTATTTTACGATATTTTTTTCCTATGAAGTATCTAAAATATGGAAAAGCAAAAGCATGTTGTACTTATAGTGCTACAAAAAATGGAAATCATTAAAAAGAAAATGAATGATGGAGCAAAGCCTAGATACATAGCCGATAGGTACAGCATTATTATTTCAATGGCCTAAAATCTGCAAAATCCCGAAATCCGCACAGCGTCTCCTCCCAAACAGTGTGGATTTCTGGCCTTCTACTGTAATTATTGCTCCATGACAAGAGGTCTTTCTGCCAGGGCTGACTAGTTAGTTGTCTCACTGTCTGCTAGTTTCCCCCCCCCCCCACTACACATCTTATCCACTATGGGTTTTTTTTTTTTTTTCTTAGAAAACACAGTCTTCCAATGCTGAACTATGTGTGTACACTCTCTCCATCCCCACATCCTTTACTATCCCTTGAAAGAGCAGGAGGGGTGCGTCTGTTCTCTACAAACCCTACCTCGGCACTCTCATTGGCAATATGGATTTACTCCTTGTTTCCTTGTGTTGCCAACAAATGTCTGGCTCAAGACTGAAATTTTTACTCCTGGAGGTCACTCAGATGATAAACCATCCACCAGTGCTGTATCGTAGAGAATCTCTAATGTCAAATTAACAAAAGATGCCTCCAGACTTTAGGGCGCCAAGCTCATCATCCCTATTGTAGCTTCCCGTGGGAAAATTGCCGTCAGGAAAAGTCTGAATTTAGCACGGCACTAAATTAAAAATTCAATGATTAAGGCTAATTATTCTAAGACTTTACAATATCATTTTTGGCCTAAATTAAATTGATGTTCAAGAGCACCATCATAATGATTTATTTGTTATAAAATAAAAATTATTTAGTTTATAAGCTAAACATTGACATACTTTAAAAATAAAATGTGTACACCGGGTGTCCCTTTTTATCATTGACTAGCTAATTCTTAAGTTATTAGTTTCATAGAGGAATAATTCTAACTATAAAAATGTTTCACAGTGTTGTAGTCATAAAAAAAATTAGAGGGTATGTGCTATATCATGAATGTTCATTGATAAGGTATACATTAATGCTTTATTTGAGAAACAGACAGCATACGGAATTTCTTTCAAAAATCCAGAGGCTATACAGTGTATATCCCCGTACACTCTCCACTACATCTTTGATGTTTCAAGTGCTATTGTTCATCTGATGAAATTCTGTTTACATAAAACAGTTATTTTTTGAAGTTTTGTACAGTTCCTGAAAATATTTAATTATGTAAAGTTATTTTTAGGAAGAAAAATTATGCTGTAACAAGTGAAATAATAAAAATCTCAAATGGTTAATTTAAGTAACTGATTGTGGTAAATAATATATAAAAATATGTCTGCATTAAGTATTTTTTTTTTTTTTTTTTTTTTTTTTTTTTTCAAGCTTGGCTTACCATTATCAAGTGCTACATCAGTACCCAGCTTATCTTCATCTGGTGATGGAAAATATAAAATGGTAATATACTTTTGTATTTTTATCTTTATATGAAAAACTACACTGATTATATTAGCTTTCCAACAAAGTTGAAAAGTTTTATGCCTTCGGTTTGTCTGGCCGTATGTCCATCTGCCCACAATCTAACTCTTGTAAATATACTTAAATTTTCATGCAATTAGTAAATCTTATTTAGGGCTCCTAGGCTTGTTTGGTATTGTATATGAAGTATGTGGGATTAATAGTTCATTTACAGAGGCATCCAAAGGAATTCCAATACACCATGGCCTATGGGAAAAATTTTCTTGCAGAGTATTTTAATGACATTACGCTATTGCAAATGTATTGGAACTGATATAAGTTGCTAAATTTCATTACAATTACATTAAAACAGAACATTCATAACATTTTAAATCCATCTATAAGGAAATACAAAAGAAATTGGTTACAATGCATAGAACCTATAGTCATTGTCTTATCCATCCATCTATTTGTCTGTCTGTATGCCTGCCTGTTTGTCTGTCACATATAACAGCCAAATTGTTTGAAATCTAAAATATATATTTGTTGCAGAATTCTAATGAGTCATTTCAATTTTTTGTAAAATTGAATATATAGTTCAAATACTGGGACAGTCAAAAAATTTTATTACTTTACAACCGGTGGATTAAAATAGTTTTAAGTGCTTTTTAATGATGTACACCTGTCAAAACATAATGAAACTAATGAGCATTTATGAAGAGCACTAAAATATGTATTTTGCAAAATATGAAACACAAGGAATATTTATTATTCATCTACAGGGCCTCACGAAAGAATTCTGTTACATAATGGTACAAGGAAGGTGGACATTATTTGTGGCTTATTTTAATTATGTTAGACTGCGTCACATACAATAATCAAAGTGATATACGTTGCTTAAGTTCACTATAAGTTACTTCAGATGTGTATCAGTAAATGTGTTTCCATATTGTTGAATTAGATGCAATATTTTAACTTATTAAATGGTGCAGTTTATTATATTATTCTGAATGTGTTGGAAAGTCTTTCATAATCTATGCTTGATGTATGATTTTTCTTTTTTGTTTATGTCCCAATCCTCTGGAACTTTGAATAATATAAATTTTAATTTCTAGAAAATATAAATAAAAGTTGAATAAATTGATCATTTTGTATAAAACCATTTAATTAGCTAAAAATGTTTGAATGTATCTATTTTTTTTTTTTTTTTTTGGTTAAAATTTTTTTATTATTCTCAAAGTAAATGTTCATAATTATTAAAGTTAAAAGCTTTGAGATGCAATTCTAGATCAATTTAAATCTAGAGGTGCCTTCATTGATAAATTCAGTAGCATTTATTGTTGCCATTTATCCTTAGAATAGCACGCACACATACATACACTATTTTTATTATATAAAGTAATTTGCTTGAATTTCATTTACCGTAATTTAGGGGGGAAATGGCACACCATCGAAAATTGACATTATTTTAAAAAAAAATTGACATAATTGTCAACACCTTCATAAACACCACGGTCAAAATGAGTTATTTTGCCTTATTAAGGAACCAATAACATACCCAAAATATCATATAAATATGATTAAAAAACTAAATTATTAAAAGAAGTAATTGCCTAAAAATATGTATGATTAAAATATTTATAGTGTAGAATCAATTTTCTAGAACTTCTAATTCCAGAATTTTTTCCTGAAATTTTTTTGATATTTTGTCTTTTTTCGTTAAATACATACTTTAAGATTCCAAAAATACTGTTGTTCCGTAATTTTGAACAAATTTTATTTTTTGATAATAAAAAATTAATTTATACGTCAGCGACCAAAAATCTTTTTTCTTTAACTATGTTAATAAAATCCATGCAATTCTGTTCTGTATAACCAAATGGACTGATGATCTAATTCTGATAATGTTGACTCTCAAGTTTGCAGAAGATGAATAAACAAATTTCAGATTCTTGTTGTTTGTTTCTGTCAGATTATTTTTGTTATTCTTTTGTTTTTCTTTAGAGTTGCTGTAATGGACTGCTTGATAAGGTGCCGTGACTTTTTAATAACTTATTATATTTTAATAAAAATTTGTTACACAGCCTAATTTTCTATTATTGTGACTTGCTGAAAATTTGAATGAAATCGGTAAATTATCAGAGAAGATAGCATTTATTTTTTTTAATAGTATAAGAAAGAAAGCAGGCTTTGCTTATCATTTCTTTCTTTTTGTTTTGTAGATCAATAATTTCTATTTTTATGCTTAAACACCATGAATTTAGTAGCACATTCACGGAGTTTTTTATAATAAAAAAAAATAGAATTTGAATAATTTCTCTCTTTTTCTTGTTTATTGAAAGCTTTTTAAACTTTCTTGGAACATTTTTTTTTAAAATTTCAAATATTGACGGAATGTGACTTAATGTTTACCAATTAATTTATGTTAATAGGCGTTAATAAAAGTATTCCATTTATAAGCCCCTTTCTCACTTTTATCAATGTTTTAAGACGACAGTGGGGGTTGTTTTGGAATTTTAAGGTGGATGTATTATTTGAATGCATGTTACTAATAACAGCATTATTAACTAGTTAAACAATATTTAAAAGAAGGATCTAATAACTTTAAATAAAATAAAATCATTTTTGGTGGATCTTTGATGCAGAAAAAATGTAGATGATTTCAGCCACACAAACAGAAATAATGTAGAAAACTTGATAAATTATCATGTTAATGTATTGCATTTATTTTCTTTCATACTTTTTACCTTATTGTTGTAAGCATGGGAGTTTCAAAATTCCACAATAACGTGGGATTGATTTATAACCAAAAATTTAAAATTTGTTTTCTCGTCTTCTTAAATTATTATTTAATAAATAATCAAAAAGATGTAAAAAATCTGTGTTATCAGGCCCTCATAAGAAAATGAATTTCATATAAAAATATTAGATTATAACTTGGATTTCAATACAAAATGCTATTCGATTTGATATCACTTCTATTGTCATCAGTGCCAATTTTATGATTTCATGCGTTAGATTGAGTCTATGAATATGTTAGAAAAATTTTGCGATGTTAAGCAGGGTAAAACGTTTTTGAGAACTCACTTAATACTACTTTCCGTTATCGCATGTTTCACTGGTTACACTCTAAGTAGTGGACATTTCTATTCAAATACGCAATTAATATTTTTCTTTTTAATATTTACCTTAATATACATGTTGAGACGGACTCACGAAAAACCATAAATTATATAAACATAAGCAGCATTTGAAGGTAGTTCCACTTTGTTTGGTTGCTTATGGACTCCGTTAACGACTAACGAGTGGTATTTCTAAGTAATGATTCCGTATTTCGTATCTTAGAGATTACCCATTTCTTAGTAACGAATACATACAGTTTGCAACAGCTCTACTGCTTACCCCCATTCAGCATATTCTTTTGAAAAGGATGATTCATGATGCATTGCATTTGTTGATTTACAATTTACAACATCATGATCACAGAGAAAAAAAGAAAATAAAAAGTTATTTTTTTCTTCTTTTTTTTGAAACACTGAATATTTTGCTCAAAATTTTCGCAAATGCTCACCTTGTGTAAACGTCGCATTTCTGAAATTTTTAACTTTTAAACTCATAAACGCCACGGTGTTTCTTCCCTAAATTATGGTTATCTCTATGTTAAAGTTTTATACTGCTAAAAAAAAAAAAAAAAAAAAAAAAAAAAAAAAAAAATGTTAAAATTAAAAATATGTGAACAATAGGTTAAAATTCTACTTATTTCTTTTCTTATTTAGGATCCTGCTGTTTTAGAAAAGTATATCAAAGATGACATATCTGCTACAAAAACCCCTCTTGTTGTGGTTGCTAATGCTGGTTTTCCTCTCCTTGGTCATGTTGATGACCTACAAAGAATCTATGAAATTTGTAAAGCACATGATGTTTGGTTACATATTCATGGTCATCTATTGGCTGGTCTAAGTTTGTTACCTGCAGCTAAAGTGGTATATAATATATTTTCATACTAATTAATGTAATTTATGCTAGTTATTTTAGTAAATCTCCTAATTTTTCAGCTGTATAACTTATCAATGAATAGAGTTTATATTGCCAAATTTTTTCTATGTTTTGGTCCAATGTGTACTATAAATACGGTGTCTAAGACATGGGATTCAGAAGATAAAACTCTTCTACATTTAATAGTTGATGGATTTGATCAAAAGTCATCTCAGATGACAACTGTCGTTGCAAGAAACTTTCTGAATTTTTTTTTTTTTTAAGTATTTGTCATTTCTTCCTCTCCTCTATAGGGCTTATTATCATTTGATGACTTCTTATGGGGCTTAATATGGGGCTTATTATGATTTAAATGTAATATTTACAGTTATCAATTATGATTCAACAGCAATAACAAGTAAGATAAGAACTTTTTCTATACACTAACTTGAGCAGGATACTGAAAACTTCAAGCAGAAACTTTGTTTCATAGACAAACATTTTGAATTCCTTTTTAATTTCAATTACTCTCACATATAAGTATTAAAAATTTGAAATAAAAAAAAGTTTTTAATTTTGTTGATGAAACTTGGAAGTTACCTTGTTCTTATATAATGCATATTATATTTATGGTGAAATTAGGGATGCACCGAATAGTGATTTTGGCTGAATACCAAATATTCAGCCGACAGGTGAACCGAATACCAAATATTCGGCTAGCCGAATATCAAATATTCAGCGAGCTTAATAGTAACTATTCTACCGAATATTTGGCTTTCCAAATACTTTTTAGATTTCAAAGTATAAAGGTATTAAAATGTTACGTTTTAAAACAATTTTACATAATATTTAATAAAAGAAAGTTACATTTTGATAAACAAGAGTTTTTTATAAGAACATTTAGTATTGAAAAAAAAATTTCCTTGAGTCATTTAAGAAGCACAGTTATGAGACTTTTTTTTTATTAATAAAATTTTAAATTTCATGGTTTCTTCTATGAATTAAAACATACATTTTAAAATCAAAGAGAAATATTGAAAAAATGGTCGAAGAAAAACTTTACAGTCTCTTAATTGTCCTTTTTCAATAACTCAAGGCAGATTTTTTTCAATATAAAGTACAAATCCTTTCAACTTAATTCCGAATAAAGGAATAGCTAGCTCACAGTTCTTTTCTCATGAATGATGGCATTTTCCACCCTTCCCATCATATTTTACAGAAATCAAAGCATTTGAGTTGAAAATATAGTTATGGTATCTTATTTATTGTTAATGCAACAAATTAAAACACAAGTTTGATCTAGAGTGAAATGAAATACAATGTATTTATGACTCAATAAATTATGATTATGGTTTCATGAACAAAAATTGCCTTGATAGCTATTACTATTCTCAAAAGTTTTTCTTTCTTGTTTAAGGATTTTTATTTGGGAAAAGCAAGAAACAGATTATTTATTACACAAAATTTAGGAACATCATTTATCCCTAAGGAGAATCCCAATAAATCACCATTTTAATCCTTCTAATGGTTAATTTTCTTAAGTTATACTTTACAAACAACAAATAAATAATGTAAAAACATTCTGTTTTATTTAACTATGATTTTCTAACTAAATATTTTAAATATATTTGTAAATTGACAGTTAAAAGTAGAAATTGTGAAAAGTTTTACAAATTGTGTTTTGAAAGATTTTATTAATTATTTGATTTGGCCAAATACTTTGATATTCGACCAAACCGAATATTTGGCAAGCTGAATAGTTTCATATTCTGCTTAACCAAATAGTTTCATATTCGGCCTAACCGAATATTTGGTAACATGGCCGAATACTGAATATTCGGTGCATCGCTAGATGAAATCATTTTCTTTTAATTTTTCCTTTTAGCCTTTTGTTCCTGGTGATAGTCTCTCTGTGAGTTTAGGGCAGTGGATCGGTCTACCATCATTACCTTATATTGTATCCTTTTTGTGTTGCATTCATCATTAATAATTATTTATAAAATTGTCCATTATTAAAATTTTCATAATTATTTTTTAGTATTTGCTTTTCGTTAATGTCTAAGATTTGTGGTTTAAATATTGTAGAAAAAGAATCCTTTCTTAAAATAAACATGCATGTATTTAAAAATTATCTTAAATGGAAGCTTCCTGATGAAAAAAAGAGGAAAATGTTTTAGTTCTGAAAGAGTTAGTAGAATCTTGTTTTCAGATTTTTAATGTTTCTTTATTTGTTACTTTTCTACATTGTTTTTTATATTTAAAACTTTATCTGGCATAAGAAGGGGAAGGGAATATTCTAATTAAAAAATATTTCCAGCATTATATTTATATATATATATATATATATAATACTGTTACTCTTGATGTGCATCAATAAAGATTTATTTTTGAATAATTTCCAAATTTTTCCATTTTTTTTATTACTAAGTTTTTTTAGTTTAGTTTATTTCATGATTATATTCTACATAATAATAATAACAATAGAGAAAGGATTCAAACCCAAGGCACATCAGCTACAAAATCCTGCCTCATCTGGATTATTTTGTGAGAATCAAGCCTAAATTCATCATAGAAATTCGTTGAAATGACAACTATTGCCTGAAATTCATTTTAAATTTAAAATTATTTTGATTTGATTCATATTTCATATAATATTAATCAATTTTTAACCTGTACTGTTATTACAACCTGAATTTTCTTTGAAAAATAACATTTCATCATAATAAAGCACAGACAATTCTGAGTTTGGCATTAAATTGGAATAAAATATTATTCAATAACATTTCTGCAAAATGTTTCACTGTTGAAAATTCTAGAAAACTCTCTTAGTTTATCACTATTTAAATGTTTTCATATCCAAATATTTTTCAATTTTATTTTTGTTTCTCAAATTTAGATCATTACATTTCAAATTAAATGTTTAGTATACTTATTTTGTATTAATTTGTATTATTTATATAATTTAATTTATGTGGTAGTAATTTTGTTGTAAAAAATTCTCTTGGGTTATGCAGTTTAACAAAATTTTTCATAATTATATTGATTTGTAAGATTTTTTTATTTTAATTCATTTATACAAAAATCAATACAATTCCAATGAAAGGAATTATTTATTATTTATAAGGTGCATAACAACTTAACTTACATAAAAAATTGTTGTAGAAAGACTGAACTTCATTTTACTATCTATTGTGGCCACAAAAATGCACTGAGTGTGTGTCTCACTATTCTGTACAAATAGATAAAATAAAATTTAGTGAATAAAATGAATGTTTTATATGGCATTTTAACTTAATTCTTCTTAGACATTGTATAAAATTAAAGATATGGCTCATTCTCATGAAGCTGGGCTAGATCAAGCATTTCAAGGTCATTTAGATTTTCTCCCTGTTTGGGTTACTCTTCAATCATTAGGCCAAGAAAACTTAATTCAAAAAATTCAACTCTGTTTCCAAATAGTAAGTATTGCATATTTGATAGATATTATAAAAAAATTATATATTATCTTTACGTCTATTAAAAAAGTCTTAAATGATTTATAAAAAACAGAAAGAAAAAAAAAAAGATTCAGCTAACTTAAACATTTATTGAAATATATTGTTGTTTTCAATTGTTTAAATAGTTGATAAATTTTCTTGTTTTGCAAGCATTTTAAAATGTTGGTGACTTGTAAATCTTTGATAGGAATTCAATTTAGAAATATTGATACATAGAATTGAATTTTCCATAATTACTTAAAATAACTCTGTATTTAAATGTTACTATGTTTTCTAATATGCATTTCTATTTTTATCTCTCTGTATTATGTGCAATTTTAAGCGTAATTTAGTACAGTGTAGAGTTAATTTTTATGCTCCGTTGAATGTTTGCTGATGACAAACAGCTTAAACAATTAATGGAAAAACACTCCTTGATGAAGTTTGTCTTAATAAACCTATTTCTATACAACCATCTATATTAGAAAACATTAGATTCATAGTAATATAGACTGTTTGCAAATTTTCTTAGATGATTTTGTTTTGCTGTAAAAAATACTCGACTGTTTACAAAAGTTTCTTTTAACATCAGTTATGTTTTTAAAGTATAAATTATCACCTGTTTCTCAACATTTTTGTAAGAAAGAGAAATGGGTTTTTGAAGAAGCAGTATATGAAAGTCTATGTTTCCACTCTTTCCTAAGAGGATTATTCTAACTCATATCCTATAAAACAACATCAAAGCAATCATTTATAGAAATTAGCCATAAAGTGATCAATATCTAATAAAAAGCATTAGCATCCGCTACATCTGCAATTTTTCTTATATCTATACAGACCAAGAGGCGGCACACAATCACCTCATCAAGTTCACGGATGAAAATCTAGGATTAGTTAAAATCTTGATTCGCATATTAAAATGCAGTCGGTCTGCCAAGTAATAATCTTGTTGGAAAACACCTAAGAACCCAATTTTAGCAGTTGACTCATAGGTATATCACTGTGCTTTCCTATACCCAAAAATATGAAAACATGGAAGATTGGGAGCAGAAAAACATGATAATAAACCTAGGGTCCATGGCTAAAATCTGGTTTTTAGATGTTTTTATCACCAAGATGTGACTTGGCAAACCAATTGTGTTTTAACATGCAAACTGCAATTCAACTAATCCTAGATTTTCATCCGTGAAATGGATGAGATGATTGTCTGTGTTATTGCTTCCTGGTTTAATACTATCACAGCAAATGTTACTGAAATTAAGAACAGAATTCTAATTTTGATTATGAAAATAAACTTTTTGAAACTGCTTGTGAGCTTAGTGCTTTATTTGTGAATCAGAGCATTTGTAACTTTTTAATAGCAATTAATAATAATACTACATCATGTAAATGTGTGAACATGATATGGCACTATTAACAATTTTCATTAAATTTTACAAATACTTTGATTAACAAATAAAGTGTTAAACATAGAAATAGTTTCAAAACAATTGCATTCACTGTTGAAATTAGAATTCCGTTCGCAACTTAAATCTCATTTGTTCTGATAATATAGATATAAGAAAAATCTCTGATGTAATATTTGCTAATGCTTTATATCAGAACATGATCACATAGTTGTAAATCTTTCTCAATGATATAGTTTTGTAGTAGCTGAAGTAGAAATACAGTCAACTCCCTGTTGGGTTACTCTGCATTGTGCCAAGAAAATAATTTAATTAGAATGTTTAAAACTTAATTTTTTAATAAGATAATTAATTTTAATAATTGAAGATATAATTAATATCATGAAACAGAACTCCTGAAAATAAATACATATAAATAATTAAGTACTCACCCCAATTGCTGATGTATGTAGGAGCACAAAATATAAATGAAGCTTAGTGAACAAATAATTTTATTTATTGAGGTATGAAATAGACACCATTTTAGGATCCTAAAAATAATGTACCCATTTTACATATACAAATCATATCATTCGTAAACAATTCTAAATTGCTGTATATAACAGATACTGCTATTGTGAGATGATTCTGAGATAAGCGTTGATTACTGTCTCACAGAACATTGTAGTACTACATATACAGAGTTGCAGATCTACCAGTTATTCTAAAGACGATGAAATAAGGTCAGTTAAAAGTTAACTTTTTATTTTTTGGATGCGAGCACAGGGTAGAAGAAAGGAAAATTAATACTATTTTTGCATATTCACAAACTTATGTTGACCACACTACTTGAAGGCGAAAGATGTTTCTCTATGGAATGATTTCGGTGAAGTTGCAACTAGTACGATGCTGAAAATCTCAGGAAAACGGCTGTTCACCGATCGCGAGACAGCGATCCTTGTTGGGAATTGAAGAGGGATGAATCAAATATTACTTCAGCAGTAATATTAAGAGAAGAGGATTTCACAAACATTTAGTTGAAGACTGGAATGCAGAGGATAGATCTATTTGATTGGTGTTGGAGTAATTACATAAGAACTGCCTGCGGTATGAATACATAAACTCGACGAACGATCTATATGCTCTGTATGCGTAAGACAACTTGCTGAAATAATATTCCATCAGATGATAATTTAAAAAATTCTGCTTGTTAGAACACGAAATTTCTTCATAGCAACAGCACTTCAGTATAGAGACTGCAATATTGTCAAAGGGAGATGCAGGTTAGGCCCAAGGCCTAACGGCAAAAATTTTCCAAAAATCTTATACATGCTATATGGTCCAAGGGCAAGGCACGAATGAGAGAGAATTAAAAAAGACGCCACTGAAAGTCACCGCGATCTCTGCACGCTCAGCCAATCAGAAAAAGGGAAAGAAGTTGCGAGTTGAATGCAGAGAAATTCTTAGGGGGAATTAAGTCTAAAAATATTATCGAGTGGCAACAAGAAGCAAGCGGGATTTTAAGAGACGCTACAGTTTCGTGGAAAAGGGTGATTCATGAAATCGGAATTTCCGTTTCTCAACAAGATGATCTGAAAATGCGTGCGGGTGGATAATGGCGATGTTGGAATGTAGAAAAAAAATGGCGCGCGTAATTTTAAAAAGAGAAAAATCTAAAAATATATTAGGACACATATCTGGTTAAATAGTGGCTTAATCTTGCTGAAATTTTACCAGAGTATTAAGAAAAAATAGATTTATTGAATGAATATAGATTTAAAGATGAATATTAAAAATAAAGGCTTTAGATTTTATATATTTAGGACTTAGTAAATATTGCAAAGAAAAAACAACATGGCGAATCTTTAAAAATAAAAGCAAGTTAGCAGATTGCTAAAAGTAAATATTATTGATTAAATTAATGGATATTTATGGGATTATTAGATAGATTAAATTTTAAATTTTGTTGACTTTAATGAATAAAATATAAATATTTATTTTAAGCAAATTAGATCTAAATATTAAATTGGAAATGTTATGCAAGTTTTTTATAACATAACACTCCCTATAATCTGTGACTTTATAAACCACAAATGTTTATAATCCACATACTGTTTCAGATGCAAATATTAACAATTAAATTCTATTACCATTAACTTTGAGAAAGAAATTCAAAATGGTGGAAATTTTATCGACAACTTTGTTCAGTTTTTCTCCCTAAATTTTTGCATTTCAATGATGTAAAAGTTTATTTTTCAAATGAAAATAGATGTCAAAAATCAGAAATTTTTTGTGCCCAGCATTTACACAGTGATAGTGATATTGATTTGATGATGCGAGTTTGAATTCTGCAAAAGCAAAACTGATATTTGCAGAGCTTTTATGTTTGCAAAAAAATCACTAACTGTTATGTCTTATTTTTTGAATGAAGAAAATATAATTGAATAGATGTCTTCTCAAGATGAAGCTCCAGATAGATAACATTTCACAGACAATGACATTATAAGTACTACTCTGTTAAACTGTACTAAAAAACAGGATAATTCTGACACTGTCTGATGATGAAAGTAAAAAGTAATTCTCGAGCATTTGACAATTGGTCATAAATATTTGTATTTTCTTCAGAAACAGAGTTTTGTTTCAGAACAAGAAAATGATGGCTGTTTAATTAGACTCCAAGAAAAAATAGAGATTGAAAATCAAAAGTTCTCAAATAAATGACAGTTGATACTATGTTTAAAATTTATAAAAACAAACAAAATTGTAAAATAAATTCAAACATTTTTTTTTAATATAATACTTTTTTTAAGTAAATAATCCAAAATGTTGCAATATCTTTCTTTGTTACCAATTAATTTAAAAATTAATAATTAATTTATTGGGAAAATGTAAACAAAGTACTGACCTGTAATCCACAAATTTTATAATCTGCACAATCTTCGGTCCCAATCTCTGTGGATTAGACAGAATTGACTGAATTTTCTTTGGAAAGTGTCAAAACCGATTTCCATCTATCGTTTTTTTAAAAGTACCATTTTGCTTTCATTAAAAAATTTCCGATAGCAAGCAATAATTTGTAGAGTTAAAAATGTAACTTCTATTAAGTGAAATTTTTTTCTAGCAGTCAATTATTTTTTACAGCAAAACAAAATTCCCTAAAAAAAAAAAACTGAACAGCCTCAGTACTTACTTCCTAAAAATGTCCATTTAAACTTCTTGTAGTAGTGAAACTTCCTTAAGATATGCCCATTTAATATACGATCATATGCAAGATAAGATTTTTCTAGAGTCTCTTGAAAAAGAAACCTATCTAAAGTTACCTGTATAAGATACCATCCCGCTTAAGATACAAAATTAATATTTTAAATGGGTTTCACTGTAACTTTATTTAATAAACATATAAACAGGATCTTTCACTTCCCAGATTACAAATTTCAAGAGGAAGGTGCAACAAATAATTTTTGTATTTAAAAAAAATCTGGGATTGCAACCCATTTATTTATTCAGTCAAAAATACATGGTATTTCACTCCAATACAAACCTTGATTTTTGCTCATAACCTAAACCAGAGGTTCCCAAAGTGTGCTCCGCGGAGCCCTTGGGGCTTTGCCTGAACTTTCCAGGGGCTCCGCGGCATTCCAGAAAAAAAAAATTAAAGAAATTAGCATATTGCAAGAGAAAGATTTTCTGAACTATGTAGGAATTTGTGTGTGTGTGTGTCAGAAATATATATATCTATAACTGAGTTGAAAAATAGAATAATACATTTCAAAACCATTAAAGCATTTGCATTATAAATATATATATTTTCTTTATATTATTTTTGGTGTAAATTGCTTTATTTTATGTTTCAGCATTTAATATAATGTTTCTGCATTTAGTTGCATATTGTTTCTGCATTTAATTTTATATTTCTTCATTTAGTTCTATGTTTCTGCATTAATGTTTTTTAAAAGTTAGATTTAAAATAAGCTACAAGAAATAACATTCTGAATAGAATGCACAACGTGAGTCGAAACAGAAAAAGATCCGCAAGTGCTAGTAATTCTGCTTGCTGAACAAAAAGGAAAGTGTTTTTTTTTTTATATATATATTAAGGGAGAACCGTTTGGAGCTCCGCCTATTCTTATATTTATACTTAAATCTTTTTTGCTACATCTCGTTTTGATAGCTCTTGAATTAATGACAATTCAGAATTATGCCATAAAAATGAAAAATAAATTTTATAAAATCTACACCATTTAAAAGTAGATTTTTCAAACTAATATGCGAAAGTATGGGAAGCCTGCATCAGTCCCTCCTGCTGCATACTGAAGTAAGATCAAGAGGAAAAGTGTTTACATGTTTACTGAAGCTGCATGAAGACATGCAGAGGTTGAAACTTTTTTTGAAAGATCACAGCCCTCAATTAACAACAATTTTAAATGTTAAAGATTGTTATTGTAAATTGGCATGTGTGACGGACATTTTTAAGAAAATAGATGAAATGAATTTATCGTTGCAAGGAGAAAGTGTTACTGATTTTGATGCAAACTTCAAAGTATCAGCATTTAAGAGGAAACTTACCTTCTGGTCTGAATGTGTAGAAAATGCTGTGATAAGTTGCTTTCTTCTTATTAAAATGTTCTTAAATGACATCAAGTTTGAAAAAAAAAAATCATAAAAATATTCAAGATCATCTCGAAGATGTCATAGATTCGTTTGAGCATTACTTTCCAGCTGCTTAAAGTAAGATGTGGCACGTAATGGGTACAAAATAAATTTAGTGTAAAAACGAAACCACACAGCTTAAGCACTGAGGAATACGATACTCTCATCGATTTAAAATCTCTAAGTAATCCTGTAATCTCTTTTCGAAGAAAGCATAGCACTGAATTTTGGTGTCATTTGACAGATGAATGCAAAATTTTGCCAGACAGCAAAATTAATTTTACTCTCATATTCAACGACATGTCTGTGTGGAGCTGGATTCTCCACCAGTGTTGCAGATGGGCTAGTTTTTTAAAATTCAGATTCTTGATTGCCACTACTTTTTTGAAATATTAAAACCCTCCTTATGTAATGACATATTAAATAAGGCGAAAATAAAGAGAACTTTACTGTTTCAATAGAGTGGTGCCAATCAAGAAATCTGAATTTAAAAAAGTAGCCCACTGGCAACACTGTTCTCCACTTATACAAGTATCAAAACAAAATACAGAAACTGGTTAAATGCAGAACTAGACATTGCTTACATTTATCGAAAATTGCACTAGATATCAAAAAACTGTGCAAAACAATTCAAGCACATTTTTCAAGCACATTTTTATTAAATTTAACTTATTTAAATCTTTTATCCTAGTTTTCAAATTGTATTTAATTTTTGAAACAATATCTGTCGCATTTGTGTGTAATGTGTGTATATATTCATATTTATTTTTTATGTCTTTGACTTTTTTTAAATCTGTTTATTTTATTTGTAATAATTTTTAGTTATTTAAATTTCTATAGTGTTTTTCATAGTAAAATATTTTTTGTCGCAGCAAACATATTTTTTATTGCATCTTCAATCATTTAAAGCCTCTCGTTAGGTTCCTATTAAATATGTATACATTATATATAAAGATTTCTTTTTTAATATATAAATTTAAGTTCTTTAATCTGTTTGTTATTTGTATATTTAAATTTTCTACACTGTTTTTCAATGTACAACAATATTTGTCGATTAAAACGCCCCTTTTTTTTGTAATATCTGCTATTATTTAATAAATCCCTCATTAGATTCATTTTTATATACGTTTTGTATATAGTTTTTTTTTTCTTTTCATATCTTTAATTTCTTTTATCTATTTGTTTTATTTTTATAATTTCTTAGTTATTTTAATTTTCTATGCTGTTTTATATAATTATGCTTAATTTTATAAGTAATGTATATTTATGAAAACACATTTTTTTAAGCATTTTGTATCACTTTACATCCACTGTTTAAAATTTTCTTTTAATTGGTCTCTGCCACATTTTTCCAATCAGATATAAGACTGTAGTATTTTAAAAATATATACTGGTTCTTTACATTTGTACTAAGAATTTAAAATTTTGCTAAGCTCCACCCCTTACTTAGACCTTTTGTCAATGAGTACCCGCAATGATATAAATATAATCCCACTTTATCAGTAAAGTTTTTCTACTAGTTGGAGGTCGTTTAACAGGTTTAGTTTTTAACTGCATATCTCTTTTGTGGCAAAAACAAACATGATGGAAATTTTCTTTCAAAACTATAATTAATAACCAATATTTTAAATAAAATATCCAAAAAAGTGAACAATGCTGCACCTAACAATACAGCTCATAGATTTTGCCCCGCCCACTTAAACAGTAAAACGATGATCTGCTTCTAAACATATTTTTAAAAAATGGATCAAAAAAGGAAACTGAGGAACGATTTATTTTAGATGCATGTTTAGAAGTACTAGACCGAAAAAATATTCCATAATCGCATGATTCTATTACAGGTTGGTGGGACTAGAGATGGGAATGCTCGAAAAAAAACCCGGAAAAATTGGGAAAAAAACCAGTTTTTTTCGGTTTTTTTCCGAAGGCTTATTTTTCAATTTTTCCGAACTGGAAAAATTGAAATTTCATTTATGAAATAATATTGTGAAAATTTTGTAATAGCTACATTCTTATACTTTTTATTATATTTATTTTTATATTAAGTGTCCCACATGAAAACTTTAATGTGGGTAATCTGATCTCTGAGCAGAAATCTGTTTGAGAAGACTTGAAAGAATCCTTCACATGTTTTTCTTATTTGAAACATAAGACCCTTTGCAAAATTTCTCTTGAAAAATGACATTTCAGAAAAAAGTTTAATCTACAAATTGAATCTTTCGCAAATGCAGTGATTGAAGAAAAAAAAATCTCATGCCATCTAGCAGCTGAATCTTATCAAGTTGTATATATGCATAAATAACCTTATTAAAAATGTCTAAATAGGACTCTAAAAATAGTAAAATAATTTCTTATTCACAAATTCTGAATATATTTTGTATAAGTATATATACAAGAAATTCACAATTTCACAAAAACAGGATTACATGAAAAAAATCTAGATATATAATTAAATGCAACTTCTCTTTTTAAAAATTAATTCATGTGCAAAATTATTTCAATAATATGCCGATTAATAAAAATGGTAAAATTAAAAATTTAACATAAAATTTGAAGCATGCATTTATTACTTTTTTCTATCTTTTCAAGAAGTAAGTATTGAATTCGTGAAAATTTTGACTTCCAGTTTTTGGTGTATTTAAACATTTTAGAAGGTCCTGAACACGATTTGATAGTTTTTGAAAATATCTGTCACTCTGTGAGTCTGTATGGGACAAAAATTTTATGGGCATTCGAGCTCAAGAACTGATGCACATAATTTAACAAAACTTTAGATTCAGTTACACCTTGATATAAACTCACGATGTTTAATTGGAATTAAAAACAAAAACAGTGCAAAATTCACCTTATTTACTAATTTGACAACACAAATATACACTTAACTGTACATAAATTGCTTAAAAGGTGCAACCTTTAAGCAATTTATGTACAGTTAAGTGTATATTTGTGTTGTCAAATTCGAGATGTTTAGTTATTAGTGTATATCACCCAACTGATGGTGCTGCTATGCTGCATTATTCATAATTTCCACAATAGTTCTATCTCAAGAATTAATTTATGTATTTTCATAAAACTTCAGATTAAGTTAATCTTTGATATAACTTTGTGCACATTACTTTTTGGTGTAAATCGCTCAACAGATGATGCTGCTATGCTGCATTATTCATGATTATCGCAATAGCTCTATCTCAAGGACTAAAGGATGATTTTTTTTATCAAACTACAGATTCAGACAGTTCCAGATATATATTAATGTTGTTTAGTTTTGGTGTAAATTGCCCTGTAGGTGGCACTACTATGCTGCATTTTTCAAGATTTCATTGTAGCTGATTAATTGAACGTTTTTTCAAGGTATTAAATCTAAAATTGACCTCCATTTTACCTCCATAATGTACAGTAATGTTGCAAAAATATGGGCAGTTTGCATTAGAAAAGTACAACTGCGATGAAAAAAACCCATATTTTATTACAAGTAATTTTGTTCCAAATTATACATTCCCTCTTGATTAAACTTTGATTTTTGTAGTTTTTTTAAAGCACGCTAGAAGTTTACCTCTGTATGTTACTGCTTTTGTTAATTCCTCAAATAGCGAGCATTTTCTATTTGTAGTGTTCTGTTTTCATAACTTTTGAGTTCCATTCTTAGAAATATGAAATTACCATATGGAAACATTATTGAATATGGTTTCTTACTCAAGAATAGAATACCAGATTTCAGGATAAAAAGAAAAAAAATTACGTTTAATTAAACTTAAAAAAAATTTTTTTTTCTGGTTTCAGTGAGTAAATCCTATGCTATTTTTTAGTTGCAGACCTGAGTAAGCCAAACTAAAACTTAGTTTTGTTTGAATTTAGATTATAAAACTAAATCAAAACTTCATTGGAAAGCTATACCAAAACTAAACATTTTTTTTTTTTTTTTTTAAAGGAAATAAAATTATAGTTGTAAAAAAAAAAGTGTAATAATGTAAAAATATACATTTCTTTAAACAAACAATGGAATTTTTTGTATACTGATATTGATAATTATGATAAAACTGCAACAATTTCTTTAAATTAGTATCATTTACTTAAAAACTATACTTACGTAAATTGAATGCATAATTTATTTCATTCCAAACTGCAGACATATTGGCTCAGGTTCTTACATTATGTCAATTGGTAGTTAAACATGTAACTGAAAAATCATTTCAACAGATATATGATATAACAAACAATAGTGTTTTAAAAATTCTTAGGCTGTGGAAAAAAAACTGAACTTTTAAAAGTAGGCTTTGCTACTTTCTTTTTACTTTGTAATATAAAGTGAAAATAATTTTCATTTAATACAAATAAATGGGAAAAAATGTTTATTATTTAATATTCTTTAAGAAAATATAATTTATTTGGGAAAAACAGTCATGAAAAATCAATTTTTCCAATTTTTCCATTTTTTTCCGAAAAAACCTGGTAAAAAAACAGTTTTTTTCCGCCACTTATATTTTTCCGGAAAATTTACATCTCTAGGTGGGACTAATGAAAATGTGTTACATAATTACTCATGGGTGACTGGAATTATGCATTATTTTTTCGTGAGTAGCCAATTGGAATTATACAGAAGTATCTCTCTGGAAACGAAAACTGTACAACTTACTTTTTTTCTGCGTGTGTGTGGTTTTCGCCATAAATAATAATAGTTTTATGTAAGCCCCGGTACAATGCATAATCCAAACATGGTTACCATTTTTATTTTTAATTTTGAGTTCATACTGGAAATGCCAAAAGAACAATTTTTATTTTAAAAATGGATGCCATTAACCCCTTAACAGTATTGATTAAACATCGCTCCGATAAAAAAAAAAAAAGAAGTTTGTTTTCCATGTTATTAAAAGTTTTCAGAAATCGCAAATTTTTAACTATAGTTTTTGCTCTATTTTAATGCAAAAGAAGATGGTTTTAATCCTTATTTTTATTTTATTGTATCCAATAATAGTAATATTAAATAAAACTTTACAGGGTTATGTAATAGAAAATTTGATTTTTAAAATTTCTAGTAGAAATTTAGAATTTCTGTATCAGAAAAAGTTCAAACTGAGAACCTCTGTCCAATGTTGGAAATTACTGTCTAGGATTTTTATCCAGCAGACTTTTCTTGTCTCCGTAGGCTCGAAGAAACATTAATTTGCATACCACAGAGTTCCATTGAGTTCAAGTGCTCCGCCTTAGAAATTCCTCCCAAAAAGGGCTCCGCGAGCCTAAAAGTTTGGGAACCGCTGACCTAAACAATAAAGAAAATATGAGCATTTTATTGAATTGCAGCAGATTTACCTTGATTTGTGTGAAATTTTGAGCAAAATAAGTGGCTATCAACTTCATGAAAAATATACTAATCTAGACCCTTCATATTTCAGAATGCAGATGGCATTCTACATGTTGTCATTTGTTGAGTAAGTTGTGCTAGTCCGGTACTTTCCCACAAAGCTAGATAAATCTGCTGATAATTTGTTAAATTATATTTTCATTATTATTAAAGTTAAGAGCAAAAATGTAAGTTTGGATTGATGTGAGACAGACTAAAATTTGGATTGAATAAATGTATTGCAACTGTGTTGTTTCTTGTACAAAAATTGTTTATAGTAGTACAACAATTGGTACAGCAACAAAAATTATTCATGGTGATTCTCTTTTTTAAATTTATAACTTTTTACTCTAAATATTTTATTATGAAAGGTATATAATTCATCAGTAATTATGAGAAGTTGTGACAAAAAGAGAAATCACAAGACTTATAACAGTATTATTATTACTATTTTCTTTTTTGTGAAGATGTATGGAGAAAAAGGCATGATCTATAAACCATCTTTTATCTAAGGTATGCATGAATCACAAGTTAATAGCTGGTTCATTACGCAAATCATTGACATAAAATCTGCTTTAAAAAAAAGATATGTAGAAATAACAAAGGAATTCATATTGAACATTAGTGATTTAATATAGGAGGACCAATTACACTGTTTGATAATATAACAAATAATAAAATCAGCTCATCAGTGTATACTAGATGTTAAAATTTTTTTATTAAAATTCATGTACTACTTACAAGTAAAGCAGAGTTGATTTCCTACAGTTTCGAACAATAAAACTTGTTCATCATCAGGGAAACATTAGAAGATAAAAAACTAACACGTTACACAGTTCACATAATACAATACTAGAAGCAAAAACCCGCCTTTCTTCTGAAGGAAATCCAAATTTGCATGTGAATGCAGCCGTGGCGCCATCTATAGTGTAGAGATCAAATTAAAGTTCATTCGAACTTTATTTCTGTTTTTAGAAAGTCTATCCAGGAAATAGGTATAAAATAGGATAAATTATCGTTACATAGTTGGTTATTCCGTGTATCAATTGATTGTACTTCAGACTCTGTTCCATAAATGAAGTTCAATCAATTGATTATAACAACGCAAGAATTATTTCCCGGCAAACGAACCCCCATAAGTCTAAAATTCGTGAATCAATAGAAATTATAACATGGAATAACCAACTATGTAACGATAATTTATCCTATTTTATACCTATTTCCTGGATAGACTTTCTAAAAACAGAAATAAAGTTCGAATGAACTTTAATTTGATCTCTACACTATAGATGGCGCCACGGCTGCATTCACATGCGAATTTGGATTTCCTTCAGAAGAAAGGCGGGTTTTTGCTTCTAGTATTGTATTATGTGAACTGTGTAACGTGTTAGTTTTTTATCTTCTAATGTTTCCCTGATGATGAACAAGTTTTATTGTTCGAAACTGTAGGAAATCAACTCTGCTTTACTTGTAAGTAGTACATGAATTTTAATAAAAAAATTTTAACATCTAGTATACACTGATGAGCTGATTTTATTATTTGAACATTAGTGAGTTAACTTTGTGGTAGCCATTGCCATTTTGTAAAATTCCACTTCCCCTCAAGTAATATGGAAATAGTAAATTATATGTTTAAATTTCTAATCAAAGGTTAAAAAAATCAGCTTTCCCTTTATGTACAAAAGTAAAATAACACAAAAATAAAATTGCATCAGCATGTGAATAATCACAAATATTATTCAATTGAGAAGTGTATTGACTGTAGGAACTGGATTCATGTGACACTGGTTAGAGGATTGAAATTTGTAATTAAAATATGGTTGTTACATTAAAAATATATGAAATTATATCTTATTTTAACAATTTAATTAATATTAATAAAATGTAATGATTTGAGATTTTTAAGACATTATGTGTAAAATGGTATTTGTTTCAATTAATGTTTAATTATGTACTTCATCTGATTATATTTTATGAAAAACATTATTATGAATTTTAGGTAGATTTCGTATGAAATACTACCTATTGCATTCTCTCCCATGTTGGAATTTCTGAAAAATTTTTGCGGATCCACACGAATCATGACTCCTAGGCCCCAAAACTACCATCAGTAAAAAAGTTTATATATATATATATATCTGTCTATCTATCTATCTATCTATCGGTGTATATCACTTTTTTCTAGACACGATAACTTCCATAATTTAGCTCAGATCTTTTTCAAACTTTTACATAAAATCAAGAAGCTTAAAATCTCGGTCGAGTTTGTTAATGGGCAAAATCGGACCAAGGGGGTGGAAATAAGGAAGGGTTTTGTGAAAACCGAAAAAACGCGATAACTTCTTAATTAAAATAGATATCGAATCAGTTTAAAGTTTATATTACTTCTAAAAAATGGGCAAAAAGTTTATGCTTGACAGATTTTTGATAAAGTTAAAAATGGGCTCAAGGGGCGAAAAAAACATGGTTTTTGGGAGAAAAAAATTCATAACTTCGTCAATTCTCAAGATATCAAATCCAACTAAATTTTATATGAATGTACTCAATATTATCTAAAACTTTTGTATTTACAAGTTTTTGATAGAACCAATTTTTACCGATGAAAAAAATTAAAAACGAAAAGAAAAAGGGGGGAGGAAAAAGAAAAAAATCCATAACTTACTCAATTCTTAAGCAATAAAATCTAATTAAATTTATTTTACATCTTCACAATAATATCTACAACTTTTATATTAACAAGTTTTTCATAGAACCAATTCTTATAGCAGAAATAAATTAAACAAAAATAGGAGTTGGAGAAAAAACCTCAAATCCAAACTGCTTATATTCTGACTCATTTTAAAATTCATTTTTGATTTTAAACACATCCAAAAGACAGATCCTCTTATTTAGGAATTATATAATGTGACGTATTGGCCAGTTTTTTTATAAAAGCACAATATATTTTTAAAAAGGCTGCCAAAAAGGGTATTTTGAACAGAATTTCCCAAAGTTGTCAATGAAAACTTGAGGAAGTATAACAAATGCGTTTTTTCTGAGTCATTTTTAAATTCATTTTTGTTCTCAAACCCTTCCAATTTACAGGTCCTCTTATTTAGGAACTATGTAATGTGACGGATTGGCCAGTTTTTTGATAAAGGCAGAATATATTTTTAAAAAGGCTGCCAAAAAGGGTACTTTGAACAGAATTTCATGAAGTTATCGTGATTGAAATTTGAGGAGATTTAAGAAATTGCGTTTTTACCGAGTCATTTTTAAATCTTTTTTTGTTCTCAAACGCATCCAATTTACAGGTTCTCTATATAATGTGACGGAGTGGCCAGTTTTTTGATAAAGGCAGAATATATTTCAAAAAAGGCTGCTAAAATGGGCACTTTGCACAAAATTTCCCCAAGCGATCATGATTAATGAACTGTGGGTATTCAAATAACAAATTGGTTATTTTATGACTCATTTTTAAATCCAATTTTGCTCTGAAACATATTCAAATGACAGTTTTTTGTTACTTAGGAACTATATAATGTGCGTATTCGTCGATTTTTTGATAAAGGGTGAATATATATTTTTTAAAAGCTGTCAAAGTAAGCACTTCGCAAAAAAATTTCCCAAAGCGATCATGATAAAAGAATTGAGGCTGTATTCAAATAACAAATTGTTTATTTTATGACTCATTTTTAAATTCAATTTTGCTCTCAAACGCATTCAATTGACAGTTATTTGTTGTTTATTAACTGCGTAATGTGCCGTGTTGGTCAGATTTTTGACAAAGGCTAAATATATATTTTAAAAAAATCTGTCAAAGTGGACACTTCGCACAAAAATTTCTCAAAGCGATGTTGATTAAAGAATTGTAGATGTATTAAAATAATAAATTGGTTATTTTATTACTCATTTTTAAATTCAATTTTGCTGTCAAACGAATTTAATTAAGTTTTTTGTTATTTAGGAACTATATAATGAGCATATTGGTCAATTTTTTTAAAATAAAGTAAGAATATAATTCAAAATATGTTGCCAAGATGGGCATTTGAGTAGAATTTCGTTTAAGGTGATTTTGATAAATCCAGTTCTTACAGAAAATTAAATTAAAAAAATTTTTAAAGCGGCTAAGTAGTTAACTGGGTTTATCTCTAATCATTTTTTTTTTTTTTTTTTTTTTTTTTTTTTTTTTTGAGATGAAAACTTTTTGAAATCTACCTCCACCTATAGTCCATGCTGAAAGGGATTTTTTAAATAAGGAAACATTGTTGATTAAAAAATAAATAAAAGTATTAATATTTTAAGCCATCAAAGCATATTTACTCACATTTGATAATTATTGTTTAATGATAATTGCAATATTATTTAAAAGTTTTACACTCAATTCTTGCATTTATTATTTTTTAGCATGCTAATCCAATTAAGGTGGCTAAATATATACCAAGCGTTCTTTTAATGTACAAATTATCAATGTTACATTATTAGAACTCCCCACATCTATTCTGCATGCTATAATATATTTTATTATTGTTATTATATAAGCATGATTATCAAACACCCTACAGTTATAATTTAAATCTTAGCTTTTCTGCACATTCAACATTATCTTATGATATTTCCGAAGTTACCAAAAAAGAGCTTAAATTTCCAATTTTAAAAACTTTAATGTAGTTTATTTTTTTAAGTGCTTTAAATTTAATTTGCTCCAATGTTCTGAAATTTCTGTATATTATATCTTCTTTTGCATTTTTCTTAATTTTAGGGAGATAAACTTTTAGAATATATTGAAAGTTGTCCTGAATTGAGAATTATAGTAAGTATTTACTGTAATATTTATTTTCTTATGATTATCTTAAAAATCTAGAGATTTCAAAATGTAAATGTAAAACCAACTCTTTTTAAAATATTTAAAATATAAATTAAATATCTAAATCATTTTAGTTCAGAAAAATATATCTTAAATATTTAAGTGTTACATTGTAAAAATATTAATTTTAATTTTTAAATTTAGAGTAAAAGAAAGAATCTGCCTAAAGCTAATCAAAATACTGATGCATCATCTTCTTCCATTATGGTATGTTGTTTATTTTCTTTGTTTACATATTTCCTACATAAATGTTTTAATTTTTTTTAGTTCTCAGTGCATTTTAGTTCTTTTTAGCTTTCTATATCTCAAAAAAGAAAAAAAAAAAAAAAATGGAACACACTTATAGGATCACTTTATCTGTCAAGATTGTTTGGTTTTTTCTTTTTCCCCTTTCTTTCTTTCTAACCGATGACCACGACCAGGCCCCTACCTGCCGAGTTACCTGAGCTTAACGGGTTAGATACCTGGTATCGGGGTCACATGATTCCTTCGCTTCACGCATCAACACATCTGCAGTACTTGCTTCTCAGTCTAGCATACTTTGTTTTGATGGTTGCTTAACGTTATATCCTGTTGTTTGTATTGCAAACGGCTACTCAATTTGGTCTCGTAATTTAGAACCTTGATCAGATGACGAGACCTTCACCTGGCAAGGCACCTCCAGAGGTATAATTCACAGGTAACTTGGAGGTCTTTGCACCCAAGACGGATTTTACATGCATCAGGCGCCATTAGCGTACATGACTTCTTTTTCCCCTTAAAGAATGACTGAAAGTTCACTTAATATCATATAATCATGTCAGGTCCCTTTGGTTTGTAAAAAATTTAAGTTGACTTAATGCAATAATATGTTACAGCTTTAAAACAACTCAAGGCCAAGTCAAACAAGTTTGCCATGTAATGAATCAACATAGCATTATAAATTGATACTTCCATCCCTCCCCATCCTCTAGTATGTGCTATAAAGTACTTCCTTTGTACAAATTTTTAAGATTTTTTAAGGTGAAGTGTATCCAACAGATTTTTAAAATGTACTTGTATCCTGTCCATCTGTCTGTCAGGACAGTTTTTTTAGGATCAAAGGCAGGAATCAAGTTGAAATTAATCAAGTTGAAGTAAAGTCAATGAGCATTATAGTTGAAATAAATATGGCTCAAAGGTGCCAGAGAAACATACTTATTCATGTATATAATGCACTCTTTGTATATGCTGAGGCTAAAAAAGTGTGGTGCATATCGTTTTTAATATTTATCACAAAAGCATAGATTTTTCACAATGTCAGCAGGTTACCATTCCTGTCTTCTACCTATTTTATCTTGTGAAATTTTTTTATAATATATGCCAGTTGCAAATGAAATCTATGTTAGCTACCACACCAACATTTGCACTTGGTTCAAAGTATCGTTGGTGTAACAAAAAAAGTACCATATATAAATACATATTCATTTATTTGTAAATAATTTTTTTTTAAATAATTAATTTCTGTTATGTATTTCTATGACTGGCTTGTTGACCCACATATATCATTTTCATTTTTAATTATTGAAATTGATTTTAAATTAAAGTTTTAATATTGTGATTTTTATTTTACAAGTGCTTTTAGATAAGGATATGATATTTTAATTGTTTAATATTCTATTTGTTTTCTACAGTCTCTGTTTGATTCCCTAACAGCTGACATCGTATTTCAATATACTTCATCAGAAATCAAAGGTAAATTTTGATCGAAGGTTTTGATCTGATCAATTTGTATCATTTTCTTGCATTTTATGATTTAATGAGTTTTTGCTTTGAATTTTTCTTTTTTATTGGAATTATCAATTTTTTTCAAATAAAATATGTGCAATTATTTTAATAAGTACAGCGGCAGAGAAAAAAAAAAAAAAAAAACTACATCATTTGTGAAAATTATACCACTTTGTGAAATATCATGTGTTATGTTTGTAATTTATGTTAAGGGGCCGCTTCACTCAAATGAAAAGACCCGTTCGCTAATGCTAATCCTATGGAAGAAATTTATAAAGGTATCTCAGTTGCATTTTAATATTTTAAAATGATTTTTTTGCATTGGATAGCTGAGATTGATCTGAATGCAGGCCGTTTTTTACTTTTTCGATTTTGTTTACAGATATTTTTTATGAGGGTGATTTCGCTTTCCAAACTGGTTCTGAAAATGAAAGCATTCTTGTAAAAAATATATTTAAAACGAAATCAAAAAAGTAAAACACGGCCTGCATTCAGATCAATCTCAGCTATCCAATGCAAAAAGAATCATTTAAAAATATTAAAATGCAACTGAGATATCTTTATAAATTTCTTCCATAGGATTAGCATTAGTGAACAAGTCTTTTCATTTGAGTGAAGCGGCCCCTTAAGATAATGTTTTCACATTAAAATGTACATGTAGTATTAATTTGCCATAAGAATTAGTTTATTGAAATGCATAAGAATGCTGTATAATTTTTAAAACAGAAAAATACATTTTGTCAAAACATAGAACAAAGTATTTAATCACAAATACAGTAGATAATAATAAATTTCACATAAATGAGTCATATTATATGAATGTTGATATATTCATACATAAAGGGATCACTTTAATACCACTTAGATTTCTCACGAGGGTGCTGACAACCTTCCAGGAGTTCCCTATGGAATAAAAACAACTTCTGGATGTAATGGTGACCAGTTTTGAGATATAAAATCCTAATAATGCTTTCTTTTAGTCTAATCTTGGTAGTCTGTTTCTTTTTAACAATTTTAGCACTCATTACAAGCCAAAAAGTTTGAATTGGATTAAGATCAGGGCTATTCTCAGGCCGGTCCATAGCTTTAATACCAGATTTTTTTCAGTTAGGCTTGCGCTTAAAGTGGGGAAATAGTTACAAAATTATTTCATTAATTTATTTTATGTTGTGGAGATAAAAGCTTATAAATTATGCAATTAAATAATTTATTTATAAATTATATTCTGCTTACCAATTTTGCCTTAAAACAGAGTACTAAATCTTGTTAAAAAATGCACTTTAAAATTACTTTAAATAATTGACATTAAACATTATTTTAGGATGCCAGTGAAAACTTATGTTAAGTAATAATTTTAGTTATCCCATTCTAAATTATTAGTTAACATCAGTTTTCACTGATATCTTAAAGGAGTGTTTAAAATAATTTCAAAGAGCAGGAAGACTTTCTGAACAAGACTTTATCTTACATTGAAACTAGTAAGTCAAATATAATTTATATAAAAAGGATTTTCTTGTGTCTTTTGAAAGGTTTTATCTCCAATCAAAATGTAAATTAATAAAATAATTTTCCACCTATTTCCCCATTTTAAGTGCAGGTCTATCTGGGAAAAAAAAAAATTGGTTATAGAACTATGGACCAATTTGAGAGAAATCTTGATCTTAATCCAGTTCAAGCTTTTTGGCTTGTAATAACTGCTAAAATTCCCAAAAAGAAACAGGCTACCAACATTAAATTAAAAGAAAACATTATTAGAGTTTTGACCATGAAATCAGACACCATTACATCCAGAAATTGATTTCTTTAGCACCAGAGTGTAAATGAGGCTTCTGGAAAATCTAAAGTATAAAAATGATCCTTTTACGTAAGAGCACATCAATATTTTCACATAACCTGACTTAGTTATGCAAAATTTATTATCTATTGCATTTGTGATTAAATACTTTGTTCTATGTTTTGATAACATAGTGCACTTTTTTCTTTTCGAAGTTTTTTAACATTAATATGTATTTTAAGAGATACAAGTTTATCTTAAATTAACATTGTCATCTATACATGAAATACAAACATAAAACATGTTATTTATATACGAACTGAATATTTCCAACTGAGCGAAAAATTGCCCAGGCGGGGAATCGAACTCAGATACTTGGCTTCAAGGCCAATGCTTTAACTGATAAGATAACTGGATGATAGACAGCTGGGATTTTTTGCTCAGATAACCTTATTGGTCATAACGTCTGTCATTTAGACAGCTTGGCAGAATTTTTCGCTCAGTTGGAAATACTCAGTTCGTATGATAAATTTACCAATCAGTTGATTGTGTTGAAATAATAGTATGTTATTTACATACTTCTGTTTTTTCACAAGTGATGCAGTTTTTTTTTCTTGTTCGCTATTGTATGATTGCCATTCAAATAATATTAATTTCAATATAATATGTGTGGCTTCCGGTAATAACCAGGTAAGGCACATTGAAAAAATTGAGATAATTTGGGAAGATGTAGCTTTAAAAGAGTACTTTCATCTGACTTAGCACTGAAAAATGAAAATCGAATACTTCATGTCATAGGGCGACTATAAATTTTCATTTAAAAATTGAAAAAACAGTAATAACCGGGTAAGTGCATAAAGTAATGGTAATAACCAGATAAGTAAGTGCATAAAGTAACGGTAATAACCAGATAAGATTTCTATTTATTTTTTTAAATCGTCTATAATTATAAAAATAACATAAAAATGGCCTGTATAACTTGTAAATATCTCTAAATAATTAAATTAACGTCAATAAACTATAACAAGTAAGAAAAATCATGCGTTAAGCATAAATTATGAAGCACTTTCCAATGCTTCATGAAATCTTTAACAAAACTTCCTTATTTAGGGAAATAAGGGTATAAAGCCAAATATAGCCAAATGTTTATTCCAATACTTTTGAACAGCCCTGTTTTTAATCTGTCAGTTGATATACATACCATATAATGGGAAAATTTAATTTAGCAAGAAAATGCCTAGTAGCTTAAAATTATTCTATCAGCATCAGCAATTTATACTGATAGATGGAAACATACTTGAATATTTTGTTCAGCCTTGTAGTTTACCTTGTACTTTTATTACACATCAGTATTAAGCTAAAATTTATTTTTAACTAAAACAATCTTAAACCAACAGAAATCACATTTTCATAAATTATCATTCATAAACGTCCATGTACTCAATTCTTTGCATGGCCCTGCATATCATTTTATCTATATTCTGCAAACATTTCTTTATAAATTGAATGCAGTTCAACGTGAAAATGCATAACTTTTTTAAGAACCATTTTTAGGTAATTAACGCTCATATTCAGAAACGTTGGCGAGCTCTTTGTGTAGCCCTGTATATTAACTACAGCATTTGTACACACCATATAATGTGCATAAATTTAGTGAAACTTAAACGCTCATATCATATTTATAATAGATTTCATCCATCCATCAGCCATCATTGGATACATATACGGTACTTCGGAAAGAATATACTATTTGAAAACTTTTGTGTGTCCCTGTAAATACTATGTACTTCATATTAGACAAGGCTTTATTATATAATTCATATTAAGCCTCAGTGACATGCATCAATTTTATTATACATGAAACAATTTAACATATTTAAAAAATGTCACACACAATTCCCCCTTTTACCATTATATAAAGGATTTTTTTGTATGGCCCTGTAAATGAATAATAGCTGTATTTTCACCTCATATTTTATAGAATGTATATTTTAATGCCCCTCATAAATGCATATAAATTTTAATGTGTTTGACAGTCTATAACATCCTTAAAATTCCTTTGTAACAATTTTTCCCCATAGGCCGTAATGTAATGGAAAACTTTTGACTCTCCCTGTAAATAAAATAATCATGGTAGAAATTTCATTTTCAATAGGGTTCGTGCTAGGGTAAAGATCAATAACATTCTAAAATTTCATGGCAATCTGAGTATATTTACGTGAGCTAGAGCACAGACAGACAAACCGAATGCATAAGCACTTTTCAACTTTGTTGAAAGTGCTAAAAATTACCTATCTCTGGCGGGAAACTGCACCCAGCTAGTGGTGCAGCTAGCTGGGTGCAAAATAATCACACAAATTAAATGATCTGATTAATGCTATGTATTCTTTTAATATAATACAAATAAACAATTGTAGTAATAAAAGTTGGTAAAAATTAAATTTTTTCATCATAATTAGAACAGAAATTGTGAATTTAAATTAAATATTAATTTAAAAAAATCTTTTTTTTAAGACAATGCCACAGATATATTAATTTTAATTTAATAAAAAATGAAATAATTTAATTCAATTTAATAAAAAATTGACAATGTATTTAATTGTTGTGAAATTATTGTTTAATATGTGAATAAATATTTCATTTTGTTTACATATATTAAAAATATTTGTAACTATATCTGGTTATTACCATTTTACACTTATTAAAAATAAAAGTAAAATGGTAAATAACCAGATAAAATTACATTTTTAGCTCACAGGCTATCATAGCCTGAGAGCTTATGTGCCCACCCGTTCTGTATGTATGTATGTTCGTTCGTACGTGCGTGCGTGCATAACACGATAACTCATGATAAAAATCTTCTATCCACTTGAAATTTTGTACATAGGTATATCCTGGTAAGGCGCTTCCCTGATTAGTTTTTGGAGTTCATTCGATATGTATAAGAGGGGAGAATGGGGGACTCATGCCCCTCCCCCTTAATTGATATAAATGGGTTTTTCATGCAGAATTATCAGTTTTCGTTCAAAATTTAGGTATAAGATCATTCTAATGAGGTGCCTCCGTGACTAGTATTAGATGTTCATGGTATAAGTATAAACAGGGGGAATGGGGTTTCTAATGCCCCTCCCCTTAATTTATATAAATGGGTTTTTCATGCAGAGTAATCAGATTTCATTCAAATCTCTGAATAGTTTTGGAAGTTTAATGGTTAAGTATTAAAATGGGGGGAGGGGATAACTCCTCTTAAATTATATAAATGGATTTTTATTAAGAATTTTGGATATAGATATTTTATATGATAAAGCATGTCCCTGATTAGTTTAACGGGTTCAATGATTAAGTAAAAAAGGCGGAAAGAGGGAGCTGTTTCCCCTCCTTTGATTTTTTTTTCGATTTGGAATTAACCCTTGAAAATAAAAGGCTGTAATGTGCAGTCAGTGGGGGCCTGTGAGCTCAATGCCATCAGTTTAACTGGGCAATATTCTTTTTATTTAAGTGGTTCTCAATTAATAAAAAATCATTTTTATATAACTATTTTGACAAAAAAAGAGGTTCTTATATCCAAATTGAATGTAGTGAAAATTATTAAGTTCTAATCTGTTTTATCAAAGCAATGATAAAAATACATTTTTGAAAACTTTAAACATTAATTACTCAAAATATTAAAAATGTGCTTTACCTGGTTATTACTGGAAGCCACACATATAATGCTAAGCTATCTGTTACTTAATTTTAATATACATTTATATATTAAAATTAAATGACATTCATGTTTATTCATGTATGTTACATTGTTTTGCCTGCACAAATATTTCAAATAATAAAATTCTCAAAGAAAATTCTATAATAGGTCCACAACTAAATGTAAATCAACACAAAATTTCATTATTGTAATTATTGTTCTAATGTTATAAACTTGAAAACATACTTCCATCGTCACTTACATTAGTTATTTATCTTGATTGTGCCCCTGATTACAAAGACTCCATTCAGCCCATTTATTGTAATGTGAAAACTGTAAATACTGGAAGTTTTTTTTAAGTACTAATAGATTAAAATACATATATATAAGGTTATTTCAAAATAAGTTTTTTAATGATTATTTCTTATGGTTAATTACATAGTTTGTGGTACATTTTTATCTGTCTGAAACACATTTATCAAAATTAGAAGAAGATTATTTAACTCTTTTATTATTATAATTATTATTAGTGTTGTTATTATCATTTGGATATTCAAACTAAATTTTTGATTACAATTTGAATGCTTTAAGGTGGTTCTCAAATCTCATGTTCAACAACTCAAAACTTTCTAACACATTTTCTGACTCATTTTTATACATAAAGTTGTGAAATTGGTAAGCCTGACTGTTGTGGTAATTTGAAATCAAAATTAGTTCTTAGCTTTTGGTTGATAAATTGGCTATTTATAAGCAATTGTAGTCACACGGTGACTTTTTTCAGAAATTCAGCTCAAAATGTCCAATTTGACAGTAATTTCTGAAGATCTTTTGTATTTACCAAAAAATGGAAAGCATCTTTTGATAAGATAGTTTCAAGATAACATTTATAAATTTCATGATTTCTGAACAGAAATGGATTTAAAAAAGTGTCCTCCCTCAGACTCAAGCATTAAAAAATTATATACATTTTACACTTCTTTGTATTTCAGACTTTTTAGAATGTTGAATGGAGGCAGTTATTTCATGATTATTGAATGATTGGTATAAATAGGTATTCAACGTTAATAGATAATAATGATAATCAAATAAATATGAGTATAATTATGTACTCACATTCGTAGCTGGGAGAAAGGTAATGTAATTTTTAGAAATAATATTGTTTATTTTGACTCATTATTAATATGATTTTACTATCAATAATTAAGCAACTCATATTCAAAAGTTGTATTAACTTTGTTTTCAGAAAAAGACATTCTTGAGCCAAATTCATTATATTATGATAATCTAAACTCCTGGGTAAATATGATTTGATTAGTACAAATTCATTTTTCATAATTTTTTTTCCAAAAAAGCTCATAAAATGCAGCATGTTTCTTTTTCTTTCTTTCTTTTTTTTTTTTTTTAGCTTGTACAACTTTTGTCAAGGCAGGTACCAAATATTAAAACAGATGTACTTGACCTAGAAGAATATGGCTTATGTCTTCGTGTTTGTCCTCTTGAAAATGCTAATGGTAATATTGATATTTGATGTTGTTTTTTATGAGATATACAGTCTGTTTTTATGTTGATTCTTGTATTTTAGAAACTTTTTTTAAGGAGGAACTAAAATTTAAATGTATCATCTAGAAATAATAAAAGTTAAATTTTTATTTCTACAATTGTAATTAAAAGGACAGTTTTTCTGTTTAGAGTAAAGTTTATAAAAATAAGAAATGTAGGAGAGAGTAGGGAGGGATGTAACACTTCCAATAATTCTTAAAATAAGCTTTATTTTTAAGTTATGATTCTTCCACCAGATGGAATAATCATTGCGTTATAATCTTTTTAGTTGAAAGTAACTATGAATTTGACTTTAAAAGGCTGTTTTACAATATTGAAAGTAAGAATTACTTTGATTTTTAATGTACATTTTCAATCTCATTCTATGTTGCTGCGTTGTCTTGTTTTTAATATTTTGTAAATTCAACAATATGCCTTTTATAAATAAAGAATTAAGTAAATCTAAAAACCCATGCTTGTTATGAAAATCTTTTTTTAAGTTGCTCTAAGGGAGGGATGGGACATATCCCATCCTTCAAAATTATATCTCTATCAATTAATTATTCTTAATAATATACAATTTTTGATATTTTATATTTATAAGGTTATTTTGTTTTGAAATTGAATAGTGTAACAAATGAAACATTATTTTGCAAGTTCCAAAGTTTAAAAATTAAAGCTCTGAAAATTTTCAATCTCTGGCTAATGCATTTTCAGAATCAATCTTTAGTATTAAAAATTTTAATTTATATCCATAATACCAATTTCTTTAGTTTTTTAAATAAAAAATACTGTTTTGAAATATATTACATGAAATATATAATAACTATTGAATTCAAACAGTATTTTTTTTTTCTTTTTTCACATGGCAATACACTATTTGTGTTAAGAAATAAAAGTGAAGAAAAAGAAAGAGAAATTTTATCTTCTCGCAGGAAATTAACTATTCCATGATTGATGATTCCATGATGAATGATTGAAGGCATAATTGCAAATCTATATCCACCAAAATTGGCAGCACTAATAAGGC
This sequence comes from Maratus speculifer, assembly GCA_964019185.1. Classification (NCBI taxonomy): domain Eukaryota; kingdom Metazoa; phylum Arthropoda; class Arachnida; order Araneae; family Salticidae; genus Maratus; species Maratus speculifer. The sequence goes on from OZ025301.1 coordinate 183,514,527, forward strand.
ACAAGCATATTTTTCATTTGATTTGGATTTTACAAAGTATAGTATAAAATAAACATTGTGATTTACAGTAAACCTCATAATTATAATTGTCATACTATCTTTGCCATTTTTTATTTACATTTTTAAAAATTAAATGTGATTCGTCATTTTAAAAACATGCCCCATCCCTCTTTCACATGAGAAAGGGGTGAATTTTTTTCTTCTTAATTTAATTAGTTTATTAACATAAAATTATTACAATAAAATTGACAATTTTTAAATATGATAAAATGTTTTAAGATGTTTTTCTGAAAATTTCTATTTTGTACAAGCAAAACATAATTGATATAAAATATTTTTGTAAAAATTGTGCTATCCCTCCCTATTTCCTTTTATGACTGCTTTATGTTAGAATTGATCAGAATGTTTTTTATGTAGATTTTGCCCTGGAAGTTAGAGAATGTTAGGTACTTTAAAAATTAGAGAAAATGTTAAAATTACTTTTGAACTTTTTTATTATGTTTGTTCACATTTGAAATTTAGAGTATCATTCAGTGTAAAGAAAAAATTGTCTTGTTATTTAAAATAAAATTAATTGTAAATAAAGGGATAAATAAAGCTACCCATTCTTGTGATAAAGCCTTTGTAGATTAAAAGTAAAAATAATTAGATATTATTAACCTAAATTAGTTTTAAAAAAATATGTTTGTCTGACACCATGTGTATACTGGCAAAAGCAGTGGAGCTCCTAACATTAGATTTGTTTGGAAAATTTTCTGCTTGAAAAAAGTTAAAAACATTCACCCCTGACTTTATGGTAATTTAATGTCATTGTCATAACCTGGACACTGTCTGGTATGTTGGCTAGTTTTAAATATTTGATATACTACAAAATATTGTATCATTTATTTTTTTAAAAAAAAATTCTCTGCTTTAGAAATATATCCTTCTATATTTTTTTTTCCTTATTCAATTGTGATACTCAAACTTTGTAATCTTATAGAATTTTTAGCAGCAGTTAATTTTCAACTATTTTTTTTTCAATAACCTTTTTTTTTACTCTTTCATTTTAAAAACAGAAATTATGCAGGATATATATACATATATATATATATATATATATATATATATATTTTTTTTGACATATTGATGCTCTGGGATAATATAATTGAATTATAAAATGGAGAATTCTCTAAATAAAATTGGTCTTTATTTATTGGTATTAAACATACTTTCATCCTCGACCCTTAAAATATTGTAAAAAAAAATTAATCAACGTTTGAAAATTTTTTAGAAGATATCCAACAGTAATCATTTTTCTTTAATAAATATTAACTGTATTTTCTTCAGCAAAGCATCTGCATCAGCGATTCATGGTACAAACTCAACTGACTCTGGCCAATACAACAGTAATCAGATGTTTTGAAATGGAGTTCCCAAAATGAATTCAGGAAAACTTTAAAGTTATATATTGAAAATGAAATTGGTATTATCTGAAGGGATGAACAAAATATGCCCATAGCATAACATCATCCTTGACACAATCTCGATCATACCCCATGATTGTGATTGAAATATGCTTACAAAAGTAATGACGTTACACTGAAGAAATAATCAATTACTATCTCGTTAAATAAAAATAAAAAATGCAAAATTAACAGTCAGTATTGTTCAATCCATTGAAAAACTACTGACTTTCATTCATTGTGTAACTAAAATTTATTACATCAGTAAAAAATAATTATTAAATCATTATTATCAATTTGATAAATGTTTTTAAAAATTTAGTTGTCTTGAAAATAAAGTGAGGACTGCATTTCTCTTATAAATCATTGTAGTTGGTTATGTGAAATTTCAAATTTTATGCAAATTTGCTTATAGTAATTACCCATTTTTCATTATTTAGTTCTGGGAACAACTGAACAAGATGTAGCTCAATATTATGAGTGTTTAAAACAGCAAATTGTAAGTATCTAAATATGCATTATTAAATCATGCATATAGGGTAAAAATTTAATTTCTAACTAAATAACATTTGTTAAATAATAATCTTTCTTTTCTTTTATGTTTCTATTAAACATATACAATATCCAGCATTTTTAAATACCAGAAATGGATATTTTTTCTTACAGAAATTTAAAAAAAAAATCATGCTTAAAGCAATAATTGCCAATCTTTCAAACCTCATGATGTATTAAATTTATATTTTTAAATCATGCAGACTACTAATAGGATTTTTTAAAGCAAAAATTATCTTATTTAAAAATAATAATGATAAGAGCATTTTCATGCCAATAATATGAAAGGTTATGTAACAAGATTATAATTATTTTATAAATATATGAAAATCATAAATGCTTTCATAACAAAAATCTTTATAGTTTGTTCAATTGTAACAAAATCACTAAAATTAATGTATTTATTGTATTTGAAGTTTTTTAATGCATTACACATTTTTAGTATGATACATTTTCTACATTGTTCAAAATAAGTTCAAAGATTTTTTTCATTCTATTTATATTACTGCAAGATCAACAGTTATTTTCAGTTTGAATTGGTGCTGGAACAGTTTGTGACAGAAAGAAAATGTTCTTTCAAAGAAGTATGTTGATGAAAACTAAATTTCATTTGTTTTCTGATTGCAGTGGGTATTTATTTTTTTTAAGGTGAGTCAAAAATGACAGCCGTTATTAGATGATGTATGAATGAGGCTTTATTTTTTATTCTTAAATAATATTGTATGTATTTACAATATTTGCTGTTAATAGATCAATTATTCATATATTGTTTTGTCTGGCATCTTCTTTCATTGTGAATAATGGCCAAATGATTCTATTAGTTGTAAGAGGTTATATCTTCAGTTGGCATGTTTCTTTCTCGATTGACATGTTTGTCTCTTTGGCACATTTCTCACTGTCAGCAGTAGACTGCATTTAAAAAAAAAAAAGAGTGATGTAATATACAGGTGTTTCGGAAAGGATTCCCCAGCTTTGAAATGACATAACTGCAAAACAGTTTTAGACAGAAAGATAAAGCAAGTGGTATATTGTACAGATAGGTCTGGAATTTGTTATAAACCAGTTTGCAGGAATAGTAGATTGCAATACCAAAATTGGCTGATAGGTGGCAGTACAAGCATACAAAGTTTTAAATAATACTCAGATGTACAGAATGTTCAATCTTGAGTCTGTTTTATTGCTGACATGCATAAAGGAGATGTATCAAATTAATTCTTATACAGGAATTGAAGAACATGGTAATAATTTATATAATAAGAGCAAAATATTTTTATTGTACTGGAATACTACCGATGGCATTGGCCTCTATGTTCGCTGGAGGTGAATCCATATAATTTCTTCTTCTGGAGATATTTGAAACATACTGTTAACTCTAAGAATCCTCAAAAATTGGAACTGCTTGAACAGTTCATCTGTGAAACATGTGCATTCCTTTCAATAGAGACATTGCAACGAATCACCTCAAAATTTGCCCTTTGACTGCATTGTGTTATCACTAAGCAAGATGACCATTTCAAAACCACTATAATGAAATTTGAAGTCTATTCACAAACACACTTCCTGACAATATTTCAAAGACACTGCTCTATAACTGCGGTGATCTCTTATTCCAAATCTTAAAACTATTTCTCCAAACCAGTGTATAATAAATTCCAGATCTGTCTGTCCAACATACCACTTGTTTCATCTTTCTATCTCTCACTGTTTTGGAACTATTTCATTTCAAAGTTGGGGAGTCCTTTCGGAAACACCCTGTACACACAAGTTTTTGTCCAAAGTATGGCAACTTACATTTCAGAACGTGACAATATTTACCTGTATGAGTTAGATTAGTGAGACAAGTCAATAAATATTAGCTTGATTGATATTGTTGCTAAGTTTTTGCCTAAATACATCCCAACAATACAGTTTTATTGCTCATATATCACCACTCTCTTATTTATAAAGACACTCTTCTAGTATCATCCATTGCATTTGACTCACAGTAGAAAGTCATCCATGAAAAGATTTGAAATGTCCATTTAAAAAATCTACACACATTAAAATGACCATTTTTTGCTAAAAGACTTCTTAAAGTTTTCTGTGTTATATGTGAATTGCAGTGTAAAATGTTACAATTTGAATCATTCAGTTGAGAAAATTGATATATACATCAGGATCAAAAAACAGAAGTTTATTTATTTTATTTGTTTAATGAACTTATCAGCACTTACACAATGGATTATGACTCAAGATTAAAGTTTTCTTTTTAGTTTGAACTTATTAAAACCTGTACAATTCCATCCAATCATGGATGACAGTGGACAAATCACAAAACTTTCTCTCGTGGGAATAATCAAGATCTACATCTTGATTTTCTTGATAATCTGTAGCAATTTTTCTACTTAGATATAACACATAAACTAACATCATAATACAGTTTTGCCTCTGCATTAAGATAATAATAAAATTGCTTATTTGCAAATAATGTCTGTTAACTATAACAAATGTACATAATAAATAAAATATTTTATAACTTCTTAAGAAAAGAAAACTTAGAATGTTATTTTACTTGTGTTATTATTAATAAAACATAAATTAATATGCATATTCTAAAATAAATTGTTATAATGCAAATTATTATGCATATTTTTCTGCAAACTACCAAATTTTCTTGTGAACCATTAGTGACCTCTGCTTTAAAACATGTATTTTTGTCAGTGACTAATTTCCCATCAATTATGGCAGTATGGTAGGATGTAGAACAAATGTATTTTTTTTTCAATGGGTAATTTCGGTGTTTTAAAAAATGAATTTTAAAGTTCATAAAAACTCTCCAACAAATATTTTTTTAACTAATAAGAATGTATTTATTAAAACACAGCACATTGCTCAGTGGTGCACAAAACAAGAATTTTAATTTATATTTTATTTTAATTATACAAGTGTATAGTAAAATTCTTGTTTTGTGCACCACTGAGCAATGTGTTGTGTTTTAATAAATACATTCTTATTAGATAATTTTATGGTGCAATTGTCCTGTATATATTTATGAAATATTTTTTAATTAAAAATAAATCAAATACTTTTTATAACATTAATGTTAGTTACATTTTTATTAGCATTTAAATTTATTCTTTCTCAGTACTAATTTATGTCCATATGTTCTGCTGAATAATCATAATATTTTATGACTGTCAGTTATCTGACATATTAGCAAGATGGGCCAGAAACAGTATGCTTGCTATATATATATATATCTGTTAAATACATAAGTAAAAATTAAAATTATTATGTTTTACTTATCAGTCTTGTTTTCTTTCTTACTGAGTTCTGTTTAACCCTCTCACTGACAAGCCTGTTTATAGACATTCCCTAAGCTCCAGGTTTCACTGCAATGCAAGCAATAATTGAAATGATATAACTCAGTTGATTTAATGGATTTTTAATACATTGTGCAATGATTAACACACTCAAGAATAACATTCATATTCGTAAATAAGATTTTTCTATAATTTTGAAAGAATCATATTTTTTAGCAATTAAAACAAAATTCTGAGAAAACAACATTACAACTTTGCCCTTTTGCAGGACTGTCAGAAGGTTAAGATATATTTTCAAATAATTTTCATTTTCATTTTAAATTATTTACAAATTTATCTGTATATTTTCTAGACTATTTTAAGTGCAACAGCTCATCAGAAAGAAAAGCTCTATGCTGAATATAAAAACAACAAAAAGTTACAGCTTGTAGATATTGTTGATTGGGCTGGTGTTGGAGCTGTCAGGTATAAAAAGTTTTTTTTTTTTCAATCTTTAACCTGTTTTAAGTTTATTAAAATGTCTAATAATTTTTTTGTAGTATTTAACATTATTCAATATTTAGTGATAAAGTCCTATTTCTTTCACTATGAATTTTTCTGTTGGCTTAAAGAGGTCACAATTAAAATATAGTATGACCTCAAAAATACATCATCAAAGTCATCCCCTCTCCCACCTTTTTCACATTTCCAACTTTAAAAGATAAAGGAAAATAACAGTTGTTTAGGAATCAGACTTTGATATCAAAAGCTATAGATTAGGGGACAATGAGATTTCTGACGCTGTGTTAAATAGAACCACATACATAACATTGAGAAGAATAGAGTCGAGGAGATTTCAAAACGAAAGGTATTACTAGAAGATTAATGTCTGGTTTAGAGTTATAAGATTGTTTTAGTAACAAAGTTCTATTTTTTTCACTATGAACTTTTCTGTCAGCTCAAAAAGATCATAATTAAAGTACAGATTGACCTCAAAGATCCATCATCAGAGTCATCTTCTCTCCCTCCTTTTTTGTTTTTACATTTCCAACTTAAAATAAAAAAAAAAAAAAAAAAAAAAAAAAAAAACAGGTATTTAGGAATTAAAAACTTTGATATCAAAAGCTATAGATAAAAGAGCAACCAGATCGCTGACGCTGTGTTAAATAGTGTCACTGGTAATACTGGTAGCAGTTGAGAGGAACAAGGTCAAGCAAATTTCAAAACAAAAGATATTACTAGAAAATTATTGTCTGTTTTAAAGTTATAAGATTGTATTTTTGAAATCTATATTTTTCACTTGTATAAAGTGAAAAACTTGTTCAAGAATGGCCAAATAAAACATGAAGCAAATGTTGTGTTTTACTACAACAACTAAACTAATAAGGATCATACTATAAAAATACTTAATTACAAATGCTGAAAAACCCAATCTAATTATAACCTATCCAATTAAGATAATAATTTAAGACTCCATATAATTAAATTAATGGAATTGAGCTGCGTTGTGTTCCTGACTCATTCCAGCTAAAGTGAAATTACTCAGCAATAAACCAAGGTGCTAAGTCTAGGGACCCTGTTACCATCTGATAACTTCTAATCTCTGCATAATGAAGAAATGAGTCAACAAAATTCGAATACCCAAACAAAACAATTTAATGACAAAATTAAGATCTATAACAATTCAAACAAATCTTCAATTTTACAATTAAGAATAACAATACCATTTACATCACCACATTACATCACACCACAATGCCATTCGTTGTCTCATTTCAACATTCAAAAGTTGTAGTAAAATTTTTCATCGCCTAAAATCATTCACTTCATAGCTTATGTAGTTTAATCCTTTATTTAAATACAAAGCATGGCAGAATCATCATCATACTAAGATTAAATTAAAAACACTAATGATTAAAACTTAACTGACTTTAAAAACAAAAATTATCAAAATACCAATAACTCAAGCCAAATTCAAACAATTATCCAAGCACTAAAAATATAACACTAATTCTGCCATCCTATGCTTTCTTAATGGTATCCTTCTAAATTAGTCATTTCTCTACTTCTGTGAATGTAGACAATCTACCAAGGATCAATTTAATACTTTAAAGAATTAAAACATCTTACCAAAAACAATTATACTAAATTATTCATAACAAAATATACAGTCAAAGTTCTATAATCCGCACACCCATAATCCACTGTTTTCTATAATTCACGTTATTTTACGAATGTAAACAATGAAATAAACAGTTAAAAAAATTACAAATTAGTGATCTGAAAACAATTTAAAAAAAAAAAAAAAAAAAAAAAAAAAAAAAAAAAAAAATGAGAAAACAGTGGATTATGCGTGTGCGAATTATAGAACTTTGACTTTAATATAATTTAAAATGATCCAATCTGGATAACCAAGATCAATCATCTTCACTCCCTGTAAAAATAAAAATATTCAAAAATAAAAATGGTGCACTGCTCAATGACTAAGCAAATTTTGCAGGAAATTAATTTTATTTAGTGATTTTGTGACAATTCAAATTAGAATCAACATTTTCTTCAACAAGCAATAACAAGCTAAAGATTCAGCTACATAGCATATCCAAAATTAACAAAGAAAAATCATCAATCTATATTGACAAGATTCTCATCACAATTCATATGCTTTATCTATTAAATTATATTAGAACAAAATTCCTTACCTTGATACTAAATGTTTATTGAAAAATTGTTTTCCTGCATAATAAACTTAATAAATGAACTGGAACCACTGGATTGTCTGAAATTTAATTATACAGTAGACTCTCTCAAATCTGCACAGCTTGGGACCAGAGGTTGTGCGGATTTTAGAATTTTGCAGATTTTTGGTCATTGCTTTGTTTACATTTATTAAACAGTAATTTGAGTGCAATTAATAGTGCATTTGGAACTATAATGAATGCTTAGAATCTAATAAAATATTAAAATAACTATTAAACTAAAATAATAAAAATTTAGATATTTTTTAAATGATTAAAGTACTAATAGCAAAGGTCAAGTTAATAATCAATAGTGTATGATTAAATATTCATTATAAAGATTAAATATATTTTTCCAAAATTATTCAACAAAACTTGTCTCATAAAAGTACATTACTAATTCACATCAAAATCACAAAATAAGGATTCTTTTTTTCAAGTTTAGCCAGGCTTAATAACCAAAAATCTTAATGCATAAATATATTTGTAAGAAGACTGATTACCAGTGATATCAGCAATATTTTTAATTTTTTCCAAAAAAAAATTATTCTTTCTTCATGAAAAAAAACATGAGTAATAGAGTATTGTTAAGAAAATTACAAATTTAAAAATATATGGAACTGATACAAAACTAAAAAAATCAAATTTTGCCCCAAATATCTGAACTGAAAGTTTCATTGTTTTCATCCATAAAATATGTGCGGATTTTAGAGAGTTGCAGATTTCTGGTTTGCGGATTTGAGGGAGTCTACTGTATATATAAAATAAAAAATTTGCACATGTTTAAATATTAAATTTGTTCAAATAAAGAATATATATATATTAAGAGAAGGTTAGTCATGCATGAAGAAAATTAGATTTAAGGATTAGCTATTAAACAAAAGAAAGGGGACCCGGGCCTTCCTCCATCTCAAAAACTTTTCATCTTCACTATGTTGTCGCCAGGAACAGAATGATGCTATGAATGAATTTCCCTCCAAAATTCTCGTTTCTTGCCAACACATTCACCCCATTTCCAGAATGCACGCCAAGAAGTAGTGCCTTTTAAAAAATATTGTTTTGATTGGTGCGATTTATTTTGCAACTTCTCCACTGTAAGAACTTAGATGTATTATGTTTTATCTGTATGTCAAAATATTATTCTTCATATTGTATCCTTATTCCTTCAAAATCTTTTCAAAAAATGGATATTCTTGCGCGCATCTGGTCACGTGATGATACTATTCTGACGTCACTATCCAGCCAGGCTGGAAAATCAGCAACATGGAGGCATTTTACAGTTACAGTTAAGCAAGAGTATTAGTTAAGTAAAATTAATTTAAGAAAAAATGAAAATGACTTTATCAAAAATAACAGGCCTCGCAGCGTTCCTATATTTCCTATAATTTCTATAAATTTGAAAAAATTCCTATTTTTCCAATATTTTCTATATTTTTCATCCCTCCTCCCAGGCATGAGATTTTTCTGCGGATCCGTGAATTTCCTCTTTATACTTTTCCGATTTTTTTTATATCGTGAAAAGATCGCGGAAAAACGGGAATTTCTTCAAAAGATCGCGTGAAAAAATACAATTTTCGTCGAAAAGTCTCGAAAAAAATGCTATTTTCATCTAAAGATCGCGAATAAATGCCATTGTCATAAGAAAAAAAACGCGATTTTCATCAGAAGATCGCGAAAAAGACGTGATTTTTATCAAAAGATCGCGAGCAAAATGAGATTTTCGTCAAAAGATCGCGAGGAAAACGCGATTCTCTTCAAAACATCGCGAGAAAAACGCGGAAAAAGCGCGATTTTCGTCTAAAGATAGCGAATAAAAACCATTTTCGTCTAAAGATCGCGAGAAAAGCGATTTTCGCCAAAAGATCGTTAAAAACGTGATTTTCATCAATAAATCGCGGAAAAAACGCAATTTTCGTCTAAAGATCGCTTTTGGTTTAAAGATCGCGGGAAAAAAAGCGCGATTTTCATCTAAAGATCGCGAGAAAAACGTAAGTTTCTCAAATAGTCGTGAAAAAAACAGCAATTTTGTTCTAAAGATCGCGAAAAAATGCGATTTTTATAAAAAGATCGCGAGAAAAACGTGATTTTCGTCAAAAGATCGCGAGAATAACGCGATTTTGGCCAAAAGATCGCGGGAAAAACGCGTTTTTTGTCAAAAGATCGTGAGAAAAACGTCATTTTCGTCATAGATCGCGGAAAAAAAGTGATTTTCGTCTGAAGATCGCAAAAAACACGCGATTTTTGTCTAAAGATCGCGAAAAAAATTCATATTTCATCAAATAATTAAAAAAAAAAACCTTTTGTGTTAAAAGATCACAAGAAAGGTGGAATTTTCCCCTAAGTATTGAAGGGAAAATGCAAATTCCTTCAAAGCATTACAGAAAAAAAGAAAAACCCCCTGGAAAAATGTATAATTAATGTAGGGAAGGATTTCCCCAATCCTTCTTCTCTGCTGTAACTTTTCATAAAATTTGCTGTAAATTTCAGGGTTTTTTAAAAACTTTGAATTGCTCTTGCTATAGAAACTCATTTCATATAAATTTACTACAAAAAAATCATTTATAACTTTTATTTCAATTATGTTTTTTTTTTTTTTTTTTTTTTAATAAATGCAAATTTTGTAAGTGATGATGATTCAGAAAAGAATTGTAAAGAATACTGAATATTGCAGGGGGGAGGGGGGGGGGGGGTGTTTAACGCCTGAAACCAGTATTTTAATCCTGAAGTGTGTTAAAAATTTCTGAAATAGTCTGGAATGAACTATAAATAGTTTACTTATGTTATAGTTTTTGGAATGTTATTGTCTATCTATGTTAATGTATTAAAACATGTGTTGGTATATTTACGTATAAATAAAATTTCCTATAAAATTCCTATATTTTCTTCTAAAAAATTCCTATATTTCCTATATTATTTGTGAAGAAAGTCACTTCTAGGTCTGAAATAATAAAACTCAAAAATACGAAAATTAAAAATATTTTTAATAACATAAAAAAAACTTAAATACTTCCAGTAGTTCCAAGAATTTAACCATTAAATACTTTCAGTAGTTCCAAAAATTTAACCGTTAAATTCCAGTAGTCCTAAAAATAATCAAAATAACTAATTTTACTGTCTGTCATAATGAATTCGTCAGCATTGTAGTGAATACAATCAACCGAGGTGATTGAATATCATGATTAGCGGTCGCCAAGCTAAGTGAATTCAACCTCACAAATTCAACCCAGCAAACATTCAATCAATCAATCAATCAATCCCCCGATTAACCGTTCGCCACAATGTAAATAAATGCTGCTACATCCATTTTGCTTCAAATTTAAGTTTAGTGGGCAGTGTGGTTTAATTCAAAATCCCAAAAATCTTGTGCCATAAAACTAATAATACAATCATTTACTCATTTATTATCAAAAATATGCCAAATAATAACCTATTAAAAGAAACATCATTGCTAGGTTGTAGGGATGATTTTCAGATTATTTTTTTATTCTAAAAAAATTCAGATCATTATTTTAAGAAAAATTAATTAATACTCATTTCAAAAAAGATAATTTTAATCTTCCATAATTTCATTAATATATCCTATAAATCCAGTATTTTCATTTGATACATCGCACTTCCCTATTTGACATAATAGCAATATACAAAATAATATTTTTTCTAAATTATTTTATTATTAATTATTCATTCTTAAAATTATATTAATCAGTCTTAATTTTAAATATAGAGCATTTTCATGTAATCGCCCGGTCTTTTAATTGTATAATTCGTAATTTATGCTATTTCAAAATTTAAGATAATCTCCGTATTTTTTATATGACGATTGCTAACTTTTCCTTTTTGAGCATCGCCATTTTCTTTCCCGGTACCTCCTAGATCCTGGACATGAGTCATCGGGGCTTAGAATGTTCCACGACATTCTGGTTGCGTCGTTTTGGTACAAATTTCCCGCCGAAATCTCAGCGTCCATCCCTTGATGACGCATGTTTGTTCTCGATCATTCTGAGCGTCTGGTGATGCGAGATTCTGATTGGCTGAGCGCACGTGCGCTGTCGTGTGAGGGAGGAAGGTTTTCTGATTTTTTTTGACTTAGAGACCAGCGTAAAGATAAGACGTGCGTGGCCCGGCGCGGCCCTCTCGGGGGTTAGCGTCGGGACAGAAGAGTCTCCTTTTTAGGATTACGTGACAAAAGAATGATTCTAACAACCGCCTTGCTGAGGGGCATATTATAGATAGATCTTTTTTTGTTAAGTTTTGAGAGAGCAAGATCTCTAATTGCGAATGTTGCAGCAACGTTATTATCCTTTTTAAAAGCCCCCGCACTTTGAAGTTTAATTTCATTTTTGGCATCCAGTTTCCCTCCAACTCCAGCAATAAACTTTGGTTATCGTAAATTCCACATGTACACAACAGGATATACCAAAGTATTAGTGTCTATTAGTGTGACTGTGCTAGTAGTCCCTCCAGCCAACTGAGGCTACGTAAATACCGGGAACTTCAAGAGCTGACGACGTGATCTTAGCTACGGAATTTGATTGACGTACTTCATCCTTGCGGGCGGTAATGTGTGGAGAGTCATCGTGAAAACCATCTATTCTTAGTCTCCAATTTGAAGTGTGGAGTTCTGCTATATGTGGAAAAATCTTGCCGTCCTCGATCGTCGAAAATCTTCATAGATTAAACTGTTCCCGTAGTGCACATTGAGTTGGACTGTCTACCCAATCTACATAACAAGAGACTTTCCTCTTATCGGAACTGTATGATGATTCGGCACCTCAAATGTCCAATAATGTAATATTTTTTCTTTCAAAATTAGTACGTGGCCACGGTAACATATATTCATTATTATAATTAATAAATTGTAAGTTGTTGCAAATAAGTGTCTTCCTTTCTCCATGTGCTTCTTGGGTGAGTGATTTTTCTTTATTTTTATTTCAGGTATCCTGAAGTTAGCAACATTCTAAATTAAATGATTCAGTTCCTTTTTTTTGGCACAACGCAATGTCGCGCTTACGTTCTCGTGTTGCTGGTTGTATTTGAGGAGTTGTTTACCGGTAATATTAATTGCTGGGATAGCGATTCCCCAAATACACCCATAGCAATCATGAACTGAAAATATATATAGTTTAAAATGGAAGCATTTCCAAAATAAGTCAAATCCTTTAGCATTTGTGAAATATGACTGAAAATAATTTATTTAAAACCCTGTTTGTATTTGAATTAATCATATTTTAAATTTAGAAGATTAACTTGTGTTGTGACACAATACAAATGAACTTTACAATGATGTTTTGAAAATTACACAAGAGGGAAGGACCTAATTAATAGATTTTGTTTTTCTTGTAGAAAACATCATTTAAAATAAGTTTAAAAAAATCTTTTTTTTTTTTTTTTTTTTTTTTTTTTTAACCACAAATATTAGTTAGTTGTGAATTAAATTAGGAATAAAGAGGCACAATTAAGAATATCAGAAGTACCTTTGATAGTGTTTTACAAATCTGCAATTTTTAAAAATCCTGCTTAGTGTTGGTCCTCTTGATAACAGATTTTTGAAGTTATACTGTTGTTTATTTTTTTTTCTTAATATCATGATAAATTAGTAGATACTAATGCCTAAAAATGATATATTTTTATAAATCTTACTATTGTGTAAGAGTTGTTAATTGTATTATCCTAAAAATCAAAGTTGATCTATAATTGTTAAAGTAAATCAGTGAATAGATGAGATTCTTAAAGAAAATATTATTTATTAAATTAAGATTATTCTGTACATAATTTCAGCACTAGATCAAGACATGGGCACCCAAAGTACTGCTCAGGTCCTCTTGAGTTTGGAAATCTCCAGATTTGTAGATAGGGGGGGGGGGGAGCAGTTTAATTACTTACAGGATTTTATGTTGTTCTGTAGCAATATATGAATACCAGATCATGAAAATCATTGAAAAAATCAAACCAATTATGCATGAATTTAAAAATTATATAAGCATATTCTCTTTCTCTTTTTTATCCCCAGTTATCTAGTTTAATCTTTTTAACACAATCACAAAGTCATTTTTTTATATGCAAAAGCAGAAAATTTTGTCGAAGTTAAGTTTCACCTAATGAAACATTTTTCTTATAAATATCATACAACATGTTAGAATCAGTTTCTAACTTGAAGCAATCTTTCTCTGGTTGTTTTGATAATATTTTCTGAAATATCATTTGTTTTATAGAAGAATGAGGCCGACTATTCCATTTCTTGTTATCTGAATTAGAATACATTCAAATTTCACCCACTTGTGAATGAAACTTAGTGTGTGTATTCTGTAAAGTGTTTTAAATTTGTGCACAATCATCATACAGATATATGTTAATTTTTTTTCTTTATTACATACCATCCCATGTGGTGAGTATGGCAAGCCATGTCTTGTATCATATTTATGGCCACATTTCTCAAGTCATCCTATTTAATTGAATAATTCTTTACAAATATTTTGTTAAATAGCTTTTTTTTTCTACTAGAATCAAAACTGATATGTTTATTCTTATTATTTGCATTTGATTCTGTTTCAAAGTAATTTCAATTTTTATTATTTTTTTCTTTATGCACTGTTTGTATTGTACATAAATACATACTTCTCATATCTCCTGTTTTTAAAGGACTTTGTTATTCTTACACCATTCTTCCTTTCTCCCTTACATTAATATATTTCTCTTGTTTTTTTATGTATTTAAAAATATTAGTGTATATTATAAAAAAAAAAAATCATAAGTTTGACCAATCTTTCTGTAAATAATTTTTAAGCAAAGCTATATCTGTTGTTTCAGTACATAATCAGATGTAAGTTTGTTTTCCTAAAAAATAATATGCTAGTTGGCAATGAGCATGAGAATTAAAAGTTAAAGTTTGCAATCAAAGTTTAAAAAATATAAAAAATTCTTATTTAGATTAAGGCTTATACTTATACTTGATAGTTTTTTAAAAATATACATTTAAGTAGTCTCTGTTTTGCCTATGTCATGTTAACCTAAAATATATCGTTAGTAGTATCTTTCTTATATTTTCTTTGCAAAGTTAGAAAGTATGTATTAAGCTGTTGAAATTATTTAAGTAAATAATGACTTTTGGAAGTTTAAGTACTTATTCTTTATATTTACCAGGTTTATACCAGAGTTCTGGGTAGATAGATTAAATGAACTTACTGATACTGGTAAAGCAGATATCAATCATCTAAACTCTGAAATTGTGGCAAAACTAAAAGCATCAGATTCTGCATTTTCTGTTGGTATGTATTGTTTTTATGATGCATACTAATTTTTATAGTGTAAAAATATTAATAAAATTACATCAAAAAAATTAATGCAGCACTAGAAAAAAATACTGACTTTAATTTTTTTACATTTATATAATTAAAAAATTTAAAGTTATTTAGATATTTTGATTTTTAAATAATTTGTAAATGAGAATGACAGGGCTTTTTAATGCTTCAAATTAATTTGAAAGTATTTTTGAGACTCCTACATTCTCTATTAATTGTATTATCTTTTGCTAGAAATCTTTTATTAATTTTTATTTATTTATTTATTTGTTTATTAAATGTTAGGTTACTGTTTAAATATGTTGCATTTATTTATATATTTTCCTGCTAAATATTTCGATAGTAATGATTCACAAGTGAAAGTATCAGCTTTTTTCTTAGTATAATTGTACCTTGACTCTGGAACACCAATAAGGAAACATGTGCTTTACATGGAAAAATATATGTATATACATATATGTGTGTGTTCATTCAATCAATTTGGTGATGATTACACTCTGATTATTTGAAAAGATAATTTTGGTTCAAGAGCTAAATAAATTTTGCTAGAGTTTCATATTTGAGAACCAATTTTTTTTCAACAATTGGAGCATGCAAGAAAAGAGGCTCTTTGAAAATCAAATCAATGACAGCAATCTTAGTTGATGAAACATTTGTCATTCGTTTTTCTCTTATGATAATTTAAGGAAATCTTTTCAAAAAACATACTTACATTTTATGTAATATGAATTAATATCTGTTGTAATAGTGAAAATATCTTAAATAAGATATGAGTCAATAAAAAAACTACCCTTAAAAAAATAATTTAAAAAATGGTATAATATAGAAATTGCATTAGTTGTTAGTATAAGATATATACTGCAATATATAAATACATATTGCAGTTTTTATTTACCTCTTTTGATTATTTTTTTCCCTTGCATTACTCTAATTAAATTTTTCATGTACGGCTACATTGCATTTAAAAAATTACTGCTCAGATTAAAATACATTTTTCCAGTATTTTCTTTTTTTTTTTTTTAGTTATGCAAATTTTATGAATTTTAGTTTATTTCTATTTGACTCCCCCCCCCCCATAACAAAGCATTTAGGTGTAACAATGAGACTTTCTTTTATGGAAGTTTCATTGTGTTTGTATTTATTAAGTTGAATATTGTATTTTTAAATACTTTTAATTTCAAAAGTTTTAAAGAAATGTAAATATGTATAAATTTAAAGCTTAAATTTAATTTTACCAGTACTTTCTGCTAGATATGTAACTATAATACAAGCTCAAAAAGTGGCCAATTTCAGTAATAGCATAACTAGATTTAAAGCAGTTTTGATTATTATTTTTATGGCATAAAATAATCACCACCTCCTTCTATTATCTTTTTTTTTTTTTTTTTTTTTTTTTTTTTTTTAAGTAAGCATTTATATATTTTGGCAACTAATTTTGTACAAATGATACTAATCTGGCTACTTTTATTAATTTATTTCTTGTCACAGTTAAATAACTATTTTTAGTAGTATTAAGCAGTGATAGTCATATGATTACAACTATTGGTAATTTATAGTTAATGATAATTAATGTAATGACTGTGAAATTTTTTGTCATTTATTTTATTACTGTTTTATCATGGTATGTTGGTTCTATTATGTATTATTTAATATTGTTTTTATTGACTTTTAAACAACACTTTTATGTCAATATTTAGGTGAAACTGAGGATGGAATGATTTGTGTTAGGTTTGGAATGGTTGATGATAATTTAGATTTAGAAGAGCTAATTGGCCTTGTTACAAGTGCTGGTGAAGAATTAGAAGAGTCTTCTAAAGTAATTGAAAAAAAAAAGTTTATATATATATATATATATATATATATATATATTTAATGTTATATTTTTATGCAATAATTGAATAATTTTTTACTTTAATTATATTTGGGATTTTATCTAGAAAGATGTTTTGCAATAGATTATACCAGATGTCATAAAAAAAATTAAAAATGCATTAATTTTTTCCTGTTGGAGATACATAAGTAATGTAAATTATAAAAGTGTTCCAAATAAGGTAGGAATTAAGATTATTGATAAAATAATCTTGCTATTAATTTTCAAAAGGTTTTATGTTTTTCCATAGGTCTTTAAAAATGATTTCTCTGAGATGTTTTTGAGTGCCAGAAAGCTTCAAAATTTCATAAAAATTTAAACATAATTCAGTGAGTTTTGTTCATAAATAATTTTAGCTTTCAGAGCCTTGGAAAAACATTTTAAAGTATAAATTATAGGACACAGAAACCATATAAAATTTTAAAAGTTTAATTGTTTGAAAAATGATAACTATTTCATCGGCATAACCTTAACTTCTATTTTGTTTTGAATACTTTTGCAATTTACATTACTTGTGTATCTCCAACAAAAATTTAAGCATGTTTTAATCAGTTTGGGACACCATAAGTATTGTTTTACTTATTAATTATGATTATACAGATCTACAAAGTAATAGTTTTCATTTCCTTCTGCACCATTGTGGGCGATTCTGGTGTTTTTTAATATGTTGTGTTTAAAAAAAGTTTCTGTTATGTGAAGAATTTTTACGAAATGAAGTTGAAGATCTAACAAAGATAAGTTTTTTAAAAAACCTGTTTGAAACATGCTTCAATTACTATAATATTTCTTAATGTGTTTCATTAAATATAATCTTAATATCTTTTATCTGATATAGTTTATTAAATAAGCTGCAACTGGCATTTTATTAATTTGCTACTTTTGTTATTACTGTCACAAATTGGAAAATTCTTACAATGATTTTTCTTTTCATTTAAACAAGATGTATCCCCACCTCCTTTTCTTTTGGAACTTTTTGACTTATGCACTGTTTGTGGAGCTTTCTATGCAGCAATGAGCAGAAATCTGCTTTAATATGACACCTGATGTCTTTATGATTAAATTTATAATTTACCAATTAGAAAATTCTTTCTTTGACTAAATATATAATATATCTGTTAAACATTTTGTGTTTGTGACTAAATTTATATTTTACGTATTAGAAATTTTGTCTTTCTGAATAATTTTTTTATTTATTATGCAATCAGGAATTCTCACTCTATATTAAAATTGTATGTGAAAGTATTTGTGTTAAAATGTATTTTTATTATTTGTATTAAAATGTAAATTTAATATTTTTAATGAAATTAGCATAACAAAATACATTAGAAATTTTCTTTAAAAAAGAAAAAAAAAATCATTGCATCATCTTATTATTGAATGAAAATAAACAAATTTTTGATTTTGTAATTTCTACTTTTTTAATCCCTTTACATTTTATTTTCTGCAAATCTTTGGTTGTAATACCCCCAACAAACACACATCTCATGTTGCTATTTTTTTTTTTTTTTGCTCTTATGTATTGTATTATCTACTGCTACTTTATACTCTGCTTAGTTTGCATCTATTAATTATTTTAATATTGATATTTTACAAAATTAAAGTATGTTATCTGTTATTTTTCTCCTCCTTTTGTTTACTCATAATAATTTCTATTTTATTTTTGTTTCTTGTTCATTTATAAACAATAAAAGTTTAATTATATTAGCTTGTTATGCATATCTGTTTCTAAAGAGTGTATTGGAGACATATAATAAAGTAATAAGCATATTATTAAACTTCAGTATTCTATGATATCTCAAGATCCTATAAACAGAACAAAACAATTGATTTGAATATTTGCAAATAATTAAAATTCTAAACATGTAACCAACTTACCTGCTCTCCGCCGCCACTTTTTTTTTCTTATTAATAAAAGAAGACACCTATCATTCTAACATAATTTTTGTATACTAATTTTTGTTTTATTTAATCACAGAATGTTTTGCATTAAATAAATCAAAAATTACTATAAGAAATTTTGGGATATGATAGTTTTTTTAATAAAAAAGGGGGCAAATTGACAACACTGTTTTTGTATGCAAAAAGTCACTATATGAAAGTCACATTTATTTTATCGAATGTGTTATATTATCACAGAATGTCTGACATTAGAAAGAAACAAAAATTACTATAAAAAATTCAAGAAGAGTTGTAATTTTTTTTTTTTTAAATAAAAAAAGAGCAAATTAGCAGCACTCTTACTATGTGCAGAGACGCACTACATAAAAAACTTTAAATTTTGAAAGATTTTGGATAGATATATATGTAAGTAATAACTTGTGATTAAATAAGTTATTTTAATGTAAATATTTTTTTTAGTTTTTAGAAACTATGTCAGAAATGGTGAAACATGGTATTGAAAAGGCTAACAAAGAGCTTATTAAAGAAAATGAAGAAAAGTTAATGCAAGAGGTAGTATTTCACTTTTTCATAATATATTGAGAATGCTTTAAGTTAAATAGTTTTGTAGAAATAGTGAAATGTAAATAATGAAGCTTTCTGTTCAATTTTAAATAGCCATTTTCCATTTTATTGTGTTCATTGTACATCTTATGAAAAACAATGTTTAGAAACCATTGGTTAGGAAAAGCGTGATAACAAATATTGAAAACTAGGGAAATAAAACTAAGTGAATAGATGTATTAAAAATGCACATTTTTATTTATTTATTTATTTATTTTTTCCCCCATTTGAAAGACTGATATACTATTGATTTTACGGTTTTTTTTTTTTCTCCCAAATGTTATTTAAAATAAAAATAAAATTGAAACTTATGCTTTTTATGCATTTTGAGTAAACATCTTTTGTGATTTTACTATCATTTTAACTTTGAAATAAATAGATTTTATCTTCCTCTCTCCTTTCTCTCTCCCCCCCCCTTTTTTTAGTAATATATATTTTTGAATTTTTTCTAGATATTTGTAAGTACATTCTTTGCAAATCTGACATAATTTCTATGATCAAACATAGAATTTGTTTTTATTTAAATGAAAAAGTATTATAAACTGACTTTAGTCAATCTGTGTTGTTCATCTTCTATTAATCATACTTATTCACACTGTAGAGCTTTAACAGAATTAAAAAAAAAAAAAAAAAAAAAAAAAAAAAAAAAAAAAAAGTATGTGAGTAAGAATACATAAAAGTTAAACAAAAAGAAGAAAGATAAATATCAGGTAAGACTTTTTAACAATGACACATTTAATAAGCTCAGTGATAATAATTTGTTGAAATCTGAAATCTTTGTGTTCCACTAATGCATGTTTCTACGAGAACCAAAGTAACATTCATTGACTTTTTTGGGTGACAAGATGATTTTTCTAAGTTGCACAAAAAACTATTTATATTTTTGTTTTTAGAATATTTAATTATTCTTAATAGTGCCATATTTTAATGCTTTTTCTAAAAATTATTAGTATCTAATAAATTCTGCACATTATTTTGTAGTATGGTGTAAGTCAAAGAGAGCAGGGAAATAAAGAACAGTTTCAACATAAAATATATAATAGTGTATAAAAACAAAATGCAAGAATTTTTTTATAAATTTTTCAATTTTCAGATTAAAGATCTGCTCTTTGTAGCTTTCCAATATTTTTTTTTGCATCACAATACCTTGGAACTGAAATATACAATGAGCTAAATCTGACCACTCAACATATAATACATTAGAAAGTTTAACTTCTTTAACATCCCACCAGTGATGACAGAATGTTAAGCTGTTTTATTCAAAATAGCTACGAATTTTTTGACTAGTAATTTGCCTTTTTTAAAATCCTAGAATGTCTTTATTAAAAATAAAGATAATTACTATTTTGAAATAGTGATTGATATTTTGAATAAAAAACAATCTCTATTTGTTGCCACAACATGGCAATATAGATTGTGCTAGTGTGTTCATGCAATATGTATTATTTGCATCAATCATAAATAAATAAACAGGAAAAATGTAAAAGGTTTGGCAGCTACAGATACTTATTGATGGGCCACTTATTTGACATGCCTGATCTACTTTACTTTAAAACACCAGGTCAAATTTACTGATATACAGTCGGCCCTCCTTAATCGGGTAACGGATAAACAAATACCCCACTTGTAGAAATAAAATCTTCTAGAACCTAATTTTTTCCCATAGAGGCAATGTTAAAATTCCCCACTTATTTGAATTATTTTTCCAGATAATGCAATAATAGCTAATCTGGTGTAACAAATATTTTTCTTTGTAAAGGTCTTTTTTTTTTTCAAAAACTTCAAACCACCAAAACACATGTTTTTTGTTTTTAAGGTTCTGAAGTAGAAAAATATGAACGCCAAAAGAAAAGATTTAAGTTTGTGCGATAAATTTAAGGTTTTGAATGCCATAAAGCACAAAAAAACACAAATTGAAATCTCTCAAGAGTTTCAAATTTCTCAGTTTTAAGTCTCGACCATTAAGAAAAATGCTATAAAATTGAAAAAGAATGGAGAAACAATAGAAACCTACATCAAAAAATGGAAAAGAAAATTTAATGACGATCTGGACAATGTTGTGTTGGAATGGTTTCATTCAAAAAGAAGCAAAGGAGCTTTAATAAATGAGATAATGATTATACAGAAAACCAAAGAAATTGGAAAGATTCTATTAATGAGAATTTTTCAGCATCTAATGGATTGTTATATAGATTTCAACAAAGACACAATTTAACACTTAAGAAATTTATATGGACAATCTGGTTCTGTAAACGATGCAGTTTGTGACGAATGGATTGAAGAAACTTTACATCCAATTCTTGCTGAGTACAAACCATGCAATATTTTTAATTGTAAGGAAACAAATCTGCTGTATAGAACTATGCCAAAAGAAACAATTGCAAAAAGAAAAAAATAATTATACAGATTTAAAATAAGTAAATATCGGGTAACTGTGCTACTCTGTGTTAATCAAACGAGAGATGAAAAGCTTCAACTTCTTGTTATTGGCAGAAGCAAACAGCCTAGATCTCTAAAAAATGTAAAAAAATATCCTGTTACAAATGGTTACTCACAGAATGGTTGGATAACAAAGCATATTTTTGCAAGTTGGCTGACAAAATTAGACCTAAACATGAAAAAGCAAAATAGAAAAATTGCCCTATTAATGGATAATGTTGACAATCACTAACAAAGAACTCAATTGACTGAATAATATCAGAGTAGAATTTTTGCCTGTAAATATGACAGCCAAAATACATCCTCTTGATCATGGAATCGTAAGATCATTCAAGGTGTTTTATAGATGTAAGATTATAAATGAGCTTCTCCATATTTTTGACTTAGAAACAAAGAACTGTAACAAAGCATTTTACTGTCTTTCGAAAAAAACAAAAAAAAAAATTATTTTGCATTTCTGCAACAAATTTTTTAATAATGTTCCTGTAAGTATAATTAAAAACAGTTTTTAAAAAATGAAATTTTTAAAGCCTAAATCTGATGAAGATGATTGTTGGGATACAGAAACTGATATAAAAGCTCAATAAACTCCAAATTACACAAGAATAACTTTTGGAATTTATAGAATTTGAGAAAAATGAGGCTACAGAAACTGATGAGGTGTCAGAATCATCTGCTTGCACAGAAGATAATAAAAATAATAAAGCTGTAATAGATCTTCCCCTATTCTTGAGTGAAGTACTGAAATCATCATCAATTACATAAAGACATTTTGAAGCTCAAGGTAGAGATTATAAAATATTATATGGTTTGGAAAAAGAACTGCAGAAATGTGTGCAAAAAATATAAAATAAACAATCAACTGTATTGGATTTTTTCAAAAAAATATAGTGAGGTAAGCGATAAAACCAAAATATTCATCATGTAATTTAACTGAATATGTATTATAATGCTTAATATAAGAATTTTTATTTCATTTTGTAGTTCTCTCTTTTGTAAGAAAATAAGTTTACAATTAAAATAATTGTTTTTTTAACTGCTATAGATTATTAATTAGATTTTAAGATATTATTAATGATTTGGTAAGGTAGAATAAATTTCTCCACTTAAATATTCTTGCTTAGTCAAATAACAGATATTGGAACTACACTTATTCCTTTAGGCGGGGCTGACTGTATTTCATTCGACCCAAGGTTTGTTTGGAGAAACTAAACTGCAGAGATTGCAAAGCCTGCTTGTTATAAAATATTTGCGTGTAATATTAGTTTCCTTCTTTCTAACTTTCTTTTTGATTTTTCTATGTTTAATATAATTTTACAAATTTATAGTCTCAATCTGAATTTTCTACTCCATAATAAATTTATTATAGTTATACTGTTGTATTTTATATTATTCCAGAATTTCTACTATTTTTAATTTGATTTTTACCATGTCAGTATGTTATTTCCATCTTCAAGCTTGTTATTATCTAAGAGAAATTGCAAATACTTTGTCAAATAAATAAATCAATAAAATAAAATAAAGGATAAAAAACAAACAAATAAAAATATTTGTTGTTTTTTAGAAATTTAGAATTGTGTTTTTAAAAACTTTAAAAATATTTTTAAATTATACTTTTTAAAAATATATATATTTAAAACAAACTATGTTATTTAATACAATTTTTTCTGCAGTTGATCGTTATTATTTTAATGTATTTTTTTTCCTTTTTAAAGTCGCAATTTTAAAATACAAATAAAACTTGTTTGTGACGTGGATAAACATTCATGAATGTAGTTGAATCACAGTGTCAAAAATAAAAAAAAAACCTAAGCCAGGCATACTAGAGAAGGGGGCGGGGAGGTCATAGGAAGGTATTTAAAAAATTTATTTAGTCTAAAATATAAGATATTGCATTCAAAGCTGAAATAGTGTTTGTTCAGAATTTTAAAGACATTATTATGATATTTCCAACAAATTTTATTTATTTTGTGTAAAGTAACCGAGAAGTGCTCGAAAGCAGAGTTATTTGGTGATTTATTGTCATACATATTATCATACCTACTGTCATATATATTGTCAGCTGCATTCTAAAATATTGAGCATCTGGCTATTGTTGCTTGAACATGGGCACTTTGTGTAGTTATCATGATATGATTATAATACTCATAAAGGAAGATAAATTGTTGAATTATCTGCAGTAATGTTAAAATTATAAATGAATTTTCAAGTTTGACTTAAAGTTAGGCACCTCATATTTTTAACTAAATAAGGGGAGTGTTTCCATGTAATTTGTGCTTTCACATGTGTATTATAACTTTGTAATTTTTGTGTGATACTTTAGAGTTCCCTTTATAGAATCACAAGCATTTGTTTGGCACATGCATATGCACCTTAAAATTAACTGATAGCAGGGACATAAACGATCCTTGTTGCGTAGCGGGGTGTAGACTCGTAAATTTCAGACTCCAAGAAGGAAAATTTCCGAGTACTAAGAAAAATAAAATACTGACTATTACATATATACACATACATGTATGTATGTGTATATACACACACATATATATAATGTCATGTATTAAATTCATAAAATCTTGACGGTTTATGAAAGATTGTGTTTTTTTTTTGTAGTCGCCAAATCCAGTCAACTTGCATTAAATTCTTGATAATAGCTGATATCAGAATTTAAATTGAGAACACAATGTGGTTGTTTTGCAGTCGTTCTACTAATCTATACGGTCAGAGCATAAGTGTAGAAAAGCAGTGGATTCGATAATTCAGTGATTTTTCCATCAGAAATGGAGCCAGTTTGTTGTTGTAAGTCGTTTATTCATCAAACCAGAAAAATTAAAATGAGTCTTACATATGAAAAAATTCGTTAAGCCTTCATTCTTTGGGATGAATCTCTGTCATAATCTCTATGTCATACTATATGATTTTCAAAAGAAAATTTAAAAATATGCAAGAGTCGTAGACAGGAGATAATGTATGTCGAAATACTTAAAAAACAAGACAGAAATCTGAACTCCAAAGTCACTGCATCTGCTTTTTGTTAGATTCGCAGATCATGACAGATATCAACACAAGCCAATTAGTGAAAGGAGCACTTTTAGAGATTGGTTGTGAGCTAATGACTCGAGGGGGGGGGGGGGGCTTAAGGAACCCATACGTAGCATGGTGTTTTTGAAGTAAAAAGCCTAGCTTTGAAAAGACCGAAGAAAAGACGTGGGGACATTGATTCCTGGAATTAAGATTGGAAATAAAAATAACAAAATAGCTTTTCAAACATTCAAAAATAAAAACTACCTTCTCTCAGAATATTATAGATTGGGCAACTGATAAAATTTATAAAGGACTAAAAACTTTAGATTAAATAAGATATTTATTAATATACACGTTTTAAAATTAAAGGGAAATTTAATCGAAACAAATATTAGGTATTATTAAAAAATGGGGAAATAAATAATATGCCAGAAATTTAGAATAATTTAAATGAATATTGCCAAATGAAATGTAACACACACACACACACACACATATATATATATTTATATATATACTGGGATCTTTCGCCCACTACGTTAGTCTGTTTTCCCAAAAGATAATTAAATAAAATGAAATAACACATATAAAATTAAAATAAAACTACATTTTCTTAACATCTAATTATCCATTACTATTGTCTTATTTGTATAATTTTACATTATCCCCTTCAAAGTCGATATTGGCAAAAGAATAGTTCTAAAATCATTGAAGTACTGTAATTAACAATTTTTTGGTAGGTTTGTTACACTGAGTTTCTCGCTCCTACCTAAAATTTGTGCTTAGATATGTTGAAACGACCTAAAACTTACCATTATCCCATTAAACAACATTACTTGAGAATTTCCAAAATCAATAAAATATATATTTAAGTGTATTTTAGTAGATTAGTTATTCTGAATCTCATCATTAATCTAAAACAGAAATATTGCGAAATGATCTAAGAGTTTCAACCCTGCCCCCCTTTAATCCTCTTAAAGGCAGGAGAATTTCTAAAATATCTGAAATGCATGTTAAATTACTTTTAAATTAGCTTGTTATTTTGTATTTCATGCCCCTACTTAAAACTGCTGCCAGGATATGGCCAAATGTTTTAGAATTTTTGACTCCCTTTAACTTTCTTAAAGGGCAATTTCTGAAATTCTGAAATATGTGCTTATTTATTTAGTGGTTTTTTCATTAATTCCACACTTCTATTTAAAACGGCTGATGAGATATACCAAATATTAAAAAAATTTCGACCTCCTTTACCTTTATAGGGGAAGAATTTCTAATATACTAAAATACGTTATTTGTTTAGCAGATTTACTTCCTTTAATTTCATGTTCCTACCTAAAAATGACTATAGAAATATGGCTAGTTGATCTATAAAACGATGTCTCCAAAAAACTGAATTACACAGCCTGCATTGCATTTTTTTGTTTTTGCATTTAGGAGGTGGCATAATTGATGCAGAAAATATTGAATTATTAAATATATAAAAAAATATTCTCAGCAGTAGCAACATATAACGATTAACTGTCTTAACGATTTCTTACTATATGATCATAGGCTAGAATACTAATGGTTTAAGCAGAATAGGGATAAATATTAAGAAGATTGGTTGTAAGGGATTCGTAAGGATGTCCATTGTGGCGCAAGGGTAGTTTTGTATTGTAACTGATACTTGGGAAGGGTTCCAGTCATCTGAATGTGCCAAAGCATTACCTGGAAAAGAAAACAATGTTCTATCTCTTTAAGTTTCAGCAATGAGTTAAAATCTTTTTAGCGTTTCTTTTATGAGTAAAACTGAAATTTGATTGCTCAAAAACTACTTTAAAGACAAAAATTTGTCATTTTTTTTTTTTTTAATTTAAGTTTATAATGTTTTCTAATGGCATACTTCAATCTACGTAAAAATTTGGTGTCATGTCTGTTTTTTTCGTCTAAAGAAAATGTAGTTATAATAATATGAAAAAAATTCGAATACAATTGATTAAGAAAAAAGAAAACGAACGAATTAGTTCTGATAGAAATAAAGTCATATAGATTGAAAAATATCCAGATTAATTCATGGTAAAAATTCAAAGTATTTGGGTGTTTTCAATTTTCATCCATCTATTTTGACTAAAATTACATAAAGTAAACAAAATTCACATTAAAAAATAGTTAGTAGAAAAAATAAAACGATAATTATTTTCTATTAAAATTAAATTTGTGAGCTTGGAAAACATCCAGACAGATAAGGAAAAGCACTAAATATTTGCAACTCATTTTTTAATTTTCATTAGAAGAAAATTATACCTAAATTTGGTGATTTCTATCTAAATTTAAAGTTTGAGAAGAAGTAGAAGTTTCATCACTTCAATCAGCATATCTTAAAATTTCCGTATCAAAGTAAAAATTTTTTGGTAATACAGCAGAATCTCGATATTTCGAAATCAAAGTGCACAAAAAAAAATCGGAATATCAAGATTTTTTATCAAAATTTGTATTTAAGTCTTTTTTCGTCATACCAAAGTTTTTGAGTTCACAATATTCAACAAATCAAAGTTTATCTGTATAGTTTTATCAAAAAAAGAAAATCTGAAATATTTCCGACTAAAAACAAATTTATGTGTGTTTTTTCAAAATTGTTTTTTTTTTCTTCTAATTAAAAGCTACAGTAAAAAAATTTCTCCAATTCATAAGTTTTTACAATTTAATATATATACAGGGTGATTCTAAATTTTCTTTTACAATAAAAGAGGGGTGATAGTACACATAAAGACAAACAATAATAAATAGGAGACCAAGGGTCCAAAACGTTTTCCAAAGGAGATAGCCGCCATTAAAGTTTAGGGCCAAAATTTCAAATAATCGTAAAAAACGGAAAAATTGGTCGATTGATTTGTGGTTTTCACTAAAATTATTCTTTATGTCGGCATTTTCTTGAAATTAAATAATAAAGATAAATTTCAAAAAATGCCGATAGAGGGCGCTTTAGACTTTGGAGTAATGAACAACTATTTTTTGCCGGTATTTTTTGCATCTCATTAAATGTTTTCGTAAGCTTAGACTTAAATTTTGAGCTCAAAATCTGAATAGTGGGAGTGGTTAAGTAGCACAAACTCAACTGTGTTCAGAGGCTTCAAATTTCAAATGATTATAAAAAACGGAAAAATTGGTTCATTGATTTACAGTTTTCCCTAAAACTATTCTTTATGTCGGTATTTTCTTAAAAATAAATTATAAAGATAATTTTCAAAAAATGCCGATAGAGGGCGCTTTAGACTTTGGAGTAACGAACAACTCTTTTTTGGCGTTATTTTTTGCATCTTATTAAATGCTTTCGTAAGCTTAGACTTAAATTTTGAGCTCAAAATCTGAATAGTTGGGAGTGGTTAAATAGACAAACTGAACTGTGTTCAGAGGGTTCAAATTTCAAATCTCTATAAATAAAAGGAATTCTGAGGATAATTAATTAATTAATTGAGGCACAGGGGAAAGCAAATCTTGGCAATGCGCCAACTCGGTCCAGAGGAAGCAAATCTTGGCAATGCGCCAACTCGGTCCAGAGGAAGCAAATCTTGGCAATGCGCCAACTCGTCTAATTAATAAATATTTTCAAACATATCTGCCGGAAACTGACGAGACATGGCACAGAAACGTGAATGTGAGGGGTTGTAGAACTGGCATTCAGATAGTCTTCGGGCTACTGAGGGCGGGCAACCGTCTAGTGATTATAAAAAACGAAAAAATTGGTTGATTTGTTTGCGGTTTTCGCTAAAACTAATTTTTAAATGAGCATTTTCTTGAAAAAAAATTTTAAAGATAAATTTCACAAAATGCCGATAGAGGGCGCCTTAGACTTTGGAGTAGCGTACAACTATTTTTAACTGTTATTTTTTAATCTCATTAAATGCTTTCAAATGCATAAACTTAAATTTTAAGCTCAAATTCTGAATCGTTGGGAGTGTTTAAGTAGCGAAAAATTGAATTGTGTTCGTGGAAGGGGAAAGGGTTAAATTTCAACTCCTGACACTTCAATTTGTGCTACTTAATTACTCCTAATTATTCAGATTTTGAGCTCAAAATTTAAGTTTAAATCTAAGCTTCCAAAAACATTTAATAAGTTTTTGCAAGCATTTAATTAGAACAAAAAATAATGGTTAAAATTAATTATTGGTTACTCTGAAGTTTAAGGCGCCCTCTAATGGAAGTTTTTTTAATTTATCTTTAAAATTTATTTTCAAGAAGATACTGACTTAAAGAATAGTTTTATTTTAAACCGCAAACGAATCGACAAATTTTTCCATTTTCTATAATTATTTTAAGTTTGAACACCCCCCCCCCCCCCCCCTTAAACACAGTTCAGTTTGTGCTACTTAACTACTCCCTACCATTCAGATTTTGAGCTCAAAATTTAAGTTTAAGTCTAAGCTTCCGAAAACATTTCATGATATGCAAAAAATAACGGCAAAATAGTTGTTCTTTACTCCAAAGTCTAAAGTGCCCTCTATCGACATTTTTTAAAATTTATCTTTATAATTTATTTTTAAGAAAATACCGACATAAAGAATAGTTTTAGTAAAAACCGCAAATCAATGAACCAATTTTTCCTTTTTTTCTATAATCATTTGAAATTTGAACCCTCTGAACACAGTTCAGTTTGTGCTACTTAACTACTGCCACTTTCAGATTTTGAGCTCAAAATTTGAGTTTAAGCTTACGAAAACATTTAATGAGATGCATAAAATACCGGCAAAAAATAGTTGTTCGTTACTCCAAAGTCTAAAGCGCCCTCTATCGGCATTTTTTGAAATTTATCTTTATAATTTAATTTCAAGAAAATGCCGACATAAAGGTTAATTTTACTGAAAACTGCAAATCAATCGACCGATTTTTCCATTTTTTATGTTTATTTGAAATTTTGGTCCGTAAATTTTAATGGCGGCTATCTCCTTTGGAAAACAATTTGGACCCTTGGTCTCCTATTTAATATTGTTTGTCTTTACGTGTACTACAACCCTGTATATATATTGTTTCCGACTAAACGTACATTTTTCCGATCAAATGGGAGTTTTTCCAACTGACTTTTTCATTTTTTCAATTTGTAAATCCTCATAGGTAAATACCATTTTCTCGACTAAACATACATTTTCCCTATCAAACGGGAATTTTTCTGACTGATTTTTTCGTTTTTCCAATTTGTAAGTCATTATAGTAAATTACTTTTTCTGACTAAACGAAGATTTTTCCAATTTCTAAGTCCTTATAGGTAAATACCATTTTTAAGACTAAATGTACATTTTCCCTACCGAATAGGAATTTTTCCGACTGATTTTTCCATTTTTCCAATTTCTAAGTAGTTATAGTACATAACATTTTTCCGACTAAACGAACATTTTGTTGACTGATTTTTTTCCGTTTATAAGTTTTTATAGATAAATACCATTTTTTTCCGACTAAACATACATTTTTTCTATCGAATGGGAATTTTCCCGACTGATTTTTTTGTTTTTCCAATTTGAAAGTCATTATAGTAAATAAATTTTTTCCGACTAAACGAACATTTTCCCGATTTCTAAGTCCTTATAGGTAAATACATGTAAGACTAAACGTACATTTACCTTATCGAATGAAATTTTTCCGACTGATCTTTTCATTGTTCCAATTTCTAAGTCTTTATAGTACATAATATTTTCCTGACTAAACAGAAATTTCCTGACTGATTTTTTTTGTTTTTTCTATTTATAAGTTTTTATAGATAATTACCATTTTTTTCCCAGCTAAGTGTATTGTTATACCGATGAACATGAAATTTTCAGACTGATTTTCCTGAGGGGGGTGGAGGTGTATATTTAATATATATATATATATATATATTGTTTCCGACTAAATGTACATTTTCCCCACTGACTGGGGGGGGAGGTGTGCCCCCCCCCCCCCCGGGATTTACGCCCCTGACTGATAGGAACTATAAGATTTGTATTATTAACATTCTTTAGTCTTGACAATTTTATGAAATAATAATTTCGTAGATCTCATTAAATGAAATAGTGTGATGTACTGTATCAGAAATTAAATATAGAATATTAAGAAAATTAGCAGATAAATTTTCTGCTTTTTATTCAATATGTTTTTCTTAAAATATTATTCACTGATAGTATATATGTATTATTAGCTTTACATATGTTCTTCATCTCTCTCTTGTAGGGTATTTTGAAGCAAGTTCCTGTTTTAAGTTCTTTAGTCTCATGGTGGTATCCTACATCCAGTGAAGCTGGTATTAAAGGAAGAAGTTTTAATTTAGCTTCAGGTATAATTTACTCATTTAAATTAGATCTTACCTTCCACAAATACTGCCTGTTACATTTATTTAGCTGCCATTAATTTTAATAACAATGATTTTTTCTTGTTTTTAAAATTGTTAAATCATCTGTAATTATGGTATTAAATCTGTAATTATGTATTTATCTGTATGAATTTTTATTGTAGAATAAGTCTGAAATTGTTTATTAAATGTGGCAAATGAAGTGTGTTCATATTATAGCTAGTTTTATAAATATTTAGATCTTGATGCTGCAGCTTTTGCATTCTTATGCAGAAATGCATGACTACAAAATTTATCACGATTCTGTATATTAAATTCAGTAACATAGAAAAAATGACTCTGCCTCAAATATGACATAATTACCATGGAAACCTATAATTGTTATGTATCGTGGAATATCATTGAATTAGATTAACAAGTTATATTGTTCCTTAGTAGATTGATAATAAGTTTCAATAACCTGCTATTTTTGTATTGTATTGCCCGTTATTATGTTTACTGCCAAAAGACATTTTAATTAAAAGACTTTTAAATGAAATGTTTGAAATAAGTTTAGGAAGTTAATACAGATATTTATTTTTTTACTTCAATAAATTTATGCTATTGAAATCTATTTACATGATAAAAATTCAATTTCTGTGTTACAAAAACTTACCTAGTTACTATTTGAAACTTACCTAGTTACTATTACCTAGTTTAAATTTCATCAATTTTCAGTATTTTCTGGCAGTAAAAACATGTTTTTTTCATTTTTAGTGAGATAAAACACTGAAAGTTCATTAAACTTAGGAGTAATTCCTGTAGACTGCATGTAAATTATAGATTTTTATAAATATGGTAAAAATATGCTTGTCTGATAAATATATAACATTCCTCAATCTTCTTTTTTTTTAAATACAAGTGTATTAATTGGAGTTTCTTTATTAATAGGCACCATAGAGAGTACAGAAAATATATACAAATACCATATGCAGATAAAAGAGGGATCCAAATCTCCTCCTGGCACTGCTAAAGTTATTGTTCCTTCCAATTCTAGTCAAAATTCTATTTCTTCTGACCAAAACAGAAGTACGTCAGCAAGTAGTTAAAAATTATTCCTGAAAGATTTTAATAAAGATGTGTAAAAAGAAGACCCAACTAATTTGCCAATCTTCCATTTCTGCACATTAAATTAACAGCTATATTTAATTTCTGTTTTGTGTGAATTAAAAAGGTGTACTTTACAGGACTTGAAACATCTAAAATATTCAAAAACTTTTAAGAAAATTTTTATGATCAAATTTTGGAAAATGTGTAATATGATTGTTGCTCTATCTTAATTTGTTTCAAAGATCATAAAACATGTTTTTTGTACATATAAATTTTCTTGTTTTTGTGTATTTGATTTTGGTATTGTTGAAAATTGTTAATTTTTATTAATGTTTAATATATTTTGCTTATTACTATAAATAAAATAGGTTTTAAAATGTCAGAGAGTACAATTAAAGCTATCCTTGAAAAGAAAAAGAAAAACAGTTTAATTTAAAAGTAGAATTTAGGGTAAAGCGAAAAAGTGTCTGTAGTATGATTATGTTGTAAAAAAATATCTTTTAATAGGCTTTGTAATCTTTGAATGCACTGCAAAAAAACTTTTCGATGTATC
Organism: Maratus speculifer; assembly: GCA_964019185.1. Lineage (NCBI taxonomy): Eukaryota > Metazoa > Arthropoda > Arachnida > Araneae > Salticidae > Maratus > Maratus speculifer. Next base: position 183,547,607 of record OZ025301.1, read on the forward strand.
ATTCTTTTGCTTTTCAAGATTATGGATGGCAAATTTTTGATACCCTAACAAATTGTGCTATTTATATAATTTTAATTACAGCTGCATTTAAAATTATGTTTATTTTCCTGATTAATTTTTCACTATTAATATATTGTGTAAATTCTTGCTAAAAACATTTTTTAGAAAGTACATTTTTTCAGTTAAAAATTAAAGTTTCATCATTTGGTTGTAACCTTAGAGTGTTGCATGTAATATATTTATTAAGTTTGAAAATAATTTACCAGTGAATAATTCTTTTCTTTTTTTTTTTTTTTTTCTTCTTCATTTGAAAACGATTTTACAAATAAAATATTTAACAGGACTGGATCCTAGCCATTGAATATTGGTCAAATGTTCTTTCTGTTTTTTTCTCCATAAGTTTTTATTTTACTTATGTTAATTATATTTAGATTTACTCACTCTTTACAGTGTGATAGTTGGTGTTTTGAATATATTTTATGTGTAGAATTTTAATATTTCTAAATGTGTATGTTATTAAATATAATGGAATTTTACTTATATGTGGTTATTATTATTTTTTTAATCTGTGCTTAAGCTATTTGATTTTGAAATGAGTTTTTCAGCTAAATGAAAAATAATTTTTAAAGTACTTTTTTTAAAAAAAAGCTGGAAATAAATATACAAAAAAGTGGTTGACTAAGCTAGTGTAAAGTGTTGTGAAACTCCCTTTATATAATATATATATATATTTAAAGTATGTTTATCCAGTAGCAGAAAGTTCAAGATGGGAGATGGTGCTGCAGATTTTTCCCCCTCTTTTTCAGATTACTTTTCCATTGAACCTTTACCTCAGTTTATATTATGTCTAGCTCTTTATTACTTAATACAAAAACTTAAGATTATTATTAATAATAAATCAATAAAAGGCATAAAGACATCACATGTAAATTATTCTTTGAATTAAGGCTTCATTTGTAAAACATTTTGCCTGCAGATTATTTTCTGCCTCTGAAGAATCTGTCACTGACACTTGGAGAATTTTCTGCTACTGGAATATTTCAGTTTTAAAGACCATTTTTATAAAAAATTTAATTCAGCAAAATTTCTAAATTAATGTGTTAATACATAACTTAAGTGACGATATTCCTATAAATTTTAAGCATTTATAATTAACTTGTATTATGTACATTTTTTTTCTTTTATCAAATTCATATAAGCAAGATTCTATTGTATTTATATTGAGTGTTGATTAATTATATATTTAAATAATTAGCTTAAGCTTTAAATAATTATCACATTCTTGCCTTTTTTGTACTAGTCACTCATTCTTATTATATGTAAATGTCACTGTATTTTAAGCATCCAGTCTTTGAATTTTTATTTATTGGTGATTTTTGTCATTGAAAATTATACTTAAAGGATTTTGCAATTTGCATAGTATAAGACTTGAAAGTTCAAATAACTTATTAATAATTACCAGAAAGATTATTTATGAATGTTAATTTAAAATTTAAGTTTTTTGATGATTTAATAAATAAACCTAAAATGTTTGATGTAGAGTCTTCTAGGTTTCTGCCTTAGCTTGGGCCTGTTGTAATATGCAGAATTTTCATGTGTTTCTTGATTATAAGTCTTTATGCCTATTAAATATTCTATAGATATCCTTTTTATCTTTCCATGGATTTTCATTTTATCATTTCTGAGTTATTTTCTTACTTTGGTAGTTTTTGAAATCACATTTGCTATTCTTATTCTCCATACTCTCTATATTTTCATTTCAGACTCACTGAATTAATTGAAATTTAGCATATTAATGTTGTTTAAGCTTTGATTAGTTGAGTGAACTTACTTGCCATTTTAGTAACATTGTCTATTGTTGAAATAATAATTAAAATAATTGAAAGAATCTATCACCAAATAAATAAATGCATTGAAAATTTAAGAATAACAATTTTTAAGGTTCTATGTATTAACGTTGCATTTAAAATTAATTTTCAAAAATCAACAATCTTAAATTAAAAATCTAGATAATTCTCCAAATTTATTGTTGTTTTCTGCCGCCAATTATTTTCCTATTCTTTTTTAAATTTATAGTTTTAATTTTGATGCAGTTATGTCTAACTTCTTATTTGAAAGAAATTATTTACATTTCACATATTAAAAACAGTTTTTGTCTCGTATTTGTTATTAAATAAATCACTAATTCTGATAGATTTATTAACTTTTCCCCCCCATTGAGCCACCTTTGCTACAAATGAACTTTCACTTCCAACTTTAGTCCCTATTTGCACAAGTTTTCAATCTGATATATATAAAAATGTATATATTTCAATACATTGTTCAGATTTGGGGATATTATCTCCTATATGTTTGTATATGTGGGACAAATAAAGTAGAACATTAATTATCCAGATTAAATTTATGATTGGTAGTAATAATATTCCAAAGGACCAATTAATGATTTAAATGCAGCATTTAATTGAATTCTTATTTTTAAATACTTTCAAAGCCAATTAGACAGTAACAATCTCCTTAGTTTCACATTACTGGAGAATTATATTTATGCATGATACTTTCCATTCTAGCAAAAAATTAATATTGTTATTTCATTTTCTGAATAATAATAATAAACAGCATTATAAATTAGTACATTGTTTCACATTAGTACATTGTTTTTTAAATTCAAAGAATGAAACATTAAAATTATGCCATTAATCTTTATTTTTTATTTATTTTTGTATGCTTAAAAATTATCAGCTTCAGAAATGGAAAAAAAAAAAAAAAATAGACTACATCTACTTTCATTTTTCCTGCCGAATTCTGCTGTCCATCAAAAAATATATTAACTCTTTAGAAAAATAATTTGTTTACAAAACTCTCTTTTTTACAATTTTTTTTATATAAGTTAGAAAATACAAAATAAATAAATAATAATAATAAATACAACTATATCTACATTAATTTTTATTATGAAAACCAAAATTTATTTTAACATATTAACCGTCTCTCTCCCTTTCCATATATATATGTATATATATATATTTAAATATATTTGATTGTAGCCAATGGGGAGGGGAAGGGGGTGTCAGCTCTTTTTATTTAGATTTTCATTTAAAAACATAAAGTCACTCAGTACTTATTTTTTTATATATTTAAGGCTGTTATCATGGAGTCAGACAATATTGGGAGGTGTGTGTGTGTGTGGGGGGGGGGGGGGGCAGCTAGTTGTAATATACATTTTTTGTGGGGGAAGCTTTTCCCCCCCCCCTTCCCTTTAAAAAATGAAAGTACTTTAAAAAATATATAGAGACAACAACTATGCAGGTAGGATATTTATGTTTAGCCACTTTCTTTATAACCAATCGTATATTATCTAATTTCTTGATAATAAACGAATAGTACTATTGTACTAATATTGGTTTACTTTTACTTCCTTTAATTTTTTGAAATAAAATTATTGAATGATTATAAATAAATTGCTTAGGAATTGCTGGTGAGATTTAAAATAAATATATATTTATCAAGTATTTGTAATTCTTAAATGTATTTTATCTAATATCTTTTCCTGTGACATTCTCAAGTAATTTAATCTTGATGAAAGTTTCTTATTATTTTTTATAAAGATATAAAAAATTCAACACCTTAAAGTCCGTTTATATATTTCTTTGCATTTAAAAGTCGGTAATGAATTATAAAAATACTTTTTTGTAAACCACAATTTTTCAAAATATTGTTTCATAATATATTGTATATGCATTTTCTTAAGTCTTCATTAATGATTGAGTGGCTTTATAAATTCACTGGATATGAACACTATTCAAAAGTTTAATTTTATAAAATGTGTGGGAGCAGTTTATATTGATATATTATTTAGTTGATATTTTATTGTTTATCAAATCCCATAAACTCTCCTTGTGGCTGCAACCTTGACTGAAGTGCATTGAACAAATTCTATTTGTAAACCATTTCTAGATTTGCTGTTATCTGTAATGTACGGTATTTTAAAATATATCAGGAGTTCTACTGATGCCTATTTTTATATTTTATTTATGTCATTATTTACAAATAAATAGATTTTTCCTTATAGATTTCCTGCCATATTTTTCAGAAATCTGTGACAAAAATTGTTATAAATAGTGATTAAAAGAAAAAAAAGGGTATGAAATAATCCTAGCATATACTGATAGAAAAAGGTAGCTTCTTTATGTTAATTCTTGTTTTCATTCAGCTAATTTTACTGGAACACAATAAGGCTAAAATGCACGAAACCTGTTTAAAGACAATTCCTGGTCTTCATCAATAATGAATTTGGGAAATTCAAAGAGTTAGCAATCACCAAGTTTACTTCATTTATGGTGACTTATTTTTGTCACCAAATATGGCAACATTTTGCTAAGTATTGCCTGACAAGCTTCATGAAAAGTTGACAGATATTACTAAGTGGTTTTAAGTTTATGAGAGTAGCAACAATGAAAGTGTATTTGTGATAAACCACATTTGTTAAAAGTCATAAATTAAACCTGATTATAGAAAAAATCTCTCATTTTTAATTGTCTCTTTTCAAAATGGCAGCCACCCCAGGTTTTCTAACTGTGATATCTTAGAGCCATTTTTTGAGATAGAAACAAAAAGTGTTGTGAAATCTTTGTATCAATACCCATGGTTGTGTTTAAATACTTATTTGCTTTCTTTTAATGCTTTTTCAAGAAAAGCATTCTTCTCTAACCATTTATGATTTATTCACAAAAAAATGGTGAGGTTCAATAGTGGTTTCGAAATGGGATTAGATTGACTTGAAGGAAAGTTTTTTCACCTGCAGAATGTCCATCAGTTTCATTCTAAAGCTATTAAAAATAAAAAGCACTGTATTACCACAAGAAAGACACTGCAAGTTAAATGATACATCTATTTGGACCTTAACATAGATACATACAAAAAGAAATCTCTAATTTTTGTGTTTTAAGCCTTTAATTGGACACCTTTTTTGAAACAAAATGGTGAAACAAATGGCCATTAAACTCAGTCAAGATCTTGATGAGCCATACCATATATTCTCTGTCACATTCAAACCAGTTTATAAGTAAGAGTGCTATTACATTTAAGTAAATATATATATATATACATATATAAATATAAATCAACATTTGCCCAAAACGAATGGGAATATGCTCATAGCCTGCCAAAATGTATCTTTTAATTTTTCCAAAATTGCTTTTTTTTTTTTTTTTTTTTTTCCCCAAATAGCTTCAATTTTCATTTTTGTAATGGAAGCTATGTAATAGTTGCATATAGATCCTTACTATATTTTAAAATATTGTGTTATAGAAAACAGCAAATCTAGCATTTCATTGGAAAAAATTTTGAATTTTTAAATAACAATTATTAAAAATTTTCTTCTTACTTATTCTACATTTTTGTGACACTATCTAGTAATTAATTTATAGGCATTGTATTTCAAATTATATGCTGATTTGGCTACTATCAGCCATTATTTATAGTAAAATAACAGTTATTCCTCAGTGTAAAAAATAAATTATTTGGGACTTTTCCCCCTTAGCTTTTATGAAATGTAATAATTGTCTGTATTAAAATGTTTGACAAATGGTAGAAATTAATTCCATTTAAAAAATAATAAAATGAAGATGAAGGGAGGGGGGGGGGGGGAGAGAATATATGGATATTTGAATTTCTTTTTTTTTTTTTTCTTTTTCTTTTTTTTTTTTTTTTTTTTTTTTTTAACAGGCACTAAGAAAAAAAAATAGCTGTTGATTAGATTACTTAGATATATTTTGTAAAAAAATAGTATGCTTCTTCTAGAAAAGGCATCTTTATAATGAGAATTACAAGTGAATAAGAAATTGTACAGTATATATAGTAAGTTGTATATAGTAAGAAATACCAGAATTTATTAAATTAGAAGTTAAGATAATTTTCTCTCATTAAATTAAAGAAATCTGATTTGGAGTGCATTGAACTTAAAGCTTAATTTTTTGTGCTACAAATGTTGAAAATTACTAAAGTAGCAGAAAAAAACATTTTGAATTATTATATCTCTTGTTGCAACTAGTTTTGTTGTAAGTCTATTCTTTTTTTTTTTTTTTTTTTTTTTTTTTTTTTTTTTTTTTTTTTGAAATTGTACAGATTTTTAGGGGACACTTTGTATGTATAATTTTTAAAAAGAAATTTGCAATATTCTAGACAGATAATTTTTTTATAATTTGGTTATAAAACAAAAAAAAACCCACCTTTTTTTTTTTTTTTTTTTTATTCCTCATTTTTTTCTTTCTTTTTCTTTGTGAACGTTTATAAAGAGTATTTTTATTTTAATATTTGTAATTATTGTTTGATTAATCTTTTAAAGATTCAGTTCTATATTTTTCCCCTCTGCAAATTCAAATATAATTTGTTTATTACTAATCAAACCATTCAAGCCTGGGATAATAACCTTAGTATATCTCAAAATAACCTTATAATTTACCAGAATCATATTAGATGTATCCCAATCTTGCTACTCTAGCCTGTTTTTTAAATAAAAATCACCTCTTTCTATGCACAGAATGAAACAAATAAATAATAAAGCTTTTGAGTATAAGGTCACATGCATCATCCTTAAAATGGTTTTTAATAATAAAGAGGAATTACTTAAAAAATCAATGTTAGAACTTTTTCCTCTCTTTGCAGTGTTTAGAAAAAAATCTATTGTTTTACTTTTCTTTGGTTATTTAAGACAGAAAACTATTTCATATTTTTACATTTTAAAAGTTGTTTCTGAAAGTTTGCTCCATACAGAGGTATAAAATGTAATATTGGATAGATAAGGTATCAAATAAAAATTTGTTGATAAAAAAAAAAACAAAATATTTTTAAAATACTTTTTGAATTTCAAATAAATTTTATTGAAAAGCCGACAAAATTGGCTGTATGGAGCAAAGGGATTGGATTTGGGTAGCTTTTATGATTGGATCAAAATCACCGCCAAACTTGAAAAACTGGGAAATGTGTGAAATGTTTTGTTCAATATAAAGTAACAAAAAATCCAAAACCTGAACTTCAGGTGCATTTGGATGCATCTTCATCTATTTGTAACCAATTTTGCAAGCATCTATACATGATGGATTTTTTTTCGCCATCATTAAAAAACACACAGAGATAAAAACTTTCTTTTAATAAGGTAAATTTATGGTTTAATTTTTTTCCCCTATAGAATTACAAATGTTTGTTATGGAAGAAATAGATGTAACATTTGGATTGTAACATTTAGTAACATACAACATTTTAACATTCTTCTGGTGCATTTATATTTTACCGGTGAGTTAATAATTTTAAAATTTTTTTGTAAGAAAATCACTTATGTATGTAATTAGTTTTATCATTAATCAATACTCTTGAATGGGGAATTTTATTTTCATTTCACTATGAAAAATGTTCTAACAAAAAACTAATCTTTTTCATTTCGATAACTAGACATGTTTCAAGGATATTGTTTTAAATGACTAACAAAATTGATTTTGATTTTTTATGTTAAGTAGTTTTTATAGAGAGCATTTTATTGTTCAAATTTCATTGCATCTTTTGGAATATTAAGTTATATCTTAATTTTTTTTTTTTTTCACCCTTGCTGGTTCAAGTATTATTTATTCAATATTTATGATTTAGACAATTTTTCTTTTTTAGAATTTGTGAATTGTTATTGTTTGTTATTAAAGAAATTGGTGATTTTGTTACCTAACAATCTAACAAGGAGTGGTAATGTTAAATTTATTACTTTTCTCCCAAAGATGTAAAATAGATAACTTGTTTGAATATGTGTATTCTATTGTTTTTTTTTGTGTGATATGTTTTTGTTTGCCAGTATTTTACATTTTGAATGCTATATTAACATTTTGCAGTCCAAATTCTTATTAAAATATATTTTATATTATTTTGCATATCTCATTAATAGGTATGAATTATCAAAATAAGTTGAAAAAATATATGATTATGATTTTAAACTTTTTAACCACTTAACATTTTTACCCAAACACTCTTTGAGTTAAGGCAGACTTACCAAGTCTCTGGCTTTTTGCACACCACTATTATTTTACAGAAAATATTGTTCTTTTAACTCTCCCAAATGTTAAAATTAAATAATAAAATATTTCTATATTAAAATACTGCTGTCAAAAAGGTCGGAGACTTGGCAACTCTGGTTAAGGTCATTTTTTTTTTTTGTATGTATGTCACTCGAGCATTTTATCTTTCTACGCCAATCTATTGATTAACCCTATTTTTCATTTTTTTGTTAGCAATTTTGCTAATAGATGACTAGTTGTCCTCTAAAAATGGCTATGCGAAACAACTGTTATCAGGTTTTATTGCTTATCTTTATGCAAGAAAAATAGTTAATTTTATTTTCACTTGCACAGTGTGTCACATTGCTGCTTATTTGTATTAAAAAAGACTTTGCTTATTCCCAAGTATATCATACAAAAACTAAGCTTTGAAATAAAAATGTATGCTCTGTTCTTGATCCATTTCTTTTAAGTGTTCTTAAAATCACTTAAGCTTTTTAAAAATTATTATTATTATTTGACATAGTGAACTAAAATAAGGTCAAAAATCTATTTTTTTTTAAGACTAAAATATTTTCTAATAGAATCAAAAAATATCTATCAATTAGTAAAGCAAAGATTACATTTAAAAATAAATGGTATACAAAAGCTTTTAGTAATGAAGCAAGCAAACTTTTCTTGTCAAACAGTATTTCAGTTTGTACGTATTGGACAAACTGTTAAATTGTTACTTTTTTGCTAAAATTAAAAGTTATCATAAATTATTAAATTTAATGTTTGTAATAATTTTGGCTATTGATTTGAATTTAAATATTTTTTTAATAAAAAATGTGCTTATTTTATGATGTAATACAGTAGAAAAAAGAAACTGTTAAGGGGTTAATAATCATTCATTAACTAAGTTTACAAATTGTGACAATTGCATTTCTTATTATATATTATTGATTTTTCAGTAATGTAAATCCTTTTAACTGTGTCTCAATTTTTATAAGTATTGGATCGTTTTTAAATTTTATAAGAATGCACTCTTGGAAAAAAAAAAAAAAAAAATTGATTTTCTGTACATTTTCTTTTTTATATCTGAAATGTAATTTCTATTTTAAAAAATCAAGTGATATTTTTGTTATGATTGCTAATTTTAATGTCATTATTTAATGTTCCCAAATAAGAACATTGGCCTGTAAAAAGTTAATTAAACTTACTATGCAGTTAAATATTAAAACTTCAAAGAGAAAGAAATTGCATATCTGTAAACTTGTTTAAGCCTTTTTCTTTAAAATATAGATTGTTTGCTTTTTTGTGGTTTAAGAACAAACATTTAAACCAGTGAGAGAATAATGTGTCTTAACTATGTGTTTTTATCTAGAATCCATTATTTGGATAAAATATGGATTCTAATTGATGTGAACAAATTTGTAGATAATGTTTTGAAACTAGCTTTGATTGTAAAACTATTTTTTTATATAATAAAGCACTTTTCTCATTTTCTGGTTTTATTTCTTATCTGTTACAGTGTATCACATTGCTGCTTATTTGTGTTAAAAAAGACTTTGCTTATTTCCAAATTTATCATACAAAAACCAAACTTTAAAATAAAAATGCATGCACTGTTCTTGCATCCATTCCTTTCAATTGTTCTTAAAATAGCTTTAGCTTTTTTCAAAATTATTATTATTTGACCTAATAAAGTAAAAATAGGTTTTAATTGTAAAAGTAAGACTAAAATATTTGCTGATATAATTAAAAAATATCAATCAATCAGTAAAGCAAAGGTTGCATTTAAAAATTAGTGGTATACAAAAGCTTTTAGCACTGAAGCATGCAAATTCTTTGATTTGAATATGATGAGATTTTGATTGGAGTATAATATGTCAGAAGTTATCAATTATCTCTTGCTATATGACTAAAAATTACTGCTAGATTTTAGCAGCATTTATAGACAAATAAGTTAAATGTCCAAAAAAATTACATGATAGCATGTTTTATCTTGTTGAATTGGTGAAACACAATATGTATGGTTGCCTGTGGCTAGAGGGTTAATTTGAAAATGAACAATTGATTTTAAATGTAAATGTTTGATAAAAGCATAAACCATAGGGCAGATGACATAAACACATTGACACTATTCATATACTGTCAAACACAGTACTCTCTTTCAAATCCACGCAGCTAGAAACAAAAGGTTTCACAAATAAAAACTTGATCCATTAAATTAGTTTGTCCAGAACCTAAATATTGAGCTTCTTTAGGTATCCAGTCTTATATAAATTGGTTCAAAACTGTTTTCTGAATCAGTTCTGTAGTGATGTCGTGAGATGAAATATATCAAACTCCATTTGTTTAAGAATTTCATAGATGTTTTCAACAATTGGCTGGCAAGGGCAAGGTTCATCTATAACATCAGGGCTCGAAATGTACCGGAGCAAACCGGAACGATGTTCCGGTTCGTGAAATTATGTAAAATATCGTTCCGGTTCGTGGAATTGTGCTAAATATCGTTCCGGTTCGTGAAATTGTGCTAAATATCGTCCAAAAAATGGCTCTTACGCGTCCCACAGAACGTGTAATTTCGTCAAAAAGTTGCGAAAAAAAGTCAAATTTCACTAAAAAAGCGCGAAATAACGACTAATTTCCGGTAAAATTCGTGAAAAAATGGTTATTTTCGTCCAAAAATCGCAATAAAAAGGCAGATTTTATCAAAAGATTTCTGGAAAAACGGCAAATTTCGTCCGAAAATCGCAATAAAATGGAAAATTCTGTCAAAATATTTGCGAAAAACGGCTAATTTTGCCAAAAATTCGCGAAAAAAAACGCAAAATTTGTCAAAATATCCCGAAAAGACGGCAGATTTCGTCAAAAGATGGCGAAAAAATGCAAATTTCGTCAAAGAGACACACACACAAAAAAAAATTTAATGCCAGAAGTGAATTTTTCTGTTCTAAAAACTAATTTTCCTGCTTCAAAATTGTGTTTTTAATGCTCAAAAAGCGAATTTTTACAGCTTCACAATCAAGGCGTGTGAAGAGAAAATTGCACCCGGGGCATAATTAGAATTTGAGGCCTCTCCCTCTCCCAACTTTTTCTTGTGACAGCTCAAAAATGTCGTTTGTGGTATGAATTTGGCACCCCCTAAATTTCCGTGCCCGGGGCGACCTCCTCCTTCTCTACCCCCTCCCCCCTGTTCACAATCATCTTTTGATTGTCCAAAACTTTATAAATGTGAATCCTGAAATCACCCGTTTATGAAACAAAAAGATCCCTGTATTCAACAAAAGTATTCTTTTTTTTATGTCTTTTTCAATAAATCAGGCTCGCCCTTTAACAATCTTTTAACAAAATCGTCCGTTTTTTCGCAATCTTTTAACAAAAATTGCCGTTTTTTCGCGAACTTTTAACAATAATTGCCTTTTTTGCGATTTCACGAAATTTGTCGTTTTTTAGTGATTTTTTAGAGAATTTGCCAGTTTTTTGCAATCTTTTTAGAACATCTGCTGCTTTTTGCGATCTTTTAACAAAATCGACCATTTTTTCGCGATCTTTTAGCAAAATTTAGAATTTTTTCTCTTTGTTCAATTTTTTGGCGAAATTTTTTTTTCTTTCTCGATTTTTTGACGAATTTTCTGCTTTTTCACGATTTTTGAACCGCTAGATTCTAGGTTCAACTCTATAAAAGTGCCCTGAAAATGTAAAAACTGCTCTTTTCAGAACAATAGCGCCTTGCCCATTTTAAAACCTGGGGGAAACTCTGGAACAAGTAGCAAAAATGATTGCAAAACAGATGAAGCTACTCCACCAGCCAAAAAGCAGAAATTGAATCTAGAAGAAAATGTACCAAGTGAAAACGTTGAATTGCCTGACTTTTTGAGAGAAGAAAAACTAAAACGATTGAAAGATAATAATACTTGGTTTATTGTAGAAAATGGTGGTTTAGGTTGTTTAATCTGCAGAAAAGTAAAAGATTTAAGAGTGATAGAAATTTAAAACTTTCGAAAGTATGGCAAAATTGTTCTATCACGCCAAGTGGTAAGGCAGGCTCGGTACAATCCAGTTTGAAAAAAAAGATATACGAACACAAAAACATTGATGCACATAAAAAAGCTGCAGAAATTTTTGAAAAATCAGCTAAAAAAGAAATTGATAACCACATTGAAAATATGAACAAACCGCAATTTTCGAATACAGAAAAGCTTTTTAGGACTGTGTATAAAATTGTGAAACAACAAAGACCATTTGTCGATCTTCCAGTTGAATTTGGTTTGCAGAGATTAAATTTGATATCAATGGGAAATATTTTGCACTCTGCTAAAACATGTGCAGAAATTGCACTATATATTGCATGTGAAATATAATTTAATCTTTTATCTTTTTGTTTACATTCAGTACTTTTATTCCTTTCAATGAACTTACATCTAATCTTAAACTTTAGTTACTAAATAAATATTACAGTCCACACACATATTTAAACTTTTTTATTTTAATCTTTTGTTATAACGGAGATGGAATTGTTTACATACCGTATGTTGTTACCGGCAAAGTAAAAAAAAAAAAAAAACAACCTTTTTAAACTTAAATCGCTGAATAAATGTGAGTCTCCACATCCAGACTTTTAAAATTTAATTTTTTGATATAATGGAGATGGAAGCAGGCGAAATTTTGGCCTTACGCGGACCGTTTACATTCCGCATGCTGTTTTCCAGCAAAAGGAAAAAAATCGGCGTTTTTTGTATAGCAAACATATTATTTCACATGTATATAGCATATTCTGTTCAATGTAACCTTTAAAAATTGATTTTGTCAAGTTAAAAATAAATTTAGCTATATACTTTGAAAAAAAAAATTGTCAAATTTTTTTTTGAAAAATAGCGTTCTGGTTCGTGAAATTTTCCATTGTAATTTTGAAATAGCGTTCCGGTTCGTGAAAATTTCCATTTCGAGCCCTGTATAACATAGGTTCTCAACGGGGGCTGTAGCCCTCCTAACCACCCTCCAGTAGGTGCTGAAGCCTTCCAGCGGTGGTAGCGAGTTTGGAAAAAAATGGGGGGGAGGGGGAAGTCATGGTGTACCTACTTGTTTAGGAACTGATGTACTGAAAATAGTTGATCTCCACTGCATTGCCGATCCGTGACAAAATCCTTAATTGCACTTTTTAGTGGATATCTAGAAAAAGGAACAAAAATCTGAGGGATAGGGGGGGGGGGGGATTGAATTTATTTTACTAATGTCAAAAAATCGCCGTAGAACATGTAGAAGGGCTATAACCACAGAGAACAAAATTTTATAATATCAGGCTAAAAACATTGTAGCTGTGATTCTTTCATAAATGTCAAAATATCCCAGTGGAGCACAAAAAATCGCTATGACTCTCATTAAAAATCATTATGGAGTACAAAATTCACAATAATTAACTGGCTAAAAATTTAAATTTTTTTTTTTTTTTTTTTTTTTTTTTTTTGTTTGTTTAGATAGAACTTGTTTTTTGAAAATTCTGAAGTATCAAACACACACCTGAACAGATTTTTAAGCGAACCCGTGATTTGAATCAGTTCAAGAAATTTATTTATTCTTAGTGAAAGTGATAAAAATCAGCCTATATATAAATTTATTTAAACTTCGGGAAAAATTTTATGAATCAAAATATTTTAATCAAAGAATTGCCAGCAGTATAGTATTGTGTATTTGAAATATGGATCTAGGCACTCTCCTACAAACCAATCGTTATCTGTGAGCTTTATTTGGCAAAAGCCTTTTTTTAATGAAGCCTTCTAAGTTACATGAGCATAATAAATGTGCGCTGATTGAAAAGACAAAGATATGTCCTATTTTTACTTTCTTCTTTCTTTACAAGAAAGGATTTGTGAGAATTTTCGGATTCCAGTTTTGGATGGATTTACACGTTTTAAAGATTAGAGATTCCAAAAAAACATGTTTTTACAAAATCTCTCTCTGAGTCACTCTGTCTGTACGTGACATAAATTTTGTGGGCGCTCTATCTCAAGAACTAATGCACAGAATTCAATAAAAATTTATATTCAGGTCCCTGATACAAATTGATGCTGATTAGTTTTTCGTGTTAATCTCGAAACAGGTGGCACTGCTATGCTGCCTTTTTCACAATTTCAGCAACAGTTTTATCTCAAGAACTACTGCACAGATTTTCACTAAACTTCAGATTCTGCTAGTCCTTGATATGAATGGATGCTGTTTACTTTTGTTGAAAATTTCTCAACAGATAGTCTGCTATGCTGCTTTTTTCATGATTCCTGCAACAGCTCTATCTCAAAAACTAACGCACAGAGATTCACTAAACTTCAGATTTGCTTAACTCTTGACATTGGTATTTATCATGAATGTACTAAGTTTGTTTTTAGATCCTTTCGCAAATGCAGATACAGAAATATCATCATATTTGGAGGAGGAAATCGTGGAACTCACAGCAAATGAGAATTAAAAGTAAAATTCAGAAATGGATACCAAGAACTCTAACTTCAAAAGCCAATACAGGTCTCTAACCTAGATTGTGACTGAGAGTATATACAATTTTAATTGCTTTTCCTTCATTAGATTGGGCTTTTTAAAAATATTTCTAAATTCCCTGATTTTTCCTATGTATTTTTAAATTTCCTAGACTTTTCAAAGAAAATTGGGAATCGTGTTATTTCTTACAATTGGTTAAATTGATGATAGATTAGAAATGCAAGACTTCTTAAATCCAAAATGGTTTGGCATTGTCAAAAACAATAAAACAAACTCTTTCCTGACAGTGGTCATAAATAATCAATATTTCCGTCATAATCTAAAATTTTTAAATGTGTGTTCAGTTTTTGACTTTACAAAATTTTGTACACACCATTTAGGAAATTTGGGATTTTTATTCTTATGTCAATATTGAACTTTTCATGATGTAAATGTCAAGCTTTTTTTTTATAATAATTAAAAAAAAAGAGAGAATTACATAAACCAAAACATTGTTTCTAATTTAAAACATACAAAAAATAATTCATAAGATTTGTATCTGGCAAACAAAAAGTATTAAATAATATGTCTTGCTAATGTCAGTGGCGCAGTGAGGGGGGGAGGGGGTTACCCCCCCCCCCCAGAGCCATGACAAAAATACAGAAATTTCCATTTTTATGAACTGAATCATAAAAAACAAAACTAAAGTTAGAATTTTATTTGTTTTGTTCTCGAAATCTGCTGCTTTATTGAATCAAATTTTATTTTAAAATTTGACTCATTTAAGCGGCAGTAAGGTATTTTCTTTTAAAAATGGGAAAGTACATGGTAACAGTATCAGTATCTAAAACTGGTCACTCATTTCGGAAAAGGCCGGCATTCATTTATACTATTGAAAATCAGCCGAAGGCTAAAATAAATGGTCATTTCCTGTCACTGCCAATGCCGTCTCGGGTTTTTCAATACTGCACAATTTGGGAGTCTTAATTAGTTACATCTGTTTCTTGCTCTTTTTTTGGAAACGGGACTGGACACTCCAATTCCAGGAAAAACACAAAAACGCATGCTTTGAAGGATAGGCTTAATTTCACAAACATTCTGTTGTTAGTTGCTGTAATGCTAAGGTTTCCTTTATTGTGCGTTTCGCTATGGATATTGATAAATCCTATTCAGAGAAAAAATTATGAAAAAGGTGAATATAAGATCATTTTTTAAAATCTTTTGAATTCCTTCAAGCATTCTTAAAATCCAGGTATGTTTGGAAAGTATATAATTCATTTATATTTATGTCTCTGGAAAGATATTAACAGAGCCGTGCGAAAGGAGGGGGGCGGGGGTAGAGGGCGGTCGCAGGGATTTAGGGGGTGCCAAATTTCTAACTACTTTCTACTTACTACTATTTTAAAGGGACTACTTTCAGACAATTTTTTTAATTAATATTAATTCATATTTAAAAAACGCCCGAAATAGGCAAGTAGGTAAACGGAAAAAAAGTTACCGGAAAAACAGTTATCGGGAAAAAAGTGACATAAAATACAAAAGCGGAAAAGAAGTTACCGAAAAAAAAAAAAGGGACAAGGAATTGATTTTGGGAATTCATTATTGATTTTGAGGATTCATTGGTTAAGTATTTAGGGGGTATCAGGGGGAGGTTCTTAGTTTAAATAAATGGGTTTTTCGTGCTGAATTAACTGTTTTGGTTCAGTTTTTGGACATATGATAAACCCCCCACCCCCATCCATAATTTCTCAAATTAAATTAATAGTTTTTTTACGCAGATTTATCCGATTCGGTTGGAATTTCGGACATAAGATCATTATGATAAGACGTATCTCTGATTAGTTATAGAGTTCTTTTGCTTATTATAAAGGGAGGATGGTAAAATACTCTCCCCCCCCCCCCCACAAATTAGATAGATCGGATCAAAATTATCCGATGTATTTCAAATTTAAGATATAGATTCTTTCTGATAAGGTGAATCCCTGAATAGTTTTAAGAGTTTAATGACTAAGTATAAAGGGGTGGGGGATAGGGGATAATCCCTCTTAAATTAAATGGCTTTTTATGCAGAATTATCCAATTTGCTTCGAATTTTAGACATAGGTTCATTATGATAAAACGTATCTCTGATTGGTTACAGGGTTCTTTTCCTTATTATAAAGGGGGGGGGGGGGCAAGCAACTATTTCCCCCTCAAATTAGATAAATCGGTTTTTGTGCAGAATTATCTGATGTATTTCAAATTTTAAATATAGGTTCTATCTGAAAAGGTGAATCCCTGAATAGTTTTAAGGGTTTAATGGCTAAGTATAAAGGCAAAAACAGAGGATAACCCTATCCCCCCTTTAAATTAAATAAATAGCTTTTTATGCAGAATTATCAGATTTAAAGAATTACTATTTAAATTTTGGATGTAGGTTCTTTATAATAAGGTGTATCCCGGATTAGTTGTGAGGTTCTTCTGCTAAGTATAAATAGGGAAACGGACGATTATCCTCCCCCCCTTAAATTAGATAAATTGTTTATGCATAATTATCCGATGTATTTCAAATTTTTGATATAGGTTTTTTCTTATAAAGTGGATCTCTAAATAATTTTAAGGGCTTAATGGCTAAGTATAGAGGGGGGAACTGGGGATAACCCCACTTAAATTACATAAATGGCTTTTTACGCAGAATTATCCGATTTGGTTCAAATTTTAGATGTAGTTTCATTATGGTAAGGCGTATAAGTTAATGAATATAGTTAAAATAGGGAGGGATGCAGTAGTCCATTCAGGAAACCTTTTCGGGGAAAGAAGCTTGCTTTCCCTATTCGACGGAGGAGGATGTCCAGTAGATATCGCGGGTGGCTAGTTTCTTAGGAAATTTGTTGATCAGGGGATTTCCCTGTAAAGGTTTGCTGCAAAAATACTCAAGTAACATAAAAAAAACGAGTTGAATGCAACTGAACGCAAATAACAAATAAAAACAATTTTTCTTTATTTTTTAATTTAATGATTGAAAACTATTATGTCAGAAAACATTATAACACATTTTACCTTTTTTCTGACAATGATTAATTTCCATTCATTTTGCACTTAAAACTGGTTTATTTAATTTTTTTTTATTTGTGAAAAAAGTAATATACTAAATTATTTGTTGTAATTGTCATTTTAATTTATGCCAAATATTTATCATTTACTGGATTTTTACTAATTAATGTCCCATATTACACATCACGAAATATAATATAAAACATTTTAAAAATATATATTAGAAAATTTTAATGTACAAACTATGTTGTATGGCACGAACGAATAAACTAGTGAATTCATTAATTTGTAGTAATAAAAATAGTTTTTTATAACTAGCTTATGTTAGTAATTAGAAAGTTAATTGTTTAAAAACCTGTAGGTCTTGATAGATCTTCAGGTTTGAACACTTAAAAAAATAAACGGATTTAAATAAAAAAACGATTTTAAGAAAAACAGGATATTTTTTGTTTGTTACAATGTTTATAGAATACTGAAAAATGCTACGCAGATACATAACTCACAGTTTTCAATTCAAACAGCTATTGAGGATATATAAACAAATCCTTAAAACTATTCAGGGATTCACTTTATGAGAAACTATAGCCAAAATTTGAAATACATCAGATAATTGTGCATAAAAAACAATTTATCTAATTTAAGGGGGGAATAATCGCGGCCCCCTTTTTATTAGCAAAAGAACCCCATAACAAATCAGGGATACCCCTTATCTTAATGAGCCTACATTCAAAATTTGAAGCAAATCGGATAATTCTGTGTAAAAAGCCATTTATTTAATTTAAGAGAGATTATCCCCCCATGCACCCTCTATACTTAACCATTAAACTCCCAAAATTCTTCAGGCATTATATACTCTGACGACTAACTGACAACAATAATCGTGGCAGAAGGTAGATAGCGAAGTCTTACTGTGAAAAGGGATGCAGGAGTGAAAATATCTCCATTCAAAAGCTGAGAAGACTAGGTACTATTAACCTCAAGGGACATACCTAGAAAATAATTGCACTGGTCTAGTGGCAATGAGCTGAGGAGGACACTGGGATTATTGAGCACCGAAAGGGAAGGAAGGTAGTTGGAAGAGAGACATGTGCTGGTAATGTACAAGAAAATACATTGATGTAAGATGGCTTAGACGTGCTAAGCGAAATGTAATATTTGAGTGTGGCTCCTATGTAGTTGTAATGTCGTTTTATTTATTTTTTTAATAATTGATCTATGGTTCTAATAAAGAACTTGAGGAATTAAAAATGTGTTATTGATGAACATAACAAATAAACCAACTTAGTAAAGAGAAACTCAGGGTGCGACACCACAATACTATATATAAGCCTTATCAGAAAGAACCTATATCCAAAATTTGACACAAGTTGGATAATTCTGCTCAAAAAACTATTCATCTTATTTAGGGTGGAGGGGGGGGGAGGTAATCGTCCGTTCCCAAAACTAATCAGGCAAGCGTCTTTTCAGTATGAACGTATATCCAAAAATTGAACCAAAACAGTTAATTCAGCATGAAAAAATCATTCACTTAAATTAAGAGCCGACCCCCGACCCCCCCCCCCCCATTTCATGCTTTACCAATAAATCTCCAAAATCAAAAATAAATCCCCAAAATCAATTCCTTGTCACTTTTTCCCCAGTAACATGTTAATGAAAAAAGTTACCGGTAAAAAGGGACAAGATATTGTCCCTTTTTTCCGTGTCATTTTTTTCCGCTTTTGTAGTTTGTCATTTTTCCGATAACACTTTTTCCTAGATTCAGGCAAGTAGATATCATGATTAAAAAGCTATGTAACTGAGAAATGTTCCTCATTCTTTGATAAGATCTTTCAGAAGACGATTCTCACAGTGGATGATTTGAAACGAATTTACGACGTAGTAGCAACAAAAAGGAGAAAAAATGGTTGCCATGCGATCAAAATCGCTTATAACTCGTTAACTAATATACTTATTATAAAAAAGGAAAAAAATTGCATATTTGTTTTGTCAATGTTTTTGTCAACGAACTTTGTCAAAAGATCGCCGAAAAACACGAATTTCCTGTGCAGATCGCGGAGAAAACAGCAATTTCAC
Organism: Maratus speculifer; assembly: GCA_964019185.1. Classification (NCBI taxonomy): domain Eukaryota; kingdom Metazoa; phylum Arthropoda; class Arachnida; order Araneae; family Salticidae; genus Maratus; species Maratus speculifer. Next base: position 183,567,199 of record OZ025301.1, read on the forward strand.
CAAATATCGCAGATAAAACGCTGATTTCGTCTGAAGACTGCAGGAAAACGTCGATTTCGTCTAAAGATTTCTGATATAATGCTGATTTCGTTAAAAAATCGGGAAAAAAAATGCCGTTTTCGATAAAAGATTGCTTAAAAATATTTTGTCAAAAGATCATTGATATTGAAAGAAAAGGTCGCTTTCATCAAAAGATCACGGACAAATGCCGATTTCGTCGAATAACCGCGAGGATAAAGAGCCGTTTTCAAGAAAAGATAGCGTAAAATTGCAAATTTTGTCTAAAGATCGTCGAAAAAACGCCATTTCATAAAAAAAAACACCGATTTCGGCAAAAGATCGCAGAAAAACCGCCGATTTCGACAAAAGATTGCAGAAAAACCGCCGATTTCGACAAAAGATCGCAATAAATGATCGATTTTGCTAAAATATCGCAGATAAATTGCTGATTTCGTTTAGAGGTCGCGGAAAAATGCCGATTTCGTCAAGAGATCGCGGAAAAACCGCCAATTTTGCTAAAATATCACAAATAAATCACTGATTTCGTCTGAAGGTCGCAGGAAAACGCCCATTTCGTCTGAAAATCGTGGATAAATCTCCCTCGCGCGGGAGGGGTAACTCGCTGCCCCCCTGCCGATTTCCGAAAAAAAATTTCAACCAGAATCATCCCTGAAGCAACTCTATCCCCCCCCCCCCCGAGCCGAATTCTGGCTGCGCCACTGCTAATGTTGTTCATAAATGAAAATTTAAGCTATCTCTATCCTAATATTTAAAAAAATTAAATCAATAAAATTTGAATAAGCATATAATTTTATTTGAAATATATTAAGCTTTTCTTTTAGTACATACTTTTTTGCATTTAATAAAATTGCATTTAATTAATTCACACAAAAAGCTATACATTTTCATAAAAAAATTTATTTGCAAATATTTATAGATATATGTACATTGTTGAATTTCTACAAATGATCATAAAGAAATCTAAGGAACAATAAATATTGGAATAACAAATGTAATAAGCTCAGTCACATGATCCATCTCTCCAACCAGTATGCCACCGTTCTTCTACTTTGGTACAGTCAAAAATTGGTTTTCCTAACTTCTTGTTAACTATATTATGCATGTCACACATCCATTGAGATAAGTCTTTTTGATTGCTTACAGCAGGTGGATTCTTCGAAATTCTATTAAAAAACATTTGAATTATATATATTATTAAAAAATAATAATGTATGATACAATGGCAACCACATTTTTGAAAAAAGTAAAATTAATAAAGCCTTGTAAAAATTTAAATAATTGAAGAAATAATGAAACATAAATACATATTAGATATATAATATTATGTATACTAAAGTTTAAAGCATGACAAGGTTTATATGTAGTTTTCAAATTAAAAAATAAACTTCTCTTTAAATTATAGGGCCTATCTGACTCAGTTTTAAAATAAAAACAAAACCCTTTAAATTATGGGACTCATCTAATTAAGCAATTAATATGATGGTCTCAAAAAGAAACTATGGGATAACTAAGTTTTCCAGACTTTCCTGGTACAAAAATAATAATTCAAGCCACTTTTTCTTCAAAAATCTTTCTTGAAGGTATCCCTCCTATAACAATACGTCCAAAATTAGATGTTGAATAGCAAAATTTTCCTTTCTTGAATAACAATAATCCATTTAACAACCAGCGGAAAAGTTAAAAAGACAGCAACAATTAATGACTAATGTTGCCTTTTAATTTTTTTTTTTTTTTTTTTTTTTTTTTTTTTTTTTTCTTTCACCAGAGAAACTTAACTTTTTCTTGATTTGTCAAAAAAAGCAGGACCAAATTAAAATTGAACTTATTTTTAGATTCCCCACAATTCACACAATTTTTCTTATTTTGTAATCTGCCTTAAAAGGAATACTAGTAAATCTACATAAAGATTAAGAAATCACTTTTAGACATGAGAGATTCATTAATGAATCACTATTTTGAATCAGGAGGCATCAAAGTAGTTGAGTAAAAAAATTCAAATGATACCCACAAAACTTATAAGAAAAAGAAATTTCAAATAATATGATTTGAAATTTGAATAAACTTAAAAAAATGTATTTATTTACATATTTTAATAAAATCTTTGATAGCGATACTGAATGAATGATAAAAATAAATTTTTCAATATTCATATGAATAGCGCAATCAAGGGCATTTTATTTTTTTTTACATCGTTTGGTCTATCATAGAGAAATAATGTGTTTTTTGTTGTTGTTTTAGTTGGACTAATCTATTTAAACTTCTCTTTTACTTAAATTCTGGCATTAATTTTGCATATGGAGAAGGACAACTAGACTTTTTTTAGTGTGATGTCGAGTGGCAGATCATTAGATTTTCTCATCCTTATGGATAGTATTTTACAACTAAGAAACAAATGTGACAGGCAGAATGAAAAATTTCTAGTTGTCATTAAATAACATTTGTATTATGCCAACTTGCCAATACCTTATTTAATAAAGCATTTTCATAAAAACACCTCAGTCTTTTGTAAATGGATTAAGGAAGAATATTTATTAATTAGTATAGTAATTCTACATTATTAATTATAACTCTTCAACTCATTTAATGAATTAATTTTGAAAACTAATATATAGACAGTTAATAGTTAAAACATTTTTATCTTCAGTGCTAAATTCTACTTAAAGGAACATGATATTTGTGATCAATAGATCAGTTGCCCCTCAAGATTTATCCAACCAATTATAATCAACAATTTATATCCTGTATTTTGAGTCAACCAATCATGATCGGCCAAACAAAAAACAAGTCTGATTGCTAAGGTATGATGTCAGTTGAAATTGGTCTATTGGGAAAATTCATGTCTTTTTTAGTGACCAATACACATCTTTCTAAAATTTTACTCCCCTATTGAAGATAATAAAAAAATCACGAGATGGAAAACTATCTTATAAATATAACAAAACATTTTAAAAGAGATTTTCATAAAAAATTAAAAAATCAGTTATGTAATAATATGGGAAATAAATTGCAATAAATTTGGTCTTCAATTATGGTAATTTTGAAATTGTGATTTAGTAACTGGATTTTTTTCTGTTGTTTAACTGTTGAATAAATTAGTCTCTGTAATTTTTTGCAATCAAATCTAAAGTTCCTATTTGAAAGGTTTTTCTTGTTATTCAAATTCTAAGGAAATAAACATTAAAATACTTTTTCAGAAAATTCTATCAAAGTCTATGCTTTGAACATGTTTCTGCAAACTAAAAAACAATATATAAACCAGCAATAGATCTGTTTTTCACACAAAAAGAGCGAAAGCAAATATACACCAACCTGAAACTTAGAAAGATATCATTTTTAGCCTAGACTAAGATTTAAAATTTTATATCACAGACTGTTTTAAATTTCATGGTTAAACTAAATACTAAAACTATTAAAGAACCCTAGGATTTAATCTAGGGAAAGGAGAGTTGTATCTTTTCGGCTAATTATAGCCAAGAAATTTTAGTCAAATAAAAATAGCTTTAGCCAAGAGAAAGAATTAAATGTTTCATTTATGAAAAATTTCTATACACATGAGTATTATTTTTAACTATGCAATTAACAAACAATACATCATTTTGTAAGATTGACCTTTTGAGATTTACACATAAAGGGATTTTAGAAAAAATGAAAAATGTTTTTGAACTGTCTTTCCAAATTAATCATTATTAAGTTACTTAAATTCTTGATTGTCAGTCTATTTCTCAGATCAGTTGTTGTTATATTCATAAAACTGAATTTTTGTTCATTTCATAATCATCAAACTACTTCACTGTTTACAGGTAAGATATTTTGTGCTTGATTTTAATGAAGCATTTAAAACTAGTTTAAATTCTGTTTTTCATTACCTTTAAAGCTGAGTATTTTTAATAAGAATTGTATGATGCTATCAGATGTATAGTATTTTATTAAATAAAAATTTATGAATTAATATTTGGCGACCGAATATTTTGTTGCAAAAAACTCACATACCCAAAAAAACCTGGGTGGGTTTTTCTGGGTAAAGTTCACTTTTAAAAACCCAATAAAACCTACATTCATTAAGGTGTGTTTTATTGTTTTTTTACAATCTATGATATTATTAGTTAATAATCAGCAGCTTTTATATTAGTTTTTTAACCTTTGTGTTTAAAGAGTAACACTAACCTATCAAAACATATTGTGAGTGTACTGCCAAATATGACAAAGCCAAAATAATCAATATAAAATATTGTGCATAAATCTATTAAAAGCTTGTTATTGTTAATATTATGAAAAAAGAAAGAAAGAAAGAAAAAAAGCAAAAATCAATATATGTAGCTAATTATAATATTTTTGCATAGGTGAAAAATGTCACGATCTTTTATATAAAAATTTAACAATATAAAATTTTATAATATAAGTTCTAAACTGAAATTTACTTTTGACCAGAATTGATTAAAAATAAAAAGAGGGGGGGAGGGGGGTGTTCAAAAAACCCAATTAAACTTTTTTTTGAGGGGGGGGGGGTTGCTACTTAAACTTATTATTATTATTTACTTGTTTAAACAGCCCCCCCCCCTAAATATCATTTTCTATTACATATTGTACATCTGTGTTTGTTGATAAAAATAAACATTGTTTGGTAATATATAAGTACTAGCCGTCCTTGGCGACTAATTTGGTCTCCCTTGAATGAGCATTAAATTGTATTGCTTTTATTCATAATTTATTTTAATTGCTCAATTTTTTGTTAAATTAGAATATTCAGCTAGAGAAATAGACACAGATGTCATATACACAACACATTGGCGCGATTGCAACAAAATGACAATTATATATGCCTCACATGGTAACCCAGCTATTGTTTATTTATTAATAAACTGTTTGTTTGCTTTTATTTTCTTTTTTAAAATGATATAAATTGTTTTATTCTATAATTAATTACTAAACTTTTTTTTAATTATTATTTCCTTTTTAAAATAACAGAAATTAGTTAAAAAATATGTATATCCTCTTCAGACTTGAGCATAAAATAACTCTAACAAAATAGTCTTATTCCTCTTGCATAATCAAAATGACACTATAGATGACAGAGAGAGTCATTTTTATGAAATCAGCACTTTAAGGGACTGGTAATTTAGGTTTACAAATATGGATATAAAAGTACTAATCCCCTTAAAACACCAGTTTAACTATCAGTAATATAAATTTACACAATAACAAAATTAAGGTCTTTAAAAAAGTAAATGATCAGCAAATCCTGAATTGTTTTTATTGTAAAGCATTTAAGTTAAATAATCATGAATATTTCTTAATTTTTTGGCCACAATGTCCTGAAGGTATTTTCGAAACTTGGATGAAAATAATATTTATGAGGTAATATTCCTCAGTGCTGATATTTATTGGTTCTGTTTTAAAGCAAAAAAGCATTCAGCTGTATAGAAGTAAAGTAAAAAATTCAAATAGTTTAGTTTTTATGAGGAAAAGAATGGAGGTACACATTTGTGTGCCTCAGGTTTGAAGAGGATATAACTGGTATTTGAAAACAAAGTTTTTGCCAAATTGGTGTTCGAAAAATAACACGACAATGTGGTGCATATATGACATCTGTGCTGATAAATCAAAAACTCAGTATTTTTATGCTAGCCCTGCGCTGATAATAAATTGCCAAATATTGTACCTGTGGCATTTCACTCATTTCATTTACAATACATAACTTTAATTTGAAACTAAAAAGTTTAAAATTCATGACTTTTATTTATTTTTTTTAAGTAAAAAGAACAGATAAAATAAAAATAATAATATTTTGAAGCTCCATAAATACAGTGAAGGAACAAAACATAAATAAATCTAATTTACCACAGCCTAAATCTCACCAAAGGACTTTTGCACAGTAACCCATAAGATATGTTTCATTTAGATGTTGCCATTAAACAATTAACAAATAATCATGATTTTTGTGCCACACATGTTAGCGTAATATATATATATATATAAAACCATTAGATAATACTACAAATCAACATCAAAATATGGAATAACTTGTTAATAAAAAACTATATCAAACATAGGAGTTGGCAAAAATTGGAACAATATTGGAAATGTGGTATTTAGCTCGTTATCAAGGGCAATGCTAAATAGACACATTAATTGCGGTTAATTTCTGATTAGAAATCAGGATAAACCTAAAAATGATTTCTATATTGCCCAATTAATCACAATGGAAAACAAAGAAAAATATTAGAAAAATAATAAGACAATAATTGAATTATCAAAAGATTAATTGCAATGGAAAACATAGTTCAAAGAAAAATATTAGAAAAATAATAAGACAGTAATTGAATTATCAAACAAATAAACTTACAATTATCAAGCACTATCATGTGAGATAATTTCAAATTTGCAATCTCACTTTGCTAGCAGTTATAGTTGACAGTTAACAACGAAAGTAATATCAGAAACCAAAAAGATATAATTAATAATATATAATTGAAATAACTATTATTAAAAATAATTAATTACAAAACATTAGCAACAAAAATGTTATGAACTTAATAAAAATAGTTAAATTATTTTATACCTATAATAAGTTTTAATTAATATTGATGAATAGTTACTTTATGTAAAATAAATACGAATATATTACTCAGAGCGCCATCTGTTGTAGTAGTGGTGCCATCTTCATTTTCTAAGTAGGATTAATTAATGCAAAATGTTGATTAATGTCGTAAGAGCTAAATTTTACAAATTATGTTACTTATTTGTTTAAAGCAAAAATCAGGGAATTAATAATTTATTATAACTTTTTAAAATATACCAGCAAAGGATAGCTTATTTTGATAACTAACATGTGAATTTAAAATATAATAAAAGTAATGTAAAATAATATTAAATTATCAACCATTGATCAGCCTCAAACTACATTTCATATTATATATATATAGAGAGAGAGAGATTTTAACTTCATTTCAAAATATCCAAATTAAATAATTACAATTAGTTATGTATAATTGAAATCATTTGTAAAATATTTTTAGTAATAGCTCTGTATATGTTCAAAGAATAAACTGTTTCATACAGTGAATCATAGATATCTTGAAAATATTATCAAACATTCTTTGATTGATAAAAGATTAAAGATTTGCTTTAAAAATGTGTGCTTAGTGGAGGAATACAGATAAAAAGTAATTTATTAATGTAACTTTTAAATATATGATATGTCGTTATTATATAAAATCATATGATGTCAGAAATAAAAACATTTTTACAGCCTTTTACACTGATTTATTTGTGTAGTTCAATGAAAATTACTTTCATATTAAATTAGTTAATATAAATATAAGAAGATTTTTTAATTTAATACATACTTTCTAGAAATAGATAATCTAAAAAAGAAGTCTAGAAAAATAAGGGACTTCACCTGCCTCACCACTTAAAAAAAAAATAAATAAAACCTGCAAACCCCCACCTGGGTTGAGATTTTTTATAAAAAAAAAAAATACCTGGGTTTTTTGCAACCCTGGCCAGCGTTAGAATTCCTAAAAAAAAGTCACTGGTCCCAAGGACCAGTAAGTATGAGAATTTACTGGTCCGCAGACTTCATCACTGGTCCGCTACATAAAATTCTATTAAATATTTTTTAAGACTTAGAGTGGCCTCCCCCCCCCCTCCCACCCTGGAAAATAAACTAATCTTACTTTGCATTTGTCCAAAATTTTCAGCATAATAAAATGTAAAATTATAATTTGCTAAAAATTAAATAAACAATACGTAAAGAAAAACTATCAAATTATTAATTAGATATTTTATTTCCCATTACTTATTTCAACTGACTAAGGTTTAATGCACATTTTTTTTCGATTTTTCTCCAGATTTTAGCGAGAGTGGTGGAATTGTAGTCAGTGATGCAGCTGGACTTGAAAAATTCTGGGTCCCTTTTCTACAGAAGCGGGTCCCCACTAATAATAAGTCATATTTTTCGACGCAAAAATTGAACTTGTTCATTTCCACAAGAAAAATAAAATGCAATAATTGTTTTAATAATAATAAATAATTAAAACCAATATTAATTTAAGAGAAATTTTCTGTACTTTTTAAAGAATAAATGCTCAAGATACAAATTCAATTATAAAATAATGCTTATTTGAGTGTAGAAGATAACAAGTATCACTATTGTCTGCCCCATTTTAAAATGGGACAAGACAGGTTTACTTAAAAAGACATTTTTGCTGAAAAAAGGGAAATTTTTGTTGAGTAAATGGTACATACTCAAATGATGCTTAATGAAATGGTGCTTTCAGGAGATGCATTCACTCAGAAAGATTTCGAGAAGAGAAAAAAAAAAAAAAAAAAAAAAAAAAACGATTGGGAAGCAGGAAAATCAGTTTTTGGAGCAGCAACAACATTTTTGAAGCAGGAAAATGAGTTTTTAAAATAGAAAAATTCTGTCCCGGCTTCACTTATTTATTTATTTTCGTGCTTTTTTTGTCGAAATTTCCGTTTTTCGCGTTATTTTGACGAAATCTTTTGTTTTTTCGGGATTTATTGACGAAATATACCGTTTTTCGCAATATTTTTTGACAAATTTTGCCGTTTTATCGTGATTTTTGGACGAAATTTGCTGTTTTTTCGCGATCTTTTGAAGAAATCTGTCGTTTTTTCGGGTTTCAAGATGAAATTAACCATTTTTTCGCGAATTTTTTGACGATATTTGCCGGGAATCAGCCGTTATTTAGCGATTTTTTTAACAAAATTTGTCGCTTTTTGCGATTTTTTGACAAATTTTGCCTTTTTTATCTCGATTTTCGGACAAAAGTTTTCGTCTTTTCACGATTTTTGAAGAAATCTTTTTTTCGCAACTTTTTGAAAAAAATCTGTCGTTTTCCATGATTTTTTTGACAAAATTTACCATTTTATCGCTATTTTGGGCGAAATTTGCCGTTTTTTCGCGATCTTTTGAAGAAATTTGCCTTTTTTTCGGGTTTTGGAATGAAATTAGGCATTTTTTCGAGAATTGTTTGACAAAATTTGCCGGAAATTAGTCGTTATTTCGCGATTTTTTTAACAAAATTTGCCGTTTTTTCGCGATTCTTTAACGAAATTACGCGTCTTGTGGACGCGTAAGAGCTATTTTTTTGCGTCCTTATCGCCGATTTTTTGCGTAATTTACGCATTATAGCGCGTCCGCGGCATCGCTGATTAATTAAAAAAAAAAATCTTATGTGCGATCGGTTGCGGTTCTCCCAGGGCCTGAAAAAAGGCACTGGTCCTGCGGACCACTAAATTTCTCAAATTAGTGGTCCGATTGAATTATCGGTGGTCTCGGACCAGCGGACCACCAAGGATTTCGAACGCTGCTGGCAACTTGGCATTGGTACTTGGCTTGGATACTTGGTATTCAATTATTCGGCCAAACCACTATTTGTTGCATCACTAACCTTTATCTATTAACAAAGTCCTATAAGGATACATGCCACAAATAGCAGACAAAATTACTTTCACAAGTTGAAATACTTTTTACAGCACTTATAAAGAACAAAATTTTATTTTCCAAGAGCTGCAATTTTAAATTCTTACTTTTATAATAAGAATTTTTTTCTAGGAAGTTTCAATTTTTTGTAATTATTTCTAAGATTTTTCAAATTCACTGACTTTTTCTCAGGAATGATAAATTTTCCCAGTTTTTTGAGTTCAAATAAATTTTCCTGGCTCTTCCAAGTTATCCAAGTGACTAGACAACCTAAACAAATTATCTATCTTAAATTAAATAGACTATTCACTAAAAACTTACTCTACTTTTAGATCATCAGCACATTCTTTACATGGATAAAAGTCAGAAAACAAGTGGATAAATTGCTTCATTTTAGACTGTTCAGATGTAGTAGGCTTTTTTGGATAATATGCAGCCATTGTGTGAAGGAAACCCCAAGTTGATCTTCCTAGTTCTTCACGATCTAAGGGACATTCCTTTTTCTCCTAGAATTAATGACAAAAATGTAATTATAGCCATTTATAATTATGGGTGCTGCATGAAATTAGTATTAAAATATTTAATAACACATAAAATCAAGATACATTGAGAAAATACCATAAAAGAAAAAAAAATAGATTTGAAAATTTAAGTTAGGAAAAATTTACAACATTTATGCTTTGTTTTTATGAAATACATTGTATTGGATATTGAATTGACATTTCTTATGTTAAGGGGTCACAGTGCCTTGAAATTAATCAAAATATAGATTTTCTTTTTTTAATATTAACTGAAAGCTTCTCTAATTGTGATTGTTTTGACACCTCATTTTTACCTACACGACAATTACATTGTCATTGTCAGATATTGTAAATTAGGTTAATAAATCCAGCACAATGACCCATATAAATAAAAGCTTTAAACTGATTTTTCTCCCTATTTATGTTTTTATATTTTACATTTGCTTGTTTAAAAAATACTTTTTTTTTTATTAACTTGTTCTTTATGTGTATTTAATATTTTTGTATATGAATTTAACATTCAAGTTTATAGTTATTTAAATATATATATATATTTAAATTGAGAGTTTGCTTAATTTTTTTATATACACAAGAATAAAATTATATTTCAGTATATTACAGCATTATTTAAAATTGAAGAGATGGCTTCAAAAGTACTGGTGTCCCCTTAAAACGTTTTATGGCATTTTCTATAATACACTGTATTTTTATAGTTGGATATGTGTAAACAAATAGCTACCTTGCTACCTGTCAATATGTGCAATTTCATACTACAATACATTATTTTGCCCAAGTATAGAATTTGATTTCTTGGAATTCCAATCAGAATATTAACCACTTCACCGGCGAAGTGTATGGGGAAACAATGCTTTTAACCCCGAGTTATCTCGGGGCAGACGGTTAAGTGGTTAAATAGTTAACAACTATTTTATATGTACAGAAAAGAATCATTCAAACTTACTTGCCCCATCACCGCTTATGAAAATGGTGAATTTTTTTTCGACCACTTGATGAATTTAGTGATATTTTCTGCTATTGGTCAATGAATTTTGCAATCTTTTGAAGAAATTTGCTGTTTTTTTCGATTTTTTGAAAATATTTATCGTATCGTCTTGATTTTTGAACAAAATTTATCGGGTTTTTTTTGCGATTTTTGAATGAAATTTGCTGATTGTGTTTTTTGACAGAATTTGCAGTTTTTTTTTTTTTTTTTTTTGCAATTTTTTGAAGAGATCTGCCGATCTTTTGACAAAAATCTGCCCCTTTTTTAGTGATCTTTTGATGAAATTTGCCTTTTTTTTTCACGATCTTCTGACGAAATCTGCTGTTTTTTTCAAGGTTTTTTGGAAAAGTTTGACGTTTTTTGCAACTTTTTAAAGAATATCTGCTGTTTTTTGGGGATTTTTTTGATAAAATCTAATATTTTTACGGATTTTTTTTTTTTTTTTTTTTTTTTTTTTTTACAAAATTTGCTGTTTTTTCACTATCTTATGACAAAATCTGCCATTTTATTGAGATTTTTAGACAAACTTTGTTGTTTTTCGAAAATTCTTTGACAAAATGTACAATTTTATCGCAATATTTAGACAAAATTAGTCGTTTTTTCACGATTTTTTGAGGAAATCTGTAGCTTTACAAGACTTTGTGACGAATTTAGCCTTTTTTTTTTTTTTCAAAATGTCTGATGAAATTTGTCAGAAAACAGTCTTTATTTTGTGTTTTTTTAAACAAAATTCATCATTTTTATGAAACTTTTTGTTAAAATTATGCATTCCATGGAACACATAAGAGCTATTTTTTCGTGTCCCGTCGCCAATTTTTTGCATATTTTACACGCTATAGCGCATCTGCGGTATTGCTGAAGGACTTTACATGAACTGATTTCTGAACAATTCTTCCTTGTGATTTTAAAAATGACATTCTGTGACAAAATCTGGTCTTTTTTTTTTTAATTCTTTCTCAATTGAGGATGACACCTCATCTGATCAAAGAACTACATGATTGTCACTCACTACACAAATTCCACAAAGATCTACATTTCTTCAATCACTTTTATTTTGATCTTGTGGTCACCAGGTCAGCTGCTTGAAATTTAATCAGGTTAAGATTTAGTTACAGATCATTTTTAACCCCTTGATTGCTGAGCAAAAAGACAAAATTGTAATGTTTCTTTGTAATTCATTTAAAATGCTAAAAAAAAAGATTTTTTTTTTCCAACATATAATTTTTTTTATTTGGTATAAGTATATAAGTCTCCATAGTATATAAGCATATAAGCCTCCTGTATAACAGTGCCACCTGTTTGGGTGATGTACATAAAAAAGGAACAAGGATAATTTTTTATCAGGTACTAACTGAATCTGAAGTTTTGTGACCACCTGACCTGTTGAGAGATTTTCACCAAAAAGTAGTAAACACCAAATTATATCAAAGACTAAGTGAATATAAACTATGAAAATTTGAGCATTTCTTCAGATAGAGCCATTGTGGAAATTGTGAATAATGTAGAATAGCAGTGCCACCTGTTGAGCAAAATGCGACAAAAAACATTTAGAAATGCACGAATATTGCATAAAAAGAAATCAAATTGAAGAATCGTGATAGTAGATTAAAATGGCTGTTTGTTACTTTTTCATGCATTATTTGTGCATTTCTAAACGTTTTTTTTTTTTTTTTTTTTTTAATATCTTTATGTATTTTTGCACAAAAATTTTATTTGCTGTTTCAATTGCCAGTTATGATTAGGTTATTTTCCAAAGCTGCAGCTCCTAAAATCAATGTAGGTAGAAGAAAAGAGAAATCTTGCATTTGAACAGTTTCTTTAGTAAGAACTAAAATTGAAATAGTCAAGCAGAAAGGTACAGTAGTAGGAAAAGGAAATAAAAGACCACTTCCAGAACAAAATAACAGTTCAGAATCTGTTCAGGATAAACTAGTTTTATTTAGTACTAAAGATGATGAATAAATAATCTGATAAATTAAAAGGTATACATCCCATTTATGTATTTCTAACCATCATAATTTAAATGCGTCACAGAGTTTATAAATATGGGCTCAAATGTTCTGCAGAAGCAGAGATTATGAATTGATATTTGACCAGAATAAAAGGTTAAAGAAAAACTTTTCTGTAAATGATGACGAGCCTAGTTTCTGCTTCATAGAAAGTTTAACGCAATAAATGAAAAGGAACAGCTGTGTTAGCGTTCGGCCCCATAAACTTGGCGACTTTTTTCGCGCCAAAAAGCCGTTTCCAAAAATGATCGCCAAACTGAAAATGCGTGAGAAACCCGTTTTCAAATACAGGGATCACTTTCAAAACTCCTGAAAAAATGCATTTTTGTAAAAAAAAAAAAAAAAAAAAGAATAATTTACACTTAATTAGGGGAGCTCTGCCTTTTGAACCCCCCGGTTTTTTTCAGGAGAAAAAATTTAAAATATTTAAGTGATTGCCATATTTAAAAACGAATTCATTGCTGATTCAGAAACACGATCATTTTGAAACGGACTTTTTAGCACGAATAAGCTCAAAATAAAAAAAAAAAAGACTTGCATTTTGTATATTTATTTTTATTTATGAAAAAACAAAAAGAGGGTTACAAAAGAAAAAAAAATACACATAAATAAAACGAGCAAAATAATTTAAATTCCAAAGAAAATTTAAAAAAATCTATATAAAGGGTGCATGTAAAAATTACAAAAATTGCCGATTCAAAATTGCGATCATTTTGAAAATGATTTCTTTGCACGAATAAACAGAAAATAAAATTAAAATAATGACAAAAATAGTATTTACATTTTGTATATTTTTTGAAATTTTCAAATAGTAAAAGATCAGAAAAAGGGTTACAACGACATAATATTTACATATAAATGAAACGAGCAAAATAATTTAAATTCCAAAGAAAACAATTTAAAAAATATATGTATACAAGGTGCAAGTGAAGATTACAAAAATAAAAATACGCTATTACAAAAAAGATAATTAAAAATTTTAAACCAAAACATCGATCTTTACTGAAAAACCACTGTCGTTGCCGATTAATCATTCTCATTCCGATTTGCAGTTTCGTTCAAAAATGAATTATCCAAAAAATGAAAAAAGGAAGCCATGCACCCCAACAAAAATTTTTTTAAATGCCTTTTGGGCAAAATATAACGTCCTAATCTATCCTTAAAAAGATCACTCGGAGTTGTTACTCACAGTCGACGAAAAATAGACACGTTATGAAGCAGTAAAGCACCGTTAGATAGTTCAAAAGTTTGAATTTCAGTATCTCAATTGCGCAGAAGTAAAAAAAAAAAACCTGCGCAGCTCGTAATCAAATTACATCACAGGCTCGAAGAGAAAAATCTCCCCCCTCCCTCACCTCAACCTCCTTCTTGCCTCCGCAAAAGCTGCTATTTGGGTTGCCAAAAATATGGGTATTGGCACCATTTTGACAGGGTTACCAGAATTAGGAGTTTATCGCCACACTTGGCGAGATTTTTTCCCCCATTAATTTTGGCCGAACGCAAAAGCAGATTAGCCAATGAAAATGAATTTTAAATGATTTTAACTAGAATTGTCATATTTAAAATTACTATCTTCAGATAAGACTTTTAATGGAGCTAGCTGAAAAATATAAAATGTATTAAAAATGCAATCAAATTTCGTTACAGGAATACGCTTCACGCGAATTAATTTTAACATGTACTGTTTCCAATTGCACTTTTTTGCTGCATCTAATGTACTACTTAAGTTTGGATAACACGAACAAAAAGTGATCACCCTAGAGTGCTAGAGTTAACCAGGTTCGAGTGAAAAATCAAATTTAAAAATCATATTTAAACCGCTGAATTTTTCTGTTTACAAATATTTATGAAGTCTTTGAGAAATAATGACTAAAATTCTCTTTATTATAAAAATTATTCTTAAATGATTCCTCGTAGAAGTTCAAAAATATCTAGTTGAAATGAAAAATAAATTCATGCAAGAATGTTATTTAAATCATTGAATTTTCCACTTAAAAAAGATACCATGTCGGTTGAAAGAATAATAAAAGTTAGAAATAAACATGCACCGTCATTTCTGATGCAATCAACTACGGAATTGTATAGTACCATTGTAATGTCTTTTTGGCTTGTAACTTTATCCTCGGATTTTTCATTTTGTGTAAATGTTTGCTGCTTCGTCCAACTTTTAAAATCTGTACAAGCTCGACACTTTTCGCGTTGGTTTGAATAGTCTTCCGGAAATAAATGACGATAACTCATTAATTTCACGTGCGTTAGATTGTTTACCAATTACGATGGATGGTTGGTTAGTTCATTGATTGTCAGAGAGACATGACGGATGACGACAAAGATAGAAAATTTAAGCTTTGCCTCGTTCTTTGCAGTGTCAGTACGGAATGTCGATTGATTTATGTCGATGTATATGTGTTTTGTCAATGTTGTTATATGTTGAAAAAATATATAAAAGATTTCCTTCTATCTCTCTATTATATATTGATTTTTTTTTTTTTTTTTTTTCAAACTCCTACTTCTATCCCATTTTATTTTCCGCGCATGCGCAAAAAAACATTTAAATGTTTGTTTATATAGAAATTTCGACTCAGAATTTATTTTCATCTGAAATTGAAGGTCTCATATTCGAGTTTCAAACTTCGAAAACAACAGCAAAAGTGATTATTTAGAAGTGATTATATTAAGACACAGTTGTTATTTCATTTTTATCTTTTATGAAGAAATTATGACCTCAGAAAAATACTATGATGAATTATTATACCCCATATTGTCATCCGAAGGGAATATCACAAGTTTTTTTGATAAAGTATTTGACTTTTTGTATCGCAGGTATTCAATAATTAGTAAATTTACTAGATGAATCATCTGGGTATTTCTTTTTTTAATTATTATGTGTGTTATTATTATTTCCTTTAAATTTTTAGGACTGATTACTTTAAAATCAAGAAAGATTCATCGTCTAAAATCGGCTTAGAAATGGGAGAAGCAGAAAGAATTGTTCGAAGTGTAAGTTTCATTTATGTTTCAATCAAATTTCCTGAGCAGTTATTAGAGTTGTAATGAATATTTGGCTATTATCCAATATTCGGAGCTTTTGTGGAATAGTCTGTTGGCCGAATATTAAATGATTTAATTTGGCTTGATACTTTCGATATTTAACCGATTGCATTCCAGATAAAAATAATAATACTTTCTTTTTTTTGCTAAGCTTAAATCTAAACTTTGTATTTTTTTAACTGATTCATGCAGTCGTTTTCATGTTTAAATGCACAAAATCTATAGCTATTCTATTATTACTCTATTGTTAATAATCTACAGAATCAAACTCTGTTTGCTTTAAAGGTTTGGAATACTTTAGGAAATAAAGTCAAATTTGGAAATTTAAGTAGAAATTTGAAAACATAAATATTGGGTAACAATTGAGCTTAGATGTAGTACATTTATAGTAAAATAAAAAATGCTATTCATTTCTAAGGCTTTTGAATATTAATGTCTGTAAATTTGATGCACATATAAAAATGACTGTTAATATATCAAAAAGATTACACTGTTCACCAGTAAGAGAGACAGAGTGGCGTCGAATGGGTCAGTCATTTTTTTTTTCAAATTTCATATCATTCTAAAAATTTCATCAAACACACACTTGCTGAAACAGTGGTAGCCCAATCTTCTATTGAAAAAAGATGCTGATCTTTAGAAGCGTACAGTTCTATTAGAAAAAGATTATTTCAAAAATCAAAAACAATCATACATTTTTTATACTTGATGCTTATTAAAGACTTGTTTATGCATAGTGTAGATGCAACAGTTTTTCTATTTATAGAACATTATGCTGTATATCCATAATTTAAATTAAGCTTAAAACCTGTATATTTGTTTATATATGAGGACCCCAAAAGCCAAGGGGTACAAGTGACAAAATTTTGATTTGGAGTAAATTGAGTTTAAAGATAATTGATGTTAAATTGGAACATCAATAACAATTGAGTGAATTGAAATAGGAAATTTCTGCTTGTTGCATTCTGGTCTTTGAACTCTTATTTCAATAACTGTTAAAAAATAAAGTACAATTTTCTTTAATTGTATAATTAATCAATATTGTTTGTTTTTTGAAAAAAGTAGTTTGCCTCTATAACTCAGCAAATAATAAGAAAATCACTTATATTTCTTTACCTGAAATGAAAAAAGCATATTTTTAGGTCATCTGTTTATTTAGTTTATTTTTTTCGATTTTGTCACTCATATTCCTTGGCTTCTGGTGTCCTCATATATATTTAACATAAATCAAAGTAGTGAGGTATGCCCAGCTTAAGAAGGAGTGGAACTAGTCTGATTCCTTCATTTTAATAATATGTAAATTACTAATAAAATGCAAATGGTTCTTTTTTTAAAAAAAGACTAAAATTTAAGAGAAATGAGTAATTTACAAGAACTTTGTCGAACAGAAAATATTTTAAAACTTAGGGACCGTTCAAGTATTACGTAAGCATATTTTTAGTCATTTTGTACCCTCTCCACCCCTTGTAAGAAAATATAAGCAAATGATAGACACCCCCCCCCCCCTTGCTTACGTAAGATTTCATGACAGTTTATACATCAATACTTCTTGACTTATAAAAAGTTACCAATCAATTACATTATTAATCCTACAAATTTATATAGGCATATAGGGATTGTGATATCAAAATATACAAAATGGTTTTTATATATTGTTGCTTATTGCATTAAACAAACCATAGAATACAAAATGGTTTAAATATATTGTTATTTATCACACTGAACAATAAAACAAGATATACAAGAAGTCTTAACTTACTTAGGCATCATAACTAAAATTTTTGACATGAATCATACAAATGTTGGAATTCAGTTTGGTGTTCATATTTTAATCTGATGTCCAGGATCCTTGAACCCATGTTTCAACATTCTCTAACTATAAAGTTTTCACTGGAACTGGCATGGGATATTGCAGGTTTCCAGTCCTTGTTCTTTGTCAATGTTAGTATCCATAATTAAATCCGACTAAATTCACTATGCAACTAAAATCAATACTTTTTCACTAAAAATTCACTATGTAAATTCACTATGCAACTGAACTAAAACAATAAATATCAGTGCTATGTATCCGAGACAAGAAAAACCCCAAGTAGGTTTTCTGATTTCTAAAGTTCCAAAACCTGTAGAGAAGGAAGTTCGACAATAGGAGCGGAAAGACAAAAATTTCCAGATATTCTGCAAAAATTCCCAGAATTCCATGACCGATTGAACAGGAGAAAAGAAAATACCGGACTTATCTAAAATAAAGTTAACTGACCAGTTACCCTGGCAACAGAACCCAGCCACACCGATTCCTGTGTTTTTATAGTCTATTAATGTACTTGACTTAGCACACAACTTAACAGGCAACAATGAAGACAAAGGGTGAGTGGGTGATGCAGGTCATGCGACTGCAGATGGATAAGTAAAGGATAAAATCGAAAATAAACGGCGAATTTTGAACGGACTGTATAACACTCTTTCCCCATTATACTTTGTTTGCTTGTTGAATTTGAACAGCAGTTGCTTCGTTGTTTAATGCTTACATAACAATTGTCATGACCCCCCCCCAGGGTTGGTATAAAAACCGGTTTTTTTGAAAAAAACCAAAAAACCGGGTTTTTTTGGTTTAAACCAGGTTTTTTTCCATTATTACTTAAATAGCATTTGTAAAGGAAAAAAATTGAGTTTTAGAAAGTAATGTGTTTTTTTGTAATTAGAAGTTAACCCTCTAAGCGTTTGGCCCGTAATATTCCGTACACTAAGCTCCAGGTTTCACTGCAATATAAGCAATGTTTAAGATATTATAGATCTATAAATTTAATGAATTTTCAAAGTATTGAAGAATGATTAAGACTCTCAAGGGTTACATTTGTTTTCCTAAATAAGATTTTTTATGTAATATTGAAAGAATCATATTTTATTAGCAATTAAGACAAAATGCAGAGAAAACAACATTACAAATTTACCCATTTGCAAGACGCTTGGAGGGTTAAATAATGTTAAACATTCACATTATTTTTTGATATAATTAAATAATTAAAGCATATAAAAATTATATTACCTGTAATTTTAGCTTTCTTTAGGGAAATATTTATTGTTTGAAAAATGTAAGCTATTAATTTATTAGTATACTTATATAAGCCTTTAGATAATAATTAAAGAAATAATTACTATGCAGATTGATAATGCAGAACATAATGAGGGGTAAACAAACATACTTTACTAAATCATCAAAAAATAAGCTAAAATAGAAAACATTTTCCTGTGCTTAATTTAGAAATCATTTACTGTATCAATAATATGTATCATCAACAAATGATTATTTATCTTTGACTACACACATATTTATTTTTAAAAACATCAATATGCATTTTTTTTATTCCCCCCCCCCCCCCAAAAAAAAAAAAACACTTGTATCCACATACTTTATTTATCAATGAGTGCAATATTTATACCAATTGAGACATAAGCTTAGAAACAATTTATTTATAAAAACAACTCCATGTATTTAATTTTAATCATAAGCTTTAAGTAAAAAGACAAGTTTTGAGGCCTTTTCTAATCCTAACTTATTTCGAGTGTTGAAAATATTCTTTCAACACTCACTGATGAGGATTTTGCTGTTATAAAATTTTGCTGTTATGTTCAACTTCAGTAAAGACGTTGCTATTAAATTTGTTGATTTGAATTTGCTGACTCTTCCACACTTTATATGGGATAACATCTTTTACTGTATTCTGCTAAAAAAAAGTTCTTCAAAAAGTGAAAAGTGGCATAAAATTTTACTATCAGTGCAAGCTAGAGTTATATAGATATTCTAGTTTTGCAAAATTTAATGCACCCTTTTTTTTCTTGCTCAAATAGTTCACTTTGACTGTACCACGGATGAAGCATATATACCAAACAGTGCATGGGTGTCAGAGCCATTTTATACCTGGACTCAAAATACTGCGGGACTTCTTATCTTTTTTCTCTTAATATTTTTTTGAAGATTTTTCCAAATATAAACTACATAAGCAATGGAACAATTATTACTTAGATGTTATCCAGGGCAACTGCAATAGGCTTTAACAATTCAAACATATCTTCAACATTTCCTTTTAGACTAAATTAGACATAGATACAAGCTTTTGAATATTTTTATTATTAACATTCCTATTTTCACTACAAATTTTAAGTGGGGAAATTTTTAAGGTAAACATCTAAGGCATCTTGAAAAACAATTCCATCTAGTATTATAAGGAAGAGCTAATTTGACAGTATTTGTAATGCATGCAATCTTTACAATTGGCTCTTGAGCCTGTTCTTGGTGTATTCCTTATTTCCTCAAATGAAAACCAGATTATATCTTATTTATATAAGTAGCTTTCTAAAAATAAAATACAGTACAAACAGAATAAAATCATAATATAAAAACTCCAATGAAAAAAAAAAGTTTATTAAAAGTAATAGCTACAGAACAGCCATTCATTCATTAGCATACAGAACAAACAGTAACCAATGCGGAGAATGACTTATGTTATGTCATCATTAATGCTTTGATATATGATGCAATCTAAATGGTAAAACTGCATTTTGGCTATTTTTAAAAAATAAAAGGCTTAAGAATTTTTTTTTTTATTATTACAGCTCATTTTAGAAAAATCCGTTTGCCATGTAGATTTATAGCTAGCAAGAAAAGTTGGGTGGATTAAAAATATTTGTCACTTTAAAAATTAATAAAAGTCTTTCTCTTTTTTTTTTTTTTTTTTTAAGGAGAAAAAAGCTACATGTACAGCTTTTTTATTTTATTTTATTTTATTTATTTATTTTTTAAGAAAAAGAAAAAAAACTGTACTTGTAGCTTTTGCATAACTTGGATATTTAGCATATTTTAATAATGCGTAAAATAAATGAAAACATTAGCAAAAAAAAAGAAAAAAACAAATGAAAAAAAACCAGCATGGTTTTTTTAAAAAAACCACTTGGTTTAAACCATGGTTTTAACCATGGTTTAAACCAGCATGGTTTAAACCAAACAACCCTGCCCCCCCCCCATCCCCCTTGTCATAAAAAATAAGCAGACTCTGGATCCCCCTCCCCCTTTAGTGCTTACGTAATGCTTGAACAGTCCCTTAAGTAAGGTAATAAAAACAAGGAAAGAAAGCAAAAAGAGGGATTTTTTTAGTTTTTAGAAACTTTCAGTGATGAAAATTTTGATTTTTTGATGCAGACATTCATCTTTTTGAATTACCACTGAAGGTAAAAAATTTGTAATATAGGAAATCCGTTGGAATAATGATATAATGTTGACATTGGTGTAAATAATTTTGTTCATGCTAGTATTATGCCAAGAAAGCAGCTATAATTATATAGGAATAATTGAAGCTGCAGAGAACAATTTTAGTTTTAATATTCAATTCAAAAGAAAAAAAAATGGAAACTGCAAATTTCCTTTTAGTTCAGTTGACAACGTGACAGAAGTTATGCCGAGAAAACAGGCATAAATTAAAACTGACAACTGTACAAATGGTTAGTCAGGCAGTCTGGTGATTATTTGTATTTCAAATAGATTTATCAACCCATAATTTTTGTTAGGTTATGTATCCAAATAAGCAGAATGTTTTGCTATGCTCTGCCAAGAAATTTAGTTGATCAAAAATGTTCTGCAGGAATTGCACAAGTTTTTTTTCACGACCAATTGATGATTTTCGCTAGCTTTTTAAAGGAATGATTTAAAAATTTTGAGATTTTTTTCCCCCTAGTTATTGAGCAAAGACTTTCCAGTTTCTGATTCAGAAAAAAAAAAGGGGGACTTTTGAAAGATTGCAGCAGAGGGGGAGGGGGGGGGAGTAGAATCTATTCCTAGCACTAATTATATATTTTTTTTTTTACCTCTTTGACAAAATTTGCAGTTTTTATGCAATATTTTCACGAAAGTTGCAATTTTTATGCAATATTTTCACGAAAGTTGCAGTTTTTATGTGATCTTTTGACAAATTTTGCGGTTTTTATGTAATATTTTCATAAAAGTTGCAGTTTTTATGTGATTTTTTGGTGAAATTTGTGCTTCTTTCATGATCTTTTCACAAAGTATGTGATTTTTTTTTCTCTCTTTTTCTGACAAAATTTGTGGTTTTTTCACGATCTTTTGATGAATTTTTCCATTAGTTTTTTATTTTTCCACAATCTTTTGGTGAAATTTGCCATTTTATCGCAATCCCTTTAAACAGAATTTGCTGTTTTTTCACTGAATTTCACTGTATTTTCGAGATCCTTTATCAAAATTTGCATTTTTGTGATCCTTTGATAAAAATTGCCATTTTTCATTTTTTTTTTTTTTTTTCACTACAATCCTCTGATGAAATTGGTGATTTTTCTTTGCACTATTGGTGTAGTTATTTTTTTAGGGGGCCCCAACTTCTTGAAATTTTTGATATATCTTCAGCTATATGATCGATTTTTCTTTTGATTGAATGATGAATTTTTTAACTGATTACTTGAAATGTTCTGCAGAGAAGCTCATTGTTCTGTGACATATGTCGTATTGTTAAGCATATTCTGCTGTATATGTAGCTAATATTAAACTATTTGTGCCTTTTCATAGTTTGTTTTATAGCTTTTACATACCTTCCTGTTAGTACACAAATATAGGGCACATTTTAAAACTTACAATTAACAATAATTATAAAATTGTTTTTGCATGTTATGCTTTTATATTGTTCAGGGACCATTAAGTGTTTAATCTTGTGTTCTTTAAATTGAAGTTTTTGTTTTTGTGCAAATTAAAGTTGATTTTCTTATTCTTGTAAAAAAAGTGTTCCATTCCTCCCCACTCTCCCCTATTTTTAATTCTTTCAAAAACAGCCTTAAATATATTTAATTCAAAATATTACAAAATCTCTTGACACTGATTCAGTTTTAATTATGCATAAGTTGAAGTTGTATTGTTATGTGGTTAAGTTTTAAAAAAAGTAAGTGATCTTGTAGGCTATTTCAATAGGTATTTCATTGATTATGTAGAAGAGTAAGTATTATGACTTATGAGGACCTCATTAACATTGAATAACGAAGAAAAAAAATATTGACTAGATAGTTGAAAAGAAAAATTTTCATGCACTTTTAGAAAATAATTTTATTCTACTCACGTACAGAAAATTAATTGATATATATCTGAAGTATAAAAAATAAAATGTAAATTTTTACTTTTTTTGTTTTGAAATAAATTTTAAAAGTAAATTTAAATTAAAATAAGTATGTTTTATAGTGATAATAACGAAGGCTGTTACATGCTATCTGTAACATCAATATTGTTGAAAATATTAATTTATACTCCTTATTATTTTTTTGTTTTCGATTGTAATTGTATCAAAAAATAGCTCATAATAAATTTCATGTAACTTCACTAATATACTAATTTAAACATGAGAAAAGTTTCATAATTTGGAAATAATTCATTTTAAACAGTTAAAGTAAGCTCACTACTCAATGGTGGTATTAATCAAAAACAACTTCAGTGATTTTTATGAAATAAATGTTATTGAAATTCAACAAAACCATCCAACTAAGTCTTATCATCAGACTTTATTATTTTATTTATTTATTTTTAATGATAAGTTTTAAACAATTTTTGTCATATTTAATATTTTGTTATTGGAATTCTCTTCAATACTATTGGTTGATATTGTGAACATGATAAAGGATGATGATGATCTGGAAGACAGTGCTCATGGTTTGCCTTCTATGCAAAATTGAGTCAAAATATTGACCTATCTAGGTGTTCAATAAGATAAATTTATTTTACCTAGCTGGAACAAATGAAATTAATTGTTTTACCAAATGATCATTTGGTGAATCCAAATTTTCAAACTTCTTGGTACAGTAGAATTTGCTAGCCATTGCCAGCCAACAGAATAATAATTTTAAAAAAAGTAAAACATTATTTATTAGTATATAGATAATTAGAAAAATAAGCAATTCAAAAAATCCTTCAATGAAATCATTTTTAAAATTTAACACATTTTGTTTGTTCATGAAGTTTTCTTTTTTGAATGTTTGAGAATGTTGATATGATCATAATAATAAATATGTATAATTTTAAACTTTTTTTTTATTGTGGATTGTAGTATTATATAAATAAAACCCCTCCGTGAATAACGATTCCAGGGTCAACCCATCCACCAGAAAACGAAACTTACTGCAACTGCGTCCACGTTAGGCTTAAGTATTCCGAGCCATTCACAAATATTCTAATTGTTCAACTTATGGAAATATACATGTAAAAGATTTATTCATTACTCATTTTCTTTAAAACCTACAAAAGCTATTTAATTATAATGTTTAAGTTCTAAATAAAACAACCAACAATTACGGAAAAAACAAACATTAAATTACGAGAAAAACAAACAATGTAAGCAAATTAATACTGTTGCCATTTAAGAATGACAAACTCCGTGAATGAATCTTTAGAATGACTCCATTGTAACCATTGACTTTCTCATATACATAGATGCCAAATCCCGTTGTTATCTCGGCATGGTTTTGAATCCAACATCTTTGGAGAAAAGATGCTGTTTTTTGGCGGTGATCGCTTTATTGGCAACTTTCAGATTTCACAAAGAAAAAAAAAGAAATGCGGTCCAATTCAAGACAAACATAGCAATATGAGTTCCGGCTGGAGAAAAACCGGTTTGGCGTGCTAAATCTGCCCTCCGTCACGTGACGGAAGGCAAACATGTCAGCCTACGAAAAGGTTGCCATTTTGGTGTCTACGCAGGTATTATAGGTCATTGATTGTAACATCATGACTCAGGAATGATTGGGTGCGTTCGGGAGCTATGCACGCTGAGCGCGCATGCTCAGGAGACAGGTACATGGAGTAGATCTTACAGCTGATATAGTACTCGGTACTGTGCGCTCATTAACAGATTAAGAACAGACCATGGATTCAATTAATGATGGTGCTAATTATAAAGATAATTTGTTACAAACAACGGTGAGCTTCATGGCCAAATGGATAGAGCGTTGAACTCGAAACCAGAGATTGTGGAATCGAATCCTTTGCGTCTAAGCGTACTCCAAGCAAAAACTCCTGAGCTCGTGCGTTTAGCGCGTGTGTCTACCGACCACGCCCATTGTTTACTCTTTATTGTTGACATTTGTTTTCGATCTTATAAAGTGTTTTCTTTTAAGTATTAGCTAAAAAATGGGCCAAAACAGGAAATTTTTTTATACATTTTAGATATTTTTATTATTTTCTCTCAGTATTTTTATATATTTTTTGGATGTAGTTTCGCAATATAATCTTTTATAATTGATATTTTGCCTTACTTTATTCTTTTAAAATTTTTGTATTTACGATTTGTTCATTACAATCCCCCCATCCACCAGATAGTTTTGTTATAGTTTTAAATGCAAATTTCTGTTAAAATTTTCTTTTTTTTTTAATAGATTATCCCCCCTTGCCCATGTTTAGTCGCTGTATTTTTAATAATTGTTTAAGCCTAAAGTGGCTGATTGATCACAGTTGTAATTTTTTATCATCCTTTTAAAAATGCGAACATGTCATTTTGACGGGTTGTCTTCCAGTATTAGATAATGACTAGCGCACCCGACAGACGTTGTCCTGTCACCGACTCCAGAAAATCAAATAAATGTACGTAAATATGGTAATACGCAGAATAAACACTACGCTCTTAATTTAATTTCTTATTACAATTATGTCAGGAAATTATTTTTTACTCTTCATTAGTTTTTGAAGTCGGTTCAATTTTTGATAGAAAAGTTTATTTTTCTCTTTTTAGTTAAAAGTTAACGATTGTCTGAAGTCGGTTAATAAAAATTATAATACAGGAAATATTATTGTAAAGCATACACGTTTGTCAGCAGTGGGGTTCGAACACGCGATCTCTTTCTTCAAGAAGCTGAGCTTAAATCTGGGGCCTTAGACCGCTCCGACATTCCGTCCGCATTCCATTCATTGAACTTATTCAACACTTTTAATTAGCGAAAAATCACTAACTATTAGTTTTTGCCTAATTACAAAAAAAGTACTGAATCAAATTCGACGAAATGTGAATCTAAACCATTCTCGAATCTACTGGAACGTACACACAAAATTTCTCCAAAATCGGTCCAGACGTTTAGGAGGAGTTCAATTACATACACACGCACAGAAGATTTTTATCTATAAAGATATACAATAAAAAATTTACTTATGATTTTGATGTTGAATCTGATGATCTACAGATTTTATATATAGATAAAGACTAAATAATAAGTTCTCTGGCAACTTAGCTATTTTGTATTGTGACTGGTTAGATTTTATTCTAAACTGATCAAATTTGTAAAAGGATGAAGTGTAGAGATAGAAAATTTTGTGAAAGGTATATGTTTAAAAAAAAAAAGAATTTTGTGATGAAGACTTGAAAATATTTGAGAACCTCAAAAAGCCAAGGGGTACAAGTGACAACAATTCGATTTGGAGTAAATTAAGTTCAAAGATAATTGATGTTAAATTTGAACATTAATAATAAATGACTGAGTTGTAATAGGAAACTATCACTTGTTTCACTCTGGTCTTTTAACTCTTATTTCAATAACTGTGAAAAAATTTGAGTGCAATTTTCTTTACATGTATATTTGATCAATATTGATTATTATTCAGCAAAAGTGGTTGATCTCTAAAACTCAGCACATAAATAGAAAATCCCTTATATTTAATTCCTGAAAAGTAAGAAGCCTATTTCCAGGTTGTCTGTGCACTTTGTTCATTTTTTACTTATTATTAGTGTTTGGGGTCCTCATTTATGAAAGGTCCTATTAGAAAATTTAAAAAAAAAATTATTTTTGATTGTTTCTTTCAAAGAATCAAAATCTTTTTTAAACAGATTAGACTTAGTATGTAAATAAAATTTCTATTCAAATATGTTTACTACATATACTTTTTTGTTTTATAGGTTTTCTGTAAATATATGGAGCAAGCTGTAACTCAACATAAATTAGAAATGCAAAATACAATTGAACCAGTATCTTTAGGTAATTAACATGCATTAAGACTTATTTTTAAATATATTTTTCTCATCAAAAACAACTTTTGAATGATTATCCCAAACAACAAATCTAAAAAGTCAGTCATAAGGAGTTATACCTCATAAAAAAGCAATATAAAAGTGTATACTCAGAGTATCGTGTAAAAATCTGTCACTAATAATGTTTCCAAAGGACTCAGAGTGAAGTACAGTATGTGAAAACTGCTCAAACTGATATTTTACAGTAATTATTAGACTCACTTAACTATTGGAATTTTAGGTTTTAATTCACATAGCAAAAAATTATGCATTATTCATATGCATCTATACATGATTTTGCTGTCAAATGCGCCTAAAATTAGACCATGTAGAAAAAATCAAAATCCATTTTATAAGTGTTATCAGCAGAGCTAGTGCATGAGTGGTGTAAACATTGTCTGAGTTACAGGCACTGCACCAGATAAGTGCTCTATCAAGAAATCTATCACTTATCATTATCAATGTACTGAGAATCATTGCCAAACAAACGTTTTTACACCAAATATTATAAAAAAATGTTGTGGCAGAAATTTAATAAACCTATTTATAGTAAAACTTTAATAACCTATAAATACTTTGACATAACTTAGGATTGCTTGTTCTTGCTGTATTCTATAAAATAGGCATATACAGGGTGTCCACTCTCAACGGTGGCCAATGGCTAATTTCGAAACCGTTAGTCATAGACATATAGTTCCAATTGCAAAAATGCTTTAAAAAAGGTAAAGAATTGTTTTTCAATCAATTTAGGTCCAAAAAAAAATTTTTTTTTAATTATGAAAATTAAATTTTTATACAGTCCCTCGGTCTTATAAGTGACATTTAGTAAATTTTTACCCCTACTCTAACAAGTAATGCAAAAAAAGTCCTATTCCTCTGCGATTAAAACAACTCGAGTAATAGCTGTTTAAAGTTGGAGCACAGTTGCTGCAAATTAGGGGTCAGTCACTAATTTACTGCAAAAAAAAAAAAAAAAAAAAAAAAAACGCAAGACATAAATTTTGACATTAAACATTAAGAATAAAATAATTTTTACAATATAATTTTAAAATTTATGTTGATGATTACATATTAAAGCAAAATTTGTACTAAAAATATAAGTAAAAAAAAAAAAAAACCAGAAAGTTTGTTAATTTAAATTATGAAAAGCAACAGTTACAATTGTTAGAAAGTGACATATATTTAAAATTCTATTAGATTACTTAACCTAACAGAATTTGGCGTAGTCCTATAAAATAAATAAAGTGTATGCACCGAAAATTGTATTAATATTACAATGTCATTGGATATAAATAAGTGTGCAAATTGAACCTTGATCTGATATTTGGAAGTGAGTTAAAATTTGAATAGAAATTTTGAACTAGGGAAACTTACATGCAAACGTTTTAAGCAAAAAATAAGCTTATCAAAATAACACACATTTTAAAAATAAAATCAAGATTTCCCAAAATTTTATTTTCTCAAAAAAGAGAATCTTAAAACTAACGTTTTCAATTATTTTAACGAATCTAAAAGTTTATTAATTAAAATTAACACTACAGCTAAACTTATATGGTGGTAGCGCCTTCACTTAAATTGCTTTAAAAATATTTCTTTATCTTGTTTATAACATGTTTGTAATTGGAACTAAACGTCTGTGACAAATAGTTTAGGAATTAGCTGTCGGACAGCGTTGGAAATGGATGCCCTTTATAATAATTTAAGCACCTAGTATACATTCCTGAAAACTAAGTCCAACTCATTCGTTTTCAGTTACAGAAAAGTGGTATAAGTCATGAAATTTAAAGTTTCATAACTCGGTCAATTTTAATATTAGATGAATGGGACCTTTTTTGTATTGCTTGATAGGATGATAGAAAATTTTTACTAAATATCACTAATAGGACTGGGGGACCGTATAAAAAGTTAATTTTCATAATTTTTCAATAAAAACTTTTTTTGACCTAAATCGCTTGAAAAACAATTCTTTACCTTTTTAAAAGCATTTTTGCAATTAAAACTGTATGTCTATGACTAATAATTTAGAAATTAGCTATTGGCCACCATTGAGAGTGGACACCCTGTATAATACAACACCATTAACTCCTTTCCTTTGCAACATGTGTCCTTTACAGAATTTTTAATCTTTTAACACCAGTTTTTCAAAACAGAAAATATAGTTAAATATTTTTTATAACGATGAGATTGCCTCATAAAGATACATTACTAATTCACATCAAAGTCATAAAATAAGGAAGTTTTATTTCAGATTTAGCCAGACTTAATAACCCATTGATTAATACATAAATGTATTTGGTAAAAGATTGTGATTATCCGTGGTATCAGCAATATCTTGAACTTTTTCCAAAATAAATTTATTCTTCCTTCATGAAAACACATAAATTCAGTAATATTAATGAAAATTACAAATTTAAAATATATATGCAGTTTTCTCGCTGATATTTGATTAACATTAGTAATTTGGCTAATGAAAAATAAAAAGCATTCGCCAAATGAAAAAAGTATTAGCAAAATGGATTCACCATGTAGCACACACGCAAAAATCTTCCTTTTTTTTAATGTACCCCCTTTTTTTCAATATGTTCTAAAATAACCTAAATTTTTATAACTGCGAGAATGATTGTTATTAATCTAATTTCAACTATCCGCTGCAAATATTAAAAATATGTATTAATTAATATTTATATATGTATGAATATGTATAAAAAACGACAAAGAAAAGAAAGGAAAAGCAAAAATTGAGCACTAGCAATTTGGCGAATCTAATTGCTTGTTTACTCGCCAAATGGAGAATTTAGTCGCAATTTGGTGCCATGGCGAGCGACAGCGAGAATACTGTATATATGGAATATATATGAAATTGATATAAAAATAAAAAGAGTCAAATTTTGTTCCTACATCTAAACAGAATGTTTCATTGTTTACATCTGTAAATTATGTGTGGATTTTAGAGAGTTGCAGATTTGAGGAAGTCTACTGTAATAGTTTTTTAGCCAAGATTACACATGATATCTGTCTAAAAATCTTAAACCATTGGCTAAAAATAAATTTTTATTCACAATGCACAAAATCAATTAAATGTTATCGATTTCAATTTAACCAGCAATATTTTAAAATTATTGAAGCTTTTGAAACTAGTAGTAATTAGTACAGATCATTTACCAACAGTAAAATGAAATTCAGGGACTATTTGACACCCTGAATTTTGTTTTATACATTTATATTTATATTGTTAAAAAATTGACTTCATGGTCTGTGGAATTTTAAATTAAGAATTTAGTTGTCTGTGAAATCAACAGGCTAGCAACCGCTCTTCTAATTAAACATTTTCATTATAATGTAACTATACCAGAAAATGGCTTAATTTTTATGTGTTTGACAATAATGAGTGAATGAAATATTTTTTATATTATAATCAACTACTGTTGACCCTAGAAAAAAAAAAAAAGACTATCAGGCAGGAATTTTTCAAAATTGGATCACTATTCTAAAAAAAGTTACACTTTCAAAAAAGAAACATTTCTAAAAGAAAAAATTTAAAAAAGGCACATTTTTATCTTGTTCACCAAAAATATTTTGAACTGGTTTGTTTAGAGTAGTACTCTAGAATTTGCAATATTTTCACAGTCTCAAATGAATTGCCGCAGGGTGTATAGAAAGTGTAAAAAGTACCGGCTGGTGCATCAGAGGGGTTTAAAACAGCTGCCGGGCGCTGCACCCTACTAAAATGTCTTAGAGTTAACACTGTTGGCTGATTGAAAATTAGCAAAATCCTTAATGTTACCCCTATAAGTAAAATGCCTATTCATTTATAAAATGTAAGATTATTTAATCGTTCTTCAGATTTTAATGTTTGTTTTCATTTCTTGAAGATTATATAGCTGAAGAAGTGATAACAACAACAGAGACTAGTCCAGCTGAAGACGTTGAAATGCCTATTGACTCAGTTTCAATTGATATGCCAAAAGTATTAGATGCTAATATTACAGATGAACCGGAAGAACAATCGTATGGAATTTATAGTCATTTTTTAAGTTCCTTTAATTTGATTATATGTAATACTTATTGTTTTTATTTATCTTGATAGTTTGTTTTAGTAAAATTTTTCATATTTGTTATTGACTTTTGAAATATTTAACAACCTACACAAATGAAGACTTATATTTTATAACTAACGAGGTAGAACCCGTCGAACTTCGACGACAAAAAAATGTTTTAGAAGGAACTGGTTCATTGATTTAACAACGTACAAAATTAGCTACAATAAAAAATGCATCTTATGTTGGTCAGTTTAACTCTAAAAGAAATATTGCTTTAACTAATATTAACAAAATACCATTTCTATAAAATTCTGTTGTTCAAATTATAAAATTAAAGTTTAATCGCATATGCAATAAGTAAAACATGATAAAGATAAATTATTATGATAAAATTATCAATTGAAGCTAATATGCTTGGTAAAAATGAAAAAAAAAAAAAAAAAAATCAAATTGACACGATTATAAAATTTCACATGCAATCCAAAACCAGTCATCATTTTTATCTTCTCAAACTTTACATACAAAATTTTAATTTCATTTTTTTTTTCCAATTTTCAGAAAATTTTGCATTTTTGTTGCCACAATTAAAAAATTCGCAAAAAAAACTATAAACAAATTAATATTTCAAAAATAAATTGCGATACAGCTTTCAAACAAAATGCATTTAAAAGTACATTTTTTTCTCTATACGCCGATGTAAAAATTAATAATGTGCGATGTTATGTTGCATAAAAATTTCTGTAGCAAAAATTGCAAAACCGAATTGCATGGAAAAGTGTTGCCATTCGCAAAATGACGTATGTGTTACGCACAGATACATTTGGCCTTTATAATATAGATGTGAGATGAATAAATTGTGCTTTTATTTCTTAGCTTTTGCTAAGGCTTATGTAATTTGTTTTTCATCGGGCAGTACGATATTTTTCAATGCATAAGACATACTCTATAATAATGTTCTTCATATGTCATCTTTCAAGCCCTCCCCATTCACCATTAATTTAATGTTTAACTTTAAATACTTAGAAATTAGTTATTTCATAGTCACCTCCCCCCCCCCCCTTCTTCAAATTGAAAACTTTAATACTTAAAATTATGATGTTTTAATATTTACATATATTTTGCTACACAATTAAAGAAGCTAATTTAGTACTTTTAAATGCTCATCAGTTAAAGAAAATATGAATAAATCAGTAATTCAATTTAGCTTTTCAATTATTAAGACACTTTTTCACAGACATTTAGTTTAACAATTAAAACTTTCAATTTAAAATGAAACATTTATTCTTTTTGATAACTGTCCTCATTTAATTTGCATACTTTGGTTTCTTAGTTTGGATACATAATTTTCTAATTGGGTGCCCTTTCTCATAACTGTCGCTAATGTAAATAGCAACCCAATTTTGTAGTTTAACAGATTATTAATTTCGATTAAAATGTATAATGTACTTTTAAAAATCTATAATTCAATTTCCTTATTTTTGATTTGCCGAGTCACCACAAGAATTTTATTATTAAACAACCTTAGATAGCCTTTATCATGTTTAGGCATTTAATAGTGCAAAGTTTGTCTTAAATTTACCTCTTGGCAAATCTTTGTCTATCCTCCTGCAGTTGCTGAAACCTCTGTGAGTTGGCATTGTCATTTCACCATGTAGTATGAATTTCTGACCATAATTTCTTCACTTTGACTTTGCAAGCATCCACTTTTCCCTTTGTTCTTCACTGTCCAAAAAATATATATATATTTAATAAATGTTCTACGTCATCTTTTAGTAATGTTGAAGAAGTTTTTTTTTTTTTTTTTTTTTTTTTTTTTTTTTTTTTTTTTTTTTTTTGATAAACATGGATGCATCATAATTTGGTATTTAATGAGTTTACAATCATTCTGTAATGATAACTGATAAACATTTTTTCTTATATGTCAATTAAGATATTTTTATTATTCACACTAGTCTTATATTGATATACTTTTTTCACTATGATTTAATTTAGTAAAATC
The DNA here is from genome assembly GCA_964019185.1 of Maratus speculifer. Lineage (NCBI taxonomy): Eukaryota > Metazoa > Arthropoda > Arachnida > Araneae > Salticidae > Maratus > Maratus speculifer. The sequence continues at coordinate 183,600,321 of OZ025301.1, forward strand.
TTTTATTTATTTATTTATTTATTTATTTATTATTATTATTAAGTATCAGCAGAAGTTTGATGAAAATTTATTGACGATTACATCATTAGAAAAATGTTTAGCAATTTTAGTCAATATTTTCTGTAAAACATGGGACATTTTTACATTGAAAAATTTCACTAAAATTAGGATCTAAATTTTTATTTATTGTTATGCATTATTTGAATGAATAGTATTCTATTTAATGTTTAAAAATGAAATGAAATCCTGCTCCTTTTTATTTATTTATTTATTTTTTATTCCATAAGATAAGAAAAAAAATTTCAGTGAGTTTTACCAATCTGATAAAAATATCAAAAATTTTAAATATTTCATATTGTTGAAGAAAATTCGCGAAATATCATTTTACACAACTTAAATCTCCAGCTATCTTGAATATATACAATTCATTTTTAATATACTACCTCTGACAATAAAGTTCGGTGAATAGTCCTGTAACATTAATGTAGATCAAATATTAACAAAAGTTACCACACCATCCTTCGAAATAGTCATCTCCCATAACTATGCACTGCTGAAATCTGCTATACATGTCCTGGAAAATTTGCAAGTAGTCTTCTTTTGGGATGGAATTCAAAAGCTTCATCATGTTTTGTTGGATATTAGCAATATGGTCAAATCTCTTTCAAGGAGAGTTTGAGTCGTGAAAATTGGAAGAAGTCTGGATGATTGAGATCTGGTGAATATGGTGGATGTTTAATTTGCACCAACCCTCATGAATTTCTTTCGGTGTTTTGCAAAGCTTAAAACAAAATTTTAAACTGATCTTTTGTTCATTCATTTTCCTGTTCTCGGTTAAGAACAAACACACTGAACAAGCACTTAGTAAAGCATATCTTACACAGAACATAAACAACGCACAACTGAACAACGGTGGGGGAAAATGGTCAACACTTGCCTCTATGCAGGTGCATCATTTTGTTTCCCCAGTGTTGCCAGATCGGTTGTTCTGAATTCATTCATCGAACTTTTTTGTCAAAGTTTGTAATTTGCAGTTTTTAATTTCATTATCAGAGAACAAAAATTCTTTGAAAATCATCATTTTAGAAATATTATTCAACTTTATGAATAAAAGTGCACATTTTAACAACAACAAAGAAACAAACAAACAAAAAAAATGGTCATTGCTTTTGTTGGAAACATTGAAAAATTAAGATCTAAGTTTTTATTGGTTTTTGTATTTACTTATTCGAATGCATAGCATTCTGCAAACTGTTCAGAATATCATGTGTAGTGACTCCAGGTTATTTATGTTTAGTGTTAAATAAGTTATGTAAAATTAAATATACAAATACAATGAATTTATCTTTTGTTCCTTCTCAAATTAACAGAGAACCTAAAATTCCATGGATGGATCCTGACTGTTATAATGGAGCTAGGTATGATGATTATGCTTGGGCTCAAAGTCTTAAAGATGTTGATATTCGTATAAAAGTAAGTTTTATTTAAATTATAGTTATCAGTTTAATTTACAGTTTATCTTTAAAATAATAATTTGTACATTCATTTTTAGTAATAGATTAATGAATTTTAAAATACAGTCAAACTTGCCTTTGCTCTTTTTTGTTCATATCAACGTACACCCCACCTAGTTTTAACTATATATACGTAATTGTAGTCTTCACATGGTAAATTGTAAATAATACCTGTAACTTAAAAACAGGCCTCCCAACTGGTTCTCTTTTTTGGATTTTGGTCCCCCTAGTCCTTTTTTATTGAACGAAAAATCCCCATAAAATGCAAAAAATTCTAAATATAATAAACAGTTCAAAAATCATTGATGACAAAATTTTCTAATAGAACTAAAGCATTGTAACTGGAATTCTTTCACAAATGTTCACCATGAAATGCTGACAAATATTAAGAAGCTCACTAGGAAATCTTATTAAAATACGGCTAAATTTCAAAAGTCACAGAAGAAAAGTTATTGTACTAAGCTTTGCTTGACCAGTCTTCTGATATCCAAAGCTGATAAAACATTTTCAAAATATGATTTAATCTGCAGCCTTCTAAATCCATATTGGATGTTCAAAATAATTCTTTCGATAAAGAAATTAATGCTGTTCTACATATATCTTTTACCTGAAAAAACAGAGAATGTCATCATGTTGTATGGAACATTTACATCAAGTTGCATGGAAGGGAAGGGAAGGGAATTCTAGCCACCACTTTCAGAAATTTCCAATTGCCATTAAGCAAAAAAATGTTAATTAACTAGTCAATATTTAGTAATTTATTAGTACTAGTAATTTATTTTTATTTTGTAAAATTTTTTAATTATTGTTAAGTTATTCTATAATTTTTAATCATTTTTTTAATCTAAAAATTTAGACTAAATACTAAAAATATTTTTTTAATTGTGTAAATCATTACTTTTTATTAAAGTAGATTGCTAAATATTTTTGAAGTGCATTAAGATCAACCAATATTAGAAACATTTCATTTAACGACCATTCGATTTAACGTCCCATTTCCTGAGGTCCTGTGAATATCGTTAAATTGAGAGTCTAATATAGCATGTTTCTTAGGCTTAAAGATAACCTTTTCATCGAAGAGAAAACTAAATTTTTTTTACCTTGGTCCGTCGCAACTATTGGCTAACAAAGCAACTGCGCATAGCAGCCAAGTCACTGTATTAAATTTGAAATGTTTTGTCAGGATATTTTTTATGTATATTTGCATAAGATTATTACAAAACATGCAAAAAAAATTCTTGAAACTGTATGAAAATTTTTCGAAAATGATCTATTGGTTCCTAATAAATTCTATTGAAAAGATGACAAAATTTATTAAACTGGGCTAAACAACAAAAAATTGGGAAAAATCTCTAAAAAATTGTAAATAAATCAAAAATCACTGTACAAATTCTAACTAATTTACTGTATTAGACTAATATTGAAACTAGGTTCCTTTTACTAATGTGGCAAAATATCTAAAAATTCAAAAAAACCCAGAAAAAAAAATTTAGCAAACATTGAAACCAGAATTCTTTCATAAATGTGAAAAAAAAATGCTGCAGAACATGCATACACACATACCAAGAAAAAAAAAAAAAAAGCTAAAATTTAGTAAACATTCAAATCGGAGGATGCAATCATATGAGCCCAAAATTTTTACACCAAGGTTAAAAGTTTGGACAAAGCTGAAATAAAAAAATTCTGAAAAAAAAAAAAAAAAAAATCATGAATTTTTTTTAATGATGTACAAATTCTGAATAAACTTATTATTGAAAAGAGGGAAAAAATTATCACATTAGGCTAAATGATAAAAATCTGTGGAAAAAATCACTGTGAAATGTAAAAGGGGAAAATGAAAAAAAAAAAAAAATTAGAAAAAATAATTTAGTAATAATTTAATTGAAAAAAAATTTAATAAAAAAAATTCAAGAACTTATTCTTTGGGCACTTCATAGGCATAGTCAACCTTTTGAACGGGGGGGTGCCCAGATTTTTTAACCCGGACCTGTTGGGTAGAAACAATATCTTATAAAATAAAACCTGTTAAAACGGAACCTCATGAGACTGCTCTAATTTCCATTTTAAACAAGTTTTTATCTTAGAAGGTATAGTTGTGTGATATTTTTTTTTTTTTTTTAAAGGGCCAAAAAACAATTTTGTTTTTGTGAGGGGTATTAGAAGAGGTTCAAAAACTAAATCTCATGGTAAAAAAAGATATATAAATTTCCTTACGGTAGTGATATAAGACAGAGACTGTGTGTGGACTCAAGTGTGAAATTTTTAGGCACCCTAACGTCTAATAAAAATAAAAAAATGGTTTTTATCGTGCTAGAAACTTCTGTAGGTGCAGAAGAAAGCTGTATGAGATCTAAAATATTTTATTATTCAAAGTCTTGTAGATGAAATTTAGTCTGATGATAAATCTCAGATAATATCTGCCATTCATCATCCGGCCAAATACACATTCATGTGTGTTTATGCACGTGTATGCATAAACCAGCAACATAATTATGAACATAATAATAAATGTCACAATAAATAAAAGAGTTAAAGTATTTAGTCAAATTTTATTATAAAGCCCCATTATAAACATGGATCTCAGTGCCGCAATAAAGATATTACTACTGGTGCAGTAATATGAAACATATGTCAAACATATGAAATATGTTTATATCTGTACCAACTTTTATAAAATGAAGAATTGAAACTGTTTTCCTTCTTTTCGCTTAACCTACCGTTCTCGTTGAGTCCGTATGACGCGAAAGGATATTGAACTGCTTATAGCTTTTTTAAGTGCGTTCGCAATTATGCAAACACGTAGCACCTATAGCCGTCGTTCAGTCCGTCCATCTGTCTGCATATAACCGAGGGAAATCTACCCAACTGAATTGTTTGAAATTTAAAATAAAAAATTGTTGCATGATTTTGTCGAGTCATTTAAAATTTTATGGAAATCGAATGTATAGTTTAAGTACAGGGACAATCAAAAGTATTCAGTTTCATTACGGTCAATGGGAAAAAATAGTTTCAAGTGCATTTTAATGATGTTACACTCTTTCGAACATAATAAAATTGAGATGCATCTATAACGTTTATACTAAAATATACATTCTGTACAATGAGAGGTACAAAGAATATTTGTTATTAATTTACAGGAACAGACAAAAATATTATTCCATTGAATAATGGTATCAGTGGGAACATAGTTTAATATAATTAAATCGCACCCCAAACAATCTCACACTTTACGAAATCGATATATGTTGCTGAGGTTCGCTACAATTTACTTCCTATATAATAGAAAGCAGATAGTATTTACAGGGATGCATATAAGATTCCGGCTACTATTCTGTATCCGAAATACTGCATACTAAGACCTAAATATATTTAAAACTTCGTTATAGTATGAACTCACCTCATTTGCTAGGAATGCATACCATGCATGCAATTTCCGACTTGTTTAACTAAAGATTGTTTTTACTCAAAATGTTATGCAATTTTTTGTTATATATCTAATATTTTGAACAAAAACAACTTTTTGTAAAAAAGTTATGAACAATTAAATTTGGATCATATTGAACAAAGGAGAACATGACGGTTAAGAAAATTTTAAAGACAAGAACACCAATGTAAGAAAATAAGCATAACTAATAAAAATTGACTTACACTTTAGTTTTAGAGGCTTTGTTCATCGGACGAAAAAACTCCAGTACCTCATTCTTTTAGTATTTAGTCAATTTAAACAGCTTGAAAAGAATAAATTTTACTCCCCTCCTCCCCCCCTCCAAAAAAAAAGGTATGTTTCAAAATTTAAGGGAGCAATGGCCCTACCTCTCTTTGTCGTGTCCATAATCTAAAATATGACTAATAACAGAAAAATCTCGAATATTTATTTCCCCTCCATGAAACGAAATAATTTTTACACTCTAGAATAAAATGACAAAATTTCTATAAAACATGGAGTTATTTAGACTTCATACAATTATTTTTAGTTATATATAGTATATTCATGAACTTTTATTGAGAAAATTGTAAAAGTTGTCGGCAGGGCTTGAAAATTCTAAAAATTTTAAGGTTCCCAGCTGGGAACCTACATGAAAAATATAGGTTCCCAGATGAAAAGTATAAGTACCCGAAAAAATTTATGTATGAGTATTTTAACAAAATTTTCCGTTTTATCGCGATTTTTAAAAAGAAATTTGCCGTTTTTTCGCGATTCTTTGACGAAATCTGCCGTTTTAAAAAAAAAATTTTTTTACGAGATTTGCTTTTTTTGTGATTTTTTTAATGAAATTTGTGCTGCTGCGCACGATTTTTTGACGAATTTTGGAGTATTTTCATGATTTTTTGACGAAATGTGTTGTCTTTTTGCTATTTTTGGACGAAATTTGCCGTTTTTTCGCGATTTTTTACGAAATTTGTTGTTTTCCATCTTTTTTTTTACAAAATTTGCTGATTTTTACTATTTCTTACTGAAATTTGCCGTTTTTCGCGATTTTTTGACGAAATTTGCCGTTTTTTCGCGATTTTCTGACGAAATATGCTGTTTTATGCGATGTTTTAAGGAAACTTGTCGTGTTATCGCAATGTTTTAACAAAGCATGTCGTTTTTCAAAAGAAAATATTTAGGAAATTTGCCTTATTTGCGATTTTTTTAATGAAATTTGCGTTGTTTCATGCGATCTTCCAAAAAAAAATCTGTTGTCTTTTAAATATTTTTAGACGAAATTTGCTGTTTTTTTTGCGATATTTTGACAAAATATGTTGTTTTCTATGATTTTTTAACAAAATGTGCCGCTTTTTCGAGTTTTCTTAATGAAATTTGCCGTTTTTTCGCAACTTTTTGACAAAATTTGCCGTGTTTTGCGATCCTTTAATAAAATTTGCATTTTTTTTTTTTTTTTTTTTTTTTTTGTTGAAATTCGGGATTTTCCTGTAATATTTCGACGAAATTACGCATCCCCCTAGCCGTTTAAGAACAATTTTTTTGCCGATTTTTTGCTTAATTTACGCGTTATAATGCTTCCGTGGCACTGCTAGCGGACTCGGTGAAATGTTAGGTTCCGGGACGGGAACCTTAGTGATAAAATATGCATTCCCAGAAGGGATTTCTGGGTTCCCCGGGATCCCGGGAACGCTATTTTTCGAGCCCTGATTGTCGGTAAAAATTATTTACAGTATATTCTTTTCCTTGAAAGATTTTTAATTTTTCTCAAATGTGTTATATAAAAAACATTTTATTTATTTATAAATTCTGAATGAAAATTATTATTTATTCTCCTTTTTGTGTGAGTGTGTGTACTCACGAATGATTAAAAAAGAAAAAAACTTAAACTTATTCTGTCAGAAGATACATCCATTTTAAATATTAAATTTTAAAATAAAAATTTTAAATATAGGTCAGCTAAAATTAGTTTTAAAACCTTGTATTTTAATTGTTTAAATTTAGATTCGAAAAATATGTAAATTTAGAAAATAATAATAAAACATATTTATAAATAACATATACATGCATATAAATTTATGACAAACCACTTTAACTTAATTTATTAAATTAAAAAATTTCATTTTTTTTTTCAAAATTCCTTTAAAGACTGCTCACAAATACAAAAAGATTACTTTCTGACACATTTTTAAAGTTTTTGTTAAAAAATGCATCGACATATTTTTAAATTCTCTTTTCTTAAAAAAAGACGTGGAATCGCAAGTATTGTTATTTTATTCAAAAACTTATAATCAAAAGACGTTTTCTATATTTTTGTAAACGTAATTTTCATAAAATACTTTCAAAATTAATGTTTTGAAAAAAAAAAAAAAAAAATCGGATGTGAAAACGAGAGAAAGGAGAAAAACCTGCCGTCATGTGTAAAAGCCACTTAAACTCCATAATTTTTTATTTATCAAAAAATGGAATACGCAATTCAATTCCAAATCACTTCAATAGACAACTCTATTAAAATCCAATATTGTACCTTAATCTTATGCCTTTACGTTTAAAGAAAAGTCATAAAATGTGTCAGAAAGTTTCGCGTTTGTTAAGCCCGGATTTCAGAACCGCCTTTAAGACAGTATAATAAACTATTCTTACTTTCTTCAGTTACTGTGCCTTCTAGAGATTTGAAATCCTCTTGGACAGATACTTTTTCTTTAAACATTTTCTGAATAGTCTTGCATTTTTTTTATGACTTTTCTAATGCTCGTTTTCTTTTTTCTGGCCGTCCCATATTTTTTAAATACACGTGATAAATGCAAAGTATAATTACAAATTAAATAAAAAATTTTTGGTCCATTTTGGAACTATACAATCCAAGAGAATGAAAATTGAATAAAACAGATTTTACATTTCTCGAAAAACCTACAATGTGATTGGCAGGTTTTAATTGATACTTGAGAAATTGTTGTTGTGTTCCACAGAAGTGATACATGAAAAAGATAAATGAACAGGATATGACAGGATATATGGAAAATAAAAATAGTTAATTCTTTTTTCTTGCATTGTTTTAAATTTTTCTCTTTTTTTACGAATGCTGATTATTTTAATTCAGTTTTAAAATCCTTCTTGTGTCTGCGTGTGTGTGGGGGTGCCCGGGCACCCCCCCTGGCTACGCGCATGCACTTTCATGCCAAGAATACACTAAGTCCTTAAATGTTAAGAAAATGTCTAGTGAAAGTAACACAACGGGTGAAAAAACTGGAACACTATTACTATCGAAACAGTAAAATCTGGATTATTAGAGTAGAGATGGGAATGCTCGGAAAAAAACCGGTTTTTTTCCGAAGGCTTATTTTTCAATTTTTCCGAACTGGAAAAATTGAAATTTCATTTATGAAATAATATAGTGAAAATTTTGTAATAGCTACATTCTCATACTTTTTATTTATTTTATTTTTATGTTGAGTGTCTCACATGAAAATTTTAATGTGGGTAATCTGATCTTTAAGCAGAAATCTGTTTGAGAAGACTTGAAAGGATTCTTCACATTTTTTTCTTGTTTGAAACACAAGACCCTTTGCAAAATTTCTCTTGAAAATAGACTTTTCAGAAAGTTTAATCAACAAATTGAATCTTTCGCAAGGGCAGTGATTGAAGAAAAAAAAATATTATGCCTTACAGCAGTTGAATCTTATTAAATTGCATATAAATACTTTTATAAATACATCCAAAGTTATTCAGACAATACCAATAAAAGAACCAATGAAACCAGTATTTTTACATTCATATTATTAAAAACAGTTGAAGTTTGAAGAGAAATAGAAGGCAGATTAGTCTTTTATGTCATTTATGTTATCATAAGATAACATGGATTCTTGCAGCTTTTAGTGGATTATTTCACTTTGGGCCCATTTTGGCATAAATCAACCTATTTTTAAAAATTAAATTGCATATATGTATGTAAATAACCTTATTAAAAATGTCTAAATAGGAACCTAAATATAGTAATAATTTCTTATTCAAAAACTCTGAATATATTTTGTAGAAGTCTATACAAAAAGTTCGCAATTTAACAAAAACTTGATTACATTAAAAAAATCTAGATATGTAATTAAATGCAACTTCTCTTTTTAAAAATTAATTCATGTGTAAAATTATTGCAATAATATGCCGATTAATGGAAATGATAAAATTAAAAATTCAACATAAAATTTTGAAGCATACATTTATTACTTTAATCTATATTTTCAAGAAGTAAGTATTGAATTCGTGAAAAATTTGACTTCCACTTTTGGTGTATTTAAATGTTTTAGAAGGTCCTGAACACGTTTTGATTTTTTTGGAAAATATCTGTCACTCTGTGAGTCTGTATGTGACAAATTTTATGGGCACTCGATCTCAAGAACTGATGCACATAATTTCACAAAACTTTAGATTCAGTTACACCTTGATATAAACTCGAGATGTTTAGTTATTAGTATATATCGCCAAACTGTTGGCGCTGCTATGCTGCATTATTCATAATTTCCACAATAGTTCTATCTCAAACTAATGTATGTATTTTTATAAAATTTCAGATTAAGTTAATCTTTGACATAACTTCATGCTCATTACTTTTTGGTGTAAATTGCTCAACAGATGACGCTGCTATGCTGCATTCATGATTATTGCAATAGCTTTACCTCAAGGACGATTTAAAAAAAAATCAAACTACAGTTTGTGATATATATTAATGTTGTTTAGTTTTGGTGTAAATCCCCTATCGGTGGCACTAGCTGCATTTTTCAAGATTTCGTTATAGCTGATTAATTGAATGTTTTTTCAAGGTGTTGAATCTAAAATTGACCTCCATTTTACCTCCATAATGTAGAGTAATGTTGCAAAAACATGGACAGTTTGCATTAGAAAAGTATAACTGCGATGGAAAAAAAAAAAAAAAAACATATTTTATTACAAGTAACTATGTTCCAAATTATACTTTCCCTCCTTATTAAACTTTGAATTTTTGTAGTTTTCTAAAGCACAGTAGAAGTTTATCTCTGTATGTAACTGCTTTTGTTAATTCCTCAAATAGTGAGCATTTTCTATTTATAGTGTTCTGTTTTCATAACTTTTGAGTTTCACTCTTAGAAATATAAAATTACCATGTGGAAACATTATTGAATATGGTTTCTTACTTAAGAATAGAATACCAGATTTCAGGGTAAAAAGAAAAAATATATATTTAATTAAACTTATATATATATATATAAAATCTGGTTTCAGTGAATAAAAATCTAACAGTCAATAAATCCTGCACTATTTTTTAATTGCAGACCTGAGTAAGCCAAAGTAAAACTTAGTTTTGTTTGAATTTAGATTATAAAACTAAATCAAAACTTTTTTGAGTTGAGATTGGAAAGCTATATTAAAACTAAACATATTTTATAAAGGAAATAAAATTAGAATTCCAAGAAAAAAAAGTAATAATGTAAAAATTTACATTTTGTAAACAAACAATGGAATTTTTGAATACTGATATTCATAATAATGACAAAACTGCCATAATTTCTTTAAACTAATATCATTTACTTAAAAACTATAGAGTAAATGGAAGAGTAAATGGAATGCATAATTTATTTCATTCCAAACTGCAGACATATTGGCTCAGGTTTTTACATTAGGTCAATTGGTAGTAACATGTAACTGAAAAATCATTTCAGCAGAGGTATGATATAATAAACAATAGAATTTAATAAAAATTCTTAGGCTGTGGGAAAAAAACTAAACTTTTAAAAGCAGGCTTTGCTACTTTCTTTTTATTTTGTAATATAAAGTGAAAATAATTTTCATTTAATACATATAAATGGGAAAAAAATGTTTATTATTTAATATTCTCTAAGAAAATATAATTTATTTGGGAGAAACAGTCATGAAAAATCAATTTTTCCGTTTTTTTCCGAAAAAAACCGGTAAAAAACCAGTTTTTTTCCGACACTTATATTTTTCCGGAAAATGTACATCTCTATATTAGAGTACTAGCTGACCCGCCCGGCGTTGCCCGGGTCCGTATTAACAATATTAAACGAACTTGAAATTTGTATGATTTTATCATTAACTCATTACATGCAGAAATGCATTGTCTGAAATACGTAGCCACTGACTGTGTGAAAAATCGGTTTTAAAAACAACAACTAATATTAAGCTCTAAAAATACTCAAAATGAGCAATGAAAAACGCGGGAGGGAATATGTATCTAACGATTGCATGACTTTTGTGTTAAAAAGTCGATATTTACCCATAAAAATCACTGTTAAGTCACGTAACTAATTATTAATTTCACATACAAATCCCAAGTGAAATATTTTGAATTTCAAACTAATTATATCACTCTTAAATCCGACTATACCATGAATGAAATCGATACACGATGGTAGCTAAAAGATTGGTATATAGTATTATAATTTCAGAGCTATTTAAAAAAAGTAAGTGTTATTTTTAATCAAATCTTGCAAAATGTTCACTCTGTATATAAATTCCTAACCTTAAACTTTTGTACCGTAACCAGAACTTGTCTTTAACCTAACAGCGATTTAACAGTACCCTACCGTAAATTAAATATAACAGAAATGTAACCTAGCCTTCACTTTATTGTAACATTTCCTTATTCTAACCATAACATAAATGCAATTTAACTTTAACCTAAATAATATAATAAAAAAAAAAATTTAAAAAAATTACTATTTTTTCGTAAAATATGCTTAAGCTGTAATTCATTTCTTTCAATTCGTTTTATTAATACAAAATTCCTTCCTCGTGCTTTTGTTTGAGACATTAAAATTTCAGCGATAATTGGTTTAATATTGCAAATCTTTTTTTTGGTTTACTTCGCCTCCACCTATCTTTTTCTCCATGGTGTACAGCAGCTGTGATTAAAAAAAAAAATTCTCATTTAAACTGACAGTTTGCCAGTCTATGAATTTTAAAGGTCTGTCCGAGCTTTTTTAATTATTTCTGCGAAAATTTTATGCAACCAATCAACCATAAGAAAATGAAAGGGAAAAAAAGGCGATTTTTTATGAGAGTGAGCTTTGGAATTTAATTAATTACTCAGTTAATAAATAGAATTTTGAAATTCTGAGCTTCAGGTGCATCAGAAGAGACATTGGGCTATTCTCAAAAAAATTTTGAGCTTCGTACGTGCTGTAGATTTTGCTAGCCATCGCAGACACACAGACACACACACAGACAGACAGAGCGTTTTGTTCTTTTATTAGTATAGATAATGATTATGTAAGTGAGATTAATGGAGAAGAATTTAATGATAAATTACCCCAAACAATGTTGCAACCCTTTAATTCTGATATGGAAAAATCTCATTTTCTGATCATATTCTGAGGTAATTTTTAAAAAATTACTTGCATATTTAAGAAAATGCATGCAGTATTTTGCAACCATAATATCTTTTTATTTATTAATTTTTTTAAATAAAAAAAGGTTCCCCAAAGTCTCTTTTTTAAATAAAAATGGTTTTCTTTTCCCCCTTTTTGGAGAATAAAATGTGTTGGAACCCTGAAATAAGAGTTTTTCTGATAAGTTCATATAACATGGTATTAGTGCATAGCTGCATAGACTGTAGAATTCATGCAAATAGAGGCGAGGGAGGAAATAGACAGTTTTGAAAAACAACCTTATAATCCAGTGAATGAGATAGCCATTAGATTTTATACCAGCTACTATTATTTTTTTTCCAATTGAAATGGCTCCATTACAATAATATTTTCTTGCTATAAAATCTTGATAACAACATTTTATCAACTGTATTTTAACTTTTAGAGTGATTTTGTTTTAAGATCCTTTTTTGATTTATTAAGTCATCTGATATGTATTTAAATTTTAAAAGTAGTATTTGGATAAGAGGTGAAATATGATCTTTGTAATGTTCATGAATTTTGTGTTAATTTTTGAGTTTAATTTTCACTAAATTTATTACTTAACTAGCTGACCCGCCCGGCTTTGCCCGGGTCCGTAATACTAATGTTACACGAACTTGAAATTTCTATGATTTTATCTTTAACTCGAAATATGTATAAATACACTGTTAAAAATTTGACCCTTTTGCTGCATCGTCACCCCACCGCTTTTATAGAAAATGATTACTTCAACCTATTTTGGAGCATTCTCATATGTCAAAAGAGAGATATTCTATAAAAGCAGGGGAGTGATGATGCAGCAAAAGTGTAAATTATATTAAATACGTTCCCCCTGACTGTGTCAAAAATCGGTTTAAAAAACTAATATTTAGCTGCAAAAATACCCAAAATGACTGCAATGGGAAACACAGGAGGGTATATGTGTCCAACGATTGTGTGATTTTCGTGTTAAAGTGTTGATATTTATCATTAAATGTACTGTTAAGTGACTTAACTAAATACTTTTTTCACACAGATATCCCAAGTGAAATATTTTGAATTTCAAACTAATTATATCACTCTTAAATCCGACTATACTGTGATTGAAATTGATTCTCGATGGTTAGCTAAAAGGTTATTATATAGTATTATAATTTCTGAGCCATTTTACAAAAATAGGTGCATATTTATCAAACATGCGTAATGTTCATTCTGTGAACAAAATCCTAACCTTAACCTAATTGTATTGTAATCATAACTTGACTGTAACCTAGCTGTATCTTAACAGTAACCTAACTGTAACTTAAATATACCATAAATGTAATCTGGCCGTCACCTTATCATAACCTACCTATAATCTAATCATAACCAAACCGTAACTTAACCTTAACCTAACTGTACTTTAACCATGACCTAACTGTAACCTAACCGGAAATTAAATATAACATAAGGCTCACCGGAACGTAATTGCAACCTAACTGTTACCTAACCGTAACCAAGTTCTAATTTAACACTAACTAAAAACGAAATATCTTAACCATCACCCGCTACAAAGTACTTAGTTTCACTTTCCACCGCTACGGAGCGCATTATGTTTTGTAGAACAACCGAATTTTAGGTTCGCAATGGATTCATGTCCATGGAAATTATTTTGTCTTCTTCGGATACGGTTATGGTTGTTTGGAATATTTTTGTTCAGTTTAGATTCGGTTCAATTCATATTTCGCGGGTTTTTTTTCCCTTCAAATGGGATTTTTAGGTTCGGTTCGGGTTGTACTTTAATGGAAATTATTTTACCTTGTTCCAATGAGGTTATACTTCACTGAAATATTTTTGTCAGGTTCAGATTAGGTTTGGTTCAAATTTCGAGATTTTTTTTACAATTTTTTTGGTTCGGATTGCGTTCATGTCCATGGAAATTATATTGTCTTGTTCGTATCTGGTTATAGTTATTTGGAATATTTTCATCGGATTCAGATTAGGTTCTATTCAGATTTCAGATATTTTTTCAAATTGATTTTTAAGATTCTGGTCAGATTCATGTTCAGGGAAATTAGTTTGTCTTGCTCGGATCCGGTTTTAGGTCTTTGGAATATTTTTTTTCAGGTTCAGAGGTCGTTCAATTCAGATTTCATTTTTTTAATGGAATTTTTAGGTTCAGGTTGGGTTGTGCCTCAACGGAAATTATTCTGTATTGTTCGAATACGGATATGCTTCTCTGGAATATTTTTGTCAGATTCAGGTTTAGTTCAGTTTTTTAGGTTCGGATTGGGTTCATGTTCATGGAAATTTTTTGTCTTGTTCGGATTCGGGTGGTTCTGTGGAATATTTTTGTCAGGTTCATATTTGGTTCGATTCAAATTTCAGGTATTTTTTTCAAATGGAATTTTAGGTTCAGATCGTGTTCATGTACATGGAAATTATTTTCTCTTATTCGAATCCGGTTATGGTTCTTTCGAATATTTTGATCGGATTCAGATGTAGTTTGCATAAAATTTCAGGTTTTTCTTTTTTCAAATGGAATTTTTTAGGTTCGAGTCAGGTTTATGTTCACGGAAAGTATTTTGTCTTGTTCTTATCGGGTTATAGTTCTTTGGAATATTTTTATCGATTTCATGTTTCGTTCTGGTCATTTTTCGCGTTTTTTCAAAGAAAATTTTTAGTTTCGGGTCGGGTTGCATATACACGAACATTATTTTTCCTTAATCGGATTGGGGTATGCTTCATTTGAATATTTTTGTGGGATTTAGATTTGATTCGGGTCAGATATCAAATCCATATTTTTTTTCAAACGGAATTTTTAGGTTCGGGTCGGGTTTGTGCTCATGGAATTTTTGTCTTGCTTGGATCGAAGTATGGTCTCTTTTTTTCTGGTTGGGATCGGGTTATGTTTTAATACGCATACTAAACATTATGTTTTGCTACTATTGTTTTAGAGACTTTTTTTTATATATAATTTACTTTGCTATTTGATAATTTATTATTGTGTATGAATCATCTGCCGATTCGAACAATTTTACGTCAAACAGCCATTTCATTTTTGTTTTAAAAACAAATTAAAATCCTAATAAAATTTTAACTTAAATAAAATGCATTCAAATTTAATCAGTGACTTAAAAAACTGCTAAAAAAGCTTCGTATATTCGTATATAATATATTTACTGCAACACGTGCTTTGACACGCCTATCAATTGAAACAGGTTTAAATCCGTACTTTTTTAGCTCACAGGCTATCATAGCCTGAGAGCTTATGTGCCCGTCCGTTCTGTATGTATGTACGTAACGCGATAACTCATGATAAAAATATCCGATCCACTTGAAATTTTGTATGTAGGTATATCCTGACAAGGCGCTTCCCTGATTAGTTTTTGGAGTTCATTCGATATGTATAAGAGGGGGAACGGGGGGCTCATGCCCCCCGTTAGTTGATATAGATGGGATTTTCATGCAGAATTAAGTTTTCAAAATTTAGATTAGGATCATTCTGATGAGGCGATTCCGTGACTGTTATTAGGTGTTCATTGATTAAGTATAAATAGGGGGAACAGGGGTTCTAATGCCCCCCCCCCCGTTAGTTGATATAGATGGGATTTTCATGCAGAATTAAGTTTTCAAAATTTAGATTAGGATCATTCTGATGAGGCGATTCCGTGACTGTTATTAGGTGTTCATTGATTAAGTATAAATAGGGGGAACAGGGGTTCTAATGCCCCCCCCCCCCCCCCCCCGTTAGTTGATATAAATGGGATTTTAATGCAGAATTAAGTTTTCGTTCAAAATTTAGATTAGGATCATTCTGATGAGGCGATTCCGTGACTGTTATTAGGTGTTCATTGAATAAGTATAAATAGGGGGAACAGGGGCTCTAATCCCCCCCCCCCCCCCGTTAGTTGATATAAATGGGATTTTCATGCAGAATTAATTTTCGTTCAAAATTTAGATTAGGATCATTCTGATGAGGCGATTCCGTGACTGTTATTAGGTGTTCATTGAATAAGTATAAATAAGGGGAACGGGGGTTCTAATGTCCCCCCCCCCCTTAATTTATACAAATGGGTTTTTCAAGCAGAATTTTCAGATTTCGTTCAAATCTCTGAATAGTTTTGGAAGTTTAATGGTTAAGTATAAAAGAGGGGGATAACTCTTTTTAAATTATATAAATGCTAAATGGGTTTTTATTAAGAATTATCTAATTTGCTCTGAATTTTGGATATAGATTTTTTATATGATAAAGCATGTCTTTGATAGTATAGGAGGTTCAATGATTAAGTATAAAAAAAGAGAAAAGGGGAGAGCTGTTTCCCCTTCTTAATTTTTTTTTTCGAACGAAATTAACCCTTGAAAATATAAAGCTTTAATGTGCAATTAGTATTTGTAGCCTGTGAGCTCAATGCCTTCAGTTTAACTGGGCAGTATTCTTTTTTATTTTTGGTCTTGTTTCTTAAAAAGAACTAATCTATCACTTCACCAGTAAAAATTTATTAATTATTTTATCATATGTGTTTTAAATATCAATATAGAAAATTATTTAAACTTTTTGCTTGAAACTATAACATTCTTTTGTTTATATCTTAAAATCGTCTGCAGTCAGAAATCTATATTTTAGAATAATATTTATTACTTAAGTTTTCATACATGATTTTAAAAGAATGTTTTCATCATTATACTTTAAATATTTATTTACATGCAATTATTAAGTCATAAACATTTTTCATCTACGTTATAAAGTATTTAAAATTACATTAATGAAGGAAACTTTTAGTTATACAGTTTTTAGTTCGTATCAAATGTTTTCAATATCTTATTTAATTTTAATTTGATATTTAATTATTGCTAATTTTCCAATTTCCTTCATTTTAAAAGTGGACATTTACTTTAATAAATATTAATAGATCAAAGACCATTTTAAAAATTTGCTATTTCTTCTAAAAATATGCTTCAATTGTATTTCGTTTCTTTCAATTCGTCTTGTATAATACAAAATCCCTTCCACGTCCTTTTGTTTGGCACATTAAAATTTGAAAGATATATGGTTTCATATTGCAAACCTTTTTTTGAGGATTACTTCACCTCCACTTATCTCATTCCTCCATGGGTTTCTTTAATTCTGTCTCAGCTTTCTTAAAATTTTTACACAACCAACCAACCGTAAACAACGAAAGAGAAAAAAATTGGGAAAAAGATGATTTTTTATGAGAGTGACCTCTCGATTTTAATTAATTACTCAGTTAATAATTGGAATTTCGAAATTCTGAAGCTCAGGTGCATCAGGAGAGATTTGGGGCTACTCTCAAAAAAATTTTGAACTTTGTACACGCTGTAGATTTTGCTAGCCATCGCAGACACACACACACACACAGACAGAGCGTTTTGTTCTTTTATTAGTATAGATAATTTATGCTTAGCTAATAATAGTTATATTTCATTGGATGTTGTAACGAATTGTCAAATGATGCAAGTATATTTAAAATGCTCATTTGGTCGCTGGTTCAATTATTACGACTAATATTACTTAAAATTCTTTATATACAAATTATTTATGCATTATATTTACATTTTAATTAAAGAATAAGGATCCAGCGAACACACGATAGGTCCGCTATAATTGCCAATAAAAACAAAACAACAACAGACTATTTTCATATGTTTCCAAAACAGTAAACTTAAAGTACAGTAGAATGCGGCATGGAAGTGCGCGATATTCAAGGTTAAGGGGAAGCCGTAACATACCGGCCCCCGTTGATATGTGCCAACATTCAACAATAATACTAAATGTAACAATAAACAATTGCAAATAATAGGAATTACAATTCAACAACCAATAATACACTATTTTCGATAAATTATAATTATATTTCTTACAACAATATTACTTAAATTATTACTTAATATAAGCTCACTCAAATGCAAAATAGATAAGTTATACAAACAATAATTACACTTGAATATTATGCAAGATAATTATCAAATTAACGCTCAATTAATGTAACAATCTAATAAATTTAGCAAGTTAATAACAGTTAATCAAGAATATATAGAGATGAAGACATGTAAGTTTACACTTTATGTTATGAATCTAAGCTACACAAATTATGAAGCTAAGAATTAAAAATTTTTTGAAACCTAAAATGAAATTGCTATACATAATAAACAGTTCAAATACAAGTATACAATAATGGTAACAATAATAATAATTCAAATCTTTCAAGATAATAGAATTCAGCAATTTTCTAATGGAAGGGAGCAGACTTTTGAGACACACCTTGTAACTATACCTGTTGCTGTTTTAATCTCTAAAACTTTAACTTTTTTATCAGAACCAGGTATTATTTTAAGGACACAACCTAATGCCCATTTGCCAGAAGGTAAATTGTCCTCCTTTAGGACAACCATACACCCTTCCTTTAGGTTGTCCTTCTCAATATACCACCTATTCTGTTGCTGTAAATTAACTAAATATTCAGTGTTCCATTTTTTCCATAAAATTTGGATCATTTTTGTTAATTTTTGCCAACAGGATAGCCTATTATCATTAATTTTGTTCAAACTGGGTTCAGGAATTGAAGTTATGGGTCGACCTACCAAAAAATGGGCAGGGGTCAAGACTTCAATTTCATATGGATCTGATGACAAATGTACTAAGGGTTGAGAATTTAGAACACCTTTGATTTCGGTGATTAATGTCCAAAATTCTTTGAGCATGACTCGAGAATTGCCCAAAGTTCTTTTGAGGTGATGTTTAAAGGATTTCACCCAAAAATTTGACAAAGCATCATCGGGTTTGCGTACAAGGGCATGTAATTTCTTCAACTCTTTATTTGTACCCACAAAAGTAGTCCCATTATCCGACATTATGGTTGAGCTTTTACCTCTTCTAGCAAAAAATCATTTCAATGTGGCAATAAATGATTCAGATTTTAAATCTGTCACTATGTCTAAATGGATTGCCTTTGTAGCAAGACAAACAAAAATTGCAACATAAATTTTATTATATATCCCCTTTCTCTGATTTTTGTACTTAATCATAAAGGGTCCACAAAAGTCAATTGAACATTTTTGAAATGGCAAGCTAGGATTTACTCATTCGGCTGGCAAATTTCCCATAATTTGATTTGCCTGTATTGGTTTGTTTCTGAAACACATTACACATTGGTGAACTATTTTACGAGCCAAAGATCATCCATTTATTAACCAATATTTTTGCCGGATATGATGTAACAATGATTGTGGCCCTAAATGGAAAAATTTGGAATGAAAATATTCAAAAATCATTTCACTTAATTTATGATCATGTGATAACACTACAGGGTGTTTCCTCTTATAGGTCAGACTGGAGTTGTCTAAACGACCTCCAACTGTAATTAAATTATTTGAACCTATATAAGGATTTAGAAATTTTAATTTGCTATTATCTGGAATGCTCCACTGGTTTCTCAAATGCTTTCGCTTTTCAGAGAAGGCTGAATACTCTACCTGTTTAATCAGAAAAACTTCTCCAACTCTCAATTCATTAGTAGATAAGGCACCACATTTTTTTCTCTTACCCTTTTGACAGTTATTTATAAATCTAAAAATATAACTAGCAATACAAATTAATTTCAAAAAATTATTAGTTAAAGAGAATAAACAATTATAAAAGCAATTTTCAGTTCTAAGTGAAAAACTACTGTTCTGTTCAGTTTTAAATTCTGACTCTTAGTCAGTGTTGTTTTCCAGGTTTACTGGATAACTTTCTGTGTGCTGAATTCTGTCTTGAAGAAATTTTGGTCCACAAAACTAAAAATTGCAGTTGGTCAGTTCTTTAGCATCTAGACCTCAAGATAGGACATCAGCAGGATTATTTTCTGATGTACATGTTGCCACTGATAAGAGTCCGTGAGGCCTTGAATAGCAGCCACTCTATTGCTTACAAGTGTTTTTAATTGATGGGGCAATTTTCTAATCTAAGCAAGTGATATTGTGGAGTTACTCAACAGTTTCTATTGGAATGTCAAGTGACGGTATAACTTTATGCATTAACTTTGCTAAGAGGAGACAAGAGCACAGTTCAAGACAAGGGATTGTCACTGTTTTTATGGGGGATACTTTAGACTTGCTACCGAGTAATTGTGCATCAGGCGAACCTTCAGCTGGTGATCCAGTCCAGTCGCTCTATTGAATAACAAGTAACATACTAAATCATTTTAAGCATTCCAAGAATATTATGCATGACAGGAGCTATGATTTAAGGAGCTTCGAAAGAACTTGGTTTACAGTTAGATCTCACTTCTTTTATTAGCAAAACTTTTAACAAACTTGGCGTTCTTTCACATTCATGTTTTTGATAGGATTTATAATTCTCGATAGAAGATTTTACGAAATTTATGGCAGCCTGGTTATCAGCATAAAGTTTAGATTTTAAACACAAATTACGTATGATTTTCCTATTCCGACACTCCATCATAATCCAATCAAACCAAACCAGGTTTTTCGAGGCCTCAGTCATGGCCACAAATTCCGCTTCCATAGTGGATAAACTGATGCACTTTTCTTTAAAAGTACACTAGTCCACCGGGGAACTGTCAACCATGACTATTTGCCCCCCAACCGATGTTCGATCGTCACGGTTTGCCGCAAAATCAGCATCAGAATAAGCAATTAACTTTTCTGATTTACATTGTAAACGGAGGCGGTTGTGTCGAGTATGCTTAAGATAACCAAGTAACCATAATAAGCCGTCCCAATGATTAATTCCAGGATTAGATTGAAATTGACTGAATATATTAACAGAATAACAAATATCTGGCCAGGTTCTACTTAAAATAAAAGATAAACAGCCCAGTAAACTTCTATATGGAAATTTAGACATATATTCCCTTTCTGATTCTGAGGAAGGACAATCATCTTTAGAAAATATAACTCCTTTACTAAATGGAAGAGAGGAGATAGGGATTCTAAAATTTTTTAATTTTTCACATGCCTCATCAATATAACTTGATTGATGAATTCAAAATGAATCACTTTTTTTCTACAAACTCTACTACCAGGAGCTTACAGGTTCTATCTAAAATTTTTATATCAAAATGGTTACCCAATAACTTCAAAACTTTGTCAATTGCCTTCTTGAATCTTCCAAAAATTACAAAATCATCAACATATAAAAGCAACACTATATCTGTTCCAAAAATATAAGTACAATTACATGATTCAAACTTTTTAAAACCAATATCAATTAAAACTTTATTCATCTGAAAATACCACTCCCTACTGCTCTGGTGTAATCCATACAGCGCGCGATCCAGCCTGCAATAAAGATGCTCTTTAACGGAAACAACGAAACCGGGCGGTTGTGACATGTAAACGGACTCCCTTAGTGAGGCATAAAGGTAGGTGCTTGTTATGTCACACTGAAAGTGTGACCATCGGCAATACAAAACCAAGAGGGAGAAAAAGAATTGAATCACTCTAAAATTCACCCACAGGGCTGAAGGACTCATCATAAGATTAGCCCTTCACTTGCTTAAATCCCTGGGCCACAAGTCGAGCTTTAAAACAAGCGATTTGTCCCTTCTCATCCCGCTTGATCGTATATACCCACCGGCATCCCACAGGGGTCACATTCCTTGGTAATTCTTCCAAATGCCAAACCGACCGTTCGTTCATTACACCAATCTTCCTCTGCATCTCTGCAAACCACATATCATGCTGCATGGATAAGGATGCCTGTTTAAATGTTTTTGAGATAATTATGTTGTCTAGTCATGCTGAAGGAGCTATGTTAGAAGACTCTGGGCTATTGGAACCGGTATTTAAGTTTATAGGGATAAAGCCATCGTATGTATTACTTCCATGAAAATCGAAAAGATTCGGGTTAAATTTAATATTATTTCTGTCACAATATCGTTCTACATCTAAAAGTGATCTTAACCTTTGACTTGAACCCTCTTCATAGTAATAAATATCTGTCGTATCTCCAGTTTTTCGCTTTACGGGTTTACGTAACCACTTGACATCTCTTTTAGAGGTAACAAGGGTCTCGCTATCATCAGAATCTGACTCGGACTCTGTGATCCCCTCCCCATCAACCCGTGAGTCAGATGGTGTGCTGGAGGGATTCAAGAGTATCCTAGGATCTACTTCCACTGCACCTTCATTATGACTATCGCCAGGATCGATGGTAAAAGGATCACAGAAATCCGGGCCCATCATGACTCCACTGCTATCTGAAGTATTATCGGATCCCGAGGTTTCTCTAAAAGACACACTTATAGACTCAACGATTTGATCGGTTTCAGGGATCCAGATTCAGTATCCCCTGGTATTAAAAGCATACCCTACCAAATAACCCTTTTTCGCTTTCGGTTCTAATTTTGTTCTTTTCTGATGGGGAACTCCTACATAAGTTACAGTTCCAAATGGTTTCAGATGTCTGACTGATGACTTTTTACCCCCATATAACTTAAAGGGAGTTTTATTTAAAGACTTAGGACAAGTTTGGTTCCATGTATAAACAAAATATTTCAAAGCTTCTGGCCAGAATTTGGAATTTAATTTACTTTCAAACAAGATAGTACGTACCCCATTGACAGCAGTCTGCATGAACCTCTCAATAACGCCATTTTGCTGGGGAAAAAAGGGATTCGTTACCTCATGATGAATATCCTTTTCTTCAAAAAAGATCTTAAAATTGTCATTGACGAATTCACCCCCAATGTCTGTTTTAAAATTCTTTACTTTTCGACCCAGAAAATTTTCTGCACGTGTAATATGTGATTTTACGATATCAAACACGTCATATTTTAATTTCATTGGGTATACAGATGCTCTGCGAGAGTGATCATCCATTGTGGACAAAAAGTATATCTCTCCATTTCTCCCAGCAATACAACACGGTCCCCAGACATCTGCACATAAAAGGTCTAAAGGTTTCTCAGAACGAATGCTGCCAGTGGGTTTAAAAGACGGTTTTCTAAATTTGTTAAGTTTACAAACTTCACAAAAAAAATTATTATCTTTTAAATTAGTTAAACCCCAAACTCCATTTTCTTTTTAAGTATGAATCAAAATTGACGGACTGATATAACTAAACCTGTGGTGCCATAAATGCATCTTATTTAGTCCACCAGCATTACTAACAGAATTCGATTCAAAAGATACATTTTTGTTAAGTTTAGGAGCTCGAGGATATAACTGGTAATAACCGCCTTTCAGACATGCCTTGAATAAAACATCGTCTCCCCTCGTGATGTCTTTTACTCCATTTCCACCTATAAAAGACAATCCTTTCTTATCCAACTGAAGGCCGGAGATCAAATTGCGTCTTAACTGACTCGAATATAGGACATCTGTAAATGTAAACATTCTTTGACCAAAGCGCAATTTTATCTCTCCTCTTCCCTCAATTGGAAAAGATACCCCCTTTACAGCAACATTTAATTTCTCATTATTTACCTTTTCTATTTACCTAATTACCTTTCATTATTTACCATCTATCACTAGTGAAGTGGTGTGACGCACATAAATCGAAAATCCAGGTGTCGTCATCTAAAACATCACATAAATTAACATGAAAAATAATGTGGGTAAACTTACGTGAACTGTCAGAAAAATCACTGTTCATATCTCGTCTGCCTCTATCATGTCGCCATCTTGCTCTACTGGGGTCTCCTTTTCTCGGACTAGGTAATCTGGAACTAGATGCTGTTCTTACTCCACTGGAATCGGTCTGGCTATCTGTTGACTCTAAAGATCTCCCACGGAAAACATCAGGATGCTCATGTGATCTGGATACAGTAGGGGACCGTCTGGATGTTGATGGTCTATATGCAGAGGAGGAATTCTTTCTATAAGTTGACTGCCTTTCTCTACACTTGTTGCTTGTGTGGCCAGGCTTACCACAATTCCAACACTTAATTTTCTTTTTATATTTCCGTTTCAATTTAACAACATTTTCAGTTGGAGTGGTTTTAGCATTATCCAAATCTTGAACATTAAGTCTCGTTTCCTCTGCTACAAGTTCCATCACTATTTTATCAAATTTAAAGGCCGCTTCCGGCCATCTTAATATATTCTGTACAACACCATCGAATTTTCGTCCCAAATATCTAAGTAATTAAAAATTCACATATGTTTCACTGAAATTCTTATCCTGTTCTCTTATAATGTTTAAAAGCCTTCTCAGTCGAGTCGCAAGATTCGACATTTGGATAATGCTAAGATTATCCAAATATGAATCTTGCAGCATTCAAGATTTGGATAATGCTAAAACCACTCCAACATTTTCAGTTGGAGTGGTTTTAGCATTATCCAAATCTTGAACATTAAGTCTCGTTTCCTCTGCTACAAGTTCCATCACTATTTTATCAAATTTAAAGGCCGCTTCCGGCCATCTTAATATATTCTGTACAACACCATCGAATTTTCGTCCCAAATATCTAAGTAATTAAAAATTCACATATGTTTCACTGAAATTCTTATCCTGTTCTCTTATAATGTTTAAAAGCCTTCTCAGTCGAGTCGCAAACAAATTTATTGATTCATTCTCTAATTGTTTGAATTCAATGAAGTCAGTAAAAGTCTTCATGTGAAAAGCTCTAGAATCTGGATAAAAATTTAGTTTCAATTTTCTCCAAACTTAAATGGTGTTAGTACAATCTGCTATAATTCTTTTATATTAATTTTCCACATTTAGAAAAATTACCGATAATGCTTGACTGGATCACTGTTTAAACTCATTAACATCCTTTTCAGTAACTGTAGTGCTAACCTCTAGGACTTCCTTTCCAGATTCAACACAGACCTTTTTCAATTAAAACATATTTGATATCTATGCTCCAATTCGCATAATTCAAAGTATTCAGCTTTTCAATATTATTGACTGCCATTTTAAAGGTTAAAAAAAAATAATTCTTAAAAATGTTTAAAAAAAATCAGTTCAAAACGAAAAATATTAAAAATTTTCAGCTGAAAAATGGTTCTAGATTTACATAAAAATGTTCCTGATCTGCATAAAAATTTTTCAAAAATATCACAGTCTCTTTCAAATAAACCATTAAACTAAAGAAAAATATTTAAATCTTTGCCCCCCCCCCCTTCCGTCATTTATTCAACAATCTTCATTAATTCTATCACAATTTAGCTTAGGAGTAGGGCCACTTCGTTTCACTGTTTAGATTCACTTCAAAAATATTTCCAAACAAAATTTCTTCCAAACGTTTTCAATTTTTAGCAACATTCATCCTCTTATGGGTCTCTGCCCATAACCACAATTGTTAGGAAAAACTGACATATGTTTTCCCCAACTTAAACTTTAACACTGATTAAAAAGACTTGCAGAGTTCAATACTTAGTGGAAGCTTTCCCATGAGGGTGTAAAACTTAGCTTACATTAAAATCAAAATAAAAAATGTTAAAATGTTCTTGTAAAAATCATTATGTAAAAGTATTCATGCAAAAAATAAATAGTCACTTGTACTATGGCAGTCCATTTATTGAATCTTGAAGAAAAACAGTTCATTTATATCACATTCAGGTAACAACATTAAAGTTCAATATCAAATACGTCGAAAAGTATTGAAGAATTACTTACGGAGAAACATAGGAGTAGTGAAGCAGCATTACTATTAACTTTGGAGACTTGGAGATGAAATAAGATTAAATAAACACAACACAAAATAATGACGAACTCAGTATAAAAAACCGATAACTAACGCAGCATCCTGAAGACATCAGACCAGCCGGCATCTTCGTATCATGACTAAAACACATTCTAAATAAGCGGTTAGACCGGAGAACGAATTAGCTTTTATACCTCTGTGGAAGAACAGCACATGCCAACACACCCCCTTTCTAGAAGGATCGCACATACG
Source organism: Maratus speculifer (assembly GCA_964019185.1). Taxonomy (NCBI): domain Eukaryota; kingdom Metazoa; phylum Arthropoda; class Arachnida; order Araneae; family Salticidae; genus Maratus; species Maratus speculifer. The sequence goes on from OZ025301.1 coordinate 183,626,488, forward strand.
GCGATTCGCTGGAGTAGATGACGTCTGCTAATTCATGCAACAATTACGTCACTACGATGCTATCGTCATCTGGCGAAAAGATAGCGAATCATGTCTTCAGGAATCGAAAGTTAATGACAGGTGTCTGACTGAAAGACCGGGAATGTAAATAAAGTGAAAAATATAAGTCTAAAAGAAATTTAACGATACTGTAAATTTAAATAGCAAACTATTAATAAAAATATTATCCAACAAGATTAATCCAGGAAAATGGTAAGTTTTTTTTAAAATAATATGCATAAAATAAAGTTATACAGTAGACTCCCTCAAATCCGCAAACCAGAAATCCGCAACTCTCTAAAATCCGCACATATTTTATGGATGTAAACAATGAAACTTTCAATTTGGATATTGGGACAAAATTTGATTTTTTTTTTAGTTTTGTATGAATTGCATATATTTTTAAATTTGTAATTTTCTTTATAATACCCTATTCATGTTTTTTTCATGAAAGAAGAATATATATATATTTTTGAAAAATTCAAGATATCACTGGTAATCACAATCTTCTTACCAAATATATTTATGCATTAATGAAGATTTTTTTGGTTATTGAGCCTGACTAAACTTGAAAAAAAAAAAATTCTTATTTTATGATTTTTATGTGAATTAGTAATGCACTTTTATAAGGCAACATTAGTTGAATAATTATGAAAAAATACATTTAATCTTTATAATGAATATTTAATCATACACTATTGATTATTAATTTGACCTTTGCTATTAGTACTTTAAACATTTTAAAAATTATCTAAATTTTTATTATTTTACTTTATTACTTAATTTAATATTTTATTATATTGTAAGCATTCATTATAGTTCTGATTGCAGTATTAATTGCACTCAAATTACTGTTTAAAAAATGTAAACAAAGCAATGACAAGAAATCCGCAAAATTCTAAAATCCGCACAACCTCTGGTCCCAAGCTGTGCGGATTTGAGGGAGTCTACTGTATTTTAATGCATGAAGACTGATGGAATAAAATATTATAAATATTATTTTAACTAAAAAATATATATTAAGTGAGGCATTGAGAATATGGAAAGCTTGTTATTTCTAACATGTCCTTCCACAAGATTCTAAGAAAGTCTCTTTGTGATGGATCAATTAATACCATTCTATACATTTTTTCTACATCTGCTGTGAATGCATAACAAAGTTTTCGGAAAAGTATCATAATTAAGAATAATTCTTGTTGAGGAATTTTGCCCTTTAAAAGAATGTCATTCAATGACAAACCAGATGGCGTTTGCGTTGACGTGTTAAAAATGGCATGCAAGCGTGTTGTACTTTTTTCTAGCCTGTAGACCCCATGATGTGGTATATAATAAAGATCCTTTACGGGTTCTGATTCTTCTACTAATTCCATATGATTTAAGTTTTTGTATTCTTCCATTAATTCTGAATAGAGAAGTTGCAAATTCGAATCCCTATCTAATTGGTGCCAATCTTGATAGGCCTTTTTTCGGCTAGTTTTTTGGATTCTCCTAAGAGTGTGGCATCCTCCATAGGCATGCTAACAACATACTGACCATTGGAAGTTCGATAATGAGTTATTTCAAAATGATTTTTGCAAAATTTCTCTTCATTACTGAGTAGAGAACTAGAATCATTAATATTTTCAATTTCCTAAAATTTTCTTACGGATTCGTCTATTTTTTCATTGGTTAATAAACCACAATATTGGGAATCATCTGAGGAATTATTCACGATACCGTATTTCACTTTCTTCTATTGAATATTGAAGAAAGTAATAAACAAATAAAATATTTTGAAAATTTTAGTGAAACCAAATTTTATTTCAGCAATTTAATAAATAAATATAAATTAGGTGGGCTTGGAGATCAAATTATTGGGTGGGCTTGCACCCCACGGGCCCATATAAGTTGGCGCCTCTGAGACCAACTGTTAAAACAATTCCTCATCAAAACTTGCACTAATGTGCTTCTACATCTCCCTTATCAACTGGACATAGCCCTGTGTGACTTTTGCCTGATCCCATCAATGAAAAAACATTTACAGGAATGCTGGTCTTAGTCATAGATGCAGTGAAAATGACATCTCAGGAGGCCTGATGGGAAGTTGCGAAAAATGGCTTCCAGCAATGCTTCTAGAAGTTTTGCGAACACTTTCAGAAGTGTATTGTCACCTAAGGTCTTTACTTTGAAGGTGGATATGCGTTGGTGCTGTGGACTATTCAGGGAAATATATTTTGCAATCTTTCCCTAAACTTTTATATCATGCAATGTACATTTACATTTCTTTTAATTGTAAATTCCATTATTTGTTGATGTTACATTCTTGATTGTAAAAAAAACTGTTTTCCTGAAAATAAGATGAAGTTTCATATTAATTTGTTATCCAAAAGATACATTAGGTCGTATTTTCAGGAAATGTCCATTTTAATTTGTTTAAATATGTCCATTACCATTGTAGTTGTATTGCAAAAATGTTAACTTTGTTTTTTCAGCAATGCCTAGCATTGTTGTTCTGAGTATTTTTTCTGTTGAATTTTTACACATTTTATTTTACTAACCTTTCCAATATAGTCGTAAATTGTTTATGAACCTATTTACTTGCCTGTCTTTACATTTGTCTATGCTTTAATTCATGTAAATGGATTCAGATGACCATGTAATTGTTATTAAAATTTATTTTGGAATGTTGGATATGGAAAATAAAGTTTGTACTGTTTATTGTTAGTTTACAGAGACACTCAAAATTATGCTGTTACAATATTATGGTCTAAGCATTAAGTATTTCATAATTTGTGCCTTGTTGCAATTGCTGATATACACACACTTTTGTTTTGTTCAAGTTCTAATAGGAAGGATCTATAGATGGTATAATGAAATTAAAGAAGGGTGAAGCCATTTCAAGAATATGGTGTGAGTGCTTATTTATAACTTGGTGATGATCCGTATTTACATGTTAATAATTTTATTGATGTTATTTTTAAATTGGTGTGTATTTTTGCAATAGGCCACTTATTTAAAAAATATCTTTGAAAATTATGCTAGGATTTATTTGCTAATGGAATCTTACTTTGTGGGAGCACAGTACAAAACTTATTATTTTACTTAGAAATTTTTAAATGTGTTTTTTCCTCAAAAATCTTTTTAATACTGCATTCAATATTTTTTTTGTTTATTATATTACTATTACTTTTTTTATTTTTATAGGTACCAAAGCATGTTATAACTGGGAAACAGCTAAGAGTTGCTATCAAACGTGGATCTATTAGTGCTGAAGTATTATCTAATGGAAGTTGGATCAGTCTGAAAAAAGGAGATCTGACATGGCCTATCAATGTGGAAGAGTCAACCTGGACTCTTGTACCTGGTGAACATATTCATGTATATAATATAATAGTACTTTTATAAAATTGTTGTTGATGTTAGTATAACGATTATTTCGTTATATATTGGTTATTTTCTTAAATTATTCCTTTACACCCCCCCGTCTCTGTTCAATTCAAAAATTAGTTTTAAGTTGTCCTTCATTCCTTTTCCATTCTTCTTGCTTATTAATTCTCTAACCGAAAATCGGCAGCTGCTTAACTTTATCTGTGAGAAATACACTCACATATTAATCAACCGTTTAAAACTATTTCCAGATGTCTGCTATTTCCGATCGAAGCAATTCTGCATTACCTTATATGGACATCATCTCTGTTTCGCAGTTAAAATTTATGCTTACGCTTCTTTTTCCTTTCTCGACAAAACCCTAAAAAGAATTTAACATCTGCGCAGTAAAATCTGATGTCCCTTCGGTGTGCCTCTGTGTTTAGACAAAACAACACGTGTAACATTTTATCGTTTGGCAACCTTTTCCTTTCCCAACCCAGCTGGGAAACTAAATTGAATTCTGATCTTGCTGGCTGCATTTTAACTATTATTTGGCGTATACTATCCATTGTGCATGGGCGAACTTGTGTATGTTGGCGATTTTCTATCATGCCAAAAAGTGGCGTTTTGTTGCTATGTACGAGGCCACTTGACTCCCTGCTCTTGTCTAGTAAAGTTGCTAAAAAACTGTTCGGAGATTTTTCTCCGAGTACTGTATGTGTGACCAGGGTACCTGGGAGTGTATGTGGGCTGCAAAGGTGCGGGTGGAGTTTGGTGATGTTTAGTTTGAAGACATTTGATACAGGATGCAACAAAGTTTAAAGTGTCTACATACATACCCTTCCAAAAATTCAAACTATTATTTCAAATCTTTCACAATATCGTTTTTTCTCTTCTCTCGACTTTCATCAGGCATATCATCAGATTGATTTGCCTGCAAAATTTCAAAATCAGCTCACATTCACTGCAATGTTCGGTTCTTTTCGGTATAAGAGATTAGTATTCGGCTTAAAAACAAGCGCCTCAATTTATCAAGCTTTAATGGACTCGTTACTTGATGAATTACAGTTAGAAGGTGTCTATACCTACCAAGATGATCTTATTGTTGGTGCCAATTCATATCAAGAAATGTGTGATAAGTTGGATAAAATTCTTGCAATACTAGTAAAATATAATTTAACGCTGTCCCCTAACAAATGCACTTTTCACAAAACCAGTTTAGATTATCTTGGATTTCACATAGAAAATCAAACTATTTCTCCTGTTCAGTCGAACATTGTAAAAATAACATCTTTTCCAACACCTACAACTAAACGTCAATTAAAAGCACTCATAGGCGTCATTACATTTTACAAATCTCTTGTTCCATCCTTTTCTGAACTTGTGCAGTGTAATGGAGATTCTTGTAGCGTAGTTTGGTAGCAGCTGCTATTGTATTAGCATACTTAGAAGAAGCGTGATCATGTATAGTAGTCCAGATTCGGATGTGCGAAAAAACCCCACAATGATTGCTAAGTTATTCTTTATTCAGACATGTATTACTAGGGGGGCACACATACAGTACTCGGAGAAAAATCTCCGAACAGTTTTTTAGCAACTTTACTAGACAAGAGCAGGGAGTCAAGTGGCCTCGTACATAGCAACAAAACGCCACTTTTTGGCATGATAGAAAATCGCCAACATACACAAGTTCGCCCATGCACAATGGATAGTATACGCCAAATAATAGTTAAAATGCAGCCAGCAAGATCAGAATTCAATTTAGTTTCCCAGCTGGGTTGGGAAAGGAAAAGGTTGCCAAACGATAAAATGTTACACGTGTTGTTTTGTCTAAACACAGAGGCACACCGAAGGGACATCAGATTTTACTGCGCAGATGTTAAATTCTTTTTAGGGTTTTGTCGAGAAAGGAAAAAGAAGCGTAAGCATAAATTTTAACTGCGAAACAGAGATGATGTCCATATAAGGTAATGCAGAATTGCTTCGATCGGAAATAGCAGACATCTGGAAATAGTTTTAAACGGTTGATTAATATGTGAGTGTATTTCTCACAGATAAAGTTAAGCAGCTGCCGATTTTCGGTTAGAGAATTAATAAGCAAGAAAAATGGAAAAGGAATGAAGGACAACTTAAAACTAATTTTTGAATTGAACAGAGACGGGGGGGTGTAAAGGAATAATTTAAGAAAATAACCAATATATAACGAAATAATCGTTATATATATCGGTGCACCGGGTGATATATATAACGATTATTTCTTTTCTTGCTTATTAATTCTCTAACCGAAAATCGGCAGCTGCTTAACTTTATCTGTGAGAAATACACTCACATATTAATCAACCGTTTAAAACTATTTCCAGATGTCTGCTATTTCCGATCGAAGCAATTCTGCATTACCTTATATGGACATCATCTCTGTTTCGCAGTTAAAATTTATGCTTACGCTTCTTTTTCCTTTCTCGACAAAACCCTAAAAAGAATTTAACATCTGCGCAGTAAAATCTGATGTCCCTTCGGTGTGCCTCTGTGTTTAGACAAAACAACACGTGTAACATTTTATCGTTTGGCAACCTTTTCCTTTCCCAACCCAGCTGGGAAACTAAATTGAATTCTGATCTTGCTGGCTGCATTTTAACTATTATTTGGCGTATACTATCCATTGTGCATGGGCAAACTTGTGTATGTTGGCGATTTTCTATCATGCCAAAAAGTGGCGTTTTGTTGCTATGTACGAGGCCACTTGACTCCCTGTTCTTGTCTAGTAAAGTTGCTAAAAAACTGTTCGGAGATTTTTCTCCGAGTACTGTATGTGTGCCCCCCTAGTAATACATGTCTGAATAAAGAATAACTTAGCAATCATTGTGGGGTTTTTTCGCACATCCGAATCTGGACTACTATACATGATCACGCTTCTTCTAAGTATGCTAATACAATAGCAGCTGCTACCAAACTACGCTACAAGAATCTCCATTACAGTTAGCTTCAAATATAATGTGAATTTTGTATTGCAAACCATTGGTTTCATCTTTAACTGTAATAATCTGTGGGAAAAAATTTGTCTGATGCATAGTTTTGCCATATATATCATTATCATGTAAAGTTAAAACTTAAAGAAAAGCAAAATTATAGCAAGGGTGCTCAATATGTTCGATCCAATGATCCAGGATCTGGGGAAATTTTACAGGACAGTAGTTTAATTTTTATTTTTACAATGAATTACATAAGTCCCTAAGATAAAAATATTTTTACTACAAATAGAAAGATCATATGGCGATGTTCACATAATTGATCTCCAAATAATATATACCTTTTATATATTTGAGCATAAATTCAGAAACTTTAGGAAAATAAAAATTATACCTGTAGTAATACAGAAACATATTGCAAACAGCCTATAACATATTGAAAAACTTTGAGGAATTTTTCATATGGATTGGGAAATATGTGGGGAGTAAAAGCATTTTATTCAATCCTGAAGTGTAGTATTGTTGAAATTACAAAATCATACAAGGCATGGTATTTTTCTGTTCGGGCAATTAAAACTGATTATTATATTTTGTCATGAAATAAACAATATCATTTTTTCATTATAAATTATGTTTGTTTACCATATTTAAGAATTGCTATAAAAATTTAAAATTTAAATACCTTCCAATATTTATATTATTTCATAACATATATTGAATAAACAAAATAAAAATTTTGTTCTATATAATTTACAGATATTTTATATGCATATATATATATATATATATTCATATTTGACCTATAAAAATATTTAAAACTGACATTTGAATCTCAACGTTGCAGGTAAACAAGTTACAATCAAATGCAATATTTTCACACATCCTTTGAAGGGAAATAAGATGGAGCTTTAAACAAAATAAAAAATATGTATTAAACTTTTCTTCATGATGATTAAATATAAAGGAAATTACATCAAAAGTTCTTTTGCAAGCAGAAACTCACAGGTAACTTAACAACCAAAATAAAATGAAAAAGGAGAAAAGTCAGTTTTATAAGAAGAAGAAATTTAGATGATTGATTATTTAGCAGCTGTTACTACAAAATATACAATAAGTACAACAATATAGCAAGTTTAAATATTTTTTTACTGTGAGTATGGAATGTAAGTAGAATGTGTATTTTTTTAGAAAGAAAGAAAATCATTTAAATTCCTTCTCCCCATAAAACTGACTTTCCTCCTTTTTCATTTCATTTTGGTTGTTAAGTTACCTGTTAGTTTCTGCTTGCAAGAGAACTTTTGGTGTAATTTCCTTTATATTTAATCATCACGAAGAAAAGTTTAATATATATTTTTTATTTTGCTTAAAGCTCCTTCTCATTTCCTTTCAAAGGATATGTGAAAATATTGCATTTGATAGTAACTTGTTTACCTGCAAGGTTTAGTTTCATTTATCAGTTTATAATATTATATAAGGATTTTTATAGGTTAAATATGAAAAAATATATATATATAAGATATCTGTAAATTATATTGAACAAAATTTTATTTCATTTGTTCAATGCATGTTGTGAAATAATATAAATATTGGAATGCATTTAAATTTTCAGTTTTTATATTAATTCTTAGATATGGTAAACAAACATAACTTATACTGAAATGATATTTTTTTACTTCATGATAATACAAAATAGTCAGTTTTAGTTGTCCTAGCAGAAAAATACCATGGCTTGTATGATTTTGTAATTCCAACAGTACTACAATTCAGGATTGCAGAAAATGTTTTTACTCCCCACATATTCCCCAATCCATATGAAAAATTTTCAAAGTTTTGCAATATGTTTCTGTATTACCATAGGTATAATTTTTATTTTACCAAAATTTCTGAATTTATGCTCAAATATATATATGATATATGTTCCGTTCCGGAAGTGTTTTTGGCTCCACCTGGCGAGCGCTTGTAAAAAATGAACAGTTTAGCTGTTGATCATCAAAGCATCAGCACGGACTCGAATTGCTAATCATCCATACATCCTTTAAGCTATGGAAATCAATTTGAATTTTACAATTGCATATTAGTTTACCATTTGTGGTTTTGTGTTGTTATGTGTGTGTGTATCTGTGCAAGTAAAATTAAAAAACTTTAAAAAGACTATCAAGACTACAGTCCACTCTATTCGACATTGTGGTCCGTCGAGCCGGAGTGAACCATGGAAAAATTGAATCTGTTAAAAGGCATGTCAAAGGCTGCCATAACAAGACTAGAGCAGTTTATATCGGATACTACTGATATTAAAACGACTAATATAAGCATTTTAGAAGTGAAGTTAAAAAAGACGGAATGTCTACAAAATAAGCTCGAAGAGCTCAGAGAACAATACTTCGAAATTCAGGATATCACATCGCAACAAGTCCAAGAAATTGATCAAGATATTAATAGTGCTCTCGAGAGATTAGAACAAGTGGAGGTAAGCTTAAAACTTTTATTAGCCTCATTCGAAAATAAATCTCATACTGTCAATGATTATGTATGTGAAACCAAAACAAAAGTTCGCCTCCCAGAAATACCTTTACCTTCTTTTGGAGGTGCTTATTGTGATTTTGCTAATTTTAAAACGCAATTCACTAACTTAATTGTTAATAATGAACAACTTGATGACAATCAGAAATTATTTTATTTAAAGGCTTCTTTAAAAAACGAAGCTAAGCAATTAGAGTCCCCTGATGACGATTTTAATTCATTGTTTCAAGCTTTAATACATAGATATTGAAAACGAGATTATTAATCGATTTGCATATTTCTGACATTTTAAATTATGAAAAAATGCAACATGAATCTCCGAAAGAGTTGCGTAATTTTATTGATGATATTAATAAAAACATCAGAGCTCTAAAGGCCTTGGAATATACACAAAATAAATTGTCAGAAAGTGTATTTATAAATATCATTTTGTAGAAATTAGACACTGAATCTCAAAAACAATTTGAATTGTCATTAGAAACAACAAATGTTCCAAGTTTTGATTATTTAATTTCTTTTTTGGAAAAACGCTGTGTTACTTTAGAAGTGATAACGAATGCATCTGGCGCCAACCAGACTTCGAAATCCAAACTCTCCAAGGCGAATTACGCAATAAATAAATCAATCATTTCTCATCAGTGACAATAAAAATAGAAATAATTTAAAGACCTGCTTTTGTTGCAAATTTGCATTTCACCCGCTTTATAAATGCAATGTTTTTTTAAACAAAAATGTTCAAGAAAGAAAAGGTATTGTAAATAAGAACAAATTATGTTTGAATTGCTTAAGATTACACCAAGGAAAATGTAATTCTAAATTCGCTTGCAAATTCTGCTTGCAATTACATAATAGCTTATTATGTGAAGAACATGAGATGTTAAAGGGGGTGGAAGTAAATAAAAACAAAAATAATGACATGTTGAGAGATAAACAAATAAGTGATTTCGATTCCGAAAAAAGGGAAGCAGCAATAATCGGCACAAATTTGTTTACAGATAACAGAAAAAATTGTGCATTATTAAATACGGCTATAATTTTAGTAAGTGATGTGTTTGGAAATAAAGTTAGATTGCGTGCGGTAGTTGACAGCGGATCGTCGATTAACATTTTAAGTAATAGTGCATGCAAGAAATTAAATTTACGACCAAAACCATTCAAGGGAATGATTTCGGGTATTAATGAAACACATCAAGAAATAAGGAAAGGGAATGATTTCGGGTATTAATGAAACACATCAAGAAATAAGGAAAATAGTCAATGCAGAAATATCAAATGAACAAGGAACATTTTCCAAAGAAATAGAATTCGCTGTTTTGCCAAAAATTACAAACAACATTCCAGTTTCAAAATTAGATATTTCTAATTTATGTATTCCACAACAAATTAATCTAGCAGATGACAATTTTTATACACCTGGACCAATCGACGCACTGATCGGTAGTCAATTGTTTTTTCAATTTTAAAGAGTGAACAAATTCATTTAGCAGATGCTAACTGTATTTTACAAAACACTGAATTTGGATATTTAGTGACAGGGTCGCTCCCACAAAGTAAAATTCAGTCCTATTGTTATCTTTTAACTGAAAATAGTCTAGACAACACTTTACAAAGATTTTTTGCAATAGAATCCTTACCGGGTGATGACAGTAATTCCATTAGAAGCGATGAAGAAATGTTTTGTGAGGAACATTTTAAAAGCACTTATAAACGAGATCAAACAGGTAGATTCACAGTACAGTTACCCATAAAGGAAAATGCTGAAGCATTGTTGGGATTTTCTAAAGAAATTGCAGCGAAAAGATTAACTAATTTATGGAATAAATTAGATAGAAATAAAATGATGTCTGATCTATATATAGAATTTATGAACGAGTATGAAGCTTTGGGTCATATGACTCAAATTGAATCTGAAAGCGAAAAAGGGGTGTCTTACTATATTCCTCACCATGCGATTTATAAACCAGAAAAATTATCCACTCCCCTGAGAGTGGTATTCAACGCTAGTTCAAATACATCTAGCGGTTATTCACTTAATTCAATATTGTTAAATGAGGGAACGGTTCAGCAAGATTTATTTTCTATTATAACTAGATTTCGGACGCACAAGTATGCATTCTGCGCAGACATTAAGAAAATGTACAGACAGATAATGATAGAACCGTTGCAGAGAAATTTACAAAGAATTCTTTGGAAGGTTAGTAAGGACACTCCAATAAAAGTCTTTGAGCTAAACACGATTACCTATGGGACAGTTTCAGCCCCTTTTTTAGCCACGCGAACGTTAAAGGTTCTTGCTGATGAGGAAAAGACAGATTTTCCTAAAGCCTCAGAAGTCATACTTAACGACATGTATGTTGATGATTGTTTATCTGGCGCCAGTTCCTTACAAGCTGCAAAGGAACTACAATCTGAGTTAATTCGGATCTTGAAAAGGGGAGGAATGGACCTTCACAAATGGGTCGCTAACCATCCTGAATTACTACAAGATGCTGCCATATCAGAATACGCATTTGATGAACACTCTCAGCAGATTTCGGTAAAAACTTTGGGAATGCTTTGGAAACCTCAGATGGACCATTTCATTTTTGAGATTAATATAGAACCTAAAGATGTTTATACCAAGAGAGATGTTTTGGCTCAAATAGCTAAAATATATGATCCACTTGGCCTAATTGGCCCAATTATAACCAAAGCTAAGATATTTATGCAACATTTATGGGAATTAAAAATTAATTGGCATGAACAATTGCCTTCTAGCTCACTTCGAGAATGGAAGAATTTTCTTAACAAGCTAAGTGAAATAAATAATCTTACAATTCCACGGTATGTTTTGTCAGACAACATTGCAAGTCTAGATTTACATGCATTCTCAGACGCCTCTGGAAAGGCCTATGGAGCAGCTATCTACTTGAGATCTTTCTCCTCAAGTGGGCAATTCAGATCTAATCTTCTATGCAGCAAGTCCCGGATAGCCCCACTAAAGCCAATGACAATCCCAAGACTTGAACTGTCTGCAGCTCTACTTTTGACAAGGCTAGTTCAGAAAGTGATTGCCACTCTAAAATTAAATCTTGAAAGAGTATGGTTCTGGACAGATTCTACAATTGTCCTATTCTGGATTAATACATCACCCCAAAAACTGAAAACCTTCGTTGCAAACAGGGTGTCCGCGATCCAATCTCTTTCCGAAACTCATCAGTGGAACCATGTTGCCTCAAAATCTAATCCGGCAGACATCATCTCCAGAGGTGCAACAGCAAAGGATCTCATTGACAATGATTTGTGGTGGTTTGGACCAACATTTCTTCAAAGAGAAATTACAGTTCCCAGTCAACTTCCCACTCCCACTGCCTTTGAATGTGAACAAGAAATGAAAGCAGACTTTTCGCTATCCTTACTAACTGTGGAAAAAGATCCGAACATTTTAAATGAACTATTCAAATTGAACAATTTTTTAAAACTAATTAAAATATGTAGTTTTATTTTTAGGTTCATCAACAATTGTAAGAGAAAGGAGAAAACCAAAGACTTCCTAACATCGGAAGAGTTGAAGCGTAGTACTTTTTTTTTAATAAGGAAAGCCCAGGAAAGTAAGTTCTCTTCTGAATTGTCAGCATTAAGAAAGGGGCAACCTGTTCCTTCCTGCAGTAAGTTAAAAAGTTTGGACCCATTTATTGATGAAAGTGGAGTCCTTCGCGTTGGTGGTAGATTAATCAACTCTCACTTGCCTTTTGATGCAAAGCACCAAGTAATTTTACCCAGTGATCACAAGATCACTAAATTAATTTTTGAGTACTTTCGTAAAAACTACTTCCATATAGGTGCTCAGGGACTAGTTCATCAAGTACGCATGAAATATTGGCCCATAAAGGCTAAAAGCATTGCCCGGAAAACAGTAGGGGAACTTGGGGCAAAGTGAAATGGTTAAATATTTAATCTGTATACAGTGCTACCTATCTGCAGATACTTGCATTATGTTATTTCACATCTAGTTGCTTGCTGTCAGACATCAATGATCTCATGAGATCAGTATATATGATGTTAGAGGTAATTATTCAAATTTGATGATCATATTGTAATATTATTAGGTAAGAAAATAACATTTTATGAATTCTACACTGATAAAATTCTCATAATTATTATTGTAAGTTTAAATTAGATTCTTCTGCTGTCTAGTGAAATATTTGTTTATTTAATATTTGGCCTATTTTTGGTTTGAAATTTTTATAAAAAAATTTTACTACATGCGGGGCAAAGTGAAAAGGAATTTTAGTGATGGGGAAAACTGAAATATTTTATTTCACTTTGCCCCTAAAACATAAATATAATTTTAAAAATGTAAGATAACTTTGTTTACATATTTAGGTGTATATAATGGTAAGAACATTCATGAGAAAAACAGAGCAACAATCCTAGTCTGAAGCATCAATGGGTGCTACTGTTGAGGCAGTAACAGGTACTGACCAGATGAGTCTTAATTCAGCAGCTAAACAATTTGGAATATCAGTGGTTACACTGTACAGAAGAGTTAAAAGAGTAAAAGAAGATGGAGATGTTTCAGAAGCTTCTAAAAATGGCTTGGGAAGATATAGGAGAACCATTTGCAATAAAAGTTGCTCAATCATCTGACATAAATGAGCCTGGATCAAGCAAAATAAATGCATCTCCTACAATGGAAATTTAAAAACAACCCATGTTTCTCCGAGAGATATATTGCCTATTCCTGTTGCCAAACACAGTGTCAAGTGTTCAAATAAAAAACATGGTAAAACTATGGTTTTAACCTCAAGTCCTGCATTGAAGAATTTACAAGAGCAAAAGAAACTGACGACTGATACTACGACTGCTTCAACTTGTAAGCCAAAGATAGCTAAGAGCTTATTTGCAGCATCTTAAGGTTCTAACAGAAAGAAAAAGTGATACATTAAAAAACATGAATATTCAGATTCATCCACATCATCAGTAGAATCTGATATTTGTGATGATAACAGTGAGACAGAAGATGAATTTCAGGCCCAGGAAGATGACTTCACTGAAGACAAGGGTGAAGTTCAGCTTTTCACAGAAAAAGTGGGATTCAGTGATATAAATAATGAGAATTTTCTCTTGATTGAGTTGAACTCAAATAAAGGTCTGGATACTAAGAAGCAGTTTATTAGTAAAGTGATTTCGTTTCCCTCACAAGATGGACCACATTTTCTTGCAGTTAACTTCATGCGTCCATACGGACTGAAAAGGATTTTTCTGTGTTGCCTATAACTGATGATACAAGTCTTGTATACATACAGAAACACTGGGAAATTTGTGTAAAGTGAAAGAACTGAGACATGGATAAATTAGTTTCTTATGCAGATTAGCATAATTGTCAAACAACTGCAAAAAGTCATTTATAGAAGGGATCTTTTTTATATTTCACTTTGCCCCATTAACAATATCACTTTGCCCCAGGTACGGGGCAAAGTGATAATTTTCTACTACTTTGTTATATCCTTAATATACCACAGAAATTCAAAAATAAAAATTTGAAAATAATTAATTTCATAAGTCAAGGGTATTATGAATTACGTAGTGTAAAATTTCAAACAAATTTCCTGTTTATTCATTTTGAAAATTGCAATTATTTTTAAGTATTTCACTTTACCCCAAGTTCCCCTACACAATTGTGTCACATGTTTCAGGCACAATCCCAAGACGTTAGATCAATTGATGGGAGACCTCCCTTCGCAACGCGTAACACCTAATTGCACATTTTTCAATTCAGGCGTAGATTTTTGCAGTCCCTTTCAAATCAAATACAAAAATCAGAGGAAAGGTAATTATTCCAAAAGTTATGTGGCTATATTTATATGTATGGCTACCAAAGCAGTTCATTTAGAAATAGTAAGTGATTTGTCCGCTGCTGCATTCATTGCTGTGGTTAAAAGATTTTGTGCCAGGCAAGGCAAAGTAAACACACTAACTTCGGATAATGCCACTAATTTTAAAGGTGCGTCAACTGAATTAAATAATTTTAAAAAATTATTGGGAAAACCTAACGAGGAATTATCAAATTTCTTTGCTGAAGAATTCATAACCTGGAAATTTATCCCTCCTCGATCCCCTAATTTTGGTGGTCTTTGGGAAGCTGGTGTTAAGTCCTTCAAACATCATTTGCTCAGAGCAGTAGGTAATAATAAAATCACTTTAGAGGACTTTGAAACTCTAGTGGTCCAAATCGAAGGGATCTTAAACTCCCGGCCTTTATTTCCTCTTTCTGATGACATAAATGAGTTTGAGGTACTTACACCAGGCCATTTTTTAATTGGCAGGCCTATCAGCAGTATTCCAGAGTCTAATGTCATGAATATTTCTGATAATAGATTAATCCATTAGCAGCTAATTTCCAAATATGTTCAATGCATTTGGAAACGTTGGTCTGTTGACTACCTAAATCACTTGCAGCAGCGAGGTAAATGGCAATTTAAAAGGGAAAACATTAAGCTAGGCTCCCTAGTATTACTAAAGCATAGATGCCAACTTCTCCGGAAATTCCGGAGTTTCTCCGGAAAAGTACATTAAAATACGGTAGTACGGTAATAAGGTAGAAAATACGGAAATTTGCGGCAAAAAGATCGCGATATTTTCGATCATTCGGGACAAAAAATAACGATCTTTTCCGATCAATCATTGCAAAAAATCGCGAAATTCTACAATAGGTCATTGAAATACATCGTAAGTACATTTCCGTCAGTTGTTCGCCACAGAAGATCACGATTTTCTTCAGTTACTCTCAGGAAAAGATCGCGATTTTCGTCAGTAATTCGCGGTAAAAAACCTCGATTTTCGTCAGTAAGTCATGACAAAACACCGCAATTTTCCTCAGTCGCGGTAAAAGATCGTGATTTTCGTCAGTCATTCACGCAATAAAACCACGATTTTCGTCATTCATAACACAAAATCGCGATTTTCGTCTATTAGTCTCTGGAAAAGATCGCGATTTTTGTCAGTCTTCGAGAAAAACAGGGATCTTCGATAGTAGGTCTCGGCAAAAGATCGCGGTTTTCGTCACTCAGTCTCGGAATAAGATCGCCTTTTTCATGAGTCATTCGCGACGAAAGATCGCGGGTTTCGTATGTCAGTTTCGGAAAAAAATCACGATTTTTGTCTGTCACTCCTGAAAAAAGATTGCAATATTCGTAAGTCACTCTCTGGAAATGATCGCGATTTTCGTCAGTCACTCCAGGAAAAGATCTCGATTTTCGTCAGTCATTCGCGATAGAAGACCTCGATTTTCGTCAGTCATTCGCGACAAAAGACCGCGATTTTCGTCAGTCATTCGCGACAAAAGACCGCGATTTTCGTCAGTCATTCGCGATAAAAGACCGCGATTTTCATCAGTCATTCGCGATAAAAGACCGCGATTTTCGTCAGTCATTCGCGATAAAAGACCGCGATTTTCATCAATTATTCGCGTCAAAAGATCGCGATTTTCGTCAATTATTCGCGTCAACAGATCGCGATTTTCTTTAGTCAGTCTGTAGAAATTATCGCGATTTTCTTTAGTCAGTCTGTAGAAATTATCGCGATTTTCGTTAGTCAGTCTCTGGAAATTATCGCGATTTTCGTCACTTCAGCAAAAGATCCTATTTTCGTCTGTCAGTTGTGCGAGGAAATCATTTTGTTAGCAAACCAGTTGCGAAGAAAAAAATATTTCATGAATTTCACAGCTAGTAAGAAATCATGAATTTTTTGCTCTGTAAGGATAAAAAATATTAGATTTGTATAAATTTATTAGATTTTTTTTAATTACATAGAAAAGTGACAACATTTATTTTAATTTTGTTTGTATGAATAAATACAAAAGCTGTCAGGGTTGAGGATTGAGAAAGTATGTGTAAAAAATACCTCGAAAAAAAATTATGTGCAACTCCTGAAATGACTCTTGAGAGGTGACTATTTTACTCCTGAAGAGTGTCCAAAACTCCTGAAATTTAACTAGTTCACTCCTGATATGGGATTTACAATGTTGGCATCTATGCTAAAGGAGGAAAATCTACTACCATGTAAATGGGCTCTTGCCCAGATTATTGAAATAATTCCAGGCAAGGACCACAAGGTTCGAGCAGTGAAGGTAAAAACTGCTACTGGTATTTTTTCACGAGGCATTTCTAAAATATGCCTATTGCCCACTAGCGACTGATTGATGTATCTTTGTATTATTATTATATTATTTTAAAGCAATTATACTCATTGTTTATGTATTAAGTGTTTGTATTTAATGTCATTTTTATTCTTAATTAATTATTGTATTATGTTTATTGATTGATGAAATATTGCATATTTCATCCCCGGGCGGCATGTTCCGTTCCGGAAGTGTTTTTAGCTCCACCTGGCGAGCGCTTGTAAAAAATGAACAGTTTAGCTGTTGATCATCAAAGCATCAGCACGGACTCGAATTGCTAATCATACATACATCCTTTAAGCTATGGAAATCAATTTGAATTTTACAATTGCATATTAGTTTACCATTTGTGGTTTTGTGTTGTTATGTGTGTGTGTATCTGTGCAAGTAAAATTAAAAAACTTTAAAAAGACTATCAAGACTACAGTCCACTCTATTCGACAGTATATATTATTTTGAGATCAATTATGTGAACATTGCCATTTAGATCTTTCTATTTGTAGTGAAAATATTTCTATCTTGGGGACTTATGTAATTCATTGTAAAAGTTGAAATTAAACTTATACTCCTGTAAAATTTTCCCAGATTTTAAATCATTGGATCAGACATATTCTGCACCCTTGCTATAATTTTGTTTTTCCTTTAAATTTGAACTTTACCTTCAGTAAGTAAAATCTGCTCAATGCACATAGCATGTCTGGCCAATCTAATGTGAAATAAAATAATTTTTTTTCCCAATCCCTAAACAGAAAGAATTTATATAATGCAAATGGAACACATTGGATTGTTATAGTGCTAATAAATAATAATATATAGAATAATATCTTTTTTTGTAAAGCTGAAATTTTATAAGTGTATGTGCATGTAATAATTTGTTAAAATTTTCTTGTTTTTAGATATGCTTGCAAAAATTACAACAAAGATGGTGGGATTCCTGCTTTGTTGATGAACCAAAAATTAATTTGAGAAGTATAGATCCATCTATGCCGTTTGAAGATTTAGATGAAGAATCTCAAGCCAAAATAAATGAACTCATGTATAATGAACAGCAAAAACGACTAGGGAAGCCAACTATTCAGCAAAATGTATGTATTTTTCTTTTGTTTTTTGAAAGTATGTATTTATTAATAAAGTGTCTCTATTGATATATATTGCTAAGACTTGTTTTACTGGTTTAATCTTTTTAGAAGAATAAAATAACTGTTACTCTTATAATAATATAATGTTTATTTTCTAATTTTCTATAAAAAAAAAATTTATATGTAATTTATAATTGACAATGTAACAAAATTAAATATTCTGATGCATAATAAAACTTATATGGTACATGCATATACAGTGAATTTTTGTGACCTAGAATATTTCTTTGCTAATAATAAGAAAACTACTACATACAAGAATATGAAAATTGGTGGCATTATTGAGAAATGTTTGATAAATATGCTGATACAATTTTTAAATCAAATTTTAAGATATACTTAATGTTGAGTCAAAATCATTCCATTAAAAAAGTTTTATAGAAGGAACAACTATGCACAATTTCAAAACTACCTGTCAACTTGAACGCCCTTCAAGCATTTGAAATTGTCCCTTTATTAGGTAAGATTTAACTATTACGTTAGATGTATACCTTTTCTGTCCATCATGCATTTATTTAACCTTCTATTCTTCTTCATGATTCGTATTTCACAATTAATTGAAAAATTATGCCCGTATTGTCATTAAAAAAAAAAACTACTCTGATTTAGTCACAACATAAGTGAAAAAGATATGTTATTCATGTCATTAACTTGTGAAGTAAAGAATTAAAATTATACTTAATGATTTTTATTGATCTTTCTTTGTTTTAAAATAAATAATTAGTCTTACATCATAGTCTTACATCATTACTTCAATATACATAAGAATTTTTCTTTGTAGAAAATTCAAAATATCTTAAAAGAAGCTTGGGATGCTGAAGGATCTCCTTTTAAAGGCCAACCTTATGATCCATCATTGGTAGATGTGCAGAATGCAGATAACTTATGAAACTGGTAAATATTGGTTTTTTATCACTGTTAAATCAATGCTTCATAATCTTTCATTTTAGATAAGCTATTATTAAGACTGTCTTTTAACCCCTTGACCACCAAGCAAAGCAAAATTGTAATGTTTTCACTGTAATAATTGCTAAAAAACGATGTTTTTTCTAACATGATGTAAAAAATATATATTTATATTACTTATAGGTGTGTAAGCTTTCTAGTGTTAATCCTTATTTAGTTTTTTAAAACTGTATTATAACTGTAGTATTATAGCAGTTTAAAGAATGCTTCTAGTGCAGTGAAGCTTAACAACTTACAAGGAAAGTCTCCATATGGGCATACTTCGAAATATCTGAAAAAATTACAGAATGTTCTTCTCATGAGGATATATACGTTTATAAAAAAAAAAAATTCGGCAGAGCCTCCGTAACCCTGTCCATAAAAAAATAATGAAAATTTTGTTATTTGGCAATGAAAAGCAATTTCAGAAAATGTTTTTGTGTCAAATGCAATTTAAAGGAAAAAAGTTTTATGTTCAACTTGTTTAGATAAATTAAACATCTTGGGTTTTGTGAGCTTTAGTTTGTTTTAAATATAATTTTGTTATATTGATATTTATATGCATCGATATTCAAATTTAACCATCAAAATTTGAGATTTAAAAAGAAATTCAAATTTAAATTAATTAAAATTGTTGCAAGTTCAAAGTCCAGTTGAGCATTGTCAATTCGATTTTGTTGCTATGGAAACATCTGGCTTTTATTTTTGAATATGCTTAAATCGATAATTTTACTGAATAAGAATTTTTTTATATATGAAAATATTTTTTCCAGAGGTAAATTAAATAATTACAGCAAAAAATAATATATATATATATATGTGCAATTTAATATATATGTATATAATATATTAAACTCATTGTTTATGTTTAAATTCATTCAATACCATTTACACGGAATTTAAAAATCCAAAAGTTTTCAGTTGCATTAAAATCATTTGCTTTTGGTGGGGAAAAGTGCTGCTTGCCAAATCGTGTGACATTTTTGTCTTTTCATGCCAAATATTCGAAAGTATTATATTTTTTTACATGTTTTCTTCAGCAATTCCGTCACTAATTTTCACTGATCCTTTATTACATACATGAGTAGTTTAATTAGTATTTAAAAAAAAAAAAATCTGAGTATGCCCAGTATGGAGACCTTCCTTGTTAGTGAGCAGATATATCAGGTCGATCAGTGAGAAGGTTAATAATGATGATAATAATCAAATCAGTGTTTATAAATAGTTTGTGTGTCATTTATTTATTTATTTATATACATAAAATTTTTATCTTAAATTAAATTTCCTTAAATAGGATGAAATAACAAATCAGAGCAATACTTTAATGCATGGCTGTCTAATGCGGCTCCCACAGACGCCATGGTGTCCTTTGAAGGTTTTTTGGCGCTCTTTTCAAGATTTTTTGATATTAGACTTTTCAGAAATAAAGTTCCCTCATAGAGAATGGGCTTTCTTTAAACAATAATTAATATTTGCATCAGAGATATTTTTAGAATTTATTTTCAAAACCTGCGAAAAGCTCCAACAAACCGAAAATGTACTTTGAAAAATTAATTATGCATATTTTCACAATTTGTTGTTAGTATTTCTAAGTTGTAATTATGATGGTTATTTAATTAACTAGAAGATAGCCCGTCAAAATGACATGTTTCCATTTTTGAAAGGATGATAAAACATTACAACAACTTTGGTCAATCATAGCTTCTTTAGGCTTAAACAATTTTGAAAAATACAAAGATTAAACATAAGGGAAAAATCTAAAAAAAAAAAAAAATTCAATAAAAATCTGCATTTAAAACTATAACAAAACTATCTGGTGGATGGGGAGGGATTGTAATGAACAAATGGTAAATGCATATATTTTAAAAGAATAAAGTAAGGTAAAATATCAGTTATAAAAGAATACATTGTGAAACTACAGCCAAAAAATATTTTAAAATTCTGAGAGAAAATAATAAAAATATCCAAAATGTATAAAAAAATTTCCCATTTTGGCCATTTCCAGACGAATATGAGAGGGTAGCCAAATTATTAATTGAATGGGTAAAATAATGGCATAAAATATGCAGCTAATGAATTTCACTCACAAAATTACAGTAATTATTTCACAAAAAACATGCAAATTAACATGCATTAATAATGCAAAACATGTACTAATAATGCAATTTTAAAACATTTGTGAATTAACTATTTTATACCATTAGCTAATACTTAAAAGAAAATACTTTATAACAGGGCTGTCCAACGCGGCGCCCTTTGAAGATTTTCTTGGTGCCCTTTTAAGGCTTCCTGTTGTTAGACTTTTTAGAAGTAATATTCCATTATAAAAAAATTCTTTCTTTAAAATCATTAATATTTGAATCAGAGAGAGTTTCAAAAATTGTGAAAACGCATTAAAACCCATTGAGAGGTGGTGGGATATATTATATTTCACTTAATTTTTCATGAAGATTTCCACCAGAAACATTTAACGAATTTTTAATTTTATATTTTGATGGGAAAAAAACCTTTCGTTTTTTTTAAACAATTTTTTCTAAAATTATGGTGCGAGTTCAACATTAGAGTATACAATTTCTTGCCCTCAAAGAATTAAAAACTAGAAACATACTTTGAAAATTTTAATCATGCTCATTTTCATGATTTGTAATTATTGTTTATAAAGTGTTAAATTTGGTAAATTTTGGTAGTTTGATAATAGTTGAAATAGATCTTTGTAATATAATTAAGTAGTAAAAGAAAATTAAACGTTTTCCATCTCCTCCAATAGTTTGGAAATACATAAGTTTGAAAGTTTAGCATTTTTCTTTTTGCTGTTATCACTCTGGCCCATCAGCAGGCATAAGGGGCTTAGTTATTGCTTTTTGACTTTTAAAATTTTAATTTTTTTTTTTTTGGGGGGGGGGGGGGCTTAAAAATTTTGAGTATAATTTCCATCTAAAAAATCTTTTTCAGACTATATCTCTGGAACCACCTGAATGGATTCGTCACTATTATGCCTGCCTTTATTTTTGTAATTTTTATAAAATCTAAATTCAGTCATTCAAAACAAGTCATAGTGTATTTTCATCCTAAAAAAAAATCACATTCACATCCTAAAAAAACATCAATATCTCTAATTTCCAATTTTTTAAAATGTTATTATAGGCGCGATTAAAATTTCTGGGATTTTATTCTACAGATATTTTTGAGATAGCCCTCTCATAGAAAATTGTATAATTTGAAATTTAATGCATTTAACTCTAGAACTGTAGAGCTTTTTGTCTCCTGCTGTAAGATTTATTTGCATTAAGTTCTGACGTGCGTTTATACCAATACTTTGTGATAGTATTGCTGCATGTTTTCGGTCAAGTGAATGATGGCGCCCTTCATTGAGTGCTAAGAGCTGAGGTGCGCCCTTGCTTACTAAAAGGTTGGACAGGCCTGCTTTATAAGATTGAAAACAAATGTCAACAATAAAGAGTAAACAATTGTGATTTGTTATGTGACAATGAAGTTATTCACGACTGTAAAAAAAAAATAAAAATAAATAAATAAATAATAATAAAAAGAAAAATAAATAAAGCAACACGAATATAAAAATTCTAACAATATTGTATTTAAAATGCACCTTCGCTTTTCTTAAATAAAAAGTTTTAATTAAACACTGTTAAAAATTTGACTGTTTTGCTGCATCGTTATTATACAGATTTTATAGAAAATGATTACTATACCGTATTACACTGTTGAAAAATTTGACCCATTTGTTGCAGCGTCACTCCACAGCTTTTATAGAATACCTCTTTTATGACCAATGAGAATGCTCCATATCACAGTAAAAGTAGCCGCTTTATATAAAAGCAGTGGAGTGATGCTGCAGCAAATGAGTCAAATTTTTAACAGTTGCTGCAGCATCACTCCAACGCTTTTATAGAAAATGGTTACTTTGTGTGTGTTACTTACAGTATATTGTATAAAAGCTGGGGAGTGATGATGCAGCAAAAGGGTCAAATTTTTAACAGTGTACTGCTACAAATTTGACCCATTTACTGCAGCGTCACTCCACAGCTTTTATAGAATGTCTCTTTTATGACCAATGAGAACGCTCCACAACACAACAAAATAATCGTTTTCTATAAAAGCGGTGGAGTGATGCTGCAGCAAATGAGTCAAATTTTTAACAGTGTGAATATTGTGTTTGAAATAGAGAAAAGATTTCAAAGCACAATAAAATGTAGTGACGTCATTTACAGCTCAAACTGTAAATCTGACAAATGAGAATGCTCCATTATGACTCTGGAACGTTTGCATTGGAGAAAAAATTGATAGCCTTTAAAATCGGAGATAACTTTTCACAATGGAATTTGTCATTGGTCACAATAAGTGTTTTTTCTCATGGATGGGTTGACCCCGGAATCGTTATACATGGAGGGATGTTATATATTTAATTTGAAAAATTAAAAAAACGGTGCAGAATGATTTTCATTTGTGAAAGCAATTTCAGATTATTTTTTTGGAACCAAGCCAAATAGATTGGTCATTATCATGCCTGTCTTTGTTTTTGTATTTTTTATAATACAGTCGAACCCCGTTAATACGCGAATCAGGGGTCCGATCAAAATTCGCGTATTAAACGGGTTCATGTATTAACCAAAGGTCGCGAATTTTCGTCGAGTGGTCTATCTAATAACAATTTATGCGGAAAAAACATATTTTTTTGTCAATTTTTAGCACTTTTAAAACATAAAATGACATTTTATTTATTTTAATCATTATGTGCTTATTAAATAGGAACGTTTCAAAGTTGTAAATTCAAATAATTGTTACCTTCTCAAGTAAAAATCCTATGTCTTTTCAAATTTAGATTTATTTGGTATGACACGTAAAACTGAAAAAGACGAACACCAAAATTTCTGCTAACTATATTTATTAAAACTTATGTTAACAAAATTGAAATCTTTGTTAGTTATACAGAACAGATAGATGCGATAATAAATAATGTTAATAATAATAATAAATCAATTTAAAAATATTACTGAAGTCAATAATGTCATAAAAATTACTTTATGGAAAAGTAACTGACCTGTTTGACATGCGGTCGCTCCTTCACCATGACGTTTTCCACCTTATTTTGGTAGTGATAAAGTTTGTTTGTTGGGAGTCCTTTATCCAGTGACGATGCATATTGTCGTAGGAAATTGAATGCTTTGGAGAGTGTGGATGGAGCCAGAAGCCAGGTTCATCATCTTTCTCCTCATCCAGATTGTCAGTCGCAGTTACATCAGCGATGATATCGTCCAGACTTCTAAGTTCGGAGGCAATTAGATCTTTGTCTATATTAATGAAAGTGTCTAAATCGACAAAATTTTCTCCTACAGATTCTTGTGCAGCCAGCCTATCTTCTTCAGCATTAGATTGCGAGGTTGGCTCCGTGTAAATGATGTCCTCGCTACTTCCGAAACCTGCTTTGTGAAAACAATTTTTAATTGTTGTTGGTGTAACACTTTCCCGTGCTGCAGTAAGCATGTGTATAGCGTCGAGGACTGTAATTCGATGACATTCATAGCAAAAAGGATTGCTGTCGTGTTTCATTTCGCGAAGGTATCAGCATATGAGTCTTGTAATTTACTTTGGCGCTATTAATTATCGTTGGTCTATTGACTGGGTGACACTTGTCAAATTTGGATGTAAAAATTCTACTTGGACATTATTCAGATCTTCGCTATCTTTTGGAAGCGCAAGGCAGTTGTCCACAAGCAATAACACATGGCACGATTCTTTTCACATACGACGATAAAAATTACGAAACCATGTTGTAAAAATGTTGCCTGTCATACATGCTCTACGATGGCTTTCGTACAGGTAAGGGAAATTCTTGACGCTTTTAAAGCATCGAGGGTTGCTTGATATCCCTGTGACCAGGAGCTTTAATTTATCTGATCCATCACAGTAGGCACCGAGAGAAATATTAAGACGCTCTTTGCTCAGTTTGCCTCCATGACCATTGTTTGACTGGGTGTCAATTTGTAAAAAAGCCCAAATTCGTCCACGTTCTAAATATCCCGACTTGAGTAGTTTTATTCAAGCTGCTAAAGAATATTAATTTTCCAACAGTGAATATCTTCAGTATTGACTGCAGCTGATTCACCGCACACTTGCTTGAATTTTATCAACTTTTATATCGATCTAGCCATCCATTTGAGGCATTGAAATCTTACAATCCCATTTTTGCTGCGATTTCAATTTTTTTTCTTGCATTGACAAGCCGCTTATTGGGATATTCGTAGAGCGTGCTTTAACAAACCACTCGTGAAGGGCCTTTTCCATGTTCTCAAAATTGGTGGTTTTTATTTTCTTGTTCTTTGTTCCTCCAACCACAGCTTGGTTAACGATGGCATTCCTATTCTTTAACAAAGTCCTTAAAGTTGACTCAGGTATGTCTTTTTCTTTGACAAACGCAGACTTATTTGAGATGGCTTGGGCATCGTATTGATTTATAGTTTGTAACTTCTCAGTGTTGGAGAGAGCCTTTCGTTTAATATGTTTTGTTCCTTCCGCCATAGTTTAGACTAGATTATAAAAGTATAGATGGATATCGTAGACTAGATAATACTGGGAGAGACAAGCGACTTCCTTCTTTTAAAAATATCACATCACGTATTAAACACCGATTGGAAAGACTCACGTGATTAATCTGCAATAGTAGCGCATGCTCCATCTATCGGTTCAACTGCTCTAATTTAGGGGAGGGGGGGAGTCATATCATTTCTTAATTATGGGCAAAACTTCTTTTCACTTTTGCTTTTTATAAAAGTAGCTGACTTGCACCCGCGATGAATGAACTTTACATGAACTTCAAATTTCTAAGAATTTATAAATTTAATTTCCTGTTTTTGTCTAGACAAAAAATAGCAAGAAAAGTATTGAATTGAAGGTACATTCTACTTTGCGTAATTTGACTTTTTCAGCCTATGCGTACAGAAAGCGAGCGAAACCACCACAAAACACTCAGGTTTTTACTATCAATTATTTTTTAAATTACATATTCTTAATTTGCGTCTCATGATAAAACGAAATGCATAAATTAAAAATCTCCAAATGCCAAATTTTTTAAAAATTTGAATTTCTATTAAAATTTTACACTTTGGTTTTATATATTTTCCAAATGAAAACATGCGTTTTCCAAAGCATACATAATGTCTTTAACTTTTGCACAACGCTAGCCTCGTCTCGCCTATGAGTTTTCATTCAGAGAGTTTTGATTAGGCAGTCTTATGCTAGCCTCGGATCGGGATCCAAAATTAGTCAGCGTGTGGTTTTGAGATAAAATATGTTCAATTTAATTGGGTTTAAATAATTGTTGTATAAAGAATAAGTTAAATAATTGTTTAAATAATTGTTGCATAAAATGTTTGGGAAAATATTTCATCTAAAACCTCGTATGTTTAGAGCTAAGTTCATTCGTGTATTAAACGTAGGTTTTTCTTTCTAGGGACTGATAAAATTTCGCGTATTAAACGGGTTCGCATATTAACCATTCGCATATTAAAGGGGGTTTTTTCTATGGGTAAGATAGGAGTATTTCAAGGGACCAAAGAAAATTTGCGTATTAAGCGGGGCGCGTATTAACGGGGTTTGACTGTACTAAATTCCCGCCTCCAAATTAAGTCAAAGCTTATATTCTCATGTTAAAATAAATCTAGTAATATCTCTGATTTCCAAGTTTATTATATTTTATTTTACTTTTGTTATTGTTATTATTGGTGCGATTAAAGTTTCTTGCACCATATACTACAAATGTTTTTAAAATAGACCTCTCATTACAAAAAAAAAAAAAAAAAAAAAAAAAAGTGTAATTTGAAATTTAATGCATGTAACTCCAGACCCGCAGAGGCCTTTTGTCAACTGCTGTAAGAATCATTTGCATTATCTTAAGATGTGCGTTTATATTAATATTATGCAATAATATTGCTACATGTTTTCAGTCATGTGAGTGTGTGCTTTTCACTGAATTCTAAGAGCTTAGGTGCGTCCCTGCGTAGTGAAAGGTTGGATAAGCCTGCTTTAATGTAATTACTTCTTTTTCTCTTTCATAAATTTCTGCATTGTGATAATAAATTCCCCTTTTCTTCCCCTCTCTCTAAAATCTTTTATTTGATACTGAAGTAAATGAAAACAGGAAAATTTCATTAGTAGTCAGTGATTATTGGTAGAAATTTTACTAATAGCCATTTTTTTAAATTACTATTTTTAGTTTCTTACATTTCTGTTTATGTGTTAAGATAAGATTAAAAGAATTAAATAATTATATCAACATTTATAACAAAGAGTGGAATCATTGATAACAAATGGGAAAGTTTTATTCTATTTTCTAGGCAATGTCAGAATGAAAGATCAGTAAAGATTTTAATTTATTAACTTTAGTGTACTCTTGAGATAAGGGATATGGAGAAGCGGGTTGATTGTAGACCTTTTGTAAAACAAAATAATAATGAATAAAAACACATGTCTTGGAGCACACAGCGAACATTTACATTTTTATTAAATTAATTTGGAAAAGTCATGATTAACTGATATTTTTCTTAATAGCTCTTTACCCCCATTTAGTAACTGCATGGCCTGTGGCAAACAATAACCCCCCCTCCTCTGCCCCCATTCAGCTATGGGGAAAAAATAGTTTTTTAAATTCATTGTAATCATTTCACATTTGCGATAAATAAGTAAATACAAAATAAAAAAATATTTGTAGAAAGAAATATGTTCTAATCATCTTCAATAGCAAAGCAATATTTAGTCAAGATGAAAATCAAGTGAGTATGAATTTATTCAGAAGTAAACAGTTTCACCAGAAGTGTATTTTTGAACATAAATAAACTTAAAATTAATCTCGAGTTATGAATGCTTCTAAAAATTTATATTGTTAAAATAATATCTATTATAGATTAAGTTCTCCTATACTCCTTGTCCTTAATCAAGTTGTGTTATCTACACCCAACCTGCAGGTCGGGTGGGGTTGTTGCTATATTTTTCCAGATTTTACAATTTTTATTGCAGATTTTAAAGTGTTCAGAGTGCCTTGTCCTATATTAACGCATTTTTATTTGTCATATTTTTTTGTTTTATTCTGTACTGTAAATCTGAAAATCCAAATTTATTTAACTATCATAATGTTTATAATTGTGAAGTTATTTTTTTTTAATTACTGAAGCCATTAAAGACTATAAAGCTACATGTAATCACATTCTATTTATATATATCAGGTTTTAATTGGATTTGTACTTTCTTTATTTAAAGTTTGAAACTTGAAGTTTTATGAGCTTTATATACCCTTTTTGTTGATAGACTGTGCAACACTATTTTGCAACTAATGCCAAAATAAATTAATGAATAAAAAACAAACATATTTAAAATTACTTATTTTATATTTCACATTTATCAAATAAGTAAAATACGAAATAACTAAATGTAAAAATTTAATTGTATTTGTACATAAACTAAATTTAATTAATTATAATATTGCTGTTATGTTTTTCAAGTCAAAAAACAAAATAAAATGATAAAAAAAATAAGTCCCCAAACCTGCACCAATGATTAAAGTACTATTTGAAAACTAACAATTTGCATTTGTCATTCAAATCTGGAGTTAAATTTTGTTTTGTCTTTTTGTTGGTGTTTTGAACATTAGTCATACAATTTAAGGCACCAATGAAGTGCTTTGTGCATGGTGTAGAAACACTGTCTGTATCACCCTTACTGCGACTGTGTTGATAGTAGTGAAGATGAGTGGTGAAATTTTGTTTTATTTATTTCAATTTCTAATATAAACTAAGGTAATCTTTTCGATACTTATCATATATGATAAGTATTGAAATGTTCCCTTTTTCCCTTTATATATTTTTAAAAATTGATTGAAAAAATGATTGTGTAAAATTATTTTAGAAGTGACTCTAATTTAACTTATTTATTAATAATTATTATCTATTGTTTTACAGGTATATTTCATGTTTTGCTGAGACCAAAATTTCACATTTCAGTTCCTTGTTTTGCCATCTCATTTCTTGTAAAAAAGTCTGTTACT
Source organism: Maratus speculifer (assembly GCA_964019185.1). Taxonomy (NCBI): domain Eukaryota; kingdom Metazoa; phylum Arthropoda; class Arachnida; order Araneae; family Salticidae; genus Maratus; species Maratus speculifer. The sequence goes on from OZ025301.1 coordinate 183,655,660, forward strand.
TCATATGTTTGTTTTTTAAATTTTATATGAAATAAATATTGTTTTTTTTCCAAATAGTTGGAATTTTTATTTGGACTATTTTATTATTAGATGTTTTCAGATGTTTGGTCATAAAATCGTTCATATGCAGGTTTAATGAAATCAAAGTAGATAATGAATGTCTCATACTCATTTGCCGTTCTTCTGTACAACATATACAAATTTAAATTAAATCAGTTTAAAGTATTTTATATAAAAAACTAATCCGTTTTTATATGGCATATATATACATATGCCGTATATATGTATTTTTAATTTGTATTTTATTACTTATTTGGTAATTTTAAAAACACTTTTTTAAAATCAATGTATATGAAATTTATATGTATAAGTATTTGTAAAAATGATCATACATTGTTTTTCTTTCTTTAGCTATTTTAAATATAAACAATTTATTATGATAAACCAACAATCATCTCTTTGACTGACATTTGTTGCAGCCAAGACACTGCAAAGCTGCCAATTCATATTCATGCGTTTTTATTTGTTTTCAGTTTCTGTACATTTTCAATAAACTATACTGATGTCGCTGCTAATTTTTCTGTATTTCAATTCTTATCTTCTGCATAAAGAACTTTTCTTTTTTAAACCAGGATGTGATGTTTGGAAATATTTGAAGAAAAAGCAAACACAACTGATTATAATTGGTTGCCTATGTCATTTGGTAAATCTAATAGTGTATAAAGCTATTTCTGACATTCTTTTTCTCGTTATAATCTATATCATTTATGAAAAAAACTAGTACCCACTAAATTTAAAGTTGCATAAATTTCAAAAATTGCAAAATAATTTGTATTTTGTCAATTTTTTTTTCTTGCAATTCAGATTAACGTAATATTGTTTAATATAACAACTTATTTTGGCATAATGAATAGTTGTCAAGCATTCAAGCTCTACTTTTCTCTCTGGTTCCACCAGTTTTTAGGTGCGTTCGTAATTATGTAAATACGTAGCACCTATTGTTGTCGCTCAGTCCGTCCGTCTGTCTGTCCGCATATAACAACGCAAAAACTACCCAACCGAATTGTTTGAAATTTAAAATACATAATTATACCATAATTTTGTCGAGTCATTTCAAATGTTATGAAAATCGGATGCATAGATCAATTACAGGGACAATCAAAAGGATTCCGTTACATTATGGTCAATGGGGAAAAAAATTCAAATGCATTTTAATCGTTTGAAATTTAAAACATATAATTATTACGTAATTTTATCGAGTCATTTCAAATGTTATGAAAGTCGGATGCATAGATCATTTACAGGGACAATCAAAGGTGTTCCATTACATTACGTTCAATGGGAAAAAAGTTTCAAATGCATTTTTATGATGTTACATGCATTCGAACATAATAGAATCGGCATGAATCTACGAAATATATACTAAAATATGCATTCTGTACATTCTGTGATGCAAAGAATTTTTATTATTAAATTACAGGGTCACACAAAAGTATTCCACTACACAATGCTACACGGGGAAACATTGTTTGGACGTGTTTTAATTATATTCAACTATTTCACATTTTATGAATAAGATATACGTTGCTGTGGTGTAATAAAAATTACTTTCTCCATATTTACAGAAACACAAAGATTTCGACTACTATACTGTATCCGAAGTACGCTCTACTGTATCAGCAAGATCTGAATATTTTTAAAACTTCGTTATCATATGAACGCACCTTATTTGCTACGTTCATGTGCAATTTCCAACTTGTTTTATATGATTTTAAAAGAGAGGTTCCCTTAATTTTTTTTTTACTTGCTCCTTTACATTCAAAAATTTTTTTTGTTTTCATTTAGTATTTATTAGTATCATTTAGTATTCACTTAAAAGTGAAATTTATGGAAACATATACTTGCCTTAAATGGAAAATTATCATGCTCTTTATAGCAAGAATTCATACAATTATACTTGCTATGATAAAAACCTGTCTAAAATAAATCTTCTAATCTCCTAATTTTAGAATGAATGAATGATATAGAATGATTTTTATAACAAAATTCTTTAATGATTTCTTGAAATTTTAATGGAATACTTTTGTAAAACAAATTTCTATTATTACAATGCATATTTTTGAAAATTAGTAATATAATGAATGATTTGTTCCAAGTATACTTGGACTTTGTTTATAAAGTAAATTTAACAATGTGTGGAATGATCTATAGTACGCAAACGCTTATAACTTGGATAATTCCTTGTAACAAGAGATGCAGTAATAAAGGTATTTGAGTGTATTTTGATGTGTTTCAGATTTATTTGCCCATGTGTATATGATAAATTTAATGGTGTACAAAAGGTAATCCATACAATGCAAAATTCTATATAATGCACAACCTTGCATTTTTTGTCTTGCTTTATAAAGATTTTGTATTGTATTTAGATGTGCATGCCTGCCATTATTGAGAGTTTGTTGCAAACAGCTAACTTTGAATTTTCAAATTCATGTACTGGTAATTTAATTCCCATCCTTTCATTTGTAATTTTCTATCTAAAGTTTATTCAAATTTATTACTTGAATTTATTCTTAAATTCTTCAATTGACACATTAATTCAGAAACTTTTACTATTAGAATAGTTCTTATTTTTTCTCTCCAGGATTGGAAGCCTGTAATGGTTATTACAACAAGCAGCTTGATTGTGCACATACTTGCCAATTTTACACTTTAGGTGTAAATTTTATACTTAACTGGGTCATCATGTATCTCGGTATACCCAATAAGACTAATCCAACGCTACTTCACCTGATTTGTCAGATTGTTTAGTTGTTTAAACTCTAAAATGTGTGTGTCAAATATACGCTATTACACAAATACAAGAAAATAAGTGTTCTTATTGTGAATGCATCTAAAAGTAAATTTCTGGTTTTCATTGACTTTGAAATTAGAACTTCAAGTCAAGAGTGCAAATGCATACATGCAAAAGTGCTGCATGTGACATCAAGATTGGGAATATGTTTATTAATAATTTATTGTACACCAAAGTACTTTTTAAATAGTGAATATGAGTATGAAAAGTATGTGCAAATTTTGTGATGTTGAAAACAACACTATTTTTAGATTTCATTTAAAACAAAAAATATTATGTCTTAGTGATGCAATTTTTATAGATTTTTCTTAACATAATACCAAAGATTAATTCAGATCAGATTAATTAGAAATAAGATTAGATTAATAACTTCATCACTTCTTATCTTAATTGTATGTTACTGATTACTTATAGTAATAACATTAAATTTTGTAATAATTAAAAATAAACTTAAGATAAAAATATTTATTTTAAGAACCAGCCAATATAAGATATATATATTACTATTTTATAAATTCAGTAAATTTTCTTTAATGTTTTTTTTGTTAAATTAAATGGATTCATTTAATTTAATTAATGCTGTTCATTTGTCAAATTAAATGGATTTTGACCAGTAAAATGGTATTGTATCTAGACAGTTATTTTTAGATATGAGTTTTTCACCTGCTCTAAATTTTAATTTTGTATGCTATGCAATGTGCTATCATTTATAAATTTTGTATGCATCTATCCAAAAAAAAAAAAAATATGTATAAAGTTATTGGAGAAAATTGTTTCTTAGTAGCTATACTCTTTAAACAGTACGTAAAAAAAATTATTACTATTACATACATAATGATAAAAATAGCTTCCCTGCATACTACAATTTTTGTTCCAAAAATTGGATTATATTCTTTAGTTATTGAATATTATGAACTGGCTAGTATCAAGATAAATTTTGGTAAATAATTGAAATTGATTTTCTTGTAATGTAGAAAAATGTTTCTTGACCTATCATAACACATATTTTGTCTTACTTTTTATTTTTCAAATTAATGATTTTTAAATCTAGCTGAGTAGTAGCTCTATTTATTACATTATCATTGCATCAGTGATTTGAATTTGGATGAGAGAAAGGAATCTAATTTCATGCTGTATATAAAAAAGATTTAAAATATATTTTTTTTTTTTTTTTTTTTTTTTTTTTTTTATTTGTGTGTGTTATAAGAATAAAATTATCTTTAAAAGTCAAGAATGACAAATTGTGTTTGAGATACAGTTATAAACCATTGTTTCTTCTAGAATGCTGTATGTTATGTTTAAAAATACTAATAATATGTTGCTACGATCCACGAGGATAATGACCTGCATTGTTCAATTCTGCTGTCTTGGGCCTTTAAGTGTTGTATATAGCATATATTCCAGTTAAGTAACCTAAATGGATGAAAGGTTATATGCACCTTACCCAAATATGGGCATAAACTTTATCAATAGCAAAAACAGGCCTATTAGACTGTTTACATGTTTTGAGTCTATGCTAATCATTTTAATGACTCTAATAGAGTTGAAACATGTAAACAGTCTAATAAATGTATTTTAATGTTTTTAGTTTTAATTTGCTGCTTTTAGCTATCTAAATATAATTAAATGCAGTGTAACGATTCCGGCACAAATTCATCTGTTCAGTCACTCCTCTTTGCATGTAAACATTAGTTAAAGGGACATTAAAGCAACACCACCTCTTGGCATCTTAAAATTAGTTAAGGAGACAATTTCCCTATATAGAATCTATCTATTTATAACAAAATGCAGTGTAATGATTCCAGCACGAACTCATCTGTTCATTCATGGTTCTTGGCATTTATACATTTGCCAATTCAAACATTCAAATTCCATTTTTTTTTTTTTCATTATTTTTTCTCCATATTGCTAGAGAATCGGATATTCGGTACGTAGCTAGGGACCTGCCGACCTGACTTCTGTTAGATAATTGGATAAGGGAAGAAAAGGTAAAGGGCTACAGACAGACAAATCACTCACAGCAGCGATTGGAACATCTGGTGAAAGAAAAGCGCAACTTCTCACTTCAGGAAAATCCCATGCAAGTATATTGCATTGCATGTATTTTAATTTGTTTAGAATGATCAGACTTCGAGTAATCGTAATCGTGTAATCGTAGTCGATTATAATCGATTACAAAAACCATGTGATCGCACTGTAATCGTAATCATAGATTTTGGTTTTCAACATAATCGCAATATAAGCATAATCAAGAGATTTCATGTCGATTATAATCATAATCTAATCATAATCGGATCCTAAGTAATTGCAATGTAATCGTAATCTCACATAAATATACAATTACGTTCTAAGATTATGTCTTTTTTCCTCCTTCCTTTCTCTTCCAAATGAAAATATACTTGGTTTGCTAAACATTGTACCGGAAAAGGAAGAGTGCGGTTCATGTTTTTAACTCATTTAACTGCCCCTAAAGTAGGAGGATGAAGGTCAGAGATCATGAAGGACAGAGATAGCCTTTAATGGGGTAAAAGTAAAACAGAATGTATACCGCACACTGTAATAAGATACAGAAATAGTATTTGACTTGAGTTTGTCAAAGATATGGGAATTAAGAAAATAAAACAACATGTGGTCAATCCAGAGGTATGGGTCATTTGAGTGGAAGTAGTGAAGATAAAAAGTAAAAAAAGAAAGAAAGAAAATTATTTTATTTATGGTTTTACTACGGACACTTGTATTGAACATTATATTCTGCCCTTCCCACTCCCCTTAAATTCTGTCCTACCAAAAGACAATGTTTTTTTTTTTTTTTTTTTTTTTTTTTATTTGACTTTCTTGTACAGAGGCGTAGCCAGAGGGGACCGAGGGCTCCGTGCTCTTCATACCATTAAAATCGAAAAGTTGTTTTTGCCTTGAGTAGTAGCTGGAAATTGTCTGATTAGATAAGGCAAAGAAAGCTTTATAAATTAGTGGTACCCAGTGCATCTGAATTCCACTCCCCACCCCATCTGTCTACGACGCTGTTCATGTAATTGAAATTTATTTTAAAATTTATTAAATTTGAAAATGCGGAATATCAGTATAATTTTTTAGTTTATCTTTCATTTTTCTTCGTAAGCAATATAATTATTAAAGGGCTACTTCAGTCATCTGAAAAAACTTCTTCGCTAAAGTTTATCTTATGAGCAAAGAAAAAAATTACGATACCAAATTTATGATCACTTGCATTTCAATATTTTTAAATGTTTTTCTCATTGAGCAACTGAAATCTATCTGTATGAAAACCGATTTTTGTTTTACCCTTTCAATTTCCATTACATGTTTTTTTTTTTAGTATATTTACATTTTCAAAACCGGTTCCTAAAGTAAGAACATCTTTAAAGGTGTTCTCACTACTTTGCTCAGCAAGCGCAAAACGTTTTGCACATTTACAAATTTATTTTTTAATGGAAAGATAAAAAATTGGAAGGCCTGACTATGGAAGTGAATTCGAATCGAATTGAGTCTTCCATTTTGTGGTAATTAAATTATTTACCGAATTATGAGCTATTTTGGTCACATGATCTCATGATTTTCTCCCTTTCATTGACTGGTTTTTCTGCTTTCGCCGGAAAAATGCGTTCGAAATGTCAACTTTGATGGCTTGTTCTGAAATATCCATTGCATTTGCAATAAAAAAAAAAAAAAAAAAAAGAAAAAGAAAAATGAGTGCAATTAGATAGTTTCTGATTAACAACACCTGCTGGTTTCATGTATTTTTTAACAAAAATAAAACTTGTGTCTCTAAATTGCCCTTTTTGATTTAAAAACACCCATACTAAAAAGAATGCATACAAAATCAAAAAGTAGAAAACAACAGTCTTTATATACATCGATCTGAGCTAAACAATGCGATAAAGAAAAAAAAAACTTTTAAAAGATTAAAATGCAAACAAGATATTAAAAAAATTTCTTCCAAAGGATTAACATTAGCGAACTGCTGTTTTCGCCTTACTGAAGTAGCCTTTTTATGTTATGCACTGCATATTAATAGGCACAGAAATTAACAAAAAGAAGAAAATTATATGTTTTATAATGTGAATGAGAAGGTTCAAAATAATACCTCAAAATTCTTTAAAGAGGTATTTTCCCAATATCGAATAATAATATGTATCTGAAAAAATGTGATTTAGGCCGAATTTTTCTTTGGGAATTTGTGAAGTAAAATGATCAAAATTCAATAAAAAAAATAACAACCATAAAACAATGGAGTTTTGAAATAATTATAAAATGTGAATATTGCATACTGATAGTCAAACAATGAGTTTGAAGCAAGAGTTGTGCTTCATAGAACTTTGCACGACTCGGGTTAAACCAAATTAGAGTCCTATAATTTTATTTTTAGTCAACCGAAACCCGACTCAAATTCAACATACTTCATCATAATATTAGCCTATAAGAAACTAATAAGAAACTCTAATAAGAAATTGCTCTAATAAGATGCTCTAATTAATTATTCTAATAAAAAATTGATCTATTTTATAAAGGAAGAAATTTATGCTATCTTGCGTACATACATAAATATAATACTCCTTAATATTTAAGAATGTATTTTTTCCCCGAAAAAATATTTAGGACTGTTTTGTGAAAAATTGGGTAAATCTTAATAAGAGTCACAAATGGCTAAAACACAAGCCAACGCATTTAAAGTCAACATGACCTGCAACCGCAAAAATTACAACTGTAATCGTAATGCAACAAAAAAATTGTAATCGTAATCTAAACATAATCGTAATCCAACAGAAAAATTGTAATCTAATCGTAATCCAACTGTCATAAAAAGAAACATAATCGTAATCGATTTTTAGAAATTGAAAATAATTGTAATCGTAATCGATTACAGTCCTCTGTAATCGACTCGAAGTCTGAGAATGATCATTATTTTTGTGCAATTTCAGATTCCACGTAATATTTTGTTCCGAGTTATATGACAAATAAATATTTATCCTAATTTGAATATCTAATGCTTTCAATCACATTTACAATAAAGAATAATTTCAATGGCACTTTAGCATTAGTTAAAGGGACATTAAAGGGACAATTTTCCTGTACCAAAGGCTGCACAGTCAACGCCTTTATAGTCCCTTTTAAGTCTCATTTGTAAGGGATATGCTAGGGGTTCTCTATCCAAAATGACTCAATAAAACATTGCGTCTGAAACATCAGTGTCAATACTTTTATCAGTTATTTCAAATATATGTGAAAACCATGATTTTTACCCACTGTACTAGGACGGGCATTTGCACTAGTTAAAATTAATATAAAGTTATGTCACTTAAAAATAATACCACTTAAGCCAGCTGTAAAATGCAGCAGATGTATCATTGCACGATTAGATACTGATAATCTCTAATTTTTTTAAGTGTTAAGCATCACACACTTTTTTTACACACTTGTATAGGGGGAAAAAGTACTTTTAACTGCAGTTTGTTTAAAAAATACTTCTCAATTTAGTTATTGTAAATTTAATGCAATTTCTGCAATAGTAGATGCTGAAGTATTTTAATTTTGGAGAAAGCACAGGAAAAAGTAATGGGGAAATGATAGATTACTATATCTGTTTCTATTTTTTGATAAAATTGAAAAAAATATAGAAGAAAAGGTCCAAATACTGGCTACCACTTTTGTTTTCAATTTAGATCCTACAATTTTCAAAATTAGTAAAAGTGACAAAAAGGTACTTAAATGTTTTACGCTTGTTTAAAGAAACAAAAATCAATTTAAGAGGCTTTTCTGTTAATAAAAAATAAAATTTCAAAAGTCTGCAAATTTTGAAAATATGGAAATTACTGGCTACCTAAATTTTTTCCAAAAGAATCGCACAAAAAATATAACTATTGCCAGTTATCATGTGATAATAGCATTTTTTAAAATAATTTTATTAATTCACATTTATTCTGCCCCGAAAAAAAAGATAATTTTTAATAAACCAGCCTTTTTTTCAAATTTATAAAAAAAAATTTTAAAAATTTATAATTTTCTTTCCATTATGTTCCTGTTTTAATTTTTAATGTTAAAAAAAAAAAAAAAAAAAAAAACCTTGAAATGGGAATAGTTTTTTTTAAAAAGAAAATCACATAGTTATCACTCTGCATTGGAGCAGTCACTATGGACCCACATATAACATTCTTAATATTGAACCCTGATCCCTTTCCCCTACTCTTGTCTTTATAGAAAGCACCCTTGCAGAAGACACAAATTGTTTCATCTTTCCTTGTTGGATGTCTTTTTTCATTTTTTTTTTTTTTTTTTTTTTTTTTTTCATATTGAGAAATGGGACTGGGACTATTTATTGAGGTTGTGACTCCATAATTATTTTCCTCCGCTTCAAGCAGAGCAAATCCAAAGAGGTCTAATTTAGATCACACTAGGCAGTCAGTATTAAATTTAAAATTCACTTTCTGCCTTTTCGCATGCCTTTTCTTAAGTTTTGCTCTGTCATTTTGCTCCTTTCTCTTCAAATTTATTGCAGGCAATTTTCAAGTGCCCAACAGTACTTTTTTGTGAAATAATCCGGTAACCATTATTTTCTTGTAGACTTGCAGCCTCTGATGCTTTCGCTTATATTGTGAAATGAGATTGGAACTATTCTTGATCCATAAATACGTTTATTTTCCTTTGCTTCAAGCAGGGCAAATCCAAAGAGTACCGACTAGGCGATAGGTAGCCAGTATTCAAACCTATGTTTAAGTTAAAATTGGTATTACTCATTTATATAATGAAATACAAATAATGTGCGCGTAGCAATTGAAAGCTAAATATGGCTAGAAAATATTATAATTTTTAATTCAAGTCAATATACAATCAGGTTTTTTTTTTCTTTTTTTAGTGAAAAAGACATATTTTAAAACTTTTGATTTGCTAGATTATTTCGTTTCGACACCTTTTCATTTGCTGTTTCTGAATGAGACCGATTTCAGTGATGTACTTCGTGAAACTTTCTTCTTTTAATTAAAGTTTTAAACTCTGCCTATCGCCATCAAGATGCACTACACTCCACAGAACACTTACAAGGAAGGTCTCCATACGAGCATACTCAGAAAAATCTGAAAAAATTACAGAATGTTTTTCTCATATAGTTATGTATGTTTATAAAAAAATTTCGGCGGAACCTCCTTATAACGTCCGTAAAAAAATAATAAAAATTTCATTTATTTGGCGATTTATCTCCGGTTGGCGAAAAAATGAAATTTTGAAAAATACGCTTTTACGCTTCGAATACTTTTTAAAGAAAAAACTTTCTATGTTCAATTTATTTAAATAAGTTTAGTTTAAGTAATTTTAGTTTTGCATTTTTACTTTACTTTACGTGTAATTTTGTCATATACGTTTATATGTACTTATATCAAAATGAAATTAATATATTTTATCATTTAAAACACAATTTAAATTGATTAAAATTGTTCCAAATTGAAAAATACACTGTTAAAAATCTACTGCATTTTGTTGCAACGCATTCCCTTGTTTGTATAGAAAACGGTTATTTGGCCGTGAAATGGAGCTTTCTCATTGGTTGGAATAGAGATATTATATACAAGCGGTGGAGTGCGTTGCAACAAAATGCAGCACATTTTTAACAGTGTATGACACGGTCAATGCATCGTGCTACGGAGCATTCTCATTGGTCAGAAGAGAGATATTCTATAAAAGTAGTGGAGTGACGTTGCAGTAAATGCTGCAGATTTTTAACAGTGAAGTCAATTAAAATCAATTTTCAGATTCGTTAAAATCGTCTGCATTTCGCGAGGAAATGCACTGCTCGCCAAATCCCGCGTCGCTTTCAGCTTTTCACGTCAATTATTCCAAACTATTTTATTTTTTTTACATATCTAATAATGTAATTCCGCCGCTAATTTTCACTGATCCTTTATTACCTACATGAGTAGTTTAATTCGTATTTTTTTCAAAAAATTCTGAGTATGCCCCCAATGGAGACCTTCCTTGTTAGTAACCCGTATTTGGACCTTCTCTATATAATTAAAATACGTGTTATTATGAAAAAATGTTTCTGATAAATCATTGAGCTATTATAAACTATATTGAAATATTCATTTTAACATTACAAATAAATAAAAACATATAAATCATTAGATAACCGTTTTTTTTTTTTTTTTTTTTTTTTTTGGGGGGGGGGGGGGGTCGAGTTTACAGCATTGCTTTTTGCTGGGTTTGTGTATTCCGCGATAGTGACTTCATATGCATAATTTTCTATAGATGTTATTTAAGACTATCGTAAATGTGGATCTCTTCAGCGGATGCAAATGACGTTATTTTATATATAAAATAAGTTCTAAAAGTTTTAAAACTGAAATATGTTTTGTAGAAGAGATTATTTTCACATCAACAGCTTTGAAATTCTTTATAGGTGAGAGTGCTTCCCTTTTGAAAATAATGCAATTCAAATCGCACACTATGATAAAATGCAAAGTTTTACGAAAATTTAGATTCTTTATAGAAGAGCAATGATCTTTAGGTTAAAATATTTGTTTGGGAGTTAGACTAACCAATATAAGATGCTTTTTTTATTTATACGTCTAATTCTGTAGATTTGTTATAAAAAATGAAACCAGTCCTTCTTAAACATTTTCTTTCGTCGAAATTTGGCGGGTTCTATCTCGAAATACAATCCCCCCCCCCCTCCTTTCATCAGGACGACACTAAATTCTGAAAAAGCAAATATCCTGCTTGCCGCTTGTTTTATTATTTTTTAATGACACTGTTATCGCCATCACAAGCTTTTTTGCAAATGCTTAACTTCTCACAATGCAGAATACATAGCATCTCATAATACAGAAGAAATCGGGAATTGGAAACTCTTGTTTGTGTAAGGCATTAATCCAATACCACCTATGGACAGTGTTTCAGTCTGTTGGTAATTTCGATTTATCTGAGTTCTGGCAAAACAAAAGATGATAGAAAAGAAATCATCATGTCGTTTCTAGAGTTTATTATTGTAATTTTATGAATGTAAATAGGAAGATTATCAAGACGTCACTTTCAACATTGAAAACTTCTGTTTTATTGTTAGAGTTTGCTTGCCGATAGAGATATTTTTCTATTTCTATGTCAATTTTTCTGTATTTTTTATTTTGGATACTGTTATTTAAAAGTCTTGGATAAAAGGTTGCGTTATATTTTTACTGGAAAGGAAAAAAAAAATATGTTGTTGTTATTCAAAATAAACTGAACTTAAATTTATGTATTTTCTTGCGATATTCTTTGTTAGATTTAAAGACTATTTTCAAATACAAAAAAAGCGAGTTTTTGATACAGTTCTGGATTCATTTTCGTTCGGAAACGCATGAAATTGGCAGTTGTTCTTATTCTGAAACAATGTAATCAAATGGCGTTTTTTTTTTTTTTTTTTTTTTCCCCTTCATTATTTGCTAAAGTCAAAATGTTGTTCAGAAAATACTGCCAAAGAAGCCGTTTGAACCGAATTCCCGGCGCTGCGAATGAGAGAGAGCAGAACTTGTCATCTGTGAAAAATCGCTTATAACTCGATAAGTATTTATCAAAAAATGGGAAAAAGCTTTACTATTCCAAATTGATATTATTAAATTTGCTAATTTTATGCCTATATGTTTGAATAGTATGTCAAAAAATTTTGCGTTGTTCAGCTGGGAATTTGAGAACCTCTTTGAGAACGTCTTTACACCAGAAAAATTCAATGGCTAATTTCGGTTTATTTAATTACTGAATGTTTGTTATTAATTAAAGCAAATGTTGCCATTTTAATTTTCTGGTAGGAATTAGAATATACGAATTAAAATGTCTCAAAATATCTCTGGCGATTTGGGATCTAGAGGGTTAATGAAACTTTTAAATTTGAAAATTTGGCATAGTATTTAAAACATTCATTAAAGTTGATTAAATGTTTCTATCTATGAGGTTTAGCCATACATTTTCCATAATTTTCATTTAAAATTTTGCAGCATAAGTGCGAAAATATATACAGATAAATTGACGAACCACTTTAAATTCATTTCGAATTATTTTTTAGCTTCTATCTGTTAATAATGTTTACGATACCTAATTACGTATCTACGAAGCTGTAATAGATTCTTAGCAAGTTTAAATTGTTTAATGAAAGCTAAAATTAAAAATGAAAAAGTTAAATTGCACGTGAAGCGTAGCAAATGAGGTGCATTCGTACGATAACGAAATTTTAAAAATAACACTCTCATATATCAATCTTATAAAATTGTAACTAGTTAATTACATTCAAAATGCGCACCAAACAATGTACCCCGTATACCACTATGTAATGGAATACTTTTGTGTGGTTTTGTAAATTAATAACAAATGTTTTTTGCACCACAAACATGTAATATGTATATTGCAAAATGTATATTATAATGTGTACTTTATGGATGCATATCAATTTTATTATGTTCGAATGAGTGTAACACCATTAAAATGCATTTGAAACTTTTTTCCCCATTGACCGTAATGTAACAGAATGCTTTTGATTGTCCCTGTAATTGATCTATGCATCCGATTTTCATAAAATTTGAAATGACCCGACAAAATTAAGTAATAATTATATATTTTAAATTTCAAACGATTCGGTTGGGTTATTTTTTGCGTTGTTATATGCGGACGGACGGACTGAACGACAACTATAGGTGCTAAGTATTTATATAATTACGAACGAACTTAAAAATCGATCCCATGCCTGATTAAACAATATCACATTTGTTGAAAGAGAATATTTCTGTCTAGATTAATTCGTTATCGAATTGAGGTAACAAAATGAGTAACTATAGTAACCTGCAAAGTATCTTTGGCAATTATCAAATTTGTTTTTCATGAATGAATATTAAATTGAAGCTCGATAATTTGAACAAGGTAACGATTCTTAAATTATATCTTTCAGAGTGCCTAATTAAAATTATGCGTTATTTTTATCTCTAGAAATTAAGACTCTTCTCATATTAATTCATGGAGGAAAGTGGTACTTTCTTTTTACTCTATGGTAATAACTAATTATGATGATCAAGGCTAACTTATCATAATATAATGTATGTGTATAATGTATATGTGTATAATGTATATGTATGTAATGTATCATGATATTATGATAAGGGGGCCTTGATGATGATAATGGGGTCTTGCTACAAACAAATTTATGCATGCATATGTTGAAAACTTTAATCTTCGCGCGAAATGAAATATTTAGAAAGAGTTTATTGGCAACATGAGTAATTCAATTCTATAACGAAAAGAAATTATCAATATGTTGAAAAATATAAAAAAGACGGCTGACGACTTTAAGAAATATACATTTAATGTAATGTAGATGGCAGGATGGATTTCATTCACTCTGCGTAAACTAACTAAACTGCATCTTCTCCTCTCATTTCTATTTCTCTTCTTCAATTCCCTTTATCGATTTTCTTCCATGATTTTGGCAGCAGGTATTCTCCCCTCTCTTCAGCGGAATTTAAGAAGTTACTATTTTCTACTACAGAGAATAAAATCCTGAAAGCTGGCATACAACCAAATGTTTGTCAAAACTGGTGTTATGACTTCGTAGTTGTTAATTCACCGGCATAGGACTGAAGAATCATTGTTTTGAAACAGTTGTAGAATATTTTGAACCGCGTTTCTGTTAATATGCGTAGTACTATTTACCTGCCTTACGTAATGTTTGATAAAGTTAGTAAGTGTAAACACTTGGTAAAGACTCTTTTCCAAACTCGACCAATGGCAGCCAACATGCTCACGTATGGAACTATGTATACTATTGCGGAAGCTTCTCAACAGATAATAATGAATAGGTCATCCGGCCGAAAAAAGAAAATTGATTGGGAAACTATAGGAAGATATGGTATTATTGCCGTTGGTATATTAGGACCCACTTTATTTTACTGGTATCGTTTTCTGGACAAAAGCTTACCTTCAACTACTAAGACATCATTAGTTGCCAAAGTGATTATAGATCAAGCAGTCGCAGCTACCGGAAGCACAGTTATATTTTTTACTGGTAAGTAATTATTTTAAATTAAAATTGTAATTTTTGTATAAATTGTTTCTCTATTGATTTGATTTTGTGCCATATAACTGAATTTTCGCCTAATATCTAATAGCAGGATGTAATAGATAGGTAAGAATGCCATCATTAAAGAATTTCGTAAAACACATTTTAAATTAATAGTTATTCTATTCCAGTTTTTAAAATATTCCATTAATCTACATAAAAAAAAAAATATTTAACCATTTTTAAACTGATGTTTTCCTTTGTGAATCAAAGTGAACAGTGAATCTGCCTCAACCATTAACAGCCAACGACTCTTGTATATTTAGAATCTACAGCTAAAGTTGAATGCATTTGCCCCGTATGTGAACGCTATGTCTTTAGTATTTTTTAAAAAATAAATTTGCAAATGTATTAGTACAAAAACAGACAAGTGCAAGTACAACTCACATCCAGAGGGTTCTGTACTTTTATGCTATGTTACGAACGGTCGTATTTATGTCATAGATAACATTGATATTATCGTAAAGCTGGGGAAGCGCCTAATTTCTTTACCAATGCACGCACACACACACGCACACACACACACACACACACACACACACACACACACACACACACACACACACACACACACACACACAAAAAAAAAAAAAAAAAAAAAAAAAAAAAAAAAAAAAAAAAAAAAAAGCGGTTTGTTTTTACCTAATTGCTATGTGTAGAGTTTAATGATATGTTTTATAATCATTTTTTTTAATTTAAATATTTTGAATAATTCTAAAATTGTGTTTATTACACATTTTTATTTAACTTGTTTTCAGAATGTACAGCTGGAATTTTGTAATGCATTTGTCACGCATTTCCCGATAGATTAGGATTATAAAATAATATATCCTAGACATGTGTGTTTCCGATGGAAATACAACATTCAATATTACAAGATTTAACTCTTATGTAATATCCAGGCCATGAAATAGATCGTCAAAAATGATTGTCAAATGGTCATCTTGTTTACCATTGCCAATCACTTTAAAACAGTAATTTCACATTATTTAAGGGTGTATTCGAAAAACCGCTTTTCGACCTTCAACAGCTCGAAATTTTCCGATACAATTTCGGACACATTTTTAAAAGTAGAAACATGAAACTGGCTGAGGGGATTTTTGAAGAGACCTATAAGGTGCCATGTGATGTCATTTTGCGCTCAATCCATTAGAATTCGATTTATAAGCATCACCTTCTCAGCATGATCCTTTTTTTCGTTCACAGATCTCCCGCTTGGGGAAAATCCGTCCAAAATGCCGTTTTGGGTTGCGTTTTTTGCAATGTTTTCTGTATTTATCAAAGAATCGACAATCACAGCACCTTGTATTCTTTCTAAATAAAGCAATTTGCCAGTTTGATGCATATGAGAGGAAAAATAAATCGGAAAATAAGCAGTTTGAATCGAAATACATCCTTAATATACTAGAGGATCTCTGTCCCCTATGAGCTACACTCGTTAATCGACAGCCCAGACTCTAAAAGCACGCTAATTTCATTGGCTTTAGAAAATATTGTAATAAAAAAAAAGAAAACAAGTTGAATATAGATTCTGCTATTACAGAATTCAGTTTCGCCTTCGATTAGAAAAAAAAAAAAAAAAAAAAAAAAAAAAAAAGGCACTCCGGGAGTGCCGACAGAAGTGAAAACTTGAACAATTATGTGTGTATTTTTTTAGTCGTCTGGACATATTTTATTGTGAAGAAAATACTTTTAAATGAAGTGTTTTTTATTCATTATTATAAACTACTGCTACAAAAATTATATTACAATTTTCATTTAATGCGCTATTGTACATGAAAAATAATGCATATTATTTTACATACAAAAATTGCAATCTATTGCTTAAAACATAAATTTACAAATGCATGAAATATGAAATATCGTCAGTTGGTATTCTTTGAAATAAATACCCATAAAACTTATGAATTTTCATCCCCATTTCAACAATTCTTCCATCATCATCATCATCATTATCATTATATTCTAGATTTGATATTATAGGTTTATGGTAACTAAAATATATAGCAAACAATTTTGATTCAATTCTATTTAAATATCTTGTAATGACTGCATCAATTGTAATTTTTTATCTCTCTGTGCTAAGATTGCGATGGTTGGTCATTGTTAAATAAAATTTTCTATTTAAAAATTCAATTAATTGTAGATTTTCATCATCCACAAAGTTGATGTTGAAATCTCTACTCAAAATCATCGGCAAATCATCAAATCTCTTTCCAATTCTATCTTGAAGTAATGCAGAAGCCTCTTTAGAACAAATAAATAAATTTTCATACAAAAATTCTCATTTGCACTTAAAGACTTATCCGGTGAAACATAAATGGCAACCAATACAATTAGTTTTTCATTTTCAGAGTGGCAACAACAAACACATATATCACTGATATCAAAAACATTACTACTAAACATACTGGTATACCTCACATGCACATTCATATGAATTGTGGAAATATATGCGGCCGAATCCATGTCGATTCAGGCAGGGGGGTTACCTTCATAGTCTCAGAAGTTCTTTGATTGAACATATGTTAAAATTCAGGAAAAAATAAAATTCCCGTAATTTTTGGTTTTCCCCAAAAAAATTTCTGGACCGAGATACAGGGTGCCAAAGATGGCATCCCGAGCACTTTTTCCCGCTTGCGATTTTCGAAAAAAAGTTTAAAGTGCTCTATCTCTGAAACGATGCAAGATATCTCGTTGCAGTTTATTTTATTTTAAAGATAATATTTTTCTGCTTAAAAAGATATACTCTATTTTGAAATATGTATTTAATTATTTTTACAGTAGCCTTCTAAAAAAAAAAATTTTAATCAAAAAAATTTTTTTTTCTCAAAAATGCCAATCTCAAAAATTTTGATTTTTTTACTGTTAGTCAATACCATTGAGTACTACCTTCACCGTAAAGGAGAACTTCCACTTTTGAGTTTAACAAGTTTTAGAATCATTTCAAGAATTTAGAGAATTTTACAGGAACTGCATTTCAAAAGTTCCATTAAAAGTCTCTCAATTTTTGTTTATTTGTATCATATGTAGCCTATTACATATCCTAAACAAGTTAGAAATCACACATCAAACATGGTAAATGAGGTGCATTCATACTATGACTAGTTTTATAAATATTTAGATCTTGGTGCAATAAGTATTACACTCTTGTGAAAACTGGCATGAGTACAAAATTTATTATGTTTCTATATATTAAATTCAGTAATACAGAAGTAATATGAATCCATCTTAAAAAGAATGTAATCACTAGGGCAACCTAGAATCATTACCTATCATGGGATATGTTTGAATTAATTATGCGTGATAGGATTTAACAGGATGAATAAAATATTTATGAGTGTCTTTTTTTTCAAAGTTTTCATTTGACAACCTTTTTCACAACATTTGTTGCCTTTTTTTTTTTTTTTTTTTTTTTTTTTTTTTTTAGAAGGTAACATTTTTTTGTTTGAAATGATATATTCAATTTTGTAAAAATGTATCCATATTTTCTGATGTAGCCTTTGGATTTTTTTTATTTAAAAGAAATCAAAAATGCCAATCCTAAATTTATTTATCTATTTTTTTGATGTTGATTCACACCATTGAGTACTTACTGCCTTCCTTATTTCGGAAAACTTCCACTTTTGGTTTTGACAAGTTATCGAAACACATGTAAAATTTTACCATATATTTTACCAGTTCCTGTATGACAATCACATACTGGTCTCAGGAAATCAAAATCTTAGTCTTGTTTGACATATGATTTTATTTCTTAATAAGTATAAGAAACTGACAGCTTTAAAAATAGCTTACAAAAGAAAAAAAACATGCAGTAAAGTTTACAAAATATATGTATAAGTTTCAAAACATATTACTTCCAGTGTACTCTGCTTAGAACTGAAATTAGAAATTCATAGACTTTATAATTCGTTGAACAGTATCTGTATCTTCCTTTGATATTTAGTGATGCCTTCCTGTTTAACTAATAGGGCCTGGGGCTTCCATAATCCTTAAAACATTGTGAATAGGAAGTGAAATTGATGGTGATGTTGCTGTCTTGCAGGTGGAAATCTATACCCAACAGCCGATCCAAGTGAGAACATAAAGACATTTTCATAAACAACTGATATCATTTACCTTTGCAATCCACTATTGACAATAATATACACATACAATAAAATTCCTTTTTATAAATTGTGAATCTGAATATTTTGCAATTGTTTCAGAGATCTTGGTTGGACAAATGAAATTTCTTTTTGCTTGCTATTCAAAGTTTGTGTAATATAGATACTATGATAGTAATAGATGAATATACCCATCACTATGATATTAATGGATGATTGTTTATTCTATTAAATTCTATCATACATAATGAAATATCCCATGATAGGTAATGATTCTAGGTTGCCCTGGTGATTATGTTCTTTTTAAGATGGATTCATATTACTTCCGTATTACTGAATTTAATATATAGAAACATAATAAATTTTGTATTCATGCCAGTTTTCACAAGAATGTAATACTTATTGCACCAAGATCTAAATATTTATAAAACCAGTCATAGTATGAATGCACCTCATTTACCATGTTTGATATGTGATTTCTAACTTGTTTAGGATATGTAATAGGCTACATATGATACAAATAAACAAAAATTGAGAGACTTTTAATGGAACTTTTGAAATGCAGTTCCTGTAAAATTCTCTAAATTCTTGAAATGATTCTAAAACTTGTTAAACTCAAAAGTGGAAGTTCTCCTTTACGGTGAAGGTAGTACTCAATGGTATTGACTAACAGTAAAAAAATCAAAATTTTTGAGATTGGCATTTTTGAGAAAAATTTTTTTTTGGATTAAAATTTTTTTTTTTTTAGAAGGCTACTGTAAAAATAATTAAATACATATTTCAAAATAGAGTATATCTTTTTAAGCAGAAAAATATTATCTTTAAAATAAAATAAACTGCAACGAGATATCTTGCATCGTTTCAGAGATAGAGCACTTTAAACTTTTTTTCGAAAATCGCAAGCGGGAAAAGGTGCTCGGGATGCCATCTTTGGCACCCTGTATCTCGGTCCAGAAATTTTTTTGGGGAAAGCCAAAAATTACGGGAATTTTATTTTTTCCTGAATTTTAACATATGTTCAATCAAAGAACTTCTGAGACTATGAAGGTAAGATTTTTTCTTTGGCTGCCTGAATTGACATGGACTATGCCATGCCCATTACATCAAACAACCTTTTATAAATAGCTACTCCTGCTGCTGGACGACCGTATCTTCTGAAACTTGCAACAAATTGAATAGTAATCAAACAATATAAGTTGTTAAACTTTAAATAAAATTTTTTAAAAAATGGTTGGAAAGTGCAGCATAATCGATGCACAATATCTTGATTTTTCTTTCTTAACTTTTTATTCCATCTGGTAACAGTATATTTTGTTAAACTTTAAATACAATTAAAATTTTTAAAAATGGTTTTGAAATGTAGCATAATTGATGTGCAATGTCATGTTTTTTCTTTCTTAACTTTTTATTCCATTTGGTATCAATTTATGTTGTTACTATTTAAATACAATCAAAAATTTAAAAAAAAAGAGAGAAAAATGGTTGGAAAGTGCAATGTAATCAATGCGCGATGTCATACTTTTTCTTTCTTAACATTTTATTCCCTCTGGTAACAGTATAAGTTAAGGTTTAAATACAATTACAATTTTTAAAATTGGTTGGAAAGTACTGCATAATCAATGTACAATATCATGTCTTTTCTTTCTTATCATTTTATTCCATTTGATAACAATATAAGTTGTTAAACTTTAAAAACAATTGAAAATATATATAAAAAAAAAGGTTTAAAAGTGCAGCATAATCGATGTGCAATGTCATGTTTTTCTTTCTTAACTTTTTATACCATTTGGTATCAATTTATGTTGTTACTATTTAAATACAATCAAAAATTAAAAAAACTGAAAAAAGTGGTTGGAAAGTGCAGCATAATTGATGCACAATGTCATATTTTTTCTTTCTTAACATTTTATTCCTTCTGGTAACAGTATATGTTGTTAAACTTTAAATACAATTATAATTTTAAAAATTGGTTGAAAAGTGTAGTATAATCGATGAGCAATGTCATGTCTTTTCTTTCTTAACTTTTTATTCAATTTGATAACAATGTAAGTTGTTAAACTTTAAATACAATTGAAAATTTAAGGAATTGAAAAAAATGGTTGGAAAGTGCAGCATAATTGATGTGCAATGTCATGTTTTTTCTTTCTTAACTTTTTATTCCATTTGGTATCAATTTATGTTGTTATTATTTAAATACAATAAAAAATAAAATGTTTAAAAATGGTTTTGAAATGTAGCATAATTGATGTGCAATGTCATGTTTTTTCTTTCTTAACTTAAGAGAGAAAAATGGTTGGAAAGTGCAATGTAATCAATGCGCGATGTCATACTTTTTCTTTCTTAACATTTTATTCCCTCTGGTAACAGTATAAGTTGTTAAGGTTTAAATACAATTACAATTTTTAAAATTGGTTGGAAAGTACTGCATAATCAATGTACAATATCATGTCTTTTCTTTCTTATCATTTTATTCCATTTGATAACAATATAAGTTGTTAAACTTTAAAAACAATTGAAAATGTATATATATAAAAAAAAGGTTTAAAAGTGCAGCATAATCGATGTGCAATGTCATGTTTTTCTTTCTTAACTTTTTATACCATTTGGTATCAATTTATGTTGTTACTATTTAAATACAATCAAAAATTTAAAAAACTGAAAAAAGTGGTTGGAAAGTGCAGCATAATTGATACACAATGTCATATTTTTTCTTTCTTAACATTTTATTCCTTCTGGTAACAGTATATGTTGTTAAACTTTAAATACAATTATAATTTTAAAAATTGGTTGAAAAGTGTAGTATAATCGATGAGCAATGTCATGTCTTTTCTTTCTTAACTTTTTATTCAATTTGATAACAATGTAAGTTGTTAAACTTTAAATACAATTGAAAATTTAAGGAATTGAAAAAAATGGTTGGAAAGTGCAGCATAATTGATGTGCAATGTCATGTTTTTTCTTTCTTAACTTTTTATTCCATTTGGTATCAATTTATGTTGTTATTATTTAAATACAATAAAAAAAATGAAAAAAAGTAGTTAGAAACTGCAGCATAATCAATGCACAATGTCATACTTTTTCTTTCATAACGTTTTATTCCATCTATTAACAGTATAAGTTGTTAAACTTAAATACAATTATAACTTAAAAAAACACACACGGACATTCGCGCAAGCGCCCTGTGCCGCCTAAACGGAGCAGCACACTCAGGCACAGTAGAAAGAGTGGGAGATACTAGTTCCTCTCCCTTCCCCTCGATCTTACGCTTTTTCGATCAGCATCACGTGACTCTGACGCGAGTTTGGAAGTTTTTACCCATACAAAAAGTGCTCAGCGCCCCTAAAGAAGTTTTCACTTCAAAAAAAAAAAAAAAAAAAAAAAAAAAAAAAAAAAAATCGATCGAGGTTTTTTAGAAGGGCGACCCCGTTTAGATTGCAATGAACTAACTTCATTTTTCTTGTGTTTATCAATATAATAGCAAACAGAACGGCGTGAAATACCCAATTGATTAGCAATTTCTCTCTGAGACATTGGAATTGCGGTATAATAAAGAGATACAATTTGACGCGCTACTTCTTCATTGACTAAATTCATCAAAAACGGATTTTTTCTTTAGTTTAAACGCTTTTTATGGACTCTGAGTAAAAGGAAATGCAATTTAACAATAAAACGATTGGAATCCCGTCGAATTCGAAGAATGAAATGTTTAAAAGACCCGATCGATTTAGTTTAAAAAAAAGCAAAAGTAATTACATTATTGAATCAATATATATTAAATATATTTACAAACTAAATGTCAAGTTTGCCAGTTACAATTTTGCATGCACATCTTCAGTTAAAATTGTAATCTGAGTGCCGACGAAATCCAGAAATTTTATTTTATATGCATTCACAGAAAAACAATTTTATTAAAAAAAAAAAAAAAAAAAAAGAAGTTGAATGTAGATTGCAGAATTCAGTTTCGGCTCCAATTACGAAAAAAAAAAAAAAAAAAAAAAAAAAAAAAAAAAATCGATCGAGGTTTTTAGAAGGGCGATCCCGTTTAGAATGCAATGAACTAATTTCATTTTTCTTGTGTTTATCAATATAATAGCAAACAGAACGGCGTGAAATACCCAGTTGATTAGCAATTTCTCTCTGAGACTTTGGAATTGCGGAATAATAAAGAGATACAATTTGACGTGCTACTTCTTCAATGACTAGATTCATCAAAAACGGATTTTTTCTTTAGTTTAAACGCTTTTTTATAGACTCTGGGGAAAAGGAAATGCATTTTAACAATAAAACGAGTGGAATCCTGTCGAAATTCGACGAATGAAATGTTTAAAAGACCCGATCGATTCGGCTTAAAAAAAAAGCAAAAGTAATTAATTACATTATTTAATAAATATATTTCCAAACTTAATGTCAAATTTTCCAGTTACAATGCAAATATTTGCACATCTTCAGTTAAAATTGTAATCTGAGTGCCGGCGAAATCCAGAAATTTTATTTTATATGCACTACAAAAAAATAGATTTATTTAAAAAAAAAAAAAAAAAAAAAAAAAAAAACTAATCTCATTTTTACTATGACATTATTTTCACTAACTGAAGTCATCTGAAAATAAAATCTCAATCTCAGTGTCCATAATGAAAAAAAATATTAAAATGTAATATCGTTATGAGTAAAAATGCGATGTTTTAAATAGTGACGTCATTTTCTCTTCAAATGTGTTTTAAAAGTTACTGTTATTAATAATAAAAAGGCGTCCGTAATAATATTGTAAATTCACTTTATCTGGTTTCTGAATGCCATCATTTTCCTCATTTGAAATATTTCTTACTTTGCTTTAGACATTAATTTTTATCATAAATTATTTTCTGTTATTTTATTTACATTATTAATGTTATTTCTCAGTAAATATATTTTTTTACCTCAATTAGTGCATAATTATATGCAATCATTTTATTGTGGTTAAATTTTACGAAAACAATTAACTTTTTTCTTTTAAATGCGAGGACATGTTCACTGGTGAAATAAAGTTTCTGACTTGTGGAAAGTAATAATGGAAAATAAATTTTTATTATCGAGAGAAAAGGTAAACTAAGTTGCCACTATTTTGAAGAAATATCGTAAAAAAGCATTTAAAATTAAAAATAAAATATAAAAATGAAAATAAATTAAGAAATAGCTAAAATGGGCACAACTACAAATAAATAGCTTTCATTTAAAAAAAATAATTATCAAAATCGGTTCAGTAGAAAATTCAGGGCTGATGACACGACATTTTTAGCTTGTCTGAAAGAAATAGCATCAGAGGCTTAAAACAAACAACAACAAAAAAAAAAGTTGAATGTAGATACTGCCATTGCAGAATTCAGTTTCGCCTCCGATCAGAAAAAAAAAAAAAAATAAAATAAAATAAAATAAATCGATAGAGGTTTTTTAGAAGGGCGACCCCGTTTAGAATGCAATGAACTAACTTCATTTTTCTTGTGTTTATGAATATAATAGCAAACAGAACGGCGTGAAATACCCAGTTGATTAGCAATTTCTCTCTGAGACTTTGGAATTGCAGAATAATAAAGAGATACAATTTGACGTGCTACTTCTTCATTGACTAGATTCCTCAAAAACGGATTTTTTCTTTAGTTTAAACGCTTTTTTATAGACTGGGAAAAAGGAAATGCATTTTAACAATAAAACGAGTGGAATCCCGTCCAATTCGACGAATGAAATGTTTAAAAGACCCGATCGATTTGGCTTTAAAAAAAAGCAAAAGTAATTACATTATTGAATCAATATATAATAAATATATTTCCAAACTTAATGTCAAGTTTGCCGGCTACAATTTTGCATGCAAATATTCGCACATCTTCTGTTAAAATTGTAGTCTGAGTGCCGGCGAAATCCAGAAATTTTATTTTATATGCACTACAGAAAAATAGATTTATTAAAAAAAAAAAAAAAAAAAAAAAAAAAAAAAAAAAAAAAAACTAATTTTATTTTTACTATGACATTATTTTTACTAACTGAAGTCATCTGAAAGTAAAATCTCAATCTCAGTGTCCATAATAAAAAGAAATATTGAAATGTAATATCGTTATGAATAAAAATGCGATGTTTTAAATAGTGACGTCATTTTCTCTTCAAATATTTTTTAAAAGTTACTGTTATTTGTAATATGAAAAAGCCGTCCGTAATAATATTGTAAATTCATTTTATCTGGTTGCTGAATGCCATCATTTTCCTCATTTGAAATATTTCTTACTTTGCTTTAGACATTAATTTTTATCATAAATTATTTTCTGTTATTTTATTTACCCTAGGGGGCACCGCCCCCTGCTCGCTACGCTCGACAACCCCCCGATTATTCGCTTCGTGATCCCGTCTGGAATCGCTTCCTGATTCCAAGTTGTAGACTACCCCTGTTGCTGAGCTCGCCAATACCTGATGGTAGGAATAAGCAGTTGCAGACCTTTCAAATGATGTGTCACACGACTGGTGTTGTGAAGAAATTAAAAATATGCCCCCCTGGGGGTCAGAGTGGGGGGGGTGACACACAAGACATCTATAATATGAATAAGCAGTTGCAGACCTTTCAAATGATGTGTCACATGACTGGTGTTTTAAAGAAATTAAAAATGTGCCATCCCTGGGGGTGCACACTGGGGGATGGCACACAAGACATCCATAATATGAATAAGCAGTCGCAGATATTTCAAATGATGCGTCACACGACTGGTGTTTTAAAGAAATTAAAAATGTGCCTCCCTGGGCTGGGCAGAGTGGGGGTTGACACACAAGATCCATTATATGAATAAGCAGTTGCAGACCTTTTAAATGATGTGTCAAACAATTGGTGTTGTAAAGAAATTAAAAATGTGCCATCCCTGGGGGTGCAGACTGGGGGATGGCACACAAGACATCCATAATATGAATAAGCAGTTGCAGACCTTTCAAATGATGTGTCACACGACTGGTGTTGTAAAGAAATTAAAAATGTGGACCCCATGGGGGAGGGAGTAGGGGGTGACACACAAAACATCCATGATATGAATAGGCAGTTGCAGACCTTTCAAATGATGTGTCACACGACTGCTGTTGTAAAGGAATTAAAAATGTGCCTCCATGGGGGGGGGGAAGAGTGGGGGGGGGTGACACGCAAGACATCCATAATATGAATAAGCAATTGCAGACCTTTCAAATGATGTGTCATACGGCTGGTATTGTAAAGAAATTAAAAATGTGCACCCCCTAAGGGGGGGAAGAGTGGGGGTGACACACAAGACACCCATAATATGAATAAGCAGTTGCAGACCTTTCAAATGATGTGTCACACGACTGGTGTTGTAAAGAAATTAAAAATGTGCCCTCCAGAAGGGGTAGAGGGAGGGTGAGACACAAGACATCCATAATATGAATAAGCAGCTGCAGACCTTTAAAATGATGTATCACACGACTGGGGTTGTAAAGAAATTAAAAATGTGCCACCCCTGGGGGGGGGCAGAGTGGAGGGTGACACACAAGACATCCATAATATAAAAAAGCAGTTGCAAACCTCTCAAATGATGTGTCACACGACTGGTGTTGTAAAGAAATTAAAAATGTGCCCTTCAGAGGGGGGGGGGGGGGTAGAGGGGGGTGAGACACAAGACATCCATAATATGAATAAGCACTTGCAGACCTTTCAAATGATGTGTCACACGTCTGGTGTTGTAAAGGAATTAAAAATGTGCCCCCCTGGGAGGCAGAGGATGGGAGACACACAAGACATCCATAATATGAATAAGCAATTGCAGACCTTTCAAATGATGTGTCACACGACTGGTATTGTAAAGAAATTAAAAATGTGCACTCCCTAAGGGGGGGAAGAGTGGGGGTGACACACAAGGCATCCATAATATGAATAAGCAGTTGCAGACCTTTCAAATGATGTGTCACACGACTGGTGTTGTAAAGAAATTAAAAATGTGCCCTCCAGGGTGGGTAGAGGGGGGGGATGAGACACAGGACATCCATAATATGAATAAGCAGTTGCAGACCTTTAAAATGATGTGTCACACGACTGGTGTTGTAAAGAAATTAAAAATATGCCCCCCGTGGGGGGGGGGCAGAGTGGGGTGGTGACTCACAAGACATCCATAATATGAATAAGCAGTTGCAGACCTTTCAAATGATGTATCACACGACTGGTTTTGTAAAGAAATCTAAAATGTGCTCCCCCCTAGGGGGCAGAGCGAAGAAAGACACACGAGACTTCCATAATAGGAAAAGGCAGTTTCAGACCTTTCTAAAGATATGCAACACGAGTGCTGTGGATAAAAATTAAAAAAGTTCCCCTTTGGGAGAGGGCAAAGTGGGGCGCCCCAAACATGCATAATTGGAATGAGTAGTTACAGTTTCTTAAACTATAGGGGGGCTCCGCCCCCCCCCCCCTGCTCGCTTCGCTCGCCAACTCCCCGCGTAATCGCTTCGCGATTCCGTTCGGTATTGCTTTGTAATCCCGGTTGGAGTCGCTTCGCGATGCATAGACGGATTCCTTCGACTCATGGAAGGAGTGGTCTACCCCGGATTCGGTAGTTCCGGAAATCTTACACATCAGCATCATTCCAGGAGTCATTCCTTTTAAGGCTAGGTTTTTTTTTTTTTTTTTTTTTTTTTTTTTACTATAGAAGGATTATTAATATTATTTCTCAGTAAATATATTTTTTTACCTCAATTAGTGCATAATTATATGCATTCATTTTATTGTGGTTAAATTTTACGAAAACAATTAACTTTTTTGTTTTAAATGCGAGGACATGTTCACTGATGAAATAAAGTTTCTGACTTGTGGAAAGTAATAATGGAAAATAAGTTTTTATTATCGAGAGAAAAGCTAAACTAAGTTGCCACCATTTTGAAGATATATCGTAAAAAAGCATTTAAAATTAAAAATAAAATATAAAAATGGAAATAAATTAAAAAATAGCTAAAAAGGGCAAACTACAAATAAATAGCTTTCATTTAAAAAAATAATTATCAAAATCGGTTCAGTAGAAAATTCAGGGCTGATGACACGGCATTTTTAGCTTGTCTGAAAGAAATAGCATCGGAGGCTTAAAAAAAAAAAAAAAAAAAAAAAAAAAAAAAAAAAAAAAAAAAACTAAAACTAATTTTATTTTTACTGTGACATTATTTTCACCAAATGAAGTCATCTGAAAGTAAAATCTCAATTTCAGTGTCCATAATGAAAAGAAATATTGAAATGTAATACCGGGTACTACCAGGTTATCCCGTCGAGCAAAAAATTATCGCCGAAATATAAGATTAAATGCCAATAATGGATGATCGTGAATGTCACATTCAATGACATTAAATACGATTCATGTGTTTAAAATGTCATTAAGTGATTTTTATTTCGACTTTTTATTAATATTTTTATTAATATTCTACTAATTATTTGTTTTTTCGTTATTTAAAATAAAAATTATGTCAATATGTAGAATTTGGCTATTAGTTTAGTGATTTCGTAATTTGGCGAAATTGGTCGACGGGATAACAGAGTAGTACCTAATATCGTTATGAGTAAAAATGCGATGTTTTAAATAGTGACGTCATTTTCTTTTCAAATGTTTTTTAAAAGTTACTGTTATTAAGTACTATGAAAAAGGCATCCGTAATAATATTGTAGTTTCCATTCATCTGGTTGCTGAATGACATCATTTTCCTCATTTGAAATTTTTCTTATTTTGCTTTAGACATTAATTTTTATCATAAATTATTTTCTGTAATTTTATTTACATTATTATTATTATTTCTCAGTAAATATATATATATATATTTTTTACCTCAATTAGTGCATAATTATACGCAATCATTTTGGAAAAAAAAAAAAAAAAAAATTATTAACGAGAGAAAAGCTAAACTGTGTTGCCACCATTTCGAAGAAATATCGTAAAAAGCATTTAAAATTAAAAATAAAATATAAAATTGGAAATAAATTAATAAATAACTAAAATGGGCGCAACTACAAATAAATAGCTTTCATTGAAAAAAATAATTATCAAAATCGGTTGAGTAGAAAATTCAGGGCTGATGACACGACATTTTTTAGCTTGTCTGAAAGAAATAGCATCGGAGGCTAAAAAAAACAGTGGTGATCTGCCTGCATAAATGGATTCCCATTCATTTTTCAGTGATTGGAGATATTTAAGGCCAAATAAGCCGTTGTTAAGCGATGCAATATCTGTTTTCGTCTTTGCTTGTTTAAAAAATGTATTTAAAAATGGTACTGAACCCATCGAAATTCGACATTTAAAAAAGTTTTAAAATGTCCTCATCAAAAACTCTTCGTTACAATTTCATGTCTTCTGAAACGCATCCATTGTTTTATGCTAATTACGAAGAAAACGGAGAAAATATTTTTCAATAATATTGGGACAATTTGCAGATGAAACAGGAATTAATGCTTTCAACTGATAATTTCTTTGCGCGGTTTTTCATTCCCTTTCCGTAATCGAGATGGCTGCCCCATTCCTACAAACGGGGACATTTTCTTTGTTATAAACTAACATATCCAATGGATTTTTAAAAAATAATGAAATATAATATTTATCATAGTCTGATTCAAAACGTATTTCAAGCAATTTGACATGATAATAATTTTATGTTCTACATAAACTGGACATCTGTTTTTTTGGTTAGCAGATTTCAGTTTAGTGACAAAATGCTACACTCTATTCATAATCTAATCTTGTGGTTTATCTTTTATTTATTTTTATTTATTTATTTATTTATTTATTTATTTATTTTTATCTTTACTCTTTAAGTTGGTTGAAAGAGATTTGAAAAATAATTCATGCTTGAAAATAATTTAAAATGTCGTTAAATTGAGTGTCAGTTTTCAAATAAATTACATCCTAAAGTTAATTTTATCGTGCAACAATTGAAATATTACAGTATTTAGATTTAGAAGTAATGTAAGTACGATAAAAGTGAAAGCGATAGCGCTGTTCATTTTGACTATCGTTATACAATTCTAAAAATTGTAATTGAATTCTGGCTGCTGTTCAAAATTAAGACTACTTACAGCAGATTTCAGTGACAAAATGCTGCACTCTATGGATAATCTAATCTTGTGGTTTATCTTTATTTTTATTAACCATTTGAAAAATGGTTGTTGTTTTCGGGAGAATGGACCCGATGATGTTACCACTTTTGAATGATGTTACCACTTTTGAATGATGTTACCACTTTTGAATTTAAATTAAATTCTTTATTTTTAGAAGAATTTTTATTTGAATTTAAATTAAATTCTTTACTTTTAGAAGAATTTTTATTTGAATAGTAAATTAAAATGGTTAAAATCATTGTAATAAAGGAGAAAACTAACAAATTTAAAAATGGGTAGACGGAAATTAACAGATACGGAAAAAGCCGAAGCCAAAGAAATGAATGAACGTGAATATCGCATTCAATGATATTAAACACAATACGCGTACTTAAACAATCATAAAGTGATTTTTATTTCTTCTTTTGCTATTTAAAATAAAAATTTAGTCAACATGTATAAGTTGCTTATTAGTTTGGCGATTCGTATCATTTGGCGAAATTGGTCGACGGGATAACTGAGTAATACTGTATTTGGTTTGGCGCAAAAACGTCTTTCAATGCAGAAAATGATAAAATCAAAAGATTATTGAGCCGCTGAAAACCAATTACGTGTTGAAAGGCGATCACGAAAAAGGAAGCAATTTAATGCCGAACCGATTAATTGTAAAACATCATGTCGCCAGGGCGACCAATCCACTAGCCATGGCGTTTTACTATCGGTCGGTTCTAACCAGGAAAATTTGAGTGCCAATAGTGATTCTAACAAGCCGGAAAATGTTATAGCTATTACTCTTGATTTTCCACCACCTAAAAAGAAAACTAAAAAGCAATCGGCTTGGGAAAAACTGGGAAAAAACTTTTTTGATTCGATGTCTGATGGACCCATTCACAGATGCATGTGCTGCGATCGATTTTGGTTTAAAACCTCCATCACCAAAATTCTGCTCTGTAAAATCAAACAATATATGCCAAAGTCTTACAAGTATAACAGTATATGCCAAACCTGTATTTTAATAATGATTACTTTTGCACCAACAATGTTAAATAGTTTGAAATGTTTCTTTCGTCGCCAACTTTTATGCTTGGCGACAATAGAGTGATATAACTTAAACGAACCGTACCTTCAAATTGCAGCATGTATAAAGTCATTTATAGCAGTGGCACGGATAATACACAATAAAACAACTGGTATTTAGCTTAAAATGATAGATGAATGTATCGAGTGAAACATTTTTCAAATGGTTGGGGTAATTTCTTAAATTACAATTTTTTCTTTTTATTTTTATCTTTACTCTTTAAGTTGGTTGAAAGAGAATTGAAAAATAATTCATGCTTAAAAATAATTTAAGAAGTCGTTAAATTGTGTCAGTTTTCAAATAAATCGCATAGCAAAGTTAATTTTATTCCTGTTTTATCGTGCAACAATTGAAATACTACAGCATTTAGATTTAGAAGTAATGTAAGTACGTTAAAAGTGAAAGCTATAGCGCTGTTCATTTTTACCATCGTTATACAATTCTGAAGACTGTAATTAAATTTTGGCTGCTGTTCAAAATTAAATTACTATTTTTGACAACTGATAATTCCACAATGAAAGAAATAAGACTTTGTCGGTAATAAGGAACTGTTAAATGAATCTTCTTCTATCTTCTGATAATAAAGAAAGAAGTTTCTGATTGCGTCGACGATGTTCGGAAGAGACCGCTGCACGTAGAGCTACAATATTTGAGAGGAAAGCACCTCTATTCATGAAGTTTTGCACATCGAAGCCCAATTTTCGATTTTTTATGCGACTTTTAATGGAGGTTTTTTAATGTTTCGAAGCGATTTTTCGACATTAGCGAAAGGAATGTGGCTTTATTTTTGTTTTAAACCAATATAATAAATTTTGTCTTTCCAGTAAAAATTATTATGAATCTGGATAACGGTTTTTGAATTTTTAGCGCATTTTTTAATGCGATTTTTAGTGTTTTTTCGCATTTTGAGGCTATTTTTTTAACATTGATAAAAGGAAGTCCGTTTCAGCCTTTTGGCTGAGACTAATGTACGAAATTTTGTTTGCTACGATTTTTGAATTTAAACGATTTTTAATGCGATTTTTTGAATTTTTTTGCGTTCAGCGTCAATTTTTTTTCATTCATGAAATATTTCAAATTACAATGAGGCAGTAATCATAACAGATCAGAGAGTTAACATTGATTAGTGTAAATTTTGACTCCTGCTATTTTTTAATATTTATTGATTTTTAATGCACTGCCAATAGTATTTTTAGTGTTTTTTCGAGCTCTATGGCAATTTTTTTGACATTGAAAAATAAAATTTCTTTTCAAGCTTTTAACTTAATCATAGACAAAGTATCGATTTGGAAATGGGCCAAACAATTTAGAATTGCGTTCGTGAAATGATATCGCATGCATAAATACCGACGGATTAATGAACATCTGTGTAGATAACCGAAACCGCTGGGGGGGGGGGGGATTACTATCGGGCAGACGCGGTTATGTCTCCAAATGCCACCAAGTTTGTCACCAACTTGAGGATATATCGCCAAATCTGTCGACAAAAATTATTCCCTAAAAGTGTTTGCCAACTTGGTGCTATTTCCTGTATTTCGCCAACTTTTTATAAACTCCTATTTTAATCAAATAGCATCCCTTTTTATTTGCATTTTTAATTTTTTTAAGCAGTAAAAGATGTTTTGTCAAAACTTGAACCATTGAGAATGTAGTTGATAGTATTTCTTATGAAATCTACATATAACGTCAAAAGTTTAGATACCACTATTTTTTAACAGTAATTTCATCAAATATCTTAAATTTTTGCTTAAGACTGCCACTTCGAGTACTATATCAACTGATAGGTTGATTAACGGAGTTTTTATTCAGATACAGTTTTGTTAAGAATAAAGTGCGTTCCCTGCTGGTTGAACGTGAAACTAACAGAACTCGGTTTTGTTAAAATTTGGAAACCTAACAAAGCGATCTGTTTTAAACTTTAAGATAGTTTATAACATAAAAATTAAAAAAAAAAGAATGGCGTGTCACATTTCGGAGGGCGATGGAGGAGGAGTGCGAACAAAATTAGGAATATATAACAAGACGGTCGGTTTGAAACTTTAAGTTAATTTATAACACATAATACAAATTTTAAAAATGAGGACGCGTCAAAAATTGGGGAGAGAGGAGGAGCGCTTTTTTTACGAAAAGGAATTTTAAAACTAAACGCATAGAAAATAAGGGATCGCAAAGCAATCTAGAATGGAGAGGCGAAACCCTGACGTCTGGGGTTGGCTAGAAAATAGAGATTGCTTCGCGATGCTAATTGATATCGCGAAACGATTACGGTGTATGTGTGTATGTGTGTGTGTGTGTGGGGGGGGTCTGTCTTGGCTTGGCGAACGTGCGAGCAGGAAGGGAGGGGGGGGGAGACACCCATTAATATTCTAAAAAATAGTTAAAATACAGTATACTTAAAGTACAGTAATTAAAATATATAGTTCAGTAATTTTATTATATCGCCAACATCTATTTTGAACTGGATAGTCTAAGTTTATACGAATTGGCAACAATTATGGACGTTGATTAGTTGTTAAGAATTTTTTCTTCTTCTCTAATTTGATCTTTCTTAGCTATATTTCGTTTCATTCAGGATTCCTATTTAGAGAAACAGACCAGCGAAGCAGGCGAAGGCTGCTAACTTACAATAAACCTACAAAAAAATATTCATATAGAATATAAACCTTACAAAAAGTCTTTTTTCTTTTTTTACTGTAAAATCATTTTCTATTAATTTTCTTGAAATTCTTTACTTTTCCAAATTTCTTGTTAAAAATATGCTTTAAAAAATACTAACCGGCTTAACAAAAGCACTAAAAAGAATAATCCATCTAGATTCCGACCTTTGTTCACTACAGATTTCGCACTTTGAAGAAAAAAGATCTCGTATCTGTATAAGAGTAATTGCCTAAAAAATGAACGCTTTTAATTGGATGATTGCTTCAAAAAAATTTTGAATTTTTAAAGTTTTTATTTTTAAAAAGTTCTAATCATTAGAATTTAATGAAACTAAAATGGGACCACATGGATATCTTATATTTTCATATAAATATTATATATATAAAATCCCTCCGTGTATAACGATTCCGGGGTCAACTCATCCACGAGAAAAAACACTTATTGTGACCAATGACAAATTCCACTGTAGAAAGTTATCTCTGATTTTAAAGGCTATCAATTTTTTGTTCAATGCAAATGTTCCAGAGCCGTAATGGAGCGTTCTCATTTGTCAGATTTACAGTTTGAGCTGTAAATGACGTAACTACATTTTACTGTGCTTTGAAATCTTTTCCCTACTTCAAACACAATGGAGGATATTCCATTTACGTTTTGATCACGTGGTCAAGGCAAAAGCTTCTAGCGTAAAGATGAGAAAGCTTCGTTAGAATGCAATGTAAATCCCCACCAGCCAATGAAACAGTTCATAGGGAAAGCAGTAGCAGTCTCTCTGCTTATCAGTTAGAAGTTCTTTTGGTAAATTACCGGTACCACGTGACATTTTATAGCCTCGAACGCAGATTTGGAATATCCTCCATATTCACACTGTTAAAAATTTGACTCATTTGCTGCAGCATCACTCCACCGCTTTTATAGAAAACGATTATTTTGCTGTGTTATGGAGCATTTTCATTGGTCATAAAAGAGACATTCTATAAAAGCTGCAGAGTGACGCTGCAGTAAATGGGTCAAATTTTTAGCAGTACACTGTTAAAAATTTGACCCTTTTGCTGCATCATCACTCCCCAGCTTTTATGTAATACACTGTAAGTAACATACACAAAGTAACCGTTTTCTATAAAAGCGTTGGGTGAATTCCATGAAAATGCGACATGGACATCATTTTTGAAATTTGAACTAAATTAGTATTTTTTTGTTCCAATTGATAGAAAATAAGTCAAATTTTATGAAAATAACAAGATATAATAAGATAATTGTAAAAATAAATTTTTATAGTTAATTATTATCAAGACTAACTTTGAAATCAAAAATCTGCTATTTTTATCTCTAGTTTAATGTCTCTTAAAGCATTTAAATATTACATAGATTTTTGAAACAAATATATCTTTTAAAAAAATGCCTAACAGTATGTTTAAAAACACGAAAATTTTCACCTGAAACATTTTAATTATTTTGCTATTGCCCCCAAACTTTATATTAGTCTTCATGTCATGTCTGTCACAGAAAATTGTCAATTTTTTTATCTTCAAGAAAATCTACTTGATAAAAATTATTAACACTTTATTTTCTCTTTTTATGTGTCAAAAGGAACAGTTCATAAAAAAATTGAAAGATAAATTTAAAATTTGAGTGAAATATAAAGCATTACATTTTGTCATGTCTGTCACATTTGTCATGTCTATCACGCTAGTCATGTCTGTCACAATTAGTTTTTCATGCAACTTTACCTTAATCTCCTTCCTAGAAAGTTATTTTTGTAATTTTTTAACTTAGTGTTGATGCCAATAATATTTCTTTACAACTCCACTCAACAAAATGCTTAAATTTAGAATGCATGTAATAGTTACCAGATAATTATGTTGATACCAATTTCTGTCTTTCAGATATATTATCTGTTACAATTATTTTTTCAAGCAGTTTTGCTTTAATCTTGTGATCTGAAAGTTATTATTATTTAATTTGGAATTGATGGCTATGGTATTTCTTGATGTGAAACGTACACAATCTAAAGTTTCCTACTATTTAAAAGAAAATCTGCCAAATAGAAAATTTCTGGTACAAACTCATTTCAGTGAAAACTATTTGCATATTTATTAGAACGAGATTATATCTGCTCATTGGCAGAATATTTCCTTTGCTATATATATATTACAATTGTATATTATTGTTATAGTGACTCAGTCACAGTTTCTTCAGAGCCATATATAGTGATATCTGATTATGGTAATTATGACAATTATGCTGTTATAATGTTTACCAATTTGATCATTGAAAAAAAAAAATCATGATAAATAAATCAAAGAGGTTGAATTCTTATCTGATGGAGCATCTCTACACTTCAAACAAAAATATATGATATTTTCAATAACACAAAACAAATTCCCAACAGTCTGGCATTTTTCAGTGACATCACATGGAAAAGGATGTATTGATGAGACTATTAAGAATCAGTTCCTTGATGCTACTCAAGCTAGAAGTATAAATCCTAGAGCATCATGTAAGTGTGCTGAAGCTGCGAGGAAAATTGGTCCTGGAATCTATTTCTTCGTGAATCACAAGAAAAAAATTACAAAGAATGAAAGCAAAACTTGATCTGACATGGCAAATAATCAAAACAGTGCCAGAAACAAGAAAGTTGCATTGTTTCCGATCATGTGTACCTGGCATAATATTCTTTTCAATTTCAATACTGGTACATGCACTGAAAATTACCTCTTGGAAAATGCAACAAAGCAATATAGCCAATGAGTAAATGTGCAATAAGACAATAAGGTTTATCATGGAATAATAACACAAATCACACAGACACAGCAACAAAATAAAATAAAATGCTTAGTACCAACTAAAATTAAAAGCAAGTTTAAATTTGAACCTGAAGATCATGTTGTCTGGTATGAGAAGAACCAAATATTAGCAAATGTTTCAACTCCAACACTAGCCACTTCCAAGGGATTTTATAAATTTTAAATATTTTTTATAATTTATTTTGAGATTCTTTTAACATAATATACCAATATTATATCATATTGTAATCTCCAAGTTGTGATAAAAGTAAAGAAAGTAATATTTAAGAAAAAAAATACTTAAATTAATAGAAAATTGTACACGTGTCATGTCTGTCACAAAACTTTGTCATGTCTGTCACGCTGATAAATATTTTATAATATTTTTCTATTTACAAATTTTTCAATATTTTTCTTTCTGCTTCACATATCCAAGTCTTATTTTGTTTCCTAAAAAATTCTGGACTTGATATGCATGCCAATTAAGAGCAAATGACATTAATATTTGTCTAGTCAAAATCTATGTCTAAATTTTGTCATGTCTGTCACGGCAGGTTTTAACCCTCAATTTAATTTATTTTTTTTCTTGAATTAAAATTTTAGTGTTTTTTATAGCATAAGGCCTATATTTACATCACCCCATGCAATTATTTAACTATCAGTTAATATTTGGTACTTAAAGATGAAAAAAAGTTCTCTCAGTCATGTCTGTCACAAAATGGAATTCACCGTTGGTGTGATGCTGCAGCAACTGTTAAAAATTTGACCCATTTGCTGGAGCATCACTCCACTGCTTTTATATAAAGAGGTTACTTTACTGTGATATGGAGCATTCTCATTGGTCATAAAAGAGATATTCTATAAAAGCTGTGGAGTGACGCTGCAACAAATGGATCAAATTTTTAGCAGTGTAATACGGTAAAGTAATCATTTTCTATAAAAGCTGTGTAATGACGATGCAGCACAACAGTCAAATTTTTAACAGTGTTTAATTAAAACTTTTTATTTAAGAAAAGCGAAGGTGCGTTTTAAATACAATATTGTTAGAATTTTTAAATTCCTGTTGCTTTATTTATTTTTTTTATTTTTATTTATTTATTTATTTTTTACAGCCATGAATGACTTTATTGTCACATAACGAATCACGATTGTTTGCTCTTTATTGTTGACATTTGTTTTCGATCTTATAAAGTATTTTCTTCTAAGTATTAGCTAATGGTATAAAATAGTTAATTCACAAATGTTTTAAAATAGCACTAGTTGCACCCGTCGAAAATCGATGGAAAAGAATATATATTAGGTATGATATATATCAATCTTATATAGACAGTAAAATACTGACCGAAATAAACAATTGCCACCTCTTAAAATAGGGATAACATAGCTTTTCATGATGAAGATACACAAACTTCAGAAAATGACAAAAAATAAGGAAAACAACTCATAAATTATTATGTTGGACTTAACTTTAGCTACAAATCTATTTTTAATGCGGTTTCTAAACCTAAAATATTATTTAAATGGTAAATTATTTAGGAAGTTAATATTATACCCCGGAAGACGATGTCAAAAATATCTGCATAGTTTATTTTTTCTCCGTTTAAATATCGCTTGATAACTGTACAATCTATATAATAAAGGCCAAACGTATCTGTGCGTAACGCATACGTCATGTTTTGAATGGCAACACTCTCCGATGAAATTTCGGTTTTGCAATTTTCGCTATTGTAAATTTTTAAACTTCTAGACATTGCACGTTTTCAATCTTTATACCATCGTTTAGAGAAAAAAAATGCACTTTTAAATGCCGTTTGTTAGAAAACTGTATCTCAATTTGTTTTTGAGATATTAATTTTTTTCGTAGTTTTTGGTTCAATTTCTCTAATGATGGCAACTTGAATATTGCATTTATGTGAAAAAGAGAGGAAAAATAGCCATAGAGCAAAAATGAAAAAAAAAAAAAGAGATGCATTTAGTGGCTGGAGGTGACGCCAAAAATGTAACCCTAAAATTCGCTGCATTGCATCAAACACAACCGCGTGCTTTCACAAAAAAGAAAAACTTTTAGCGATGCAATTTTAATTCATAATACAATGAAATGTTATTTTATAATGCTAAAATCAGATCTTTTTCATTTAAAGAAAAAATGATGTTAAAAAATTCTGTCTCTGTTTCACGCGATTGTTTTGTTTGGGCCGAATGAAAGACTTAAATTGGAAGAATAACGCCCATCAAACCATTTTAATCGCATACTGCACTTCCATATATCTCTTTTCTCCATGGGAAATAACAGATCACTGTATATTTTAGTTGTCATTTTTTCATAGCAACTGAAAAAAAAATAGTAATTAAAAACCTATTATGTCAATATATCGTCGGCTATAAAACCCTGTGAATGTTGTTGGTTTTATATCGTTTTTATCTATGAATTTAATGACTTTTAGTTCGTTGTAAACTTACTTTACAAAAGATACATCAATTAACCTTTACAAAAAAGCATTTTAAAGAATATCTGGGTATCATATTTTCTTAGTTGATTTTAAAAACGGAGAATGCAGTTTTATTCTTTGGCGAAACATTTGGCTAATAACTTCTATCTTGCGTCTAATACGGAAGTACCGATAATTTTTAAAATTGTATATGATTACATAAATAATATGTTTCATACAAAATTGGTGTTTGGAATTAATTGGCAGTTTAAAAAGCCTATTACGCAGAAAAAATTTATTAGACTTTCCAATTTTAAATTTTTAAAAAAGTTTTTCATCTTCACTTTGTGATCCGGAAACCCCGGGTTCGGTGTACTTGTAATTATAATATCAATAAAACATTTTAATTATAATAGAAACAGGGACTTACTAAACTGCCTAACCAACCTACTACACATTTACAGAGCACTTGCAATAAATTGAATTTATTTATTGGTTTGTATCCTCCATGAACTTGTAAAAATTGTGTTGTTATGGCAACGAAAAAAAGCCGATATGTCTGTTATTAAAAAGAATAAAATTTTTGTATTTGTTGCTGAAATGCAAATTTTTTTAAACAATAACTTAATACAATGAAATGATTTTAATTATTTTTTGATATTATGTAAGATAGAAATATAGTAATATCGGCATATCACAGGTTTTATTCCTTTTTTTTCTAATATGACATCATTTACACCTTCAGAAATACTCATTTTTTCTTAAATAAAAGCGTGATTCATGCAGTTATTTAAGAATTCTTTAGTTTCATAAAATATTCCTGATAATTAAACAGAAATGGGGCAGTTTATAGAAATATTTTCATTTGTGCACACCACGGACCTTTAAATTAATAGAAGTTCACTTTATTTAGATGTAGGAATTAAGGAAGCAGGACGTTTCGGTCCCGCCATTTCGGTCCCGCCGTTTCGGTCCCGCCGTTTCGGTCCCGCCGTTTCGGTCCCGAGACACTTCGGTCCCAAGACGTTTCGGTCCCAAGACATTTCGGTCCCGAGACGTTTCGGTCCCAAGACATTTCGGTCCCTGGCCATTTCGGTCCCGAGACGTTTCGGTCCCGAGACATTTCGGTCCATGGTCATTTCGGTCCCGAGACATTTCGGTCCATGGTCATTTCGGTCCCGAGACATTTCGGTTCCTTCTCCAGCAAGCTGAAATTTTGTACACT
Organism: Maratus speculifer; assembly: GCA_964019185.1. Lineage (NCBI taxonomy): Eukaryota > Metazoa > Arthropoda > Arachnida > Araneae > Salticidae > Maratus > Maratus speculifer. The sequence continues at coordinate 183,695,949 of OZ025301.1, forward strand.
GGAAATATCTGACATAATTTTATAAGGAACATTTTAGAGTGTTGAATTCAGGGGCAGGTCATTACCCTCGGAGCTATTAATTACCCCCCCCCCCCGGAAATTTTGAAATTTTGTGTTTTCAGTGGTAAAAAAGTGTAATCTCCCCCGGAGCCACAGAAGTCCCTCCCGGAGAAAAGTGTCTGAATTCAACACTGGTTTTTTAACTGAAAGTCGCATAAAATTTTAGTGTAATGCGATTAATTAGAAGTAACAAGTACCCCAAAACTTGATCAATTATTTAGAAATCGAAGGAGATTTCTGAAAAAATTTCACAGATGAATGGCATTTTTTAAAATTGACAGAATGTTTTGAATTCTTGAACGAGGAAACGGGGAAGTTAACTTGGAAACTGATAACTAAATTTATAAAATAACCCAATTAACTTATGATATTAACACACCCCATAATAGTTGTAAAATTTTAACTTCTGAATTTTAATTTCTTAACTTTCCTGGAGATGCATGTTTCCTCTCCAGGGAGACAAAGGCTTTTAAATTGCCAGGAGAAAAGAATGAGTTATTGTTATATGGAATTTATATTCTGACACTTAGCATATTATAGGATTTCATCGCTGAAGCCAATTTTCAGAATTATAAGTGTTTCATTATTTTGCACCCCCGCCACTTCCCACATAGGAGAAAAAATGTTGAAAGAAATAAAAAACATCTGTATCTGGTGGTATTTTACCGCTTGTGCCAAAATTATCATTGAATCCTCTTTTTGTTTATGACATTTTTTATATATTGTTTTTGGTTAGTAGCATTTATTTTCCTTTTAAACTTTTCCGTTTTTAAATTAAGAAAAGAGTTTCCAGATTGCAACATGTGGAGGTAATTAGCATTGCAATTATTTTATTACATAAATATATGACACGAGCAGAAATAATTATTAAAATGATTTGTAACCTAAAGATTTTTTTTTTTTTACATTTTAGAAAAATGAATTACATCTTGAATTATTAGCAATTATTTTTTCATGACAACAGTTCTTTTTTTTATTGTTATTATTACAATCTAGAATGTTTATTATATTGACGCTTCCCTGTTTTTATTAATGTTTTCCAAAATAACGGCAACAGCAAAAAAATTATATTGCCATACTTTTATGCATATATCACATTTATACAACACATCTGTTAAATTTTCTAAAAACAGCTTAAGGAAACTGATTACAAAATTATTAATGTAATGCATATTGAAATTTGTCATTTCATTTAAAGTTGATATTATTATATAAAATAATTATTTTTAACATTAAAATATAAAAACCCTCATAAAAAATATGAAAAAAAAGCCTTTTGTCAAAGTAAGTTAAATTAAAAAAGGTAACTTAAAATATTATGTCTAGGTGGTAAATATTTTATCTAACAATCTTATTTAGTTATGTTATAAGTTTTGAATATTTCAATGTCATTCATAAGCTGTAACAATAAGGATAAAAAATATTCCATTCTACTTTTTATACTGGTTTAATTGATACTAAAAGCGTTTGAAATGAAGATAACAGCAAGAGGAATAAAAAACACCGATAAATGCTGTTCTTTTCTAAACATTCATATTTCTTTTAAAAAATGCCAGCGATTATGTGGGAGGTCCCTCCCGTCCGCATTTGAATTCCAGAGTATAAAGGGCATTGCAAAGAATAAGGGTTTCATCTGACAAGTGTATAAAGATCAAGATACGTAGAATAAACTAACTACCTAGCTCTTCTAGCTATCTTGTATAAAGATGACTATTTGTTCAGATGGGCGTTGACAATTGATTGACATGCAGAATTTTTACTTAAAAGAGGTTAATCGTAGTACTTAGCTGATACTTATATGCATATATTTCCAGTTTTATAGGAACACCAACATAAAAAAAAGTATTTAAAAATTCTCGGCAGACGGTTTTGATTTGTTATTTACTTAATGTTATACATTATTTTATTAAATGATTAACATCATCTTAGAAAATTTGAAAGCATTAATAATTATGTTGTTAAATTAAAAAATTCTCAAAAATTAAATTTTTTTTATCAAACATATTTATTAATAAGGATTCAAAATTATTTTAACTATTAATTGTTTAAGTGACTTATTTATCAATTACTTGTTTAAAATCTAGTACAAGAACTATATAGAAGTTATAGCAAAAATGAAAAAAACATATTTTTTAAATTTCAGCTACTATAATGTTATTAACTTCATTAGGATGTATAAAAATGATAAGGATTCTCAAAATAAATATGTTATTTATTCATTTATTGGTTAGTTTATCATATTTTTCTTACTCTTTAAATATAATAATTAATATATGATTGATTTTTGCGAACTGTAAACTATAACTTTGTTTCAAAAAATTTAAATCTGCATCTGGATAATAATGTTACCTAAACCTGTTAAGAAATATTTTTACGCATTGTTACAGTGTTGCATTATTATGTTTAATTAATTATTACGTTACGTTACTAATTGATTTTTCAAAATAATAATAATAATAATAATAATAATAATTTCCTTTTTTGAAATAAATAACAATTTTTGAATAATAATACATTTTGAATAATAATAAATTGTCTTCATAAGGTGAGAAAACTGTTAAAAAAAAAAATGCAACCAATAATTATTACATAAAAAAAGGTCGTTGGAGCATTTTTATTTTTTTAACAAAAATTTTTTATAGCACACCTAGTTACGAAATCACTAATTTAAAGATTCTAAGAAACAATTAATAAAAATAAAAGTTAATCAATAAAAACAAAAGTTACAATAAAAATAATAGTTTATAGTATAGATAAAATACCTAATACAAAAAATATATGATAAAACTTAAAATATTTATTCTGTTAAATAATAATAATAAAGACAGTGTAAAATTATATAACATTGTTTAATCAAATTTACAACTCGCTGTGATTTTATTATCACGAGTTACAATAGATTAAACTTATTGGACTATTATATTCAGCTTTGTATAAAATTTGAGGGAAGGGGGGCAGGAGACTAAAAATATTAAAAAAGGCCCGAACAATGTTGAGCTTACAGCGTTTAGTGGGCCTTCATCAATCAGAAACCAAGTTATAAAGTGGCCGGTAAAGAAATAGCAATGGACCGAAATGGCCAGGGACCGAAATGTCCAGGGACCGAAATGTCTCGGGACCGAAATGTCTCGGGACCGAAATGTCTCGGGACCGAAATGTCCAGGGACCGAAATGTCTCGGGACCGAAATGTCCAGGGACCGAAATGTCTCGGGACCGAAACGGCGGGACCGAAACGGCGGGACCGAAATGTCGTGTACCCAGGAATTAAAGTCAGTGAATATGACATCATCACTGGCACAGCTATAACAATGTATATTATATTCATGGAATAAATTTATCTGGTTTCTGTATGACGACATTTTCTCCCATTGAAAAAATTTTATTTTAGGTATTATATTTTATTAAAGTTTATCTTCTGTTATTTTACTTACATAATACTTAATAATATTACTCAGTAAATAATCTGTGTATTGCAGGGAATAACTATGTGGAATCATTTTATTATGATTAAATTTAACGAAAATCTTTATTATTAATTTTTTTTTCGTTTGAAATGCGATTATACATTCACCAATGAGATCAAGATCTGATTGGTGGAAAATAATGAAACAAAATAAATTTTGAGTGAAGCTTAACCTGTTGCCACTGTTTTGAAGAAATGTCATGAAAAAGCTTTTAAAATTAAAAATAAAATAGAAAAATTGAAATAAATTAAAAATTAGCCAGAATGGGCACATCTACACATAAACAGCTTTCATTTAAAAAAATAATTATCAAAATCGGACCAGTAGAAAGCTCAGGGCTGATGACCAAAAAAACAGCCAGGTGTTTTAAATATATAGATTGTTAGTGCATGTTTCGCATTATTAATGCATGTTTTTTGTGAAATAATTACTGTAATTTTGTGAGTGAAATTCATTAGTTGCATATTCTATGCCGTTATTTTACCCATTCAATTAATAATTTGGCTACTCTCTCATATTCGTCTGGAAATGGCCAAAATGAGAAAAATTTTTATACATTTTGGATATTTTTAGCATCCGATGCTATTTCTTTCAGACAAGCTAAAAATGTCGTGTCATCAGCCCTGAATTTTCTAGTCAACCGATTTTGATAATTATTTTTTTAAATGAAAGCTATTTATTTGTAGTTGTGCCCATTCTAATTATTTTTTAATTTATTTCCATTTTTATATTTTATTTTTAATTTTAAAAGCTTTTTCATGACATTTCTTCAAAATGGTGGCAACACAGTTTAGCTTTTCTCTCGATAATAAAAATTTATTTTCTAAAATGACTGCGTATAATTATGCACTAATTGAGTTAAAAAAATATATATTTACTGAGAAATAATATTAATAATGTAAATAAAATGACAGAAAATAATTTATGATAAAAATTAATGTCTAAATCAAAATAAGAGAAATTTCAAATGAGGAAAATTATGTCATTCAGCAACCAGATAAAAAATTACAATATTGTTATGGATGCCTTTTTCATAAACAGTAGCTTTTAAAGAACATTTGAAGAGAAAATGACGTCACTATTTAAAACATCGTATTTTTACTCATAACGATATTAGGTACTACTCTGTTATCCCGTCGACCAATTTCGCCAAATTATACAAATCGCCACATTTATAGCCAAATTATACATATTGACATAATTTTTATTTTAAATAACGAAAAAATAAATAATTAGTAGAATATTAATAAAAATATTAATAAAAAGTCGAAATAAAAATCACTTAATGACATTTTAAACACATGAATCGTATTTAATGTCATTGAATGTGACATTCACGATCATCCATTATTGGCATTTAATCTTATAGTTTGGCGATAATTTTTTGGTCGATGGGATAACCTAGTAGTACCCGAAATGTGATGCTCCTTAGGTGTGGGTGCTTCTTTGTGGGCCAATAAATTCTGGGAACAGTTCTATTCTACGAATATATTTTATTTGCAGGACTTCACTGGACGAACACAACAAAACACTAACAGGGACACAAAATCACCAACATACAGATAACATTTACATCTCGTTCCACATTAATTCCATCTACGGTCGGAGTATCCGGACCGCCCTTTATCGCACCTTCTCAGGTGGAGACCATTTCTCGTTCTACTAGTTTTCTCTCAGCTCCCAAGAGGGGGCGCTACAAGACAAGAGGGGGGGGGCGCTTGAGAACAGAGGTATGCGCGGGCATCACACCTCCCCCTTTCGAAGTTTTGATTTAGTCCCTATGACTAATCAAAATCTGGCTCATATCTATACATATTCAGTAATACACATCACTAGTAAAAATCAAAATTATATACTTACTTAAAACAAAGATAATAATAATAAAAAAAAATATCTAATATACTATGCAATATGACAACACTGTAATAATATGAAAACTTTAAGTTCTAGAATGAAATGTCAAAGTTCAAAAGAAAAAAAAATAAAAGAGTTCAAGAAATAACACGTAAAAGTCAGCAGGTGACACAGGATCAGCATGGGAACTAGTTCAGCGTCCTGGTGTATTTCACATGCAAAGTTTCTTGGTCTAAGTCCAGTGTGATGCATGCAGTCTACTCAGGGAATCGGAGTTACCATGGAGGGTTCCACGTCGGTAGGAGATTTGGGCTTGAAATCTCTGCAATGCAAGAGCCCATCTTTGAAGACGCGCACTTTGAGAGGCACAATCAGACAAGAACTTCAAGGGATTGTGATCGCTTACGACAGTCACTTGTGATCCGTAAATGTAATGTTCAAACTTTTTCAAGGCGAAAATCACTGCATATGCTTCTTTCTCGATGGTGGCATATCTTTCTTGGCACTTAGACAATTTTTTGCTTAAGAAAGCTATGGGATGCTCTCTTCCATTTTCATCTTTTTGGGATAGGCAAGCACCTATCGCATATGAAGATGCATCTGCGTGAATAATAAAAGGTTTCTCAAAGTTTGGAGAATAACATACTGGCGTTTCGCTAATGGCCTGCTTCAGATCTTTGAAAGCTCTTTCACATGGCTCGGTCCATATAATTTCATTAGGTGCTCGTTTTTTGGTTAGTTCAATCAAGGGACGAGCTATTTCGGAAAATGTAGGAACATAGGATCTGTAATAAGATAGAAGACCTAAAAGGCTTCTGACATCTTTCTTCGATTTCGGAATTTCTAAGTTCTGGATCGCTGCTACTTTTTCTGGATCAGGAGCATATATGCCAGACCCTACTACATGTCCTAGAAATTTGACTTGTGGTTTAGCAAACTCACATTTTTAAAGTTTACTGTAAATTTTGCTTCTTCGAGTGTGGTCAATACAGCATCTAAGTGTCTAAGATGATCGGGCCAATTATCCGAAAAAATAATTACATCGTCTATATATGTTTCAGCATAATCTTTATGTTGGACAAGGGTACGGTTCATTGATCTTTGAAAGGTCGCGCTAGCATTCCGAAGCCCAAAAGGCATAACGACGAAGGAATACTGCCCTCGGTGTGTGACAAATGATGTCAAATGTTTGCAATCTTCACTTAACCGTATTTGCCAATAGCCTTTTAGTAAGTCTAACAGACTAATAAATTTCGCGGAAGCTACTTTGTATATCAGATCAGTTGCATTAGGCATAGGAAATGAATCAATTTCGGTTTGGGAATTCAAATATCGATAATCGACACATAGTCTGATTGAGGAATCCTTTTTAGCTACGCAAACGATCGGGTGAGCATACTCGCTTTCTGAATGTTCGATAAGTCCTAAACTCAATAATTCCTCAATTTGCCTATCTACTTCACTTTTAAGTGCTTCTGGAATTCGGTACGGTTTTTGACGTTTGGCTTGGCTATCTGGTTTCAATTTAATCCGATGTTCGCCTACATTTGCAATTTTTGGGATACCCGATTGGAGGTTCGAATGTTTGTGTAAAACATCAATAAGTTGTTTCCTTTCTTTAGGTGTTAAATGATCAAGGTGTAATTCTTTATCAAATTTATTCGGATCATGTTTAGTAATTTTCGGGACATTTTCAATTTCACCAAAATCGATATCATCATCATATATAACTCCTATATGTGTCGTTTGAGCCTTTAATTCTCGGATTTTGTTAGCGTGTAAGTGCCTTATACTATTGTCTGGTAATTGTACTAAATAACTATAGGGAGATTTCTTTTCGAGTATCGTAGCTGGTGCTGTCCATCTAGCATAAATTTTATGGTTACTGTCTGGAATTAATACAATAACTTGATCATTTGGTTTAAATTCTTTATGTCTAGCTGTCCTGTTATGATAATAAGCATACGCTCGCTGCTTATCCGTACAAGAAATTCCGGCATGTTCGGCGGCCTTTTCTAATTTCATTTTCAAATCGTTTAAATAATTGGTAACTGAGCCTAACTGACCAATTGGTAACGGTGTTTCATTAGTCCATGATGACTTTAATATGGAAAGAGAACCAGTTGGATGCCTACCGTATAACATCTGGAATGGACTGACACCTGTTGTAGCATTTGGTACCTCTCGGTAAGCCCATAAAAGGAAGGGTATATGTTTATGCCAACTTCCGGCGTTTTCTCTTATAACATGGTGTATCATTCCTTTAAGGACACCATTCCATCTCTCAACTAAGCCATTGGATTGTGCGTAACCCGGGACGGAAAAACGCGGGGAGGTCCCTAAACGTTTCATAAATTCCTTCGTGAGAGCCGAAGTAAAATTTCTACCCTGATCGCTAGCTATTAATTTGGGAATTCCAGTTCGTGAAAATATTTGTAAAAGGGCATCGCATGTAGTTTTAGCAAAAATGTTTCGTAAACAAACAGCATCCGGCCACCTCGTACACTGATCTATCACGGTCAGTATATATTTATATCCTGAACTGGCTGGTTCAATTGGACCAATTATGTCAATGTTCATAATTTGCATAGCTTCATCAGGACGAGTAACTGGGGTTATAGGTACATTATCGGACTTATTTGTTTTCGCTCGAAGCTGACAGGATGAACATCTTTCGCAAAAATCGGTCACATCTTTCTTAATACTAGGCCAAAAAAGGGAATATTTTAACCTTTGCGTAGTTTTCTTTACCCTTAAATGACCACCCCAAGGACTTGAATGTGCTAACTCTAACAATTGCTTTCTACGTGTTTCGGGTACCAGTAATTGATGCACTGTTTCTCCCATTATTTTATCTCGGTGATACAAAAGATTATCATGAACAAAATAATTATTGCGATTATTATTAGCATCAATCCAACATTGTTTAAGTGATGCATCGTTTCTCTGCTCACATTTAAATTTTTCCGAATCATTCAAAAAAATTATCAGTATTATTACTACGATCGTGATCCATGTTCTCGTTTGCATTTCCTATTTCAGTTGGAACTAATTCTATGGCAGCGCCGAATACGTCTGCCGTTCTAATTTCTTTCGTACAGGGCAAATTTACATTATTACAATCATTTATTGCACTGTCAGCTTCGGTACATTCACTTATATTATTCAATTCATTATATGCATTTAAAGACAATAATAAATCATTTATTAAATTATCAACCATCGCACATGTTATTACCATTTTTGGAAACACCTTACAACGTAATTTATCAGCCGCTAAACTTAGTGGAACATTTATTAATGGTGCTTTCAACTCATGCCCGAAAGCAGATTTAAGTATTATCGACCCGAAAGGATTTTTAAAATGTTCTGGTACGCACTCTGTTTTTATAATCGAAATTTGAGTTCCGCTGTCAATCACCCCTTGTAGTATTTTATTTTCTATTTCGACTTCTACCGTTTGAAGTGATTCGATTAATTTTCCCTTTCCCCGTGGCTGTTTTAAACCAAATAACACCTTCGAATTTACTCTTGCGATGAATGCGTCATTCGTATCACTTATTTCTTTTTTCTGTTTATTCTTTCCAAGTAAATAATTACAAATTGCGGTATTATGCGATTTGAAACAAAGCCTACATTTAGTTTTCACGGTACAATGTTTAATTAAATGGCGGCCCCTTAAGCAGGCGTAGCATCTGCCTTCACTTTTTAATTTATTTTTTCTTTCCTCAACTGAATATTTGTCGCAATTCTCTGATAAATGACTAAGCGAATTACAAAAAACACAAATATTTTCATCAACTTTGACATGAGTTAGATTGGCCTTGAATTTATTGCTTTTTTGTTTCATTTCAGGTAACAAATCTGATGGATATTCTTTCGTTCTCGAATCGAAAGCATTAATTAGATGATTCTGTTTTTCGCGCGCTTCCAATTCTGTTCGGATAAAAGATAATAATTTATCAATACTATACTGCGATCGTTCAGGACTTTTAATACATTCTTTTTCAAAGCTAAGTGACAAGCTGTAGGGTAAACTTTTTAATATTATTGGTGTTAAAACAGAGTCAAAGCTATTTGATTCAATCTCTAAGGATTTTAAGCTGCGTATTTGCGTTTGAATCGTGTCATATGGTTTTCTCAAACCGATTATATCATTTTGCTTTGTAACAGGTCGTAAAGTTAAGAGAGTGTTAATGTGACTGGATACGATTAAATCTGTTCTCCCAAATTGACTTTTTAAAACATCAATTGCTTCCAAATAATTTTTATCGGATAAAGCGAAACCAGAAACCGCGTTATATGCATTCCCGCCTAAATAACTTAACAGATAATTCATTTTTTCTACGTTCGAGAGTTGTTCGTTATCGTGTACCGCTATTTTAAAAGAATTCCAGAAATTTTGAAAAAGGGTTACGTCTCCATAATATTTTTAATTTTAAGCGTTGGAAGCTTAATTGTAATCGCGTCTACGGGTTTGTTCTCGTTGTTTATAATGGGGGATTCTTTTTTATTGTTTTGTTTTTCTTTCAGTTTTTTGTTGATTCTGAACCTCCATAAATTAATTTTATCGTGGTATTCTGCCGACGCTTTTACATCTTTTTCTATTTCGTTTAAATCGTCTAACAAATTAAGAATTTCCTTATCATCCGCTTTTAAATCGCACCCTTTTTGTTCTAATTGGGCGAGATTCTCTTCTAATTCATCTAAATCGGGTGGGTCTGCTATAAATAGTTCTTCGATTTTCTTAATTATAGAGGTAATCGCGGATTTAGTGACCCCACGAGTTTTTTTAATTTTAGCAATTTTATCGGCCATATTCAGAATAATATTTAAAATGCCTTACCTGAACTATAAAATCGATTCTTCAAATTATTCCAAACGCACAAAGGTAGTTATACTAGGATGCTGTAGATGCACACTCGAGGAAGTTAGGCCCACATATCCCTCTATCTGACGCCAATGTGATGCTCCTTAGGTGTGGGTGCTTCTTTGTGGGCCAATAAATTCTGGGAACAGTTCTATTCTACGAATATATTTTATTTGCAGGACTTCACTGGACGAACACAACAAAACACTAACAGGGACACAAAATCACCAACATACAGATAACATTTACATCTCGTTCCACATTAATTCCATCTACGGTCGGAGTATCCGGACCGCCCTTTATCGCACCTTCTCAGGTGGAGACCATTTCTCGTTCTACTAGTTTTCTCTCAGCTCCCAAGAGGGGGCGCTACAAGACAAGAGGGGGGGGGGGCGCTTGAGAACAGAGGTATGCGCGGGCATCACACCGATATTACTTTTTTTTCTTTTTTTAAAAAAATAAAGCTATTTTTCTGTGAGTGCATATAAAACAAAATTTCTGAATTTCGCCGGCACTCATATTACAATTTTAACTGTAGATGTGCGAATATTTGAATGCAAAATTGTAACTGGCAAATTTGACATTTACTTTGTAAATATATTTATTATATATTGATTCAATAATGTAATTACTTTTGCTTTTTTTTAAACCAAATCGATCGGGTCTTTTAAACATTTCATTCGTCGAATTCGACGGGATTCCATTCGTTTTATTGTTAAATTGCATTTCCTTTTACTCAGAGTCTATAAAAAAAGCGTTTAAACTAAAGAAAAAATCCGTTTTTGATGAATCTAGTCAATGAAGAAGTAGCACGTCAAATTGTATCTCTTTATTATTCCGCAATTCCAATGTCTCTGAGAGAAATTGCTATTCAATTGGGTATTTCACGCCGTTCTGTTTGCTATTATATTGATAAACACAAGAAAAATGAAGTTAGTTCATTGCAATCTAAACGGGGTCGCCCTTCTAAAAAACTTCTATCGATTTTTTTTCTAATAGGAAGCGAAACTGAATTCTGCAATGGTAGAATCTACATTCATCTTGTTATTATTTTCTCTCAGTATTTTAAAATATTTTTTGGCTGTAGTTTCACAATATGTATTCTTTTATTATCTTTTATAATTGATATTTTACCTTACTTTATTCTTTTAAAATTTATGCATTTATCATTTGTTCATTACAATCCCTCCCCATCCACCAGATAGTTTTGTTATAATTTTAAATGCTGATTACTACTGAATTTTTTTCCTTTTTCTTTTTCTTTTCTTTTTCTTTTTTTTTTTTTTTTTTTTTTTTAGATTTTTTCCTCATGTTTAATCTTTGCATTTTTTAAAATTGTTTAAGCCTATAGTGGCTATGATTGACCAAATTTGTAATGTTTTATCATCTTTTTAAAAATGGAAACACGTCATTTTGACGGGCTACCTTCTAGTATATATATATATATATATATATATGGGTGATTCTCAAAATAGGGGACAATTTATGTCTTTCAGCATACAAAAAAAAAAAAAAATTGAGAGGTTTTCTGTCATGTTTTTATACTTACAAGGAAGGTCTCCATTGGGGACATACTCAGAATTTTTTGAAAAAAATACGAATTGAACTACTCATGTAGGTAATAAAGGATCAGTGAAAATTAGCGGCGGAATAACATTATTAGATATGTACAGTCACCGCCAAAAAAATCTTGACACTTACGATTTTTGATGTTTTGTTAAATATCTAGAAATATACACAAGGAATCATTCTGAAACTACTGGTGTGTAAACAAAATAGTACACGTCATATATTTTGACAAAGATTTTTCCCCGAAATCTAACAGGGGACCGTCAATAAATTGAAAAAGAACGAAGATCTTTTGGATCACCCTGTCAAAACTAATGAAGCAAAACAGTTTAAACTGCAGATAATGAGTAAGTGGCTTATTGTAATAAGTTGTGTCGATTTTTATGAATATAGCTTAAAAACTCGAAGAGAAATTAAAGTTTTTATAAAAACGGTCCAAAATTTTTCCAAGTTTTTTGCTTATAATTTTCAGAGCTCTTCATAAAGCACAATAATCTCTTCAGAAAATATGACAAACAACATTGCACATAACACCCTTAATCAGAATTAAAAAATAATAAAAAATGTATGAAAAATGAACGGGTTTACTAAATAATTTTTTACTGCGCATGCGTCAACGCTATTAAAATTTCATTTGCATATTATGTTAGTTAAATGTATAGAGCAACTTTTGTGAAAGTCTCAAAAACATAGCTTGAAAACTCTGAAAATTATCGTTAATAGAATATTGTCAAAATCCATTATTCCCAAAATGAAGCAAAAAGATGAGGGGCTGTATCCATATTCCATTGATTAGTACCTACACAGTATTGCACGTACTACTATATTTGGATACAACTCCTTATCTTTTTGCTTTATTTTGGAAATAACGGATTTTGACCATATTCTATTGACGATAATTTTTAGAGTTTTTAAGCTATGTTTTTGAGACTTTCACAAAAATTGCTCTATACATTTAACTAACATAATATGCAAATGAAATTTTAATAGCGTTGACGCATGCGCAGTAAAAAATTATTTAGTAAATCCGTTCATTTTTCATACATTTTTTATTATTTTTTAAATCTGATTACAGGGTGTTATGTGCAATGTTGTTTGTCATATTTTCTGAAAAGATTATTGGGTTTTATGAAGAGCTCTGAAAATTATAAGCAAAAAACTTGGAAAAATTTTGGACCGTTTTTATAAAAACTTTAACAAGTTTTCAAGCTATATTCATAAAAATCGACACAACTTATCTCAATAAGCCACTTAATCATTATCTGCAGTTTAAACTGTTTTGCTTCATTAGTTTTGACTGGGTGATTCAAAAGATCTTCGTTCTTTTTCAATTTATTGACGGTCCCCTGTTAGATTTCGGGGAAAAATCTTTGTCAAAATATATGACGTGTACTATTTTGTTTACACACCAGTAGTTTCAGAATGATTCCTTGTGTATATTTCTAGATATTTAACAAAACATCAAAAATCGAAAGTGTCAAGATTTTTTTGGCGGTGACTGTAAAAAAATAAAATAGTTTGGAATAATTGGCGTGAAAAGCTGAAAGCGACGCGGGATTTGGCGTGCAGTGCACTTTCTCGCCAAAAGCAGACGATTTTAACGAATCTGAAAATTGATTTTAATTGACTTCACTGTTAAAAATCTGCAGCATTTACTGCAACGTCACTCCACTACTTTTATAGAATATCTCTCTTCTGACCAATCAGAATGCTCTATAGCACGGTGAAATGACCGTTTCATACACTGTTAAAAATCTGCTGCATTTTGTTGCAACGCACTCCACCGCTTGTATATAATATCTCTATTCCAACCAATGAGAAAGCTCCATTTCACGGCCAAATAACCGTTTTCTATACAAACAAGGGAATGCGTTGCAACAAAATGCAGTAGATTTTTAACAGTGTATTTTTCAATTTGGAACAATTTTAATCAATTTAAATTGTGTTTTAAATGATAAAATATATTAATTTCATTTTGATATAAGTACATATAAACATATATGACAAAATTACACTTAAAGTAAAGTAAAAATGCAAAACTAAAATTACTTAAACTAAACTTATTTAAATAAATTGGACATAGAAAGTTTTTTCTTTATAAAGTATTCGAAGCGTAAAAGTGTATTTTTCAAAATTTCGTTTTTTCGCCAACCGGAGATAAATAGCCAAATAAACGAAATTTTTATTATTTTTTTACGGACGTTATAAGGAGGTTCCGCCGAAATTTTTTTTATAAACATATATAACTATATGAGAAGAACATTCTGTAATATTTTCAGATTTTTCTGAGTATGCCCGTATGGAGACCTTCCTTGTTAGATATGTTTGTCTTAATATTATTCATTATTTGCACTCAAGAATTACTCACTTTTTAGTTAAAAACACCTTTAATTAACAGAATAAATGTTCAAAATGTCATTAGCATGGATGTCCACAGCAGCTGTGCCTTGTATATACTAGCTTTTTCAAGAATTAATATCATGTTTATAAAATAAAACAAATGTTATTCTTTCTTTAAATTAATCAAGGAGAGGATTTATCCAATAAATTTATTTTTAAAAATAAAATTATAGTATATAAAAAGAGAATTAAAGTTTGTCCTCCATATTCTGTTTTCAAAACAAGGTCATAATATAACAGCTGTTTATTAATCAAAATTTCATTTTCACATATGACAATATTTTGAAAATATAAAGTTTCTCCATGGCAACAAGTAGCCATTTTATTCCAGCCTGAAAATAGAAGCATGTATTGTATTTTAAGAATAGAAGTTGAATATTAGGCGAGTACATCAATTGTATGTCATTAGAATGGATAATAATTTTCATGTTTATTTTATAGTTAAAATTTTTATTTTACTTATTTGCATAGAACTTTTGTGTTTTAAAAAGCCCCAGAAAGGACTATTGCATTGTGATTATATTATGGCTCATAATCTTATTTAAATTAAAATTTGTCATTAGCATGGACAAATATCAGTGTCATTAGCATGGTTTTTCTGCCCATGCTAAAGACTCCTATGTGCATAAATGTAACCAGTACTTATATTGTATCCTTTTTAAAGTTTAATTTTACATATAAATTTAGGTATTACATTTATTATCCCTAAAATATGCATTAAATCTGTCAGAAAATCACTAAGACAGCTTCTTACACTGTTAGTGTCAGAATGTTGTTCATGTAAACAAAGTTTGCTCTTTGGTAATGTTTTTATTCTCCTTATATGTATATATGTAAAAATGAAAACTATTTGTTGGAAAGGAAGGCTAATAAACGTAGAAAAAAATATTTAAACAGGAAGAAAATAAAAATTTCTTAATATATTTATTCCATGCAATTTGTTTTGTCATTAGCATGGCTCAAAAAATACTAATTATTTTTTTTAAAGTTAATTTTTAAATATTTAGCTCTGCTGACTACATGTAAAGTATACCTAATACTATATTAACAACACTATTTTTTTCAGAAATTTAGCTAACAGTAATTTTTTTAAGATTTCATTTTTGAAATTGTCCCCTATTTTGGGAATCACCCATATATATATATATATATATATATATCAAAACCGGTTCATACTTAAAGAAGAATGTAAATTCGCAAATGTCGTCGATCAGCCTCGTAAAAATCGCGAATTTTGCTGTCGGCATTGTAAAAATCGCGAATATTTTGGTCAGGGGAGGAAAAATTGTGAATTCTCTCTATTGGCTTCGTAAAAATTGGAATTTTGTTGATCACGCAATTCGAAAATCGCGAATTTCGTTAATAGGCCTCATAAAAATAGCGCACTTTGCCGATCACGCGAAAAAAAATCGCGAATTTCGTCGATCAGCTTCGTAAAAGTCATGCATTTCATCGATTGGTTTAATAAAAATCGCTAATCACATTGATCAGGCGCGGAAAAATTGTGAATTTTCCCGATCGGCTTCGTAAAAATCGCGGCTTTTGTCGATCATTAGAAGAAAAATCGCGAATTTCGTCGATCAGCTTTATAAAAATTGCGCATTTCGACGACCAGCTTCGTAAAAATCGCGAATTTCGTTAATCGGCTTCGTAAAAATCGCGAATTTTGTGCATTGATTTAAAAAAAATCATGAATTTCGTCGATCGGCTTAGTAAAAATCACGAATTTCGTCGATCGGCTTAGTAAAAATCGCAAATTTCCTTGATCTACTTTATAAAATTAGCGAATTATATTGATCAGGCACGAAAAAAATCGATAATTTCGTTGATAAGCCATGAAAAAATCGAAAACTTTATCGATAATATGAGGAAAAAACGCGAATTTCGTAAATCGGCTTTGTAAAAATCACGAATCTTTCCGGTCTTGCAAAGAAAAATCCCGAATTTCATCGATCAGCTTTGTAAAAGTCGCGCATTTCGTCTATTGGCTTCGTTAAAATCACTAATCTCATTGATCAGGTGCGGAAAAACTGAATTTTTTCGATTGGCATCGTAAAAATCGCGAATTTCGTTGTTCAGCTTCATAAAAATCGCGCATTTCGTCGACCACCTTCATAAAAATCGCGAATTTCGTTGATCCGCTTCGGAAAAATTACAAATTTTGTCGATCGGCTTCGTGAAAATCACGAATTTCGTTGATCGGCTTAATAAAAATCATGAATTTCCTTGATCGGCTTAATAAAAATCATGAATTTCCTCGATCGGCTTAGTAAAAAACACAATTTTCCTCGATCGGCTTAGTAAAAATTGTGAATTTCGTTGACCAGCTATGGAAAAATCGAAAACTTTATCGATCATGTGAGGAAAAAACGCGAATTTCGTAGATCGGCTTTGTAAAAATCACGACTTTTGTCGATCGGTTTTATAAAAATCACGAATTTCGTCGATTGGATTTTTAAAAATCGTGAATTTCGTCGATCGGTTTTATGACAATCGTGAATTTTGTTGTTCAAGCGCGGAAAAATCGTGAATTTTGTCATTCGGTTTCGTAAGAATTGTGCATATTTTATTGATCAGGCGCAGACAGATCATGAATTCTGTCGATCGGTTTTGTAAAAGGCGCAAATTTTGTTGATCGGGCGCAGAAAAATCGGAATTTCATTGATCAGGCACTTAAAAATCTTGTTGATCGGCTCCTTCTTTCGCCTTCGTTCATAAAGTTCACATTTTTTTTCAGCACCAGCCACTTATGTTTGTTTTTCAGCGCTTTTAATAAAACTAATTTTACTCTCCTCTGAATAAAGTCCAGGAATATTATTACATAATGAAAATAAATCCTTGCTATAATTGTTATACATACAAATATAAAAACTGCTTATATATGCTTATAACTGCTTATATATAACTGCCGCGGCCCGGCAAAAAAATTGAACGGGCCATACGGGCCGGGCCGATAAAAAAATTTAAGAAAAATTTCTGAAGATTTAAGCAGAAACGATAAAATATGATCTATTTTCAACGCAAATGATTTTAACGAGAATAAATAAAAATTTGCGTCACGAGTCGTACTAGTTTGACAGAATCAATATAAAAATGTAACTTGTGCAGTGTGAGATCGGCATCGGGCAATTAAATTGTGTGTAACCCGTTTTAATATTTTTTTAGCTGACTCATACCGGGCCGAGATCAAGTTTGCGTTATTTTTCTAGATATAGACTTGCCGGACCGGAATAAGACTTAATTGTTCTCAAGATCTGTAGGGCAGACAACATGATTTGTAAAATTATTAACAGCGATAAAAACTTATGTTAGATTAATCTTTGGATATATACTTCTTGATGGTTTTTAAATTAATTTCTCAATAACGCGAAAGTTTGACACATTTTAAGATTAATTTTTAATTGTAAAAATATAAAAGTGATAAGCCTGATTATTGAAGGAATTTGAAATCGAATAGCGTTTTTCATTTTTGGTAAATAAAATACTTTCTAACCTTGTTGAGATACAATAGTTTCTCAAATGGTTGCAGGTTTTTCTCACTTCATATGTTATCGCTTCCGGAAATTCTATTCAAAACGCTAACTGTGACAATAATTTATTTCCTTTCAATATTCTTAAATTGCTTGTATCAAAAAACGGATAATGCCATTTGATTATATAGTTTCTGAATAAAGATACCTGCTATGCGTTTCTGAGAAGAAAAAAAAAATGAATTTAGAAATGTATCAGAAAAGCGCATATTTGAATTAACGAATGAATTTGGATTTAAAATCTTTAATAAAATGATATAGAAATATTTTTATAAATCTTCTTTTATAAAACAGCTTCAAAAGTTACGATGTTTTTAACTTTCTTTCTTTTATTCTAAGCCATATTAATTTTTTGATGAATCTTTATTTCATTGTTGAAAGCCTAAGAATCTTAGTAATCACTAATGTTGCTAATGTGTATTTCCTGTAAAATATACTGTAAAATCATTCCATAGATATGTATGCAGTATTCTTCAAAGAAATCTTAATTATATGAAAAAAATCTGAATTTTTTAGAAATCGTAGAAATTGTAACGGGCCAAAACGGGCCGGGCCTGGAAATTCCGGCCCGTGCAGACCTCTACCTCCTACTCCCCTCTGAAACCATATTTTTTCCCGATTTTAGACCACAGATACCTCCTCGAAATTGAATTCTCTCCATGTTATTGATGTGGCCCTCGACCATCCAGACATACTTGTAAGTGGCCCTTCTCTTCAAAAGTTTGTGCACCCCTATTTTAAGTCATCATTATTTTTAGGGATGGGACGAATAGTGATTTGGCCGAATAGCCGAATACCGAATATTCGGCCAAACTTTAGGCCGAATACCGAATATTCGGCGGCCGAATACCAATTTTTTCCCATTAAAGAAAATAAATTTTGATTATATATAATTTAAAAAATAGGAGCTCATTAATAATTAATAATCTTAAATGTGCTTTTAAATGTATTTTTAGATTTGAAAAACTTATTTTAACACACAAAAAAAAAAAAATTATAAAATTGCATTATATTCTTTTATCCTAATTTACATCAAATTGATTTTCAGTAAGTCAGGATGGGAAGATATTTCCATTAAAATATGATGAAAGTACTCCACTTTTACTATCGAATGATACTTTTACCCTTTCTTGCTTTCAAAATCAATAATATTCTTAATCTCTCTCTCTCAGAACTCACAAGAAGATATTTTCTGAAATAATCATATATATTATAAAGCAGAAGTTCTGAAACTTCCACACCAGTGTTTTCAAAAACTACCCGATGGATTTTTTTGCCGATTGTATCATTCGATGGGAAATATTTTTGCGGAGGTTTTTCATTCAAATATACAGGGATAAGTATGATGTTTGATAATAAATTTTGTATTTTTCGGTTATTTTTGATGAAAGGGTTACCAGTAGTTATTTTTTGACGAAAATTATCATTACTAAACAAATTAAAAATGATATATCTGTTAGAAATATTACAAACATCTTGCAAATAAAAGCAGAAAATAACTATTGATAATAATGATAATAATAATAATAAAGAAAAACCATTTAATGAGGCATGATATTATAAAAAATATTTATCTTAAAAATAAAAGAAATATTTGTAAGCTTAAAAAATAACTTAACGTGAAATATTACATTTGATGCAACATTTGGCGACTTATCCCTGAGTTAGAATTTAAAAAAATGACTTGAAAATTTGATTAAATGAATTTTGAACGATATTTATTTTCCTTTCTATTATTTTCTTTCTCTTTTTTATCAAATTTCGATAGTATATAACTTACTCCAGAAAAAGGCAGATCTAATTATAAAAGTAATTGTGAGTTATATATTTGTTTCTTTGAGATTTTTTTTTACTTTTGTCGGCAAAAAATTAAGCCAAAAATGCATATGTCTAACATTAGGTCGCAAAAATGTTGTTTTTTCCAAAAGAAGATAATTTTTGGAGTATATTTTAGTATTCAATTGTAAATTCAATAAACATAAATTAATATTTTAAAAATTGTAATCGAATATTTAAATTTTAGCTTTAGTGTGAAATTCTGCCGCACACATATATATTGTAAAATAATGTCATTCTTTTTCAAAAGTTTTTCACCGCAATTTTGAAATTTGTAATCAACAAACATACTTTTTTTGCGCCATTTTGTCAAATTCTCTTCCAGGGAAAATTAGTTTTAAAATTTACAAACTGAACAAGGAAATCTATGCAATTTAAATGAAATTTATGCAATTTCGCGTTATTACTATCGATAAATTCAACATTTTGATATAAAAATTGCCTGCTGAACAAAAATGGCACAGATGTCATATATGCACCACATTGGCGCGATTGCAACAAAACGTCGATTTTATGTTCATAAGGTAGCTCGGCTGTTGTATATTTATTAATAAACTATTTACTCTGATTTATTTTTTAAATGATGTAAATTGTTTTATTTTATAATTATTAACAAAACATTATTTATTTATTTTTATTTCCTTTTTAAAATAATAGAAAACAATTAAAAAGTAATATGTAACTGATATTTTAAAATGAAGTTTTCGCCAAATTGGCGTAAAAAAGGGGGAAAAAATGCACAAATGTGGTGCACATAAGGCATTTGTGCCAAAATATTTTACAAGTTTGTTTTAATTAGCCATTTCTTCTTCAATTTTCTTCATATTTTTCCTGTGTTCGATAATATTTAAAATGATATTGGACTAATCTTGAATAATTGAGCACTGCCAAATAGCATATTTACTATATTATTTAAAGTTTTACTGGCACAGATATTATATATCACCGAGGTAACTAATAGACTTTAAATTGGCATTATTTTGTCTGAGATATATTAACCTGACTATTAATATTTATTTATAAATAAAATGCTTATTTACTTTATAAATTGTATAAATTGTTTTGTTATATACTTATTAATTAAACTTTTTTCATAAATTTTTATTACTATTTAAATAATAGAAAATAATATTAATATACACATGTAACTGGTATTCGAAAACAATGTTTCCGCCAAATTAGCATAAAAAATTTACGCGCCAAACTCGGCGCATATGACATCTTTGCCTTTTTGTTTATGTATCAAGGAGATTTCTAGATCATCAACGAAATCACAGAAAATTTGTCAGATTATTTTGTTTGAGATTATTAAATTTATGGTTTTTCATTATGAAACAAACGAAGAAAAGAAATTTTACTATTGATGCAACCACAGAATTAACGACTGCTTGGCGTTCTTTTTTTAAAAAATCGAAAAGGCGATTTTTTAATTATTTGTTTACTTTTTTTGTTTACATTATTATAAACATTTTTCCATTTTTATATACGCATCACCTTGGCGCGTTTTTTTAAATCTGACATCAGTTTGGCAAACACTGCGTTTTCAAATACCAGTTACATGTTATATTATCTTTAATTGTTTTCTATTATTTTAAAAAGGAAACAATAATAAATAAGTGAAGTTTAATTAATAATTATAGAACAAAACAATAAAGAAAGAATAAAATAAAGAAAAGTAAACAAACAAAGTTTATTAGTAAATAAACAACAACAACCAGATTACCACGCAATCCATAAAATCACAATTTTGTTGCAATCGCACCAACGTGATCCATACATCTGACCAAAATATTATTGGCTATATTATTATTTATATTTTTTATATTATTTGATACTACTTGATTATCCCTTCGATCAAAAAACTGCCGCCAAAATAAAAGATTAAATGTCAATAATGGATGATCGTAAATGCCACATTAATTTGAAATTAAACATGTTACATGCGTTTGTTACGTCATTAACTACTTTTTAATTCGACGTTTTATTTGTATTTCTTCGTAATTTATTGATTCTTTGGTTATTGTCTGAGCGAAGCGAAGTCTTTATACTCAGAGATACGTAACGATATTAAAATTCAAAAAAATTCTTTCGTCAAGCAAATCTCAAAAAGTACTTGTCGGATTTTGATTCTGTTTGTACCAATAGGTACCTATGAAGGTAATCTGGTGAATGCACCTACTTTTAAAAATTAATTCCAAATAGTTTAAAAGTTATATTAAAAAAAACTGATAAAAAAGCACAATTTATGTGCATACGTCACAGAAATTTGGTGAGCGTGATTTTCACAGGCTGGACATTTTCGTAGATAACCGAATCAGTACATGGAGTAAATAGTAATCATTTTCGCACTCGGAAATATTGAATGCAATAAAACATTTTAAAATTTAATCATGCAGGAAAATAAAACTGTTATTTTTTTATATTAAAAAATGTCATAAAAACTTTGATTTTGAGATTTTGTGATAATCTCTTAACAGCACTTTTTGATCGCTAAAAGAAGGTTTTACATATTTCGCGTGTGAAAATTAGAAACAATTACGTTTTTAAATAAAAAGTTTCTTTTATGACATCATTTTCCTTTTATATTTATTTTCATTGCATGTTTTCTTTTAACTTATATTTTGTTTATGTATGGAAGTCAATTCTGGTCACTAATTTTTCGGCACGGATACCACAAGCGCATCAGATTTGGCGCAATTTTTTTCAAAGCCCATTTGGCGAAAACTCCCTTTTCAAATAACGCTTACATACACATTTTTAAATTATTTTCTATTTTCAAAAAGAACTTACAGTAAATAAAATAATAATAATAATTAATAACTATAAAAAGAAATATTTTATATAATTAAAAGAAGGAAGTGAAAGTAAATAAACATTTTATGAGTAAATAAACAAATAATAAATAAATAAAGCCGGGTTACCATCTCAGGTAAAATAATGCCATTTTGACGCCAATTATGTACCCTGGTTTCATATGTGACATTTTTTCCCATTTTTCATCCGTTTCCTGTTGGCATAGTTTTGAAATATGGAGTATGTATGCATACCTGGGAGCAATACTGGAATTAGACATTGATTTTTTTTAATTCGATCCAAAAAGGGGCAACGGGGCTATTTTTAGCATCCGATGCTATTTCTTTCAGACAAGCTAAAAATGTCGTGTCATCAGTACTGAATTTTCTAGTCACCCGATTTTGATAATTATTTTTTTAAATGAAAGCTATTTATTTGTAGTTGTGCCCATTTTAATTATTTTTTAATTTATTTCCATTTTTATATTTTATTTTTAATTTTAAAAGCTTTTTCATGACATTTCTTCAGAATGGTGGCAACACAGTTTAGCTTTTCTCTCGATAATAAAAATTTATTTTCTAAAATGATTGCGTATAATTATGCACTAATTGAGTTAAAAAAATATATATTTACTGAGAAATAATATTAATAATGTAAATAAAATGACAGAAAATAATTTATGATAAAAATTAATGTCTAAATCAAAATAAGAGAAATTTCAAATGAGGAAAATTGTCATTCAGCAACCAGATAAAAGGGAATTACAATATTATTATGGAGGCCTTTTTCATAAACAGTAACTTTTAAAGAATATTTGAAGAGAAAATGACGTCACTATTTAAAGCATTGTATTTTTACTCATAACGATATTAGGTACTACTCTGTTACCCCGTCGACCAATTTCGCCAAATTATACAAATCGCCACATTAATAGCCAAACTATACATATTGACATAATTTTTATTTTAAATAACGAAAAAATAAATAATTAGTAGAATATTAATAAAAATATTAATAAAAATCACTTAATGACATTTTAAACACATGAATCGTATTTAATGTCATTGAATGTGACATTCACGATCATCCATTATTGGCATTTAATCTTATAGTTTGGCGATAATTTTTTGGTCGATGGGATAACCTAGTAGTACCCGATATTATTATTATTTTCTTTTTTTTTTTAAATAAAGCTGTTTTTCTGTGAGTGCATATAAAATAAAATTTCTGGATTTCGCCGACACTCATATTACAATTTTAACTATAGGTGTGCGAATATATGAATGCAAAATTGTAACTGGCAAATTTGACATTTACTTTGTAAATATATTTATTATATATTGATTCAATAATGTAATTACTTTTGCTTTTTTTAAAACCAAATCGATCGGGTATTTTAAACATTTCATTCGTCGAATTCGACGGGATTCCACACGTTTTATTGTTAAATTGCATTTCCTTTTACTCAGAGTCTATAAAAAAGCGTTTAAACTAAAGAAAAAATCCGTTTTTGATGAATCTAGTCAATGAAGAAGTAGCACGTCAAATTGTATCTCTTTATTATTCCGCAATTCCAATGTCTCAGAGAGAAATTGCTATTCAATTGGGTATTTCACGCCGTTCTGTTTGCTATTATATTGATAAACACTAGAAAAATGAAGTTAGTTCATTGCAATCTAAACGGGGTCGCCCTTCTAAAAAACTTCTATCGATTTTTTTTTTCTAATCGGATGCGAAACTGAATTCTGCACTGGTAGAATCTACATTCATCTTGTCTTTTAATACATTGAGTATGCTATAAATGTTCAAATGTGAAATACACTTGTAGAGATTTTTAAAATATCTCTCATAAATATACCAAGAATTTTAAATAAAGTATCCTTTACAGGGGAATTGTACAGGGTGGTCATAAAAAAACTTTGCCGGTATACGGAGCTCTAGCGGCCAGTCCGTTCAACCGATCGAGGTGAAATTTCAGATATAGCTATTCAGAGGTATGAGCTCGAGATTCTGTGAACGGCAACAAAATGGCGCTCACGGTTACGGTTATAGTTACAGAAACTCGAAATTTTCCAATGGCAACACCCATTTTTTTCATCTCAAAATTCTCAGCGCATGCGAAAGCCCTAAAGTGCGTTGTAACCGTACGTGTATAGCAAGAAACGGACACGTTATGCACGCATAAAAGACTGTTCTGCGAATACCCCCCCCCCCCATAAAAAACACGATTGGGGTGCAAATAGCAATATTGCACATGACACAGAGTCAGTACACAAATTTCTGATTACAACACGGATTGGAGAAAAGAAAATATTATTTTTATTCCACATTTTCCACATGGGTGCCATTCACAAACAATTACGCATTGCATGGTGGCGACTGTGGACAATACAGCCGAACGTTACATCGCATGAGGGATGTTTGTAATCTCACGTTTGATAGAAACTTGCAAATCCGGCAAAGTTTGCGGATTTCACATGTACACTCTAGATTTTAGATATCTCCAGAAACTGAAATTCATAGGAGTGAGGTCGGGGGATCGCGGAGGTCATTGGATTTGAATAGTTAGTGGATTTGAAAGTTTCTATCAAACGTGAGATTACAAACATCCCTCATGCGATGTAACGTTCGGCTGTATTGTCCACAGTCGCCACCATGCAATGCGTAATTGTCTGTGAATGGCACCCATGTGGAAAATGTGTAATAAAAATAATTTTTTTCTTTTTTCTTATAGTTAAGGTGAAATGTGCCTCGTCCGTTCATAATATGCGAAGAGGCCGATCGTTATCTCCATCATATTGGATAAGAAATTCATTAAAGTCTTATGTTGTTGATGATCTCTCAATTCCAATACCTGGGCGCGCTGGTACCGTTAAGGAAACAAGAGAATTACAGAGCGCAGTAAATTTAAGACCATTGATTTTGGTATATCAAATACCCGAGATGCACCTTTTGTAGTTTGCATGCGTCCTCTGGTCACTATGTGATGCACTTCCATAACAGTAACCTCAGAACAGTTAATCGTCCAGATCGCGGACGATCACAGGTGCAGCCAATTTCTTAAAATTTCATTAGTAAATCACGAAGAGCTTGTGAAATGCATATGCCATGTATTTGGCGATGGTTTCGACGGTAAACGTGCCAAGTTTTTGCAGCATTCATCTCATTTTGATAATAGTTTTACCAACTCAGCACGAAGTCATTTTGTTGGCATCTGCGAGCTCCGACTGAAGAACTAACATCCCCACCCTACATTTTAACCATTTTCTACGCTGACTATCTGGCGAAAGACGTTCCATGATTGGTATTTTGTTTCTGTCATATTCAAATTTTTTAAAGTTTTATACAATTTATACTGCATAAAGGAGCCACTTACCTATTTCTATATACCAGAAGAAGTAAGTGGTATGTAAAAATTACAGTATACAGAAAAAAAATACTTGAGATAATATACTAGAGATATAAGCACCGGGTTTGGCGAGATTTTTTATGCCAATTAGGCGAAAACATCGTTTTCATTACCAGATGCATATAGCATGCTATAACAACACGTAATTTATTTATTACAAAATGAAAAAAAAGGAATAAATGAAACATTTCCTGTTATTAAAAAAGATATAACAATCAATAAATGATAATATTTTTAGAACAAACAATTTATTATAACATTTATATGATAACCAACATGTTAGGCAACTAAACGCCGTTTTGGCACCAATTGGGTACCTCGGTGTATATAGGGCATATATGTGCCATATTTATTTGTAAAACTGAGCATTGAAGTTTACCATGTGTGTTTTCATAGGCGCTTATATCTTTTTGCAACATAGCGCACCTTTCGAAGGCAAAACTGCACAAAAGAAAAAATAATCAATATTTGCAGCATTTTTTTTTAATGTAATGCACATTTTGTAATCAGTAAGGCTCGATAATCAGACCGCGTTTTTTTGCTTTAAAAGATGATATTTCATACGACGTCTTTTTGGGATTCGTCGTTTTTCCATATTTGATAGTATGTATCTACTCGTTTTGTACCCTTTTTTGTAACTTTCTTCTTTATTAACAGCGACATCTGGATTTCCTATTTAAATAAAAAATTTTCTAAATACAAAGAATTTTGTTAAAATAAATAAATAGGAAATGCGTACATCTATTGCTCAAAACACAAAATTTTTCCTATTGAGTTCATAAAAATCAGTAAAAACATAATTTTTATGATAATAAAAAGGTGACTTATGTAATAATAGAGTCATATATTATGTACGTTATGGATTAAGTATGAATATTTCAATGAAAAGTGATATTTCAAAAGTATTATGAAATTAGTTAAAAACCATTTATTTTAAACTAAATGAATAAAAGATTTATATTTTTAATGAAATAAATGGGATTTGAAAAATTATTAGAAATTTATCACCATAGATGTATCAATATTACAATCAGTACCTTGTATGCAAAATGGAACAATTAGCAATACTTTTTGTACCCGAAAAATGGTCGTTGCTTTTTTTAAGGTTAAAAAGTAGATTACGAAATATTCCTATATAGAGATGCCAAACCCTCGCTTATTGCATAGCAGAATTTTCTTATAGGAAAAGTTATTTTTTAAATCCGCAGAATGTTCCAATTTAATAAAACATTTTCTGTATTAAAAAACCGGTATCCAAAATGCCGGAGACTTGGCAGCTCTGCCTATAACATTTTAATTAATCACGGTACTTTTTTTAATCGGATTCAAATTTAGTGAAGACAACGTTTTTTGGCCGAAAGCAGCTTTTTTCCACATGTGTAAACGATACAATTCCTTGATGTTGACTTATGAATTTTCCAAAATTGTGGGGAAATTTTCCAAATTCTTACCAGCCAAGGATTTATTTCGCCAGCCCGCAAGATGCAACACACGCGGTTGAAAAGAGTAATGACAAAATCGTACGCGATTACAGACAAAATTACTATTACTACAATGCATTTTCATAATTCTTTTTTGTATAATATTAAGAAATATATGTAACAAAGGTAAGATTAATATTAGATAGAACTTAGTACCATACTTACACTATAATAATTTGGAAAGTTAAAATATCTACATTAAAAAAGTGTTTCTGATAATGTGCCTATTGCCTACAGTTTTTCAAAAACTAAAAATGCACTCGCCTTATGAGAAAATCCACTCGCCACTGGCGAGCAAAATGATGTATTTCCCCACCCCTGTTTATGTGCATATAATAGGAGATAAAGCTTTTGATTCTGTATTTCTATGCTATAAAGCATTAACGTTTGTGTGTTTTTCGTTAGCATTGGGAGTACCTAGCCGATTTAAAAAATAATGTGGGCAAAAAATGTTGGTAACCATCTTTGCTGCAAAATATACTATATTTTGCGTAGGAACAATAATCACCATCAATGCAAGAACAAAAATTGAGAATTCTTTGATGTTGATATGACTAAAAATTTAAAATCTTTTTTTTTTTGGTGGCAACTTTTAAGATATAATATTCTCGTTATGACCGATTTCTAAAACATTCGACAATTTAATTTCACATATTAAACATTCTTTTTTCTACAAAAAGTTTTAAACCCAATTTATTGAGAATATTGCAATTTCTAGGATACTGTTGGGGTCAGAAACTATAACTTTGGCATCACAGTAACTTATAAGATGTAAGTGCTCGTTTAGGACAAATTTTTAAAAAAGGATTCCTTAACTCTTATCGACAACCTCAGTGCATCAGTGGAAAGCAGATATTCAACATTATAAACTATTCGGACGGATTTCACACCATATAAAATACACTCCATTTCTCTTCAAGCATAATAGTTTATGTTATTTATAGTTTCTCAAATCGGTGCGAAGCTTCTGTTTATGCTCATGACATCATTTCAAAGAGCTATATTTCCAATATAGGAAAATTTGGTGTTTTATTTTCTGTATTACTTTTAACATTTTGCATCTTTCCAATTTTATATCCATGTATGGTTTGCTTTTCTTTTATAAAAATAGTATATGCAACAATATTTTGTAGTTCTACGATTCGATATGCTTATTTACATCATTATATTTTATCACAATGATTGACCAATTAAAGGTAACATCTCATTTTCTTTACTTATCGCAAGTTATTAAATGTGTATTCTCAGCAATATCGCTCAGACTAATCCCTCTGAGGGAAGTCCTAGTTTAAAATAAAAGTTATATTCGTTTGTACAATACGGTGAATCGTTTTGCAATATGTATAATTTGGCGAAATTGATCTATGGTATAATAAAGTAGTACCTATTATTTATTAAAATTCTATCTTATATGATATTTAAGTTGACAGAACTGGCGTACTTTTCAAGTCTCCGTAGAGGCATTCGTCAAGTTGTCGTTAATTCTGTGTTTTAGCCTTATTATGTATTTTTCATCTGTAGTTATTTTACTATCCCTAAAAAAGCAATATTTGCAATGTGCAGGAAAAATATTCGGGATATCAATGATATAGAATTAAAAAAAAAGTATTTGCAATTAATTTATCAATCATTCAGGTTAAAAAAAAAATACTTTAAAATTGGCTGAGAAAAAAATATACATTAAATACCGACAGTAGAAAATTTTGTTTATGATGTTTATGTTGCAGTTTTAATTAACATTAAGCCCTATCAACAGAATTTTATCAAAAATTAACTATTAAATACTACTTCATTACCCCGTCAAACAAAAACAAAAAACCCTATCGCCAAGATATAAGATTAAATGCCAATAATAGATGATTGTAAACTTCACTTTCATTTGACAATAAACACAAAATAAGTCTGATACATTTGTAACAAATCGTTATAAGCAATACTAATGTTTGACGCCAAAAATCATGATGGAATTGATTACAAGCTGAAGGTTTATTTTTCTACAAAATTTAGCATCAAGATTATTCCCGATTTAACAGATACATGTTTGCAACTGCAGGGCTGCCACAGGCGACTATTTTTTAACTCTAACTGGCACCATTTTCTTTAAACAGAAATCCTTAACATACACTTTGACAACACTTGCAAGAAAATTTATTTTTAAATTTATATTAGAAAAATAGTGGTGCGAACGGAATATAAAAATAGTCGCCTGTGGCAGCCCTGCAACTGGTTTAAAAAAATGAGGAGGCGGTGAAACTGATGTAATTTTAATTTTACCCAAATAATTCAGCTTTAAAACACACCTTTTATGCTTCATTGTTCTAATAAATATATAAGTTAAACACTCTTTTTTACATTTTTTTGCTATGTACTTTGCTGGAACAGACCAAGGTAGATAGAAAACTGTAGTAGAGTTGCCAGAAGAGAACGGTTATTAAAAAATGTGATGCAACATGTAATGAGATTGTATTTATGCTACCAGATCTGCACATAGTGCAAGTTCAGATTCGGGAGTTTAAGAACTAACAAATGGTAATGTGCTATTTGAAAATTAATAGAGTTTGATAATCATTGCAATGCTTTCTGACAAAATAATGTGACGAGTAGAGAACATTTTGATTCCTGCTGTCACAACAGTCTCATTTTCATATCAAACTCTACTATAAATGATCAAATAAGAGAGATGGTACTTAATTACCCAAATTTTGTCCAAGGCATACAATAGTGTAATATCGCAATGACATTGGCACTGGTATCGTTTTCAGCATTGCGGAAGGACATTCCAGGTGATGGTCTATACTGCTTTAAAAAAAAAATTTCAAATTACCATTTTGTTTGAGTCAACATTTGTTTGGAAAATGGACCAGCGCAGCGGGCATAGCCTGCTAGTCTTTAATAAAGTAAATTTGATCATTTAGAGTTTGTGTCCCTAATGATAAGCAAATTCGTAAGAATGAGACTGTTCTGAAATCAATTGCCAAGCTTAAAATTACAAATTATATTAAAGCAAAAGGTTATGCTTAAAGTAAAATGCATGTGTTAACAAAATCTTTGACATTTGAATTAGCACGTAAAATAATCAAAATCAATATTCCACTTATGAAACATTAAAAGGATAAATATAAATTGATAGCAACATGAAGGAAGGAAGATGTAAATTAAAAATATATGCATAATAATTTTATGTATTTAAGTTAGTAATTATGCAAATAATTATTTAAAAATGAAAACTATAGAATAAAAAAATATTTTGTTCAGTATTTAGGATTTATGTTTGCATATTTATAAAACTATCTTCATAAAGCAAGTTGCATTATCTAATGTGTCGGACGTTCCTCTCAGTCCACACAACTTTGAAGTATGTCCGTGGTAGATATAGCTGCCACCACCGATATTACTAGGTGATATCGGTCACCCACTGTGAGGTTTGTGTAAATGAAGACTTACGCTAGTAACCGAATTATCAGTTTATTAAGAATATATGTACACACAAAATACGCTATTTACAAATATATACAACTACAACTCGGATATAGGTGATCCGGTTCAACATTAAATTAGATACTGTAAAGATTGGTTGTGTACTATTCCAATTACACTTTCCACCTCACACTCAATACACGTTAAATTCACTTTTTTGGAGCTCAACCTTGAGTCTCCCAACACAAGTATACTGGGCCTGCACTTCTTAGCCCAGAGCACTAAACACCAGGACGTCTGTGTCCTTTGCGCACCAGAAAACGCACACTTTACGCTCTTCCACTCAGAGCAACCTCTAGGTACGAAACCTAGGTACCGAATCAATGATCTCTCAGACAAACTTGCCCTCTCAACTCATGGGGTCACACAAATGCCAACCCCCTCTGGAGTTTCCTCATTGGGCACCTTCCCTCACTCCTTTTTTGCCTAGTGACATGCTGCTAATCTGCTTATCATCCGCATACTTCACTGACAGATGGACATGCCTCTGAACCATCTCCTTTCTCTAACACACCACCTGTAAAGGATTAGCTGGCAATTCCCCTTTCCACGAAGAGGGAATGTCACCTTGGAAATTCTGTACACAACCATACTAGATATTCAAATAGAGAAAGAGTAGACATTACATTCTTTAGCACAGGTGCTATCAGATCCTGACATAATGCATATCTAGTTTAACACAGTTCTGTTTTCAGATGTACCATTGTATTTGAAATAGTGATATTTGGTATTTAATTTTTAAAATGAATCTTCGTTAATACACCTAGTGAATGAATTTTTTCATTTCTTACTTTATAAAAAACTAGCAGGCTAAGCCCGCTGCGCTGGTCTATTTTTCAAAACAAAACATGAATCAAACAAAATATTGAATACAATTGCGTTTTTTAAAGAACTTCACCTCGAATACTCTTTCACATTTCTGAAAATCATACAAAACGCCAATGTATTTAAAGATAGAAAACCAACGATTATAAATGCACCAAAAATGCATTAAAAGTTAGCAAACAGCTGTTTCGAATCTACTGTCGAGATTCTTCATGAGTGCAAAACTCAGTAAGCTAGAAAAAACAAAACTGAGCCAAAAATAAAAACATCAACAATGGAATCAAGACCCGTTGACGCCAAAATATATTAAAATAATAATAAAATATTATTTTGTTGTATCAGCTTATGCATTCGATAAAATTCGGGCTTTTAAGAAAAAAATATCTCAGTTGACCATTTATTGTAGAGTTTGATAGATAAATGAGGCAAGTATGAAAAGAGCAGTTTAAATATTGTCTATTCACCATACTTCTAAAATAGCGAGCATTACGATCGCAGAGATTGACCATTGAATTTAAACAATTTTCAAGTGATTCATTTTCATTTGATAGTTTTTGAACTCTAAACATCTCAACTTGAGGATATGGGTATCTGTGGAAATTTTAATACATTCTCTATCAATATTATTGTATATTTCGCAACGTACATCTGCTCTTGATAAATCTATTACAGTGTTCCGTTTTTGGAATGCAGAAGAATAAATAAAGTTAAATAAAGTTTTCCTTAGAAAAATAAAGTGAATGTTTTTTGAATGTGTGAAATTCATTTTTTGATAGAGATGTCATATACGCATCACGTTGGCGTGATTGAAACAAAATGAACATTTTATGCCTCTTATGGTAATCCAGCTTTGTTTTTAATTTATTAATGAAGTATTTATTTACTTTCATTTGCATTTTAAAATGATACAAAATGTTATGCTCTATACATAGAAAAGTAAAATAGAAAATAGAAATGTATGTGTCATTTGAAAACGAAGTTTCCATTAAAGTGGCGCCAGAAATGTATCACCCCAACGTGGTGCATATATGACATTTGTGCCTCTTTCTTACAACATGGGTGTGTGCATTTGCACCTAAATTTAGTTATTTAGCTCTATTTTTGTAATAACTGGAGTTTGTACAATGTACGGTACTACTTGATTATTTTGTCAAGAAAAAAATTAATAGCAGATTATAGGAATAAATGTCAATAATCGATGATCGTAAGTATGATAGCAATTGATATTACACGTGATGCACGTATTTTTTTTTACGTCATAAGTGCTTTTTAATTCGACTTTTAATTTGTATTCTTTATTTGTGTTTTACTGTTCTTTCGTTATTTAAAATGAATTTATGTAAATTTGAATAGTTTGGCGAAACTGGCCGACGTGTTAATCAAGTAGCACTCAATTTACATTTGAAAATACCATATTTCACAAAAAAAAAACTCCATCACAAACCCGGATTTGCAAGATTTCCTTCCAATACCAATGCGGCAAAATCCTCGTTTTAGAATAGCGAAGAAATGTGCATTTTTAAAAATTATTTTCGTTATTTTAAAACGAAAATATTAATAATAAAAAAAAAAGTTACTATAGCACAAAACAATTTATAGAATTTCTAAAAAGAAATTGAAAGTAAATAAACAATTTATTAATACAGAAACAACTATTGCTAGGTTACCATATCAGGCAAAATAACACCGTTTTGGCGATAGTCAGATACCTCAGTGTGTATATAATATCTGTGCCAAACATGTTTGGAAAAAACAATAATCGTTATTTATACAGCATGTTTAAATACTGTAGTATAGTGAAAAAAATGTATACATGACATATACGCACCACATTGGCGTGTTTTTTTTTTTTTTTTTTTTTTTTTTTTTTTCCTTCTGATGTCGATTTGGAGAAAATTTTGTTTTCAAATACCAGTTACATATATAGTTTACAATTATTTTTTGTTATTTTAAATAGAAAATAACAATAAATTTTAAAAAGTTTAGTCAATAATTATAAAACAAAACTATTTATATCCTTAAAAAAAATAAATAAAAATTTATTAATAAATAAACAACAGCCAGGTTACCAAGTGAGGCATAAAATCGCCATTTTATTGAAGTCGCGCAAATGTGGCGCATGTATGACAAATGTGCCTAGATTAAAATAGTTTATATAACTGGAAAAAAAAGAAAAAAATTGTAAATAGACAATTTATTAATAAATAGAAAATAACATCCGGGATGCCACATCAAGCAAAATAATGACACTTTGGCGTCAGTTAATTACCCAGATGTATATATGGTATTGGCGTAAGAGACAAATCGCACCAATGTAGTGCGTATGAAATATCTGTGCCAAAAAAATTTTTAAAAGTTGCAGTTAAATTATTTTACAATATCTATGTATGTGGAAAGACATTTACCCTAAAATTTAAATATTATTCATTTTTGTGGTATTAACTGCTATATATGTATTTAAGTAAATGTAAAATTTTTTCCTAAAAATGCTCTCACTCATTAAAAGAGAGAGAGAGAGAGAAAATAGTTCTTGCGAACAACGCTTTTTTTTTTTTTTTTTTTTTGGTTTAGAATCGCATTGATTGGAGACAAAAGTAGATTGAAACACCCAAATGAACAAACAACATACAAATAACAATTGGAGGCTTTTAAAAAATATTAATTCTGCGAGTTTCTTCTGTAAAACACATAACGGGAAAATTAGATTTAAAAATATTAAAAAAAAAAAAAAAAAGAAAGAAAAAAAAATACTTATGTTTTACCTAATGAAATTTTTGAGATGTTTTCTTTTAATCTGGCTCGAAAGAAATAAATAGCCAAATATTGTGTTACTTCAAAACTTTCTTTCACACTGAGTTACTTTTTAAATATTATAAATATTTTTTTTTTTTCGTTAAGGGGACAAGGGACCTTGAAATCCTTAAAAATATTTTTTTTTATTTTTTGTAAATTTTACCTAAATATTATTCAAGGGTACATTATATGCATTATAACATGCATTTATCACAAAAAAAATGCAAAAAAAAAAGTATTTTTGACAAAAAAATGGCATTTTACGCAGCGTCTTCGAAATCTTCGAAATGCGCCTTGCGCATTCCATATCAATGAAAATCCCCAATATTTTTTATGAAAGTTTGTTTTATATATATAAACAAAATTGTGCATCGAATTTTTTATTTTTGAATTTAAAGGTTAAAAAAAAAAAAAAAAAAATTGAAATTTTGAAATTTTTTCGAAAATTTTTTCAAAATTTTCAATTTTTTTTTTTTAATCTTAAAATTTAAATATGTAAAAATCGATGCTCTATTTTGTTTATATATATAAAACATACTTTCCAAAAAAATATTGGGGATTTTCATAGATATGGAAAGCGCAGGGGGCATTTCGAAGATTTCGAAGATGCTGCGTAAAATTCCATTTTTTTCTCAAAAATAATATTTTTTTAAAAATATTTTTGTGATAAATGCATGCCATAATGCATATAATGCACCCTTGAATAATATTTAAGATGAAATTTACAAAAAATAAAAAAAAAATTGAAAAAATTTGAAAATTTTGAAAAAAAAAATCGAAAAAATTTCCAAAATTTCAATTTTTTTTTTTTTAACCTTTTGAATTCAAATATTCAAAATTCGATGCACAATTTTGTTTATATATATAAAACAAACTTTCAT
Source organism: Maratus speculifer (assembly GCA_964019185.1). Classification (NCBI taxonomy): domain Eukaryota; kingdom Metazoa; phylum Arthropoda; class Arachnida; order Araneae; family Salticidae; genus Maratus; species Maratus speculifer. The sequence goes on from OZ025301.1 coordinate 183,731,192, forward strand.
AAAAAATATTGGGGATTTTCATTGATATGGAATGCGCAGGGCGCATTTCGAAGATTTCGAAGACGCTGCGTAAAATGCCATTTTTTTGTCAAAAATAATTTTTTTTTTTTATTTTTTTTGTGATAAATGCATGTTATAATGCATATAATGTACCCTTGAATAATATTTAGGTGAAATTTACAAAAAATAAAAAAAATTATTTTTAAGGATTTCAAGGTCCCTTGTCCCCTTAAAGATAAATATTTTCCTTTCATAATATTATTTTGCACCAAACGGATTTTTTCTTTTTATCATTATTTATTTTAAATCAATGAATTAACAGGTTTTTTATAGAAATGTTTATATTATTTTTCATTAGAGAAAGCATTTCATTTCTTTTTTGAAATATAATTATCGCCAAAAAATTAGTTGTTGCAACCCTTCCGTCAAAAATAACCGAAAAATACGAAATTTAGTACGAAAAATCAGAGTTATCCCTTATATTTGTATCATAAACCTCCGCAAAAATATTTCCTATCGAATGATATAATCTGCAAAAAAATCCATCGGGTAGTTTTTGAAAACACTCGTTTGAAAGTTTCAGAATTTCTGCTTTATAATATATATGATAAGTTATGAATTTCATAAGAGGCTTTTTTATATGTGAATGAAATATGCAGACATTAATAAATATTCAAGTGTTTTAAAACAAAGCAATGTTTTTCGTTTTCGTTTTCTTTTTTTTTTTTTTTTTTTTTTTTTTTTGAGTGTTTTTAGCTCACAGGCTATCATAGCCTGAGAGCTTATGTGCCCGTCCGTTCTGTATGTATGTTCGTATGTACGTAACGCGATAACTCATGATAAAAATATCCGATCCACTTGAAATTTTGTATGTAGGTATATCCTGACAAGGCGCTTCCCTGATTAGTTTTTGGAGTTCATTCGATATGTATAAGAGGGGGAACGGGGGGCTCATGCCCCCCGTTAGTTGATATAGATGGGATTTTCATGCAGAATTAAGTTTTCAAAATTTAGATTAGGATCATTCTGATGAGGCGATTCTGTGACTGTTATTAGGTGTTCATTGATTAAGTATAAATAGGGGAACAGGGGTTCTAATGCCCCCCCCCCTGTTAGTTGATATAAATGGGATTTTCATGCAGAATTAAGTTTTCAAAATTTAGATTAGGATCATTCTGATGAGGCGATTCCGTGACTGTTATTAGGTGTTCATTGAATAAGTATAAGTAGGGGGAACAGGGGTTCTAATGCCCCCCCCCGTTAGTTGATATAAATGGGATTTTCATGCAGAATTAAGTTTTCGTTCAAAATTTAGATTAGGATCATTCTGATGAGGCGATTCAGTGACTGTTATTAGTTGTCCATTGAATAAGTATAAATAGGGGGAACAGGGGTTCTAATGCCCCCCCACCCCCGTTAGTTGATATAAATGGGATTTTAATGCAGAATTAAGTTTTCGTTCAAAATTTAGATTAGGATCATTCTGATGAGGCGATTCCGTGACTGTTATTAGGTGTTCATTGAATAAGTATAAATAGGGGGAACAGGGGTTCTAATGCCCCCCCCCCCGTTAGTTGATATAAATGGGATTTTCATGCAGAATTAAGTTTTCGTTCAAAATTTAGATTAGGATCATTCTGATGAGGCGATTCCGTGACTGTTATTAGGTGTTCATTGAATAAGTATAAATAAGGGGAACAGGGGCTCTAATGCCCCCCCCCCGTTAGTTGATATAAATGGGATTTTCATGCAGAATTAATTTTCGTTCAAAATTTAGATTAGGATCATTCTGATGAGGCGATTCCGTGACTGTTATTAGGTGTTCATTGAATAAGTATAAATAAGGGGAACAGGGGTTCTAATGTCCCCCCCCCCTTAATTTATATAAATGGGTTTTTCAAGCAGAATTGTCAGATTTCGTTCAAATCTCTGAATAGTTTTGGAAGTTTAATGGTTAAGTATAAAAGAGGGGGATAACTCTTTTTAAATTATATAAATGCTAAATGGGTTTTTATTAAGAATTATCTAATTTGCTCTGAATTTTGGATATAGATTTTTTATATGATAAAGCATGTCTTTGGTAGTATAGGAGGTTCAATGATTAAGTATAAAAAAAGAGAAAAGGGGAGAGCTGTTTCCCCTTCTTAATTTTTTTTTTTTCGAACGGAATTAACCCTTGAAAATATAAAGCTTTAATGTGCAATTAGTATTTGTAGCCTGTGAGCTCAATGCCTTCAGTTTAACTGGGCAGTATTCTTTATTATATATTGAATTGTAATATATCATTCTCTAATGAAGACATTTCCCGTAGAATTAAATCTCGAACTTGGGCAGCAAATTCTAAAATATCACTAACTTTTATAGAAATACAGAAAGGTTGTGTATTTTTTAGCATCTCAATAATTGTACATTTTGTAAGCAAGAATGAGGACTTCATGAATGAAGTAGAAAATTTGGATTAGAGACAAAAAAATGGTAAGAAATGAAATTCTTTGAATCCTAAATTTATTTGGCAAGATATCTTTCACTATTCGGCGAAATTTTAGAAATATTCGGCAAGATAGCTCTAAATATTCGGCTACAGGTATTCGATCGAAGTATTCGGTCAATAAGCCTTCAATATTCGGCCAACCGAATATTCGGCAAAATAGCCGAATAGGCCGAATACCGAATAGTGGCCGAATATTCGTCCCATCCCTAATTATTTTACAATTAAATATTATAATTTATTATTTTTAAAGAATCGTAGATTTTTAGGCTTATTAAAAGAGAGTTAAACGCATGAAAAAAAACCCTGCCTATGACGGAATTTTCTTTTAAACTGAAAACTGGAAATTTCCTTTAAACTTCTTTTAAACTGTTCATCCAGATTTTTATGTCTCCATTACATGGATTATGAATTAATAATACTAATGATAACTGAAATATTTATGTTGAGACCTATATACCATTTGCCTTTCATTAAAGTTATTTTTTTTCCAAATTAGTATTCCCTCTCTATGTTTTCTAAATTAAATTATATGCTCCCACACTATTTTTTTCTCTTATCTTTTGCTTGTGTTTGCCCATCTCCTGTTTTCAACTCTGTGAGTAATAAAAAACATTCCCCGAAGTATTCCCACACTTTAAGTAGAAAAGAGGACGAACCCCTGTCACAATAAATAAATAAATGAATGCATGATGCTTGCATGTGACATTGTAAAAATGCAACTAATATCCGCCTCATGAAAGACCACACACTTTGGAGTTACAATCCTGCCTTGTTAAATTTATTAGGGCAATTTTACTGCCCGAGAAAAATGTTAACAATACTGTTTTTAAGAAAATTGTGCAGCAATTGTTGAAATACCCCTGAATATATGTTTTACTTAAGGACCACCAGCGGTAGTGAAAGTTTTATTACCGTCAATAAAAATACGAAGGCGAAAATATTTCTCTCCCCCGTGTTTCCGTGGGAACCATAAAATGAACAATTTTAACACCTGCTCCCATCAGGGAGGGGATTTACGTCACGTGGATAGTTTGGTCCTGTCATGCCCTTATTTGGTAATAGAAAAGTGTGAAGTAACTAGTAGCCAATGGTAGCCCACCCCAGTATGCACGAGGCGAAGCAGGAAGCCTTGCTGCTAGTTAGGAGACCCCGAGTTTGGTTTTTATTCCAGTGAAGTGGGATGAATTTGGTAGTATCAGGAGTGACCGGTCAACAGTGAAGATGTAAAATTCTGGGGCTGCTGAATGCCCCCCCCCCCTTTTTCTCCTGGGGAGAGGGGGAGAATTTTGAATCGAGGCCTGAGATAAATTTTTCTTTTGGAGATCATTCGTCTTTTAGTCTTGGAGTTGTGAAGAGAGCCTACACCTCACCGGTTGCCTTTTTCAGAAACTGCTGTGTTCCAGCAAAACTTAGCAAGGCAGCTACTTAAATATGTAAAACTGCTCATCGGGCTGATGTTCTGGTCGATATAGCGGCAATACTTGTTCGGTGTTTATTGGAATCATTGTGCTTAGAATTTCCCTAATCAAAAGAAAAAGAGAAAAGGGTATGGTTGCCCTTAGAAACTTGTATTTGCTAAAAAGATCTGAGAAGCGAGGACTGAAGTGACGGAGACCTTGGGAAACCACCCCCGGTGAATAGATAGGACGGTCATGTCCTCCCTTCCGACAAGTGTGATTCGTGAATAGTGTCGAAAAAATTAGTCTTCACTGATTCCCTCCCGACAAGTGTGATTCGTAGATAATGTCGAGAAAATAGTCTTCGCTGATTTTGCTAAAAAGATCTAAGAAGCGAGGACTGAAGTGACGGAGATCTTGGGAAGCCACCCCCGGCGAACAGATAGGACGGTCATGTCCTCCCTTCCGACAAGTGTGTGCGCCTTTCCTGCATGTGTGGATTTGGAGAAGTAGCATGTAAATATCAATGTAGGTAGAAGCTTTGGTGAACTTTAACACCATAGTTTACAAAAGTTCAAGTTGTTGTAAAGCAACGATACTCTATGTCAGCCAGTGGTAAGCTTGCTTTATATTATAGATTGATTTATTTCCTATTTGAATATTGATGTTAGCATATAAAAGTATAATTCCTGTTTATAAGTGTAAATAGTTTATTACAAATTAGTTTCATACCTGATTTCACAAAAAGGGCATTAAATTTAATCGATTTGACTAAGGAAACTGGACATTTTGCCTGGACAAAAGAAGCCCAGGAGGAATTTGAAGATTTAAAAAAGGCTTTAATATCTAAACCGTGCCTAGTATTGCCTGATTTTACTAAAGAATTTTATCTATATACAGATGCAAGTGGAGAAGCGTTGGGTGCAGTTCTGTCACAGTTGGATGAAGAGAATAAAATTCATCCAGTGGCGTTTGCTAGTAGGCGATTCAAAGGTGCAGAAACGAGATATTCTGCCACTGAGAGAGAACTTCTCGCCCTAGTTTGGGCAACTAGCCATTTTAAGTGCTACCTAGCTAACACCCATTTTACCATTTTTACAGACCATGCCCCCCTTACTTTTATGTTAAAAATTCATGACCCCACGTCACGTATAGCCAAATGGGTATGTACTCTATCTGATTTTGACTTTACCATTAAATATATAAAAGGCAAGTGCAATAGTGTAGCAGACTTTCTCTCTCGATTTGCAAAAATTGATGAAACACCTGAGATTAGCAGCAGTAATTTTTGTATACAGGTAGAAAAAGAAACTACTTTTGTACCGCATTCAAATTTAATTGAGAAAATTAGTGAATTACAAAAAATTGATAAGAAATGTTGTGAAATAGCTAGAAAATTAGACAAAAAAATAGATATAGCACCTAAATACATGAAGTTTTTTTTTAGAGATGATATTCTTGTATGTAAATAATCCTATTAAGTTAGTAGTTCCTAGGGATATGATTGAGCAAGTGTTCGCTCTAACACACGATTCTCTAGCGGCTTGTCATCAAGGGTTTAAGAAAACGATTGACCGCATCCAGGAGCACTTTTACTGGCCCGGAATGTCGGCCGATGTCAAGCATCTAGTAGAGTCTTGTATTAGTTGCCAGCAGAAGAGAGCGTATAAACCAGATCAGCAGGCACCCCTTCAACGGATGCCTACACCTGAATTTCCCATGAACAAAGTTCACCTAGACCTAATTGGCCCATTACCGGTCACGTTTTCTGGTAACACCCATATTGTTACGTATATAGACTCGTTTACTAAATGGCCAGAGGCCTATGCTGTTAGCTCTACCACGTCTGATGTTATCGCAGATACACTTGCCGATTTCATTTCACGTTATGGCGCTCCTGTGTATATTGCGACAGATAATGGAAGAAATTTAATATCGGAAGCGATTGAGCATGTATATAAAATGTTTGGTATTAAACATATAACTACATCTGCCTTTCATCCGGCCTCGAATGGACAGATTGAACGGCAGAATAAAACTTTAAAAAACGCACTCAGTCACATTGTAAATGAGAACCAGTCAGACTGGGATACGAAACTAAAATTTGCCCTGTTAGCGATGCGTTCGGCTGTGCATTCTTCGACTAAATTAACTCCCGCAGCAGTTTTATATGGCAGAAACTTAAATCTACCATATAATCTATTTTCGCAGTCGCCGAGGTTTAGCTATAACGACGCCCCATCTTTTTGTGAATTATTAATACCCGCACTCCAAAAGGTATATGCTGAGGTGTATGATAATTTAGTTAAGGTGTCTGAAAGCCAGGAAAGGTACAGAGAAAAAACTGCAATCGTTAAGGATTTAAAGGTAGGCGATAGAGTGTGGTTATTTAACCCATCCATCACTGCTGGCAATACGAAAAAATTGTCAAAATTAAATAACGGACCATTTACTATAATTGAGAAGCTCAGTGAAGTTAATTTTAAGATAGCATTAATTGCTAATCCTTCTAAAACTCAAGTTGTCCATGTAGACCGCCTCACTTTATTTAAAGATAGGCATATTTCAGGTGTAAAGGAGCAAAATGGAGACGATATTGTAGACCAAAACAAACGCCAAACTCTTATATCAACTACGAATGATTCGAATCATTCTCAATTCGATTTCACTACGCGAAGGAAAAGGAATCGATTCATAAATAGATTTCCCCCTCCCATTCCATGTCAAGGAACCAGCCAACCTGCAGTGCAATCTACGAGCAGACGACAAGAGCGTAGCGAGGAAACGGTTGGTGGGTTGCTCTCAGAAGCACGGGAAAATACGGAAGTAGTAGCGAGCGCTGATAGCTGTGAGGGAGTAAGGCAGGTAGGAACGCCTAATGATTCGGAGCGCGTGAGTCGTTCGCGAGATCGTAATGGCGTCTGTTTATCTAGGCAAAACAAATCGTATTCGATTCCGAGAACTGAGTATGCGTTTCGAAAAAGGGATTCGCGACCGAATTATAAATTTTAGGGCGGTTTAACTTTATTTTTTTTAGATTGTATATAAATACCTGTGATTTTAGTTATTTTAGGAAGGTTTTATGCGCGAGTTAGCTAAAATTTAAGTAATTTTCGAGCCTCGATATCGTTTGTTTTGATTTGGTTCCGCTGTTATTTAATGTGGATTTCCGCCAGTTCCGTATTTTCTCTCGGTGATTTATGGATTATTTCAATAGATTAGGACCGTGTAAGTGCTCCGCCCCCTATATGTATTCTTTTTTTTATTTTTTAGCGGGTTTGAGCGCTAATTTTGGGGACTTAGAGAGATTTCGGGTCAGGAAATTTTGGAGTAGAGATTTGGTAGCAGTACATGTGATGCTTGCGTATTCCTACTGCCCCCTTTTTGTATATAGTATAGGTACTGTTAGGAATGTAGTTCATCTTTTATTTTTATTTTTAATTTTTTTTTGCATTTCTTTTAACTTTGTATTTTTTTTGGATATTTTTGATATTAGTTCTCTATTTGGGAAGTGGGGATTTAAGATACAGGTAGTGTACACCCCACTGCCCACAGATATATTATCTGGTTTATGTGTATTATATATGTATATATTTTGTTTATATAGTCTGTTTTGTTATTTCATGTGATTTTTCTAACAATATACCCATTGTTTGTGTAAATTGGCTATTTTAAAAAAATTAGTGGTACTTGTCAATGAAATTGGCGAACTCTCTTGTGAAATTATCAGTTCATTTTAAGTATTATGTGTAGCATTTTATGAATTTTTTTTAGTTACTATTAGTATATGGAATATTTACCCATTGATAATAACTAAGGCAGACAATTATCAGTCTAGGCTACACAAGGTAACCTATATAATTATAATGATGTGATATAAAATGCCCATACACTTATGTGATACTGTGTCACCGATACAAGTCATTGAACTGTTTTTTTTTGTTTATATGCACATGTTATGCCACTGAATATAAACAGATATTAGTGCTATTTTTTTATGTGTACCCTATATATGTACTGAAAGGTTATTGCTATTTTTATTTTGTTTATGTGTATACAAAATGTTATCGTGCTATTATATGTATATATCTGTGATACCTACAGCTGGCAAGTAGTATATCTATTGTATTTTTTCAGAAATTGATTGTTTCGGTCCTTTGGCTCTATCCTGCTCACAGGATTCAAAATTTTTAAAATTTTTTTATTTTTTTTTATTCACTGGACAACTCTTCCTTGCATTCTACTTGTGGAAATTTTTTTTTAGGGATTTTTTTTTATTTATTTATTTATTTTTTTTTTTACAGAGAGAGGTGTTAGCAGATAGGGATATCCCAGTGTGTTGGTATTCTTGACGGTATAGCAGATGTGGAGATTTAATTAAGTATGCCAGGTATATAGTGTAGATTTTAATAGCATCTTAGGCCCTAGTATATGTTTAACTTCTAGATGTTTTGCCCAAGCTTCAACTTAGCATTTCCGGTGTGCAGAGTTGGTGTGGTAGCTTAGTAGGGTGAGGTTATCAACTTTTCGGGTCGTCGTCTGATCTGTTCTAGGCGATTATCTTTATTCTACTATTCAACCGGGGTACTGCATTGTTTTTTCATTTAATCTTTTCTTTCATTTTGGATTTAATTTTAAATTTTTTTAGGACTTTCTTTAACTGACCTTATGTGGTCATTTAGCTAAAAAAATAAAATTCTTGTTTTTGTTCAAAACTAATAATGTTTATTTTTTTTTCAACGTGGGGGAGCTTCTTGTTGAGACCTATATACCATTTGCCTTTCATTAAAGTTATTTTTTTTCCAAATTAGTATTCCCTCTCTATGTTTTCTAAATTAAATTATATGCTCCCACACTATTTTTTTCTCTTATCTTTTGCTTGTGTTTGCCCATCTCCTGTTTTCAACTCTGTGAGTAATAAAAAACATTCCCCGAAGTATTCCCACACTTTAAGTAGAAAAGAGGACGAACCCCTGTCACAATAAATAAATAAATGAATGCATGATGCTTGCATGTGACATTGTAAAAATGCAACTAATATCCGCCTCATGAAAGACCACACACTTTGGAGTTACAATCCTGCCTTGTTAAATTTATTAGGGCAATTTTACTGCCCGAGAAAAATGTTAACAATACTGTTTTTAAGAAAATTGTGCAGCAATTGTTGAAATACCCCTGAATATATGTTTTACTTAAGGACCACCAGCGGTAGTGAAAGTTTTATTACCGTCAATAAAAATACGAAGGCGAAAATATTTCTCTCCCCCGTGTTTCCGTGGGAACCATAAAATGAACAATTTTAACACCTGCTCCCATCAGGGAGGGGATTTACGTCACGTGGATAGTTTGGTCCTGTCATGCCCTTATTTGGTAATAGAAAAGTGTGAAGTAACTAGTAGCCAATGGTAGCCCACCCCAGTATGCACGAGGCGAAGCAGGAAGCCTTGCTGCTAGTTAGGAGACCCCGAGTTTGGTTTTTATTCCAGTGAAGTGGGATGAATTTGGTAGTATCAGGAGTGACCGGTCAACAGTGAAGATGTAAAATTCTGGGGCTGCTGAATGCCCCCCCCCCTTTTTCTCCTGGGGAGAGGGGGAGAATTTTGAATCGAGGCCTGAGATAAATTTTTCTTTTGGAGATCATTCGTCTCTTAGTCTTGGAGTTGTGAAGAGAGCCTACACCTCACCGGTTGCCTTTTTCAGAAACTGCTGTGTTCCAGCAAAACTTAGCAAGGCAGCTACTTAAATATGTAAAACTGCTCATCGGGCTGATGTTCTGGTCGATATAGCGGCAATACTTGTTCGGTGTTTATTGGAATCATTGTGCTTAGAATTTCCCTAATCAAAAGAAAAAGAGAAAAGGGTATGGTTGCCCTTAGAAACTTGTATTTGCTAAAAAGATCTGAGAAGCGAGGACTGAAGTGACGGAGACCTTGGGAAACCACCCCCGGTGAATAGATAGGACGGTCATGTCCTCCCTTCCGACAAGTGTGATTCGTGAATAGTGTCGAAAAAATTAGTCTTCAATGATTCCCTCCCGACAAGTGTGATTCGTAGATAATGTCGAGAAAATAGTCTTCGCTGATTTTGCTAAAAAGATCTAAGAAGCGAGGACTGAAGTGACGGAGATCTTGGGAAGCCACCCCCGGCGAACAGATAGGACGGTCATGTCCTCCCTTCCGACAAGTGTGTGCGCCTTTCCTGCATGTGTGGATTTGGAGAAGTAGCATGTAAATATCAATGTAGGTAGAAGCTTTGGTGAACTTTAACACCATAGTTTACAAAAGTTCAAGTTGTTGTAAAGCAACGATACTCTATGTCAGCCAGTGGTAAGCTTGCTTTATATTATAGATTGATTTATTTCCTATTTGAATATTGATGTTAGCATATAAAAGTATAATTCCTGTTTATAAGTGTAAATAGTTTATTACAAATCAAGGGATGTTATAGATCAGTTTATTTCTCATTTGAATATTAATGGAGGAAGTGTCATTTATTGTTTTTATTGTATATATAATAAATTAAGTGTGCAAATAAATGTATATGTATTTACTGAAATTTTACTCTAATTTTTCTTCATCCAAATAATTAAGGAAGTTTAATTAACTTCAGCTCAGAGGAAGAAATTTTTCTTATTTTGGTTAGTGAATAGAATTTGTCCAAATATAACTCTAACTTATTCTGAGATGAAAAGTGAAGTAACTTTATTCCAATAATGTAATAGTAATTTAATACTTAAGTTATATAAATTCTTAACCTTCTTAGAAATTTTTAATGAGCTTGGATAAGCTTATTTAATGTTCACTTTACAAAATTCTTCTCTTAATTCTAATTAAAAATGAGGATATTTAATTGATTTTCCTCAGAAGTTAGTAATTATTATATCAAAACCCAAGAGTTTTCTATTTAATTCTCATACTATTGCATTTTAAGAATAAAAGAGGAAATAAAATGAGTTAATAGTTCACAATGCTATGACAGGAATAATAAAAAAAAGAGAAGTAGAAATGTACTATCACTATCGTATCAAGGTCATATACCATTACTTGTGTTGCAGGATGAATGTTATAATATTGAGATTTTAATCTATTTTAAGAAAATTATGTCTTTCTTGGCTCTCTGAATATCTGAGAGATTTCAGCTTTTCTTTCTCTATTTCTTAAAGTTAATTGATCTGTAATTGTGATTCTTTCTTAAGCGTTGATATGTATTTTTCATCCTACAAGACAGTAATGGTAAAGTTGGGATAATTGCTACTAACTTACAGTGAGTTGGGGATCTGAATAAGTTGAGAATTTTGTTGCATTTTGTTAAGTGGTCTCTTTGATATTTTTATTCGTGTAATAAGTTGGTATGTTTTCATTAGTTAATAAATTTGCTATTTTGGTCGTGTAACTTTAAGTTACTTTTCTAATTCCCTTTTTCCCTTTTCAAAATAATTATGATGTTTAACTTAAATTGAATTATCTTGTAGCAACAAGATTCAGAGAGGTGGAAACTTAATTCAGATCTCAATTGATTTAGTATTCTAATTGAAGAAATAATTTATCTATTGAACCCATAATACTTGTAAATGAATATTATTTAATAGATGCCCATGCTAAGTATTCAGAGGTGAATTTATGAATGAAGTCTCAAAGTTTATTTACTAAAAAGTTGTAGCAAAAGTCCCAACATTTACATACAACAAACAAAGGTTCATTAAAAGCATAAATACCGCAGCCTACGGCACTTCTGCATAAATAAAAATTATGAACATATAAATAAAAAAAAGACTAAGATAAGTTTTTTGGTCAGAACTCTTCCTTAAGAGTAGAGATCAATGTTCTGTAGAGATTCACCCGGGCCGGTCCGAGTTCGGGCCGAAAGTTCAACTTTTTCCGAGCCGGGCCTAGCTCGGTTCTTGTTTTTAGCTATTATATCGGGTCGAATCGGGCGCTAAATTTTTCTCTACGGGCCGGGAAGGATCGGACCTGGAAATTTCGGCCCGTGCAGGCCTCTAAGTCGTGGTATGTACTGTCGTATGGTGATAGCTGTTTTCTCTATAACACCAATATTTGACTCTACGGAATTATAGAAATCTATACTATACTCGAAAAATGTCTGAAATCAATGTTACAAACACACACATATGGAAAAATTAAACTTCTTACAGGGCTGGCCAGTAATCCATATTGAGGGTATATGTGAGTTTGGGGGGGGGGGGGTGCCGCTGAGACAGCAATGCTCTGGGTTTCGCGTTTATAGATGCTTCCAGTAACATTAAAAATTCTTCCTCTCTCACTCTCTTTCTCTTAAAAAAAAAAAAAAAAAAGAAAAGAAAAAGGAAAAGACCCCAAAAGATTTGTAAATTCACTCGCACCTCTTGTGCTTAGAGATAGCATCCAACAGAATTTTTCCCGCATTTCTCCGACCCCCTATATCTTTCAGCCAAGATGGTTTTGCTTGAATGCACATGGTGTTTAGCCTATTTATTAAGATTTATTCTTTTTTTAAATGTAATGCTGTCTTTCTCTCTTTTTCTACGTAATCTAATTTTAAAGCGAGATGAAATATCTTTATTGATTTTGGACGTTTCTTGGTTACAATTTTGTGTTACTAAAGGAGAAAATAAAACGATACAGAGAAAGCTCCAAATCATGCCGTCGTCACGTAGTCTGAAAAACACTCTCACTTTGCAATAGTAGAAATCAGACAATCGCATGCGGGTGCCTCTCTCTTTTGACGTCACTTTGAACTTGGCACACTTCCTTCTAATCTGGACCATCCTGTTTTATTATCTCATTCAAGCGCTCAGCTGAGCGCGAGTGATTGCGCTCTATTAAAACATGTGGAGTCGAACTAAAGAAATATTTAAGAAACGGCCCCTACTGATGAACATGGTCTCTTTTGGGACCATGTACGTGGGGGCTGAAGTGGCCCAGCAGTATATTCTGACACGAAGATTTCCAGAAAAAACTATGAACTGGGAAAGTGTGCGTAGATACGCTATCATAGGTATTGCTGGTATTGGACCCGCCTTGTTTTATTGGTATAGGATATTGGACCGGGTGGTACCCGGCAAGACGAAGAAAGATGTAGTGAAAAAAGTATTGACCGATCAATTGATAAGTTCTACTAGTTGCATCGCAATTTTTTTCACTGGTAAGTTTGATTAGTTATGCTGAATTTCAGTATTTATTTCACGAATATTTAATTAATTTGATTATAAAGTTTGGTCCTCCTTGGCCTTGCACTTACAAATTATGACTTAAAGAGTGTTTAACCTTTAAAAATACAAGGTAAAACCCGTCAAATTTTGACGAAAGAAAATGTTTAAGAAGGAACTGTTTCATTAACTTATAATAAACCTACAAAATTAGTTATAGTAAAAGATGCATTTTTATATTGGTACGTCTGACTCGTAAACAAACGATATTTATCGTCAAATTAACGAACTACTATTTCTATAAAACACAGTTGTATAAATTGTTAAAATTAAATTTTAATCGTATATGCAAGCAGTAAAAAATAATAAAGATATGTTATTATGATAAAGTTATCAATTAAGGTTCTTATGCTAGTATTCCAAAATGATAAAAAGCAAAATTTATTCAACTTTGACGCAATCATAGAATTTTTTTCCGGTGAAATCTAAACCCGGCATCATTTTCAACATATCAAAATTTACAAATGTACATTTCACATCTGTATTCACGTTTAAAAAAAATTGGCATTTTAATTTGATAATTTTGATTCAAAACTTGAAGTCTCAATAAACTGTTGATATTCTTTTACGTGTAAATCAAGTTTTGTAAATGAAGTCAAAATTTACCGGGTTTTATAACAGAAGATATTTAAATTTCTATTTTTTCCCTTTTAATGAGAAAATGGCAACATAAAGATACAGCACTTAATTTTTTCTCTTTTTTCCTTTGCTTTAAATAGAAATGGAGTACTCCTGTTGCCACGATTAGAAAAGAGGTATTAAAAGTTATAAAAAAATTAATATTTCAAAAACAAATTAAGATACAGCTTTCAAACAAATTTCATTTAAAAGTACATTTTTTTTCTACACGATGGTTTAAAAATTGAAAATATACGACATTAAGAAGTTTAAAAACTTTTATTAGCAAAAGTTGCAATACCGAAATTCATATAATATAATATAAATTAAATTGATGCCGAAATTCATTTCAAATTTGAAAGTGTTGCTATGTGCAAAATGACGTATGCGTTTCGCACAGATACGTTTGGCCTTTATAATATAGATATAAGGCGCCTTAAAAATATTTTTGGCACCTGGGATCATTTAAAAAGAAGGCCGGTCCGTGCTTTGTACTGGATATCGAACTAAATATGAAAGTTCATTGTCTTAGCGCTATTGGTATAATTTCACTTTCATACTTTTAAAAACTATGCACCGGAAATATTTTGTTTATATGTTTATTTGTAATATAATTATGCTTTTGTAAGGGTATTTTTTCATTTGATGTTACAATTCTGTTCAAAGACTTTAATTGCATCTTTCCAAATGCGACATTTTTTAATCTTTATAAAATATGAAAATAATATAAAGATTTTAGGTTAAAATTTCTTTTTGAATGTATAACAATGTCTAAAATTGTGTAAACAAGTCTAAATTGAATGCATAACTGTAAAAAACAAACACCAATATGTATGTACGGGTCAAAATGTATAAATAATATGATAAGTAATTTTTTTAATAATAATTTTATCTATCTATATATAAAAGCATGAATATAATATGTATTGAATATGCTGTAACTACAAAATGAGGAATTCGATATCAGAGTTCGATATGAAAGAGATCTGAGTTTTCGTGGTTTCCCTTGTATGATAACGAAAAATTCTTTATTCCCTTATTATTCCTTTATTATCTTAATCCCTTTAAGACCCAATCCAAACGATCGTGCTAGTTAGACATTCATTTAAATTTTTTGCTTCTTTTGAGTCGTGTGTGATAAAACAATCGTGTGTAATAAAAACCGAATCGAATGATCATTCAGATTTGCAGAAAAAGTGTATAATTTTTTATCAACAAATAGCGATTGTTGTACATGTTTTACTTTCAACCGGCATGACTAGCTCTGTTTACAAGTAAAATGGATACATCTCATCGACTCTTAGGCTATTCTCAACTGCTCTGCTCAACAAGCGAAAAACATTTTGACTTATTTACAAATTCATTTTTTAACGTAAAGATTTCAAATTGCCAAGCCTGACCATGGAAGCGATTTGGAATCTACTCTTCTTTTACATCTTTTGATTAATAAATTGCCTGTTGAGTTATAAGTTTTTTTGATCACGTAACAAGCTCTATTCCATCACACTTTGACTTTATTTTCTTCTCTAGCGTTGAAAAGTCTATTCAAATGCCCACTTTGATACTATTTTCTAAACAATCTGTTGTGTTGCAAAAAATAAATAAATAAATAAATTAAAAAAAATAACAAATATATAAAAAATAAAATAAAATAAAAATAAAGACAACGTATTTATAACAGAAAAAAAATTGTAATTTAACAAATTACAATGACTATTTGGAAAGTAATATTTTCAAAGACTATAATTTGAGACTTATAAATTATTTCTATATTAAAAAAAAATAATAACAATATAATAATTAAATGAAAGTAATAATAATAATAATTAAATGAAGTTTCAGTTTCACAATTTTCGGTACTGTAAATTTTTTAATTTCTAAACATCACACGTTTTCAATTTTTACATCGTCGTATAAAGAAAAAAAAATTACGTTTAAATGCGATTTGTTTTAAAACTGTATCTCAATTAGTTTTTGAGTTATTAATTTTTTGTAGTTTTTTTTAATACTTTTTTTTGTCATCGTGGCAACAGAAGTATTCTATTTCTAGACATTAAGCATAAACGAATCAGAAAACGAAAAAAATTAAAAAGTTGCGGAATTTAACCAATAAAAAGATTCAGATATACTTCAGATTTCCCAATTCTCTACCGAGAACAACTATTTTCCAAACATATATATATATATATATAAAGGAAAAATGAGTGCAATTAGATAGTTTTTGAACAACAACATCTGCTAGTTTCATGCATTTCTGAGCAAAACTAAATTAAACCTTTCGTCGTAAAATTGCCCTTTTGCCTTAAAGAGATATGGCAATATAATCGACCCTCGACGATGCCAGTTTTCTCAAAAGCATACAGAAAAGACATAGGATGTTTTTAAAATGACAAAAATTTTATTGTTATAATACTTATGTTTGTCCCAACATATAGCTTTTCAGTTGTATTTGTATCAGCATTTTGTTTTCGGTGCAGTACGGTTCGCAACTCAAAATTATAAATGTTCAAGGATTTCACTAATAAGAATAGCTGACAGACGTGGTAAGCAACAGAACATTGGAGAGAATTTCTGCTGTAATTAACTATCATATGATAACTTTAATAGTGGTAGGCAGCTGTTTAGAAATGCTACTAAAAAGATAGTTGTGGGTTTACAAGTTGAGTATTTTTTTCTTCTGTTGAAAAATGCTGTGTTTTTCTGTGGATTTGATTTCGAACCGTATCTTACTATTGTGTATGGGCCATTTTCACCATTCGCTTAAATTTCATGGTAACGGATTTGGCAAATAACGGATTTGACATTTCAAATAAAACTAAAAAAAAAAAAAAAAAAAAAAAAAAAAAACTGTTAAAATTAATTAGCTTGTATATTTTCTAACTTAAATAATAATTTACATACCTTCTACAACTATTTAGTAAATTTACTTAGCAGCTTACATTTCATCGCTTACAAATATGGTAACAGACTTGACATTTCAAATAAAACTATTAGAAATGAACTAGCTTGTATAATTTCTAACTTAGATAATAATACACATTCCTTCTGAAACTATTTAGCAAACAATATTTAATTACAAAAGTGCAAAAATCATTATTTTAATATTAAAATTTACGGTAACAGACTTGACTGTGAAAAAAATTCCAACCTTGATTAAAGCTTGTTCTTGCCACTTTTACATTGCTTCACAATTGAAGAGTAAAAGTGGCAAGTAGTAGTTGCATGAATAGTTTAACTGTATCGTCGAATATTTACTGCTGACTTTAGGCAGAATTCAAAACTTATTTTGACTAAAATAATAACACGGTAACGGACTTGACAAAAAGTGAGGGACAAAAGATTTCTGTTAATTTCTTAAATAAAATATCTTTTGTAATATTTTTTTTATTAATATAGAACATTAACAGTTCATATTTAAAATAATTAAACCTTTGATTTGACATAACTTTTTTAAATAAAACTTTAAATATTAATTTATGTTTGAATTCTTTGTTTTTTTTTTTTACTTTGGGACAGAATATATAAGCAAAATTTGAAAATGGCCCGTACACTTTTTGAACAATTGCATTTTTATTTCTTTTCAGGTGAGTTCATAATTTTGTAAATACGCAACGCTTATAGTTATCTTTCAGTCGGTCCGTCCATCCATCATCCGTCTGTCTGTCTGTCTGCATATAACGATACAAATATTACCCGACCGAATTATTTTGGGTTTAAAATACATAATTGTTGCACTATTTTTCTGTTTTTAAAGTCTTCTTTACTCCTTTTAAGCAATTAGAAATAATGTAGTAAAGTGTTCTATTTTTTCAACAGTTTTTCGAGTATAAAAAGCTTTAAAGTGTCAGTTTACACTCGGATAAAATCACCCAGTTAAGAATATTTCTTCGGATGCGTTATTTATCAGTGATAAACAACCCAATGTAAAAAATAATCATAATCGATAACAAAATGATTATGATTACATAATCAAAAGATTTTCATAATCGATGAACTTGACATTTCATTTCTATAGATTCGAAATTTGCAAATTTCTGAAAATAAATAAATTTATATATTTTGTTTAAGTAAAAAAATGCCTCCCCCCCCCAAAAAAAAAAAATAAATAAAAAAAAATAATAATAATTCTTTGATTTTAGAAAACGAATAAATATTTTATTAATTTTTAAAATTTGAAAAAGGAAATGCAATATTTAATTATAAAAAATATTAAAATTAGTGTAAAAAATTCAGTGCCTAAGTAAGGGTGGTGCGCTGGTACATCAGGTGCCATGTGAAATAGTCCCTTAATTGTCATCGTCAATCATCATTACCAACCATACATAGTTTTTTTCCTTGCGGGCCGCAAAGAAAAAAAAATAAAGATCAAGGGATTTTTTTTTTCTTTTAATCGTGATTTCATGAGTTTTGATAGTTTTTCTTTGGAAAAATGGATTATGTTCTTATTGCATGTTAAAAAGCGTTGAGACTTTACATACCCATCGTATTTGTAATAATCGAAGCCGTTTTTAATGTATGAAAATTTTGTTCTACTTTTCCTTACTCACATGGCTCTTCCCTCTGCCCTACTAAAAAATGACATTTACTATAAAATACTTTTGAAGCGACTTGCTGAGATTAAGTGGAATTTAATAGTATTTGTATTTATAATATAGATAATCTGAGCATAAAAAGAGCAAAAATTACATAGATAGCTTTTTTCACAATTTTAAGGTGGCTCAGGACACAAAAATCTTCAGATTTTATAAAAACTTTTATTGCATTAAAAATTTCTCTATTTTTAATGCTTAAAATGACGTTTGAATCATGTTTCTATATTGATTAGAAGAGAAAATATTAATTTTTTCGTTTCGGGTTATTTTCAAAATCTAGCTTTGGTTGATGACATGTTGAATGAACCAATGGTTGTCATGGAAATAAATCCTTGTGAAAATGCATTTTTCTTCATGATGGGTCACAATTTCTCGTATGTAAATTATCATAACTCAAGGAAGGTTAAAGATAAATGTAAACTTGAAACATGTCTTTTTTGGTTATTTTACTTTAGTTTTGATTCAGCAAATAAAAAAAAAAAAAAAAAAAAAA
The DNA here is from genome assembly GCA_964019185.1 of Maratus speculifer. Taxonomy (NCBI): domain Eukaryota; kingdom Metazoa; phylum Arthropoda; class Arachnida; order Araneae; family Salticidae; genus Maratus; species Maratus speculifer. The sequence goes on from OZ025301.1 coordinate 183,749,988, forward strand.
AAAAAAAAAAAAAAAATACTTATTTTTGAATTTTTTTTTTTTTTTTTTTTTTTTTGGATTTTTACTTTAAATATTTTTAATTAAAAAAATTAATACTTTTAAAAATGCTGGATCAAAATTAAAATTTAGGTTTTTCTGTTTATTTAAATGTAAAAAAAAAAAATAAATAAATAAATAATTGAAATTTTACAAATAATACTTTGAGTTATAACGATTTTAAATTACCCTACTTTTTTAATAAATTTCTTATTTTCCTTCTATAGTAAAAAAAAAAAAAAAAAAAAAAAAAAAAAAAAAAAAAAACTAACTTTAAAAGGAATGACTCCTGGAATGATGCTGATGTGTAAGATTTCCGGAAATAACAAATCCGAGTTTACCACTCCTTCCATGAGTCGAATAGACCAATCAGGAAAGGGCTCCGTCTATGCATCGTTGTATGGATTGCCATAAAGAGGGAAAGGTTACCATCGCCAACAATCGCCAAGTTTGTCGCCAACTTGGCGATATATCATCAAATTTGGCGACCAGAATTAGTTGTCAAAAGTGACGCCAACTTGGCGATAACTTTAATATTTCGCCAAATTTTTAATTTCTTTACAATACCAGTCGTGTGACATGATTCGAAAGGTCTGCAACTGCTTATTCATATTATGGATGTCTTGTGTGTCACCCCCCCTCTGCCCCCCAGAAAGGTACATTTTTTATTTCTTTACAACACCAGTTGTGTGACACATCATTTGAAATACCTACAACTGCTTATTCATATTATGGATCTCTTGTGTGTCAACCCCCACTCTGCTCCCCCGGGGGCGCACATTTTTAATTTTTTTACAACACCAGTTGTGTGACACATCATTTGAAATTTCTGCAACTGCTTATTCATATTATGGATGTCTTGTGTGTCATCCCCTACTCTGTCCTCCCCCAGAGGGGGCACATTTTTAATTTCTTTACAACACCACTCGTGTGACACGTCATTTGAAAGGTCTGCAACTACTTATTCATATTATGGATGTCATGTGTGTCACCCCAACACTCTGCTCACCCCAGGGGGGGAGGCACATTTTTAATTTCTTTAAAACACCAGTCGTGTGACACATCATTTGAAAGGTCTGCAACTGCTTATATATATAATGGATTTCTTGTGTGTCAACCCCTTACTCTGCTCCCAAGGGGGGGGGCACATTTTTAATTTCTTTATAACACCAGTTGTGTGACACATCATTTGAAAGATCTGCAACTGCTTATTCATATTATGGATGTCTTGTGTTCCCCCCCCTCTGTCCCCCAGAGGGAGCACATTTTTAATTTATTTACAACACCAGTCGTGTCACACATCATTTGAAAGGTCTGCAACTGCTTATTCATATTATGGATGTCTTGTGTGTCACCCCCACACTCTGCTCAATCCAGGGGGGGGGGCACATTTTTTATTTCTTTACAACACCAGTTGTGTGACACATCATTTGAAAGCTCTGCAACTGCTTATTCATATTATGGATGTCTTGTGTCTCAACCTTCCTACTCTGACCCCCCCCCTCCAGGGGAGGCATATTTTTAAATTCTTTACAACACCAGTCGTGTGACACATCATTTGAAAGCTCTGCAACTGCTTATTCATATTATGGATGTCTTGTGTGTCAACCCCCACTCTGCCCCCCAGGGGGACACATTTTTAATTTCTTTACAATACCAGTCGCGTGACACATCATTTGAAAGGTCTGCAACTGCTTATTAATACCATGGGATATTGACGAGCGCAACAAGCAGGGGTAGCCTACAATTTGGAATCGCGAAGCGATTCCTTACGTGATGGTGAAGCGAATACGCGGGGAGTTGGCGAGCGTAGCGAGCAGGGGGGCGGAGCCCCCCTAGAAAAATTAAAAAAAAAAAATATGAGAAGTTATATCACGTGATTTTGTTTACAAATAATATGGTTAACCATCACAATATGTATATATAAATAAATAAATATACATATATATATATATATATATATATACACATATACCGGGTGTCCAGTAAATAGCTGACCCATTTTGAACTTAAATAAAAAATAAACTTTTTAATAAAAATTTTAATTTTACTTAAGAAAGGTGTTATAATAAAAACAAAAGACATTGACATGTTTCGGAACCGTCAAATAAGTTCCATAATCATAATATAAATAAAATAAAATTTCAAAATATTTCACGGTCAATACAAATGACACGCGACAATGAGATATAAAAAACACCAAAAAACACGCACTCTATTGTAAAAAATTAAATTAAAAATAGACCATGATCTAAAAGAATTTCCAACCTGGTTCTTCCCATTCAAGCTCTCACGAAGAATGTATTCATTAATTCTAACCATAACTTAGGAATAATAAAAGAAACGGTATCATTGCAAACCAGATTTTTACGCGTATAAATTTCAATGGACTCTCTTATAATAGAGTTTCGACAACAATTTGTTATGAAACATAATTTACTTTTACTAAACAATATTTTTATCTCTTCATTTAAATATGTTCTTGATAAGGCAGTATTAGTACGTCCAAATTAATATCAGATTCGTAATCAGATCGACAGATTGTAAATCTATTATAAGAGAGTGCGCTGAAATTTATACGCGTAAAAATCTGGTTTGCAATGATACCGTTTCTTTTATTATTCCTAAGTTATGGTTAGAATTAATGAATACATTCTTCGTGAGAGCTTGAATGGGAAGAACCAGGTTGGAAATTCTTTTAGATCATGGTCTATTTTTAATTTAATTTTTTACAATAGAGTGCGTGTTTTTTGGTGTTTTTTATATCTCATTGTCGCGTGTCATTTGTAATAACCGTGAAATATTTTGAAATTTTATTTTTATTTATATTTTAGATCATGGTCTATATTTTAATTTAATTTTTACAATAGAGCGCGTGCTTTTTGATTTTTGTTATTTATATCTCATTGTCGCGTGTCATTTGTATTGGCCGTAAAATATTTTGAAATTTTATTTTATTTATATTATGATTATGGAACTTATTTGACGGTTCCGAAACATGTCAATGTCTTTTGCTTTTTATTATAACATTTTCTTAAGTAAAATTAAAATTTTTATTAAAATGTTTACATAAAAGGTGAATGTTTTAAAATCTGATGATTTAAAAAATCAATTGGATTTAATTAACTTTTTATCATAACAAATAAACGGTTTGAGATAATAATGCGCGGTTTGCGGTATTGTTATTAGAAAATCAATAAATTTTTAAACATGTACTTTGTTAATATTGTTCAAATTTTGGAAAAAAATATCGCGCTGGCGGTAACAGGCTGTTTGAATAGAGACATGACTCTCATAAATAAGAGATTTTCGGCTGAATCTGAATCTATATGTTGTCGAATCTGAATCTATATGCTGAATCGACTCTCGAATCAGCTTCAGAAATAGGGTACGTTGGTTGGAAAGTGATTTAAAATAATATTTATGATTGAACCATCTGTATTATACTTCACCTTTTCAGTCTTGAGACTGAGATATTATTTTAAATATTATTCTATTACGTTAACAAAGTGCATATTTTAAAATTTATTTATATTCTAATAACAATACAGCAAGCCGCGCATTTTTATCTCAAACAGTTTTTTTTGTTATTTACATTCAAAATGGGTCAGTCATTTACTGGACACCCGGTATATTCAATGTGTGTTGGACCGCCTTAAAGCAATTTTATAAATTGTTTTAATTGCAGTCTTACAAAAAGGTTTTTTTTTTTTTTTTTTTTTTTTTTTTTTTTTTTTTTTCCCAGTTTTAGGAGTTTTTGTTAATCGAAAAACATATAATTTGCGCGAACAGAAAGGAAATATTTTGATATCCCCAGATGCACAACTGTTTTAAATTGACTCTCAAGGTCGTTTCGCGTCTTTCATTTTACAAACAGGTTGTGAAAGTGTTTAGTCACAAAGCATTTATTTGTATTTCCCGTTTCATATTTCATGGGTATGTTTTTGTATAAAATATTTTGTAAACATAGTTTTTAAATATTCAAATATGTCTACAAAAATAAAACGGCATAACAAAATAAAACAGCACAAACACTATGATGATGTAATCAGTATATATTAAATAACTTTACTCATTGTGATAATTTTTTATAATTTAAAATTTTTAGGAGTATAATTTAGAAGATTTAAAATATGCTATCCATTATAAAAAAATATATAATTTTTGTTATTCCCATACCCCCGTAGAGGTCTGCATGGGCCGGGCTGGCAGAATGTTTCCGAATTTTCTAACGGGCCGGCGAAAAAATTGAAAGGGCCATACGGGCCGATAAAAAAATTTAGCGGGCCTACCGGCCCGTTATGAAGATTTATGCAGAAGCGGTAGTATCTTATACTATAATGCGAGCAAAAATAGTGTGTGTGTAAATTTTATCTCAAAAACGGCTCTAACGAATTTCGCAAAAATTTGGATTTTACTATTTTGGGCATGAGAAGACCATTGGGCTAGATCACATGTTCGAGAAAATTCGATTATTGGGTCATAGTGGGTCAGGATCAAGCTGTTTATATCTAGAGAATGGCTGGATCGATTTTATGGGAATTTTATATCCAATCGTTTTTTGGCACTAGAAAACCATTGGGCTGGGTCACATGTTCGAAGAATTTCCATTAGTGGGTCATTTTTGGGTTATTATGGGTCAAGCCATTTTTATCTAAAAAACGGCCCTAACGATTTTGATAAATTTTATATTTTATCGTTTTGGATTACAAGACTATTAATTTAGGTAACATGTTCGAGAAAATTCGGTTAGTGGGTCATTTTTGGGGTCACTGTGGGTCATGCTATTTTTATCTAGAGATTTTCTCACGCAATTTTGAGTAAAAATTGCATTTTTCTGGTAGTGGGTTTCGGGTAGAGAAAAACATTGGGCTAGGTTACACGTTCGAGAAAAAATTTTAATGGGTCATATTGGGTCATTAAGGATCTGGGTCAAGCTATTTATATTTAAAGAACGGCGTGATCGATTTTAACGAAATTTTGTATATAACAGTTTTTTGACATAGAAAACTAATGGGCTAAGTCACACGATCAAGAGATTTCAATTATAAGAGTCATTTGTGGGTCATGATGGGTCATAATGGGTCATGGTCCAGCTATATCTAAAGAACAGGTGGATCGATTTTAACGAAATTTTGTATACAAAAAAATTTTGGCACAAGAAAACTATAGGGTTAGGTTTCATGTTCGAGAAATTTCGATTACTGGGTCATAAAGGGTCTGGGTCAAGCTATTTATATTTAAAAAACGATAGGATCGATTTTAACGAAATTTTGTATACGGCATTTTTTTGGCACGATAAAACTATTGGGCTAGGTCACATGTTTGAAAAATTCAGATAAGTGTTTCTTTATTGGGTCATTATGGGTCAAACCATTTTTATCTAAACAAGTTGGAAATTGCACGTGAAGCGTAGCAAATGAGGTGCGTTCGTACGATAACGAAGTTTTAAAATATTCAGATCTTGCTGATATAGTAGAGCGTACTTTGGATACTGTATAGTGGTCGAAATCTTTGTGTTCCTGTAAATATGCAGGGAGTAATTTTTATTATACTTCATTAACGTATATCTTATTCATAAAATGTGAAGTAGTTATGTTTCCCCGTATAACATTATTTAGTGGAATACATTTGTGTGGCCCTATAATTTAATAATAAATATTCTTTGCATCACAGATTGTGCAAAATGTATTTTTTACTACAGATTTCACAGATTCATGTCAATTCTATTATGTTCAAATTAGTTTAACACCATTAAAATGCATTTGAAACTTTTATTCCCATTAATCGTAATGTAACGGAATCCTTTTGATTGTCCCTGTAATTGATCTATCCATCCGATTTTCATAAAATTTGAAATGACTCGACAAAATTATGTAAAAATTATATGTTGTAAATTTCAAACGTTTAAAATGCATTTGAAACTTTTTCCCCATTGACCGTAATGTAACGGAATATTTTTGATTGTCCCTGTAATTGATCTATGCATCCGATTTTCATAACATTTGAAATGACTCTACAAAATTATGTAAAAATTATACGTTTTAAATTTCAAACGATTAAAATGCATTTGAAACTTTTTTCCCAATTGACCGTAATGTAACGGAATCCTTTTGATTGTCCTTGTAATTGATCTATCCATCCGATTTTCATAAAATTTGAAATGACTCGACAAAATTATGTAATAATTATGTATTTTAAATTTCAAACGATTCGGTTGGGTAGTTTTTGCGTTGTTATATGCGGACGGACAGACAGACGGACAACAATAGGTGCTACGTATTTACATCATTACGAACGCACCTAAAAAAAGTCTAACGATTACCACAAACTAAAATTTTCAAATTTTGTCGACCAAATTTTGTAATCCACAGTTTTGGATTACAAGAACACCATTCGATTAAGTCACGTGTTAGAGAAAATTCGTTAGTGGATTATTTTTGGGTCATTGTGGGTCACACTAATTGTATCTAGAAAATGACTTGCTCGATTTTGACTAAATTTTGTATTCTATAGTTTTCGGACATGAGAAAATCATTGGCCTAGGTCACATGTTCGAGAAAATTCGAGTAATGGGTCATTTTGGATTATAATAGATCAGGGTAGAGCGAATTATATCTAAAAAACGGCTGGCTGAATCGATTTTAGCAAAATTTTGTATCTAAATAATGTTTTACGGCAAGAAAAAATTTTTGGACACGGTTACATGTTTGAGAGATTTTGATTATAGGGGTCATTTATGGGTCATGAAGTGTCACCATAATTTTATCTAGAAAACAGCTCTCACCATTTTGACTATACTTTGTATAATACTGTTTTCGGGCAAGAGAAAACCATTGGGCTCGGACGCATGTTTGAAAATTCGATTAATGGGTCATTTTGTTTGGGTCGTAATGTTTCAGGGTCATTCTAATTACATTGAACCAACGACTCAATCAATTTTAACTAAAATTTTAATCGAAACGTTAGAAATAGAGCGAGAATTTCATTTTATATAAAATATAATACAGAGTTTACTTTAACCGAGCATGGCTCGGTGTTCTCCGCTAGTATGAGTTATTTTCAATGAATATGACTTTAACGAAAATAACATGTAGAAATGTGCGTCACGAGCCGATACTTAATTTGACAACATCAATGCAGAAATACACGTACAGTGTATAGAGATCGGCATCGGATAGTTATATTGTGTGTAACCCGGGCTTAATATTTTTTTAGCAGACTCGTGCCGGGCCGAGATCAGGCTTGCATTATTTGTCTACATATAGACAAGCAGAGCCGGCAGTAGACGGGCAGACAACATGATTTGTAAAATTATTAATAGTGATAAAGAACTTATGTTATCGTAATCTTTGGATATATACTTCTTAGTGTTCTTAAATTCACTTCTCAACAACGCGAAAGTTTGACACATTTTCTGACTAATTTTTAACTGTAAAAGTATAAAATTGACAAGCCTGACTATTGAAGGGATTTGGAATCGAATAGCGTTTTTAATTTTGGTAAATAAAATAGTTGTGTAGTCTTGTTAAGATAAAATATATTCTTGACAAATGGTTGCAAATTTCTCTCACTTCCCATGCTGTCACTTTCGGAAATTCTATTCGGAACGATATTTTTGATAGTATTTTCTTGTAACAAAAAATGGATAAATCCATTCGATTATACAGTTTCTCAATAAAAACACTTGCTAATCTAATACGTTTTTGGAGAAAAAATGAATTATAACCTGTGTAAATGAATTATAAAAATGAATTATAAACAAATATTAAATGAAATTTAAGTTTAACAATTTTCAGTACTGTTAAGTTTTTTAATTTCTAAGCATCGCAAATTTTCAATTTTTACACCGTCGTATACAGAAAAAAATTTACTTTAAAATGCACTTGTTTGAAACCTGTATCTAAATTTGTTATAGAGTTATTAGTTTTTTTTTTTTTTTGTAGTTTTTAATACATTTTTTGTCATCGTGACAACAGAAGCATTCCATTTCTAGACATTAAGCATGGACCAATCAGAAAACGAATGAAATAAAAAACAGAAGTATTCCATTTTTGGACATTAAACATAGACCAATCAGAAAAGGAATAAAATGAAATAAGTTGCGGAATTCAACCGATAAAAACATTCAGATATACTTCAGATTTCCCAGTTCTCTACCGAGAACAACAACTATTTAACTTCAAAAAGAAAAAAAATAATAATAATGCGCTTGAATATACTATGAAACGCATTTAACCACGCTAGAAAGAGCAAATTTTATTTTAAAACAGGGGGAGTAACGACTATCACTTTAAAAATGTGAACTATTATTTACTGGTTGTGTAACAATAGGATGTATTGTATTGAAATTGCATGAGGTCTTTCGATTTTTTTAGCCGTGGGGGGGGGGGGGGGGTTATAAATCCAGGTTTTTTTTATACATTTCAAGTCTTTAGTTCTAACAATTCTATGGAAATCGTAATTTCGAATATTTTTATAATGTTATCACTTATATTACCTCTTAAATTTTGAATTTTTTAGAAATTGTTTTTAGCGAGCATTTACATTTTAGCTTCATTGACAAATTTTAAACTTCTAATCCTAATAATATCGCAGAAACTGTAGTAGAATTTTTTCCCCCTTGCACCTTTTTAAACTTCATATTGTTTTAAAACGTGGTATGTGTGAGTATTTATGTCTTGAAAGTAACATCCATATTAAATTTCAAATTTCCATCCTTAATTCCATAGAAATCGTATTTTAGAACGTTTCTGAATATTTTTTACGCTTATCCCCTTTTAAAATAAAATAACTTTTTTGAAACTGTTCATATCGATATTTACATCTTAATAGTATCTACTACACCCAATCTCTACTTATACCCTCAATAATATCACAAAAATTGCTATTTTAGAGCATTTTTTGCTCCTGCACCCCTCGAAAGTTGGTTAACCGACATAAAATATAGCACATATGTTGAAGTAGTGTTGGCGTCCACTGTTAGAACAAGTCGGAAATTGCACGTCAAACGCAGCAACTGAGGTGCGTTCCTAATATAACGAAATTTTAAAAGTATACAGATCTTGGTGTAATAGTACAGAGTATTTCGGATGCAGTATAGTATCTGAAATGTTTTGTGTGTCCCTGTAGATAGTTTCTACATTCTATTATACAAACAGTAACTTGTAGTTAACCTTAGCAATCTATATCAATTTCATAAGATGAGAAATAGCGAGTATAATTAAAATAGGCCCAAAACGATCACCCCCCCCCCATATACCACTATGTATTGGAATTGTGTGGCCCTTTAAGTGAATTACAAATATTCTTTACATCACAGATTGTACAGAATGTATATTGAAATATGTACTTCATAGATGGTTATCAGTTTTATTACGTTCGAAAGAGTGTAACATCATCAAAAATGTAACATCATCACTTGAAACTATTTTTTCCCATCGGTCGTAATTTAAAGGACTTTTTATTATCCCTGTAATTGAACTATGCATCCGATTTTCATAAAATTTTAAATGACTGGACAAAAATATGCAACAATTATGCATTTTTAATTTCAAACGATTCGGTTGGATAATTTTTGTGCTTTAGATACGGATCGATAAACAGACGGACTATACTCCTCTGCCAAAAAATAACTCATGTTGAGCCAAAATCCATTAATCTCACGATTTAAAAGTCAGCTTTATTAGAAAAATTATAATTAGGAAGTCATAATGACTAAATCCTTATTGGAGGAACCTCTGAATAATTTCATTTCATTTATAAATACTTCAATAGTTATAAAGAGATAAGGAAATTCATTTACCTCTGATTGTTTTGCAACAACCGCTCAGATCCTGATCCATCATCATCGACGGAGCACAATACCATCGCATTATTTCACAAACAAAATCTAAAGTGTAAAAAAAAAAAAAAGGTGATATTATTATTATTATTATTTTTCATTTAGTGTATTCCACAGTCATAGTGTGAACGGTGGTTGGATTAAGCACTTGATTTTTTTACTAAAAACTTTATTTTTTCTAGATTACGTTGGTTGGTTGGTTGTATTGGGTTTTATGGCGCAATGTCCCTTTAGGGTCATGCTGCGCCAAGACAAGTGTGAAATGAAAACATAAGGTTATTTAAAATCAGACAGCAATGAAATGTATGATAAAAAACAAACTAAAAGAGGAACAAAAATCATAAAAAACACTAAGTGACAAAAAAAAAAAAACAAAAAAAAAACATAGAAGTTGGTAATAAATGGTAAAATATAAACAATGAATATGATGACTGAATATGACAAAGACAAGAATAAAAATAAAAGAATGCAATGTTATGATAAAATTAAAATCAGTCAAAGGTAAAATAGGAACCTTAAAGGAGATGTAACAAGTTAAGTACTGTACAATCAACAGAGTAAGATAAACAACATAGTGTATAAAAAATTTAAATTAATTAAAACACACAGTAATAAAAACTCCATTAGGTCAATTAGGTTCAAACTCTTGTAACATTGTATTTTCATCATCGGCATCTGAGTCATAGCTATATGACTCGGATTCCATAGCCTCTTCTACATATTGTTGCAGTTCCTTAGGGTTTTTCACATTTTTCATAAACGGGCTAAGAGAAGAGTTTTTCTTTCCTTTCCCCACAGTTTTCCACTGTGGAGAAGCTGGAGTTGAGGATTTCTTCTTATTGGTTTGTGGGCAAAGTTTTTTTTGTAAATTCTGTTTTCTGAGAGTATTAGATGATGTATTTGGACTTGTAACAGCCTTGGTCCTGTCTTTCAGAGTAGATGTTTTTAGGCTTGGTGTAACATTTCGACCAGTATTAGCAAGATCAATTATTTTAACAGGTTCAGAGGATGGTAGCCGGCGTTCTAGTTGCGGATTCCGAGACCATTTGGTTGGAAGACAGATATCACTGGATTCTTTGATTGGGGTGTTTGTTGATTGTGTTTTGGCTGAATTATTTGATGACATAGACACGTCAGTCTGGGTGCTGATGTGTCTTACAGTTTTTAAAGGTTGTTTGATTAAACTTGAGTAGGAAACTCCAACTGATGGTGTTCGGGATTCAACAATTTTGCGGGCTTCCGGATATGAGAGTTTTTGGGTGATTTTAACTGCCATGATTTCTTTTTCGCGAATCCAGTTTGGACAAGAGCGGGAGTAAGCTGTATGGTCACCTTTGCAGTTAATGCAACATTCAGCGTTTTCACATGTTTTATCGTCATGGTCTACTTCTGAACATCGTGCACATGTTTTAGTGCCACGACAGTTAGTATTTGTATGTCCATAGCGCTGACATTTAAAACATCGTAGGGGGTTAGGAATATATGGTCGGACGGGGCAGCTTAGGTAAGCAGCTTTAATTCTAGTAGGTAGATTAGGGCTATTAAAAGTCAGAATTATGTGCTTTGTGGGAAGCACTTTTTCTTTCCGACGAATTGTTATACGTCTTACATCTATGACAAATTGATGTTTTAAGTTTTCCAAAAGTTTTTCTTTCGTAGAAAATAAAAGTTCTGGTTCAGATATTACTCCACGAATAGTGTTTAAAGTTTTATGCACTTGAATAGAAACAGAAAAAGGACCTATTTTAGAGCTATTTGAAAGAAGTTGTGACTGTTTGTATGAAGAGATCTCAACAAGTAAATCCCCGGATTGCAATTTCTTGAATGAATGACCATCCCCCAAAACAGACTGAAATGTTTTAGCAATAACAAATGGTGAAGTTCTTTTGAAGGAACAATCAGATTGGCTATCAAGGCGTTTGATGACAAAAAAACGTGAGAATGCAGGTTTCTGTACTGTTTGTTGCTCTCCGATTGGGAGAGAGTTAGAAGGAAATAGAGATTTTCCATCCATAATTGAAAAAATACAATTCGGACCCCGGCCGCACCACCCACTCCCGAGCCCAACAAGGAGATGCACATTCGTGCACCAGTGCTAACCAGGGTCTATACGGTCACAAGACAATCCTATGTCAGTCTCCACCCTTAACGAGATGACTAGTAATTGCTCGCTCACTTGATCCCTAAAGCCAGTGACAAAAGTCAGCTGACCAGCCGATTGGTACATACGGGACCAATATGCACCGCCCGTCTACCTGAAGCAGAGGGCAAAGCAGTGTGTTGGTTTCCCTCAACTGCCAGGATCCCCCTTTCCAGGGACACGGGTCGCCGCGCATGGCCAACACGTGGGTGGTTTACAATTCTCCATGAGTCGATATACAGGATAATATCGGCTCATACAGAATTGCCCTCACCTCCGAAAAGGAAACCACAATGAGAGTGAAACAAAGATGAAAGGAAGACAAGAGGAGTAAGAGGACATAGAAAAGAGAAAGATCACTCGAGTGCCCCGGGGTTGTGAAGCCCGTGAATACCTAAAGAAGGTATCCCCCTGGGGGGGGGGTGTGGATTATGTATGCCAGAGAATGCAAAAAGGGAGAGAAAAAACAACTCTACTCTTCGCAGAAAAAACATTGTAAGAAGTGAAAATAAGAAACGCGGTACAGGCGAAACGGCCCAAACTTCACACATCTTTTGTGACTAAAGGGTAGGTGCAGCAAGCCACAAGAATGAAGATTTGGGCAAATACATTTACACTCATATGAACAGAAATGTAAAAAAATAAAGTCACTTATAAAAGATAGTTCTAAAAAAATGAGTCTGGGTTATATGAAAGTTCCTTGTTTCGTCGATTTTGATGTGTAACAAGCTTCTCGTAAACAGTTGAATCAACTCGAGTGAAGGAGTTGTTTCTAAGCAATTTAAATCAAGATGAGTAATTTAAATAAACAGCTAATCAAGATGAATAAAATACATTAAAAAAAACTCATTCACAATCTAATGAATTACAGCTTTTTCCTGAGAAGCCAAATCCACTCTTTCGTTTTAAAAATGTAGGTGCTTATGTATTTTCAAAATCACGAACGCACCTAAAAAAAGCGAGATATAGCCTTCTAAATCTGGATATAAAATACAGTCAATCATATGAGAAAGGAACCTGCCTCTAACGGAATGCTGTTTTAAATTAAAAAAAAATTATTCCCTACGAAAGAAATATCACAGAATTACACCTGCTTAAGCAGAAAACTGTCTGAAAAAGAGTCTTTTTCCGGTCAGTTGAAATTCCGTCATAGTAGCTTTAATCATACTAAATAAAAAAAATAGTTATTAATCTTATGCGGTAGAATGTATGAAAATGTAACACTAAAGATTAGAATGAGTTCTGTTTGGAGAATTTTCTAATTGTACTTATAGTTATGTGGCTTTCCTTTCATAGGTATTATGCAATATTTACGTTTAAGACAGGATTTCTTTATAAAGAAAAGTTTTGTTTCAGCAGATTTTATTTTAAAAAAAAAAGCACAATAAAACATGTAAAAACTTAATAGAAAGAGACTGAAAAAATATTCCGTATAAGTTTCTGGGTAGGTATAATTTATAAAATATTCCTTTTGACGGAATGATAATAATTTCATTATTGTCAGTTTCTATTTTCACAAACTATACTGTATTAAGTAGTACTGGAAGAATAGGACTAACAAATATCATAGGAACTAACAAAGGGCTAAAGAATATCATAAAGCGAAAAGAAATTTTAAAGAATTTGTGCATCCTGAAAAATCAAGCTTTTTGGCGTCCCATACAGAGGTTACGCGGAATGGGTCTGAAACTCCTGAAAATATGGACATTCCTCGAACATCGGGGCACCTGGAAACACTAGTTAAAGTAAAAAGGCTTATCAGCGTTTTCTCTTTATTATTTTTGAAATCGATTCTGTAGTTCCAGAGCTTAAATCTACAAACAAAGAAACCTTTGTTGTTTGTAATATTGCTATAATTTTATTTATGTTTTTGAGGGATTCTTCATCTTTAATTTGAGATGAGTCCCTATTTTGACAGTTGAATGTATTGATGGATTCACAAAGAAGGCACAATCAACTGGTTAATCGTTGTACTTCAGTGGAGGTCAAAGCAGTTCCGCCGATTTAGAACAAGTTTCTAATTATAAGTTTGTGATCTCCGCGGTGACATCCTTTAAAATTATGCCGTATACGCATAGAGAAATTTTTTTAGTGATTGAAAATAACATATGATAGTACAATCAAGTATTAGAAATTGTGTTCTAAAATCCAAACTGGCTACTTTTTGGCTCATTTTTAGGCGCGTTTGTAAATATGTAAATACATAGCACCTATAGTCGCCGTTTAGTCCGCATATAATAAGAGCAAAAAACCCCCAATTGAATCGTTTAAAATTTAAAATATATAATTTTTGTATAATTTTGTTGAGTCATTTCAAATTTTATAAAAATTGGATTCATAGTTCAGTTAGAGGGACACTCGAAAAATTCCGTCACATTACGACCAATGGGAAAAAATCTTTCAAGTGCATTTTAATTATGTTACATATAATAAAATTGATATGCGTGGATGAAGTACATACTATAATACACATTCTGTACAATCTGGGGTGCAAAGAATATTTGTTATTAATTTACAGGGCCACACAAAAGTATTCCATTGCATAATGGTGTAGTGGGAAACACTGTTTGTGGTGCATTTTAATTATATTAAACTATTTTACATTTTATGAATTGATATTCATTGTTGAGGGATTACTGCAGTTTACTTCTTGTATAATAGAAAGCAGAGTATTTATAGGGACACACAAAAGATTTCGGCTGCTATAATGTATCCGAAGTACTATATACTACACCCTGTCTCAAAAGTTTAGACAATCAATAAAACTTTCATTAACATAAAAAGCAATAAGGTACAACTAAAATTCATGAGATAGGTAATAAATTACAGCTATTTTTCTGATATACACATATAAATAATGATCAAAGGTTTAAAATATTAAAATATACATTAAACTATATAATAATGCGTCTCACAAAAGTATAGGCAATTGATTTTTTTTTTTTTTTTTTTTTTTTTTTTTTAGTTTTACATTTATAAAAGTAACTAAAAACTTAATTTTAGCATTGAATTGTATTGCAACTATACTTTATAACATCAAATACATGCTGTTCTATTGAGTAGACTAAGGATTGCATAACAGAAGGAGATATTCCATACCAAATTTTGTCAGTTGTCAGTTATGGATCTATATTGCTTTCTATTTTTATATATTATAATAGATAAGATCCCCCATATGTTCTCCGTGGGATTTAAATCAAGACTATGTGATGGCTAGTATAATAATGTTCTACTGTTTTGCCTAAACCATGTTTTCGCTAATGTGGAGGTATGGATGAAAGCCCCATCTTGTTGGAAAACACATTCCTGTCTTGCTAGCAAATACATAATTGGCAGTGAATTGGAACGTAAAATATCCTGAAAATCCTCTGATTTCATTATTCTGCCCTTAAATTCTAGAAATGTTTGACCGTTGAAAAAAAACCCTTCCCAAGTCATTGCGTATATCTTCCGCTTTGTTGCCTGCGAAATCAAAATTCTTGGGTACTTTTCGTAGATCACACCAGTAAAACTTATAACTATCAGGACCGTCTAAATTCCATTTATTTTCATCACTGAAGATGACAGAAATCCATTTTTTACCGTATAACACATGATTTCTTGCGCACTTTCGATGTGCATCTTTAAAACTATACTTTTAAGTAACGTTCTGTTTTCATTCTTTTGTAAACAATATTTATTGAAGCTTTAATTCTTCTGTGTCTCGTACTTTTAGAAATTCTGGGAATTGATCCATATAAATATAGCAAACAATATTTCAATTAAAGGGCAAAATTATTCTATGCATTTACAGAAGCAATCGAAAACAGAAATATTTTATTTTTAAACAAAAATGTAAAAGAAAAAAAAGGGTAATACTGTTAAATGTGTTTATACTTATGGGACAGCACATTTTTATATAATTCAATGTATATTTAATAATTTGAAACCTTCGATCATAATTTATATGTGTATATCAGCAAACCTGTTTTTATTTATTACCTATTTCACGAATTTTAATTACACCTTATTACATTTTATGTTAATGCAAATTTTATTGATTGTCTAAACTTTTGGGGCAGGGTGTATTACTCGAAGATCTGATTATTTTTAAAGACTTCGTTATTGTACGAGCGTTCCATATTTGTTGCGTTTGATATGCAATTTCCGATGTATTTAATTAATTTTTTTTCTCGAAAGCATATCAAATTTGCAGGTGCTCGTATTAAAAATCTGTGTAATAGAATTGTTATTTATTTTTTTTTTCCGTTTTTGATAAAGAAAAATGTTTGAGAATTTGAGATGTTTGAGTTGTCAAAGTTGGCGTTATGACACAGGAAATGGGAAGAAAATACCACCCCAAGATAAAATCGTTTGTAATTCTAGATGCAATTCTTTTATTGGAAAATTCTAAAACCCTTCGATTACAAATCACCAGTAATTATGCCTGACAATGTCATTGTTTTAAGTTTACAAATGAGTCAGAAAGTTTCGCATTGTTAAGTAGGAAAAATATTTTTTCGAGAAATGTCTTAAACCATAAACGGAAAGGGGAAGGGAGTGAAGGGAGAAAAAGATAAACAAATTTTCAATTAAGTATCCTTTAAAAACAGTTTGATATGAATGTTACTTACTTTTTTTCTGTCATTGATGTATGCTAAAGAAAAGTTATCGTGGCCATTTTCAATTAAGTATCCTTTAAAAACAGTTTGATATGAATGTTACTTACTTTTTTTCTGTCATTGTTGTATGCTAAAGAAAAGTTATCGTGGCCATTTTCAATTAAGTATCCTTTAAAAACAGTTTGGTATGAATGTTACTTACTTTTTTTCTGTCATTGTTGTATGCAGTATGCTAAAGAAAAGTTATCGTGGCCATTTTCAATTAAGTATCCTTTAAAAATAGTTTGATATGAATGTTACTTACTTTTTTTTTGTCATTGTTGTATGCTAAGGAAAAGTTATCGTGGCCATTTTCAATTAAGTATCCTTTAAAAACAGTTTGATATGAATGTTACTTATTTTTTTTCTGTCATTGTTGTATGCTAAAGAAAAGTTATCGTGGCCATTTTCAATTAAGTATCCTTTAAAAACAGTTTAATATGAATGTTACTTTTTTTCTGTCATTGTTGTGTGCTAAAGAAAATTTATCGTGGCCGCAATTTTATGTAATTTATTCTGAAACATTTTATGATTTCTTTTTTCTTTTTTTCAATTTCAGGTATGAGCATTTTAGAAGGAAAACAAGATATATTTGCCGAATTGAAGGCGAAATTTATTCCAACGTACACAGTAAGTACTTAATTATTATTTTTAAAAATTTCTTTCGATTGTAAAATTTTTTTTTTTTTTTTTTTCATATAGTAAATGAAAAATGAATAAACTTCTCAGGATATAAATTTTATATACAGGGTGATTCACTATTTCAAGTATAAACTTTAAAAATTGGTACAGCACTCAAAAACTTTTTTTTTTTTTTTTTTTTTTTGGTATTGGAAAGTTGAGTCGCAATCAACTTATTCAGTCGTATAAAAGCAGGGCGTCACACTACAAGTCAGACTCAAGTTTTTGTTCACAATTTTAACGGTTATGAAGTTATTTTACAGATATATTTCACGGATTTATTTTATTTTGTGTGAAGTATGATAAATGTCACGGGAAGTTTGCTGTAATGATGTCAACGACTCATATGTACTGTGAGATAGATTCAGAATTACGAAGTGTCTATGTTAGTGTTATTTGGATTATCGTAGTTTATCGTAGCTATTTCTAGATATTATCGGAGCGTTATCACATTTTATAGAAAGTAAAGCATGTCCATTGAAAATATTGTTAAAATATCTTTATTACTGTTAAAGTTGTGAACGCAAACTTGGATTGGAGTTTCAGTGAGATATGCGCTGTATTAATTACTGAGAATGTTCATTGCCATTCAGCTTTCTATAGAAAACATGCTTGTTTAATGAGATGCAGTGAGATATGCGCTGTATTAAAGACTGAATATGTGCATTGCAATTCAGTTTTCCCTTAGAAAACATGCTTGTTTTAATGAGCTGCTTCATCACTCAAAGATTATACACGTAGTAACGAAATCTCCATGTTATATTTTTGAGCTTTAAGTATCTAACATGACTGTGTTACATTTTGGTTAGATGGATTTGTTCTTGTAATATTGTTGTTTTAATGCATTGGAATCAGCTGTATCTTTTGTCTAAAAAGTCTTCGAAATTGTTAAATAAAACAACAACAACAATAATCTTTTTCATTTTTTTTTTTGGGGGGGGGGGGGGATTTTTATAGTAGATCTCATTGAATTTAATACTCGTACAACTATACCAATGCAGGATACGATCTTCTATACTTTTAGGCAAGTAGATTATGTGTATGTCCTTTAGCTACTTTTGAGAATTTAATTTTACGGTTTCAATTGATACAAAACATTTTCCTTGAAATAGTAATTTTATCTTCCTGAACTGGAAAATGTCATACCATGCGTACAACCCCTGGTTATAAATTGGGTTTTTGGCCAAAAATTTGCAGAACAGTAGGAGTCGTTGAACTTCGATCAGAACGAGGCAAATCAACAACTACTTTTAAACCCTACTTGCATACTTTATGCTTTTCATATGACAGTGTTTTTGGCATGCATAATTCATTGTAAATCATCTGCAAAATTATTCGGCTTGCTAAATTTTGTTTGAAACATAAAAGTTAACGTAAACTCTTTGTTGAATTAATTTTTCCATTCTAAAAATAACAGAAAACTTTAAAATGTGTGTAAAAAAAGAAAAAAAAACAACCAACCAACCAAACAACAACAACAAAAACAGATGCTGTCAACACACCACAGATGGAGCTCTCGCATTGTCGGCACTGTGCTCCCAAATGAATGGGAAAAAAATTCTTGTGATTTTGTTAAGGGCATTTTTTAAATGATAAATACTTTTTACACAAAAGGTGTAACGTGTTGGGGCACACGTTGGATGTCATTTGTGACGTGGCTGGTGGTATGTTCGTTGAATGCAGACATAATTCTAAGTATAACATAAAACAACTACTTCCGACCGATAAAACGAACTTTGCGAACTACTGCCGCCTCACCACACACTAGCTGACTTCTTTCTTCTCACCACACAACACATTCCAACTCACAGCTTTTATACATTGCAAACTGAAGACGGCGCTATAAATTTGCATGTTTCTCCTAACCGCAACGAACTGTAGATTCGAGGGCGACACACACACTCTGGAAAGTTAAAGTTCAATAAAGGATAGATGCCGCTTCCGCGCCTCACATGTTAGAACATTGACGTCACGATCTCACTAAAATCCTAGAGTGCCATTATCACAAAGGACACTCCCTCACAAAGGTAAGTTAATTGTTAAGGCTGTTAAAACCATTATTTTTTTCTCTCTTTTCCTTCCCTTCACATGATGTGATAATTGAGGCAGTCTCATTTCTCTTTAGAGTTAGATAAAACATCCATTTTATTAGCTAAAAAAAGTATGTAGGTTTATAAATCAATAATTTGTGTCAATTATTAGTATAAACAGTACTCGTATAATTTAAGTTGTTTATCATTAAAAATTATATTGAATCTTAATTATTGTAGGTTAAATATTTTATCAAAAAATTGATTTTGAAACTTCATCAAAACAGATAAAAATGTTAAAAATAGTATATGTTTATTGATGAAATGGTAGAAATTATATTGAATTTTGAATTTGTGCTAAATTTCATTTGTGCATGATATCTGAGATACATTTAGTTAATATTAAGTAATAAGTTATAAATGAAAAATATTATCTATGCCGTATTTCAAAGACATTTTTCACTCTCATTTCATATCTAAAATGTCTCGTATTTGGGAAAAAAGAACAGATAGACAGTCGAAGTTTTTATTACAAGTTAAAACTGCAGTAAAAGAGGTAATTAGCAACGTTGAGATACAATAGCCATATTATAAGATTATTTACACAAATATAATTACATATAAGATTATAAATATAAATTTTAATTAGGTAACATTGAATATATGGAGGAACATGTTTGTGTCTCATCCTTCCCTATTTGTGTCCCATTCATCCCTGCTAAGGGAATGACTGGGGCAGATAGGAATCCTTTTTTTTAAATATTTTACTGCATACTAATAATCTACACCAAATTTTGTGTATAGATGTGAAATGTCTAATGTATGAAATGTGTGATATTGATAGTATTGGTATTGTGAAAATGTCCCATTTATCCCCCATTTTCCTGCTCATTTTTTGTTTTAAAAACTTTCAAATGTTTTCGTAATACATTCATATTAATATTTTAAAAATCACACGTTTTTAATTGTGTTACAAACGATTATGTATTACGATATGATAGACTTCTAACATTTTCTATAAATACGAGGGGGAGTCTGATAATAAGTTTTCCCTGGCGACTGGGGCAGAGGTTTGTATGAAAGACAAAACATGTAATGAAACATTAAAGATAAGCCGTAAATTTATTTTTCTATATAAGTGCCAAGGGAATTGAGGCATTTGCTATATACCATTATAAGCTTCAAAAAGGCCTGCAGGAAAAAAAATCCGGACTTTGCTTACGAAAGAAGCAATGAACCACTTGTGTGATTTCGCCATTGCTTCGAAATCTGTTGTCAAACATTGTTTTAGTCTATAGTGGCTGTGCATGCCCGTCCAGGTCTCGGTCTGTCCAACATTTGATGATGCCTATCTGCGGAAGTCTATAGACTTCCCATATATATGCCAGATGTGGTGTCAAAACACAAGGTGCGGAGATAGTGCCGTCAATTCAGTGAGGAGTATCGTCAAGTGTTGGACAGACTGGGACCTGGATGGACGTGCACGGCCATTACTGACTAAAGCAATGATTGACTACAGCTTTGGAAGCAAGTCGAAATTACACAAGCGATTTAACGCTTCTTTCGTATGCAAAGCCCTGATTTTTTTCCCTAGAGGTTTTTTTTAAGCTTATAAAGGTGAATGGCAAATGTCTCAACTCATTTGGCACTTATGTAGAAACGTAAAGTTACGCCTTATCTTTAATGTTTCATTATATGTTTTGTCTTTCATACGCACCTCTGTCCACAGTCGGCTGAGGAAATTTTTTTTTAGACTCTCCCTCGTACATAGAAAGCATTAAATGTATAGTACTAACTCTAGGTTAAAATCATTCAACCAAGATTCTCAATCATCAATTCACACATTTTTTAAAAAGATTAGTGGAAGAAATAAGTGCTTTTTCACTGGAAATTTTGTGCAGAGGTTTGTCCATGTATCATTGTAAAATTTTATTCTGTGTATCATAAAAAAAAAACTTTTAATATTTGTAAAATGCACAATTCGCTTGTAATTTTCATTAATAAATGTTTTTTTGTGAGCAATAATTTATTAATTTTAAAGTTACATTTCATTTTCAATATTCACATGTAAATACGCATATAATTGAAATATACTGTTCGAATATATTATTCTTCAAGATTTCTTAAATTTTGGCAAGGGTAAATAAAAAAAATCTCTGGCTACAGCTCATATTCAAAATATTAGAATAATTACCTTTTTTTTAGAAACTGAAAATATCGTTTGGTAATTTAATGTCTTTTAATGAAAATATGCAAACGATATTTTTATTAAGAACTTATTGTTGATTAAACTTACTTGTTATCTTAAATTTAATATCATTTTTGAAAAGATTAATTGCAAAAAAAATTATTTTGAAAAGTCAAAATATTAGAATATTTATTCAAGTGGTTCAAAATATTAGAATATTTCACATTAATTCTCCTTTAATTATTACTAATTCTTAACTGGTGGCATCATTGATTAAATTCAAACTATTTTATTTAAAATCAGTATTCTTTTTTGCAGTTTGTTTCTTTTTCGTCTTAAAATGGGCCATATGAGTGATATTCCTGAATCTACTAAACTTCGTATGGTTGATTTGTATCGGCACGGTAAAAATCAATGTTTTATAGCGAGTTATTTACATTGTTCGCAATCGAGCGTTAGTAAAATACTAACACAATATTCAAAAATTGGAAAACTTCAAAATAATCGCCGAAATGGTGGCCGAAAACCAAAAACATCTGCTAGAGATGACAGGAAACTGAAGCGTATAGTTAAGAAAAACCGTTTTAAAAGTGTGCGATTCTTGCACCGAAAATGGAAAGAAGAAGGAGTTGAAGTTTCTACATCGACAACATTAAGACGTCTCCATAAATTTAAATTTGAATCTCGTGTACCGAAAACAAAACCTCTCATGACTGCAAGACAAAAGCGTATAAGATTGAATTGGTGTAAATCAAGACGTTTATGGAGCAATGAAGATTGGAAAAATATATTATTTAGTGATGAAAGTATGTTTTGTGTTTCATATGGTAATCAAGGTATTCGAGTTTGGAGAATGAAGCAAGAAGCATTTGATAAAGAATGCCTTAAACGTTCCGTAAAATTTGCTGCTAGTGTCATGGTTTGGGGTTCTATGAGTGCAGAAGGACCTGGAAAGTTATGCATCGTCTACGAAAAGGTTAACTCTCTGATATATCAAGAAATTTTAGAATATTACATGATTCCATCATCAGAAGATTTATTTGAAGATGATTTCATCTTTCAACAAGATTTAGCGTCTCCGCATACCTCGGTGTCAACTAAGAATTGGTTCCGCCAACGCAACATTAAGGTACTTCCTTGGCCACCAAATTCACCAGATCTTAATCCCATCGAAAACTTATGGTGTATAATGAAGAAAAAACTTCAAGAAAATCCTCCTTCAAGTAAAACTGAGTTAGTGGCACGTATAAAGTCTATTTGGGCTAATATTGATAGAAATGTTTGTAAACACCTTGTATATAGTATGCAAGATCGATTGTACGCTGTTATGAAAGCTAAAGGGGATGCTACAAAATATTAACTACCATTTACTTCATATTCATAAGGTAATATTGTTGCGTGAAATAAAATATTCTAATATTTTGAACCAATCTAAATTTTATTCTAATATTCTGGTGTGTTTAAGGAAGCTGTATACCTAATTTATTGTGCTGTATTTTATATTTTATAAATGTTAAAATCTTATCTAAACATTGCAGATTTAATTTATAAGAAATTTAATTGCATTTACTTAGTATAAAAAATAAATAAATGACAAATAATTTTTTCTTATTACTTTTTCTCAATTATTCTAATATTTTGAATATGAGCTGTATTTGAAAGGCATCAATTCGTTATTCAAACAATGAATATTTTTTATAAAAACATGAAAAAAAAAAACCTTTAAAAAATAGTCCAAGGAAAAAAATTATTGCGAAAACTGGGTATCGAAATCTAGTAATTTATTTGACTGCAAAATTTTTAAAAATTTCTACGCATATAGTTTTTCTTACTATAAAACTTACTTATAATTGAACTATCTTGTTTTGAATATAGCATAGCTCGTAAAATAATTTTCTTATTTAAAAATCGCTTGCTTCAGCATATTTATCTATAAAATTCCAAGTTTTCTAAACTTTATTTTTTAGACGCTATAGTTTTTGCAATATTAAATGAGAAAATTAAGAGGTTATGATCGATTTAAAAAACAGCAGAAGTAGAGCTCATTTCTTTTCTCTTTCTTTCTTTCTTTCTTTAAGAATAGAGATATATTTTGCCAGTTAAATTAAATTTCAAAATTTTAAGAGTTATAAGAAAGATATATATCTGTTTACGGCTATTTCAGAACGCAATTCATCATATTCTCCCATTCTCAGGATAGGAAATATAAACTTTATGCAGACATTACATCTAATCAGATTTTAGTATATATGGGACTTTAGAGATTAAATAAACAACTTAATTTTTTTATACATTTGCGGGTGAAAATCAAAGTCATTGTGGAATAAAGTTTTACGAGAAACATTTTCACATAAAAAAATATCTGGCAATTCATTTACGATTTTAGTAAAAAAGAGATTGTCTCCGTATTAGATTTTATACACTGTCATTCACTGAATGAAGGTCGTTAACTAAAGACGGAAGTACAAATGGGTATTGATTCATTTATTGCTTTTAGAAATGGTTTGGGCGGTGTAGATGTCATAATGTCAATCAAATGGCTTCTCATAATATACTTTTCAGTAGAAATGTTGTGAATACAGATAGTTTATTTTAACAGTTTTCAAAATGTTTTTATTCTAATTATAGTTTTTTTTTTTTAAACTGTATTTAACAGAGTTAAAGATTGTTTTTTAAATTTCGGTCATTTTGTCTGTCTGTTCACTCTCTAACTGTCATAAATTTGTTTGATTTAGTATGAAATGGGATAGATCCAGGATTCGTAAGCATAAAGAATTAAAAAAATATGTAAATAAATAAATAAATAAATAAAAATAAAATAAAATAAAAATAATAGTAACAATAATAAAATACAATAAATAAATAAATAAAATAAAAAAATTCTTAAAAAATTGCATTTTCACAGTTTTTATTAGCACTTTCCTATAAAGTTGAAAAGTGCTTATGCATTCGGTTTGTCTGGCCGTCTGACCGTCTGTCCGCGCTCTAACTCACGTAATATACTCGGATTGCCATGAAATTTTAGGACGTTATCTAGACACACGGCAGTGTGTCAGCCAAGTTCACAAAGTAAAAGGCGACACACCGGCCGTGGGTTATATTACCCGAACCATTTCGAACCACTTTTGACCCCTCAATAACTTAAATTCTATTTGACCTACACACTTGCAATTTTTTGTGTCGTGTAAGACCATCTTCTAATTTCCGAATCTAAAATTTAAAAAAAAAAAAATCTTTTACCGATGACGAGAAATTGACGCCTGAAAACCACTGTTTTTACCACTGACTCACTGACTCACTCACTCACTCATAGAAATGTTTGACTACTTCCACGTGACTTAGGAAGTTGAAATTTGGTGTGAAGGTAGGTTATTGGATCTATAAATAGGAAAAAATCAGAAATCACCATTAATTAAACATTAATGGTTGATTAGAGGATAAATTATTGGATTACAATGGAAGCTTATGAGAATTTCACAAAATACCAGTAATAGTGCCAAGTTGGCGTCACTTTTGGCGAGTATCAGGGTTAATCTCTGAAACTACCGAACCGATTTCAAATGTAATGGTACCAAAATGATGGTATTCGCCCCGGTTCAAACATAGACTATATCTTATGTCTGTGCCACTAACCAAAAGAGGGTTCAGAAGCGAAAAACATTCTAAAAATGTGATTTTTGTTTTACTGAAGGGCCTAGAAGCACAAAATTTGGCATGTTAATTATTTATAAGATGTAAATGATCACTAATGACATTTGCTAAAAAAATATCAAATTTAAATGGGTGAAAATCCGCGAAGAGCGTTCTAAAAAAGTTCGAAATACCAATTTTAAAACAATCTCAGCAAACAACAAACCTATCTTAAAAGTAATGATATCAAAATAAAAATGATGATGACAGTCTTTGCACCAACATAAGATATATCTTATGTCGATTACACTAACCCAAAGGAGGTAAAAGAGCATAAAAACATTCTAAAAATGCGATGTCTGTATATTAAGGGACTAGACTGGAAACATAAAGTTTGGCATTTTAGAGTTATTTCGCGAAATATCAGAAATAGTGCCAAGTTGGCGACACTTTTGGCAAGTATCGGGGCTAATCTCTGAAACCACCGAACCGATTTCAAAATTAATGATACCAAAATGATGGTATTCGCCCCGGTTCAAACATAGGCTATATTTTATGCGTATACAATTAACCAAAAGAGGGTGAAGAAGCAAAAAAATTCTAAAAATGCAACTTTTGTGTTACTGAAGAACCTAGAACTATAAGATTTGGCATGTTAATTATTTATAAGATATAAATGATCTCTAAGGGCATTTGATAAAAAATACGGAATTAAAAAGGGGTGAAAATGTGCGAAAATGTGCGAAAAGCGTTCTAAAAATGTTCTAAATTGGGATTTTTAAGCAATTTCAGCAAACAACAAACGATCTTAAAAGTAATGATATCAAAATGATGGTGATAGTCCTTGCTCCAATATAGGCTATATCTTATGTCGATTCCACTAACCCAAAGGGGGTAAAATAGAAAACTAGTCGTTGGGGGCCACCGTAATACTTAACCATCATGGATATGTATATGAAAATAAAACATGTGAAAACTATTTATACAATGCATTGCAATTCATAAACAAAATTTAAATATTGTTAATATACATGGTAATGCTCTATTAAAGAACTGATGATTACCGATTTCGACAAATTATATAAAACGCCAAACTACTCAAGTAGTACCGAACTGCTTAAAACAGGATTAAAAATATCTCAGCAACTAATAATCCGATCGACTTCGTTCTATATGCAAAATGTGTGATATTTTATTGCCTTTTACGTCCATTCCTTAGAACCAAAAAAATCGAAAATTTTTATGTACCTTTCATCAGAACGAAATTTTCGAGAATCCGAAAAAAATAGTTCCGGATAATCGAGGTTGCTGATATTAAATAGGTTTCGTCCCATTCTTACATACTAACTACATACAAAATTTCAAGTCTCTATCTCAATTCGTTCGGGAGATAGAGCGTTTACAGACAGACAGACAGACGGACGGCAAAATTTTGTTTCTAAAAATATGTTTTTCGGAATCTCCACTATCTAAAACGTGTAAATCCGTCAAAATTTTTTTTTCGATTTTCAAAACAATTGCAAGACCTACCCTATACTAGGTATGATGGGTAAGTAAAAGCGTTCTAAAAATGCGATGTCTGTATGTTAAGGGCCTAAAAACATAAAATTTGGCATGTTCATTAATTATAAGATATAAATGATCACTAAGAACATTTGTTAACAAATACAAAATTTAAAAGGGGTAAAAATGCGCGAAAAGCGTTCTAAAAACTTTCTAAATAGCAATATTTAAGCAATCTTGGGTAGTTAGCGAACCGATTTAAAGAAAAAAAAAAGATGCCAAAATGATGGCGACAGTCCTTGCTCTAACAAAATTATTGGATACATTACCAGATTACAATGGGAATCTATGGGAATTTGGCAAAATACCAGAAATAGAGCCATGTTAGTATGACTTTTGGTGCGTAATTTTTGTCGTCAATATAGCGATATTTCGCCAAGTTGGCTACAAACATTTTTGGTCGACGAAATAATCAAGTAGTACCCAATCAGGTAAAAGAAACATCCTTATTAGTGGAATTTAAAGGAACATAAGCAGTCCTAATGTTAAATTTTTTAATTTGACTGAAAAAAACAGTGAATAAATGCAGGAAAAAGCTGAAATTAATATTAAATAAAACTAATTTAACCTACTTATTTGAAAAAGGAAACAAATACCTACTTATTTGACAAAAAATAATGATATCCTATCAAAAACATGAATGTGAAAAAATGCCAAGTTCGTTAAAGGTTTCGCTCATAAAAGAAGTGATTTGACAAAAAATAATGATATCCTGTCAAAAACATGAATGTGAAAGAATGCCAAGTTCGTTAAAGGTTTCGCTAATAAAAGAAGTGAGATGTAACTGCAAACCAAGTTCTTTTGGAGCTCCTTAAATCATAACTCCTGTCATGCATAATATTATTCAATTGCTTAAAATGATTTGTTAAGTTACTTGTTATTCAATAGAGGGACTTGGCAAGTTTTCAGTTACCAACTTTAATCTTTAAGTCGGAGTACAATTTAATCTAGAATCTGATTAACAAAGATCTAGTCAATCGAGTATTCGAATAAGTATATTGAAGTTAAGGTACTGATAAATTAAGGAAGGGATCAACTTTAATTTCTGATCAACTAAATAGAAAAAATTGAATAAGAGAAAACTTGCTAAGTCGCTCTATTGAATAACAAGTAACATAACAAATCATTTTAAGCAATTGAATAATATTATGCATGACAGGAGTTATGATTTAAGGAGCTCCGAAAGAACTTGGTTTGCAGTTACATCTCACTTCTTTTATTAGCGAAACCTTTAACGAACTTGGCATTCTTTCACATTCATGTTTTTGACAGGATTGACGTTTACCCTAGCACAAATCCTATTGAAAATGAAGGTTTTACCATAATTAGTTTATCTTACAGGGAGAGTCAAAAGTTTCCCATTACATTACGACCTATGGAGAAAAATCGTTTCAAAGGAATTTTAAAGGTGTTATACCCTGTCAAACATATTAGAATTTATATTCATTTACGAGGTGCATTAAAATATGCGGTGAAAATACAGCTATTATTCATTTACAGGGCCACACAAAAGAATTTCATTAGATAATGGTAAAAGGGGGAATCGTGTGTGACATATTTTATATATATTAAACTGTTTCATGTATAATAAAATTGATGTATTCACTGTGGCCCAATATGAAGTACATAGCATTTACAGGGACACACAAAAGATTTCAAATGGTACATTCTTTCCGAAGTACTGTATATGTATCCGATGATGGCCGATGGATAGATGAAATGCATTTTAATTATGATATGCGTGTATAAGTTTCACATTATATGGTGTGTATAAATGCTATAGTTAATATACAGGGCTACCAAAAGAGCTCACCAACGTTACTGAATATGAGCGTAAATTACTTAAAGGTGGTTCTTAAATAAGCTATGCATTTTTACGCTGAACTGCATTAAATTTACTTAGAAATGTTTGCAGAATATAGATAAAATGATATACAGGGCCACGCAAAGAATTGGTACATGGACGCCTATGAATGATAAATTATGAGAATGTGATTTCAGTTGTTTTAAGAGTGTTTTAGTTTAAAATAAATTTTAGCTTAACACTGATGTGTAATAAAGGTACCAGCCAGGTAAACTACAAGGCTGAACAAAGTATTCAAGTATGGTTCCATCTATTAATATAAATTGCTGAAAGAGAAATTTCAAGCTACTAGGCATTTTCTTGCTAAACTAAATTTTCTCATTATATACTATGTATATTAATTGACAGATCAAATACAGGGCTGTTCAATAGTACTGGAATACACATTTGGCTATATTTGGCTTTATACCCTTATTTCCCTAAATAACGAAGTTTTGTTAAAGATTTCATGAAGCATTGGAAAGTGCTTCATAATCTATGCTTAACGCATGATTTTTCTTACTTGTTAAAAGTTAATTTGATGATGTTTTCTCTATAAATTTTAATACATAGCAAATTATAACTATCAGGGTCCATACTAAACAAAGTCAAAAACCAAGGAATCGTTTGGGTATAAACAGATTGTTTACATGCATTTATATCATTTATGCAGTGTGATTTTGATTATTATTTTTTTAAATTTGCTTTTTCATCTGTATCATCTGCATTGTAAGAGAATTTTTAATACACATATTGCAAAATACAGTGGACTCTCTCTATCTGAACACTCTCTAATGTGAACACCCCGGTATTATGAACACATTCTGACGGTCTTGGCGAAACTCGATAGACTTAACAAAAGATGAACTCTCTGTATTCTGAACACCCTCTAATCCGAACACCCTACTATTATGAACGTTACTTTTTGTCCCCATTTCTACTCCATCTCTCTGTATACTGAACGTAATCTGAATTCAAATTCTGATCATGGAAATTCGGAGAAACTGTTACAAATGAATAAAATGTTCAACAAACTTGTTTAAAAAATAAACAGAAAAAATCACTGCTAGATTGTAAGTAGATATTTGAAATTGCAATTTGTTTGAATACTTCAATTTGTTAGATACAAACTTCAGTTAAATGTTAGAGCATTCTGTTGTCACATTCTTGTCAGCCCTGCTGGGCCCCACCAGTGGCCGAGAGGTTCTGACCTCAAACTGGTAGACGGTAGGTGCTGGGTTCGAACCCAATCGCGACCGTCGGCCTAACCGTTCGGAGTTTTCCGTGGTTTTCTTCGAACCTTGCGTAAATACGGGTTAGGTTCCCTTAGAAAGATCCCCACGGAGGGCATCCCACCCCTTAGGGCCTATATCCCATAGTGTAGATAATTGGCCGACATACATACATACAACAACAACAACAACAGCCCTGCTGTAACAGCAGCCATTTTATGACTTTTTTTATTATAAAATGTAAAAATTTAGTTTTTGATTAGTTGGAGACAAATGCGGTAAGTTAAAATAATCCACTTCCATCATCCTTATTTAAAATAATAGTTGTATGTAAAATATTTTTAATAACAGTTTAAGCATGATATTTCAAAGATTAATTTTTGAATTCTAGACTGAATTTGGAATTTCGGACTGATTTCTTCGATTGATCAACTACTGAGATAATGGCAATTAAAGAAACTGTTTGCTTATAATTTTGTTGTTGTTTAATTTCAGCAGATTTCATTTTTGTCCTTGATAGGGCATTCATTAACCCTTTAAGTGGCCTAACTGGATTTTTCCGTCACATAGTTTTTGGATTCAAAGATTTATTTAACTCAAAATCGATATTAACGCTAATTTTTTGAACTGCATACGATAAATAAATATCTAAGATTATCAAATACAAATTTCCATATCAATACTTTCCGTAGCTTTTATTTTATGAATTGTTAAACTTGTATATAAAATTCTGTAGAACGATTAAAGGGTTAAGGATTGTAGAAATCATGTTAGTTTACTTTTAAATCTTAAAAGAAAGGAAATATAATAAAACCCCCATAGAACCGACCTTAGTTGATCAACTATTGGCTCGGTCACCCTACATAGTAGTAGTAGTAATGCATTTCTAATCCCCCTCTATACTGAACACCCCCATAATCTGAAAATTTTTGGTCGGTCCCATGAGTGTTCAGAATAGAGGGAGTCCACTGTATAATTAACATGAAAATTTGTCAAAATTTCCGCTAAGATTTTTGCACAAATATGTATATAAAATAATTTTAAAACTTATCTGTTACAGACTTTTTTAATTTAGTAATGAAATTAATTTTAATAATAATAAATTTGAAATAAAAGTGTAGTAGTTTGAAAAATTTATATGTATAATATAAATTCGTTTGAGATTTACAGTACAGATGGCAGCACTAAATTGTACGTAGTCATATTATGGAAGCAGAATACTCCCCACCCCCCTTTTCTCTACTATAACTTTTAAATATATAATATTGTCATTGATGTGTTCCCCACTTTTTATTTTTTCCTTTTCCCCAGTAAAATATTCAAACAAGTTGTTGGGGGCCACCGTAATACTTACCCATCATGGATATGCATAATATAATATATGAAAATAAAACATGTGTAAAGTATTTATAAAATGCATTGCAGTTCCAAAATAAAATTTACACGTATATTTAACTATTTTTAATATACACAGTAGATACGCCAAACTACTGAAATAGTATCGAATTTTGTAAAAGAAACATCCTTATGACTCTGAAAATAATAATCACATTAACTAACAGTTTACTGCGTCGGATTAAGCGTCTCATTTCCAATTAAAATATATCTTTGAATTGAAATTTGAATATAATACAGGGTTATGAAAAATCGAAGAATGTGGTAAACAAGATTACAAACATCTCAAAAACTAATAATCCGATCGATTTTGTTTTTGATGCAAGATTTATGTTACTTTATTACTTTTTACGTCTACTCCTGAAAATAAAAAAATCGAAAATTTTTATATACCTTTCACCAGAACGAATATTTCGAGAGTCCGAAAAAAATAGTTCCGGTTGATAATCGAGGTTACTAATATTAAATAGGCTTCGTCCCATTCTTACATACTAAGTACATACAAAATTTTAATGTAATTATCTCATTTTTTCGGGAGATAGAGCGTTTACAGACACACAGACGAACGGACGGTAAAAATTTTTTTCTAAAAATATGTTTTTAGGAATCTCCAGTATCTTAAACGTGATAGAAACCGTCATTTTTTTTTTCAATTTTCAAAACGATTGCAAGATTTATCATATACTACATATGATGAGTAAGTAAAATTGTTCTGACAGTCTAAACTTCGTTTATTATAGCAGTCATTACATTTAAACAAACTTTTTTTCAGATATTTATTGAATGATTGAAAAAAAAGTATAACCTAGAAGCTTAATTAAATATGCTGTAAAATTTATTGCAGTTTTTATTTAGACAAGAAAATAAAATATATATATATATATATATTACAAAATGATAATTAAAGAAAAGACATTATTTTTAAACGTTGTTTTGTACGAAAATCTTCGTTTTTAGTTACTAGGTGGCAGCACTAAAACCAATCAATTGTTTTGTCGAATAGTTCTCGATTCAACGATTCGACACTTGTGTATACTTATCAATTCAGAAATTATTTTCATGATGGGAATTTTGCTACTCCAGGGAAGGAAGATTTGCAATTTTCGATAATTAACTAAAACAAAATACCATATCCTTCGTGGAGGATTTTGCTGCTCACGCTCAATGGGATCTCGGACCACATTCTAAATTTATCACTGATTAGATTCGAGCTCAATACCGAAAGTATAGTGACCAGTGTTGAATTCAGGGGGTGGCCCGGGCAAGACATTCCCCTCCCCCCCACCCCGTAGCTATCAAATGTCCCCTCGGAAATTTTGCGATTTTGTGTTTTCATTGGTCAAAAATTGCAATATCCCCTTCCAGGCCTCTATCATGTCTCTCCCCCCCCCCGGTGTTACAGAAGTCCCTCCCGGAGAAAAGTATGTGAATTCAACACTGATAGTGACTGTGAGTGCCGAAAGTACGCAATAGAAAAAAACTGGGGGGGGGGGGAGAGCTTATTTGGGGACGAGCGACAGTGGCGTAGCTATGTTTGGCGCCCGGGTATGGCGCCCGGGGCCAGCAAGAAATTTTGCGCCCCCACCCCAATATAGATATATAACAATTTCTCTCAATTTGGCGCCCCTAGGCCTCAGCGCCCGGGGCGGACGCCCCCCTTGCCCCCCCTTAGCTACGCCACTGACGAGCGACACGTATACGTGCCGCAAAAAGGCTTAAGAATCCTTCTTTTTCCCACCAGTAAAATTTTGCTGTAAAATTTGCGTTATTTAATCGGAGCATTTTCTCGATTTTTTTTAAATCGAGTATCTGTTTTTAAAAAACGGTGACAAAACATTAAAAATATCCTAAAATGCTTCCGTCACGAAGGGGTTAATAACATTAAAAAAAAAAAAAAAAAAAAAAAAAAAGCATGTATAAACAAGACACATCCCGCGCTTTTAGAATAAGATAGAATGTTTCTCCTTATATTTCATCACAAAAATTCAATTCTCTTTTAACCCTTTCCGGCGCACTACTCTTTAAAGTTGGAATTAAAAAAAAAAAAAAAAGGGCAATTTATTTAGGTCTAGAGGAGTACACAGGTATTGTTTTGTAAAGATTGCACTAACCATTTTAATTAAACAGCTGTTGCCGAAGTGGTAACCTCCCATCAGTAGCGTAGCTATGTTTTTTGGCGCCCGGGGCCAGCAAGAAATTTTGCGCCTCCACCCCAATATAGATATATAACAATTTCTCTCAATTTGGCGCCTCTAGGCCTCGGCGCCCGGGGCGGACGCCCCCCTTGCCCCCCCTTAGCTACGCCACTGCCTCCCATAAGTAAAGCATTGTTAAGCGTAGTGAGAAGAGCATTGCTGTGAAGCGCGTATTACAGTAAAACATTTTACCTATTATTTAAAAACAGTAGAGTTTGCTCTCTGTGGTGTTGCCATCTAGAACTCATAAGAAAGATTTAAAGTAGCCATTAGAGTAGTTTTTGAAATATTCACGGAGTTTTTGTGTCTCTAAACAGGAAGAACTTTAGGTGTTGCCGACCCGGCAACACTGCGCGTTAAGGGGTTAAACTTATTCTTAAAGGGTTTTTAAAATACTCAAAGAAACTTAGGTTACATTCTTATATCTCAAAATACACATTTTTAGGCAGATTTTGTAAGAAATAATACCTATTGCATGATAAAAGTAACAATTATGCATGGACGTAGGCGTAGCCAGCCTTTTGAACGGGGGGGGGGGGGTGCCCAAATTTTTTAACCTGAACATGTTGGGTATAAACAACATCTTATGTAATGAAAAATAATAAAACGGAACCCCATAAAACCTATCAAATTTCCGTTTTAGACAGTTTTTTTTGCGGTAGGCTTAATTGTGTGGAACTTCTTTTAAAAAAGACCCAAACGCAATTTTTCATTGCGTGAAGAAGAATGAGAAGTTGCTTAAAACTATATCTAATGGACAGGGGCGTGCGAAGAGAAAGCTGCGCCCGGGGCAAAGTTACAATTTGGCGCCCCCTCCACCCAACTTCTTCTTATAACAGGCCAAAAATGACGTTGGTAGTATAAATTTGGCGCCCCCTAAAGTTCCACGCCGGGGCAGCTGCCCCCTACGCTCCCCCTTTCGCATGACGCTGCTAATGGATAAGAAAAAGATATATAAACATAGATAAAACATGATAGATATAAAATAAAGATATCCGTAAACATAAATCTGTAATTATCACAAGTTTTCATTTCAAACAGCAATGAAATACTAAAATAAATAAGCACGACTTTAGTTCCCTCCGTCAGTTTGATCAAAGTAGCATTAAAATAACTTGTAGTATGCAATTTAAAGTGAAAAATAGCTCTTATATTTTCTAACTCATGAATAAATAAAATTTCCCCATTAAAAAAAAAAAATGAGCCCGTACGAATGTTAAAATATGATCCCAAAAAAATGAAATTTAGCAAACCAACAAACCAACCTCCATATTAATTTGAATTTTACGTAGCATCATTTCTTATTTTCAGAGCAAGCACAGATTTGTACTAGAGATAAGTTCGGGCTGGATTTTTGAAACCCGCGCCCAAAAGATTTTTAGTACAGTGGAGTCCGAGCCCATCCGAGCCCGATACAAAAAGTATACAAAATAAATAAATAATTAAGTAAAAGATTTAATGATATTTAAAAAATTTTCAAATGTGATATCCCATTAAAAAAAAAAAATTCTTATAAAATTTACTATTAAATAAAAATTTAAATTCAAGCTTATGAAAAGAGCAATTTGGTATCAAATAAAAATATCCTTCATACCTAAAATGATTCCCATATTTCTTGTCCTTTAAGAAGAAATTTTGATGGACATATTAAAGAAGTGTAATGAATAAATGGATAGTGTTTATAGAAATTACTATTTGTATGCTGAAGAATCAAAAAACGTTTTCAATTTCCCATAAAAAGAGTATATCTTCAGGGGTGTAGTCGTAAAAAAACCACAGGTTACACGATCGACGCAGAGGGTATATGCACAGAGTACGTAACAGAACCTCAACTCGACTTGAAAAGAACGCCCTCAGTGGATCACTTAAAAACTAAACCATCGCGTTGGCGATTTTTATCCTCGTGATTTCTGTTTAACTGTAACCCTATTCTGGTTTGGCGCTTCTTGCTGATTGCTGATTTGATTATCTTTGCACACGTGCTTATACTATTTGATCTTAGATTTCCGCGCTTATATTGATTCGTAATTATTACTGTTATTATTCTTGAATTTTCAAGTTTAAATTATTAGGTCGTTATGTTATGAAGAGACACATGTATTGTTTGCAAGACGAATACGTCAAAGTTATTTCATATTAAAATAATTCTTTCATAAATTTCAAAATAAGAAGCAGCAAGCCGTCGCTGTATTTTTTTTCTCTTTTTTCTTTTATCATTTGTCGCCAAGGAAGCGATGTTTCGCCGAATTAGCAACCTCTCTTATGTTATGATCGTAATTTCAAAGTCATCCGCTCGTCTCGCTACTGTCTATGCGTAATCCCATGTTAAACAAGTTGCCATTACAGTGTATGAAAGTTGATTCTCTGTTACTACTCTGTGGGTATATGCTCAAGGCACAGAGTATACTCTAGAGAGTACATCCTACGGGTTTCATGAGAAACAGAAGGTTATACGGTGTTCCTTAAAAAAATCTAGAAGGTATACGGCGTATACCCCAGTATACCCTCCACTACATCCCTGTACATTTATCTATAATCAATTCATTTCTCTTAACAATTCCCCATGACTGACGAGAACCTTAAAATCAACGCAAATTAAAACATTGATACAGTTATCTTAAAGTTATGTTGTTTTTATGGGAAAAGAAGAAACATTAATCGAATGTTTTCAATCGGAATAACATGTAAAATATGTTTACTTACGAAGGGAAATCCTCAGCATAAGCAAAATTCATGAGGACAAACAGAAAAAAATCACAATTCTGTTATCATATGAAGAACGATTATGATTCGTGCACAATCAAATAATTTGCAAACCTCAAGCATCTAGTCTGTATTAAAAACGAAGAAATCATTCTCTAACAAAATAAATAAATAAACGATCGAATTAAAAAATATCCTCTGCCTCAAACGAAAATCCAACCAGAAGCTAATTTATTATTTATGATTATTTTGATAGGCGCCTTACCAATTAATCGTCGACGGAAATGCAGTAGACATAAATCTCCATACATCACAAATTTTCTTTTGAAGCAACAATCAACTATTGAAATATATAAAAAAATATTTTTATTTTTCTTTCGTTTTGATCAAAATAACACTGAAATGACTTGAAAAAGAATAAATAATTTTAAAAGGAAAACAGTAGTTCTTTCAATCTCTTCTATACACATAAATGTTTTTTAATTCTCAGAAAGAATGAGCCCGAGCCCCCCCTCCCCGGGCCCGAACACTAAAATGAAAATAGAGCCCGTGCCCGCTTCGGACCCGGGTTTGGGCTCGGGCTTTCGTGCTGGGGCTGAGCCTGTCTCATCTCTAATTTGTACAACCTTCCACCCCCTCCGTTCTCCAGGCTAATCACTTGGTGGATTTATCGTTTCACATCTGTATTTCCTTTCAATTTTTTTTGCTCCTATCTAGACTTTTAGATAACAAAAGCAAATTTATAAATAGTAGTTTCTATCCTTGTCGAGAATTTACTCTAATTTTTTATGGAAATATGCATGCAATAGAAAGGTGTTAAAAAAATTCCATAAAGAAATGACATCAAATTCGGATTATAAAACCAACTTTTTTGATTTACTGTGATTAATACAGATTCTAGTAAATATTCTAGTTTTAAAAAAGATGAATAAAATAATTTTCTTAAAAAGAAAAAAAGAAAGAATCAAGGTCTCTTCTTTTATCACATTTCAAACATAGACTGTTAGTTTTGATTAACTAATTGAACTAAATTTTGCTTACATATTTCTTCTTTTTTTCTTTTATAAATTTTGATTTTTTAAAATAATCAATCTTGGATCTGCGCGAGCGGGGGGGGGGGGGGGGGTGCCCCGGGTGCCTGGGCACCCCCCCACCCTGGCTACGCGCATGATGGATCATCTCGGTAGGGACTGCAAATGTAAAAAATCTGTCCAAGGGAGTAGAAATAGGAAGGATTTAAAAAAAAATTAATACCGCTTTGACATGGGTCTAAATGTTACACAATCAACTTTTACCATAACAATTACATTTCTATAGCATGATTTCCATGTGGATTATGATGAATTAAAATAAATAAATAAATGTTTCGACAAAATTTTTATATAGTAAGATTTCCACGTCAAAACTAAAACTGAAATAAATATATCAAAAAACTTTAAAAAAAAAAAAAAAAAAAAAAAAAAAAAAAAGTGAACATTTCGTCATATTGAAAAGATAATAGATGTCACCAGTTGATGTGTAATGCCATGCGAGTTTGAAAAAAAGTATTGAACGTGAAAAAGGTATTGAAACATGATAAAAAACCGACTATGGAAATATAGGTATATTTTAACATTCTGAGGTTTTCTGAATGCGTTTTCGGTATTTTTTATATTACATATAATATGCGTGTGTATACGCCTGTATATTAGAATTCTTACTGAAGATTTAGGTCTCTAGAGCTCATTCATATTAGGGAAGTGCAAGAAGTGTGAGCCATCGATTTTGACAAAAGTGGTATCGTTGGAAAGATCTCATTGAGAGCAGCAAAAAACTCAATAGAACTACTCGTCGCAAATGAGTCGTTATCGAGATATCCGACAGTATATGTGACGCAACTAGCGCATACTTAATGGGGCACCGTAAAAAATTTTAGTTTCGATTTTAACTAAAGTGGTATCGTTGAAAAGATATCATCGTGAGGATTAAAAAACTCAATGGAATCACCCGTCGGAAATGAATTGTTTTCGAGATATCCGACAATTTGTGTCACATTTTTAATACACACTTCTAGGAAACTGCATTAACTAGGGAAGTGCAAAAAGTATAAGTCACCGATTTTGACAAAAGTAATATCGTTGGAAAGATCTCATCGAGAGCAGTAAAAAACTCAATAGAACTACACGTCGCAAATGAGCCGTTATCGAGATATCCGGCAATTCATGTCACTTAACTAGTGTACACTTAATGGGGGACCACAAAAAAATGTTTTCTCGATTATAATGAAAATGGTGTCGTTGCAAATATATCATTGTGAGAAGTAAAAAACTCAAAACAACAAACCATCTGAAACGAGCGATTTTCGCGATATCCGACAATTTCTGTCACTTAATGCAGTTTCCTAGAAGTGTGTATTAAAAATGTGACACAAATTGTCGGATACCTCGAAAACAATTCATTTCCGACCGGTGATTCCATTGAGTTTTTTAATCCTCACGATGATATCTTTTCAACGATGCCACTTTAGTTAAAATCGAGACTAAATTTTTTTACGGTGCCCCATTAAGTATGCGCTAGTTGCGTTACATATATTGTCGGATATCTCGATAACGACTCATTTGCGACGGGTAGTTCTATTGAGTTTTTTGCTGCTCTCGATGAGATCTTTCCAACGATACCATTTTTTTCAAAATCGGTGACTCGCACTTCGTGCACTTTCCTAGTTACTATGGAAGTGGGTTTATCTCTAATCTAGATTTAATTTTTATTGGTGGAATTAGTACTTAATTTCGAAATCTATCTCCGCCTGTTGACCGAGCCGACAGAGATTTTTTTTCTCTTTTTTTCAAGCTGCTAAAATTTTCATTTGAACCCGAGTCTGAAGATTGGTATAAAAATGGATCCAAAGTCTAGAATTGTTCGAGAGCAAGCGCACGGGCTTTGGCTTAACGAGCCCAACTAACTCTACTGCTTACTTTTCAATTTCAAATATCTCTGTCGGAATTCGTTTCAAAATTCATTAACCGACTTCAAGGAGTAGGTTATGATTTCGACCTGTATGTATTTCTTGTTCACTCATAAATTCTTTAAATATGAATCGATTTTGATAATTATTTTTTTGTTTGAAAGTATAAGATACTCATGTGGTCCAATTTTAATTTCATTAAATTCTGATGATTAGAAATTTTTTTAGATAAAAAAATGTGGATTTGATTAAAAAAAAAATAATGATTTGGCGTAAATCATCTTCCATTGTTGCAACCGTTTTCAAATGATAAGCCTATTATAACTATACATTAATATGCGTTAGCGCCAAGTTGTAGCTAAGCTTGATTCTTTTTTTAAAGTCGGTTAGTATTTTTTAAAAAAAGCATATTTTATTATGAAATGTTATTTAAATGTGAGGAATATATAGTATCATCAACTAAATAAAAATCATTAAATTTGGTTTAAGAGCAATTTTGATTTGTTTTCCTCCGATTTTTATGCAACTTAATTATTTTTGTAAAAAAATTATACTTCATAAAACTTTTTAGGCGCACTTACCATAAACGAATTGAACTTCATAATAATCTTCTGCATTATCAGTTTTCTGTTTAAATAACAAAACCCTTTAAGTTTTGTGCTTTTATCGTACCTGTTTAAAATTCATTATGCATTTTAAATTCACGGTAACATCGTGGTTATTGATGAAATTTATCTGATTTAGTTTGCAACAGAAATAATTAATTCGTTTAGGAAATTAATAAGAGGATTTTTTTTTCTTACGCATACACTGTAAGGCCAAAGATGACCGGCCACTTGCGATTTTAAATATTTTGTTAAATATCTAGAAAAATATACGAGGAATTTTCCTGAAACTTCAGGTGTGTATGCATAATAGTATAAGTCATATATTATTGTGAAGATTTTTTTCCTGAAACTCCATAGGGGACCGTCAAGAAATTGATAAAGAACGAATATCTTTTGGGTAACTCTTTCAAAACTAATGTAACTAAAGCGTTCAAACTGTAGAATTTAATTAAATGGCTTATTGTAATAAACGGTGTGCATTTTTATAAGGATAGCATGCAGATTCGTAGAGAAATTAAGATATTTTCATAAAAACAATCCCAAATTTTGTCAAGTTTTTTAGTCTTTAAACTTGCAGAATTTTTAATAAAAAAAATGTTTCTTTTAGAGCACATGACAAACAACATTGTACACAATACCCTGTAAACAGAATTAAAAAATAATAAAAATTTTATGCATAATGAGCAGGTTTACTAAATAACTTTTCACAGCGCATGCATTAAAGCAGTCAATATATAATTTGTATAATGTGTTAGCTAAATGTATAGAAAATTTTTTGCAAAAATCTCAAAAACATAAATTCTCAAAATTTTCGTCAATAGAATAAACTCGAAATCCGTTGTTCCCAAAAGGAAGCAAAAAGATGAGGGGCTGTATCCATACATCCATTGATTAGTGCCAATACAGCATACATAACATCGCATGTTATTTGGATATAATTGAATGATGGATGGAATGGACCAATATAATGGATTGAATTTCGGTGATTCAATTAGGTATAATCTCCCATAAAGTTTTAGTGGTAAGAAAAATCTATGTAAAATAAGATGTGTCTCTGTCTGTGTTATCAATTTTGATGTAAAATGCAAGCCTTTTCAAGTATTTTGTGAAGATAAAAATGCAAATCATGTTGCCCTTTTTACTTTAACTCTAGGAGAAAAGTTGAAAATGAACAACAAAATTCTTTTTCGCATACAGGCGAAATTTGTGTTACATTAACAAATTCGCACATTGTGTTTACATTTGTGTTAAATTCAAATGTGAAATGAATAGATATTGATAAGGCTTTGTTGCGTTTCCTGCATGTGAACAGAGTTATCTTTTTAAATAAGAGATATTGTGATAGAGTATGAGAATGCATCGTAATTTTATAGATGTTTCATTAGGATATAGCCAATAAAATTTGGGAATCGATGGTTTACAGGAACACTCACAAGAATTCCGTTACATTATAGACTTCGGAGGGGGGGGGGGGGGAGAAGTCATTTGCAATATATTTTGATTATTTTACATTATTTCAAACATTTCGAAATTGGTGTACATTACACGGATGACTGTTATAGAATATCGTGCGCATAAAATTTATCGTTATTTTACAGGGACACGCAAATGAATTCGGTTACAATACTGTCTTTGATTTATAATTGCTGGAAGTGTAATTTTAAATTGGGATCCAAATTTTTAAATGTAACCTTTTTTTTCTATTATTTGGTGTGCACAAATTCTATAGATCATATACAAGACTGAACGAAAGAATTCCGACATTTTTTGAATGCAGATGTATTTATTAAAACTATGTTTTCAAATGTATTCTGCGTTTTCCAATATCTTTACTTACAACAGTATGAATATTAATAGATTTCAAACACCATTTGAATACCTGATATTTTTTCACAAAAAGACCTGTTATAGTCTATGAGCCCGTGACTGACAGACCTTCCTTATTTTATAAAAGCTGAAACTTTCTCACCGCAGTCTTCCAACAAAGATAGGAACGATGAGTAATTATGAAATTTGGATCATGGTGGCTTTGGCAGTGACCACGGAGCAAAGGTGTAAAAAATGCCAATTTACTATTTTATAAAGCGTAATTTTTTGATATTTCCTTTGGAATGATGTTAAAAATCACGTCCTCCATTGGCAGACACTTCCTGTGGTTCCAACCCTCGGCCGACAACCACTAAACTTCAATAATAGGAAATTCTACTTTCGTCATTTTATAAAAGCTGAATTTTATATATGTTACTTGGGTAACTACCAGAAGATATTTCCTCAGTGGGCAGACAGTTTTGGTGGTTCCAACCCCCGGCCGACAGACATATACAGCTGCTTCTCAATACACTAGAGTCTGCGCGAAACAGACATTTTCCCCGTTTTCCCTTGGGTCGGAAATTGGTGACAGTTATTTGAGGTTGTTGCATGTCATTCTACGGTTGTTGACATTTTGAAAAAAGACCACAATAAAAGAAAAAAAAATGCAATTTAACAAATTAGAACGACTATTTGGAAAATGATATTTTCAAAGACTAAAGTTTAAAAGACTTAAAAAGGAATTCTATACTTAATAATAATAATAAACATCATTTTTAGGATGACCATAACGAGTCATATATTACGTACGCCATGCATTAAACATTAATATTCCTAGACCATAAATAAATAAAAAAAAAAACTAGTAGTTTAATGTTATATAACTTTAACTGTTTAAAATGTGCATTTTAATTCGATGGAGTTAATCAGGCTGACTGCCTCTTATTACGTATGATATGGATTAAACATTAATATTCCTGGACCCATCTTATAAAAATTTTAAATGAAATTTCAGTTTTACAATTTTTAGTGGTGTACCGAGTAGTACTTTGGCCGAGTAGCCGAGTACCGAGTACTCGGCCACTGACTACTCGGCCGAGTACCGAGTACCGAATGCCGAGTACCGAGTAGTTGTATTGTAAGAAAATAAAACACTGATGTGCGCATAATTTGAGCTTAAGTGTACATATATATATAAATATACCTGAGTACA
Source organism: Maratus speculifer (assembly GCA_964019185.1). Classification (NCBI taxonomy): domain Eukaryota; kingdom Metazoa; phylum Arthropoda; class Arachnida; order Araneae; family Salticidae; genus Maratus; species Maratus speculifer. The sequence continues at coordinate 183,792,682 of OZ025301.1, forward strand.
CATATCTATACCTGTGTATACATATAATATAATATACATATATAGTATAAATAAATTAACTCATTAAACTTGAAGTTTGTGCACTTTTTAAAGACAATTTTTGACCGTTCAAAACTAATAAAAAAGAATTGATACATGACAACTACAGTTATTAACTAATATAAAATTTAAACATTCTTTAATCTTCCAATATATTCCAACCATTGAAATCTGTCTATAAAAAATAACAATGTTTATTGGTTACTGTAACAATTCATTGAATAATGCGAACATTTCATATTTATTTTGTAACTGTCTGTACCTTATTTTCTTTTGATTAAAAAAAATGCATTGGCTTTGCAGTTTCTTTTCATTTTTCATGTGTACAGATTATATTATGTTATTTTAAATTTATTAATTTTAAATATCTCAGTAAAAAACTAACCTTTTTCAATGAAAATTATAAATGTGTAAATTAAGATTGCCTTAAAAAGCAGCTCTAAAATTGATGAGTTTAGTTGATCTAGAACTTGAAAATCCACCAAAGAAACAAAAAATAAATATGAGAATGCTAATGTCGACGGACCAAAAGAGAAAATGCTAACAAAAAGTTCATTTTTTTTTCTGGCAATGTTTTGAGGAAATTGTGAATGAACAAAAAGATTGTGAACCTAGTACTAGTTTATAATCACTGCATGAAGAATTGGTACAAAAAGAGATACAGGCTTTCTTAAGAGAAGACATGTAAAATTGACACTCCATTTTGCATAGTGAGGGTGGGGGTGGGGGGAACTTTTCCGATTATGTGCAACTTTGCAAAAAACTCTTATATGCACCTTCAACAACTGTTTATTCTGAACATAATAGAGGGCAGCCAAATTTATAGTAGTAAAAGAAATGCCCTGTCTACTGATAATGTAGAACGTTTGGTGTTTTTGCACCATAATTTGAAATACAGTCAAACCCCGTTATAGCGAACCCGGTTTATTATGAACTCCCGAGTATAACGAACAAAAATTTTGGTCCCATCATTTTCTTATTGTATTGAATGCTATTTTATCCTTTTATAGCGAACCTCCAAAATCTTAAGAATCGGTTATAACGAACATTTTTTCCTGTCGACCATGATTTTTTTCTCTTTTTATTTTTCTGCTGTGGTGAAAACAGGTTTTCTATTGTAATGTTATAAGAAAATGCATGCCGGCTGGTGAAACATGGTGCAAATTAAAGGTAAGTCTTTTTATGAAAGAGTAGTAAGACCTGCAATCTTTCTCTTTTATGGTAGATTTTCTGCAGGTGTGATCACGCCCACCCGTCAATTAAGATTTTAGTATAGTCAGGATCATTCCTTAAATGTCTACTCATTTATCCTAACATTTATCCGAACTAGGATCAGTCTCTACTTGTTTGGACAGTAGGTGCTGTATTATATTTCTATTTATCTTCATGTCTAGTTAATTCATTTAGTAGTCTGTCAGCTTATACCTTTATCAATTTTAGTCAATTTAATTGATTTTAATGATCATATTTAATAGACTTTACATTTTTACTTAATATATCATTACTGAATATATAGGTATCAGCTAATAATATTCATATCTTATAAACTAACATTTTTTAATGGTCCGGATATAGCGAACCACTGGATATAGCGAACAAAAACTTTGGTCCCTTGAAGTTCGTTATAACGGGGTTCGACTGTATAATAAATTTTATTATTAATTTTTTATTGCATTTATTGTATTTTCAGTTTCTTTATCCAAAATAAGTCTTATCTGTTTTCCTATATATAAAAAAGTATTTTTATTTCATTTTTATATCATGAAAAGTGAAATTTTTTTAGGAATTTTGTTCTTAACTTTTTTTATATTTTGCAGACATATTGTTAAATACAGAGTAAATAGTTTTATGAATTACTACATATATTATACATTGATATTCGAATAACTTTTTACAGATCAGTTATAAATTCATATGCTTAAAAAATGAAATTCTTACAACTACTCGGTATTGGCCGAGTATTCGGCCAAAATTTGGCCGAATACCGAGTACTCGGCAAACTGGCCGAGTAGGCCGAATACCGAGTATTTACCGAGTACTCGGTACGGCTCTAACAATTTTTTTGAACTGCAAATTTTTAAACTTCTAAAAATTGCACATTTTAAATTTTTATACCGTTGCATAGAGAAAATAATGCACTTTTGAACAAAATTCGTTTGAATTTTTTATGACAGTTTGTTTTCAAATTATTATTATTATTTAAAGTTTTTATTACTTTTTTGTCATTGTGGCAACAGAAGTAAACCATTTTTGGACATTAAACATGGACCAATCAGAAAACGAATAAAATACGGAATTTAACCAATAAAAACATTCAGATATACTTCGGATTTGCCAATTATCTACCGAAGATAACAACTATTTTCCAAATTAGTAATAATTAGTTATTTATTTATGAGTATTAATGAACGTTAGCTTCGAATTCTCTCCAAGCTTGGAAACACTTATCGCCAAATATTTAAAAATATCGCCAAATTTGAAGACAAAAATTAAGAAATCATAAATATTGCCGATTTGGCTATAGATTACTAATTTGGCACAATTCTCATTCAAATTCAGTATTTACGAAATTTCTTTTTATGGGGTTCGTAGCATTTGATCTTCTTAAAATTTCAGTAAAATTTTCAATGAGATAATAATCAAGCATTAAAGATTTTTTATTAACTCATCTAATCGAATCGCAAAAAAGCTATATTTAACAAAAACAACGAATATGAAAGCTATATCCTCCCCCTGGCACATGCCGAAATTGCTGTTTTATTATGTACTTATTTATCAATAAAAAAATTGCATGTTTATAATGTTATTGATTATGATTTGTATTTTGATACTTGTTTTAAAAATAAATGAAATACGTTAGAAAATAATGTTTAGGTATTTTATGAACTTTATTTTTATTATCCACTTCAATACAAAATTAGAGTTTTACTGTTTATTCATACATAGCGTTAAAAAGTTCTATACGTGGTGTCCCAAAAATGGCACCCAAACTGGCACGCAGCCAGATTCCTCATTGGGAATACATAAAAGAAGCCCAAAGAACTGCATCTGTACGACTGATATTTTATCAGAAAAATTGAAAAACAAAGTATACATCAAATACATGTCAAATTATTCGCGAACAGAATGCATGAAAATCATACAAAAAATACCAGTAGCTATAAGGAATAATAATAATAATTTGAAAACAAATTGTCATAAAAATTTCAAACGAATTTCATTCAAAAGTGCATGTTTTTCTCTATGCAACGGTATAAAAATTTAAAATGTGCAATGTTTAGAAGTTTAAAAATTTGCAGTTCAAAAAAATTGTAAAACTGAAATTTCATTTAAAATTTTTATAAGATGGGTCCAGGAATATTAATGTTTAATCCATGTCATACGTAATAAGAGGCAGTCAGCCTGATTAACTCCATCAAATAAAAATGCACATTTTAAACAGCTAAAGTTATATAACAATAAACAACTGTGTTTTTTTAATTTATGGTCTAGGAATATTAATGTTTAATGCATGGCGTACGTAATATATGACTCGTTATAGTCATCCTAAAAATGATGTTTATTATTATTATTAAGTATAGAATTCCTTTTTAAGTCTTTAAAATTTTAGTCTTTGAAAATATTATTTTCCAAATAGTCATTCTAATTTGTTAAATTACATTTTTTTTTCATTGTGGTCTTTTTTCAAAATGTCAACAGCCGTAGAATTACATGCAACAACCTCAAATAACTGTCGCCAATTTCCGACCCAAGGGAAAACGGGGAAAATGTCTGTTTCGCGCAGACTCTAGTGTATTGAGAAGCCGCTGTATATGTCTGTCGGCCGGGGGTTGGAACCACCAAAACTGTCTGCCAACTGAGGAAATATCTTCTAGTAGTTACCCAAGTAACATATATAAATTTCAGCTTTTATAAAATGACGAAAGTAGAATTTCCTATTATTGAAGTTTAGTGATTGTCGGCCGGGGGTTGGAACCACAGGAAGTGTCTGCCAATGGAGGACGTGATTTCTGTCATCATTCCAAAGGAAATATAAAAAAATTACGCTTTATAAAATGACGAAAGTAAGTTGGTATTTTTTACACATTTGCTCCCTGGTCACTGCCAAAACCACCATGATCCAAATTTCATAATTACCCATCGTTCCTATCTTTGTTGGAAGACTGCGCTGAGAAAGTTTCAGCTTTTATAAAATAACGAAGGTCTGCCAGTCACGGGCTCTTGCTCTATTAGTTTTTTTCATAAAAAATATTTTCTCTCGTATTCTGCACACGAGACAGTGAATTTTGTACCCAGAAAAACTCGGTTGGATTTCATAGTATTTTAAAGATGGCAATTAAACTGAAAAAATAAATAAATAACTAAGATATCAGGATGAATAAAGCCATATTATCCTTTAAACTCAGGATTTTATTTTATTATCTTGTAATCTAAGAAAATTTTATGAAAATATTTTAGTGCTCGAAATGCAACAGAAATATTAAGCAAATTATATTTAAGAAATTAAGCTGAAAACTATTAAATGATGGCTTATAACTACAAACATGTTTTAACCGTTTCTTTATCGATGTATATAATTTTTTTTATGATGTAAAACATTTCTATACACTTTTTTTCCATAAAAATATTAAAGCAAACCTATATAAAATCACGCTTTCTATATTTAAGTTTTCTGTGAAAATGTACGCAACTTATCAGTGATGCAATTACCTATTCTGAAAGCCATTATATTAAGAATTATACCAACTTCATTCTGCAAAATTTCATGTGAATGTGACATATACGCTAAAAACTAATATGTTGCTGATCAGCTGTACCGTACATTGAAAGGTTAACGCATGCATATCCAAATATTTACCGAATATACCCGTGGATAAATCGACCCCTATACTTTCGAATGGAAATTTTGCAGAAATTCAGAAATCCGGATTTTAGTCGACTTCAAATTTTTTGCTTCAATTTCGAACAAAATCAAACAAAAAATGCCACTTGCCAATCTGAAAAAGTAGTAAAAAAACAAAAAGAAATCATTGATTTTTTTTGCTCATAATGTTATTTGTATATTTTATAGATCGTTTTATTATACATACACATAAAAAGTCAGAATTTTACAGTATTCGAAGTTTTTATTTTCTTTTTTATTTAACTCGTGTGACTCCCCCTCGCAAATTTGCTTACAGAAAATTTTCTGAAATTTCTCGACTTATACACAAACAAATGAGGTATTTTTCAGAAATTTCCGGATAAACGATTGATCAAATTTCCTATTTCTGGATAGTTGATGGTTTACTTTGTAACTAATTTGTCGCGTTTATTTGATAACAAATAGCACAATTATACGATAAGTTGTGCATGTCTTGTGACATATATGCCTAATGTATTTGGAAGACTATGATAATCTATACATATCACTTATGACAGTGATATCACTGCTGCTTACATAACATTGAATAATTAAAGAGATAAATCATACAAACGCATTAGGTATAGGACACAAATGCATTTATTTCATATTATAAATAAAGATTTATTAGCCAATCGAGTCACAGTGAGCATTGCAATTTAGTGGCATAGTCGTCATTAGAGTAGAATTTGACCGATGATATCCATAAATCGCAGATATTTTGGTGTGGAGTATATAGCAAGTGTATTTACTTAGTTATTAATGTTATTGGAGTATTTTTCTCCTTTATATACTCATATTTTGTCTTTCAAGAAACTTAGCATCTTACTTCACAGGACAATTTACTTTATTGGTGAGAAATGTATATGTAAATTGAAACGGATTGATTAATTATTTTTAGCACATACTCATAACAGAACAATAAGTCTCGATTTCAAGCTGCGATTAATTATTTTGAGGACTAGAAATTGTATTTTATGTATTATTGAGAGACATTTACTTTTTGATCTGTTTATGACTGTAATTTCCCATAACATGTAATTTATTTTCGGGCTGCACATTCATTTTATTAAATTTTGATTCGTTTGAAGTAAAATATTTTGAAACATTCTTAACAATTTCCAAGATAGTTGAAAGGTCCTCTGAATTTGGTTTTGCTGTCTGTCAGCCTATTTGTCTGCTTGTCTAAAAGAACATTCTCTAACTTAGCTTAAACATAAAATGAAGTATATAGTATTTGCAGCTCTTTTACATGGAAAGTTAATAATTTCGTTACGCTGCAGTATATGAGGACAAGTTGTTTGAGGTGTATTTTAATGATCTTACTTTATTTTAAGTACATTGAAATTTATATACAAGATGCGTTATAAATTCATGAAAAAAATCCATAATAAAAGAAGTAATGCTTGAAAAAAAATTTCGGATCGCGCGAGTATGATAAGACCGATTTTGCATTTTATTACCATGTATAATAAAAAATGATTCCAAAAGTAACCGATAGAGGGCGATTACACGCCATATTCAGACGTTTTATGCAAATAAGGAAAACATAAACAGATAAAGAGACAAATCACATTAACATGACAATGTGCATTTATTTTAAGATGCTCAAACATGACCAACACCACCATCAGGTATTAGCCAAGTGAGGTGCAATAATACGCCTGTTACAGTTGAATGTAGCATGTCGGCATCGATGTCACCGATGGTCCGTCGAATGACATCTTTTAGTTCCACCATTCCAGTTAAATCGGTAGATAGTGGGGTCACTCAAACTCACAACCTCGACTTGTCACACGGTCTTCAGTGAAAGTGTCCAACAGGAACGCCATGGCTTTAGGTGCAAAGTGGGGCTGGGCACCATCCTGTATGAAGATGACGACAGATAGCGCATGTCTTTCCTGCAATGCAGACAAAATATGATCATGCAAAAGCGTAGGATACCGTTTTGCAGTGACTGTATATAGATTTTGCAGCCGGATTCAGGACAAGACTCTTCAAAAAAGGAAGTACCCAGAATGAAAGATGCGGTGAAATCACACCAAACACCACATAATGAGAATGAAGTGGCTTGTCTGGTACTCACGAAGATTTGATGCCGCCCAGATATGACTGTTTTGGGTATTGAAATGAAAACCATGAAACACCATGCAATCACATGCCATGAATATACACCATGAAATGAAAATTATGCTTCAGAAACTATTGTGAATCACGATCCATTTGTGATCCATTTGCACCGATGTAGCAAACATTAATATATTTTACCCGGATCTGTCGGTAATAACTGTTGAAGTGTCTCTGTCTTGTACCGATACAGATTAAAGATTCCATGCACAATACGTCGAACCGACGATTCCGGATTCCCCGTTATTCTCCTAGCTTCACGAGCATTGCTACTTCCTGTTGATATTTCAGCTGATATTTTTTCTATGATCCTTTTTACAACATGGACCCGATCCGCGCTCAAAGGATGCTCTGCCACTACGTGGATGATCCTCCAAACTCCCCGTTTCCTCAATATGTCGTACTAAATTGATTATCCCATTCAATGAAATAGGGTTTTTTTTTTCCTTAAGTATTTTATGTATGCGAAACTTTCGCAATGTAATAGTTGTGGATTCACCATTCCTGTCGAAAAGTTTAACCACCGGCGCTCGATCTGGCAACGATAGCATGCTACATAAGATCGAATAACGAATCCATCTCCAGCCAGGTGTTTTATTCTTAGCATTATTTTCATAAAACGCATCACTATGACAAGTGAGTGCCCTCTATTGATTACTTTTGGAATCATTTTTATTATACATGAAAAAAACAAAACAAAATCCAAATTCCCTCCGATCATACTCGCGCAAACTGAAAAATTTTCTGAGTATAACTTCTTTTATTATGGATTTTCAAAGTTTGTGCGAATTCATGACGCACCCGATATATCACTAACGTGTAGTATACTACAAGGTGCTAACTATATAATATAGTGTGCAACATAATTTATTGTTCATTATCATTATTATACCGCAGACCAGGCCCCCTACCTGCCGGGCAATATGCCTAGCTTCGCGAGTTTTTGGAAGTCGCTTAATCGCCTCATGCAGTGATCTACCTGTGATCTACCTTGGCTTTTATGGCTGTTAAAGACGGGAGGTGGGGGATTGTTTACTCTTTTACAGATCTCATATGAGCAACCTTAAGACGACAATCGCTATTCGAGTTTGATCTCGTAATTTAGAACCTTGATCAGGTGACGAAATAGTCACATGACTAGGCACCCCCCAGAGATATAATTCACAGGGAACTTTGAGGATTTTGCACCCACAGTGGTTTTTACATGCACCAGGTGCCATTAACGTACATGACGGGTTTTTAGCTAGGGGTGAGTCTCAAACTTATCTTTTTTGACTGCGAGCATGACGCTCTGCCACCTGAGCCACCGTTGCCCTTACATTCGATCTTGGTAGTTGATGTTACATATTATGGTTGATGAATTTATCATTCATTTATAGGGATATCGGAAGGGGGGGGGATAACAAATTCTTATTTGTCTATAGTACTGTCTAGAAACAATAAATGCAGGAAGTACATTTTTAGTTGTGTAACACATTTTTAAATTTAACTATTTTTTTTTTATAGATTACTTGGCATGTATATATTTTATAGAACATATACAGGGTTGCACAAAAGTTATAAAATACATTTCCGTTTAGGGGCTGTGAATGTATAATGTTATCATTTTAAGGGGGAGGGGGTGGCTGGCATATGACATCGTTGGATATCTGTAGGGGAGGGGGGGATAGCCTTTTGATATCGATATCATTTTTGATCCAATCAAAATTTTCTATTTTTATTTATAGCATGGACTTTGGTACAAAATAGTATATTATCATTTTTTAATCTGTTATCTTTTTTTTATGAAAATACAAATATATATTTAAAATCAATAAATTATTATAAAATAATCTAATTCTAAAATACGGCGTACTTCAACATTTGACATTCCTATTCATCTTCATATGTATATACATACAGAATCACAGTTCGAGAAACCGTATGTGAAGTATATTTGAAATGAAACTTGTGTTTGCTAATAAATAAAAAAGAAAGAATGTTGTCCATTTGTTTTGTTGATAAGAATTACTATCTGTCTTTCCCACCCTTTCTTTGTTCGGGGCAAGTGCAACTGTTGAATGCATTATGTAACAAAAAGCTATAAAAAATACATTAAATAGTAATTATTTCTTTTAAGCATTATTTCAATAAAGGGATATTTTGTTGATCTCTCCGCACTTGAATCAATAAAGTATGCGACAAATAAATTTAAACTGTTTAGTATATTATTCCAAATAAACAAAGTAAATTTTAAAGTTAAAATTTTGATAATGATATCCTTACGGGGAGGGGGGTATCGAGAGATGATAACGTATGATATCGAAAGGGGGGAGGGGGTCCAAAACTACCAAAAAATTGATAACATTATATTTGCACAGCCCCTTACTGTCGAAAATTGCTAAATGAGAATTGTCAACTATACTATCCTTTTATCTGAACTAACTTAGCATGATACTATATAGTTATTGCATATACAGATCTATTGAAGAAAAAAAGAAATAAAAAAGAAACAAAAATTGGATATTATTTTGACTATTGATGGCAATTGCTCAAGTAAAACACAAATTTCACAAGTACGTAATCAAACTGTGCACATAAACACTGAAGTAATCAGAGTCGAAAAGGCTACAATATGCAGCAAAATCTTTGACGATTTCTTTGGCTAATAAGCTTTTTCATGCGCCGAATACAAAAATATCAATTTTAATAAATTTCAAAACTTTATTTTAATAAAAAAATATGTTTTTTACATAAAAATGCTTTTGATGTTGTAAGTGAACAAAACTAAAAGAATATTTTAAGCGTAAAATCTGTTAGAGTTTTTAATTAAAAAAAGATGTTTTTTGCCAACCATCTGTAACCTAGAAGCTTGTAGTAATAACAATAAGACGGATTGTATTGCGATTTTGCGCTGCAAGTAACTATAACAAGTAAATATAAAAAATGCGAACAAGTAAACATACAGTGTGTTGCTAAATTCGACCGACAAATTCAGAGGGATGAAAGTAGGCATCAAAAGGAAAAAATGGAACATGGTGGCAAACTATCTTTTTAATCAAAAACACAGAGTTTTCTACTTTTACTCCACTTAAGGGTAATAACTCAAAAAAAAAAAAAAAAAAAAAAAAAAAGTGTATTATAACGAAATTTTTAATGAACATGCTCTTTTTTGTTTTGAATGTGATAAAAAAAGAAGTTCCCATTATACGCATCAGCAATATGTATTTGACGCTTCATATTTTGAAGTGTGATTACCAGTTCATATGGTTTTATCATGTTTCTGAGCACCCTATATTTCTCTGATTTTTCGTGATATTATAACATTTCATACCAAACGAGTTACATATCGTTAAATTTTTATTGTACTATTTTTATTATTATTTTTAAATTATTACAGTCAATCTGAGTTTAGTTAGGGTGAAACACCCTGTATTCGTGACTAAATAACTGTTTAAAGAATTGAACTTTACAGATTGAATTCATTGAACTCATTATTGTACTATTTCTTTGATATTTTGGGCCACCCAGGTTGAGGTTTTCGTTGACAAGAGAACACTTTGGTTTAGACAGCAAATATCTTTCTCACAATTTGTCAAAAGACGCCGTGGAATGCTTTTATTTTGAAGAGCGACAAGTGTTAGTTTTTATCACGGTAGTTGGTGTATGACCTCAGCATTTTTAGGGAATCAATTCTAAATGACTTTAAGGCTGACATCATGTGTGAGTTTTCTGATAGGTGAATCTACAAGGTCCCTCCCTAATCGAGCTGTTTTCGAGAGAGGATAGGAGAGGACAAGAGACAGTTTTGGTGTGGAAGCCTGGGACTAAGCAGGCAGCCCAGTGAGAATTCCGGAGAAAGAATCTCCTTATACAGTGAGGAGGGAAAGAGCAAAAATTCGTCGAGGTCCACGGAGACGCTCGTACACATGATCAAGTGAAGTTGTGAATCTTAGGCCTGTAAAACTCTATAATCTGACTTTCTCAGAAACTTTCTGTGTTCAGGGAGCATTCGCGCAAGACACAGAACCCACCTCTAAAAAAATGCTCAACTAACTTATTTATATTTTAAATAAGACTTTTTTGTAAATAAATTTTATTTAAGCACTTAGATTGGTTTAGTGGTGAATTTCATCTCAAACGCTACCGGACTAATCATATAGTCCGAGAGGAATTCGCAACAAGTGGTTTACGGCCTCATATTTTAACCCTTTAATATATAAAGAGTTTTAATAGAATTTGAAAGTCCGGTTTTCAATGTTAATTAATGGGATCATATTTAATATATATATATATATATATATTCTAAAAACATTCCAATATCAGGTTACGTCAAGAGAGAATCAATATAATTGTGTGGTGCAGGCTTGTCTTTAAATTGCAGGAAAATAGGAAAATGCTTTTTCTTTTTCCTTGGGATCCCTACACAGTTATGTATTTAATGTTTATTATGGCCCCTCAAAGTTTTTTTTTTTTTTTTTTTTTTTTGTCAAATTCGGTAATGTATAGTGTAAAAACTTTAAGTACAGATTTTATGAAACCGCATGTGCAAGTAAGTTTTAGGAAATGTAAATGCTTATAATAGAAAGTATATAATAACTGTCAGAAATCCGCACACGCTGCTTATTATGAGCAGTCTTCCCTCCCCAAACCATTCTACAAAAAAATATTCATAATAATAATTTGGTAGCATTTTCACAAGGATTTCTATACAAATTTTATAGTTTACTTTATTCTTTTAGATGAATTTTTTTTTCCTCTTTTAATAAAATGTTTTTTTTATTTATTTATATCTCATTTATATCTTATATTAATAATTTTTAAAAAGATTATTCATAAAACTCCAAAACATCTGACCCCAATTCGGCTTTGAAAGAGTGTACTGTATTTTTTTATATATAAAAAAATATGATCAGTTTTGTTGAATATTTTAATGCAGATTATGTTCAAACTTTATAAAAAAATCCTCTATGATAAAAATATATAATATATAGAGAGATATCCTTACTATAAAAATGAATAATGTTATTTTCACAATTCTTTCTTGAAAATTTGAATGATGTATAAGAATTATATGATAATAGATCTTCGCCGTATTTAAATTTTTGATAAATGACTGTATTTAGGAATAAAAAATTTCTTTGAGCTCAAAAATAAGTACGAGAATTATGTAATTTTCTTCCTTCGTTTTTACTTTTGGTTTACCTTAACAAAAATGTCTTAATAACTTGAATTTTGGATGAATGAACTCTAACATAATTTATCATCACTCAGTTTAATGGCAAAGCTTTTTATTTATTCACGGGAAGATTTATTTACTATATAATTTAAGAATGAGAGAAATTATTCTAAGATCAGATACTAATGGTCATTTAATAAATTTGAAAAACATGAACAAAATAACTAATAAAAAAAATGAAAAATGATCTATAATTTACTTGTCCTATAAGTGGAGATTCACGATCACCAGTCGCTACGTGGCGACTAAATTGTTTGCTTTGCTGATTAATTTTTGACGCCTAACTCGTCATTCTTTGGCGAAATTTTATGAGATTTTATGATAAAATTCAAGATGTTATAGAGATTCTTTTACGAAATTTGCGTTTTTTTCGCTATGCTTCTTTGATCTGAAAATCGTGCTTTTTTATAGATATGTTGACGAAATTCAAGAATTTTTTTTGCAATCCTTTGACGAAATTCGCGCTTTTTTCTGCTGACACTGATAAACTTGATTTTTTTTTCGTTTTTTTTTTGCTTTTCCCTGATAATTTTTTTAAAGTCCGAATGCCTTAAATTTTTAGAGAATTTGGAACAAAATCCTTCGTGTAATAATCTGTGATGAATTTTTTTTAAAGATAATTTTTCTCTGTGTTCTTGAAAAACAAAAGTGCGAATTGTATTTTGATTTTTATGTGCAAAATAATCTCATACATTCATAGTCTTTTTTTTTAATGTGAACTCTTATATAACAAAATAAAAACAAGAAATATTGTTTTCCTAATGTTCCTCACTACCAGGATTACTTAGCTTATTTTTATACATATATCCTTTTTAATCCCTATCTTTCCCAACTTTAGCTTCTGATTGTACATAGCTTAAGATTTATTTTATACTTAATTTATATGCAAATTAAATGAATTTGTGATTAAATATACACACTAAATGTAAAGAGTTTATATTTATTTTGTATATGCGTAGATATTTTTAACTTTGAATTTTTATATTCTCATATAACGAAAAAAATTAAGCGTTTCTTTCAAAAATTTTGACTGGATTATTTGGATTGGTTGATTGTATTTGTGACCGCCAACTATCAGCTTGATATGGGTCCAAAGGGGGTAATGCGTATATGTCTTTCCAAGGGAACCTAACCCGTATTTATTCAAGAAAATTCAAGGCGAATAAAACCAGCGAAAACTCCGAACGGTTAGGCTGAAGGCCGCGATTGACCTCGAACCTAGCCCCTGCCGGGTACCAGTTTCGAGAGAAGAATCTCTCAACTACTGGTGGGGCTGCATTATTTGGATTCAGGAGCCATTGGCTCCTTTAAAATTTTCGGGTTCTCTACCTATAATGTCAACTAAATGTAAAAGCAAATCTTACCTCCGACAATAATTTCAATTCTAATTCTTCAATAATAATAATAAAAAGAATGATGCCCAGTTAAACTGATGGCATAGAGCTCACAGGCTATGCAGACTAATAGTATATTACAGCCTTATGTAATAATGCCTTTCGAAAAAAAAATAAGGTAGGAAGTACCCCCCCCCCCCATTTCCTTTCTTTATACTTAATCATTGAAGCCCCAAAAACTAATCAGAGATACGCCTTATCGTATAACAAACCTGTATCCAAAATTCGAAGCAAGTCGAAAAATTCTGCATAAAAACCCATTTTTTAATTTAAGAAACGTTGTCCGCCAATCCTTTCTTTATAATTAACCATTAAACCTCCAAAACTGTTCAGAAATTCAACTTATCAGAAAGAACCTACATCCAAAATTTAAAGCAAATCGGATAACTCTGCATAAAAGTCTATTTATCTAACTTAAGGGGGAGGTAATCGCCCGTACCCCCCTTTATAATTAACAAAAGAACACCACAACAAATGAGCAAAGCTTCTTATTACTGTGAACCTGTATCCAAAAATTGAAACAAATCTGTTAATTCTGCATGGGAAATCATTTACATGAATAATGAGGGGTAGTTTCCCCTATCCCTCACTTTATACTTATCCAGTGAATTCCAAAAACAAATCAGGGAAGCGCCAGAATAAACCTATATACAAAATTTGAAGCAAATCGGTAAATTTTGCATGAAAAACCTAAATTAAGACAGGGGGGATTATCCCCTCCCCCATTCTTCCTCTTTAAACTTATCCAATGAATATCCAATACTTGTCACGAAGGCACCTCCTACATCTAAGATTTGCACGAAATCTACTAATTCTCCATGAAAAACCCATTTATATAAATAACGGGGAGGGGCAATAGCCCCCGTTCCCCTTCTTATACTTATCGAATGAACTGTCAAAACTAATCAGGGAAGCGTCTTATCATAATAAGCCTATATACAAAATTTCATGTTAATCGGATATTTTTATCATGAGTTATCGCGTTACGTATGTACGTACGCACGTACATACATACATACAGAACGGACGTGCACATAAGCTCTCAGGCTTTGATAACCTGTGAGCTAAAAAAGCATCAGTTTGATTTATATATTTATTAAATATTAAAAAATATGAAAAAATTAATTTTTCTGAATTTTGAATTATTGATTATACGAGAATATTAATTGAAATAAATCCTTTTAGCATTAAAGATAAACGTCAGTTATTTAGGTGTAGACACTAAATTCCATAAATCAGCTTGTATGTTTTAGAAAGTTCGAAATGCAAGCTAACATTTAAAGAAGATAAAAAAGATTGATTATTAAATGAAGTTTAGATTAAAAGTATAAAAAAATACGAAAGTTTCTGTAATAATAAAAAAATATACGTATAATTTACTGTAAAATAATATTATCTTTACAGTTAACTTTCTTGATTTTTGAGGATTTATAAGAATTATATTTATTATAAATAGAAGTTAATAAACTGAAGTCAGGATGAACGAACAGAGATATTATTTATCACTTATTAGTTTATTGGTAAAACACTTTATGCAAATAAACATTTTTTTGCCTTATATTATTTTTAGAATCAGAGGAATTATTCCAAGATCAATTTTATGTATTTGAAAAATATGCATAAAATTCTTAATTTAAAAAATAGTTGGTTGTGCCAATTCCAAAATTTTCTTCTATCTCATACGTGCATATTAATATTTCAAAAAGTAGTTACAAATGTTAATACTTCAATATTATTAGTTCAATATATATGTATATACCAAACTTGATTTTAATCTTAACAGTGCTTGTGCTCCAGTCAGTTAATTGATGTCAAAATGAGTTAATCTAGATTATGATATTTACTAAAAACAATAGTTTTTCCTTATTCTGTTATCATCCGCTATTTGCGAATAGCTGGCTTAGCTGAACAAGAATTCCCGTCGCTGCATGAGCCACCAATGGGCACCAATTGATACTAGATAAAGAAAAAAAGTTTCATTTAAGTTTGGGAAGATTCTTTATAAATAAGTATGGTTATTTTGCGTTTGACTATTTCACAAAAATATATCTGCATATTAAAGTTGAACACAACCTTTAACAGTTTACCATCATTATGTTGCGATAATGTACTAGTGCAGATGCCAGTCCTAGAATGATGGGTAAAAATTGTATTTTTCACATTTGAAACAAGTTGGAAATTGCACCTGAAGCGTAGCAAATGAGGTGCGTTCGTACTATAAAGAAGTTTTAAAATATTAAGATCTTGCTGGTATAGTAGAGCGTACTTTGGATACAGTATAGTGGTCGAAATCTTTGTGTTCCTGTAAATATGCAGGGAGTAATTTTTATTATACTTCATTAACGTATATCTTATTCATAAAATGTGAAGTAGTTTAATATAATTAAAACACGCTACAAACAATGTTTCCCGGTATAACATTATTTAGTGGAATACATTTGTGTGGCCCTGTAATTTAATAATAAATATTCTCTGCATCCCAGATTGTACAGAATGTATACTTTAGTACATACTTCATAGATTCATGTCAATTCTATTATGTTCAAATGAGTGTAACACCATTAAAATGCATTTGAAACTTTTTTTCCCATTGATCGTAATGTAACGGAATACTTTTGATTGCCCCTGTAATTGATCTATGCATCCGATTTTCATAACATTTGAAATGAATCGACAAAATTATGTAATAATTATACGTTTTAAATTTCAAACAATTAAAATGCATTTGAAACTTTTTTTTTTCCATTGATCGTAATGTAACGAAATAATTTTGATTGTCCCTGTAATTGATCTATGCATCCGATTTTCATAACATTTGAAATGACTCGACAAAATTATGTAATAATTATACGTTTTAAATTTCAAACAATTAAAATGCATTTGAAACTTTTTTCTCCATTGACCGTAATGTAACGGAATAATTTTGATTGTCCCTGTAATTGATCTATGCATCCGATTTTCATAACATTTGAAATGACTCGACAAAATTATGTAATAAATATACGTTTTAAATTTCAAGCGATTAGAATGCCTTTGAAATATTTTCCCCATTGGCCGTAAGGTAACGGAATCCTTTTGATTGTCCCTGTAATTGGACTATGCATCCGACTTTCATAAAATTTGAAATGACTCGACAAAATTATGTAATAATTATATATTTTAAATTTCAAACGATTCGGTTGGGTAGTTTTTGCGTTGTTATATGCGGACAGACAGACGGACAGACAGACAGACGGACTGAGCGACAACAATAGGTGCTACGTATTTACATAATTACGAACGCCCCTAAAAACTGATGAAAATATCTGACAATATGGGAGCGTTTAGATGAGCACAGTCCGGCTAGTTTATGTTCTAATAAACGCACTAATAGTATTTTCAATAACTTTTGGGTAAACCAGGCTTTGCGGCTAATGTACCATAACAAAATGACCATTTCTTAATAAAACAAAATTTTAACAAATATGCAATGAAACTGCGTAATTAAAAAAGTCTGCTGCAACTATTGAAGTAATATTGAAAATTAAATAATCATTACTATTTTTTTACAGCATTTTTAAATTGTATTTTTTTTTTTTTTTTGTTCACTACTCCTCCCTCCCGCCTCTTACGAAATAAAAAAAAAGTTTGTCATTTTCCCTTTTTATTGTGTAAAATGTCTGCTTCTGTAGAAAAGATTCGGATGCACATAGACAATATACCGGTCTCGGAGAAAGCGTCAATTCCAATAACAGTTTTTGGAGGGAAAAACCGGTTTGACGCGCTATGCATTACATTGGGTTTTATTATATAGAGATATATTTAACACTCAAGATAACACTCAAGATAACATTACATTGTTACAGATTCAACGAGAAAATAATGTAGAAACCAAAGTTTTTCAAATCATAATTAAATTCAGAGACATATATTCTGACACCGTTAAACTTTTGAAACTTATATTAAAACATTAATTATTTACAAAGTTCTATTTACAATTTAAACCATCATAAGTTTTAGTTAATTAATACACGTCTCACGTGTATTAATTAACGTCATCATGGAACATTCTTTTTCCGACCCACAACAACCGTTTCATAAAACGTTCTCCTCATCTCACTTTGGCATTTCGCTTGAATTTGATCTAATCCTTTAATCGTCTGCCTTGCTGGAGAGCCTTGGTCTCAGAGTGATTATATGGGGAAGCTACGATACATCTAACAGTCAGGCTAGTGGGAGCCAGAATGTCGTTCCCACAATCGGCCAGCCTGATGAGACATTCGTCTCGAATGGATAACTGTTTGCTGGTAGCAGCAGTTAGATCATCTGGAAAGATAAGAAAGAAAAAACAGAAGTATCCAAAGTCTTATTTGGAAAAAAAGAAGTCATCATTATTAAAATCCATCAAAGTTTAAATTATTTCTTGAAAACAATTCGTATTCTTTTTTTTTTACTCTTCACGTCTTTTCGTCTGATTCTTCTTCCAGTTTCTTACATCTTTTCGTCGTCTTTTTCTTTTCTTACGTCTTTTTTTTTACGTTTTTTCGTCTTCTTTTACTTTACGTCTTTTCGTCTTCATTTTCTTAGGTCTTTTCGTCTTTATTTTCTTAAGTCTTTTCGTCTTCTTTTTACCTTACTTCTTTTCGTCTTCTTCTTTCTTATGTCTTTTCGTCTTCTTTTTACTTAAAATTTTTCGGGAATAAATTAAGTAAAAATCCTTTTATTACATATTGAATAAGTGCAGAATCTTTATTTGCACTTATTCAAATTTCATCTTCACTTCAATCATCAATTGCCTTTTTAACATAATTGTTTCATGATAAAAAAATATTCATCTAATGATTCATGTGGTCTAATTTTTCTTTTGGATAGCAATTCATGTAATTCAGCTGAATTGCACGTTTGACCGAATTCAGTAAGGACTTCAATTTAGACAACGAATTAGTTTTTGTTTCACTTTCAATAAACAATTTAGCTTTGCCTGTCATACGACGTTTAGCCAAAATCAAATTGGGCAGATCACTAACATTAAATAATGAAACAATATCTTCAAAATCGGCAAGCCACTTTTGAACATTCTGAAATTCAGTACCCTCAAAAACCGTTATCATACTTTCGATATCATTAATAGAAATAGCAGGTTTAATAACATAATTAGGAATTAGAGTTTTCTGATTTTCACTGCTTTCATAACTAGAACTACCAGAATCATTTCTCACATTATTCTCAAAAACATTTGAAATATTTCTAGTTTTACGCAAATCATCATTAAATCAGTATCCGCTCTCGTCATCACTAAGAGTACCTTCATCCGGCATAGTATTAATTTTCAAAATACTAAAGTCACACAAACTAGAAGAAATAATATTAAAGAGATACATCGGTTATTTAGGCGCAGACAGGACCGTAGCTAGAAATGAATAATAGGGAGGAGGGTTCAAGAGAATGTAGGGGGCGACTCATAACTTTTTTTTCTCTCTCTCTAACGCAGAAAGATAAATCAATGCATATTCACATTTTAGGTACTATGTTTTTTATTAAACTGTTGTAATGAATTCATTTTATGCTACGAAAAGTACAGGATGGTGAAAATTTTGAGTATATAACTGGTGCAAAATTAAGCACCATGTTAGCTTCATATGTACAAATAGGATGCGGGAGTATAAAAACACTTATTTTCAGTGTTGAATTCAACCACTTTTCTCCGGGAGGGACTTTTGTAGCTCCGGGGGGACATTATAGAGTTCCGGGGGGAAGGAATTGCCCTTTTTGACCATTGAAATCCCAAAATCTCAATTTTTTCTGAGGGGGGGGGGGACATTTCACTGATCTGGGGAGGAATGTGTTCGCCCCGGGCCACCCCCCTGAATTCAACACTGCTTATTTTAGATACAATTTATTAATTCTGCAAAATTGTGAAAGGGTTTCAAAACTAAATTAGATTTTTGAACAGAATTTCATTTGAATTTTCGGTACAAAAATTCATTTAGTGACCTTGGAATCTTTTGGGGGCTCAAAATATTTTAGCGGGGGAGGGGTAAGCTGCCCATAGCGCCCTCTTAACTACGGCCTTGGGCGCAGATGCTATCGATGTATCATAGAAACTTTATCTTATACTATAATGCGAGCAAAAATTGTGTGTGTGTGTGTGTGGGTGGATAAATTTTATCTCAAAAACGGCTCTAACGATTTTCGCAAAAATTTGGATTTTACCATTTTCGGGCACGAGAAGACCATTGGGCTAGGTCACATGTTCGAGAAAATTCGATTATTGGGTCGTTTTGGGTCATAATGGGTCAAGATCAAGCTATATATATCTAGAGAACGGCTGGATCGATTTTAAGGAAATTTACTATCCAATCGTTTTTTGGCACGAGAAAACTATTGGGCTGGGTCACATGTTCGAAAAATTTCGATTAGTGGGTCATTTTTGGGTCATTATGGGTCAAGCCATTTTTATCTAAAAAACGGCTCTAACGATTTTGACCAAATTTTATATTGTATCGTTTTAGATTACAAGAAGACAATTGGGTTAGGTAACATGTTCGAGAAAATTCGGTTAGTGGGTCATTTTTGGGGTCATTGTGGGTCATGCTATTTTTATCTAGGGATTTTCTCACGCAATTTTGACTAAAAATTGCATTCTATGGTTTTCGGGCACGAGAAAAACATTGGGCTAGGTTACATGTTCGAGAAAAAATTTTAATGGGTCATATTGGGTCATTAAGGGTCTGGGTCAAGCTATTTATATTTAAAGAACGGCGTGATGGATTATAATGAAATTTTGTATGTAACAGTTTTTTGACATGAGAAAACTAATGGGCCAAATCACATGTTTGAGAGATTTCGACTATCAGGGTCATTTGTGGGTCATGATGGGTCATAATGGGTCATGGTCAAGCTATATCTAAATAACAGGTGGATCGATTTTAATGAAATTTTGTATGCAATATTTTTTGGCACGATAAAATCATTGGACTAGGTTACATGTTCGAAAAATTTCGATTAATGGGTCATTTTGGATAATAAAGGGTCTAGGTCAAGCTATATATAATTAAAGAACGGCAGGATTAATTTTAACGAAATTCTGTATGTAACAATTTTTAGAAACAAGAAAACTAATGGACTAAGTCACATATTCGAGAGCTTTCGATTATAAGGGTCATTTGTGGGTCATAATGGCTCAAGGTCAAGCTATATATAAAGAATGGGTGGGTCGATTTTAACGAAATTTTGTATACAACATATTTTTGGCATGAGAAAATCATTGGGATAGGTCACATGTTCGAGAAATTTCGATTAGTGGGCCACTTTTGGGTCATTCTAATTTTATCTAGACAACGTTTCGCGCAACTTTGACTAAATTTTGTATTTTATCGTTTTAGGGCACAAGAAAATCATTGGGTTATGACAGATTTTTGAGAAAATTCGATCAATGGGTCATTTTGGATCATAAGGGGTCAGGGTCAAACTAACTATATCTAAAAAACGGCTCAATCGATTTTATCTAAATTTTGTATCTAATGTTTTTCGGCATGCTAAAACTAATGAGCTAGGCCACACGTTCGAGAGATTTCGATTATAAGGGTCATTTGTTGGTCATGATGGGTCATCCTAATTTTATATAGAAAATGGTACTCACCATTTTGACTATACTTTGTATTATATCGTTTTTGAGCAAGAGAAAACCATTTGGATGGACACATGCTCGCGAAAATTCGATTAGTGGGTCATTTTGGGTCTTAATGAGCTAGGGTCATTCTAATTATATATAACAACGACTCAATCAATTTTACCTAAATTTTGAAACAAAACGTTTTTTGTCACGAGAAGACTATTGGGCTGAGTCGCATGTTAAGCAAAATTATATTAGTGGGTCATTTCGCTTCATTGCTGAATGCTGCCAAGCTAATTTTACCTAAAAAATGGCTTAAAAGATTTTGATTCAATTTTATATTCTACTGTTTTTGATTACCTGAAGACGATTGAGCTATGTCACATGCTTGATCAAATTTGATTAGTGGCTCATTTTGGGTAATACGGGTCAGGGTCACGAGAATATGGCAAAAGCCAATAACTTGGTGATATTTGAAAAAATATCGGCGACATATGGCTAAAAAATCGACTATAAAAATTACGAAAACCAAAACACGTATTTGGAGCCAAATGAAAGAATGCCTCCAAATTTGGCTATATCTAGCAGAAAATATAGTCTTTCAGAATGTAAAGAATTTTTTTTATACTTTCTTAAGAGGATTTTAGATGCATGGTTAAACCAATCAGAGTCGAGCTAAAAAAGTGATTTATATCGATGTCCTTTCGTTGTAAATTTTAAAATCAAGTAAAATTTATAAACATGCGTATAAAAACATAGTTTTCTTATTGATTGTTTTTCTAAATAAACAACATGTTTTACAGTAATAATACCGAGTGAATGACACAGTGAAAATACTATATCGAGTTGAACACAAAGTTAATTTTGACCGAGCTAAGCTCGGTCTCCCCTGCTAGTATATGATTAATATGATAAGATAAAACGTATAAAAGTTCATGCTGGTTTTTGATTGAACAATTTTTCATAAATTGATTGAAAAATAATAAAAATAACTTAATTACTATTAGAATCATAATAGCGGTCCTTCAAAATAAATAAATAAAGAAAGAAAATAAGAAAAAAAATATTTTGACATTTAATTGTCACATTATGAGCAAATATGCAAAACCGATAGCTATTTAAATTAAAAAAGGCATCTGTAACCATTTAAAGTATATTGGTATTTATCGAACAACTGTATATGTATGTTCATGTAAGATTATTATTATTTATTATTTTGTACGAATTGTAAGAACTTTGCATTTCCAGTTTAATAAGAAAAATTCTTTTCTGGCTAAAAAAATGGGAAATACCAATCGCTTTGAAAATGTAGTTTCGCACCTATACATATAATGCGATATATATCTTAGAACTATGCATATGTTTTGAAAACACATTTTGTTAAACTAAATTTTTTAAAATTTCGTTAAATAGAATGCGGACATCTCTAGGTAATAAAATATCTAATCTAGTGATAATGCTTCATGCATTTTTTAAAAGTTCATATTTCCTTTAATATAGAAAAGCAAGCTGGAAGTTGCTACATTTACCATGCATTTCTGCATTTGCGGAAGAATTATTCTTGAATATTAGTATAAAACTAGAATAATACACAGCAACTATGTCATATATCTTTTTAATGCATCATTAAAAGGATGATTTTAATAAGAGATTTTTGTAATATTTAAGGATATTCTGTGAACATATAATCTTATAAATAAAATTAGTCGTTTAATTGTCTTGTGATTATAGCTTAGCATTGTTTTCGGTTTATTGTGTTTGAATCAGTCCTTGACCTTGTGATGGGTGTTACAGTATTATGCTGTATCATTTGAACTTCTAAACTATTAACCTTCAAGTTTGAGTAATTAGGAATTTATATAAGTATATACACAGATTTCACTTAAGTAATTACAGGTATGAGTAGATCTGTAACTTAATATTTTCCCATATTTGAAAGACGTGTGATTTTACGCAATCTGCAAAAATGGTTGAATAGTACTTAATAAATGATATGAAATTTCTCCCCCACTCTTCCCTAAGAGTTATCGATTGCAAATCGATCTTTAACAGCTTTTTTAATTGAACTCAAAAAAGAAAACAAATCTCATTCAGCTTCCCTCCTAACCCCCCCCCCCCACTCTTTTTCTTTTCAGTTGTGTTTCTAATTATATAAATACATAGCACCTATAGTCGTCTCTGGTTCGTCCGTCTGTCTGTTCATCTGTCCGCAAGTAAAAGCGCAAAAACTACCCAAACAAATGGTTTAAAATTTAATATATATAATTAGTGTAAAATTTCGTTGTGCATTTCAAATTTTATGAAAATTGAATAAAAATTTGAAAAGATATTAAAATTTTTTTTCTGCATTCTATTAAATCCTATCATATAATTAATTCAATAATATCCATGATAGTTAAGGATTATATGTTACCACTGAGATTATACTGTTAAGTCCTGTCATATGTAATTACTTCAGTGATATTCCATGATAGATAATTATTCTAGGTCGTTATGATGATTACGCTCTATTTAAGATGGAGTCCTAGTATTTTCATATTATTGAATTTGGTACACAGAATCGTAATAAATTTTGCATTCATGCCTTCTGACATGTTTGGAGGGTTTTCTATTCCAGACCTTTCTATATTAGTGTTTTTATAAGTGTGTCTGCTACACGAAAATCTTGAACTTTTTAAAAAAGTATATATTGAATTAAAAATTTCTTTTTCCTTTCCTTTTCTTTTCTTTTCTTTCTTTTTTTCTTTTCTTAAAAAAAACTTACCTTTAAATCATGTTTCTATCTCGTATTAAATATTCTGGAAATATAATTTTTTTCGTTTTTGTTTGTTTTTAAAATTTAGCGTTCAAGCAATGGCTGTGATAAAAATGACTTCTTGTGAAAATGTGTTTTTCTTCCTGATGGATTTTTCACAACTTCTCATATTTAAATTGTTATAAATCACGAACCGTTAAAAATAAATGGATGAAACTTGGAACATGTCTTTTTAATTGGTTTACTTTAATTTTAATTCAGAAAATTTGAAAAAAAAATTACTTTTGAAAATAGGATTTAAAAAAAAAAAGTTAAATCATTTTTTATTAAATTTTTATTTTAAATATTTTTTATTTTTTATTTAAATTAATATTTTAAAAAATTCTGAATCAAAATTAAAGTTCATGTATTTTTGTTTATTGAAATGAAAAAAAGGTAAAATTCTACAAATAATATTTTGAGCTATAACGATTTTAAATTATCCCTCCTTTTTTTTAAACACATTTTAAATTTTAAATTAAAAAAAATCTTAAAAGATTTATTACATAATTTTGTTTTCAAATGATTTTAAATTAAATTAATATTTTTCTAAAAATTCTTAATCAAAATTAAAGTTTATATATTTTTGTTTTTTTAAATGTAAAAAAGTTAAAATTCTACAGATAATATTTCAAGTTATACTATAATGCGAGCAAAAATTGTGTATGCGTGTAAATTTTATCTCAAAAACGGCTCTAACGATTTTCGTAAAAATTTGGATTTTACCATTTTCGGGCACGAGAAGACCATTGGGCTCGGTCACATGTTCGAGAAAATTCGATTATTGGGTCATTTCGGGTCATAATGGGCCAGGATCAAGCTATTTATATCTAGAGAACAGCTGGATCGATTTTAAGGAAATTTTGTATACAATCGTTTTTTAGCACGAGAAAACTATTGGGCTGGGTCACATGTTCAAAAAATTTTGATTAGTGGGTCTTTTGTGGGTCATTACGGGTCAAGTCATTTTTATCTAAAAAACGGCTCTAACGATTTTGACCAAATTTTATATTTTATCGTTTTGGATTACATGATGACCATTGGGTTAGGTAACATGTTCGAGAAAATTCGGTTAGTGGGTCATTTATGGGGTCATTGTGGGTCATGCTATTTTTATCTAGAGATTTTCTCACGTATTTTTGACTAAAAATTGTATTCTATGGTTTCCGGGCTCGAGAAAAACGTTGGGCTAGGTTACATGTTCCAGAAAAAAAATTAATGTGTCATATTGGGTCATTAAGAGTCTGAGTCAAGCTATTTATATTTAAAGAACGACAGAATCAATTTCATCGAAAGTTTGCCTGTAACAGTTTTGACACGAGAAAGCTAATGGGCTAAGTCACACGATCGAGAGATTTCGATTATAAGAGTCATTTGTGGGTCATGATGGGTCATAATGGGTCATGGTCAAGCTATATCTAATGAACAGGTGGATCGATTTTAACGAAATTTTGTATGCAACATTTTTTTAGCACGAGAAAACTATTGAGCTAGGTACCATGTTCGATAAATTTCGATTACTGGGTCATTTTGGGTCATAAAGGGTCTGGGTCAAGCTATTTATATTTAAAAAACGGTAGGATCGATTTTAACGAAATTTTGTATGCAGCATTTTTTTTTCACGATAAAACTATTCGGATGGGTCACATGTTAGAAAAATTCAGATAAGTGTTTCTTTATTGGGTCATCATGGGTCAAACCAATTTTATCTAAAAAAAAAAAGGCTCGAACGATTGCCACAAACTAAAATTTCCAAATTTTGTCGACCAAATTTTGTATTCCACAGTTTTGGATTACAAGAACACCATTGGATTAAGTCACGTGTTGGAGAAAATTTGTTTAGTGGATCTTTTTGGGTAATTGTGGGTCACAGTAATTGTATCTAGAAAATGACTTGCTCGATTTTGACTAAATTTTGTATTCTATAGTTTTCGGACATGAGAAAATCATTGGGCTAGATCACATGTTCGAGAAAATTCGAGTAATGGGTCATTTTGTATTTATTTTATTTAATACAGAGTTTACTTTAACCGAGCATGTCTCGGTGTTCCCCGCTAGTAACGACTTTAAATTACCCCCCTCTTTTAACAAATTTTAAATTTAAATTAAAAAAATTCTGAGAAGTTCTATTATATCATTTTATTTTGAAATAATGTAGTTAATAATCATAAAAAATTCAAAATTTTTACTCAATAAATAAAAATTATTTTAAAATGTGTCTCGGACCCCCATTCTAATTATGATCTATTTGAACTCTTTCAATTATTCAGCATTAACAGTAAAGTGCAAAGAGTAGTTTTTTTTTTTTTTTTTTTTTTTTTCATTTGAATACCAAAAATTCAAGATAATGATTATCCAGAGACAAAGTTTTACTGTTGGCAGAAAACAGAAATTTGGTGACTGTTTAGATTGGATTTTGATAATCTGTTTCTTTTACTACGTTGAACTGAAAAGGGGAAACACTTACATAGTTATATAATTCCTTTATCATATAAATGCTGTTATTTTCTTTTCAGTCCTCAGTTTCCTCTTTTATCAAGGGAAAATTTCAAAATTTTTATTAAAAAATAATTTAGCTGTTTCATAAAATACCTATGAAACCTACCTAAATCCTCTCAATGCCATAGTTGACTACTACTTCGATATTTCGATTTTTTAAGCAACAATTTTACCTAAGGACTTGATAATTTTGAAAATTATATTCTTTAATTAAATAATTATTACTACCTTTATAAGAATCATAATTTGATAGTTTTTACATTTTATCTTAAGCTTAGCGACGTACCCTTTTCTACAGAAGTGAATGAATTACTCATCCATACTATGTCCATAAATTCATTTATCATGCATTTTCAACTATTTTTATTATATTTTTTAAATAAATATTTCATGGCATCTTTTCGTACATTTCTGGAAGAATGATGCATTAGAATTTTATTTATTTATTTATTTTTATCGAAATTCCCTAAAAAACTTATAGTCATAGAGCCATCTGCACACAATCCTATGTTATTATGCACAAGAAAAAAAACCCTTTATTTTATGAATTATGGCCATATTATGAACTACTAATCCTTAATATGTCCATAAATCCATTATTATGTATTTTCGATTACTATTATTATATTTTATAATAAATATTTTATGGCATCATTTAGTATATTTCTAAGGAAATGATACACCAACATTTTTTAAAAAAATTGAAATTGTCTGAAGAACTAATAGTAATTTTCAATCAAAGGTATGAAAACATGGGGTACTTGGAGCAAGTAAGCACAATGATAAACCTACAAGTCAACCACTGATGGTAATAATTTTTGGCTTAAGCACCACTTCACTTCCGGCAGGCATGGATAATTAGGTTCCCCTATTTCTACTCTTCCATAAAATAAAGGGTTTTTTCTTGCGTTTGATAGCGTATAAGTTTTTATGCTGTCGGCTATTGTACTGTAACTGTTTGATAGCTGTTATCTCCCTTGATGTATTAACTATCATTTTATAATTCGAGATAAGAATTCAATTTGTTGTGAAGTTATGACCCTTTTCCTTCTCGAATCCGTCATCTAATGACTTTATCCTTATAATACAAAGCTTTTGTTGTAATATCTAAATAATAATTGGAATAATTTAAACATGAAATGAATAATAAATGAAATAATTTTGAAATTTCTTTTAACTTAATTTTTTGTAGAGGTTATAAAGATTTTAAAGAATATTTTAAACTACATTTATATTACTATGAATAATTATTTCTTTGTTGCAATGAACTGAAGTCATGACTCCGCTTTAACTACTGTATTATTTGAAAAACTAAATTTTCACAAAAACATTTTAATGAATACTTCCATCATCCAAAGCTTTTGATTAAAACTGTTCTTTTGAATCTGAGCTTTCTGAAAAAAAAAATCTTTAACAGAAAAGGTAAATAAAAACGTATGAAATTTAACCACATTCTTCAGTTTGAGTCTCTTAAAGAAAATGACTGGAAACGCCTCTCAATGATTATATCTGGAATTTTTATAATGAATATTTCAGAATTTTTTTTTATACAACTTATTCCTTAATTAAAACTAATAAGATAGTATCTTGTTACTATTGTTGACGGAAGAACATCTCCTTCATGCGTGAAAATAAGGATGATTCAAATTCTTTTGACACTGGCGTTGATGCCATTGAGTTCGTAAATGGCAACAATGTAGAATTCATTTGAATTATTGCGTATGCTATCTAACTTTTTATCTAAAGAGTAAATACTTGACGGTACGTGATAGAAATTCAGAAGACGTCGACTGTGGATTTTGTTAATAATAGAGTAAATTGAGAGTTTGGGTGAAATTGTGGAGGTGTAAATATGTGGGTGGATTGAATGAAAGATTTTGCTTACCGTTTCGCAAAAGGAAAAGCAATTTAGTTATTATGGTCGGTGAAGATTTCGGTTGATAATACTTCATTAACTCGTAACGTCAGTCTGTCAAGGGAAGATTGCACTTTATTTTTGCTAACTTTGACCCTACCTCAGACCTTATCCTGATCATCATGACCGATAGGTTTCCAAGGTGAGTGCTCGTTCATTAACTTTGACCGGTGTACAGATTTTGCATGTCTAGTTAATCTAAAATATTTTTTATGTTTTACTGGCAGAATTACCCGGCTTCTTCCGAGTTAAACATGGGGCTTTTCAGTAAAATAAAATGAAGTAAAATGAAATAATATGGCAATCACAATATTGAAGCTTTGTGCATTCTCGTCAATAAAAGATTAAAAATATCATAAGAAGTTATTATGTTAGTATGTCGCAGTTATAGTAAAATCTCTCAACTTTAAACATCAGAATGCTCTTTTTCTTTGGTGGTTGTAATAGAATAATATATTATTTTAAAGGCAATATAGGAAAAAAATAACGAAATGGCATAGCAGTTTTGATTACAGCTTAGTGGTAAAAGTTTAGTGAAATTCTCGTTAGCATGCCGTCTATCTAAATTTTAAAGCAAAAATATGTCATTAATGTTGAAATCATGGCAACATACGCCACCAATTTGCCAATTGACTGACAGGATTCTTTTTTTTTTTTTAGAACTTTCCAACAAAGTTGAAAAGTGCTTATGCATTCGGTTTGTCTGGCCATCTGTTGCTATCCGTATGGCCGTCTGTCCGCGCTCTAATTCTCGTAAATATACTCGGATTGTCATGAAATTTTTGAAAGTTAATGACGTTTGCCCGATCACGAACCCTATTGAAAATGAAGTTTCTGCCTTGATTAGTTTATTTACAGGGACAGTCAAAAGTTTTCCATTACATTACGGCCTATGGGGAAAATCGTTTCAAATGAGTTTTAAAGATGTTACACCCTGTCAAACATCTTCAAATTTATATGCATCTGCGAAGTGCTCTATCATAGGCATATTTAAAGTATGCAGCGAAAAGAATACTTATTATTTATTTACAGGGCCACACAAAAGAATTCCGATACATAATAATAAAGGGGGAGGGTTGTTTGCGACATATTTTTATTAAGGTGAATGATTTCATATATAATCAAATTGATATACGTTGCTGAAGATTAATATGAGTTATTTCATGCATAATATGTAGTGCATAGCATTTACAGAGACACAGAAAATATTTCAAAAAGTATATTTATCCGAATTCCTGTATATTATGGAAGATGGCTGTTAGATGGATGAAATGCATTTTTAATTATGATGTACGCTTTTTTTCACTAGATGTATGCGTATTATAGGGTTTATATAAATGCTAATTGTTATACAATTTAGATATACAGGGTTATACAAAAGATCTCTGAAAGGTTACTGAATATGAGCGTAATTTGCTTAAAGATAATTTTTAAATATGTTATGCCTTTTTACGTTGAACTGCATTTAAATTACTAAGAAATGTTTGTAAAATATAGATAAAATGATATACAGGGTCACGAAATGAACTGGATACATGTCTCTAGTCTCTATCTCAATTTGTTCGTGAGATAGAGCGTTTATAGACATACAGACAGACAAAGAGACGGGCGGCATTTTTTTCTCTAAAAATGTGTTTTTCGGACTC
Source organism: Maratus speculifer (assembly GCA_964019185.1). Classification (NCBI taxonomy): domain Eukaryota; kingdom Metazoa; phylum Arthropoda; class Arachnida; order Araneae; family Salticidae; genus Maratus; species Maratus speculifer. The sequence continues at coordinate 183,822,811 of OZ025301.1, forward strand.
TCTACTATCTGAAACATGTAAATCCGTCAATTTTTTTTTCTGTTTTCAAAACGATTGCAAGACTTACACTATACTACGTATGATGGGTAAGTAATAATCGACACTAAAGTTCATTACAAAAAAAGTGACGGTGCTTGCTGGAATGTAGAATTCTTCTTATTTAAGAAATTCCCTAAGCTTGATATGCTAATATCATTTAAATATTAAATTTTATTCTTCAATGAGGTACTCTATATGCAGTCGAACTCCGTTGTAGCGAATCGAGTACATAATAAACTCATGGATAAAATGAATGAAAATTTTGGTCGACTGTGCCCCTGAATCCCGTTATAACGAATTTAGAATGACCAAATGTTTTGTTCGGTGGTTAGCTTTATCCGAATCGTTGAGATAATGTTAGAGTTCATAAAATGTATAATTCATTAGTTGTTATGTGTATTCAATAAGAATGTACATTAAAAATGATAAATGTATTAAAAATGATCATCAATGACTTATCATTAATGAGCTATTAATGTAGCATTTGAGATGGTGGAGATTTCGTCATTTATGCATGCTGTTCCACCTCGGCATCGGATGCAGAATCTTCTGTTTTCAAATGATTCATTTTAATTTAATTTTAATGTAATTATTTTCGCTGTTTGGCATACATTTTCTTATGAAATTAGAATTGATATCCTGTTTTCACAACTGCATAAAAGTTAAAAAAAAAAAATAGTCGACCCCCCCCCCCCCCCAAAATGGTCTGTTTATTATAGGCCTATTCTTAAGATTTCGGAGGAGGATAAATTAGCATTATATCGTTTAGAAAAACGTGGGACCAAAAATTTTGTTTGTTATATCCGTGAGTTTGTTATATACTGGGGCTACAATGGGGTTTGACTTTATGTTTTCTATCAATGTTTTGAAGAATAAACAGTTCACATTTTAATGTTATCATTCAATTTATTTCTCGTAGAAAAATAAAATTTGCAAATCGATCAATCTTAGATATTGGTATCTTAAATATTAAGTAATAAATATAATTTTATGAGAATAGTTCTGCTGTCTAGCACCTATTTAAAATACTCTTAATTCAATCTTTGGCATGAAAAGTTCTTCAGCTGAATTTAATTTAAGCTTGTATTCCTGGCCCGTTTCTTCCGGAAATCGATGGAAGTAATTGCTAAAGTTTTCGCTATGCTTTAATGAATTTCTTCCACTGCTTTTGTTACAAAATAGAGTAAACTCAAACATTTCGTTTATGAGATAATTAAACCGAATTATTTACAGATATTTTGAGTTCTCATAATTAATTTAAGATATAGATGAATTTATTGTCGTGTTTACTATAATTTAGTTAATGCTGTAAGCGGGCTCTCGAATTATTTTCTAATTTAGAATTCTCCCTAAATGTTTCCTATTTAAGGAATACTCTTAACGTACGCTTATTTTCGTGTTATAATTAAATTATTAAATTTGTACTTCAACAATGTAGATTAAGCAAATGTTTTACGTAAATTTAAGTAACCAAAAAAAAGCCTCATTTAAAAATAAATGGGATTTTATATATATATTACCAATTTAAAATTTTTTCGTCAAAACTAACCTTTATACTATCTTAATTTTCTTATAATAATGTTCCGTACTTACTTCAAATTATTAAATTAAAATCTTGTTTCTAAATCTAATCTGTTAATCTTTATGCAGACGATATAAATTCTTAATTTGCCTTAAAAACATTATTCCAGTATGCGTAAACTTAAAAAGATGGCTCCAAATTAAAAATATTCTTAATTAAACTTTATTTCTTAATAGTCCAAATAAAATTCATTTTTCTATGTTTTTATCAACTCTTTTTAAGAAAGTCTTATTAAATTTATTCCAAAACCATACCTTTCAAAAAATATCATTATTTTATTTTATCTATTTATTTATTTTTCCGCCGTCAACCTTTGATAGTGTGCATATTGTTAAATTCATTTCTTTTCTTTTTCTCTTAAAATTAATCATTTATAAAAATCGTCTGCCTAAGAAATCCTGAGTCGATTATAAATTGGTTAAATAATATTTTTTTAAAAATTATTTATCGTCTGTGGAAAATAGTCTCGTAGCTGGACAAGAATTCTGTTTACAAAAAAGAATGATGGTTTGAGGTTACAGAAGGTTCTAGAATTTTCTTTTTAGTTTTAAAGGTGGAAGCCTCGAGTTGAGAAGGGGGATTCTTGGGTTTTTTCTTGGATGAGTACGGCTCGCTGAAATAATGATGTTTTGTAAAAGGAACTTTTCCCTTTCTCATGTTTACGGATTAAATAAATGAATTTACAGCAGCGAATGAGTAATTATTTGGATTCTCTACACCTATTTATTTATTTTCCTCGGTGGCCATGACTTCTCTGCGGTGAAAGGGAAACCCGGCGTTGATGTCTCTGGCTCCTAACTTTTAAATCATCACAATAAACTCTAAAAGTCCGACAGGATATTTATCTGTGCTGCCTTTTTTGGATATTTAAAGGAAATTGCGATGGAGCAAAGTAGAACATGCTATCGCCGAAAATTGACTTCTCGTGAATGTTCTTGTGCCAAAATCACCGTAATTTTTTACTTAGTTAAAGTAAAAGAAATGTTCTTTCTAAAGAACTTCACAACTATGCTTGGAAAGATGCTAATCTGAAAGAATTAGTACTTGCTTCGAGTCTGATGTGGATTTCCTGACGCTTGATGTTGATCTGTGCGCATAAATTTTGATTCAGTATTCATGGTCATAGTGAAAATTTTTGAAAATTAATGATTTCAAAGTGGTGAGTATGCAAGAAGTATTTGATGAGGAATTTAAAGACGATTGAATTTTATTGAAGATTTTTCAAAAAAAAAAAAAAAAAAAAAAAAAAACTGTAAGTTATTTTATTAAATGTTTTGATTATTATTTTTATTCTTTTTATGATTGAGAAAAAATATTATTTATTTATTTATTTATTTATTTATTTATTATTTTATTGATGAGAGTAATTTGAAGTTAATTTATTAATTTACTAATTTATTTATTTATTTATAATTTATTGTATGTTATGGATCTGATATAGTAATTTTGAAAAAATATGTAATTGATAGAAATTATTAACTTTGAAATTTATTGCGAATGATCTTACGATCAGGATTTAATAAAGAAAATAGAAGTGCTTCATTTATTCTAATGAGTAAGAATAAAAAAATTATGGAAGATCCTAAATTCGTACCGTTTGACCCGAGTTCTGGAATGAACATTTTGTCTTGGTTAACTTATTTTGATAAAACATGTGATAGGGAACAGAAAAATCTAGAATGGAAATTTAATTTTATTGCGCAATATTTGAAAGGGGAAGCGCAAAAAATTTATATCAATGACTGCTTAAATTGTACGGATTATGAACAAATTAAGAAAATTTTGATAGAAAGACTCATTGAATTAGACTTCCCGAGTTTTTCTGATTTTTCAAATCTGAAATTAGATAATTTAGACAATTTAGAAACTTATTTTCGTAAAAAAGTGGAAATTGGTAGGAAATTACATCTTAGTGAAAATATACTATTACAAGGTTTAACTGATGGTTTAAAACCAGAATTCAAAAACAGTATTATTATAAATCCTCCTAGTAGTACCACCGAATGGTATCGGGTTGTCAAACAATTCGTGGAAGTTTCCACCCCACTAGTTTCAAACCAAGTATTAAATCAACCATCAGCTAGACAAAAGTTTCAAACTTTTCAACCAACTAGGCCTTGGATTCAGCCAGTTAGGCCCAATAATACACCTAGGAATTGGATTCCCCAAAGGCAATCTCAGTTTCAAAGACCTAGAATTTGTCAAAATAATTATATTGAGAATTCATACCCTTCAAGACCTTGTAGGATATGCACAAATAGGGGTGTGAGTAATGCTTTTCATTGGGAAAGAGAATGTATTTTTAGGAATGAGGTACCATTCTCTGATACTCTTCCAAATATCTCACAAAATAATTCTCATAATGTTTGGCAATTAATTGTGTATGGATGTACAAATAATTATAATTTGCCATGTGTTGTAGATACTGGCTCAACTATTGCAATATTGCCACTTAAATTTGTTAAAAAACTTAATGCTAAAATTGAGACTATACCCTTAGTTACCATTGGTCAGGCAAAAGGATTTTTACATATAAATGAAAAATGTAGTGTTCTTCTAAAAGTGGGTAAAATTAAAAAATATGTTAACTTTTTAGTATGCCATACAAATTTGGATTATGCTATTTTGGGGTTAAAAGAATGTTCTAAATTTAAATTAACTATAGAATGTAAAAATTGCATTGTAAGGCAGGGAAGGAAAATTATAACTAACAGTATATCCATACATAATGAGAGATCCCTTCATTTCAATACAGTAAATATGGACCAAGTACAACAGAACAGGGATCAATCTAATGAATTTGTAACCTCAGAATTAAAAAAAAATATGAAATTAAATACTGGTAATACTGTAGCAATAACTAATTATGATAATGAAACACTGAATGTAAGTAATCATGATATAGAGTTACAATCTACTTGTGGAAATATTATGAAAAATGAAGACTGTGTTGAATATGATCACGAAATTAATGTGCATCCTGATTATAGAGGTTCCATGACTCTTCAAAATTTTCGCGATAATTCGGATTCAGATTTAACTGGGGAAATAAATTTAATTCAAGATGTAAATTTAAGGGAATTAGTTCATATTTGTAGTGATATTTTTGCAAAGCATAAATATGATGTGGGCAGGATAAATATTGAACCACAACGCGTTATACTAAACTCAGACCTACCTATATCTTTGAGGCTCTACCGAACATTTCCCCTAGAAGAAATAGAAATAAAAAACCAAATTCAATCATTGTTAGCAGCCGGACTGATAAAGGAAAGTAATAGCCCTATTCAGTCCACACTAGTTACACTAGTTATGAAAAGAGAGGAAGGTAAAAAAACGCGATTATGTATAGACTATAGAAAATTAAACGCAATAATTAAAAACGATGCAGAACCCTTGCCCCGTATCGATGGAATTTTAGATAAATTGAGTAGTGCTCAGTATTTTTCAACTTTGGATTTAGCCTCTGGCTACTGGCACATACCAATACATCCATCCGATACAGAAAAATTAGCATTTGCAACCAATTTTGGACTTTTTGAGTGGCTCGTGCTCCCTTTTGGCATAAAAACTGGCCCTCCCATATTCAATAGAACCATTAGAAGGATCCTTAATAAGTATAAAATCGACTTTGCGTGCCACTATTTTGATGATATTATAATTTTCTCTTCCTCTTTAGAAGAACATTTAAACCATTTAGCTCAAATTTTTTACATTTGCAAACAAGAAAACATTAAAATTAAACTTTCTAAATGTAAATTAGGCCAAAATAAAATCAATTTCTTAGGTTATGAAATCACTAATGGACTATAACACCAGCAAATGCCAATATTGAAACCATCAAAAATTTAAAACCTCCTTCCAATGTGAAAGAGTTACAACGATTTCTAGGTTCCATTAATGTTTACCATAAATTCATAAATAAATATGCTGAAATTAGATATCTTCTAAATCGATTACTTAAAAAATATACAATATGGGAATGGAACTCAGAGTGCCAGGACTCTTTTGAAAAATTAAAAAATTCTTTAATTGCAAAACCCACCCTCAAAATTTATGATCCTAAATTACCTTTACATATGTTTGTAGATGCCTCTCAGATAGCAGTAGGTGCCGTTCTAAAACAACCTGATAAAGATAATTTCTTACATCCTATTGCTTATCATTCTAGAATTTTGAAGAGTTATGAGCAAAATTATTTCATAACTGAATTAGAATGTTTAGCTATTATAGATACTCTTGACAAATTCTATCATTACTTTCATGGTGTCAAGTTTACAATTCATACGGACCACGCATCTCTAGTATGGTTAAAGAGTGTTAAAAACTTGAGAGGTAGGCTTTTTTGATGGTCACTCAAACTTAGTATGTTTGATTATGAGATAAAATATGAAAAGGATTCAACAAATGTCGAAGCAGACATGTTGTCACGAAATCCTGTTTGTCATTTTAATCAACATATTCGTTTATTGCTAGATAGGAAAGAAATTATAGAGATGCAAGACAAAGACAATGTTTGTGACAAAAAATATAAAAAAGAGAATGGAATTATTATAGTTCAGAAAAAGGGATTCAAAAAAATTGTTGTACCAATGTGATTAAGAAAAAAATTACTCCACATTGCTCATGATAATTTTGGACATTTAGGGATTCAAAAAATGCTTAATTTAATATCTCCCAACTATTATTGGCCTAATATGACAATAGACATTGCACAATTTGTTAAACATTGCGACACCTGTCAGAAAAATAAAAAACCAAAACAGAAAAGATTCGGCTTATTACAAGCTATGCCAGCAACAGATCAACCTTTTGAATGTCATCTATTGATACTGTTGGTGGATTTAACTATTAAAGCTCAACAAAAAAATTCTTACACATAATAACAGATCATGCAACTAGGTTTGTTTGGGCTTTTCTCTCCAAAAATGTTACCACTGAAACATACACTAACTGTTTAAAACAAATTTTCAATATCAAAGCACCTCAAAAAATACTTAGTGACATGCATAAATCTTTCAGATCTCCAAGATTTAAGAAATTTCTTAGAAATCATCATGTTCAACAGCGTTTTACATCCGCACATCATCCTCAGACCAATGGAAAGGTAGAGCGCGTTAATCAGACTATAGTTACCAGGCTTAAATGTGAAGTTAATTCCACTTCTTCTAAAATACCTTGGATTAGATTATTAAACCAAGTCATCGAAGAATACAACAATACGCCCCATTCTATCACCAAGTTCCCACCTGCCTATTTATTTTATGGTCAATTGCCTTATGAATCTCCTTTAAAACAAAACTATTACCCTCCAGTAGACAAAGCCCTCAAAATTGCGAAAGCGCGAACTCAGGAATTTCACCTTAAAAGTAAAAGACTCTATGATCGAAATTTTGTCGAATGCCCATTAAAAATACAAGACTCTGTAATTTATGAAGAATTTAAATACCATAACACTTGAAAATTAGAACCTACTTTCTCTGGACCATACAAAATTATAAATAAACTTTCTGATGTAACTTATGAAATAGATAAATTTAATTATGAGATAGGACAGAATTCCGTTATTGTGCATGTTTCTAAATTAAGACCCCATTTTTCACCCGAAGATTTTAAACTGTTTCATGAGCAACCCAAAAAACAAACAAATCCTCAGATACAATCACAATCACTAGATCAAACTAAAGTCAAGACAGTAGATTAAATTTTAATTCTTATTCTTTAAAAATGTTATCACCATAATTTTCAACATTAGCAGGTATGTTCTTGGTGCGCAACAAGAATATTACTTGTTTTTTGGAGTTTTTGGGGTTAAATTGGGCTCCTTATGCAGGCATAAGGTGTACACTTTGATTGTAAAAGCTTTCAAATTGATGTTGATAAATTAATTTTAAGTGTATTTAAGTCTAACTATATTTACTCATTTATTTGACATTAGTATTACTCTATTTATTCAGCAGATATTATGTGATAAGTTATAAAATTTGATGACTTTACTTAAACCTATAACATAATATGTGATTTTCAGTGATTGTGAAAACTACAGATATTAAAAGTTTTTCAAAAAAAAAAAAAAAAAAAAAAAAAAAAAAAAAAAAAAAAAGCACACTATTTTTATTTCCATTTCTCAATTAAGAATGACACCTTTTATTCCTATTTGTATTCTATTATTGAAGTTTATAAACCATGTGTAGATAAAACATTATTCTACATTTGGCATTTGAAAACTTATAACCAAATTTGACAATTTTGTAAAAGAGTATCAGAGAGGAATTATTGTAAGGAAATACTGGTTGAGAGTCCATTTTCTAAATAGTTAGATTTAATATTATTTGGATTTTGGAATTATTATGATTTTTTTTTTATTTATACTTTCGGCTAGCAAAAAATACTTTCTTATGCTATTAGAAGATAAGAAAATTATTTAGTTGCTATGTAATTATTTTTATCCTCAACCAATATTTTCCCTATCAATAATAAACAAATAGTGATATTTTCTTTTGATTATATTCTTGTTTTATTATTATTATCATTATGATTTCTGTAATGAAGTTTAGTATTAATTATACTTTTATTGAGAAATATTAGGATATGGAGAATTATTGTTATTATTGCTATCAATTGTGAGTCTTATTATACTACTACTTATTATTATTGTTATTATTATTATTTAAATTTTTTTATATTATTTATTATTAATTTTTGAAGTGATAATATTTATTGTTAGAAATTTGACATATTATTAAGAGATGTTGGATCCAACAAAGATTCTAACATAACATTAAACCCAAAGATTAAACTAAATTTGAAGATCTTTAATTAAAGAGACTGTATTTAGTGAACATTGGAAAAGACTCTTTTTTACACTATTGAAAGACTTTTCACATTTGAAGGACTTTATTTAAAATAAACTATGCATTAAGTTATTGTAATTATTTAAACTTCCATGAGAAAAAGTTTTTATTGTTTTTATTATATTTTTTATCTCTTACTTATTAATATTTATAACTTATTTACTTTTATTGTATGTATTATCTCCTGTGCACTTACAAATGGTAAGTGATGTTGTAACATTATTGTATTTCTTTCAGGGAAATGCTCCTACCTAAATTTAATTCAGATTAATTTTCTCTTAACTATTTTTTTTAATCGCTAATATTTTTTATATTGCGTTAATTTTCTTTTCTTCCAGCTCTTGGCTTCCTGAGTTTGACAGTTTTATTCCAAAATTTAACTTTTCTAAATTATTATATTTCTGTTGTCTGAACTTGTAGTTTTATTTAACTATCAATTTCATACAAAGTTTTAGGGGAGGGGGATAATATTACAAATTAAAAAATTTTTCGCCAAAACTAACCTTTATACTATCTTAATTTTCTTATAATAATGTTCCGTACTTACTTCAAATTAAATTAAAATCTTGTTTCTAAATCTAATCTGTTAATCTTTATGCAGACGATATAAATTCTTAATTTGCCTTAAAAAACATTATTCCAGTATGCGTAAACTTAAAAAGATGGCTCTAAATTAAAAATATTCTTAATTAAACTTTATTTCTTAATAGTCCAAATAAAATTCATTTTTCTATGTTTTTATCAACCCTTTTTAAGAAAGTCTTATTAAATTTATTCCAAAACCATACCTTTCAAAAAATATCATTATTTTATTTTATCTATTTATTTATTTTCCCTCCGTCAACCTTTGATAGTGTGCATATTGTTAAATTCATTTCTTTTCTTTTTCTCTTAAAATTAATCATTTATAAAAATCGTCTGCCTAAGAAATCCTGAGTCTATTATAAATTGGTTAAATAATATTTTTTTAAAAATTATTTATCGTCTGTGGAAAATAGTCTCGTAGCTGGACAAGAATTCTGTTTACAAAAAAGAATGATGGTTTGAGGTTACAGAAGGTTCTAGAATTTTCTTTTTTGTTTTAAATGTGGAAGCCTCGAGTTGAGAAGGGGGATTTTTGGGTTTTTTCTTGGATGAGTACGGCTCGCTGAAATAATGATGTTTTGCAAAAGGAGCTTTTCCCTTTCTCATGTTTACGGATTAAATAAATGAACTTACAGCAGCCAATGAGTAATTATTTGGATTCTCTAAACCTATTTATTTATTTTCCTCGGTGGCCATGACTTCTCGGCGGTGAAAGGGAAACTCAGCGTTGATGTCTCTGGCTCCTAACTTTTAAATCATCATATATATATATATATATATATATATATATATGCAGGGGGGGGGGAGAACTGTATCAGATTCCTGGCTATTGCGATTTTAAAATGCACAAAAAACGAAAAATATGTAAATAAATTCAAGATTTCATTTTTTTTAAAATATTAACTATTTTTTTTAATCCAAGCTATCTTCAATTAAAAGAAAATACCGTAAGAGATATATTTTTTTCATTGCTCCTTCTGGATCACGATGATCTTAATTTTAAAATGCTAATAAAATAATAAAAAAACTTTCAGAAAGTATTTTTTTTTTAAATAGTAAATATTCATATGTCTTCCCTGAAACGTTCCATCGGTACTAAAAAATAGCAGCTATTTGCAAATGCTTCTATTTGCAAATAGAAGCATTATGATATAGGGGGGCGAACCCCCTTTTATTTTTTTTTCTTGGGCTCCGAACGATTGCGATTTTAAACTACTGAATATTTTCCTCCCGTCTCTGTGCTTGAAGAAACCCATTTTTCTTGGACATGCATGGAAGGTATTATAGCGCAGGTGAACTGTAGAAAATTGAAGGTCATTCACTACCGTTCAATAAAGATTTTTAATTAATCGGCTAATTATCTAAAAATGAAAGATACGAGTTTGAATCGGTTCATTAAAGCCCGTCTTCGTATGTAGTTTTCCAAATTTGTAGACCTCCACGTGTGATAAATTTTCCTGTCGTAAGGTAGACACACTACGAGCCTAATCTTTCTTTTATTAATATTGATTCTGTTAAAACCTTATTATGAGTATTTTGAATGAATTAATCTGTATTTATTTAACTGCAATATGTATTATATTCGTCGCTGAAATCTAAAGATCCATTTCCAAAATTGAAATACTATTTCACTTAGGTATGATAAGAAATTGTATTTTTGCTGAGATAGGATCTAATTAAATGAATCTTCTGTCCTTCAAAATGACTGTAATAGCAATCATACCATGCTTATTGTCAATCGATTCAACAGACAGACACATATATACATGCGTCCAATCTTTCTTTATTAGTATTGATTCTGCTAAAAACTTGTACTTATTTAGTATGAATTAATATGTTTTTTTTTTTTTTTTTTTTTTTTTTTTTTTTTTAACAGCTATAGATGCATATTCGTAGCTGAAATCTAAAAAATCATTTCCAAAATTGAAACACAATTTCTCTTAGGTATGATAAGAAATTGCATTTTTGGTGAGATAACATCTAATTAAATGAATCATCTATCCTTCAAAATGTCTGTAATATCAATTTCCCCATGTTTATTGTCAACCCGTCCAACAGGTAGACACACACGTGCCTAATCTTTCTTTTATTAATATTGATTCTGCTAAAAACATACATTATTCAGTATGAATTAATCTTTATTTAACTGCTGTAAATGTATATTCTTAGCTGAAATCTAAAACGCTGTTTCAAAAATTGAAATTGTATTTCTGTTAGTAAGTAATAATAAGGAATTTTATTTTCGAAGAGATAAGTAATTAAATTAATCTTCTTTCCTTAAAAATGATTGTTATACCAATTTTATGACGGTTATTGTCAACGTATCCAGTAGGTAGACACATACACACATTTCTGAATGTTTCAAACACACATTCGAATGTTTCAAACTATGAAACATTCGTTAAACTCTAATTAATGTATCTTGATTGTTAGAGTTAATGTTATTAACGTAAAAGATTTTTTTTTTTTTTTAAACTGGAAAAAAAAAAAAAATCGGATCTGAAAAGGTTAGTACTGAATCTGTTTGAAACTTATTATATGTATTTTGTATGAATTGATGGGTATTTATTTAACTGTTCATGCAAGTTCATAGTTGAAATCTAAAACTTTGTTTCTAATATTGAAACTTTATTTATCATTGTAATAATAAGAAATTCTATTTTTTATGAGATAGAATCTAATTAAATTCGTCTTCTGTCCTTCAGAATGACTGCAATTGCAGTCATATTGCGCTTATTGTTAAAATTAATCTTGTAATTTATTAATTTTTAAATGAATTGTGTTTCAAATCCTATCTTAAATTTCGATCTGAGTTTTGTGATTTTTAGATTCTTCTTAACTCAAAACAAGTACTTTATTCTAAAATTTCTACACCGAAAGTTGGAGGATTATCAATATTTCGAAGAATCAACACTTTCCATTTCAACCTTATAATTTAATTTATTCCTTGCCGAAAAAGCAAATTCCGTAAATCGATGAAACTTTGATATATATTTGCCTCAAAAATTAAGCAGTAAACATTATTTTACAAGAATAGTTTTGCTTATACAAATTAAAATTACTCAAATTTCCATCTTTTGTATGGAATCTTATTAGGTTGAACTTAATTTCAGATTATAATTCTGGTCCATTTCGTTCGAAATCGATCGAAGTAATTTGCTAAAATTTACTTTAAGCTTTAATAAATTTTATCCTTCCCCATTTGTTACAAAACTGTGTAAACTCAAACAACATAGGAGTTTATTACTTAATTAAAATGAATTATCTAGAGTTCGTTATGAACTTTATTAAAGTGCAATGAATAATTAATTTAGTGTAAAGATAAATAAATTTTGTTGTCATGTTTTATTATTGCTTATAATTGAATTACTTATTGCCATAGCTCAGAATTATTTACTAATTCTATGTTTTACTTATGATGTTATTTATTTATCAAACATTCCAATTGCATGTTTGCTGTTGTGATATATTTCAGTCATTAAAGCTTCTATACTGTAAAAAAAAAAAAAAAGTAAATTTACGGTACTTTACCATAAATTATTGAGTAAATTTACGGACTATATCACTTTTTTACGTAAACGGTCAACTTCCGTAATTTTTTGTGTTTTACGGGCAAAAACTGTTAATGTAATGGCAAAGTCTGTTGATATAGGTATAAAGTCCGTTTTTTTTCGGACATTGTCTGGAATCTCTGCTACATCTTTTTTTCAGATTACTATACAATAACATATGAATTTGAATAAAATTTTAGCACACTTCAATCAATTTAAAATTGCCTTGTGAAATAATCTTAAAAAGAAATTTAAAAGGAATATGAAAAGAAATAAAAATGCGTATAAGAAAAAGGCAGCTGACGTCACTGTTGTTCGAATTACTGTGGGTCAGTTAAGAAAAACCTGTCCGTTCTTTATGACTCGTACTGTACAAATGAGCACCGGAAATTTGATTGGTCTACGTTTGTCAGAACTACGATATGGTTGCACTGCGTTGCCAAGATGATTCCTGCAAGGATCGCTTTGACAAAAAAGTAGCAATAGATTGGTTGACAGAAGTGTTTGTTTGTAAACATGTCCTTTGTGTGACATATAGAAAGAAAAGGTTACAATATGAAATATTAGAAAGATTGTGATTTTTTTTGTACAAGGCATGATTATTTAATTAATTTCAGAGACGTTTCAGTCTATAAAAATAAAAAAAAATGTTCTTATTCAGAATTAAATAGAATTTGTAAAAAACAATCTTGGTTTCAGGTTGAACTTAAAATGTATGGTTGTATGATTGTTTTATCTAATTCTACTCTTTAAGACGAATTATACAGGGTGACCCTGAATCCATTATCCAAACTGTAAGGGGAAAAAAAAAAAAAAAAAAAAAAAAAAAAAAAAAAAAGCACACAGAAACAAGCAATTTTGGTATAACAATATGGGATCGGAAATGAAAATTTTTTGCGAAAAACAAGAATTGTGGTGGAAATGAAAACGAGTGTTTCATTGATGTAACAATTACAGAAAAGGATCAAATGTGTCAGTCGCAGAACTTATAGGCCTTTTAATTATACACAGCCGACTGACCTTGACAAGCATACCTCTCACTTTTACAATAGAGGTGAAAATCACAAGTAGTTCTATCCCACGTTTTGAAGAAGCATAGTGTCACCTTGTCAAAATCAGTCACCTTGGTTATTTAAAAGGACTATTGCAAGTGGTTCGTGACAAAGTATGGGTAACGAATGGATGGATCAACCGGGTTTGATATTTCCCCGAAAATTTTGTGGGGATGGCTATAAATATGCCACTAAATAACAGTTGAAACAACAAAAATTCGAAAAAAATTAGAATCAAGATTTCAAAATCAAAATTCAACACTATCATGTCTTTATTGAATGCAGTTTTATGAAATCTTTAGAAAAATTAAATCGTTACTCGAATTTTTTAAAATAGGATTGTCTAAAGCCAAAATGTTAATGCAATTAAAGTAAAATGATTAGAACAGCCCGATACAAATCATCAGACTTGTTTAGTCCAAATTCTTGAAAAATGTATTAGAATTTCATTTTAAATATTCGCAAACTTAGTTGCTACGACATATGTTACTGGGGAAATATTTCTAACAATAAAACGTCCGAAGAAATGTGTAAAAATGCCAAATTATTAATTTGGTTGACACTAACAGTCATAGATTACTGAAGAAGTAAATAAATTATATCGTAATTGCAATAAAAAAAGGTTAAAGTTTCTTTTATAATTATGTTAAATTTACTTATATGAATTACTAATACTGACCTCTGCTCAATTAGTAAAAATCAAATTTAAAATAAGTCAAAATTAGAATTCATGGCCGCAAATCCTCCTCCGAAATATTTTTCTGGCTACGGCTTTGATTGGTGTACCTTTTTACAGTTTCTAAATGTTTCACAAACATTTGCTGCTAAGACTAAGTCTTTCAATCAGGTCCTCAGTCAGAGTCTACAGATGTCTCATAGATGAGACACCTGGAAACTTCGACAGCGTGCGTCAGACATTTGCTAGATACAGCCAGGTATGTATAGATGCTGATATGGTGGCACATTTGAGTCCTAATTGTAATTGTGTTGTAAATAAAAGATTTATTTCCATCAAGAGTGGATCCAGCTGTCCATTTAGAGGTTGGGAGGGAGGTAACATCACTTAATAAGAAATGGTTATGTTGAAGTGTGCTCCATATTTAAAATAGCTACTTTTCTGATGCTTTTGGAAATTCGTTTTCAATTGTAAATAATAATAATAATTAAAAAAAAAACATTAATATTTGTAAAAATATAAAAACTACACATTTTATTAGACACTAAGAAATTGAATAACATTCCATCTTCTTATAAAAACAAAGAATCGATCGGAAATTGTGCATTTTAAGTCAATTAATTACTTGACGATCACAAAAATGCCAGCATGAGAGAGCGATCGGTTGTTGCGACCTGAAATTCATCTTGAACCCCCCCCCCTCTTTTTATGTTGGCTTACCAAAAATTTCTTTGCCTTTATCGAGAAACGGAAAACGCTAATTAACCACATTTGTTCTGAATAAATGCAGTTGCAAATGTCTTGCATCTGAGATTGATAATAACTTCCTGGATTTGTCAGAAATGATCTGCTTTGGATTTAAGTGGACCTTTAAAGAATCAAAAAGATTTTCATTGTTAAAAAAGGGATAAATTTGAAAGAATTTAATATATATTTCATTTTTAAAATGTGCTTTAGAAATTAAGAATTTTTTTCCTCCTTTCCGGGGAGGGGGGGGGGGGACGATGGCATGACCCTCATAACCTCTCCTTTAAATCCACCACTTGTTTCCATTTCTTTCGCATTTCTTGTTTTTCCCCAGCACTTTTCATTTCCGACTTCACATTCCTATACCAGAATTGCTTTTTTATGTATACTTTACTTCTCCTTACAGTTTAGCCCATAAATTCGGGAACGTTCTGTATTTATTAAGTACGAAACAATACATTTTTCTTTAAAATATATATATATATTTATCAATGAAATTGAATGTACTGCATTCAAACCAATGGCGAATTTTAGTTCCTTTAAATATGAAAAGAAATTTAATTTAAAACAGGTGAAATTAGGTTAAATAAATTTCTGACCTTTGAAAATGATTTTTTTTTTTAAATTTTATGTAAATATATTCAGACGTATATTTATAATAAGAATTTGTCAAGCAATTTATTAATTCCTAAGAATTTCCGATTTCAAATATTACTAATGACTAGAGTTATGTGATTTTTAGGTATCTTTTTTAAATCCAAACATGTATTTTCGTAAGGTTTCTAATTCTTAAACTTCCTGATAAGCGAACGTTCGAAAATCAACGCTTCGAAGAACTAAAATTTTACATATAAATATTATAATTTAATTAATTTCTACCGTACCGAAAGAACGAATTCCATAAATCGACGATTCTTAGATATTGGTGTCTCAAAAATTAAGTAGTAAACATTCTTTTACGTGTATTTTAAATGCGTTCTCTTGCATACCTGAAGTATACCATAAATTTTATCTTTAACATGGAATGTTCTGCAGTTGTATTTAATTTAAAAGATCATACTCTTGGTCCTTTTAGTTCGTCAATCGATAGAAAGTAATTAATAAAGTTTGCATTACGCACTAATTAATTTCATTCACTCTGTTACAAAGGTGAGCAAACTCAAATAACATTGTTGTTTATGAGTTAATTAAAATGAATTTATTACATTTCTTTTGTGTTTGTAAACTTTGTCAGCATTTAATTCATACTTACTTTTTTAGGCTCTAGAGCAGTGGTTCCCAACGTGGGGCGCAATTTGGCTTTCGAGGGAGGCAATTTGAGAATTCTATGAATTTCGGTCATCTTTTTATGATCCTATTTTATGCAACCCATGGCTTTGTGATCCCCAGAAAATGTTCTTATTTTAACAGGGGGGGGGGGGGGTCATCAGGGTTTTAGATATGATTTGGTGGGGCATGGCCTGAAAAAGATTGGGAAACACTGCTCTAGAGAATTATTTATTTGTCATAATTTATTATTTTCTAAAAATATACTGGTTAATGCCGTATAAATAATCTTGAATTATTTACTATGTCCGAGTTTTATCTAATAATATTAATTATTTTACAAAATACTCCACATTCATGTTTGCTGAGGTGAAATAATTCAATCATTAAATATTGTATTCTATAATAACTTCTGAATGTAAATAAAATTTTAACAAATTTTCCCCTAGCAAAAATTACCTCGTAGATCATTGGTTAGGGTATGGAATTTGGAATTAATTAGGAAAAAGCCGAAAATTGATTTAATCCCTTGAGTTTAGGTCTTGAATGAATATGGTATGGTTTTCCCCTCGTACTAGGTGAGCGTTAGGAAATGTGTATAGATTTATAGTAAAAAAAAAAAAAAAATGTTATTATTATTATTATTATTTAAATACTGTAACAATATCTCAAAATAACTAACTCTATCAAAAGCATTGTCAGTGCAAATGTTGTTTAGTTTGAAGTTTTGAATAAAATGAGTACCTACACGTAATATTTTTTTAACATTAAGGTCACATTTCTATTTCAAAGTTTCAGCCCCATGGTCAAGGCTTGAACTGAAAATTAATTAGAGGAAAATTAGAATTTGTTTTAATCCATTCATTTTAGATCTAAAATAAACGTACTTTTTTTTCTTCCTCGTATTTGGTAAACGTTAGAACTTAGTACGTTCATTTCTGACCTATGGCAAAGGGAGTAAAACATTCCAGCTTTCCGCTAATTAATTCCGAATTCGCCCCCCCCCCCTTTAAGTTAGATAAATGGTTTTCTCATTCAGAATTATCCGATTTGATTCAATTTGATAAACAGGTTTATTCTAAAAAGATGCTCCCTGATTATATTTCGAATTATACTTATTAAAGAATGAGATTTAATTAAATCAGTTTCTTATTTTTAAAAGCGATTATTATTGAAATTGTATTTAACTTTTATTAAAACTAATCACAATATTTATTAATCTCTAAGAATATCCCATTTCAAATTATATTATTAAAAATTAAAACTGTATGAATTTTAGATTCTCCTTAATTAAAAACATGCAATTTTGCATACATTTCTAATTAAAAATTTCTAAATTGAAAGTCCGAGAATTAGGAACTTTACGAAGAATCAAATGTTCGTATTTAGAGATTATCATTTAACATTTTCCTTTTTGAAACAATGATTTTTACGAATCGATGCATATATATTACAAAAATTAAGTAGTAAACATTATTTTAAGAGAAAAGTTTTCATGACTGTACACATTACCTTAAACTCTCTCTTTGGTATGGAATGCTCTTCAGCTGAACTTAATTTAAGATTATATTCCTCGCCTATTTAGTTTGTAAATCGATGGAAGTAATTACCAAAATTTGCGTTACGCTGTAATGAATTTCATTCACTCAATTTGTTATAAAATTGAGTCAATTCAAACGATATTACAGTTTATGAATTGATTAAAATGACTAATTTACAGTTATTTTGAGTTTATGAGTTTTTTAATATTTGGTGTATAATTGAGGATATAGGTGATCGAGTTGTTCTAATTAATTAATATACATAACATCATAATATAAACATACGTTAGTCTTTTTATATAACACAGATATGCTTCATAAAGATCGACGCAATAGGCTATTTCCTTAATATTGCCTATCAGACTTTCAGTTGCAAAGTTTCATAAAGAAATGTGCAAAATTTAATGAGATTCGTTACAACACCGTGGGAGTCTATTTTAGAAAATCCGAAAATAAAATTTTTATACAGCCCCCATAGCATGAAATTTCCAATTAGAAAAATTTTCTTTAGCCGTTCTTGAATTAAACATGAAAAATTCCATCTTAATATCTGTAAAATTAACAGAGGTATGCCTGTTTAATAATTCGTCTGGTTTTAAGGAATTAGACAGAAATCGAAATACGTCTAATTCAAGAAACAACTTACTTTAAGCGTTCAAAGAAACCCATAAAAATATATTTATTGTGTTACATTTTTTATTTTTCTTCTTTTTTCAGGTGATTAGCCATGTAATTTGCAAACAAAATCACATCCTATAATTTTTCATAAAGTTTCCTAGGCCGAACAGAACCTTTTTCTACGTGTCGAGCCGGGAAATTTCGGCCTGTACAGACCTAACATATTTTGTGAGCAAGTTTAACATAAAATCTACGTGCTGCTATTTTGTGTCCAAAGAAAAGACACTTTCTGAAATCGAAACGTGTATTTTGACGATGACCCCCCCCCCCCTCTTGCATTAAAAATGAGTCAATATTTTGTCACTCTGAGACAGTGAAAGTAAATGATGTAAGTATATGGTGTAAATCCCGAATTTTGAATTTTAATGTCTCTACGAGTTTTGGTCGTATCGAGATAAATTTTTTTGAATTTAATTCAGGATAGGATAAAGAAAAATATCTTAGTTGAAAAGTTTACTCTACGAGGGCCATATAAAAATTTAGTTTAGTTGTATTTTCTCAAATAGACCCCCATGGAGTTGCAACTTATTTCATCGAATTTTATCTTTTTTTATGAAACTTTGTCGTTGGAGTATATGTCTACGGGCAATATTTAAAGAAATAAATAGCCCATTGCTTTGAATTTTATAAAACTCCCTGTATATTTGCATTAAAAAATAATTTAATAAGAGATTCTTATTCGAGACTAATCCACAGATTGCGAAGTAGTTGGTGGATTTACGTTAGAGTAGCTTGCAGTAACGAGCGGTACGTATAGGATGTACAAAATCTTGGAATTTAGACACCAATATATTTGCGCAGAAAATTGTTTGCCTTATCTAATCACAGAATTATAGCTGTTAAACAATACAAAAATTTCTTTTCTGAAAAACTGGTGCCAAAGAAATATAAGTGGCGAAATTGATGCTCATGCAATGGGGATAAAAACTATTTGTATAAAAATTACTAATTTATTTATTATCGACAAATAACCATGCATTGTATTTTCCGTCGTAGCTTTTATTTTATAAGATTTTTTTGTCTTTTCAGATGAGCTGCTGTTTCTGGCTTCCTGCACAAGCAATCAACTTCGCATTGTTGCCACCTTACACACGAGTCGCTTTTGTAGGAATGGCTTCTTTCATCTGGGTCAACGTTCTTTGCCTGGTCAAGAGACAAGAGGTGCAGACTCCTTCTTTACCTAAACTGAAAGCCTAAAAAAAATTGTTTAAAAACTAACGAGACAAAATTGCTTGATAAACATTTCTTTTTCACAACATTCCTAAGTTCTGTTATAGAACAAGCTACTTTTGAAAATTTCGAATGAAGAGAATATGAATTTGGCGCCTGAGACAGAATTATTTGTTTCTGAGCGCTATTTGTATAAAACTTTCTTTTTAAATTATTCATATATTAAAGTGTTTTGTTATCAGTCTAAAATGGGGTTATTTTTTTTCTTGTATCTTAATCATTGCAAAAGTAAGTTTAAAATTTTAATTTACTTACTAAATTACCTTTTACCATGTTGAACATAAATTGTCTTTTGTGGAGTACCTTTTTAGTTTCTTTTTTGTTTGATTGATTGCCAGATAAGAGGCATAAAACGTAACTTTTTTTACCCTATAAAAAGTTATGAAAAATTGTTTAAAAATTAAGAAGACGGAAT
The DNA here is from genome assembly GCA_964019185.1 of Maratus speculifer. Lineage (NCBI taxonomy): Eukaryota > Metazoa > Arthropoda > Arachnida > Araneae > Salticidae > Maratus > Maratus speculifer. The sequence continues at coordinate 183,843,027 of OZ025301.1, forward strand.
TTAAAAAAAATATTTTTTTTGCTTGCAACATTCATTAATACATCGGTATACGAAGGCAGATTTGAAAGCTAGAATATCCTGAGTAGGAAGTTTGGATTTGAGAAGTGATTTTATTATTAATAATATTACACAGAAAGCCAGAAAAACTGGTACACTTGCCCAATATTGTGTAGAACCTCCACGAGCACTAAGAAAGGACGTAACAAGACGTGGCATGGACTCCACCAATATTTCATGATAGCCTGCAGGCAATTGACACCATTAATCCTCCAGGGTAGCTCACAAGTTAGTTCATAGGAGTCATGGTGGAAATGTCTTCTGAACAGATCTGTTCAGTAATATTCCTATGTTTGGGGATTTAGATAACATGGAAGTGTGTAAATTCAGAAAAAAATTACTCGATTTCAACTCTCAACGTGCAGGATGTTGCACTAAGCTGCTAGAATTATCTAAATCTGTCGGAATGTTCAATGAACATGAATCTGTGTAACAGATAGAACAGGATATTTACATACCCGTCACCTATTACAGTCGTACCTAAACATACCTTTAGTCTCATATCACGCCAACTGCATATGCTCTATGAGGCGTTATCAGTTTGAACAGTTGCCTGCAGATACATAGGGAGGGTCCATAAAAGGATGAGGTTGTGTCCATACCAGTACACATCTATACAGGAGATACAATTGGAAAAGAGATTTGCTAGAACATTCAACGGGTTTACAGTGCAGTAAGTCAACAACGGGACAGGAGCGTATTTGAAGTTTCGAAAGCCTGTATCAATGGCAGTCCGTTAAACCATTCGCACGCTTACACTTTTTGATGTTTTGGAACTGAAATTCGTAGTAATTTAAAGAAGTGTTAAACATCTGTATTGTTTAAGGATTCTCTTCAATTGTCGACTGTCCTGTTCTATCAACGTCTTTTTAAGGCAGCAATGTTGTCGGATATTTAATTTTTTACCGGATACTAAATATTCATGGTACGATCATGGTCATCCAGAAAAATCTAAATTACACCGCTAACTTTCCCATCTCTCATGTACCGACTACAACACCGCGTTCAAAATTACTTAAATCGTTTTAACTTGCCATTGTAGCATCAGAAGCCAATTCATTAAGTATTTAAAAAATATTTCCATTCTTATACTTTAAGTTTTTATTGAAACTTTTTCAAAATCGTGGTAATTGGATTCTTTTCATTGTTACAGAGTGAAGAAAAATAAGGGGAATTATTACAGTCTGTTACAAAATTATAAGTCCATTCAGAATTTCACCTTTTTTCAACAAAGAAAATATTAGTTTGAATTTAAAAGTAGTTGTATGAAAAGAAAATTTTCTAGCATGTTTATTTGGGTCAGGAAAAAAAAGTTTGAATAATTTTTTGTTTCATGCCAAGCGACTTTACACAAATCCGTTGTTTTATAATTATAAGACCATTCTCATATTATTTAATAAAGCAGACGATTTTCTTTTGAACTCAGTGTTTATCTGTAACCTAAACATTCTGTAAAATTTAAATAGAAGAATTAAATTTAAAAAATCTGAATTGTATCTGATTCTTTGAGTTTATTCGTAAAATAGCCCATCGGAAAGAGCTGTCTGAAATCGAAAGTGAGAAGAGTGTGGTTCTACAATGGAAAAGGAAAGTCTGAACGTGAAATTAGTAAGATTCTTAATCGTTCTAAATCTGCGATTCATAATGTTTTATGTAGAAAAGAATTATATGGAATGCATAAATGATCTGATCGTAAAAAGAAGTTATCATATCGTTATCATATCATAAGCGAATTTTCAAACTGGCAACAAAAAAATATCATTCAACTTTTAAAATTGCATAATTGATAACTAAAAAGGTATCACATGCAACCATGTGGCGAAGTTTAAAATCTAATGCTGGTTTATTTGTCGCAAATTAAACAGCATTCCATTACAACTAAAATGTCACAAAGAAGCTCGTCTTAAGTGGGCAAATAATGTCGTGTCCTGGAACTTTGCATAGTGAAATATATTGTTTTCAGGCGAGAAAAAATTTAATCTTGATGGTCCAGACGGCAATAATTTCTACTAGCAGTATTTAAGGCAAAAATCTCGCGAGTTCTTCAGTAGGCAAATGGGAGGCGGTTCCATTATGGCGTGGGGCGCATTTTCATATGCAGGAAAATGCAAATAACAAATATTTTTTATGCCACAGATTGTACAGATTGGATATTTTAGTAAATACTTCATAGATGCATATCAATTTTATTATATGTTCGAAAGAGTGTGACATAATTAAAATGCATTTGAAACTATTTTTTCCGATTGGCTGTAATGTATTGGAAACTTTTGATTGTCCTTCTAGTTATACTATACATCCAATTTTTATAAAATTTGAAAAGACTCGACAAAATTATACAACAATTATATGTTTTAAATTTCAAACGATTCGGTTCGCTAGTTTTTTTTTCTGTTATATGCGGACATAAGGACGGACTGAACGATGATTATGGGTGTTAAGTATTTACATTATTACGAACGCACCTAAAAACAAGAAGAGATACAGTTTTACCTTAAAAAATTATAGCATGGCAGGTTTTAAATACTATTTTGTATGTATTAATCTATGAATATTCTATTCTTTAAAATTTCTTTCTTTTATTAAAATGCCTCCCTAGGGCAGGTTTGAACAGAAATCTTCCAATTTTTTAAAGTCTTACAACTTACTTAATTTACAGAGAAAACATTTAATTTCTGCTTTATATGATAAAAAAAATGCATTGTTTTTATTATTTAATATTTAAAATGCAATAAATAGTTTAAATAAGAAATCTATTGATTTTCTAAAAATTTCTTCAAACGTGCCCCTCCGCCTCCTCTCCCCTACTTCAAAATAATCATTTCGAGAAAAAAAAAATAAGCATGCAAGAAACAAAGATGTAGTTAGTTACAATTATTTTAAAGCATTAAATCAAATTTGATTGATTATTTGAAGTTGCCTTTTAAAAGATATTTACATACGAAGCAATTGTAAAGTAAATATATATAGATTAAGTTATTTTAGTTGTTATTGAGTGTACTTAATATATCTTTTCAAAATCGTGACGAAGGTTTTAGAAGTAACTTGCAAGAGAACATTTAACAAAATTTTGTACTCGTGAAGTAATAAATTTAAATGTCGCAGAGTTATAATATTTAAGACACATCCTACAGAGTGATATCAAACATGGCAAAAATATACTTGGATTATTTTTAAACATGTTTAAGAGTTGAACACCGAAAATTCCCAGTAAGAGGATTTTATGCAATGACTTGCATTTTTAATCATTTATTTTTAAAACGGCAGATATCTTCTAAATGCCAAAACTTAGAGGAAGTTTTAGAGCTTGTTACCTTAAAAAATATTTGATTCACTTGTGCAAAATTATATAGAATATTTCGATAGATATAAATTCGCAAGTTTGAGTCAATTTAAATATTCCAATAAAATCATCAGCTGACATTAAAAATTTCTTTCAAAATTCTATGCAGCAAAATTACAAAACAAAGTTCGCAATTTGATCAGCGTGCTTCTAAAGGAGATTCCAAAGGATCAAATGAGTCGCAAAGGAGGTATCATAAAATTTATGTCATTAATTCAAATTAAATTAGTCGATTTTTAAAAATTTTATGTTTATCGTTCTTATACTGCTACTGACTATTGTATTACACATATAAATCATTAAAAATAGTTAAAGGCTGTTCATATGTAACTTTATAATTTTCAAAGGGAATGGGTGTCTGGCACATGTTATCGAAATTTAGCTCTAGGAGAAAGAGGGGGGGGATACCTTTTGATATCGTTATTATTTCTGATTCAACCAAAATTTTATTTTTTTATTTGTAACTTGTACTTTACATTAAAATACATTGTTATATATTTTTAGCGCTTTACCAATTTTTATGGAAATACAAAGTTTTTTTTTTTTTAATCATTAAATCAGTAAATGATTATAAAATTATTATACTTTATTTATACTTCTTTTGTTTACTAAAGGATATGTGAGAAAGAAAGTTGTCCATCTGTTTCGTTTTTAAAGTATTAAAGCCCCCTCCTTTAAAGAGAGGGCAAATTCAAGAAATCATTGTTACTGTTAAATACATTATGTGACAAAAGGCTATTATTGAACACTTTTAAATGTAAGCCATTTCCTTTAAGGGTTATTTAACCATTTGATGCCTATGCAGTGCTATCGCGCTTCCAGATTTCAACTCCAAATAAGGTAAGTGGTGCTATCGCGCTGTCATTTCAGTACGAGTCTGTATCTCAGTAAAAGTGCTATTACACGTAAAAATAGCAAGAGACAAAAATCGCCTGCGTTTTTTCCTTTTTTAAGCATTTGATTGGCTGTTCGAGAAAAGGCATTGCCATCATTTGGATTTCCAAGCATTTGATTGGCTCTTACTAGCAACTCGCTTCGTTTCAGGCCTCAAAGACGCTCCGACACAAGAGAAACGCGCTCTTTCCAAGCGACTCCCCTGGTCCCATAGGATAACATGGAGACGCCTGCAATTTGACGCCTCCAGCACCACACGTGTAATAGCACTTTAAGAGTGGCAAAATATTTGCTCACGCGCAGAGATACAGATTCGTACTGAAATGATAGCGGGATAGTGCCGCTTAGCTTGTTTGGATTTGAAATCTGGAAGCGCGATTGCGCAGCATAGCCGTCATACGGTTAATATGTGTTCATATACAAAGTTATATTTTATTCATTTCTCTTGATTTGAAATAATGAAGTTTGCGAAAAATAAATTTATAACAATATACGTATGTCATTCTAAACAAAAGAAAAGAATTAAAAAATGAAAATTTCATTTTCAAACACTGATAACGATATCATTCCGGGGGGAGTAGAGGGGGAAGTATGATAGCGTATGATATTGTAAGGAGGGAGGGTCCAAAATTACCAAACAATTGATAATGTTATACATGCACAGCTCCTAATATAAATTAAAAAACCGATTGTAACCATAATATGCCGACCCTGACATTATGTGTTTTTAAACCATTCGTGTCTTTAAGGCTTAATATCTCGGTTAATTACCGACGTTTTTTTTTCTTTTTTCTTTTTCTTTTTTTTTAAATTGTTTATCAACAATGCTTTCACACTTCTGTTACGATAGATACCTCCAAAGTTCCTCAAAACCTTTGCTGGATGCCCGCAAATCGAAATTTGTGTGTTACAGAAAAAAAAGTGCTTTTCTCGAAAACTATATGACCTAGGGTGATCGCCATAGTTTTCCTGCAAAGTTTAAATGAAAGTTTGCTAAGTCTAATTTTTTCATAATTTTAGTTTCGGTAGATCCGGAAATAGAAGGGGGCAGACATATTTTTGCACTAAATTTTTGGCGATATTTCTGAAAATATAATACCTAAAATGAAAAGAAATGTATTTTTGAGCTAAGCGTAACGAAAGCTTTGATAACAATACTTTGATACATTTAAAGCTTTGATACATTTCGTAAGAAATCGTCCCATTGCAGTCGTTACCATGGTGCGAAATTTGAAAAATTTCTTCATAACTTTTCACCATATAACCCTAGGAACCCAAAACCACCTCATCTAAAAAGTATATATATAATAATCTCTATAAATAAAAGGAATTCTGAGGATAATTAATTAATTGAGGCACAGGGGAAAGCAAATCTTGGCAATGCGCCAACTCGGTCCAGAGGAAGCAAATCTTGGCAATGCGCCAACTCGGTCCAGAGGTATAAAAGCAAGATAGAAAAAAACGCGCAGGTCTGTGCATTCAAGTACAACCACCCATATGTATATGCTGAAAGTTTGTTCTGACGCTCACCCGACGCACGTGGAGTGCCGATGGTCCGGGGAGAGTCACCGGGGGATCCGTCGCCAGCTGAGAGAGAAGCGTAGAGTCACCGGGGGATCCGTCGCCAGCTGAGAGAGAAGCGTACCATACACATAAATTATTAAATAAACTTTCAAATTAAGCCCGGCGAAGCGGGCTGCGTATGCTAGTAATATTAATAATAATTTTCTCGCTTTAATCCTAAGTTAATTGTACTTCCAAATTCTTTTAACATTGAACTTTTTCCTTTCTTTTTGCATAATATCTTAACATACTATTTTAAATTATGTACCTTTAATCAACCCTTTCTTATTTTATTTTATTCTTAAAAACATTTATCTTTCAAAACAATTCGTTTCTTAAAAAATTCCATCAGATAGATTCATTCTGTATATGTTGCGTAATATCTATTTTTTTTCTCAAATCGTTCTATTCTCAGAATTCCTTTTCAATGGTTTTATTTAACTGCAGGGTCATTCCATGTCAATTCAACCAGACCTTGTAACCCGACCCACAGGGATTTTGATGAAACTTTGTGTACACACTAATTTTATCATGAAACGATTCCATCAGAAATTTTTCCTTCCTAGACCTCATAGTTTGTGAGATATGAGGGGTCCAATTCTTGGTGTTTTCTCAAATCGCACATTTTTGAGTCTGTATTTTGAGATTGCAGTTCCATCTTCAAAAAATTGTTTCTCTGGATCTAAAACGTGAATCATCTTAAAAATATCACTGTAAGAATATAAAAAGATTTTAATAAAAAAATATTTAAAAAATTTACTTGTAATATTTAGAATAAAAAAAATTAGCCAAAGTTGAGAGTTATGGTTATTTTTCCAAATTTTTGTGACTTCACCAAAAAGGCTGTACATAAAAAGGCAAATTAAATTTGCAATTTCTTTTTGTTTTAAATAAAAGTTTATACTTTGGGCTTTCTATCTATGAAATAAAAATGTTGTGTTTCGCATGGCTTATGCAAAAATTTTGGGTACTTTCCAATTAGCCGGATGCATGTTTTATTTTTAAATATTACATATGCAAACAAAAAGGCAAATGAAATTTCCAATTTTTTTTTGTTTTAAATAAAAGTTTACACTTTGGGCTTTCTATTTGTGAAATAAAAATGATTTCTTTCGCATGGCTTATGCAAAAATTTTGGGTACTTTGCAATTAGCCGGATGCATGTTTAATTTTTACATATTACATATGCACACATAAAAGCAAATGAAATTTCCAATTTCTTTTTGTTTTAAATAAAAGTTTACACTTTGGGCTTTCTATCTGTGAAATAAAAATGATGTCTTTCGCATGGCTTATGCAAAAATTTAGGGTACTTTCCAATTAGCCGGATGCGTGTTTTATTTTTACATATGTACTACATATGTATAGATCTATATAAATGCAGATGTATTATACATGTATATATGTATGTATATATACAGTATATTGATATATATATGTATAACACTGGTACCCGTCTAACCGAAAAGTACCAAAATTTGTCTTGTTTTGAGAATCTGCATCAATTAAGAGGGAAAAAATCTGACTAAGTTTAGCTGTGGTACTTAAATAATTACTGGAATTTCTATGAGTTATTGAATTTAATGTTATTTGATGCATGTTTTTTTTTTTTTTTTTAATTTGCAAAGTAAAATTTAGGCTTTGTTTTTTCTGATTAAAAAAAAATCTGACTGTAATATGTTTCCCTATTAAATTTAGTGAATGGTCCATATATTTCATGTAGTTATTTAATAATGGGCATTTTTTGTAAATCTAAAGAATCTCTTACTTTTATTTTCAATAATTAAACTCAAAACAGATTTTTTTTGTACAGTATAAAATAGATAATTTTTTCTCCTCACATTTCCATTCTTTCTTTCGAATGCTTATATATTAATTATTTGTGTTTAAAAAATATTCAAAACTTCGTATTTCTCGTCCTTGTTAATTTTAATCAGTTTAAATATTTATATTAGCAACTTTAAATACACAAATGTTTAACAGAACTTAAATTTGTTTCTATAGTCTGAAAGATTTAATTGCACCTGCCTTGTATAAACACCTTCTGATAAAGGCAGGGTAATGTTCGTTAGTATGAAAGCAGATGTTTTGAAATCAATTTAATAAAATTATTGCCATTCTGTTGTTTCTTATCATAGAAGAATGATCTAACTTTTACTGTGCTACTAAAAATATAATCTGATTGTTACATACTTTATAGTTTATGATATGTATAAATATATTTTTGCTTTATTGTTTTAATATGGAGCCTGATATTAAACCTTCTACTAGTCTTCAGGCTTGCAGTATTGTAATATTAACTGGTTTAGAATGTCACAAAACTAGCTATAGAAATAACAGAGAAATGGACTACATTGATAATCTCTGTGATTCAGAAAAAGAACTTTTATTAGTTAGGACTATTGAATTTATAAAACAAAAATTAAGTGAAAAGCGTTTGATTAATATTGGTGAGCATCACAGAATTTCGCTCTTAATGAAATATAAATTATATAAATGTGGAGATCCATTTAAGCAGCATAAAAAGCAAGTGAAAAAAGCAATTAGGGCAGTTAATAGAGATTTATATACGGCCGAAAAAGTAAACCAAAGTTGAAAGTTATGATTATTTTTTCCAAATTTTGTAACTTTATGAAAAAGTCTCTACACAAAAAGGCAAATGAAATTTTCAATTTGTTTTTGTATCAAATAACATTAAATTCAGTAACTCATAGAAACTCCAGTAATTATTTAAATACGACAGCTAAACTTAGTCAGATTTTTTTCCCCTTAATTAGTGCAAATTTTCAAAACAAGGTAAAATTTGGTACTTTTCGGTTAGACGGGCACCAGTGTTATACATATATATATCAATATACTGCATATATACATACATATGTACATGTATAATACATCTATATTTATATAGATCTATACATATGTACATATGTAAAAATAAAACATGCATCCGGCTAATTGGAAAGTATCCAAAATTTTTGTATAAGCCATGTGAAAGACATCATTTTTATTTCACAGACAGAAAGCCCAAAGTGTAAACTTTTATTTAAAACAAAAAGAAATTGGAAATTTCATTTGTTTTTTTTTTGTGTGCATATGTAATATGTAAAAATAAAGCAGTTATCCGGCTAATTGGAAAGTACCCAAAATTTTTGCATAAGCCATGCGAAAGACATCATTTTTATTTCATAGATAGAAAGCCCAAAGTGTAAACTTTTATTTAAAACAAAAAGAAATGGGAAATTTCATTTGATTTTTTGTGTGCATATGTAATATATAAAAATAAAGCAGTTATCCGGCTAATTGGAAAGTCAGTGGCGCAGCCAGAATTCGGCTCTGGGGGGGTTAGAGTTGCTTCAGGGGTGATTCTGGTAGAAATTTTTTTTTGGAAATTGGCGGGGGGGGGGAGGATTCCGCGAGTTCCCCCCCCTTTAAGAGGGTTTATCCGCGATCTTCAGACAAAATGGGCGTTTTCCCGCGACCTTCAGGCGAAATCAGCGCTTTATTTGTGGTATTTTAGCAAAATCGGCGATTTATTGTGATCTTTCGTCAAAATCGGCGGTTTTCCGCGATTTTTTGACGAAATCGGCGTTTTCCGCGACCTCTAGACGAAATCAGCGATTTATTTGCGATATTTTAGCAAAATCGGCGATTTATTGCAATCTTTTGTCCAAATCGGCGGTTTTTCTGCGATCTTTTGACGAAATCGGTGTTTTTCAGTGTGTTTTTTATATGAAATCGGCGTTTTTTTTGGACGATCTTTAGACAAAATTTGCAATTTTACGCGATCTTTTCTTGAAAACGGCGTTTTATCCCCGCAGTCTTTCGACGAAATCGGAAATTTTTCCGTTATCTTTTGCTGAAAGCGGCCTTTTTTTCAATGATCTTTTGACAAAATATTTTTAAGCAATCTTTTATCGAAAACGGCGGTTTTCCCCCGATTTTTTAACGAAATCGTCATTATATCAGAAATTTTTAGACGAAATCTACGTTTTCCCCGCGGTCTTCAGACGAAATCAGCGTTTTATCTGCGATATTTGGTGAAATTGCCGTTTTCTCCGCGATCCGCACAGGAAATTCGCGTTTTTCGGCGATCTTTTGACAAAGTTCGTTGACAAAAACATTGACGAAATTGTCGTTTTTTCACAAAATATTAACGAAATGTGTGCTTTTTGGGCGATCCTTTCATGAAATTTGCATTTTTCCGCGATTGTTTTAAACCGTACAAGTTGGCAACTGTGAGAATCGTCTTCTGAAAGATCTTATTAAAGAATGAAGAACATTTCTCAGTTACATAGTTTTTTAATCATGATATCTACTTGCCTGAATCTAGGAAAAAGAGTTAACGGAAAAACCCGGCAAACTACAAAAGCGAAAAAAAATGACACGGAAAAAAAGTTACCGGAAAAAAAGGACAAGATAAAAATGTTACCGGAAAAAAAGTGACAAAGAATTGATTTTGGGGATTTAATGACTAAGTATGAAAGGGGGGTAGGTCGGCTTTTAATTTAAGTGAGTGTTTTTTTCATGCTGAATTAACCGCTTTGATTCAATTTTTGGATATACGTTCATACTGAAAAGATGCTTGCCTGATTAGTTTTGGGAATGGACGATTTCCCCCTCCCCTCCGCCCTAAATAAGATAAATGGTTTTTAAGCAGAATTATCCAATGTGTTATTTCAAACAACTTTGGATATAGGTTCTTTCTGACGAGGCTTATATATAGTATTGTGGTGTCGCGTCCTGAGTTTCTCTTTACTAAGTTGGTTTATTTGTTAAGTTCATCAATAACACAATTTTAATTCCTCAAGTTCTTTATTAGAACCATAGACCAATTATTAAAAAAATAAATAAAACGACATTACAACTACATAGGAGCCTCACTCCAATATTACATTTCGCTTAGCACGTCCAAGCCATCTTACATGAATGTATTTTCTTGTACATTACCAGCACATGTCTCTCTTCCAACTACTTTCCTTCCCTCTCGATGCGCAATAATCCCATTGTCCCCTTCAGCTCATTGCCACTAGACCAGTGCAATTATTTTCTAGGCATATCCCTGGAGGTCAATAGAACCTGTTCTTAACAGCTTTTGAATGAAGATACTTTCAACTATGCATACTTTTTCAGAATAAGACTTCGCTATCTATCTTCTGCCACGATTAAAGTTGTCAGTACGTCATCACAGTATATAATGCCTGAATAATTTTGGGAGTTTAATGGTTAAGTATAGAGGGTGCATGGGGGATAACCTCTCTTAAATTAAATAAATAGCTTTTTACGCAGAATTATCCGATTTGCTTCAAATTTTGAATGTTGGTTCCAGTGTTGCCAGATGGGCTACTTTTTAAAAAATTATATACTTGATTGACACTACTTTTTTGAAATGGTAAAATAACCCTTATTTAATGACATATTAATTGAGACCAAAAGAAAGGGAATTTTACCGTTTCAAAAAGTGGTGCCAATCAAGAAATCTCAATTTAAAAAAAGTAGCCCACTGGCAACACTGGTTGGTTCATTAAGATAAAGGGTATCCCTGATTAGTTATGGGGTTCTTTTGCTAATTAAAAAGGGGGGGCCACGATTATTCCCCCCCTTAAATTAGAAAAATTATTTTATATGCACAATTATCCGATGTATTTCAAATTTTGGCTATAGGTTCTTTCTCATAAAGTGAATCCCTGAATAGTTTTAAGTGTTTGTTTATATATCCTCAATAGCTGTTTGCATTTAAAATTGTGATTTATGTTGCTGCATAGCAGTTTCAGTATTCTATAAATAAAATAACAAAGAAAAAAAATATCCTGTTTTTCTTAAAATCGTTTTTTTCCTTTTAATTTAAATCTGTTTTTATTTTTTTTAAGAGTTCAAACCTGAAGATCTATCAAGAACTAACAATTAACTTTCTAATTACTAACATAAGCTAATAATAAAAAGAACTATTTTTATTACTACAAATTAATGAATTCACTAGTTCATTCGTTCGTGACATACAATATAGTTTGTACATTGAAGTTTTCTATCATATATTTTTTTATGTTTTATATTATATTTTGTGATGCGTAATATAGGACATTAATTAGTAAAAATCCAGTTTTAAATGATAAATATTTGGCGTAAATTAAAATGACAATTACAACAAATGATTTAGTATATTACTTTTTTCACAAATAAAAAAAATAAATAAATAAACCAGTTTTAAATGCAAAATGAATGGAAATTAATCATTATAAGAAAAAAGGTAAAATGTGTTATAATGTTTTCTGACATAATAGTTTTCAATCATTAAATTAAAAAATAAAGAAAAATTGTTTTTATTTGTTATTTGCGTTCAATTGCATTCAACTCGCTTTTTTGTGTTACTTGAATATTTTTGCGTCAAACCCATACCGGGAAATCCCCTGATCGACAAATTTCCTAAGAGGCTAGCCGCCCGCGATATCTACCAGACATCCCCCTCCGTCGAATGGGGAAAGCAAGCTTCTTTCCCCGAAAGAGTTTCCTGAAGGGACTGCTGCATCCCTCCCTATTTTAACTACATTCATTAGCTTATACGCCTTACCATAAGGAAACTACATCCAAAATTTGAAGCAAATCGGATAATTCTGCGTAAAAAGCCATTTATGTAATTTAAGTGGGGTTATCCCCAGTTCCCCCCTCTATAATTAGCCATTAAGCCCTTAAAACTATTTAGAAATCCACTTTATGAGAAAAAATCTATATAAAAAATTTGAAATACATCGGATAATTATGCATAAAAAACAATTTATCTAATTTAAGGGGGGGATAATCGTCCGTTTTCCTATTTATAATAAGCTAAAGAACCTCATAACTAATCTGGAATACGCTTGATCATAAAAAAGCTACATCCAAAATTTGAAGCAAATCGGATAATTCTGCATAAAAACTATTTATTTAATTTAAGGGAAGTTATCCTCGTTTTTGCCTTTAAACCCTTAAAACTATTCAGGGATTCACCTTATCAGAAAGAACCTATATTTAAAATTTGAAATACATCGGCTAAAACAACGATTTGCATAAAACCGATTTATCTAATTTGAGGGGGAAATAATTGCTTGCCCCCCTTTTATAATAAGGAAAATAACCCCGTAACTAATCAGAGATATGTTTTATCATAATGAACCTATGTCCAAAATTCGAAGCAAATCGGATAATTCTGCGTGAAAAGCCATTAATTTAATTTAAGAAGAATTATCCCCCGTCCACTCTCCCCTTTATACTTATTCATTAAACTCTTAAAACTATTCAGGGATTCACCTTATCAGAAAGAATCTCTATCTAAAATTTGAAATACATCGGATAATTTTGCATAAAAACCGATCTATCTAATTTGTGGGAGGAGGGAGTTAATTGACCATCCTCCCTTTATAATAAGCATAAGAACCCTATAACTAATCAGAGATACATCTTATCATAATGAACCTATGTCCAAAATTCCAAGTGAATCGGATAAATCTGCGTAAAAAACTATTGATTTAATTTGAGAGGTTACGGATGGGGGGGGGGGGGTTATCATATGTCCAAAAACCGAACCAAAACAGTTAATTCAGCATGAAAAAACCATTTACCTAAATTAAGAGCCTCCCCCTGATCCCTTCTAAATACTTAACCAATGAATCCTCAAAATCAATAATGAATTCCCAAAATCAATAATAATTTCCCTAAATCAATTCTATGTCCCTTTTTTTCCCAGTAACATTTTTTTTCGCTTTTGTAGTCATGTCCCTTTTTTCCAATAACTGTTTTTCAGGTAACTTTTTTTCCGTTTACCCACTTGCCTATTTCGGGCGTTTTTTAAATAAGAATTAATATTAATTAAAAAAATTGTCTGAAAGTAGCCCCTTTAAAGTAGTAGTAAGTAGAAAAATAGTTAGAAATTTGGCGCCCCCTAAATCTCTGCTCCCTGGGCGACCGCCCTCCCTTCCCCCTTTCGCACAGCGCTGTTAATATCTTTCCAGAAACATAAATATAAACGAATTATATACTTTCCAAACATACCTGGATTTCAAGAATGCTTGAAGGAATTCGAAAGATTAAAAAAAATGATCTCTTATATCCATCTTTTTCATAATTTTCTTCTCTGAAGAGGATTTAATATCCTCCATAGCGAAACGCACAATAAAAAAAAACCTTAGCACTACAGCAACTAACAACACAATGTTTGTGGAATTAAGTCTATCCTTCAAAGCATGCGAGCATGTGTTTTTGTGTTTTTCCTGGAATTCGAGAGTCCAGTCCCGTTTCCAAAAAAAGAGCAAGAAACAGATGCAACTAATTAAGACCCCCCCCCTCCAGTGGTGCAGTATTGAAAAACCCAAGACGGCATTGGCAGCAACAGGAAATGACCATTCCTTTTAGCCTTCGGCTGATTTCCAATAGTATAAATGAATGCCGGCCTTTTCCAAAATTGAGTGACTAGTTTTCGATACTGATACTGTTGCTATGTGCTTTCCCTATTTTTCAAAGAAAATACATTACTGCCGCTTAAACGAGTCAAATTTTTAAATAAAATTTGATTCAATAAAGCGGCAGATTTCGAAAACAAAACAAAAAAAATTCTAACTTTAGTTTTTTTTATGATTCGGTTCATAAAAGTGGAAATTTTTGTATTTTTGTCATGGCTCTGGGGGGGGTTTTAACCCCCAAAACCCCCCCCTCGCTGCGCCACTGGGAAAGTACCCAAAATTTTTGCATAAGCCATGCGAAAGACATCATTTTTATTTCATAGATAGAAAGCCCAAAGTGTAAACTTTTATTTAAAACAAAAAGAAATGGGAAATTTCATTTGATTTTTTGTGTGCATTGCATATGTAATATATAAAAATAAAGCAGTTATCCGGCTAATTGGAAAGTACCCAAAATTTTTGCATAAGCCATGCGAAACACATCATTTTTATTTCATATATAGAAATCCCAGAGTGTAAACTTTTATTTAAAACAAAAATAAATTGAAAATTTAATTTGCCTTTTTATGTACAGGCTTTTTAGTGAAGTCATAAAAATTTGGAAAAATAACCATAACTCTCAACTTTGGCTGACTTTTTTCATCCTAAATATTACAAGTAAATTTTTTAAATATTTTTTGTTAAAATCTGCATCTTTTTATCTTCTTACAGTGATATTTTTTAGGATGATTTATGTTTTAGATCCAGAGAAACAATTTTTCGAAATGGAACTGCAATCTCAGAATACAGACTAAGAAATGTGAGATTTGAGAAACCCCTAAGAATTGGACCCCCCATATCTCACAAACCATGAGTTCTAGGAAGGAAAAATTTCTGATGGAATCATTTCATGATAGAATTAATGTGTACACAAAGTTTCATCCAAATCCCTGTCGGTCGGGTTACAAATTGGGGTAAAATTGGTTGAATTGACATGGAATGACCCTGCAGTTCTCATTTGATTTGTTTGTGGCCGTGAAAGTGTACTATGTTTCTTTTTGTTTCAGCGGGTGAAATTTCATTGGTTAAAATTAAATTCTCAAAATTAAGTTGGTAAATTAGGAATTTGTCGTGAAATCCCTTTATCCTAAGCAGAGAACTTACATAAAGGATTAACATAAAGGAACTTACATAAAGGCTTCGGAAGGAGTTAGCGTTGTGTATGTCTTCATTTTTAATTGTCACTTGGTGAAATATAAAAAGGACTTTCATTCTGTGCCTTGACATCGTAAGAAACACAATTGCACGAAATAAAATGTTCTTGGTCAATATCAGAGCAGAAATTTAGAGTATATGTACGTATTATACGTTTATATGTATATGTACGTATTACATTTTATCCGCATGATAAAAGTCGCAATTATGCACGAATCGTCCTCAAACTCGCATAATATTTTGAGATGAATACGGAGATTATAGATGGGCAAAATCGATCCAAGGGGGTGGACATGGGGAGGGTTCAAAAATTTTAAAACCACCTTAACATGGCTTTAACAAAACCAGCTTTTACAGAACAATGACAGAAAAAATACTTTTTTTTTGTCATAGCAGTTGCCAACAATTAAAAAAAAAGCACAATAAAATTCTTACTACAACAATTATTTTACTAAAGCAAGATTTTCACATGAAAAATTTAAAATAAAAATAGTTTGACGAATTTAAGAAACACTGAATATTACATCATAACTTTTCTATAGCAAGATTCTCACATAAAAATGAAAAATGAAGTAAATAACTTGACGATATATTTAAAAAAAAAAAAAAAAAAAAAAAAAAAAAAAAAAAAAAAAAAAATTATGTCACATTGGAAATATAAAAGATCGAAAGCAGGTGAATATATTGTGTCATGTGACTGTGTAAAAATGTATTGATACGTGATAAAAACCAGACAACAGAAATATTGGCATGTTTTAATATTTTGAAGTTTTCTGATTTTGTTTTTTCTGTTTTTAAATCTATTCCATATATATATGTGTGCATGCGTGTTTATTAGAATTTTCAAAAAAAGTTTAAGTCCCTAGAGCTCATCCTTAGTGATAAAATGAATTTATCTCTAATCTTGATTTAGTTTTTATTGGTGAAATTTGTACCTAACTTAAAAATCTACCCCCGCCTGTAGGCCCAGACGGGAGGGATTTTTGTTTTCAAGTAGCTTAATTAGCCCCCTTACATGTCTCCTAAATATATTTGTAAATGCTTAGTAATTTGTAAATATGTGGGCCTATAGGCTTTATTAGTTCCCCAATTTGAACTTTCCACGTTTCATAGTTTATGAGTAAAATGGCTGTGACAGACAGACGGATACAGACAGACACAAAAGTGATCTTTATCATTTTTTTTTCTTTTTTCTTTTTTTCTTTTTACTTTCTTCTATCTTTACAAGAAGAAAGTATTGGATTCATGAAAGTTTTCGACGGATTTATACGTTTTAGAAGGTCCTGAACATGTTTTGACTATTTTTAGAAAATGTCTGTCTGTGAGTCTGTCCGTCTGTCTGTGAATCTGTCTGTCTATATGTGACAAAAAATTTGTGGGCGCTCTATCTCAAGAACTAATGCTCGAAATTTAATAAAATTTTATATACAGTTAGACCTTGATAAGAATTAGCGCCTATTGGTTTTTGGTGAAAATTGGCCCGCAGGTGGCGCTGCTATACTACGTTTTTCATGATTTTCAAAACTGCTATATCTCAAGAACTAATGCACAGAATTTCACCAAACTTCAGATTCTGTGACCCCTTGATATACATAGACGCTGATTAAGTTTTGGTGTAAATTGGCCAGCAGGTGGCGTTGCTATGCCACATTTTTCATGATTTTCATGATAGCTATATCTCAAGAACTAATGCACAGAATTTCACAAAACTTCAGATTTCGCGATACCTTAAGATACATAGTCGCTGATAAGGTTTTGGTTGTGAACTGCCCTATAGGTGGCGCTGCTATGCTACATTTTGCACGATTTTTTGCGATAGCTATATCTCAAGAACTAATGCAGAGAACTTCATCAAATTTTAGATTCTGTTACACTAGAATATATAACATAATTAGACGCTGATTACATGTTGGTATTAACCTTGCAACAGGTGGTGCAGCTATGCTGCATTTTGCACGATTTTTCCGATAGCTATACCTCAACAACCAACGCACAGAATTTCATCAAACTTCGGATTTTGTTACAAAATGACATATAACATAATTACACGATGATTACGTTTTGTTATAAATCCTTCAACTGATGGTGCTGCTGTGCTATATTTTACACGTTTTTTTTTTTAACTAGCTATATCTCAAGAACTAATGCACAGAATTTCATCAAACTTCAGATTCTTTTACACATAACATAATTAGACGCTTTTTTACGTTTTGGCATATATTGTCCAAGATATGGTGTTGCTGTGCTAATTTTTGCTAATTTTTTGTTATATCTCAAGATCTAATGGACGAAATTCCATCAAATTTCAGATTCTGTTAGGTCTTGACATAAATAGATGCTTATTAGGTTTTAGTATAAATTACCCAACATGAGGCACTACTAAGCTCATTTTCTCAGAATATTAATTAAATTTTGCGTTAGGCTTTTCGGATACCAGAATCTCATTAGGCTAGGTCAAATGTTCGAGGAAATTCGATAGTGGGTAACTTTAGGGTCACCACTTTTTTTTTTTTTTTTTTTTTTTTTTTTTTTTTAATATTAAAATGTACTTATGAGATAGAAGAAAGTTTTGGGATTGACACATCCAACTAGTTAAGTACGGAATCCTAAAAATTAATCTATATAAAATTATTCTATACTAATAAAATTTCTAATTTGTAGTTCTTATAATCTATATAATAAAGGCCAAACGTATCTGTGCGTAACGCATACGTCATGTTTTGAATGGCAACACTTTCCGATAAAATTTCGGTTTTGCAATTTTCGCTATTGCAAATTTTTAAATTTCTGGACATCGCACGTTTTTAGTCTTTATGCCATCGTATAGAGAAAAAAATGCACTTTTAAATGCAGTTTGTTAGAAAATTGTATCTCAATTTGTTTTAGATTTATTGATTTTTTTTTGTAGTTTTTAGTTCAATTTTTCTAATGGTGGCAACTTGAGTATCACATTTATGTGGGAAATAAAGGAAAAATAGCCATAGAGTTAAAAAAAAAAAAAAAAAAAAAAAAGATTAGAGACTTGGTGGCTGGAAGTGACACCAAAAATGCAACCCTGAAACTCGCTTCATTGCATCAAACACAACCGCGTGCTTTCACAAAAAAGGAAAACTTTTAGCGATACAATTTTAATTCATAAATACAATAAAATGCTATTTTAGAATGCTAAAATATAATAAGATCTTTTTTACATTTAGAGAAAAAATGATGTTAAAGAATTCGGTCTTTGTTCCACCTGGTTGTTTTGTTTGGGCCGAATAAGAGACTTAAATTGGAAGAATAACGCCCATTCAGATCGTCTTAATCGCATATTGCACCTCTATTTATCTCTTTTCTCCATGGAAAATAATAGATAACTGTACATTTTAGTTACCATTAGCAACTGAAAAAAATAGCAATTAAAAACCTGTTATGACAAAATATTGTCGGTTATAAAACCCGGTGAATGTTGTTGGTTTTATTTCGTTTTTATCTATCAATTTAATGGGGACTTAGTTCGTTAACTTACTTTACAAAAGATACATCAATTAACCTTTACAAAAATGCATTTTAAAGAATATCTGTGTGTCATATTTTTTTAGTTGGTTTAAAAAATGAACGAATGCAATTTTATTCTTTGGCAAAATATTTGACTAATAACTTCTATCTTACGTCTAATACGGAAGTACCGATAATTTACAAAGCTTTCTATGATTACATAATTAATATGTTTCATATATTAATTAGTTCGCAGTTTAAAAATCATATTACGTAGGAAATTTTTTATTAGACTTTTTAATTTTAAATTAAAAAAAAATTCACCTTTATTCTGTGACCCAGAGGAACCCTGGGTTCGATGTACTAGTTATCGTAATTGCTAATTATTAATTACAGTTCTATTAATTAAAATGTATAAACGTAGCTTAGGTTAACAATTAGAAGTTCAGTTGTTTTGATATCTTAAAACTTTCGGTAGCTTGTAAGTATATGAACGCTGAGAAAAGAATAATAAAAAATCTGATTTTAATAAAAAAACCCAGATTTTTTTTTTTTTATTAAAAAAAATCATGATTTTTTTCAGGTCTTAAATATAATATAATTTAAAATATTATGAAGGAAGTCTAACTAAGCTTTTAAAAATCATTATGGAAATTGATTAGTTATTTTCGATATTATACGTTAGTCTAAACATTGTACGTAGAAGAAAAGATTTGTTAACTAAAATTCACCCTCATTTCTTTATAAAGGTACTAGTTTCTAAAGAAATCCGTCATAAAATTAACACAACGAATAGTTTTAACACATCTTAATTTATAGATTTATTATAAACAATTCGAACTCCATCTGATTATTATTATTATTATTATTATTATTATTATTATTATTATTATTATTATTATTATTATTATTATTATTATTATTATTATTATTATTATTGTATGATTGTATGCACATTTATTTATAATATCAAACAAGTAAATATAAACTTGAAGTTTATTTTCAAAATCTACCCAAGCTAGATGACAATAATTGACTAACCGTGAGGCTATTCGTAACAATATGAATAATTCCAATTGAAATACATTTCCTTCTACATCAATTCTTTCATATTTTGAATCAATTTATATTTATTAGAACTGGCACCCTTGAAATATTTATCATTTTTCACTGTAGTTATTGCAAAAGAGAAATGAATTTCACGTCTTGTTAATATCAAAATCTGCCAGTTAGATAAAAGGAAATCATAATTCTTACTTCCAGCTTTTTCACATTTGGAAAATTGATCCGAAGTTCTGCGATTAAGCGATGCTTCCTTTTCCTACAAATCGTATTATTTTTCGGAGATATTTTTTAAAAGAGTTTCACTTTTAGAAGCAAGAAATATCAAAGCGGTTTCGCATTTAGGAAAAAGCTGGATTCGAAACCTTGATTGTTGAAAAATTGTCCTTGAAAATTCCATTCTTCTTTCTTTGGAGAAAACCATTTGGGTAGTAAATTAACGTTACCTGCAAAAATTGAATAGCGTTTGAACGTATTAATGTTTTTCATTCTTTAGTTGTTTTCAAAGAAGATACATCTTTCGTCATCCACATAACTTTTCTTTTCATAAAATATAAATGAATTTGGCTGCTATGTCGCTGCATTTTCCCAATCGTTTATTTATAATCTTAATTCGCTTTTGTGTTAATCATTATAGGGAAAAGCATTCCTAATTTTTATAAGCCCCAGGAATCAATATATTTTCAAGATTTAAGTTTCTTTTGGTGCCATCAGTTTTTGGAAACATTTCCGAAAACATTTATAGAGTGTTAAACAGTTTTAAAAACCGGAATATCAGTTCTTACGATGATAACTATTGTCAATTAAACATTTTCATTTGCATAATTAAATTTATGCATGCAAGATTAACAAGATAGTAATTTAAATTTCAATGTTAATGCTACTAATTTATTATGAATATCTGTAAAACAAGTTTGTTAAACTTGAATATTTTTACTCCAGAAACGGAAAAATCCATGATCCTTGTTTAGAAAACTCATTAATTACCATGTTCTCTTAAGAGTACTGTTTACCTTTTCAAAAACTTTTTTTTTTTAAATATGGTTCAAACGGTGAACTCAATGTATTTCAATGTATATGCATTTCAATAAAAGAGCATTAAAAAATTCTTAGCTACAAATTTAATTACAAATTTATAAAAATTTGAATTTCTCAAAATTCTTTCTACTTTTTTAATAATTTTTTTTTTCTCAATTTCAAATGTGTATTACTGAAGATTACGCATGGATTTTTAGATGCATCTAACGTCGGGTTTAATGTATTTTTAATTGATATAGTGTAAAACAATGAAATCTAACACATCTTCATACATTTTTGTTATTTATTTATTTTATTATTATTATTATTATTTTTACATAACAAAAAACTGGAAGGCTAATTTGATCAGATTTATCATATAATAATAAAAAAATGTACAAAGAGTTGAAATATGTATCTCAAATACAAAAAAAGGCCTTAGCATTTTTAAAAGCTAAAAGGGAAGAAAATATGAATATCGAGAAAAAAGCATTTAAAGTTTTAATTTCTATGAGTAACTTTGCTGAGAATATTAACAATATTTACAATATCTCGCAATATAATTACCGTAAGGGTAAAAATTCAGTGTCAAAATATTACCAATTAAACAGACTTTCATTTAATTAAAAAATCGATTTTTTTTCTCCAGCTTTAAGGTAAACTGTTCTGTTAACAATATTGTTATTAAGATGCTAGGAAAATATTTTACTACAGCGTAGAGCTGATCATATCGCTCACCCATAAGAAAAGTGACACAATTCAACAAAAGTAACTTTCGCAGGCGAAGCAGAAGGAAATGTGCATGATTATACGGTAACATGAAACTATAGTACTTAGTTCTGCATTCCGGAACAAAAAAAAAAAAAGCATGCATAAAAGCATTAAAATTCTTAAGAATAAATATGTTGGACGAGGTCTGGAATATTGGATAATACCTTCCCATACAATTCACCCCTCTTCTTTCATCACAAATAGTCATATAGCGTAATATAGGAATTTTCGTTATAATTACATTTATAAAACTGTTAATGTAGCAAGTCGCATCTATGATAGCCTATTAGTGGAATAAAATGCAAAATGAATTTTTGCGAGATGTGTCAATTACAGTGCACAATTACACCCTCTCTATCTGAACACTCTCTAATGTGAACACCCCGGTATTATGAGCACAATCCAATGGTCCTGGCGAAACTCCATAAACTTAGCAAAAGATGAACGCTCTATATTCTGAACACTCTCTAATCTGAACACCCCACTATTATGAACGCTACTTTTGGTCCCAATTTCTACTCTACCTCTCTGTAAACTGAACATGTGTATGCAATCTGAATTCGAATTTCCATCATGGAAATTCGGGGAAACTGTTATAGAAGAATAAAAAAGTTCAACGAACTCGATTTAAAAATAATCATACAAAATCTTTGCCAGATTTTAAGCATGTACCTGGAATTTCAATTTGTTTGAATAGTTCAGATAAAATTTTCAATTAAATGTTGGAGCACCTGTTGTCACATTGTTACAAGCTGCCTGCTGTAATAAAAGACATTCTATGATTTTTTTTTATTGGAAAATATAAAAAAATATTTCTTGAATAGTTGGAGACAATTACGGTACGTTAAAATAATTCACTTTCATCTTACTTATTTCAAATATAATAGTTTTATGTGAATTATTGCTAATCATAGGTTAAGCATGGTATTTTAAAGATTAATTTTGGAATTTTCGACTGTTTTCTTCAATTGATCAACTGCAGAAAAAAATGAACATTAAAGAAAATATTTGCTTACAATTTTGTTGAGATTTAATTTCAATACATTTGATTTTCGTTTATAACAGGGCATTCGTTAAGGGTTGTAGTAGTCCAGTTAGTTTACTAATTAAATTTAAAAGGAAGGAAATATAACAAAAACTCCGTAGCACCAACCTTATTTGACTGGCTTGGTCACCTTACATAGCAGTAGTAGTAATGCATTTTGCGATCTCCCTCTATTACGAACACCCCCATAATCTGAACTTTTTTGGTTGGTCCCATGAGTGTTCAGAATAGAGAGAGTCCACTGTATATAATAAGTTATGAAAATTACATAATCAAAATTAACAAAAAACATGTCAACGGGTGTAATACCTAATTTTCTAAATGAGATATCTAAACATCGAAATTTTACGATACAGATGAAGAGAGGTAGATAAGACAAAGTGACATTATTAAAAAACTATCGAAACCAATAAGAAAAATTGTTCTGTTTGATATAGAAACATCGTTACATTTTCCGCAGTTTTATTGGACTTATCGAGCTTTCATTGAGGTAAATAAAAGGGATGATAAGATATTTAAGTACTTATGTATACATTCGTTCATAGATTTATCGTCTTTATGTTTTTCCTCAAATAACCATGTAACTTTTATATTTTTTACGTAAACTAAAATACGTATGTAATTACATAATCCTTATGTATTTTTTTTTATATAAACGAATCTAATAATTTCACGTTTGGTGAAATGTATACATTTTTTTATTTTTAGACATTAAAATTTAATTTTGAAAATATTTTTATGCACGATACAATGAATTATTTTAGTTAAAATTTTTCCTTGGTGTATTAGAGTTGTAGTGCATAGGTGTTAAATTTAATCTCATTTCGTGGTTATTTAAAATATTTGAGGACATGCATACACATATCACGGACATAAACAAAAGCTTCTTTTTTATTTCTTTTTTAAGTCGCTTAAAATTTTTTCAAGTAGGACAAAGTACCCAGTGTTTGATAATTTAAGTAGAATTTGTATTTTAACATTTAATAATAACCTTGCCTTTCAATTTAGAAAAACACAGATTGATGGAATACATCTCTTAGATTGTTTGCCTTTCAAAATTATACTTGTTAAAAAAAATGTTAAAAAGGTAAGAAATGTTTTTGTAAAAAAATTCACCATTTAAAATATTATATCAATGTACCCAGTTTTTGGTATGCTGTACCTAGTGTTTGATAGGTATTTTAAAATCTGTTAATCATCAGATATTTTCTTTCAAAATAGCCATTTAAAAATTAAATAATCGTTATATTTAGATTACACAGTGAAATGGAGCTTAAAGTAAAAAATTATTTTCAGAAATATTTCTGTTTATTAACTGTTCAAACAGTTTATAAGCTCTTAATTAATTTCTCCACTAAGAACATTTAGAATTTTTCGTTTTATTTTCTTGGTTACTTTTTTGCTTTTTGTTGGTGGTCTAGACCAAAAGAGGTAATTCCTCATAGGGAAAGGAAAATTTTCACCCATTAGTACCTGGAGACAGGATTTTAGGAACTTCGTGAAGTCAAAACTTTTTCTATGAGAAACAGCCCTGGCAGGCCTATCAAGAAATAAAAAAATAAGTTTTTCTATCTAATACTTTATAGGCTACAAAATTCTTCTATTTAAACGATAAAATTAAAGGCCTAAATCACTGGAAAATTAAAAAAAACAATGTTTCATAATAGTACAAAAGTAGATAAATTGAAAGTTTTCTAAACCAGTAATTGAAAGTGCCCTCTCTGCTTTGAGATTAGGGTTAGAAAACAAAAACCTGGTATATAAGAAAAAAAGAATTGAAGCTTTACGCAATAGTATGCCTCATTATTACCTAGTTATTAAAATGTCAAGGATGAAAATAGATAATCAAAATTTACCTATCAGATTTCTTATAACAATTGACAGTAATGACTGCAAAACTCCAGACTAACTTTTCAACCATTTAATTCCAAAACAATTTCTTTAAGAAGAACAAAATTTAGATACATATGAAGAAAAAGGCATGAACTATCACATGGAATGTTGAATAAAGAACTATGTTGTCTGTCAGCCTTAGAATAAGTAATGTTGTTGGAAATTATCAAACACTGAATAGTTTACCCTAATTTTAAAAATTGCATCGTTTGCTGATTTTCTTCCCATACCGTAAAATGGGGTGAATAGGGACAGCGGGTGAATGGGAACAAAACTTCCCGGTGATGCAAATAAATTCATTATAAATATATGTGATGATATTTTTAGTTGTCAATCTTTTATATGAAGGTAATAATAACATTAAGAGTTGGGAAATTCAGTTTTAACATGCTTGCAACATTACTGGGGTATATAAAAAAAACTTTAAGAGGATCCTCAAAAACCTCTTTTTTTCAACGTCTTCAAAACTTTGTAGGTAACTACAGTATTTTTCGTATTCTAAACCTAAGAGAGGGGATTTTTAATTAATGATAGACCTGTAAACAATATGCCGTATTAAATTCTACTTATTTCTAAACTATATAATGAAAAAATGAAAAATGGCTTGAAACGTCAGAGGTTTAAGATTTACGGGGTGAATCGAAACACATTTTCTCTCATGGTTTTTTTCTTTCTATACAGTAATAGTTTCATTTAATATATGAAAACATAGTATGAATATGTATTGTAACAATATTTTGTTTATTCTAATTACTTGAAGAGTTTAAAGGTGCCAAGAAATTACTTGGTTAAACATAAAAGTCAACGCCTAATCCAACAGACATAGAACACACAGTAAAAGAATTGAAAAATAGAAAATTAGTTAGAAAAGCTGCACAGAATTATTCTCTGACATCCACAACATTACACAAATATCTCAAAATGAAAAAAAACAATTAAACAATAGAGGGATGTAAACAGTACTAAGGGCTGGGGATGAGGGCGCACACTAGTAGATCGTATTAATACACACAGCGATTGGGGTTATTCAATAGATTCACTTACCCAATGACTACTAGTAAAGGATAACACAGTGCAAGGCTGAATATGTATTAAATTCTACTTCTGCAATTCGAATATAATTTCTTAAAATAAATTTTAATTTTTCTTGATTTCAAAGTTGTTTTCTAATTTTTAAAAAAGCATATCTTTACTTGTATGTAAAATAAAGGCTTGGTTTCACAGTAACTATATGTTCCTATTCTTTTCTTATCATTATTATCTGTTTTTATTGATCCTATTAAAGTTTGAATCGGAATAAATAAAGTTTGTAACATTTGTTCCGATTCACCCCTATCTGCGGGGTGAATCGGAACATCATTAAAAAAATAAATAACATATATATAAACAGTAAAAATGTTTCGTTTTTGCTTAAAAAGTAAAGAACAAAACAAGACCGAAATTTCTAGTACAAAAATGAAAAAATAAAAAAATCAGTTGTTGCTTTTTTTTAACGTTAAAGTTAAAAAGTGTTCGATTCACCCCATTTTACGGTATATACTTCAAGCATACATTGGCTAATGATAGATAAGAAGATAGATAAGACAGATCAAGAATAGACATATTCTTGAAAGCAACAAATAAGAAATGGACTTGCAAGATGACATCGAACGTGTATTATCTTGTGACTACAGATGTAATATTAAGTTAAGACATAGTTGAACATTTGGTAGTAAACTCAATCTATTTTGAAGAAAAATTTATTAATCTTCACTAAAATGTCACTCACTCACGACAGTGAGCAATATTAGAAATTGGATGTTAATTTATTGTGAAAGAAAAAAGCTAGTTTTATTCTAGACATGTTCTTATATTGTTTACTGCTGGTGTCATCAACCTTTGTACCCATGAAAATTCGAAAACTTGACATCGCTTGGGGAACGAAAAATATGTGAAGTCAACAAGAGTACAGTGATACTTGAGTAGGGATTACAATCCCGGGATCCCGCATCCCGGGATTCCGGGATCCCGGTGTATTTTTAATCCCGAAAATCTCGGGATTTGTCAGAAAAAAATCCCGGGATTTACGGGATTGTCTGTTTTTTAGTGAAATAATATTCAGTTTAATTTAAAAAAGATATTTATAAACTTTCGCTTTTGGTTGGAAAAAAATCAATTTTCATGAAGTTTATACATGATTGAAAATGAATATATAGCTCAAATATTTTTTATATATATTTCTAAGCGAGTAAATGTGTTACAGTAGAAATCTTTTGATTTGCAAACAAATGTAACACATACAGCTTTTAGACAAGAAAAATGAAATCATTTGTTTATTTCGATTTTACTGCGTTTGTCGAAATTATCTTCACTTCGTAGATCATTTTTTTAATTAGCTTTTACTGATAAGTGTCGCATTTGTGTATGATAGCCATTATGGGCTAACTTCTTTTCGTTTCGTGAATTCAGACTTACTTTGTTTTAAAAGATGTCGACTGAAAAGGATTCCGTGGCTCATCGGAAAGACAATGATATATCTTCAATATGGTACTACTATTTAACGCCAAAAGATGGAAAAAGCGCTAAATGTAAAAGGTGTAGCACAGTGCTTAAAACATTAGGTGGATCGACTAAGGGATTGCAGAATTTATTACATAAAAAAAGTTGAAAATAGAGGACTATTTTATTAGTGATAAGAAATCACTGGATGTGATTCTATCGAGAATGACTGCTAAAGATGGTTTTTCATTTAACGTTTTCATCGCTTCAATTGATTTAAGAAATTTACTGGTAGCTAAAGGCTATAATGATTTGCCAAAACCTGCAATATCAATTTGAAATTGTGTAGTGAACTATAGTTTCATAATAAAGATGTTAATTATATGAGAAATACAAACTTTTAAAACTTCGGGGGAAAAATTACTTTGATTTGACGAATGGACATCTACTGCAAACATGCGATTTGTAAATATTAATGTCCCTTCAAGAAATATAAAGTTAAACAAATTGTTTAATTTAGGGCTTGTGCCTATACATAGATCTTTCATTGAAAAAAAGTGTATCGAAATGCTAACTCTGCACCTGAAACAGTATGATATTTCAATGAAAAAAGACGTTGTTGAAATCGTAACTGATGGACAAAATGTAATGCTGAAAGTCGCAAAAGAAATTGAAGCTGATGAACAGCTTTGTTTCTTTCATGGCATTCTTTTAGCAGTTTGTGATGATTTATATTGTAATCAACGAAATACAGAACCAGAAACATCCTCCAGTAAAACAATAGCTGAATCATGCTGCGGAAGTGAAAATTTAGCCCTAGAAGAAGATGATAAAGATGAAGATATTGAATCTTCCGAAAGATTAGAATCGGGGTTTATTTTAATTTTTGAAGATGAAAACGGCTTTTCATACTCTGATGAATATATCAATGAACTTATTAAAAAAGTTCGAAAATCAGTAATTTATTTTAAACGATCTGCAACAAGGAATGAAGCTCTTCAAAAGTATGTTAAATCTGAAAAAAAGAAAAAACTTTCCCTTCTTTTAGATAGATAGACTAAACAGAATAGCTGCTAACTATACTTGAACGATTTCATTTCTTGAAAAATTGCATACAGAAAGCTTTAATAGATTTAGAGCATGAGACCTGAATCGATGATTCCGATTTTCAGCTTATAAACGAAATTGTTGAAGTCCTCAAACTGATACAAATCACAGTAGAAGCAATCTGTTGCAGGGATTCTAATTTGTTAGCCACAGACGCAACCTTAAAAATTCTTTTAAACGAATTGTCGGAGAAAAAAATCAAAACTTGCTTATAAAATGACAGACGTGTTAAAACTATACATTAGAGAACGACGACGTATGGAATTATCGGGTGTTTTAAATTATTTGCATAATCCTAAACGAGATGACCTGAATGCAAACTAGCAGTATGTTTTCTATTCTTAACAAAACTGCTGTTAAGAAGCAAGTAAAAGCAATAATTGGAAGGGTGAATAACAGTTTTGACAATAGCAAGTCTGAAGATATAGAAATAACGCATATTGAGCCCACTATGAAACGTCAAACATATAACCGAACATTTAAGGAAAAATTACAACAAGAAATAGAAAAAAGCATGCAAACTGTCTAACCTGAAACACAAAAACAAAATGATTTATCAATACAAATTATAAATGTGATGTCTCTTTTTGAAAATGGAGGAGTACGAGGTCATCATTTAAAATTAGTTTATCAATAATTGCTGACAATTCCTCCAGCGAGTGTCGAAACAGATCGAGCAGTTTCGGCAGCAAGATTTATTGCAAACAAAATTAGAAGTCGACTTGGAGGTGATACTTTAGATGCTTTGGTATTACTTAGATCATATTTTCAAAGGAAAACCGATTAGTTAAGGGTGTTCTTAAATCAAAAAGGGCAACTTTGTGACACATGCTTTAATTTATTTTTGTTCGGAAATGCATGAAAATGGCAGATGTTGTTATTTAGAAACTGTCTAATTTCACTCAATTTTCTATTTTTTTTATAAATACAATAGATTTTTCATAACAAGCCTTCAAATTTGACACTTTTGAGCACATTTCCCGACAAAAGCAGAAAAACCGGTCGAAAAGCAGGAGAAAACCGGGTGATCGGAAGATCGAAAGCTTATAACTCGATAGGTAATTTAACTATCATAAAATGGAAAAATAAGTTCGATTCCATAGTCAGGTATTTCAAGTATATATATTTCTGCTAAAAAATGAATTTGTAAATGTGTCAAAACGTTTTGTACTTGTTGAGCGGAGCAGTTAAGAACACCCTTAAGAGACACTGAGCTATTCAAACTAATGTTCTTTTTTATCTTGGTATGCAATAAATTTTTATGTTATGATATGTTTTCAAATTTTAACAACTATCATTAATTAGAAATTTAAATAATACATTTATTTAAATTTTTATTGTTATATGTGAGTATGTGTTAAGTATTTTTATTTCAGAAAAAAAAAAGCATTATGTAGAGGAAAATCTTGTGTTTTCGATATCCTAAATTTGTAATCTTTAGTTATTTGGTAATGAGAATAATTCAAAATTTAATTAGTGATATTAATTTATTAATTATCTTTCCATATTGTAAATATTTACCCATTCAAAGACGTTTTCAACACCAAACGAAAAAAATTATATGGAAAATAAAACATAGACTTTTTTGTTGTTGTTTTTACATTGTCAAACATCAACATCATATTTGTTTTAATTTCCAATTGTTGTAATTTATCCTATACTTTATTATTATTAATTAATAAATTTTGAACTTGGTATAATTTCTTAAGTTAGGCTATATTTTTGCTTTAATTATTTTTTTACAATATTGTGAAATTTAGCTATTGTGAGAATTGGTAATATTGGAGAAATTTTAATTTTCATAATCCCGGGATTGAATCTAAACAATCCCGAAATCCCGGGACCGGAAATTAGTCTCGGGATTGTAATCCCTATACTTGAGCTAACGAAGATAATTTTGTTTCTATGTCACATTCATTGATCAAAATCATCTTCGCCCAATTAAAGTGCAAGGTTACGTTATTTTAGCAATCCCATACAATATAATTGTAAACTTAAAAGAAACACATGGATTTTCTATTTAATTCAAAAATCTGTCAATGACTCTTGATCCTCCATCTATTGGCATATAAATTCCTGAATTGTAAAAATGTAGTTCTTCAAATGAAGCGAGTGTACTACAGAAATCTTGGGTAAATTTAATGCTTAAAAATTTTGATTTTTAGGGTTTCGTTCATTTGACGAAACTCTATTCGTCTCTGTCCTCTGTCTGTCACAGAGTCCGTACACAAAAATTATATAAGTCAGAAAGTTCAATTTTGTGTACTTACAGCTAAATACCTCTTGTCACACAAAAAATCATAAAATTTTGAAAAAGACTATTATTTTAATTAAAATATTTTTTAAAATATCATCAGTTCAGTTTTTTTTTGTTTCCTTGCATTTATGGAAGGAATGATTAATTTTCTATTAACAATTTTCGTTTGTTTATTTAATGATAAAATGCTCCAAGGACATATTAAACGAAACCCTCTGTGTTCAATTATTTTCTGTTCCATTATGGGAAAAAATAGTTTCAAGTGCATTTTAATGATGTTACATTCTTGAGAAAATAGTAAAATTGATATATATCAATGAAGTACATACTAAAATATACATTCTGTGAAATGTGCGGTGCAATGAATATTTTTCATTAATTTATAGGATCACACAAAAGTATTTGCTTACATAATGGTATATATTCTGTAAAATGTGCGGTCCAAATAATACTTTTCATTAATTTATAGGACCACACAAAAGTATTTTATTACATAATGGTTTAGGGGGAACATTGTTTGAGGCGTGTTTTAATTATATTAAACTATTTAATATTTTATGAAACTGATATACGTTGCTGAAGTTTACTACAAGTTACTTCTTGTATAATAGAAAGCAGATAATATTTACAGGGACACACAAAAGATTTCGGCTACTATACTGATCCGATGAATTGTTTACCATTACACCAAGATATGAATATTTTTAAAACTTTGTTATACTTCAAAGAGAGTCGTTTGCACCTCATTTACACCTCATTTGCTCGCTTCACGAGGAATTTCCGATTTGTATCTACATTAATTTGTTGCAGAGTTAGTGAGGATACATTTTTCTCAAGGATTATACATAATCTTGTTAATATTCTATTCATTTTATAGTACCGTATTTTCGGGTGTATAGCCCGCACCCCTAAATCAAGCAGTGCAGTAAAAAAAGTTCGTGTATAACCCGCGGATATGCATCGGTGTATAGTCCGCGGGCTATACACCATTTACGAACGTATATTTCGATCAGGGTTCAAAATTAGATGCCATTAGTCATAATTTTTAACACAAATTTACCAAATTTTTTTCGTGATGCATAATACCTACAGTAATTCGGCTAAAAAATTAAGATTATCAGTACCGTAATTTTCGGAAGAAACGCCGCGGCGTTTACGTGTTTTGAGTTAAAATTTCAAGCGATGAGGCGTTAGAGCGCATTTTTTTTTTCAAACAAGCGTGATATTTTTCTGAATTTTTCCGAAAATTAAAAAAAATTTCGGTGATAAATTCAAAATTTCGGACATAAAATGTATACGTATCTTAGGTCATTGGTTCTCAAAAGGATCGAATCCTCGGAATCGGTGCGAAATGTACCAACTCCAAAAAGGAACGATTCCTCGGACTCTATCTGAAATGAAACGACTCCGGAAAAGTTCAATTCCTTGAACTCGTTCCGAAATGAAACGACTCTGTAAAGGAACGATTCCTCGGAATCGTTTCCAAAAAATCTGACTGCTTTGAATCGTTCCGAAATGACATAAATCACGCACTTTTTTTTGTTCTTTGCAACAGGGTAGGGGACCAACTCCGAAAAGAAACGATTCCTTGTACTATGTCTGAAATGAAACGACTCCGGAAAAGTTCGATTCCTTGAACTCGTCCGAAATGAAACGACTCTGTAAAGGAACGATTCCTTGGATTCGTTTCGGAAAAGACCGACTGCTCTGAATTGTTCCGAAATGACATAAATCACGCACTTTTTTTCTTTTTTGCAACAGGGTAGGGTAGATTATTTTTTTGAAAAATAAACTAAATCTTAAATGATTTTAAATTCAGAATCGTCGAGGTTGGAAGGGTTCCGGATTTAGGATTGTGTACTCTACAAATACAATGGGGTGCTGCAGCACCGATTCGCTAGCAAATTATTTTCTGATATTTCATTTATAGATTTTTTTTTTTTTTAGGTCTCGTGTATAAGTCGACCCCTTGCTTTGAAGTTCTTTTTTTGTCTAAAATTTCACGACTTATACGCGAGTATATACGGTAGCTATTATAGATCTATCAGTGCAATACTTGGCGATAGTTGCGACAGTTCTTCCAAACCCAGAAATAACTGTATTTAAGCAGTAAAAAAAAGCCTTTACAAACATGGGAAAACTCTTTAAATTTCGCGGCATAGCGAAAAAAACGTTACAAATTTGGATGTTTTTTTCAAATTTTTTGAGGTTTAAAAGTAGTAGAAAAAATATCACGATTTCCAATTTAAAAAAAAAAAACTCTTTGTATAACCCGCACCGTGTATAAGCCGCAGTGGCTTTTTGGAAGATTTTTTTTCTTGTATAAGCCGCGGACTATACACCCGAAAATACGGTATCTATGTGGTACTTGATTTTTTAAATGGTTTTACACTCTTTTGTTGATTCAATTTGGTAAAGGAGGATGAAATTAAATAGTTATCTTTCATTCAATGCTATTAGTAATAGAATTATAAAAATCATGTTTCTGATGACAACCCAGAATTTAAATATTTTTCAAACTTAATTATAAATTAACAAATTATTTTTGAGAGATTCTTTTAAAAATTGGTGTAAGATAATAAATGACAAAAATTTTTTAGAGCCAAATTAGCTAATGTGAGCTAAATTTTGCCTACTGGCGTATAGCTGTAACAATGAAAAAATATCGAATGAAATATTAAAAACACGGTTATCAATTAAAAGTTTAATATTGATTATTTAATATTTTATATTCTATAATGTTAGATTTTTGTGTACCCTGTGTACACAGTTAAGGATTTTTAATATTGTTTTGCTATAGTTTGCAAGTAAATGAGCTTAAATTTATTATTTTATCTGTTTAACTCTCTGCAACTTTTTTATATTAATATTTTTAAGTATTTAGTAAAAATAATGAAAAAATTTTTTCTTTATAGCTTGATCGATCCAATTTTTGCCAAATGCAGCCTTCTGACATGGAAAAAAGTGTTACTCCATTCTTTGGTCTATTTTTGATCAGGAATGCAGATAATATTCGATAAATTCGCGGTACATAATGAGAGTTTTAAGGTGTGTACCAAATGTGGCATACGGTGCAGTGAAGCAATAAATATCCCAAGAGCCGACAGCACAAAAAACTAATGTTTTAAGCACTCCAAAAAAAAACTCCTTTATCTCATGGAAAAGTAGAAAAAAGGGAATCTGATGATCTATGTCTGCCCGAAGTGAAGTGATGCATAAACCAAAAATTAGTACCACAAATGGTTGACTGATAGGTTTATCATTGTGTTTGTCCTACTGTCAAAGATATGAAAACATGAAGGACTTGGAACAGAAAAATACAATGATTAATCTCCGAGTCAACTACTAATTAATTTTTGGTTTATGTACCACTTCATTTCAGGCAGACATCGATCATTAAATTAATCTATTTCTACTCTTCCATAAAATAAAGGCTTTTATCTTGCACTTGGCACCTTAAGTTTTTGTGCTGTCGGCTCTTGGTCTAAAACATTGAATGATTTTAGACCGGGAAGCATTTGCATATACCATCGACTCATCGAGTTGACAATTGAAATTCCAGGAGTAGACAGAACTCGAATAGCATATAAAAATGTAACCGGTCTGCCAAGTCATATCTTGGTGAAAAACACCTGCTCACCTGATTTTTGTGTTTGATCGGTAGGGTTATCAATTGTGTTTTTCTGTACCCATAGGCATGAAAATACGGAGGAGGACTTAGAGAAGAAAAACATACCAGTCAACCACTGAAATCAGATTAGCATGTGTTTTCGACCAACCGCTTGGCAGACCTGTTGCATTTTAACGTACGAATGAAATTTTAAATAATACTTGAATTTTAACGGTAAATTAGGTGATGGTTTGCTCATGGGCAGTAGCCTCCCAGTCTTTTATAAAGAATGTTAAAAAACAAAATACATATTTGTTTTCAGTAGAATTTTATGCGTTATGATTATAAATATGTTTTTTCGTTTTTAATTTCTAAAGCTGCATTAATGTATCTTTTGTTATTTTTAGCTTCCTGAGGAAAGTACTAAACCGACATTGAACGTGCCTGTGGCTGAAGTAACTGCTAAATAAATCAAGTATATATTGAAAGATCGAATTGTGTATTCGAGAAAGATTTCGACGTCTTGAAAGAAATCTTATCTTTGCTGACTCTATGCTGTTATTCCTGCTATTCTGCGCGATTGTTAAAATTTCCATTTTATGAATCCTATCCATTCCACATATAAAAAACTCTGAAATGTATTTTGAATATATTTAAATGCAATAAACGTTTTCTTTATACTGTATCGTGTTTTAATGTTTGTTCCTGTATTATTTTATGTACATAACATATATCAACCCATTAAGCTATATGCCTCATTTCGGAGCGCACTTTATTTTAAATGTACAATATTCAATAAATACATATATTTTTATTCAATTGTAATTCAGAATAATGAAAAATTGTAAAACCCTAAAATTACCTTAATATTAATTTTTTTTTTTTTTTTTTTTTTTTTTTTTTTTTTTTTTTTTTTTACTGTAATTATTTTTAGCATGACTTTATACTTACGTCATAGAGTGTAAGACACAGTTCAATTACAGAAGTGTGAGAGTTATTAGAATAATTGTGAAATTTACAATAAAATCTTAATACATCAAAAAATAATATAATATTTAAAAACTATTGATACATTCAATGTTCCCTTGCTTATTTTTTTTAATAATAATAATAACTATTAAAGATTCGATACGATTAGCATACTTTGCATGAATTTTTGGCAATTAATTTGCATTTCGTAATCATGATGCTAAATTTGGATGAGTCTTTCTATCAGATTATTCTTGTTTGTGACGTTGCATTTCTTTAATTTTCTTTTTACAATGGCCTAACGATTCTCTATGGGTTTTATAGCTGAACAGTTTCCAGGCCATAGAAATGTTTTAATGTTTTTTTATTAATCAAAAAATTTGGTCTCAGACGAAGATTTATGGCACGGAGCTCCATCATGCATGAATATGCAGTCGCCATTTGGAAATAAATGTTTTAATTCTGGAATTAGTCTTTGTTTAAGAACATTTTTTTACTGATACTGATCCATCATACTTTCTACATTCTTTCTACTTTTCTTTCAGTGTAAAAGTCCAGTACCCGGAGCAGACATCATGTTCCAAACTCTTTTTCTAGTAGGATGTTCAACCGTTTATACTATTTAATTTGGGGAATATTATGCGCTGGTACTTCTCCTGACATATTGACTGCTTTCTTCTGGCATCGTAAACATTGATTAATCAGAAAAACATGTTTAAAAGATAAAAAGTACTTTAAGTTACGTAATATGTTGAGAAATATGCTTATAAGAGATTTTTTTATTAAATTTTTAAACAGTTCTGTATCTTTAGTCAGTATATAAAAAACATTATTTCATGAAAAGAAAGGATCAACTTTAATCCAACTGATTAATTAAAGGAAATTATTTTTTCTGACTTTGCTCCAGTCATTTCCGAATTGTTCTTGCAAAGTTTTTGCCCCAACAAGTTTCTTATTTGCCATAGCAGATGAGAATTTAGCCTTTTTTTCGAAGACGGCGAGTTCTGAGTCCAGCTTAAATGAGGCTTCTACGGATAGAAGTATCACATACACATTTAATCCATACACTTGCAAAAAGATTTTTTGTTTATGACTAGTTGCTCTTCTATTAGCTTTAGCAGTTTCAATTAGGTTCTTTTTTTGTTCTCACAGTAAATTTACTTTTCCTACCGCATTTTCCTACTCTAGAATTTTTATATTCACATTTGGAATCGAAAGATCTTTTTATTCTACGCACAGATGTTAGCAAAATTTTTGTTTTTTAATGATTTTGTGTTCTGTATAGTAATTTCCTTGGATGAAAAACTTTATTACAGCTAATTTTCGTGAAATATTACTTGCTTTACTCATAACCACGCAGTAATCGTTTGACAAACAAAAAAAAAAACCTACCAATTAATTTAAACTAATCAAAACAGCGAAAATTGGCAGACGGCTTGAGACCTGTGCTTCGGCATAGGCGGCATTGTCTCGAGCAGCGGAAATAGTTATTTTAAGAATAAAATAATACTGATTCTAACTCAAGAAAAGAAAGAAAATTCTAGCAGAGCAAGCAGACGATTTTAAAATTTTATTATAAATTTTAGCACCTTAATGTTTTTAAAAATTTCAGATTCATACTTATTTCTATAAAAATATTAAGAATAATACAAACTATTTTTTAACCTATCCATCTACCTTCCTCATGTCTAATTTTTGGCATCAATTTAAAATTCAAAATCTATTAAATATTTGTTTGCTATATTTCATTGCAGTTCATATTTAGAACAAATATCCCATAATGGAAATTAAATATTATTGTTGCCATCTTTTATACCGGAATTCTCTGGAGAATCTGGTCAAAAATTAAACAACTTTTGATAAAGATGATTCAAAGCTCCGGGATAAATAAAGTATTATCAAGGGACTAGAGGAACAGTTTTAAATACTACATTGCAACTTCTTCATCATTTCTAATGGCGTTATTTCACTTATAATGGTGGTGGTGTATGTAATACTAATGATTTTGATCAATAATAATATAAATTATAATAAATAATAATATAAATTTATAAATTAAAAAACCATTAAAAAATACCAAGCGTTCTTATTAATGTTAGTAGTTGTATTTTTATTGAAAACAAAAAATTTTTTAAAAATTTATAATAATTTACTAGGGATAACCGAAGAAAAACGTTGAAATTTGAATCAGTTGATATTTAAGATTCTCTAATTTTATATTCTTTTTATCATTATTACTAATGTATGCTTCATATCATATTGATATCAAATTAACTGTAATATTAAATTTAAACATTTTTTGTTGTATTCTAGTTTCACATTTTATTAAACTTCTCGTCCCTTTAGGCAAAGACACACACGAGCTAATGCTAAAAATATGGGTAGGCTCTTTGCCAATATCTCGTTTATATTTTGATATTTTTAAATGCAGTCGACTCTCGTTAATTCGAAATCGGATAATTCGAATCTTCGCTTAATTCGAACTAAACATGAAGTCCCAAAATTTTCAATGGCAGAATAACGTAAAAAAGTTTCATTAATTCGAACTCATTATCTCTTGACTTCGTTTAATTCGAACTAACAAAAATTCTGATTTTTCCTTTTTCTTTTCTTTCTCACGAATTTCAGATCATTTGAATAACTTTCTTTCTTTGATTTTTGTGAAAATTGATCCGAACGAGTATACATATAATACAATGCATTTGATATCCACTTTCTTATTGCCCCGTCTGTCCATCAGTGACGCTTTAAATTTTTCTTCCATCGTGCTTGCTTCTAATCTTTTAATTAGTTTATGTATTTATACATTCTAATTTAATATTAAGTCATATTCCAATGATAACAGGCGAAATAAGTTTTAAAAACACTATAACATTAATTCCTTTGTAATAACACCATATTAAGCATGTTTTCCATAATTCGAACTTCGGATAGTTCGAACATTTCTTGTGGTCCCGACGAGTTCGAATTAACGAGAGTCGACTGTACTTCTATTTGCATTGAACAGCTGAGGCCAATCCTTCATGAGCTTTCTTTTTATTATAGCATTTTGTTTAAATGATACTTTCACTTTTGGAACTGTTTTCGAAAGTGGAAATAATTGCAAAAAAGATATCTGCAACGAAATTCGAAAAATTGAAACAAGACAGATATAGGGATACACCTCATCCATTCAAATCCCAACAAATATTTATTATTATTATTATTACTAAGTGCCTAAACGTCACAGTCATATAGTTAATGCATAGACATATACTAAAATTACTACATGTAAACAGTAATAAATGTATTTGTTAAAACAAAATAATGCTCAATTAAATGACATGTACTATTAATAGTACATCAGACTCGAAAGGGTTAGAGCAAGTACACGTAAAGAAAACAAAACAATGTTACCTCTTTCTTTTTCACCGGAATTCATTAGAGAATCTGAAGAAGATTTTATTATATGAGGTAAATACACTTTGACTGGAGGAATGGGAATATTTAGTGCCTAAAAGATCACTTTTAAGAACTACCTTACTTTTTTCCCGTTTGTTCTGTTCCGCTATTTAAATTGCAATGATGTTATAGAATTTATTGTATCTTTGATTCTATTCTATTCTAACTTTTAAATTAAGATATAGTTTTAAGTAAATGTTTAAGAACTTTTCTTTAAATAAAGAAACCGAAAGTTCTAGAAAAACACACCATCATTAGTTAAGGATTATAAAGGATATCTCAAAATAATTTGAAAGCTAAAGTTACTTAAGGCTATTTTAAATTCAAAATCGAAAACTTTGTGATACATTTTTGAATTTTTTTTTTTATTAACGAATATATCAAATCGAGGAGCTCTTGTAAAAAACTATACAATGAAAATGTTTTATTGTTTTTTGGTAAAAGTAGAAGAATTTTCAGAAAACTCTGGTAAAGTAGAACTCCAAATTTCAGGCAAGTTCGAAATCGAATCATTTGATATTTTAATTTATGCAATTAACGTTACACATTCTTTAAATCATTATCACTATGTCATATCCTCGAAACACGAAAATAGCAGTAATCCGTGTTAAGAGATGGCGCAACGGTAGCATGATTTGTTTTGTAAGGCTGATTCATGCGAGCCGATAAAAATATCTGAAAATGTAGTAATGACTTGAGATGATGAGCTGCATTTGAACGGCTGCTGTAAATAATTGTAAATAAACTATATGGAACAATAATTATGCTTCTCTGATTGATTCATACTACTATTAAGAGCTCATGGATTTAATACACTAATATATGCTTCTTTTCATACTTTTACAAGATAGAACCCTTTGAATTTCGACGAATAAAAATATTCAGAAATTCTTTCATTAATTTCTTAATAAACTTACAAAACTGGTTACAATAAGAAATGCATCGAACAGTACTTAGTCTGATACTAAAACAAAATATATTTTAACCTTTATCTACCGAATTATTTATCAAGTAATTGATTCACCACAATAATTACCTTCTTTAATATCTCAAGGCATACTGGAATTTTTAGATAATACTAATGTGGAATTTAGACATTTTTTTAAAATTAAAACTGATTAAATATATCGGTAGTTATAATTTTTTTCTGAAATATTTACAAAAATAATCAGATTAATTAACCAAAATTACTCTTGAAAATATCACAATTCTTAAAAAAGCAAAGAGTTTAAATACATCATGATTTTTTCTACAAATTGAAACGCTTTTGCAATTGAATATGTTGCATATAATTTTACTTAACGAAAGAAAAGAAATACCTATAAAAATGAATAATAAAATTACCACTTTTTGAAAATATTTAGCTTCGATTGTTTCTCTATTCTATCTAAATTTGATCGAGAAGAGTGTTTTGTGTGGAAAGAAGCGAAATTCTTCACCAATTCATTTGAATAGGAAATCGAAATGTAAAAAATCGATGTTATGAAAGAAAAATGTAAAACATGTTGTGAGAAAACGAAACCCACGGAAACCGCCTTATGTTATTATTATTATTATTTTAAATATGGAATATGATTATTTAAAATTTTAGTCTTCGTAAATATCATTTTCCAAACAGTCGTTATAATTTAATAAATTACATTTTTTTAAAGTTTTTTTTTCTCTTAACCGCAGATCTTAAAATTGGAGTCATTTTATTACTCCCTTGCTATTGCTACGTTCCGTTTCAGCTGCTAGTTAGAACAACCATCACGCAAAGAAATCAAAACAATGTTTCTTCCTTCTTTCACCGGAATTCACTAGAGAATCTGATCAAAGATTAAGCAACCTTTAATAAAAGTGATTCAAAGCGCCTCGCCGGAAGGAATAAAAGTTTGGTCACATCAATGTGACCTAGAAGAGCAGTTTTAAATATAGTGCCTCCCCTCTACCCTTAATTTTAAACGGCATTATTTAACCCTTAACTGCTGTGACAAAAATTGTCACGTAACTACTGTCAGTGGTCAGTCAGACCGCTTAATTTAAAGATGAATAAAATGTTACATTAACTGTCAGAATAATATTTAAGTATTAAACTTTATATACTAGACTATTATAAATAAAATTCAGCTATTCAAAAGTCTCTAAAAGTAGCAATAAGGCTGCAAACGAAACAAAATTTAACCAGTATCTATAGTTAAAGTAAAAATTACGAGTTAAACCGTGAAACTTGAAAAACTCAGCGGTCTCTGAGACCTCTAACAGTAATTATGGCTTAACTTATAACGATGCAGTAAAATTTAATACAAGCCACTTTTGGCATGGTCTA
The DNA here is from genome assembly GCA_964019185.1 of Maratus speculifer. Lineage (NCBI taxonomy): Eukaryota > Metazoa > Arthropoda > Arachnida > Araneae > Salticidae > Maratus > Maratus speculifer. The sequence continues at coordinate 183,883,942 of OZ025301.1, forward strand.
TTTTAACTTATAAATTAAAAGATGTTTTGAGCAAATTCCTAAGCATTATTTTTGTATTATTACTTATCAAGGAAAGTGAAAGTTTTGGACAAATATTATCAACACGCGATTATAAAGCCGAAAACCATTTGATATCTCAGATTTTTTTTTTTTCAACGATTTCGTGAATTATGAGTCGTTTATTTTATTAAAAATACATAAGAATCAGCTTAAGATAATATCAGTTGATGGAATATCTCTTCTTCTATGATATAGATTCAATATTCCAAATTATCGTAACTAGTTTCTATGTTTAAATCTCCATTAGTGGCAATCAGAATTGAATTACTGAGTCGAAACTAGAAAAACTTACCCGAGTTTTTCTTAATGAAGCCATTAGTGTATTTTTTTTTCAAAACTGGAATTTTGTATACTTAATTATAAAGCAAAAAGTAAAAACTAGTCGTTGGGGGCTACCGTGATACTTACCCATCATATGCATAATATAAAATATGAAAAATAAACTTATGTGAACTATTTATAAAATGAATCGCTATTCTGAAAGAAAATTTAAACGTATATTTAAATATTTTTTTAGCAGCTATATACATAATAATACAGTCGAACTCCGTTATAACGAACTTTAAGGGACCGAAGGTTTTGTTCGCTACATCTTGTGGTTCGCTATATCCGAACAGTTAAAATATGTTAGAGTTTACAAAATACATATATTGTTATGTGATACCTTTATCTTCAATAATGATGTATTAAGAAAAAAGACGTAAAATCTATCAGATATGATCATTAATAAATTAAATTGACTAAAACTAATTACATTAAACTGGTGCAATTATAAATGAAATAACTAAAAATCTTTTTGATCATTTAAATTTTCTTTTTTTTTTTATCATCTTCTGAACTTTAGAGATTGTAATTTAAGGAAAATAGTTTTTGATTATTGCTTACTTGCAAAGAAGACTTTTTTTCAAAGCTGCCATATCTCCAATTATTCTTACATACATTAGTTAAATAAGTTAGCCTTAAATGCGTTACTAAACAGCTACGATAGGAAAAATAGAAAATAATGACGGGTGGGCGCGATCATACCTGCAGAATAGCTACCGTAAAAGAGAAAGAATGCAGTTCTTGCTACTCTTTAATAAAAAGACTTACTTATCGTTAATTTGCACCATGTTTCACTAGCTGGCATGCATTTTCTTATAAAATTAGAGTCGAAATCCTGTTTTCACAACAGCGGAAAAATAAAAAGAGAAAAAAAAAATCATGGGCGACTGGAAAAATTGTTCGTTATAACCGATTCTGAAGATTTCGTAAGTTCGCTGTAAAAGGATAAGATAGCGTTAAATAAAATAGGAAAACGGCCGAACCAAAATTTTCGTTCGTTATATCCGGAAGTTCGTTATAAACAGGTCCGTTATAACGGTGTTCGATTGTACTTTATTAATGAATTGATGATGAACCAATTTCGACAAATTATGTAAAACGCCCAACAATTCAAGTAGTACATAACTGCGAAAAAAACATCCTTATAACTCCAAAAATAATTAGCATATTAACTAACAGTTTATTGCGTCGTTTAAGCGTCTAATATCCAATTAAATTATATCTTTGAATGGAAATTTGAATAAAATAAATGGTCATGAAAAATCGAAGAGTATAGAAAATAGGATTACAAATATCTCAGCAATTAATTGTCCGATCGACTTCGTTTTTTATGCAAAATTTGTGTTATTTTATTGTCTTTTAAATCCACTCCCCCCCACCCTCCCCCAAAAAAATCGAAAATTTTTATGTATCTTTCATCAGAACGAATATTTCGAGTTTAAGAAACAAATAATTCCGGATAATCAAGGTTACTGATATTAACTAGGTTTCTTTTCATCATTGCATACTAAGTACACACCAAATTCAAGTCTCTTAATCTTAATTGTTCGTAAGGTAGAGCATTTACAAACACACAAACACACGGACGGAGGGCAAATTTTTTAAAAAATATGTTTTTTAGGAATCTCCAGTGTTTAAAAAGTGCAAATCAGTCTAATTTTTTTTTCAATTTTAAAAACGATTGGAAGACTTACCCTATACTATGTATAATGGGTAAGTAAAAGTTTTTGCTTGTGTCGTAACATTAATGACAACAACTTGCGATCTACGCTATAATTTTCACTATTATTGCACATGCTGTATTAACTTCTAAACATCGGATAATTTTAATGCTTATACACCCAAATAGAACAAAAAGTACTTTTAAATTGAACGTGCTTAAAAACTGAATCTTAATTTATTGATATTTTAATGCTTAAAATAAATAAATAAATAAATAAAGCATGAATTTTTTAAAATGTACCTCAACAACAAATATTTGTTACAATTATGTAAAGTAAAATTTGCAATAAAATAAATTAGTATGCAAAACTAACGAGAAAATGGCAGCGATACTAGAATTATAATCTATATAATTGCAGTTAACTTCTCAACACATCTGTGCCCCTCACTTCATCACTTAGTTGCATGGAAAAAAGTATAACAATTAGTCAGGAAAACGCGATGTTTTCATAGTCACTGACCTAAGGTACGGACTGGGAAACTAAACTTAAGAAATCATTGAAATTGCATGTAGTATAGCGATTGACTGTCATACTTAATACTTCGTGAAAGCTTCCTCTTCTTTTTCTTCAAACAATTAAAAATAACATAAAAAATACTTTCTTTAAACAAAATGGAAACTAGTCGTTGGGAGGCACCGTAATACTTACCCATCATTGATATGCATTGATATGAATTTAAACGTATATTTAATTAGTTAATATTTTTAATATACATAGTAATGTTCTATTAATGAATTGCTGACAATGTATTTCGACAAAATGCCAAACTACTCAAGTAGTAACGAATTGCGTAGAAGAAACATCCTTATAACTCTTAAAATAATAATAATAATAACGAACAGTTTACTGCGTCGGATTAAGCGTCTGATTTCCAATTAAAATATATCTTTGAATTGAAATTTGAGTGAAATACAGGGTCATGAAAAATTGAAGAATGAGGAAAACAGTATTACAATTATCTCGGCAACTAATAATCCGATCGACTTTGTTTTTTATGAAAAAATATTTGCTATTTTATTGCTTTTTACGTCCACTCCTTGAAATAAAAAAAATCCAAAACTTTTATATACCTTTCATCAGAACGAACTTTTCGAGAGTCCGAAAAAAATAGTTCCGGATAATCGAGCTTACTGATATTAAATAAGCTTCGTCCTATTCATATATACTAAACACATACAAAATTTCAAGTCTCTACCTCAATTTGTTCGGGAGATAGAGCGTTTACAGACAGACAGACGGACGGACGGCAATTTTTTTTTCTAAAAATAAGTTTTTCGAAATCTCCAGTACCTGAAACGTATAAATCCGTCAAATTTTCTTTTTCGATTTTCAAAAATCCCTGTCGGCTGGGCCTATAGGCGGAGGTAGATTTCGAATAGTGCTCATTTAAAAAAAAAAAAAAAAAAAAAAAAAAAAAAAAATGATTAGAGATAAACCCTGTTTAATAACTTCATTTGGTCGTTTATGAAAAAATTTTAATTTCATTTTTCTGCAAAAACTGGTTTTATCAGAATCATCTTAAGAAAAATTCAGCTCAAATGCCCATTTTGACAACATATTTTGAAAAAAATTCTGAATTTATTAAAAAATCGACCAAAGCTGTACATTATATAGTTCCTAAATAACAAAAAACTGTCAGTTGAATGCATTTGAGAAAAAAATTGAATTTAAAAATGAGTCATAAAATAACCGATTTGTTGTTTGAATACATCCTTAATTCTTTAATCATGATTGCTTGCGGAAAATTTTGTGCGAAATACTCACTTTGACAGCATTTTTAAAAATATATTCTATCTTTATCAAAAAACTGGCCAATGCGCCACAGTATGTAGTTCCTAAATAGGAGGATCTGTAAATTGGATGCGTTTGAGAGCGACAATGGATTTTAAAACAAGTCAGAAAAAACGCAATTTGCTATGTGAAAACTTCCTTAAATTTTCAAATCACGATGACTTCGGGAAATTCTGTTCAAAATACCCTTTTTGGTAGCCTTTTTCCAAATATATTTTCTCTTTATCAAAAAATCGACCAATGCATTACATTATATAGTTCCTAAATAAGAGGATCTGTAAATTGGATGCGTTTGAGAGCAAAAATGGATTTAAAAACCAGTCAGAAAAAAAACACAATTTCTTATTTGAACTTAAATTTTCAGTCCCGATGACTTTGGGAAATTCTGTTCAAAATATCCTTTTTGGTAGTCTTTTTTTAAATATATTCTGTCTTTATCATAAAATTGACCAATGCGTCGCTTTATACAGTTTCTAAATAAGAGGATCTACCATTTGGATGCGTTTAAAATCAAAAATGAATTTAAAAATGAGTCAGAATATAAGCGGTTTGGATTTGAGGTTTTTTCTCCAACTCCTATTTTTGTCTAATTTCTTTTTGCTATATGAATTGGTCCTATGAAAAACTTGTCAATATAAAAGTTGTAGATATTTTTGAGAAGATGTAAAATAAATTTAATCAGATTTGATAGCTTAACAATTGACAGAGTTATGGGTTTTTCTCTTTTTTCGCTGCCTTTTTTCTTTTCGTTTTTAATTTTTTCATCGGTAAAAGTTGGTCCTATCAAAAACTTGTAACTACAAAAGTTTTAGATAATTTTAAGAACATTTAAAAAAAATTTAGTTGGACTTGATATCTTGAAAATTGACGAAGTTATGGATTTTTTTCTCTCAAAACCCCTGTTTTTTTAGCTCCTTGAGCCCTTTTCTAAATTTATCAAAAATCTGTCATGCATAAACTTTTGGCCCATTTTTAAGAAGTAATATAAACTTGAAACCGATTCGATATCTACTTTGATTAAGAAGTTATGGCGTTTTTTCGGTTTTCACAAAAATGCCCCCTATTCCGACCCCCTTGGTCCGATTTTGCCCATTCACGAACCTAGCCGAGATTTTATCCCCTTTGATTTTATGTACCAGTTTGGTGGAGATTGGTGAAGAATTATATAAGTTATCGTGTCCATAAAAAAGTGATATATATATATATATATATATAAACTGATGCGAATGCAATAGGTAGTATTTCATACGAAATCTACCTAAAACGATTGCAAGACTTACCCTATACTACGTATGATGGGTAAGTAAAAATGAAATTTTATGTGTAGATAAACTAATACACATAGTCTACTTGCTTGATTTAAACATACAATTTTCAATACATTTTAATATTTTATTATTTTAATGCTTAATTGATAAGTTTTACGTAAAAAATGCGTTTTGATGTAATTGCAGAACAATCTTAAAAATTACATTAAATAAGCATATTAAAAGAATATTACACTCTTTATTATTCGCTTTTTAATTTCTACTAGCTGACCCGCCCAGCTTTGCCCTGGTCCGTGATAACCATATACATTAAAAGACCTACAGTATTGATAAAAAATGAAAAAAAAAATCGATTTAAAAGCATGAAAATTCGAAAACTCGTTAAAAATTACTTCAAAAATCGAACTGAAAACTACATTAAAAATCGATGAAATTCAAAAATCATAGCAGACAAAATTTAGTAAATTTGGCTAAAAGTTTGAAACAATTTTCTTTTTATCAATGCCAAAAAATAGCCACAAAATGCAAAAAAATACTAAAAATCGCATTAAAAAGTTCGTTAAAACTTCAAAAATCGCTGCACGAATTCCGAATAAACTTTATAGAAAGGAAAACTAAATTTACTATGTTGGGTTAAAAGAATGAAACCGTATTCCTTTCACTAATTTATAAAAATCGCCTAGAGACATAAAAAGAACGCTAAAAATCGGCTAAAAATTTAAATAAAAAAGTTCTGTACAATAAATCGAAAATCGGTATTCGAGGTGCAAAACTGCATGTATAGAGGTACCTTCTCTCCAAATTTTGTAACTCTACGTGCAGCGGTCTCTTCAGAACAGCTCTGACACACTCACTAACTTCTCTCTTCATTATTATAGATAATTTAGCGTCTAATATATTTCATTGTTTTAGATTCACAACCAGTAAATATTCAGCGATTAAGTATGATCGGCATTCAACTAAAGTCCCAAAAACTGAATTTGACAAATCAATGGAAATTACATATAGTATAGCAATTTATCATGATGCTTGGCGAGAATTTTCTCTTTAACTGCCTCAGACGACTAATAAAATAAAGAGTAGGGGGAACTGGCGGACATTGATACAGCTTTTTTCAAAAAAAATTTTTGGTGTCTAGAAAGCAGAAATTTCAAGTTATTTTTCTATGTGATGTCAGCAAAACCTGTGTAGTGTGTTATAAAAATGTATAATCGCTGTTTTTTTATATTATTTTTGAGTGTAATTTTAAAAAAATCAAAAAAAGTAATTTGTATCAATGTGCCCCATCCCCGGGGTAGATCGATACACATTGACACATCTGGGAAAAATGGAGACAAAATAACACCAATGCATATTTTTCATAGAAAAATAGTTAGCAAACCATTTTATATATATTTATAGACATTAAAATCGCAAACAATTTATTTGTAAGCGATATTAAAGCAATCAAATTGAAATGTATAATGATCTGATGTTCTGGCTGTTCCTTGTCTGTTTGTTGGCAGTGGTAACTTTGTCATATCTGCCACTTTAACCCCAGAATTATCTTCATTCTTAGGAAAGGTGAAAGAATTATCAGGTTTTCTGTTTATAATTCGGTTTACAAACAGAAGATAAAGGATAATTATATTAAAAATTATGTTTATAATATAATTATCTGGTAATGTTCTGCAGCTTGTTTCTCTTACTTAACATTTCTCATGTCGATAATACTTTTTTCTATGGAGAATCGATATAAATATGAGAATTGCCAGGCTACTGTCCATTTCTTCTGTTAATTCATATAACACTAGATATTGTGTAAGTTTGTACGTCTTCTGTTTGCAAAAATACTATAAAATGTTCTAATATAAACAAATTAGAGCTATTTCACTTCAATAAAAACTAATAGTAGAAATTTTTGACGAAAAATGGTTTAATTAAGGAGTGTATGATAAAATAAATAAATAAATAAATAAAAGGTAATGAAAAAAAATTGGTTGCCTGTAAAGTCGGTATACGGGCGAAAGTTTTACGTGACAACGACTTTGAGTTGTAAAATAATTTTAATGTGAATATTCATTCGTATAGTAGGAAGAAGGATGAAATAATAGTAACAATTTAAAACATTTATTTATACAAAGAATTATATTTAAAACATTAATTTATACAAAGAATCTCGCACTGAATTTCATATTAACAAAATTTTATTTTTACCTTTACACATACATACGTATTTATATACAAATATACATACAATAACTTGCAATACACTGTGTTTGTTAAACACATTTTACTTCATGTTTATTGATGTCAAATGTTGAATTTTGTAAACAGCATATTAAAGAATTTTTCAATGAGCAGAATATAACTAAAGTAAAATGGCTTTCACTAATCACATATCATTAGTTTTCCATAATATACCACCGAATTACGAAATAAACTACACTTATTTTCTTTGTACTTTATACTAATAACTAATACATAACGTATTTCGTCTTAGTTTGATACTATCTAAAATTCCTATTAAGCACCGCCCCTTCCTTGCAGCGAATTCACATTCACGTTCAGAAAATGGTCCCACAAGTGACCGGAAAAAGTTAAGAGAAAAGTGAGCGCGTATCGTGAGCGGAGCGTAACGTAACGTAACGCAGTTTCTTGAAGTGTCTCCCGGCAAACCAATTTACAAGACGTTGTCACGTCAAAAATGAACTAGAAAAGGATTTAGGTTGTATCAATGTGCCCCAACAAAGACTGTATCAATGTGCCCCATACAGCCATTTTGAATAAAATGAGTCGCAAATCCAACACTTGATAATTTATCTAACAATAAAGAATGAGGAATTTATAAAGAGTAACTTTACTTGCCAGGGACGGTATTCTTTTCGGTTGAAAATACTGGAACAGTTGTATAATACCATTTCAATTGTACAACTCAAATTTACTTTTGACCTACAAAAACAATTAATCACCCACCCCATTTCATCAAACTATTGAATCATTCCAAAACTTTCTGTATGTAGTTAATTTCACTAGTATCACCTTTTGGAGCTGTTGTGAAACTTCCTCTAATGACCCTGTGTGCTGTACAGGGGGTGTATCAATGTGCCCCAAGTATCAATGTGCCCCAAGTATCAATGTGCCCCAGTTCCCCCTACCTTCTTTTACAAAATAGAACAAGTTGGAAATTGCACGTGAAGCATAGCAAATGAGGTGCATTCGTACGATAATGGGATGGATTTAAAAATATCACTCTCATGTATCAATCTCATAAAATTGTAAATAGTTAATTACAATTAAAATGCGCAACAATGTTCTCTCTATACTCATTATGTAAAGGAATACTTTTGTATGGCCTTGTAAATCAATATAACAAAAGTTCTTTGCACAAAAGATTATGCAAAATCTATATTATAATATGTACTTTATGATGCATATCAATATTATTATGTTCGAATGAGTGTAATATTATTAAAATGCATTTGAAACTTTTTTTCCATTGACTGCAATGTAACGGAGTACTTTTGATTGTCCCTGTATTTGATCTATGCATCCTATTTTCAAAAAAATTGAAATGACTTGACAAAATTATGTAGTAAGTATGTAATTTAAATTTCAAACGATTAAAATGAATTTGCAACATTTTCCCCATTGACCGTAATGTAACGGAATACTTTTGATCGTCCCTGTAATTGATCTATCCATCCGATTCTCATAAAATTTGAAATGACTCGACAAAATTATGTAATAATTATATATTTTAAATTTCAAAAGATGCGGTTGGGTATTTTTTTGCACTGTTATATGCGGACAGCCGGACAGACAGACGGACGGACTGAACGACAACTATAGATGCTACGTATTTACATAATTACGAACGCACCTAAAAATGGGTGAACTAATTCCCATGAAATATTGTATAAAAATAGATTACAATCTATATTAATACGCAAACTAGTACTTGCTTCGTTTAATCATGCAATTTTCAAGAAATTTTAAAATTTTATTATTTCAATGTCTAATGGATAACTTCATTTAAAAAAGCTTTTTCATGCATTTGGTGACAGGGCTGGGTTTTTGCCGTGCCAGTGGCAGAAAGTGGTTATAACCGGTTTTAACCGACAAAAACTGGCAACAAAGGGCATAAACTCATTTCAAGATGTAATCTGAGACTTTTTTTAGTAGTATTAAATTGTTTATATACATTTTATTATTCGAGATAAATAACAAATAAAAATTGTGAATTGTTTTAGTTAAAAAAATAAATTTATATTGGAAATTAATAGATTTGAATCTTTCACAAAAAACCAGATATATTATTTGCAAATAATTGAAAATCATGAAAGTGATATTAAAGACATAGCAGTTGTTAAAATTGTAAAAAAATATCATGATTTATAAAGAAGTTAAATACTTGTTACAAATGTTAAAATCCATTACTGTTGCTTTAGATAAAAGTAAAAAGCATGACTGTTCTATTGCAGCTGCTCATAAAACTTGCTTAACTTCATTTAATGATAGAAATATCATATAAACTAACAAATGCAAGATTCAAATCTAATTTAATGTTGTGATAGTTTTTATGCTAGCTAATTTACTTCATCCTAAGTATATGGGATCATAATAGACATATGAGCATAAAGAAAGGGCAAAGAAGTTTCTTTTTGATTTTAATCTAAATTTTGTGCCACATCGTGCTCCTCCACATTTTGTGCTCCTTGTAGCAAACTTGACTCCTTTCCCAGAAACATATTTCCCCAGGAAAGTCCTAGAAAATGTCTTGCCTTTCGTGGGTAACGCCTTTAAAAACAAATACCAGTGAAAATAAGAATTTTTCAAATTTTACATTCTCAATAATGACATTACCAGCAAGTAATGGTAAACTTGAAAGATTATTTTCGAATTTTTCAATCATTCAGGACAAATTAAAAAACAGTCTAGGATAAGAAAGGTTAGCAAAATTTATCCTATATTATGGAATGCTCTTAGAATATTATTACTTTTTCCACAAAAATAATTTTTTTCTTTCGATATATTGTAAAATAATTGTACAAGATATTTAATTACATTTTTTTCTGTTATTTTGTGGTACAATTATTTACTTATATATTTTCACAAGAACCATTTCTCATTGTATGTAGTAGTAGATAATTTTTAAGTTATTGCTGTGTATTATTTATTTTAAAATATTTGAAAATTAATGTTAAAATATCATAGAATTTTTTTATTTCTTTTTCTTTTTAACTTTTAAATTAGAAATTCAACCGTAAACAATAATATTAATAGTTAAACTTGTGCAGCATCATATTACCGTTTTGAAAATTTCTGTTTTTCAAGTGCCAGAAAATTATATAAACAAAGTATACTTATAAGATCCCTTTGAAACCTTTTTGCTACTTTGAATAACATTCATAATCTTTATTTTAATTTATTAACTAAATTTTTTATAGATTAAATACATGTGTGCATTATGAATCGTTGCAGGTTAAGTTCATATTAGTATTATTTCTTAGTTTCTGCCAGTTTTTGCCGCTTACTGGCAGAAACTAGTTTATGCCATGCCAGTTTTAACCCCCCCCCCCCGGCAGAAACTTGCCAACCCTGTTTGGTGAACAACCTTAAAAATTACATTAAATATTATAAGAAGCATTAAAATAATGTTACACTGTCTTTTTTTAAATTCACATTTTGTTTTCTACTAGCATTGAGTGTTTAAAATATTTCACTGTTGCAATTTCACTGCCATCAAATATTTGGCGATTATTATCTGTGTCTGGTTAATGAAAATAATGCTTTTAAATCAATTTATTATTTTATATTTCAATTCTGAAAATATTAAAATGTTGTATTGTCATCTAAAACACGCCTGAGCTCATGCGCACATACATATATATGTCTGTCATACACTGTAAAAAAACGGACGATTTTACGGAAATTGTCCTGATAATCATGACGTCAGTGCAATTTACTGTCTTTTAACGGTAAAATTTCCGTTAATTCCAGAATTTTTTTTTTTTTTTTTTTTTTTTTTTTTTTTTTTTTTTTTAATGTTTAAGGATTTTTTACTATAAAAGAGTAAATTGAACTGGCATTCCGATTACCAGTACAATTTCCGTAAAATCGCCTGTTTTTTACAGCGTATCTTTCTTTCTTTCTAACCGATGACCAGATCCCTACCTGCCGGGTTGCCCCCTATCTAAATGTGTTTGATACATGATAGCATGGTAGATGACCGCCTAGTTGTCGCGTAGTGGTTAAAATGCCTGACGAGCACATAGATCTCTATCTTAATGGAAGTATCTACTGTTTAGTTGTAATCTTTGTTAATGTTTGGCACCTGCGCTTTGCTACTCAAGTTACTCACATCTCGATATTATAATTCACAGGTGACTTGAAGGATTTTGCGCTACTACAATTTTTACATGAACCAGAAGTAATTTTTCAGAAAATGCAAAATTTTACCTTTTCATACATATAAGTAAATTAAGTTAATAAAAGAATGTAAAAAGCACTTTTCTTTACTCTATCATCCTTTTCCTTTTCGAACTACTTTGAAAATTTAACCGAAATATAGAAATAACAATCTTTAAAATAATGCCACCCACAGTTTCGGAAACTCAATATTTTACGGGGCAAAGAACGCAGAAGAGCAAATTTAAAATTCTAGCTAAAATTTTACGTTTCCGTTGGAGAACTCAAATTATTAATCTGAGTTCGACTTCAATTGATATTCTGACAGTAAACAAAGTTTTGAACAAATTATGTTTTCAACATTGAATTTTTAACGAAAGGAAATAGAACAAAATTAGTTTAAAAATCTAATAACATCTATAAAGAAAATGTTAGAATAAAATATGGAAATATTTGGCTTTTCCTTTATATGAAAATTGTTATTTTTTGAACATGTTTAAACATTTTGCTTTCAGGTAGCACTGAAAGTGATATTCTGGTTTGAAGAAAATTGAATTTAAGATTTTCTTAATAATTCGCATTTAGTAATTTTTTCTTGGTCCAACAAAAAGTTTTAATACTCAATAATTTACATTTTAATATATTTTTAAAGGATAGTTATATTCTTGAACTTTCACATTTTCGTCTCTATTATAAATTTTATTTATATGTGAAACCGAAAGCCTAAAATGCAGGATAAAGTTTTAATTGGCAATATTTTGTGTTTTATAATGTTTTTGAATACACATTATATGTATAAACTTTCATAATTTCGTCCCATTTAGAATTGGTTTGACGCATAATTTACTCCGTTGTTATTGTAACTCGTTCACAGTCGTAACTATAAAGAATATTTGGCAATTACAATCTGCTTTCGGCAATCGAAAAAAAAAAGAATAAATTAATAAATTAATAAAATGAATTTATTATTTTATAGTTAAATCCTAGAATTATTAAAATGTTGTATAGTTGAAAGTACGTCTGTGCAAATATACATTCAAAATATATATCGATATATGTTAAAACAAAGCATGTTCACCTTAATTCTAAATTAATTATTTCCGAATTCTTATAATATCTAATGTTTCGCAAGTCTTTTTATAATATCTTAGGATAGTTATTATATTCCATACCTTTAATCAACCTTTTCTTTATTTTATTTTATTTTAAAAAACCTTAATCTGTTAAAACAACATTTTCCCAAAAATCTTATTTATTTATTTTATTCTCTCATTTGTTTATAATATCTTTTATTTATGTTCTAAAAAATCATTCGACTACCCAAAACTCCTGACGAAACGACGCCCGAGACGGATTATGTAATTTATTCATCCGACAGATTGAGATGGATATTTCTTTTTAGGCGATTTAAAAATTTTGTTTTCTAGTAAGATAAATGGCAACGCTAAATTTTGCTCTAAAATCCTGTATTCATGTGCATTTTGGTACATAACGCGATTACTTTGACTCGAGAAGAAGTATTCTGAAATTTTTCATCTATTAAATCGAATTGTCATTTGGTGGGTTAAAAGTCTTTAAGAGACAGTGGGATATGTTTTAACCCACCTAATTTAAACAAGATTCAAGAAACTTTTAAATAAGTTCTATATTTTTAACTTTGGCGACAAAGTGTTGATTTTTTTTTTTTTTTTTTTTTTTTTTTTTTTTTTTTTTTTTTAAATTTTAGAACAAAAATTTTCGAATTTTTTCGGTGAGAATTCAATGAAACATATTTGCTTGCCCCTCAAGGAATTTATAAGTTAACTTCTATTGTTGGAATATCATCTTTTTGTTTTATGATGACATCTTTGTCGGTACAAAGTGGCCTTTTGAAAATGTTTAAAAATTTAGCCTTTAGGTTGTACGATATTCTGGTTTCGGGAAAAACTCAATAATTTCTCAATAATTTCTCAATAATTCTCAATAATTTGCTTAGTAGTAATTTTTTTCTTTGGGGTGACAAAAAATTTTTGTAGTCAATATTTTGCATTTTAGTATTTCTTTGAGGGGTAATTTTATTGGAATTTTCAAACTTTCTTCTTTTTACGAATTTTATTTATTTATGAAACTGAAAATTATAGAATATGAGATAAAATTATCGAACACGGAAGTTATTCAACATATTAAAAAGAAATAAAGGAAAAATTAACTGTACCGAAAAAAAAAAAAAAAAAAATCATAAATTGAGAAACTCTGTGAAAAGAAAAAGATGGATAGATATGGATAAAGAGATAAAATTCAATTTTCCGAAGGCAAAATATCGCACTATCTGAGAGCGAATTATTTAAACATTTTAAAAAGAGTAACAAATTTGATACTAAGGAAAATCCGAATTTCTCAATATTTTATTCTAACATTTTTTTATGGGTGTTATTCAGTCTTTAAACTAAGTTTATTCCATTTCCTTTCGATAAAAATATATCTGTAATACACAAGAAATCTCATCTTTAAATACATGAATCAAGTTAAATTAAATAAGTGCTTGCAAAAAGTTTTTTTCTTCTATTTCCCTTTTTCCATTCGAAATATTTTAAAAATTTAAGTGAAACATAAAAATAATAATCTTTAAAACAATATCGTGTCGATAGTTTCGGAAACAGCAACAGCGGGTCAAAGAACATAGAAGAGCAAATTTAAACTTCTAACTGAAATTGGTTTATTTCCGCAGGAGAATTTGTATTACTAATTTAGAGTTCGACTTCAATAGATATTCTTATGATAAAGATAGTTTTGAACAAATTATGATTTCAACATTGAATTTTGAAGGAAGGAAATGTTTCAAAGTTAGTTTAAAGACGCAGTAACATTCGGAAAGAAAAATATTACAATAAAATGTTGAGAAATGAATCTTTTCCTTTACATACAATTTGTTGTTTTCTGAAAATGTTTAAAAATATAGTGCGATATTCTAGTTTCAGAAAAAAATTCATTTAAGGTTTTCTCAATAATTTGTATCGCAATGATTTTTTTCTTTGGAGATGCCAAAAATGTTTTAGTCGCCAATTCTTTGCATTTTAGTATATTTTTGAGGAGCGATTCCAATGGAATTTTTACACTTCCTCCTTTAACTTACCCATTATTTCTAGTATAAGGTAAATCTTACAATCGTTTTGAAAACCGAAAAAAAATTTGACGGATTTACACGATTCAGATACTGAAGATTCCGAAAAACATATTTTTAGAAAAAAAAAAAAAATTTGCCGTCCATCTGTCTGTTTCTTTGTCAGTCTGTCTGTCCATAAACTCTGTATCTGCCGAATAAATTGAGATAGACTCTTAAAATTTTGTATGTGCTTAGAATATAAGAATGGGACGAAGCCTATTAAATATCAGTAACCTCGATTATATGGAACTATTTTCTACGGACTCTCGAAAAATTCTTTCTGATGAAAGGTACTTAAAAATTTTCGAAATATTTTATTTAAAAAAAAAAAAGGACGTATAAGGAAATAAAATAACAAAAATTTTGTATGAAGAACGAAATCGATCGGATAATTAGTTGCTGAGATATTTGTAATCTGTTTTTCACATTCTTGGATTTTTCATGACCCTGTATTTCATTCAAATTTCAATTCAAAGATATATTTTAATTGGAAATGAGACGCTTAATCCGAAGTAGTAAATTGTTAGTTAATATGATTATTATTTTTTGAATCATAAAGGTGCTTCTTTTACGCAATTCGGTACCACTTAAATATTCTAGCATTTTACGTAATTTGACGATATTGGTTCATCAGCAATTCATTAATAGAGCATTACTATGTATATTAAAAATATTTAAATATACGTTAAATTTTGTTTTGGAATTGCAATGCATTTTATACATTGTTTCCACATGTTCTATTTTTATATGTTATAGTATGCACATGTCAATGATGGGTAAGTATTACGGTGACCCCCAACGGGTAGTGTATCAATTTTATTTATTTATGAAACTAAAAAATATAGAATAGGAGATAAAATGATAGAACACGCGAGTTATGATATACAAATATGTACAGAGACAGACAAAAGTTGAAAATTGTTAAGCGTTAGGAAAAATTCTTAATAGCCAGCTTGAAAAATCATTTCTCTGATATTCATTCATTCAATGTATAATGGAATACTGGTTGCTCATAATCATATTCAGCTATTTTCAAGTAATATGTAACATTTTGAAGTGAACAATTTAAAAATTCAATAGAAAAACTAAGCAAAAAATTTTAAATAATACCACTTTTACATTGTAAAATTTAAATAAAACGATAGACAAATTAATATCTTTACCTTTAATTCCCTCAAGAAACTATATACATATGTACTATGTACATAAATTAACAAGTAACTTACATATAAATTTTTTAGTCGCCTAGGAGACTAGAGGCCCGGGGTTTGTCGGACCAAGTATATATATATAAAGTTTGATAAATATTGGTTATTGTTGCATGTTAAAAATGGTTTTTATGGTGAATTCTGAAAGAATGTCCGATTACAGTGATTTCAACTTTTAATATCACTCCAGTCAGAAGAAGATAGCTCTAATTTATCTAGTGATACCATTTGATAAATATAATATCAGACAGTTTTTTGAATTTAAAACTTTGTTTCATTGCAAGAAAAGCGTATGATCGATAAATGGGATATTACATTTTTAACTACTTTTAAGTATATAGATAAAAATATTTTACATTTTGGTAACTAGGATAGAACATATCGATTACTCACAAAAAGGTGACACATCTCAACAAAAGTAATTTTACAGGAGAGGCAAAAGAAGGTTTGCATGATTTTATTTTTGTGAAGGTCGCCTATACTCCATGGTCCAAGAACATATTTTAAAAATGCCGAATGGCAATCGCAGAGAAGATGATGGACGTTGTTCGAAAGATGCGTGGTGTGACGCGATAATATGTAATCTCCAGTATAATTTCTTTATTGTTTGTGCGGTTTTTGTGTGTAATGTTCGTGCAGTGTCTTCGTCTATATAAATGTTTTTTTTTTTTTTTTTTTTTTTTTAATATAGCAAAGCTTTTTGTTTATTTAGCATAAACAACATTCTCGTATGTATGCCCAACCTCATAATTTTAATGTAAAATTTTAGTACTCGGCAAGCAAAAGTGAAAACGTGCATAGAAGCATAAAACCTTAAAAAATGAAGACATAGGATGACATTTGGAATTTTGGATAAATTTACTTCCCCACACATTCCACTCCTCTTCTTTGGTCACGAATAAACAAATAGTATAATAAAGGTATTTTCCGCATAATTACACTTATGAAACTTTTTGCGTAGCAAAACATACCTATGACAGGCCTATTAGTGGATTAAAACGCAAAATGAATTTCTGCAAGATGTGCCCCTTTTTTTTGCGGGTGAGCAATATAAGAAGGTCATTCGCAATTTATGGAAACAATTTTGAAATTAAAGTTTTATGAATAAATACCGTAATTTTTACCAAAATTGGCTTCTATCAGATAGCTATGGATCTTGACAATAGCTTTTACTTGAATTTCTCTAAAAATAATTTATTTTCTTAATTCTGTCACATTAATTTTATCCTATTCCTCTTGATATGCCCATTCACTGTTCTTGGCCGTTTTCTTAAATAAACCGAAAGCTCAAAATTCTATCTAAGAAGTATCAGGTGATTTTACAGGTATTTCCTTAAATGGGATTCACTTTATTTCTGCTTCTTATTCATTCTTTGTTAAATAAGCAGCACTTGATTCAAACGTGTGGCTAGAGATATTGTCCATATGAAGCTCAATTTTGTCAATGATGCCTTTTCCATATAAAATTGGATTTTTTTCCCTTCAAAGATTGTTTTTAAAATATTATGCTAATAGTGGGATGAATTAATTTTGGATTTACTCGTGACTTTTTTTTTTATTTTTAAACAACCATTGTAACAATCATGTATACCGAGAACTTTTCTTTCCACTGACGAAGCCATTTCTGGAGGTCCTTTCCGCCAGTTGTGCAATGGAGAATTGATGTTTTTTGTTTCTTTTTTTTTTAAATTATTATTACTGTCACATAAATATACCCATGCTTTATCAAGTGCTACCATAAATTTCCGTATTTCAGGAGCTTGGTGTAGGAGTGGATCGTAGCAGCCGATTTTGGAGCATCGATTAAAGGAGCTTTTACGTATCGATTATGTTTACTTGTGGTTTTGTCTTCACCTATCGGCAACTCATCTAAACAAAGTTTTTGTTAAAATTGTACTTTTTTATGCAATCTACCAATTTTAAAAGCATTCCAAATAAGATTAATATTCCGTATCAAATGTAATTAAACATAGTATATAGCACCATGTATTAATTTATCAATGCAGATAAATTTTTGAACTTATTTGTAACATTATAAAAAAAAAGATGTTTTTTATTTATGAAATAAAAATAAAGAAGATTTCTAATGATCGAAATTTTTTACAATTTTTTGTGCGTACTTAAAGATTAAAAAATCCTTATTTATTTTTAAATAAACTTTTTCAACTTTGGGGTAATTATTGTTTTGGTACTATATATCATCAATAATATAAACAAAAACTACAGTTTTTTGTAGACATGGTTAAAGAAAGAACAGGGTGCGTAGTCATCAAGAAATTCAGAGGATTTTAATTCTTTTAGTATCAGAAATTCTTTTAAGTACTGGTCGTTACATCTGAAAAAGGATTTCTTTTTCATTAAATAAACAAAATATTATATTATAAAAATTCTGGTAAAAGGTCCTTACAAGGTCCTTCCAGACTACGCACCCTGAAGAAAAAAAAATCAGGACTTTATAGAAATCAGGATTTAATTCAGATAAACTTTTAAAAAGTTTTAAGTTATATAAAATAAAATAGAACGAAAATTATTATCATTATCGTAACTGTTTTCATAGATGGCGACAAAACAACAACTAAGCGTAATCGATACATAGCTCCATTAATCGATGCTTCAAAATCAGCTGTTTTGATCCACTCCTTTAGGGGTCTTTCATGTAATTTTCTATAATTTATTTTCCTTTCAGCAGTATACTTTCGCATTTCTTTCTTTAATTTCAAATCTTTTTGAATGATTCTACTAACAGTGTTAGAAGACATCATTAATAGTCTAAGAGTTGACCGCACTAAACTCTAAGTCATCGAGCACAAGAAAAAAACCTATATTTTATGGAAGAGTAGAAATAAGGGAATCTAATGATCCATGTCTGCCGGAAGCGATGTAATGTATAAGCCAAAAATTGATACCGCTAGTAATTGAATCGAAGCTTTAGCATTGTGTTTGTCGCACAACCAAAAGCATAAAAACATGGAAAACTGGATGCAGGAAAACACAATGCTAATCCTACGAGTCAACTACTAGTGGTATCATTTTTTGGCTTATGCACCACTTCGCTTCCGGCGGACATGGATCAATAGATTCCTCTATTACTACTCTTCCATAAAATAAAGGATTTTTTCTTATGCTCGATGTTTTAGGGTATTTTGCGGTCGGCTCTTGGACTGTAATTTCGATGCAATAGATCTTTGATTCGGCGAATTTTCTTTTATGATTAGAGACTTCACTTTCTTAATATTTATCTTCGTTCTAACACTCTTGGGATGAGCTTTACCAGTCATGTTTTCATTTTATTTTCACTTAGACTTTTTTTCTTTTAAATTTAATGTATTATAAATGCCTCTTTTTTGAAATGTAATATGGGCGATATTTACACAACTTTATAATTTGTTGATAAGAATATTTCTCCCTGGAAAGCCACGATGCGTAACCTTCTAGCTATCGTGTAGTTTTAGGAGCCATTTCCAAAATAAATCTTTTAATTTACATTCAAATCGAAAGAAAATAGTAGCAGACGATTTGTCCGAAGTTGCAATTTTTTTTTTTTAAATCTCAGAATAGAAACGAGAAAAATAAATTACAAAATCGTTTCCACAAAGCGAGAAAGGAAGGATGAACATATGCATTCATTTTTAAAAGTATCTTTTTTGAGTCAAAAATTCGAAAAAATAATTACGCATAATGTAAAAATAAAAATACAAATTCAACCAAAAAAGGAATTAAAACTAAAATTAACCAACCGAACAAATAAACAAATACTTCCTCAACCTCTCCTTTTCTAAAGATGAATTATACAGCTTTCTTTAAAGGAAGTTCTTTAAAGTTAAGTATAACTACGCATCTTGTTAAGATTTTGTTTTATTTTTAGTAACACAACTACTCTCTAACATTCGAAACTTAATTGAAAATTTCGATGATATGCAATTGCATTTAACTAGTAATGACATTTTCCCAATAAATAAAATGATGACAAAATGTTTTCATGTACCTTTCCTTTTAATGTGGCTAATTCCTTCGAGGGATTGGAATGAGATGCAACAATGTCTGAATAATGCAATGCACTTTAAAATTCCGGAGGCAAGAAGCAGGAGGTTAAGTCGAGTGAAGATGAAAAGTGAATTACAAATGTTAATTTTAATTCTCCTCGTCGCATAACGAATTGGTTAATGCTTCAAGGCTTTGTAACAATAGATTAAATCTATTTCAATTTCATCGGTAGTTATAGCTTTGCAAAGGACTTTTGAGGTCGTCAGAGATAGAAAATTTTATACATTGTTTTAAATGAATCTATTGTAATCATTTTCTTTTTTTGTATATTCTTTTTTTAATTACACATATACTACATGCAATTAAAATAAAATTGCAAGCGTGAAAAAAAAGAAACATGGTTTGTACGGTTACCGTTATTTTTCCATGCTAGTTACCAGAATTTATTTACGGAAAAATAAATCTAGTTCAAACATGCGAAATTTCGCTTTATTTAATGGGATATCTTCTATAAGAAAATACTGGTACCAAAAAATTTCCTGATCATAAAATTCCAGAATCCGCACGAACCCTGAGAAGAAAAAAAAATGTTAATCGAGAAAGGGTAAAAATATAAAAATAAAATCTGTGATCATATTATAGAATCTTTAGAGGAGAGTCTAAAGCACTATTCTTATCAAAAGCATATTATTTAGTGGAATATCGTCGGCATACGACAAAAAAAAAAAAAAAAAAAAAAAAAAAAAGATAATTTAAAGATAATTAAACCCATGCCTCATCGAGTGCTATCATAAATTTTCATATTTAAGGAGATAGGTATTCTTTTATATAATTTTTCTACATTTCGTTTTCTTTTCAACAGTATGTTTTTTCAAACGCAGATGAACTTTGAGTTTAAATATCTTTTTTAATTTCAGATCTTTATGAATGATTTTACTTACAGTATCAGAAGACATTCCTAATTTCGATGCAACGGATATTTCTGTCGGAGGATTTTCTTTTAAGATAAGATACTCCACTTTCTTAATATTTAACTGTGTTCTAACAGTCTTGGGATGAGGTTTTACGAACGTGTTTTCATTTTACTTTCATTGAGACTTTTTTTTTTAGTTTCAAATTTATTATATTATAAATACTTTTTTTGAAATGCAATATGAGCTATAGTTACACATCAGCTTTATAATTTGTTGATACGGCTATTTCTCCTCGGAAAGCGAAGATGTGTAACCTTCTAGCCATCGAATAGTTTTAGGAGCCATTTCCAAAATAAATCTTTTAATTTACATCCCAATCGAAAGGTAACAGTAGCAGGCGATTTGTCTGAAGTTGCCATTCTTTAAGTCTCAAAATAGGAACAAGAAAAATAAATTACTAAATCGCTTCCACAAAGAAAGGAAAGATAATCATACGCATTCATTTTTAAAAGTACCATTTTTGAATCAGAAGTTCGAAAAAAAAAATTAATAAATTAATAAAAATACAAATCCCACCAAAAAGGAATTAAAACAACAATTAACCATCCGACCAAACAAACAAATACTTCCTCAACCTCCCCCTCTCAAAAGATGAATTATGTAACTTTCTTCAATGGAAATTCTTTAAAATTAAGCATAACTATGGATCTTGTTTATATTTTGTTTTATTTTTAGTAACACGGTTATTCTCTAACATTCGAAGCTTAATTGAAAATTTTGATGCTATGTAATTGCATTTAACTCGTAATGTCATTTTCCCAATAAATAAAATGATGACAAAATGCTTTCATGTACCTTTGCTTTTAGTATAGCTAATTCCTTCCAGGGATTAGAATGAGATGCAACAATGTCTGAATAATGCAATGCACTTTAAAATTCCGGAGGCAAGAAGCAGGGGTCCAGGTCGAGTGAAGATGAAAAGTGAATTAGAAATGTTAATTTTAATTCTCTTTGTCACATAACGAATTTGTCAATGCTCCAAGGTTTGTAACAAGAGATTAAATCTATATCAACTTCATCGGTAGTTAGAATGGTGTAAAGGGTTTTTGAGGTCTTCAGTAATAGAAAACTTTATATATATGTTTTTTAAATGGATACATTTTAATAATTTTCTTTTCTTATGTATTCTTTTTTAATTACATATACACTATATGCATCTAAAATGAAATTACATGTGTGGAAGAAAAAGAAAAAAATATTAATCGAGAAAAGGTGAAAATATAAAAATGAAATTTGTGAACATGTTATGAAATCTTCAAAGAAATTTCTAATGCACAATTCGTAACAAAAATAAAAACTATAAATAAATCCAATTATTTCTCTGCAACAATAAAAATAATCTATTTGTTATTTTTGAAGAAATAAAAAAAAATTCTTTTAAAACCAAATTTTAACTATAAAAAATCCCTGTCGGCTGGGCCTATAGGCGGAGGTAGATTTCGAAGAGTGCTCATTTCAACAATATATATATATATATATATATATATATGATTAGAGATAAACCCAGTTTAATAACTTCATTTGGCCGTTTATGAAAAATTTTTAATTTCATTTCTCTGCAAAAACTGGTTTTATCAGAATCATCTTAAGAAAAATTCAGCTCAAATGCCTAATTTGACAACATATTTTGAAATAAATTCTGAATTTATTAAAAAAATCGAGCAAAACAGTACATTATATAGTTCCTAAATAACAAAAAAAACTGTCAGTTGAATGCATTTGAGAAAAAAATTGAATTTAAAAATGAGCTATAAAATAACCGATTTGTTGTTTGAATACATCCTTAATTCTTTAATCATGATTGCTTCGGAAAATTTTGTGCGAAATACTCACTTTGACAGCATTTTTAAAAATATATTCTATCTTTATCAAAAAACTGCCCAATGCGTCACAGTACATAGTTCCTAAATAAGAGGATCTGTAAATTGGATGCATTTGAGAGCGAAAATGGATTTTAAAACGAGTCATAAAAAACACAATTTGCTATGTGAGAACTTCCTTAAATTTTCAAATCACGATGACTTCGGGAAATTCTGTTCAAAATACCCTTTTTGGTAGCCTTTTTCGAAATATATTCTGTGTTTATCAAAAAACCGATCAATGCATCACATTATATAATTCCTAAATAACAGGATCTGTAAATTGGATGCGCTTGAGAGCGAAAATGGATTTTAAAACGAGTCATAAAAAACGCAATTTGCTATGTGAAAACTTCCTTAAATTTTCAAATCACGATGACTTCGGGAAATTCTGTTCAAAATACCCTTTTTGGTAGCATTTTTAAAAATATATTCCGTCTTTATCAAAAAACTGACCAATGCATCACATTATATAGTTCCTAAATAAGAGGATCTGTAAATTGGATGCGTTTGAGAACAAAAATGGATTTATAAACCAGTCAGAAAAAAAACGCTATTTCTTATTTGAACTTAAATTTTCAGTCCCGATGACTTTGGGAAATTCTGTTCAAAATACCCTTTTTGGTAGTCTTTTTTTAAATATATTCTGTCTTTATCATAAAATTGACCAATGCGTCACTTTATACAGTTTCTAAATAAGAGGATCTACCATTTGGATGCGTTTAAAATCAAAAATGAATTTAAAAATGAGTCAGAATATAAGCAGTTTGGATTTGAGGTTTTTTCTCCAACTTCCATTTTTGTTTAATTTCTTTTTTCTATACGAATTGGTCCTATGAAAAACTTGTCAATATAAAAGCTGTAGATATTTTTGAGAAGATGTAAAATAAATTTAAACAGATTTTATAGCTCAAAAATTGACGGAGTTATGGATTTTTCTCTTTTTTTCACCGCCCTTTTTCTTTTCGTTTTTAATTTTTTTCATCGGTAAAAGTTATTCCTATCAAAAACTTGTAAATACAAAAGTTTTAGATAATTTTAAGAACACTTACAAAAAATTTAGTTGGACTTGATATCTTGAAAAGTGACGAAGTTATGAATTTTTTTCTCTCAAAACCCCTGTTTTTTTCGCCCCTTGAGCCCACTTCTAAATTTATCAAAAATCTGTCATGCATAAACTTTTGGCCCATTTTTAAGAAGTAATATAAACTTTAAACCGATTCGATATCTACTTAATTAAGAAGTTATGGCGTTTTTTTGGGTTTTCACAAAAACGCCCCCTATTCCGACCCCCTAGGTCCGATTTTGCCCATTAACGAACTTAGCCGAGATTTCATCCCCCTTTGATTTTATGTACCAGTTTGGTGGAGATTGGTGAAGAATTATAGAAATTATCGTGTCCATAAAAAACTGATATATATATATATATATATATATATATATAGATAAATAGATAGATAGATATAAATTGGTGCGATTGCAATAGGTAGTATTTCATACGAAATCTACCTAAAATAGGAATTTTTTAAATAGTTGGTGCGTGCCTATCTGAAAATGTACATCTTTCATTTAAAAATATTATTAATAAAATTGATCTAGTAGAAAGCTCAAGGTACGTGGCTAAAACAATAGATCTTTTTTAAATACATAGATTTAAATCATCGCAACGTTATTTGTATAGGAATATTGAAAGCCGATATTTTAGGGTGTTAAATTTGACGAATATTTTCGATTTTAAATACCCGTCGATATTTTAGCACTATGTACGTGGATAATTTTTGTGTCGATGCGACCAATATTTTAAACGCTATCCTGTTCACAAAAGTGTAACTTTTGCAGGGAAGCCAGAGCTGTATTCCGAGAATAAAATGTGGTTTTGTCATTCGAAACACACGTATATATTTAGAGATGAATCCAGGCACACTTTTTGGAACCCGGAGCCGCCCGAGTTCGAGACCAAAAGTATATAAAAAAATCGCATGATATATAAAACTTGTTTAAAATGTGATACCTTATTTTTAAAACCTTTTTACAAAAAAATTACTATTAAATAAAAATTTTAATTCAATTTTATCAAGGGAGCAGTTCGATATCAAATAAAAACTACGTAAATGGATTCTCACATTTTTTGTTCTTTAGAAAGAAAATTTGATGGACACATAAAAGAAGAATAATGAATATGGATGTATTTTGCAGAAATTACTACTTTGTATAATGAAGAATCGAACAACGTTTTCCTGTAATATGTGAACATCTTTATAATTAATCTCTTATAACAATCTTTCGGGATTGACATGAGCCTGATAATCAACGCAACTTAAAATATTGACACTGTTATCTTAAAGAATATTTATATAAAAAGAATAAATATTGATCGATTGTCTACTATCAAAATAACGTGGGCATTATATTTACTTACGAAGGAAAGTCCTCAGTATGAGCAGAATTCATGGTGACAAATAAAAATAAATAATCACCATGCTATTTTCATATGAGGAACAATAATGAATTGTTCACAACAGAAGATTAAATAATTTACAACCTCAAGCTAATTATGGTTTACACAAAACCGAATAAATTATCCTAGTCGTTTTAGATAATTAACTAAATAAATAACTAAACGATTGAATTGAAAAATATCCTCTGTCACAAATGAAAATGCCATTAGAAATTAGTGTATTATTTGTGTTAGTTTAAATTCGCAACATAAGCAATAGATCGTCGCTGAAAATGCAGAAGACATAAATCTCCATCAAAGATTATGACGCATAATCAAACATCACAAATTTTCTTTTGAAACAGCAATCAATAATTAAAACACAAAAACACGGTTTCTATTGCCCCTTCATTTTGATCAAAATAGCTCTAAAATGACTTAATAAACAATGTAATTTTTAGAAGGGTAAATTCTTTCCATCTTTTCTGCCCCTATAAGCGTTTGGAACGTAATATTCCATTCAGTGAGCTCCAGGTTTCACTGGGATACTACAAATATTTAAGATAATATAACTGAATAGATTTAATGAGTTTTCAATACATTTTAGAATGATTATTAAGCTCACGGATTACATTCATATTTGTAACTATGATTTTTTTAAAATATAATATTGAAATAATCATATTTCCAGAGCATTTAAAACAAAATAAAGTAAAACAACATTACAATTTTAACAATTCACAAGACCTTCAGAGGGCTACACATGTATACATAGTTTTCCGGTTTCAGAAAGAATGAGCCCGACCCCACTCGAGCCTAAGGACCAAAATAAAAATAGAGCATTGATTAAAAATAATTCTATCTTTACGCATAGATAAAACGAGTAAGTTAAATGAAATAGTGTAAGAAACAAACATTCTGAAATAAATTGACTTACATTTTTAATTACTTCTTGGACAGTCACAGACTGTATAGCTTAAAAAGAGTTAAGTCTTTTGATATATTTATTGTATTTACACGCAGTTTGTATAATTTTTTTTCTTAACATTTTTAAATATTTTTGAAAGCAAAAATAAAAATGCTGTTTTGGAAGTTTTCGTGTTTATGACCAAATTAATTGAAGATATCCGTGACAGAGTACTGCATGAGACGGTATAATTCGATTTTACCCGAAATCGATCCGATTCGTGGTTCTAGTAGAATCTGGTTGACTAACTTTTTCTGGTTGGATCGGGTTTTGACTCTATTGGGTCGAAATTGGGTTGGCTCGATTTTTTTTTTAAGTGCAGCATATTTTTTTAATGAAAATACCAAGTATGTTAATATTAATTAGTGCACAGTGTTTATTGTTATATAAGAAAGTTAAAGTTGATATTGATAAAACTGTAGACTACTGTTATACAAATTTATCAAAATACAGATTAGATTTCTATCAGTTCGGATCCAAGTTTGAATATTTCTGCTTTAGGTTGGGTTCAGGTTGACATGTGTTTAGCGCGGATCGTGTCTGAATATTTCTGGATCAGGTTGGGTTTGGGTTGACGTGTGTTTGGCCCGGCTCACATTTCGGGTTGACGATTTTTCTTTTTCTTATTTATTTATTTATTTATTTTTGTCGTGTTTTGTTGGGGTGTCACCCGATTCATGTCGGGTTCTGTTATACATTTAAATAACACTGTCACTTTCCATAAATAAACTGAAAACATTATAGTTTCATGTTCTTTGGATTTTAATTTAAGCAATTCCTTCGGTATTTTAAAATATTAAAATGAGATGCAACAGCATCTGAATAATGCACTAAGAATTCCGGAGGCAACTAGCAGGGGAAGAGGTTAAGTGGAGTTGAAAAGTGAATTAATGCTAATAATTGTTGCAGCTCGGTTTGCGGTGTTTCAGACATTTGTATTGTTGAAGCTTGATAAGGAATTTGGATTTTCCATCGAAAATAATGGAACAAGTGTCATAACTTAGATTTTATATGTAAAGATGATACATACCATATAAATACTCATGTATAAGGAATACATTTAAAAATAGAGAAAACAAGTACAGAGAACCTCAAAATGTTAGAATGTGCTAATATTTTCATTGTCGGGTCTTTATCATGTTTCATTACATTTTTACAAACTCAAACTAGTATGCTGTGGCCATCACAAAACTTTCTTCTATTTAAATCACACGTCAATTAAACCATTTAAAAAGTGCAAATAATTACATCGATTTAGCGCATAGGTATATATATATATATATATATAATTTTTGTTTCATTATCTTAATTTTCACTCTAACCTTTTTAATTTTACTGTATGTATTACGTAAAACTAATTCTATTTAATTTTCCAATACAGTTCTTTTTTAACTGTGTACATGATCAATTTCATTTTAATATATATATATATAATGTTACGGAATTGTGAATAATGAAAACTTTTAATGCAGGAAAAATTTATTTACAGCATTCATTACATTTTACAGAATGCATTTAAATAATCAATCAATGTTACACCAAAATGTAGCAATGTGTACCTTTATTAACATCTGATATTTGGTATAAATTTATTTGACGCATTTATTACTACATGATATAACCTAGTTTATTATTTAAACATAACATTCAAATTGTTTTAATAATAATATGTTTAAAATATCGAAAACCAGCAGACTTCTTACTGTACTATGCTTTTCTGCAGCAATACTTATGTCAAAATATATACGTACACTTATATATGCGCTTACATATATAATTCATAGCTGCACCACCTGTTGCAAGGTTAATACCAACATGTAATCAGCGTCTAATTATGTTATATATTCTAGTGTAACATAATCTAAAGTTTGATGAAGTTCTCTGCATTAGTTCTTGAGATATAGCTATCGCAAAAAACGTGCAAGATGTAGCATAGCAGCGCCACCTATTGGGAAATTCACACAAAACCCTAATCAGCGTCTATGTATCTCAAGGTCTCCCGGAATCTGAAGTTTGGTTAAATTCTGTGAATTAGTTCTTGAGATATAGCTATCATGAAAATCATGAAAAACGTAGCATAGCAGCGCCACCTGTTGTGAAGTTTATACCAAAATGTAATCAGCGTCAAATCATGTTATATATTCTAGTGTAACAGAATCTGAAATTTGATGAAGTTCTCTGCATTAGTTCTTGAGATATAGCTATCGCAAAAATCGTGCAAAATGTAGCATAGCAGCGCCAACTATTGGGCAGTTCACACCAAAACCTTATCAGTGGCAATGTATCTCAAGGTATTGCGGAATCTGAAGTTTGGTGAAATTCTGTGCATAAGTTCTTGAGATAAAGTTATCATGAAAATCCTGAAAGACGTGGCATAGCAGCGCCACCTGCAGGCCAATTTACACCAAAACTTAACCAGCATCTATGTATATTAAGGTCTCACAGAATCTGAAGTTTGGTGAAATTTTGTGCTTTAGTTACCATATGCATCACTCGCTATGATATTGACCATATGAATGTTTTGGTGAGTTTGAAGATGATCTGACCATACTTTGTCGAATCTTTGCATACCTTTGATTGTAAGACAAACGCAATCCTAAACCTATCAGTAAACCACTGGTGGTATTAAATTTTGGCTTATGCACGACTTCCCTTCCGGCATACATGAATCATTAGATTCCCTTATTACCACTCTTCCATAAAATAAAGATTTTATTCTTGTGCTCGATACCTTTGGTTTTTGTGCGGTCGGCTCTTGAAATTTAAATATGTTAACAATAAAATTTGCTGCACGTTACTTCTATAACAGGATCAAGAAATGTTTTTGTAATTTTTCACATTGTTTATTTCTTACATTAAAATTTATTATGAATGAAAATTTTAAAATTTAGAAAGGGAAAGAAAAGAAACAGAGACAGTGGGTAAAGAAATATATGACTTTGAAAACTTGATTTAGATTTAATTTGAAATTCAAAATGTCTTTTTTCTACATTACAATTCAATTTATTTTGTTTTTTGAATCGAATTTCTTTTATTATATTCTAGTATTTACTTTATTAAATGGAACATCTAGCAAAGACAATTAAGGCAAACAGCAAATACATTTATCCCTATGGGCATAAACAGTACTTTTTTTCCAATAACCACAAATTTATTAAACAGAGAGTAAATAAAGGATTATAAAGGCAAAGCAAGAATCTATGAGAAATTTTTGCTCTATTGTTGGAGAAAAATGCTATAAATCACAAGTACGATAAAAGGAACGAGGCTATAATATTTTTTCATCGATTAAAAAGCCCGCAATCGATGAAAACAACTAAAAGATCGGAAGATACTGGGTAACTGCTCTTTTCCTGGTTATTAGAAAAATGGACGGATATTAATTAATTTTCTTTTTCAATTACTTTCTTTTGTTAAGTTGTACTAAAAGATATGTGGGTTTCTTTAGCTTCATTAAAAGACATTACTAAGTTGTTTGTTGGTGAGTTGTTTACGTGTGTAATATGGTAATCAAAATTAATTTATTGGAAAGTTAAGATACATATATAAAGGTCTAAAGTATTTTTTTATTCGCTAAATGATATCGAAACTATGCATGTTTTCAAATTTAAAGTTCTGGCGCTATTGACGTTGTTTTTTCAATTTTTATTATTTTGGAAATGTACCTTTTTATAATCGTAATCATATTAATTTGAAATTTTGTCAATTAGTTAGCTGCATTTTTTTTTCTAGATTTTCTTAATTAGTTTCAAAAATATAAGTTATGGTTTAAGTTTCTATTTATTCATTGTCAATAATATTTCTATTTCCTTTTTTTAAGTATGCTTGTAATTATGTAAATACGAAGCCCCTATAGCCTTCATTCAGTCCTTCTCTGACTCTTTCCGTCTGTCTGTCTGTCCGGCCGCAGATAACACAGCAAAAACTACCCAACCGAATCGTTTAAAATTTGAAATTTATAGTTGTTGCCTCATTTTGTTGAGTCATTTCAAATTTTATGAAAATAAGATTCATAGTTATATTACAGGGACAAGCAAAAATATTTTGTTACATTATCGCAAATAGAATAAAATAGTATCAAGTGCATTTTAATGATATTATACTCTTTCAAACATAATAAAATTGATATGCGTCTATGAAGTAAATACTAGAATATACATTCTGTACAATCTGTGGTGCAAAGAACTTTTGTTTTTTTTTACAGGTCCATACAAAAGAATTCCATTACATAATGGTGTAGGAAGGGACATTGTTTGGAGCTGTTTTAATACTATTAAACTATTTCACATTTTATGAAATTGATATACGTCGTTGAGGTTTACTACAAGTTATTTACCGCATAACAGAAAGATCAGAGTATTTAAGACACGCAAAAGATTTCGGATTCTACTAAGTATCAGAAGTACTGTATACTATTACATCAAGATTTGAATATTTTTAAAACTTCGTTGTAATATTTACGCACCACATTTGATACATTTGATGTGCAATTTCCAACCTTTCTGTATTACATTTTTTTAAAATTTAATTTCTTTTATCGTATTCTAGTATTTACTTTATTAAATAGAATACCTATTAAAGATAATTACGACGAACAGCAAATACACTTATCCCTATGGGCATTAACAGTACTTTTTTTTTTCAATAACTACAAATTTATTAAACGGAGAGCAAATAAAAGGATTATAAAGACAAAGCAAGAATCTAGGAGCAATTTTTGCTCTATTGTTGGAGAAAGATGCTATAAATCATAAATACGATAAAAGGAAGAAGGCTATAGTAGTGTTTTATCGATTAAAAAGCCCGCAATCGATGAAAACAACTAACAAATCGGAAGATGCTGGGTAACTGCTCTTTTCCTGGTTCTTAAAAAATGGACGACTATTAATTAATTTCTTTTTTCAATTATTTTCTTTTGTTAAGTTGTACTAAAAGGTATGTGGGTTTCTTTACTTTCATTAAATGTCATTACTAGATTGTTTGTTGGTGAGTTTCTTATGTGTGTAACACAGTAATCAAATTAATTTATTGGAAAGCTAACATCAATGCATTAAAGGTCTAAAGTGTTTTTACTTACCCATCATACGTAGTATAGGGTAAGTCTTGCAATCGTTTTGAAAATCGAAAATTTTTTTTTGACGGATTTACACGTTTTAGATAGTGGAGATTCCGAAAAACATATTTTTAGAAAAAAAATTTTGCCGTCCGTCTGTCTGTCTGTCTGTCTGTCTGTAAACGCTCTATCTCCCGAACGAATTGAGATAGAGACTTGAAATTTTGTATGTAGTTAGTATGTAAGAATGGGACGAACCCTATTTAATATCAGCAACCTCGATTATCCGGAACTATTTTTTTCGGACTCTCAAAAAATTCGTTCTGATGAAAGGTATACAAAAATTTTCGAATTTTTTTGTTCTAAGGAATGGACGTAAAAGGAAATAAAATAACACACATTTTGCATATAGAACGAAGTCAATCGGATTATTAGTTGCCGAGATATTTGTAATCATGTTTTCCACATTCTTCGATTTTTCATGACCCTGTATTTCATTCAAATTTCAATTCAGAGGTATATTTTAATTGGAGATGAGACGCTTAATCCGATGCAGTTAATTGTTAGTTAATAGAGTTATTATTTTTGGAGTTATAAGGATGTTTCTTCTGCGCGGTTCGGTACTACTTGAGTAGTTTGGCGTTTCATATAATTTGTCGAAATTGGTACATCAGCAGTTCTTTAATATAGCATTACTATGTATATTAACAATATTTAAATTTTGTTTATGAATTGCAATGCATTGTATAAATAGTTTTCACATGTTTTATTTTCATATACATATCCATGATGGGTAAGTATTACGGTGGCCCCCAACGACTAGTTTTATTTGCTCTGAATGATACCAAAGCTAAATATTAAATTCACTTGACATTAAACACGTTACATGTATTTGTTACGTCGCGTCTCCAAATGACTGTTAATTTGACCTTTATTTATTTGCATTTGTATTTTTATTAGTCTTTTACTAAATTATTTATTACTTAAATAAAAAAAAAAAAAATGCTAATTTGTTTAATTTTGCGAGAGGTTTGTCGATTTATGTAATTTATTGAAATTCGATTATTTCATTTATTGATTTGATTTGATTATTTGATTTATTTCGATTTATTAATTATGCATATCCATGATGTATGCATATCCATGATTTCGGTGGTCCCCAACGACTAGTTTCATGTTGTAGTGTGTAGAATCAATTTTAAATTCACATTTTCAATCATATTTTTAGTCAAATAGAGTAAATTCGTTAAAAACCTATAAAATTTATAATATGTCAATATTTAAAAGTAAATAAAACATGAATATTATTCAGATTTCTAAAAACATCTGACAGTTAAATGTTTTGTATTTAAATTTGAGCGGTAAATAACTGAAAAATTATACCTTAAATTAACGAAACAAAAGTAATTCATAATGACTGGAAATAAAAAATAAAAGTTTGAAAAAATTAACTGTGCAATATTTAATTGAATAACTATTTCGAAGTCAAAAATCTAATGTTTACAATGAGGAAAATGTGGAGTAAAATTTTATTAGATATTACAGAAATTACAGGTAACAATTCGAAAAAAAAAAAATTGCAACACTTGATAGCATAAATGCAGAGAAGTTTATTAAAAAAAAGTACCAAAATTTTGACATAATTAAGTTAAAAATACAATAATATACAGGGTAATTATAATTAAAGGTTAAGTTTCAAAACGCTCTAAAAAACGAAAAACTGATTAAAATGACGTCAAATTGAACGCGTATTATTGAAGAAGGGGGAAAGATTATAAAAAAATAGTTACAAATTTTAGAGACAGATGGCACTGTAAGCGTCATAATTTCGGCTATAAATGACAAATAGTAAAACAACGGCTAAGGCGTAAGTTACATGATAAACCAACTCTACTGTTCAGTGTGCATGACTGTACAGGTGTGATATTGTTAGTTACATAAGCCCATCCACCACGGTAAGGTAGTATCCCATCGGATAGGTAAAATCGGTTTTCAATTGTCCTAAGGCCAAAAACCGCATAAAAAGCATCCATCCAATCGGTTTTTAAGTTTTGCGAGACTGGCGCAGAGCATGCTCAGTATACTGTCCACCGTTGTTCCGGGAAACAGCATGTACCACAACCGATCTAAATGTCACCGGGTTCAAGTTCAAAATGTGTTACGCAATGCGTGTTTTCAATTCAGCTACATTGGCAATAGGAGTGCTCAACACAACATCTTTCAGATAACCCCAAAGCCAGAAATCACGCGTATTAAGATCAGATCGGGCTGGCCAGGCTGTAGGGAAATGACGACTGATAATTCTAGCATTTCCGAAATGTCGCCTTAACAACTGCTTCACTCGATTTGCAATCTGCAGAGGAGTGTCATCTTGCATAAAAATGATACTATCCATACATATACGCTGTTGCAGAGCTGGAATGACGTCATTACGCATAAGTGATTCATAGCGCTGACCACTGACGGTAACGATAACAGGACCGAAAGCACCCGTCTCCTCGAAAAAATATAGCCTTACGATAAATAATGCCGTAAATCCGCACCATACAGTAACCTTTGTACGATGAAGTGATACTGGGCTCGTTGCGAGTGGATAATCTATATCCGGCAATTCTGTGTATTGTCACATCCCGTCAGATGGAAATAGACGGATGGCGCGGATTTACGGCATTATTTATCGTCTACAGAATTTTCCACGGCCAATGATTGTCCACTTCCCTGCGAGAAAGAAATTCCAAAGCAAAAATGCAATTACATTTTTTTTTTCAAATGAAAGCCGCTCTATCTCAGATAGGTAACTTTTTACTTTTTGTAATGAAAGGATACCTAAAACTAATTAACGGAATTCAATAAAATTTCAAATCAAATTTAATTATCTGATTTGTTTTGAGTGTGTTTTGACTTAAGTGATATTAATAAAGTATAAGATAAATATTCAGAATTTTTAAAGCTTCATATTACGTTAGACCTTGAAAAAAATATAGATGCTGATAAAGTTTATTTGTATGTATATAGACAGATGTCGCTAACTTTTTCGTGATTTCTTCAATAGCTATATCTGAAAAAGTAATGTACCGAATTTCATAAAACTTCATATTCTGCCAGATCTTGTCATAAAAAGACGTTGATTAAGTTTGAGTATATACCACCCACAGGAGATGCTGTTATATAAATAAAAAAAAAAAGCTTAAAATGCTTAAATTACACTGACAAGAGAACTCCCTGAATACCAAG
The DNA here is from genome assembly GCA_964019185.1 of Maratus speculifer. Classification (NCBI taxonomy): domain Eukaryota; kingdom Metazoa; phylum Arthropoda; class Arachnida; order Araneae; family Salticidae; genus Maratus; species Maratus speculifer. The sequence goes on from OZ025301.1 coordinate 183,918,357, forward strand.
TCTCTTTTTTTACTATGTACCAAGTTGTAACACTTTACCACGTTGCCAAACTTTCAACTGATGATCCGACTGAACTGACTATAAACTTGTAGATTCATCGATAAGTTTAATTCTAATCTTGATTTTTATAACGGGCGACAAAACTCCTACTGCTGCAGCGCACAGTGGCCCCATTTTATTGATTGCTTATATCGTTTATTGATACTTGTTTCTTTAAACAATAACATTAGAAAGAAAAAAAAATTAAGATTTGAAACAATATATTTTGAAATGAGAGGGTGAGAGGGCGGGGAGATGAAAATATCCGATTTAGATTCTGGAATTACATCATCTATCTTAAAAAAAGAGAAAAAAATAATAATATTCAAAAGTGGAAATATCTCATACCTGTAAAAAAAAAAAGGATCTTGTGAAAAGGAAAGTTAAAATTTATTAAAAATTTGCCCCCTCTTTCTCCCCAAGCCCCCCCCCCCCTCGGGGATCCCTCAATTAAATTTAGTTTAAATTCACACTGAAATGTCATTCAGCATACTGCCAAATTAAAGTTGAATGAAATACAATCACGACGAAAGCCAGAAATGATTTTTGGTCACTTGATCGCGATTTGGGATCACTGTGCGCCGTATTTATACCAACTAGAGAACTACAGATAATCATCGTAGTTCGAAGTAACCCTGAAATCCAGATTCTCGGAGATTTAAGCATATAGATAATGTGCATGTTTGTAAACAAACTGGCTTCTTTCGCGGCAGCTCAACTTGCGGTTGGCAAAAATTCAAATAAAACTGCATTAGAAAATTCTAAACTAAATGTAATTTTCACTTCGATATAATAAATTTCATTTTATTGTATTATACGCAGGAAATAATACGTTATAAATTACTGACTCTCCAAGAATTATTATTTTTGCCAATCACAAGTTGAGAAGTACATCTTTTTCGGGGGTGTGACGTCACATGCACATTATCTATTTTACAGAAATTAAAGGGATACCAGAATAGTGATTTGTTCACACACAAATATTATAATACAAGACGTTTACACACAAAAAGATTATATGACCGGAGAGTACCTTCATAAGAGAGAAGTTAAGCAACTTATGCTAGAATGTGGTTACAAAACTGCATCGATTGCTTCTTTGTTGTGCATAAAAACGGGGGGGAGGGAAATAGGGAGATTTATTTTTCTTTATGCCTCCGAGAAAATTTCGAAGTAATGCTCTTATTAATGGTTATTAGCATAAATACATTGAATGCTAAATTCGTTTAGACTTACGGTCATTAACAATGCATTTTTTTTTTCACAATCACAAATTTGTTAAATGAAAGCAAACGAAAGTATTATAAAAATAAAGCATCCACCTTTGAAAAATGTTTGGTTTGTTGTTGGGGAGAGATGTTATAAATCACGAATACGACAAAAGAAATAGTGCTATAATAGTTTTTCATCTATTAAAAAGCTCGCCATCGATGAGAACAGCCAAAAGATTCTGAGAATGTTGATTAATTGATCTTTTTCTGGTTAGTAGGAAAATGGGAGGCGATTAATTATTCTTTTCTTCAGTTATTTTCTTTTGTTAAGTTTGTTTTTTAAACATATGAAAAGATAGTTTTTTTTTCTATTTCATTAAAGATCATTAGTAAATTTTTTGTTAAGCGTTTGATTCATGAATACGATAAGGTAATCAAAATTAATATCAGTAAAAATCTGATATCAACAAGTAATTTTTAAGGAAATACATAAAACTGAGTTCAAGGCACTTTTTCTTATTCTATTATTATCAAGGTAGCGTTATTCAATGACACTGAGTTGGCACATTGAGTTGGCACTTTTGTGCATAGAGTACAGAGAAATTAATAGAGTGGACGTTCAATGTCTTGGGGGTGTACGCCAAAAATGTAACCCTAAAATACACTACATTAAGCCCAATTAAGCCCCAACAAAACCACGTGTTTTGACACGCCTATCAATCAAAATCAATTCAGCTGGCAATACTATTTTGAATTTTTTTACGTGTCTCTGTAAAAAAATGCGTCCAGCATAAATTATGAAACACTTTCTCACAGAACATTTTATAATGAAATGTCATCATTTAATAGGAAGAATGACTGCATCTAATTAGAAAAGCGCAAAAAGTGCAAATACGCGCCAATTTCGACAAAATGTTATTGTTGGAAAAATCTCGCCTTGGAGAGTAGAAAGAAATCAATGGAACTACCCTTCTTAAATCAGGCGTTTTTGAGATATTTATGTCAAGAATTCAATACAAATTTTCACAACAGAATTTATTATAGTGTGTTTATGCTGTTACATTTGCCATACCGTTATATTTATAATTTTTGTGTTAAGATATCGCCCTACGTATAAAACGTCAATTTCGATGGAAATTCGCATTGTTTTTTAATGTTTAATTTTATTTATTTTCTTTTAGAAAGAACATTTCTGTTTCTAAATCTTTTTTTTATTTTCCCTGTTCGCCTATTCGAAATGAAATTAGAACTTTTTAAAAAATAGCAGATTATGTTAATTTAAATCGAAGTTGAAAAGTTTAAATGTTTTTTTTTTGAAAATTTCGATTGTTATCGGAAAAGGTAAACGACTTTTGCTCTAACTCAAAATTTTATTATCCTAAATTCATAAAATTTTTTGTGTGACTTTTCGATAATGTTCAGTGTGTAATGTACTAAAGAATAAATGTTCAAAAGCGAGTATTACTTGCGATCAGAGGGTTCCATTCAATAAACATATGTATTATTACCATTTGGGGAGAGCGACTCGTATAGGTGCCACTTAAAATTCTCAGAATCTTTTATTTTTCTCGTGAGTTATTTTTTATTGTAAACTTTATCTTATTTAATTTGAGATTTTCGCAATTCAAGTACAGAACATTCTCTGTTTTGAAAAAACGGTAAATGAAGATTAAAAATTAAGCAAAGTGCTCTCATCGCGAAGGAGTTAACTGTATTATTAAAAGAAAATCATTGCTGAAAGAATAATAACTTTGTAAAAAAAAAAGAAAAAAAAAAAACTAGACAAAGCAGGGCGTGTTATAGCTGTATACAGGGTGTCCAGTAAATGACTGACCCATTTTGAATGTAAATAACAAAAAATCGGTTTGAGATAAAAATACGCGGTTTTTAAAATAGTTCGAAATTCAGGCAACAGATGGGGCTGACGGCGGCAACAGGCTGACGAAATTCAGACATTACTCTAGTTTTCATACGCATGAGCTTTCCGGCGGATTTCGCAAAGTCGAATCTCAGCCGACATGTTCAATCGACACTCCACTCACCTGCAGAAATAGAGTTTGTTGGATGGAAAGAGATTTAAAATAATATTTATGATTGAATATTTTCTATTTACACAAAAAGAAATAAAAAGATTGAAACAAAAAAAAAAAAAAAAAAAAAAAAAAACATTCTTTGACTTTTCCCACATTTAACATAAGTAAATTGTATTGAAAAAATGTTTTTGTAACCGGTTAACTGATTCTCTTTTACGTACAATAAATTAAAATATTGGATAAACATTGAAAAAAATCTTAATATTTGTTCTAAACATTTCATCCATTAAAAATAACAAAAAAAGTATTTAAAAAAATTAGTGATGTCAAAAAGATTTAAGAGATTGATAAAGCAAACTTTTCTTGCCTATATGACATGTAGTAAAGTCAGAAGTTAAAACAGTAGTACGCAAATAGTGGTAGCAAGTTCCCTATCTAAAATAAAAACGGGGCAGTGACTCATAAACCGGCACATAAAAATATATTAAACCTTAGAATAAAGGTTCGTCTATAACAAATCCTGTCTTAAACACAAAAAATTTTTGATCAAAAAGGAGAAAGTAACATACAAAACTACCTGCTAAGAAGGAAACCTGTCTAAAATGAAATATTTTTCATTTTTCCGTAAACTGAATTTATCCCTACGTTATATTCATATTTTGACATTTAACATATCTGAAAATTTTATTAAGAAAGCCACTACAGATTTTAAGATGCTTTTTACACACAACCCTTCCCTCTTCTTCCCCTAATTGCAAACGCATCTACGTTGAAATGGAATGATGCTTAAAAAGAAAAAAAGTGACTTACTTGTTTTTATATCCTGCGAGTCACTCCTTTTCAAAATTTCATCACAGAAGGCATAATAGATCTTGAATCATCATAGAATGATCATAGGTCTGCGTATTTTAGTTCAATTTTATAAATATAAATATAATTAAATTACTGGGACATTAGTGTTTTTCATATATAATTTTTAAAAAGTTTTAGAACCAATTAAAATAATGCTCTTTATTTCAAATCAGATGCGATTCAAATTTTTAGAATTCTTCTTTCCCTTCTTTTGCTCATGAAGAATAATTAAGGATAGGGGGGGGGGAGGACAAAAGATATATTTCAGGATCTATAATGCTCTTTTTAATGAAATTTTAAAGAGGGGTAACTCGCAGGATATAAAACAGGTACAATGCTTTTTTTCTTTTTAAACATCCTTCTATTTCAGCATAAATGTGTTTTCAGTTTGGGCTAGAGGGAAGGGAGACGTGTGTGCAAAAGTATCATAAAATCTTTCATGGCTTTCGTAATAGAATTTCCAGATGTGTTAAATGTCAAAATATGAGTATAATGTAAGGATGAATTCGGTTTCCGGAAAAATGAACAATATTAATTTTAGTCAGTCGGTTTCCGTCCTAGCAGCTGGTTTTATATGTTACTTTCTCCGTCGAAATCAATATTTTTTAACGTTTAAAACAGGATTTGTTTTAAACGGATTTCTTCGTTCTAAGGTTTATTATATTTTTATGTTCGAATTTATAAGTCACTCCCCCGCTTTTTTTAGGCAGGGAACTTGCCACAACACTATTTCCGTACCACTGTTTCAACCACTTAACTGATTTCACTGCACGGCGTAGGCAAGAAGAGTTTGCTTGATCCACAACTTAAAACTTTTTAACACCACTATTTTTTTGCAATTTCATGCTATTTAATGGAAGAAATGTTTAGATTAAATTCTAAGATTTTTTTAAACTTAAAAAAGCAGTGTTTATCCCATATTTTCAATTTATTGTACGTAAAAAGAGAACCAGTTTACCGGTTACAAAACCATTTTTTTAAATACAATTTACTTATGGTAAACGTGTGAAAAGTCAATGAATATTTTGTTGGTTTTTATTAAATATAATAGGCATTATTCAATTATAAATGTTATTTTAAATCTCTATTTCCGCTAAAACAAACTCTATTTCTGCAGGTGAGTGGAATGTCGATTTAACATGTCGACAGAGATTTGACTCTGCGAAATAAGCGAAAAAGCCATGCGTATGAAAATTAGAGTAATGTCTGAATTTCAACAGCCTGTTGCTGCCGTCAGCGCCATCTGTTGGCCGAAATTTGAACTATTTTAAGAATGTCCATATCTAAAAATTTATTGATTTTCTGATACCAATGCAGCAAACCGCATATTTTTATCTCAAACCGTTTTTTTTGTTATTTACATTCAAAATGGGTCAGTCATTTACTGGACACCTTGTATATTAGAAAAGTATGAATGAGTGTACCTTAAAAGTTCAAAGAGATATGAAGCCTAAATAATATCAAGTATTTCTATTCTGTATAACTCTTTTTTATCTTATCCTTATCTATTCATAAGGAACTTAATTCGGTACTGATAATAAAAGCCGGAGCATATTTAAACTTCATTTGGTATTTCATGAAACTAAATTCCGACCTATACATAGGCTAACACAAAATTATTGTTTATTTAAACTTATTATTGTACTGAAGGAGCTTGTGTAGAAAGTAGCTCTCATTTGCAAAGTCACTTTCTTTAACGCGTTTTTTTTTTCAGCTAGGTTTTTAATTAATTTTAAAATATACAAGAATCGTAATGAGAGACCCACTCAATATAAAGTAGCCGTGAAACCCATAGTATTTATGATGGGTTCACATGCATAATGAATTTAGAAAAATAGACATTTCAGTACTAAAAATTTCGTAACATAGTGGCCACTATATGGGTGATTCTACGATAAGAGGTTCAAAAACATAGAGAATTCGGCCAAAAAGAAAAGTTTGGGTTTGATCAAAATTACGATTTTTATCCCGTTTATTTACTTTTTCATATAAGGGCAAGTCACTTTATACATATTTTATAACTTTTTCTGGTCAGTGACTCGCTCCCCTGGCAGTTATCTTGCCAGGGGAAATACGACAGGGGAGAGACATTTTTATGTGAATTAAAATTTTTTAACTGACTGAATTAGTTTTTGGGTTAATTGTGTATTTCACTTTAATTATTACCGTATTGTTTAATTAGGGCGGTAAATGCAATTGAATTAAATGAATATTATAAGTTTTATGACTTACCAGGGGAGATACACGATCACCGTGCGAAACCACTACACTGCACGGTCGCGTCGCAACAACTAAAAATGCCGACGCTTAAATGGCTTGCGCGTTTAGTATTGCTAACTTCAAGCCAATAGATGTCCTTAAGCACTACTTTCAATATAGCCATCCTTGAATTTATATTTGTTTCCGCGGAACGAAATTTGACAGGGTAGAGACACAAAAAAAGCGGGACAAAAGTTAATTTTAAAAATTATTTGAAATTAACAAAATTATTTTATTTTTTATTTTATAATACGTAAGTATAATTACTTAAATTCCAATTAAACATACTTTAGCTAAGCATCTGACGGAAAAAATATACTTATTGTTTGAAAGTTAAATTGAAACTGGCAAGGGGACATGCCAGGGGGGGGGGGGAGACTTTTTTAGATTTTGTAAGAAATTTCATAAAAATGAGTTTTAATTAGATATTCAGTCGTGATGTTATTTAATGAAGTATATTAAGATGATGCGATTCATTGCAAAAAATAGCAACATATAGAATAAAAAATCTTTATTAAACGGATTGCCGTACAAATTACCTCTTATCGTAGAATCACCCATATCCGAAAGAGCGTTTTACATTAAATAAGGCAAATAACACTTTAAAAAATACCCTGATATTAAAATTGATCTATATATATATTTTAATTTCTTATGTATATGAACACTGATTTATGTGATTAATTCTAATTAAATTAGTATGTTTGCAAGACTATGAAGTTTATCACTTTTATTGCTGCTATTTTATGTTGCATTAAAGAAATATATTATTAAAAGTTGTTATTTAGGCTTTAAAATCCGATATCATACAAAGCACGCCGCCTCTTAATATTTTGTATTGCAATTTATATATATATATTTTTAAAATTTCCTTTGTTTGGATTAAAAGATTCAATAATGAAAATTTCATGGCTTTTTGCATTTGGCATAAAGTCGCATTTGTTTTTAATTGCATTGTGTTGCAAATCAGCGATAAATCGCCAATAAAACAAAATTTTCATTATTTTTTACGGGCGCTATATTGAAGCTTCAATAATTTTATGGATCCATTGGATTTTTTTTTATAAATACAGTGAAACCTCCAAATAAGGGACACCTCTATTTAAGGGACAAAACTTCCGGCCCCAGTCCCTTGGTATAGGACGTGTAATGTATTTAACTCTGAATAAGGGACACTCGATTTAAGGGACAGTTGAAAATGAGATCAAAGGAACTGGTTTTTGCTTTTCGGATAATGAAATAGTCTGTCACGAAAAAAAAAAAAAAAATTGCAGATTTTTGTGAATTTATCAAACAGACAGACAGTCATGTGGATACAAAGGCATACGACACAATTGATGAGCATTTATTTACCCACAATCCTGATTTGATATCACTACGTTTATCCCCATTGAAAGTAATGCTGAAAATTTTGAGGAGAATTAAAGGAGTGGGGAAGAAAATAAAATTGGGAAATAAAGAACTTTACAGATATTTTTAGGCCGTTCTCAAATCCAAAAGGGCAACTTTTATGAGATAAAATAGCCCTTTTATGTTTTAATTTATTTTTATTTGGAAATGCTTGAAACTAGTAGGCGTTGTTGTTCAAAAACTATGTAATCAAACTTTTTTTTTTTTAACGCAATAGGTATTACGGAAAATATTTTCAAAATGGGTGTCTTCACTTGACTTTCCCCGCGAAAGAAGAATAACTATTAAGAAAGGTGAAAAATGTATTTGTCACATGATCAAAATCACTTATAATTCAATTGGTAATTTATTTACCAAAAACGAGCGAACACAACTCAATTTCATATTGCTACCACAGTTAGGCATTCCAGTTTTATACCTTTCCGTTAAAAAAATATTTTGTAAATATGTCAAACCGTTTTGCGCTTGTTGAGCTGAGCTATTGAGAGATTTATTGCGTTAAAATACACAAAACAGTTGAATACTTTTTTCGTAAATACTGCTGATAATGAAGAACTAAAATTTATAAGTATGGTAAATGACACTTGAAAGGTTCGAAGTGTAAAATTGAAATTTGCAAAAAATTACTATTGATTGAATACTTTAAGAAAAATTCGTTTAAATGATTTAATATGTTTTGCATTTACAGAATTTTCATGTTAAATAAAAATCAATTATTCTACAAATAATTTAATGATTTAGTAATCAATTGAAAATTTTAATTTATTATTTCTCTATTCCTTTTGTGTTTGATTAACGTAATTTATACACTTTCGGTGCATTTAAAATTCACCTTTAATGATTTATTATTTTATATCTTTCTGAAAGATTAATTAAAAATAACAATCGAAACTCCGAATAAGGGACACCTCTATTTAAGGGACAAAAGTTCCGGTCCCATGGGTGTCCCTTATTTGGAGGTTTCACTATATATGCATGCTCATTTAAAGTGCATTCTGCATTATTTTTTTCAAATTTTTCTGAGTATACGCGTTTGTAAACTTTCCTCGTCAATTACACTGTGCTAACTAGAAAGGTTGTTGGAATTTGGAAAAGAGCAAATGTGGTAGGTTTCGTCGAAAACTAGTCCTTCTGGGCTTGAAAAGTCAAATTTTACAAATTGTCCGTTATCAGACGGGTCCAAGCATCTATAAAATCTAGTATAGTCGTGCGGATTTCTGAAATATCCTTCTGTACAGTCTTTTTGAATGCTTGAAGAATCAAAGGTGCCGTCATTTTTTCCATTAGCTGCAGAAATAGTGAAGAAGGATATTTAACAAACATTAAAATTTTCTAAATAGAATAGTATAAAAGTAACAAAGAATAAAATTTTCTAAATAGAGTATGTTTAAAAGCAATATATATGTATACATATGTAGAGAAATACACTTCAATTATTATATAATAGGGTGGATCGAAATTTTTTTTTTCACAGTGTCAAAACCTACCTATGCGGAAAAGATGTTCTCTTGGATGAAAATTAAGAGAAAAATAATTAAAAAAATTAATTTTAAATTTTACTACTGCCACAATTGAGGTTGAATTTTGGAAAAAAGTGAAAAAAGACCTAATTTTGGCTAGATGATTTTTGATTCTAAATAATAGTTTAAAAAATTATCCAAAACCTGTCTATGTGTAAAAGATGTTTTATTATATGCTAAGTATGAGAAAAATAATTAAAAAAATTAATTCCAAAATTTAAATCTGCCGCAATGTGACTGAAATTTATGTATTTGAACGTTTTTAAGGTAAAAAATCAGTGTTTTTTTTATAAAATAAAATATGAATTTTAGAATTTTTAACATTTATTACAATTAGGGGATATTTATTTGCTTACAAGATTAAAACTTTATTTTCTTATTTAACAGCTTATTTATTATTAAATAAAGAAAAATCGTCAACATTACAATTGGCGATAATGACGTTTGGTATTGAAAATCGGCATTAGATTTTGTAATTCAATTCAATTTTTATAAAACCGTCTCTTATATACTGCCCATATACAACAGAAAATGCTTCCGTGACTATTTTGATTATTAGTTTTGTAGAATGAGCATTGCGTGAATAGATATTATTGATAGTAGATGGCTGATATTAATAGTTGTCACTCTAATGATTGCTGGATTTATTATTGCTTTTGAAATCATGTCGTTACTAAATCTCTCAGTTAGTGGAGGTTCGACACATTTTCCTATTTAATAAAATCTATGTAATCCGTCGCGAAAGGTCAAAAGCTGGTAAATGGAAAATAAGGATATTATTTGATGTAATGATTAGCATTACAGACCATTTAATCTCACTCGTGCGCTTTTAGAATCCATCTACTGACATAATGAACATACAAAAAGCTTCCCACATGCAGCGAATATTTTTTCTCTACCATTGAAACATTTGTTCCCAACCGCGACTCCATCCACGCTGCGAAAAGATGACTCAGTGAAACCTCATTGGTGTGTAACTAGCACAAAAACCATTATAGTGGACGCTTGAAGATCAGTTAAATATTTCGAATAACAAATTCTTTAACATCTGTATTAACAGATAATCCGTCACAACCAATCGCAATCAACTTTGTTATATGCATATTATTAATAACACATGAAAAAAAAAAAAAAAAAAAAATGTACGTCGTGTTTTTAAATTGTCTGGCACTCTCCGAGAATTTACATATATGTGGCCCATATATTCGGAAACAAGTTCTTTTTTCAAGCTCAAGTCTGCTTCCATTATGATTTTTCTTCTGTTGTCTTTTAGAGATGTAGTCTTGTCTTTACACTCATCAAAGTTTAAAAAAAACGGCCATGATCATAAACTTTTACAAATGACTAAAGGGAATGACTAAAACGATAGAGTGATCTTTTGTTTGTTTTGTCATGCCGAATTTTTTTCTGTCAATAGCATTCGATTGATAGTTTTGTGAGATAATGCCCATATCTTGAAGTGCATCTGAGCAGATGGCAGCGCCTGCTTGATCGGAAATGCCCAAACTGTCCAATATTCTGACTGATTCCAATTTTTGTCTCTACAGGTGGTGTGACACCTAGCTCGTCAGCTTTTTGGCTTTTCAATGATAGCTGATGACGCAGAAAAGTGAGTTTGCTCGAACTACGTCGGTTCAGTTTCCACCCAATATTCATATTCATACTCAAATCTATTGAACTGAAAAAAAATAGGCAGTGTTTTCGGAAATGGTCCACAAGACTATAATAGCTTTCAATATCTTATTTTGTTTTATCAGAACTAAGAAGAGCGCAATATTTGTCGTGAGACAATTTTTCTTAAAATACTGCAGCGGTAAATTATTGAGATTGAATTTCATTAACAGATCACTTCTAACTTATTAGCAACTCCTTCTCATTGGCAAGATATAAATAGATGTAGACCGATTCCTTGCCTTGGTTATTTTTTAAATACTAATGCATAAATTTTATAACGTTTTTGTAATAGGAAGCATATTTACTGGCATATCAAAGCCAGTAAATATGCTATGCCAAATAAGGGGAAATTCATATATATATATTATTTTTATTTTCAAGCCGTGGTACAAAATATTTAAAGTACACGAAGCTACACAATACACAAGCAGACAAATCCTTCACTGAAAAAACTGGAACTATCAGTTTTTCGAAACTTTAAACCACTTGCAGCAGTATTAAATTTCGAAATTAGTTTTTTTTTACTTAATCTCACTGCTATATAGTATCTCTTACGCAAAGGTAGGTTTTGATTGATATTAAAATTATTATTTTGCGTCAAAAAAATTCTAACCAAAATTAGATCTTTTTCCATTTTTTCCAAATTTCATCGAATTTTCCATATTTTTGTGGCAGTATTAAATTTTGAATTTATTATTTATCATTATTTTGTACTTAACCTTCATACGATGAAACATGTTTTCCTCATTCATGGATTTTAAAAATTATTAAAACAATTACTTTTTGACAAAAATCATCTAACCAAAATTTAGTCTTTTTTCATTTTTTTCGAAAATTCAACCCTTTTGTGGCAGTATTAAATTTTAAAATTTATTTATTTTATTATTTTTCCCTTAATCTCCATACAATAGAACATCTTTTCCGCATAGGTAGGTTTTGATGAATGGTAATTTTTTTTTCGCCATAGACAATCGATCCACCCTATTATATAATTGGTTAAATGGTGTCTAGGAGTCGTTATTCAGATTAATTACGAAACTTTAATCTTTCCTGATTAAAATACATGAATGAAAATATATATATAGATGTATGATATCAATATATCATATATCATTGAATATGACGATGTTAGGTAACAAATTGATAAACTTATCTTTTCCTCTATTAAAAAAAAAAAAAAAAAAAAAAAAAAAAAAAAAATCCTTTCTTTTAAAATAACTAAAAAAATCATGATCACAACAGGATCTACATTACAGTTGAAGTTATAAATATATCGCCCCTTTTCTCATTTTAGTAATACTTAAACCAATCCCTTAATGTAACGGTCACCGAAATCCCAGCACATGTATTTCACTTTGTCCATACCTTATATGGTCATAGAAAACCGAATGTGGTTTTCTTATACCAGCTGCTCTACAATAAAAATGCTGCATAAGATGTTTTGCGCGTCGTACATATATTTCCTTCTCATGCTACCGTTCCTTATTTGGTATACATTCGCAAATGTTAGACCGCTTCATGAGCCCCAAAGCCTATCCCACAAAATTCCTTTGCTTTTTCAAATTCCAATATCAAGGTTTAAACTCTTTTTTTTTTTGCCAATTAGCGATTATCTTGTTAATATGCTAAGTACAAAAATCTCTCTCTCAGAAGAAAAATATTGCACGTATATTTTGGCCAAATATCATATACATGCCAAACATTGTAACCTTTGGCGATATCTGACAACTGATGTTATCTTGGTTCTGACTAAAAGAACGGCCACTTTCACTTTTTCCCTTGCCCCGGCTCTGCTGTAACCACCAGTAATTTACGCTGAGCGTCCTACTTTCTCGAAAGGGTGAAAATAAAACTTTACTTTAAAGAACCTGGCTGCATACTTCTCTTTTTATCGATCTACTTTTCACGGCATTGATGATAACTTGTAATAGTCAAATATTAAATCTGCAAGATACCGTAATTACCCAAGATTTCCATTACAAACTTTGGTGCTATAAGACCGTACTTAGCCCGACTAGAGGAGTATGGGCGCTCATAAAATCCGGAGAAATCGCTGATGTCTATAGCAGTTTCGCATCTTCTCTGCATGGCATGCGGTGTTTTCGAACAACTCAAGATTTATTGCTCCGTCTGTGCATCACACGATTCGAGACGTATTCCTTCTTCTATGGGTCGCATGGTGTTGGATGCGGCAAAAGAGGCTCGTCCCTCCCAGTATGACAGTTACTCAAGCCTTAGCCAGCTGGAAAAGTGATGTCAAAATCAAAAGTTTTTTTTCTTCGACCCTGATTGATCGACCTGCGTGGCTCCGTCCGTTGTCAACATTCATCATCGCGTTCGTATCTCGACGTGCTGCGGTCAACTCAGTGTCTTCGGCAGTTTTTTTTTCTTTTCAATTTCGGCTGCAGTGCTCGTCATAATTGTTTGTGAATTCATCATGTGTGATATGTGCTTCGGTCATCTCCGTGCTTTCAGTGGCGTCTGTCAGCTGAAATGCGTGTCATAAGTGTGTGTGAAGAAAGATACCCAAAAAAATGTGATATCAACGAAAGTTTTGTTTTCTTTTCTCATCAGAATTTTCAACATACACAAAAAAAATAATAAATCCAAAAAAATTAGTAGCGATTAATGTGGCAATTAGTCGAGCACAAAAAAAGAATTAGTGAAATATATGCAATGAGGTGTTTGTGATAAATAAGTCATCAATCTCACATACAGAATTTTTCATTGAGAAATACGCAAAATATTAAAAAAAAGTGTGTGCCAATTATCTTTATTCCTTGAGTGCTTTCCGAAATGATTATCAATGGTACACACATAAGTTTTGAACGTGAAATATGCTTGTGATCCCTGTTGACAGGGATGCTAAAACAATATACACACACAAAAAATTTTTTTTTGAATTTGTGCTCAAGCGAAATTTTATTACATCAATAATGCCACAACACTTAGATTTATGTTTTGCTATTATTATTGTTATTGTTTTATTTGGATACATGATTATTTAAATAACATTTTTTTGTTCAGAGCATTTCAAAAAAAAAAATAGTAATAATGCTTTTTAATACTTATTTGATTAAACTTTATCTTACGGTATTAAAACATCTCAATTATAATCCTGTATCCAAGCATTAATAAGATACCCTTTATATTTTTATTATGCATACATACATTTTCTTACTCTTTAATCTAAAAAAAAAGGTGATTTTTTTCATAAAATTTTTTTTGATACAAAGTAAGTAATTTTCAATGTGATATTTTGTTCAGAGTCATGAGAGAACAAATAGAGGTTTTCAGTAATAGATAAAAAAAATATAAGAGTAAGACATTTCTAATACTATCTCATTTACGAGCTAGATATTTTTAACTAAGTGCTTTAACAATTTTTATTATGGTATCTATTTTTATTATTTAAGTGATATTTTGTGTTTTTATTATTATTTTATTTGACTTTAAATGATTGTGAGTACCTTTGAAATCTTTAGAATTTAGTCAAAGGAATACGTGTGCAATTAAATAGTAGCCCTACACCTACCAATTAACATTTACAAATAGTTTTAAACCTTTTTTTTAGTATTTGTTGCATTAGATCAGCTACATATTTAACTGATATGGCTAATTCTAAGATTACTTTCAAAACCATCACTTTTGATGGCGATGCTAATTTGGTTGACTTTTTCTTCAACCAAATCAAAACATTAGCCAAAGCACACGGATGGAAGGATCAGGACACCATCCAGTTTCTAGGTAGTAAGTTATCCGGACCTGCGCTTACTTTCTTTACTCAGAACCCATCTATTTATAAAGCTGACAAATTAAAATTTGTAGAAAAAGAATTCAAAAAATTCTTTGCCCCCCCTAGTAAAACAACAGCGCTCGTGGAATTTAACAATTTAATAATGCTGCCTCAAGAAACGATTAGAAACCTTGCACACAGAATAAATATTCTAACTACTCGAGTACATGATAACATAAAAGATAAAGAAGCCTTAGACAATATTAAATACACAAAACTAATCTCGTGCATTCCACCCCCACTGAGAATTAAATTGCAAGAGGAAAACATTCTCGATTATGACACTGCTGTTGACAGGGCACAAATGTTGCAGGATATAATGCAAAATGAGAATGTGCTACAAACATGTAACACAACAAATCCTGTAGCAGACTCTATTGCTAATCAGTTAAAAATTTTAACTGAAAGAGTCAATGCATTAACATTAACAAGCATTCCAAATGAACAAAACATAGACGCAATTCACAGTATAACCCCACAAAATTCAAAACAGCGTGAACAGTATGCGAACAAGGACTTTAAAAGGAAGCATACGGTTTCACCTAAACATAACACACGTAAAAATAAATCTACATCACCACCCGCTTGCCAGCTATGTGCGAAGCGTGGCCACACAGCAAAACATTGTTTTAAATGGCGTAGAGCAAATTCAAATAGAAATAAACATAGTTATAAATACGACAATAACTATAGAAGAAATGATAACAGAAATGGTAATTTAAACTACTAATGAGATGTACTTCAGCTGATGGCTTTACATCTCAAAAGAAGTCTAACACATCAGCAACTTCAGACGAATTTCCATGGACTCATGACCCAACACTGCCTACACTCTGTCCAGACAGAAGGGTTAAATCCGTTGCTTCGCAAACAAAATGTGAAGTTAAATGGTCCAAAAATTCTGCATCACAAACAGTCGAAAACAATAATGAAGTAGCTTCACAAACTGTTAACATATGTGATGACAAAGTTGCAGTTATTTGCAATGTAAATAATTCATCCCCAACACTCCCCCTCATAAAGGCCTCCATTGCAAGACATAAAACTAACTTTTTGCTCGATACTGGTTCATCCATTTCAATTATATCACAAGATTTGTTTAAAAAAATTAAAGACAAACTAAAATATAAAAGACTAGGAACAGGCGTCACTATTAAAACAGTTAATTCAGATGTTCAGTTCACTGCATGCATTAAAACTTCTATTCGCATACACCAAAAGTCATTCTCGCATAATTTCTACATTGTTGACATATCGAATTCCGCTAACTTCCAAGGAATTTTAGGCTTTGATTTTATTCACAAAAACAGAATTGTGATAGATATTCATAAGAATAAAATGTCAACAAATGAATTTAGCATACCATTACTTGATTCTGCCTTATGTGAGAATGAAACACATCATCTTGAAACACATGAAATACATCAATCGGAAAAATTCCCAAAAGAAATTCGATTGGAGAATAAACTTAAACTAGAACCACAGGAAAAGAGGTGGATCTCCATAAAAACTGATTCAATTGACCCAAGAAAATATTACTATTTTCAATGTGAAACAAAAAAGAATATAATTTCTTACGATAGTATTGTAGGTGGTCAAAGTTATGAATCAGACATGGAAGGAACTCAAAACACAACTAGATCCCCACAAAAATTCCAGTTTTATGTTTTTATACAAAATTCATCTACTAAACCTGTACACATAAACAAAAATGCACGAATAGGAACTTTATTTGAAACAATGGACATTATGGACCCGTCACAAAACACAAATTTTCATCAAATTATGAATTCATGTGAAAATGTTTCGAATTTTAATCTTAAATCTCAGGATAACTTAAAGGATTACATTTGTAATTATATTCAGGCATCAAATGAAACATTAAATCAACGTAAAGAAGAACTAAAAATTAGTGACTTTAATTTAAATCATTTACAGGAAGAGAATGCAAAAAGGTTAGGAAAATTATTGCTTGATAATTATGCGTCATTTTCCAAATCCATAAAAACACTAGGCCACACAGACAAGGTAGTCCCAAATTTAAAGTTTATAAATGACTATCCCATAAAAACATTACCATTTCCCCTCCCACAATCATTACATAACGAAATGAAAGAGCAAATTCATCAACTTCTTGAAGCAGATATTATAGAACGAAATTGTTCTGAGTGGGCATGTCCCATTTTGCTTGTAAAAAAGAAGACTGATCAGTCTGGAAAACAGAAATACAGACTCGCTCTAGACTTACGTATGTTAAATTCCGTGTTACAAGGCTCATCATACCCCCTACCAAAAATACAAACCATAATTTCAAATTTATCCGCATACAAATTTTTCACTTCACTAGACTTCAAAATGGCGTATCATCAAATAGACCTTCCGGAACAATTTCAAGACCCACTAACCTTTACATGTATCTATGGGACTTTTAAATATAAACGCCTAGTATTTGGTCTAAAGTCATCAAGTGGATTCTTCCAACATTTAATGGATTCTTTAATTGATGAATTGCAAATTGATGGAGTATATTCATATCAAGATGATCTAATATTTGGGTCAAACTCATTTGAGGAAACTTGTTCAAAGTTAGATAAAATACTTAAAATCTTAACTAAGTATAATTTAACATTGACTCCAAACAAATGTACATTTCATACATCAGCAGTTGACTACTTAGGGTTCCATATTGAAAACCACTCTATTGCACCGATTCAGGCAAACATTGTTAAAATTAACTCGTTTCCCACACCAAAAACTAAGAGACAATTAAAAAAATTTATTGGTTTAGTAACATTTTATAAATCATTGGTGCCATCATTTTCGGAAATTATTCAACCTCTCATTGATTTGACTACTCCTAAAGCTACATTTAAATGGACACAAAAACACCAAGAATTATTCAAAAAAATGCAACAAGTGTTCTTTAGTTCACCTATGGTTCGCTTACCAGATTGGTCAAAAACCTTTTACGTTAACACTGACGCATCTAAGGTAGCGATAGCTGGTGCATTATTACAGGAACATGAAGGACAATTACTTCCTATTGCATATTTTTCTAAATCTCTTAAACATGCAGAAAAACGTTACCCAGCTTTAAAACTTGAATTAATGGCCATTTATAAATCAGTAATCGCATTTAAGTACTATTTATACAACAGGAAATTTGTAATTTTGTCAGATAGTGCTCCCTTAAAAAAATACAAGAATACATGTAACCCTGCGGATTTAACTACACGTTGGCTAACTGAACTTTCTGAATACACCTTTTCCTTCGAACATGTACCGGGATCATCCAATGTACTTGCTGATTATCTATCAAGGTGTACATTTGAAAACAATACCCAAGATCTTAAATCAAATCCTGAACTCCTTAATGACCCTCATGCTTTACCAATTGTAGATAATGATATTTCGGACAATATCGAAGAATCCAATAAAAACAAACCCAACTCAGTAAATTATTTAATTTCAGGCAGAGATGCAAACAAGGATCCATTACTTGAAATATCAAACGACACATTTGTCAGTGAGCAAAGAAAGGACCCAAATTTGGCCGAAGTTTACAATGAGATTTTAAGAAATGGATCATCAAAAAAATTTCCGATGTACTTCATACATCCTGACAGTAAGGTGCTCATGACAAAAAAAGAAAACGTATATAATAACACATTTTCGTACCATATTATTGTACCAGACTCACTTAAGGCTAAAGTTTTAACAATTTGTCATCTGTCACACTTTGGGTTAACTAAAACATATGCATTTGTAATAGCTAGATATTTTTGGAAAGGAATGTATACCGACACGTTAAATTTTGTAGCATCTTGTACTAAGTGTATTCAAACAAAACATCACATAACACCACCTGCTCCACTTCAGCCCACTTACACACCAACCCACCCAGGACATACCATTGGGATTGACTTACTAGGACCATTTAAAAACGGACAATCAGTTTTAACGGTAACAGATCATTTTTCACGGCACCTCGAACTATTTGCTTTGCATACAACAACAACTGACAAAATTGCTAAATGTTTATTTGATTACATAACTACCTTTGGCAGACCTGCCACTATTCTCAGCGATTTAGGTAAGCAACTGACTTCTGACATGTACAACAGATTCAACGATACATTGGGCATAAAAATACTCCATTCCTCAGTAGGTCACCCCCAAAGTAATGCAATTTCAGAGAGAGTAAATAAATCAATAAAATATTCAATTACCACTTTACTTGAAGAAGGCCATTCTTTTGAAAATGCACTACGTATACATAAATCACTATACAATGGTTCCACACATTCTTCCACTAAATATTCCCCCAACTTATTACACTTTGGAAGAGAACTATCTTTATTATTTGATACTTTTGATCAAACTATTAATCAGCCAATCCTTGATAAGGGCATAGAAACTTACCAGTTGCTAAATGATTTGAATTCAATTTACAAAAAAGCATACACTAACATCAAAAATTCACAAGAAAAGAGAAATCAACACTTCCAGAAACGAGCGAAACTAAGAGTAATCTTAGAAAAGGATATAGTGTACCTCAAATCCGTTGATAAGTTTAAACCAAAATACACCGGACCTTTTATTGTGGTACATAAATATTCGCCAGTTTCTGTTTCCATTAAGCGTTTACACTCACCCGATGAATCGGCATTCAGAGTACACATTGACAGGCTAATTATAGCCCCCCCTAGAAATGATCAATTATTTGTGCGTCATGAGGAAAATATAAGTCACCCAGGAAACAGTTCCATAAAATACAACCTAAGATCTCGTTTTTAACACAGCCCATCACAATATTAGGTTAACATAGATTTACAGTAAATGCAGTACATCACACTGATACACATGTTGTGTTGGAGTTTCCTTTGAGGGAGTTCATGGCTGGTCCACGTTCTCCATCACAGGGGGCTTCCACATAACAGTTGTCTCTTATTTGCTGGGTTGTCGCCAAGATTTTTACTTTTCCCTTTCAGTAGTTTTATTGTTCATACATAATAATAATAATAATAGTAATAATAAAAATAACATATCACATTGCACATACATTACATTTTAGTCATATCAAACATAATCATGATGCACAATAAATCTCTAACCGATTATGACAAAGCTGTTTCTCACTACTCTAGGATTGACATTCCCTTTCAGATATATATATATACCATATGTATCAGCGTTTTATTTATTTTATTTTTAATTATGCCCCTTCGAAGTGAAGGCCCGTTCAAAAGTCGCCCAAAGGACCTGTAACTTCATTGTGGTGAGAAACGAAATTTCGGATTGGTGCAGTTCACACCAATTTTACCTAAACTCCCTGTTTTTCTATGTAATGCGACGTGCGCTCCTCTGAGAAAGCAAAAGATTTCGGGAGGAGCAGAGGGTCCATGTAATGTGGGCTCTCGCCAATATTCCCACTTCCCATAGGGCTAGGCCATAAGCCGATGCCATCACCTTGTCATTTGACAAGATTTAGGGCAGCACCTTTTTTTATGGATCGCGTGTCGCTTTCCTTTTTTTTGCTTGTCCTGTGTGGATACACGAATTTTTGTTTTTTTTTCTTATTTTTTTTAAACATACTCATTTGTCACAAAATACACTTCATCCATAACATTTCATTATTTTTCATATTATTATGATACACTTACATGGTTGCAACCTCCATTTCATATTTTTAACCTCCATTTCATATTTTAACCTCCATTTCATATTTTTAACCTCCATTTCATATTTTAACCTCCATTTCGTATTTTAACCTCCATTTCATATTTTTAACCTCCATTTCATATTTTTAACCTACATTTCATATTTTTACTATCTATTTCGTATTCTTTTAGTATAGATTTTCATATTTGTACCACATAATTCATACTTTTATTATATACTTCATATTCTTCATATTTTATTCAAGATTTCATTTTATCCATAACCTATGTTTTTATATTATTCGTGACCTATAGCTAACATTCTTCATAAACATATATATTATAAACAATTGATGGTACGAACTTCATGACTATTTTACATATTAAACATCTTCCTTGCATTTGGCGCCTTATCTTTGATTAAAAAAAAAGATAACCTGTATAAAGGAACAATATATGGTATACCTAGAAAAAAAAAAACAGGAAGAATGTCTTGTTGTGTGCAAAGTGCTAGAAATAAGCACAAATAGGCCTGAACTCTAAGCAATAAAAGGCCAATGTGTTCCGGAACGACAACAACATCAAAATAAATGAACATTTAAAAAAAAAAGAAAGAGAGACTCTGAGAATGTATAATCATATGTCGACATAATGTATAACTGCATAAATTCAAATATATATGTAATCAATTCATTATATTTAACCAGCATAATCCTACACTTTTGTATGTAATTCTGAGAGAGACATTTTCGTACCGGGTCCAAAATTTTTTCAAACCCAAACCAGAGGGGGAGATATATGATATCAATATATCATATATCATTGAATATGACGATGTTAGGTAACAAATTGATAAACTTATCTTTTCCTCTATTTAAAAAAAAAAAAAAAAAAAAAAAAAAAAAAAAAAAGAAAGAAAAAAAAATCCTTTCTTTTAAAATAACTAAAAAAATCATGATCACAACAGGATCTACATTACAGTTGAAGTTATAAATATATCGCCCCTTTTCTCATTTTAGTAATACTTAAACCAATCCCTTAATGTAACGGTCACCGAAATCCCAGCACATGTATTTCACTTTGTCCATACCTTATATGGTCATAGAAAACCGAATGTGGTTTTCTTATACCAGCTGCTCTACAATAAAAATGCTGCATAAGATGTTTTGCGCGTCGTACATATATTTCCTTCTCATGCTACCGTTCCTTATTTGGTATACATTCGCAAATGTTAGACCGCTTCATGAGCCCCAAAGCCTATCCCACAAAATTCCTTTGCTTTTTCAAATTCCAATATCAAGGTTTAAACTCTTTTTTTTTTTTGCCAATTAGCGATTATCTTGTTAATATGCTAAGTACAAAAATCTCTCTCTCAGAAGAAAAATATTGCACGTATATTTTGGCCAAATATCATATACATGCCAAACATTGTAACCTTTGGCGATATCTGACAACTGATGTTATCTTGGTTCTGACTAAAAGAACGGCCACTTTCACTTTTTCCCTTGCCCCGGCTCTGCTGTAACCACCAGTAATTTACGCTGAGCGTCCTACTTTCTCGAAAGGGTGAAAATAAAACTTTACTTTAAAGAACCTGGCTGCATACTTCTCTTTTTATCGATCTACTTTTCACGGCATTGATGATAACTTGTAATAGTCAAATATTAAATCTGCAAGATACCGTAATTACCCAAGATTTCCATTACAAGATGGATGATTTACATATAAATAAAATATAAACATTTTAACACAAGCCGTCTCCCTATTATATTAGCTGGGCAAGACCCGCGTGGCCGTTTTTTCGCATCGAGATGTACGAGCAGTCCTTTAAACCATATGTCTACAGCCAACTCCATATTGCATATGTCTTAATTCTCATAGAAAACCACTTAGTTCATCAAAAGTTCTCTTGTTCGTGGATTGGGATCTTCCAGAGCATCATTAGAAAATGTGCACACGTTTGCAGAGCAGAGTTCAACCTTTGTTGCTAGGTATCTCTGTCGCGAGGACCCACACATATTTTTAACTACTTTTTTTTTTTTTTTTTATAAGCATTCAATATTTATCTTGAAAATCACCTCTAATTTTTTGAACTGCAATTTATATTTTTTCCTAAAAATTTCCTTTCTTGGGCTCAACAAATTCAACAATGAAAAATTCATGGCTCTTTGCATTTGGTACAATGTCATTTGCATTCTTTTTTTATTGTATTGAGTTGCAAATCAGCGATAAATCGCCAATAAAACAACATTTTCATTATTTTTTGAGGGCGCTATATTGAAGCTCCAATAATTTTATGGATCCACTGGATTTTTTTTAAATAAATATATGCATGCTCATTTAAAGTGCATTCTGCATTTTTTTTTTTAGATTTTTTTGTGTATACGCGTATGTAAACTTTCTTCGTCAATTAGACTGTGCTAACCACAAAGGTTGTTGGAATCTGGAGAATAGCAAGTATAGTAGGTTTCGTCGAAAACTAGTCCTTCTGGGCATGAAAAGTGGAATTTTACAAATTGTCCGTCACGAGACGGTTCCAAGCATCTGTAAAATCTAGTACAGTCGTTCGGATTTCTGAAATATCCTTCTTCTGTACAGTCTGTTTGGATGCTCGAAGAATCAGATGTGCCGTCATTTTCTCCGTTAGCTAGACAAATAGTAAAGAATGATATTTAACAAACATTACACTTTTCTAAATAGAACAAGTATAAAACGAAAAATAGACTTTTAAAAATACTTCTTTATAAGCATTCAATGATCATATTGAAACTGACGTCTGTTTTTTTAACTCATAATTTTTTCAAAAAATTCCCATTATAATATATCTGTTTATTGGGCATACTGAACTCGATATTGAGAAATTCAAGGCTTTGGTAGAAAACCCAGGGGTATGAATTTATAAAAAACTGTATAATTTCTGCTCTGCTTTTTTCTAACACTTTCTAACGAAGTTGAAAATTGATAATGATTTCGGTTTGTCTTTCCATCTGCCCGCACTCAAACTCTCGTAAATATATTCAGATTGCCCTGTAATTTCTGGAAGTTACTGACATTTACTTTAGAACAAAGCCTATTTCAAATGACGTTTCTAGCACGACTAGTTTATTTAAAAGTACAGTCAAAAGTTTACTCTTGCATTATAGCTTATGTGAAAAAATCGCTTCAAATGAATTTTAAAGATGTTACACCCTGTCAAACATATAAAAATTTATATACATTTACGAAGTGTAGTAAAATATACATTCTGTAAAAAATGCTATGAAAAAAATAGCTATTGGTAATTTACAGGGCCAAACAAAACAATCCCATTACTTAATGGTAAAAGGGGAATTGTGTGCGACACATTTTAATTATATTAAACTATTTTACGAATAATAAAATTTATGTACGTCACTGAGGCTTAATGCAAGTTATAGGATTTAGTCAGGCATAATAGGAAGTGCATAGCATTTACACAAACAGACAAAATATTTCCAATAGTGTATTTTTTTTTGAAGTACTGTATATGTATCCGACGATTTCTGATGGATGGATAAAATGCATTTTAATTATGATTTGTGTTTTTAAATTTCACTAAATATAGGCATATTAAATGGTGTGTCTAAATACTATAGTTGATTAACAGGTCTACACAAAAGAGCTCACAAACGTCACTGAATATGAGCGTAAAGTACTAAAAGGAGCTTTAAAAATAAGTTATACATTTTACGCTAACTTGCATTCAGTTTACTGAGAAATGTTTGTAGAATATAGGTAAAATGATAAACTAGACCACGCAAAGAATTAGATACATGGACACCTATGTATAATAATTTACGAGAATGTGATTTCAGTAGTTTTTAGAGTGTTTTAGTTAAAAAAAAATTTTAGTTAATAGTGACCTGTAATAAAGATATTGGAAAAACTACATGACCGAACAAAATTAAAGTATGTTTCCATCTATTATCATGAATTTCCGAAAGAGGAATTTCAACCTACTAGGCATTTTCTTGCTAAATTAAATTTCCCCATTATATGGTATATATATATCATATATGTATCAACCGAAAGATCAAATATATAGATGTTCAAAATACATATTTTTACAGACATATTTTTAGAATAATATTTTTCTGTAGGCAGTAACCTTATTTCTCTAAATAATGAATTTTGTTAAAGATTTCAGGAAGTGTTGGAAAGTGTTGCAGAATCTATAATTAATGCATAATTTTTCTTTCTTGTTTAAGGTAAGGCAACGGGCGAAAAGATTAAACATTATTTTGATTACATCTTCAGTAGAGAGTTGCTGTAATACAAATATCTGTATTTGAAGCTATTTGTAACTTCAAGGAAATACTCTAAAGAAACTAAAATCGGTGCACTTGCATTTCAAGAAATGGAATGAAAAATGAAGCAATAAAAATATGGCAACAACTAAAAAAAGGTTGCAATAACCACAAATAGATTGTGCGACAGGTCCTGTCGTTGTAAACGACATTGTAATCATCGGCAAAATCAAGAAGCGCTATTTATGTTGCTCATTTTTCTCATAATATAGAATTGTTTTGAAATGAAAGCGCAATCTGGGAAATCGAGAGGCATCTCGTACAACGTTACTGCTAAAAAGGACCGCTATTTGATTTTGCTGATATTTACAATGAAGTTTTTACCGACAGGACCCATAGCTCCATCTTTGGAGAGTTATTTCTACTATTTTTACTTATTCATCATACGTAGTTTAGGATAAATTTCGCAACGTTTTGAAAATTGGAAAAAAAAAAAAAAAAAAAAATCCATGCATTTACACGTTTTAGACCCTGGAGATCTGAAATACATATTTTTAGAAAAAAAAAAAAAATTGCTGCCCGTCTCTCTGTGTATGTGTGTGTCTGTTTGTAAACGCTTTATCTCTCGAATAAATTGAGGTAAAAACTTGAAATTCGGTGTGTACTAAGTATGTAATAATGGAAAGAAGCCTATTAAATATCAGCAACCTCGATTATTCCGAACTATATTTTTCGGATTCTCGAAATATTCGTTCTGATGAAAGGTACATAAAAATTTTCGAATTATTTTATTTTAAGAAGTGGCTGTAAAAAGTAATAAAAATTATAATTTTTTCATAAAGAATGAAATAGATCGGATAATTAGTTGTCGAGATATTTATTATCCTATTTTCCACGCTCTTTGATTTCCCACGACCCTATACTTCATTCAAATTTCAATTCAAATATATATTGTAATTGGAAATGAGACACTTCTCCCGAGTCAGTAACTGTTAGTTAATGGGTTTATCATTTGTGGAGTTATAAAGATGTTTCTTTTACTAATAGATAATTTCGTTGAACTGTCAAACTGTAAGATTAAATGTCAACTATGGCTTATCTTGAATATCATATGCACTTGACATTAAATACGTTACATGTGTTTGTATATCATAACTGACTTTTAATTTGACATTTAATTTGTATTTGTATTAATCTTTTACTAATTTATTTATTCTTTCGTTCTTAAAAAAAAGCCTTTTTATATGATTTACGAGTAGTTTGGCGATTTATATAATTTGTCGAAGTGGTTCGATGGGATAATCAAGTAGTATCCGCAATTCCGTAATAGAGCATTACTATGTATTAAAAATGTTTAAATATACGTTTAAACTTTATTTTGGAATTGCAATGCATTTTTTAAATAGTTTACGCGCGTTTTGTTTTCATAATTTATAGTATGTATATACATGATTTGACCCCTCCCCCTCCCAACGATTACTTTTAATTGCTCCATTGTTTTTACTCCTTCTTGAATAGCAAGTTCACCTATTTTTGTTTCATTCCGGTTATTGTTTAAGTTAGAGACAGCTTCAAATATATTCACTTATATTAAAACCATCCGGTAATTCTAAACTGATATTTCTAAATGTATGTCGTAAATTAATTAATATTAAACTAGCAATAGATAATTTATTTTATTATACTTTTCATTTTTAACACTTTCTAACAATATATTTGTTATAAAAGCGTATTAGAAAAGGAGGGTAGACTTCAAGAGAATTTAAAAATATTTCGTGATACTCATGCATATTTTTAGAAAATTACACTGTTAAAAATTTTGTCCTAGTTTGAACTAAATTTTGGTGATCAATAGCTGCCACTTTAAGATGCGAAATCTTGAACCAATATTTGGAGCTCCTATTGAAGCATAGTTCCAATAGTTGGAACGACGTTGGAATAGTAAGCTCCAAATGTTGGTGCGAGATTTCACTCTCTTATGGTGACAGCTACTGAGCACCAAAATTTGGTTCAAACAAGAGCAAAATTTTTAACAGTGTAGTATTTTAAAATCAGCATTGAGATATGCATGCTAGATGCTAGTATAAATAATTAAAAATTTGTTTATTTACTATGTTACATAGTATAAAATAATGCAATTTTATATGAGAGTAATGTATTTTTATATGAAAAATGAACACTTTGTAGGCAATTTTTTACTCTCTTTATATAAATGGCATAATTAATAATAATAATAATAATAAATCCATCCAAAAATGTAAAATCCATCAATCACCTGTAAATGTCTCCTGAACCTGAAGTTTATTATTAAAAAATAACCTATTTTTCCAAAAATAATGTTTTAAATATTAAATTTTCCAATTTAGATTTCATATAATTATACTTTGAGTTTTTTTTTTATTTTTTTTTACACAGTTAATATAGTTTAATTTTGAACACCTGTTTTGTTTATGCTGGTTTCTTCTTTTTCTTTCAGTTTTTTCCCTTTCTTCCAATTTCTTCCGTTTTTTTCAGTTTCCTCCACTGTCGTGAAAGAACCCCACCCCTGAATTTAATATTTATAAAACTACTTATAATACGAGCTCATCTCATTTGTGCGGTTTGGTGAACAATTTCTGACTCTCTTTTAAAATAAATTAGTGCTCTCGATTGTACGTTTATACGAGTATACGTATTATACGAAATACGGATTTGCTATACGTATAATACGGCATCGGCGGTTATACGTATTACGCAAAACAGCATATACGGTACATCATATATACGGATCTTATGCAAGCATTTACACGTATAAACGTTTAAACGTTTTTCGTTCAAAGTATGAAATTTGATGTTTCAATGTTTTTCTGCGGATTAGAGACATTGAGAAATATCCGGTAGAGTATCCGCATCACGATTCTTTGTTCAAAGAACTACGATGTGGTTACTTAACTACTACTTGTTTTACAGTTACTTAAAAAAATCTGAATACGTTCCTCAGTTTAGATTTTGGTTTTTTCCCAAAACACTAAGTTATTTATTATAAAATGCCTTACATTATTTGTGGTAGGATCAAACTAATCTTTGGAAGATCTGTGGTGCAGTACTTAGTTTTTTTTATATTTTCTTGTATCTTTACAAAAGAAAGTATTGGATTCGGGAAAACTTTCGAAGGGTTTACACGTTTTAAGGATAAGAGAGTCCGAAAAATATGTTTTTACAAAACATCTGCCTGTGAGTTTGTGAGTCTGTGACTTTGTCTGTCTGAATGTGATATGAATTTTGTGGGCGCTCTATCTCAAAACCAAATACACAGAATTTAGAAACATATATGGGGGAAACTGGGGCACATGTGAAAATGGAGCATATGAGAACATTGCCATTTTCACTAGTTAATATATGTTTTTTTTTTCAAGAAATTTCCAAAGATGGCAACACCTATAGACATATGGAAAAAATATTGAAGTTCTTCGACATTTTGTTTGCCCCCTGGAGCCAAAATACTGCTTGCTGAACTCAAAAGTAAAATCTCCAACTTCCTAAGAGAATAATTTTATTTATTTATTCATTTTTTTTAACTTTAATGTTTTAACATATACTATGGATACCAATAAATATTTATTATATTTTTTCTTCTAAAATGGAGTAATGTTAGTGATTTGTTATTTTAATTCTTGTTGGAGTGTGGGGCACTTATGAAGAATCTAGTTGGGGCAGATCTGAACACTAAATCGTAATACTAATAATATATATTCTACATAAAAATATAAGAATTTATATTATAAAAAACATTTTGCTTTTTAGACGTTGTATAATAACAGAAACATTTAAAATATATTAAAACATTTTTATTTACATGTTTCAACTCAAAAAATAATAGAGTCATCCTCAGAATGTAAATAAAAAAAAAAAAAAAAAAAAAAAAAAAAAATTACAAATACAATGAACGTGAAAATCGGAATAAAGAGTTATTGAAAATAAATAAAATAAATGTATCACGCGCTTTTTAATTTGATATTGCCCTTGGTCTAGTTAAATAATTACCGTGTAAATTGTCTAACCATTCATTCCATATATTTGGGATGCGAAATGACAGTGTATCGTTACAAATATGTGAACTATTTAAATAAATTTCAATTGACTCTCTTATGAATAATTTTAAATAAAAATTAGACCTATATATTAATTTACTCTCATTAAAAAGGATGTTGATGTTTTCTCTTTGATTTAACCTGAATAGAGCGGTTTTCTTCCTGTTAAATTTTATATCTGTTATATGTTCTTTACGTCTGATTTTAAATTTACGTTGGGTCATGCCTATATAAAAGTTTTTTATTCCTCCTTCTCTAATAAATGGAATCATATAAACTCCCGAAAAGTCGTCCATACTAATGGGATCAATTTTGGTATTTAAGAGCATTTTTAATTTGGGGGGAGGTTTCGCTATTAAACATAATTCAAAATTTTTTAAAAGATTTTTGATACATTCAAAAAAGCCCGGAAAATAATTTACTACAACCCTTTTCCTATTGATTTCATTAAACGTTTTAATTTTATTTTTCGAGTCATTCAGTTTCATACTATTAATGGTGCGTTTTATTAATCTGTTAATGAATTTAATTTGATATCCATTATTAATTGCGATACATTTAATTTTCTCTAACTCGTTATCTAAGTTTTTATCTGAAGAAACTTTAAAAGAACGATTAATTAGGAATCTAAAAGTTGACAATTTATAATATTATAAATAATAATATCTTACTTTGTCAGATCATAAATTTACTCAACATGAAGATAACACTTTAAAGCTTGGACCGAAATTTATGTTCAAAAGTCATCCTAATATTAAGGAAATCATCACTGAATGCGAAAACATCGTTCAAGTAGCTCCTACTAATCATAAAGAAGAAGTAAGAAATATACTTTTTAACGCAGCTAATAAATTTAATAAACATTCTAATGCTCATATAAATTCATCACAAATCAAAGAACATTAAACAAATTAAAACCATTAAGAGAATTAAATCATACGAAGATATTTCTGTAAGTGAGACAGATAAATCTAATCGCATAGCCATCCTTAATAAAAAAGAGTACATTGATAAAATGGGCATTTGTATCAAAGATATGAACTGTAAAACTGTAAGGCATAACCCATTAAAGAAAATTTCTGATAAAACCAAAGACATCATTGAAAAAGGAAAATGGCCATATTTCATGAAAATTAAACTGCGATTAAACGAATTAGCTGTCATACCAAGGTTAAAAGCCACATTGAAAGATCATAAACATAACTTTCCTCTTCGTCCAATCGTGACAAAATGGCCAAGGTCCTACCTACTTCTTAGAAAAAGCATACGTTCCATTACTAAAACAGCTATTACCTCCATCCGTCTTTACAATAGACTCCACTGCAGATTTCATTGAAAAAATCAAGAAGTTCAAAATATCTGAATATTGCATTTTAGCAAGCTTAGACATTATATCCCTTTATCCATCCATAGATACAATAGAAGTAACTAAATACATAGAAGAGTGCATTGATGGTACAGAAACTTTTGATCTAACCATGAAGAACACTTTAAAGAGTGGTTTAAACTTAATTATTTCAAGTAACTTTTTTGTATTTGACAATGTTATTTATGAACAATCACATGGTGCTCCAATGGGTTCCCCAATATCTGGGCTTCTTGCAGAATTTAAATTACGCCCCATCGAATCTAAAATTTTTAGTACATTTAAAGTTGTTCCTTTAGTATGGTTGCGCTACGTAGACGATATTTTTGTTGTTTGGCGGGGTAATATTAATGATTTCATGATTTTTGTACAGCAATTAAATGAATTAGACAAAAACATTCAATTTACTTTCGAACTAGAAAATGAAGGGAAGTTACCGTTTTTAGATGTTGAATTAACAAGAATAGGGTGTGAATTAATTCGTTCAGTTTACCGAAAGCCTATGGCAGATTTAAACATTATACCTTTTGACGCTTGCTCCCCTTTATCCTATAAATTGTCAACTTTTAGATTCCTAATTAATCGTGCTTTTAAAGTTTCTTCAGATAAAAACTTAGATAATGAGTTAGAGAAAATTAAATGTATCGCAATTAATAATGGATATCAAATTAAATTCATTAACAGATTAATAAAACGCACCATTAATAGTATGAAATTGAATGACTCGAAAAATAAAATTAAAACGTTTAATGAAATAAATAGGAAAAGGGTTGTAGTAAATTATTTTCCGGGCTTTTTTGAATGTATCAAAAATCTTTTAAAAAATTTTGAATTGTGTTTAATAGCGAAACCTCCCCCCAAATTAAAAATGCTCTTAAATACCAAAATTGATCCCATTAGTATGGACGACCTTTCGGGAGTTTATATGATTCCATTTATTAGAGAAGGAAGAATAAAAAACTTTTATATAGGCATGACCCAACGTAAATTTAAAATCAGACGTAAAGAACATATAACAGATATAAAATTTAACAGGAAGTAAACCTCTCTATCCAGGTTAAATCAAAGAGAAAACATCAACATACTTTTTAATGAGAGTAAATTAATATATAGGTCTAATTTTTATTTAAAATTATTCATAAGAGAGTCAATTGATATTTATTTAAATAGTTCACATATTTGTAACGATACACTGTCATTTCGCATCCCAAATATATGGAATGAATGGTTAGACAATTTACACGGTAATTATTTAACTAGACCAAGGGCAATATCAAATTAAAAAGCGCGTGATACATTTATTTTATTTATTTTCAATAACTCTTTATTCCGATTTTCACGTTCATTGTATTTGTAATTTTTTTTTTTTTTTTTTTTTTTTTTTTTTTTTGTATTTACATTCTGAGGATGACTCTATTATTTTTTGAATTGAAACATGTAAATAAAAATGTTTTAATATATTTTAAATGTTTTTGTTATTATACAACGTCTAAAAAGCAAAATGTTTTTTATAATATAAATTCTTATATTTTTATGTAGAATATATATTATTAGTATTACGATTTAGTTATTAGTGGACGTAAACAAGACTTATTTAGTGTTATTTTTCACATTCAGATCTGAACACGTCATTAAATTCTCCAATAATCATTCAGTGATTCTGTTCCTTTCAGTTAACTTCGTGAAAATAATGCCAGCTTAATTATCGATAATTTTATCGAAATAGAAGACATTTCTATCATATAAAGTTGATTTTGTATAGAAACTTCTACAAACGCATCTCTCAGCAAATACATAAAAAGCAACAAGCTTGTTTATGCTCAATTGTAATTTAAATAAATTTAATGATTTCTAAAATGCAATAAATGTTATATATTATTTTATTTAACGGTTTTCAATACCATTTTTTATACATCGTTAATGCAAAAAAATATTACGTTTAACAACTTAGCAAATTTTTCTGTTTCTTTCGTTGCAAATGTGTAGTATTAGTTTACTTCCATTTCTGAAACAGCTATGTTATTTGGTGCTTTGAAAATAGATATATATTTAAAAAAGTAAAATTTTTAAACTTATAACTACTGTAAAATCTCCATTATTGACCCTCCCTTTTCTTTTAAAAGCAAAATAAATTAAATTTGGAGGAAGCTTATAAACGGAAAACAATTTTTTATCTGTGATTTACAGGCAAATATAGGAGTAAGAATCTTTCTCCTTCCGGTAGACTTCCGATAAATATTATCCAAATGCTTCCTCCCTAAAATCTCCCTCAAACAAAAGCCCTAAGCAAAATTTAAATTCTTTAATTATTTTCCTAAGTTAAATTTTTTATTTTATTCCAACAAAATTTTATCATTTACTATCTAAGCCCCCCCCCCCCCCCCAAATCTACTTATTTTTATTTTATAATATTTTGCTTAAACATATCATTTAGAAACTAAACAAATATACATATATTTTTCTTTATGGTGAATTTGACAGATAGTACAACTAATGATTATGGTAACATATGGAAAAGATAATACAAAACATGTCAAAAAATAATTTTTCCTTGTGTTCACATGTTTCTCTTGTGTGTTTACAACTACACCTTCATTGGAACACATATGAAAATTTTTTTGAATTCATAAAACTCTTAAGAAAAGTAAGTAGAACTTTAAAGTGATTAAAAAATTACCTTCCGTAAAAAAAGCTCTGTTTACTATATTGAGTAGTTTTGCTTATAGAAATTAACCCACTTATGAGAAATAGGTATGTTTATGTGAATTGTTCACATGTGCCCCAGTCACCCCTATATATTCAGGTAGTCCCTGATAGAAATTGGTGCTGATTAGTTTTGTGTGTAAATCGTTCAACAGGTGCCACTACTATCCTGTCTTTTTTTTTTTTTTTTTTTTTTTTTTTTTTTTTTTTTTTTTTTTTTTTACGATTTCTACAATAGTTCTATCTTAAGAATTAATGCAAGGATTTTCATCAAGCTACAGGAAAAAGGATAAAGGAAAACTAAAGATAGGATAAGAAGATGGAAAGGAAAGGATAAAGGAATAAGAAGAGGATAAATAAAATATAATAATATAGAAGATTTATAAAGGAAAATAACAAGATGTTGGTCGGAATCCACATAGATATTTCACTGTTAGTGAAACGAGATTGGCCAATCATGAGCCTGATCTTTTGTGAACGTTTTTGCAAACTGTTTTAAAAAAATATATGCTTTTCATTCGTCGATCTCGTATGTATCAGACATATTATGCGGATTCCTGTTTTAACGCCACCGATTTCCAAATTATTCTCCTTTCAGCGAGATAAGATTGATGAAGTCCAATATTTAAATTAGATACGATACGTGGAATATACGTATACATTAAATATACGTATTCTTAAATGTACGTTTAACCGATACGCCCTTATACGTATCCGGATACGTTTAAATGTATATTTTAAGGTATTCGTATAGCAGAAAAACGTATTATACGGATATACGTATATCGTTTAAACGTATAGCTGCTATACGCATCCCATCGCGAGCGCTAAAATAAATATTGAATGCTTATAAAAGATTGCTTATAAAAAATTTTTTATTTCTCATTAAATTTACTTCCTGTGTTCTGTGATGTCACTATAACTGTCACTATTGCCAGCAGCAAAATCCCCAGCATCTTCATCACTTAATCTGTAAAGATGAAAAAAAAAGTTTAGATACAGCTGTATGTATCTTTACTTTGCAAAAAATAAAGAAAATCTCGTTAAAGATAAAATCTATATGACGTGAGGCGATGCATTTTTAATCAAATTTAAATCAGTGAAAAACTTCATGTAAATTTGTAAGCCATTTAGCTCCCACTTAATGTATGCTATATGGCCAAAGATGACCGACCACTTGTGATTTTAGATATTTTGTTAAATAGCTAGAAAATTACATAGCGAATTTGCAAGAAACTCCAGGTGCGTAAACAAAATGGAACAGGTCATATATTTCTGTGAAGATAATCCTTCCGAAACATCATAGAGGACCGTCGACAAATTGAAACAGAACGATGATTTTTTTTTTTTTTTTTTTGGATAACCCTGTCAAAATTAATGTAGAAAAAGCGTTCAAACTAAAGATTATGATTATGTGACTTATAGTAATGAATTGTATTCGTTTTTATGAGAACAGCATGTATATTCGTATAAAAATTAAGGTATTTATTAAAACTGTCCCAAAATTTGCCAAATGTTTTGCATATAATTTGCAGAGTTCTTAGTAAAAAAACTGTTCATTTTTTAAAATATGACAAATAACATTGCACATAATACTCTATAATAAGAATTACAAAATAATATGAACGATGACAAAATAAAATGAGATTTGAATGTACATATTACAAAATGAAAAATAGTCAGGTTAACTAAATAATGTTTTACTGCGCATGCGTGAGCACGATCAAAATATAATTTACATAATGTATTAATTAAATGTATAGAGCAACTTTTGTGAACGTCTCAAAAACATAGCTTGGAAAGTCTGAAATGTATCATTATATATATAAAATCCCTCCGTGTATAACAATTCCGGGTTCAACCCATCCACGAGAAAAAGAAACTTATTGCGACCAATGACAAATTCCATTCTGAAAAGTTACCTCCGATTTAAAAGGCTATCAATTTTCTGACCAATGAAAGCGTTCCATAGTCGTAATGAAGCGTTCTCATTGGTCAGAATTACAGTGGGAGCTCTTAAATGACGTCACTACATTTTACTGCGCTTTGAAATCGTTTCACGATTTTCACTGTTAAAAGTTTGACCCTTTTGCGGCATCGTCACTCCCGAGCTTTTATAGAATATCCCTATTTTGACCTCTGAGAATGCTCAATAATACGGTGAAGTAATTATTTTCTATAAAAACTGTGAAATGACAATGCAGCAAAACGGTCAAATTTTTAACAGTGTTTAATTAAATTTTTTTTTTTAAGGAAAGCGAAGGTGCTTTTTAAATACAATATTGTTAGAATTTTTATATTCGGGTTGTTCTTTCTTTTTTTTTTTTTTTCCTTTTTTTTTTTCTTTTTACAGCCGTGAATGAGGCCGTGTTCAAAAGACGCTTTTTTTGTGCGCGCGCGCTCAGAAGATTCTGCTTGGAGTAGGTGCTATCGAAGAAGAGAATTTTAAAGTTATTCAATTATTGTATTATTTTTATGGTTCAGAATTGGTAAATACAAATACCATATCTCTTTATAATTTTAAAACATGATCTTCGTAACAGAAATACATACCTGTGACCACTCAAATAAAATTAAAAGTATTCCGGAAAAGTATCACGTGACCTATTTCATGTAATTAAGCGTGATCAGCATTTAAAATAAGACATCCAACCCTGCTAAAAGCTGACGCGCGTTACGCGCGTAAAACTGCTGGGCGATTTGATCACGTGATTGTGCATTTTGTGCTTATCTGTTATTGGTTGCACTTTGTTTGCAAACAAAGTTGATAGGTTGACTGATACAATTTAAATTTTTTAATAATTTTCTTTTTATTTATTTAAAAATCATTTATCAGTTGCTTTATACTTTTCGTATTAAATAATAGAATACTGTTGATTCTATTGTTGCAATTAATAGAATGCTGTTGATAAACCAAGGTTGAGATATCCACACGGGGGACTAGCTAAGGGGAGGGGGGACAGGAAGGAGCCTACCCTCCCAAAACATTCACAAATGTTGTTACACTTTGCAAATTTAAAACTTTTATGTCAAATTTAATTAAAATTTTAATAAAAACTGCAATACCTTTTCTATTTTTGATAGAACTTGCAAAAGTTACAACTCTAATTGGGAATATTATTATTTTTTTTTTTACAAATAAGAACTGTATTGCATTTTCAAAGTGCGTTAACTTGGCAAAATTATAAAACGAGTTGGCGAATATAAAAATTTGACTTGACAATATTAAGGTTTTCTCCCCCACCAATAAAAAGTCTTAGCTATGGCCCTGTATCCACATATTACAAGATTGATTTGTAATCTACAATACTGGATTAATTTCAATGGAATTTGCATTGTTAGTTAGATAATTTTTCAGAAGAAGTTTTAGTATGTATGTATTTCTTATTTAATGATTGTATATTTTAATACCGTGTGAATAACAGGCCAAAATATTTCATAAAATATGAGAAACAAACGACATCCGAAATTATGTTAGTATAAGCAAAACACTTATTTATACTTTCAATAGAAAAATTATAAACATTTTAATCATACTTTATTCATTACAAAACTAGAAGGCAAACTCCAAATAATTCACTTCTTTAAAATATATGTATGCAGATATTGTTAATTTAAAAAAATGTATATCTTTTACATTTTGCTTTTATAATATTTTCCATTTTGTTTTTAACACCGTAAAATATCCACGCATGCATTATATTTGCATCCTAATCTCGATAAAAACTTACTTCTAAAATTTTCAAAAAAAAAAAAAAAAAAAAAAAAAAAAAAAAGAAGAAGAAGAAGAAGAACATTAATAATTATTTTATGCGTATACGGATATTTTCGCAGAAAACTTTTTTTTTTCATTTGCTTAATGTATATATAAATCACTTTGGAACGATATGAATATCGTTCTAAATATCCTTTTAATATTCTAAATTTAGAATATTAAAACTTTCTCAGCAAAAATCTCATTTTCTCGTATTTAAGTAAGTATTTTATTATTATAATAGAAATACATGTGCTTCTGTATTATTAATATAAAATTTTCCTTTAATAAAAATGTTTTTTTTTATTAATAAAAAGCAACCAAAAAAAAAAAAGAAAAAACACAAACCAACTTTTGGCCCGCGCAGGTATCGAACCCGTATCGTCTGGGTACAAGTTCAGCACTCTGACCATTCGGCCAGCGAGCTCACATTCATTTGTAACAGATTATCTTTATAATTGGCACCACAAGTAATTACATCCGTGATCTGTTCTCCATCTGTTATTGAGCGAACAGTTACAGTAACCGGTGGCACAGTAGCGAGTACTGAACGCACATCCCGTCCACTATAGGTACCCACTCTATGTCCGTGGCTCCTGAGCGCGCGCGTCCAGCGCGCATAACAGCTGAACACGACCTGACTCTATTTTCACATCACGAACTGGCGAGTGATTGTTTACTCTTTACTGTTGACATTTATTTTCGATCTTATAAAGTGTTTTCTTTTAAGTATTAGCTAATGGAGTAAAATAGTTAATTCACAAATGATTTAAAATAGCATTATTAGTGCAGGTTTTGCATTATTAGTGCATTATTAGTGCATGTTTAATTTGCATGTTTTTTTTGTGAAATAGTTACTCTAATTTTGTGAGTGAAATTCATTAGCTGCATAACGCCATTATTTTACCCATTCAGTTAATAATTTGGATACCCTTGCATATTCGTCTGGAAATGGCCAAAATGGGAAAATTTTTTATATATTTTGATATTTTTAATATATTTTCTCAGCATTTGTATATATTTTTTGGCTGTAATTTCACAATATATTCTTTTATAATTGATTTTTTGCCTTATTTTATTCTTTGAAAATTTATGTATTTACCATGTGTTCATTACAATCCCTCCCCTCCACCACATAGTTTTGTTATAGTTTTAAATGCAGATTTCTCTTGAAATTTTCTTTTTTTTTTTCTCTCCCCCATGTTTAATCGCTGTATTTTTCAAAATTGTCTAAGCCTAAAAAGGCTATCATTGACCACAGTTTTTGTTATCTTTTATCATCATTTTAAAAATGCAAACACGTCATTTTGACGGGCTATCTTCTAGTCAATAGAATAAGTTCAAAATCCGTTGTTCCTAAAAGGAAGCAAAAAGATGAGGAGCTGTATCCAATATTGCGTATGCTTACTGACACTAATAAATGGATATATGTTACACACAAACACACACACGTATATATATATATATATATATATATATATATATATATATATATATATATATGTATATATATATATATACATATAGCGTAAAAAAATTCATAAAACGTTTATAAAAGTTATATAATAATAATAAGTTTAAAATGCAAAATAAAAATAAAAATTATGTAATAGGACGGATGGATGGTAGATGTTAGAGTACGGAGGAGGGCGGCGTTCTCTGGATAATGTGCAATGGGTAATTATTAAATAAAAATGAATATTGCCCAGTTAAATTGATGGCATTGAGCTCACAGGCTACGCATACTAATTGTACTACTAATTGTACATTACAGCCTTGTATTTTCGTTAATTCCGTTCGAAAAAAAATTAAGAAGGAAAAACAGCTCTCCCCTTTCTCCTTTTTATACTTAATCATTGAACCTCCTAAACTATCAAAGACATGCTTTATCATATAAAAAATCTATATCCAAAATTCAGAGCAAATCGGATAATTCTTAATAAAAACCCATTTAGCATTTATATAATTTAAGAGGAGTTATTCCCCTCTTTTATACTTAACCATTAAACTTCCAAAACTATTCAGAGAATTTGAACGAAATCTGACAATTCTGCTTGAAAAATCCATTTATACAAGTTAAGGGGAGGGGCTATTAGAAACCCCGTTCCCCCTGTTTATAATTATTTAATGAACACCTAATAGCAGACATGGACTCGCCTCATAAGAATGATCCTATATCTAAATTTTGAACGAAAACTGTTAATTCTCCATGAAAAACCCGTTTATATCAATTAAGGGGAGGGGCATGTGCCCCCCGTTCCACCTGTTTATACTTATTTAATGAACACCTGATAACAGCCACGGTATCGCCTCATCAGAATGATCCTATATCTAAATTTTGTCCCCCAGGGGGATACCTTCTTTAGGTATTCATGGGTTTCACAACCCCGGGGCACCTGAGTGATCTTTCTCTTTTCCTTTTCCTCTTAATCCTCTTCTCTTCCTTTCATCTTTGTTTCACTCTCGTTGTGGTTTCCTCTTCGGAGGTGAGGGCAATTCTGTATGAGCCGATATCATCCTGTATGTCGACTCATGAAGAATTGTAAACCACCCACGTGTTGGCTGTGCGTGGCGACCCGTGTCCCTGGAAGAAGGGTCCCTGGCAGTTGAGGGAAACCAACACACTGCTTTGGCCCCTTCTTCAGGTAGACGGGAGGTGCATATTGGTCCCGTATGTACTAATCGGCTGGTCAGCTGACTTTCGTCATTGGCTATAGGGATCAAGTGAGCGAGCATTTACTAGCCATCTCTTTAAGGGTGGAGACTGGCATAGGAATGTCTTGTGACCGTATGGGCCCTGGTTAGCACTGGTGCACGAATGTGCATCCCCTTGTTGGGCTCGGTAGTGGGCGGTGCGGCCGGGGTCTGAATTCTATTTTTACTAATATGGATGGAAAAAATCTCTTTCCTTCTGACTCTCTCCCATGTGGAGAGCAACGAGCTGTACACGATTTTTCTTTCACTAGATATTTTATTATTAAACGCACTGATAGCCTTTCCGATAATTCTTTCAAGAAAACTTCACCATTTCTTATTGCTAAAACCTTCCAATCTTTTTTTTGGTGATAGTCACTCTCTCAAAAAATTACAGTCCGGGGATTTACTGGTTGAAGTTTCTTCAGCCAGCCAATCACAACTTCTATCAAATTGCAATACAATAGGCACTTTTTCCGTTTCTGTTACAGCACATAAAACTCTCAATACTTGCCGAGGTGTTATATCTGAACCAGACCTTTTATTTTCCACCAAAGAAGAACTTCTGTCTAATTTAAAGGATCAAAATGTCATAGATGTACGCCGTATCACAATTCGTCGAAATGAGCAAATACTTCCTACAAAACACATTATATTAACTTTCAATAGCAATATTTTACCTACTAGAATCAAAGCCGGATATCTAAAGTGTCCGGTCCGCCCTTATATTTCAAATCCCCTCCGCTGTTTCAAATGCCAGCGTTTTGGTATACTAAGACCAACTGTCGTGGCAATGTTATCTGTCCACGTTGCGCAGAAGTCGACCACGACGGTGAATCTTGTGAAAAACCTGAACGCTGTGCTAACTGTAAAGGTGACCATACTTCATATTCTCGCTGCTGTCCCATTTGGATCCGCGAAAAAGAAATTCTCACCGTCAAAATAACTCAAAAACTGCCTTATGCCGAAGCTCGCATAATTGTTGAGTCAAGAACC
Organism: Maratus speculifer; assembly: GCA_964019185.1. NCBI lineage: Eukaryota > Metazoa > Arthropoda > Arachnida > Araneae > Salticidae > Maratus > Maratus speculifer. The sequence goes on from OZ025301.1 coordinate 183,958,659, forward strand.
CTGTCAGTTGGTGTCTCCTATTCAAGCTTACTTAAACAGCAATCAAAATCCGTTAGGCACATTAGCACCCAAACAGATTCCTCCATTCCAATTTACACACAGCAGAAACAAACCCGTAATGTCAGTTGTGCAACTAAAGGATATTTAACACCGAAATTAGAACCTTGTTTGCCATCTTCAGAACCTGTCACAATAGAATACGAAACTAGTCAATTGCAGAAATGTTCAATTCCATCCAAAAAGCCGAATGAACTCCAGAATACGTCAAAGACACTAAAATCTAATAAAAATAATCCTGCTTCTTCTACGGCTAATTTGCATAAATCGAATATTGAGAAACTGACCCAAAAAACAAAAGAGAAAAAGACTGTTCGGGGTTCACATCAATGTCAAACTGTAACAAAGAAACAACGAAAATCACATCATGGACCATCTGTTACAAATCTGAAAGATCCAAAACAGCTTGCTAATTATATAGAAGAGGCTATGGATTCCGGCTCATACGACTCGAGTGATGATGAGAATACTATATATGACGAATTTGTGCCTGATTAATTCTGATAACTATTATTTTAATATCTGATTTTAAATGTTGTTTTTATGTAGTGTTTCTGTATCGCGCACTTTGTGTATATTTTAACAGCTACTATTTTATAATATTTTAATGCATTAAATTATATGTCGCTTGTTTTTTAATCATCATCATCTGACGCTTTTATTGGTTTTTATTTATACATGTCATCATTGATTTAATCTGATTTTATATATTTAACTCTTTCATTTCAGCTAATGTTGGTTTACTACTTTTGATTTAGTTATGACTTTGTCTTGGCGCAGCATGTCCTTAAAGGGACTTTGCGCCATAAAACCCGAATCAACCAACCAACCAGCTAATTTTTGAACGAAAACTGTTAATTCTGCATGAAAATCCCGTTTATATCAATTGAGGGGAGGGGCATGAGCCCCCCCGTTCCCCCTGTTGATACTTATTCAATGAACACCTGATAACAGCCACGGTATCGCCTCATCAGAATTATCCTATATCTAAATTTTGAACGAAAACTTTTAATTCTGCATGAAAATTATGTACATTTTAAATGTACATTTTATTAATTATGTACATTTTATTTTTTATTTCAAAAACAATAGATTTTACTAATAATAAATACTACATATCGCAGCACTTTATTGATTCCTTGAGTAACGAAGTGGAATTCATTTTTAAGTATCCTATAGACTGAGCTAGTTTCATATATTGAGACGTGTACCTGACTATACTGTACGTAATTATTCCTTGGTCCATCAGTAAAAGAAAATTTTTTTAGCAACATATGGAACTAATCCCTTACCCTTGTTTTTTTACGGCATTATTAAAGGCAAGAAAACCTCTCAAACTGGTAATATAATTTTTCTTTTTCAATTAAATTTAATTAAACTATATTTTTAACTTATTTGTTTTACAATATTGTATTCCTGGATTTATTGGGTCTGGTATTATTAAATTCGCATTCCTTAGCTTGTATATGGTCAATACGTAGAAGAGACCACACAATTTATTTGTACCAATCAATGTATATAGTATGCAGGGTCTGATAAATCTGCTTTGATTCTACAAATTTCCATTATTCCTTTTATCCTATTTTTACAGCTTTTACGATTTATGTTGAAAATGTTTATGGGATCAGTTTTTGTTATTTATAATTTAACAATCTTTGTTGGTAATTGTTATTAATTTATATATATCTATGCATACATAAGACTGTAAGTGCTGAAATTTAATTCTATGAGAATAGATTTCCATTTTTAAACAAAGACTCAAAGTAAACTTATACTTACAAGAATAAGTTTACTTTGGGAACTTCAGAACGAGCTAAATCTTGAAAATATTTTGTGACTAACTACGGAAATTAAATTCAGAGGGATCTAATTTTCCTTATATACCAAGGACGATCTATAGTATTAGCAGTTAAAATTTAAGGAGCTGGAAGGACTAATGACTGTATGGATGTATTATGGCTATAAGGATTAGTGGATACATATGTTTAGAATCGTACACAATGAGAGTAAGATGCTTTTAAAACGATGTTTGTGTTTGTACTGCGACATTTTAAGTTGTTTAGTGATGCTCTCTTTGACCTTTTCAAGGACCACATTTAAAGTGTAGATATTGTTTTGTTCGGAAATTACGAAACAAAAGTACATTTTGGGATTTAAAATTTACTTATTTAACATTGTAAGAGAAATAAGTCCTACCAGTCCTCCATGTTTTCATATCTTTGGACTCCAGAAAAAAACAATGATAAACCTACGAGTCAACTAATAAAATCGTGTTTTTAGTGGTTTCCTAAAAAAATATGACTAGGCTGACCGATTGCGTTTTAATATGCGAATCGAGTTTTAACTGATTCTGGTATTTCAGCTGGGAACTCGATGAGGTACTGTCTGGGCTGCTGGCTTCCGGTCTATTTGTAATACAGACAGAGTAATATATACCAGACTGCTGAATATCTCGGTGGAACATAGAACATAACAGCAGTTTTATTGTGTATTAGTAGTATATGAGTTTCTAAATTTCTACCTAAAGTCAACCCTCAACCTAATTCAAATCAGACAAAAACTGTTAACCTAAAATGAGACCTAAGAAGAAGTGAAAAAAAAAAGAAAAAAAAAAAACAATACAGATATTAACAGAATTATCAAAAAATAGTCTACAATTTTATCTCTAATATTATCTTTTTTGTATGAAAATGAATATATATACATCACTTATTCATATTCAAATGTGTTGTTTTTTTCATTTGAAAAATATTTAAGACTCTTTTATGAAAAATATTTAAGACACTTTTTTGAAAAATATTTAAGACTCTTTTTTGAAAAATATTTAAGACACCTTTTTTGAAAAATATTTAAGACTCTTTTTTGAAAAATATTTAAGACACTTTTTTGAAAAATATTTAAGACTCTTTTTTGAAAAATCAACCCAAACCTGAATCGAAAGGTTCAAAACCGAAACCGAAACTGACTCAAACTTGAAAATTTTTAAGTCGATCCAACCGATAACGAAAACAATGAGTGTAAACCCGACTCGACACAACTCGCGGTTTATTTCGGATAATTACGCATTCAATGTGTTTCCAATATGAAAATTTATATACGCAAAGCTTAAACTTTTTTTATATCGGATATATTTAGTAAAAAATAATCTCTTAATAATCATTAAAAGTCTGTCTCTGGTGAATTCTTATGTATACATGGATGTAAAAATTTATAGGGCTACAAGAGGATGCTGGAGAGCCATTCCATGGAAAACAAACATAATACCTGCCCGTGATGCTTATATAAATAAGTCTATCTACTGACTTATAAATTATCAAAATATAAACTGTGGATTAAAAATATCAAAAAATTGTAAAATTTCATTATTTTGATTTCAGTATATAAAGGCAATGTTAAGAGCCTGCATTAGTCAACAAAAAAACCCGGATGATAATGCTAAATCCATGATGGCAATATTTTTAAATGTCTCGCACAAATTTTAATATTTTTACATTATATTTTTTAATAGAATAGCTGAGAGCGACGTACAACCGGACTAGTTTTTACTTTTTCCATTTTGGTTTCAGATTTTTCCTAAAAAATTACTTTAAATTTCGGAACCAGTCGAAACCGGTTCTGACATCGATACTATCATAATATTAAAATAAAAAGAATATTGCCCAGTTAAACTTATGGCATTGAGCTCACAGGCTGCGCATACTAATTGTACATTACAGTCTTTTATTTTCAAGGTTTAGTTCCGTTCGAAAATTTTTTTTAAGGAGGGGGGATCAGCTCCCCCCTTTCCCCTTTTTATACTTAATCATTGAACCCTCTAAACTGATCAGGGACATGCTTTATCATATAAAAAATCCATATCCAAAATTTAGAGCAAATCGGAAAATTCTTAATAAAAACCCATTTATATAATTTAAGAAGAGTTGTCCTTCTCTTTTATATACTTAATCATTAAACTTCCAAAACTATTCAGAGATTTGAACGAAATCTAACAATTCTGCGTGAAAAACCCATTTATATAAATTAAGGGGAGGGGCATTAGAACGTCCATTTCCCCTATTTATATTTATCCAATGAACACCTAATACCAATCACGGAAGCGCTTCATCAGAATGATCCTATGTGTAAATTTTGAACAAAAACTAATATTTCTGCATGAAAAACCCATTCATATCAATTAAGGGGAGGGGTATGAGCCCCCCTTTCTCACTCTTATACATATCGAACGAACTCCAAAAACTAATCAGGGAAGCGCCTTATCAGGATATACCTATATACAAAATTTCAAGTGGATGGGATATTTTTATCATGAGTTATCGTGTTACGTACGCATATACATTCAGAACGGGCGGGCACATAAGCTCTCAGGCTATGATGGCATGTGAACTAAAAATATAACCAAATGGAAAAGGTAAAAACTAGCCTGGTGGTAGATCGTCCGCTGCTATTCTATGCAAGAAATCATGTAAAAACATTAAAATATTCATTCGAGATATTTGAAAATAACGCCCCCATAGACTTACATATCATAAGGGTCTTTTTGAATAACTTGAGTGGCATTTAAAGAAAGCAGTAATGAGTAGAAAAGATATCCCACACGTGACATGGGCTTCATGGATTTCAATTTCAATTTTGCAGAAATGAGTAGATGCAAACTAAACTGGTACTTACATATGAAAAGAATCTTGAGGTTTAACGAACTCTTCACGAAAATTTCGTGACCTGGATAAGAAAGTAAATGTTCAGGTGTGGAATATTTCCTTATATATTAAAGACTAGGTACTGCTTGGGCAATTAAAATTTATGTAGATTATATTTCTGGATATTTTGCAAGCTTCTGGAAGAAATATGAAAGTTATTAAATGTGATTTCTCTATTTCAGCTGTCTCACGAAAAATTATCTTTTTTAACGTAAGTAACGTTTCACAATTATCCACCCACATAAAACGGCTTTATTTAGGAAAACTATAATATCAGCTGTTTTTCGAAGAGTCATCTTACTTATTTTTTGCATTTTGATTGTATCTATAAAAAAGTTAATGGTAGTTTTATATTGTCTTACTTTAGTAACAATTATAGCGAATCATCAAACGTCAGACGACACACAATATGTTGAAATCATGTTCACCTACTATTTGAAAAACAAGTTTTCGTTTAGCTGAGAAACATTTTTATTTTACTGTTATAAAACGGAGCATGGTCCCGAGCATGGTCCCGAAACGGAGTTGGGCTCAAAGCGATTTTATTTATTTACAAATTAAAGAAGTTGGAAATTGCACGCGAAGAGTAGCAAGTGAGGCGCGTTCGCTCCATAACGAAGTTTTAAAAATATTGAGACCTTGCTGTTATAGTATACAATACTTCAAATATAGTATAATGGTCGAAATGTTGTGCGTATATGTGTAACTAGACAGAAAGTAACTTAACAATCATTAAACATCGCCAAAGTATATCAGTTTCATAGTTTAATATAATTAAAACATGTCTCAAACAATGTTTCCTCGTATACCATTATGTAGTGGAATGCTTTTGCACTACAAATTGAAAAAGGACGAAATAACAACAATACAAGGCCCTTATTTTATCAGAAATAAACGAGCAAGCTAAGTTTTCGAAAGTGTTTTACACTAATTTAAAAACCATTTAAAAAGGGTATGGAATTAATATTGATGACATATAAAGATGAATAATCTGTCTGATTCTCAAGCCTTTGCATCATCAGTATTAGTAACATAATGTAGTTGTTGGATATCCAATCTCTTGCCTCCCTTTCAGTTAAGCTGCTGCCAGATTCACCAACATTTCGAAAGATTTTTGAGCCAACACTTGATTTCCTCCAATTTTCCTCGAAATATCCTCATAACACGCAGTGTAATAGCAAATAGCAATGTCCCCCAACTTTTTTCTGCAGTTCAAAAAAAAAAAAAAAAAAAAAAAAAAAAAAAAAAAAAAAAAAAAAATCTCCGCTAGCCGAGACTTTTTATCCAACATCGAACCTTTCAACGAATCAGAGATAAGCGATTGATACGAATAGGCGATAAATATTAACGACAGGTACTAGTGCTGCTGGTTTTCCGCTTTTCCTCCAACTTTTCCAAGACAATTGTAACCTTTTTCTCTCTTTGAAGGGAAAAAAGTTGGGGTTAAAATCGGCTGAAACGTTTGTTGCGCGTCCAGTTTGTGGATCTGATACCAGCTTTAGAAGCCGTTTTCCAGGATTAGTGGAAAACAGAAATCATGGCTTTCTGCCACAGTTGTACAATGGTCATTTTTAAGTTTCTGTTTGTAAAAAGTGAAAATAGAACCGTTATAGGATCACTTCTGTGTCTGTCTGCCAGCACATCTGTCTCAGTCATTGTACTAATTAATTATGGAACATGGAAAGTTCATGTTGGCCGAAATAATAAGGGTTATTAATCCACATATTTATAAACAATTAGCCACAAATGTAATTAGAAAAAAATATAGAGGAGCCAATTAAGTTATTTGAACAGATATCTTTTCTTTTTCTATCATGTGGGGTGTGGTATGAAAACTTTCGTAACGCCAAACTCAAGAATGTATATACACTATATTGCCATTGATTATGGGACACTTGCGATTTTAGACATTTTACTAAATATCTGGAAAAATACATGAGGAATCATCTCGAAATTCTTAGTGTATAAATATAATAGTATACGTCATACATCTCCGTGAAGATTTTTTACCGAAACTCCATAGGGGACCGTCAACAAATTAAAAAAGAATGAATATCTTTTGAATAACCCTGTCAAAACTAATGTAGCAAAAGCGCTCAAACTCTAGATTATAATTGAATGCCTTATTGTAATACTCTGTGTTCATTTTTATGCAAATAGCATGCATACTCGCAGAGTAATTAAGGTTTTTATAAAAATGGTCTCAAATTTTTCCAAGTTTTTTCCTTATAATTTTCAGAGTTCTTAATATAAAATAATATTTTTTTCAGAAAATATAAAAAACAGCATTGCACACAGTACCTTGTAATCAGAATTAAAAAATAATGAAAATTGTATACAAAATAAGTTGGTTTACTAAATAATTTTTTACTGCGCATGCGTCAACGATTTCAAAATTTCATTTGCATATTATGTTAGCTAAATGTATAGAGCAACTTTTGTGAAAGTCACAAAATCATAAATTGAAAATTCTGAAAATAATCGTCAATTGAATAAGTTGAAAATCCGTTATTCTCAAAATGAAGCAAAAACAAGAGGGGTTGTATTCATATATTCATTGATTAGTGTCAATATAGAATACACAATACGGGATGTTACGACTACTTTTGGATAAAATCCCTCATTTTTTTGCTTCATTTTGAAAACAATGGATTTTGTCCTTTTTCTGTAGACGATTACTTTCAGAATTTTCAAGCTATAATTTTGAGACTTTTACAAAAGTTGCTCTATACATTTAGCTAACATAATATGCAAATGAAATTTTGATATCGTTGACGCATGAGCAGTAAAAAATTATTTAGTAAACCTACTCATTTTTCATACATTTTTTATTATTTTTTAATTCTGATTACAAGGTACTGTGTACAATGTTGTTTGTCATATTTTCTGAAAAAAATATTATTTTATATTAAGAACTCTGAAAATTATAAGAAAAAAACTTAGAAAAATTTGGGGCCATTTTTATAAAACCCTTAATTACTCTGCGAGTATGCATGCTATTTGCATAAAAATGAACACAGTGTATTACAATAAGGCATTCAATCATAATCTAGAGTTTGAGCGCTTTTGCTACATTAGTTTTGACAGGGTTATTCAAAAGATATTCATTCTTTTTTAATTTGTTGACGGTCCCCTATGGAGTTTCGGTAAAAAATCTTCACGGAGATGTATGACGTATACTATTATATTTATACACTAAGAGTTTCGAGATGATTCCTCGTGTATTTTTCTAGATATTTAGTAAAATGTCTAAAATCGCATGTGTCCCATAATCAATGGCAATATAGTGTATTTTTTCGTTTTAGGTACTATATTTTCTTAAATGACGAAAAGGTAATGCGCAAGTTGTCCCCCCCCCCCCTTATCTATTTCTGAATCTACTGAAACTAAATCTATGAAAAAATTAAGGTTAGTAGAATTTAATTTAAATTTTATAGGAAAATTATAGCGTTTATCCTGTGTAAAATTGTTTTTGAGAAACTCAATTTTTTCGTTACACTCAGATTTCGATTTGAGGGCGTTCAGCAAAGGAGTTGAGGAATGATGGAGGTACCTATCGTCTTAGAAGTTTAAAAAGATTGTTGTTAATGATTTTTGAAAAACATTGTTGGAAATTAGCAGATTATGAATCAGTATCATTTAAAGACCGGAGTATTATTTAAAGACAGGAACGGTTTAGACATACATCAAGGCACGGATGGTTTTAAATTTAGTTAAATTTAAAAATACACTTCCAGCAACTATTGCTCATATAAAGTAGTGTAACATAATTTTTTGGTACGTTCCTGTAAATGAACGATAAATTCTAAGTATACCCTAATATATTGCAAGTATTTTGTGAATACCTCAGTGAAATATATCAGTTTCAATATGTTTAGAATAGTGTACCATCATTAAAATATACTCAAAAAGATTTCTTCGTTAGATCATAACGAAACGCATTTTTTTTCCTTGGACGGGGGGGGGGGGGTGTCCTTGCAAACGAATTACAAATGCTACACACTTCACTTCCACTACTTAATATATAATAAACTTGAATAAAATGGATCAATTAATGGTAATTCGAATAAATATGTGAGTTATATCGTGTATAATGCATCCAGAAAAACCTAATTCGTAAACAAATTTCAACTATGTTGGAGAGCTAATTTTGTTTCGAAATAAAGACAGGTGCTTAATTTTAGTTTCAAGTATGCTGAAAACCCATTCTCATTTATTAAAATGCATTTTACGATATTATAATTACTATATTATTGATGAATTCAAATGCTTTTCAAAACAATTATTAACAAACCATACTACATCAAACGATTTTCTAACACAAGAGTGAGAATTAAAATTAACAAATGTAATTCACTTTTCATCTTTAATTACGCTTAGTTTCTGGCTTGTTGCCTCAGGTATTCTAAAATTCATTGATTAGAATTGTTGCATTTTATTTCATTTCCTTTAAGGCGTTATTTAAATTGAAATGGCAGAAATACAATAATACAGTGAAGATTTTAATTAGAAGAAATGTCATTGTAAGTTAAATGCAATTGCAATTCGTGGGAATTTGCAGCAATGTTTCGAATCACCTGTTAAAATGCGTCTTGTTATAACCACTGTAGTTATTGCTAGAGATATCAATGGATTTGCTTTACTTTAAAATACTTTTCTTTTCTTTTCGTAGCTGAAAATTATAATTGTTTCTACGTCTGCTATCTTGGATTTCTCCTTTTCAAAATTTATTCCATAGTTCTTTGATGCTTCCGTAGAGTTAAAGGACAATGGAATCCAACGATATATTTTTTCTCTGAGGGCATGGAACATGAGGGCATTTATGAAGATGTATGCAAACAAGAAATTTTGCACTGCTGCAAAGTTTTCGCGCACGTTATGCATATTTGTAGTGTCATTTCAACTTGAAGTCTCAGGATGTGTGTTGACCTTACCATTCAATCACAATCTATTACTTTAACCCTTTCAGGGGCAGAGCACTCTGGTGTACATGCAAATGTAGTAGTACGAGAAATATAGTGTTCGTGCATAACATACGCATGTAACATATACTATATTTGGATACAGTCCCTCATCATTTTGCTTCCTCTTGAGAACAACGGATTTTGAGTTTATTCTACAACGATCACTTTCTGAATTTTCAAGTTAGGTGTTTTAGACTTTCACTAAATTTGGTCAATACATGTACAGACACAGCAAAAAAAATCTTGACATTTGCGATTTCAGACGTTTTCTCAAATATCATGAAATGTACATGAGGAATGACTCTGAATCTCCAGATGTATAAACAAAATAGTACAGGTCACATATTTTCGAGAAGATATTTTTCCGAAATCCAATAGGGGACCGTCAACAAATTGAAAAAGAACCAACATCTTTTGAATAACCCTGTCAAAACTAATGTACCAAAAGCGTACAAACTTCAGATTATGATTATATGGCTTATGGTAATAAAATGTGTTCATTTTTATGCGGATAGAATACATATACTTATAGAAAAATTAAGGTTTTTATAAAAACGGTCGCAAATTTTGACAAGTTTTTTGCTTAGAATTTGCATAGTTCTTAATAAAAAACAAAATTCTTTTCAGAAAATATGAGAAACGATATTGTGCATGATAATACTTTGTAATCAAGATTAAAAAATATTAATAATTGTATAAAAAATGACAGGGTTTACTAAATAAATTTTCACTATGCTCTATAAAAATTTCATTTGCATATTGTGTTAGCTAAATTTATAGAGCAACTTTTATTAAAGTTTCAAAATTATACCTTGAAAATTCTGAAAATTATCGTCGATAGAATAAGACCAAAATCCGTTATTCCCAAAAAGATGAGGAGCTGTATCTAAATATAGTAGTACGTGCAGTATCGTGTAGACACTAGTCAAGGGAATATGGATACAGCCCCTCATTTTTTTTGTTTCTTTCATTTTGCTGTAGCTACATTATGCACAATATATTTTGCTTGAATTTGGGCATGTGCAGGGAAACATCTACTTATAATAAAATGCGACTGGAGAAAAGTGTAAGGAACAATTCCGGGGCGAACTATTCTTATGTGCATATAAACGCTATGTTAAGCTTAATTGAAAACATATGCTAAAATGACAGCTAAATGATAATTTCTTCCACTTGAAATAATGTTTGTTCAGTATATTTTCATATAAAACAGGTGTATCATACTCCATTATAATACATAAAGATAACAGCGGAAGTACAAACTGATAAGGTTTTTATTGTGTAAGAATACGATTGTATTTTATCGATTCGCTGCACCGCCGTCTCACCCTTAACTTTAGTACTACCATCTATGAACAATTTTAGAAACATTTATGGGAATATTATAAAAGATTAAGCATTAGCCCTTCCGGAGTATTGATCCTAGAAAACAAAGCATTCTGAAACTTGTTTTTAAACTAGTGTATTACTCAGCGGTTGCGGATTTGAATTTAAATTTAGTTTCATTAATTTTTTAAGATGCTTGCATTTATCTGTTTAATTTTTTAAATTTTGTTTTCTATTATAAAAAAAAGCTTTTTTTCATATAAGTTGTAACGGATATATAAGATATTATCATGACTGCATTAGTAAACCTAAAAAGCATTTTTTCACATGCTCTTAAATCAAAATTTTATCTGCTTTGGTGTAATTAATATATGTAGCGCATGATATTATACATTCCTTGCATTTATATAACATTTGATAAAAAATATATATTTCGTTTACAATGCAAGAAAATTTTGAATGGATATAATCTAAGCTTTTAAAAACTGGTGCATTTAATTTAAAATTTGCAAAAGAAATAATGATAATCGTTTTTGTTTTCATAATTTACGGATTGAATTTTTAAAGTTGCATAGCTGAAGTTTACAAAAATTGATTTTCATTGAAATCAATGCCTCCTGTTTCTGCTATTTTCTATAAGAAACTACAATTAAAAAAAAATGTTGTTTTGTTTATATTAACTACGTATAGATGGTGCCAAATCCAAATTTAAAAACAAAACACAAAGCTTCGTAATCGATAACTAAAAGCATCGAACTATGAATCTATCATATATCCACGACTAAAACCGCTGCCGAATCATACTTTTAATAAAGATAGTGTATTTTAAAATTTAAAAAACTTCAATGTTTAATTTTAATGTTTTGTGAAATCTTCAGAAATTAAGTTTTATTTTGCTAATTATTATTATTATTGTTAAAAATATTGCTGTTTGTTTTGAAATTAAAATTTGTTCAAAAACTAAATATTAACTAAAAAAAAAAAAAAAAAAAAAAAAAAAAAAAAAAAAAAAAAAAAAAAAAAACTTCATCATTTTTATTTGTAGAAATTTATTGCTATTTTTAAAATGTGCTTTTCAATGTGCTACAATACAAACTCTTCAGTAATAAAGTCTTCATTCTGTTTGTTAGTATGAAGTATTATGAAAATGAAAAGCAAATGAAAATTTCGTCATTTTTGACGGGGGCTATACACAGGGTGGTTAGTTATTAACGTCAGGTGTTCAGAGCTCTCTAGCGAGTAAAGTAAAATGATTCATCGATTTGAAACTATGCGGCAACAAGGCCTAGGACGCAAAGTGACTAGTCAATAACAAGTTGACGAAGTTATACTGCTATTGTCGAACAAGAGATGAAAAATGTGCAGGTACCATCAGCGCTTGGGCAGTATTCCAGCAGTATAAAATTGATCTGTACTGTATTTTTTGCCATTTAATCATTCAACATTTACACTAATACACTTTTGGGGCGCCAAAATTGCTGATTTTATGCAAATTAAATGCATTTTAGTCGCATTTTAGCTAAAATTGCCCCTAGTGGCGATTTTTTAAACTTTTTATTTTCTTTCTTTTTTTTTTAAGAATTCGAAATCCCATGGTCGCTGATCAAATTTGGTTATGTTTCGCCCAAAACTTTACTCGCTAGAGAGGGCTCTGAACATCTGACGTTAATAACTAAAGACCCTGTATTAGTCGTTTAATAAACCTGTTCATTTTTCATCAAATATTTGTTAATTTAAATTCTGATTGCAGAACACTATATACAATGTCATTTGTCGTAATTCATGAAAAAGACATTCTAATATTAAGAACTCTTCAAATTATAAGCAAAACACTTGGTGATTGTCACCCTGTGGGATTCTTTCTCTAAAAACCTCAATTTCTCCACGTGTGTACGTGCTATCCTCATAAAAAAAAAAAAAAAAAAAAAAAAAAAAAAAAAAAAAATGTAATTATGTATTAACAGCTTCAAAGTTTTTGCGACATTAATTTTTACTGGGTAAGAGAAAATATATTTGTTTTTCATCAGTTTGTTTAAGGCTTTCTATAGGATTTCGGGAAAAAAAATCTTCGCGTTTATATATGACGTCTACTATGCTATTTACACACCTGAAGTTTCAGCATAATCTCTCTTGTATTTTTCTAAATATTTAACAAAACGCCTAAAATCGCAAGTGACAGATCATCATTGGCTATACAGGGTGAGTCAGAAATATCGAAACAATAGGCTATCTCCTTCAATACTGCCCTTAGACCCATACTTCCGATTGCAAAAATTCATAAAAAAGGTGAAATTTTTGATAAGATAAATTGCGACTCCATGGGAGGGGGGGGGGTCTAGTTAAAAAAATACGAAAATTAAATTTTTATACGGCCCCCATAGGATAAAAATTCCAATTAGGAAAACTTTCATTATTCCGTCCTGAATGAGACACAAAAAGTTGCATCTTCATATCTTCAAAACTCGCAAAGTTATAGCCGTTTAAAAAATTCATCAGGTTTCAAGGGATTAGACGCCAATTAAAATGCGCGCATTTCAAAAAACTCTTCTTCTTTTTTTTTTTTTTTTTTTTTTTTTTTTTTTTTTTGTAATGGTTAGCCTTATAATTTGAAAGAAAATCACACCCTAAAATTTCTCATACAATTTATAAAAGTTTCACATGGTTAGTACTGGTTTAAAATGGGATAATTAAAAATCGTAATAACTCGTAATATTATTTATCGGATTTCAATTTCTTTTAAATTAAAGATGAAAATCTGATTTTAGTTTTGTTCCAGGGTTTTTGTTTTTTGATATTAATTTTAAAACTATTAAAAATATTTATTAAAAAGATAACTTAAAAAATCATATTTTCAAAAGTAAATATTTTTTCAAATTTGCCGAAACAAAACTAATGTAAAAGAAATAAAAAAAGACGTGTTTCAAGTTCTTTTTTTCTTTAAAAATTCTTAACATTTCATAATTTAAAGACAAGAAATAGTGGGAAAAAAATTCATTATGCAAAAAATCGAAGTGTATTGTTTAAATGTCCGTCATTCTTTTAAAAGAATGCTTTTTCTAAGATGCAGATTAAGTCTTTTTTTAATATAGCTCCGATAACTTCAGGCTTTTTGTCGTTCTGGAGAGGCTGTTAAAAAGTCTGTATTCTGGGCTCAGGCCAGGCCAGGACCGAGGCATTGCTTTTTTCTAAAGACTCGCCAGGCCGGACCAAATGTACTTTTTATAAAGGAGGGGACAGCTTCCTTCTTTCTACGTGTACACTGGGCGAAATTTTCAATCCCGGTCTCGACAAATCCGTATTAAAATCACTGTCACTGACTAGCTTAATACGTGCATAAAATAAATTAAACAAAAACATAATTTGCAGAACAAATTAAAAAAAAAAAAAATGTTTCCTGCACTATTTAAGCCCAAGAAGGGACATATATTAAGATATTTAATTTAGTTATTTCTACATTTAGTATTAAATTTTTGTATCAAATAATTTAAATTATGTGAAAATTAAAAAAATAAAAGTTAAATTCACACAATATGATACTTAAAACCCCTAAATCTTAGATTCAGTTTTTAACGAAATCGAAATAAATCTTAGACTTTTTCTGAACATTTGCTTTTTAGATGTGGCTATTCTTTTTATTTATACCTACCGTGAACATTATACAAAAACTGCAAAACAAATATTTCCAAGTTAAGTTTGGAAAAAAGTCTCAGATTTATTTCGATTTCGTTTGAACTGAATCTAAGATTTAGGGTTTTTAAGTATCATATTGTGTGAATTTCACTTTTGTTTTTTTAATTTTCACATAATTTAAATTATTTAATACAAAAATTTAATACTAAATGTAGAAATAACTAAATCAAATATCTTAATATCTGTACCTTCTTGGGCTTAAATAGTGCAGGAAATAAATTCTGTTTTTTTAATTTGTTCTGCAAATTATGTTTTTGTTTAATATCTCAAGTTTTTTAATAACTACTGCATTCAGATGAACTCATTTCAAAATTAACTTAGGGTACCATCATCAGGACTTCCTTTATGCGGTATCGTATCACAATTACTGATGTAATTTACCCAGGGTCATAGCTAGAAGTGAACTATGAGGGGGGTAGTGCGCTCAAGAGAACGTTTGAGGGGCTCATGTTTCTCTCTCTCTTTCTCTGACACAGAAAAATTAACTAGTGCGTATTTACCATGTTTCTTATTAGATTGTTGTAATAGCTCCATTTTATGATAAAAAGAATATGGTGGTGAAATATTGAATGTATAACTAGTTCAAGATTGAACATCTTGTTGGCTTCATATGTGCAAGTAAGATGAGCAGCGAGTATTGAAGCACTTACTTTAGTTACAATTTAGCAATTCTGCTAAACTATGAAAGGGCCTCAAAATTAAATTAGATTTTTGAGCAAAATTTCATTTGATGAAATACTAACTATTATGTTCGCCTTCGCCCCTACGTAGAAATTTCTGATTTACATTTCCAGATCTATACCGATCAGGATACTTAGACTCCAAAACCATCCCAAATCAAAAACTCTTGTTTATCTATCTCCGCGGTATCTGCGTAGATTTTCATTTCTCCATTGGGTTTTTCACAGATTTTCATTGATCCATTTCTAAATCATTTCCCTCATTTCTAAATTGTTATTATTATTACTAGCTGCACCCGTCGAAACTCGACGGAAAAGAATATATATTAGGTATGATATATATCAATCTTAAATAGACAGTAAAATACTGAGCGAAATAAACAATTGCTACCTCTTAAAATAGGGATAAGATAGCTTTTCATGATGCAGATGTACAAACTTCAGAAAATAACAAAAAATAAAAAAAACAACTCATAAATTACTATGTTGGACTTAACTTCAGCTACAATTCTTTTTTTAATGCGGTTTCTAAACCTTAAATATTATTTAAATGCCGAATTATTTGGGAAATTAATATTATACCCCAGAAGACGAATTCAAAAATATCTTCTTAGTTTATTTTTTCTTCGTTTAAATATCGCTTGATAACTGTACAATAATTATAATATCAATGAAACATTTTAATTATAATAGAAACAGGGACTTACTAAACTGCTAACCAACCCACTACACAGTTACAGAACTTGCAATAAATTTAATTTATTTATTGGTTTGTATCCTATATGAACTTGTAAAATTAATTTTTTTGTTATGGCAGCAACAAAAAGAAAAAAAAACGATATCTCTGTTATTAAAAAGAATAAAATTTTTGTATTTGTTGCTGAAATGCAGAATTTTTTTTATTTTAAACAATAACTTAATACAATGAAATGATTTTAATTATTTTTTGATATTATGTAAGATAGAAATATAGTAATACCGGCATATCACAGGTTTTATTCTTCTTTTTTTTTCTATTATGACATCATTTACACCTTCAGAAATACTCATCTTTTCTTAAATAAAAGCGTGATTTATGCAGTTAGTTAAGAATTCTTTAGTTTTTCATAAAATATTCATTATAATTAAATAGAAATGGCGCAGTTTATAGAAATATTTTCATTTGAGCACACCATGGACATTCACATTAATAGAAGTTCACTTTATTTAGATGCAGGAATTAAAGTCAGTGAATATGACATCATCACTGAGACAGCTATAACAATGTATATTATATTCATGGAACAAATTTATCTGGTTTCTGTATGACGACATTTTCTTCATCGACAAAATTTCGCTTTAGATAGTATATTTTACTAAAGTTTATCTTCTGTTATTTTACTTACATAATACTTAATAATATTACTCAGTAAATAATCTGTGTACTGCAGGGAATAACTATAAGCAATCATTTTATAATGATTAAATTTAACAAAAACCTTTATTTATTTATTTTTTTTAATGCGATTATACATTCACCGATGAGATCAATCTTCTGATTGGTGGAAAATAATGAAAGAAAATAAATTTTGAGAAAAACTTAACCTGTTGCCACTGTTTTGAAGAAATGTCATGAAAAAGCTTTTAAAATTAAAAATAAAATATAAAAATTGAAATAAATTAAAAATTAGCCAGAATGGGCACATCTACACATAAACAGCTTTCATTTAAAAAAATAATTATCAAAATCGGGGCAGTAGAAAGCTCAGGGCTGATGTCCAAAAAAACAGCCAGGTGTTTTAAATATATAGATTTTTTTACATCTAGAACTGTATTCTGTACATGTTTCCTGTCCTGATCCCAAATATTTCAAAATCTCTGTTTTATTTCCAATGTGACATCATAAATGTGCGCTTTTTAATTCTTAAAATCAATTTCACTTTTTACGATGGAATCACGCAAAAAATAGTAGCGGATAGAGACAGCTTAATGCAATAATGTTAAAACTTAGACTGAATAACGAATGGGGAAAAAAAAAAAAAAAAAAAAAAAATCCCTACATGGTTTCGGCAGGTTGTTGTCTTGGTATTGATGTTAAAATGATATTATACTGATAAACTTAGACAAAGGTTATAATAAAAAGTATTATTTCTTCAATTTTATTTTTTAGTGTTGATTTTAATTACTATTTTATAGAAATGTACAATGAAAGCCATATTATAATCTTTTTAATATTAGAATATTAATAATTATAACGCATTCTTTTCAAATATCAATGACATAATCCTAAACAAAACCAGACACTGGATTTTGGCGACTTTTGTGACAAGCACTCTCAAACGAACTGAATTTTCAGAAACATAAAAATTCACACGAATAAAAACACGGAATTTCCGGCAGACATTTAACGACGTGAACATTCCTAAATGCTGCGCGCCTATTAAAACGAAACAACGACAACAACAACAAAAAAATCACTGGGCACAAGAAACTGATTGTGCGGCAGGCTCTAAATTGACGAAACTCGTCATTGCCGTGGTCACTAGCGTACGTATGAGCGCTGCGCGCCCATTTAAACAAAAAAAGAAAAAAAACACCACTGGATGTACGAAACTCGCTGTGTAGCAATTTCTAAAGTGCACGAAACTCGCTGTGCAGCAATCTCTAAAGTGCACGAAACTCGCTGTGCAGCAATCTCTAAAGTGCACGAAACTCGTCAATGACGCAGTCACTAACGTACGTATGAGCGCTGCGCGCCCATTTAAACCAAAAAAAAAACATCACTGGATGCATGAAACTCGCTGTGCAGCGATCTCTAAAATGCACAGAACTCGCTGTGCAGCAATCTCTAAAGTGCACGAAACTCGTCAATGCCGCAGTCACTAACGTACGTATAAGCGCTGCGCGCTCATTTAAACCAAAAAAACATCACTGGATGCATGAAACTCGCTGTGCAGCAATCTCTAAAGTGCACAAACTCGTTGTGCAGCAATCTCTAAAGTGAACGAAACTCGTCTATGCCGCAGTCACTAACGTACGTATGAGCGCTGCGCGCTCATTTAAACAAAAAAAAAAGAAATCACTGGATGCACGAAACTCTCTGTGTAGCAATCTCTAAAATGCACTAAACTCGCTGTGTAGAAATCTCTAAAGTGCACGAAACTCGCTGTGCTGCAATCTCTAAAGTGCACGAAACTCGTCAATGCCGTAATCACTAACGTACGTATGAGCGCTGCGTGCCCATTTAAACCAAAAAAAAAAAAAACATCACTGTATGCATGAAACTCGCTGTGTAGCAGTCTCTAAAGTACATGAAACTCGTCAGTTCCGTGGTCAACGCTCTTATGAGCTCTGCGCGCCCATTTAAATAAACAACAACAACAAAGAAAAACATTACTGGATGCACGCAACTAGTTGTGCCACAATGGAACTCGTCAAAGCTGCTGTCTTTAACGACTCTAACGACTCTAAAACCCAAAGAAACATCTCTGGATGCACGAAAGTCGCATTGAAAAACTTTCTAAAATGGACAAAACTGGTTAATGCCGAGGTTACTAACGCCGGAATCAAACTATTAAAATATGCATGCGTTTATTCAAAAATGCGCGATAAAATTGTAAAATACCTTTCTAATATTTATAAGGCATAAATATTATGCTAATTTTTAAATAAGAAAAAAGTATTTTTGATACAGGAATGCGCTATCGTATTAACATTTCACGTTATAATATTAAGAGTAATAAAATTATGAGAAAAAGAAAATATAAATGCACAATACAATGTAAAATACAGGGAAAAGTAACCTAAACGAACATCAATACCAAGAAAACAACTTGACAAAACCGGGTAAGGATTTTTTGATTTTTTCCCCGTTTCGTTATGCAGTCTAAGTTTAAACATTGTTGCATTAAGCTGTCTCTATCCGCTACTGCAAAAAATAGATGTCACTTTTTTCTTCGGCGAATTAATTTATTATGAATCAGAAAAGTCTCTTCTGCATGTAACTGATATTTATACTTAACAATCAGTATTGATACATTGGTAGAAGTATAGTTCTAGACTTTCACTTCTAGAAAATATAATATTCCTCCAACACTACCTCAAGACATAGTATCAATAAAATGTATTTATTTTTTTATTTTGTGTATTGCGTCATATTTATTTATTTTCTGCATTTCTTCATTTAAAAGTTTCTTGATAAATTAATTAATGTTTGAATTGAAATTCTGCCCAAAATTGAAATTTAACTTCGACAGAACTTCAAACCGCTATCAGAGCTCTGGGCAGGGTTCAGCGTAGAAAAGTTGGGGATAGATGTCATATATGCAACACGTTGGCGCGATTGGAACAAAATGGATATTATATGCCTCACATGTTAACCTGGCTGTCATTGTTTATTTACTAATAAATTGTTTATTTTCTATTACTTTTTTTTAAATGATGTAGATCGTCTTGTTCTATAGTTATTAATAAACTTTTTTTTTATTTATCACTATTTCCTTTTTTAAATATTAGAAAATAATTAAAAAATATATATGTGATTGGTATTTGAAAACGAAATTTTCGCCAAATTGGCGTGAGAAAAAAATTGCGCCAACATGGTAAGTATTAGACATTTATGCCAAAACGTGACGCATTATGAATATTCCAAATGTGCTTAAATTTTATTAATTTATAGAGATAGTGAATAAAAAGAGTTTTATAAAAATATTAACTTAAAGTATAAAAAACAGCTATTTTTCAAGAGTAATTCTTTGCGATATTTTAAAAATTAAATCGTGTAGTGTTTTACCATATTAAAATCATTGGAATAATGAATTTAATACAATTACGGTACTCCTTGGTTATCCCGTCAATCAATTTTGCCAAATTATATAAATCGCCAAACTAATAGCCAAATTATGCATATTGGAATTTTTTTAATAACAGAAGAACAAATAAATGAGCAAAATATTAATAAAAATACTAATAAAATGTGGAAATAAAATCATTTGATTACATCTCTTCTGCGTTTACGTATTTAATGTCATTGAATGTGACATTCACGTTCATCCATTATTGGCATTTAATCTTATAGTTTGGCTATAGTATTTGGTCGACGGGATAACCAAGTAGTACCATTGATTCAAAATTGATTTTATCCAATGATTAATTATTTGTAAAATTACAAATTTAGGCACGATTTAAAAAAAAAAAAAAAAAAAAAAAAAAAAAAAAAAAAAAAAAAAAAAAAAACATATATTTGTAAACATTATTTTTTTTTTTTTTTCTTTTTGTTTGCAGTGCCAACAAGTCTTACACCAAGTAGTTTATAATTCTGCGGTTTAGCCTTAAAAAATTGGGTACTACTCTGTTATCCCGTCGACCAAAATATTATCGCCAAATCTTAAGATTAAATGCCAATAATGGATGATCGTGCATGCCAATTCAATGACATTAAATGCGATACACGTATTTAAAACATTACAACGTGTAAAAAATCATTAAGTGATTTTTATTTCGACTTTTTACTTGTATTTTTATTAATATTCTACTTATTATTTGTTTTTTATTATTTAAAATAAAAATTACGTCAATATGTATAATTTGGCTATTAGTTTGGCGATTTGTATTATTTGGCAAGTTCGGTCGATGGGATAACAGAGTAGTACCAAAAAATGCTGTGTTTGAAGTTATAGTTCTGCAGATTTGCCAGTTTCATTACATACAAATGATGAAATACTATTATTCTCAAGTACTATTATTTTTTTAAACTTTTATTCGCCTAAATTTATTTTGATTTTCCTTGAACATATCAGGCGAATAAATTTTTAAAAATGTGGTATAAGTACGAAATCCCGGCGCAAATATCATATACCCACTGGGTTTGGTGCGATTTTTTTCTGATGCCAATGTGTCAAAAAATTCGCTTTCGAATACCAGTTACATATATATTTTTAAGTTATTTTCTATTATTTTGTAGAGACAATACGTAGAAAAAAGTTTAATTTACTTATTTTCTATATTTCTTCAGTTAGAAACTTCTTGATCAATGTTTGAAAATGTCCTTTTATTTTAAAAATCATGCTTCATATTGCTTTCTGTTGACGATTCTAGTCTTTATACCAAATGTTTGCAAATCTCCGTTTCATTTCTAATATGACGTCGTATATATACCTCTTTTAATTCTCGCAAAAAAAAAAAAAAAAAAAAAAAAAAAAGGAAAAGAAAAATAATTTTATTTTTTACTTATCACTTAAAAATGATTAATTGCTACAAAAAATATTTCCATTGACCTCTGTATATTTTTTGATTGGAGGAAATAATTTTTTAAACAATTAGATCCTTTGAAGAAAATTTGTGGCAGCGCGTACAAAATGTGGGAAAATGTCTAGTAAATAACTCGTTCAATGTTAAATTCCGTATTAAAATAACACTACGGAGTCACACTGGAAATAAATAAAGCATAGCACTACCGTGCTATGCTTTAATAAAATTCGGCTCAATCGAAATTTTAACAACATATAGATTTTGAAATCTTTATTTTACACACACACACACACAAAAAAATTTAAAATAATTTTTTTTAAGAATAGTATATTTAAAGGCTAAAAAAGTATATAAAATAAAACAGGTGAAAAAAAACTGACAATGACGGAGTTCTGTCTTAAACGGGAAATATGTTGATCCATGCAAAATAAATACAGTGATATCTGTGAAAAAAAATTAAACTCCAATTACACCTCCTAGGGAGGCATCTGCCTATAACGCATTTTTTCTTTCCTATGTAATTCCGTCTTAAAAGGTTTAATTGTATAACATTTTTCAAAGTCCCCAACGCATGGGATATGGATTAACGACATTAAAATATAAGTTAAACATTTACATATAAATAGAGATTCATTGATAAAATATATATATTACAGCCTTTGACGCTTCTTTAATAATAAAAAGTATAAATATAAAAAACGAAAAGCTATCAAAAGAATATTTGGTCAGAACTCTTCCATACGAAACAATTTGTTCCCACACCGAAGTGAAAAACTATGTAGAAATTTGCGGCTGAATCGGGCTAATGATTTAAATTATTTTCCTGACCGGTTCGGGTTATGATTTTAACATTTTTTCAGGCCGGGCCGAACTTTTTCCTTTATGGATCGGTTTGGGACTGGACCTAGATATTTCGATCCATGCAGATCTCCACTGCAGACTACCAACATATTTTGAAAACAAGTTTAGATTTAATTCAATACCCTGTTTTGTTATGTCCAAATGAGAAACACTGTCTTAAATCGACATTTAATAATGAACAATTTATGGACGATCCCTCACTTGCTTTGAAAATGGGCGAAAATCTCTCCGTTTACAGGCATGGTAAAGTGGTGTAAGTCACGAATTTTTGAGAATTTCGGATTTTATTATCTCTGTCAAGTTTTTAGATATTTAGATGAAATTTTTTTTGTTCAATTTAAAAATGGATAAGGAATAGTTTCCTAATTGGGAATTTTGCCCTACGGGGGCCGTATAAAAATTTAAATTTCGTATTTTTTCAAATACACCCGCCATGGAGTTGCAACTTATCGTATCAGAAATTTTGCCATTTTATATGCATTTTTGCAATTGGAAGTATGGGTCTAGGGACAATATTTAAGGAGATAGCTTATTGTTTCGATATTTATGACTCACCCTGTTTAGTATATCTGACCTACGTAGATTTTTGAGTTTATACTGTACATCACCCCAAGAGAATGTTAATTTATACTAAGAACTCTGCAAATTATAAGCAAAAAACCATTTTTTAAATACCTTAATTTCTCTACGAGTATACATACTATTCGCATAAAATGAACACAGTTTATTACAATAAGACACTTAATCATAATCTACAGTTTGAGTGCTTTTGCTCCATTAGTTTTGACAGGGTTATCCAATGAAATTCATTTTTTTTTTTAATTTGTTGACGGTTCCCTATGGAGTTTCAGGAAAGAATCTTCACGGGAATGTATGACTTGTACTATTATATTTATACACTAAGAGTTTCGGGATAATTCCTCATGTATTTTACCAAATATTTAACAAAATCTCTAAAATCGCAAGCGGACGATCATCATTGGCCAGGTAGCGTATGATTTCTCCTTATGCAGAAATGAATTTTGGTCATAATTTAAAAAATATATACAGGGTGATTCATAATGAATGGGCCAAAAAGAATAGAGCAGTGTGACTGCCGTAATGAATTTATTCAGCCGAAACAAACTTATTCTGCAACTATAATTATACAAGTTTTATTTGGCAACAGGAAAAAATCATCGAATGACGAACTCTCCGCTAGAGGCGCTGATTAACAAAATGTCGTCTATGCAGGAGAAAGCGTACTGCGTTTTCAAATATGCCAAAACCTTCTTGGTAACTGTTGTGCAAAGACATTTTTGCACGAAATTTCATAAAGCCCCACCGCATCGTCATAACATAAGCAGGTGGGTGAAGCAGTTCCAGGATACCGGTTGCTTATGCAAGAACGAAAGCCCAGGACGAAAAGAAACAAGACCCGAAGTGTTTGAAAGAGCTTGTCATTCGTTTTTACGGATTCCCTCAAAATCAACACGACGTGCAGATGCAGAACCCACATTGGAGTAACAAAGTACGTGAGTTCTTGAACGAACGTCAACCCCATCGCTGGAATGACCATGCTGGGCCACAGGATTTGACATGTCTTCATTGGCCGCCGAGATCACCAGATCTAATGCCCTGTGATTTTTTTCTCTGGGGTGGGTTTCGTTAAAGGCAAGGTGTTTTTGCCTCCACTTCCTCAGGACTTAGAGGAACTGAAGAAACGGATAACTGCAGTGTTGAACTCCATCACAGGGGATATGATATCACGAGTATGGCAGGAGCTTGATTACCGTGTAGACATTTGTCTAGTCACTATTTGTCTATAAGGAAAAAAGTCCCTATTTTTTACATTTTCTGAGTTACTCTGGTCCAAAGAGCTTTAATAAAATGACGAAATTATGTGTTACCATTTTAAACCATTAACTGTTAGTGTGACGTTCACACTACGGTAAAAATAAATACAGATATTTAAATTATACATAATTATTATAATACAGACATATATAATTATGTATGTATTGTATGTATGTGTAATAAATAATGTATGTGTAATACATAATTAATTATCATACTCACCACTATTTTTCAGTTAAAATATCGCCTTACTTAAGGATATCAAATTTTTAGATCATAAAAAGCGCAAATTATCTTAACCGTTGACTAACACAAAAATTAAAATTCTACGTAAGTGATTTTTTTTTTTTTTTTTTTTTTTTTTTTTTTTTTTTTTTTTGGACCGCTACTGCTTTACACTTTAATTTTTAAAATGCTTTTCGAATTAACGAACATTTAAAAACAGTTTTACATGTTCAGTTAGAAAAATAAATAAAAATTGGAAATGGGGTGAAGAGCAAATGATTCAATACAATTATTTTTCAAAAAAAAAAAAAAAAAAAAAAAAAAAAAAAAGAATCATCGATCAAAATTTTATCAAAATTTCCCAGCAAGAAAAATGTTATTGAAACTTGAATTATTCCAAAAATCTTAAATTGAATTTTCTCGGAATAAAAATTTCGCATGAAAAATTGCTTGAGGGCAAAAATTTTAAACATTTTCAGAAAGTAACGAACTTTTCTATAAAGAATAAGTCAGATGCTTTTATATTTATGAGCTAAACAATTTTCTTTACTGAAGCTGTAATAACTTTAAACTAATTTTGAGACATTTTCTTATTCTAAAATGGATTGTCGAAGTCATGATTTATTCAAAGCTATCTTTACTAACACAATGTATAGTGAAGGTGAACTCAACCGAAATTATTAATTCAGGCACCCTTGCGGAAATATGAGAATTTTATTTAGAAGTTAAAACTCCCAAATATATTCTTTGCTATTTCCGGTTCTTCAGATTTATATTATGAAAGATTGTTATGTCTCTGTTATATGTAGCTTTTCAAGCAATGGGACGAGAAATACGTGTAAAAATTTTAAACATTTTCAGAAAGTAACAAACTGTCCTATAAAGAAAAAGTCCCATGCCTCAATATTTACGAACCAAACTTTTTACTTTATTGAAGCTGCAACTGTATTAAATTAACTTTGAGGCATTTACTTACGTTAAAATAGATTGTCGAAGTCATAATTTATTTAAAAGTACAATAACTAACACAAAAGATATTAAAGGTAAACTCAATTGTAGTTATTAATTCAAGCATCTTTGCGGATATACCATAATTTTATTTAGAAGTTCAAACTCTCATGTGCTTTGCTATTTCCGGAATTTCAAATTTATATTGTTAAAGATTATTATACCTTTGTTATAATTAAATTTTAAAAGCAATGAGATGAGAAATAACTGTAAAAGTAAATACAGTTTTTTTTTCAAATCACCCTATTACCCGGAGAAAGTGCTTGTGTGTGTGTAGGGGGGGGGGGGGGGCATTGAACAGCTATAAATACAGCTGCGTTTTGATAACGGGTAGAGATCTGCACAGGCTGGGTTTCGGCTCGGGATCCGAGCCCAGCCAAGCCCGCGGGCCGGATTCGGACCTATTTCTATTTACGGCATTCGGGCTGGGCCGGGCTCGGGCTTATTTTTTGAGTTCGGGTTTCGGCTTACTTGTTTCTGAAGATTCGGGAAGGGCCCTGGTCGGGCCTTACTCTTTTCCTGGGATGTCGGGCCAGGCCGGACCGGGCGTAACTTTTTTTTCGTACGAAGCCGGGATTAATTTCATTCTTCCTACACTGTAAAAAATGTCAGATGTTTCTGAATCTATAAAAACGTACTGTAATCAAAAACGAAAATATACAGAAACCTTTTCTAACTCACCTAAGGTATCGAAAAGCATTCCTTTACCTTTAAAAATCCCAGAAAACTATTTGTTTTCGAAATTTAAAGAAGAATTTATAAAAATTAATTTTTATTAGCTGCCCGTCCTTTTCGGAAACGTTTTTAAGTAACTTTTGCAGTACAATAATCGCTTTTCTCAAATCAAAATATCACTTTTATGGATGCTTCCAATTCATACGAAAATATTTTGATATTCAGAGAACATGTTTAACAGACAAACATACAATATTAACAGTATTAACATTAATATAAAAATTAACATAGTTTTGCTACAATTAGATGCACAAAATCAGTTATGCAGCTGAAAATGTTTACTTGAGAATTGATAGAATCCGAAAAAGTGATATTTTGATTTGAGAAAAGTGATTATTGTACTGTAAAAGCTACTTAGAAACGTTTCCGAAAAGGACGGGTAGCTAATAAAAATTAATTTTTATAAATTCTTCTTTAAATTTCGAAAAAAATTATTTTCTGGGATTTTTAAAGGTAAAGAAAACGTTTTTCGAAACCTTAGGTGAGTTAGAAGAGGTTACTGTATATTTTCGTTTTTGATTACAGCACATTTTTATAGATTCGGAAACATCTGACATTTTTTACAGTGTAATCTTCACGGACCTAAATAAAAGCTCCGGTTGAATCATCACATATGAAAATCATTTTCTGGACTTGGCCAAGTCTGTTTAAAAATCAGTAAGATTTGGCTTGGTCCAAAAATTTTTGCAAAAGAAGCATATACTTTTAAGTCGTCATTATTCTACAATTAAACATTAGAATTTATTCTTTTTAAATATTCATAGATTTCTAGCCTTATTAAAATAGAGTTAAACGCATGAAAAAAAAACTTGCCTATAGCGGAGTTTTCTTCTGAAAACTGGAAATTTCTTTTAAACTGTTCATCCGTGCAAAATAGATACAATAATATGCGAGAAAAAAAAGATATTAAGCATTTAACATCTGCTACGAAGGGGACGTATAATTTTTTTCTTTCCAATGCGATTCCGTTTCTTAATTTTATCGTATACGCCCAATCCAAAGTTGCGGGTGTGACATTTACACAACTTAATTTAGTCACCAGCAAAATAAAATTTGAGCATTGGTTTCAATTTATATGAATTTCAATGTAGACCACTTACACATACATTTATCCAAATCTGAAAATTGTCCGATGTATCATTTATTTAAAAAAAATAATAATTTCCGCCTGTTGCGGGTGTGACATAAAAAGGACATGCATTTTCATCTTTCAGTGCAAAAATGCAAAACTCTGTGAATTATGATAACTGAGTGAATTGATATTTTTATATATTAGACAGTAATACTTAAATAATTATTCTATGAAAAAATTAAATTACTTACTCAATTCTTGCTTTTGTGGAAAATATTGAAAATTTTCGTTGCGGGTGTGACGCCCTGTTGCGGTTGTGACTTGTATAGCCGATAAAATAATGACATACACAAATATTTTCAAGGCAGATTTTTTTAATTAAAGAATTAATAAATATTACAATTATAATATCTAGAGAGGAAAATATAAAAAAAATTTCATTTCCAATCTTGAATTTATAATTTCTGGTGGTGGTAGCTTTTTTTACAAAAATGCTCTTTTTTTTTCTAGGATGCATCTGACTGACTGGGCCAAATATGCACGTTTTCTTAATTTTTTTCAAACATTCTAATTCTATATCGTCACCATCCATTTGTCTTATTTGTCCATCAATGTTTTCGCTTTTTTAATGTCGAGAATAAAACAACTTCTACAAAATCTCCAACTGCACATTCATCGTTGGATATTATATCCTTGTCAAAGTATGGATACATCTGACTGACTGAGCCAAATATACACATTTTCTTGATTTTTATTCCGATACTCTTATTCTATAATATCCCCATTCATTTGTCTTATTTGTCCCTCAAAGTTTTCACTTTTTTTATGTGGAGAATAAAACAACTTCTACAAAATCTCCAACTGCACTCTTATCATTGGATATTATATTTTTGACAAAATATGGTAAAAACAAATTCTCTTGTGATCGCTTTCTGAAGTTATTGCTACATTAATTGTTCCTACGTCAATAAAAACAACATGATGTATCGATTGAATGTTGAGCTCCGATTGTGCTTGGTACCAGCATTCATGAAGCATTTTCACACTATCTTCTGAAATTTCACATTCAGCAAAGTTCTTTTATATTTTTTAGGACTTTTTCTACACACATGGCAAAATCTGAAGCTGAATTTATAGCTGCAGAGCGTTGCTAGTGTTACCATTTTCTTGGCAACTGCACCATACCCATCGACAACTCCTTTACCATGAGATGAAATGCAAAAGGATTGCCATCCTTTACCATGATTTTTTAAAATAGTCTCTTCTTTTCTCTCCTTGCTTTGTCTCTTTCCTTCTCTTGTTGTAGATATGCTTCATATTTAAAAGGGTTTTCCTTAATCTTTTTTCAATGGTATTGTGATCTTTCTGTACTCTTCATTCTCTGCAAAAGAGAAGAAATTAATGTGTAAACTGAATAAATATAGCACTTCCAGTCCAAAAATATAAGCTTAACAAATTTTTAATAGTTATCCCTTGAAATTTCTAATCTTACATAAAGTTAATTATGTTAAATTTTGGTTAATTTCAAACTGACTATATACATTTGGTGCTAACTTAATAAACATTTTAACAGTTTCTATTATTCTTACTTCTACTTTTTATTTAATTTGAATTAAAAGAGAGAAAAAATCCTCCCCTAATATTGATTTACTTATTTTAAAAAACTAAAAAATATAATTAGATAAATACTATCAAATAACAAAATAAAAAAAATGTATATAAAAAACAAAACAAAATTAACAAATTTAAAGAAAATGGCTAAAATATTGTTTCGTAATTTTCTGTTTTTAATTTCTATATATATCTTACATTTTGAATTAATTTCTTAATCATATATCACTAATAAAATTATTTTCTTGCAGTAAAGCAACAATTTTATCAATCCAAACTGAATAAATCAACTGCACACAGTGTCACATGCTCAGATGATGCAAATTTTTATTTATTAACTGGAATTCCCTCTATTAAATCAAAGGGTATAGTTAAAGCTGCCAAGTACATGTTTTCCAGCATATTATTCGTTTAAAAATTTACATATAATTTGTTCAAATATGCATTTGTAATCAATTTTAAAAGACGTTGCGGGTGTGACTTTAATTACATGTCACACCCGCAACAGGGACATGTCAGGCCCGCAACGCTCAATAATTATAGTTAAAATATTAATTAATTTCTTTTGTGTCTGTAATTCAAAGTATCTTAATAAACTATTTTTGAATATAAAGTTTCATAACTTCAAATCAAAAATATTTTTCTGCAAAGATATAAAAGTAACTTTTTGTTGCGGGTGTGACACAATAATTAAGAGTAATTAAATATGCTTATCTTTTGTAATGAAGATTAGTGAACACTTCTCTGCAGACAAAAACTCTCAATAATAGCTGTCAGATCATATATATCCAAGTTTGGAGATTTTCAGAATGTTTGTTCAGCTGTACGAGACCATGAAATGTAAAGATTTTTACCGCAGTCTATTTTACAAAGTCGTAGTGTCACTTTATTAATTAAAATAAGTATGTTAATGACAAAGACTTAATTCTTTTTTGATAAAATATGAAATAGTACACTCTTAACAGTTAACATGCAAAATTCCAATCATATTTAAAGAAATTTAAATTTTCATCCTCATGTCCATTTTTTCGTGGATTGGCCGTATACCATTTTTAAAATTTTTATGTCTCCAATGAATGGAATATGGATTGATAATACTAATGATAACTGAAACATTTACATACAATAAACAAAGGTTCATTAAAAGCATAAATATCGCAGCCTACGGCACTTCTCCATACATGAAGATTATATATATATATATAAAAAAAAAGAAGATTAAGCTAAGTTTTTTGGTCTGAACTATTCCTTAAGAATAAAGATCAATGTTCTGTACTCGGGTCGGGCCGAAATTTTTACTTTTATTCCGGGCCGGGCTCGGCCGAAAAATTTAATAACGGGCCAGGTCGGGCCGAGCCAATGTTTTTTTCGTTTGGGCCGGGCCGAACTTTTCTTTCCATGGCTCATGCCAGGCTCGGACCTGGAAATTTCAGCCCGTGCAGTTTGTGAAGCCTTTCGATTAAAAAAGTAATTGAAATTCTACATTGTGATTTATTTTTGTCTTGAACAGCTACTGGTTTACCCTTTAATTTTTACTGTATTTTTTTAATCAACCTGCATTTTAAAAGAATTTTATATGTTCAGTTAGAAAAAAAAAATAATAAAAATTGGAAAAGTGGGAATTGCGAATGATTCAACACAGTTATTTTTCCAAAATAAAAAGATGAAACATCGATCAAATTTTTATCACAATTTTCACGGCAAGAAAAATGTAACTGAAACTTGAATTATTCTGAAAATCTTAAATTCAGTTTTCTCGGAAAAAAGAATTCGCATGAAAAATATCTTTAAGGCAAAAATTTTAAACATTTTCAGAAAGTAACAAACTTATCTATAAAGAAAAAATCCTATGTCTCAAAATTTATGAGCTGAACATTTTTCTTTATTGAAGCTGAAACAATTTTAAATTAACTTTGAGACATTTTCTTATGTTAAAATACATTGTCGAAGTCATGATTTGTTCAAAACTATCTTTACTAACACAATATATATTGAAAATGAACTCAACTGAAATTATTAATTCATGCATCCTTGCGGAAATACTAGAATTTTATTTTGAAGTTCTAATTTTCGGAACTTCAAATTTACATAATTAAAGATTGTCATATCTTTGGTATAAATTTTCAAATCAATCATATCAGAAATAAGTGTAAAAGTAAATAAATATAGCTTTTTAAAATTTTTCTATTAGTTGGAGGGGGAGGGGGAAGGCACATTGAACAGCTATAAATTCGGCTGCGTTTTGAAAACATTGCATAAAACAAACATTGATTAGCGATGTCAGAAAAAAAAGAGGGAAAAAATTCGTTAGCTAAAAGATTTATTGTGCAAAATATTACAGTACAGTTACAACGATACCTCCATTAACTAAGATGATTTATAATTTAATTAGTCATTATTTTAAATTTAAAAAATACTATAAACTTATTAATAATTTTCTTAATCATAATATGTTTGTAAAAAAAAAAAAAAAAAAAAAATTCTTTCTAGACAGCTACTGGTTTACCTTTTAATTTTTGCAATGCTTTTCAAATTATATTTTCATTTTAAAATAATTTTATATGCTCAGTTAGAAAAATAAATGAAATTTGGAAAAGTGGGAAGTGCGAATGATTCAACGCAATCATTTTTCCGAAATAAAAAGATGAAACATCGATCAAAATTTTCTCAAAATTTTCTCGTCAAGAAACTTGAATTATTCTGAAAATTTTAAATTCAATTTTCTCGGTAAAAGAATTTCGCATGAAAAATTGCTTTAGGGTAAAAATTTTAAACATACTTTTCTATAAAGAATAAGTCACATTCCTCAATATTTATGAGACAAACATTTTTCTTTATTGAAGCTGTGACAATTTTAAACTAACTTTGTGATATTTTCTTATGTTAAAATAGATTGTTGATGTCATGATTTGTTCAAAACTATCTTTACTAAAACAATGTATATTGAAAGTAAACTCAACCGAAATTATTAATTCAAGTGTCCTTTTATAAGTACTAGGATTTTATTTAAAAGTTAAAACTCTCAAGTATGTTCTTTGCTATTTCCGGTACTTCAAATTTAAATTATGAAATATTATTATGTGTCTAATTTATTTAACTTTTCAAAGAAATGGGACGAGAAATAAATTTAAAAATAAATAGAGACTTTGCAAATGTAACGTTATTATTTTAGCGTGGAGGAGGGGGGGCGGGGTCTGGCATATGATATTGTAAGATATTTCTAGTGGGGAGGGGGGAGGCCTGTTTTTTACTATTGATATCATTTTTGATCCAATCATTTTTTTTCTTTTTATTTGTAACATAGTCTTTGCTATAAAACAGTTGTTACCCTTTTTTTTTTCTTTTATCTAGCTTATTATGTGTTTTTATAAAAATTATTATAATTATTATTTAATTCTAAAACATGGAATACCCCAACATGTGACATACCTATTCTTCTTCATATATGTATGAATATGTAACCACGGTTCGAGAAATCACATGTGAAGTGCATTTGAAATGAAGCTTGTGTTTAATACACAAACTTCACTTTGTTACTAATAAATAAAAGAGAAAGAGAAGGAATGTTGTCTACTTGTTTTGTTGATGAGAATTTCTATCTTCTCTTCATCACTCCTCCATTCGGTGGCAAGTGCAACAGGACTTCATTACTGTTAAATGCATTAAATAAACAACAGCTATTATTAAATGTTTTTAAATAGTAAAATTTTCTTGTACTGTGTGGCTCCTATAAGAAAGACTCCATAACCGGTCTCAGGTCCGTTCTGTTGCCAAGGTAAATGGTCAGTCGATTTTATTTTAGGAAGTCCGGAGTCCGGCATTTCCCTTTCTCCCATTCAACAGATCATTCCGCGAATAAGCATTCTTTTTTTGTCCTATAGATGAAGTTCCTGCCCTACAAGTTTTGGAACCTTCGAAAGCAGGAAACCTACTCAGGGTTTTTCTTATCTCGGTCAGACAGTGAATGTTATTTGATATACAATTTTTTAATATGAAAAGGGATATTTTAGTGACGTATCTACATTTGAATCATAAAAGTATGCAAAAACTAAATATTATCAGTTTTCACTATTCACTGTTCAGTATATATCACTTCGAACAAAACAAATAAATTTTAGATATCAAAATTTTTTTACATTTTGATGATGATGTCGTTGCCGGTGTGTGTGTGTGTGTGGGGGGGGGGGGTGTCAGTGGATGATAACGTATGATACTGGAAGGGAGAAGGGGTCCAAAATTCGCAAAAAATTGATAACATTATATTTGCACAGCTCCATATAGTTTTTTAAAATCGCTCTATTACATGAAGGGTGGGGGGAGCACATTGAACAGGTAAAATGCATCTTGATAACGTGTGCATACAACAAAAAATTGATTGTTCATGTCAGAAAAAAAGAAAAAGAAAAAAAAAACGCTAGCACAAACATTTACTAGGCAAAGTATCACTCTCCATCAGCAAATAAAGAAAATTGCACGATAATATTTATCCTGAATGCATAGGAATGAATTATCGTAAATTTAACGATCATATTAAAAACATTTGAGAAATGTAAAGGTTTTCTTTAGTCAAATGAAAAGACCCGTTCGCTAATGCTAATCCTATGCCAGAAATTTATAAAATATTTTTTTAATATTCTACATTAAAATTTTAATTTATTTTTTAACGTTTAATTTTGATTAAAAAAATTGAATTTGTTTTTCTATTTGCATCTAATGTGCGCAAGATTGTTGCAAAATTATTGGTTCAAGAGCTTCCAAAAATATTGATAATGATATAAAACTAATGTAAAAACATTACTACTCTCGTAGCGTCAACCACAATAAACTTGAAAAACTGGAATAAATAATTATTGAATTCAAATGATATATGTAACGCCCTCTATATTTTCGATATTGTCCGTGTCCTAACTATATATTTATCCTGCAAACCATCCAATCATTCAATCCATATACTTGGGATGCGAGAATATAGCGAATTGTTAAAAACATGCGAACATTTAAAGTAAATGGATTCTCTTATGAATAACTTGAAATAAAAATTAGATCTGCAAATTAATCCACTCTCGTTAAAAAGTATGTTGATGTTCTTTTTTTCATTCAGTCAGGAAAAAGCAATCTTCCTTCGGTTATATTTTATATCCGTTATATGGTCTTTACGTTTAATATTGAATTTCTGCTGGGTCATACCTATATAATAATTTTTGATTTCTCTTCTCTAATAAATGGAATCATATAAAACACTCGAGAGGTTGTCCATGTTAAAGGGATCCATTTTGGTATTTACGAACATCTTTTACTTTGGGGGAGGCTTCGCAATCAAATATAAATCAAGAAAATTTAAAAGATTTTTTACACACTCAAAGAAGCCTGGGTAATTAATTATTACCACCCTTTTAATACTGATTTCACAAAAAGTTTATTTTTAAAGGTATTCATGTATATATTATAAATGGCGCGTTTAACTAATCTATTAATAAACTTAATCTGATATCCATTATCATTCGCAATTCTTCAATTTTCGCTAATTCGCTTTCTAGATTTATATCGGAAGAAACACTAAAAGCGCGATTAATTAGGAATCTAAAGGTTGATTAATTGTTTGAGATTTTTCAGTCAAAATCTTCATTAATGGAAACGAAACTAAAAGTTTAATAATTCCGGCATTTGTCTCGTATATTTTTTCGACACAAGCTGTCATCTAACTCCTCCTTCTTTCCCCCCCAGGGGGATACCTTCTTTAGGTATTCACGGGCTTCACAACCCCGGGGCACCTGAGTGATCTTTCTCCTTTCCTTTTCCTCTTACTCTTCTGGTCTTCCTTTCCTCTTTGTTTCACTCTCTTTGTGGTTTCCTCTTCGGAGGTGAGGGCAATTCTGCATGGGCCGATACATCCTGTATATCGACTCATGGAGAATTGTAAACCACCCACGTGTTGGCCGTGCGTGGCGACCCGTGTCCCTGGAAAGGGGGATCCTGGTAGTTGAGGGAAACCAACACACTGCTTTGGCCTCTGCTTCAGGTAGACGGGAGGTACATATTGGTCCCGTATGCATCAATCGGCTGGTCAGCTGACTTTTGTCACTGGCTTTAGGGATCAAGTGAGCGAGCAATTACTAGTCATCTCGTTAAGGGTGGAGACTGACATAGGATTGTCTTGTGACCGTATAGACCCTGGTTAGCACTGGTGCACGAATGTGCATCCCCTTGTTGGGCTCGGGAGTGGGTGGTGCGGCCGGGGTCCGAATTCCTTTTTCACTTAATATGGATGGAAAAACTTCTCTTTCATCTATCTCTCTCCCATGTGGAGAGCAACAAATGTCAAAGAATTCCTTTTTTACTCGATTTTTCGTAATTAAACGCAATGATAGCCTCTCTGATACCTCTTTCAAAAAAACTTCACCATTTGTTATTGCTAAAACCTTTCAATCTGTTCTTGGTGATGGCCATTCCCTCAAAAAATTACAGTCTGGGGATTTACTGGTTGAAGTTTCTACAGCCAACCAGTCACAATTTTTGTCCAATAGTAATACAATAGGCACCTTTTCTGTATCTGTTAAAGCACATCCAACCTTAAATTCTTGTCGTGGTGTAATATCTGAACCAGATCTGTTATTTTCCCCAAAAGAAGAACTTCTAACTAACTTAAAGGATCAAAATGTCGTAGATGTCCGCCGTATCACTATCCGTAGAAATGGTCAGATAATTCCTACTAAACATATAATATTAACCTTCAATAGCCATATTTTACCTACTAGAATTAAAGCAGGCTATTTAAATTGTCCAGTCCGACCTTATATCCCTAATCCGATCCGTTGTTTTAAATGCCAGCGTTATGGCCATACCAATACTAATGGCCAATGTCGTGGCACTGTTACCTGTGCACATTGTGCAGACGTTGGCCACGACAGTAAAACTTGTGAAAAACAGGAACGCTGCGCAAATTGCAAGGGTGATCATACATCATATTCTCGCTCCTGTCCTATTTGGAACCGTGAAAAAGAGATCATTACTATAAAAATAACCCAAAACCTTCCTTACCCTGAAGCTCGTAAAATTGTAGAATCGAGAACCCCATCTGTTGGAGTTTCTTACTCTAGCTTACTTAAGCAACAAACAAAACCTGTAAGACACATTAGTACCCAGACTGAAGCTCCTTTTAAGAACAGTTCTCCTGAAAAAACATCTAGTCCTATAAAGAAAAAGACCCGTGATGCCCACGCTACTGCTGCTACCAGAGTGTTGCCAAAATTAGTGCTTTGGAAACCGTCATCAGAACCTGTGAAAATTGAATATTGGACTAGTCAAGCACAGAAATCAAGCCAATCAAAAAATATAACCAAACCTGACAATGGAAAAACACCTGATTCATCTGCATCAAATTCCCACAAACCCAAAACTAATCTAACTGTAAAACCTACCCAGAAAACAAAAGAGAATAAAACTATTCGGGGTTCTTCACAGTGGCAAACTGTGAAGAATAAACAGAAAAAATCATGTCATAGCCCATCTACAGCTAATCTCAAAGATCCAAGGCAGATGAATCAGTACGTGGAGGAGGCTATGGAGTCGGCATCTTACGACTCGAGTGATGATGATGAAAATGTTACTTTTGAAGAATATAGACCTCAGTGATTTTACCCTTTTTAAATTGTTTTTATATATTTTTGTGCTTCTTTTTAGACATTGTTTGATTTTAACTTTGACATTTGGAGACAGATTTTAATCCTAACTTGACTTTCTAATTATGACAAATACTAGGACAGCCTTTTAATGCTATTTTTACATTTTAACTTTTACATTTTAAGCTGTATTACGTTTTTTTGAACTTTTTGTTCTCACCTTGTTCTTGGCGCAGCATGTCCCTAAAGGGATTTTGCGCCATAAAACCCTAATCAACCAACCAACCTCCTTCTTTCTTTCTAACCGATGACCAGGCCCCTACCTGCCGAGTTAATAATCTCAGCTTAACGGGTTAGATATCTGGTATCGGGGCGGACGACCGCCTAATTGCCGCGAAGCGGCAATAAATGATGAACTGCACATGGCTTCGCAAGATGGTCTCGTAATTTAGAGCCTTGATCAGATGACGAGACCTTCACCTGGCAAGGCACCTCCAGAGGTATAATTCATAGGTAACTTGGAGGACATTGCACCCACGACGGATTTTACATGCACCAGGTGCCATTAGCATACATGATGGAATTTTAGCTGGCAGAGTGGGGGCGATCAACGAAGACGAGTGCCGAGGTCGG
This sequence comes from Maratus speculifer, assembly GCA_964019185.1. NCBI lineage: Eukaryota > Metazoa > Arthropoda > Arachnida > Araneae > Salticidae > Maratus > Maratus speculifer. Next base: position 183,995,901 of record OZ025301.1, read on the forward strand.
CTGATTGTGGCTAACGGTTGCTGGACTTAGTAGTTTATTGCCTTTTTGAAAGTACAGAGTTTGGCGCCGCACATCACTCCCACTTGCCGTGCCAAGTGAAATGGGGCTGGAGCTAAAATTTTTGAGCCGAGACGGTGGCATGTCCTTAGCAGACAACAGGGGGGACAATTTTGAGGGAGATTTAGAAAAATAAATAACCAAAACTAAAATGGCCGAAATGCTAAGTAGTGCCAGAGAAGGGAGAATTTTCGGGCCGAAATGCAAGGCAGTCGAATCGCTGCTGGTGGTGACGAGATCCCGCCTTTCTACCGTACCCCCCCAAAAAAGAAAAAAAATGCTTCATGGACTGTCCCATTGGAGCGGGTCCGGTAGCTCGTGCGGACAGAGTCCAAATGCACCTAATAAAGAGGCGTACTGTCACTAAAAAAAAAAAAACAAGGGAAAAAAGACCCGAACACGTTTCGGACAGCACAGAATCCCTTGAGTCTCTGCGTCGATGAGGTCAACGTGTGCGGTTCGGGGTAGGTGGGCTGGTAGGTTGCTTCCCATTGCTCATCGGACCTCACAGGGTCCCGTGGGCCCCTGCGTTAAGGAGGTCAACTTGAAAGCCTGAGAGGCGTTAGTCCACTAGGGAGGGGGTACCAGAACGGTGTCGGACCAGGCAGAGTCCCTTGAGTCTCTGCGTCTATGAGGTCAACCTGTATGGTTCTGGTGCAGTGGACATGATTGGTGCTCCCGAATCTCTTCGGACCGCACAGGGTCCCTTAAGTCCCTGCGTCGAATAGGTCAACTTGAAAATTTCGGGAGCCAGGTTTAAGAGGAGGGAATCTTGGAAGGTAAATGGGTTAGTAACAATACTATTGTTTACTGTACTGCTTACCTGAGAAACCTGTTAACGTTAAGCTTTTTAAGTTGTAACTGCTGTTTATTTGGCTTTTATGGAGGTGAGGATTAGATAGTTGACTTTTTGGCTGTTGATATATGGGGGAATGGTTGAGCTTGTGGCTAGAGTGGCTAAGCTAGTATTACACTAATTATCACTCCCGCCACAAGCTGCCTTGAGTTTGGATAATCTTTGTACTAACCTTAAATTGATCAGTGAATTTACTTAACCCAAGCACTCCCTATGAATTCCCTTTTGATTTTTTTTAAATATATATCTTATGTTGATTAGATCTGGACGGACAAGCAGTTAGGATTGGGCGGATGAAGCTTTTTGATTTGTCATAATGTGCAGCTTGCAGATCCGAGATGTCATTCGATGTGCTTGCAATGGTATTATTGCGGGGCACCTGTTTCGGGCCGTGGATACTACTGTTACTGCACGACTACCTCTTACTGCTGAGATCATAAGATATATCATTATTTTAACATTTTATGATTTTTTATTGTTGACCGTAGGTTTTTAGACCTAGGCCATTTTTCCTTTAATAACATATAGGACGGACAAGCAGTGCCGGAGGCGGGTGAAGCTTTTTACTATGTCACGGTGTGCGACTTGCAGGTCCGTGATATCTTGTGACGTGCATGCAGGAAGTTCCTGCGGGGCACCTGTTACGGGCATTGGATACTGCTGATATCGCACGACTACCGCACACTGCTGGGACATAAGACAAAATACACTATTTTATATATTTTTTTTGGCAATAGGAATCCTAGGCCATTTTATATATATATATTACCATTTAATAACATATAACACAAAAATGCGCTCGGGTACATGAAGGATTAGTGGCTGTAGTAGAGGATTAAAAGGTTTTTTTTTTTTTTTTTTTTTTTTTTTTTGTAAATGTGGTCATTTGTCTATGTGTTCTGATGTATGAGTGACGTGATGTTGTCGCAGTTGTCTTGGGACACCTTATTATGATTTTTGCCTTACTCTGAACCTCTGAACGTGCATCTAACTCCTCTTAGTTTTGGGCCAAGTACCTTTAGAAACTGTGGTTCCCTCCACTTTCCTTCCAACGGCGTCGTTTTTTCACTCACGGCATTGCTCTCGAATTGGGTATATCAAGGTATTTAAGCGGCTTGTGTTATCACAGATATATATATGTGACTAATCCAGAATTAAAAACAATGCGCATTCTATAAAATGTTTGCTAACCGAATCTATAATCGTTAAACGAATCAGAATAAGAATGAAAAGACCTTTTGTTATTAATCAAAGCATTCGTTAGATGAGGTATTGCTGCATATTAAAACTAATTAAGTATCTTCAAAATTTATATAGAAACTACTCAAATGTGGCAATCCCAAAATTTTCTTTTATTGTATTGTTATAATACTTTTTGAAAAATGCAGCATAGCAACGCAACCGGATAGTGTGATTTAAACAGAAATCTGGGGTGCAACAACTTATGTCAACTTATGGCTAAATCTGAAGTTTGATGAAAATCCGTGCATTAGTTTTTCAGATAAAGCTATTACAAAATCTTGAAAAAAAATCTTCATAACAGCGCCACATGTTGTTTGATGTACACCAAAAACTAATCAGGATAAATTTTTTATGAAGTAATAACTGAATCTGAAGTTTGATGACAATTTATGCATTAGTTCTTGAGGTAAGTTTATTGGGAAATCGTGAAAAATGCAGCATAGCAGCGCTATCTGTAAAACGATTTATAAAAAAACTAAAAAACACTAATCTATATCACCGACTAACAAAATCAGAAAATTTTGTGCATTAATTCTTGCAATAAAGCTATTGAGATAATTACGAATAATACACCATAGCAGCGCTACCTGTTGATCGATTTGAATCAAACGTAATCAGCACCATGTTATATCAAGTACTAAAAATTTAAATTTTTATAGAAATCCATGCATTAGTTTTTAAGATATGGTGTTGTGGAAATTGTAAATAATAGCAGCACCACCTACTAAGTGACATAGATAAAAAACTAATCTGATCTAGTATATATCAAGGTTTCACAAAATCGAAATTTGTGTGAAATTCTGTGCATTAGTTTTTGCGCTAGAGCTATTGCAATAATAACGAATAAACATCATGGCTGCGCCATCTATTGAGCGATTTACACCAAAACGTAATCAGCACCATGCTATATCAAGCACTAATTAAATCTAAAGTTTTATGAAAATTTGCACTAGTGCTTGAGATATGGGCAGTAGTGGAAATTGTGAAAAATGCAGCAAACCAGCGCCGCCTGTTGAGTGATATACACCAAAATCTATTCAGGACTAGTTTATAACAATGTCCAACAGAATCTAAAGTTTTATGAAATTCTGTGCATTAGTTCTTAAGATAGAGCGTCCACAAAATTTTTGCCACATACATACAAACAGGCAGATTCACAGACAGACTGTGAGGGAGTGTCCTTTGTGATAAAGACACTCTAGCATTTTAGTGAGATCGTGACGTCAATGTTTTAAGATGTGTGGCGCGGAAGCGACATCTATCTTTTATTGAACTTTAACTTTCCAGGGTGTATGTGGCGCCATCGGGTATACAGTTAGCTGCGGTTAGGAATATTGTGCAAATTTATAGCTCCGTCTTCAGGTTGCAACGTATAAAAGCTACGAGTTGGAGTGTGTTGTGTGTGGTGAGGCAGCGGAAGCCAGCCAAGCGAATTAGACTGTGTTGGTAAGCGAAGTAGTGTGTTCTAAAGTGAGATAGCTAGTTTTGTGAACCGAGTTAGCTTGTGGTGAGCTGAGTTACTCAAGAGGAAAGCCTGCAGGTAAGAGGTTATTTAATACGTTGGATATTTTTGAGAATAAAGGTTGTTTGCAGCCACGGGCTGTTTTCTTATAGGTTTAAACTAGCTTTTAGCCACAATCTGAACATAGAGCCGGAGTGAGTGCCCCGAACTAAGCTTAAGCCGTGGTCGTGAGTATAGTTTGCAATTTAATCTCTTAGTGTTGTGCTTAGTGACTGAAATTACGAACTTAGCTCCACTTTCCCATGTTCCAGAGGTTTAAATAAACTGTTTGATTTTAACTTATACTTAAAATTATGTCTTCATTAACCAACATACCCCCAGAAACGTCACAAGACATTTTGAAAAAACAAGTTTTTTGGGTCCTCTGAAACCTTGTGTAAATCCTTCGAAAACTTTCACGAATTCAATACTTTCTTCTTGTTAAAATAGAAGAAAGTAAAAATGAAATGTAACTAAGCTTAATTTGTCCTTCTTTCAAATTCATGCTCTCTCTCTCTCTCTTTTTTTTATAATAAGTAAATTTAAAATTAGAAATTTTTGCAGAAAAAGAAAAAAAATAATTGACATTTCTCAAAACTTCGGCAATAACAAAATAGTTATTCAAAATTTCATAGGAAATTTTGAGCTTAATTTTCTCAGAACAAAAGAATTTTATGACTTTCTCAAAATTTCTCTAGGGCTATTTTTTGAAGTTTTCAAAAATTAAGTTTTATGTAGATGAATACTCTCATTTTCCAATGATTATCAGATAACGTAACATTTGATTTCATTAATATTACTGTTTTAAACTAATTTCGAATGACTTCCTTCCGTTAGAGTACATTGTTGAAGTTGAAATCTTAATTTTCTTTGAATTAAATTTTCTGCTACAATATATATTGGAGGTTCAGGGTAAAACTAACTCAGTTTAGTAATTCAAATTCCCTGTCGAAATAATACTAATAATAAAACAGAAATTTAAGTTCATTCTTTTGTATATATAATTATTTTTTTTCTTTACTTTAATAGTTTCTTACGTAACTTTGAGCTACATTATTTCAAATTGTTTCCCGTTATTATTTAAATTTTAAAAGCAATCCGGCAGGAAAGGGAAAGAAAAAGAAAATGCAATAGTGTTTTCTTTGCCTTCGCATAAAAGCTAGAAAATTAATTTAGTATTGGTACTTAAGGTGCTTATATTTCGTTTGAAATTCTATAACAATATCACAGTAGCCTTCACATAACAAAATTATATTTCTACGAAATAATTTGAATTTATCAAATAGACGATATATATAATCGCCGATTTAACCCTTTATTGCACGAAATCTGTAGATTGGTCTTATAATGAAAAAATAGTACATAATAATAATAATAATAATAATAATAATAATAATAATAATAATAATAATAATAATAATAATAATAATGCTAACTCATTATTATTATTAATGAATTTTAATTTTTAGCTAAAATTCGACATTTTATGGCGTGTACTTTATGTACACAATGAGGACTTTTAAATGTTGTATTGCTATATTTTGCAATTAAATGAGCTTAAATTAATAATTTTATTAATAATTTTAATCAGCAACTTTCTTTACATTAATATTTTTAAATATTCAGTAAAAATAAATAAATAAATAAAAGTAAACTTTGCCTTAAAAGCTTGATCGATTTTTTTGTTTTTTTGTTTTCGAAGTATAAATTTTACTGTCGAATGCAGCCACCAGGCCTTGCACAAATTAAATGTTATTCCATTCTTTGGACTGTTTTTGATCGGTTACCGTGATCCTATTGGCTAAATTCATGGCACATAAGGAGAATTGTAGTGTTTTTAAATATGTGCCATATGTGGCACATGGGGCAGTGAAGGGTTAAAATTTAGAAAAGTACAGAGATTGTGATAATCAAAGTAAATTAGCGAGTTTTGTTCAAAATGTCTCGGCAAATGCATGAATTGTAATATAGACCATGGCCTATGAACAGGCTGCCTTCTGCAGAAGGCGGCAGAACGGACAATCATCTCAAGAGTTCACAGCTTCTTTTCGAGAATTAGTTAATATTCTATTCCCATATCCAAATGCAATCGGTCTGCCAAATCCTATCTTGGTGGAAAACACATGAAAAAAGCGATTTTAACCTTATCAGACCTCAAGTACACAAATGTGTACATCCGTTCTTTCCCTTATAAAACTAAACTGTTCGAATTTTTTGCATTTTTACTTTACTTCTTTGCAGCTATTTTTTTTTCTTTAAAAGAAAACCAATATATTTCAGTATTGATGACTATTGCCTCATAAAGTAAATATTATTTTCATCCGAGTTTCGAAAATTATTTCAAGACATTGTGGCCAAGAAAATAAGAAATATTCAGGATTATTTAACTTAAATGCTTTAGAATTAAAAAACAAATTGTGGATTTGCTGATCATTTACTTGTTTAAAGACCTTCATTTTGTTATTGCGTAAATCTATATTACTAGTTGTAAAACTGATGTTTTAAACGGATTAGTACTTTTATATCCATATTTGTAAAACTAAATTACTAGTCCCCTAAAGTACTGATTTCATAAAAATGATTCTTTCTGTCATCTATGGTGTCATTTCGATTATGCAAAAGCAATAAATATATATTTGTAAGAGTTATTTTATGCTCAGGTCTGAAGAGGTTAATACCTAACTCGTTGATTTATTATTGTATTTTACTGCACCCAAAGTATGAAAATATGGAGGACTGGGAGCAGGAAAACACAATGGTAAACCTCTGAGTCAACCACTAAAATCGAGTTTTTTGTTGTTTTCCACTAAGATGTGACTTGGCAGCCCGATTGGGTTTTAATATGCCAATCGAAATTTAACTAATTTTTAAATTTCAGCCGTGAACTTGTTGAGGTGATTGCTGGTGCTGCCGCCTCCCGATCTATGTAGTTAGAAACAGGCAATCCATGATTAATGATAACAAAAGTTTCGGTACTACTAGGTTATCCCGTCGACCAAAAATTATCGCCAAACTATAAGATTAAATGCCAATAATGGATGATCGTACATTTCACATTCAATATCATTAAATACGATTCACGTGTTTAAAATGTCATTAAGTGATTTTTATTTCAATTTTTTATTAATATTTTTATTAATATTCTAATAATTATTTGTTTTTTCGTTATTTAAAATAAAAATTATGTCAGTATGTATAATTTGGCTATTAGTTTAGCGATTTGTATAATTTGGCGAAATTGGTTGACGGGATAATAGAGTAGTACCAGACCAATTTCGCCAAATTATACACATTGACATAATTTTTATTTTAAATAACGAAAAAACAAAGAATTAATAGAATAGTAATAAAAATACAAATAAAAAGTTGAAATAAAAATCACTTAATGACCTTTTAAACACGTGAATCGTATATAATGTCATTGGATGTGACATTCACGATCATCCATTATTGGCATTTTATCTTATAGTTTGGCGATAATTTTTTGGTCGACGGGATAACCTAGTAGTTTCTACTCAGAAACTCTATTAAATAATGTAAGCTCCCCCCCCCCCTCCAAAAAAAATCCTTAACTGCCAACAATAAGGGGTGTAAAAATGTGAAACGTGTATACGGAGGTATACGCCGTAAACCTTTTGGATATTTTAAAAATGACCAACCCGTTAGTTACCAAACCCGCTGATAAATTCGTCCGAAAATCAGTTATTAGGATTTTATCATATCTTTCACATTTGAAATCAGTCAAGATTCGTACTCCTCAAGGACTTTGAAGGATCTGTTACCAGATCTTTAGCAAAGTAAAATTTGGCTTATTTAAGGGTGCTTTCGAAAAGATATTTTTCCACCCTCAACAGCTCGAAATTTCCTGGTACATTTTCAGGCTCATTGTTAAAAGAAGAAACATGAAACTTGCTGAGATGGTTTTTGAAGAGATGTATCAGATGCCGTGAGATTTCATTTTTCACTCAACTCATTAAAATTTGATTTATGAACAATTACTTTCTCAGTATGACCATTTTTTTCGTTGCCAAATATCATGCGTCGGAAAATTCGATTCGAAACGCCAACCTTGACAGTATATTTTTGAAATTTTTCTTGATCTATCAAAAAAAAAAAAAAAAAAAAAGAAAAAAAAGAAAAAAAGAATAAGCAGGGCACACATTGTGTACTTTATAAATAAGAGAATTTGCCACTTTGATGCATTTGAGAGCAAAAATGAATTTAAAAATAAATCAGAAAAAAAGCAGTTTGGATTGGAATACACCCTTAACGAAAAAAGTTCGATCTTCAGATATAGTGGCTAATACTTCACAAACTTCCTAGTACTTAAAGACGTAAAAATCCCTGAATTTCCTGATGGATACGAATCTTGTGAATCGTAAATACTATATCGACACTATAGTATACACTCTTATGCATGCGTACATACAACTACCAAAAGTCTAACAAGTTGGAAATTGCACATAAAGCGTAGCAAATGAGGTGCGTTCGTTGATAATGAAGTTTTAAAATATTCAGATCTTGCTGATACAGTATAGTGATCGAAATCTTTGTGTTCCTGTAAATATGCAGGGAGTAATTTTTATTATACTTTATTAACGTATATCTTATTCATAAAATGTGAAGTAGTTTAATATAATTAAAACACCCCCCAAACAATGTTTCCCCGTATAACATTATTTAGTGGAATACATTTGTGCGGCCCTGTAATTTAATAATAAATATTCTTTGCATCACAGATTATACAAAATGTATTTTTAGTACATATTTCATAGATTCATGTCAATTCTGTTATATTCAAATGAGTGTAACACCATTAAAATGCATTTGAAACTTTTTCCCCATTGACCGTAATGTAACGGAATACTTTTGATTGTCCCTGTAATTGATCAATGCATCCGATTTTCATAACATTTGAAATGACTCAACAAAATTATGTAATAAATATACGTTTTAAATTTCAAAGGATTAAAATGCATTTGAAACTTTTTTCCCCATTGACCGTAATGTAACGGAATCCTTTTGATTGTCCATGTAATTGATCTATCCATACGATTTTCATAAAATTTGAAATGACTCGACAAAATTATGTAATAATTATATGTTTTAAATTTCAAACGATTCGGTGGGATAGTTTTTGCGTTGTTATATGCGGACGGACAGACAGACAGACGGACGGACTGAGCGACAACAATAGGTGCTACGTATTTACATAATTACGAACGCACCTAAAAATGGACTTCGGTGATCTAAAAACGTAATATAAAACACCATAGAAGTACACACAAACTGAATTGTTAAAAAAAAAAAAAAAAAAAAAAAAAAAAAAAAAAACGAAAAGAAAGAAAGAAAAGAAAGAAAGAAAAAGCGGGTACACTGTAAAACATTTATGTAACGTTATTCCATAAAATAGGTGGCAACTTTGCTGCCTCCAATTTTATGGAATGGTTTTTTCCCCTTATATAATGGTGTAATTTAAACATATGTTACTAGTGTAGCATTACATATTAGTGTAATGTTACACCGGTTATATCGGTTAAACCGGTTACATCGGTTATGCCGCCATAAAATTGGTGAAAGCTTGGCTACCGCCAATTTTATGGAGTAACGTTATTCAGATGTTTTAAAGTGTAGGGTTGTAAAATAAAAGTATCAAAAATTTTAAAATAATACAGTTAAAAAAAGTATTGTTGAAGGCGGTCCGGGGCATATTTTAAAATAATCTTTATTTATTGAGTTAAAATTTGATTTCTTTTCGGGTTGATTAACTTTATCATTTGTAAACAAAATCATATGATAAAATTTCTCATAATTAAAAACATACATATACTAAAAATTTTTTAAAAAAGTCGGATAATTTAAAAATTGTTGTAACTTAAAATATTCCTTCCAGAATTTCAATTTTTTTACTTTTAAATAAACAAAAATTTCTAAATTTTAATTTTGATTCAGCATTTTTAGGTGCGTTCGTAATTATGTAAATACGTAGCACCTATTGTTGTCGCTCAGTCCGTCCTTCTGTCCGTCTGTCTGTCTATCTGTCTCTCCGTCTGTCTGTCTGTCTGTCTGTCCGTCCGTCTGTCTGTCTGTCTGTCCTCATATAACCACGCAAAAACTACCCAACCGAATGGTTTAAAATTTAAAATACATAATTATAACATAATTTTGTCGAGTCATTTCAAATGTTATGAAAATCGGATGGATAGATTAATTACAGGGACAATCAAAAGTATTCCGTTACATTACGATCAATGGGGGAAAAAGTTCCAAATACATTTTAATGGTGTTACACTCATTTGAACATAACAGAATCGACATGAATCTATGAAATATGTACTAAAAATACATTTTGTACAATCTGTGATGCAAAGAATATTTATTATTAAATTACAGGGCCACACAAATGTATTCCACTAAATAATGTTATACGGGGAAACATTGTTTGGGGGTGTTTTAATTATATTAAACTACTTCACATTTTATGAATAAGATATACGTTACTGAAGTATAATAAAAATTACTCCCTGCATATTTACAAGAACACAAAGATTTCGACCACTATACTGTACGCTGTACTATATCAGCAAGATCTGAATATTTTAAAACTTCGTTATCGTACGAACGCACCTCATTTGCTACGCTTCACGTGCAATTTCCAACTTGTTTAAAATACTAATTAATATATATATATATACCTTAACTAAGTGAAAAAAATTACTACTATCTTTATGCAACCGGCGCACAGCAGCTCTGTTTTTGCACAAAGTTCATATACTCTTTTATGAGAAAAGCATGAAAACGATGAAAAGATGAAAAAAATGTAAAAATGGGTGAAACAACAATGAACCACAAAAGAACAACACCAAAAAAAGAAAACAAAATAAACTCCCTGCTCTTCAGAAGGTGGGAGGAGCAACAGGTATCAAAAAGTTGTAAAAAAGTGTATCCTCACAGGTTTCGTAAGGCATAACAAAACTATATATATATATATGTGTATATATATATATATATATATATATATATATATATATATATATATATTTGGAGTAAAATTTCTTTAAAAAATGTAACTTTTATTTTTTAAAAAATCACATTTCCAAAAGTAAATATTTTTTTCAAATTTGCTGAATGAAAGTTAAAGGAAAATAAATCAAAAATACATGTTTCAAGTTTAAAGCATTTATCTTTAACGGTTCTTGAGTTATAACAATTTATCTCCAAGAAATGGTGAAAAAACGCCAGATTCGATCTTCAGGTAATGAATTTTTGATAATGAAAGATTTTGATAATGAAGAAAAACGCATTTTCACACGATGTCATTTTCATGTCAACCACTGCTTGAAAGTTACATTTTGAAAAGAAACCAAAACAACAACAACAACAACAACAACAACAATAATAATAATAATAATAATAATAATTTTGAAAAAAAAAGTTCATTTATTATATAGAAATATCGAAAACATATGCTACTTTTTAACATTCAAAACCAAAGAAAGCCCCTAAAATTCATGAAGATTTATATTTCTATGTTTCTGATACGCTGAATTTAAACGTGACATAATATTATGTCATTGAACTTTTGAAAATTATTTTAAAAAGAGCATCTTTAATATGTATATAACCCATTGTTACAAAATACGAGTAAATCACATAAAATAATAAATATTTTTTAACCCTTTCCGGCACGGGCAAAATCTGTTATAAAATGAGAAATTATCGACTGGCACCGGAATTTGCAAACGAATTTTTTAGATTTTCTGAATTCCTTAATTTAAGGTTTTATTGTAAAAGCAAAATTTTACTAAAATATTATTGGTGCCGTTTACGAGTTTGGAATTAAAATTAGGTATCTCAGACCGGATACAGTGTGCTGGAAAAGGTTAAGTAAAGGTGCATTTTCTCTCCACACATCAGTTAGAGCTTGTTTATTATCTTCAGTCATCATTTTTTTTCTTTTAAGCACGAAATACAATTCTTTCTTTTATTATTACTATGATTCATTTTCAAAAAGATTTTTAAAATTATTATCAAGGGAAAAAACTGGTATTTAGCAGAATGCAATATAATGGCTATAAAAAATTAAATACAAGCAAAAGATTTATTATTAAAAACAGTCTGAGGTCATTAGCTGCATTTCTTCTTTTTTTTGGCAACAGTCAAAATTTTATTTAGCGGAGGACAATAGAAAAGGATTGTAAAGATAAAAAGCTGATCTCTGAGTGATTTTTGGCTTATTGTGTAGGAAAAGATGCTATTAATCATGTGCGACAAAAGGATCGTGGGTGAGATAGTTTTTCATCGATTCCCTTCCGATCGATGAAAACAACTATAAGATCGAAAGTTGGTGAAGTATCATTCTTATAGTATTTAATTTTGTATAGGTCACAAAATTATACTTTTTCTGTATAAACGCCATTTATTAATTTTTGCTCTCGAAATGTGAGCTTATATGTTTATTCCTTCTCCTGTTTGACAAAAATTTATTTATTTTTAAATAAATAGTTTTAAATTTTTGCCATGCTTAAATTTTGATATATTTTCAGGAAGAAGATTTTTTTTTTTTTTTTTTTTTTTTTTTTTTTTTTTTTTTAAATATATTTTGAGGTACAGGAAAAATACATATTAATGTCTTCCAGCTTAAAAACAAGTGGGGAAGTGTGATCGCAGATCACAGTGTTTCGTTCAATAATTCTTTCAAAACAACTTTTATCCTTTAATAAATAAATCCATATTGTTTAGTTATAATTATTAAATTCTTACATACACGTAGAATCAATAAATTTAATTTTAAAATAAATATAAAAGAAGTTTTTTTAATCAAATTAAAAATGTTCAAATCGAATTACTTAAATAAAATGCAAAATTCAATTTTTTAAAATCTGAAATAAAAAAAAGTTATCTGAAATATAAATAAAATTTTAACTATTAAAAAAATAGACGGCATTTTAAAGATTGAATCAATTATAAATCGCAACAGTTTTGAAAATGTTTAAACTATCGTTCTCTTTTGAAATTTAAATCGCAAAAATGAACGAATGACATTGAAAAAATTAATTTAATTAAAATAATAGACTTTCTCAATTTTTGATAATTCATCGTGTGCTCAAGATCTTCAGCTATAAGCACACAAAATTTGAAGTATCTACAGTCTTTGTGTACGGACTCTATGACGGATAGAGAAAGGATAGAGACAAAGGATTTCATGAGATGAACGAAACCCAAAAAATATTTACGTACAAAAATTATTAATTTTTCTGCCGAAATTTCTATGTCTCAGTAGTTATCTACCTTAATGAATTTTATGTTTTAATAATATGAAATTAATGTAATTTTTTAAAATTGGAATTGATTTAATAAATCGGTAATTACAATGGTGTTTATGAAACATTTATTAGAATAATTGAATTAATTTACAATGAATAAATACTGTTATAGAAATTGAGCAATTTATATATAAATTATGCAAATAAATGCTTTCTGATCCTATCGAAAAATGAAAACGTTTTAGGCATTGCTAATTTTTCATAAAGCGGTTTTTAAGAAGAATGTAAAAGCAAGCATCAAGCATACATTATGAAGCACTTTCCAAAACGTTCAGAATGTTATAATAAAACTTCACAGAAAGAGACAAAAACACATAAAGTGAAAAATTATGTCTAAATATAACAATTTGTCAAACGAATAACATATCTGAAAATACAATTTAACATTTATAATCAATAGCCGGAAAAATATCTGAATTTTTTACGCAATTTTGTATCTAATCTACGAATTTATCATATAATGCATAGTATGTTAAAATTTAGTTCAATTAAGAAAATATTCTCTTCTCCAATTATAACCGCTTTAATAGGGACTTATTAACAGTTCCGGTGGAATAATATTGAGCTATTTTAATTTCCGTAGAGCGAAAATTCCTGTCTAGAATTTTCTATAGCCTCAAATCAGGTACATAATGTGTAAATAAAAAATAAGCTCTGAGCTCGAGAGTGCTGGCTAAAAATAGATTTTTGATTGCCAGACGATATTTTTAACAGAAAAGGGAAAAATTAACTTATTGATGTGGAATAAGAGTTAGAATATTAAAACAATGAATCATTTTTCGTTTTACTTCTTTCTTAATTTAAACATTTTTTCTCAGAAACAAATTCGATTAATTAAGAAGTCGGTATAAAATCTTCAAAAATTCATCTTTTCATCCTAAAAAATTCCATGTTTCTGCTTTCCTATTACTGAACACTGTTCAGTTTTTTAAAAATACACCTAGCTTTTTGTATGCATGGTCTAGCAGCATCAGTATTTTTTACAAATCATTTAAGTGCGTTTTTCACAAACAGTATTTTTCGTTTCTGGTGAGTATTATGAGAATGTTAATAATGAAACTACGGAATTCATATACAGAATGAAGCTAAATGAGCCGTGCATATTGCGGTGATGCAATGAAACATTAGTGTCGTATCGGTAATAGTTTCAGTTTCATAACGGGAGGTATAACATTTGATTCCAAGTCTTTCTATCATGTTATATATTATTTAGTAAATGGAAAATCCGATAAAATCATAACGGATTTTTTTTTTTTTTTTTTTTTTTTTTTTTTTCAGAATAGCCAATATCAAATAGAACAGCTCATCAATCAAAAAAGACGCTGCGATTCCCGATAAACATAATTTTGCATTTAAGGAGTTTGTTGTTTTAAACTTGTCTAATCTAATGGCTAATTCTGTTTGAAAATCTGCTTTAAATTCATCCTTCCTTCCAAAAGAAAAAACAGATAAAAATTATCTTAATTTATAGATCATTACACCAGCATTTTTTTCCCTTTAAATGGAATCAGATCTTTAAATTTCCTGACTATATTACAAGCAAAAAACTTTTAAAAAGTGTAAGAGGAATAGAATTTTAAAGAGTGTTTGAAAAATTGGACTTTATTTATGGAAAAATAATAGAAAAGATTAAATCTTTTTTTTTTCGCTAAAGTAATTACTTTTTGGCATTCATTTAATTATGACCGAAAATAAATTTTGAAAAGTTAATTAAAAAAACATTTTTTGAGATACTAACTGCCTTTTATTCGAAAATGCCAGGCCATTAATTAATTTAATTACTTTCTTTTGTAGCGCACGTGAATACTAATATTTTTTAAAGATCAACGAAATCAGGATTTTGTAATAGGATATGTGAATAAAAAGTAATTTTAGATAGTTATGCATGATAAAAAAGGGTGTTAAAAATCAATGGTTCAAAAAGTATGTATGTTAGAATAATGTGGTTTGCACAACTCAAAAAAAAAAAAAAAAAAAAAAAGATTTTTTTTAATGAAAAGATAAAAAAAAAAGAGAGAGAGAATAGTTTTATTTACCACCTAAAGTCATCATTTCAGTTACGTTGTTGTTTCAATCTGATATTTTTCTAGTCATGCGGCCATGTTTATAATGCATCTAGGAATACATGATTAAAGGGACACAATACGTTTGAAGCCTCTATAATTTTGAATAATATAATTTTATTATTATACAGTTTTGAATAATAAGAAAATTTACACAATCTATTAGAAAAATGGAATATACTTTTGCATTATATCCCATATATAAAAAATATTCTTCCAGTTTATCATTAAAAAAAAAAATTTGCTTTAGAAAAGAAAATCTATTTTCATTGTTGTGTTTTGTAACTTATATTGAAAAATAGTATGTTCTAAGCAAATATTGGTGAAATTAATTGCTTATTAAAAGAAATAATAACGCGAATCTTTTTATGATTTCTACTGCAATTCATAGCAAGAGAAAAAAAAAATGGAGAACAGATCTTCTGTTGTGCCTAATGAAGATCCAACTAAAATTTTACAGACATAAAACACCCACTTACTGACTTTTATTGATTTTGCCATGAGTTGATGGGAATGTAAAATGTGATTAGAAATGTTGCATCAAGTGTAACTGTGTGGTTATATTTTGCCTCACATACAATATTGAAAGGATATGTGGAACCGCCACAATAAAAGAAAAAGAAGAAAATTGCATATATATGCATATTAAATAGCTACAAAAATTTGACTAGAGTGAGTATGATTTGCGCTCAAAAGTGTCCATACGTTGACCGTTTATCCTTATGGTTCATCTTATCTAAAACAAAGACCTTGTAAAAGTTTAAACTTGGCATTGTCTAAAGCGCTCTTCCAAAGGAAAGCTGCGTATTTTTAGATAGGTTGTTAATTAATATCTAAGCTAATAAAACAATTTTTTTTGAAAATCATTGTCAATAATCCTTAAATAAATCCACATCGATAGGTATTTTGAGTATCACTAAACTCAATCGCTGAGTACCAAAAAAGTAAATTTTTGTATAATGGAAAAATGCGATTTTTAAAATAACTATGTGATCTAGAATAACCACTATAGTATTCCTGTAATGTTTTTGAACTTCTATTATCATTAATTTCTTAATAATTTTAATTTCAGTAGATTAGGAAATAGAAGGTGGGTGGGTATACTTTTTCGTTAATTTTCCGACTGTATCTCTTAAAATAATAATAATAATAATAATAATAATAATAATAATAAAACTTCTTTAATTAAAACAAATATGTTTTGGAGTTCGACTGTTACAAGATCTTGCGAATAATATTCAATAAATATCCTTTTTTTCCCAAGTAACTTAATTAGCCTCCTAAATTTTTATAAAAATATTCGTTAATGACTAAAAATCAAAATATATACATGGGTTATTTGTTTTTATAACTCTAAAAAGTTTAAACTGTCCCAATTCCATAGTTTAGAGAAAAACGGCTGTGACAAAAAGGATAGACAGACATGTGAGTGATCTTATAACGGTACCTTTCTGTTTTTACTTTATAAATAGAACCCCCACCTCCCCACTACAGAAAAAAAAACAATGGGGAGATAAACAAAATGTTTGAAATCTACAAAAACTGAAATCTGAGAAAGTCATTACCAAAAATGTAAACTGTTTTAACTCTTTCGAACATAGTTAAAGACTTTCCATAATGAATATTTAGGTCTTAAAAGTAATCACCACATCAAATTTGAAGTTTCTAGCCCTAACAATGTCACAGAAAGTGCACTTTTAGGACTTTTTTGTTCCAACTCACCCTCGTTGTTGTTGCCATTATTTTTTACATCGGCTCGGCCGTTCCAGAGATTACTCTTTAAAAACAAACACACAAACCCTTTTTGTTAATAATATTAGTATAAATAGATTTTGAAAACTGAATTAAAATGCTGCCACTGTTAGAAAAATAAAGATCTAACCAATGTTAATAACATGTCAAAATGTCAACATGTCAACTTTACATATAAATCAAAATACTGGGTACCAAATACATTTACTCTTGTAAACATTAATTGCATATATTCATTGCAATAATTTCTGCCTTATTAAACAGACACTAAAGGACGCAGATACAAAAGCAAAACATTGACCTTTGAGAAATTTTTGACTTATTGTTAAGAAAGAGATGCTATAAATCATGTGCGACAAAAGTAACTTAGTTATGGTACTTTTTCATCGATTGAAAATACAACAATCGATGAAAACAACTCTTACATCAAAACACGGTGAATTACTGCCCTTAGCCCTTTTAATAGGAAAATGGTACGTCATTAATTAATTTTGTTATTCAGTTACCTTTTCTTTGTTAACGCATTGAACGCTATAACTTTGTGAGAACTATGAGAACTATTTATGAGAACTATGTTTCTTTTGTTAAGATTCGTAGTTGTTCATTTCGTAGAAAATTAGTTGTGCATTTCTTGTACGGATGCAATAAAGTTTGCAAAGATTAGCGACATTCAGTCTCACTGTTTTAAAAACTTTGGAAAGATTCTATTAGGAAGAAAAAAGATGATATGCTAAACTGCACATATATTGTATGGTCATTTTTAAGATTACTATCTTCACAACGTGATTGTCTAAAACATAAGATTTATGATGCTATCTCCTAAAGTGGTATAAAGTTGAACAAAACTATCACCATTTGTTCAGTATTCTTATTTGAAGAATGTAAACATATTCATGAATAACGGGGCTGTCAGATTTTTGCGTCGAGCATTTCATTAGATGGTTGCTTGGGTGTATGTTGTAAGGGGGGGGCGCTGCTGTTACCGTCTTTTTTACAGAAGGGCTAACTAGACCGGGACTTCTTTTTAATATTTATTCCCCGACGGTACTTTAAATTTCCATTAAAAAAACTTGGTATAAAATTCATTTAATACATCGATTAGTTGTAATACTGTTTAGAATGAATTGTAGATACTATACTTTATCTTGTTCCAAAAGCAGTATTGGTTGCACAAAACAAAAATATTTTTCAAAGAAGGGTTTCTTTTTAATCAGCATCTTTTCAGCTTTCTTGACGTTAAAAGATTGTGGGAGTAAAGTTTCTGTTTGAAAAAATTTCTATATTTTTATTGTAAGAGCACTGCATTTGTAGGGAAAAGTCGGGTAGTCGCGGACGGCGGGTAACCCCCGACATTTCAATTTTTAAGAAATTCAAAGTGTAGCATAAATAAAGAATTATTGTAAATGAACACCCTCTAGATTTGAAACAAATACAGATTTATTGCGACATGAGCACCGAGTAAGTTAGTTGTGGGTAAGTGTTTTGTTTTTTTCTCAATAAATTCATCTAAAAACGAGACCGACTACATCATATGTGAAGAAACATTTCAAGAGGACAGGATTCAATGCCAGGAATGCAAAGACTGGGCCTGTGAAGATTGTGGTTATATAGCTGCATCGGGAATGGCATGTTTCTAAAGCGAAAAAAAGGTTGAGACGCGATTGATGAAAATGTCCGGGGCTACCCGTCAGTTCTTGTAACTCCAAAAAAGTAAGGTCAAACTATTTTTAGTATATTTCGTTAAATAATTCGATATTATTAGCATTATTTAATTAAAATCATTGAAGAAGATCTTAATTTTATTTTAAGTATAAAATAAAGGCAGAAATTTCCTTCATTTTATTTTATTTGTAATTTATCCAAGTGTCTGGGGCTATCTGATCTTGCCCTACATTTCCTTATTCTATAAAATACTAAATATAATATTTTAACTAAAGATTTTGACGTTATAAATCTTGACGTTAAATATTCTATAAAATCCCTATAAATGCAAATTTAATTAATTAATTTTAATTGACAAAATCTTTCTAAAATTTATATTTCTGTAAATCTTGTAATGCAATTTTTAAAAAATCTCAAAAATGCTTTAGAAGGTGAGGTTATCATAAATTCATAATTTAGGACATAAAAGGTAAAAGTACAATCTGGCCCATTACATGCATCTATGCCTTATTCGAATTCATCATAATAACTAGATAAGAAGGTTAGCAGCTAATTAATAGGGGTTTCATACAAAAAATATTGCATTTCTAAATTATATACAGGGTGTCCCAGAACTCGTGTACAAACTTTGAGGAGTGGTAGAGAACATCGTTTGGAACCAAAATTACATATGAACGCATGGGCGGAAACGTCAACCTCACTTATTAACCCTTTCACAGACATGTCTGTGAAACTACAAAATTTTTAACACAAAATTAGTAGCTATTAGAAATTGCTAAAATGTAAAAAAATAAGAATGACATCAGAAATCGCGGAGAAATGTATTTGCAAAGAAGAAAAAAAAATATATTTCACATATGTAATAAATGGAAAAATCAAAATAAAATTCTGGTGTCAATGTTCATTTTGTTTTAAAAATTTTGTAGTTTCATATACAAACCAATGTCTGTGAAAGGATTAACAAGACGTTTCCGTCCATGCTTTCCTGTGTAATTGTGGTTCCAAACGATGTTCTCTACCACCCCTCAAAGTTTGTACACGAAGTAATGGAACACCCTGTATATTTTATTAATCTAAGTTAAAGCTACACTGCAAATTCTCAAACACAAAAATAAACCCACTTTAGAACACTCTTTATCACCAAATTAACAACGCATTATTGTGGTGTGAATTAGGAAACTCAATCTACAAAGCCTTTTTAGTGTTGTGATTGCATTATGTTGCAAAAGTGTTGCCAAGTAGAAACATGTTAACAATATATCAAATGAAAATCAAAAATTGTATTCAAGGCGAATTTTCTCTCTGGAAAAATTTCCACTCATTAATGTTAACAATATTTTGCAAAAGTGTTGCTATCTAGAAATGTACTCTAAAAAATAGTGTTGTTAATTGTGTTCAAAACGCGTTATAAATAGTGTTGCTGAAAATATTTTCTCACAGAAGTATTGTGTTGTACAACATTTTATCATCAAATTATCACCAAAAACGCATAGTAAACACCACACACTTTAGAGCATTATAAAACAACGCATGTAAAATAATGGGTGTCCAGCAAATAACATCCTAATTTCAAAATTATTTCTCAAAATCAAAGATCAATAGAATTATGCAGTAAACGGTTTGTTTATCAGGTAAGCTGTAAAAATCTTAGACAAAAGTTTCGTACGGTAAATATTTTGAAAAGTTGTGTTCTGATTGCAAAGAATGCTTTGATTTGACATTTTTCTTGCTTTAGATTGCTGCTAGAGAATCTGCTTTTCGGCTTAAAGTGCCATATTTCATAGTTTTTTGAAATTGTGAAATTCTAAAAATTTGCTTCGAAAAATCTTTAAAATATTGCACTGTAAGCTGAAAAATTATTTCTCTGCAGGCAATCTAAAACAAGAAAAATGCCAAATCAAAGCATTCTATGCAATCAGAATGCAATTTTTTCAAAATATTCACTGTTTGAAATTTCTGTATAAGATTTTTACTGCGTACCTAATGAAAAAAACGTTTACCGCATATTACTATCGATCTTTGTTTTTGAGAAATTTAATTTTGAAATTAGGGTGTTATTTGCTGGACACCCTGTACTTTTAAAACACTTTCTACATGGTGCCTTTAAATTTAAACAGTTTCAAAAAGGAAATAAAAAATATTTGATTTTACAAAAAAAAAAAAAAAAAAAAAAAAAAAAAAAAAAAATACAGGAGATGACTGAGTGAACTAACTAATTTTACTGAAAAATATCAATAACTGCATTTCTATAAAAACTATGTAATTTTTATTAACACTTTTTGCACACTTTTTTTTCTAGCACAAGGCATTCTCAAGACAATCAAGCACGATTTTAATTAGAACTGTTAATTGTCATGTCCAGTCAGTGTTATAACAATGTTTCAAGAATTTGTAGTGTATATCATAAAGCATAATTACGAGAAATCATATAGTGAGTCCGATTCTACTTTAACCCTTTGTGTCGCAAATTATGAATTCAGAAAAATTTCATCCACTAATGCCTCTTTTGTAATTTTTTGAAATTATATTAGGTGATTTAGACAATTATTTAATAAATTTTAGAATGGTTTTGTCAGTTTAAATTGAATATATAAATTTGAATTTATAGGAATTTTGTGCAATATCTACAACACCAATGAAAGCTTTTATTTAAATTTTTTTTTTTTTTTTTTTTTTTTTTTTTTTTTTTTTTTTTTTTACTATTTTATAAAAATAAGAAATGTACAAACATAATGTTCTTACGACGTTGAAATGTAGGATTATTTCAGCATCGTATCTTTTAACTACACTTTTATAGAAATGAGCAATTTTTGAATTTTTTAAAATAATCACAATTCAAAAACTTAGTAAAAAAGTGAGTAAAGGATTAATAATTAAATTATAAAGATAAAACATTAAAGGATAAAATATTCACCTTTCAGTTTATTGTTAGAAGAAAAAAGATTCCATAAATCACGCGCTACAAAAGAAACGCTATTATGATAGTTTCTCATCGATTGAACAGCTTCAATTGATGACAGCATCTCATAGATCGAAAGACGGGGCATTACCTATCTTATCCCATTTAATGAGGAAAAAAAAGGCTATTAATTAATTTTGTTGTTCGCCTGTTTTCTTTTTGTAAAGTTTCCAAATGCTTTTATAAAAGTGTGTGGAATAAGTTCATTGTTCCCTTTAGCAAATTACATAAGTATAAATTTTGCTGTGGATGTCTTTTATGAATGCAATAAAATTTATAAAAAATTAATTGCATTGAGTTTCAGTAAAACATAGCAAAAAATGACTTTCTGCTAAAGCCTCTTTTGTGATTTTTTAAAAATTACAGTAGAAGATTAAGACAATCATTTATAAATTTTAGAATGGTTTTGTCACTTTAAAGTAATTAAATAAATTTGAATTTATTGAAATTTTGTGCAATATTTACAACGCCACTGAAACCTTTTGTTTAAAATACTTTTTTCGGTGTTTTATAGTATTAAGAAATATACAAACATAATGTTCTTACGATGATGAAATGTAAGTTCATTTCAGCAGCTTTTAACTATTTTTTTGTAAAAAGGAGCAATTTTGGAATGTTTTGAAATAATCAAATTTCAAAAAGTTATTTAAAAAATGAGCAAAGGACAGATAATTAACTTATAATGATAAAAACACTAAAGGATAAAACATTCACCTTTGAGTTTATTGTTAGGAGAGTTGTTAAAAGTGTTGTTTCTTAACTGCCCAAATTTTATCCAAGGCATACAATAGTAGAATATTACAGTGGCATTGGAACGTTTTCAGTAATACGGAAGGACATTCCAGGTGATGGTCTATACTGCTTTTAAATAGAAATTTAAATTTACCATTTTGTTTCATTTAAGTTTTGCTTGGGCAAATAGACCAGTGTAGCGGGCATAGCCTGCTAGTTCTATATAAATGATTAAGGATTATATAACGATACACAGAAATACGAAGACATGATTTAAAGTTAGTAAATGTATTAACTTTAAAATTAAATTCGTTACGTTTGTTATACATATCAGTTATTAATTTGTTTTCTTTTAATATAATTTTAAGATCTAAAAAGTTAATTGTATTGTTAGAAAGCAGATTTTTTTGTAATTTCTAAATTAGCTGGATAATCTACAGGAAATTGAGATATACTGGTATTATCAGTGTCAATTAAAATTATATCACCAATATATCAATATAAATGTATTTTATTATAAATATATTTACTTTCATAATGATATAAGTCTGATAATATACTAGATGTAGAACCACCTTGTGGTATACCGACTTTTTGTATATATATTATGTTACCTTGCATTGTAAAATTATTATAAATTTTGAAATTTGTTAAAGCATGAAGAGAATCAGTATCAATGTTCGTTGATAAATTGAAATCATGTCAATATTTTTTAAATAGTGCATTTATTATATTATGCTGATCTAATAAATCTATATTATTAATGTATATATATATATATATATATATATATATGTATACATGTCAACATTTGAACAGAGGGTTGATTTGGGGTCTGGGGTTCATGATCGATGAAAATATACCAAAATTTTCTAGAAGTGCTTTCCTCCGGACGGCTGCAATAGATAGCTTTTTACTTTTTGTAATGAAAGCTGTCTAAAATCACGTGATCACATACAGAATGAAAGCAAATGCTTTAAAAAAAATTTCATTTGTAGACGTGAATTATCTTATCTTATCTTTAATAATTTATAAAGAGTTTTACTGCAGATTAAATGTAACTCAAATGAGGCTGATTTATTGCATATGCGCATTAAAACACATGCAATCAATAATCTTCCTTTGAGTTATCTAGAAAAGTTGACACGAGATTTTTTAAAAATAAAAAAAACAAGTTGGAAATTGCACGTCAAGCGTAGCAAAGGAGATGCTTTCGTAGTAGAAATGAGTTTTAAAAAGGTTCAATCTTGGTATAATGGTAAACAGGCTTCGGATGAAGTATAGTGGGCAAAATATTTTTTGTGTCTCTGGTAATATTATCTGCTTTCTATTATACAAGAATCAACATATAGTAAATCTCAGCAACATTTGTCAATTTCATAAAGTGTGAAATAGTTTAATCATATTAAAACGAGCTCCGAACACTGCTTCCCTTTATACCATCATGCAATGCAGTAATTTTGCGTGGCCGTGTAAATTAATAAAAAATATTCTTTGCATCACATATGTGCAGAATTTATTTTTTGTATATATTTCATAGATATATATCAATTTTTCTATGTTCGAAAGAGTATGACATCATTAAATTCACATGAAACTATTTTTTCTCATTGACCGTATGTAACGGGATGTTTTTGATTGTCCCTGTAATTAAACTATACATACGATTTTCATAAAATTTGAAATAACTCGACAAAACTATGCAAAAATTACATATTTTAAATTTCAAACAATTTAGTTGAATAGGTTTTGCTTTGTTATATATAGACAGACGGACAAACGGATGAAAATACTGAACGAGATCATATGTGCAACGTATTTATATAATTACGAAGGCACCTAAAAAAAGGACTAAATAATCCATGCTTAAAATGTAGTGGATTAGCGAATCGCTTATAAAGGATCTCTTTTATTTTGAGTGTGAGTGTGAAGTCAAACATTTAATCAGTGTGCAACATAGCGAGGGCAACGTAACAGACATCACTTGATTTTATTTTCTTAGAATCTAAGGTTGCTTGTTTTCGCTATTATTTTTAGTGAATTAGACTCGTCGCTCAATCTGCATATGCATAATGCAGGAGCTGCCTTACATACGTAAGGCGAAGGAAAAATATGTGTATACTAGAGATGGGAAATATGGTTATTTTTGGTTAACAGGTTACATCATTCCACAGTAGCGCTGGTAACAGGTTCCAACATCCTGTTATTTTTGTAACAGGATACAATAAACAATTTATAAACAATAGCTAAATATGCTCCCAAACGGACAACACATGGGATATGGGCCTCCCTTGGAGGGAGTGGGGTCTTTCTAAGGGAACCCAACCCGTATTTACGCAAGGAAATCCAAAGTTCGAAGAAAACCACGGAAAACTCCGAATGATTGGGCTGACGACCGCGAGTGGGTTTTGTTCTAATCCAGCGCCTGCCGTCTACCAGTTTTGAAGGCAGAATCTCTCAGCCACTGGTGGGGCAACAACATTTAAGAAAATATCTATAGGCACATATATTTTTGAATATAAAATAATGTATCCAATAGGAAATACGAAAAGCAGGAAAATTAGAAAGTACAAGAAAACATATGAAGAACACTTTCTTTAACATACAGAGGAAAACGAATTTTTCAAAAATCCATTTTCCGTATACCGCGTTTTCTCAATCAGCACTGTTGACGTTTTAAAATCTGAGATGAAATGCATTACTGAATTTTCGTACAGCAAGTCAATGCGTGCTGCCACTACTAGAGCGGCTATAAAACATAAAACAAATATTAACTGATAGGACAAAAAAACTTGTGAGATAGGACAGATGGTAGAGAATGAAATTTTTTCCAGACGCAGTTTTTTTTACTAGTTTCTTAATAGCAGATATGTATAGTATGCAAGATCGACTGTACGCTATTATGAAAGCAAAAGAGGGTGCTACAAAAAATTAACTACCATTTACTTCATATTAATAAGGTAATATTGTTGCGCAAAATAAAATATTCTAATACTTTGAACTCATATAAATTTTATCCTACTATTTTTATGTCTTTCAGAAAGCTGTAAACCTAATATATTGTACTGTATTTTATATTTCGTAAATATTAAAATCTTATCTAAACATTCCAGATTCAATTTATAAGAAATTTAATTGCATTTACTTAGTATAAAAATGATTAAATTGAAAATAATTTTTTAATAATTTTTTCAATTATTTTAATATTTGGAATATGAGTTGTATTAAAATGGTTCCAAAGTTCACTAGCTCATACTTTTTTATATGGATCCATACATAAATAAAAAATAAGACTTATTTCCACAAAATTTTCACCCCCCCCCCCCCTAAAAAAAGTGACATTTTTGGAGTGCCGACAGAAGTGAAAACTTGGACAATTACGTTTTTATTTTTTGAATTGTCAGGACATATTTTTTTGTAATCGTCAGTAAACATTTTATTGTGTAGGAAATACTTTTAAATAATGTGTTGTTTTAATTCATTATTATAAAGTACGACTACAAAAATTGCATTACAATTTTCATTTAATGCGCAATTGTGCATGAAAAATAATGCATATTGATTTACGTAAAAAAATTGCAATAAAAAAAGACTGAATAATATTTATATGGCGCAAATGTCATACACAAATCACGTTGGCACAATTTTTTTCTGATACCGATTTGGCAGAAAACCTCGAAGAAGTTTAAGAAATTTAAATTTCAACCCATTATGGGTCCGTAACGTGACCCATAATAACGGGAGAAAATTTTTTATGCTAGAGTTGTAATGTATGAAGCATAAGCTTTCGATAGACATATTACATCAAAAAAGGAGAAACGCCCCCCCACCCCAGCCCCCCTCCCAAAAAATGGTCCTATAGGGAAAAACCGGAAAATTGAAATAGCAAAAAGAATGGAGAGTAAAAGTTAGCTATGCTAGATTTTTTTTCTCCGCTTTAGCTCCCATAGAAGCAAAGTTATAGCCTTTTAAAGATTGAAGTGAAGTGAAGAAATGAGCAAAATTAGGTGAGTCACCGAAAGGGGGGGGTGTCATGTTAAAAATGGTAGAGAACTAAATAAGCGAAATTTGAAGGTGTATGTTTGGGGGGTGACTCCTCCCCCAGAAGAGCCCTTTAGAAATCAAATCCACAAATCTTAAATTCAGTCTTTCTGATATTTAATAAACAAGTTGGAAATTGCACGTGAAGCGTAGCAAACGAGGTGCGTTCGTACGATAACGAAGTTTTAAAAATATTACTCTCATATATCAATCTCATAAAATTGTAAATAGTGAATTACAATTAAAACGCTCATCAAACGATGTTCTTCTTATACCATTATGTAATGGAATACTTTTGTGTGGCCTTGTAAATCAATAACAAATGTTCTTTGCATCACAAATTATGTAAAATGTATATTATAATATGTACTTTATAGTTGCATATACATTTTATTAAGTTCGAATGAGTGCAACACCATTAAAATGCATTTGAAACATTTTCCCCCATTGACCGTAATGTAATGGAATACTTTTGATTGTCCCTGTAATTGATCTATGCATCTGATTTTCATAAAATTTGAAATAACTCGACAAAAGTATGTAATAACTATGTATTTTAAATTTCAAACGTATAAAATACACTTGAATCTTTTTCCTCATTGACTATAATGTAATTGAATACTTTTGATTGCCCCTGTAATTGATCTATGCACCCGATTATCAAAAAATTTGAAATAACTCGACAAAATTATGTAATAACTATGTATTTTAAATTTCAAACGATTAAAATGCATTTGAAACTTCTTTCCCCATTGACCGTAATGTAACGGAATATTTTTGATTACCCCTGTAATTGATCTATGCATCCGATTTTCAAAAAATTTGAAATGACTCGACAAAATTATGTAATAATTATGTATTTTAAGTTTCAAACGATTCGGTTGGGTAGTTTTTGCGTTGTTATATGCGGACAGACAGACAGACGGACAGAGAGAGCGACAACAATAGGTGCTACGTATTTACATAATTACGAACGCACCTAAAAAGAGACGAAATCATTTTTTATTTATCCTCTTTCTTCAACAACCGCGAATGAAAACCAAACAGGAAACGAAACTTTAAATTAAAAGTCGTTAAAGATAACAACATTATCCTCAGACAAAACGTTTGAAAATAAACAGTTACGAAGCGATAAAATGTTCTTTTGTAATGTAAAAAACTACATTTTTTCAAAAACGGGTGGAAAATCTAACAGAAAAGAACTACACAACTGGACTGAACTGAATTGAAAAACTGGTGAAAAATCTAACAGTTATTGAATTAGCGAATATTAAAGAGTTATTTCTTCTGTGGTTGCATAGGCGTAACCAGCTTTTTGAACGGGTGGGTGCCCAGAATTTTAAACCTGAACTTGCTGGATACAAACAATATCTTATTTTATATAGTAAAACCTTCTAAAACGGAAGCCTATAAAACAGTTTTAAATTCCGTTTTAGACAGTTTTTTAAAATTTTAGAGTGTATAATTGTGAGATTTTTTAATAAGGGTTTTTAAGGGTGTTTTAATAAGGGGGGGGGGACGCAAATTTTTTAAATAATTCTGAATGGGTCTGCGCAAGCAGGGGGGGAGGCTGTCCGGGCTGTACTTGCTGGATACAAACAATATCTTATTTTATATAGTAAAACCTTCTAAAACGGAAGCCTATAAAACAGTTTTAAATTCCGTTTTAGACAGTTTTTTTATCTTAGAGTGTATAATTGTGAGATTTTTTTAATAAGGGTTTTTAAGGGTGTTTTAATAAGGGCGGGAGACGCAAATTTTTTAAATAATTGTGAATGGGTCTGCGCAAGCAGGGGGGGGGCTGTCCGGGCTGTACTTGCTGGATACAAACAATATCTTATTTTATATAGTAAAACCTTCTAAAACGGAAGCCTATAAAACAGTTTTAAATTCCGTTTTAGACAGGTTTTTATCTTAGAGTGTATAATTGTGAGATTTTTTTTAATAAGGGTTTTTAAGGGTGTTTTAATAAGGGGGGGGGGACACAAATTTTTTTAAATAATTGTGAATGGGTCTGCGCAAGCAGGGGGGGCTGTCCGGGCTGTACTTGCTGGATACATACAATATCTTATTTTATATAGTAAAACCTTCTAAAACGGAAGTTTTTAAAACAGTTTTAAATTCCGTTTTAGACAGGTTTTTTATCTTAGAGTATATAATTGTGAGATTTTTTTAATAAGGGTTTTTAAGGATGTTTTAATAAGAAGGGGGACGCAAATTTTTTAAATAATTGTGAATGGGCGTGCGCAAGCAGGAAGGAGGGGGGGGGGCGCTGTCCGGGCACCCAGCCCGGACATTCAACATTGTTCGGCAAACGTCTCAAAAGAAACGATTAAGGACGTTTTTAATGAATATTATTATTATTTTAGAGGTACAAAAAATTAAATCTTGATTAAAACAAGTGAAGGAAGATGCTGTCATTAAGAACCATGTGTTATTTATTTAACAGGGACTTTTCAGTAACATATTAATGCAATATTAGGTTCCAGCCTAGTAACACTGTTATTTATCCTAATACGATAAATAATGCCCATCCCTAGTGTATACGGATTTCTGTCGAATTTTGTTCTTGGAGTGATCAACATTTTGTGTCTGAGGACTTTCAGTGGGTGTGATCACCGCCACATGACACAGAATCGAAGTCTGTGTTAACATTGTTGGCCTTTTGTAAAAAAAATCTTTTGCTCTATAGTTAGATTTATCGATTTTCTCATTAACCACGGGTTATCTACTTTATTGAATTGTGCTAGCTTTACGGTTGAAAGAAAAAGTGTAGTTAACTTTGGCAGTAGTAAAATGGGTTCAATTTTACCTCATTTGGACATTTTGCAGTTTTTATAAAAATTTAGAATGTGTATGTTAAAATTATTTTCTAAGAATTATTTTTGTCTTTCACAATTTTGTCTATTTGGTAATATGTGCACAGTTAAATGTTTTTGTTTATTTTCAAAAATTATGAATGAGATCACATTGGCATCACGGGGAATAAATGAAAGCTTTCTATAATTTATCACGTTTAGAGAATCCTGCCAAATGTTGTTCACTAGATGGCGTTGTGGGTGCAAGGTGAATGTAACGTCTCCCCCGCCCTTTTTTTTTTTTTTTTTTTTTTATTTATTTTTTTTTTTTTGGTGTTCATTTGCGGATAAATTTTCACATTCAACGAAATGAATTGTCGTGTTGAATAATTATTAAAATTATCAATAGCGGCCTAAATTATCTTCGAATCACTTTTTTTTATATTATAGACAATCAAGTAATTTTTTTATACTCTTTGAAAATTAATTAAGTGGTTGTCGACGTGAAATGAAAACTGTTCATGTCATTTGAAGTTTGAACAGTTCTTAGTTATTGAAATAGTAATTTATCTTTTATATTCGCCGCATAGTTTAGACAAAATCTGAAAGTATCTCTATCAGTCACTTGCTCAATTTAGTTTTATGTATAAGTACTTTAAAACTGATATGATTGAAAATGACTGGGTTACTACGGAGCAACCTTGACAGGATCGTTACAGCTAAGGACCAGTTTTATCAAAGCACTTATTGTAATTATACATGTGATCTCGTGATTTTGTTTATGAAGTTCATTTTTCAAATTTTTGGGAAAATAGTTTATTTTATTATTTTTGATGTCTAAAATGTCGCCGATACGAAGCTACTATACTGTAAAGTACCGGGAGTAAGTTCTCCTCCAAATATAACCCCTTTCCTTCATATATGTGAATTTTTCCTTTTTTCAAAGTATAGTATTAATAAGCCCTATTCTTCAAATTTCCTTTTCTGACGCTTACAATTCTTTTTTTTTTTCCAAGGAATTTTCTAATTTTTTTTCATCTTTCTTAAATTAATATATCTTATGCAATTTAATTTTATCTAATCTTCTTATGTTTCATTCATTGTATCTGAATAACATATCTTTGTTACCAGGCCTTTGAATGAAACGTTCCTTTCGAAGGATACTATTAATGGTTCACTTCATTTTTATGCATAAGATTTAAGAGATATTTATAAGATATTTGTACCCTATATGGACAGGGCTCTCAATATGGACACCCCTAATATTTTTTAAGATAATAATTTTGATCGAGAGATGGCTCAACATTTTCGCGAAGAAAAGCAGTTGAAAAGATAATTAAGGCTGGAAAGTGTAAAAAAGCGCGCTGTTCGCAATTTAGGAGGAAACTTGTTGTTTCGAGATGTGCTGGTCTTAATTACTTGTAAGCTTAAATTCTTATTAGATATGGTAAAATTACATTGAATGTTAAAAAGTGGAGGATTTTAGAAAGATAATAAAGCATATTTTCGATTGCTATTGCATATTTTGCTTAAAAATATTTTCCTTATTCATTTGTTACAAGATTTAGTAAAACTACGCCCGGTTCCCAATATGAACAGCTTATGTCCCCATCGACTACAACTGAAAGAAAGAAGAAAATTCAATGTTGCCAAGTAATAAATTAAAAAGGCATCAAAGAGGTAAAATCTTTGTTCAACAATCCCCCAAAAATCTTCCTCCAAAAAATCCTTGCAGGAAAATAAAAAGAAGCCCCCCCCCTCCCCCAGTAGGATATCTGTTGGCAAAATCGTAGGTACCAATGGTATGATTTCCTCAGCAAAAGAGAGCTGGTACTGCTTTTTTGCAGTATTGATGCTTTTTCAAACATGCGGACATGCATCACATGTGGCAGATATGTTCATGAGGATTATGTGGGACTTACTGCCCATGGCGAAAAAGTTTCTATTTGTCTATGCTGTGAGGACTGAGTAATAACAGATGTAAATTCGCAGACAGATGCAATAAAGCTAAGCAAAACCAACAATATTATTTTATAATATTTACTAGTAACTAAGGGGCTTTGCATGGGTCTTCGAAGGGTAAAAACCGAGAACGACCCCCCCTTTCTAAAATGCATGTTCTGAAGATATTTACTGACCCCCCCCTCCTCCTCCGAATACTTTAAGATACATTTTTTTTATTCCCTCTCCTGTAAAATCCCTTGAAAATGTGGCTCTTCCATACACACTGTGTAGAAAGTCAATAAGGAAACACCTGTCCATAATAGGGACAGGTAGTTCCTTATATGGACACTTGTAAACATTTTTGTGTTTTTATCAATTAAATTAAACCAGAATAATTACAAGGTCGCTAATTTTAATAATGATAGTCAATTGTACAAGGATAGTGGTCACATATTTTTGGAGTCTTATGACTTGTACATGGGGGTGAAAAAAAATACTTTTTCCTTAGGGTGTCCATATTGGGTACAGGTACCTTATTGAGTTTAAGTTTTACAATTTTTTTCGTATTTCTGTGATCTATTATTTAATTATTTTATGTAAATTTGTTTCATTAAGTTATTACTTTCAATAAAGGGTGAGACTTAACTTTTAAGGAAGATAATTATAAAACCAAAAAATGATAATTTAATCTAATTTTATTTTGTAAATTGTAAAAATCCTGTGAAATTTCATTATTTCCAAATATCCCCCGCCCCTCCTCATCCCCACCTCTTACTTTCGTTTCTGTACGATAGCTCTTTATTAAAATGTTTCACTAAGTTTTTAGGTGTAGTATAATGTTAGCATGTATATTTTTATTTTAATGATAGTAAAGATTTTTTCCTATTTAGAACTTATTTTTTTAACCCCCTGACTTCCCAGCCAAAGGGTAATATTGTAATGTTGTTTTCTCTGTAATTTATTAAAAATATTAAAAAAAGATGTTTTTTCTAACCTGATGCAAAATATGTTTTTAGTATCGGTGTATAATCTTTGATAGCATCAATCCTAACTTAATTTTTCAGAACTGGGTTTTATGTGTGGAATTATACTAATTTAAATATTGCTTATGTTGCAGTGAAACCTGCAGCTTAGTGTGTGAAAAAATCAGCCGGCTGCAGTCAGGAGGTTAAATAAAAAAATACACAAACCAAAAAAATGTAAGCAACAGATTTATTAACGATTAATATATGTTACAAAGAACTTGTTGATGTAGTTCCATTGGCATAATTCAATGAAAAATGCTTCATATAAGGCACTTCGTACAAATACACTTGTAAAATTTCTAGCATGTATTTTAATAAACAATTAACGTGATAAAATTTATCATTATTTTGAAACGTATTTTACAGTGGTAAAATTTACATTGGCTTTAGCAAGGACGATTTAATTTTTCATATTGTTGAAACTTTTGTATGCTTTAATGCATTTAATTAAGCATACACTAATACTCGTTTTTTCGAACTTTCGATTGGCAACGTATGCTCACAAAAATTATTTACAAAACAAAACACAGAATCATCACACGAACGTAAAATGAAATTCTTGTTTAACTCAAGACTAAGTAAACATAAATAGAGAAAAAAAATAAAACAAAGGATAAAAACGATCATACATATACTTTATTCCAAATAAATAAATTAAAAAGATAATAAATTATTTAAGTCTTTGGAATGCTATTTCATATATGCATGATAAATGGAAATAAATTATAAATAAGTGAACTCAAGAGCAGATATAAATAAGATCGATGGTTAATGGTAGATTGATAGATAGATTTTTAGAGTAAAGTTTTTTAATATAAATATTTCATAACATGAATGAATTTGAATATGAATGAATTACATATCATGAGAAAAATAACTTAAATGTTTATACAAAAATAATAGTAATTCTTTCTATAGCATGAATCCTGTTGTGCTTCAGTTTTTGGATAAATTAAATGGCTGAAACCAAATGACAACAAAAATAACATTGCATTTTGCTTTCAATCAATAGAATAATAAAGTGGTCTAATTTTATCAACAAGAGATTCATATAACTAGCACTTCATGTAAAATGTAATGTACAAGGTTCACGATATAATATTGATAAATGAATATCCCAACTTTACAGGGCTATTTAAAAAAAAGCTTGTTGTTCATCGAAAATCAAAACTAACAGCTGAAAATCTACGAAAATGGCGATAGATGGCCGAGCTCCCTAGGACCTTGCTCCTTATCAAAGGCCTTTTCGTAGCTCTGATATCACTTCTGTATTTTTTTTTTCTTTTGAGGGGAAAATGAAGCTATTAATAGAGAGGAGTCTCGCAGCTCTGACATCACCCTTGTGATTTTTTTTGAGGGGCCAATGGAGTTACTAATAGAGAGGAATAGACAAAAACTTTCTTCTCTGCCAAGTATTGATGCCGAAAAAAGAGTCCCCTCTCCCCTCTCCTGCGTCGCCATGTTTGATTTTGGCCGATATAAGTCCAATTAGCAGTCACCAGTTCAAGACACGACTAAATATGGCGGACGCAGAAGGGGGTAGTAACAGCATCAAATGACGACATTTATGTCGACTAATTTAATCTTCATAACTCCATGGAAGGGTCTTATATAAGATTAGGTGTTTGTAATACCACCACTAATTGACATTGACGAAACATATCTGCAGCCATTCAAAGAATCATACTGGGCATAATGAAATAAGCGTGGAATAAGTTATCGTACCGTTTTGATATAATTCGTGTTACTGGAGACACTCACGCTGAACACTTATAACTGTGTTGAACTTAATTTTTCATCGGTTCTTTTTGATTTTCGATGAACAATAAGATTGCAGCTTTTTTTGCTTTCTTTTCTTTTCATATCTCTGTAACCTCAGTATATTCATATATGTACACTCTGTATTTTAATAACTATTTGCCTATGCTTAATTTTTTCTTTCAAAAAAGAAATAAATTTTGAAAAATTTCACCAGTAAATTCATTTATACCTTTTCAAAAGCACGTTGTCATTAAAAAACTGCATAAATGTCAACCAAATTCTGCAATTATGATTCGAGTATTTAACAAATAATCAATACTCAATCTTTTACTACGTTTGCCTAGAACGGCAATTCTTATAAATTAACACAAATGACTATTATTTTGATAAAACAAGATTGAAATCATCAATGAATCATCAAATATTTTGGCTGAACTGCATAAGGAAAACATGGACGAAACACAAAAACACACGAAAAAATAAATAATGAAATAAATAAATATAATGAACCACAACCACAACTTATCTGTTTCAACAGATTGGCACTCAGATAGTCTGTCACATTTTGAATCTTGAAAAACTAATTTTCATTCAAGGTTTAAATGAAGAGCATTGCCTGAATACAGCTATTTAATAGCACCTTCAAGAAGTAAGCTCGCTTAGTATTAAGATGAAAGATTTCGTCATATCTTATGATAAAATGTAACTTATTAATTTTTACACTAGCTGATATACTTAATATATGGCAAAGAAAATTACAGCTTTTATGTATTAATGTATCTTAAAGTATCTGAAAAACTGTTTGGATGTGACTAGTGTTAAATAACTTTTTTAAATTCAATTAATTTTTCCGATTATGAATGCTCTTCATTTGTCAAGACCTTCAATGATAAATAATTGTACAATATTTACATTGAGCAGTTCATATCACCCATAGGGTTTAAACCGCACGATTACTAAGAAATACTCGATTACTAGATTCACATGGAGGTGTCATAGTTGGCCAGTTACATACTGAATTTACTTCGTCAAAGTGTAATCCTTCAGGACAATCGAAATCGTATCGTACGAAGGATTCTCCTGTACCTGCGAAATCCACACATCTGTAGAATTTATTACAGTCATCTGGATGCCTAAAGAAGCCTTCTTGTGTGCACTCAGGTCCGCCGCTTCTTGTTCCTGTAGACCCTGTTGATCCCCTACTGGACCCTCCGTCAGAACTGGACGATTGAGTGCTTCCTTGAGAGGACGCTGTCGCCTGACCATTGTTATCTGAATCACATGGCTGTTCACTGAGTTCAGGTTCATTACAGTAATTAGATACTTCGTCAAATATACGTCCATCTGGGCAGGAATAATCTGACCTCTCGAATTCCCCAGATTCTTCATTTTGACTACACTGATAATATTTGGTACAATCTTCAGGATTCCTGAAAAATCCTTCACTTGTACAGTTATTGCTGTCTGAGGATGATCCACCACCAGTCGTTGTATCGCGAGAAGAACCATCGTTTGTTGTACCTATTGAAGATTCACCTGCTGTAGTCCCACTGGATGTGGATGAAGAGCCATCGCAAGGTTCGCTAAGTTCTGGAGCATTACAGTAACGGCCTTCTTCATCGAACACTAAGCCGTCTTCACATTGATATCGCTCACTGGAGAAATCATTTTCTCCAGGTCCTGTTCTGTTACATTGGTAATATCGAGTGCAATCTTCAGGATCTCGGAAAAATCCTTCTTTCCTGCACTTGAATGAAGAACTGCTTGAACTGCTTTCGCAAGGAGGACTTAATTCTTCAGCATTACAGTACCAACCTTCATTATCCCACACTTGACCGTCTGGACACTCACAATCAATTTTTACAAGTTCACCTGTATCTTCATCGTGTTTGCATTCATAGTATTTTTTACAGTCAGTTGGATGTCTGAAAAAGCCTTCTTCCTCACAGCGAAATTCTCCATCTGAAGATGCAGTACTCATTGAAGATCGGGTTGTTTGATCTTGCGAAGTAGTTGAAGATTCAGCTTGACGCGTTGTTCTGGTGCTTTCAGTAGATGTATCAGATGATGAACCACTGGATGTACTACTACTGACAGTAGAGCTACTTTCACCTGAGTCACCTGAACCGTTATTGCCATTGCCTGCACGAGATCCGCTTTCACAGCTGGGACTCATAGTGGGCCAGTTACACACAGAATTTACTTCGTCAAAGTGTAATCCTTCGGGGCAATCAAAATCATAACGTACATAAGATTCTCCAGTGCCAGCAAAATCAACACAGCGATAGAATTTACTGCAATCCTCTGGATGTCTGAAGAATCCTTCTTCAGTACATTCAATATTATCAGAAGATCCACCGCCACGAGATCCAGTTCCTCCATCGGATGTCGTACCCCTTTCAGATGATGTTGAACCTTGATTAGAGTCTGAGGAAGATGTACCTTCATTTTCAGTAGTGCTTTCGTAACCACCTGATGTTGTAGATGTTTGTTCTCTTGATGTTGTGGATGTTTGTTCGCTTGATGTTGTAGATGTTTGTTCTTTTGACGATGTAGACTGTTGTTCCTCAGATGTTGTCGAGGGTGTTGAATAATCAGATGAATCTGAAGAAGTTTGGGTACTACTTTTTGTAGTAGTGATGTCGCTTTTGGTTGAACCTCTAGATTCACTGCCAGATTCACATGAAGGGACAGAAGATGGCCAATTGCAAACATCGTTTGTTTCATCAAATACTAATCCTTCTGGGCATTCAAAATCATATCGTGTAAAAGACTGACCATCTCCTTTGAAATCAACACAACGATAGAATTTGTTGCAGTCATTAGGATCTCTGTGAAAGCCTTCTTCTTCACATTCTCCGGAAGCTGAAGAACTAGATGTTGAACTTGAAGTCTCTCCTGATTCTGAACTTGTAGTTCCACCGGGACTTGATGTAGTTCCAGCTGAGCTTCCTGGTTCTTCTTCAGACGTTTGAGATCTAGTGCTTTCAGAACTCTGTGTTGTCGATGATGAACCGTCACAGGGTGGTGCTAAATCTTTCCTGTTACAATATCTCATTTCTTCATCGAAAACTTCATCTTCTTCGCAAGCAAAATCTTCTCTAGTGAAAGTACCATCTCCTTCATCAATGCATCGGTAATATTTACTACAGTCATCTGGGTTTCGGAAAAATCCTTCTTCGGTACATTCATCGTAAGATTTTGTTCCACCGGAAGAAGTTGTACCTGATGAAGTAGTACCTTGAGATGTTGATCCACTGGTTTGTGGACCTCTCGTAGACGATTCAGTAGTGGATGCAGTAGAAGAAGATTCGTTATCGCAAGTAAGTTCTGAAGATGGCCAATCGCATTTTTTATTCTTTTCATCAAATATTAATCCATCAGGGCAGTGGAAGTCGTAACGAACTAAATATCTGTCTTCCTCTACACATCGGTAAAATTTCGAGCAGTCTTCTGGACATCTAAAAAATCCAGGCTCAGTACATTCAAAGCTACTACTTTTTGTCGTGCTCTCTGTTGACGATTGTGCAGTTGTAGATCTTTCAGTGGTACTTCGTCCTTCACTAGTGGTACTGCCTGCAGCTGTGGTTTGTGTTTGTGATGAAGTAGATTTTGACTGAGATTCGTCACATGGAGGAGCTAAATCTTTGCGATTGCAATATCGCATTTCTTCATCGAAAACTTCATCTTCAGCACAAGAGAAATCTTCTCTTGTGAATCTTCCATCCCCTTCATCAATACAACGATAGTATTTGCTGCAATCATCAGGATCTCTAAAATAACCCTCTTCCGTACACTCTTTGCTTGAATCTTCGGAAGAAG
Organism: Maratus speculifer; assembly: GCA_964019185.1. Taxonomy (NCBI): domain Eukaryota; kingdom Metazoa; phylum Arthropoda; class Arachnida; order Araneae; family Salticidae; genus Maratus; species Maratus speculifer. The sequence continues at coordinate 184,033,442 of OZ025301.1, forward strand.
TTGAAGATTTCGTCGATGATGACGATGTTGAAGTTTCATATGATGAAGATGTTGAACTTTCATATGATGAAGATGTTGAACTTTCATATGATGAAGTTGTTGAACTAGAAGTATCATCTTCACAAGTTAATGTCGAAGATGGCCAATCACACTTTTTATTCTTATCATCAAATATTAATCCTTCAGGACATTTGAAATCATATCTAACTAATTTGCCATCTTCATCTACGCATCTGTAAAATTTATTACAATCATCTTTACACCTGAAAAATCCTTCTTCAGTGCATTCAGAACTATCACCTGATGTAGACGAACTGCTTGAAGTTGATTGTTCTGTAGAACTCTGCGTTGAACGTTCAGTCGTACCTTGTGTTGGTTCGTAAGAGGACCTTTCTGTTGATTGTTCTGTAGAACTTTGAGACTGTTCGCTGGAAGTTTCAGTTTGAGATGTTGATGAATCTTCGCCAGATTCAGTTGTTTTACTGCTTCCAGAGCCGCTCTTGGCTTCACATTTTGGACTTTGATCTGGCCAGTTACAGACACTATTAACTTCATCAAATACTAAGCCTTCAGGACATTCAAAATCATATCTCACAAACTGTTGCCCGTCTCCGTTAAAGTCAACGCAACGGTAAAATTTATTACAATCTTCAGGGTTTCTGAAAAATCCTTCTTCTGTACAGTCTCCTTGATTGCTTCCCGATTCACTTCCAGAAGAATCAGATGTGCCATCACTTTCACCGCTCTCAGGAGAAGTATTTGTAGATCTTTCTGTAGTGCTTTTTGGATATTCTGCATCTGTTGATTGTGATCCTTCAGTGGTACTTGATGTGCTTGATTCACTACTTTTTTCAGGTGTTTCGGTAGATGTACTTCTACTGCTACTTGTTGTTGCTTGAGATGATTCTGAACTTTCACCTTCACCTTGAGATGTACTGCCTCGTCCGCCATTCGAACCTTCTCCATCACAAGGAGCACTTTGAGCTGGCCAATTACAAACGCTGTTTTCTTCATCAAAAACTAATCCTTCTGGGCATGTAAAATCATATTTTATAAATTGTCCGTTACCATTCTGGTCAACACATCTATAAAATTTATTGCAATCTTCTGGATTTCTGAAGAACCCTTCTTCCGTACATTCGCCGGTGTTTTCACCATTACTACCTCTAGATCCAGTTGTACTTCCATTTGAAGATTCCGTCGATGACTGAGAGTCGTCTTTGGTTGCCTCAGAAGATGACCCTTTATCTGGTGTATTTTCTGAGGACTCATTTCCAGAAGGTGTGGTTTGTTCATTTTGGGAAGAATCTTGATCATCTTCTGAAGATTCAACATCGCTACCTGGCGTACTGGAACCAGTGCCTCTCGAACTATCTTTTCCACTTGAACTTGTATCACAGGGTTCGCTATCAGCTGGCCAATTGCAAACACTGTTAGTTTCATCAAAGACTAGTCCCTCTGGACAAGAGAAATCATAGCGGACAAATTCTTTGCCTTCGCCGTCAAAGTCTACGCATCTGTAAAATTTGTTACAATCTTCTGGATTTCTGTAAAATCCTTCTTTTGTACATTCATTATCAGAGCCAGCACCTCCCGATTCCTTGTCTGATTCATGGTCATCAGAACCATCATTCTCTTCATTTCCATCGGCTGTTGAAGAACTTGTACTTTCAACTGGCTTTGAAGTCGAAGGTTCAGAAGATGTAGAAACTTCACTTTCTCCACCTTCAGAGCCACGTCCATCATTTTCTTCATTTTCATTTCCTCCTGTTTCACTACCATCGCTTCCACCATCTTCACCAGTGCCTTGTCCTTCATCGCCTCTAGTGTCACAAGGAGCACTTTGGTCGGGCCAATTGCACACACTGTTCTCTTCATCAAAGACAAGTCCTTCTGGACAATTAAAATCATAGCGAACGAATTCCTTTCCACTGCCATCAAAATCTACACATCTATAAAATTTATTACAGTTTTCAGGATTTCTAAAATAACCTTCTTTTTCACAAGCTCCAGCATCATTTCCTGATCCCGAACCAGCTGAAGTTGTGCTTGATGCTTCAGGAGCTACAGTAGTTTCCTCGTCATCTTGTCTTGGTGGATATGGTTTATTTCTTTTACATGACGTTGCATATCGCTGAGCAACGCATTTCTGAGACATATCATCATATACAAAGTTCTTTGGACAAGATAAGTCGTATCGTATGTATCTGTTTCCTTTTTTCACGCATTTGTGGAATTTTGTGCAGTCATTTTCATCTCTTAAAAATCCTGGCCTTTGACATTTGGTGCCAGTCTCATATGATTGGGTGGTTGATCTTGGTCTTTCAGTGCTCCGCCTCTTATTGTAATTTTCTTGAGTTAGCGATTTATCAATAAAATCATTGCTTGGTTTTGACGTTGACCATGATTTTCTGTTTGTTGTTGATGAAGATTGTGGTTTGGCGGGTTTTCTTGTAGGTTTGTACTGTTGTTGAGAATTGCAAGGAGGAGCTTTTTCAGGCCAATTACAGGTAGTATATTCCTCATCGAATACTAAATTGGCTGGGGCATGAAAAATGGTGAGTTTCGTATCCTTGCTCAGTTTTAACGCATCGATAAAAGGCTCTACAATCTACAGGGTGTCTAAAAAATCCTTCTCCTTTGCATCGCAATTTTGTATTTTGCGCTTGCCTCTTTTTTCTTATATTAAAATTACAACTGGAGACATCTTCTACTATGCAAGCGCTGTCTTTTTCGTTAAATACAAGTTGTTTGGGACACTCAAAGAAATGAACAGCAAAAAGCTCCGCTTCCAATTCCAACGCATCTTATAAACTGGCTGCAATTTTCAGGATGTCTATAAAAGCCATCTTTTGAACAAAAGAATGGTTGTTCAGAGGGACCAGAAGTTGGAACCTGTTCAGTTTGTTCTGGTATACTATTTTGAGGACTATCATCGGGTACCCACCACTCGGATTGAGATTGTTGTGGAAAATTATGTTGTGTTGTTGAGAAATTTCTTGATCAATCATTTGCTGAGAAATTTCTTGATCAACCGTTTGCTGAAACTCTTGTGGCCTTGAGTTAATATTAATCTGCTCATATTGATTGTTTTGTTCTTGAATATTTTCTTGATATACTTGCTGCTGGGTATCCAAAGCTTGATTGTTCTGCTCTTGAATTGCGGATTCAATATCATCTTGGTAAACTTGTTGCTGCTCTGCAGAATTTTCAATTTCAACTTGTTTTTGCTCTATTGGGTCTTGTGCAATTTGAATTCCTTGATTATCTGATACTTCTTCCTGCAACGTGTCTGATTCTGATGTTAATGGTTCTTGCATTACTTCCTGCTGAGGATAAGCTTCGTTCGAGGTTTTTTCTTCATAAACAGTATTCTCGCTCGAAATTTGTTCGGGTATTACAGGTTTACGTACTTCTTGAAGTCTAGGAGGTGAATTACTACAAGGTGCTGCAAGTTGTGGCCAGTTACAGGCACTGACGTTTTCATCGAAAACGAGTCCTGGTTCGCACCTTCCCACAACAACCATAAAGTGCTGTCCTGTACCAAATTCATCCACACATCTTATATATTGGTGACAATCTTGGGGGTCTCTGTAAAATCCTGCACCTTTGCTACAAGCGGGTTTATTTGATGTATAGAAAACTTGTGGGTGCTCTCTTCGTAATTTGTTCACATCTACTTTTTGCCATTCTGTAAAAGAAAAATATATGTCAGTCATTTCTACTTTATACCTAGTGTACATATTTTATCTATAAAAATATCATTTAAATAATTATAACAAAGTAAAAATTAATATAGTTGCTCAATACTTGATACAAGCAATTGTAAATACGTGTTTATTTTGATGAATGTCAAACTCAATTAATTCATTAATTAGAAAAAGAAACTAAATTAGAATTAAAGATATTAAAATGTCTCTCATCTGTTTAAATTGATATTCAGTGTAATACTCCATGAAAAAAAGTCTAAAGGTAGAAAAATGTATGTCAGTAAATAAGCCATTTTTTAAAAAAATTAATCAGTTTATAATGCGACACCAAAGCATCTCGCAGCTGTTTAGCTGATTAGATAGTATTTAATGCAATGCAATGCAATAGTAATAAATAAATAATAAATAAACAAACAAATAAATAAGTAGAAAAAAATTATATGTCGGTAAATAAAACATTTTTGAAAATCTAATCAGACTTTAAAGCACAATTTTCTTTTACCCAATTTCTTCTTTAAAATGATGATTGAAACTTTATTTCAGTTTTTTCATCAAACTAATAGATTATGCTTACAATAATATAAATGATTCTGTAAATATTCTATATATTAATATATACTGCGTGTAAGTGTAGATGACTGAATATTAAAATTTATCAGATTTTTTTAAAAATATAATAGCTAATTAAAAACTAATCTAAGTTGGTCCAATGTCTCTCTAAAAAAAGGTAACTACTAAAGGTGTGCTACTATCGCTAACGCTGCGATTAAATTTATTGTGAAAAGTGTCATTTCTCGGCTTACATTAAAAAACTTGCTTATAAAAATATAAAACTGATTGTTTTATATAAAAAGTTATGATAAAGACGCTGGAAACGACAGTTTTTAAATTCCCTTTAAATGAAGAGAGATTGACATATTGTTTCTTCAGAGATGTTATGCATGCTAATTTATAGAAAAGATATATTATTTCAATATATATATATATATATATATAAGGGTTTAACTGTACAGAAAATTTATATACATATATGTTATTTACCTTTTTTATGCCTTGCTGTCACTGTGACTGTTGCTGTTGCCAGCAATAAAATCCCTAGTATCTTCATCATTCACTCTGCAAAGACAAAATAGAAATTTGTTAGAGGCAAATCTGCATAACTTTACTCTGTGGAGATTAAAACAAGATTAAAAACAGTTCTATACAACGTTTAATTAAATGTTACCAATTTTAATATTCGTTCCCGATGAGGCAGTGATATGACAAAAAAATTGTCGCGACCTTGACACTCAAAGGGCTAAACTCCTCATAACTTTAGCTAATTGCTTTTTATAACTTCTTTCATTTTGTTGCTTACAGGATTATTTTAAATGCTTAACTTCTTAATAGATGGCAGAATATAATTGACAAATTAGATTTTACTATTGGAATTCCTAAAATCTAAGAATTTGTAGGAGTTGGGAGGCGTGTATGAATATACATATATCGATTATTTTTTAATTGTTTTTCCGAAAACTACTCAACGACTAAAAGGTTAAATCGATATCCATACACATTTTTTTATTTTTATTTATTTATTTATTTATTTATTTATTTATTTATTTATTTTTTGTATTAAAAACACCATTAAGATTTGGGAACAAAATGGCGCTAACCGTTTGTACGCACAATCAATAAATTAAAAGATTTAACCTTTCCTTATGATGTACTGCCTGTGGTTGTCTAAGGAGAATTTTAAATATGAAATCTACTCATCAAATGATATATTTGAATTTCTATGAAAGATAAAGTTATTTCGTACTATTGTTTTATTCTAATACATAAAATTTCAGCATGTTCTATATAAAAAAAAAAAAGTTTTTAGTACCAGAAACGCTACAAAATAAACAAAATTCAAGCTATTAATTCAATAATTTTTGGTAATAAGAAATTGGAATTTTTGCTATTGTAATTGTTAAAATCTAATTTATAAGACCCAGTGGTCGTATAAAAATATAAATATAGAGCATTTTCAAAAATAACTGTTAATTGGAACCGGGATTTTAATATGATGAAGAGTAATAGTTAAGCATTTTTGCAGTCGAAACTATACTTCTAAATTTAAAGATTTTGGAATTAGCTTTTGGTCAAAGATGTGAATCCTGTGTATGAAAAAATATAAGCATTAGTAATTTTCTGTAAATAAATTACTTTCTACTTGATAAGTAATTACTTTTCTATTACAAACATCATTGATAACTAAACTTCATGCTACTTTGAAGGCGGTTAAACTAGGTCAATCGTTTAATATTTTTGCACAAAATGCTCAGTTTAGACTGGGAAGCGGTAGTACAGACAATCACCTCATTGAGTTCACGGATTAGTTAAATCTGGATTTGCATATTAAAATACAATCGGTCTGCCAAGTCATATCTTGGTGGAAATCATCAAAAAACCCGATTTTACTAATTGACTCATAGATTTACCATTATCTTTTCCTGCTTCCAATGCTCCATGTTTTCATGCTTTTCAATGCAGGAAAGCACAATGGTAAAATTACACGTCAACCCCTACAATAGGGTTTTTAGGTTATTTCCCCGACGATATGAACAGGCAGACCGGTTGCATTTTAATATGCGAATCGAAATTTAACAAATCGTAGATTTTTATCCGTGAACGCAATAAGTTGATTGTCTTTGCTGCCGCCTTTCGATCTATTGGCTTATAATTATTACATCGATAACAATTATTTATTTTGCATTAATTTGTGCACAAATATTTAAATATTTTTTATTTTTTATTGCATGCTTGTTATTGTATGTTTACTGATATCAAACAAATTTTAGAATGATAAATGTTATAATATCACTACACAAATCGTACGCTAATCAAGATTTATTAAAATATTTATAATGTGAATTGTACCCTTTTTCAGCACTATCTAACAAAGTTGAAAAGTGTTTATGCATTCGGTTTGTCTATCTGTCTGGCCGTTTTTCCAAGCTCTAACCCGCGTAAATATACTCGAACTAATAGTTCATTTACAGGGACACTCAAAGAATTCGATTACATTATAGTCCATGGGGGAAAATCGTTTGGAGAGCATTTTAATGACATTTCGCTATTTCAAATGCATTAAAACTTATATAAATCACTGAATTTTACTACGATCACGTTATAAAAGAGCATTCATTGCATTTTTCTATTAATTTATAGAGACACACAAAAGAAATCGCTTACAGAACTGTCTTTGCGCGATAATTGCTGGTACGTTTTAAAATTCGGTATGCACTTTTAAATTTAATTAGTTTGTTACTACTTTTTATATATAAGTTCTATACTTCATATACAGGACTGAACAAAAGATTCGTACACCATTATCCTTGAAATTGCTGAAGGAGAATTTTTAACTGAAATATATGTGTCTCTTAAATTAACTAAATTTTGGGATGCAGGTTGTTAATAGATATAAATCTCTATATTATATACAGGTCTGCTAGAAAAATTCGGATAAATTTCCGATTGTAAATGGAAACAGCTGAAATTTGGTTTTGAAATGCGTTATACATTTCCATATGTTGAAATGAGGCGTAATATTTTAATTTTTTAAACGTTACAGTTTTGTTACATTATTCTGAATATGTTGGAAAGAGCTTTATAATCTATGTTTGATAGATAATTTTCTTTCTTTCTTTTTCTTTTTTTTTCTTTCTTTCTTTTTTTTCCAAATACATAATTTTGGTTTAAATTTCCTGCAAAAAACAATTTCCTTTGTATTTTCTTTTTCAGGAATAAATATGGCGCTTTGGAAGCAATGCAACGCTAGATATTCCTGACGTGGTTATTAACTACCATATCTTTAATATGCGGAAAAGTGACACTACAAAATGCATTTTTTCTCTCATGTATCTTTACCAAAACAAAATAACCACCGAAGTCATGCACATATTTGTTACTGCAACACAAAAGCGAAAGACGGGCACGGAATATGTTTATAACTCAAGGTACGTGGATATGACAGTGTATATATCCGGATTAAATGCATTTCCAATGAAAATGTATGGATGCAGAGTAGAGCAGTGGGAATATTTTTTCCCTGATGTTTTTAAGGCGTTTTTGTAAAATATGACATTTATGGATGGACAAAGTTTCGCAGAGTTGTTTTTTTCACAGAATATAATTTCTTTTCGCATTACGAAAATAATGCGGCGAAAAATACCATTAGATATTTTATGTAGTTCACATTCAAAATATTAAAATATTTTTTTTTTTTTTTAACAAATTGAAAATATTATTTGCTTCTAAAAATATCATAATGCTTTTTAATGCAAATGTGCAAACGATATTTTTATTAAGAACTTATTGTTGATTAAACTTATTTATTATCTCAAAATCAATAACATTCTTCAAAAGATTAATTGAAAAAAATTACTTTGAAAAGTCAAAGTATTAGAATATTTATTCAAGTGGTTCAAGGTATTAGAATATTTCAGATTAATTCTCCTTTAATTATGACTATTTATAACTGGTGGCATCACTGATTAAATTCAGACGATTTGATTTAAAATGAGTATTCCATGGAGGAATGAGATAGGTGGAGGGGAAGTATTATCTCTGGGGGTGATGCTAAAAATGTAACCCTACATTAAATCACATTAAATACAAACAAAACCACGTGCTTTGACACGCCTATCAATTAAAAACAGGTTTAAACCCGTTTTTTTTTTTTTTTTTAAAGAACTAATCTATCGCTTCACCGGTAAGAATGTATTAATTATTTTATCATACGTGTTTTAAATATCAATATAGAAAATTATTTTAACGTTTTGCTTGAAAATATAACATTCTTTTGTTAATATCTTAAAATCGTCTGCAGTCAGAAATCTATGTTTTAAATTAATATTTATTACTTAAGTTTTCATACATGATTTTAAAAGAAGGTTTTCATCATTATATTTTAAATATTTATTTACATGCAATTAACAAATGCAGTTCGTAACAAATGTTTTCAATATCTAATTTAATTTTAATTTAATATTTAATAATTGCTAATTTTCCAATTTTTTTTTTTTTTTAAAGCAAATATTTATTTTAATAAATAATAATAGAACAAAGACCATTTTAAAAATTTGCTATTTCTTCTTAAAATATGCTTCAGTTGTAATTCATTTCTTTCAATTTGTATTATAATACAAAATTCCTTCCACGTCCTTTTGTTTGGAACATTAAAATTTGAGCGAGAAATGGATTCATATTGCAAACCTTTTTTGAGCCTTACTTCACCTCCACCTATCTCCTTCCTCCATGTGAGTATTCTTTTTGCAATTTGTTTGCTTTTTCGTCTTAAAATATGTCATGTGAGTGATACCCCTAAATCTATTAAACTTGGTATGGTTGATTTGTATCGGTACGGTAAAAATCAATGTTATAAAATTATTTACATAGTTCACAATCAAGCATTAGTTAAACACTAACACAATATTCAAAAAATGACAATTTTCAAAATGACAATTTTAAATTAACCTACATTTTTAATAAATTTTAGTTTTAAAAAAAAGTATAAGAAATTTCATCAATTGATTATTTTAATAAATAATATGGTTAACTTTTGTTAAAAAAAATTCGAAATTTTAACTCAATGAATAAAATTTATTTTCAAAAAATGTTCCGGACCCCTTTAAATGATGAAAAATGTTGCATTTTGACGATAATAAGTATTTCGAATAAATGACCAGCCTAATTTTGTATGATACATACTAATTGTTTTCCGCCAATATATGTTTCAGAAATAGGCTATAAAAATCTTGTCTGCTGACGTTATCGCATTTGGAAGATTTACAACGTGTAAAAAAAAAAAAAAAAAAAAAAAAACAGTTTTGTGGATTATAACATTTATTTATTTCTCCCAAATACCTGCCACATATTTACATAGAAAAGAACAAGTTATAAAACTTGTTGTTGCTATCTTTTTTTACATGTAAATTTATGGCTAGAAGCAGAATTATAGATTCCAGTCGTGATTGATGCATAGATGGACAGAGGTCAAATGCTAGAAATGATAAGTAATTAATTGTTATTTAAATAATGAAAAATGTTGCACTTTGACGATAATAAGTATTTCACATAAAAAACCAGCTTAGTTTTGTACGATATACACTGGCTACTTTCCGCCAATACATATTTCAAAAAAGCCCATAAAAATCTTTTCTGCTGACATAATCGCATCTGGGAGATTGTCAGCGTGCGAAAAAAAGAAAGAAAGAAAGAAAGAAAAAAAAACAGTTTTCATGACTTATAATTTTTATCCATTTCTCCCATATACCTGCCATACATCGAGTTGTAATACTTGCTGCTTGCTACCTTTTTCTACATGTAAAATTTATGGCTATAAGATGCATAAAAGATTCCAGTCGTGATTGGTGCAATGAATGAACCATCCAACCAATGAAAAAATCAGTTTTCATTGATTTTAACTTTTATTTATTTCCCCCATATACCTGCCACATATTTAAAAAGAACGAGTTATAAAACTTGCTGTTTGCTATCTTTTTTTTTTTTTTTTACATGGACAGAGGTCAAATACTATAAATCATAAGCATTTAATTGTTATTTAAATAATGAAAAATGTTGCACTTTGACGATAATAAGTATTTCACACAAATAACCAGCCTAATTTTATATGATATATACTCATTGTTTTCTGCCAATATATATTTCAGAAATAGGCTGTAAAAATCTTTTCTGCTGACATTATCGCATCTGGGAGATATACAGTGTGTGAACAAACCAGTTTTCATGGATTATAACTTTCTTTCATTTCTCCCATACAACTGTCATACATATTTACATAGAAAAGAACGAGTTATAAAACTTGCTGCTTGCTACCTTTTTTACATGTAAAATTTATGGCTACAAACTACATAATAGATTCCAGTCGTGATTGATGCACAGATGGACATAGGTCAAATGGTAGAACGTGAGAAACTGCGGATGCGTAATTAGCTTTTAATTGATAATTGATTCAAATTAGGCGTCTTTAATTTTCTGCCTCGTGTAATGGCATTCACCTTTTTTTAAGGAATATATTTAATGCATTAACATTGGAAAGTTAGCTTTGGCCAAATTAACTTAGAAAATACATTCTTTTCTAAGTACTTTTTCGTGAAGAACTAATTTGCTGCACTAATGTGTTGAACAGGCATTTTATTGGAAGAATTGTTTGTGTTAAGCATGATGGAAAAAGATAATAAATAAATAAGTAAATTAAAAGAACATATTTTATCTGTAAAAGAAAGAAACGGAATGCACTGTAGAACAGAGGTGCAATTATACTTTTTTTTTATAACATAATAATTAAAATCATTGAGTAATTAATGCATTGGGTCAAATAAACTTTTTAAATTTTTTTTTATTTATTGATTATTTTAACTTATTATGGATTAGGTTCGTGTTAAAATAACTGTAATTTTTTCAGTTTTGGATAAGAATTTGATTTTTGATTAAATTCTGATGTATTCAAGATTAGTTCGTTTTATTCCGGAAAAGATGTAGTTAATATTAGTTAGTTAGATATAGTTAATATAGCACAAGTGTTAGAATATTTTTCAATAATTCCATTAAAGCATGGGATTCATTTTATTTAATTTCCATTTTTCTGGTGGAGTTTGAATTAGAGTTCGACATTGTATCGGATCAACCTATTTTACCCGAATCTTTTTCGTGTTGAGGCTATTTTTTTCTGTTGTTTGGATGCGTTTGCGAGTAGCTTGTAGTTTAAATGTACTGCGCAAAATGCAAACCGGGGTGATAACGCCATCCACTGGTCTTATTATTCCGGTTGATTCTTTTCCAGTTTGGTAACTGCATTTGTAGTTTTTTTACTTTATGCACGAGCGTCCATTATTGTCGTTGTTCAGAACTAAAAAGAAAATAAAGAGAAATTTGTGTGTCCTAAATGCTGTTAATTTTTTCAATTCAGAAGAATAAAATTTCAAATGATTATTACTATACCCTGATATTGCAATTAATGGTAAGTAAAAAAAAATTGTTAATTTCTCGGGCTATATGTGTTTGTATCCTTGAATTGAACAATTTACATGCCATTAGTCCATCTTATTTTATAGATTTCTTTGCATGGTTTGCATGATGTCCATACATAGATGAATAATAACGCCAAACAGCATTGGTCAAGAAATCACGCCACTATGATTTATGAATACATATCTACTAAAATATTCTTTCGTTTACACATGGTCAATAAGTTGTAATACCAAATCGTATATATTTGTTTGGGAAAAAAGAAAAAAAAAGAAAATTAAAACTAGGCCGTGAAAATTGAAGAATCTTAACGTGGCGTTATTATTCCAGTACACCTTACTTTGATTTTGTAATAACTACTTTTGTGGTCTGCTTCGGTTGATTAAAAAATTTTACTATAAATCATATTAAATTGATGTTGTACTAATATTGCATCAACTAGCATTAAACTATATATGAGGAAACCAGAAGTCAAGGAGTATAAGTATGATAAAATTGAAAAAATTGAGCTCAGTGCACAGACGACCTGGAAATATGCTTTTTTTTTTCTTTTCAGGTAATGTATTCAGTATAATGAAATATGTGATTTTCTAATTATATGCTGCGTTCTAGAGATCAACCACTTTTGCTGAATAATAATCAATATTGATTAATTATAAAAAAAAAAATTGTATTCTATTTTTTTCACAGTTATTCAAATAAGATTTCAAAGACCACAATGAAACTAGTGTCAGTTTCCTATTTCAATTCAGTCAATTATTATTGATGTTCAAATTTAACATCAACTACTTTTGAATTCAATTTGCACTAAATCATTTTTTTTATCACTTGCACCCTTTGGCTTATGGGATGCTCATATATATGCGATCTATTTACACGGGAAAGGGCGAATTACAAAAACCTGCCGCTTGCTACCTTATCCTTTGTGCATACAAAATTTGTTGCTTCAAGCAACATAATATACTTAAGTCTTGACTGATGTATCGATGGACAGACCGTGAGAATCTGCTCTTGCATAATTAGCTTATAATTGATAATTTATTCAAATTAAGCGTATTTGACTTTGGCCTCAGGCAATGACAATCATTCTGTAAAGAATGTTTTAAAAGGGTGTTTAAAGCATTAACATTGAAAAAAATAATGTTGGACAAATTATAGACCGGGAGGCGCCAGCACAGACAATCACCTCACCGAGTTTATTGTTGAAATTCTAGGATTGATGAAATCTCGATTCGCATACTAAAACGCAATCGGTCTGTCAAATGGAAAATACCTGAAAACCCAATTTTAGCGGTTGACTCTTAGGTTTACCATTGTGCTTTCCTATACCCAAAGGTATGAAAAGATGGAGGGCTGACTTTTGCACGATTTATAAGATTTTAGCGATAGTCATAACTGAAAAACCAGACATTCATACATTTAGAATCCTCCTGATGCGCAGAGATTGCCATTTAATTTTGACACTGTGCCAGTGAATTTTCATTTAATAATATGCATGAGATAGAAGCAAGGCTGCGGAATCGGTGTCGGAATCGGGCCCATTTTTGAGTAAAAGAGTGGGAGTCGGAGTCGTTAAAAAGCAAGCTGACTCCGACTCCGACTCAGATTTTTTCTTTTTTAGATAGTTTGAAATGAAATTAAACCAATTATATGTAATTTTAAATCGATAAAATGAATTATTGATATTTTTTAATTATATCCGGTTACCCAAGTTAAAGATTCCCAATATAATGCCTGGCTTAAATAACAGATGAAAGCTTTTTAAATTAAAAACTCTAGTAGATCTATAAATATTTTCATCTTCATTTTCATCAAAATTTTTCTGCTCTAAAAGACATGAATTAACTTCAAAGTTGTGAAAGTTTCTCTTTTTCAAGCCCGCGGATCCGAATTAGTATAAAATTTTTCTTTTGTTTTTCTCTTTTTGACTTTGATAGCTTGATTTTTGGATTAGTGTTACGCGAAATTGAAAAAATAATAAAACGGAAAAAATATCTTATTTCCTTTCCTTTATAAGAACGGAATTAATACCGAAATGGTGAAATTTTCGCTCTATTTTTTATGTGTTCCCTCATAATTTCAACTAGCAACAACACTGTAATATATTACCCCCCCCCCCCTCCCCCGGAGTTGGAGTCGGAGTCGAAGTCTTTAAAATTTCCGGAGCCGGAGTTGGACTCAGCCATTTTTCTCACCGCCTAATCATATCCAACTTGTCTTTTTCTTTTCTGCAGTGTGTTGATGTAACGAGAAATGCCAAAAATTACTAGATCCGCACAGGTAAACAGAGGTAAACTAGTAAAACATAAAAAAAATTTAGAGAATTTTTCTTTTTATTGTGTACAGACGCAAAAAATTTTCGTTTCGAAAATATTTACAACCAATATTAAAAACATTTGCTCAAGAATTCGTAAAAGGAAATAAACTACTTTTTTTTTCTTTTTGAAAGAAAACTCAGCATTTTTAATAAGTAACCTTGGTTGAATAAAACAATGACTGTGAGTTTAAAATAGATGTCTCTAATTTAAATAAAGTTGTGTCGAAATATCTCCACCATTATTTAAAAATATCATTCTTCTATTGTTCATTGCAAAATTTAATTAACTTATCATATTTTGGGTGTAATAAATCTTCATAACGCAAAAAAAAATAATAATAATAATTTTCTGTTTAAAATATTTAATGCACCTGTTCATCGGAAAAAAGTGCAATACGTTTTGGCAAAATGCTTGTTATTTTTTTTTTCTTAATCAAAATATTGACAACACAATAAAAAACAAGAGTAAAATATTAGTTGAATAAAAACAGTAATTCTTTAAACATTCGCGGGGGCCAGGTTCTCGAAAACATCCGCGAATGTTGAGAATTTATAAATTCAAACTCGCATGTTTAATTAAAAAATAAATTATATTAAAAATTCCATTATTATATCAAAATATCATTCCTCTGTTGATCTTTGAAAAAGTTTGATTAACTTATACCTCATCTATCTTTGAGTGAGAGGAATCTTTATAATACAAAGAATTTCCTTTAAAGACTTTCATGAGTTTGATTGATCTAAAAATTCGACAGTGCTTGTAATGAATTCTGAGATGAAATAGTTGAATGTACAATAGAGAAATCAAGATGCAAATTGAAGAAATAGTATAATGAAATATGTTGCATTTTTGCTTTTATTTTTTACCATAACCGGAAATTTCAAAACTTCTTTCATATCATCTGCTGTGATATACAATGCAGAATAGCTTAAATAATTGAATTATAATATTTTTAAAGGAAACAATTCCTTTCGTTTTCAAAAATAACCTTGTGGTATAAAAGAAAGACCTTGGTTTTAAGTAAAATTTTTTTAGATAATTTTCACTGTTAATTTATACTATTATTTCTCTATCTATACTAGTTTATCCTCATTGTTTTTTTTTTTCATTTTTGCACTATTTTTTAATAGCTGAATGCTTTTTGTGTTGAAAGCAAACGAATAAATGCTGAATCTCACATAAAATACTATTTTTATTATAGTTTGCAAGATGCCTAAAAAAGCCAAAAAGACCAAGGAAGTGATAAATTTTCAAAAGTATTTAACTTAAATCTTTTTCAATAATTTTTTTGAGGAATTGTAGATTATTCAGTTTTTTGAAACTCTTAAATTTGTCATTGCGTAAATTTAGGTTAATGGTTATTAAATTAATGTTTTAAGATGGTTTGTAGTTTTAGATCTATATTTTTCAAACTAAATTACTAAGTACCTAAAAGATCAATTTTAGAAACGATATATATATATATATATTGTCATTCACAATGCCATTTGGAAAAAAATCTGTGAACAAGTATTTGTATTTTTATTTTAGTTTCTGAAATGAGAAGATTAAGTGAGAGGCAAACTTCGAAGAGATTCGAAGAATTTCGTAAATTAATCAGATCTTAGTTTTCATCTTGTAAAATTTTTGTATTGACAGATAAATGTCAATCCAAAAAATAGCAAATCGTTAAATGGATGTTTTTTAAAATGTTAATCGTTTAAAAATGAAAAAAAAAAATCATAAATCCATAATACTTTCTTCGAATAAATAGCGGAAAAAAGTAAAAAATGCAGCGGTGTTTGCAATAATTTATTTGAAAGAATGTATTAGATGTGTAACACAGGTATTAAGTTGTAAACAGAAGAAATACATTAGAAGAACATGTTAAATGTATCTCTTTCATTTTTAACAAAGGTGTTTATGAATTTGGTTTGTCTGTCTTTTTGTCTTTATTCTAACTGTCGCAAATATGGTTAGACTGCTGTGTTATTGTTCTTTACTATATTAATCCATTAGTGCCTGGCGTCCCATTTTTAGAACAGTTTTAAAAAATTCGAGTAATCACTTTTCACACCAATAAAAAGAAGAATAAATAAATATTTTATTTCTCGAGATAACATTCTCGATAAATTAAGATAAAAGTTATTCTTATTTTAAAAGTGATGAGAAATGCAAAATTTAAATTTTAAAGAAAAAAAATAATTCAGGCATTAAAGGGTTAAGTTCCTAACAGAAGATGAAGTATTTAGCTGTTATAGCTCATCTAAAGGCACATGTAAAACAGTTTCGTTACATTATGGTCTATGGCGGAAAATGTTTTCAATGGATTTCATTAACGTTACGGCACTTCAAACATAATGAAATTGATATGCATCAATGAGATGGATGTATAATAAGGAGTATAGAAAATTTAACATTTATAGCTCGTTCCTATTGTGTTCTGATTTATGGGGGGGGGGGGGGACCGCTTCCAATATATTTTAACGATGTAATGATATTTCAAACATAATAAAATTTTAAAAAATCACTGATATGCAGTACAACATGTTTTTTATACATTAAGAAGTGGGTGGCATTTATCACTCATATGCAGTGGCGCTTAACCCTTTGCGGCGAAGAATAAATTCATTGCTTAAGTGTTGAAATTAATGACTGACACCGGAATTTGAAAACAACTTTATCTGTAAATAAGAAAACGCTCTATTTCACACATTCAATAAACCGTAATTTTTTTAAACAAAATTCCGGTGCCAATGTGGCGTTTGGGAATTAAAATTAAATGGTATATCTATGAAACCACCGCGCCATAAAGGGTTAAAAGAAATAGGATGGACTATGATCGTTTCCACTGAATTAAGAAATAAAATTTAGTATAGATACTTTTATACACATTAATTCAAATGTGAATTTTGTTCCGGCTGCTTATAAATTGAGTTCTGTCGAATAGATTTTGATGGGACTTGTACTGTATATTCGATAATTTTCAATCAAGGTTTCATATAATACATCGTTCTACGTTGCTTAGTTTTTGAATTATACAAAAAAAATTCTATAATCCGATGAACCATACTATTAAAGATAAGATTTTTTTTAAAGTTCTACTTGTGTGTGACGGATTTAATAAGACTTGCAATGTTAAATAATTTTCCAGGAATGGTCTTAGTATATTGTTGTATCGATCTTTACGAAAACCTACTGTAACTGATTAACTAAAAGTGATGGTTCTTAACAGCCCACATTTTGTGCAACACGCTAGAATATATAATTTTTGAATGGCATTCGTATCGTTTTTAGCAATGCAAAAAAAAAAAAAAAAAAAAAAAAAAAAAACATTCAAGGTAAAGACCCATGTTGTTTTAAAACACTAGGCCAGATTCACCTTTATATTTCGTTTAAATCAAGATTCGTTTGGAGCGAAGCGGGCAAAGCCTGTTTATTAATAATATACTGTTAGTTTTGAAAAATGTATCTTAGTTTACGCCTAGTGCATGGTTGCAGTTAATTTTAAGAGGAAATTTCTTTTATGGCTTCTGCTATGGTATGTAGTAATATTTTTTATTTGGAGAAATAAGAAAGACAATTCTTTTTCATTTAGAGAAAGCAGTTCTCGGCAGATCCTTGACCTCTTTCCTAACTTATCCTCTTTTTTGTTTTAACTAATTATAGATTTCTGACTTTGATATGAATTTTGTTTGTTTTGTTTTTACCGCTTCCCACTCAAAGATGATATCGGTACTCAGGTTGTTTTTTAAAGTAACTGATCCAAGCAATGTATTAGGCGTTGATTGAGTGAAAGTAAATAGTGAAAGTTAATCAATGTTTAGACTGAGTGTTTAATAGTAAACATTTTGTTATAAAAATCGTTTGAAAGTAGTTTTTTTTCTGAAATAGCTTACTAAGATTATTTTACCATAAAATATTTTTAGCCAGTTATATTTATTATTATGCTTGATTAGTTTATGATATTTTGTTCAGTTCAAATTTTAGACAAGAAAATTTTTAGAAAACCTTAAGTTTTAAAGAATTTCAACGAAAAAGGATTTTACAACAATAAAGTAAAATTTAGATTTATTCATAATTAGCTTAAATTGACGGCTTGATTATGCTTTAGCCAAGAGTATGCTTTAGCAATCATCATAGTAAAAATTTCTTCAAAACTATTTAGTAAGATTAAAAAAAAAAAGGTTTAAAGCTCTTGTCCCTGCAAGCTAAGAAACTCGCGAGTCAATGCTATTCCTATGGGAGGTTATTTTCTAATGACTCGTTTGCATTTCGACATTTTAAAATATTTTTTATAGCATTATATAGGCGAGATCCTTATCGCTCTTTTTAAACTTTTTGATTTTCATTGCAGATATTTTTTATAAAGTTAGTTTCATTTTTAAAATCGGTTCCGAAAAAAAAGTGTCATAAAAAAAAAAAAAAAAAAAAAAAAAAAAAAAAAAAAATGCATATCTAAGGTCGCCAAATGTTACCAAAATCAAACAAGTTGGAAATTGCACGTGAACGTAGCAAATGAGGTGCGTTCGTCCGATAACGAAGTTTTTAAAATATTCAGATCATGCTGATATAGTAGAGCGTACTTCGGATACAGTATAGTAGTCGAAATCTTTGTGTTTCTGTAAATATGCAGGAAGTATTTTTTTATTACACCTCAGCAACGTATATCTTATTCATAAAATGTGAAATAGTTGAATATAATTAAAACACGCCCCAAACAATGTTTCCACGTATAGCATTATGTAGTGGAATATTTTTGTGTGGCCCTGTAATTTAATAATAAAAATTATTTGCCTCACTGATTGTACGGAATGCATATTTTAGTATATATTTCATAGATTCATGCCGATTCTATTATGTTCGAATGAGTGTAACATCATTAAAATGCATTCGAAACTTTTTTCCCATTGACCGTAATGTAATGGAATACTTTTGATTGTCCCTGTAAATGATCTATGCATCTGACTTTCATGACATTTGAAATGACTCGACAAAATTACGTAATAATTATATGTTTTAAATTTCAAACGATTAAAATACATTTGAAACTTTTTTCCCCATTGACAATGTAACGGAATCCTTTTGATTGTCCCTGTAATTGATCTATGCATTCGATTTTCATAACATTTGAAAGGACTCGACAAAATTACGCAATAATTATATGTTTTAAATTTCAAACGCTTAAAATGCATTTGAAACTTTTTTCCCCATTGACCGTAATGTAACGGAATCCTTTTGATTGTCCCTGTAACTGATCTATCCACCCGATTTTCATAAAATTTGAAATGACTCGACAAAATTACGTAATAATTATATGTTTTAAATTTCAAACGATTAAAATACATTTGAAACTTTTTTCCCCATTGACAATGTAACGGAATCCTTTTGATTGTCCCTGTAATTGATCTATGCATTCGATTTTCATAACATTTGAAAGGACTCGACAAAATTACGCAATAATTATATGTTTTAAATTTCAAACGATTAAAATGCATTTGAAACTTTTTTCCCCATTGACCGTAATGTAACGGAATCCTTTTGATTGTCCCTGTAACTGATCTATCCACCCGATTTTCATAAAATTTGAAATGACTCGACAAAATTACGTAATAATTATATGTTTTAAATTTCAAACGATTAAAATACATTTGAAACTTTTTTCCCCATTGACAATGTAACGGAATCCTTTTGATTGTCCCTGTAATTGATCTATGCTTTCGATTTTCATAACATTTGAAAGGACTCGACAAAATTACGCAATAATTATATGTTTTAAATTTCAAACGATTAAAATGCATTTGAAACTTTTTTCCCCATTGACCGTAATGTAACGGAATCCTTTTGATTGTCCCTGTAACTGATCTATCCACCCGATTTTCATAAAATTTGAAATGACTCGACAAAATTATGTTAT
Organism: Maratus speculifer; assembly: GCA_964019185.1. NCBI lineage: Eukaryota > Metazoa > Arthropoda > Arachnida > Araneae > Salticidae > Maratus > Maratus speculifer. The sequence continues at coordinate 184,053,382 of OZ025301.1, forward strand.
AATTATGTATTTTAAATTTCTAACGATTCGGTTGGGTAGTTTTTGCGTTGTTATATGCGGACGGACAGACGGACGGACAGACGGACGGACTGAGCGACAACAATAGGTGCTACGTATTTACATAATTACGAACGCACCTAAAAAGTAAAAAAGGAACAATGTGAAGAGAGACCTCAATTATCCAATGCGAAAACAAATGTTGAAATTTAAAGGAGTTATTAGGAAATATCTCCCTCATAAGAATAATAATATTAGCTCGTGAATGTCTTCGCTTATAGCGACACAATATATTTTCATTTAGTCACAAATGACATAAAACGTACAGCAGATGTGATTTTCGGAAGATTTTTGTACAAATTCCCTCAAAAGGCAGCAAGATGTAAAGATTTTAAGTAACCTTAAAAACTAAGCAAAAAACTTACACGGAAATAACATCTAAAAACACGACATTAGAAATTTAATTCATTCATAATTAGCTTAGACTGACAAATTGCTTATGTTTAGAAATATGTATCAAGGCGAAAACACCCCAACCCTGCCTTTGACCTGAGAGATCTCGCGACAAACATTCCTTACGTAACCACAAGAATCTTGGTTGCATCAAAGATCTTTGAACTATTTGGAAGGAGCTAACGGGTTTCTATGCGAGGTCAGATCGGGTTGATCGGCCATTAACTCTGGGATAATGCGACCTTTTTCTCACGCGAAGTTGTTGCTCAAGGTACCAGGGGAGTCATCAAATATTCCAAACCACATTGGTGGTACTGCAGCAGCAAACAGATTCTCGAAGGTCAAGGCCGATTAAGAACTTACGTCAGTTAAACATGCTAACTATGCTCTAAATTTACAAGAAAGGAAGCGAAGGTTTAAGCAGTCAAAGAAAAAAAAATAGTTGGAAATGAATTGCAGTAGTTAAACTGTTGTTTTGATGTATATTCTAGAAATTTACAAAAGGTCATGTTCAAAAATACATTACAGCCATTATATCGAAAAAATATATACATATATATGCTTGTACGTCATGCTTTATTTTTATTTTATTTTATTTTATTTATTTATTTATTTATTTTTGGGGGGAGGGGGGGTCTTTCAGTGTTTATTTAAAAAAAGTTATATTTCATTTCTTTCTTCTTCTAATTCAAGAATGAATATCCTAATTTCGATTGAAAACAATTCGCAAATCCAAACACTGTTTCTTTCGTTCATCACTCATATCTGACCATAAAATATTTTAATAATTTGCAACGAATATTTCCTAAAACAGCAAAAAGTGTTACTTAGCATTATTGCTAACAACGTTCAATAAAATTAATATTAATGTACATTATGATTATTTGTTACTGTACTATTAGCAATATGCGTGGTGATGACATATAATTATAGTTTTCGGTATCATTCCTACCCCTCCCCCTTTTTTCTATGCTGGTTTGAGTACTGCATAATCAGCTTAGCACAAATAACAACAAGAAGAAAAATCATATTGTTAATATTTTAATACTCTAAGAGAAATTTTATCTCACTTAATCTCCCACTTCCCTTATTATTAAAGAAATTGAAGTAATATCACTCATGATTAACGAAGGAAAGTAATATTATTCATTAGTAATATCATTAGTATTATCACTCCTTAGTAATGCTATTAGTAATATCAATCATTATTAAACAAAGAGAAGCAAAGGATAAATCTTAAATAAAAAGTGAAAATAAAGTATAGTTAAGTTGTCGTTTTCGTATAAATTCAATGTTCACGAAAGGTCATTTTAAAATTATATTCTACAGTTTATTTCTTTCCTTTTCACATAGTTCAAGAATCACTCATTAAATTTTGTGTGGTGAAAGCCATTTGCAAATCCAAACACGCTTTTCTTATACAAGGTCAAAAAACATTTTCAACAAAATTGGAGAAAGTTTTATGCATATAATTATTCAAATTTCTTGCAAAAGATGATATTTTCATTTCCTAGTAAATATAATGTACTTGCAAAAAAGAATGATACAAGTTGGATATAAGAAATGCATATAAAAGTGATCCAGTTATATTTCAAGATATGGAAATCATTTTAAAGTGGCATTGAAATAACAATAAATTATGAAATATACAGGATATTTCGCAATTTCAAGTCATAAAGATTGTAGAAAAACCTGATAGTACACCACAATATGAATAATATTTTACTAGAATATGAGTACATTCTAGTTCTTCAGTAAAAAATATAAGATTTCTTATTCAAAGTTTAACAAGTTTTTTTTATTTCATAACTCAACCAATAATAAAGATATTGAAACATTTATGAATTTTACAAAGTATTGAGATACAAAGTATGATAAAGTTCGATGAATGTGTTCCTAATCAAAGTATTTTTACCTAAAATCTGTAATAATGTTTTGTATTCGTCGAAGTAATGTATTATTTTCTAAGCACTTTTAAGAATGATTGTACTATTCCCGACAATTGGGATCATTGTCCTATTTCGGTATCACATACAGAACTATCAACACATAGTTTTGAAATTCTAGATTCAAAAGTCACTCCTTTTTAAGAATGATTTTAGGTGTATAAACAGAAATAAGACTTTTTGAGTAAGACTAAAAGAAAAACTTGGATGATCAAATCTTATAATTTCTCTACGAGCTTCTCTCATTATCTGCTTCACAAAAACACGGCAGCGAAATATGGCTTTACAATTTTAAAATAACGTGATGAATGTTCTCCATGCTATACCCAAAGGCTTTACTAATAATTTTCATGAACTATACACGGGAAGGTAGTGGAGGGTATATGGAGGTATACGCCTTATAATTTCTGGATTTTTTTGAAGACCACTGTATACGCTATGTTTCTCAAAAAAGCTGTGGTATATACAGTGTAGGTTGTATACTTTCTGCCTTGAACGTATAACTTCTGCTTAGAGCGTATACCCATTTACTTTTTTTAGACTACACCACTGACTATACCATTCTTCCCAAAACTGCAGTGAAAATTACAGACATTATTTCCAAGGAATTTTATTTATCAAAACAGCCACACAACTTTATTGTCATTCCTTGTAACTTTTAGAACATGTTATCAAGTATTATTTTCAATATTATTCAGTTCAGTACTATTTAATTATATTTCAATATTATTTTCAATTATATTCAAGTATTATTATCAAGTCTATTTTCAATAATCTTCTCAAGTTAAACAAAACCTGAAATTATTTAAAACATATTTTATTTATTTCTTAAAATCTCTCTCGTAAATTCCTTTTTCAGACACACTGAAATTTAAATTTTTAAATAATTTAACATTTAAATTAGATGTGCATTTTGTTTGGTTTTGATGTTTATACTATGTTACATGTACAGCGAAATCATCCCAATCAAGCGTAATTTAATTGACTGTGTTTCCCTTTAAATAAACAACGTAATGAGGCTTAGTTCTGAGTACTTGTGCACGTTTTGAATCCTATGTCAACAACAATGTTTAAACAGCAGATTAAACAACTATGGCTGTTTGGCTTTCTAATGAATAACTAATAGAAATTTTCGATTTAAAGTTTCACTAGTAATAGGAATTATATGTTTTATTTAGAATACCAGAGTATTCTAATTTTAAGGTATATTATGATTAAAATCTTCTATAAAACTCATTGTAATAAGTTCAATTATTTTTTTAAAATTTAGTTTTTTTTCTTAAATAGAAATGCAGAAAAAACAAGTCAGAAATTGCACATCAAGCGTAGCAAAAAGGGTGCTTTCGTATTATAAGAAAGTTTAAAAAATATTCGGATCTTGGTGAAATAATATACAGTATTTCGGATACAGTATAGTAGCTCAACATTTTTTGCATGTCCCTGTAAATACTATCTGCTTTCTATTATACAGGAAGTAACTTGTAATAGTCTTTAGTAACGTATATCAGTTTCATAATATATTAAATAGTTTAATGCAATTAAAACGTACTCCAAGCAATGTTCCCCCAGTACCATTATGTAATGGAATACTTTTGTGCGATCCTGTAAATGAATGAAAATATTTTTTGCACCACAGATTGTAGAGAATGTATATTTTAATATATACTTGATAGATGCATATCAATTTTATCATGTTTGAAAAAAATTAACAACATTAAAAGGCACTTTTTTCCCCTATTGATCATAATGGAATGCTTTAGATTGTCCCTGTAATTGAACTATTCATCCAACTGTCATAAAATTTGAAATGACACGACAAAATTATGTAATAATTATATATTTTAAATTTCAAAAGATTCGGTTGGGTAATTTTTGCGTTGTTATAACCGGACAGACGGATGAACTGAACGACAACTATAAGTGCAATACTGTTAAAAATTTGACGCTTTTGCTGCATCGTCAATCCCCCGCTTTTATAGAATATCTCTATTTTGATCCATGAGAATGCTCCATAATACGGTGAAGTAATCGTTTTCTATAAAAGCGGTGGAGTGACAATGCAGCAAAAGGGTCAAATTTTTAATAGTGTATATATTTACATAATTACGAACGCACCTAAAAAAAAGGACTTCATGTTGTGAATATGGATATTGCGATATGTAGATTGCTTGGATAGTAGTATTTACAGTAGTTATTGAAGTTATGAAATCTGATAGATGCCGACAGTGAAATCTAGAGAATTATGTGAAGTTTTCACACTGATAATAAAGTTAATGAACTTTTACCGATTTTAGAAATTGATATACCAATTTTTTAACGCAACTATTATAGAATGTATTCCACACTCATACTCAGTCGTAAGCTTGTGTTCAAACTATGGCAAACTTACACTCCAGAATTTCACGATATTCTATTGCAATGTTCAATTCGGACATTTTTCTCTAAATGGGATTCCTGAAGCTCCAATTAGCTTCGTAAAGTTCCGGGAGGGAATTGTATTTTTAGACCATCAGTAACTGTAAAATTCTAAATCTTCTGGGAAGTGACATTTCGATATTCCTTCTAGATTGTATTCTCAATTCCTATTCGTCAAAAGCTGATGTTAAGAGATTTTAAGTTTTCGTACATTATTGCTTTCTTTGCAATTTCGCGATTACATTTTTATAGTTCTCATATGCTTAAGAGCTTTTTAAAAAATAAATCCATGGTATTTATGTTTTATTAGCAATATTGACATAATTTTTCAGAAGGGTTGGAGTAATGTTAATCTAGAATGAATTTCCGTTTTATGAAATTTTTCTATGTAAAATTCGCGTAATAGTTTCTGAAAATTTTCGCAACAGAGCCGGTAAGCATACTATTATTTTGGGAACACCTAGAATGGCCGACCCAGTGGCGTGGATGATAGCAGAGGCTGCTCCCACACCGCTGGTCCCTGGTTCGAGTCCAGCTAGCGGCATGGGTGTCTGTGTTGTCCTTGTGAAAATGTATGTACTGGATATTCTGTAATAAAGTGTTCTATATGGTTTCTTGTGATCATTGGAGGTTATGCCGGCGAATAGCTGTAGCGTCTATCTCAAAGTAAATAAATACAAATACAAATACCTAGAATGTCATCAGCGTTCAAAATTATACATTTAAAGTGTCTAGAAATAACTTTCCAAATACTAATTCATTTCTTTTTAATATATTATTATAATCTTGGAATCAGAATATAATTAAAGAGATCTCCATCATTAATCTAATTAAAAGTTTTCTAGCATAACGATTTTTATTTAATCGTGAAATCTACAGGTAGAAAATACTTGTATTTTTGTATTATTCTAATTAAAAATTTTCTAGAATGACGTCAGAAATAAAACTCTTGTAGGTACCGCTATAAAAATATAAATATTCATTAAAAACGTCTGCTTATCAAATGCAAAAAAGCCTAAACTTTTTTTGTTCAATTACACGAATAAATGAAAATAGCATAATAGTTGGAGCTATTCAGGCGGAACCAAAAGTGAAAGGAAAGGACATCAAGATTAAACGCTGCGACAAAAATACCGTCTTAATTACAGCGTCTTCGTAAGTTATGTTTACCCCATGCCCATATAGTGATGTCATTCTTCATCAGAAAAACTAATGGAAGAAGAGACGGTAATACACAGAGACTGCGAAGCGAACAAGAAGAAAAGGATGAGATAACTGTTACCTTTGATATCCCTTTCATTTCCAAGGGCAAAATCACTCCAAGGACAAGGTAAAAAGTTTGCTGAAGTTAGAGTCATTACTGAGCACATTTATCAATGGACAAAACAAAGGAAGGAATGGACTTGCTTTCTCTGACTGCAGGCTATATACTTTTGTGTTTGTTTGTTGAGTTTATTTATTGTTTGGGAAATAATTTGTTATTTGCAGGAAAGAGATGGATGGATAGTCGGAATGCTATTTTTGCAATTGCGGAAATTCATATGCAGATAGACAAACAATTGTTAAGAGATATGGTATACGTGTGCTATCAAGTGTAATAGTTTAAAGACATTTTTTTTTTCGTTGTAAAGCTACTCTAACGGTTTTTATTATATCAAACTGAATTTCGCAATCGTGAAGAATTTTTAAATAAATTTCAGTCAAAAGTTAACGGGACCACGATTTCGATTATTTTAAACAAAACTAATAATCTCGGTTGAAGGTGCAATTTTAAAGGGGAAATCTTTTAACACATTTGCTGCCATTCACGCGCCAGCGTGTGATGTGGGGTGATGTCCAATAGCCAGTCACGCGCCGGCGCGGGAAAATCTTTCACTGATTCTTTGTTATAAAAAGTAAATCGGCTTCTGGGAAAAACCCACTTCTACAGTGCAGCATTAACTATCATCACATCTTCACGTAAGTGGCAGCGAACGTGTTAATCAATTCTTGATCATGAGAGGTAAGAGGAGAACATTATAACTCATCGCTGTTTCATCTGCATCTCAAACAATATCGTAATTTATGCCTTATTTCAAATATAATTTGATATTATCAGATATAATATAGATAAATTGTCGCAACTTATGCCTGGCAATAGCAGGTGTTTATACTCAGGTAAAAAAGCAATGGTCAGGATATAAGGAATGCGCGTACCATCGAGTGTTATAGTTTAAAAAAAATTCATTACATTGCCATTTTATTCCAATAAATTGAAACTACTCTAGCGATTTTTATTCAATCTAATTATAATTGATAACCGTCAGGCACTTTTAGTTTCATTCAAAAATAAATGTTAATATAGATTACAATTCTCATTATTTCAAATGAAATAAATAACCTCGGATGAATATTTAATTTTAGAGTCAAAAAGTTTACGTTATTGTTTGTCATGATGGATTAGGAACTGAAGGGTGTTTCACGATCTTTTGTGTATTAATGACTCTTTATACAAATTTTTCTGATGAAGAATGATATTCTTTTGCGTGATATCATTAGAACATGCAGGGGTAAGTATGAGTCAGACGCTATAATTAAGGGGGAGCATTTGACCAATCTTGATGTCCTTTTATTTTAAGTTATATGAATGAGCAAAATTAAATAATGTTATTATTTAAATACCACACAGAACAATGAGGACTGATTAACGAATATTTATATATTTTCTTTTCAGTGATTGTTAATATAAATCTTTTAATGTCCATTATATTCTCACGTTTAACTACAATCATTAAGTCAAAATTACCGTAAATTGATCCCTGATGCTATACAACATAAATAATAATGGAAAACAAGTACAATCAATTTACGGATTCTATTGTTAAAATCATAACAATATATTTAACTGAAACGGATGATTACCATATAGAGATATCACATGGCATTTTAAAGATATTATATATTATAATTTTGATGCTCTAGAACAGTGTATCCCAATCTTTTTAAGCACCCAATTCTTAGGCTTTTCATTTCAGAGTACCCTATTTCTAGTAAACGCCCCCCTCTTCTTCCTCCATTCAACTAGATAATGCAAAGAGGTTGTGCTGATATAACGTTATCATTTTATGGGCGAGGGGGGGGGGGGGTGTCTTGCACACGATATCCTAAGTTATCTTTAGGGAGAGAGTTGGGTTCTCTCTCGATATCAATATCATTTTTGATCCAATCAAAATTTCTTTTTTTATTTGAAACATGGTATTTGTTTCAAAATAATATGTTATCTTTTTTCAGTCTGTTATCTATAATGATGAAAATACAAAGTTATTATTAAAATCGCTAAATTATTATAAAATTATCTAATTCTGAAATATAGAATACCTGAATGTTTGACATTCCTATTCTTCTGTCATATGTGTGCACTTATAATCACTGTTCGAGAAACTATAACTCAAGTATTTTGTACTGAAGCTTGTGTTTGCTAATAAATAAAAGGGAAAGAGAAAGAATGTTTTCCACTTATTTGGATGATTAGAAATTCTACTCCCCCCCCCCTTTCCTCCGTGCAGAGCAAGTGTAACGTGACACTATTGCTTTTGAATGTATTATGTAACAAAAAGTTATTATCAAATACTTTTAAATAGTAACTACTTCTTTAAAGTGTTATTTGATAGAAAGTAATGCTTTATTGACTTCTCTTCATTTGAATGAATAAAGTATGCTAAAAATAAATGTAACTAGTTTTGTATATCACTTCAAACAAAAGAAATAAATTCTAAAATCAAAAAATTTTTCGGCATTGAAAACGTTATCATTACTTGGGGGGGGGGGGGGGGGGGGTTCAGGGAGTTCGAGATGATAACGTATGATATCGAAAGAGGGGGGGGAAGGGGGTCCAAAATTACCAAAAATTTGATAACGTTATGTATGCACAGCCCCAAACAAACTTTTTTTTTTCATTAGCAATCTTCTTATCAGATCCATATAATAAATCGATACAAATTAATCGATATTTTCAGCAATCTTGCATTTGAAATTTGATGATACTTTTTACGTAGTCAAATATTAAAAAAATCAATGTAGCATTCGAAGATAATTAATTAAAAAAGACTAAAATTAACATTAAATGAACAAAATCACGCAACTAATGAGTAAACACTTCAAATTAAATGCTCTTTAATATGAGGGAAGCTTTTTTATTCATGTATGTTTGTGTTATAACTTCATCTATTCAAAAACGAAAATAACAGCCAGCTTCTTAGCATGTTTTTGCAAAAACTATTAAGGCCAGAAGCACTGGTACAATTCATGATTTCCAAAGTTATTATTAAACACGGAATAATAGTAGTAATAATAAAGTGGTTAGAAAAGAATATTACATAACGATTAATTCATTTTTTCAGTACGATGAGAGAAAATTTATAAATACTCATGCAATATATAAGAGCAGATTCAGAGTAACCAGTCGCCACGCGGCAACTGAATTTTTTGATTTGGCGACTAATTTTCAGCATCTAAGTTGACCTCCTTTGCGAATTTCATGTTTTTTCTCGCGTTCATTTGAGGAAAATCGCATTTTTTCACAATCTTCTGATTATAATTGAATGTTTTTTTGCAATGTTTTGGAAAAAACCGTATGTTTTTTCGCGATCCCTTGACTAAAATCACGTTTTTCAGCGATTTTTGGATGACCATTTTTGAAAGCATTCTTGTGATTTCCGCCATTATCGATATTATTTCCAAGTACCCCGAACAGACCCGCCAGGTACCCTTAAGATAATCTGGGGTATGAATATCGCAGATTGGGAACCGCTGCTATTATTAATGAAATGAAAATGATTAATTATTAAAGAAAAGTCAAAAGAAGGATTAAGCTTTTTAAGGTGCACTTCAAGTATTTTGTTTAATAACTTGACAATACTTTTAAGGTAAACGCTGATAATCATCTTGAAAGCAGCAAAAATTACTTTCTTCTTCTTCTTTTTTCTTTTTTTTTATTGTTTTTGTATTTCGCGCATTACTCGCTCTTATTATAAGATTTATACTGATTAAGAATGATATCATCGAATGTGCATAGGGAACGCATAAGTTAGATGCAGTAATTAAGATGGTACCTTTGTTCAGTTCTGCCTCAATGACCACGACTGAGATGCCATTAGTGCCACATTGAGTAACGGGAACTGATAAACAGTGGTTTTAAATGAATATTTATGAATTTCCATAGATAATCTGAATTATGCTTTTAAATTGACCTTCACTGTTTTCTCATGCCTAACCTCTTCATAAAGAAGCGTTCAATGATTTTGATCTTGAATATTGTTCCAGAAGCCATTAATTGTAATATTAATGAATGATAAACGTCTGTAAGTTACAAACGGAATATGGAATTAAAAAAACTATTACAATGAATAGAAATAAATGCTCATAACAAAAAATCTCCCATGGTATTTTAGCGGATATTTATACTGATGCTATAATGCTATCACTAACTATACAAAATAGAGGTATATGTTGAGTTTTGCTCGGAACAGTTCAAAATATTGTATCCCCCACTTCTTATTTATTACTCCCGTTTTCTATAGCTTAGTTTTCTTAGTGCCTGTAATTACTTTAAGTCCGAGGTAATCATCTTATTTCATTTCCTATGCAGTGCCACTGATACTACAGGAAAAAATCTTGCGGCGGCACAATATCGGCGGCAATTTATAGATATTTAAAAACTGAAAATCCGAATGAAATAAAATGGATATGATTAATAATTTTACACAGTTTTCTATTGGAATTTCTAAAACAATAATAATGTTCTAAAAGTATTGGAGTCGTATATTAATTCTTTTGAAACCAGCGGATTTACAGGAATTCTATTCAGTTGCCACCACTTTTCTTTTACGAGTTACTTTTAATTATTTAATCGCGAAATTGTCATAATTAACCATTTAACTGATTTGCCCATACGCCGTACGGGAAAGAAAAATGTTTGCTTGACGCTTAAAACTTTTTGATACCACTAATTTTTTTAAATGCATTTTCATACTATTTAATTAAGAAATGTTTAGACTAAATCTTATGAATACATTAGCTTAAAAAATGTGGCGTGACCCCATATTTTTAATTTTTTGTACGTAAAAAAAAGGAATCAGTTGAATAGTTAAATAGGACAAGTACTACTGTAATTTTAGGGGTGTAATCTGCGGATCAAATAATATTTTTAAACTCAGAAATTTTTAAAATAAAATTTTAAACAACCCAGAATTTTTTTTAATTTCTTAAATTGCGATTATATGGCTTCAATATTTAAATAAAACTTTTGGGTACGTTGTTTGATCCGCGAATTTTATGCCGGTAATTGCATTTTTTTTTTTTTTTTTTTTTTTTTTTTTTTTTTTTTTTTTTCTGTAACATGTTCCTTTTGAGAGTGTATATAAGCATCCACGGTCTTGAAAGGTCTGAACTTTTTTAGATCCTGCTTAGTACTGTAAGTTCACAAAAGACAACTTAAAAAGAATAATAGGCTAAAAATTTAAACATTACTGAAAAATCCATAGTAGCATAATGTACAATATGCAATATATACATAGATACATATAATTTTAGTTTTGAAAATTCCAAATTGAATATGCTTGCAAACGAGGAGGTTTTTTTCTTTACTATCAAATGAAATATGTTTGAAAATTGTAGCTCGATTTATTGATTTTTTAAGATTTTTAAAAGTAGTTTTCAAGCCATATATGTTCTTTTTGGTTTATCTGAACAGTGAGAATTCGTAGAAAAGTTGCCACATTTCTCGGTATTCTCGAAAAGACATTTAACATGCAGTCGGATGCCATCAAGGTTATAAAAGTAGATGTTTTTCTTTCTTTTAACTGTTGTTTTTAAATATTCTGTAAAAAATAATAAAACAAAATCTGTCATTTATAGAGTGATTTATAGAGTGAGATACCTTTCGAGCTATTTTACACTCATTTTAAACTGGGTTTTTTTTGTGGTTCCACTTAATATTTGTCTCAAGATTAGAGAAGATAGTTTTTTTTTATGTGGATTTTTGTTATTTATCTTTAAGATTTTACATGTACAACCTAATAAATAATTAAAATGTTTTGATAACATTTACAGATCATGAAAGAAAATATTTATCGTCATCAAAATCACATACACTAATAAAACATGATAAGAATATTATTTATATTTATATTAGTTTAAGTCTTATCTACATGATTTAACAAATGCCATTTCTGCTATCAAGAGCATTATTATTATTTTTTTTCATAATTAAGCAGCGAATGTTAATGCGGTTGCGTCTGGGATTACTATTTAGATACTCAGCATGAATCCAGCCTCTCGCATTCACCAAGCACGTTTCAATAGCAGCCTTCAGCTATTATCTGCTTATAATACTCTCACTATTATCCCAGCTTCATCTGGAAGCTATTAATAACGATTTAAAAGACTTATCAAAACAACAATCTGCCGCTAGTGTTGAAAGTTAATGACCGTAAGGTCTAATACGTAACAAACTCTAAATCAGTAATTTGAATACAACATCATTTTGATTGTTCAAATATAAATTACAGAGGATGCGGTTAATAAATAGTTATGAGAATTTGAGTGCATGGAATTAAAAAAAGAAACAAATTTAAAATATTTAATCTTTAAGGGGGTACAAATTCAAACTGTTTATTTTCTGATTTATTTTTAAATTCATTTTTTGCTCTCAAACGCATCAAACTGGCAAATTCTTATATTTAGAAACTACTTAATATGTCGTATTGGTCGCTTTTTTAATAAAGGCAGAAAATATTGCAAAAATGTTGCAAAGTTGGAATTTTGAACTGAATTTTCCAAAATGGGAAACTTGGGAACGAAAATAACGGTCATACAGAGAAAATAATTATTTATAAATCAAATTATTATTAAATTAATGAATAATGAAATCACACGACTTCTTATACATCTCTTCAAAAATAAGTTTCATGTTTTTTATTTAAAAAAATGAGTCTGAAAATGTTTCAGAAAAATTCGAACTGTTGAGGGTGTAAAAACATTTTTTCGAATATGCCCTTAAATGTCGGTATTCTGATGCTGAGAGTGTCACAACAGCTTGAATCAATAAATTACAGCACTGTTGAAAACTTGTATTTCTTCAACTCGTACTAAGTTACATCATATAAAATAGGTTAGTTTTTTGACTAACAATAATTTGAAAAAAAGAAGCTTTTCATTGTTAAAATAAAAGCCTTCTTTTATCGATTATGATAGTTAAGAAAACCAAATTACATATTGAGAATAGATAACATTTCCAATAATTATGTCGAATATATTTTCTTCATAATTTATTTTTACTATTATAGAAAAATTCACTTAAAATAATTTGATATACTTTAAAGAAATCTAGAACGCATGGAAAATATCTAAAAAAGCTGAGTTTACAAGATGGCGGCAGTTTCATTTTCTTTTTTTTTATGATGCATTTCCCAGATATATGTTTATTAAGCGTAATTTATTATTAGTAGTTATAGAAATTAACAACACAAAAATTTGACACTTTTTGAAACAGCAACCTCATAACATGGAAAATATCCAATAAAAAAATAAATTTCCAAGTTGGCGGCAGTTTTTTAGCTCTTTCTTTTCTTTCTTTTTTCTTTAAAAAAAGGGGCGGGTTAGATACACATTTATTATGCTCAATTTATTGACTATTACAGAGAATCGTAATACGAATAATTTGACATATTTTAAGACAATCTATGCTACTTAATAAAGATAATATTCCAACAAAAATACGTTTCCTTCGATGGCAACAAAATGTTTTTTTTTTTTTTTTTTTAACGACGTGATAAATTTTGAGACGACTCTAGAGGTGAATAGAGCTTTGTGAGGAAGAGATTGAAAAAAAATTCTATTCCGCTCATTTTTTAAAACTTAAACGTTAATTGCACCTGAATGTTTGAGTAATATTTAGTTACTAAAATATTTATTTTATTTTGAAAAATATTTGAATTATAATGACTAAATTTTACATCAGTATCAATGTAATATCTGACAATATTTCATTATGACCAGCATTTTTAAGTTTTAAGCATGTAGCAACTCTTCATACTTTTATATTATTTTCAATAATTTTGTACATCATTTCAAAAATTTTGGAAATGACATTTACCTTTGTGACTACTTTAAATAAATATTGGTATAACATAAAGTAATATACTAAGCTGAGAATATTTTTGCATTATTAATTTTTCACTCTAAATATTTCCTATATGTTGTCAATATTTAAAATTAATGTTTCGTTAGATTTTAACAACTGTTTCTTGGAAAAAAAAAAAAAAAAAAAAAATTAAGATATATATATATTTCCAAAAGCTAAACGAAAAATTTGGTATTATATAGATACTGTCGTTTTTTTTAGTTGGCAAGCATCAAAGCCTGAGAATTATGTACGTACGCATCTATGTACGGTACGTAATATAATAATATCTATAATATAATTCATGATAGATATATCCAATTTCATTCAAATTTTGACTATAGACTCATTTAACAAAGACGCTTCCTTATTAGATTTTCAGGCTCATTAGTTAAATATAAAGTTTTCGAACGGATGACTGAACGGATCCTCCCCCCATAATTTTGATAAATGGGTTTTTCATGCAGAAGAAACCGATTTGTTTCAAATTTGGCATACAGATTTATTCTGAGATGGGGCTTCCGTGATTAGATTTGAATGTTTATTGGTTAAACATAACGGAGGAGACCGAAGCTAAGACTTTCTTAATTTAGATAAATGGATTTTTTCTGCTGATTTATCCGGTTTGCTTCAAATTTAGTATCCGATTTATTCTAATAAGAGGCATTCCTGATTAGATTTGAAAGTTTATTGGTTAGATACAAAGCGGACAATGGGGGGAGATAATTTTCTTCCTCAATACATGTTTCGAGGGCCATTGCTCTTTTAAAAAGAGTAAAATATACAATTAATGTAAATATCCTCTGAGCTCAATGCCATCAATTTAAGTGGAGTTTGTTCTTATTATATAAGTATACACCATGAAGATATCCCAGCAACCAAGCACGTTATAATAACAGCCTTCAATTATTATCTTCTTATAATACTCTCACTTTTATTCTGGGGTTTATCAGGAAGCTATCAATAACGATTTATCTAAACAAAAATCTGCCACTGATGCTGAAAGTTAACGACCGTAAACTGTAATGAGTAACCCTAAATTAGTTTGCCCTCGAATATGAATATTGATATCCCGAATGACTTGAATACATTAGCTGATCTTTACGATTGATCAAATACACATTATAAGAGATGCAGTTGATGCGTATAAGGAATTGTGAACATTTGATGAATATTAAATTAGATTTTGATTTTAAAAGAGAATTTTGTAAAATTGAAGTTTTGAACAACAAAATAATATTTTAATATAGATTCGGTTTTACTTTAGTACAGTAAATATTTACTTTTTAAATAAGCAAAATATTAAGTAGCATGCTAAAATTCATATTTTAGAGGTTAAAAAAAAAATTACACTTGTTGTGCTTTATTACTTAAAAGATGATAAAATAAATAAATAAATAAACAAAAGATGTTAAGGCTGTTCTCAACTACTCCGCTTAACAAGCATAAAACATTTTGACACATTTACAAATTCATTTTTTTATGGAAAGATATAAAATCGGAAAGCCTAACTATGGAAGCGATTTTGAATCGAACTGTGAATTTCCATTTTGCAATCAATAAATTACCTATTGAATTATAAACGATTTTGATTACATGACAAATGCCTTTTCCTTCCCTTCATTGAGTGGTTATTCTTCTTTCGCGTGGAAATCGGCTCAAAACGATCATTTTGACACTAATTTCTGAAAAATCTATTGTGTTTGTGAAAAAATTGAAAAATGTGCTCAATTAGTTAATTTATGAACAACAACACCTGCAAGTTTCATGCATTTCTGACCAAAAATAAACTAAGACTTCTGTCATAAAGTTGCTCTTTTGAAATTGAGAACACACTTAAGCAACATTATTCGATTTCTAACACTTTCAACTATATATGAGGAGCCCAGAAGCCAAGGGGTATAAGTGACAAAATTGAAAAAAATGAGTTAAGTGCACAGGCTATCTAGAAATATGTCTATTTATTTGTAGGTAAAGAGTTAAGAGTGATTTTTTCATTATGTACTGAGTTATAGGGGTCAGTCACTTAAGCTCTTTCCCAAAACTGTGAAACGATTGGAGGCCAAGGGGTATAAGTGTAGTTGTATCCGTTAACGTCTATATAGCAGAAGCACGACCAACGACATACATACAAAGCCATTTTCTTTTTTTATGCATTAAATATATGCATTTTAACTGTTATCAAGTAAGAAAAATTATGCGTTAAGCATGGATTATGAAACACTTTCGAACACTCCCTGAAATCTTTAAAAATGTTTGCTATTGAGGGTAATAAAGTGTTACAGTCCATTGCCAAATATGTATTCTGATACTTTTTAACAGCCCTATGTTTTATTTGTCGGTTGATATATACTGTATAATGGAAAAAATTAGTTTAGCAAGAAAACGCATAACAGTTTGAAATTACTCTTTCAGCAGTTTATATTAATAGATGGAAGCACACTTGTATACTTTTGTTCATCCTGTAGTTTATCTTGAACCTTTATTATACGCCAGTATTTAGCTGAAATTTACTTCAAATTAAACACACTTAAGACTACTGAAATCACATTTCCAGAAATTATCATTCATCGATGACCATGTATAAAAATTTGTGTGTGATCCTGTATATCATTTTACCTATATTTTACAAGCATTTCTTAGTAAACTGAATGCAGTTCAGCATAGAAATACAAGATTATTTAAAAGAAATCTTTAAGTAAAGTACGCTCATAGTCTGTAACCTTTACGAATATTTTTGTGTAGCCCTGTATATGAACTATAGCATTTATACATATCATATAACGTGTATACATCTAGTGAAACTTAAAAGCGCAAATCATAATTAAAATAGCATTTTGTTCATTCATCAATCATCATCGATAATTATACAGTAGTTCGTAGAAATTCGGTCCTATTTGAAATCTTTTTTGTGTCCCTGTAAATACTGTGTAATTTGTATTATGTGCGAAATAATTTATATTAAGCCTCAGCGATATACATTAATTTTATTATACATGAAAATTGTAATATAATTAAAACAAGTCGCAAACAATTCCCTCTTTATTATTAGGTAATGTAAATCTTTGTATGGATCTGTAAATAATCAATAACTATTCTTTTCACCTCAGATTTTATAGAATGTCTATTTTAGTGCAATTCATAAATGCATATAAATTTTAACATGTGACAAGGTGTAACATATTTCAAATTCATTTAAAACGATTTTTCCCATAACCTGTAATGTAACGGAAATTTTTTTATTGTCCCGGTAAATAAACTAATCATGTTAGAAATATGTGCAATAAGTTGCACAGAGTCATTGCAAGAGTCATTTGCAATAAGTTCCTGTTGAAGTAAACATGAATAATTCCCAAAAATTTCAGGGCAATCCGAATATATTTACGAGAGTTAGGACAGACGGACGGACAAACCAAAATCATATTCACTTTTCAACTTTGTTGGTAAGTGTTAAAAAATATGAAATTCCAATGTTTCTAAACTTATAATAAAAATGTAAAACTTATATCAGAACAAAAGTTTTTCATTTCATTCATTATATCAACATTGTTCATAAATTTTTCGTAAATTCATTTTTTTATTTCATATTTTTTCCCTTTTTAGAATTTATAATAAAACAAAATTTTGTCCTTTGATTTATTTGTATCAACATTAATCTTAATTTTTTCATAAATACAATTTTTTATTTAAAAATTTTTCATTTCTTGTGTTCATTCGGCACTTGTACCCTTTAGTTTTCAAGCAGTTTTCATTACTGCTTGGAAGCCAAGGGGTATAAGTGCCGAATGATGATAAATATTGCTTAGTTATAAATTAAAAAAATATCCTATTCCACTTTTTTTTAAACAGTTATTGAAACAAGAGTTCAAGGATCATTAAGAAATAAGCAAAATTTTCATATCTCAATTCATTCAATTACAGTCGATGTGTAACTTTGAACTCAATTTACTCGAAATCTAAATTTTGTCACTTGTACCCCTTGGCTTCTGGGCTCCTTTATGTAGTCATCTTTTAGGATAAAATATTAAAAACGGATGTTATTAACATTCAGTAATTAAATAAGCTGATCTGAAATGATAAAGTAAAAAACGTTTTTTAAAAATACAACTATGAGCTAAACTATTAATAACTTAATTTAAATTAATAATTTAAATAAATAAATTAAATATTAATTAATAAATTAATTTTCATGTATTTTACCGTTAGTCGGCCCCAGATGATAAATGGCCTAAATGTTTACTCATAACTATTTACGAGTTACAAGAACAACGATGTTAAGTATGCATATACTGGCTGTGAAATTGTAGCAATGTATTATTTTAAAATCTATACAGTAGAGAAATAAACATAATAAATTTTGTAAAAAATATTCTTTTATCATTTATATTTTTAAAATAATTAAATTATCACTATACGAAGAAAAAAATCCTAACTAATGTTTTACTTCTTTTCTCTTGCCATATACCTTAAGAAAGAAAGAGTGAAAATTTCCAATTTCACCTAATTTTTTGTAAATATTGGCAGTAATTTTCTGTAAAATTTTACTTTTTCTCTTGTTTATAATACCATTTTGCATTACTTGACAAAACATTGCCATAAAAGATAATTTTTTAAAGCATGAATAGTATTATTATACGATTAATACAATATAAAGATTTGCAAATATAATGCCAATGCTTTGTATTATTATTTCATTACATTTTCTTTTAAACTGCCGCTTCTAGCAAAAAAAAAAAAAAAATTACATTATTATTATTATTATTATTATTATTATTATTATTATTATTATTATTATTATTATTATTATTATTATTATTATTATTCACAATTATATAAGTTCGATTAAACTTTTTTTACAATTTCTTTAAAATTATAGATAAAAAATTCTGTAAAGTAAATAAGTGATAAAATTTGGTTCATTCACAATTTTAAATTCAATTTAGACTGAAAAGAAAGTTTTCTTAAAAATTAAATTACAAAATAATGTTTGAAATTCTTTACTTACATGGGCAAAGCGCTCGGCTGGGAATCAAAAGTTACTGCCCCGTAAAGAAACAGTTTTAGATGGACACATTTTTTTTCTAAACTGTCAAGACATCATTTTATTGAATTTAACAATAACTCAAAAATTCACGTAACAGTTCAGAGATGCTCCTGGGTACGAGAATTCAATTTCTTCCTTTCTCGCTAGCAGCCATTGACTTTTTTGAGTATGTCGTATGGTCAACAATACCAACTGTCACAATTCTCCTTGGGATTTGAAATTTACATCCTTTTCGTGGCAGTCTGAATTTTATTTGAAGGTCTCCGTTGGCAACAGAGCGAGTGCAATAAATACGAAGAATCTCCTTTTGGTCGGAAAAACTGTCCGGAGATTTATTCGCTGTTAAAGAATCGTCTGCAATTCTATGGCAAAGTGCCTGAAAATGGCGCGTAAAAAAGATGTGAATTAGAATTATTCCTCATCTTTTAGGGAATTGTGTTTTAGAACAACATCCAATGATACATTCTAGTGTGTGAATGAAATATTTAAGAGTAATGTTGGGGATTCGTATGGAGATATAGGCCATTGTTTGGGATATACATTGTTATAATTATGGAAAAATGGATATATTTTTTTTTTATTTAACCAAATAGATCTGTATGAATGGATATAATCGTGACCTTTTGCTTTACTGCCAAGAATATAATATTAACAAGGATATAGAATGATAAATGTACCATTTTTAATAGTTAATTCTATTGTGTTTACAACAAAACTATAATGATATATAACCTTAACCAAGAAACTGTCACTAAAAAAAATTTTGTTATCGGATTTTAGTTATTCAAAAATGCATATATAATTACGTCTGAAAAAGCAATAACTCATATGCAAACCTAGGCATATAATAATAAAATTTCAAAAAGCAATAAAAATACAATTTTAGATGTTTCGAGAACATTCCCTAATATTCATCAATACATGCACATAGTCACTAAACGTACTATAACCAAAGCAGTTAAGATTACAGTTTAACAAGGTCAACATACCTATTCCGGACCTGAGTAGCTTTATTAATTGGAGATTTCGATAGAATAATCTTCTCTGGGAAAAAAACGACTGCTGTATAAGCATCAATTAAATGGATTTCACAATTTGACCATTACCAATTTCAAGAACATAGCTGTATTCAAACCAACTCTGATTTTAAATTCCCTTTTTGAAATATTTTCTTTAGACATGTTTCCCGAAACTTAACCGAATAATATTTACGCAATGGCCTTTCATAAGAAGGAGAATTTAAAGTATATATCTTAAAAAAACAAGTTGGAAATTGCACGTGAAGCGTAGCAAATGAGGTGCGTTCGTACGATAACGAAGTTTTAAAATATTCAGATCTTCCTGATATAATAGAGCGTACTTTTGATACAATATAGTGATCGAAATCTTTGTGTTCCTGTAAATATGCAGGGAGTAATTTTTATTATACTTCATTAACGTATATCTTATTCATAAAATGTGAAGTAGGTTAATATAATTAAAACACGCCCCAAACAATGTTTCCCCGTATAACTTTATTTAGTGGAATACATTTGTGTGGCCCTGTAATTTAATAATAAATATTCTTTGCATCCCAGATTGTACAGAATGCATATTTTAGTACATACATCATAGATTCATGTCAATTATATTATGTTCAAATGAGTGTAACACCATTAAAATGCATTTGAAACTTTTTTCCCATTGACCGTAATGTAACGGAATACCTTTGATTGTCCCTGTAATTGATTTATGCATCTGATTTTCATAACATTTGAAATGACTCGACAAAATTATGTAATAATTATACGTTTTAAATTTCAAACGATTAAAATACATTCGCAACTTTTTCCCCATTGATCGTAATGTAACGGAATACTTTTGATTGTCCCTGTAATTGATCTTTGCATCCGATTTTCATAACATTTGAAATGACTCGACAAAATTATGTAATAATTATATATTTTAAATTTCAAACGATTCGGTTGGATAGTTTTTGCGTTGTTATATGCGGACGGACAGACGGATAGGCAAACAGACAGACAGACGGACAGACAGACGGACAGACGGGCGGACTGAGCGACAACAATAGGTGCTACGTATTTACATAATTACGAACGCACCTAAAAAACTTCTGAAATATTTATATGCATGATTTTTTTTTTTTTTTTTTTTTTGAACTATATTATATTATACTGGTCATATAACGACTTTTTTATTCAACTCATGAATGTTATTTTCATATAACACCATATTATTTTTATGCAACATAAAATATGCACAAATAAAATTTAACATTTTTAGTTCATTCATGAAATATTTTAAGAGAAACATTTCTAATCTGCCAAAACAACATTTTAATTTTACTTTACTACAAATTCAATCAAAGTAGTAAGTATAAAAGTTGAAAAGAAATAATTTATAATAGCGAAAATTCTTCTAATGAATTTATTATTATTATTATTATTATTATTATTATTATTAACATAAAATAAACATTCTTGAGGACAGCATAAGATTGAAAGCTCAGCAGTTATCTAAAATTCATGCACGCTCAGCATGTATCCACACCTACGATTTTTCTAGCAGAGCGGCTAATGCTTTTCTTCTCGATCTTTTACAAATATATATATATATATATATATATATATATATATATATATATATATATATATATATATATATATATATAAAATAAAAAAATAACATAAATACCACTCACACACACAAAACAAGTTGGATTTAAAACTTTAAATTGACATTTAACAGTTTAGCATGCGTGGGTAAATCATCACGTTTTGTGTAGCCAAATCTTACTATGTTTGCACATTAATCTTTTTTTCAAGTATAGAACAATAAATTAAGCGTTTGGAGAAAGAAGTAACAAGTAGATTTCTGTTCCGTTTGAGAAAAACATTTACAGAAATATGTTGGTGAAACGTCAAAGAGACTGTTACGATTTCAGTGGTAATCCGCTTAATTTATTTATATTTATTTATCTATTGTCATTGATAAATAGATTTCGATGCGAATTATATGTAGCAGCGTTTATAAAAAATGAGAATAATAGTCTTTTGCCATAGGCTTTAAGGAATCCAACAAGGAACATTCTGATTACAGAACATATTGCTATGTGTATATAACTTAAATGAAACATTTTTACGTTTTTTAATTAAAAACAGTTATATTTTTTATCTTTTTTTTACATTTAATAAATATAAATAGAGGATTTTCCCTTAGCAATAGCAGAAGATAATTTTGTATGAAAACTATCAATCATGTATTTAAATAAAGTTTTTTAATTTATTTAAAGCCGTACTTTTTCATTAGCCGCATGCCTGTGGTTATTGACCAAAGAAATCGTCACTTTAAAAAAAAAAATCATTTTGATTTTAATTATTTCAAAATTTAAGCGTTTAGCAATACACAATAAATTGTCACACACTATAAATAGTTTTGTTTCTTATATCGATATTGCAATATGTTGTAATGTAAGTTCTTTTAGAAGTATAGAATGGTAAATTAGCCATTGGAAAAATAATTAAAAAAGTAACAAGCAGAGTTCTGATTTTTATCTAACTTAATTTAATATTTATTTGTAAATTTAGAATATGCTCCATGTTGGATCAAAAATATTATCTAATAACTATGATGGTGAAGAAAATCGTCATTTATTAAGCAATACGCAACAAATTATCACACACTGTAAATTATTTACTTTCATCTATCGATATCATAGTGTCTTACAATATATATATACATATTATACCGGGTGTCCAGTAAATGACTGACCCATTTTAAAATTAAATAACAAAAAAATGGTTTGAGATAAAAATGCGCGGTTTGCAGTATTGTTATTAGAATATCAACAAATTTTAAAGTACGCACTTCTTTAAAATAGTTCGAATTTCGGCCAAAAGATGGCGCTGGCGGCACCAGGCTGCAGAAATAGAGTCTATTTTCTTCTTTTCAAGCTCATGATCTTTCCGGCTCATTTTCCAGAGTCGAATCTGAGTCCAAGTGTTGAATCGACTCTCCACTCAACTGCAGAAATAGGGTTTCTTGGTTGGAACGAGATTTAAAATAACATTTAAGATTGAACTATGTCCATTGTATTAACCTCCTCAGACAAATATCACGGGGAACTACAAAAACTAGTTTAAAATTACAGTAAAACATCCCCAAAGGTGTATCAATCTATAAATAAATACTTATGACATGCAAACATTTATTGAAAAACCTAAAAATAGTTTTAACAATTCTAGAAACATTTGAATTAAGTTAAAGGATGTTCTTTAATGTTTCAAAATTCTCTTCGGAATATCTTATTTTAATCGCTTAACTGATTTTCTTTTTTATGTACAGTATATTGAAAATATGGGATAAATGCCAGTTTTCTTAAGCTAACAGAATCGTCATATTTAATTTAAATGTTTCTTCTACTAAATAGTATGAAATTGCATTTAAAATTTTTAGTAGTGTCAGAAAGCTTTAAGTGATGGAAGAAGAAAACTATTATTGCTAGTACGTTGTAGGGGCAAATCAGTTAAATGTTTAAAACAATGGTATGCAAATAGCGTTCCCATGTCCCCTGTCTATGAAAAAACGGGTCAATTATTTATAAATCGGCACATTGATTTTTTTAAATCTTACAATAAAAGAATTCATCCACAACAAATCATGTCTTAAACATAAAAAATTATTGATCCTGAAGTAGAAAGACACATGCAAAATTACCTGCTAAGACAAAAACCTGCCTAAAATAAAATATCATTATTTTTTCCGAAAACAGAATTCATCCCTACTTTATATTCTATTTTGTCATTTAACGTATTTAAAAATTTTATTAGGAAAGCCATGAGAGATTATAAGATGTCTTTTGCACACACATTCCTCCCCCACCCAGGATAGCAAACGTTTTTATGCTGAAATGGAAGGATATTTAAAAAGAAAAAAAAGTACCTGTTTTTATATCCTTATAGTCACTCCTTTTCAAAACTTCATTACAAAAAGCATCATAGATCCTGAAATATATTTTCGTCCTCACCCCCCCCCCCCCCTATTTAAATTATTCTGTATGAGGAAAAGAACGAGAAAAAAACATTCTGAAAATATCTCCTGTATCTGATTTGAAATAAGGGATATTATTAAAAATATGATTTATTATCTTTTTTAAAAACATGTATGGAAAATGCAAATGTTCAATTTATTTTGTAATATTTTCATTTATAAAATTGAAAAAAAATAAGTAGACATTTAGTTATATCTAAAATATCTATGGCCCCACCAGTAGGCGATAAGTTCTGACGTTTCAAATGGTAGACGGCAGGTGCTGGGTTCGAACCCAATCGCGTCCGTCGGCCTAACCGTTCGGAGTTTTCCGTGGTTTTTTTCGAACATTGGATTTCCTTGTGTAAATACGGGTTAGGTTCCCTTAGAAAGACCCCCACGGAGGGTATCCCACCCTTTTCGGGCCTATATTCCACGTGTAGATAATCAGCCAACATAAAATAAACCAAAACAAACTAAAATATCTATAGACAATTTCATGGCAAAACATTTTTATGTAAACTTTTTACTGAAATAAAGTTTCGTTTCTTTTACTTCTAGTTTTTATTAAAATTATATGAGACAAAAGCTGTTGAAAACGTTTCAGAAGCCAGCGCAGTATCCACTGTCCCGATCCTTTCTTTCAATTCTCCCAATTCTACATTATTTTTCCTTTTGGATTCGATGAGTTGAAATACGAATCGGCTTTAAAAGCCTACACTGTAAAAAAATTGACGCTTTTGCAACATCGTCACTCCATTGCTTTTATAGAAAACGATTACTTCACCCAATTATGGAGCATTCTCATGGGTCAAAAGAGATATAGTCTACAAAAGCGGGGGAGTGACATGCAGCAAAAGATTCAAATTTTTTACTGTGTAGATTACAATTTTTGAAGCTATATTTGTGTAGTGTAATACCGAATATCCGTAAAAAAAGCAATAAACATTAAATTGATGCTAAACATTGAAACATTAAATTGATCATAGTTCAATCTTAAATGTTATTTTAAATCTCTTTCCAACCAAGAAACCTATTTCTGCAGTTGAGTGGAGAGTCGATTCAACACTTCGACTCAGATTCGACTCTGGAAAATGAGCCGGAAAGATCATGAGCTTGAAAAGAAGAAAAGAGACTCTATTTCTGCAGCCTGATGCCGCCAGCGCCATCTTTTGGCCGAAATTCGAACTATTTTAAGAAAGTGCGTACTTTAAAATTTCTTGATATTCTAATAACAATGTTGCAAACCGCGCATTTTTATCTCAAATTGTTTTCTTGTTATTTAATTTTAAAATGGGTCAGTCATTTATTGGACACCCGGTATATACATTTAAGTGTACACAGCCATTTTGAAAAAGAATCTACAAAATGAAAATCAGATTACTGATTTTTATTTATAAAAGAGCTTTCATTTGCATTCATGTCATTTGTATTCGCTGACAGAACTGAGTTAGTGAAACGTACGGCTGTCACGTTTCCAATGTTAATCGGCTTTGGTGTCATTGAATGACAGATTTAATGATTTGAACTGTGTATAACAGCGGTTCTAAAGAGAAAGTATCGTCTGCTTTCGTGAAATAAATAAAAAATGTAACTTGAGCGATGAAATTAAATCGTCATTTAAAGTTGTTCTTTAATTAGTGACGAAAGTCTAGTGATGTGTCCTTCAATTAAATTTGAGAGATCATTTGTCTGAAGATTTGAATATTGCTATTCAGATTCTAATAATTGATTTCGTCTAATAGTTATACATAAAAATAATATCTTTTTGATCATAATTAAATGTATTTTAAGGATTCTAATGGAGAAAATCATATGGTACACAATAAATTGCTTTGTTTTTTATAGCGATATTACAATTTATCGCAATATACAAAGTGTTTCTGATTTCGACGGACAAATTCAGCGATGCATCAAGCTGATGAAAAACATCCATAGAACACTGGTTCACAAACCACTTACTTAGGCACAAATATAGGGTGTGCCATCCAGGGTTGGCAAGGTTTCTTCCACCCCCCCCCCCCCGGTAAATACCATGGTTAAAATCGATATTCACTTTCCTGGGAAATACTATGTTTTTTCCACATGAGAAAAACTGATTATTAAATATATATATATAACTAAAACAACCTAAATGTTAAAATTGAGTCCTAAGTAAATAGCTTTAAAGATTAAAAAAAGGGGGGGGGAAGAAGGTCTACAAATATGGAGTGAATTTATTTAAATATTTTCATACCGCACAGATTTCCAAGTAATTACATTATCTTTCATAGAGATGGTATTATTGTGCTAATAGTCACAATTTATTATACACATCATCTGTAAGGTTAGAATAAATAAGAAGCATGCTAATGACTTCAAATTATTTATTTTTGTAAATCAAACCAAAAATTTCTTATAATGCAAAACTTAAAACTGCGAAAAAAATTAATATTTTGTGGATCCTTCTTTGATGGCAATCAGTTCCTTTATTCGTCTATACATGCTGTGAATACAAAATTGAATTGTTTTTTGCATGTGTGGTTGAGGTTTGCATGGGCCTGATGCCCGTACTCGGGCAGGTGGAATACTTCCGAATTTTCTAACCGGCCAAGCCGGAAGAATCAGAATAAATTTTTCAACGGGCTGGGCTGGGGAAAAAAATTGTACGGACCACACGAGCTGATCCGTGCCGATAAAAAACTATAGCGGGCCTTCCGGTCCGTTATAAAGATTTAACCGGAAACAATAAAATATAAACTATTTTCAATTAATATGGCTTCAACGAGAATAAGTATGAATGTGTCACGAGCCAATACTAGTTTTTCAACATAATGTAGAAATGTAACTAGATTTAGTTAACCGGAACTAAATATAATTGTTCCCAAGGTGTGTAGAGCAGATAACATGATTTGTAAAATTATTAACATCATAGTGACAAACAATTTATGTTAATGTAATCTTTGGATGTATGCTTCTGAGTATTTCTTAAATTGCCTTCACAACAACTCGAAAGTTTGATACATTTTCTGACTAATTTTTAATTGTAAAAGTATAAAATTGATAAGCCTGAGTATTGAAGATATTTGGAATCGAATAGCGATTTTCATTTTTTATAAATAAGATACTTGTATAACTTTGCACAATTATATATAATAATTATGTTAATATGCATAGTTTGGTTTTATGAACAGACAAAAGATTCTAGTCAAATGATTGCAGATTTTTCTCCCTTCCCATGCTGTCGCTTCCAGAAATTCTACGAAACACTAACTTATACAATATTTTCTTAAATTGCTCGTATCAAAAAATGAATAACGCTATTCGATTACATAATTTCTAAATAAAAGCACCTGCTAATTTTATGCGTTTCCGAAAGAGAAATGAATTCAAAAATATATCAGAAAGTAGTTCCTTTGGACGTGAGAATGAATTTGGATTTGGAATCTTTAATAAAATGATATAAAAATATTTTTATAAATCTACTTTTATTATACACCTTCAAATGTTACGATGTTTTTAACTTTCTTTTATTCTAAACCATATTATTTTTAATGAATCTTCATTTGAATGTTAAAAATCTTAGAATCTAAGTAGTCATTAATGTTGCTATTGTGTATTTCCTGTAAAATATACTGTAAAAACATCCCATAGATATGTATACAGTATTCTTTAAAGAAATCATAATTACATAATAAAAATCCGAATTTTTTAGAAATAGTAGAAATTGTGTGGAGCCAGGACGGAACGGACCTGTTTTTACTGATTTTAGTACGGACCGGGCATGGGTCAGGAAATTTCCGCCTATGCAGACCTCTAATGTGCGGGGAATGATACCGAGCATAGACAAGTTTTTCTATGAGCTGGGTTTTGTTTAGTACCACTTTTTGGCCAATTCTCTCTCATGTCAACAAAGGCAGTTTCTAAAATTAAGAAAATATGTGTCAAACTTTAATTTAATAAATTAAAAACTCTGAACCACGCTGAATTAGTTTTTAGAGTTATTTCATATCAAATATTGTAATAAAAACAACTGAGTCTAATAATTTAGTCAGGGACTGTATATATTTTCTAGTGTAAAAAAAAATATGAGGTTTTTGAAAAAAATAAAAAAATATGAAAGAAAAAAATAGATTATCAAGAAGAGCTCTTAATTTTATTTAGAGAAGACATACTCGTTTTCATTTGCTGGCTGAACAGAAACGAGTTGGTGAAACGTACGCTGTCACGTTTCCAAAGTTCATCCGATTTAGTGTCACTGAAATTTAGATTTAACAATTTTAATTGTATGCAACTAAAATGGTTCTAAATGGAGAGTCTCATTTGTTTTCGTGAAGTAAATCAAACATGAATTGTTGGAGATCAAATTAAATTATCATTTAAAGTTGTCTTTGAATTAATGTTGAAGTGATGTTTCCTGCAGTAAATTTGAAACATTATCTATACATATAATAAAACAGTAGGACCCGGTGTGTCTGTACATTGAAGATAATTGACAAAAATGGAGTCAGGGCGATAAAAGAAAACCAATGAAACACAAAAAAAATTTTTTTGAATTTTTTGTCTGTCTGTCTGTCTGTCTGTCTGTCTGTCTGTTTGTTCGAGGTTATCTTCGTAACTACTGAATGGATTTTTATGCGGTTTTCACTAATGAAGAATGCACACTCCCGGGCAGTGTATAGGCTTTGTTTCATCAAAATCGGACAACAGACAAAAAAGTAACAAAAAGAAACAAAAGAAACTATTAGGTGCGCTGCTCACGTTTTTTAGTACATAACGTTTTTTAGTACATATAAAATCCAATAGATGTCACTGTGCGATTTTAAAACGCGCTATCGTTATGTTTTCGCCAGTCTACTTAAGTATGAGAAAGTTTCAAGCTGGCTGTCGTTCCATGTGGTTTAGTCGGTAGAACGTCAGTGCGCCATACTGATGGCCCGGGTTCGATTCCCAGCATGGAATTTTTTTTCACTATGTTGGCATTAACGCCTATAAGCAATTAAAAGAATTTGAAATATTGTATTCAAGGCGAATTTTCTCTCTGGGAAAATTTCCTTGCATTAATATGTCAGTGTAATTTTTTTTTCGATTTAATTTTTTTTTTCGAAACTTTGTTTTTCTTAAAAAATTACAGTAAATATTTGATATTTCCCAACGTTTTTTGAATGATCGACTAGCTTTTTTTTTTTTTTAATGTATGTCTGAACCTTATCTAACTACTTCTTCAAGATTTCTTTAGATAAACCGACCAGCGTAGCGGGCGAAGGCCGCTAGTTTATATATATAGGACTAGAGATTTAAATATTCCAATTCTGAGACCAATAACTGATTTTATGTGATCATAATTAAATGTTATGTTTAAGAATCCTGGTAAGAAACTTGTCTCATATTATGTGATATGCAATAAGTTTCCTCATTTTATGCATCGGTATTAAGATATGTTACGTATAGTACACCCAAATATTTAACTATAAAAATAATTCTGTTTGATCGTAATGAAATATTATATTTTAATGGTGTCATTGAAGAAAATCGTTTCGTATTGTGTGACACACAATAAATTGTCTTAGTTTATATATCGATATTACGATGTGTTACGTTATATTACATTATAAAATAACATGTGATTATCATAGATAAATATTATGTTTTAAAAATTATGGTATAGAAAATAGTCACATACTATGTGTTTATGCATGCGCAAACGTTTTCGTGTCTTTAAAGGTTAATATCTTGGTTAATTACCGACAGTTGTTTTTGAAAATCATTATCAATAATTCTTTTATACTTCTGCAACGATTGGCACCCCCATCCCTCCTCAAGTCGTTTGCTGAGCGCACACAAATTGGAATTTGTGTATTATAGAAAAAAGGTGATTTTCTGAAAATCTATGTGACCTAATGTGAAACTCTATGACTAGAAGTTTGTTATAGTTCTCCCGCAAACTTCTACTAATCTCCAATTTTCTCATAATTTTAGTTCCAGTAGATTCGGTAATAGAGGGGGGAAACATGCTTTTGCATTACATTTTTGACGCTATCTCTTAAAATATAATATCTATAATTCAAAGAAAAGTATTTTTGAATTAGGTTTTAAAAGTTGTTAGATATTGTACGCTGCCCGTACTCTGTACTCTTGAATAATCTATAATTATGTAGGCCAATAGCCTTTATTACTTCAGTTAATTTGGATTTTTTATGTTCCACAGTTTACGGGTAAAATGGCTGTGACAGACAGACACAAGAGTGATCTTATTATGGCACCATTTTTACTTTTTATGGGGACACAGTACTTTTGAAACGTTTTCTTGAATTTTAAATAATACTGTATTATATATGGTGGACAATACTTAATACTAAAAGTTAAATAAATTTTTAAAAAAATATTGTAAAACAGTTTTTTTTTTACTTTTTAAAAATTCTTTTTACTTTTATAAATATAAATATTGTGTCTCAATGTTTTATACATATTCATTAGAATGTACTACATAAAACTGTACATGGATTTTTAGGGTTTCGTTCATATGAAGAAACCCTATTCGTCTCTGTCCTCTGTCTGTCATTCACAGATTCTGTACACAAAAGCTATACAAGTCAGAGTGTTCAAATTTTGTCACACTACAAATCATAAAAGTTTGCGAAAGACTATTATTTTCATTAAAATATTTATTTTAATATCATCAGTTAACTTTTTGTTGTTGATTTCTCTCCACAAAAAAGAAGTCGATACTGATAATAGAAGGTTAGTCTGCGTGTAGCCTCAAACCTTTACCTTGCGAAATCTCTTCGATGAAAATTAGCCTAAAAATTGATTGCAAGACTCCAACTAGGCATAAATGAATTTAAACAAAAGTGTGTAAAAACAATTCGTAAATTTGGGAATTGTATTTTCAATACGTGCAATTTTTTGCGCATTGATCATTATTTTCATGACTATCGAATAATAATAATAATAATAATAATAATAATAATAATAATAATAATAATAATAATAATAATAATAATAATAATACTATGTTTATGATTTAAATACCACAGTGTTCGTATATCCCCCCAGGAGATTTGACTGAATACCAGAATTTTCATAAAATATTGGTGACTATATCTAAAAAAATGTTTTTCTTCATTAACTAAAGCAAATACCATTTTACGAAAAATATAATATTCTTCACCTGAAGAGTACATTTTTCAAAACATTAATTATTGCAATTATCTAATAAAATCTGTTAGCTGAAAAACATATATTTATTAGCAAATTATAATTTATAAGTCCCCATCTTAATAAAATAAAGAAAATGTCAAAAGCTAACATTTTCTTTTATACTAAAAAAAAAAAAAAAAAAAAAAAAAAAAAAAAAAAATTATACAATTATTGTATATGCACATATAAAGTTCTCATCTAAATTAGTTGAATAAATTTTAATATACATTTATTTCCGCTATTTCTGGCAATTTAAAAACAATTTAATTAATTCATTTAAAGGTTTGTAAATACTAACAAAATGTACATTGAAAGTAGCTTTAATTAAAATAATTCTTCAAATGCAATTAGTTGAAAACATTTTAAAGTGCATGTTCACTTAATTCTAAGAAATTTGACGATGAAAAAAGCCTTAGTCTTTAAAGGCAATTATTTTTTCCTGTTTATTTCTAGAAAACAATAAAAAGCGAATTAAAATCAATTCCAAAATCTAAATTATATAAACAAAATTTTCAGTCATTATTTTGGTAATTTGTTTATTTTTCTATTATTGAAATTAGTTTCCTTAGCAATAAACACTACAACTTCCATTTTCTTGCAAAATTAAATGCTATTTTTAATCGATTACTTTTTCAAGAATATTGATGAAAAAAAGAATTTACATATAATCATAGTCGTTGCAGGCTCTATATTTTTTTTTTCATATTTAGTGAGAAATGACGGTAAAAGAATAATAAAATAATTAATTTAATTAAAATAATACTTTCCATGATTAGCAAATAATTTTTCTAAAAAAGATTTATTCATTATTCAGTTAGTTTAAAAGTGGAAAGCTAACATTTGGCTTTATCTCTCAAAAAAAGCTTTTACATTTTTCTGGTATTTCAACAATTTTTTTTTTTTTTTTTTTTTTTTTTATTATTAGATTAAATTCAAACGAGTAATTACTCGAAATGCGTTTGTTTTAGTCTTAATTTTAAGAATAATTATACTTTTTTTCTTCTCAAACCACTTATTTTAAAGTCTGGAAATTGTATGCACAAGAATAAGTTAATTAAGTCTGTACCTGGACAAAAACGCTTACATCGTGATAATAAAAACCAAGATTGTTCCGAGCTCAAAAAGTAAGCTTTAATTTAAATCGTAATTGCTGTAATTAAAAAGCTCTTAAAAATTTCGACTCCAAAATAAACTATCATTGAAAAAGGGATTTTGAGTAAGATTCGGAGATTTAAAAAAAAACTGGGGGTTAGGAGCTAAAAAAGCCAAGTTTTAATGTAGTTTGGAAAGTTTTGCGTCCATTTAATTTTGTTCTCTGGGATTTTCTAATTAAACTTTGGTACTACAAACGATATATGCTTTATTCTAGAAAATTCTCCCAAAACACTATTGGCTAAAGAATTTCCATTATTTTTCTTTCTTCAAATATTGAATATTTACTAACGTTTTAATATTAATCTTAATCTCGTTAAATGTATTGCTGTTATTTTGATGTTGTCTTTGTTTAATTTTTGATACCGGAGAATGACATTGCATGTCTTTATTGCAGAAAATATTATCAAAACGTTATTAACAAAATATTTTTTTTTATTTTTTTAATATGCTAATTGTTTTGTTAATTGATGAGTTAATTTAATCTTATTAATTGTACTGATGTTGTTTTGTTCCTGTCGCTATATAATTTTGATGCTAGAAATGACAAAGGCTTTATTTAAAAAAATTGTAACAAAACGTTATTAACTAAAGAATTTTCATAACTTTCTATGCAATCAATAGGACTTGATTTCGCCAGGGCAAATTTTCAGTAAATCTGAATAGAAGTTTTCCCATTATTCAAGTAAAATTTCTGCCATAAATAAAAAAAGAAATCTATTTGCTGCTGAAAGTTTGACTCAGTGGTATCACAATCTCTTTCACAAACATGAATAATTGATATTGTGACAGTATGGTGAAACCGTAGCTCTTAGTTATCACCGGGACAAATTTAGAGCAGTAATAAACGATATAAATTTTTTATTCTATTAAGACAGAAGTGTTGCATGAATAAAGTTTATAAATAAGGAGAAAATGTTTACTAAAATTTACTGGTGGCAGTTTGCCTCTGCAGCTCCTGCTGAGCTGATTACAATTCAATTTGCCTAATTTTGAGGACATGATTAATTTCTATTTATTTGTAACTTTATGGTGAATTCTGGTTCATTAATTGTTTGATAATATTCATCTTACATCTTATACTATTAAACAAGCATTTCTTGTTTATTTATTTATTTGAATTCCAGAAATCATTTCTAAATATTTTTATAAAAATAACGGATTACAGGTTTTTTTTTTTTTTTTTTTTTTTTTTTTTTTGTAGAAATTTATTTATTTGAGTGCCATCCAAGGAAAAAATCGTTTTCATGCAAAACATGTTTTTTGCGCGGGTTTAAAACATTCAGAAAACTTAAAGATAATAACTGCCAAAAATTGAAATATAAAACTATTTAAAATAGTACATGGCACTCAAAAGAAAACAATTGATTATGATACACCCAATCAGAGATAATAGCTATTATTTCATAATCGGATCTATAAGCAACAAAAAATATACTAGCAATGAGATTATTTTAACTGTGAGGACATCATAGTAATATGCCAATTGTCTTGTACTCGATTGTACTTAAATACAAAATTTACCCAATATCGAAGTATTGCGAATTAAAAAAGTATGAGTAATTTTAGAAAATTATGAAGGCATCTGATTATAACAGCAAATGTGAATTGCATGTGAACATCTTCATTAGTTTCCCAAGAAGCCAATGGTTTGACCGCTGGTTTGAACTGAAGGGATAAGAAATTCGCAATAGTCATATAAGTTAAAAGTTTGGAAAAAAATATAAATGTAAACATTTTTAACTGATAAAATAATTTTCAAAAACCAATTACTAATTTCCAAAGACCAATAATTTCCACAGAGTTATATTTAATTCTATTCAAATACTTAAAAAATGTATTTTAACAAATGATTTTTTACAAAGACAAAGCTTAAATAAAAATAAAAGAAATTCTTTTTAAAAAGAAATTTCAGAGTATATGATTTAAATAATTCCTCACAAACTCGTAAGAGCTTGATTCTTCTGCTTCTTCGAGTTCAATTCATCATTATAACTTAGTTTCCCCAAGATAAAGCTATATAAATTCCAAAAAGACCTCTAGCAAAACTTCTGATTTAGTACTTTTAGATCTTCGGCTATCCGTCTTCCTTTCTAAAATTTCTGCTTTTGTCCTATTTCTTCTCTTATACGTGAGCTCTCACGCGAGAAATAATGTCCTGGTGAAGTTTTTTCTATGTGTTTGACTCTTTTGGTGCTGTCTAAAGACAAACGGCATGTAACATTTGACCTGACGACTCCCTGGAGGGTGGGTTAATGCCGGTGGAAAGCATTCATCAAGAAGAGTAAGCATTAATGTGTTGCCATTGGGTGGAAAAAATACAAGATTTTTTTTCTTCTTAGAATGAAATTAATATATTTTAAGACATAAATGACATTTAATTTAGCTGGTGAATGAAATAAACAATAGCTATATATATATATATTCCTTATATGAAGAACTTAATTTATATAGTTTTATTTTTAAAATGAATTTGAAACAAATCTTATTTTGAATATGAACCTAAAAATATAATATAGGAAATAATTACAAAATGAAATTTTTTAATGCCGAGTCTCTTAAAACTCTTAAATATCTGGAGCAAACATACAAACCATGCTTTCTCCTTTAGATACAAATTTTCATAAAACCCAAAAACTTATAAAAAACAAAATAACTTGTATTTAATATTAATTTTTATTTGTGTATTTTTATAACTGTTATTCGAGAGAATTTCAAGCATACGTAAGATATTAAACTTAAAACTAATTAATAAAATGTATTTAAAAATTGGAGAAATCACGTTTTGACCGAATTCAGAGGTGGAAACCTGTTTTGATTGTTTGACAATCGGATAAAACGCTTTTTGAATGAAATAAGTTCTAACTAACAAATAGTACAAAAGCATTATTTTATTTGAGCAAATACTGAACTTCATTGATAAAATTAAATGACAGATTAGGGTACCTAGTAATATTCATTAAATATTTACTAAAGAAATATTTGTTTGCCAAAAGGCGACTTCAAATTTTAAAATCAGTATCTTCATTTGACAGTCATACACTTCTCCCTCTTCTTCATTACAGGTTGGTAAATTATGGATAATATGGTTGCACCATTTTAAGGCATCATCAGGTTGATTTTGCCACTAATCACCATACAATAATTTCAAAAGTTTGTCAACATCTTTTTTCTTTTCAACTGATATGGCGTGGTTAAGAGGAAGAGATTTTAAAATAATCCTTTGAATATGGACAACAATAACTCCCCTCGGATTCTTCACTTAGATCTTGAAGTATATAATTCTTTGAAGCCTTTCATCTTAACAGTTCTCTTTTTTTTTCTCTAAAATAATCCGTTTCAGTTGTGAAATGTTTGGTAGGTTTCGAAACGACACATTTAATGAATAATCAGTCCCCAAACCGCACAGATAATAAAAGTCCCGTGATCATCCAGGACAACTGTAATTGGCAGACTGGAGAAATGACTGTTTGAATGAATGCAGGTTTTGGGGGAAACACTCTTTGATTGAAACATCAAATTTTAAAATTGGTTTAAATTAGGAAAAAAATATTTTTTGTTAAAAATACTGTTTATTTCTATGCAATTTAATACAGAGATCATAAAACTAACAATAACTCATTTTTTTATTTTTTGTGAGAAAACACGGTTTGAATGTTTGCTCTACATATGTGTTTGTTTTCGTAAATTTTTTTGGTTGTTTTAGAGAAATTAACAAATTAAATTATATAGTACTACAATCCCCTTCATAACGGAACTGTTTTCTTGTCCATGGATCTTTTCCTTTGGGGTTCTATTACAGGATGTCCCAGTCAGGTAGTCAACCTAACGTGGCACTTCCAGTGTTTAGACCAAATGTACTAAGCAAGAGTTGTTCTTATCTATATTATAAAGGCCAAATTTATCTGTGCTTAACGCATACGTCATTTTGCGAATGGCAATACTGAAATTTGTAATGCAGTTTCGGTTTAGCAATTTTTACTACTGCAATATTTTAAACTTTTGAAGATCGCGCATTTTCAATTTTTACACCATTCTATAGGGAAAAAATATACTTTTAAATGCAATTTGTTTGAAAACTGTATCTTAATTTATTTTTGAAATATAATTTTTTTTGTAGTTTTTAATACCGTTTTTCTAATTGTGGCAACACAAGTACTCAATTTCTATTAAAAGGAAAGGGAAAAGAGAAATAATGATTATTTTATCTTTATGTTGCCATTTCCTCATTAAAAGTGAAAAAATTAAAAATTTAAATACATACTGTGATTTTATATCGTTTGTTATAAAACCCGATATATTTTGCTTTCATTTACAAAATTTCATTTCCACTTAAAAGAATATAAATAGTTTAGATTTTGTTTCAGCTAATAGCATCGAGATTCCAAGTTATGAATCAAAATGAACAAACTGAAATATCAGTTTTTTTAAAAAGGCGAATAAGGATGTGAAAGGTGCATATGTAAATTTAAATATGGTTAA
This sequence comes from Maratus speculifer, assembly GCA_964019185.1. Lineage (NCBI taxonomy): Eukaryota > Metazoa > Arthropoda > Arachnida > Araneae > Salticidae > Maratus > Maratus speculifer. The sequence continues at coordinate 184,090,238 of OZ025301.1, forward strand.
AATGATGCCGGGTTTAGACTTCATTGGGAAAAAAATGTATGACTGAGTCATACTGGAATAAATTTTGCTTTTTTCAGTTTGAAGTACTAGCAGCATAAGAGCTTAATTGATAAATTTATCATAATAACAGAACTTTATTATTTTTTACTGCTTAGACGAACGATTAAAATTTAATTTTAGCAATTTCAACAACTGAGTTTTATAGAAATAGTATTTTGTTAAATATCATTAGTTTAAGAGTTAAATTTTGTATTTTTTTTATTGTAACTAATTTTGTAGATTTATTATAAATCAATGAAACAGTTCCTTCTTAAACAGTTTCATTCGTCGAAATTCGACGGGTTCTAACTCGCTTTATTAATCCCGAAATTATGAGAGATTGAGTAAAGTTTGCGCAGCCCGGATTACGCTAGTGATCTTATAAATATTAACAAAACAAAGGAATTTCGAAAGAATGCGATTTTTTTTCGTTCTTTCTTCCTTTGGCTTAGGCACAAATAAAGCTTCTGGAAAACATATCTTGATGAAGATGTATGTGCTTTTGTTGCCATCTAAGGAAAATCTGCATAATATTTGACCTGGCGACATTCAAGTCAGTGAACTAATGGCGGTGGAAACCATTTATCAAGAAGAATGAACGTTAATGTGTTGGCAACGTGTGGAAAAAGCACAATTTTTTCTCGGAGTAAAGTGAACGTACCATGTTAACGCATTCCGTTTAGCTGAAGAATAATGAAAACAATAGTCGTAATATATTTATATAGTGTTAGTTTTACAATGTAAACAATTGTTATATGACTCATTTCAAAGCTAAAATTTGAAACAAAAAACCGTGTTGCATTCCTTTTTTAAATTTCGTGTACTTTTTAAATTATATATATATATATATATATTATTATATATTATATATTATATATTATATATATATATATATTATATTATATTATATATATATTATATATTTCAATTAGTTCTCTTTTTTATGTAACGTGATTAAAAATATTAAATAGCAAACAAAAATTTTAAGGAATAATAAACTTAAAAAAATTACCTATATTAAAATCTTACTGTATAATGTATATTAAAAAAACAAAAAAAAACAGAAGCTTTCTATTTGGAAAAAACAAATTGCCTTTGCAGGCTTAGACACAAATTAAGTTGTTGTAAAAATACACCCTGGTAAAAATGCATCTACTTGATCCTTACCATATAAAGAAAAAAGTCACTGGGGCTTGTGAGCTTCTTAAAATGTGCACTAATGTTAATGAAGATTATTTATGAAGAACAATGAGTATTTACGTATTATGAATGTCCTTAAAAGAAGTACAATATTTTTTTTCTCTAATGAAATTGTATTTGACTTGTTGATACAGAAAAAGGATTATTTCTGCAAATGAATTATTTAAACAAAAGCAGAACTGCAAATTTTAAAAGTTCTGTAAATAATAATGGCCATGATTTTTAATAATTGCTCTCAAACATTTCTGTACTCTTTATGGTAATGTGAAATAATCAGATTTTTCAGATGCAAATGAGAACCTAATTTTAGGGGGTTTTTTTCCAAAAAGAAAACTTAAGACTTACAAAACGCGAAAATTGCAGTTCTACAATAACTATGAGTTGTTTTTATATCATTTCGTTTCCAATTTCTAAAAATGACTAAATCTAAAAAGTTATCCAAAAATTAACTAAATTCGAAACTTTCAGCACTACAATAGCTATTCTTTGCCTCTTTATCGCTTTAGTTCTATAAATAAAAAAACTCTATAAAAAAAATTTAGGCATGTCTAGGTTGTAAAAATATCTACTAAAAAGTAAATAAACTTTAAGATTACAAAACGTGAAACTTGCAGTTCTACAATGACTATGTTTTGCTTCTTTATCATTTTGTTTCTAGATTCTAAAAATATCTAGAGTTATCTATAAAGTAAATAAACTTAAAAAAAAAAAGAAAAAAAAAAACACGAAACTTGCAGCTTTGCAATAACTACGCTTTGCTTCTTCATCAGTTTGTTTTTAATTTCTACAAATGACTAGATCTAAAAAGTAATATAAAAAGTAACTAAAATTAAAACGTTTAGCTCTACAAAAACTATGCAAATCATGAAAGATCAAGTGTTTGTTCCACAGCTACCAACTGACGTTGACAAACTTAGGGCATGCATGTCTACAGCCATTCAAAGGGTCACGCAGAAAAACAGAAAAAAAAAGTGAGAAAAGTTATCATGCTGTCTCGATATTGTTCGTTTATCTGGTAAGGTTCACACTGAATACTTATAAATATTTTGAATTTAAACTTTCACTTGTTATTTGTGATTTCCGATGAACAACATGGTTCCACTTTTTTTTTTCTTTTAATAACCTTGTAAATTTGGGATATTCTTACTTGTATATCTTGTATTTTTATTGATATATATATCAGAGAATCCTGATTCAGAATACCCAATCTTCTTAAAATGTTGAATAAATAAATATAAGTAAAAGAACATATTTCTATTTACTTCTTCTTACTTTCAACAATATATTTCTTGCAAGTAACATTCCTACATAAAACTAGCGGAATCTGTTCGCAAGAACATAAAGGCAGCGGGAAATCTGTCAATCTGTATTACATTTCAATCTATCACACCAGCACAATAAAATAGGATAGCAAAAAGAAATCCGGCTTTTCCGAAAGAAATCTCTGAATCGGCTTCAAAATCTCCACTTTCCCAACGGAGATTTATTCTTCTTTTAGTAGGCAAGTGTGGCGTGTCACTACGAGATGGAATATTGAATTTCGCTTCGTATCAATCATTTTCATGCTAAAGGTCACCTCATACTTTGTAATATTTCTTTAAAAAAAAAAAAAAAAAAAAAAAAAAAAAAAAAAAAAAAAAAAAAAGTCGTATCAAATGTTTGATATTGGATTTTTGTATTTAAGATGTAAAACATTTGAGATCCGATGTGGATTCCAGAAAATGATATAGCTTTGCATAGTTTAATTTTTTTGCAGCAACTAATATCTTTCTGAAGTGCATATAATTAATTTAATTTAATCATTTATTAATGAGAAATATTAAAGAAGAAGAAGAATTTCGTGAAAAATTCAGGTAGTTTATTAATTGGAAGCCTTGTAGTAATTTGATAACTCTTTTAAAATAATGGACATTTATGGTTGTAATTATATCTATCATAATTACATCGTTGTACTTATATCTATTATATCTATCTATTATATATATTATTTATTATATTTTAAAGATGCAAATATATCTTATTCATATTGTACAAATTTTTCAGAACTTAAACAATAACGAAGAATCATGCATAGCATCAAGCAAATGTTACGAAACAAGTTCCAATATTTCCATAATACTTTTTCAAAGCTTCACTGCTTAAAATGATGAAATATGATGCTTAAGTAAACAATTTTGATAAAGTACAGCTCATATTTGGAAACTTAATTTCCAGAATTACCATTAATGATCAAAAAAATTTTTGAATTGCTTAGTGCTGCCCTGTATATGATGTATAAATTTATTTATATATATCTAAAACTTGCTATTCTAAAATTAAGTTCATTCATAAAACACAAGAATAGCACACTTCAAAATTCCCTTTCAGCAATTTTCGTTTATAAATGGAAATGTGCTCTAGATCTTTTGTGGAGCTTGTTTATGATCTGTGAAATTTATACACACCACGTAATGAGCAAGAAATTAATCAAATTTAAAAACACAGCTGATTAACAGTAATTTTTAATTATATACTAATCATGTTTTTTCTTTGTAAATGATCAATGAATGTTATGCAACCCATATTGTATAATAAGTTTTTTTTAGCACACCTCGGTGAAATATATTAGTATCAATGTGTTTTAACCCTTTCCGGCGCAAGCAAATTCTATTAGTAAAATGAGAAATTGCCCATTGACACCGGAATTTATAAAGGACTTGTCTAGATATTACGAATTCCTTAATTTAAGCTTTCATTGTAAAAGCAAAATTACATCAAAATATTACTGGTGCCGTTTGCAAGTTTGGAATTAAAATTAGGTGTTGCCGGCCCGGCAACACTGCGCAAGAAAGGGTTAAATAGCATAATATCATTCAAAGCACTTCAAAAGATTTTTTTCCCCAATGACCTGTAATGTAATGTAATTATTTTGAGCGCCATTGTATATGAGCTATAAAAGCTATGCATAACATTTTCAATACCGAACATGCTATAGTATAGAATAACACTCAATTATACATATTAATTGCGTGACATTTTATGCGAGATAGAGAACAAAGATACAAAGACAAACTGATTTCATAAATAACCTTTTACTCTATTGGAAAGTGATAAAAAGAATAACTGTTTACACTCTAAAAAGTATAACAATGTGTAAAAGCTCACCACTATGTTCAAGAATGTAAAAACCTTTTCAGTTATCGAATAAAATAATTCTTAACCAAAGGAATTCAAAAAAGCTTTTTAAAAAATCTTTCTAGCAAATGATATTCCTTCATAATATCTGGCATTTTTTCTCACAAAAACATAAAATCAACATGAAATCTGTCAATCTGTATTACATTTCAATCTATCACACCGGCAGCCTAAAATATGTTGGAAGAAAAAGAAATCCATTTTTTCCGAAAGAAATCTCCGAATAGGTCTAAAAATGTCCACTTTCCATCGGAGATTTATTTTTCTATTAGTGGTGGACAGTGTGGCGTGTCAGTACGAGCTGGAATATCGAATTTCCGTTCGTATCAGTCGTTTTCCTGCTAAAATTCATCTCCGAGTATATGTTTCATAACAATCCGTTTAATACTTTCCTTTTTTAAATTTCATTTTGAAGTATTTGACATTTGATTTTTGCATTAAAAATTTGAAATATTTGCGATATTTTGTTTTCTTCCAATTTTTAGAAACTGACATAGATTTGTAATTATTGCTTATTTTTAAACCAGTTGATATTTTGCATGTCAAAGTGAAGTGAATATATATTTTTAATCTAATTCATCTATGTTAATTAATTATTAATCAATAAACTCATGAAATATAATATTCCTTTGTTGATGGGAGGTTTTGCAGTATTTGGTATTGGATAACACTGCTAAAACAATGTCGCAATTTTGTCGGATATTTGTCATAAATACTATTACCTAATATATATTATTGCACACACATATTTAGGATACATACATACATACATACATACATATGGAAGTATGCATATGTATATATATATATATATATATATCACAATAATATTGAAAAATCTACTCAATTTATATAGGTTAATATTGTCAAATTATATGATTTTTTGGAATATCATTTTAGGGGTAACTAAAGTGTCTGCTGTGTTTTTTCCCTTTCTATCCATTTTAATAATGATATAAAGATTACTTTTTAATGTTTTCTCTATTTTATTTTGGTTTTATGTGTGTTGGAAATCCCGAATTCGTATTATTTTGCATTTTCATACCTTATGCGAAGATGAAACCACACACGTTACTTGTAGTTCTAAAGTATTTGTAGGCCTGACGATTCTGCTTTGTTTCTGCCAATTTCATTTGTATTCATTTTAATTTTTTTCCATGTTTGAATGTGATAATTTAAAATTAAATTCAATGGTTTATATACTGTTTTACAATTAACGGTCTTATATACATATATATATTTATTATATACATATATATTGAATAGATATTTCATAAATAAAAAAATAATAATAACTGATTTATATTCTAAAATTATTTTCACTGCATTCAAGAATGCAAAAAAGTTTTAACTATGAACAAAATATCAGCCAAAGAAAACAAAAGAGCTTTCTACGAAATATTTCTTAAAAATGATTTTCCTATATATCATACCAACCAATATTTTCTAAACAAGAACATAACCTCAGCGTGAAATCTGCATATCTTACTACTTTTCAAATTATTACACCGGTACAATAAAATAAGTTGGACGAAAAAGAAATTCGGCTTTTACGAAAGAAATATTCGAATTTGCTTCAAACAAGGTTGGTACGCTTCAAGAATTTTTACTCGAGAAATATCAGTATGCATTTTTATTTATAGATAAAGGAATATAGATTGTGTATTTATATCAAAACTGCTTATTTTCAGATTTTTTTTAATTCATTTTTTTTCTCAAACCCATCAAATTGGCAAATTCCCTTATTTAGAAACTACATGATATTTCCTGCTGTCGATTAATTGATAAATGCAGAAAATGTTGCAAAATAGGTTGTTAAAGTTGGCGCTTTGAAACAGGATTTCCGAAGTGGGAGATCTGGGAACAGAAAAAGAAAATGTCATACAGAGAAAATAGATGTTTATAAATCAAATTCTAACAAATAGAGGGAAAAATTAAATCACACTACCTCTTATACATGTCTTCAAAAATCCCCTCAACCAGTTTCAGATTTTAAAAATGAGTCTAAAAATGCATCTGAAAATTTTGAGCTGTTGAGGGTAGAAAATTATTTTTTCAAATACACCCTTAAGGCCCCTTGTCCTCGCTCGAAGAAACGCTCGTGAGCTAATGCTATTTCTAAGAGGAAGCATTTTTCTAATAACTCTTTCGCATTTTGACATTTTTGAACAATTTTTGCATTGCATAGCTGAGGTGCATGCCGACAGTGCACCTATTTTACTTTTCGATTTTGGTTGCAGATATATTTTTTAAAAAGCACTTTCAGTTTTGAAACCGGTTTTGAAAGTGAAACTAACTTTGTAAAAAATATCTGCAAGCAAAATCGAAAAAGTAAAAAAGGTGCGCTGTCGGCATGTACCTCAGTTATCCAATGCAAAAAAAATTATTCAAAAATGTCAAAATGCGAAAGAGTTATTAGAAAAATGCTTCCCCATAGGAATAGCATTAGCTCGCGAGAATTTCTCCGAGCGAGGACAGGGGCCTTAAAGAAGCGAAATTTCAGCTTCTTTAAGAGGAAATTTTCTACGAGAAATTACTGGTACCGAAGAATCTCCTTGTTTGGAAATTCCAGGACAAGTTCGAACCCTGTCAAAATGTCCACATTCTTAAAAGATATTGATTCTTCTTTTAGTAGATAAGTGTGGCGTATGGATGTGGCGTACGAGATGGAATGTCGAATTTCTGTTCGAATCCTAATTATTTTAATTTTTAAATAACCCCCGAGTATATATTTCATAAGTCTTGATAATGGTCCAGAATGGTTCATAATAGTCCAGATAATTTCATAATGACACCAGGATCCTGCTATGTTTTCCGTGAATTACGTATAGGGAAAATAGCTTTTTCTTATTTTCGAATAAATTCGTATGTAAAATCCGGTGTCATTCAGTCATTTCATCATTTTTGCAATGGAAATTCTTTGCGCCGGAAAGGGTTAAAAAAATGAAACATCTGTGTTCTTTCCAGAGTTTTACTTACATAGATTTGCAGTTATTTGTCATTCTTGAGATAATATTTTTCTGAAGTGAATATTGTCCGATCCAATTCAGCTGCTTTAATTAATCACTAGGCAATAAACTCAAGGAATATCCACTGTCTTTGTTGATGGGAGTTTTTATAGCAAATGGATAACACTGCTAAAATGATTTCTGAATTCCGTTTGATGTTTGCCCTAGTGACTACTTATAGGCCAGGAGGCGGCAGCACAGATAATCACCTCATTGAGTTCATAAATGAAAATTTAGGCGTAATTAAATCTTGATTCACATATTAATATTCAATCGGTCTACCAAATTATATCTTGGTGGAAATCCCTTAAAAACCAGATTTTTGCGGTTGACTCATAGGTTTACCATTATGTTTTCCTCTTCCTAATCCTTCATGTTTTCATGCTTTTGAGTGCAGGAAAGTACAATGGTAAACCGCTAAAATCGAGTTTTTAGATGTTTTCCAACAAGATTTAACTTGGCAGACCAATTGAGTTTAAATTCTCGAATCGAGATTTAACTAATCCTAGATTTTTCCTCTATGAACTTGATGAGATGATTATCTGTTCTGCCACTTCCTGCTCTATTACTAATATATATATATAATTACACATACACATATAAATGATAAACATAATGCATGGATCTTTCATAAATTAAAAAAAGAATATTTTTTTATGGTACTACTTGGTTATCCCATCGACCAAAAGTCTATCGCCAAACTATAAGATTAAATGTCAATAATGGATGATCGTGAATGTCACATCCAATAACATTAAATACGATAAACGTGTTTAAAGTATCATTTCGCCTTTTTGATCATTTCGACGACTATAATTTTAATTTTGACTTTTTATTTGTATTTTCATTAATATTCTACTAATTATTTGTTTCTTTTTTTTTTTTTTTTTTGTTATTTAAAATAAAAATTACGTCAATATGTGTAATTTGACTATTAGTTTGGTGATTTGTACAATTTGGCGAAATTGGTCGACAGGATAACCAAGTAGTACCCTTTTTATACTCTAATAGTTTTCCACTGCATTCAAGTATCTAATAACTTTTTCAATTGTTAAATAAAATAATATATTAGCCAAGGAAATCATAATAGTTTCCTATAAAATATTTCTGACAAATAATATTTCTACGTAATACCAAACATTTTTTTTTCTTAACAAGAATATAAAGACAACATGAAATGTGCCAAAGTGTGTTAGATTTCAGTTTATAACTTCGGCACTGTAAAATTGGTTTAAGAAAAAGAAAAACTCCTTTTCCGAAAGAAATTTCCGAATCGACCTCAAAATGTCCATTTTTTTCAGTGGAGATTTATTTAATGGTGGACGAGGGTGATGTGTCAGTACGAGATGTAATATCAAATTTCGCTTCGTATCAATAAGTATAATTTTAAAAGTAACCTCTGAATATATATTTCATAACAGTCTGTTTATTATTTTCTTTTTTAAATTTCGTTTTGATGTACGTTTGATATTGGATTTTTACCTTAAAGATATGAAATATTTGTGTTATTTTTTGCCAATCTTTTTAAACTTACAGAGTCTTGTAGTAATTTATTATTCTTGAAAAAGTTGATGTTTTCCCGAAAAAAAAATTTCAGATCAAATTCAACTATTTTAATTAATTATTAAGCATGAAATCTCAGGGAATATTCGATTTTTTTGTTAATGGGCGTTTTTGTAGGTAAAGGATAACGATGCTAAAAGAACGTCTCAATTTCGTTGGAAATCTGTTATAGTTACTGTTTAATACATTATATATATTTATGTACACATAAATCTATGATATACATATTGCATAGATCTTTCATATATTATATAAGTAGAAAATTACACGTCAAACGTAACAAATGAAATGCGTTAGTACTTCAACGAAGTTTTTAAAATATACAGTATTTCAGATACACTACAGTATCCAAAAACTTTTGAGCATCCTTATAAATACTATATGCTTTTTATTTTACAGGAATTAACTTGTAATGAACCTCAAAAGCATATATCAATCTCATAAAATGTGAAATAGTTTATTATAATTAAAACGCTTCCCAAACAATGTTTAACTCTGCACCATAATGTAATCGAATACTTTCATGCGGCTTTGTAAATTAACAAAAATATTCTTTGCACCACAGATTGTACAGAATGTATATTTTAGTATGTATTTTATAGATCCATATGTATATTATTATGTTATAAACAGCGTAATATCATTAAAATGCACTTGAAACTATTTTTCCCATTGGCCGTAATGTAACGAAAGACTTCTGATTGTCTTTGTAATTAAACTATACAACCGATTTCCATAAAATGTAAAATAACTCGACAAAATTATATAATCATTATATATTTTAAATTTCAAACGAATCAGTTGGATAGTTTTTGCATTGTTACATGCGGACGGATAGACGGACAGACAGACAGACGGACTGAACGACGACCATAGGTGCTACTATTTACATAATTTCGAACGCACACAAAAAAGAATAACTTTTTATACACTAATAGTTTTCCACTTTATTCAACAATGTATAAACATTTTTGGTTGTTAAATAAAATAATACATCAACCAAAGAAATCAAAACAGCGCCCTATAAGATATTTCTTACATATAATATTTCTACATAATATCAAACTTTTTTTCTTAACAAGAACATAAAGACAACATGAAATGTGTCTATCTGTATTAAGTTTCAAATATTTTACATCGGCATGATAAAATTGGTTGGGCCAAAAGAAATCCGGCTTTTCCGAAAGAAATTTCCGAATCGAACTCAAATGTCCATTTTCTTAGTGGAGATTTATTCTTATTTTGGTGGACAAGGATGGCGTGTCAATAGAAGATGGAATATCGAATTTCGCTTCGTATTAATCATTTCCATTCGAAAGTTTAACTATGAGTACATGTTTTATAACATTCCTTTTATTAAATATCGTTTACAGTATTTGATATTGGATTTTCGCATTAAAGATACTAAACATTTGTGTTGTTACGCGGGTTTCAGAAACTGACATAGATTTGTAGCAATTTATTATTCTCATGTAAAATTCAATTTCTTCACTAATGTTTGTTTTTGTAGTCAACGGAAAACACTGCTAAGGTACTGTTTCAATTTCGTCGAACGTTTGTCATAGTAACTACTACTATTATTTTTTTTTATACAGGAAACATCTAAATTGTTTTTACAAAACCAAAAGGGTAATGGTAGACATCAAGAGGATGAAAAGTAGCCTCCGAATATGGGGTTGGAAATCACGTTTAGTGGGAGAAAATCGCAAAAATAATTACGAAGGGTGAGATGTCGAATCAAGACCCGATTTATGTAGAGGCAATCGGAGCAATTGCCTCGGTCCCCTTCTTTAGGGGTCTCCCATGAGAGTAATTAGGATTTTCATTAAAAAGTACCAAATGATTAAAATTAGCCAAAAAGGATCAAAATTCATATATTTTCAAACGTTTGTGAAAGTACGAGTGGTCCTTTTTCCTCTCTTTGCATCCGGTACCTCTTTCATCTATGTGGAAAACAAACTACACTAGAAAATTAATTATTAAAATTTTATTATAACAACTTAGTATTCTATTGTTTTCAAAAGAAATCTGTATTAATGTTTTCCTCGTAGTGTGGCAAATTAAAACTTTTAATTATGACCAATTTGCGACAATTTCTTTCAGCCATCTTATAGCGTACGTAGATAAGCAAAGAAAAAGTTTGCAAAGAGATACTTCAAACAATCTGTCATTTCGTTCTACAATTATCCTGCTAGTACTTTTTCTAAAAATTGTGACTAACTTTTTGTGATACCTTGTATACAGATGTGAACTGCACCGAGTACAAAAATTATACATGCATACAATAGTTATGAAGTTTAGTACTAGCCATTTCCACATTATTCACACACACAAAAAAAAAAAAAAAAAAAAAAAAAAAAATATATATATATATTGATAGAACAAAAGAGGGTTCTCCAGAATGATGCTTGCACCGGGGCTCCGCATAGCCTGATTTGGTCCCTGCGTCAAATGGAAGAATAAAAACATTCTTTCTGAAAACTGACGTCAATTTTAATGAAACAATTTAACAGAAAGCGTTTCGTTGTAGTAAATGTGAAAACATAAAAAAAGAGGATAGCAGTTTCCATTATAAGCGCTAAAGTATGCACTTGATGTTCCACATTTTGGATTGCGATAATCCGTCCATACGGTATTCCCACTTAATTGAATACCCTGTTTTTCGAGAACTTTATGCTAAACAAAGTACATATCATAAGATTTTCATTGCAATATTGTTATTTTCGTCAAAATTAATGCAATCAAACCGAGTTCATTTATGATGAAACTCCCTGTATTTGTAACCAAATAAGAAATTTATGATCCTATGTTCCATCATGATGTTTCTATGTTCTCATCTGGATGTGTGCTACTGCCGTTCTGATTTTGTAAAAACAATTTAAATTCACTCTATATTTTCTGTTATATTTTATACACATATCTAAGCTACATATAATGCATAGAATCTTTTTTATTAAATACTACGTTGTGGCCAACACAAAAACGCTCTTCTATATGTATGAAATCATCTGCAACCAGCATTGAATGTCAATCTATTCGTTCTTGAGATATATATCTATCGCGGAAAAAAGGAAAAACAGAGCATGCTACGAGCAACTGTTAGGCGGCATACACCTAATTAACACTTGAATTAACTGTTAGGCGGTAGGATCGATTTATGTTCAAATGTAATAAAATATGAAGTTTGGTGACATTCCATGTATTCGTTATTAAGGTGTTGCTTTCGAGAAAATGGGGATAAATACAAGATAACAGTGCCACCTGTTATACAGTTTACATCAAAACCTAATCAGTTTCAACTTTAGTCAGGACCTTAATTGGATCTGAAATGTGATTAAATTCCGATCTTTTCTTCTCCAAATAGAACACCTACAAAATTTGTGGCACATTCAAGAACACACACTTTTTAAAAAATATTCAATTCAAAACCCTCAAAAACATAAAAATCCGATGGAAACCGGAAATTGAAATTTTTCGCAAATCCAGTATTCATGTAGAAGTAAAAGAAAATAAAATAGAATAACTGTTTATACTCTAAAAATTTACCGCGAAATTTACGATCAAGAATGTAAAATCTTTTTCAGTTGTTGAATAAAATAATATGTAAACCAAAGAAATCAAAACGGCCTTCTGCAGCATATTTCTGGAAAATGATATTACTACATAATACCAGCATTTTTGTCTACACAAGAACATAAAGACAACATGAAATATGCCATTCAGTATTAGATTTCAATCTATCACACCGACACAATAAAATGGGTTGTAAGGGAAAAAAATCTAGCTTTTCCGAAAGATATATGTGAATTAGCCTCAAACTGTTCACTCTTCCAACTGAATTTTATTCTTCTTTTGGTAGACAAGGGTCGCATACCATATATGTATCGAATTTTGCCTTGCATAAATCATTTTCAGTCTAAAGGTCACCTCATAATATATATTTTGTAATACTGCTGTTTTTATTAAAAAGTTTGAAATATTTGATATTGAATTTTTCATGCTAAACTTATAAAACATTACTGCATTTACTTGAGTTTTAAAATTTGCGTTACATATTGCGTGTGATACAAAGTAATGTTCTTGAACGGTTAATGTATTTTAGATATTTTTATGATGCTGATATTTTAGAAATGGTACGGTACCTCCTTTTAATCGTTTCGGGTCCGATTTTTTCCAGTTTTGAGAGAAAAGTTACTTTTATGTTAATAATGTTATGGAAGCAATATCCAAATAGATTTTCTGAAGTTTAACGAACTTGCCATTATTTCAAATCTATACAGTACACTTTCTTCTAGTAAAAACTGAAGAAAGTATAATAGAATAATTGTTTATACTCTAAAAGTTATCGCTAAGATCATGAATGTAAAATCTTTTTCCGTTATTGAATAAAATAATATATAAGCCAAAGAAATGAAAACAAAATTTCTACAGCATAGTTCCGGAAAATGATATTCTTGAAACATAATACCAACATAATACCAACCATTACATAATACCAACCATTTTTTTTCTACATAAGAACATAAAGACAACATGGAAAAAGTCGGTTTGTATTACATTTCAATCTATCACACCGACACAATAAAATGGGCTGGAAGAAAAAGAAATTTAACTTTTCCGAATGATATATCTGAGTCGGCCTCAAAATGTTCACTCTTTCAACTAAGTTTTATTCTTCTTTTTATAGAGAAGTTTGGTATGCCAGTATGTATTGAATTTCACTTTGTACCAATCATTTTCATTCTGAAGGTCACCTTATAATACATATTTTATAATATTGCTATTTTTATTACAAAGTTTGAAGTATTTAATATTGGATTTTTCGCGCGAAAGTTATGAAACATTTCTTGATTGAGTTTTTAAATTTGCGTTACATATTGCGTGTGACACAAGATAATGTCCGTGAAACGGCTAATATATTTTCGATATGTTTTATAATTCAGATATTTTAGATATGTTATGCTTTAGTTTGTTGGGGCTTCTACAGTTATTTTTTCTGCATGATGAATATAGGTACAGGATCCCAAAATTTTTAAGGAGCCAGTGACTCCTAAACTCAAATATTTTAGTCGCTATCATGACTTAATTTCTTATAAAAATTAAGAAAAAATTTAGAAACAATGCAAATTCCAGAAAAAAAGCTAAATTTATCAAAAGATTGCAAAATAATAATAATAATAATAATAATAATAATAATACGCAGCAACTTTTTTTAAAACATTTGGTGAAAAATGCGGTTTTTATCAAGCGATCGCCAAAAAACGCGAGATTTTCATAAGAGGATCGCGGAAAATGCGATTTTCGTCAACTGATCGCGAGAAAAAGCACAAAATTCACCAAACAATGGTGATATAGACGCCAAAAAATTATTACCAAGTTAAAAAAAAAAAAAAAAAAAAAAAAAAAAAAAAAGTTTTTACGGGGCAACTGGCGACCGTGAATCTGCACCTATGATGACGACTAAACAGATCGAGATCTCCGCTTATTGTATAATCTGACTGATGCGTGAGTGTCGATTCGAATACGAAATCGTTTTCTTAAATAGTCAGTTCTCCAATCACCAGACAGGCAGGAGGTATTTATTGGATGTTTCAATTGTCCTGTTATGCAATATTTTCTGGAAAATATCAGAACGGGAATTTGAAAAAATACATTAAATTGATGCTTAAAATTACAAGATAAGGGAGAACCCGATTAGTATATTAAAACGCAGCTGGTCTGCCAAGTAATATTTTGCTTAAAACAATCTGCAAACTCAAATTTAATGGTTGATTTGTAGGTTTATCATTGTGTTTTCCTGCATCCAAAGGTGTGAAAATGTGGAGCTCTGGGAGTAGTAAAACGCAATTCAGAACCTATCTGTCAAACACTGCAATGTAATTTGCCGGAGTTTTCCACAAAGATATGACTTGTAGACCAGTTGCGTTTTAATATGCGAATCGAATCTTTATAAATTTTTGAATAAGCGTCAAATCGATGAGCTGATGGTATCTGCAGCCGACTTCCGGTCTATTAGCATTTATTTTTAAAGATAATTGTGGATTAATGTGACTGAGCGATAAAATAAGAAATTTTATTAATGGCTATTTATTCATTTAAATGGAACATGTCATTTTAAAATTTGTTTCTTTTTAGTACCTTTTTTAATGTAAGTTAGATAAATGTACTTTATTTTTTATGTGAAAAATATATTTTTATATTTTCACTTAAGATTTACAAACTTACAGTGTTTTGTATGTATTAAGATTTGTACTATATTTTACGTTGAGTTTCTACAAGGAATAATGTATAGATTTATGTATTTTTTTTAACTTTTATAACGTAAAATGTAATATTTAGATTATAAGTTCAAAAAAATTCATTTGTGTATGTAAAATTTCTTCAAAAATCACGTGACTGTCTGAGTTGATGTATTTGGATTCCTTAACAAAATATTCATTTCTGGATAATTTTCGGAATAAAAAATTGAAGTTGTCTGAATTCTAATTGCAAATGTTTACAAAAATGTAAGTATAAAATATGCATGTATTTAACTGTTTTTGCTTTTTTCTACATTTAGATTTATGTATACGAAATACATACAACATTTTATTTCTATTTCATTTTTTATTCCAGCAGAGTATTTGGAATATCTTATATTTTCCATTTTGGTACTCGAATTTTATTTCATTTTAAACATTAAATATTGGATTTTACTCTGGAGTTATGAAACTTTTGTATTCTTATTTGAGTTTTAGGAACTTTAGTTTCGTTTAACGTAAAAAGAAAGTTCTATTTTTAAACGATCCAACTGTTTTCTATTTGAAAAACTTGAATTGTATAACATGTACTTCTTTTGGGGATTATTTTTAAATCGGGATTCAAAGAAATATGATTCGCATTAAATTATTTAAATATTTATTAAATGCGAATGGAAACAAATAAAAAAGATGATATCAAATGGTCGATTTGTAAGACAAGTGATATAATTAAAAGAATCTGGAGTGACTGCAATCGATTTTCCCAACATTGGTATGTGTAAAATCTTACACAGGGTCTATTTGCCAAATATTATTGCTCGAATCCAACCGTACTAGAATCTTGGGACCGATTGATTTTCGGCCCCACCAGTGGCCGAGAGGTTCGGACCTCTCAACTGGTAGACGGCAGGTGCTGGGTTCGAACCCAGTCGCGGCTGTCGACCTAACCGTTCGGAGTTTTCGTGGTTTTCTTCGAACCTTGCGTAAATACGGGTTAGGTTCCCTTAGAAAGACCCCCACGAAGGGCACTACCCCCTGGTCCTATATCCCTAGCGTAGATAATCGAACGACAAAAATCAACCATCAACCGATTGATTTTCATTCTTTTCGGTATGAGATTTTTTTTTTTTTTTTTTTTTTTTTTTTTTTTTTTTGTGATTGGACTGATTTTAAGTACTTCGGGTTGAAGGCTGGTTCTTTCGGGTTGGATTCGAATTTTCAAAAGAAAATATTTAATATTATTTTAAAGAAAGAAAAAATCCTACTTATTTGAATATTAACCTATGTACATGCGATCATTTTTACACAAAAACATTTGTGTTACGTTATTCCATAAAATTGGTTGCAGCTATGACTTCCATTTTACAGAGTAAATTTTCACTTATATAATGGTGTAATTTAAACATATATTACTGGTGTAACTTCGCAATGTTACACCAGTTATATCGGTTAAAGTACTCCACAAAATCGGAGGCAGCAAGGCTGCCACCAATTTTATGTACTAACGTTACACAAATGTTTTACAGTGTATACAAAATAAAAAATTGGTGTTAGGTATATGATTGCAGACTACATTTCAGGAACTGAGTTAAAATAAGAAG
Source organism: Maratus speculifer (assembly GCA_964019185.1). Lineage (NCBI taxonomy): Eukaryota > Metazoa > Arthropoda > Arachnida > Araneae > Salticidae > Maratus > Maratus speculifer. The sequence continues at coordinate 184,107,062 of OZ025301.1, forward strand.
TTAGCTTTTCTTCCCTTCTGATTTGGTGATTGACTCGATCCCGAAAGAAACTATTGTTGCGTTTGTCATTCTTGTATTGTGTAAGAAAGTCTACCATGACTCATTTCAGTAGATTTATCAATTTTAAAAAACAAGCTTTAAATAAGAAACTAAACGCTATCGGCATTTTTATAAGATATACATTTATTAAATTTTATTAGAGTTAATATTTTGTGAATATTCGTCATTATTTCAGACACTGTTACTTTCATTAGTCATAAAGATATTACTATATTTTTTGTATTCATGTATATAAGATGGATGTCAGCATAAAAGAAGTATAAGCATGTAACATGAATATAATTAATCTTACAATCAAGGAAAAGTTTTATCTAAATATACAGATATTATCTATTAAGTTTAGTGAATTTGAAAAATTAAAGTTTAAAAAGTAATTAATTTAAAAATTAATGGGAATAAATTAAATCTGCCGTTTCTTTATTTTATCTTACCTTATAAGAATTATCATGTTATATTTCAAATACTAAACACAACTTTTACAAAGATAACGCTCAATTTCCATGTAAGTACAAACCTCATGAATATAATTTGTATAGCGACTAAAACTTCATCTAAACCCGCATTAACTAAAACGCAATTATTTAATCTTGTTTTTTCATCAGTGAGATACTTTTAGAACCATAAAAAATGCTAAAGCACGATTTAAGATATTAATTATAATACATTTTTCGGGGGGGGGGGGGGGGGGAAGGGAAATGTAGCTATATCCGAAAAAAAATTTTTTTTCTTTAACAGTGAAGTTTAACGTTGCATTCTTCAAATTAATTGCAAATTTCAGCTTACCCAAAAAAGAAAATATCGCATGAATTTTTTACATGAAATTAATTTGACCTTAATGCTGACTCTTCCTTCCTTCCTTAATGTAATTAGTTGGCTTTTATTTCAGCTCCGCTTCGAATAATTAATCTCATAATGTATAAAATTATATTAACGCCCCACTGGCTTAGGGGTATTAACTGAGAGAATATTTTATATCCATTGTTTCTTTCCTTTGATTTTTAATTCGGGAGATATTTAACATCATAAAATTTATTTACCACACGAAATAGCTTTAGGGCTAAATTTGTATGGACAATATTAATTGACATTAGTCGTCCGTGCTAAAAAATAATGTTTAAAATATCCGAACACCTTTAGAACGTAATTTCTGATCAAAATATCGATTTTTCCTTTTTGCAAAAATATTAAAATTGAATCTATCATGCCGTTAAAACGTCCTGCTATTACAGCTTATTGTATGTGTTTAAAAGTTATTTTTGGCTTTTTCTCAAAATAGAGTTTTTCAGATTTTTATTACATGTAAAACATCTTAAAACAAAATAAAAAGAATATTGCCCAGTTAAACTGAAGGCATTGAGCTCACAGGCTACGCATACTAATTATATATTACAGCCCTATATTTTCAAAGGTTAATGCCGTTCGAAAAATAAATTAAGGGGGAAATAGCTCCCCGCATTTTCAATTTTTATACTTAATCATTATACTTAAACATCCTAAACTAATCAGCTTTATCATATGAAAAATCTATATCCAAAATTCTGAGCAAATCGAGTAATTCTTTAAAAAAAACCCATTTATATAATTTAAAAGGAATTATCTCCCTTCTTTATACTTAATCATTAAACTTCCAAAACTATTCAAAGATTCGCCTTATGAGAAAAAACTTGCCTCCAAAATTTAAAGCAAATCGGATAATTATACACAAAAACAAATTTATGAAATTTAAGGGAGGAGGGTAATGGGGTAATATAGTCCGTACTTCCTTTTACTTAACAAAATAATTCCACAGCTAATTAGAGAAGCATTTTATCACTATGAACCTATATCCAAAAATTGAAGCAAATCGGCTAACTCTGCAAGAAAAAACATTTACCTAAATTAAGAGGGGTAGTCCCCCCAATCCTCCCATTTATACTTATTCAGTGAATTCCCCAAACAAAGCCTTATCAAAATGAACCTATATTCAAAATTTGAAGCAAATCGGTAAATTCTGCGTGAAAACAACTTTAACACAAATTAAAGAGGAGGGATTACTTCCCATTTCCCCCCTTTTAGACTTATCCAACTAACTCGCAAAACTAATCATGTAGGTGTCCTCATAAAAATGGTCCTATGTCTAAAATTTGAATGAAATATGATAAATCTGCATGAAAAACACATTTATCGAAATTAAGAGTGGGGGATTAGCCCCCGTCCTCCTCTTTAAATTTTTCGAATGAGCTCCCAATACTAATCATGGCGGTGCCCTCATTAGAATGATCCTTTGTCTAAAATGTGAATGAAACCTGGTAAATTCTGCATGAAAAAATCCATTTATATAAATAAAGGGGAGGGGCATTAAGCTCCCCCCGTTCCCCCTCGTTATACTTATCAAATGAGCATCTAATACTAATCATGGAGACGTCTCATCAGAATAATCCTATATCTACATTTTCAAAAAAAAAAAAAAAAAAAAAAAAAAAAAAAAAAAAAAAAAAAACTGACATTTTTGCAGAAAAAACTCAGTTATATAAATTAAGGTAGGGGCATTAGCCCCCTGTTCCCCCTCTTTATACTTATCTAATCAATGCCTAATACTAATCACGGAAGTGCTTGATCAGAATGATCCCTAAATTTTGAATGAAAACTGATAATTCTGCATGAAAAACCCATTTTTATAAACTAAGGGAAAGGGCATTAGGCCCCGTTTCAACTCTTATATTTATCGAATGAACTCCCAAAACTAATCAGGGAAACACTTTATCAGAATATATCTATATCTAAAATTTCAAGTGAATCGAATATTTTTATCATGAGTTATCGTATTACGCACTCACGTACATACATGTATACTTACATGCATAAATACAGAAGGGACGGGCACATAAGCTCTCAGGCTTTGATAGCCTATGAGCTAAAAAAGGCATGAAATGCCACGAAACAAACGATTTACAAAATGTCAATACATAATTTTATAATTGAGTTACCACGTTTTGTGGTAATATAAATTTTTGGCATATTTTCGACTGTTTTTCTCTTTAAAAAATTATTTCTGGGTAATTGCTGAAATTTTTATAGATTTATTTTTCAAAGTTTTAAAGTAAATGTTATTATAAAAAGTGAATAACAAGAGAAAAATTCAAAAAATTCTTTTTTTTTTTTTTAAATTTTTTTTTTTTTTTTTTTTTTAAATATTTAATGTTCTGAATTTTAATTATTCCTAAATGAGAGATGTAATATATCGTCTAAATAACCATTTTTCTTTTAAAAAAATTTTAAAGAAAAATTTTTTTTCCTAATTTTTCCAATCATAATACGTAAAGAATAAATAAATAAAATATATTTATACGTATTGCTATTTTGAACTTAAAAAATATTATTAAAATGATATGTGATAATACATAATTCACATAACAGGCATTAACGAATTACAGGTTTTCGAATTAGTGATTCTCTACTTACTAGGTGAAAGAAAAATACCTCTTTTGCTAATTTTTACAATGAGAAGCATATTGGGATCTTTTCGTAAACGATTTTGATTTTCATAAACTAGAGACGTCTCAAGGATTTAACAAATCGCTTTCGCCTGTAAAACTCCTTTTCCCTTTATAGATTTCTTGTAGTCGGAAAGATGAATATCTCTTTCCGTCGAATTTTATTTACGGACAGTTGGCTAATTGACAAAACAAATATCAATATAACTTAAAAAAGCTTCGTTATCATTTGGAGAAATTAGAGATTTCCTAAAAGAGATTATCGATTACCTATATAACAAGTATCAAATGAGGTGCGTTCTTACTATAACGAAGTTTTGAAATAAACAGTCATATATTCAGATCTTGATTTTCAGTGATGATACAGTGTAACGGCCGAAATCTTTTGTGCATCCTTGTAAATACTATCTGATTTTTATTATACAGGAAGTAACTTAAAATAAATTTCAGCAACATATATCAATTTTATAAAATGCGAAGTAGATTAATATAATTAAAACGTGTCCTAAACAATGTTTCCTCCTTGTATCATTATGCAATGGAATATTTTTGTGTGGCTTTGTAAATTAATAACAAATAATTTTTGTACCGCAGATTTTACAGAATGTATAGTTTGGTATATATTTCATTTATGCATAGCAATTTTGTTATGTTCGAAAGAGTGTAACACCATTAAAATGCACTTGAAACCTCTTTTTCCCATTGGCCGTAATGTAAAGGAATACTTTTGATTGTCCCTGTAATTAAAATATACATTCGATTTTCATAAAATTTGAAATGACTCGACAAAATTATACAAAAATTATACATTTTAAATTTCAAACGATTTGGTTGAGTAGCTTTTGCTCTGTTATATGCGGGTAGACGAGCGGACAACTAGACAAACAGATTGAATGATGACTATAGGTGCTACGTATTTACATAATCACGAATGCGCAAGTTTGACGTTATTTTGCAAATGTCGACAGCATAACTGACGAGTAAATTTAATCTTTATTAATTTAAAAAAAAAATTAAATTTCTAAATGCCCAACATTTTCAATTTTTAGACCATTAAATATAGCAGAAAATTTGCTTTCAAATTGTTTAAAAATATGTATGCTGTAATTTGAGTAAAAACTGTATTGCAATGTACTTAATTTTTATTGTTTTGAAAATAATTTTTCCGCATAATTTTTAAAAATCTCTATATCTGTCACTTGCAGACACACTATGACAAAATATGAGCCTTTTTGCACTAAAGGTAAAATAAATAAAACAGATGAGCATTTGTTTCCGGATTACAACTGCATAACGAAATTAAAATTTTTTCGATTCAAAAATAAGATAATAAAATAAGAATGCATGCAGAACAACACAATTCTGTAAAACACAAATTTAAGGCAAGCAAATCTATCCCCGCTTAAATCACTGAAATTATTAAAATAAAAAGTCTAGCAATCTTTTGCGATTTCTTCGATTGTTAAATGTTGGTATGAGGCCAATATAAAAGTGTCGCTTTTAATGTATTAAAATATTTATAGTTAACAATTATGAATCGTGATTTTTTTTTAACTCTTTCCAATATAGTTTAAAAGGGTTTATGATTTCAGTTTATCTATTCGTGCTGTAACTCTCATAAATCTAATTTTTAATATGTTATTGACGTTTGTACGATTATTATTTAGCAAAGCACGATCGCTATTGAAAATTAATTTTGCAGTTCATATACATGGACATGTTTGGAGAAATACCCTTTTCGTAATATTTCATCTGCACTTACTTATAACTGACTAATAAACCATAAATCAGTATTTCAAAAAATTTCTATCATCATTATTTGGATAAATGAAGGATCCAGTAAAAAAGCTTTTGATAATCCTTGAAGAATCGGGGATAAATGTGAGAATATTCTCATGTTAGTACATGAATATAAATATAAATTCTTATTGGATTGTAACCGTTAAAAGAATAGGTGTATGAATATGGAGATAAAATAAGGAAATTGAGTAAATAGTCCTAAAAACCACGTATCTTGATTTTTCAAATTATATTTAATTATTATTGGAAAGCATTTCATGATCTAGGCTTGTTGCAAAATTTTCCTTTCTTATTTTGTTATTGAATATAATTATACTATTTGTAGAACCTTTAGATTATGAAATAAATACATATTTATTTTTTGTCGCTCGCCCCGTTTCTCCCCCCCCCCGGGAAAAAGTATTCTTTTCGTAATTTTTTATTTGTACTTACTTATAATTGATTTATAAACCATAAATCAGTATTTCTGAAAATTGCTATCACCATCTTTTGGATAAATGAAGGATCCAATAAAAGAGTTTATGATAATTCTTGAAGAATCGGGGATAAATGTGAGAATATTCTCATGTTAGTACGTGAATATAAATATAAATTCTTATTGAATTATAACCGTTAAAAGAATAAGTGTATGAATATGGAGATAAAATAAGGAAATTGAGTAAATAGTCCTAAAAACCACGTATCTTGATTTTTCAAATTATATTTAATTATTATTGGAAAGCGTTTCATAATCTAGGCTTGTTGCAAAATTTTCCTTTCTTGTTTTGTTACTGAATATAATTATACTATTTGTAGAACCTTTAGATTAGGAAATAAATACATATTTCTTTTTTGTCGCTCGCCCCGTTTCTCTCCCTCCCCCCCCCCCGGGAAAAATATTCTTTTCGTAATTTTTTATTTGTACTTACTTATAATTGATTGATAAACCATAAATCAGTATTTCTGAAAATTGCTATCACCATCTTTTGGATAAATGAAGGATCCAGTAAAAGAGCTTATGATAATCCTTAAAGAATCGGGGATAAATGTGAGAATATTCTCATGTTAGTATGCGAATATAAATATAAATTCTTATTGGATTATAACCGTTAAAAGAATAGGTGTATGAATATGGAGATATAATAAGGAAATTGAGTAAATAGTCCTAAAAACCGCGTACAGTAGAACCCCGATAATCCGGATCGGTTTTTCATTTTTTTTTTTTTTCAACTTTGAGAAGCGATTGGCGAAAAAGTTTTTGTTTTATTATTCAGAATACGACGCTGCAACAAGTTAATGTTAAAGAAATTAGCCAATCGCTTCTCAAACTTGAAAAAAAAGCGAAAAACCCGATCCGGATTATCGGGGTTCTACTGTATCTTGATTTTTCAAATTATATTTAATTATTATTGGAAAGCATTTCATGATCTAGGTTTGTCCCGAAATTTTTCTTTTTTGTTTTGTTATTGAATATAATTATACTATTTGTAGAACCTTTAAATTATGAAATGAATACATATATTTTTTGTCACTCGCTCCGTTTTTTCCCCGGAAAAAATATTTCTTTTCGTAATATTTTATCTGTACTTACTTATAATTGATTGATAAATCATAAATCAGTATTTCGGAAAATTGCTATCATCATCATTTGGATAAATGGAGGATTCCGTAAAAGAGCTTATAATAATCTTTGAGGAATTGGGGATAAATGGAGAATATTCTCATGATAGCACAGTGAATATACATATAAATACTTATTAGATTATAGCCGTTAAAAGATAAGATGCATGAATATGGAGATTAAAAAAAAAAAAAAAAATAGAATTTAATTAAATAATTTGTAAAAGCTATATGTTCGGAATTTTTCAATTTTATTCAATATTCTATTGGTTACAAAATTACCGAGCTTGTATTTTAGAATCAGTGTTGAATATAAGATGTGCCCGGATCGGACATTCTCCCCTTTCCCTCCCCCAAAGCAATACGTTGTCCCTGACAAAAGATTTCAGATTTTGAGGTTTCAATGGTGTTTAAGTGTATTTAACCCCCCTCCCCCCAGCCCTCTACCGGAACTCTGTAAAGAAGATACTTTTATTGCGAGAAAGGAAATATTTTTTATTTTCCCTGCCTCAGAATTGGAAACAATAGTTAAAAAGATCACTTAGAAATGTGAAATGTCTCACGTAAATATATTTTTAAATTTTTCTTGTTTGCAATACTATTGTTTGGCTATTTTAAATATGACATAATTTTTTAACACATTTTAATGTATTCATTTTTTTATTTATTTTTTAATATTCCCATGTAAATATAGTTTTATATTGCAATTTTCAGTATTTTACCGCTATTAATTTGTAATTATATAATTCTCATTTAAAAGAGTATTTTTTTATGATAGTCGAGAGTAAATATTTTTTGTTTAATTTGAAAGAAATATTATTCTTTGATCATTTGGCATCAATTTAAAATAATAACCTTTTCTAAAAGATGTAAAAAATATCTCCCTAAATGAAGAAAAATTCAAATAAAAATAAAAATAAATCTTCAAAAAATGAGTCAAACTGAAAATTAAATGCAGTCTGCACACTAGGAATTTCTAATGTATAAAATGATCTGAAAATGTTTAAATTCCTATGAGTAGTTTTTTTTTTCCTATAAAACTTTTGAAATAGAACGATTTTGACCAACTTTAACATTAAATATTCTTAAAATAATTATTTGATTAAAAAAATATCTATTTCAGCGTGTTTATCAAACATTTCTCTATAAAACCACCAATTTTCATAATTTGGGTACAATAGTTTTTTTTTTTTTTTTTTAATGTATATTAGCGAAAAAATACCTTAGGTCACAAAAAATTCATTGTGAACGGCGGTAATAAAGTTTAGTTCTTTTCTTTTTCTTTTCCTTTTCATTAGAATAGAGTGATACTTAATTTTTTGCTAACCATACAACATGGTAATTTTTTGGTCCGCCTCTTCTAATAAATGGCATTTCATATATGTTTGAGATTCCCAAGAATGAATGACTCCCTAGAACTAATTATTCTGGAATTTAAAAAGTTTTAAATTTCCTTATATTGTACTATAATAAATATTCAAAGTATAAAAAGTCTGCATCCCTCCCTCCACAACTTGTCATAAACATAACAAATTTTCAAACATATAACAAAGGAATAGCTTAACAGTATTTATTCCGTATCGACAGAATAAAGGAATAAATCAATAATCTTAAAGCACGTGTTGATGTAAGATTGAATAAATGATTCTGGAATTCTAGAACCACTAGTTGTATCAGGTTTAACAAATTACTCAATTAAGAATTACTCAATTAAGAATTACTCAATAATTACTCAATTACTCAACCCCATTAACAAATCAACCATTATGTAGTTAAACCAATATTATAAGGACTGGTTGTTTAATGAAACCTTGTTTGTGTAACGATTTGCTGAATGTAATACTATTTCAATTGATAATTGTTTATTTACTATTATCAAAATAGTGATATACAAGTAATAGTATGTTAATAAAATTATTTCTTTTATTTCGGTTATACAGGGTGCGGCAGGTATTTGAGAACACGCATTATAGGTTAAATATTTTTCAGAAGGTTATAGTTACAATTTTTTTTCTGTTGCAGGTAAGTATGTCAGAGTCTAACCTAACGCAAGAAATGAAGCGGCACGCTGTTATTGTTTCCTTGGTTGCAGGGCACTCCGATTTAGAAATTGCCACATTTCTGAAAGTCGCCCGATCATTTGTTTTCAAAGTACGGAAAGAACTGGAGGCTTCCAAGGGTGATGTGGCGCAAATTACTCACAGGAAACGACATTGTCAGCGATCTGACATTATCAGGACACCAGAATTTGTGAGCCAAGTTCAAGTTAACATCGATAATGATCCTGGGAAGTCAATCAGAGCACTGGGTAAGGAATTGGGAGTTAATGAGGCCACCATTCGACGAGTGGTTCATGAAGACCTTCGATACAAGTCCTATGTCATGCGGAGAGGACAGTTCTTGTCTAAAAAGACCAGAGAGAACCGTCTGATTAGAGCCAAACGTCTCCTGATTAAATTAAAACATCCAGAGGAACCGGGAATGCTGTGGTTTTTTTCTGATGAAAAAATTTTTGTGCAGGACCAGAAGACAAACCGAAAAAATGATCGCTGGCTATGTAAAACACCCGAGGAGGTTCCTACCGTCATGCACACAAAGTTTCCAGCCTCTGTGATGGTTTTGGGGGTCGTTAGCAGCAAAGGAGATGTGATGCCGCCACATTTTTTTGACCAAGGTGTTAGAGTCAACGCCGCTGCTTACACTGAGGTTCTGAACACGGTTGTGAAGCCCTGGATTACTACTGTAGCACAGGAGAGGCCGTATGTTTTCCAACAAGACTCAGCACCATCTCACACAGCTCATACAACTCAAGAATGGATGGCGGAGAATTTTCACGATCACATCACCCCAAACTTGTGGCCTCCCAGCTCCCCAGATGTTAATCCAATGGATTATTATGTATGGGGCGTTGTTGAAAGAGACTCTAATAAACATCCTCATAGCACAATTTCGTCTCTCAAAACAGCCATTGTGGATGCAATGGCGAATATTAACAAAAATCATCTGATTGCTGCCTGCCGTCGGTTTCGACACCGTGTAGAAGCTGTTATTGCAGCTGAAGGAGGTTTTATTGAATAATATTATTTAATGTACATATGATCAACTGTATATAATGTCAAAGTTAATAAATGTTCTTTCGTTAGTATTTATTCCTGTTTGTCTGCAGAGATAACTTTGTTCTCAAATACCTACCGCACCCTGTATATGGTTGTAACAGTAGTTATTCTGTATCGACAGAATAAAGGAATAAATCAATAGTCTTAAAGCACGTGTTGATGTAAGATTGAATAAATGATTCTGGAATTCAAGAACCACTAGTTGTATCAGGTTTAACAAATTACTCAATTAAGAAGTCTCAACCCCATTAACAAATCAACCATTGTGTAGTTAAACCAATGTTACACAGATTGGCACCCTGTATATGGTTGTAACAGTAGTTATTCTGTATCGACAGAATAAAGGAATAAATCAATAGTCTTAAAGCACGTGTTGATGTAAGATTGAATAAATGATTCTGGAATTCAAGAACCACTAGTTGTATCAGGTTTAACAAATTACTCAATTAAGAAGTCTCAACCCCATTAACAAATCAACCATTGTGTAGTTAAACCAATGTTACACAGATTGGCACCCTGTATATGGTTGTAACAGTAGTTATTCTGTATCGACAGAATAAAGGAATAAATCAATAGTCTTAAAGCACGTGTTGATGTAAGATTGAATAAATGATTCTGGAATTCAAGAACCACTAGTTGTATCAGGTTTAACAAATTACTCAATTAAGAAGTCTCAACCCCATTAACAAATCAACCATTGTGTAGTTAAACCAATGTTACACAGATTGGCACCCTGTATATGGTTGTAACAGTAGTTATTCTGTATCGACAGAATAAAGGAATAAATCAATAGTCTTAAAGCACGTGTTGATGTAAGATTGAATAAATGATTCTGGAATTCAAGAACCACTAGTTGTATCAGGTTTAACAAATTACTCAATTAAGAAGTCTCAACCCCATTAACAAATCAACCATTGTGTAGTTAAACCAATGTTACACAGATTGGCACCCTGTATATGGTTGTAACAGTAGTTATTCTGTATCGACAGAATAAAGGAATAAATCAATAGTCTTAAAGCACGTGTTGATGTAAGATTGAATAAATGATTCTGGAATTCAAGAACCACTAGTTGTATCAGGTTTAACAAATTACTCAATTAAGAAGTCTCAACCCCATTAACAAATCAACCATTGTGTAGTTAAACCAATGTTACACAGATTGGCACCCTGTATATGGTTGTAACAGTAGTTATTCTGTATCGACAGAATAAAGGAATAAATCAATAGTCTTAAAGCACGTGTTGATGTAAGATTGAATAAATGATTCTGGAATTCAAGAACCACTAGTTGTATCAGGTTTAACAAATTACTCAATTAAGAAGTCTCAACCCCATTAACAAATCAACCATTGTGTAGTTAAACCAATGTTACACAGATTGGCACCCTGTATATGGTTGTAACAGTAGTTATTCTGTATCGACAGAATAAAGGAATAAATCAATAGTCTTAAAGCACGTGTTGATGTAAGATTGAATAAATGATTCTGGAATTCAAGAACCACTAGTTGTATCAGGTTTAACAAATTACTCAATTAAGAAGTCTCAACCCCATTAACAAATCAACCATTGTGTAGTTAAACCAATGTTACACAGATTGGCACCCTGTATATGGTTGTAACAGTAGTTATTCTGTATCGACAGAATAAAGGAATAAATCAATAGTCTTAAAGCACGTGTTGATGTAAGATTGAATAAATGATTCTGGAATTCAAGAACCACTAGTTGTATCAGGTTTAACAAATTACTCAATTAAGAAGTCTCAACCCCATTAACAAATCAACCATTGTGTAGTTAAACCAATGTTACACAGATTGGCACCCTGTATATGGTTGTAACAGTAGTTATTCTGTATCGACAGAATAAAGGAATAAATCAATAGTCTTAAAGCACGTGTTGATGTAAGATTGAATAAATGATTCTGGAATTCAAGAACCACTAGTTGTATCAGGTTTAACAAATTACTCAATTAAGAAGTCTCAACCCCATTAACAAATCAACCATTGTGTAGTTAAACCAATGTTACACAGATTGGCTGTTTAATGAATACCTTGTATGTGCAACGACATGCTGAATGCAATGCTATTTTAATTGATAATTGTTTTATTTACTGTTATGATAATAGTAATATACTAATAATTGTATGTTAATACAGCTAAAAAATCTTTTTTATTTCGGTTATATATTGTTTTTGAACACAAAGATGTGTTTTACTTCTAACTATTATTAACTTATATGATGACCTCAGAAGTCAAGGGGTACAAGTAACAAAAAATCGATTTGGAGTAAAATGAGTTTAAAGATAACTGACGTTAAAATTGCAAATCAATAATAATTGACTGAATTAAAATAAGAAACTGCCTCTGGTTTCATTACTGTCTTTGAATTCTTATTTCAATAACTGTAAAAAAAAGTAGAAAATAATTTTCTTTAAATTTATAATTAATTAATATTGATTATTATTCTGCAAAAGTGGTTTATCTGTAGAACGCAGTACATAATTAGAAAATAACTTATATTTCTTCACCTGAACAGAAAAAAGCATATGTCCAAGTTGTCTGTTCACTTTTTGAAATTTTGTCACTTATACCCTTTGGCTTCTGGGGTCCTCATATTTTATTACATTTTAGAAGAAATTACTTGTGTACATGGTACTAAAGAAAAAAAAATAGCAAGTCGGAGATTGCACGCCAAACGTGGAAAATGAGGTGCGTTCGTATTATAGCTAATTTTATAAATATTCCGATTTTGATGTAATGATTGTTGCATTATAGTGTAATAATTCATGAGCACAAAATTTATTAAAATTCCCTATATAAAATTCAGTAATACGGAAATAATAAGACAAAATCTCAAGTAGTCACCACTGTCAAGTCATCACCACGGCAATCTAAACCCATTACCTATCATGGGATATCATTCAATTAATTATGTATGATAGGATTTGATAGAATAAAAAAAGATTTTTTTATTAATATCCTCTTTTTAAATTTAAATTTTGATTAGAATTAACCAATGCGCTACTACTACTAAACCTTACAATTTGATGATTTATATATATATATATATATATGTAATAAAATAAAAAAAAAATTGCGCCATTTTTTTTTATTCTCTCTTAGCTTCAATTCTAAATTTGTGGAACATATTTCAATCTTAGTTTCGTAACTTGTAACAACTAAAATTCTTTTTCTTACTTTAGTTATTAATAAATTATTTCTTGCTTCTCAAAAAGGCGGGAAGTATTTCGTAAGCTTTTTACTTTCTGGCATATTCCTGCGATTTTAATTTTATTTTTTATTTTTTAACATCGCGTGACAAGTGTTACTACGCGTTGCTAAAGGGCTTAGTGTTCCGAGGAAAAAATATAGTTCTTGCCAATAGACCGCCTATTACGGCCAATTAGAATTGATCATTTTGTCCGTTAGAGGCTCGAGTCCATCCTGATTGGATTTTTAAAATGATTGACGCGGAGTAGGAGGGCGCTAGTTTTGTCGTGAAAATGATTTTTTCATTTGGCTTTTCAGGAGAGTAGAATGCACATTTTCTTTAAACTATCAAGACGCGCGTTTTATTGCTCCGCTGAATTAGAATGCATTTTTTCTTAAAAAACTACTCGGAAGCCATGTCATGTTTCCCGAGAATGCGATTGACTTTCAAAAATTATTAGGATGCTGTTTCTTCTTTCTCCCCAAAATTCTAATATTGTGGAATGTAGCTTAATCACGGAGTTGGTGAAGTGGAAGTTATTCGATGAGAGTGCCAAGGTGATTGCGTGAAAGAACTTAACTTATTTATGAGTTCTAATAAAATTAATTTAAAGACTGCTTGATTGAACTTTCTTATGGGGAAATAGCCCAATAAACTCAATCCACTGCTGGTCAAATTGCCGGAGCGACTGCTCAGCTCGTCCCACTGTTGATTCTTGGTAGTAGTAATCTGTTCTGCCTCATAGATGGTGTGCCACTGGAACTTGTACATTGTCATGGAACATCGATCTCGTCGAATCATTACATATTAGCCGGCAGGATTTCTTAAATGAACCTGCATACGTCTCTAGAGAATTCTTCGCAACGCTGTGTGTGCACGTGCCATTTTCGCCGAGCTTGAAACTAATTGCTGGAACTTCGGCCTTTGTTTATTACTCATCTTGAACCGACATGAATCAATCTGTGAAAAAAGATCGTCTTATAAAGTTTTGTTTGTAATTATGTGTGGTATCTACATCTACAAATATTTTAATTGTGAAATATACCTCGCATTCTAGTGAGAAACTTTTCAACTGTGAGATATGCAACCAAACTGTGAGATATGCAAAATAAAAATTACAAAAGATCACCTGCATGAAATCAATTCAACATCATTTTCTTTTATTTATTTATTTATTTACTGTATTTTCTAGGTAAAAGTGCATAAATATTTTGATAAATTTTCATTTCATAATAAATGAACACCTGCTGTATGGTTGCGAAACTACGGTAGATTCCATCAGTAATACAAGATAATTGAAATTTTCACCTGTGAGTCGTATCTACGAAGTTCTTTATTTTTGTTTAGTTTAATAAAAAATTAGGTATTTGAACAAGGCCACATCGAACATGTCTGTAAGTTATTATTTATTATTTTATTGTTTTATTGATTAAGAAATTTAATGATAATTTCTTTGTTTAAATTCTTGATTTTTTTTTCTCTCTTTTATTACAGATATTAAAAAATAAATTTGTTCTTAATTTATAATTAATTAAAATTTTCTGCTCATAGAAATTTTATTTAGTTTTAAAGGTGTTATTTTTTTTTTAAATCGAAAGATGGATTAATTTGTTGTTAAAAAAAATACTCTGTTGCAAAATTTATTTTCCATACGTAAAGAAAAGTATTTTTGTTTTTAAATTTATTTGTTATTTCCCATGTATGGAAACCCGATATTTATTATTTTATTACTTATTATTTTATTATTTATTTATTTTTATTATTATTTATTGAGGTATTTGAAGTATAGTAATTGAATTTTAATAATTGAAGTATAGCATTTAAATATTTTCCATATGAATTATCCTTCTTTCATGTTACTAAGGTCAGGATTAGTAAAAGAAGAAAAAATGTCAGAAAATAAACTTGATATTGTCCCTTTTGAATTTGGGTCGGGCATGGATATATTTAAATGGTTTAAACATTTTGATCGAGAATGTTCGGTAGAAAAGAAAGATAATGAGTGGAAACACCAAAATATTTCAAAATATTTAAAGGGGGAAGCGCTAAAAACTTATATAAATGATTGTTTGGATTGTGCTACTTATGAAGAAATTGTCGAGATTTTAAGTGAAAAATTCATTCAAGTTAGAGTTCCAAAATTTTCTGAATTTACTTCCTTAAAGTTAAATGATCTAAGTGATTTGGATTCTTATTTTAGAAAGAAAGTTGAGATTGGAAGGCAACTTCAGCTTGAGGAAAATTTAATTATACAGGGATTAATTGATGGCCTTCAGCCGGAGTATCAAAATTGTTTGATGGTTAACCCTCCTTCCAATACTCGTGAATGGTTTCGCATTGCTAAACAATTAGCAGCGATTCCAAATCATACCTCTAATAACGGCAATAGAAATTTTCAACAAACTAGACCAATGCACAATCCCAATCCTCAGCCCAGACATTGGACTCGACCTACTCCAAACAATCCATCCCAAAATTTTAATCCTAGGTTTTTCACTCCTAGAATGCCTGCAACTCATTATCAAAACAATTACCCTAGTCGTCCGTGCAGAGTATGTTTAAACAGAGGCATAGAAAATGCATATCATTGGGAGAGGAGTTGTATATTTAACACAAATTCCTGTCAAGCTCAAACTCCTGCTCATATTCAACCACCCCCTACTAATAATGTCTGACAATTATTTATCCCTGGATATGTGGGCAATAACAAAGTGTATTGTGTGGTGGATAGTGGATCAACTGTCTCAATTTTACCCCTCAAATTTGTTCGATATTTAAATGGTAATTTACATAATGTTACCCCTATTACTATCAGACAGGCACAAGGAACTCTTACAATTAAAAAATCTTGTCGATTATGTATTAAATTTGGTAATATAAAGAGATATGTTAATTTTTTAGTAAGTCAACTTGATTTGGACTATGCTATTTTAGGTTTACCTGATTGTGCCAAATTTAAATTGAAAATTGATTGTGCAAAAAGCCAGGTGTTACAAGACAATATTTCGTTAAACCCATATGTCAACATATCCAGTGATAACTTAGAATTGCTTCATTTTGATATTATAAAAAATGATACTACTGTGCAACCCGATTATGGAAATACCATAACTCCTCAATCCTTGTCGCGAACTAATAATGATGATTATAATCTATTGGGGGATCTGAATGCTAGTCAAAATAAAAATGTAAGGGAACTTTTAAGGGATTATTTAGATATTTTTGCAAAAAATAAATATGATGTAGGGAGAATTAATATTGAACCTCAGCGTATTTATCTTAAATCTGACCTACCAATATCTTTGAGGCCTTATCGTACATCCACTGCTGATGAAAAAGAAATATCTCAGCAAATCCAATCATTATTAGCTGCTGGGTTAATTAAAGAAAGTTATAGCCCATACTCTTCTCCAGTTACGTTAGTAAATAAACGAGATGAAGGTAAAAAAACCCGAATGTGTGTTGACTACCGAAAATTAAATTCTATCATGAAAAATGACGCTGAACCTTTACCCCGAATAGATGAAATTTTAGACAAATTAAGTGGTGCCCAATATTTCTCTACACTAGATTTAGCCTCAGGCTATTGGCACATACCTATTCACCCAGCCGATTCCGAAAAGTTAGCCTTTACTACTAATTGTGGGCTCTGGGAATGGAATGTTCTCCCCTTTGGTGTAAAGGTAGGCCCCCCAATTTTCAACAGGACAATTAGAAGAATTCTTACAAAATATAAAATAGACTTTGCTTGTTATTATTTTGATGATATAATTATTTTTTCTAAATCAATAGATGAACATATACAGCATCTCATCCAAATTTTTGATTTATGCCGAATAGAAAATATTAAATTAAAATTATCTAAATGTACTTTTGCTCAAAAACAAATCAATTTTCTAGGGTATGAAATCCAAAATGGAACTTTAACTCCAGCTAATACTAATATAGAAACGATTAAAAAATTAAAACCTCCTACTAACACTAAAGAATTACAAAGATTTCTTGGTTCTATAAATGTGTATCATAAATTTATTGACAAATATGCTGAAATTAGACACCCCCTAAATAAATTACTTAAGAAAGATACTATTTGGGAATGGAATACTGAATGTCAAAACTCTTTTCAAAAATTAAAAGATGCCCTCATTGCTAAACCAATTTTAAAGATTTATGACCCAAAGTTACCCCTACACATGTTTGTTGACGCTTCTCAGGTAGCGGTAGGTGCAGTTCTTAAACAACCCGACCATAATAACTTTTTACATCCAATTGCTTATTTTTCTAGAGGATTGAGAAGTTATGAGAAAAATTATTTCATTACCGAACTAGAGTGTCTTGCTATCATTGATACTTTAGATAAATTTTATCATTACTTTCACGGTGTACAATTTACCATCCATACTGATCATGCATCTCTTGTTTGGTTAAAAAATGTCAAACATTTAAGAGGTCGATTATTTAGGTGGTCATTGAAGTTAAGTATGTTCGATTACAAAATAGAGTACTTAAAGGGATCTACAAATGTCGAAGCCGACATGTTGTCCCGAAACCCTATTCCTCATTTTTGTAAGCCCCTTACTTTTCTTCTTGACGTTAAAGAGATTATTGAGATGCAAGAAAAAGAAAATGTGTGTGGATCAAATTATATTAATGACAATGGACTGATTATAGTTAAAAGAAAAGGTTTTCGTAAAGTGGTAGTTCCCATGTCCCTAAGAAAAAAATTGCTTAATGTTGCTCATGAACAGTTTGGTCACCCTGGTGTTCAAAAAATGCAAAATTTAATTTCTCCTAACTATTATTGGCCAGATATGACCCAAGACATTACTAACTTTGTTAAATACTGTGATATTTGCCAGAAAAATAAAAACCTAGACAGAAAAAATTTGGCTTATTACAAGCTATGCCCACTACAGATCAACCTTTTGACTGTCTGTCTGTTGATACTGTAGGAGGGTTCAATTATTATAATTCTACAAAAAAATATCTCCATATTATAATAGACCATGCCACAAGATATGTTTGGGCATTTCCTTCCAAAAGTGTCACTACAGAAACTTATACAAATTGTCTGAAACAAATTTTCAATATCAAAATCCCTCAACAATTATTCTGTTTTAGTAAGATTTCAAGTGTACAGTCCCCTCAAAAAATACTTAGTGACAGGAATGCTGCTTTTACTTCTTCAAGATTCAAAAAATTCCTGCGAAATCATAATATTAAACAACGTTTGACCACTGCCCATCATCCACAAACGAATGGGAAATGTGAAAGAGTAAATCAGACAATAGTAACTAGATTAAAATGTAAAGTAAACTCCACTACCTCTAAAATTCCCTGGACTAAGCTTTTAACTGAGGTAATTAATGAATATAATAATACACCCCATTCTATTACCAAATTTCCACCTGCGTACTTGCTTTTTGGCCAATTACCCTATGACTCCCCCTTACAACAAAATTATTATCCCCCTGTTCATGAAGCACTTAAAATTGCTAAAACAAGAACTGATGAATTTCATTTAAAAAATAAAAGATATTATGATAAAGATTATATCGAACCAAAATTTAAAATAGGAGATCTAGTTATCTATGAAGAATTTCAGTACCCTAATACTAGAAAGTTGTCACAAGTATTTAGTGGCCCTTATAAAATTCTTAACAAATTATCCGAAGTAAATTTTGAAATTGATAGGCAAAACCAGTTCAAAAGTTCAGAAATAGTACATGTATCTAAATTAAGGCCTTATTATTCCCCTGATAAATTTAAATTAAGTCATGAGCAACAACCCCCTAATCAACAACAACAAACTCAGGTAAAAACTGTAGCTTAAACTATATCTCTAGTTTATCATTTTATAATTTTTTCTCTTAAACAGTAAATTTTTTTTCATATTTTAATTCAGATAATATCCTGTAATTCTCACAGAATGGCAATGATATCTCTTGACTGCAGCGAGAGTGTCACTTGTCTGGAAATTTTTATATTTGTTTATTTATGCCGGCGTAGACGAACAAAGTGGAAATTTCTTATTCTGTACTGAATTACTCTACTTAGAATATTTTTTTTTCTTTCAACTGAACCTATTTGTAATATTAAATTTAATCTATCAATTATTAAATTAATTATTTGCCAAGTAACAAAATTTTTATCACTTTATTTTAATTTTTTCTTTCTCTCTCTCTCTGCTGCTACATTCCAGTCCAAGTACATGACAATTAGAATTTAATTTTGTTTCTTTTTCTCTTTTCTACTTGTATCTTGCAATGTTTTATCACACCGAGAGAATATTTATTGCGTAATTATTTGACATGAATAGATCTTGTTTTTTATTTTTATCATTTATTAATATTTCTTTTTAAGAATCTTAGTAGTTTAAAGGTCACGTGAATTCTCAAACATGAACAAAATTTTTATTTATCTTTATTTTATTTTAATTTATCATATTATATTTTAATTTTTTTTTTTGTACATATTCCTACTTAATCCTGTACTCGAATTACCAGATTAAGTAAATGATTTCATAGTTGATTGCATTTTTTATTTTATTCCACTTCTCTCTATATTTCATCCCAAAAATATGAGATGAGATAAACGAGATTAAGTATTTAAAGAATGTCTTTTGTGATATTTATTATTACTTATTAAGAGATTTACTTATACCCATTATGAGATTTACTTACACTTATGATATTTATTATTATTGATATTTTTCCTTATTATGTTTCTTAATTATATTGTTTATTATTTACATTGTTAAATTTTATTATTACTATATTATAAAATGTGTTATTAATTAAAAATACAATTATAAAAGTATTTTCACAAAGATTCCAAAATGGAACTGTTATGAATGTTCAAGGACTTACTCACACAAAAACTGAACTAATATTATAATGTTAGCTGATGAATTTGGACAGTTAAATGAATTAGACATCCTTGAAATGAGGTAATGAACTATGCCATTCCAAATATGACTTTAAGAGGATTTTTGAAACAAACTTTTAAAAATTGATTTCTAGATTTGACATTGTTAAAAAAGAATTTAACGTTATTGTTTTTCATTTTTATGTTTCATTTTTATGTTATTACTATGGGTAATTGCTTATATTTTCAAATTACTTTTTGATGTGTACTTTAAACAAGATTATATCTTGTATTTGTATTGAAGCCTATTTTATTGTATTTAAATTTGAAGTTATTCCACGCATCACCTTGGTGTTTTTAAATTTGAATTCTATATTTATATAAAAAAGAGAAATTAATTTAAATTTTTTTTTTATTCAGTATCTAATTATTATTACTTATATCAACAACTTCGTGAGCTAAGTCTGCATCATCTCCCTTTCTGTGAAATTGCAGGTCTCAGACCTACTTTTTCACCCGTCTTTCTGGGAGGGGGGATTTGTAATAAAAAAAAAAAAAAATTGCGCCATTTTTTTTTATTCTCTCTTAGCTTCAATTCTAAATTTGTGGAACATATTTCAATCTTAGTTTCGTAACTTGTAACAGCTAAAATTCTTTTTCTTACTTTAGTTATTAATAAATTATTTCTTGCTTCTCAAAAAGGCGGGAAGTATTTCGTAAGCTTTTTACTTTCTGGCATATTCCTGCGATTTTAATTTTATTTTTTATTTTTTAACATCGCGTGACAAGTGTTACTACGCGTTGCTAAAGGGCTTAGTGTTCCGAGGAAAAAATATAGTTCTTGCCAATAGACCGCCTATTACGGCCAATTAGAATTGATCATTTTGTCCGTTAGAGGCTCGAGTCCATCCTGATTGGATTTTTAAAATGATTGACGCGGAGTAGGAGGGCGCTAGTTTTGTCGTGAAAATGATTTTTTCATTTGGCTTTTCAGGAGAGTAGAATGCACCTTTTCTTTAAACTATCAAGACGCGCGTTTTATTGCTCCGCTGAATTAGAATGCATTTTTTCTTAAAAAACTACTCGGAAGCCATGTCATGTTTCCCGAGAATGCGATTGACTTTCAAAAATTATTAGGATGCTGTTTCTTCTTTCTCCCCAAAATTCTAATATTGTGGAATGTAGCTTAATCACGGAGTTGGTGAAGTGGAAGTTATTCGATGAGAGTGCCAAGGTGATTGCGTGAAAGAACTTAACTTATTTATGAGTTCTAATAAAATTAATTTAAAGAGTGCTTGATTGAACTTTCTTATGGGGAAATAGCCCAATAAACTCAATCCACTGCTGGTCAAATTGCCGGAGCGACTGCTCAGCTCGTCCCACTGTTGATTCTTGGTAGTAGTAATCTGTTCTGCCTCATAGATGGTGTGCCACTGGAACTTGTACATTGTTATGGAACATCGATCTCGTCGAATCATTACATATATATATATATATATACCCTCCATAAAGCGCATTTAATTGAATTCTAACACATATTTATAGATATTTTTAAAAAAGTACTATAAGACTACACCTTGTTGCATTTTAAAGCAAATTTTTTAAAACCCTACAATTTGATGGATTATATATATCTATATCTATACATAAATGACAAATCACCATTTTAAATGAATCAAACAAAACTCTAGACATATTATATTCGAATCCAATTCATTTATAAATATTAGAAAAGCAAATGAAACTACTATAACACCTATAAAAATGAACCACTATGAATTCACCATGCTGAATTCTAAAAGATATTTGTTTAAAATCTAACCCTTTGATGACAATCAGAAAAAAAACACCATAATAAGTAAATCATGTAGAACTCTATAAAGCGTATATCATTCGAATTTAACTCATTTAGAGATATTAAAGAACAAATCAAACATTTTTTTCCGAGCACTGATTTCAAATTTCATCCTCCAGTTTTTAAGCAGCATTATTGTTTAGTAGCATTATTTCTTTATTCTGAAAGATATATTTTTTAACTTAATCCTTTGATTGATATCAAAGAAGAAGAACAAAACATCATAATAAATAAATCATGTAGAATTATTTCTATAAAACGTATATCATTGGAATCTAACTCTTTTAAAGGTATTAAAGAGCAAATCAAACATTTTTTTTCCGAACACTGATTTCAGTTAAATTTCATCCTCCAGCTTTTAAGCAGCATTATTGCTTTATTCTAAAAGATATTTCTTTAAACCCTAACCATTTAATGGATATGAAAGATGAAGAACAAAACAACATAAAAAATAAATCATGGAAAACTCTATAAAACGTATATCATTGGAATCTAATTCATTTAAAGATATTAAAGAACAAATCAAAAAAAATTTCCGAAGACGAATTTCAATTAAATTTCATCTTCCAGCTTTTAAGCATAATTATTGCTTTATTCTAAAAAATATTTGTTTAAAACCTAAACCTTTGATGGATATCGAAGAAGAAGAACAAAACATTATAATAAATAGATCTAGTAGAACTCTATAAAACGTATATCATTGCAATCTAACTCATTTAAAGATATTAAAGAACAAATCATTTTTTTCCGAACACTGATTTCAATTAAACTTCATCTTCCAGCTTTTAAGTAGTATTATTGCTTTATTATAAAAGATATTTGTTTAAAACCTAACCCTTTTACGGATATCAAAGAAAAAGAGAGAAAAAAAAACAACACCATAATAAATAAATCATGAAGAACTCTATATCATTGGAATCTAACTCATTTATAGATATTAAAAAACAAATCAAACATTTATCTCCGAACACTGATTTCAATTAAACTTCATCCTCCAGCTTTCAAGCTGGTTATTGTTATAGCAGCATTATTGATTTATTTGTTTAAAACCTAACCCTTTGATGGATATCAAAGAAGAAGAAAAAAACACTATAATAAATAAATCATGCAGAACTCTATATCATTGGAATCTAACTCATTTATAGATATTAAAAAACAAATCAAAGGTGTTTTTTTCGGAGCACTGATTTCAATTAAATTTCATCCTCCAGCTTTTAAACAGCATTATTGCTTTCAATAATGGAAAATTCTCCCTTTCATTAAGTATGCGCCGCTCTCACTGAAGGCATGCAATTACTTATCACCCATATCTAAGCCTTCCCCTTGAGTATGCCTCATAGCTATGCTGAAGCTTAATAAATCAATTTCGTGATAGCCCCCTTTTGAACCGCCCCTGCACCTTCGCATAGTTCTACGGATTGCCTGAGAGATCAAAATACTCGTTCATCATTTTGAAATTCCGGCTCTATAGCTGGAAGTTCTGAAGGAATATGCACCTGGAAGTTTTAGAAAACAGACCCATCTCTGTCAGATGATTATGAGTTTAGTTTTAGTTGAGATGAATCGGTTGGAAAAGGGGAGTATTGCGTGTGTTTAGATATTGTTACGGATATATTCAAAGAATTTTGTTTAATGCAGTTCATTGTTTATTAAAATACTGGGGAGTTAGCATAAATATATGACCGGATTTTAAACATTTATATGTTTAAAACTATTGCCCAAACTATTGCCCGTAAGTTATACAGTCAGCTCTCGTTAATTCGAACTCGTCGGGACCACAATAAAAGTTCGAATTATGCACAGTTCGAAGTATGTAAAGTATGAGAAGAGAACATTTTTATAGGGATAATATTACAAATAAAATAATGTTATAGTATTTTTAAAATATATTGCGGCTATTTTCATTAGACTTTGAATTAATATTGAATTAAAAAAAAAAAATACATAAACCAATCAAGGGATTAGGAACAAACACAAACAAAGATAGAGTGGCGGTGTCATGGATGGAAAGACGAGGCACTGAAAAAGCGGATATCAAATGTATGGAACTGTATGTATTCTTATACAGAACAATTCTGGCAAAAATGGAAGAGATAAAGTTATTTCAAGGATCTGAATTCCAGGAGAAAGTAAGGGAAAAATGAGATATTGGAATCCCGTTAGTTCGAATTAAACGAAATCAAGAGAAAATAAGCTCGAATAAATGAAAATTTTTAACATTATTCTGTTATTGAACATTTCGATGCTTTATGTTTAGTTCGAATTAAGTAAAGATTTGATTTATCCGATTTCGAATAAACGAAAACCGATTGTATAAGAAACAGAAGAAAGCATTTGAAGTTTTTTTTTTTACTTTTTTATATCCTTACAAGAAGAAACTATTGGATTCGTGAAAATTTTCGAAATCTGATTATCGACGGATTTACACGTTTTAGGGGGTCATAGAGATCAAAATATTCGTTCTTCATTTTGAAATTCCGGCTCTAGCTGGAAGTTCTGAAGGAATATGCACCGGGAAGTTTTAGAAAACATACTCATCTCTGTCAAATGATTATGAGTTTAATTTTAGTTGAGATAAATCGGTTGGAAAACGGGAGCATTGCTTGTGTTTGGATATTGTTACGGATATATTCAAAGAATTTTGTTTAATGCAGTTCGTTGTTTATTAAAATACTGGGGAGTTAGCATAAATGTATGACCGGATTTCAAACATTCATACTTTTAAAACTATTACCCGTATTATAATAAGTGATACAGTCGGCTCTCGTTAATTCGAACTCGTCGGGACCACAAAAAAGTTCGTATTACTCAGACCTCGTATTATGGAAAGTAGGAGAGGGAAACATGTTTAAAAGGCTACTATTACAAGGAAATTAATTTTGTAGAATTTTTAAAATATATTTCGGCTGTTGTCATCAGAATATGATTTAATATCGAATTAAAAGATATAAATACATAAACCAGTAAAGGGATTAGGAACAAACACAAACGAAGATGGGGTGGAAATGTCACTGATGGACACACGGGGCACCAAAAAGAAAGAAAGTTATTTCAAGGATCTGAAGCCTGCGGAAAAATAAGGAAAAATGAAAAATCGGAAATCCGTTAGCTCGGACTAAGCGAAATCAAGAAAATTAAGCTCGAATAAATGAAAAATTTTAACGTTATTTTGCTATTGAACATTTCGATACTTTATGTTTAATTCGAATTAAGCGAAGATTTGATTTATCCGATTTCGAATTAACGAAAGCCGACAGCAAATGAAACAGAAGAAAAAATTTCAAGTTTTTTACTTTCTCCTATCTTTACAAGAAGAAAGTATTGGATTCGTGAAAATTTCCCCCGGTTTTCGACGGATTTGTGCGTTTTAAAGGCCACGGAGATAAGAACATTCGTTCATCATTTTCAAAATCCGGCTGACTGCTGGAGATGTGAAGATATATGTAAAGAGACATTTTAGAAAACAGACTCATCTCTGTCAGGTGATTATGAGTTTAGTTTTAGTTGAGATGAATCGGTTGGAAAAGGGGGTATATTGCGTGTGTTTAGGTATTGTTACGGATATATTTAAGGAATTTTGTTTAATGCAGTTCATTGTTTATTAAAATACAGGGGCAGCTTAAATTTAAAACCGAGTATGAAACATTTATACTTTTAAAATTATTGCCCATATTATAAGTGATATATGAAATTGAAAATAAAACATTCCAAGTTTTTTCTTACCCATCATACTTAGTATAGGGGGAATCTTACAATAGTTTTAAATAAATATATATATATATATATATATATTGGCGAATTTACTTGTTTTAGACATTGGTGATTCCGAAAAACTATTTTTAGGGGAAAAATTACTGTCCGTCTGTCTGTAAACGCTCTATCTCCCGAACAAACTGAGATAGAGAATTTGGTATGTGCTTAGTATGTAACAATGAAAAGAAACCTATTGAATATCAGTAACCTCAATTATCCGGATTTTTTTAACTCTCGAAATATTCGTTCTGATGAAAGATGCATAAAAAGTTTCGATTTTTTTATTTTAAGTAGTGGCTGTAAAAGACAATTAAAAATATAAATTTTGCATGAAGAATGAAATCGATCGGGTAATTAGCTGTCGAGATATTTTCCCCACTCTTCGATTTTCCATAATGCCGTTTTTCATACAAATTTCAATTAACATTTTTTTAAAACTGGAAATGAGACACTTCATCAGAGTCAGTAAACTGTTAGTTGATAGTTTTATCATTTTTCGAGTTATAAAGATGTTTCTTTTAGTACTTGATTATTACGTCGATCAAAAAACTATCTCAAAACTATAAGATCAAATGTCAATAATGTTTTATCGTAAATGTTACATGCACTTGACATTAAATACATTAACATGTGTTTGTATATCACAACTAATTTTTAATTTTACATTTAATTTGTATTTTTATTGTACTTTCATTATTTATTTGTTTTACCGTTATTTAAAATAAATATTATGCCAATTTGTATAATTTACAATTAACTTGGCGATTTATATAATTTTTCAAAGTGGGTCAATGGGATAATCAAGTAGAACCCGCAATTCTGTAATAGAACATTACTATGTATTAAAAATATTTAAATATACATTTGACATTAAATGCGTTGCATGTTTTTGTATACCATAACTAATTTTTACTTCGACATTTAATTTGTATTTTTATTAATCTTTTACTAATTTATTTGTTCTTTAGTTATTTAAAATATAATTTATGCCAGTTTGTATAATTTACGAGTAGTTTGGCGATTTATATAATTTGTCGAAATGGATCGATGGAATAATCAAGTAGTACCCGTAATTCCGTAACATAGCATTACTATGTATTAAAAATATTTAAATATACGTTTAAATTTTATTTTGGAATTGCAATGCATTTTATAAAATGTTTACACGTGTTTTATTTTTATATTTTATAGTTTTCATATCTATGATGGATAAGTATTACGGTGGCCTCCAAAGACTAGTTTTATTTTTATATTCAGTTACAAATGTTCGATGCATGAGCATTTCGTAAAACGACAAACATTTATTTTACACAAAGATTAAAACCAGAACAGGGAAACAATAGTATATTTTTTTATATCAGGTGCTTTTAGCTTTGTATTATTGTGCCTATAAAAATGTAAAAAATCTAATTCTAGAATCAACAGTAATTGGAAAATAATAACTCGTGCAAAAGATTTTCCGCACTGCCAAACTTGGTGTTCCAAAAGAAGTAAAAATGTAATGTATTTCCTAACTTATATATGTTCAAACAAAATCCTAAAATTACTTTTCGACATGTCAAAATCATCGCTATATCCTCTGATATGAAAATACTACTGATGTCAAAGTGAGCAAAATCGTTCTCCAGAATTTGCTTCTGTTGATAAGTAATGTTTACTCCAAGATTAGAGATGTCGATCATATAATGTGTAAAAAATATATATATATATTTCAAAAGTTATTCATTCAAGATTCTCTGTTTTCATTAAATTTATAAAATCTAACTTATTTCACAACATATATAATTATTGCTTGAAGGAAATATATTTATAGAATTTTTTTTAAACTGCTTCATCTGCTTCAGATTATTATGAATTTGGTTTAATACAATAAATTGGTTGTTTAGGGAACAATTATGCAGTTTTTATAGTAAGTGTTTTTAATTTTGTGTTATTCTGCCCAAGGGCGGACCCAGCCTTCCATTTAAAAGGGAGTCATGGTTTCATTTATTTGTGGGAGGGAGGGTGTCAAATTACTGAAAAAAAATATTAAAAAAAGTTTCCATATCCAAAACAGCTACTTTTCTAATACTTTTTGGGAATTCATTTTTATTCGTTAATGCAAAAAATTTTGCATTAATATTTGTAAAAATATAAAATTTACACATTTTACAAGATACTAAGAAATTGAAGAATTTTTCATTTTCTTATAAAAACAAAAAATCAGTCAGAAATTGAGCATTTTAAACTAATTAAAGATTTAACAGGCAAAAGATGCCATCAGTTTGGGAGCATTATGCATTCAACATGGCTTTTGCTATCTGAAATTCAGTTTAAACTTCCAAATTTTACGTAGATTTCTGGAAACATTTTCTGCCGAGAGAAATGAAAAACGCTATCGAGAAATAAAAAATGCTAATTAATCACATTTGTCCTGAATAAATGCACCTTTAAATGTCTTGCATCTGAGATTGGAAATGACTTCCTGGATATGTCAGAAAGTAAAGTTAGAGCTTTAAAGAGTTAGAAAGATTCACATTGCTAAGCAAGGGGTACATTTGAAAGATTTTACAATCTATTTCATTTTTTAAGTATGTTATAGAAATTTTCTTTGTCCAGGGTGGGTGGTCATCACCCCTGTGACCTCCTCCTTAATTCCATAACTGATTGTACCTATAAAAATTCTCGTCTAATGCTCGTGTTAGATTAAATTATGAATATATTTTTTAAAATTTATATATTTTTAAAAGTTAAATTCAATGTAATTTTTAATTGATAATCTATATGTGCACTAATAAAACTACTTTTTATAAAATAACCAGATCTTTGTCACCTGTCAGATGTTAACAGATCAGTTTTAGTTGAGCTAATAATCAAACTTTCCCTTTAAAAATTTTTATTTTATCATTTAATTTTTATAAGAACGTATCAAAAATTTAAATAGAAACGCAGATTTACAAGGCTAAATTTTGCGGGCTTAAATTTCCCTTTTTTGCTGCTGTTCAAATGAAAGATTGATTAAGGTAAATCTTACGACAAAAATAGTTAACTTTTTAAAAGAGAAATAAACAAACATTGAAAAATAAACAATTTCAAATGATAGAAAATATTAAGAGGGTAATTTAATAAAAATTGGTATAGGGGAAAACATATCAGTTTTTATTGGAAAGCAGAATGTCTTAATGTCAATTTAAAATTTGCCATTGAATCATTATGATTTTTTGCTGCAATCCATAAAGAATCGAATTCTAAATTCAAATCCTAAATTACCCACATGTTAGAAAAATATTGTTCAATAAATTTTAACAACTCATTTCTAGTTAGTGCATAAATTTTTGTATAAATATCTGTTTTATAACAATTGAAAAACTTAAAATAAACTGTATACATAATATTTTTAAAACAAAACATTTACTTACGATCTCTTTTCACACTTTTATAACATATCTAAATTTATTACACCAGATTACTTCAGACAGACTTACCTAGAAAAAAAAAGATATGTTACAATCAAAAATGAAAAAATTAAATCGTGTTATATACATATAAATATATATACATAAGACAAGCACATATGATAACCAACTTATATATGTGCCCCTTGACTTAATCAGATGCTTTCATTCAGTTACTTTTATCACTAAAACCAGTCCAAAACTCTTAATAAAAGGGAAATCATAATAATAATTTCCCTGAATATTTGAATTCTTCATTTATTGAATAAAACTTTAAGTGGTGAGACGCAATTAATTTCAATAGCATTTGCAGTGTTTTTATTTTTTTACTCTTCTTGATAAAGAAAAAACAAAATCATAATTTCATCAATTCACAAGATATCCAATCATCTTTAATTTTTTATGCATATTCTTAACTTTATCTACAAATTTCAT
Organism: Maratus speculifer; assembly: GCA_964019185.1. Lineage (NCBI taxonomy): Eukaryota > Metazoa > Arthropoda > Arachnida > Araneae > Salticidae > Maratus > Maratus speculifer. Next base: position 184,136,660 of record OZ025301.1, read on the forward strand.
ATTGACACGTGTTTGATCATACCAACTCTTACAGTAAAAACAATAAAAAATACAACTAAAAAAAAGAAAGAAAAAAAAGGACTGAAAAAAAAGTTATCCTATTAAGGTTTATTCAAATCCAAACTCTTATTTTCTAATTTATTTTTAAATTCATGTTTTGCTCTCAAACACATCCACTTGGTAGTTTGTTTTATTCAGGAAGTATATAATATACCATAATGGTCAATTTTTTGATAAAGACAAAATTTCGAAAAATGCTATCAAAGTGGGCGTTTTTAACTGAATTTCCCGAAGCAATCTTGCTGGAAACAAAACAAATATATATATATTCATACTGCAAAAATCATTGTTTATTTTCAGTTCATTAATAATTTTCAATATCTAATTAATTAAACGAAAAATAAAAACATATTTCGCTTATAAATCCTAAAAATCACACAAGCAAGTTTTAGGTTTTTACTTAATGAGACATACATCATGTCTCCTTTCTAATTAAAAAAGTTGAAATTGCGAAAGAAGAAGAGAAATGAAAACACTAAACCGCATCTTCGTATGATACAAATGGTAAATTTTCGTTCATACATCTAGTAAATTTCAATAGATCCTTTTGCAATGGAAGATTAAAGCCTTTAGCGGGGAACGAAGTGATAAGTTACGTTAATAAGCAAGTACAATTTTATGGAAATCCTATCGCAGAGACAGTGAAACTTTTACATATATTACAGAATTCCGTTATACACAGGTTCCTTTTTATAGGATTTACTCAATTTTTATGTCCTGAATTAGAAGCTAATGTTTTTACGTTTCGTGACACTAATCACAACATTTATCATCGCTGCTTTCCAATTGAAATAGTTGAAGTCGCGGAACAGGAAGAGAAAGGAAAACTCCAAATCGCATCTTCCTACTATGTAAATGATACATTTCATTCACACGTTTCGTAAATTTGAATAATAATAATAATAAAAAAACGACTATAGTATAGATCCCTCTGCCATTGAAACCGAAAGCCTTGATCGAGAAGGAAGTGATAAGATAAATTAATAACCAATTATAATTTTATCTCATTTCTACCATGGAAACAATGAGTTTTTTTACATTTATTACCGTTATAGACAGATAGAATTCCGTTATAGACAGGTTCCTTTTTATAGGATTTACTACATATGTATTTCTTGTATTAGAAGCCGATTCCTCCTGTTTCCGTGGTACTGCCCCACCAGTGGCCGAGAGGTTCTAACCTCCAAACTGATAGACGGCAGGTGCTTGTAAGTTCGAACCCAATCGCGACCGTCGACCTAACCGTTCGAAGTTTTCCGTGGTTTTCTTCGAACCCTGGATTTTCTTGCGTAAATACGGCTTAGGTTCCCTTAGAAAGACCGGCACGGAGGGCACCCCTCCCCTCAGGGTCTATATTCTTAGTGTACATATTTGGCCGGCATAAAAACAATCAAACAAATAAGCAAGTTTCCGTGACACTAATCACAACATTTATCATCGCTGCTTTCCAATTAAATAAGTTGAAATCGCGGAACAGGAAGAGAAAGGAAAACTCCAAATCGCATCTTCCTACTATGCAAATGATAAATTTCATTCACACGTTTTGTAAATTTGAATAAAAAAAAATAACTATAGTAATCAGATCCCTCTGCCATTGAAATCGAAAGCCTTGACCGAGAAGGAAGTGATAAGATAAGTTAATAAGCATTTCCAGTTGAATGAACCCTTTTACTTCACCAATCGCTACGGGGTAAAATAGCTTGCGTTATGTATAGATCCATTCAATGTAACATTGCATAAACTAGTGATGGTCAATTACTCACTCAACTATTTCGTGTTAGGCAGATGTCACGAAAGTAGTAAAGCGATTTGATCTGATATTTTTTTTTACTACCGGTTCTTCTGATGTGGAAAGTTTTTTTCTGCACGAACAGATGTGTGAACAAATGATGTGGTGCTTTTGTTTTTTAACTTCATGTACTTATCAGTTGCTTTTAAAATGCAAATTGATAGTGTAATGTTTTTTATACAGTTAATTTAACAGGCTGTGTTAATCGTTCTTTTGTTTTTAGGCGTTATCTTTTATGTAAATGACGTGGCAGTGTAACTGTGTTATTACTGAAGACTATGGTGAAAACTGACTTTGGTGTGTGTATAGGAGGGGGGTGGTATTATATTTTACTGGTGACTGAAAATTCCTGCTAGCTGTAAGATTTTTATTTATTTTTCTTTTTTTCATTAATATTATAGACCTTGGGTGCAGAAGTAACGAAATTTTAATGCAATGTTGCACAAATTATGTTTTGCTGATATTAAAGAATTCGTATTTCGGAAGCACATAGTCAGTATTACTTTCAATATTTACCCAATATTTTTACGCATACAGCAGAATTCAAATTTTGAATTCCCACATAATACTCAACTTCACTTAGAATTTCACTTTTGTCTGATCGCAAAAGAAAATTTTTTTTCACCAATAATGTAATAAAATCCCTGTTTTTGTGCTATTGTTATGATTTTTCAGTTTATTATCGATATATAATCTTAAATAATCTGCATATTTTCTCAGACATAAATAACAGATAAAAAAATATAAATAATGTTCCATCTAAATTTTCTTCTAACGTTTTCGAAAGATGGCCAAAGTGTTATATGACTGTTTACAGCAGAAAAAAAGATTTATATAGGTCACGTCTAAATAAAAATGATGGGAAAACAAAATTATCTCCATTTTTTTATTTATATCTGGCAATAATAACAACTCAAAAACATTACTTTACTTAACATTTTATTCTTGGCAACAATATTGTACTGCTTGTTTCAACGATTCTTTTCTCCATAGATTTAGACTCATTATCATATATTTCACATTTCTGTATTCAAGCCAAACTGTCGAATAAAACAACATCGGAAAAAACCGAAAAATTCTATTAATACAAGACTAACAATAAATTTTTCTCCCAGAAAGAAATGTATTTGGCTGCGTGTCATCTTAAACGCAGCCTTACAACTTCTACTAGTTTACGTAATGTTCTTTCGCAAACATGTATAACTCCGAAACAAAAAAGATGCACTCTTCTTAAAAATGGTGTTCGGAAGCTATTTACTTGCATTATTTATAACTCACAATAGAAAGTTAGTCTGCGTGTATAATCATATTTCATAAAACCCTAAAGACTCATCTTGGTTTTGTCTAAACAATGAACAAATTATTCTTCGTGTTTTCATGAAGTCTCGTGTCGGTAATTTAAATCCGTCGAGTGAAATATTTTGAGAATTCATTCAAAGATGCTACTTGAGTTAACTTTTTAAAAATATCGTAGCAAAAAGAATGAAATGGGGTATAAAGAGTAATTTATAGCTCAAATAACTTTAAAGTATTAAACGTTACTTATTTTTTTACGTTCATGCCGTATACTTAAACGTTTTTATGATTTATATATCATGAGAGAATTTCAAGAAAAAAAAAAGATTATAAGAAATATAGAATTGCTTAAGAGGTTTTTTTCTATTCGACACATCTTAATTCCATCTGATATTAAATTCTGAAATGCTGCATGTTATCATCAACTTATTATTATGATTTATCATTATTTAGTTTTTAAATTAAATCATAAACACATTGTTACCACATTATTATCACATTGTTGGCTCTTGGGTTGAAATAAGACATTTTTCTTCGGGGCTATTTACATGTATTATATATAGCTCGCAACAGAAAGTTAGTCTGTGTATATATATATGTATCTCATAAAATCCTTAAGACTCATCTTCATTTTGTCTAAACAATAGATACATTATTCTTCATGTGTTCATGAAGTCTTGTGCATGTAATTTAAATCCGTCGAGTGAAATATTTTCAGAATTCATTCAAAAATGCTGCTTGAGTTAACTTTTAAAAAATATCGTAGCAAAAACAATGCAATGGGGAACAAGGAGTAATTTATAGCCCAAATAACTTTAAAGTTTTTAGTGTTACTTATTTTTTTACCTACATGCTATCTAGTTAAAAATATTTATGATTTATATATGAAGAGAGAATAGATTATAAGAAGCACATGTAGATTTGCCTAAGAGGTTTTCATCTAATTGATATGTCATAGTTTTATTTGATGTTCGGTTCTGAAATGTTGCATGTAATTATGCACTAGTGTAGATGCTCGTCCCCGGACGGTGGATAAAAACTGTGTTTTTCCTATAAAATTGAAAAAACTGATTAAAGTAATTGACAATATGAAAGCGTTTAGATGAGCAAAGTTCGGTTAGTTTATGTTCTAATAAACACATTATTAGCATCAACAATACTTACGGGTAAACCAGTCTTTGTGACTAATGTACCATAATAAAATAAAAATTTCTTAATAAAACAAATTTTTAACATATAAAATTGCGATAAAACTGCGTAATTAAAAAAATCTGCTGCAAATTGCCAATTAATACTATTAGTTAATAATGATTACTATTTTTTATACCATTTTGAATTTTTTTTTGTTTACCCTCCTCCCCCCCCCCCCAAAAAAAAACAAAAAGAAAAATTGTCATTTTTTTATTCTGTTGGCAAATATTGTCTACTGCTGTCAACTTTCGGATGCTTTAAACTATAAACATTCGTAGTTCATACAGGATTTGACCAAATGGTTCTTTTTTGGTATCCCAAGGAAAAAAATTACCGAAATAGCCAAATATGTTTTCATAATTATGTGTTCGTATGCAAAATTTTAAATTTCAATCTAAAAGTGACCATATAAGCTTTTTTTTTTTTTTTTTTTTTTTTTAGGGGGACAAAAATATATAATTTTCCGACGACAGGTATTTCCTTTTTTTCGGTGGCAATTTGGAAATTAAAATACATCGGATGTTTTCAGTTTCACTTTCTTCTTCCTCTCTCTCTCTCTCTTTTAATTTTTTTTCCTACTTGGCTGATTTCTTGTAAGTGTAAAATATTCTTTTGTCATTTGATAAAGGGGTATTTGTAGAGTTGCTAACGGTAATTAAGTTCTTTAAAATGCAAAAGAACAGAGGAAAAACTCTTCAAACAATAATGTTGCAAGTACTCCTTTAAAAATTTTTTAAAAAGTATGATAGAAAAAACAATGCAGTAGGGAATAAAGAACAATTTATAGTTCAATTAACCGTAAAGTTTTAAGTGTTATTTATTTATTAACATACAAGCTGAATAGCTAAATGTTTGGGTGATTTAAACTTATAAAAAAAAATCGAAAAAATAAAAGTTACTTTGCAAAATCATTTGCAGAATAACATAAAATGTATTTATCTTAGTGTAACATCTTGCATTCTTAAGCAAAAACACCAATGTATTTACTTGTTTGACATATCATATTAATACTTATATTATTATAGTACTAAAAATTGTGATTCGATTTAACGCTTACAGTTAGATTTTGAATGTTTAAAACAAAGGGAAAGTAATTTCATGATAATAATCTTTCTTCTCTTTTCTATGTACTGCTTATCAAATATTTCACATGTAAAATAAAATTTGGTAAAATATTAGTTTGATTAACACGTTCACGCCAGCGCGCACCCCTGGTAGCTCGTACTACGTGTTAAGAATCCTTGTTTATCCTCACCAGTAAAATTATACTGTAAAATTTGCGTCATTTTAATCGAAGCAATTTCTCGATTTAACAAACTACAAATTTATGTTTTTAAAAACTTGTGACAAAACATTAAAAATTTTTTAAAAGGCTCCCGTCGCGAAGGGCTTAAATATTATGTCATATTAACAAGAGCATTGCAACTTTTACAAGTTTATGTAATGTTGTTTTTCAAAAATTCATAATTTCGAAATGGAAAAGATACACTATTTTAAAGAAAAAATATTTTGAAGCTGTTTATATGCATTTTGTATGATATGTTGTAAAATTAGAAAGGCCTTAGAAATCCTCTTGGCGTTATAAAAAAAAAAAAAAAAAAAAAAAAAAAAAAAAAAAAAAAAAAAAAGTTATATCTATATATATATATATAAAATTATAGAGCGAGTAATTTAAATCTGTCGAGTGACATATTTCTAGAATTTATTAAAGACGTTTTCTGGAGGAGGGAACTTTTAATCTATTATGTACAATGTACTTAATTGTAATGCATTAAAATTTCTTTTGTTGACATAAGAACGCGACACTCCCAGAGTTGCAAATGATAATCACAAGTTCATTTAAAAAGCAAAAGAAAAGAAGAAAAACTCGGCAGGCGGTAATGACACAGGTGTTGCTTTAGGAAATTTTTAAAAATATAATAGGAAAAAAACAACACAATGGGGAAAAAAGGGATAATTTAGCTGAAATAATTCTGAAGTTTTTAGCTTTTAGCCATTCGAAGCTTTTAACTCATGTTTTAGTTTACATGATGGAAAGACAAGAATTTGTATTATAAAAAAGCAAGAATTCCAAAGAAAGATTTCTATTTTCCAAAAATAAATATATAAAAAAATATATAATAAAATAAAATAAATTAATTAATTAAAAAATCCGGGGTAAATGCATAAGAAGTCATTGAGCTCCATGCATAAAAAGAGTTGTGAATTGGTAATCGGAAGCTTTGAAAGCAAATGAAGCATGCAAGGTAAAAGTGAAAAATAATTTCCATTATCAGTGTTAGATATTAGATTTACTATTATCATATTTATGCTTCTACAATTAAGTTATCAAATTAATAAAGGATTTTCTAACCATGTAAGCGAATGCCATAAAGCATTTTTTTGCCACGAATACAAACAAATGTATTTTCACTGTACTCTTCCGCGCTGACCTCTGTTGAGATATAGGAAGATAAATCGCTTCTTAAACAGCATGCTTGTCAATGTCTGTTGTCGTTCCAACAACTTCGGCAAGTTAGAGCTATAGTCATAGTAGTTGTATCTAGGTATAGTAAAATAGCAATGCACTACCGGATGAAACCACTTACGGCGCCACCTAGTAGAAAATGCGGAGTTAGCATTCCTGTCTTAAAAGAGGAAAGAGATTGGGGAAAAAAGGATTTACAAAGTTGTAGAGCATCGCCGATTTAGCACAAAAAGATACTTTGTGGGCATTAATGCAAATAATAAAAAAATTAACACGTGCTTTTTTTTCATATTGTGAGTGAAAAAAAAGAAAAGAAAAGAAAGGAAAAGGAAAAAGAAGAAAAAAAAACTAAATATAATATTATTTCTTTATCTGAGATGCGTAAACTTTTCATTGTCAGCCGCAATGAACATTTGGATGCTCATTTGACCGAAAGATAATTATTTCTCTTTCTGTTCAAGTTCCATGACGCCACAGCATACGAAATCACGAAAAAACAAAGGCGCGATTTAAGCGTTTTATTCTTTACATTAATGTCCCAAGATGTCTCTCAGTACTAAATCGATGATGCTCTACAATCACTGTCAAACACTGTGATGCTGTAAATCCATTTTTTCCCCCATTCTCTTTCGGCTTTAAGATAGCAATGCTAACTGCACAGTTTTTCCTCAGGTAGAGACTCAAGCGTTCATACATTAGCACATGGCAACTTGATTATACCTAGATCCTATTTTTTATGACTATAGCTCTTCTCATTCAAAAATTATTTGGGTGACAACGGAGTTTAGTGGACACTCTGTATATGGTGTTCAGTGTATTTAATCAACACGTCTTAAATTCATTAGACGTTCTAAACAAAATGCGCTTATTTCTATAAATTTTCATATTAGTTATATTATTTGAATAATCTGAAAAAAAGGTGTTTCATTAAACTCTTGCAACTTGGCTTATAAATGTTTGTTTCAAGGAAAAAAATTTAGTATACATAATCATAACTTTTCCTTTATTTTCTATACATTATTTAATCCAATTTCGTTACAATCATCGGTTCATTTTAATAAAGAAAAATTAATAAATATATTACTTGACTGGAAAATCAGTTGGAAGGGATCCATGTTTTCATGCCAATTGATTTTCCTGTCAAGTAACTTTAATTAATGTACTTCATAATCTAGTTTGTTCAAAATGTTTTACATGCAAAATAAATTCTGCCGAAATGGTGTTAATTGGTTAAATATCATACAGTTTTAACATGAGTAAGGGTAGTGCTAATACTTTCGTAATGTTGTTTTTCAAACTTTCATAACTTCAAAATATAAATGATACACCCTTTAAAAAACGTCAGAAACAATTTATATGCATTATTGATAACATAAAATAGCCAGTTATTCCGTGCCTACACTGTAAAAAAAAAAATCTGTAAAGGTACTACACTTTATCTAGGAAACTGGGATTCCAAGAACTTTTCCTGTAACGGTAACAACAAAAACTTAAGTTTTAGAATCGGTTACATGGATTTTTCCTGTTATCGTTACATGAAAAGTTCTTGGAATCCCAGTTTCCTAGAAAATGTTTAGTACCTTTACAGATTTTTTTTTACAGTGTATAACTGAATTTAATAAAATCCTCGAGCTTAATCTTGACATTGTATGAACATTGTTTAAATAGCATATTCTTTGTATTTTCACGAACTTTCTTACGGCTAATTTAAATCCTTTGAGAGAAAATTTCCGTGAGTTCCTTCACAGTTGTTTCCCTAGAGAGCACTTCCAACTATTATGTACAAAATACATAACTGTGGTGTATTAAACGGGTTTTCTGTTGACACGTTACCGCAGCACTTTTCGATCTGCGAAAGGTAAGATATCTAGATCTTATCAAGGTATCTAGATATCGTACTTATTTGAAAAGAGGAAAATCTCCGCAAACGATAATCGCACGGATGTTAGCTTGAGATAATTTAACCGAGTCATTAATTTAAATTGCACGTCAAACGTAGGAAATGAAGTGCGGTCGTACTAGAACGTTTTTAAAATATACAGTAGTTCGGATACAGTACCGTATCTAAAATCTTTTGTGTGTCCCTGTAAATACTAGATGCTTTCTATTATACAGGATTTAACTTGGGGGTAAACATCAACAACGTATGTCAACTTCATAAAATGTGAAATAGTTTCATATAATTAAAACGCACTTGAAACAATGTTTCTTCCGATACCATTATGCACCAGAACACTATTGTGTGACCCTGTAAATTAATAAAATATATTCTTTACGTCACGAACTGTACAGAATGTATATTTTAGTATATAATTCATGTATGCATATTAATTCTATTGTGTTCGAGAGAGTGTAACATCATTAAAATTCCCTTGAAACTATTTTTTCCCATTGACCATAATGTAACGGAATACTTTTGATTGTCCCTGAAATTGAACTATACATCTGATTTTCGTAAAATTTGAAATGACAAAGCTATGTAATAATTATATATTTTACATTTCAAATGATTCGGTTGGGTAGTTTTTGAATTGTTTTATGCGGACAGTCGGAGAGACGAACTGACGGACGGACTGAAGGACAACTATAGGTGCCACGTATTTACATAATTATGAACACACCTAAAAAAATCAATGTCATAAAAATATTAACACTTCTGCATAAGAAGTTTTTGTCTATTTACATGTCTTACAAGGAAGGTCTCCATACGGGCATACTCAGAAAAATCTGAAAAAATTACAGAATGTTCTTCTCATATAGTTATATATGTTTATAAAAAAATTTCGGCGGAACCTCCTTATAACGTCCGTGAAAAAATAATAAAAATTTGGTTTATTTGGCGATTTATCTCCGGTTGGCGAAAAAACGAAATTTTGAAAAATACGCTTTTACGCTTCGAATACTTTTTAAAGAAAAAACTTTCTATGTTCAATTTATTTAAATAAGTTTAGTTTAAGTAATTTTAGTTTTGCATTTTTACTTTACTTTAAGTGTAATTTTGTCATATACGTTTATATGTACTTATAACAAAATGAAATTAATATATTTTATCATTTAAAACACAATTTAAATTGATTAAAATTGTTCCAAATTGAAAAAAAACACTGTTAAAAATCAACTGCAAAAAATGTGTTGCAACGCACTCCCTTGCTTGTATAGAAAACGGTTACTTGGCCATGAAATGGAGCTTTCTCATTGGTTGGAATAGAGATATTATATACAAGCAGTGGAGTGCGTTGCAACAAAATGCAGCAGATTTTTAACAGTGTATGACACGGTCAATTCACAGTGCTATGGAGCATTCTCATTGGTCAGAAGAGAGATATTCTATAAAAGTAGTGGAGTGACGTTGCAGTAAATGCTGCAGATTTTTAACAGTGAAGTCAATTAAAATCAATTTTCAGATTCGTTAAAATCGTCTGCTTTTGGCGAGGAAATGCACTACTCGCCAAATCCCGCGTCGCTTTCAGCTTTTCACGCCAATTATTCCAAACTATTTTATTTTTTTACATATCTAATAATGTAATTCCGCCGCTAATTTTCACTGATCCTTTATTACCTACATGAGTAGTTTAATTCGTATTTTTTTCAAAAAATTCTGAGTATGCCCCCAATGGAGACCTTCCTTGTTAGTTCCGTTATAATAGTCTATGCAAAAACGAGATACATAACATAGTGCTTATATTTTTGAATGTTTATATTACTTACAAAAATTTTTGTATATATATATATATATATATATATATATATATTATTAATAACATTTTTCACTTGCAATTTACTTCAGAATCTAAATTGGATTCTTAAAGAACCAATAAAAACAACTTTTGTAAAAGTTTTACAAATTTATTAAATATTCCTTTAGAAATTTTATTAGAGATCTAGACACACGGCAGTGTATCAGCCAAGTTCACAAAGTAAAAGGCGACACACCGGCCGTGGGTTATATTACCCGAACCATTTCGAGCCACTTTTGACCTCTCAATAACTTAAATTCTATTTGACCTACACACTTGTAATTTTTTGTGTCGTGTAAGACCGTCTTCTAATTTCCGAATCCTAATTTTTTTTTTTTTTAAATCTTTTACCGTTCACGAGAAATTGAAGTCTGAAAACCGCTGTTTTTACCACTGACTCACTCATAGAAATGTTTGACTACTTCCAGGTGACTTAGGAAGTTGAAATTTGGTGTGGAGGTAGGTTATTGGATCTATAAATAGGAAAAAATCAGAAATCCCCATTAATTAAACATTAATGGTTGGTTAGAGGATAAATTATTGGATTAGAATAGAAGTTTATGAGGATTTCACAAAATACCAGAAATAGTGCCAATTTGGCGTCACTTCTGGCGAGTATCAGGGCTAATGTCTGAAACTACCGAACGGATTTCAAAAGTAATGGTACCAAAATGATGGTATTCGCCCCGGTTCAAACATAGACTATATCTTATGTCTGTGCCACTAACCAAAAGAGGGTTCAGAAGCGAAAAACATTCTAAAAATGTGATTTTTGTTTTACTGAAGGGCCTAGAAGCACAAAATTTGGTATGTTAATTATTTATAAGATATAAATTATCACTAATGACATTTGCTAACAAATATCAAATTTAAATGGCTGAAAATCCGCGAAGAGCGTTCTAAAAGCGTTCGAAATACCAATTTTAAAACAATCTCAGCAAACAACAAGCCGATCTTAAAAGTAATGATATCAAAATGATGATGACAGTCTTTGCTCCAACATAGGATATATCTTATGTCGATTACACTAGCCCAAAGGAGGTAAAAGAGCAAAAAACATTCTAAAAATGCGATGTCTGTATATTAAGGGGCTGGAATGGAAACATAAAGTTTGGCATTTTAGAGTTTATGGGAATTTCGCGAAATATCAGAAATAGTGCCAAGTTGGCGACCCTTTTGGCGAGTATCGGGACTAATCTCTGAAACCACCGAACCGATTTCAAAATACCGATACCAAAATGATGGTATTCGCCCCGGTTCAAACATAGGCTATATTATCATTAACCAAAAGAGGGTGAAGAAGCAAAAAACATTCTAAAAATGCAACTTTTGTGTTATTGAAGGACCTAGAACTATAAGATTTGGCATTTTAATTATTTATAAGATATAAATGATCTCTAAGGGCATTTGATAAAAAATACGGAATTCAAAAGGGGTGAAAATATGCGAAAAGCGTTCTAAAAATGTTCTAAATTGGGATTTTTAAGCAATTTCAGCAAAAAACAAACCGATCTTAAATGTAATGATATTAAAATGATGGTGATAGTCCTTGCTCTATTATAGGCTATATCTTATGTCGATTCCACTAATCCAAAGGGGGTAAAAGAGCAAAAAACGTTCTAAAAATGCGATGTCTGTATGTTAAGGGCCTAAAATCATAAAATTTGGCATGTTCATTAATTATAAGATATAAATGATCACTAAGAACATTTGTTAACAAATACAAAATTTAAAAGGTGTAAAAATGCGCGAAAAGCGTTCTAAAAACTTTCTAAATAGCAATATTTAAGCAATCTTGGGTAGTTAGCGAACCGATTTAAAGAAAAAAAGATGCCAAAATGATGGCGACAGTCCTTGCTCTAACAAAATTATTGGATAAATTACCAGATTACAATGGGAATCTATGGGAATTTGGCAAAATACCAGAAATAGCGCCTTGATAGCATGACTTTTGGTGCGTAATTTTTGTCGTCAATATAGCGATATTTCGCCAAGTTGGCTACAAACGTTTTTGGTCGACGAAATCATCAAGTAGTACCTAATCACGTAAAAGAAACATCCTTATTAGTGGAATTTAAAGGAACATATGCAGTCCTAATGTTAAATTTTTTAATTTGACTGAAAAAAACAGTGAATAAATGCAGAAAAAAGCTGAAAGATTAATTAATATTAAATAAAACTAATTTAACTAATTTAACCTATTTATTTCAAAAGGAAAGAAATTCCTACTTATTTCACAAAAAATAATGATATCATATCAAAAACATGAATGTGAAAAAGTGCCAAGTTCGTTAAAGGTTTCGCTCATAAAAGAAGTGATTTGACAAAAAATAATGATATCCTGTCAAAAACATGAATGTGAAAGAATGCCAAGTTCGTTAAAGGTTTCGCTAATAAAAGAAGTGAGATCTAACTGCAAACCAAGTTCTTTCGGAGCTCCTTAAATCATAACTCCTGTCATGCATAATATTATTCAATTGCTTAAAATGATTTGTTATGTTACTTGTTATTCAATAGAGCGACTTGGCAAGTTTCCAGCAATTAACTTTAATCTTTGAGTCGGAGTATAATTTAATCAAGAATCTGATTAGCAAAGATCTAGTCAATCGAGTATTCGAATAAATATATTGAAGTTAAGGTACTGATAAGTTAAGAAAGGGATAAATTTTAATTTCTGATCAACTAAATAGAAAAAATTGAATAAGAGAAAACTTGCTAAGTCGCTCAATTGAATAACAAGTAACATAAAAATCATTTTAAGCAATTGGATAATATTATGCATGACAGGAGTTATGATTTAAGGAGCTCCGAAAGAACTTGGTTTGCAGTTAGATCTCACTTCTTTTATTAGCGAAACCTTTAACGAACTTGGCATTCTTTCACGTTCATGTTTTTGACAGGATAATAATTTACCAGCTATTTTAAATCTGTCAGTTACAGTCAAAGCGAAACTCCCTTCAACATATTTCTCTGGCATTTAATCTTAACTATTGGCTAAAGCGTAAGAGATACGCTGTAAAAGCAATCCTGTTTCATTCATACAAAATTGAGTTTTTGTAAAACGATGTTATATATTTTAAAAACTATAGGAAAATTATTATCCGGTAAATACATAAGTGACATAGACAAATTGTAAATAGTTTGTTACTCAAGTCTAATATTTCCCGTAGGACGTAAACAAATTGTGAAAATTAAAATTAAAAAGAGCAGGAATAATTTTTTTTCCTAAAATTTGAAATTTGAGTAACTTTTTGATTTTTATTAATATCATTATTATTTTGTTTTCCATGTTAGAGCAATTACAAATAAAATGGCTTTAAAAAGTTGTATACTAGACAATATTAATGCGCTATGTGTTCTGATGCGTAGGTTCAAAAGGTTTCAAGAAATCTAAATCATAAATATATATGTGTATATATATATATATTTAATAATAATATTTTTCACTTGCAATTTACTTTAGAATCTAAACTAGATTCTTAAATAACTAATAAACATAACTTTTATAAAAAAAAAAAATGTCACATATTTATTGCATATTTCTTTAGAAATTTTATTAGAGATAATAATTTACCGGCTATTTCAAATCTGTCAGTTTTATTGAAAATGAAACTCTTTTCAACATATTTCTCTGGCATTTAATCTTAACTATTGGCTAAACAGAAAGAGATACGCTATAAAAGCAATCCTGTTTCATTCATACAAAATTGAGTTTATGTAAAACAATGTTATATAATTTGAAAATTGTAGGAAAATTTTTATCCGGTGAATATATAAGTGACATAGATAAATTGTAAATAGTTTGTTATTCGAGTGTAATATTTTACGGTAGGACGTAAAAAAAATGTGAAAATTAAAATTACAAAGAGCAGGAATAGATTCTCCATCACCCTTGAAATTTGAAGTTTGATTAATTTTTTTATTGTTATTATTAATATTATTATTTAGTTGGCACTTTTTTTCGATATTAGTGCAATTACAAATAAAATGGCGTTAAAAATCTTCTATAGTAGACATTGTTGATGCGCTATGTGTTCTGATGCGTAGGTTTAAAGAATTTCTAGAAATCTAAAGAATATATATATGTGTGTGTATATATATATATATATATATATATATATAAATTAATAATGACATTTTTCACTAGCAGTTTTCTTCAGAATCTAAACTAGTTTCTTAAATAACCAATAAACATAACTTTTGTAAAAGATTTACAAATTTATTAAATATTCCTTTAGAAATTTTATTAGAGATAATAATTTACAGGCTATTTCAAATCTGTCAGTTTTATTGAAAATGAAACTCTTTTCAACATATTTCTCTGGCATTTAATCTTAACTATTGGCTAAACAATAAGAGATACGATGTAAAAGCAATCCTGTTTCATTCATACAAAATTGAGCTCATGTAAAACAATGTTACATAATTTGAAAACTGTAGGAAAATTCTTATCCGTTGAATACATAAGTGACATAGACAAATTGTAAATAGTTTGTTATTCAAGTCTAAAATTTCACGGTAGGACATAAACAAATGGTGAAAATTAAAATTAAAAAGAGCAGGAATAGATTTTTTTTCTAAAATTTGAAATTTGAGTATTTCTTTGATTGTTATTGTTATTATTATTATTTTTTCCATGTTAGGACAATTACAAATAAAATGACATTAAAAACATTCTATATTTGACATTATTAATGCGCTATGTGCTCTGATGCTTAGGTTTAAAAGATTTCAAGAAATCAAAATCATAAATATGTATGCATATATATATATATATATATATATATATATATTTCATACATATATATAATTATGTAGTATAATATATGTTCTACTAATTTTTATAATTATTGTTACAACTTTATTTTATTATCTATGTGATTTACACCATGACCATAACCTTAACTGTTAGAAAGTCATATGTAGTTTGTATCTGATGTGGATTCACTTACACTACAAATCTTGCTAGGATTTGGATAATAGTAAATATTTTAGTATATATATGCTTTTTTTAAGGAATATTATATTATTGTTATTTTGTCATATTGATTTTATTTTCTTCAATGAGTATCTTTTTACTAATTTGTCATGTGAATAGCTTCCAGCCAGTCGGGTGTATTGTGAGTCAAATTCTTAGCTTTTAGCACGACTCATAACAGAAACTGGTTGGATATTTTTGCTTTTTTTTAAGCTATACACCCCTGAAGAAGTAGTTTAATAGAAAAGCCTTCTACTGTCTTTTTATCCATTTACCTTTCATTATTTTGGTAATATGCCTTCTATTTCACTTCAAACTTCAACTGTTTTCAATAAGATGATTGTAAAAGTACTGGTTTCATTGGTTTATTGTATGGTAATATATGAATTACTCTGGTTATATAATGTCCATTTATCCATATATTTTTTAGTAATTTAGTAATCTGCCTTCTATTTCTCTTCAAACTTCAACTGTTTTCAATAAGATGATTGTAAAAGTACTGGTTTCATTGGTTTATTGTATGGTAATATATGAATTACTCTGGTTATATAATGTCCATTTATCCATATATTTTTCAGTAATTTAGTTATCTGCCTTCTATTTCTCTTCAAACTTAATCTGTTTTTAATAATATGATTGTAAAAATACTGGTTTCATTGGTTTATTTAATGGTATTGTCTGAATAACTTTGGATGTATTTATAAAAGTATATATATATATATTCTTAAATAACCAATAAATATAACTTTTATAAAAGTTATCACATATTTATTACATATTCCTTTAGAATTTTTATTAAACATAATAATTTACTACCTATTTCAAATCTACCAGTTACAGTGAAAACGGAACTCGCTTCAACATATTTCTCTGGCATTTAATCTTAAGTATTGGCTAAACAATAAGAGATACGCTGTAAAAGCAATCCTGTTTCATTCATACAAAATTGAGTTTATGTAAAACAATGTTACATAATTTGAAAACTGTAGGAAAATTCTTATCCGTTGAATACATAAGTGACATAGACAAATTGTAAATAGTTTGTTATTCTGATCATTGGCCCAGCTGATTCCACGCCCATTTGAAGAAGGTTATGCTGATGCCTCCGGAACTAAGTTCACTGCCATCCCTGTCAAAATGTTCGAGAAACCTGTCATGTTTGCAGATAGCCAAGCATTTATTAACTGGTGGAGGGATCATCGATTCCATCTTCTCTATTTAACAACAACTAATGCTGGACACATTAAATTAACGAGAGTGCGGACCACACATGAATAAATAGTCTCTTCCAGTTTATTTTGGAAGAGGAATATGTGTGTGATTTTATTGATAAGATATAATAAAATGGAGCTGAGGAATAAACAGAAGCGTATAAGAGGATCATTGGACATGGCGGTTTGCGCAGAGAATGCTTCTTTGGATGTTTGGATTATATTTTTTAAATTATGGTTATTCGGCTGTAATTTCTTTTGATTGCAAGAATTAAAAGTCTATTGTGATTTTAGCCGTACCTAATTAGAAATTGTAGCAACAATTTTAAGAATAAGGTAGTAATTTTATTAATATGGAATTGAATCGAAAAGAAAAATAAAGAGAAGCGTATTATTGGAATGTTTCTTTGCATGTTTATATTTATTAAATTATGGTTATTCGGGTGTAATTTCCTTTGATTGCAAGAATCAATAGTCTATTGTGATATTAGCTTTAACTATTTAGAAATTATTGCAATTATTTTATCAATAAAGTAGTAATTTTAATAATAATGAATTAAATGGAAAAGACAAATAAAGAGAAGTGTGTAAAGGGATCATTCGTCATTGCGGTTTGCATAGAAAATGCTTCTTTCGCCATTTACATTTTTCAAATTATGATACATGGATGTATTTTTCAAATTATGATACATGATGTGATTTCCTTTTAGTGAATAAACTGGTAATCTATTATGGTTTTATTCTCACTTATGTAACAGTTGTTACAATAATTTTAATAATAATGTAGTAATTTTAATAATGTAGAATTGAATAGAAAAAGACAAGTAAAGAGAAGCGTGTAAGAAGATCATTGGATGTGGCAATTTACACAGAAAACGTTTGTTTGGACATGGTATTCTTTTAAATAATAATACAAGGATGTGATTTCCTCTGAATGTTGGAGCCAGTAGTCTGTTGTAAGTTTTATTCTCACTTATGTAAAAGTAGTTGAAACAATTTTTATAATAAGTTAGTAATTTTATTAATAGAAAATTTAATGTGAAAGAAAAGTAAAAAGAAGCATGTGAAAGGATTATTGGAGATGGCGGTTTGCGCAGAGAATGTTTCTTTAGGTGTTTCTTTTTTTTTATTAAATTATGGTTATTCAGGTGTGATTTCCTTTAATTGCAAGAATGAATAGTTTATTGTGATTTCAGTTTTAACTACTTAGAAGCTGTTGCAACAATTTTAACAATAAGGTAGCGATTTTATGAATGTAGAATTAAATAGAAAAGGCAAGTAAGGATAAACGTGTAAGAGGATCATTTTTCGTGGCGGCTTGCATAGAAAATGCTTCTTTGGACCTTTGTATTTTTCTAATTGTGGTACATAGATGAGATTTTTTTTTAGTGTATAAGCTAGTGATCTCTTGTGGCTTATTTTCACTTGTGTAAAAGTTGTTATAGTAATTTAAATAATAATATAACAATTTTATTAAAATAGAATCGAATGGAAAAAGCAAGTAATCTGAATAAATGGAATGAATTACAAATGAACTGAAAGGTAGACAGTTTGGGCTTAAAAAGAATGCGAGGTTTTTATAACAGAAATGAGCACATACAGAAGACGAAAATGTTGCCAAAGTAATAAAAAGAAATTGACAGGGGAAAAAATGGAAATAAAATAAATCAACAAAACAAAGTAAAAGAAATAAATTAAATAGATATACATAATAATAAATAAATAAATATAAATAAAGCAAAAAAAAAGAAACTTTTTTTAAAAATCAAAATAAAACGATAAGAGACAAGATAAAAGGAAAAATTAAATTTGACCTTATAAGTTTTTAAAGGACAAAAATTATAAGTCTGTATTTTTTGTCTACTCGTCTTGTTTAAAATGATTACCATTATTTAAAAGATATTTTACTTGAAAAAGATCGTTTCGAAATGTTTTTCTGATAGTGAACATGTCTCTATGGCAATTTATTCGATAATTGTTATTCAGATCATAGCCAAAATACACGAATAAAAAGCAGTCATGTGAAACACATAAATAAAAGTAAATATTTAATTGTTTTATCTTTTAGAGTTACGTTTTATCTCTCTATATGCTTCTCTCTGACTCCTTCCCATCAGAAAGAAAGATGACTACAATTTTTAATCCTTCAGTTACCTGACAATCTCAGTTTCAAAAAATATTACTAAATTGCTGGATGCCAAATTATTCTATCATATAATGATTGATGCCTTCATACGATATGAAAATTGCCTTTAACTGTAAGCTAATGTCTTCCAACGAAAGTGCATCTGGGAATAGAATAAAAATCTATCTTACGGTTCCACTTTGGATCAATGGACCTAACAAGGTCGTTTTCAGATAATTATCTTTCTGACCACCAGCTAAAGATTCGGTCGCATCGGAATCAAAATGATAGATAGGAAAGACAAATACTTTGACGTTTTGTCTTCTTTATTTTTTTTATAACTAGGTTTCAGAAAGGGATGAAAGGGTTGTTTTGATTTATTAAGCAGACGATAGTGCTTTATATGACGACTGATAATTAGACATATCTTGAAAGAAGATCTCTAGTAAAATCATTGCGAGACGAAAAAACGCAGCAGATTGCCGCCAGTTTCAGTAGGTAATTTTTGCTTTGTTTCGCCAGAATTAAACGAGTATTATGGGCCTATAATGATGGGCAAAGTACATTAAAGGTATAATGATGACCTTTTCCTTGATGTAGCTCATTGTCAAACGCAATCTGAATTAGTTGCTGCATTGAAATTGCTGCGAAATGCTTGTTTATTATCTTCAGTTCACTTCACTGCATCTACATGCAGCAGCTACACTTTCTAAAGCAAGGAAGTAGGATCTTATAAGAATCCTCAACATCGAAATACCATAAGTGAACAGCTGCTTTAAAGATAAAGGAGGAAAGTTCTTACGTCGAATTCTTAATAAAATCGAACAGGGGATTCAATACGATGATTCCAAAGACTAAAATCATCCAGCTGAATCATGTACTTAACATTCATGCCAGTAAGTATACCATATATATCTATTGGAACTAAATGGACATAGT
This sequence comes from Maratus speculifer, assembly GCA_964019185.1. Lineage (NCBI taxonomy): Eukaryota > Metazoa > Arthropoda > Arachnida > Araneae > Salticidae > Maratus > Maratus speculifer. The sequence continues at coordinate 184,156,453 of OZ025301.1, forward strand.
CTACTATGAACAACCACATTAACGTCCGATAAGCAATAGGCGAATTTTATAAGCAGCAAATAATCACTTCGAAAGAAGAATGGAAATAAAAACCTTCATAATAAAGCCACAAAACACGGTAAGATTGTTCCGGAAACGACGATGGTCATCTACAAGTATCAAAATCAGTCAATTAAATTATAGAAACACTTTGCCGGGACGTATTACCCTCTTCGGTGTATTTATCAGATGTTATTCTTCGGGGTAACACATGTTCCGTTTCAGACTGTTCTTTTATATTCACTGGTTCAGTTCATATAATGAAACCAAAAAAGTTGTTAGGTCAGCGTATTCTTTAAGATAAATTTACTGCACTCTTGAATTCACTTGTTGCCTGATATGGACGAATGTTGATTTTTTTTTTAATTTTAAGTACCTTATTTTTTTTTTATTTCTTTACTCGATCAAGTACGGAATGCTTTTTAGGTGCGTTCGTAATTATGTAAATACTATAGCCGTCGTTCAGTCCGTCCATCTGTACGCTAATCTGTAAGCATGTAACAGAGAAAAAACTACCCAATCGAAACATTTGAATTTTAAAAAATGCATGTTTCCTAATTTTGTCGAGCTATTTCAAGTTTTATTAAAGTCGTATGCATGGTTTACTTACAGGGACAATTAAAAGTATTCCGTTACATGACGGCCAATGGGAAAAAATAGTTTCAAGTGCATTTTAATGGTATTACATTTTCCCGAACATAATAAAATTGATATCAATCAATAAAGTATATACTAAAACGTGCATTGTACAATCTGTGATGCAAAGAATATTTTTTATTAATTTACAGGGCAACACAAAAGTATTCCATTATATAATGGCGCTGTGGAAATATTGTTTGGGGCACGCTTTAATAATATTAAACTATTTCCCACTTTATGAAACTGATATCCGTTGCTGAAGTTTACTACAAGATATTTCCTATATTACAGAAAGCAAATAGTATTTACAGGAATACACAAAAGATTTCGGACACTCTACTGTATACGAAGTGTTGTATACTATTACTATACTCCAAGGCTATTTTTAAATCTTCCCTATAGTACGAACTCACCTCATTTGCTACGCTTGAGGTGCAATTTCCAACTTGTTTTAAAAAAGAGAAATATATATTTTTACCCAATTTGAATGAAGAGATATTCTCTATTTCAAAAACTTCATCAACTTATATAATGCAATGTTTCTCTGTCAAAATAGCTGTTTGCTAATACAGGCGGTATATAGATACAAGCTTTAAAATCAATATGAAATGAAAATCGTAATAATGATATGAAAAACATTATACATAACAGTATATCGCGATTACTGTTTTTTCAATATGTAATACAAATACGATCCCAGGATATTAAATGGAGTTTTACTTCTAAGATATTCATCATTACTAGCAATTCGTAAGATTTCAGTCGAAACAATTTTCGAAAAAGGAAAATATTGAAACAAAGACCTTCATGCGGTTAAACTATAAATTTCTTATATTCTTCCATTCCGTTTTTGTTGGTGATTTCCACGGCAGCGAATGATATATCGTTTTTATATCATCGACAGTGAAGTCGTGGGATCCAGCATCTGCCGAAGACACCAAAGAATTTATCTTAGTATTTATATTTCGGCGATGCCGATGAATATTTGCTATCTTCGTTAAAAACGCATGCATGAGTAAAAGGGTTGCTTAAAATAAACAAAACCTTTTCCTCAAACGATCTTTCACGTGAGGTACATTTTAATATGTAAAATTATGCGTATTTTAAATACTTTATTATTTTATCCACATCAGCTAGTTCTCAAAACATAATTTAATGCACATACAGGGGCGTGCGAAGAGAAAATTGCGCCCGGGGCAAAGTTAGAATTTGGCGCTCCCTCCCTCAACTTTTTCTTGTGACAGGCCAAAAATGACGTTGGTAATATACATTTGGCGCCCCCCAAATTTCCACATCCGGGACGACTGCCCCCTTCGCCCCCCATTTTGCACGGCACTGTGCACATATGAATACAATGATATAATTTTAAATCAACTTCGGTGTAGTAATTTCAAGACATTTAAAAACTTTTTAACCGTTTGAGTCCCAAGCAGCGCAATCGCGCTGCACAGTTTTTATGTCGAGATAACCCAGCACATTTCGAATTTTCTGGATCCCTTATGGTGTGCCTATTGTGACTTATTGACATAAAATAGAAGAAGCACTCTCACGCTGCTTGGGACTTTTCGGAATAAAATAAAAGAAGCGCTTTCGCGCTGCTTGAGTCTTTTCGGCATAAAATAAAATAAGCACAATCGTGCTGCTTGGGATTCTTAGGCAGTGTTATTTCAAAATATTCTGGGACGCAAACGGTTAATGTTGCATGAGTGTTGAATGAATTTAATAGAAAAAAATGGGATCTATGGTATGCCTCATAAGCTCATTCTCATTTCCATAAAAGAAACTTAGGAGATTGTCATATCTGATTGCGGTTTATATTACAAAACTTCTTAAAGAGTAAGTTCAGGTTTCAAATATTCATCAAAAATTAACAAACTATTGTGCCATTAATATTTTTTCAAACCTTGTAGTTTTCGTAGAAAGAAAAAGAAAAAAAACAGAGTATAGTAAGTCTGATCAACTTTTAAAAATGCATAAAAAAATAACAAATGTGTGTGGCTTCCACCGTCCCAAATACTCGAAATTTTTGTGGCAAAAATCGTACATTTTGGCAAGTCATGTGCAAGGCGACAGTTTATCGAGATTTTTTAAAATTATTTTATGAAATATGAATGAATTTATGGACTCCCTGTACATTAAAACATCGTGTTTCAACCAGTGCAATGAGCGCACATTAAATTTATGCTTCGTCTAAATTTCAGCTTACATGCTAAAACGTTTTAATTTGTGTATATTCACTATGTAAATTTATTATGTAGTAATTGTTAGCAGTTAAAAAAAGTTAATTTTTAATTATCAGTTTCATTTTATCAGGGATGAATGAAGGCCGAACTGAACGGGGCTTATGACTCGGATACCAGAGTAGAAAGGGAATTGTAATTGTTCTCGTTAGCTCTTTACTTCATAGGTCTACTTCTTAAGATTAATATATTTTTCAACAATTGTTTTGTACTTAAGTAAAAAAAAAATCTCATATCTCTATAAATTTATTTGGTAAAGAAGATTACGTCGAAATTCATGTTTGCGTGAAAAAAACCGAAGAAAAAAAAAATCCTGACTTCAGCCCTAGTGCGTCTATCTCTCATTTTTATCGTTCCTTTCATTTTCTCTCTAAATCGAAAGAAAAGACGATAGCAATTTTTATTCATTTAATCCTTAAGATATTCGCCTTTTCAAAAAACAAACCAAATTACATGGTGTCAAATAGTTCTTTCACAAAATGATTGATTCATGAATACAGCAAAAAATGCCAATAAGTATAAGCTAATATTTACATCGAAACCGTATCTGAAAGTAAAATAAAATGCATGTTACTATTTTACTTTGGATCAATGGATCCAACATGTCGTTTTTAGATAATTAGCTTGTTGACCACCGACTAAAGATTCAATCACATCGGATAAAAAATAATGGATACGTAGGACAAGTATTGAATACATTTATTTATATTTTATTATTTGTTTTATATTTATTTATGTTTTATACTGAATGAAAATTAAAGGCAGATTAAGGAGATAGACTTGATGTATTTTAAATAGAAGAACGAGGAATAATATTTAGATATGTACAAAAAAAAAAAAAAAAAAAGGCATTTAGAGAAAGTTTCGGAAGAAAAACTGTAATATCCTAGTTTTAATCTTTCAGGTCCGACCTTTTTTTTATATCTCTAGAAAATTACTTTTACTTTTATAACATAAACACTGACTATCAAAATAGATTAATTAGAGTTTAACGAATATTTCATTGTCAAAAACATAACAATGTTATTGTTTTGTGTTCTATTCAATTCATATTCATCTGACAATACGCCTAAAGGAGAGTTTTCGGAGATGTTTAGAAAATATGGTGTAACAACTAGATTTAACTGATATTACAACTTTCTAATGCATTTTGCGCTTTATTACACATGATATTTTCAGTAAAATATAATTTATTTTAAATTTAAAGAGTGACATATATATTTAAAATAAAATAATCACAATCGTAAAATAATCACAATTAATATTTATTATTATTATTATTACTAAATTCCTAAATATTAATGTAAGTAATGCAGTAAATGCATAGACTTATAGTACCATTTCTACATGTAAACAGTAGCAAAAGTATTGCCCTTAACTGCTGTGACAAAAACTGTCCCACAACTACTGTGAGCGGTCTGTCAGACCGGACCGCTTAATCTAAAGATGAATAAAACGTTAAATTAACTCTCAGAATACTTATTTTGTACTAAACTTTATATACAGGACTATTATAAATAAAATTCCGCTATTAAAAAGTCGCTAGAGATATTAACAATACTCCAAACGAAACAAAATTTGACCAGTATCAATAATTGCGAGTTAAACTCTGAAACTTGTCAGTAAATTTGTCTGAAACTTATCAGCAGTCTATAAAACCGCTAACAGCAGTTAAAGGTTAAAACAAAGTAATACTCTATTAAAATACATGTACTAATAATTGTATACCAGATCGAAAGGGTTCACTCTCAGAAATAAAACTCTCATTTTTGACGATTCAGAAATCCTTGAGCCTTACTTCGTCGTTTTTGACGATCACTTCGTATCAAAATCACGTGACTTTTAACGAAACGTGAACTCTCAAATATTTGACGAAAGTGCTTCCTTAATCATGGCCAGACTTGATGAATTTTAAGGAAACTGTCGCGGTAGCTGTTTATAGAAGGACCCGATATTGTACCTCCCCAAATCTTGCGATTTTAGCAAGGATATATATTTCTTGTTTAAAACAGTACTTTTTAGCGTTTTTCAGAAAATAATGAAATGTAAGCAATTACTCTTGCTAGAGGTCTGCACGGGCCCGGGCTTGGCCCGTGGCCCGTACCCGGCCCGGCCCGCGGGCCGGCGGAATCGTTTCAAATTTTCTAACGGGCCGGGCCGGCAAAAAAATTGAGCGGGCCAGACGGGCCGGGCCGGGCCGATAAAAAAAATTTTCGGGCCTGTCGGCCCGTTCTGAAGATTTATGCAGAAACGATAAAATATGAGCTATTTTCAACGAAAATGATTTTAACGAGAATAAGTATAAATGTGGCCACACTAATTTGACAGCATCAATATAAAAATGCGCAGTGTATCGGCATCGGAGATTTACATTATGTGTAACCCGTTTTAATATATTTTTAGCTGACTCATGCCGGTCCGAGATCACACTTGCATTATTTTTATACATATAGACTGGCCGGACCGGTACTAGCGTTTTTCATTTTTGGTAAATAAAATACTTGTATAACCTTGTTGAGATATAATAGTTTCTCAAATGATTGCAGGTTTTTCTCCCTTCCCTTGCTATTGCTTCTGGAAATTCTATTCAAAACGCTAATTATGACAGTATTTTATTTGTTTGCAGTATTCTTAAATTGCTTGTATCAAAAAATGGATAACGCCATTCGATTCTGAATAAAGATATCTGCTAATCTTATACGTTTCTGAGGGAAAAAAAATGAATTTAGAAATGTATCAGAAAGGAGCTTCTTTGAATTTAAGAATGAATTTGGAATTGAAATCTATAATAAAATGATATAGAAATATATTTATAAATCTTCTTTTATTAAACAGCTTCAAAATTAACGATGTTTTTAGCTTTCTTTTTTTTTCTTTTATTCTAAGCCATATTAATTTTTTAATGAATCTTTATTCGAATGTTGAAAGCTTAAAAATCTAAGTAATCATTAATGATGTTAATGTGTATTTGCTGTAAAATATACTGTAAAACCATTCCATAGATATGTATGCAGTATTCTTTAAAGGAATCTTAGTTATATGATAAAAATCTGAATTTTTTAGAAATCGTAGAAATTGTAACGGGCCAAAACGGGCCGGGCCGGGCCTAAAATATAAAAATTTAAACGGGCCGGGCCCGGGCCGAACTTTTGAGTTTTACAACGGGCCGGGCCGGGCCGGGCCGAAATAACTTTCTTACGGGCCGGGCCGGGCCTGGAAATTCCGGCCCGTGCAGACCTCTAACTCTTGCTACATTAGTTTTTTTTTTTTTTTTTTTTTTTTTTTTTTTTGGGGGGGGGGATTTTTATTACTATTTTTATTTATTTATTTGTAAGTTGTATTTCGTTTTGATTTCATTCAAAAAAAAATTTACTTCGTTCTCCAAACCGTTCAAAAAGTAAATTTGATCAATAAAATTTCAGAATTCTAAGATCTATTTTAAATCCAATATCTACTTTTTTCACTCAAATTAAAAATGTATACATATTTTTTCTCTCTCCCCTCTAGAAACAGTAAATTGTTAAAATCTTATCCACCTACTTAAAGTCTCGCTTAAAGTAGTAAAATCTCTCCCAATAAGCACTTCATAATTCGTTATTTCTGAGCAACAAACTAACCAGCCCAAATTTTAATCATTCCTTAAGCAAATAAATTTCTCCTAGATGTTATTTAATTAAGCCATATTATAATTACTCATTAATCATTAGAAAATCAAAATAATAAATTCGTCTTAGTATTTAAAACTTGCAAGATTTATAACAGAATCGATAAAAGTACTATCACAATTATAAAAATTTAAACACACACTATAATCCACTATATGCCTTTATAATCATGCTTGTCTGAGTAATCTGTGGCGTGAACGTAGGGCGTCGGATTGCCACACTGTACGTTGTGAGTTCGAACCCCACGTGTGACATGTCTTTTTTGTTTCTGTCATTGAATGCAGGAGCTTCTAAAAAATTCGATAGATGGCAGCACTAGTCCCTTTTTAACGAAATTTTTTGACGATTTGGTATCGTCAAATGAGTGAGGGAAGTGATTTCATCAATTTGACGAAATATTTGTTCGGAGCATTTCCCAGGAAACGGTTTCGTCAAAAACGAGGAGAATTTCGTGAAATCTGAGTATTCATATCTAAGTGTGTTAAAGATAAATATTTTAGATTCGTCAAATCAGGTTATCACCAAAGAGAGATAGAGAGCAGCTAAAATATATAAATGAAATAACCCTCTTTGGTGATACACTGATTTGGCGATACCGGCTAAAAGTGGTTTCACAGTAAAAATGACATTACATACTGATTTCAATTCTCAAGTACTTTAACTCATTTCTTAACTGATCCCTCAATAAAAGACAAAATCATTCACAAAACCCTCAAATTTAGAATTTTAATAACTGTGTTATTTTTTAAGAACAGAAGTTAAACTTTTTGTGTTATATTTGTATGATATGTGTAAACGATTACTAAATATAACTACAGGGACCGTATAAAACTTAGATTTTGAAATTTTTATGAAATTGATTTTTTACATTAAACAATGCTACAACATGAATATTTAAATCATTTGAAACGTTTTTACAATTGTAACTATATGTCTAGGACCAAGAATTGAGAAATTAAAGGGCAGTGAAGTATAACATGTTGCATCCTTTATATTTATATATGTATTAATTACTTAAAAAAAAATTTTGGACATTTTCTTTTTAAGCCGAAAATAGTAAGGTTACCGAAATTCAGTTCTGGTTTCGGTCAATCCTTAACATTAAAGTATCAATTAATCCCTAAATCCTCTACTTCTATATTTAATTCTACCTGCGCCAATCAGTGTACTGTAGAAAAAAAAAGAAACATTGCAGTATAGAATAAAAAAAGTTTTATGAAGAATTACTTTCCCTGCGATGTTTTACATTTTTCTACTGGCTTAGACATCAAATTGATTTATGCAGCTACATGATCTGATTTTGCTAACGTGAACAGAAAAGAGGGGCAGAGAGGGGGGGGGGGGACAAGACGAATGTATAGTTAATGATAATGACATAGTCTGCGTGTTTTTTACTTAAATGTTAGATAAATATTTAATGAGATCCCTGAAGTTTTTGTTATTTACTCTCTAACTTTAGTTAACAAGTCCACGTAAGTAATTATCTATAAATATTAAAAAATAAATAATTAAAAGTACCTGTAGATAAACTGAAAGAGAGAGTATGATAGAATGGAAAAATCTAGTGAATAAAACAGTGGTAATATCTATATAAATTTTCTGAATGTGTTTTAGAACTCATCTTATAAAGAATTTCGAAATCTTATATTCTGAAACTTATTAAAATGGTGTTTGTTTATAACGGAAACCTGTCTACAACGAAATATTTCCACGGCCTTCGCGAAAATGGTACAATACAATTATAAACCAGTGTACTTTTAAGATGAAGTGTATAAGGCGGAATTATGTCCGCTTTTCTTTCTTAGCAGATTTTACTGTATCTTCTCTCATTTTCGTATCAGATGCATGTAAGCGGCTTTATGCTCAGTGTCTGTTTCTGTATAAATACATTAAGGCTGTTCTCAAATTCAAATCGGTTACTTTCTGATCTGAATTAAACATAGGGGCTTTATTTATAGGATATTATGTTTGTGTGTATTGTATAATTTATTTACTATGAGATTACTTTTACTTCAACTGTTTTCAGTAATATGATTGTAAAAATACTGGTTTCATTGGTTTATTGAATGGTATTGTCTGAATTACTTTGGATGTATTTATAAAAGTATTGATATATATATATATATATATATATAACAATTATAATATTAGACAATTATTTAATATTAGACATTATATAATTTTATGATGTAGTTATATGACAATATTGCAACTTAATGTGGAATTTCTTATGTCAAGGTATAAGATAACTACAAGTAGATATCCCAACGATAATACACTAAGGTAATGCGCAACGCAGCAATTATCTTAGCGCATAGTATTTATAAAGTTTGCTAAAATTTAACTACTTTTGTAATATATTAAAAATATATCAGATACCAATAATAAAAAAACATTTCAGAGTCAAAAGATACCAATATATGAAATATTAAAACGGACTATACATATATTTGCAAACATATCAATTATGCTAGTGCTCTTATTTTTTTTTTTTTTTTTTTTTTTTGCGCATGCTAAAATCTAAATAATCCTAAATCTAAATCCCACTAAATTTTTGAAATTTTAGATTTTTTAATTTTATTTAGATATTTCGACATGAATACATGTAATTTTTTTAAGCTTCATTTTGCATTAATTTTAAAATTAAATGCAATTAAATATCATCTATATAAAGATTTAATAATTATAAATTAATGATTTGGATTTATTAATTAAATGATAAAGCGTTTCAAAAGAATAATTAAACGGAGCTCTTTGTGCGATTTTCTACAGTACTTACTCACTTGTTTTTTATAGCATCCATATGTTCTTTCCCTTAAAATTAGTGCACGAATTAAACACTTATCCATTCCGAATCAATAAGATTCGCGTTCTAGCATCGTAATAGCGTTAAATTACTTTGATTTATTTATTGTGGATGTGTACACTTATTTTATCCTGATAATTTCTGTTTGTATAATAAATAAATTAATAAATATATTAAGTAACTTTGTGACGAAGATCATATAAAACATTTAGTTAGTTTCGACCTGGAGAATAAAAGCCGAAGCAGAAAAAAGTCACAAGAAGGATAGCATTTTTTAAGATGTTTTATATTTTCTATTGACTTAGATAGCAAATTGATTTATGGAGTCGCATGATATGATTTCGCTAAAATAAATAGAAAAGAGGGAAGCGCGGGGAAGAAAAATGGGTTGCTAATGATAATGAGATCGGCTGTATGTTTTTTTAATTAAATGTTTGATTAATAAGAGATATTTCGATGGTTTTTGTTATTTTTTTCTCAGAACTTTCGATAAACAAACTGATATAAGTAACTACCTGCTCTCATAATATGTATAAATATATAAATGAAAGAATATTTGGAAGGAAGGAGCAAAGAAAAGTTAGTGAATGATGATAATTCTAATATGTGTATTCATTTTTTATTTTATTTTATTATTTTTTTTTTAACATTTTATTTATTTTTTAAAGAAATGTTTAGAGGACATTTTATTACATACACAAAATTTTTGTTATGTTTGGTATCGAAACGTAGTCAGTTTTGTGAAAGTACAAATAGACCATACAAACGCAAAAATTGTGCCAGGAGTTGGATGACGACAATGACTGAATATTATAATTATTATTATTAATATTAATGCATTAATGAGATTTTAGAGATCAAAGTTATTATTTCTTTTATTAACATTATGTCTTATCTGGGTATCGAAACATCTTCAGAAATATCTTTATATTTAATTTATATTAAACGATACACAAATAAAAAACACACACACATGCACGATATGCACGCAAAAACATAGCGATGTATAATTATAATTTTTAATACTAATGAAACTTTAGAGATTATAGTTATTACTTCTTTCATTATTGTTGCGTTATGTTTTATTTTGGTGCAAAAAAATCTTCAGAAATAGATCCTTAATGAATTTTTAACCAAAAAAAAAAAAAAAAAAAAAAAAAAAAAAGCATGTTTTCTATCATACTCAACCCCCTCCCTCTTTTTATGGCATCATATGCTCTACTGGCGCAAGAAGTAAACACTGTGTATTTTGGCAGCAATTATAATTCGCTTGCTAACCTGGTATTTCCGTTAAACAACTTTTATTTTTGCGTATTATTTCTGTGTATATTTAATTTATCCGTTCGTCTCTATTTGAAATAATAGATATAATAACAATTTCAGTAATGAAGATTATATAATATATTTAGGTAATTTCATCCTCGGAAAAAGAAGCCGAAGAAGAGGCTGTAAAAAATTATATGAAGGATAGCATTTTTTAAGATGTTTTATATTTTCTATTGATTTAGATAGCAAATTGATTTATGGAGTCGCATGATCTGATTTTGCTAAAATAAACAGAAAAGAAATGGTAGAGGGGAAGACAAATGGGTAGTTAATGATAATAAGATCGGCTGAACGTTTTTTAGTTAAATGTTTGATTTATAAGAGAGATTCCGATGAGTTTTTCTATTTTCTCTCTGAATTTCGGATAACAAATTAATGTAATTACCTGCTCTCGTAATATATATGTATATAAATGAAAGAATATTGGGAAGGAAGGAGTAAAGAAAAGTTTATTGAATGATGCTAATTCTAATGCGCTGTTTTTTTTTTTTTTTTTTTTTTTTTTTTTTTTTTTTTTACTTGAGTTTTAGAGAGCATTTTATTATATACTTTAAATTCTTCTTAGGTTTGGTATTGAAACAGCTTTGTAGTCAGTTTTGTGAAAAACAAGCAAATCGGACAATCGCTAATGCTGTGACTGCAGTTGAATTATGAAAATGACTATGCATTATTATTATTATTATTATTATTATTATTATTATTATTATTATTATTATTATTATTATTATTATTATTATTATTATTATTATTATTATTATTATTATTATTATTATTATTATTATTATTATTATTATTAATGCATTAATGAGATTTTAGAGATTAAAGTTATTGTTCCTTTTATTAACATTGTGTCTTATCTTGGTATCAAAACATCTTCATAATCAATTTATATGAAACAATACACAAATAAAATACACAGATACATACACGAGATGCATTAATACTGGTACATAGAGATTATAATTATAATAACGATATATGCAATATATGTAATGCTAATGAAATTTAAGAGATTATAGTTATTATTTCTTTCATTATTAATGTGTTATGTTTTATTTTCCTGCAAAAAAAAATCTTCAGAAACATCTCCACAATGAGCGTTTTAAAATAAATAAATAAATGAAACATACACATACATACATACAAGATATACGCTCAACTATACAGAGAGATGAGTTGTATGATTTGTTTTGCCTTCATTACTGAGGTTTTAGAGATTATAGTTGATTTTTCTTACATTATAGTCTATTTATGTCTTATTTTGGTATCAAAACAACTTCGGAAATACCTTCTTAATACATTTTTGTGAAAAAACGCACAAGTAAAACATAGACACACACGCAAACATACCGAGAAAGAGATTGTATGATGACAGTGATAGTATGTTTTGGTACTACTTGGTTATCCCGTCGACCAATACACTATTGCCAAACTATAAGATTAAGTGCCAATAATGGATGATCGTGAATGTCACATTCAATTAAATATGATACACGTGTTTTAAACGTCATTAAGTGATTTTCATTTCGACTTTTAATTTGTATTTTAATTAACATTCTACTATTTATTTGTTTTTCGTTATTTAAAATAAAAATTATCTCAACATGTATAATTTGGTTATTAGTTTGGCAATTTGTATAATTTGGCGAAATTGGTCCACGGGATAACCAAGCAATACCTATGTTTTTTACATTAATAAGACCTTAGAGATAATTGTTATTTCTTCCTTCATCTTTGCTAAGGTATAACCTATTTTAGTATTAAACCATCTGAAGAAGCATATTCATAGTCGAATTTTATGAAAAAATACTCATGTAAATAAAAGAATGACATACACGTAAACACCATGCACGTAAATATTGAGAGAAGAGCTGTATGATGCGAATGATTATCTGTTTTTTACAGTAATGTGACTTCAGAGATCATTAGTCACTTTTTCTTTCATTATTGTAACTCATTCAACTATCCGGTTACTTCTGATCAAACAAAAGAAAAGTTTAATAGAAGAGTGAGGATGGAGGGTATAAAACATAAGTATATGATTGTATCGTAAAATAGAGAAAAAAAAGAAAAACCAGGAAGTATGCACCATAGGCATATGGTATACTCTAGAGCAGCGGTTCCCAATCTATGGGTCGCGGAACAATCGAGGTTTGTCATCAAAATATTTCATCTGTTTAAAAAGGTATGAAAATTTCAACAGGAAATAATATTTCAAGGGGAATTTTTTAATTCCCTTCTGGATTAATATACGAACAGAACATACAGAAATATTTAAATCAGTTTTGAGGTCCTTGATGAAATTCAACTATTCGTGCTTATGAGAACATGTTTTTTTCTACTTTGCTGTTTTTGAAAGACAAGCACTGAGACAAACTGGGTGTTAATATAAGTTCCCACATTGGTAAACACCAGTGTTAGAAATATCATTGATTATAAAGTTATGTTTTCATAATAATTAAACGTATTTTTAACTATCTTTGTAGTTTGTGCATTGTTTTAATTACTATTCACTTACAAACATTGAGATTATCGATTCTTGTTTTTGTTGATAATGTATATTCCGTACGAAAATTTGCATTTTTCGTAGGTTAGAATAACCGAGCGTATAGAGATCGTACAAAAATTGCTATACTGATATATAACTTTATTTTGGGTGGGTAGCGAATTTTTTTTTACTGAAAGGTGGGTCGTGAAAATTTTTTTTCACTGAAAGGTGGGTCGCGCACCAAGAAAGTTTGGGAACCGGCTGCTCTACAGAATATGTGCTATAAGCATATAATGTATATATTCTGTAGCGTGTATTCTAGAGAGTTTATACTAAAGATTTATTTTATAAACGGTATTATACGGAATTTTAAAAAAATTAAGAAGGTATACCACGTATATCTATATATACCCTTTACTACCACATCTAATGTTACAATGATTGGATCAAAGCTTGGCCGTATTCATTATTTTTTTTCCCAAACTCTATAATATTTTTGCATTACAAAGTTTGCAGTTCAAAGCTTTTCTGTCTTTGTTTACGAACATATTTTTTATGTGTGTGTGTCAATTTTTTATTTATTTTTTTTTAATAAAACTATTATACCAAAAATCTATCTTAATATTATGTAATTTCCATTTTATTACACATAATGTCACTCCTTCATTCTAACTTTTCTTAGTGTAGTGACATCTTCAATTTTTCTTGTGCTGAGAGACATGTTAGTTATGAGACCAGCACGAACATTTTTTCTTGCGCTCATACATATGCCTATAATTGTAGAGAAGGGAATGAAATTTATTTCTCTAAATATCGGCTTCTTCCAGGTCATTGAGGGTAAGAAAAGGAGTTCTGTTAGGAGATTTAATGAATTTCACGTTTAGGGGTCTCTTTTGCTTCCTCTTAGAATGAAAGATTCTACAGAATATGGCTGAGGCCTTAGAAGGTATGAGAAATAATAATTTCGGCTTAGCTATTTGATGGAGTGGTTAAAAAAAACTTGAAAACAGAACTAAGTATTTAGACTGGTTACATAATATGAAAAGTATTAGTCTTCCTCACACCGAGGCATGGGAAGCGAGGTAAGATTTCTCTCTAAATTTGTATCTATATGTTTATTTTACCGATTATTATATTTCACTTTTTGCAGATAATGCTGTCAATAAATAATAATGCGCTTTCTAATTTTCTTAAAATATTTTTGCACTTTGTTTTATGATTGAGATGCATGTTTATTTTTGATGATTTTATGATTGAAATACATGTTTATTTTTTATGAATTTATGATTGAGATACATGTTTATTTTTGGTAATATTACCATAAATAATGATATAGATAATACATGTGTAGTGATAAATAGTAAATAAGTGACAGTGATAATGGTGATATCACCATAAATAGATTATGTAAGTTCGCATTTTTGTAAAGAAAATTCAAAATTTTTCGCTTTGTTTTTATTAATTTTGAGATAACACTGTTCATTTTTGTGGTAATAACGTAAATAATTGATAATGGACAATCTTGATTTCTAAGAACATTTTTGTGCTCTCTTTTAAGGTTACTTTTGGTGGTATAGACAATTATGCGCATTCAAATTTCATAAATGTATGTTTTGTTTCTTTAAATTTTGAGATAAAACTGTTTTTTATGATAATAATACAAATAAATAACAATGTTCATTCTTATTTTCTTAAAATATTTTTGTGCTTTGCTTTATGGTTGAAATATCATAAATATTTAATTTTAGTAATATTACCGTAAATAGATAATTATGCATATTCAAATTCTCTAAATGTTTGTTTTGTTAAACTTAATTTTGAGCTACAACTATTCGTTTTTTGATGATAATAATATAAATAAGTGATAATGATCATTCTTATTTTGTTAACATATATTTCCGCTCTTTGTTAAAGTACGATACATGTTTACCTATAGCGACATTAACGAAAATAATTATGCGCATTCGTATTTTTTTTTTTTTTTTTTAAATAATTTTTGTTTCTATTTTTAAGTTTAATTCTTTCGGGTCCGAATTTTTTTTTTTTTTTCAATTTTTAGAAAAAATTACTTTTAGTTACTAATATTAACACTAACTATCCATACGAATTAATAAATGTTTAACGAATATTTTATTGTCTGAAAGATAAAGAATGTTGTTGTTTTGCATACTATTTAAGTAATATTCACATGAAAATATGCTGAGGAAGAATTTTCGGAGATGTTTAGAAAATATTGTATTACAACAAGATTTAATTTATATTACAGATTTCTAATACTTTTTACGTTTTATTACACATGATTCCTTCAGGAAAGCAACTTTAATTTAAAATATAAAATGTGAAATATACATTTAAAATAAAAGAATAACAAATTGCGCAAAGAGAATTAAGCAAATAATAATAATTATTATTATTACTAAATGACTAAACATAAATGAAGTCATATATAAAATGCATGGTCATATAGTAACATTGCTACATTTAAATAGAAGCAAAAGTATTTCTTAACACAAAATAATATTTCATTAAAAGACATGTACTATTAATAGTACACCAGACCCGAAAGGGTTAAGATATAACTGTTCGTTTTTTATGGTTATATTATGAATAAGAAATATTGAGCACTGTTAGTTGCTTGCAATATTTATTGTGTTTCTTTTAAGGTTGATATAAATGTTTGGTTTTGGTGACATTAGTATAAATAAATAACAATGCAAATTTCTATTTTTTTTAAAATCTATATATATATATATATATATATATATATATATATATATATATACCGGGTGTCCCAAAAATGACTGATGGATTTTAAAATTCAATAACTTGCAAATGGTGACAGCTATTTAAAAATTTTTGCTGGAGGGTTATGTATAATGTCAGGAGTTTTTTTTACCGTAATTTTTTATTTTAGTTCGCATCTCAAACAATAGGTGGCGCTGACGGCGATTGAAGGCCAGGTCGACGCTTCACTCAGCACTGATCACCTGGCCTTCAATCGCCGTCAGCGCCACCTATTGTTTGAGATGCGAACTAAAATAAAAAATTACGGTAAAAAAAACTCCTGACATTAAACATAACCCTTCTGCAAAAATTGTTTCAATAGCTGTCACCGTTTGCAAGTTATCGAATTTTAAAATCCATCAGTCATTTTTGGGACACCCGGTATATACATACATACATACATACATACATACATACATACATACATACATATATATATATATATATATATATATATATATATATATATATATATATATATATATATATATGTAAGAAAATACAAAAAATCAGATCTATTTATTACTTTTTTAATAAATCGCCCCTCAATGTGGATACGGGCCCCATGACTAATAATCACGGGTTTTGCAGGGCAACAAGAAACTTAAGTTTATCGTATTAATTTAAGTAAAACACATGGCCTTTTTAACTGGTAACCCCCCTCGGGAGATGAGAAATTTCTATACATCTACGCACTTGGTCTCCAGAACTCATGATGTAAAGACTTGCGAAAAGATTTTGTTATATTTTAAATAAATCTTAATTAAAACTCATCCCCTTGAAGTCTGTCGTTTCATGAAAATGCGACAGTTCTTCATGTCGGCAGGATTCGAACCTGCGCGGGAAAATAATCTACGAAATATAAACATCATTAAAAATACCGGACCCACAAAGGAAAGCAAAGACAGTGGTCATTCTGACTCGAAACATCGAAAGAGGCCCTGAAAAGGAGTTAACGTCTCGTCATGAGTTATCCAGCAAGCGTATTCCATGTTGGGATACTGAGATATTTTTCTACCATTCGTCGGGCCTTGCCGGATTTGAAACACGGGATTCGTGAATTTTCATCCAAAAAGTGGGTTGTATCGTGGAATACTAAGATGCTATTTTTCTGCCATTCTTCACACCTTACCAGAGCGATTTTTCTGCCTGAACGGGGCATGCAGTTGTGTGTTGATCGTTCATCCTCCGTAGTGCCATAAATCAGTCAAAGCGCTCCGATGACCGGGTGAAACTGATACTCAAGATGTTTGTGATCTATGTTTTTTTTTCTTTCTGCTTCTCTTGCGTTTCAAAAAGAGAATATACGACAACAATATATGTGACAGTAGTTTTTGGTCTGTGATTATGATCTCAGGAGAGATTGCGTGAATATATTCGACATCTACTACATGATTTATACTCAAAGGGCGGTACAGTGATTTATGATTAAAAGAATATTTAATTTATAATATGTGAGCTCACAAGTGTACACTATTTTATTTATTTATTTATTTATTTATTTATTTGTTTATATTAGTGCACATGTTTTTTCCCTAATTCCTTGATTATAAAACTAATTGATTAAGGTAAGTAATATATCTCTAGTGTTATTGTTTTTATTACTTCTACAAACCATGGTTTTAAGTGTAATTATATTTTAAATTGAAAGAAAAAATGGATATCCATATTTACGTCTAATTCTTTTATATAATTAATTCTTTTTATTTATTTCATTTCACAATTCTATGCAGATGCTTGTATTATGTTGATATTATTATTATTTTTTTGAAGGTCATTTAGAATTTGTTTATATTTAGATTTTAGGAAGTTGTCATAAAATTAATTTAAAATGGAAGCTATTAAAAAACAAAAAACTGTTCTTAAGGGAAAAATCACTCGCATAAAAAATATTATAAATCCCAAAATTGATAATGAAACTGTAACTCTTGAAGAGTTAGATTTATATGGTAAACAGGTTCAGGATATTGAAACCGAATTAAATAAAATCCATGAAAATGCCATTCTTCAGAGCGATGCATCGGAAACTGATCCTATAATTGATGAATATAATGAGATTGCACTTAAATTGGATAATTTAACCATAGCAATAAATACATCACGTAATAAGTTAACTAAAAGTTTAAACATTCGCGAAGGTGGTTCAGAAAGTCTAAATAAAACTACAGGTAATGTTTGTGTAAAAACTGTTAATCTTCCAAAATTTGAATTAAAACCTTTTCACGGAGAAGCTGATCAATGGCTTTCTTTTAAAGAGATTTTTCTTACAACTATAGATCAAAATTTGGAGTTGGGGGCGTCTCAAAATTGCAATATCTACTGGCTAGTGTAAAGGGTCCTGCTCATAAATTAATTTCTGGATTTCCTCTCTCGGAAGCCAATTATAAAAATGCATGGGACACTCTCTGCGCTCGCTATGATAAAACTAGGGATTTAGCCATCGCACAAATAAGTAAGTTATACAATTTAAAAAACATGAAAAATTGCCCCTCTTCCTCTAAAGCTATTTTTGACATAATAGATACTTGTAATGAGTCATTTCGAATTCTAGAGTCTTTGAATTTGACTCAAAATGCTTTGGTGGATAACATGATAATTTATACTATAATTCAAAAACTAAGTGATAATCTAAAAGAACGATGGGAGCTCTCTCTTACTCATAATGATATGCCTAGTCTCACGGAATTTTTAAAATTTTTAGAGACTCATGCCAAAAGTATGCTAGCGTTGGAGAATCCAACTAAAATAGAGGTAAGAAATGTAAATTATTCCCGAGATTCTTCCGATAGATATAAATTCCCCAAAAGTCAAGAAAATACTAAATGCGGGGTTTGCCTCGAGTCGCATGCCACCCATGCCTGCAGAAAATTAACGAATATGTCCATAGATAACCGTTGGAGAACTGTCCAACTAAACAAACTATGTATCAATTGTCTGCGAGGTGGCCACTTTTCAAATAAATGTCCCTCCAAGATGAACTGTAAAAATTGCCATCGAAGACATCATACTTTACTCCATAAATATGATGTTCAGGGCAATGCAGGGAGAACAATACCCCATAATGCTTTATGACGGTTTATAGTCCCGGGGTACCTCAGATACGGGAATTACGATAATCATACGTATTCAGAAACTTGTCATGAGGTTCAAATACCATTTTTATTGGATAGCGGAAGTACCATTTCCCTTATTCCGGAAAACTTAGTTGCAGCTTTGGATATGACGTCTATTCAAAACTGTCATCCTCTTAATGTTAATCAAACCCAAGGACAAGTTCAGATTTCTGAAAAACTTCACGTACCCCTCAAAATAGGAAATATCAGGCAAAATAGCACCTTATACCTAGTTAGGTCATTCTTGCCATATGCGATACTGGGAATTCCAGAATTACAAAAATTCCATATATCGATGGACTTTTTCTCGAATATTCTGACTCAGGATGGAGTCATTCTTAAGCATGATCAAAATATTTTCAATCAAATTTCTCAGGAAAACTCATTTAACCATACTTTAACTTTAACGGATGATATGAATTGCAAGAAGCCGCTTCGTTCTCCTTCCAAATCAAATCAAGAAATTTTGTCTCAACAAGGACAATGTTATCTTGATACTCAGATTCTCTCGGATTATGATGACAAAAGTTTTAGTCATTGTACTACTGAAGAGAACTCACAGTTGGAAGGGCTTCTAAGCGACTTCAAGGATATTTTTGCGCGCAATAGATATGACGTAGGTAGAGTCAGATGGGAACCTCAGCGGGTAACTCTCACCTCGGAACTTCCTATCTCGCTTCGACCTTACCGTACATCTCCTAGGGACAATGAAGAAATTCAAAAACAAATACAAGAATTACTGGAAGCTAAACTTATTAAAGAGTCCTGCAGTCCTTATTCCTCTCCCGTCACTCTGGCATATAAAAAAGGAGAAGGTAAAACGCGTCTCTGTATTGATTACAGAAAAATCAATGCCATTTGTAAGACTGACTCGGAACCATTGCCCCGTATAGATTGGCTTTTGGACAGACTTGTCAATGCCAAATATTTTTCCACGCTAGATTTAGCCTCTGGCTACTGGCATATCCCACTTCATCCTTCAGACACAGAGAAGTTGGCCTTTGCAACCAATCAAGGGCTTTATGAGTGGTTGGTTCTTCCTTTTGGCTATAAAAATGCCCCAGCTCAATTTGCAAGAGCTCTTCGAAGAATCCTATATAAACATAAAGTTAATTTTGCTACCAATTATTTTGATGATTTTATAGTTTATTCCGATTCCTATGCCGAACATATGGATCACCTTAAAACTATATTTAACATTTGCCGTCAAGAAAATCTAAAATTAAAATTTTCCAAATGTAACTTTGCTAAATCTCAAATTGACTTCCTCGGTTATGAAATTAGTAACGGCCAAATAAAACCAGACAATGCTAACACCGAAACTATTAAAAAATTAATCCCTCCAAAAAACGTTAAAGAATTGCAAAGGTTCCTTGGTTCTGTAAACGTATACCACAAATTCATAGACAAATACGCTAAAATTAGAGCCCCTCTAAATAAATTGTTAAAGAAAGATGCTCCTTGGGAATGGTCAGATGTCTGTCAACAATCATTTGAATTGCTTAAAAACGCATTAATTTCTAGGCCTATTTTAAAATTATTCAATCCTAACCTCCCATGCCATGTCTATACTGATGCCTCAAAGGAAGCCGTAGGTGCTGTCTTAAAACAAATGGATGAAAAGGGGAACTTGCATCCCATTGCGTTCCACTCGAGACAATTAAGGCCCTACGAGCAAAATTACGCTATCACAGAACTGGAATGTCTAGCAATAATCGATGCCCTTGACAAATTCCATTATTACCTTCACGGAAAACCTTTTACAATACATACTGACCATGCCTCCTTAGTATGGCTTAAGAAGGTGAAGCATTTAACAGGTAGGTTATTCAGATGGTCATTAAAATTAAGTATGTATGATTATACTGTAAAATATAACAAAGGATCCACCAATTTTGAAGCAGACATGCTTTCAAGAAATCCCACTTTTTCTGTAAATCCCCATATTCATTTATTAACGTCAGATGAAATTAAAGAACACCAACAATTAGATAATATAACAGGGCCTAAATTTCAAAAAGTTAATGACATTGTAATAATTCGCAAAAAGGGTTTTCAAAAAATTGTAGTACCATTCTCCTTGAGAGAGAAATTACTAATACCCATACAGAATTTGGCCATCCCGGAATCCAAAAAATGTTAAATTTAATTTCCCCACAATACTATTGGAGCAGCATGACCCACGATATCACACAATTTGTCAAGCATTGTGAGGTCTGCCAACTCAACAAAAAATCACACCAACCAAAATTTGGTCTTCTGGAGGCATTACCACCTGCAGAACTACCTTTCGATATAATATCATTAGATTCAGTAGGAGGTTTTAACTATTATAATTCATCTAAAAGGTATATGCACATAGGTATTGATCACGCTACTCGTTATGTTTGGGGTTTTGCATCTAAAAATGTTACAACTGAAGTCTACATTAATATTCTTAGACAGATTTTTAATATTCAACTTCCCAAGAAAATTTTAACGGATAGAAATCCTGCGTTTACAGCGTCTAAACTTCGTAAATGGGTACATAAACAGAATGTAAAAAAATTACTTACTTCTTCTCATAGACCACAGTGTAATGGGAAAAATGAGCGTGTGAATCAGTCAATTTGCACTCGACTAAGACTTAAAGTAAATTCTACCCCTTCAAACGTCCCATGGCCCAAAATTCTGCAGGAAGTAATTAATGAGTACAATAACACACCTCATTCGGTAACCAAGTACCCTCTTGCATACTTAATGTTCGGCCAATTACCTTATCCATCTGTATTAGGCAATGAAAATTATTATCCCCCTGTAGAGGAAGCCAGAAAAGAGGCTTTCCAAAGAACAAGTGAACATCACTTGAAAAATAAAGTCAGGTATGATTTAAAGTTTGTGGAAGCGCCTTTTAAACCTGGTGACCTTGTCATAGTGGAAGAATTTCGCTATCCGAATACTCGGAAGTTAAGTCCGCCTTTTTCTGGTCCATATCAAATTATGGAAAAATTATCCAATGTAAGTTTCAAAATAAATAAGCCTAATTGGCTTACAAAAAAGGATTATGAAGTAATACACGCTTCCAAACTAAGATACTTTTTTCCTAGTAATCAATTTAAACTACTTACACCAACAAACTGAAATAGTTGGTATCATATGAACTGATATTATATTATATCAGATCTCGGTTTGCATTATTATGAATATTTGGAATTTTAATTACCTTTTTGATTTATTATGAATATTTGAAATTTAAATTATTTTTGCATTATTGTGAACATTGTGTTATGTGTAAAAGTACTATTTCTTGAACTATGTCAGGACAGTTCCATACAAATTTGAAAATGTAAATAACATTGGACTTTTCAGAATCCATCTACAACATATTTCTTATTTTGATTATCTTAGTCTATGTATAATATTTACTGAGTGTTTTGCATTTATTAATACAATTGTTTTTATCATGTTCAATGACGTATAGTGGTACATTTTATAACAGTGTTGTTTTTAGATATGATATTTGTACATTTTTTATTATTGTTATACTATTATTTGTTAAGTATACGAAAGAAATAACTCATCTCCCATTAGCTCACTTAATGTAAAAATTGTTTACCCTTTTCAGGTGAGTAGCATGGATGGAAGCCGGCCCATCCCCGGAGACTTGTCTGGAAGGGGGGGAAATTGTAAGAAAATACAAAAAATCAGATCTATTTATTACTTTTTTAATAAATCGCCCCTCAATGTGGATACGGGCCCCATGACTAATAATCACGGGTTTTGCAGGGCAACAAGAAACTTAAGTTTATCGTATTAATTTAAGTAAAACACATGGCCTTTTTAACTGGTAACCCCCCTTGGGAGATGAGAAATTTCTATACATCTACGCACTTGGTCTCCAGAACTCATGATGTAAAGACTTGCGAAAAGATTTTGTTACATTTTAAATAAATCTTAATTAAAACTCATCCCCTTGAAGTCTGTCGTTTCATGAAAATGCGACATATATATACAGGGTGATTCATAAAAGATGGGCAGAACTTTAAAGGGTTATAGTACACTTAAAGACAAATAATATTAAATAGGAGACGAAGGGTCCCAGACGTATTCCCAAGGAGATAGGGGGCATTAAAGTTTAGGGTCCGAAATTTCAAATGATTATAAAAAATGGAAAAATTGGTCGATTCGTTTGCGGTTTTTGCAAAAAATTTTCTTTATGCCAGTATTTTCTTGAAATAAAATTTTAAAGTTCAATTTCAAAAAATGCCGATAGGGGGCGCTTTAGACTTTGGAGTAACAAACAACTATTTTTTAACGTTATTTTTTGTATTTCTTTAAATGATTTCGAAAGCTTAGACTTAAACTTAAATTTTGATCTAAAAATCTGAGTCCTAACGAGTAGTTAAGTAGCGTAAACTGAAATTTAAAATTTGAAACCCTTCTCCCCCCAGAACAAAAATCAGTTATTCCCGATCTTTGTGTCGTAGATTAGGCTCTAACTACTGCCGCGTTTTGCTAAAATTATTCTTTATGTCAGTATTTTCTTGAAAATAAATTTTAAAGAAAAGTTTCAAAAAATTCCGATAGAGGGCGCTTTAGACTTTGGAGTAACGAACAACTATTTTATACCGTTATTTTTTGTGTCTCATTAAATGCTTTCTAAAGCTTAGACTTAAATTTTCAGCCCAAAATCTGAATCGTTAGACGGGGTTAAGTTTCTGGGGAGAGGGGTTTGAAATTTCTACTCCTGAGCACAGTTCAGTTTACCATGTCCACACATTGTGTGCTGTGATACGAGGTAAAAAGACACAAATTAGGATTATGTTACCAAAGCATATTTATTAACATGTAATTACAATAAATGTTCAAAATTGTGACCACCAGAGGTTATGCACGCAGAACAACGGCGAAGAATGGAACGGCGAACATTCGCGAAAACATCAGGCTTTTCGAGCACTTCCCCTACAGCGGCGGAAAGTCTGGCGACCAGTTCCTCGGGGGATTCAATGGGTGTCTCATACATAAGAGCCTTCAATTGTCCCCCAAAAAAGAAATCGAGGGGTGAAAGATCTGGCGAGCGAGCAGGCCAAGCAACAGGACCACCTCGACCAATCCATCTTTTCGGAAATGTGATGTCCAGATAGTTGCGGACGTCTCCTACGTAATGGGCTGGCGCTCCATCGTGCTGGAACCACATGACCCGCCGGATGCGTGGAGGAACAACGTTTAACAGGTCTGGCAGCACATGTTGCAGAAATGTGAGGTATGTTTTACCGTTGAGGCGTTCAGGAAGAAGGTACGGTCAGATTAGGTGGTCTCCGAGGATTCCTGCCCAAACATTGATGGAAAAGCGTCTCTGATGAGCATGTGGATACGTAGCATGTGGATTGACATCCGCCCATACATGTGCATTGTGTGTGTTAAATGTACCTTCACGTGTGAAGGTACATTCATCGGTGAAAAGCACAGTTCGTCCAAAATGTGGATTTAGCGCGTTCTGCTGCAGAAACCAGCGGTCGAATTCAATACGATTTGGATAATCCCCTGGAGACAGTTTCTGGACTCGAAACTGTCATTTGAAACGGGAGCAAATGTTCATCCTTCAGTACCCTCCAAGTCATGGACTGTGAGGTATCCACCTGCCTAGCCACTGTTCGTGTACTTGTACTTGGCTGCGCCGCTACTACATCCAGAATGGCTTCTGCAACAACTACTGACTCGTCCTTTTTTGCACGACCTGCATTCGACCGGGAAGCGAGAAATGATCCCGTCTCACACAACTGTCTGTGCAAGCGCTCGAAAGTTTTGCGGTTAGGCAACCGCCTGTTGGGAAATCGCTCTCCGTACATTCGTTGTGCCTCTGCACCATTTCCATCTGCCGCTCTGTAAATTAAATGCATCTCAGCCTTTTCCTTATTCGTGAAGGGCACCATCTTCCGATTCATTACTACAGCGACTTACACTTGACTCACCGTTCAGTGGTTTTTATGCCTGAATCGGGTCGAAATTTTGCATACGTGTTCTTCTTCTTCCCCATTTGACATTTGCATACTTTCTGTCTCCTTCTTCACCCGGTGACTAGCGTCAGGAATGGAGCTTTAACGTTTGCATGAGCGACGTTTCCAACTGTGCCAGTGCCTTTATGAGTGAATTCCGACTATGCAGTCCTTGACGAAAGTTGTATTTTTGCCTCTTATCACAGCACAGAATCGTTGGGCATGGTTAAGTAGTGCAAACTGAACTATGTTCAGAAGTTGAAATTTGAACCCCCTCCCCTCGCTACTGAACCACGCTCAGCGATTCAGATTTTGAGCTGAAAATTTAAGTTTAAGTCTAAGCTTTAGAAAGCATTTAATGAGACACAAAAAATAACGGTATAAAATAGTTGTTCGTTACTCCAAAGTCTAAAGCGCCCTCTATCGGAATTTTTTGAAACTTTTCTTTAAAATTTATTTTTAAGAAAATACTGACATAAAGAATAATTTTAGCAAAACGCGGCAGTAGTTAGAGCCTAATCTACGACACAAAGATCGGGAATAACTGATTTTTGTTCTGGGGGGAGAAGGGTTTCAAATTTCAGTTTACGCTACTTAACTACTCGTTAGGACTCAGATTTTTAGATCAAAATTTAAGTTTAAGTCTAAGCTTTCGAAATCATTTAAAGAAATACAAAAAATAACGTTAAAAAATAGTTGTTTGTTACTCCAAAGTCTAAAGCGCCTCCTATCGGCATTTTTTGAAATTGAACTTTAAAATTTTATTTCAAGAAAATACTAGCATAAAGAAAATTTTTTGCAAAAACCGCAAACGAATCGACCAATTTTTCCATTTTTTATAATCATTTGAAATTTCGGACCCTAAACTTTAATGCCCCCTATCTCCTTGGGAATACGTCTGGGACCCTTAGTCTCCTATTTAATATTATTTGTCTTTAAGTGTACTATAACCCCTTAAAGTTCTGCCCATATTTTATGAATCACCCTGTATATATATATATATATATATATATATATATATATATATATATATATATATATATATAATATTAATTTAAAAAAAAAATTTATTTGATGTAAATAAGCATTTAAAATGTAATCATTTTTTATAAAAAGGGTGTATTTAGTGAAACATTCTTTTTTAATTAAATGGATATCAAATATATAGAAATTTTGGAGCTACTTGGTAATCCCGTTGACCAAAAACCATCGCCAAATTATAAAATTAAATGCTAGTAATGGATGATTGTGAATGTAACATTCAATGACATTAAACACGATACACACGTTTAAAACGTCATTAAGTGGTTTTTAATTCCGCTTTTTATTTGTATTACAGGGTTCGCACAGTTCTACCACTAAATTTTGAGACTATTTTCGAAGTGTTTCACTGCAGAAAATATCGCAAAATCCGTGAATGAAGGTGGGGATTACGAATGTTGTGGTTTAAAAATTAAATGTAAAGTTTCTTATTTTTAATAGTGGTGTCAGAGTCCTTGGAAATTCCAAGGAGTGTGAGAACCTTGTATTATGATTAATGTTTTACTAATTTGTTTGTTTTCCCGTTATTTAAAATAAAAATTATGTCAATATGTGCTTGGCTATTAGTTTGGCGATTTTTATAATTTAGCAAAAATGGTCGACGTGCATTATGGGCGTAATACGTCGTCGTAATGGTCGACGAATATCAAGTAGTTCCGAAATTTTTTATTTACTAAAATAAATTAAATTTTCTACGTATTTGTTAATGAATTCAATGTTATATATAAGCCGCCGATCTTAACAATCCATAATAAATTCCTGTTAAAAAAAAAAAATAATAAAATAAATAAAAATAATGTTTTTACTTTAGTATTACGATAAACCGCTTTAATAAATCAACAATTAAATCACATGTATGATTAATTAAAAAATAATGCACTCGATTTTCAAATTATCTTGTAATTTTCTTTAAAATATTTTTTACTTTTATATTTTGATTGATTGATTTCGTGTTACTTAACCAAGTTTTAATGTTAAATTGCCAGATTTTAAACACATATCCAATTTTCACAGATAAATATCATCAAATGCAAGATCATTTTCTCGGTTTTGAAAATAGGTAGGAATTTTTATTTTAATTTAGTAATTTTGTAAGCATAAATGGATTAACAACATGTTTCATTCCTAAAACTGATAAACATTTATTTTAATTTTTTTCTATGAAATTAATTTATTTTATAAATATTTATTTAATTTTTCATAGTATTTTACTGAAAAAAAATTACTAAATCCATTTTGTTAAATTTTATTTCAAACTAATAAACGATTAATAGTTTTAGTATTGCATAAAAAAGGTCTAAAAACTGTTGTACACTGTAAAAAAAAATTCTGTAAAGTTACTAAACTTTATCTAGGAAACTAGGATTCCAAAAACATGTCCTGTAACGGTAACAGCAAAAATTCAAGTTTCAGAATCGGTTACATGAAATTTTACTGTAACCTTTACATGAAAAGTTTCTGGAATCCCAGTTCCCTAGAAAAAGTTTAGTAACTTTACAGAATTTTTTTTACACTGTAGTTTTAAGTAAATATTTGTAATAATGAACAGCAATTTTTAAAAAATTATATAAAAAAGAAGTGTACATTTCATTTTATATATTTTGATTCCGTGAAAATTGTATATAAATTCTTTCAACTTTAAATATATATTTCTAGTAATAACCAGCTTAATATCATACAATTTTCCCTTTTATTATTTATTTACTTATTTACTTATTTATTATTGTTATTGTTGTAAAATTAGTCCTATGCATTCTTCACTTATTTACACTAAATACAGAAAAAAAATGAAACATAAGAAAAATCTTATTTAAATTTATTTAAACAAAATGAGCAGTTTTAATTTTAAAACCAAACAAGCGTAAAGGTTTTTTTCGGCCTGAGTCCTAAAGTAAACTATCCGTGTAGAAAGCAGTTTTTAAAAGAGATTGCTATATTTGAACTTTAAAATTCAATAATTCAATTTAAATAACAATGACAACAAATATGCTAAGCTTCTACTTTATAAATATCACTATTTCTAAAGAAATTGTAAACCATTTTCAAAATTTTTTTTATCTAAAATCCTATACTTTCTCTGATATTTATTCGCAAACACTAGACTAGCTATATCAACCAGAAAAATCAATAAAATCAGCAATATGAGTAAATAAAATAAAAATAAAAAATATTTATTTATTTATTTTTCAAACCACTTTATGTAATTTGAGTGTGAAACAGATCTAGTAAGAAAACGATTTTTTCTACCTATTTGTTTATTTTGAAAATGTTTATTCAACTCATTCATACTATCCACAAATAAAATATTTACTGAAACCCACCTTGTTAAAATTTTGTAAATCCAGCAAACAGTTTTGTTCTTTAAAAATAAAAGTCCAAAAGCTTTTTCAAATTTAAGTAAATATTGCTAGTAATAAACAGCTCTTTTACAAAAAATAAAATAAAATAAAGAAAAGGGTTCCTTTTCTATTTACCAAACTCCAAAATTCAATACTTCAATTTAAACATACTGGCAACCAATATGCTAAATCTCCGTTTAAATAAATATCACTGCCCATTCTGAATACATTCTAAATCGTCTGTTAAAAAGTTTTATTTGAAATTCAACATTTTGCATGATATTTATTGAAAGAACAGTTTAAACTTGAAATAATCGATGAAGATGAACAGACGATAAATAAAAAAATAATAATATATTGACTCTATTTTCTTATTTACTTTTTCAAGCTACTTTGAAAGAACTCTTTTTATGCATTTTGATTGCGAAAAAATTTATACTTTATGTATTAAGAAAACAAATTTCTCTACCTAAAAACACCTCATGAATATTTTATGAAGAGTAACAGCAAGATTGGGATGCTCTTACAGGATTTGAAAGATGGTGTTCTTGTTGTTTCTAGAAACATGGAAAATAGATTGGCAACGAAATTCTTTTTCAGAGAGTTGTTTAATATTAAAGTACGAAAGATGAATTGAACGAACTGTTATTTTATTCAGGAAGTTCAAAGAGCAGAAGAGAACTGAAAGGAATTACTCCACATTGTATATTTATATTTTGAGATTATGCAATTTGGAACGAAATTAACAAAAGTTTCTGAATACTCTGAAATAGCGGAGGATAAGTATAGTATTAAGCAGTTTTAATTTAAACAAATATTCCAGCATATTTTATGAGAAGTTTTTATTTATTTATTTATGTGTTTTGAGTTGAAAGATATAGTGTTTTAGGAAAAGAAAAAAAAATGACATTAAAATTGCTTTCTTGTATTAAAAGAAGTCCTGTGTTAAGCCCCGGAAAAATAAAATAAAATAAAATAAAAAATAAGCTTTTAAAAAATTAAATGTTAAAGAATAGATAACAATTAAGCAAATTTTTAAAACTTTTTGCATCTGTATATTTGCGAAAAAAAAATCCCTTTTAATTGCAAGGCTATAATGTTGGTCACAATGTCTCGTGCGTCAGTCACATGTTTATAAATTCATATTTATATTTCCGAACAGTGTAATCCTGTAAAGTTTTTAGAAACTTCCTTGCTTGGAAACGAAAAATTACGTTAGTTCCCTTTCGCAATAAATTTCCTCCGCTAATTTGACAAATACCTAATAGAGTAAGATCCCAGGGCCCCCAGACGTTACTTATTTTCTCACAAGTAAAATGTATTGGATAAAGTAATGTTTAGTGCGTGCTATGAGCGTAGTGATACCTACTAGCTTGGACCGACGGCCAATTTACGAGTACGAGGTACCAAAGGTAGGTTAAGGAACTACGAAATTTTCTTATTTTCTCAGTCTTGATTTTTATATATGACGCTCAGGGAACTATTTCAATACTTTATGTAATATCCAGACAAATTGCATGGGCCAAACATCTTCCCAGACATACAAAAGAAGCGCGTTCAGCTCAACTTACCGAAGTAATCCATTTTAAGATGATAAAGCAAATAAACTGAAAAAAGAATACCGATTTTAAAGAAAATCGTCTGAATTTAATCAATGTTTTTTTATTGAATGTTAGTTATGAATTGGTAATACTTAAAGGGGAATTAATTTGAAATATTCCAATATTTTGAATTACTTGAATAAATATTCTAATATTTTCACTTTTCAAAAAATATATTTTTTAATTAATCTTTTAAAAATGATATTAATATTAAAATATTGCTTTAATTATTACTAAAGACTTCCAATAGACCATTAATAACATACGTTTTATGAAGCTATGTTATAAAACTATCTAATTATCACGCTCGCGTTCATACTCACAGCGACACTTTATGTATGTCTGGGAAGATGTTTGGCCCATGCAATTTGTCTGGCTGCTTGCATAAAGTATTGAAATAGTTCCCTGAGCATCATATATAAAAATCAAGACTGAGAAAATAAAAAAAGTTCGTAGTGTTTTTACCTACTTTTGGTACCTGGTACCCGTAAATTGGCCGTCGGTCCAATCTAGCAGGTATCACTACGCTCATAGCACGTACTAAAACTACTTTATCCAATACATTTTACTTGTGAGAAAATAAGTAACGTCTGGGGGCTCTGGGATCTTGGACTATAATAAAAATACATAAAGGAAATTCGGGTATTATTGAACGGTGAGTCAATATGAAATGCTTCCATATCTGGCTCGTACGATGCTGAAGCAATGCAAAAAACTGCCACACGACTTTCTTGTACTCCTATGATATACACTGCCGTACATTTTTTGAATACCTGTAGTTGGACTGACGCGGTGAAATTAAGTCTTATTCTCAATTGTTGCAATTATCTTTACTGTGCGTTTTATAAAACTCGTATTAATCATAAGACCTCGTTGTCGGTGATGTTAACCAAGATCAGCATTAGACTGAACAATTACATTTATTGCCGTGCTAGTCAGTTTACCTCTATGCTAACACATTGACAACAGAAGAGGTTCTTTTTTTTTTTTTCGTGATGCCATTTCGGGTAATACAGAATATCAGTTGGATAACTGTATCAAGACGAGTCTAAAGAAGATGAACAATCATTGCACTGCGACGTATCATCTGAAATGGGCTTTTTACCTAGTTATTACACTAGATGAAGAAGATACATCGTACTTACAGTGGAAAGTATGGACAGACAGACTGACAACTTTTTAATTTTTATTTTCCCCTTAAACTCGTGCATCTAGCCGAATAAGATCAAAAAATGGGTGCTTTCCTGAAAATTATGTACAACCACTCTTATTTCATAAATTAATATAAATTTTAAGAAGAAATTGTTTAGTTGAATGATGAATTTTTCCGGTTTTTCTTTGATTCCCCAGAAACTATTTAAGATATTAGAAAGCGACAAATTGCAACCAAAAACATCCCTTGTCTGCCTCTGATCAATTTAGTGTTTGCTATGCGATCGTTTTTATGTCCAATGTGGACAGACATACAATTTTTAATGTTATTTTCTACTTAAAGTCTTCCAATCAATCAAATAAGCTCAAAAATAGGTGATTTCTTGAAAATAATGTACAACAGCTTTTTTCTACATATTAATTTAAAATTGAAGAAGCAATTGTTTAATTAGTTAATGAATTTTTCTGGATTTCCGCTGTTTCCTTAAGAATTGTTTTAGATATCGGAATGCGACAAACTATAGATTGTAGCCAGAAACATTCCATGTTTGTTCTTAATAATTGCAGTGTTAGCCAAGAGAACGTTTTCGAATCTATTCACGAGAAAGACATGTAATTTATACCTTCTTCTGTTTTTACAAGAAAGTATTCGCTTAGAGAAAATTTTCGATTTCAGGGTTTCAACGGATATACACACTTTAGAGGTCAGACATTTTAAAAAACACATTTCTACAAAATGTCTGTCTGTGAATCTGTTTGTATATGACATACATTTTATAGGCGCTCTATCTCAAGAACTAATACACGGAATTTCACAAAACTACAAATTCAGTTAGACATTGATATAAACTAAATCTGGTTATTTTTTTTTTCTGTATATCGCCCAACAAGTGGCGCTGCTATGTGGCAGAATTCACAATTTCTACAATAGACATATCTCAAGAACTAGAGCATGGACTTTTATAAAAATTTAGATTTCGTTAGTACTTCATATAACATGGTGCTGATTACGTTTTGGTGCAAATCACCCAAAAGATGGCACTGCCATTGTGCATTATTCGTGATTATCGCAATAGTTCTATCGCGGGAACTAATGCACGAGTTTTCTTCTTAAGACCGTTAGTCGCTGATATAAATTAGTATTCTTTAGTTTTTGGAGTAAATCATTCAACAGATGGCACTGTTGCGCGGCATTATTCATAATTACCGCAAAAACTCTTTTTCAGGATCTATTGCACGAATTTACATCAAACTTCAAATTTTGTTAGTCTGATACAAATTAATGTTCTTGAGTTATTAGAATAAATTGCTCAACAAGTGGCGCTTCTATCCAGTTTTTTTTTTTTTTTTTTTTTTTTTTTTTTTTTTTTTTTTACATTTTATGAGATGATTCTATCTCAAATACTAATACATGAATTTTCATCAAATTTCAGATTCAGTTAGAACTTGAAATAAGTTTCGACAGATTAGATTTTTATGTAAATTACCTGATTGGAAGTATTCATTTCATTTTTGGAAGTATTAATTTGTATGTGGTAGAAGAAAGTTATGGCATTGCCAAATCAGACAAGTTTTAATATTATTTTCCATTTAAATTCACCCAAATAGCAGAGTAAACTTAGAAATAGATACTGTCCTGAATATCATGTACAGCTACACTAATTTTATACATTAATACAGATTTTAAGAAGAAATGGTTCAGTTGATTGGTGAATTCTGCAAGTTTTTTTCATGTTTTCTCAGAAACTGTTTTAGATATTGGAATAACATAAACTGTAGATATCAGCCAGATTGTCCCTGATAATTTTAGTGTTTATTATGTGATCTTTTTTTTTTTTTTTAGTCTTTTCCGTACAAGCAAACGGAGAACTTTTTAGTATTAACTTCCACATATAACGCTCCCCATATAGTAAAAAACTCTTAGGAATCACTGTTTTCCTGAAAATTGCATACAATCACTTTTATTTTATGTATTAATATAGATTTTAAGAAGAGATTGTTTAGTTATCTGTTGAATTCTTCCAAATTTCCGCTGTTTCTTCAAAAACTGTTTTAGATATCGGAATGCGACAGGATATTCTGGATTATAACCAGAAAATTCCCTGTTTGTTTCTAATAAATGTAATTTTTGCTATGCGAATGTTTTCGAATCTATTCATGGCAGGAGCAGATAATTTTTTAATATTATTTCCCACTTAAAATCATCCAAAAAAAAAAAAAAAAAAAAAAAAAAAATGGAATAAACCTAAAACTACGTACTGTCCTGAAAACCACGTACAACTACTCTAATTTTATTCATTAATATAGATTTTAAGAAGAAATGGTTCAGTTGATTGGTGGGTTCTGCAAGTTTTTATCTGTTTACTCGAAAATTATTTTAGATATCAGAAAAAACAAACTGTATGTTTTAGCCAGAAACATTCCGTGTTTGTACCTAATAAGTTTAGTGTTTTTATGCGATTGTTTTTTTTTAGGCTTTTTCGGACAGATAAACAGGGAATTTTGTAACATTATTTTTCCACTAAACTCATCCAAATCTTCAAATATTCTTAGAAATTACTGACTTTCAGACAATTACATGCAACAACTCTTATTTTTCATATCAATATCGATTTTAATAAGAAATAATTTAGTTTTTAATTTATAATTTTGTTTCAGTAATGAAATAAATCAAAACGTAAACTGGCGTTACTTGAACCTAAAAGTTACAAAAACGACCTGGTTTTACTTTATTGAGAGAGTGATAATATAATTCTGCAATATCAATCAACTCTTTAAATAATCGCAACACGATAGATCTAATTTATTTACTTATTAATTTTTTCAATGTTGTGGATTTAAGTAACATTAATTTACAGTACTTCTGCAGTCCAGATGACATATCTGTCTAAAAATACTCCATAAAATCTTATTAAAATATCTCTCATTATTATTTAATTTGTTTAATAGCTAACAAAGTAAAAGATAAGTAATAGTTTTCAATTTTCTTTTACATTAATTTACAGAATTAATGGAAGTGAAAAGAAATAAGAAGCGTGCAATGCATTATTAATCCATTAAAGTGCTCCGAAATCAATTAAAATAAATATGAATTATTTTCCCAAATGCATTAAAATGTTAATAGAATTTCTCACTTATATAAATTGATAAGAAAAAAAAAGAGAGGAAGTGTTGCCACATGTCGAAAACTTGTACTAAAAACTAAAAGAAAAATCTATCTCAACTTTTCTTCGATAATTTTCTCAATACTTTAAATTCTTAAAAGCTAAAATATTGATTGTAAATAAAGTTTGGTCTTTTCTTAAAAAGTATATTTTGTTCATATTGTAAAATGTCATTCCTGATTTTAAAAATACTTTCGATAATCAGTGAAAGAATTAGGGAAGAAAAATTTTATATATTTTTTGTGTTTTTAATTTTATCTTGAACTTGTTTTGAAAACTGAGGAGCATTGTTTTAATCTTTACATATTTTTCTTTATCCAGGAGGAAAAAAATCTTGTATGCTTTAATTTATCTTGGGATTTTTTTTTCTTCATAAAAAAGGCATAAATATTGATTTCTTTACTCAGTTATCTCTATTATCATTAAAGAATTTTAAGTATAAGTTGTTGTTTATATTCTGAAAGAATTTTCAAAAGAAAAAGTTTTAGGTAAAATTTGAACAGAAACAAAACAAAATAAACAAAATTTTTTAGAAAAAAAAGTGCAGATTTATTAATATTTTTTTATCAACTTCATTTTTAAGTAATGTTTTAATAGCCATACTAAGCATAGCTAATTTTCAAACAATTTTTTAAATTAGGTGCAATAGTTTATTTTTATTAAAGTTATTTAAAAATAATAAACTTTAAAAAAATTTCATTTAAAAAAAGAAAACTTTTCTGAAAAGCAAAAAATACACATAACAACTCATTTCAGCTTCTTTAATTTAAAATGCGCATAAATTCTGCTTAAGAACGTAATTCTTACAACATTGAAAAATGCATTTAAAATTAAAAACATAGTGCAGCACGAAAAGAAAAACAATGCATATATTTTTTACGATGAGGTTTATCTAGAACTTATACATATGAATATGGATACTACAAAGGCATGTAAATATTTTTAAATAACGCAGTATCTTTTATTATATGATATGAAAGCCAGTTTATAATTTTATTGCTGAGCAGCTTAACTATTACTGATATATGTGGATACTATACCGGATTAAAATAATAATCTCTTTAATTCAAAAATATTCTGTTATATAGATATTTTTTATAAAGCATAAAAAGCTTAACTATATAAAATATTTTCAAACTTTTCTATTAATTATTTTTAATGATATATTCATAAAATTTCAAAATAATAAAAAAGGATTTTTTTCTGCATTATCAAACGTAAATATATAAACAATTTGACGACAAATACAAATGCAAACAGATATTAATGAAAAATGAATATTCAAAACAAAACTTATAACCAAATTAAATAATATTGCATAAAAGTATTCGAAAAATAATAATAATAATAAAAAAAAAACCTTCGCGATTTTCGATTTATATTTTACTGAAAATTTTACGAAAATTTGAGAAAGAAAAAAATCTTAGCGATATAAAACATTTCAAACTTTTTCTACTAATTATTTTCACTGATATACAGTAGAACCCCGCTAATTTGGACCCCGTTAATCCAAATCTCCGCATAATCCGGATTTTTTTTTTTTTTTTTTTTTTTTTTTTTTTTTTTTTTTTACATTTGAGAAGCGATTAGCTAATTTCCATAACATTAACTTATCTCATCGTCATATTCTGGATTAAAAAGAAACTTTTTCTGAAAGCTTTTCGGAAGAATACCTTAAGCTTTCTTATTTAAACTCCTATTTAAACGACACCCAACGAACTACTTACGCTCAAGCGGATGCGCGACCGTAAGGCTCGCAAAAGGTATAGAAAACAGGCACAGCAGAAAATTACAAACTTTTTTATTATAAAGTAAACGTTTTTACTATCTTTAAATATTCAATAAGTTTAACATAAAAGTGATTTTCTGTAAATATGTTTTACTTTATTTCATTTTTTTTTTAAATTCTCGGAATAATCCGGATTGGGTTTGGTCTCAATTAATCCGAATTATCGGGGTTTTACTGTATTCATAAAATTTCAAAGTAGTAAAAGAGGAATTTTTTTTTTATACGATTAAATTTAAATACATAAATTATCTGAATGCACAACACAAATATAAATTAAGGACAATCTGCATATTTGAAATAAAAATGTTACTTAAATTTAATAATACTGCATGAAAGTTTTCGAAAAATAATAAGGAAAACCACGACTTTTGAATGTTTTACTAATAGATCGGGTCAAGTTATTTTTATCATAATTTAAAAATCGTATTTTTTCCGATAAAAAAATTGTAATTGTATCTAAAATCCGCTAATAAAACTGATGAAGAGCACTTTAATTTTTATATATTTTCTCTGTAAGCAGGAAATAATTAATTTTGTGTTTCTAAATTTATTTTGAAGAATGATTAATAAAAATAAAATCTTTTACATAAATGGCAAAAATTTTGATTTGTTTACTAAAACATCCTTATTATTATTAAAGCATTTTTAAACAGAAGTTAGTATTTTTGTGTTAATGACATTTTGAAAAAGTTTAAATTAGAAAATGAACAGAAACATAACACATTTCTTAAAATAATATTTTAAATTAATTGTAATAATCAATAAAATTTTCATTTATTTAATCTTTAAGTAATATATTTTAACAATATTTTCAGTCATCGGCATCTTTGTTTTGTTTGAATTTAATTCAAACCTTTTAAGCTACTTATTTCAATTTTCTTTTTAAATCTCATTTTAAAATACTCTATTTAATTTTTTTAATTAAGAGTTTTTTTAAGAAAGCAAAATTAGCACATAATTCATCTGAAAACTTTTAGTTTAAAAGAATGTACATAAATTCAATTAAAGAGAAATCAATGTAATTTTTGTAACGTTTAAATTTAAATAAAACTGTATAGTGAATAACCCTTTATATTTTTTTTCAAGGAATCGTCTTCTCCATTTTCTGATCTCCATTAAGAAGCCACTTTAGTCACACGAAAAAACAAGAACGCTAATGTTAATCTTACGGGAACGTTATTTTCAAATTTATCACTTTGATCCTAATATTTTTGAATTTCTTTTGAGAAGGATAGCTAAGGACGATCTACAACCGATATAATTTTTAATTTTAAGACTTTGTTTTCATATTTTATTGAAAAAAGAAAAAAAAACACATTCACTTTCGAAACCGATTGAAATTGGTTCTGAAATTAAAACTGGAAAATTTATCGATTTTGTAAGTAGCAAAATCGATAAATCGATAATTAAAGAGAAATCAATGTAATTTTTGTAACGTTTAAAATTTAAATAAAACTGTATAGTGAATAATCCTTTATATTTTTTCTCAAGGAATCGTCTTCTCGAAAGTAACTTTATAAAAATCATCTGCAATTAATTTCGAAAAATAAGAAAGTTGACATAGACATGGACCTCAGGTATCCAATGCAAATAAATAAATAAATAAAATGTTAAAATACAAATGAGATATTAGTAAATAACCTCCCGACAGGTTTGTCATAAAATCGAAATTGTCTTCACCTGACTGGACAAGAGCCTTAACAATTACTTTTGTTACCATTTACATGTAGTAACGGTTGTATGTATCTTATTTCGATTATTTCATTTATGTTTTCATATTCAATAATAAAATAATAACGAGGATAAAAATTTGCTTAATTTTTTTTTTTTTACAGTTAGCTATTCTTTTATTTAAACATATATTTCGACCTTTAAACTTCAAAGCGAATCATGTGCGAAAAAGCACAAAAAAATGTTTGAAAATTCTAATATCTGTCAAATAGTTTTGTCACACGATATTTTCCAAACATGTTCAAAAACTCTTCCTTAGTCTATTGTTATATTAATATGAACTGAACAGTACGCAAAAAAACTACATTCTTTAGATTTCAGACAATTTGTTAAACTTCAGTAAATGTATTTGGATAGCAAATGTTAACATTATTAATTTAAAATCATTTTTCTACTTAAAATTTAAAAAAATGGATCTGAAAGTGTCAAAATAAGTGCTTTAGTTAAGTTTGGTATTTCCACATGAAAGTTTCTGAAAATCGATAAACAAAACTTAAATTTTAATTAATATTACATTTGGAAAACATTAAAAAGAAAATGCTTTTTTAGTTTATCATTTCTATATAGTAATAAAGAAAAAGAATAAAAAAGAAATTTTGGCCGTTATTGAAAATTTGTAGCAAAACTTTTTAACAGAACATACCACAAATGTATTTTTCAATTCTCTAAATTTTTAAGCACTCAAATATTGATCGAAGTTAAAAATGATTGTTTTGAAACTTCACATTTTTAAATGGCACTTCCAAATAAATTTATTTTCAATAATAATTAAAAATTTTGAATGCTTAAGATTATATTTTCTTTGGTGATAAAAACATATATATATATTAATTTTATCTCAAACTTGCTAACAAAACTGATAAATGATAATCTTTATATATTTTTCCCGTTTGGCAGAGACAAATTAATTTTATGTTTCTAAATATATCTTTAAAGAAGATTTTTTTTCAACTTCTAACAGAAATTAACAAATATTGATTTGTTTACTGGAATATCATTAATGCTGTAAAAGAACTTTTAAACAGAAGTTTTTAATTTTATCATGAAAATACCTTGAAAAAAAAGTTTTGATTAAATTTTGAAGATAATTCAAATAAATTTCTTAAGAAAAGTATTTTGAATTAATTAGATTCATGAATAATGTTTTCATCAACTTAATTTTTAAACAATACATTTTAACTGCCTTTTTAATAAACCGTTATCTTTGTTGGACTTGTCGTCGTTAAAAAAAGATTCTAAGCTAATTAGTTTCAATAGAATTTTTCGTTAAGCTAATTTAAAATAATTTATTTAAAACGCTTTTTCAATCTCAATTTTACCTGAAAAATGAAATTTGCATATAACAACTCAACTCAACTCTTTTCATTAAAAAATGAATATATAAACTCTGCTATTTGAGATTCATGTGAGATTTAAAATAGTGAAGCACCGTTTATACTTTTAGCAAGGGGATATCTAAAAAACATCTAATTGAAGATTCATTTTAAATCAGTTTTTTACAATGTAGAAAAACTTGCAATAGTGTAGTTCTCATAATTATATTTGAGGATGTTTCTATATTTTTCTTATGAATAATGAATTAATTTAAAATATATTTTAACATTATGTTAGGATTGCATATTTTTATATTAAGAATTAATGTTAATTTTTTAATTAATTCGTAATCGTTTTATTAAGAAGTATATGCAAAAAATGTATATTACAGAAACGAGAATTTATTACATATATCTCAATTTAATACACTTTTATATTACTTTTTAAATACTTATATTGCATGAAATGGATGCAAAAAACTTTATCTTATTGTTTGCACAAAATGTTGCATGTTCCATAGATAATTTCTTTTAGATAATAATAATTCCATTAAAAAAAATAAAAATTAATAGCAGCTCAATAAAATAAATAAAGTTATGCAAAGGAATCACCACAAAAAGTTATATTTAAGTATTTCAATGTGTTGTACATAAATATTACATTTATTTAAGCATTCTAATATGAATTATAAAATTTTTTATTTGCTAATTAATAATTACCGTGTTTTATAATATTTGTATAATGCACTTTCAATCTTTCAAGCAATACTATAACTGCAAAACATCTTTTTAATTTAACTAATTACTTTATATAAACAAAAGGGTAAACAGTTAATACCTTTGGGGCAGAATTTTTTTTAAAGCTTTCAGTGACAAGTCAAATTAACAACAAAAATTCACATTCATCAGGGCAAACTATCTATGTCCTAAAAAGGAAAGGGGTAGATTTATCACATAACAGTACACCAAAATGAAAAATCGGTTCAAAAAGACCGAAAAAGACATCAGGTAAGTCTATTTTTTTTTCTTTTTTTGAAAGTGACGAACCGGTAATACCAACTATAACAACTGCAGAAAGAAAAGAAACATTATTAATAAATTCGTCTGCAACTGTCTTTTTTTTTCTGGCATTGTGTATAATTGCTGCAAATTATCGTCGAGTCATTTCAAATTTTATGAAAATTGAATCAAAACTTAAAAAGAAATTGGTAAAAGCTTTCTTCCTTCCATTAATTTCCATCATATGTAATAAATTCAATGACATTACATGACAGGTGGGGATTCCAAGTTGCCACTGGGATTAAGTCCTATTTAAGATGAAGACCTGTTAATTCCGATTACTAAATTAAATATATATAATCGTAATAAATTTTTTATTCATAAGAGTGAAAATAAAATTTGAATATTTATAAAACTAGCTAAAATAGAAACGGACCTCATTTGTCATGTTTGACATACAATTTTCGACTTTTTTATGTATGAACTGATATTAATTCAAGTAATAGTTCGCTCTCCAAAATAGCTTTTTCAGTTTCATAACTTTTCTTACAATGTAAATAACTAGTTAAAAACATGAGCATTAATTATTTCAAA
Organism: Maratus speculifer; assembly: GCA_964019185.1. NCBI lineage: Eukaryota > Metazoa > Arthropoda > Arachnida > Araneae > Salticidae > Maratus > Maratus speculifer. Next base: position 184,197,251 of record OZ025301.1, read on the forward strand.
GATGAGGTCAAATACCTCTTTATCCGAAAATAAAAAAGGCAAATTAAAATATTAAAAAAGCTCCTGATTGCGCGCTTTCCGGCAACCGACAACAGAATAATACCGGCTCATTTTTCTTGACGCATACGTCATATCACGCTGTGCTGCCAAAATATTTATTACTCTCGCAATTAATGATTCCGTAAAGGTCGGGAGAGGTAAATAAAAAGAAACAAGACGCCCGGTGAGATAGTAGCTGCATTCCGCTTGGTGCGCTGTGTTTCTCAACTCACCTCTAACGCCCATCTCTGTGTTTATGCTAAAGCATTATCTATTCTTTTCTTTTGAGTTTAGTGAGGAGAAAAAGCTTTTTTCAATGCTGACATACTAAAAGAATTCAAATAGGTGCGAGAGAATTTTTATTTGTACATTTAAAATAATTTAACCTCTTCAGACCTGATGCATTCTATTGAATTTTTCTTTACAATTTTTTCCTTTCATGCATATAAATAATGTTAAAAAAGAGAAATTGGGAGGAAAATGAGAGGCTGTATCTAAATATAGAAATATGTGCTATATTAAGTATGCTGTATTGACACTCATCAATGGATATATGGATACAGCTCCTTGTCTTCTTGTTTCCATTTGGAAACAACGGATTTTGAGTTTATTATACATAGACGATAATTTTTAGAATTTTTAAGCAATGTTTTTGAAAAAAAGTTGCTCTAGTCTTATTATGTTACCGCTAAAACATTATGTAAATTACATTTGATTCCTTTCACGCATGCGCAGTGACAAATTATTTAGTAAATCTGCTCATTACTCAAACAATTTTTTTTTTTTTAATTGTGATTACAGAGCTTTTGTACAATGTTTGTCATGTTTTTTGAAAAGAACATCTTTTTATATTAAGAATTCTGCAAATTATAAGCAAAAAACTTAGAAAATTTTGGGACTGTTTTTATAAAAACTTTTTTTTTTCTACGAGTATGCATTCTATCTTCATAAAAATGAACATAGTTTATCACAATAAGCCATTTATTCATAATCTACAATTTGAATGCTTTTGCTACGCTACTTTCTACAGGGTTACCTAAAAGATATTATTTTTTTTTTTCACTTTGTGTTGGGCTCCTATGGGGTTTTGAGAAAAAAATTTCGCGAAAATATATGACCTGCACTGTTTTGTTTACACACTTGTAGTCTCAAAGTAATTCCTCATGTATTTTTTCTGGATATTTAACAAAATATCAAAAATCACAAGTGACCGGTTACCTTTGGTCATATAATGTATATATAGAAGGATAGAAAAAGTTTTAACTCCAGACGGTTTAAGATTCTAGTGGGAAAGTGCTCAGGGTAGATCTCCAAATTTTCTCAGAAATTTCAACACAGGAGAGAAAGCATTTTTTAGTATTTCTTGCGAAATCTACCTAAAACTGACCTGCCATTTATCCAAAATATTTTTGAGTGCTAAAAATTCGCTCAATATATTTTTTAAGTTGTGACATTCATGCCATATCTTACTGTGCTGCAAAGCATTTATAACTTTAATAATTAATCATTATTTAAAGATCGCAAGAGATTTTAAAAATACTTAAAAGTCACAACAAATCTTAAAAAAAAAAAAAAAAAAAAAAAAAAAAAAAAAAAAATCCTGTTGTGATAGTAACTGCATTCTGCTCGGCGAGTTTTTCTTCTCAACTCAACTCGAATGCTTTCTCTGTTTTTTATTTATTCTATTTTTTTTTTTTTTTTTTTTTTTTTTTTTTTGTACTTTTGGGTTTCTAAGGAATTAAATCGAGAGAAAAAAAAAGAAGCATTTTTCATTGCTGATAACTTATACTAAAAGAATTCAAACAGTTCTCCGGGAGTCACACAAAACGAAATTAAGGAAGTAATCTAAATGCAAAAGAGATGCACAAAACTTTAGAACTATTTGAAATGAAATCGTCTGCCGAATTCAAATGAGTTCGTACATAATCACGTTTTGAGAAACTAGTCTTTTTATCACGCTTTTCTTTCAAGTTTTATGAAAATTTCATCTAAATGGAGTAGTTTAATTTAATGGTAAATAAATACAGCGTAATTTAAATTATTTAAATTCTAAAACAAAAACAAAAAAAAGTCTTAAAAAAGTAATAAACATCGTAAAAGAGAGTAGTAATTTAATTAGTTTGTTATTTATCTAATAGAGATGAGATGGTAGAAGAGCTTGGAACGAGTCGGGTAATGCCCGATCTAAATTTGGAAATGTCATTTGAAACCCGACAAGAACACGACCCAAACCCGTATTGCAGTCTTATTTCGTAGTGGTAATATAGTGGTAAGAAGTGTAAACAATTTTTTTTGACTAATTGTTTTGCACGAATGTGATTCCAGGACGTATTGTCTTTAATATGTAAGTTAACCCATTAAAGGCTGATGTTGCATTTTTACACATAATGTTTGTGATTTTTTTTCTGAATATTTTTTAAATAAATTTATTACCACAAATTGTATATAGGATTTTTATTTTTAAGGGGAAAATATCAATTGATTCGAGATGTAAAAAATTAGAAATTTAAAGGAAATTGTATAGATTGTTTTGAAAATATTTAGCGATAAATTTCGGATTGTGTTCATATACGCACTTAAAGAATGAAATAAAACTGTATAATTCAAGGTATAAATATGTGGAGTTAATGAAATGCACCACTACATAGTAAGTGCTTTGGTGCTTTTCAAAAGGCAAAAAACAGTTGATTTGCATTCAAGTGCCTAATCGCAAATTAAACATATCTCACATAAAAAAAATTAAAGTAATATTTCTTTTTTTCTCTTTATTAATGATTAACATTTACAAAAACTTGCTAAAAATTCGAATATATTGAGCCAATATTTTCTCAAAAAATAGCTCGGCTTACTATAAAATTGAAATATGCTATTGAAGTGAATAAAAATTTTTCAGTTTTTCCAAATAATCATCGTATCTCTGACTTTTTTCAAACCGTTATTTTTCTTAATTGGAATGGATTATTATCTAAAACGGTTAGTCATACAATAATCCAATAATCATCATTAATTATCTATCGTTAAAGAATTTCATTTTGATGGGGAAAGTATACCAAATGGCCAAGCAGAAGCTTCCAGGTTTGATTCTCAAGTTATTTGTAAATTAGATAAAGATATTTAACGTCTGTTGTATAACCTTTTTTTATATATATATAAATAACATTATAAAATATTGCAAGAAACATTTCCTGATATGGAAGTAATACTCACTGCAACACAGTAGTTACACACCCACGTGTATTTAAAAAAAAAAAAAAAAAAAAAAAAAAAAAAATTTTCTTTACAAACTCGATGGCAAGAACTAATAAAATAACTTCAGAATAGAGCTAAGTTCAGATATTAACAATGACGTTTTTTCTTGAAATTAATAATCCAATAATTACATGCAATTATTTATTCTGCGTCAATTCGTTAAAGGACATACAAGTAAATTTGCTACATAATTTAAAACAGAAAAGGTTTACTTACGATCTCTTCTTACATTTTCATAAGAATATATAATTTAGGCAAGAATATATAACAAGAAATTGTTCTTCAGTAACTTACCTAGAAAAAAGAGAAGTAAAAATACATTACAATCAAGAATTAAAACATGTACTCATTTATTACTCTTGTAAACGAATAATATTTTAAGCCTTCGAATAGTTGTAGAATATTATGTATTCTAATTAACTTTAATTCCCAAATGCATGAATGGCACCAGAATTTTGGAATAAAACTAGGCTTTTATAATGTACATAGGATTAAAAACTTATTCTTCTTTTTAAATACATTTATTTATAAATTTTTCTGTTTTTCAAATTACCATTTGATTAGCTTAAATAAAAAAACTAAATCAAAGTTCAATAGTTTTATTAAAATTAAAAATACAGTGATATAAAAACACCAGTACACGCAATATAAAAGTTTTAAAAATCTTCTAATCCTTTATCGATTTAATTAGATTATAGACCAGCAGGCTTTAGCAGAAAAAATTACCACATCGGGATCACAGATGAAAATCTAAGATTAATTAAATTTCAATTCGCATATTAAAGCGCAATCGATCTGCCAAATCATATCTTGGTGAAAAATATCTAAAAACCCGATTTTAGTGATTGACTGATAGCTTTACCATTGTGATTTCCTGCACCAAGAAGTATAAAAACATGGAGGACTGAGAGCAGGAAAACATAATGGTAAATCTATCGAAATTTCCCAAAATCAAGATATGATTTGGCAGACCGATTGCGTTTTAATATAAGAATCGAGATTTTACTAATCCTAGGATTTCATGCGTGAAGTCGATGAGGTGATTGTCTCTACTGTCGCATCTCGATCTATTAAATCCAAAGCTAAATCAAGTCGTAGTAATTTTATTAATAATAAAAGTACAGCTATGTAAAAACATCAATACACCTAATACAAATTCGCCTAAAATTCTCCTAATCTTCTATCCATTTAGTTAGCTTAAATAAAAAAGCTAAATCAAATCTCAGTAGTTTTTATTAAGATTAAAAGTAAAGTGATAAAAAAACACCACTACACATAATACAAAAATCGTCAAAAGTCTCTTAACTCTTTATCCATTTAATTAGAATAAATTAAGAGCTAAATGAAATGTCAGTATAGTTTTAAGGTTAACAGTATAGTGATATAAAAGCATTAGAACACATATTACAAAAGTCTCCTATCCCTCTATAGTTTAATTAACTTAAATAAAATACTTAAATCAAATCTCAATCATTTTACTTAAAATTAAATTTTTAAATATGACACAATTGTGAGCAATTATTAAAGGGCTAATTTTAATTTTACTTTCTATAATTACTTAAGTGTATGTACATGCGAAATTATTTAATTTTAAAATTGCATGAAACGATCCAAAAATTCCCGAAATATTTAAAAATCTATTTTAATGCAGAAATTTTATATAATAAATAATAATTAAATTGCAAATTATTCATTTATGATGCATATATTTATCCCATCTTGCACATTTTAATTCTTGCAAAGTTTAAGTATGTTTTAATTAACTTCGTTTTAATAAAATCGGGTTTTTAGATATTTTTCACCAAGATATGACTTGGCAGACCGATTGCGCTTTAATATGCGAATCGAAATTTTAATTAATCCTAAATTTTCATCTATGATCCCGATGAGGTACATTTTTCTGCTACCGCCTGCTGGTCTATAATCTAATTAAATCGATAAAGGATTAGAAGATTTTTAAAACTTTAATATTGCGTGTACTGGTGTTTTTATATCACTGTATTTCTAATTTTAATAAAACTATTCAGCTTTGATTTAGCTCTTTTTATTTAAGCTAATCAAATGAATAATTTGAATGACAGAAAAATTTATAAATAAATTTATTTAAAAAGAAGAATAAGTTTTTAATTCTATGTACATTATAAAAGCTAGATTTTATTCCAAAATTCTGGCGCCATTGGTGCATTTGGGAATTAAAGTTAATTAGAAACATTTTTATTTTACGTTACATCGGTTCACGTCACAAAATATTAAGTTACGTACATTAATTTCTTAGATTTTCAAACAAATGCCATGCAAAATCTCTCTATATATTTCATTCGTTTTTTGTGAATAAATAATCCGTTAAGTAACATTCGAGCAATTTATCCCAATTTAGTCAGTTATATGTTCTGAGCAAAAACATCATGCTGATATCGATACCAGTTCCAATGAAAGATGTCGGTTCAAATAAAGACAAATTGTGTTTTTTACTCTTCCAGAGTTGTATTTTTTTTTTTTTTTCAACATCAAACATTTTCTAATCAAAGTTGAGGATTTTCTAAAGTTGGAATCGAATTTTTCAAGTTTTAATTCTCGTGCACAGTTATTTATTGTAGTAAACAGCAATTTTTCGTATTTTTTTTTTCTTTCACGTTGCATTTAATAATATTATGTTGATAAAATTTGTTTTCGTTAAACTTGTGTTTCCGATTTTTTTAAAATATTTTTTTTAACTTTACACAAAAAAAGTTAATGGAAGCAAAAGTTGTTTTCTTGGTTTTAAAGTGAAACCATGTGAAATAACGACTGTACTAAAAAAGAGTTTGATGTTGAATGAAATAAAATAATAATAAAGTAAAAGATTCTGAGAAATAGTAATGTGGCAAAACTGCATAAAAAGGGAGAATAAAAATTATTGCATTTAAAGAAATGAGGAACCTTTAATTATTATTATTATTATTATTATTATTATTATTATTATTATTATTATTATTATTATTATTATTATTATTATTATTATTATTATTTCAATTTAAATAGTATTTAAGGACACACTGAATGCATTATGGCATATGTTTATTACAGATGAAATTATTTAAATAATAACCAAAAAATTTACAGTACCAAAAATTCTAAAACTAAAATTTCATTTAAAATTTGTTTGTTTGTCCAGGAATATTAATGTTTAAACCATGGCGTACGTAATGTAGGACTCTGTTATTACGTAAGTCACGTTTTTATAATAAAAATGATGTTTATTATTATTTTTTTCAATATAGAATTTATTTATAAGTCTAAAATTTTAGTCTTTGAAAGTATCATTTTCCAAATCGTCGTTGTATTTTGTCGAATTGTATTATTATTATTATTATTTTGCAAAAACTAAAGAATTTTCCTGGGTATTTTAAGTGTTATGAAGAACTTATGTTTTACTTAAGGGGTCATAAAACTTTTAAATTTGGAAAAAATTAAAAAAAAAAAAAAAAAAAAAAAAAGACTACTTTCAACATTTAATATCTTAAAATGTATATGTTTTTAAAACACAATTTTCGGAATGATGAAAGGTATAAGAATGTTATTTCATTTCATATATTTATAAAATTACAATATGCAGAATTAATATTTATACGGGGCTTCAAACTGTCAGACATTTGACGAGCAGAAAATTGCCATAACAGCTTACCCGCAGGATTAAAAAATAAATTTTGCATCTACATCAACAATTTTGGTGCCCAATCATACTCTAGATTATAATAATTACTCTGAACCTAAATAAATGTGTATTTAAAGCTTTTTTAAATTTTTAATGAAACATTTTACTTAGCTTATACAACATTTTGAAATTTTCAACACTATAACCACCTAAACAATTTTTTTTTCAACAATAATCATTTAAATTTAGGATCTGTTTATACAGACTAACAAAACATATGTCTTCTGAAAATTTCATGAAAAAATATTGAACAGTTTTCAAGTAATCCTGCGCGTTGTGCTCGAAAACCTCAATCTGAGAAAAATGACTTTAAAGTTTCATTTTACCAAAACAAATCATTTGGCAAAGTTAAAATTATTTTCAACGTTAGAACACCAGAATATTTGTATTCCAAGCATACCGGTTTCGGTAGCATATAGCATACCTTCCTCAGAGCTGTCATTTATATATTTTTTTCATTTGCAGTCATTTTAGCACTGAGGAAGGTATGCTATATGCTACCGAAACCGGTATGCTTGGAATACGAATATTCTGGTGTTCTAACGTTGAAAATAATTTTAACTTTATCATATTGCACCAGGCAACAACCTATTATTAAATCATTTGGCACTTCGTACGTTTTAGGCTATAACTCGAGTAATTATAAAAAAAAATTAATGCGGTTTGTTTTATAATGTTCAGAAACGCTTATCCATTAACATATATTTTTTTTGAAAAATTCGAAATTTTTGAAAGTTCAAAAGTCTTATGACCCCTAAAAACGCGATTAAAATAATCAAAAAGAGGTGTTAAAAGTTAATGCAATTTAAAATATCATAGTACTTTCAACACTTACACAAGCTCTTCATCAGAGAACATTTTTATAATTAATTTTTGTTAATTTTTACAAATACATGATTTTGTTTTGAAAATGAGCGAGCCAATAATTATTACAGTTAAAAGTAAAAGTAGTTTTTTGTATTAAACTTAATGGGAGTTTATACATATTATTAATAATTGCAGTCCATTTACTTTATTATTTCACTCTCTTTTCATTCGCCACTTTTCAGTTTTAAATGCGTGGCTTGAAGATCAAAATAGTAGTGTTCGAGATGAAAATTCGATCAAAACAATATATTAAACTGCTGTATCATAAATTTTAATATGTCACTTCCACTTTGATCAAATTGTCAGGATTTAATTTTAGGATATTAAGCCATAAACTCAGTATATTGTACGATAGGGCGTCGTTACATACTAGATTGTTTTTGCAGAGGATTTTTATTGACTCTCTGATAGTGGATGCATAATAATTGGATGTTGGGAATGTGATTTTTGCATGATCAAAATGTATCGTGATGGTACGGATTGAGTTATAAGCGAGAAATAGCTACTTTCAACTTGTACTTTTAACTGTAATAATTATATGCTCTATCATTTTCTAAACAAAATCATGCATTTATATAAATTAAAAAATAAAAAATAATAAAAATAAGTTTTAAAAATATTCTTTGATGAAGAGCCTGTTTAAGATTTGAAACTACTGAGACATTATAAATAAAATTAACAATTAACATCTTTTTTTGATTATTTTAATCGCCTTTTAAGTAAAAATGGAGCGTTTTAAATTTCATATTACATATTTTGTATTTAAAACTAAGTGAAAATTGCGTTTTCTCATATGTTTTTATTGAAAAATAACGATCAAAATTTTTGTGAAGAACATAAATTTTTCTTAACGATAATTTTATAAATGACGTATAAATATGTCGGCGCGACCTGTGTAATGTTAATATCTTTTACATTATAAAATAATTAGTTGGACATTATACAAAAAACTCCTTAGATGTTCAAATATATGCATTCGAAAACTCACTCTAAATTTTATTTTCGTGAATAAATTATGCGTCAAGTAGCATACGAGCAATGTATCTCAATTTAATCGGCGATGTGTTTTCAGAAAAAAAGCTATGCTGAAATCGACACCAGTTTCAAAGAGCGATATCAGTTAAAATGAAGACAGATTGTGTTTTGCTTCTTCACATTTTTTTTCCGTGACATGTATTTCCTAATCAAACTTGTGATTTCACAAAGGATGAAATAGAATTTTCCAAGTTCTAATTGTTATGCATTGTTATTTGTTATTATAAATAGAAATTACTAAATCAAAATATGACAATGAAATTTTTCTATTGCGAATTATTTTTAGAGGGAAGGTATTTATTTTTAAATTGATTTATGTTATGACTTACTATAATTGTTGTGTCGATATATTTGAAGAAAGCAGTAGACTGTATAATCACTTTTCACACAATTTAATAACACATTTCACAAATAAAATCCGCTGAGGGAACACAATGCACATATCGTCGAGATTCACAAACTCAACTATAAAGTAAACATAAAAGAACAATAATATCCCTGCGCAGGGGAAAAACACATATTATCCCTACGCAGAGGGAAAAGCACTGGGATAAAAAGCAGACGATTTTTTAATTAAACATACTCCCGGCCTTGAAAGCCGAAAGGGTTTCAAAAATTTACTCTAAAGGTAATTTACACAATTTAGTTATTGGCCTTTTTAATTCACTATTTTCAGCTTTCAGGGTAACTACACGAACCTTTTTACCAGATCCAGGGTGAGTTTTGATCACTCTAGCTAATTTCTATTGTAAAGGGGAGAGACCTTCATTTTTTATTATAACTAAATCACCTATTTTAATATTAGGCTCTTCTTTAAACCATTTTACTTTCTGTTGAAGGGTCGAAAGGTATTCATTGCTCCATCTTTTCCAAAAGTGTTGTTGTATTTTCTGCACTAATTGCCACCTGGTCAATCTTGATGCAGGTACCTCTGAAATATCTACTTCTGGTACTGAAGTAAGAGGAGCACCAATTAAAAAATGACCAGGGGTTAAGGCCTGTAAATCATTAGGATCTGAACTTAAAGGACAAAGGGGTCTAGAAATTAAATATGCTTCGATTTGAGCTAAAAGAGTTGAAAGTTCTTCAAATGTTAAAACTGAATTGCCAACGGTTCTTTTTAAATGAAATTTCATCGATTTAACGCCAGCCTCCCAAAGTCCTCCAAAGTGAGGGGCTGAGGGTGGATTGAAATGCCAATTTATTTCTTCCGAATTTAAGTATTTTGTCACTTCTTCATTATGCTGAGAAGAAGCCATAAATTTTTTCAATTCTTTCAATTCCTTGCTCGCACCGACAAAATTTTTGGCACAATCACTTACAATTTCTTTTGGCTTTCCTCGTCTGGATATAAATCGCTTCAGACAAGCTAAAAAAGCCTCAGTAGATAAGTCAGTCACTAATTCAATGTGAATTGCATGAGTAGAAAAACATATAAATAATGAAATATAACACTTAAAAGATTTTGAACCTCTACCTTTTTTAAATTCACACAATATAGGTCCTGCATAGTCAATTCCTGTAATAAAGAACGGACGGGTAGGTTGCACTCTAGTTGAAGGTAAATCAGCCATGATTTGTTTAGCTGTAGAAGCAGAAGCACGAGCACATATTACACAATTTCTTACGAACTTTCTTACAGCACTTCGTCCACTTAAAATCCAAAATTTCTGTCTGATAACACACAATAATAGCTGAGGGGCAGCATGAAAATGAGATAAGTGAAAATATCTGATAATCAACACTGTCACTGGATGATTTTTTGGTAACAATATTGGATGGATTTGTTCTTGTGTGAGATTTGAATGACGAAGACGTCTTCCAACTCTGAGTATTCCTTCTTTATCAAGGAAAGGAGAAAGATTAATCAGTTTGCTATTGCGAGGTAAACACTTACCAGAAGTCATACATTTAATGTCATCAGGAAATGATGACTCTTGCATTTGTTTAATTATCACCTTTAAGGCACTCTGAATTTCTATATGTGTAAGAAAGCCGAAGTTTCTTTTTGAAACAGGTAAACGAGAATTCGTAAGAAATCTCAAACACCAAGCAATAACACATTTTAGCTTAGCAAATGATGATATATTTGAGAGAATAGGCATTTCCTCACTTAACTGGGCTGTAGCACAAAAATAAGTTTTCCTTTGTTCTAATAAAGTTTCGTCACAGAAAACACTCCCTAATTGTGATTTTGGAGAAGTGAAAGATGGATCACTGAGCCAACTGGGGCCATTCCACCACAGATCATGCAATGATAATTCTGAGGGTGATAGACCTCTTGATGCACAATCTGCTGGATTCTCCTTTCCCTTTATATGATGCCAGCACTCAGACGGAACAAGTTGCTGTATTTCAGAAACACGATTCGCAACAAAAGTTTGCCATCTTCTTGATTCGGTTGATAGCCAAGAAAGAACTATTGTTGAATCCGTCCAACAATTAATTTTAGAGATGTTCAAACACAATGAATCTAAAACAGTTTTTACCAAACGGGCTGACAGCAGGGCGGCACTCAATTCTAATTTAGGTAAAGTTATTGTTTTTAAAGGTGCAACTCTTGTTTTCGCTGCTAATATTCTAACTGATACAGCTGAATCATTTGATAAGGATCTTAAGTAAACAACTGCACCATATGACACTAAGGAAGCGTCATTAAATGAATAAATTTCAAATTTGTTAGCTGAAGGAATAATTGCTAAACGAGGCACAGTAATTGATGTTAAACATTCGAGTTCTTCCCGAATTTTTATCCACTTATTTTTAATAAGAAGTGGAACTGGATCGTCCCATGCCAGATTACTTCGCCATAATTCCTGAAGTAGAATTTTTGCAGAAATTATAAAGGGGGAGATCCAACCAAGTGGATCGAAGAATTTTGCTATATCTGACAATATGGATCTCTTTGTGACTTCTTTTAATGTTGGTTCTATGGTGACACTAATTTTAAAGACATCGAGATTTGAGTCCCATTTTAATCCTAACACCTTTATTGAGTTATCGTTTTCAATTGATAAATCTGATTTAGACTGAATTAAATTTTCAGGAATGTTTTTTAGTACACTAATGTCATTCGAGGCCCACTTGCGTAGCTCAAATCCGCCTCTTTTCATTAATTCTTGTAACTCTGATATTAATTTTATAGCTTCTTCGGGAGATGATGCACCTGTAAGTAAGTCGTCTACGTAAAAATCACGTAATACAATATTTGACGCTAATGGAAAATTTAATTTTTCATCCGACGCTAATTTCTGTAGAACTTTAGTAGCTAAATAGGGGTTAGACGTTAGTCCGTATGTAACTGTAGTAAGACGATAATCATTTTTATCGTCGGAAAATTTATCCTTCCAGAGAATTCTTTGAAAATTTTGATCTTCAGGAAATATTTTAATTTGACGAAACATTTTTGCAATGTCAGCATTAATAGCTATAGTGTGTGTGCGGAATCTTAACAAAATAAAAAATAACTCTTGTTGAACCCTAGGACCTACAATTAAATTTTCATTAAAAGAAACATTATTTGTAATTTTTGCGCTACCGTCAAACACAACTCTAAGACGGGTTGTTGTACTAGATTCCTTGATTACTGGATGATGTGGCAGATAATATATTTCATTAACAGGTTTTTGAATTTCACTCTTTGGTATTTTCTCCATGTGTCCCATTTCAAGATATTCATTCATAAATATACAATAGTTTTCATACAAATCGGGCTCTCTATTAAATCGTTTTTCTAAATTTAGAAATCTTTTCATAGCTAACGATTTTGATTCCCCTAATTCTTTACATTGCTTTTTAAATGGCAAACGCACAATATATCTTCCATTAGTATCGCGTGAATGAGTTGTATCAAAAATTTCCTCACAATATTTTTCTTCATTTGTGTATATTTCTTTTGAGGGGATGTTTTCTAACTCCCAGAACCTTTTTACATAATCTGTTTCAACATTTGCAAAATTAACTATAATATTTGGTTTATTTTCTGAAAATGTATCACTATCTCCTGTTATTAACCACCCATAATCTGAATTTACTGCAAAAGGAAGTCCTGGTTTTCCAAATATTTTTTCTCCTCTAATTATAGATAATGATAATGACACGCCAAATAATAAGTCTATTGGTTCCGGTTAATTCCACTTAGGGTCAGCTAGTGTTATGTTCTTTAAATGACTGAATGCATTAATATCATATGATACAACTGGTTGATTACTCGTTATCTTTTTCAAAATATAAAAAGTACCTAATCGTGTGTTTTGTTTATCAAAATGTGGAGAAAATTCCAATCTTACAACACCACGTGTCTCTTCGGAATATCCCATTCCCAAGCATTTAATCTGTAAATTAGCAGAATTTCTTTTTATACCTAATAATTGTATTGCACGCTCACTTATAAAATTGTTAGTACTTCCGACATCTATTATACATCTCAATAATTTATTGCCTCCATAATTATCTTTCACATTAATTAGCGCAGTTGCAAGTATGCCAAATGATTTTGAATTTATTTCCCCAAGACATGAATTTATGGACAAATTTGTATTATTAGATGTTTCAAGAGCAATCTCACTAGTATGATACGAGGACTGAGGCGTTACTTGGTTTTTTATATCTGGATAGTTAGTTTCACGTCTTTCATAGTGTAATAAGCTATTATGACTCTTCAAATTACATTTTGAACAAACTCTTTTTGACTGACAATTAGTTAATTTATGGTCACCAGATAAACATGCAAAACAAAGATTTTTATTTTTTACAAATTGCACTCTTTCACGAACAGATAATTTTAGAAACTCACTACATTTAGGTATTTTATGACTAGGTGAAGAACAATATTTACACTCACAATTGTTAACAGAAACATTCATCGCAGTTAATTTAGGATAACTGTTTTTCTTATAAACACTATTTCCTTTAGCAGATTGTAATGAACGAGCATAATCTCTCAGAAAATTTATTAATTGATCTAACGTTGGAAGTTCGTCATTTTTTAACTGTCGTTCCCACCACAGTTTAACATTAGAGTCAAGTTTTTGCAAAAGTAAATAAATCAACAAAGTTTCTGAAAAGCCACTTACCTTCTGATCCAAGATTTCGAAAGATCGAACACATTCATTCGTCATATCCACTAAATTAAGTATTGCTGCCGGTGAATCGCCTTGCACGAATGGAAAATTTAATAATCTTCTTATATGAGAATATATTAATTGTCTTTTATTTGAAAACCGTTCCGTTAATAACTGCCATGCTACATTGTATTTCGAATCTTCAATAGGAATTGATTTTATTATTTTTAACGCGTCTCCATGACACGATAATTTTAAATATTGCAGTTTCTGAGCAGGCGATAAATTAGCATTTTCGTGTATACTTGCTGTAAACAAATCTTTGAAACTTAACCATTCATGTATGTTTCCACTGAAAGATGGTAAAGAAAGTTTAGGCAATTTCATTTCACTCACCTCCTTTTTTGGATTGTCCGTATTTATTTTTCTAGCATTAATTTCACGTTCAATTTTTACAGTTAATTCATCTAAGATATCTTGTTGTTCATCCTTCTCTTCTATAAAAAAATCTATGTCTTTTTCTTCACATGCATAAAAAATCGATTTAAATAAATTCTTTAACTCTTCATCTAATTTTTCAATTTCTTTTTTAAATAACTGAATTTGTTCTAAGTCACACACACTCAAATCAGTTTTGAAGAATTTATTTTTCACTCTTGTAATTGAAGATTTTAAAACTTTTTTATCAGTCAATATTTTCTTATCCATTTTTTTCTTGCGTTATTCTATTTGGCACAATTCCAATTAGCTCATTTTACTTTAGAATGAATTTCACTCATGAATTATTCTATTAACTTTTTACTTAAATTTCGCAATACTCCGGACTCGATTGCGACCAAAATGTTGTGTCGATATATTTGAAGAAAGCAGTAGACTGTATAATCACTTTTCACACAATTTAATAACACATTTCACAAATAAAATCCGCTGAGGGAACACAATGCACATATCGTCGAGATTCACAAACTCAACTATAAAGTAAACATAAAAGAACAATAATATCCCTGCGCAGGGGAAAAACACATATTATCCCTACGCAGAGGGAAAAGCACTGGGATAAAAAGCAGACGATTTTTTAATTAAACAATAATATAAAAGGAAATTTCATTTTAAAATGTAAATGTAGCAAACGAGTAGTTTAAAAGATTTGAACCTTCTAAATAAAACTGCCGCTATATTTAAAAAATATATTGTCCAATAAACAAGAAAAGAACATTCTTAATGATGACCATAAAAAAACACACGAAAAAAAAAAAAAAAAAAAAAGGATGCAATTTAAGTCTATTGCTGTAACATTATAGATTGGACTTTCCAGCTTGACTGATGAGGAGCCTTAACAACATAAAGGGCAAAAAGAATGTCACCAAACTTGACGATTTTTTTATTCAAAAATTTCAAGTTCAGGCTAGAAAAATTTTAATATTAATTTTTCTTTATTTTATTTATGAACTATCTATCATTGTAATGAAGAAAAATAACTATTAAAATTTTTTGTAGAAAATATAGATTTTCTTAATGATAGTCAGCGTGGCCTGTATCACTGGAAAAAAAATGCGTAGCGTCGTTACTCCATAAAATTGGTAGCAGCCTTGCTGTCTCCAGTTTTATGGAGTACTAAAACTGATATAACACCAGTAATATATGTTTAAATTACACCATTATAGAATTAAAAAATTACTCCATAAAATCGAAATCAGCATGCTGTCATAAATTTTATGGAGTAATGTTACATAAATGTTTTACAGTAATGTTAACATCTGCAACGTTATAAAATAATTAGTTAGATATTATAAATAAAATTCCTTAGATGTTCAAACATATACATTCAAAAACTCCCTCTAAATTTCATTTCCATGAATAAATTATGCGTCAAGTAACATCTGTGCAATTTATCTCAATTTAGTGTTTTCAGAAAAAAGCTATGCTGACATTGATGCCAGTTTCGAAGAGAAATGTCAGTTAAAATGAAGACAGATTGTGTTTCACTTTTTCACACTTTTTTTTCCGTTTTTGTGCTATGTATTTCTTAATCAAATTTGTGATTTTACAAAGGCGAAAATCGAATTTCTCAAACTGTAATTCTCATGCATTGTCATTTGTTATTATACATAGAAATTACTAAATCAAAATATGGCAATAAGATTTCTCCATTACGAACTATTTTCAGGTGAAAGGGCTTTATTTTAAAATTGAGTTATATTATGACTTACTACAACATAAAAGGAAATTTCGTGAATGATTAATATGTAAATAACCTATAAATAAATCTATATAAAACATTATTTGAGATTCAATAGCAAAATGAATGAAGATATGCCAGTGGATGTTGCAGTACACGAAAAGAGAAATACACATTAAAAAGAAAAAAAAATGCATGAGAAAATGTCAAAAGCTAGTTTTTCCTGATATATTTAATTGTATTGTTATATAAGACTATATATAACATTAGCCGAGACTCAACAGCAAAGTAAATGAGGTTTACTAGCGGGTATTGCTGTACACGAAATCAGAAGTACGAATACAAATAAGGTACCCTGGGGTAATAACGCCAGGCGGGGTAATAACGCCAAGTGTTTATATTTTGCATAATTATGAAATAATCAGGTAAATGACACCCATGTGCTCTGCGCAGAAGGGTTTTGAGTCATATAAATCGCAAAAACAGCTTCAAGTTAATTTGTTTCATTTTTAGGTCTTATTGTTTTTACAAACAACTAAAATTAACGCTTGATCTAAAATTTGCAAGATACGTGTTGTGATGTGAAGACTATCATTTTATCCGGAAATACTTTGTTAATTACATAAATTTGTAGTGCATTTCATGTACTTTTAAAATGTTGTTGAAGATTTTGGATATCTTCTCGAGATAATTTGTAATTTAAAATGCACTGCGCAATAACTATACCGGGGTAATAAAGCCAATCCTTTACATTAATACCCCGGTTGATTCCCTACAGTGGCCGAGCTACATCCCAAATACTGATTCAAATAAACACAGTTAAAAATGTGCAATGTTTCTCATATTTCCATTTAAGCGGTCCTTTTTAAGCAAAAAGAAGCTCACGGTCTGATATTCTTTTGTCTGATCCCCCCCCTCCCAAACCACAACTTATTTTTTCTTACACTTTCACAAAAAATTGAACATTTTCAATAGCTTAGAATGCAATTAGTCAATTTCTAAGTTTGTAGAGTTTGTATTTTTAGAATTGGGCTATCTACATGCAATTATTCCATCTTATTTCATAGTTTTGTTTGCATGGCGTTATTACCCATATAGGTGGATAATAACGCCAAATAGCATTGGTCAAGAAAAAACTCCATTACATTTTATGAATACATATCTGTTAAATTATTTTATTTTATATAGATAGTCAATGAGTTGCTGTATCAGATCCTATATTTGTTTGAAAAGTACAATCTAAAACTAAGCCGTGGAAATTGGTAGAACCTTAACGTGGCGTTATTACCCCAGGATACCTTATATATATATATATATATATATATATATATATATATTGTGGGAGAAAATGTCGAAAACTACCTTTTTCTGATATATTTTAATGTAAAATTTATAAAAATAATAAACAAGTTAAACAAATTTACAGAAAATAGTTAAATTAGATATGAAAGAAATACGAACAAAAGTAATACAACGTATATCAATATAAATATCTGTTAAATTTCAGTGCATAAAAATTAAGGTAATCCTTTAAAAGGAACATTGCTTTCTAAGACCAGGTTGCGCGCATAGCGAAAAATGCCATTCTGATACAATAATGTGCAAAGAGATTAGATAAAAATAAATTGCATAAGATGTATTTATTTGGGAGATGTGAAAAAAATTCCTAAAAAAAAACCCAGAAATATTGAAAGCATCAGAAAAACAAAACTTAAAGCGAGCGCTTATAAAAGGCACTTTTTCAAAAAAAGCAAAAATTCACATACATTCGAGGGAGGGCTATACTCGGGGCGGAGGGCTTACATTCCGAGGATTGGATGTTTTTCCCGTGCTTTATTGTATATTTGTATATATGAGTTCATAATTATTGAAGAATAAAATCTGAACATGATTTAACATAAGTGACTATTGAGTTGTATATGTTGACAGAAATCCCTTACATTTTCAAATATATGCTAGCGTAAATTCTCGCTAAATTTCATTCTTTTTTTTTATAAATAAATTATGCGTCAAGTAACATTCAAGCAATTTATCCCGATTCAGTCGGTGATACATTTCAAAGGGGGAAAAAAATAAGCTGGAGTCGATGCTATATTCAAAGAGAGATGTCAGTTCAAATGAAGACGAATTGATTTTTACACCTTCAAAATTATCTTTCTATACAATACATTTCTGTGTAACATAGTTTGTGATTTTCCAAAGGCTGAAGTCGAATTTTTCAAGCTTTCATTCTAGGGCAAAGCCATTTATTATAGTAAATAGAAATTATCCGTAATTTTTTTAGTTTGTGTTACACTTAATTTTTTTCCAGCTACTGAAATTTGTTTTCCTTAAACTGACATACAGAATTTACAAAAAAGTTTTTTTTTTTTTTTTTTTTTTTTTTTTTTTGTATGGAAATTTTGCATGAGGAAATTAATTAAATTGAAAAGTTTTTCTATTATTATTAAGTGAAAATATTTTAAATGCCGTTCGTGATAAAAAAATATATATAATAAATAAATAAAAAGAATTCCTCACCGAATAAAATATGAGAAAGAGTAAAGATTATAAAGACAAAAAAAAATAAGAAAATATAAAATGTAAAAGTAAATTAGAAAAAGAAAATAAAAATTGGTCATTTAAAAGAAATTTGGAGCGGCTTTCTTTTTCTGTTTTTAAAAATTGGGACATAAAAAATAAAATATGTAAAAATAATATACAATCTTTATTAAGAGACAAGTGATTTTATGAATTATTAACAATATTTTGTGTATAATACACAATAGATAAATAGTTGAAACATTCACGTTGTTGTAAAAAAGCTCTTGTATCTGTTTCTTGTCTTTATTTAACATTTTAATTACCCATCTTTAAATATTTATTTATCATTATTAATACTTTTAGGTTAACATATGAAGTTCGAAATGGAATAAGATTATTCTATTCAAATTGAACTTTATAAAATTTAATAAGTTTAAATCGTACTTATAGTTCTTAAACTAAAAAAATATTTATACTTAGCCTATAATACATAAAGATAAAAATGTAATCGAATACAAAATGGGAAATTTTTTGCAGCATAAACTAAAATCCATTTTAGCTTTATGGTCATTTTCGTAAAACATCTATTTCGTGCAATATTTCTAATGTCAGTTATTAAATTCATTTGTTATCTATTTATTTAAAAGACCTGGCTGTTACTTTAGTCATCAGCCCTGAGCTGTCTACTGGCCCGATTTTGATAATTATTTTTTTAATGAAAGCTGTTTATGTGTAAATGTGCCCATTCTGGCTAATTTTTAATATATTTCCATTTTTATATTTTATTTTTAATTTTAAAAGCTTTTTCGTGACATGTCTTCAAAACAGTGGCAACAGGTTAAGCTTTTCTCACTATAATAAAAATTTATTTTGCTTTATTACTTTTCACCAGTCAGGAGCTTGATCTCATCTGTGAATGTGTAATCGCATTTCAAAGAAAAAAAAATAATGGTTTTCTTAAAAATTTAATCCCAATAAAATGATTGCACATAATTATTCACTAATCGCGGTACAATATACAGATTATTTACTGAGTTTAGTAATATTATTAAGTGGTATGCAAATAAAATAACAATAAATAAACTTTAATAAAATGTAATATCTAAAGCGAAATTTTGTCGATGGAAAAAATGTGGTCATTAAGAAACCTGATAAATTTATTCCATGAATATAATGTACATTAGTATAGCAGTGTGAGTGATGATGTCATATTCACTGACTTTTATTCCTGCATCTAAATAAGCTGAACTTCTATTATTTAAAGGTCTGTGGTGTGCACAAATGAAAATATTCTTTTAAACTGCGATATTTCTATTTAATTATAACAAATATATTTTATGAAACTAAAGAGTTTTTTAAATAAGTGCATAAATCACGCTTTTATTTCGGAAAATATGAGTGTTTCTAAAGGTGTAAATGATGTCATATTAGAAAAAAAAAAAAAAAAAAAAAAAAAAAGAATAAAATCTTTGATATGCCTTTATTACGATATTTCTATTTTACATATCATCAAAAATTAATTAAAATCATTTCGTTGTATTAAGTTATTATTTAAAATAAAAAATAAATAAAACGTTTTCTGCATATCAGCAACAAACACAAACATTGTATTCCTTTTAATAACAAATATATCGTTTTTCTTTTCGTTGCCATAGCAATAAAATTAATTTTGACAAGTTCTTGGAGGCTACAAACCAATAAATATATTAAATTAATTGCAAGTGCTGTAAATGTGTAGTGGGTTGGTTATGCAAACTCCCTGTTTCTATTATAATTAAAATGTTTTATTGATATTGTAATTATTGTACAATTACCAAGCGATATTTAAACGGAGAAAACATAAACTATGCAGATATTTTTGAATTCGTCTTCTGAGGTATTATATTAACTTCCTAAATAATTTGGCATTTAAATAATGTTTAAAGTTTAAAAACCGCATTAAAAAAAAAGATTTGTAGCTGAAGCTAAGTCCACCATAATAATTTATGAGTTGTTTTCTTTATTTTTTGTTATTTTCTGAAGTTTGTGTATCTTTATCATGAAAAATTATATTATCCCTATTTTAAGAGGTGGCGATTGTTTATTTCGCTCAGTATCTTATTTTGTTTATAAGTTTGATATATATCATATCTAATATATATTCTTTTCCGTTGAATTTCGACGGTTGCAGCTATTAGAGTATTAAATTCGAAGCGAAATAATTATTATCATAATTAAATCATTAATTAGACGCATTCACAATTAATTTTATTATAAAAAGGTGTCATGCTATTCTAAATAATAACGCTTTAAGACTTTGCTCGCTTCATATCAATTAAGTTCAAAAACAGATGCTTAGAATTAATCAGATTCGTTGCATTCAACCAAGGTTTTAGAGAGAAATCGCGGATCCCGGTAGTAATTCAAAATCGGCATCCCCCCTCCCTCCTCCCATGCTATAAATGTCATACTGTAAATCTTGCTAAGATGGAAATACAAACAATCTTTAGGAAATACCATTTTAGATGGATTGTTTCTGTCTTTGCAGCTATAATTGCATGGTATTATTGCAGCGGAATCATAAAAATTTATCCTTTAAAGCAAATCCGTTATAGCCATGTATTAAAAAAAATTCCTGCATGGTACTTATTTTTAAAAAAGTGCTATATATTACCTTACAATATTTGCAGTATTTTTATTAATGAAAATTTATTAAATTTTTAAATTAATAACAATATTTTTTTTTCGATGGCCGCAGGATTGCAGGATTTAAGTAAAATGCGTATATTTAACTTTAACATTACATTATTATTATTTTTGCCCCCATTAAATTAAAACGGTGAACTTTTTAAAGTTCATATTGTATATTTTGTCATTGAATTAAGGTAGAATATTGCATTTCGTGTTATGCTTTTATTTAAAAGATAATCTTCTTTGATGACCTGTCAATGAACAAGTGGATATAAGGACACGTGGGGGGTGTCCTGTGGAAAAAATGGATGTTAATCCCGGAGTCTGGATAGCGGAAAGTGTGAGAAAAAGAAAAGGAATTTCAGTTTTAACTTGGTGTTAAGCTGCAGAAAGACACTTGTTATGCCATCCTTCTAACTTTTTTAGGAAATCTTTTGTTCAGGACTTTTTTTCGGTTTGTTCACAAAAGAATGAGAGGAAATATATAATGGATCAGTAGTTAGGGAACTGAACCCCTTGAAGGAAATATACCTCTTTTTGCAGGACATCAGCTCGTTTCCTTTTAAAATCATTAAAGATCCAAAACAGATCGTGTCGCCACAAGAAAAGACGCCTTCTAATAACAGTTAGAAGGCTGATCTGCTCGCAGCCTTAGTCGTGTGTTGGAGCACAAGTTGTTTTCTGGAAAAATGTACATATGCGATGAGAAATACCTGAGCGGTCTGACTAAAAGAGATGGGGATACCGTATTAATAGTGTTATAAACTAATGCGAAGTTCCCACACTGTATTTAACTTAGAGCTGTATCCGATATATCCGGGCATATAAATGAAAACATTGTGTTTTAAGGCAAAAAATTAAGTTTCTTGTAAATAAATATTCCATCTAATGTTATTTGAAATATCCTAGTGAGTGATTCCTGATTTTCTTACATCGTGTCTGAGATTAGTCACCTAGACTGGTGTGGCAACATATCATTTAAGAAGTACATTGAAATAATAAAACTTTGTATAAATCACATCACCATAAAACCAAAACAAAACATAGTACACGTTTTGAATGGGCAAATATAACGGTCCGTCATTATCCAATGTAAACAGGTGACTTTAAGTGTACAGTATCACAAATGAACAGTAAGCGGAAAGAGAAGAGTTTACACAGAATGTGAGAAATAGAACTATCTATAAGGTAAACACAAATCATAGGGGGCGCATGCAGAAGGGAAAATGATAGGTATTGCTCAATGATAGAAAAAAAAAACAGAAAAGAAAAGAAATTAAAAAAAAAAGAAATTTTAAAAAAGCCACGAAAAGAAAATAAATAAATTCAATCATAAGTAAATAAATAATAATAATAATAATAAAACAGAGAGAGAGCAAGAGAAAAAAAAAGAATTAAAAGTGTTTTTTTAATTATAAAAATGAAAGGAGACACGAAAATCGTGAATAGAATAACAAAAGTAATTTCTAAAGTAAAGAGAGAATAGTAGACGATGACTGATGAGAAATCATTGACAAGTTTATCGGAGTTTTAAAAAATAAAATAAGATTAGTGAGATTAAATACAATATAATATAATATAATAAGCATATTTATATTTTTACAAGTAGTGGATTAAAATCGGTGTGTTAATTATCACAACATCGGTAGCGTCTATCACAGATAGTTTAATATTAAAATTTAAATAATATAAATTTTGCAGTTCTTTCGTGTAATGTTTATGCAGCAGTGTACTTGCGAACCCTTTATTGATATTATCAGTTATTTAAAGATTAAATTCAAAGAGAAATTGTCATTATCAATAAAGCATTAATTAGAACCCTTCTGTGTTCCATGCTACTTGAACCAGACATCGTGCAAATCTATTCCAATCATAAACTTCTATTTCGTCGTTAGTATTGTATTTACACAAGTAGATATAATTATGTTTTGGAGTTTAATGCAATTATAAATACAATCACTTTCACTTCAGATTTCCGTTATCGATTAAGTTCAAAAATCAATATTTAAATTAAGACAGTTGAGTTGCTTTCAATGATTAATTTTAATTAACTCACTATTATTAATTTGTGTTAAAAGGATTACATCTTGAGATTTTGTTTTAGTCAATAAACAAAAAATTAATTTATTAATTAAATATGTAATTGGATATTCATTATTTAGTTTAATTTTAAAAGATTAAATTCAGAGTGAAGTTGTTAATGTCGACAGAACATTAACTATAACATATCTATATCCAATTGTATTTGAATGACACTACGTGCAAATGTATTCGAAATTCGAATTATAATTATATTTCTTTTGTGGCCAATGCTATATTTATTAAAATAATAATGTTTTGGAGATTTTGCAATTATAATTATAACACGAATCATGTGGCTTACATTATATTTATTGAAATAATTATATTTTGGAGATTTTTGTAATTATGATGTAATCACTTCCATTTCATATTCACGTTACCGGTTAAGGGCGTACTCAAATCCATACTGCTTATTTTCTGACTCATTATTAAATTACTTTTTGCTCTCAAATACATCTAATGTGCAGGTTCTCTTATTCAGAAATTATACAGGGTGATTCATAATTATCAAAACAATACGCTATTTCCTTAAATACTGCCCCTAGATCCATACTTCCAATTGCAAAGTAAAAAAAAAAAAAAAAAGTTTTTAAGTATGACATAATTTGCAACCAACTTTATGGGGAATGGGTCTATTTGAAAAAGTTCAAGAGAAATTTTTATACGTCCCCCATATAGGGTAAAAATTCGAATTAGAAAAACTTTCCTTATCCATTCCTGAATTAAACGCAAAAAACTGCATCTTCATACCTGCAAAACTGTCAAAGACACGGCCATTTAAATAATTCGCCAGGCTTTTAAGGGATTATACACAAATTGAAATGCATGCAAATCAAGAAAAATATTATTTTAAGAGTTCTAGGAAACATTCAAAAAATATATTTATTGAAGTAGAATTTTGATTTTTTTTTTCTTTTTTGTGCTGGACCGTATAAAAACTTAATTTTTATATTTTCCCACATAGATCACCCATAGAGTTGCAACTTGTGATCACATTACGCACCTTTTTTATGAAACTTTGCAACTGGGAATATGGGTTTAGGAGTAATATTTAAGTAAATTAGTCTATTGTTTCGCGATTTATGAATCACCCTGGTATAATGTGCCGTATTGTACGATTTTTTTTTTTTTTTTTTTTTTTTTTTTTTTTTTTTTTTTTTTTAAATAAAGGGAAATTATATTTTAAAAAATGATGTGAAATTAGACATTTGGAACCAATTTTCTCGAAGCGATAGTGCTAGAAACAAAAAAGAAAAAAATGGTCATGTTGAGAAATTAATTGTTTATAATCAAGATCAAATTAATTGAAAGAAAAAAAAAAAAACATCGGGTCGATTTTGAAACTTATAAAAAATCACGACAGTAAATTTCAGGCGTTTATTTTCAAAAAAGAATCTCAAAATGTGTCAAAAAATTTCGAATTGTAGAGCGGGAAAAATATTCTGCTAAATGCCATTTTCAGTTTAAAAAATAAGTAAATATATACATAAAATCGATATTTAATTGAAATAATTTCATTCCATTTAAAGATTAATTATAATTAACTCTTATTTATATTTTTTATGAAGATTATTACATGTTACTTTTTTTCATAAATAAATAAATAAAAATTAATTAGATACGTATAAAGGGATACATTTAAAAGTAAAATTTAAAAAATATATCTGTTAGAATTTGTTTTCATAAAACAAGGTTTATATCATTTATTTTCAAGTCCAATGGTGAAATACAGTTGTTAAAGGATTAAATTCAAATTATACTAATAATTGTTATCATAGTTAAGGCTCTAATTAGGCATACTTGCATTACATTCTAATTAAATGAGACATCGTGCCAATGTATTCTAATCATAAACTTCTCTGCAGTCGTTAATGTTATATTTATAGAAATAATTATGCTTTAAAGCTTTGCACAATTATAATACATTCACTTTTGCTTCATAATTATGTTATCGATTAGGTTAAAAAATCGATGAAATTAAAATGGAATTATTGCATTCAATGATTGATTGTAATTAACGCTTGCTTTGTTAAGTTTTGTTAAAAGTGATGTATATAGGATGCGTTTTTTTCGAAAATAAATAAATGTAAAATATTAAAAAATTTATGAAGTACATAGAAGTAAATAAATTCAATCAATTATATTTAATTTAGTTTCTGACTTTACAATGTACATGCATATAAGAAAATGTTAGTTTTGTTATAATAATGTTATATCAGTGTATGTTTGTTTTATTTTTTTACTTTCTTTTGTATTTACACAAAAAATATCTGTAATTTTTTTTTCTTCCAGTTTTTGACGGATTTATATGTTTTAGAAGGTCATGAATACGATTTGACTGTTTTTAGAAAATGTGTTCATGAGTCTGTCTGTATGTAACGCAAGATTTTTAGACGTTGTACCTCAAGAACTATTATACAGATTTTAATGTAATTTTAGATTAAATTAAACCATAACACGAACTAATCCCGGTTTCATTTTGGTGCTAATATCCGAACAGATGGCGCTGTTATATTGCATTTTTCACGATTTACGCGACAACTATAACTCAGGAACAAATTCAAGAAATTTCATCAATGATCAAACGTTATATTCTGTTAGAACATGATATAAATAGACTTTGATTAGATTTTGGTGTAAATCCACCACTAGGCAGCTGTTACGTTTTTCACAATAACCACGATAGCTATATTTCGCGAACGGAATTTCCCTAAACATTCTTCTTCTGCTAAATCTCGATAGATTCTTTTTGTATTTTTTATCCTTTCAAAAAGAAAATATTGGATTTGTATATCGCAAAAACTAACGAACATAATTTAATCAGACGCCATTTTTTTCTGTAAGACCTTGATATAAGTTGGTGTTGATTAAGTTTTCGTGTAAATTATATAGCAGGTCGCATTTTTCAGGATTTTCCTGATAGCTATGTCTCAAAAACTAATGCATGAATTAAATAAAAAATAATATGTTGTTACACTTTCACATAAATAGATTCATATTAGGCTAGGGTGATATTGCCCAAGCTTTATAGCTATTTTATATACTTTGGGTTAAGAGTTTTGATTACTTTGCACACATCTAGAAGAGTGGGTGCCGAAATTCAATGAATGTTTGAAAAATGTGATGATTACTATCTCTTTTCATATGCTCACAATTCTTATATTTGAGACATCAAATAAATATGCATAGATACCCAATAATATCAATAAAGTTATGTGTCTAAAGTTTAAAAAAAAAGATTGCTTAGTAAAAGTAACTACAATACTTTTATAAAAAGCCGATGAAATTTAACGAAATTGTCGTTGCTTTTTTTTAAAAAAAAAAGAAACCGAAATTTTCGAAAACCTATCACAGCAAAGACAGTATTATGATCGATTTGACTTACGTTGTTTTAAGAAGTAGAGATTAGTGGGCATTGTTTACAAAAGCTAAAACCGAAAAGGCATCAACTTTTTTAATAAAACAGCCTATGATCCAGTTACCACGTGGGCCCAGTTGCCCCAGCTAACTTTATAGTTTTTGCATCTTCCTCTTGATTTCAGTATTCTTTCTCAAAATTAAACTGTGAATATAAAATATTGAAAAGCTTGTGTGGGACATAAATAATGGCAAAGAATTTGTTAACAATGCCAGAATTTTTATTTTTTTTATTTTTATCATAATAGTAAGAAATAAAAACATAAACCAAAGTTAAAAAACAAATAATTTGAGTAAATAAGACACAAAACAATAATCTAAATAAATAAAATTTAAATAAAATAGACTTTTTTATACATTACTTTTTTAACAAATAAAATAGATTTTTGGTAAAATATCAAAAGCATTATGCAACATTTATAGATGATGTCATACTTTTTTATGAATAACTAATATATAAAGTGGAATATTTTTGCAATTCATATCGAGGCATAAAGTGACATACATATTTTTTTTTCCACACGAAAAGAAACGCTGATATGGATGTCACTTTTAAAATGAAATGTCCAGCAAAGGAAAGATAAATTACATTTTATTTCTTTACGGTTTTCTTTTTTGTGTTTGACAGACTTTTTCACTTTTCAAATCGACTGCTTTTGGTATTCGTATGTTATGATATTTATTTTATTTTATTTCATTTATTTATTTATTTTTGCTCTAGTTAATATGTTTATTAGTTTCAATAATTATTTTATCTGTGCATTTGTATACTGAAAGATATATATACAGGGTATTCATAATAAAATAACTTATTTTAAAGTTTTTCGCAGACACAACTATTGTTTAGAATGTTGTGAAATATTATGGAGGCCAAAATAAAAGCGTACGAATTTGTTTAAGCAAAATAAAAACTAGTTCAAAATTTTGCCACCTGGGGGTTCTTTAATTAATTACACATTTAATATATATTTACGATAGCTTACAAATTTTATCACAAACAAACATGTTCCACACTACGGTCGTAGTTTTCAAATGCCATCTGAAATCCTCCCTATTCCTCAACTGACCGCAATGTGTTTTGGGAAATGCTGGCACATTTCATGAAATGGTGCCTTGAAGATCAAATAAAATTAATAAATAAAATTTCTAAATTATCATAAATGTATGGTAAATATATAATTTATTAAAAAAAGCCTTTTAATGGCGAAATTTGGAACTAATTTTCTTTTTTGCTTAAACAAATTCCCATTCCAATGACCTATTCCTATTCCAATGACAATATTTAGAATGCGACCAGGATTTTCTCACAAGTTCCTGTTTTTGTGACATTGTGAAGTTTTCCTAATTTTTGAGAAAATCATAGCCATATTTTTGTGAATTTTTAATTATCGATGTACTTAGGTTTTATCCTTCATGTATAGAAAAGCTAAGTAATATGTCCTTTTGTGAGTTCAACTGTTTATTTATAAGCCAATTTTATTTTGAAATTATTAAATTTGTGAAAAGTTTAATTTGAAGGTGAAAAATTCTATAAAACGTCTATTTAAGAGGCAAGCTATTTTGTGAAGGATGCTGTTTTGGGTTAAAATGTTTTCTGACGAGTCCTCTTTAGGAATAAAAAAAATTGTGAAGGGTCCTATTAAAGTATTTTTTTAAAGGTCCTTTGAACCATTTAAAATTTTCCTAAACATATTTCTAGTTACAATTGCTTTAACAATTATTTTAAGCGTAGATTCGTATGCTGTACTTTTTTCTGTTTCCTAAAAATATCATTTTATATTTCATTTAAAATATACAGATATTTATTGTATAGCTGTGGGCTGAAAAAATAAAAATAAACATTTCCGACTAATTCTTACGAGGATTAAATAAGTCATACTTTTGTATCTATTTTAAACTCACTGTCTGATAGCCTAGAATTTTAAAAATTATATACACAGGTGTATTGCCGATGGCATTACAACATTTTAATATTTTTAGAATTTAAGTTAACTAATTTTAAGGCATTTTTCCGATAGTCGGGTGCAAGTGATAAATATTCAGATTATTTTTATATGATTATAATTGTTTAGGAATTACAAAACATTGGAGTTCATTACGCGTCAAACCACCATCACTAAAATAGACCAACTGGCTGTGAAACTGCAACGATGAAATAATTTAAACAATAATGTAATTAAAAAATAATGTAAAAACAATATATAAAAAGTCTTACTATTACCAGTTTAATATTAATTAAATTATGATTGAGAAAGACTCAATTGTTAATTTAAATAATGTTTTTTATTCCTTTTTGTTTTTTGCCATTTTTAAAAAAGAAACAGACCAAAAATTACGATATTTTTAATTTTACTGGCACTTTCTGCAAAGCATAAATCAAAGTGGAAATTTTCAGTAATTGGGAGATATGCCAAATTAACGTATTGCAAAGAAAATTGTTTGGAGCTACATGAATTCAAGACATGTAATTAGCATATAATTTAAAAAAGACTTTGAATTCTCATAAGAAATTTTTTTTAATTTCAATTAATAATTTCATTTATTCCTGCAATTCCTTTATTTTAATAAAATGTATTACTTTCTAAGATTTTCTTAGTTCATGTTGAATAGGGGGCAAGCTATGAGACCTATAGTCCTTACCCTTTCAAACATTGTTTTGCTATATTATATATATACAATACTGACAAACAAAATATATAAATATTCGTGCACATCTCTCGGCATCTGCGTCAAAATTAATAAAAGAAAAATCAATAAAGAATCTGTAAAATCTTATAAACCGAAGAAAAATCAACATATAATCTGAATAAATGAAAACACAAAGAATATATTTAATAGCAATAAAATAAGACCTGTATACAGCGAAGTAAAAATATCTATAATATATGTATACATATGTTAAGATTTTTATTAAAGTAATAAAGTATTTGATCACATTTAAATGTGAATGTAATGTCATATAACCTTATTTTTACTAATAAATAACATATAAAGCGAAATATTTCAGCAATTCAACCCAATGTATAAAGTGATATACTATTTTTCCTCCACGAAGCAAGGCTCATATAGATGTCACTTTTAAAATGAAATGTACAGAATAAGGAATGATAAATTATACTTTATTTCTTTATTGCTTACTCTTTGCCTGTCTGATCATTTTGTTGTTGTTGTTTATTTTTTAAAGCGACATCTTTGGGCAATCATATACTGTATTATTTATTTTTCTTCTACATACGATTTTTTGAGTCAATAATAATTTTATCCGTACGCATTTGTACGTTTACAATACTTTTCTTTCTTTTATGATGATTTTTACGCGTTTTTTTAATATTTGTATTACCATAATAATCACAAACTATAATATATGTATATTTTTTCAATGATGATGTTTAAAAATGTTTTGTCAATGATTTCGCATGTTGAATAAAAAAAAGTATTGCAAACGATTTTTTTTTTTTTTTTTTTTTTTTTTTTTTTTTTTTTACTTTCAGTTTTTGACGGATTTATAGGTTTTAGGGGTTAGAGATGCCAAAAAAAATGTTTATAAAAAAGTCTCGCTGTCCGTGTGTTACACTTGTGCCATCGAAAAGTGTATAAAGTTATGCATTGAATTTAACCAATTTTTTTTAGTACATGCTTTCGAGTATGCCAAGCAGGTCCTCTCTGAATTTGGAATAATTAGTATTTTTAAATATTTGCTTGTATTCAGTAGAAGGTGACGAATAAATGAGGGAGTGATGAGGGTGATGTGGTACCCCATCTGTTCCTCATCAGCCCCTACTGAATACAGGTAAATATTTAAAAATATTAATTATTACTGATTTATAAGTATTTAGAAGTAGTTAACTAAGCAACTAAACTTAATCTCAATTCAGATAATGGTAAAAAGTAAATGGGCATTTTGTTAAAATTCATCCCTCCCTCACAATTACTCTCACATAATTCTTATTTTGATCTATTTGAAGAGAATCTCCCATTGCAAAAAATACATGGAAAGTTACAAATCAGGTTAAAAAATTATTGTTTTCTTAAGTATTTTAGTTAAAATAAAAATAACTGTAGGGCATAAATTCTTTAAACAAATTTTTAAACAAACTAAGGTATCAACTTTTATGTTTTGTTTTGTTAAAGTGCTGGTACAGAAAAGTTAATTTAGCAGCTTTATCAGTCGATTCCTAATTTTCAAATGTATCAAACCAAACGCATTAGAACCATTCTTCTTATGTTTTTCTAAAGTAGATGAAGCTGTTGCAGTAAAAAGATAGATCATTATGAATTCTATGTTTTTTAGAATGGGCCTTTTCGATAACCAGGTACCGACTAAAGCTATGGAGGACCCCGTGGCAAGCATCACTCTGACCTTCTATTTATCTCTAGAATTTTTTGTGAATATTGTGAACGTGGCTAATACTAAACTTCATATATATTGTATGTAAGCATACATTTTGTACATAGTACTGCTCACATTTCTATACAGGGTATCACAAATAGATGGTCATAACTTTAAGAAAGAATACTAATAGAGTTTTAGTTTAAAAAAATGATAGATTGGTTAGCATGAGTACTTCTTTGAGAACTTTTATTTTGTTTATCTACGTACTTATAAGATATCTAAAAGACAAAAGAGAATGTCAAAAATTGTTCATATTAACTTTGCACAATAGGAGGAAAACATTAATAAAGATTTCTTTTGAAAACAATAGAATATTAAATCAATAAATTATTAATCATTAGATTTTTAATGATATACTTTGTTTTTTGTATGAGTGGAAATGCTGGAAGCAGAGAGGGAAAAGGGGACCACACTCTTTCCTAAATGTTTAAAAATATGCGAATTTTGGTCACTTTTGGCTAATTTTAATAATTAGGCACTTTTTAACTAAAATTATGATTATTCTCACGGGACCTTTCAAAAAGGGGGCATAGGCCAGCTGCCCGAATGCCCCTGCATAGTCGGACTCTGTCGATAATTGTAACAGGTACTTTCCACCATTTTCAAAGACCTTGATCCATTATATTAAAGTCAAACGAAAATTTATTGAATGGTTCAGATTTTGCTCAAACTTTAAAATAATAGACATCACCAAACAGCGCAGAAAATGTCATACAATATAACTTTACCTCAACTTGCTGAAGTTATTCTAAATACTAATAAGTAAATATTGCAGTATATAATACATTCCTACATAGATTTCTTTATTGGTGCAAGATTATTTTATAATTTGATTCAAACGGAATTTGAAAGAATTCTTTTCTAAATTTACGTTGTAGTTCACATTTTGACAAAAATTAACTATAATTATAACTTTTTCTTTCTAAAAACAGTTTGATTATCTGTATTATATAAAACTAAATTATATTAAAGTACATTATTAAGTTTTTTTACAGCTTCAGTTCATTTTAAAATAATTTAAATGACAAACTGATTTAAATCGATGATTTAAAAAAATATTAATTGATTTAAATCATGATTTCAATCATGCTTAAAATCAAGCTGATTTAAATTAATGAACCCTGGTGATAAGTGAGTAACAAGATTTGACCGCAACATACAAACAAACAGAATTATAAGTTTAAAAAAAGCGTGTACTAAAAAGCCAGTAAAGAATCTACAAAAATAAATAAACTAACGTATAAGTAACAAAACAAAAATATAATTTGAATAAATAAAGATATAAAGAATCTTCACAAATTCACAACAAAATGAAAAAAAATATATTAAGATTTTTATTAAAATATCAAAACCCTCCTTCAACATTTAGATGAGATGTCATCCTTTTTTAGAAATAGATAAAACGAAATATTTCAGCAATGCAACCCGAGGCATGTAAAATGATTTTTTTTCTCTTTTAAAGAAGCAAAGCTGATACGAATGTCACTTTTAAAATGAGATGTCCAGAAATAGCAAGATAAATTATGCTTCATTTCTTTACGGATTTCTTTCAAGCTTTTGATATATTTATTTATTTATTTTATCTTCTCAAAGCGAGTTCTTTTACTTTTCGTATGTGCTGTTTTTAATTTATTTTTCCCCAGATTATATTTTTATATACACAAGTTAGAAAACTTTTCTATTTTTCTTGCTATATTTATATTTGTTTTAATAATTGTTTTATCTACGTATTCAAAATATTTTTCGTGTAGAAACTGTAATGTCTTTCTTTCACTAAATTACTCACTTAAATGTAAGGGAAACCAATAAAAAAAAATAATAATAATAAAATAAAAAAAAATAGAGATATACTTCGTATTTCAGGCTATAAATCGGTATTATATTCGTAAAATCGAATAAATAAAGCAAATAAAAATCTGCATGGGAGGTGTTCATAGATATATTTCGCAAATTCCACTAATTTGATATGTGGTGATTTGAAGTCGGTTTTACCAAGGAAGATAAAAATAAGGTAAAAGCTAGAAATGGGCCAAAAAATTGGGCTTCCTTTTAACTTTCAAAGTAAAATCCGAGTTTCGCCGAAAATTTATATTCTACGAAAATCCTCCCAAAAATTCGGCAGGGCCGAAACTATCTGCATTCCAAAATCCCGCCCCTTCCTTCGGAAATTTTCAATATTAATATTTGATTCGAGTTGTATTGAATCAAGTGAGGCACTCTCAAGACGTGAGTGAAAATTATAAAGCAAACAATGCGTATATATGTTTAAACTTATGTCGCACTTTAGTGTTCATTAAAAGTTGTACGCTTGACAATAATAATAAAAAAAATTTAATTTGAAATAGTAGCTGTGTTTCGATTACTCTTTCAGAAAGTTCGTATACAATCGATGATCAAAATATGTATATCATAAAAAAGTTTAATTAGATTAAATTCATATAATTAGAAAGTCATTCTGTTTCATTGATGATTTAATTACATTTTAATTCGCAACAAAATAAAAAAGTTCTAGTTAGAGGCAAAAACGGACAACTAGGATCACACGTATAATTAATTAACAATTATGTACTTTTAATAAATAATATGTACAATTAATTAATAACTATGTACATTTATGTACTTATTAATTTTTTTTAAATCGACATTTTCGTTTTTAACCGAAAATCGGGAAATTAATGAAATTTGGTTTCGGTCGATCGTTTGTAAAATTCACAAAAATTTTGACAATTTAATTACCATGTTACGATTATTACTAGATTATTACTATAATTATTATGTTATTTTATACAACGAAAAATATGAAATTTCATATAAATAAAAATGTAAAACACGGATGTAAACAACTGAAATAGGCTATTATACAGGAATATAAATAAATAAATAAATAAATAAATAAATAAATATACAAAAAGTAATATCAAAAACTATAAAATTATTATAAACTATTATTAGCATTTAGATGTGGTAACATACTTTTTTTTTTTATGAATATATAAAGCGAAATATTGCAAAAATTCAACCTGAGGCACAACATGATAATTCTTTTCTTCTCCTCAAAGCTACGCTGATATGGATGTCATTTTAAAAATGAAATGTCTAGGAAAAGAAAAATAAATTATGCTTCATTTCTTTATGGCTTGCTTTTTAGCTACGGATAATGCTTTGCCTATCAAAGTAGCTGCTTTTGGTATTCGCCTGCCGTTGCATTTATTGTATTTATTTCGTCATTCAGACGATATGTTTATTTACTTCAGTAATATTTTCTTTTATTTACGCATATATGATCCACAATACGCTTTTCAATGACAATATTTATGTTTGTTTTGCTAAATCTGTTTATCTGTGCATTTAAAATAGTTTTTGACTAAAACTCAGATGTGTCTATTTCGTCATGGGGAAACGTCATTGATGAAATCATGTTGAACAATTTGCATTGTGTACACTACAACGTACACAAATGAAAATAAGGTAAAAATTTATTTAAAGAAAATAAAAAGAAAAGAAAATCCAATTTAACTAATTTTTTTCTGAGCTGATATTATATGTGTAAAATCGCATACATAAAGCGCGTTTCTTCTTCATATGTGTTTAAATTTTCGAATAGTCTCACAAAAATAAATTGATTTGTAGGCAGTTAACAATAAAAAAATAAATAAATAAATAAAAATTCAATTACAAATTTATCTTTATTAATAATTAAAATTTATCGAAAGATACAAATAAATGTATTATCATTACTTAAAAATGCATACAATGCTATTTAAAAACACAGTTAACTATTTATGAACTCCTTTATACGACATACTTGAGTGAAAAAGCACCCAATTTCGATAGTCCAAATCTACCTAGTGGTTGTCTTATATACAGTAATATATAGTAATTTAAATAAATGAAAATGCAAAGAAACGTTATACAGAAAATTAAGAAATATTAAGATGTATACTAAATTATAAAATAATGTTTAATATTTACATGTGATACCATACTTTTTTTAATGAAAGGTAATACTCAAAGCAAAATATTTCAGCAGTTCAACTAGAGATATACAGCAATATTTTGTTCTTTTTCAAAAAATAAGGCTGATATGTATGTTACTTTTAAAATGAAAAGTCCAGAAAAAGAAAGATAATTTATTGTTTTTATTTCTTTAAAACCTTTTTGTCTAGAATTTCATTCATTTGTTTTAAAAGATTCTTTTTTATATTCATATATTTAGCTTTTTTTTCAGCAGATAATACTTTTATTTATTTCAATAGCAATTCCATCTAATCATTCATGTGTACATTGCAATGCTTTCTTTTCGGCGATCATATTTATGTTTACTTTAATAATTATTATACCGTTGTATCCCCCCCCCCCCCCTAAAAAGTTAAATTTCCTTACAAAAAGAAAAAAAAAATGTTTTTTAATTAATTCTGTTTTTGAAAATTTCATAAACGGCTATTCATTCCAAAAATACTTTTTTTGGAATGAGGGGTGTTTGCATAAAAATAAATAAACGAATAAATTACTCTTCAATTACATACATCTGTTATATATATCCATAGATTTATTTAATCTACATAAAATTCTCTTGCAATACTGATAATGATATCTCATCTTATTCAAAAACTTTAAGCCAAGAATCCTGGTCCCTCCACAGAGAGTTTCTGATCAGTAATCAATACCAGTTCATTAATTTTGAAGACATAGGTTCCTAGGTATGTTTACTTTCAGGGGCTTCTTAAAGCAATTAATATCTATATTATTTACTTATTAGACTTATTTTAGATTTAGGGCCCCTTTGAGATAGGGGACCAGTTTATTCCACGAATGTCGTGCTGTAAATCAGACCCTTAATGCATGACCTAATTCTATATGGGACGTGACACAGGAACGTAACTAAATATACGTGGTTAAGAAAAATAAAACGAATAGAAAGAAAATACCATAATTGATAGGAAGTGTCAGCTATACTATTAAGGTATCATATTTAGATTCTTAAGCGGCTTTTGTTTATCATATTTTTTCTTTATTTTTGATTCTTTATTCTTTATTTCTTATTTCCTTATTTTTTTACTCCCAGATTCCGTGGGTCAGCGTTCTTCTTATCCTTGACCTAATCGCATATTAGGAGATAAGTATTAATCAAACGCCATTAAGTAATTTACTAAATTTCCAAAAGAGATTTTTTTAACATAAAACGACCTTCACCTTAAAGGTATCGGTCACTACAAGCCCCTCGCTACCAGGTAAACAACAATAGCGGCATTCTTGAAGATCTTTGTTTGGTATCTGGATACATGCACGTGTGTGAGTCACGTGGTTAGTGGGGAGAAAAAAACGATCACTTCAAAGTCAGCTTTCGCCTCCTCATCTTCACGACCAGTTGAATAATGACAGCTTACATGGATTGGCGAGCAAGGCCGATTGTTAACCTATTCGTGTATCTCACCTTTGATGCTCTGCTGATGCAAAGAGCCCTTTGACCTCTATTTTTCATTCACCTTTTATTCAAAATGTTTCAAGTTGAATGTATTCAGTATGATGTGTGGGGAGGCTAATTAATTTTCGGTTGAAAAAATAATAAAATTTTACCCCCTATGTCTACTGAGCACACATACTTGAAAAGGAAAGATGGGAAAACTGTTAGCAATAGATTATTTGTAAAGAAAATAGTTTAAAAGTTGTCATATTTTACTTGTTGCTGCTTGGATACTAATCATATGAACTTAGATAGGAGAATGTTCAGTGAATATTTATAAGATCTGTCTATGCAAATGCATATTTTTAATATTGCAGCTTTACTTTTTTTTTCAATAGTTTCAAGAAAATAATAGAAGGGAACGGCATAAAATCTGTCATATTGAATTATTGGAATACATAAATTAGTAAATTTAGCTTCAAAATAGACTTGATAGGAAATGTTTGATAATGTCAGAATTTAAATAGATGAGCTAAAAGCACAGTTTCATTTTACCAACACTTATCAATACAATTAAAAAGGGTTTATGAATTCGGTTTGCTGTCCATCTGTCCATATTCTAATTCGCGTAAATATAGTCAGATTGTCAGAAAATTCATATATGTTATTGGGGATTGCTATGGAATGTTCGGTATTAAAAAAGTGTGTAGCATTTACGGATCTTTTACAGGGACATTCAAAGAATTTTATTGCATTACATTTTATCGAGGAAAATCCTTTTTATGATGTTGCTGATTATGATTTATCATTATTTTAATGATATTACACTATTTCAAACAGACTGAAAGTTATACATATATGTCTAAGTTGAACAATGTATGCATAGAATTAATCTGTCCTTTACAGGGAAACACAAAAGTATTTGGTAACTTAGCGCCTATTGTTTGTACTGCCATCTATCACTGCTACTTACAACTAAGAACTGAAAATCTTAGTAAAAAAAAGAAAAGAAATCCCGAATCTTACATAATTTTTTGCAAGAATATTTTTTATAGCTGTCACCATTTGCAAGTTATTAAATTTTTAATTTGACCAGTCCATTTTAAGATAATCGGGATAATTACCACTAACGCATGACTGTGAAGGTGATGTTAATTAATAAATCTAACTGCTATGCAGTAGGCTAATTGCTATGCAGTAGCTAATTGCTATCAGTTGTTATGCAACCATAAACAATCTACAACATATTTGTGTTTTCTTTCCCTTCATTTTTTTCAAAAATAAATAAATAAATAAATAAAAATAAATAAATAAATAAAAATAAATAAATAAATAAAAATAAATAAATAAATAAAAAATTCCTTGAAAAAATTAACCAAGGATAGAAAAACAGTTAGTCAGAAAGAAAGCTTTTTAAAATTTTATGGGCTTTTTACAGATTTGATACACTAACAATGAAGATTTTCAAGTTAAATAATATTCAGTTTGAATAATAACACGGTTTTAAATGAAAATAAATTAACAAATAAATAAAGAATTCTGAAATTAAAATATTATTCTATAAATATCTTTCTTCTTTTCAACTGCAGTATCAACACAAAGTTATAAGTAATACGATAGAAACAAGTCTTTGCAATATTATAAAATAAAGTAAATACCATACAAATTGAACAGACATAGATTTTTCAAAATCACAAATAAATAAGTAAATTGTAATAAAATTAAAATATAATGTTCTTCATATGCATATATTCTACTCTCTAATTAATTATTAGCATTCCAATAGAAACTAAACAATGTGGTTATTCTTTTTGTACTAATTACCTGCATTTCAATACAAATAATACAATACTGTTATTCAAAAAATTTTATAATAATTATAAAAAAAAAAATATTCATGGTACTTTACTTTTAATTCTATAAAAAGTAATTACTAAAAATAATTAAACTGTGTGACAAAATTAAATCACTGCCTCAACATCATTAAAAAATTAATTAATTTAAAAAACGCAAATGAATTTTTAAAAAATCTTCGCATAAACAACAGGTTGAAGGTTTGATACTATGCTGTCAATAAAATACAAACTATGGATTTCTGAATAAAAATTTACTTAAGGCAGGAGGTTTTTGAAAAAAGAAAAAACAATTTGTTGTAAGTTCCTCCCCCTTTCTGTCAGTATTCAATAACACAGGATGAAGCACGATGACGCCCAAACTGTCAAGACATCATTTGAAGTTGTTAAGTCGCAGCATTTTAATATATATATATTCTTCTTTTACTTGTAAAGTTTTTGACTTTGAGCATTGCACAAAGAAAGAAGTTAGGAACTACATTATTTAATTTTGTATACAGAAGAAATCGATCATAATTTGCATATGCAGTGTGTCAAATATTTCCAAAGTATCCCCTCCCCCCTGCACTCTAAAAGAAAAAAAAATAAATACAGAAGGTTAAAAAGAAAAAAATTCTCTTAATTTTTTTTTTACTTTTAAACAATTGATCAATATTTCAGAAAAAAACTTTCAAATAATGCCCTTTTTTTCATGTCTTGAATTTTTAATCTATCATTAATGATTTTTCAAAACAGAAATTTTTGTTTAATTGAAACAGTAAAATGCTTAGATTAAATAATGCAAAATTTACAATAAAAATTTACTGGTGAGAATAAAAAACCATGATCGGAATATGGATGCCGGTGTATGATATAGGCAAATCATGATTGGCAAATACACATTGTCCATATGACGTACGGGCAAATGAAGAAAGCGGTAAAAATTAATTATGTGCTATTGATAGATTGTGTCTCAATTGAGGTTACTTAGAATGAATTATTTTATACAAAGATTGAATATACAAAAAAGAAAAAGAAAAAAGAAAAAAAAAAGAGTGAAAAAGTTTTTAAAAAATTTAAATTTGTGTACCGATATACTTCCGTGACGAAATTATTCGACCTCTTAATAGCTCTGAATTAAACTATATATTGCAATAGTCGATAAGATTAGTAATTAAATGCTAGCTGCAAAAAATATCCGATTTATATAAATTTTCTTAATTGATTTACGTATGTGTGCCGTATGTTACAAGTTAAGTGTATACTCGAATATATTTCTTCTTATCTACTTTATAACGTTAATTATAATTTAAGTTTTTGACGTTGAACGTTGTACAAAGTAAGAAGTTAAGAAATGTATTACTTAATTTTGTATAGAGAAGAAATCACTCATAATTTGCATGTCAAATATTTTCAGAGTATTTTTGCCATTTTTAAAAAGAATCAATGACAAATAAAAATAGTCTTAAAAAATTATCATTTTGAAATAAAATATATACTATTGATGGATGAAAAAATATAATTTGTATCTATAGAGCAACTATAAATGAATTATTTTCTTTAAATATTAGAGTATACAAAGAAAGAAAACAGATTTTCTTTTCCTTTATTTACTTATTTATTTACTCATTTTTAAATCTAAGTACACGTACCAAAATATTTCCGTGACACAATTACTTCGATATCTCTGAATAACAGTAATTATTAATATAAATAGTCGAGGTAATTATTAAATAAATGTTAGAAAGATAAAACATTCTAATTTATATCAATTTTTCCAATCTTTCACACTATGTGCGCAGTATGTTAAAATAAATGTGTATACTGATTTTTTTTCTTTTCTACTATATAATTTTAATAATATGTATAGATATATAGTAAAATATATACGCATATAAAATATGTGTGTAAAATTTACATATTCTGGTATATAATATTATGTTTTAGATATATACTATATTATCAGTCTTAATGATTAAACACTGAAAATTTTTGATTATATCGTAATACATACTGATTTTTTTCAAAAATTTTCACTGTTTAGTCGTTAAGACTGATAATACACTGCTCAAAACAATTAAAGGATATTTGAAGTTTTATATAAAATAAAGTTATAAACGAAATTTTTTTTGCCGAAAATAGAAGAAGAGAATCACAAATGCAATTTTTTCTGGTTTTCAAACTGTGGAGTATGCAAATTTTGAGTTCGACGTCAAAAACGTCGCTTCAGCGGCAGCAAATGAAATTGACTTTCAACTGGATAAAAGAGAATGAAGACAAGGATGATCGGCATTCAGTGATTGCTTTGTTTCGATGAGTACGATGTCTCAGCGAAGTCATTTGGCAGATTCAGAAGTTTGGAGAATTGTTGGTAGGTTAGAAGGGGGCCAGACTGAAGCCGAAGTAGCGCAAGCCATTGGAGTGTCACAAAGTGTCATTTCCAAGATCTGGAACCGTTTTTTGGAAAGTGGATGTGCAAGCCGAAGACCAGGGCAAGGTCGTAGACTGGCAACAACGCCCAATGAAGATCTGTATTTAGCGTTAACAGCTCGGAGACACCGAAACATGAACGCTACTCTTCTCCAACAACACCTTCGCTCGGCTACAGTCACCACGATTTCAACTCAGACTCTCCGAAACCGGCTCCATGCTGTAGGTCTGTATGCTCGCCGACCGATGGTATGTGATAGATTTACATCAAGGCATCGTCGCGACCGCAGGGAGTGGGCAACCGAGCATGTCAACTGGAGGAGAAATGAATGGAGCAATATTCTGTTTTCTGACGAGTCCCGTTTTTCTGTGCATGCTCTGACTGGTCGCCGATATAGGGATGAGATCCTCAGACCTATTGTAGTCCCTTACGCTGCAGCAATCGGAAATAACTTCATTTTAATGGACGATAATTGCAGGCCACATCGTGCAAATCTGGTGGAGGATTTCCTTTTCGAGGAAGGAATCGTTCCAATGGAATGGCCAGCGTGTTCTCCAGACATGAATCCAATCGAGCATGTTTGGGACGCTCTAGGAAGATGAGTTTCTGGCCGCCAACAGCCCCCACAAACTCTCCTAGAACTGGAAAGAGCTCTTCTGGAAGAGTGGGGCAGAATACCCCAATTCGTTTATTAATAGCCTCATTGAGTCCATGCCTCAAAGGTGTTCAACGTTGCTGGCCGCCCGTGGAAACCATACCCCCTACTGAAAATGATTTTCTTTGAAGAAAACACCTTTTCTTATTCTTTTTTTCTCATTTGCACAAATCGGGTCTTTTTCCTTTTGTACACAAATGCGCAATAAAATGCATTTTTTTCTGCCAAACATCTGTAATTTATTCTCATATAACCTACTATGTCTGTCGACCATGTATCAATCATCTAAAAAGTTTCCCAGATACAAAATCCACCTAAAACTGCAATATCCTTTAATTGTTTTGAGCAGTGTATAATATATATCTAAAACATCATATTATATACCAGAATATGTAAATTTTACACACATATTTTATATGCGTATATATTTGATTATATATCTATACATATTATCATATATATTATAAAGCAGAAATTCTGAAACTTCCAAACGAGTGTTTTCAAAAACTACTCGATGGATTTTTTTGCCGATTGTATCATTCGATAGGAAATATTTTTCCGAAGGTTTATGATTCAAATTTACAGGGATAGCTCTGATTTTTAGGTTCGTATTTTTAGGTTATTTTTGACAAAAGGGTTGCCAGTAGCTGTTTTTGGCGAAAATTATAATTGCTAAAAGAATTAAAATGGCTATATCTATTAGAAATATTACAAATATCTTGCAAATAATAGCAGAAAATAACCACTGATAATATTAATAATAATAAATAAAGACCGCTTAAATGAGGCGTAATATTATAAAAATATATTTATCTTGAAAATGAAAATTTTTTTTTGTAATGCTTAAAAAATAAATTAACGCGAAATATAACAATTGGTTCAACTTTTGGCGACTTATCCCTGGCGTTAGAATAAAAACATGAATTTCAAAAATTGATTAAATGAATTTTGAATGATAGTTATTTCCCTTTTTATTATTTTCTTTCTCTTTTTTATCGAATTTTCGTATAATATAACTTACAGCAGAAAAAAGCAGACCTGATTGTAAAAGACACTTTAAGTTGTGAGTTACATATTCGTTTCTATACGATTTTCATCTTGCTTTTGTCGCCAAAGAATGTGTTTTTAAGCCGAAAATGCACTACTGACTTAATGCCTGACTTAGGTTCTTAATGGTCGCAATAATGTTGTTTTATTCAAGTGAAGATAATTTTTAGAGTATATTTTAATATTCAATCGCAAATTATATAGATATGAGTATAACTCATCTAGACTCTTTTATTTCTTTTTGCAAATGTTTTTATTGTTAATTTAATTTTTCTTGCTGCATTTCGTCAATTTCACTTACAGGAAAAATTACAGTTTTAAAATTTAGAAACTGAAGAAGGAAAGATTAACCCGTCGATTAAAAATCTACCGCCAAATTTCAAGATTAAATGTCAATAATGGATGATCGTAAATGTCACATTAGTTTGACATTAAGCATAATATAAATATTAATTATGTCATCAAGTGATTTTTAATTCGACATTTTATTTCTAATTTTATATATGCTCTGCTAATTTGCTTTTCGTTATTTAAATAAAAATTTATGCTAATCTATGTAATCTGGCTTATAGTTTGGCGATTTGTATAATTTGGCGAAATTGGTCGACGGTATAACCAAGTAGTACTGAAGGAAAAATTTTGCAATTCAAAGGAAATTTATGCAATTATGCGTTATTACTATAGATAAATTTAACATTTTGAAATAAAAAATTCCCGCTGAATAAAATTTACAAGTATTTTTTAATTGGCCATTTCCTCTTCAATATTACTTCAATCAATATTTCGCTATTCTCTTTCGCGCAGGCTAAAAAAATGTATATTAAATATTTTATTAGATAAAACGTAAATAACATTTTTCTATTTAAAAAAAAAAATATTTTTAAAATCTAATTCTACCATTATGTGTCTTACAGGATAAAATGGCAGAATTACTTTTAAAAATGGTTTTATCTGTTAATTGTATGTTATTTGTTTATTTGGGTGTTTGAATTTACTTTTGTCACCAAACAATGCGATTTTATACCAAGAAGGTATAAGCCGGAGCGATGTTCGCGATTACTAAATTATCTCACTCTCTTTTAAATGTGTGAGAGCATTTTTAGGAATGTTATTTTATGTTTAATTGTAAATATATAAATAACAGTTATAGCAAAAAAAAAAAAAAAAAAAAAAAAAAAAAAAAAAAAAATGCGTATGATGTTTAAATTTTAGTATAAATGTCTTCCTCATCCAAACTGTAAAATAATTTTATTGCAACTTTTTAAAGTTTTGGCGCAGATGTCATATACGCATTACATTCGCACGATTGCAACAAAATGGCGATTTTATGCCTCACATGGTAAACAGACTATGGTTGTTTATTTATTAATAAACTATTTATTAACTTTCATTTAGTTTTTTAAAATAATATAAATCATTTTGTTCTATAGCTATTAATTAAACATTTTTATTTATTATTTTTTTTTTCAAATAATAGAAAATAATTAAAAAATATTTAAGAAATTGGTAATTAAAAACCAAGTTTTCTCCAAATTGGCGCCAGAAAAAAATTGCGCCAATGTGGTGCATACATGACATTTGTGTCAAAGTTTTTTCACTATACAGAAGTAGGAAAATGCAGTATAAATACTGATTAAAGTTTTTTCCAAATATGGAAATTTTGTAACAGATTTGGTCATATACTCATCGAGGTGTCTCACTGGCGCCAAAATGGCATTATTTGCCTTATATGGTAACCCAGCTATAGTTGTTTATCTGATGATAAGTTGTTTATTTACTTTCATTTTCTTTTTTGAAATGATATTTGTTGTTTTGTTCTACAGTTACTTTTTTATTTATTGTTAATTGCTGTTTAAAATGATAGAAAATAATAAAATATATATAAATTTCTTTGGTATTCTAAAACGAGGATTTTGGCACATTGTACATGCAAGAAAATCGTGCTAAACCTATTGCG
Organism: Maratus speculifer; assembly: GCA_964019185.1. NCBI lineage: Eukaryota > Metazoa > Arthropoda > Arachnida > Araneae > Salticidae > Maratus > Maratus speculifer. The sequence continues at coordinate 184,241,788 of OZ025301.1, forward strand.
TAATGTTGTCTGTGTAGGAATCTTTTGTGAAATATGAAAAGTGTAAATTGGCTATTACTTGATTATCACGTCAACCAATTTCGCCAAATCGTTCGCCAAATTATACAAATTTACATAACTTTATCTTAAATAACTAAAGAGAAAATGCTTAAATACGAAAGAGCAAATAATTTTGTTTTCATTTTTCAGAAGGAAATTTTGCAATAATAAAGTAATTGTTGTAGCGAGAATTTTAATGTGCGGTTTTTTTTTTTTTAAATCTTTGGCAACTTGCTGTAACGAAAAATGATTTTTTTCCCCTGCAATTTTTTTGTAAGAGCTGGTTTTGAAAAAGCCATGTTAAGGTGGTATTCAAATTTTTGAACACTTCCCAATTACCACCCCTTGGTTCGATTTTGCTCATTTGCAATTCTTACTGAGATATTAACCATCTCGATGTACTTGACGAGTTTGAAGGTGATTCTTGCATAATTGTGCTTTTTATCGCGCGGACAAAATTTAATATAAAGTTTTTAGGTGGGAGTAGCTTTGGGTTCCTGGCTTCACATAATGAAAAGTTGTGAAGAAATTTTTCAGAAGTTGTACCATGGTAACGACTGTAATAATTAATATTTCTTCAGATAAGGGAAAATCCTGTTGCCATAATGGTCTTATTTCGCTTCCAAATGTGCACTGTTAGTTATAAACTAAAATAGTTACTTCTAAATAGTTGATTTTTGTCCAACGTTTAAGATAATTTAATATCACAATGTTATCTAAATCGTTTTCAGCAATGAGCAAGGTGCTGCTAGAGGTCCAAATTATTTAAAATACAAATTTAAATTCGCCAGTTCGTTTCATCCACTGTTGATTTTGAAATATTGACCAGCGCAGCGGGCATAGCCTGCTAGTTAAAATTATATAGTAGAAAAGAAAAAAAAATCAGTATACACATTTATTTTAACATACTGCGCACATAATGGGAAAGTAAATTTTGATTATATCGTAATACATACTGATTTTTCACCAAAGTTTTAACGGCAAGACTTGAATTAGCTCTGGACTCAGCTAAACCTAGAGAACAAGCAGGATTCCGAAGTGGATTCAGCACAATGGATCATATCCAAACAGTAAGGGAACTCATTGAAAAACATAAAGAATATAATTTACCTCACTGCCTTGCCTTTATTGATTATGAAAAAGCATTTGATTCCGTCTACGCATCAGCAGTAGTAGAATCGCTAGAGGACATTGGTATAGACAAACCCTACATCAATATCATAAAGAAGATTTACAAGAAAGCAACAGCAACCATCCGTTTAAATAAAGGAAAAGCAAAGATGAAGCTCGGAAGAGGAGTAAGACAAGGAGACACCATTTCACCTAAGCTTTTTAATGCTGTCTTAGAAAATATCTTCAAGAAGCTGGATTGGGAAAACAAAAGGATCAGAATAAATGGGGAGTATTTAAGTCATTTCCGGTTCGCTAACGACATTGTAATTTTCGGTAACAGTCCTGAAGAATTGGAAATTATGCTAAAAGATCTTGCAGAAGCTAGCATCAACGTGGGATTAAAAATAAATTTAGAAAAGACTAAGGTGATGTTTAATTCATTTACATCAAAAAAGAAAATTGTCTACAAGAACACTGAGATTAAAGAAGTGCAAAGTTATGTGTACCTAGGACAGGAAATATCATCGGATAATAGTATCATGAATGAAATCAATAGAAGAAAAAGAAATGGGTGGGGTGCTTTTGGGAAGAACAATATTATTCTGAAGAGTAATTTGCCTCTTTGTTTGAAAAGAAAAGTGTTAAATCAGTGTATTTTACCTGCATTAACTTACGGAGCAGAAACATGGACACTAACAAAACGGATGATATAAAGACTACAAACAACACAGAGAAGTATGGAAAGATGTATGCTAGGCATAACTAGAAGAGACAGAAATAGGATAACCTGGATAAGAAATCAGACAAAAGTTTTTGACATCCTTGAAAGAATCAAACAGCTAAAATGGAAATGGGCTGGGCACATTGCAAGAAGACAAGACAATAGATGGAGAACAAATTTACTACAGTGGTATCCCAGAGATGTAAAACGACCAAGAAGGCGACCACAAGTAAGATGGAGTGACGAAATTAGAAAAGTGGCTGGTGTAATTTGGATGGCAAAAGCACTAGACAGAAAACATTGGAAAAATCTGGGGGAGACCTACATCCAGCAGTGGATCAAAAACAGTTGATGATGATGATGACATACTGATAAAAAAAAAAACTGACATAAAATAAGTTGACATAATAATAATTTTTATTAAAATCCGAATCTTTATAAAATTACACTTAGAAAACTTTAATCTAATCATCAAACTCAATATCCATCTACAACATTTTAAAACAAGAGAACAAGAAGTCTTGTGAACCAAAAACCATCTATAAACTTTAAATAATCATATACACATATTGTCTTATAAACCTAAATGAATTGTATCGTAGAACACATTTTTACTTCTAAACTAATCTTCTTTGGGTATAATCCTCGATGTTTCCATTATGTTAGCAAGTTAAAAACATTTCTTGATTACCATTTTTACCAAAACATTCATGTTACAAGACAAAAGAAAATTCTCCAGAGACCTGCTCTGAGAAACGACGAATAAAAATTTCAAATTTATGGTATTTTTTATTCATTCCTTTGTTATCGTGGTTATTAAAAAGAAAGAAAGAAAGAAAAACGTTTGCTTTATTGCGGTATTAATATAACTGAAGATGATTGTGGAAAGGCTTTCTTAATGTATATGAATGTGAAAAATAACACTAAATAAGTCTTGATTACGTCCACTGATAACTAAATCGTAATACTAATAATATATATTCTACATAAAAATATAAGAATTTATATTATAAAAAACATTTTGCTTCTAAGACGCTGTATAATAACAGAATGTATATTGCTGTAGAATAAATATTATTAGTATTACGATTTTCTTAATGCAGTTCACAACTGCATTTGTGTGAAAAAATTGCGCGGGAGAAAAAGAAAAGAAATTAATTATCAATGTAAAACACGAGCCTTATGAAACGAGAACCAACTATAATCTTCTTCTTTATTTATCTATTAGATGAATCTCCCGGCCATTGCCCGGGCTCGTGATAATATTCTTAAATCAACCTTAAATTTCTACAATTTTATATTTGTATGATAGTCACATGTGATATTATATTTTAATTATATATACAGGGTGTTCGATTAACGATCCATTTTTATCAAATATTAATCGATTAATTTCTTTCATTGGTGTTTGAAAAAATGTTTTTCTTAGAAGAAATAATAGCCTTTGTTTTCTGGAAACTGGGTGCTAAAACATATGAAGTTCTTTGGCTGTACCATTGAAAACACGGAAAACAGCCATCAACAAGGGCTACTAGTGAATGGGCTCCTTTCAACTGCTTGTTGACTGTCAGGCCCTTATTACTGCATGGGCAAATCGGGACTTTGCCCATGGGACCCAGACCTTAAGGGGGCCCCAATTCCATACATTAAATAAAAAAAAATTTTACTTTCTTTTTCCAATTCCAACTCTTCCATATATTGAAATTATTAAATTCATCTTAAAGTAATATAAAAATTGCTAAAATTGTATAAAAGAGTTTCGTTTTTTACTAAAGAAAAAAAGTGTACTTTTATTAATTAAGGTATTTAATTTGGAATTGACAGAGCTAAGAATTTTCTTCCATTTATATCCAAAGTGTGGAAATATGTTTATGCATTACACATTTGAGTGTCTATTTGAATAATGATTCGAAAGGGGCCCCGTAATTTATCTTTGCCCAGGGTCCCAATTTGTCATAATCGGGGCCTGTTGACGGTATCTTCACATATTGATGGTCGTCCAGTACGTTTTTTATCCTCCACATTACCGGTTCGTTTGAATTTGTTCACAAGTAGCCAATATTGGCTCTTGTTGGTTGCTGTTTTCCGGGTTTTTTTTATAGTACAGTTTACGCACCTCTTTATATGTTTTATCACTTAGTTTCTAGGAAACAATGGCTATTCTTTTTTCTAATGAGAGAATTTCTTCAAATGCATGTAAAAGATTAGTGTTTTCATAGAAATGGATCGTTATTTTTGGAACACTCTGTATATCTCTATTTTATTCATCTGTATAAAAATAGGTCATATTATCAAATATGACTTATGAGACTTTTTACGCTTTCATTATTTATATTTTAATAAGCCTAAATCCTTATCTATAACGTTTTAGATTAAGAGCATAAGGAATCTTTTAAACTCAGAACCACAACTTTATCTCATGTTGCGTTGTATTTCTGTTTTATCTAAATAAATTGTGCCGGTCAGATCATTTTTAAATTATTGCCTATTACATTTTGCTATTTTTATTCTGTTTATCAATTTTATCAACTCTAACATCCTAATTTAATTAATCCTTATCCTTACACTTAAATGAATTGTGCCGCATTAGTCTTCTATGAAAAAAAAAAAAAAAAAAAAAAAAAAAAAAAAAAAGGCATGATGTTAATATTTCAAAAAGGCATTCTCAAATCAGAGAAAGGACACTTTTTCAGCAGAAAACCGAACTATAATTGTGTTTAATTAGCTCTAACTGGTGAGGCAAAAATTGTCACATAACTTACCGTGAGCGGTTTCTGAGACTACTTGATAGAAGAATGTATAAAAGATTCCATTCATTCATGATCAGGAATCGACATTAACTTCTGAAAATAGCAAAAGAACTGCTTTTTTTTTTTTTTTTCTGGGGGGGGGGGGGGGGCTTTTCCTTCGAGAAGAGTTTTCTAAATTCAACATACCCGGAAATTCACCAATGCTACAAAAATTATTTCAAAGAGTGATTCGGTTGAGTTCACATATATTTCATTAAACAACTTTTTTTTTTTTTTTTTTTTTTTTTTTTTGTTTTTTTTTTGTTTTTTTTTTGTGTGTGTGTGTGTGTGTGTGTGTTTCCTTGTATATACATACACAAAAATTGGATACAATCAAGAAATATATATATATATATATATAATTACTTTTACAAATAAAAAAAAAATAACTGAGATATTACCTATATACCTATAATTTGCGTAGTATGAGTATAAAAATGTAAGTTGGATAAATATTTTGAATTCAGCATGAAAGCACAAAATAAAAAATCAATATTTTGAAATATCTCCTTTAATTTTGGCAGTTGTTTAAATCAAACCACGAAATGTATTTTATAAAACATTTTTAAATATACTTTTATATAAATAAGTTAATAGCTAGAAAAGAAATTTGATAAAATTTTTGAATGGAATTTATTCAATATAAAATTTGGAGGCGTGTTTTTTCAGTTTTGACGCTTTTCAAAATTTTCTACAGAAAGCATGTGCTTCTGGTCTCTATTTTGGTAATCAAAGCCATGTCATAGTGTACTGTTTCTGTACTGAACTTTATGTACTGGGTTATCGTGATTAAAGTTCACTTATTTAGAAGTAATACGATAGTACTCCAAACAAAACAAAATTTCACTAGTATCTAGAGTTAAAGTAAAAATTATAAGTTAAACAATGAAAATTGAATTAAAGCTGCTATCGTTGTACCTCCAACATTAGTTAATGGATAAAAAGAAAAAAAAATTTAAATATTTATTAAAAAGAAAAAAAAATAGCTACCATAGTAAAACAACATTAAAAAACAAATTACTTAATGAATTGCAAATTTAAAAAATACTATTATATTATGGCATGATTGAACATTTCATATTTATTTATTTATTTTAAGAAATGGAGAGGGAAAAAAAATTGACAAACTTTCAGTCATACGTGAAGATTAAATTCTAAGCTTTTATGATGAATTTCAGTGCACAATTTAAGTTATATTTACTATTTTTATAAAGGCAACCTGCATTTTTTTTATTTAAAAGAATGGCGGACGCTGCACCTTTAAACAATGATTTAGCAAGAACACATTTTTACTTTTAAACTAATCCTCTTAAGCATAATGCTCAATGCTTCAGGCTTGTAGCAAGTTAAAAAACATTTTTGTTTACCACTTTTACCACGATATTTATGTTCAAAGAAAAAAAGTATACACCCGAAGGAATTGCTCTAAGAAAGATAACCAAAACAGTTTAAAATTAATGTTAGTTGATTTTTTATTTATTCCTTTAATGTTTTGGCGGTAAGATAAAAAGAAAAGGAAAGAAAATACATTTTCTATTTATTGCGATATAAATCTTAACCAAAGATTAAGATTGTGAAAATGTTTGGTTTTTATGATTTTTTCTAATCGAGTTTGTACGTAAAATTTCTCTGAAAAAAAAAAAAAAAAAAAAAAAAAAAGAAAAGAAAAGAAAAAAAAAAAAAGAAATAAAAGTATTTATTAATCGATTTAAAAAAAATCTGAAATTGTACGTCAAGCGTAGTAAATGAAATGGGTTAGTATTATAAGGAAGTTTTAAAATATTCTTATTGTAATAGTATACAATATTTCGGATACAGTATAGTACCCGAAGTCTTTTGTTTATCCCTGTAAATACTACCTCCTTTCTATTATACAAGAAGTAACCTTTAGTAAATCTCAGCCACGTAAATCGATTTCATAAAATGTTAAATAATTTAATATAATTAAAAAGCATCCCAAGCAATGTTTCCCCTATATCATTATGTAATGGAATATTTTTGTGACGCCCTGTAAATCAATAAGAAATATTTTTTGCAGCAGAGAATGCACAGAATGTATATTATAGTATATATTTCATAGATGCATATCAATTTTATATGTTCGAAAGGATGTAACACCATTAAAATGGATTTTAAACTATTTTTCCCATTGGCCATAATGTAACAGAATACTTTTGATTGTCCCTGTAATTGAAACATACATCTGATTTACATAAACTTTGAAATGACTCGACAAAATTATGTAATAATTATATATTTTAAATTTCAAACGATTTGATTGGATAGTTTTTGTATTGTTATATGCGGGCAGATGAATGGATTGAACGACGACCTAAAAATACAATTAACTTATAACATGATTGAATTTTTTTTTATATTAATTTATTTATTTTAAGAAAGAAAGGAGATAATAACTGTGACAAGCTTTCTGTCACACGCAAAGATTAAATTCTAAGTTTTTTTATGAGGAATATTTGTGTAGTTATATTTCACTATTTATATAAAGGCAACGTGCAATTTTTTTAATTTATAAGATAGCAAACGCTAGACCTTAAATAATGACCTAGCCAGAACACATTTTTACTTTTAAACTAATCCTCTTAAACATAATGCTTCATGTTTCAGTCTTATAGCAAGATTTAAAAAAAAAAAACATTTTTGTTTACCACTTTTACCAAGATATTTATGTTCAAAGGGAAAAAGTAAACACCCCAGGGAACAATTGCTCTAAAAAAGATAACCAAAACAGTTTAAAATTAATGTTAGTTGATTTTTTATATATTCCTTTGATGTTTTGGCGGTAAGATAAAAAGAAAATAAAATAAAATAAATATATTTTCTATTTATTGCGATATAAATCTAACCAAAGATTAAGATTGTGAAAATGTTTGGTTTTTATGATTTATTTATTTATTTTTTTTTTCAGTTTAGTTTGTGCGCAAACTTCGTCTATAAAAAAGGAAATTAAAGTAACTATCAGCCGTATATATATATATAACATAAACCGAGTTTTAATCCTAAGATTCAATGTTAATTATCTATATCCCTAATATCCGCAAACGTTTAAAATCCGCACATCACCGTACGTGTAAACAATAAAATTTTCAGTTCATATTAGGGACTTTTTTATATTTTTATATTATTCCATGTGTATTTTAATATTTAATTTTAGTTAATATGACGGAAATAATGTTTTTTTTATAAAGGAAGTACAAATTTATTTCTGAAAAAAAGTGAAAATCAAATTAATCAAATTACTGCTGTTATCTGGTAATTACAATCTTTTTACCTAATATGTTCATGCATTAATCAAGCTTTTTTAGTTATTAAGTTTGACTAAACCTGAAATTTTCATCAAATTTTAAACCAATTTCCTTATTTTGTGATTTTGGAGTAAATTATTTGGGTATACATTTATGAGAAAAATTTCATTCAATAATTCAAGAAAAATGTATCTTATCTGTATATATATTTAATTAAACTCTATTAACTATGTGCTTGACTTCTACTTTTAATAAATTAATCATTTTCAAAACATCTTTAACTTTTATCGTTTACTACTTTTATTATTTAATATTTTATCATATTTTAAGCATTCAATATAATTTTGATTGCAATATTTCATTCAAATTATTGTTTAAAAAATATATAAACAAAGTAATAAGCAGAAATTCACAAAATTCTAAAATCCGCGCACGTATGGCTTCATGCTGTGCAGATTTGAAAGAGTCTACTGTATATTATTTTATTACATCTGAATTAATTGAGCTGTAGAACATATTTCTGAGTATAAATTATGAAAGTTTTCATCATTTCATTTTTTGCATGTCATTCATCAATATCAATTGCTAATAAATAAAAGGCAAAATTAGCACTAGCCACCGGCCACAGGGCCAGTAAGTGAGAAAAAGTGGCTAGTGAAAGCTTGTCTATCAGCGGCCACCTCCCGGCCACTTTTTCATATAGAGATAATAAAATTTTCTTGCATGTCATCAAGAATTCTACTTTTTTTTTTGTTCCAATATATTTAAATTAACATATTTATTTGGGCTATTCATTTCAAATTAATGCTTATAACATTTTTACTGTTTAGTATTTTTAAATAAAAAAGTGGCCACTAGTTTATAGAAAGTGGCCAGTTAAAAAACTAGTCCTACCGGCCAGTGGCCGCTAATGAAATTTCCCAATTTTGCCCTATACTAATAAATCACTTTAAAACAAGGCAAAGTTAATATTTTAAACTAAGAAGTGAAAGCTTGTCTATCAGCGGCCACCTCCCGGCCACTTTTTCATATAGAGATAATAAAATTTTCTTGCATGTCATCAAGAATTCTACTTTTTTTTTGTTCCAATATATTTAAATTAACATATTTATTTGGGCTATTCAGTTTCAAATTAATGCTTATAACATTTTTACTGTTTAGTATTTTTAACCACTTAACCGTCTGCCCCGAGATAAGTCGGGGGTAAAAGCACTATTTCCCCATACCCTTCGCCGGTTAAGTGGTTAAATAAAAAAGTGGCCACTAGTTTATAGAAAGTGGCCAGTTAAAAAACTAGTCCTGCCGGCCAGTGGCCGCTAATAAAATTTCCCAATTTTGCCCTATACTAATAAATCACTTTAAAACAAGGCAAAATTAATATTTTAAACTAAGAATTACATCTAATTTAATTGCACATTTTTATTTTATACATCTAAATAAATCGGATCGGATTGGCCACTTTTAGATTATTTTTCCTCTTTTACTATTTTTATTTCAATCTCTATTCTTAATGCCAATCTATATCGTACTCAAATAAAAAATAACTGGAAAATAGCATTTATCATGGTTACAGAGAAACTTCGCTAATTTTATAATTTTAATCTTTGAATTTTTATAAATTAAAGAGTTGTACTTCTTGAAATTTAACAATACATATATGATGAAAAGATTTATTTAAAGAAGTATATTTTATACAAAGTATAAACTTTCAAAGTATTAAAAATAAAATTTTAAAAGCTTGAAAACTGACAAGTTTCAACAACTTTGAAATTATCATCGGGATCATGCATCCATATCGAGAAGCACAGAATTGTGTAGATAGTAAAAATCAAAAAATAATTATTAAGTAAAAATATTATTTCTTACTTTTACAAAATGCAAGGAGCATTTTAAATTTTCTTTTTAAAATTTAAAATTTTTTAGAAAATCTTAAAATTATAATAAGATTGGAAATTTTATATACTTATGGTGAAATGTATATTTGCATACAATTTAAAATTTCTAATGTGAAAATTAACAGAATTTTTTTAAACGTCCACCATCCTCTTAAATATCAGCAAATTCATTTTTCTCTATCTAAATGAATTGTGCCATAGAACACATTTTTATTCTTAAATTAATCCTCTTTGGACATAATCCTGGATGTTTCTATCTTGTTAGCGGGTTAAAAAACATTTCTTGCTTACCACTTTTACCAAGACATTCATGTTTGAAGAGAAAAAGCAAACGCTCCAGGGAATTGCTCTAAGAAAAATGACCAAGACAGTTTTAAATTGATGTTGGTTGATTTTTTATACATTCCTTTGATGCCGCGACTGTAAGATGTAAAGAAAAGAAAAGAAACGATGTTTGCTTACGATGATATAAATTTGAGCTAAGATTACGATTTGGAAATGTTTGGTTAATGCATTTTTTGATTAGATTTATGTGGAAAATTCGTCCGGGAAAAAGCTTATGTGGTGAAGATATTTAAATAATTATGTTTGACATCTTCTAAGCTGCTTATGTAATAATTGAAATTTAAAAGCCTTAGCACTTTTTTAATCCGTTTGGAAAACATGCAAATGATAACACAATTATTGATGAATGATTTCGGGAAGAAACAAAGGAAAAGTTAATTTAACTGAAAATTGCTTCATCGTTGCAACATAATCATTGTTTAAAATTGAATTGACAACAAAATAAATAAATTTCTGTAACTGTTAACGGTTTTAGCGGGTTACCTATTTAAAATACTAAAAAAAAAAAAAAAAAAAAAAAAAAAAAAAAGGAAATTGGAGTCAAAAATATTTTTGCACTTATGAATTATTTACTTTTTTAAAATAATCTTTTTAATACTTTCGAACAAACTTGAAAAGTGTTTATGCTTTCGATTTGTTTGGCCGCCTGGTCGTCTGTCCACACTTTAACTCTCGTAAATATAGTCAGATTGCCATGAAATTTTTGGACGTTGTTGACGTTTACCCTAGCACAAACCCTATTAAAATTAAACTTTCTCCCATGATTACTTTATTTACAGGGACAGTCAAACTTTTCTGTTACATTACGGCTTATTGGGAAATCAAATGAATTTTAATGATGTTACACCCGGTCAAATGTATTCAAATTTCTATGCACCTACGAAGTGCACTAAAATATACATTCTGTAAAATATGCTGTGAAAAGAATAGTCATTATTCATTTACAGGGCCACACAAAAAATTCCATTAGATTTCCTTACAAATTTCCATCTTCAGCGCTGGTATTCACCAACTACTTCGACCCTGAGTTATATCAAAAACTTCGGTGGAACGTTCAAACGTTAATTGCTGTTAGTCTTGATTGGACGTCTACTTGATAATGTCCAATCAAATGTTATCACGAATTTCATTTGAGAGTTAAACCGATGGTTTCTAGGTGGTGGTAAATGGTGAATACGAGCAGAAATGTCCACAGGGAAACATATAATCATACTTTTAAATAAACGAAAATAAAATTACATAAAAAAGGAAAGAAAATAACACAGAAGCCATAATGTATGCAATTGACCACATGTACTTGACACGAAAGTAAATACAGACTAATTAGAGTGACTTACTATGTATGCTTTGTATTCATAAATCTATTTACTATAATAACTAATACTATTGATATCCTTACTTTGAAACGAATATGAAATAATTTATGATTTATTTGAAATAGAACCTAAATTAATTACTTAGAATGCAAATTATATGTATATTTTTCGTTATTTTTTTTTTTTTTTTTTTTTTTTTTTTTTTTAATTAGAATGCAATTTATGAAAACATTTCTCGTTAAAATAAAAAACTAGTCGTTGGGGGCCACCGTAATACTTACCCATCATGGATATATATATATGAAAATAAAACATGTGAAACTATTTATACAATGCATTGCAATTCATAAACAAAATTTAAATATTGTTAATATACATAGTAATGCTATATTAAAGAACTGCTGATGTACCAATTTCGACAAATTATATAAAACGCCAAACTACTCAAGTAGTACCGAACTGCTTAAAAGAAACATCCTTATAACTCCAAAAATAATAATTCTATTAACTAACAATTAACTGCGTCGGATTAAGCGTTTCATTTCCAATTAAAATATACTTCTGAATTGAAATTGGAATGAAATACAGGGTCATAAAAAATCGAAGAATGTGGAAAACAAGATTACAAATATCTCGGCAACTAATAATCCGATTGACTTCGTTCTATATGCAAAATGTGTGTTATTTTATTGCCTTTTACGTCCATTCCTTAGAACAAAAAAATTCGAAAAATTTTATATACCTTTCATCAGAACGAATTTTTCGAGAGTCCGAAAAAAATAGTTCTGGATAATCGAGGTTGCTGATATTAAATAGGGTTCGTCCCATTCTTACATACTAACTACGTACAAAATTTCAAGTCTCTATCTCAATTTGTTCGGGAGATAGAGCGTTTACAGACAGACAGACTGACAGACAGACAGACGGCAAATTTTTTTTTCTAAAAATATGTTTTTCGGAATCTCCACTATCTAAAACGTGTAAATCCGTCAAAAAAAATTTTTCGATTTTCAAAACGATTGCAAGACTTACCCTATACTACGCATACGTAGTATAGGGTAAGTAATAAAAAATTCAAACCTTTTTAGTTGCCAATTCTCAAGAATTAACTATCGATTTTTAAGAAGCGATAGTGCAGGAACCTTATTTGTGAACATAATATCACCCATCCGTAGGAATTTGCTGGAAATCTAATTCAGTTTTGCTGTTCCAAATTTCTCCTATATTGAAAATATCGTATATGTATGAGATGTAATAAAAGTTCGTGATTAAATTTCTTCAAGCGGAAACGTTGAAACCGATTTCGATTCTCCAGTGGTCTTCCAGACGACACAAAATGAAGACTCAAGTTCTAACCTTGAATCTCTTGAAGGAAGTGGAGTGAGAAAAAAGTTGAATGAAAGTGAAATTTCACGCGTCAAGAAGATCCAACAAAATAATAAACTTATTCGGAAGGTATTATTTTCGAGGTGTCAGTTAACCTTTGATTTCTTGTTGAAGAAAAAAAAAAATCCGACGTTATTTTTTATTTTTTATTTTTAGTGTTTAAGTAGATAAAGATCCAACAAGATAAAAATGTTAAAAAATAAATAAAAGGTGAAAGAGATGCATTTAACATGGTTAGTGACGCTGGATTATGCAATTTAAAATAATTCTTCGTTGAGAACGTGCATTTCTGCATACTGATTAGATGCGGAACTGGTGTTCTTTAATGGCTTTTACATGCTATTTATTTTTAACTTTGTTATGCAGCTATAAAAAAGGGTATGATATTGGTTTATTTACCCTTCACTATACGGTTTCCTTTCTTTTTATTGTGAAAACAAAATTACTTGAATGGTTGCTTTGAGTGGTATAATTGAAAAGAAAAATCATTTATTAAATGTATTTGTTAAAAACACATAACTTTGCTCATTAATATACAAAAACAAGAACGTTAATATAAATTTGTATAATTAAACATATTATAAAATATAAAATGAACGTTTCGAGTCGCCTTCTGTGGTCGTCTTCAGAAAAATATGATGGAGAAATGTCTAAAGGTTCAGAAATAAATGCTTCCTGCGTGAGAGACGATTTCTCGAGTCTTGACCAATAATAATGTAAATGCAACGATGCACTATCGCCATCCAGTGAATATCAAAGAATAATTCTAATAAAATAAAATTGAAATTAATCAAAAGTTTTATCAAAAGTAGATGACACCATATTCAAGCATTTGATTTATTTCGATTTTATTTTATTAGAATTATTCTGTGATATCCACTGGATGACGATAGTGCATCTTTGCTTTCACATTCTTGGTCAAGGCTCGAGAAATTGTCTCTCAGGTAGGAAGCATTCATTTCTGAGGTTTTAGTAATTTTATCATAAAATTTTCCTGAAGACGGCTTGATACGTTTGTTGTATATTTTATTTTATTTTTAATTATACAAGTTCATATTAAAGTTCTGGTTTTTGTGTACCAATGAGCAAGGTATGTGTTTTTATCAAATACATTCTTAGTAGTCATATTTTACGGTTCAATTTTCCAGTTTATAAATATTTTACTTCCATTTTTAGGAAGGAATTTTGAATTTCATCTTTCATGTTGTAAATGATACAAAATTCATTTTATCGATCTTTTCAAAGCAGTTTGGCATTAACAATCCCTCTTAAAATTAATAAAACACATATTTTAACACATTCGCCACACTAGCACATTCGGACAACAAATGTATGTCGACAACGGGTAGTCACTAAGTATTACATAGAACACCTGATTGCCTCGGACAAAAGCTTTCTAAAATTAATTAAGACAATCTATTAATCACATACCTTTCTAAAGTTCACATTTTTCATTACTTGTAAATAAAATTAGAAAATAAATCGTTCTTCTAAGGCCTGATTATAATTTTTTTTTAGTAAAACAAAATTCAATAATAAGCATAACAGGTCGCCCTGGTGCAGTCGTTATTTATTTCATTTGTTATAACAGGCTCTTAAGATGAAACAAGATTCGTTTAGTGAAAATCTGTGTCATATAGGAAAATATGTGGCACTTATTGGTATGTGTAAAATATGGTACACCACCCAATAAAAAGTTTTTTTTTTTTTTTTTTTTTTTTTTTTTTTTTTTTTTTTTAAGGGAAATAATTTTTAACTCTTAGCTGAATTTTTATTCTTTTGCGTCAGATTCTGTCCTAACCTTGAATCTATAAAAGGAAGGGACAAAGAAAAAAAAATAATAAAAATGAAATTTTACGTGTCAGAGAATATCCTGTAGACACTGTCATAGGATATTCTCTTGGATTTGAGGTTATAAAAATCCATCTGCTTGGGAACAACATTCATAACTGTGCCATTACAGCATTGTTTTCGGAAAATTTATGCTTGTGTATTATTTTTATGCGGAGTTTTAGAACTTTTCAGGGACAGGTATATGTTAGACATGAATTATTTTCTCCATTTTAATGCAGTTGCATGCATATTTTCATTTTAATCATTATAAAAAAAAAAAAAAAAAAAAAAAAAAAACATTTATTATGTAAATATGGATTTTAACTGAAATGGTATGGGATAAAATTCTTACTTAATGCATCTTTTTTTAGTATGAAAGTGGTTAAAGTTTCCAGAAGATAAAACTGCCACGTAAAGATAAGATGAAACAGTAAGGTACAAGATGTATTACTTTAACTTACATCTATACACTTTAAAGGCAGTGTTTTACCTATCATTTATTAATTCTAACTCCTAACTGTCAAACGGTATCAGAACTTTTAAAACAAACTTTGTTTTCATAGTGTACGTAGAGAAAAGAATTTATTTATTTTCAAACCAATTCATTCGTAAATGATGATCATGTTCAATCATTGCAGCATTTTAGATCTGAACCTGAAAGAATTAACATGGTTAGTGACACTTATGTTACAGGGGAAAAAAAGAAACAGAAAAAAAACCTACATGCTGAACGTATTTACCTGCATACAGATTAGATGCTGCGTTGTTTTAATAACCTTTGGGTGCTATTTATTTTTAATTTTAAAGGCAAGAACAATTTAAACGAAATAATTATACAGGTTCATTTATAATGAAAGGCTTTATGTAATATATTTTATATTTAGTGATAATTTTTACAAGTGCAGTATGGAAGTGATTTCGGCCTTTGAACCTGAGATGTTTTAAACTGCTATTTTGAGTTGCTGAATTTATCTCGTCGTTTTTGTCGATTTTAGCTTTTATTTATGATAAAATCACACCGATTATGGAAAGAAACCTTGGTTGAAGCGAGTGTTGTATTTTGAATCGTATAATTATATAAGATTCTTAATCAGCTATTAAATAATTATGAATGAGGAATTTTATGTATCCAACCCACATTATAGGTTATACAACAAATGTTCCTTCCGCGATCAGAGTACTTTTATTATACATGGCATGATATTTTTCAGTCCTCAAAAGCAGTAACTCCGTCACTTAAGAAATAATTATTAAAAGAAAAAATATATGTAAATATTAAATATATGTAAATATATGTATTTAATATCGTTAATTAAAAAAAAAAAAAAATGCAATCACATTTCATTTATATTCAAATCAGTATATTTTTATTTTTTGGACCGTCGAGCGGACTCACCAAAAGATTTTCTGCGCGCTTTCATGTATGGAACTTTTTACGGTATTCTGTAGAAAATAAATAAATAAATAAATAAAAATAAATCGGGACGTTAGTACAAGTTAGTACAATTCCAGTTTTTCAACGAAAATATTTCCATAAATTCCAATTTTTTTTTTTTTTTTTTTTTTTTTTTTTTTTTTTTTTTCGGGGGGAAAAACGGAAATTTTTCTAGAATTTACGGAAATTTTCTAAACAACTAACAAAATTTAAATTTTATCTAACAAAATTTTATGCCAGAAAGAACTTTTTTAACTTTCATTTTATAAATTTTTGATATAATTTGCACTGTTTAAGATAGTATTTTTCCAGTTTTGGCAAAAAATATATTGAATAACATTTGTTTGATTACATGAAATAAACTAAATTAAAATGAAACTCAATATCAAACATTTTTGTGAAAATAAACCTTTAAAACATGAAAGAAAATTCTTTATTATATGTAATATATCAATCAAGTCCGTACCTTATTAGAGAACGATTGAGAAACGTAACTTTTGTTATAAAATTTGTGGATATGCAACTGTAAAAGAAAAAAAAGTCCGAAACTGTAAGCCATATGGAGCGAATGAGGTGCGTTCATATTATAATTAGTATTATAAATATTCAGATCTTGGCACAATAGCTTTTGTAATCTTATGCAAAAATGCATGAATGCCAAATTTATTACGATTACATATATAAAATTTAGCATTACGAAAATAGTAAGGCTCCATCTTAACTATAAGATAATCATCACGGCAACCTAAAATCATTACTTATCATGGGATATGATTGAATTACTAATAACGTATCACAGGGTTTAATGGAATGAGAAAAACTTTTATTAATATCTTTTTAAGTTTTTATTCGATTTTCATGAAATTTAAAGTGACTCGATGAAATTCTGCAACGATTATATATCTTAAATTTCAAACTAGACTCATTAGCTTTTGTATTATTGTAAACGAATAGACAGACGGTCAGACCAGATGACCAGGTTCTACGCATTTATATGATTAGAAATGTGCCTAAAAATGAGAGACGCGGAGCTCGGAAAGTATTTCTTCACTATTTCTAACTTGAAAAAATATTAAAATAATTGTATCGCGTTTTATAATGAAAATCTTTAATAAGAAAAACTCAAAAGAACTTTACATTCATTTTAAAAATGAAAACCAAGTACATGTATTTACTTTATTGGTAAAGAATTCGAAACGAAAATTTTAAATGTAACAGAATAAAACTTCTTTTTATTAAAGAGCACTAAACACGCAAGAATAAATAACGACCAGTACGCGAAAAATTAATGCAGCAAATGAAATACAAGTAACGTTAACAAAAATAAAATAAAATGAATGAACAAACTGGTTCAGAGAAGAAAACCAAAGAACAAAACTGTGCATTAATATGAATGGTAATATTTTACGCCATAACATTTATTTTCTTGTAAATGGATTTTGTTTTGAGTTAGAAGTTTGTGGAATTTATATTTCATTGGAGAAAAAACAGTTTGGTAATTAGCAGTCATATGTCGAATTTAAAGAACATTAATGGAGTTGCCGTCATATAAAAATACTTTGCCCTTAAAAGGGTTAGCATATAAAAATTCTAAGCAAAAATTTGAGAAATTATGTCTATTGATGATTTTTTTTTCATCTTCATTCTATCACTCATCTTCAACCTATATATATATATATATGTATATCTTATCACAGATAATCAATGCTGATCTTATCTATGGCTATTTCTGACAAGCGTCTTCCACATAATTCGTATAATCACGGGCGTGACTTGTATAGTTTTATTAACTGGAAAATAAGCTCCATTATACATTCTTTCCGGTTATTTAATTTATTCATGACTATTAAAACAGATTTATTTTTAAATCATGCAATATAACTCTATAATATAACCAAGATATATTTTTAGTAAACGGTGATGCATAACCTTAAACCGAAGTAAAAGAATCGTAATTTTGGTTCCTGAGAGATGAAAATCATTGTGATAAGATTATACAAATCACCTTTTTAAATATAACCGGAGTATTAACGGTAAATCTAGAAAGAGCCATGCATCATTATGATTTAGAATAATAAAAAGCGGCAACGATAATATATTTCAAAGAGGAGCGAAAAGTTAATTATAATGGCGCATCAGAGTCAAACATGGGTGCGAAATCGAAAGAACAATTGAAGATTTTAGGGTGCGGGTACAATGCGGCCTCAAAACGATGCCATTTATAGTGTACCAATGTTGAAGATTATTTAAAACTTTTCAAATAAGAAATTCTAAATATACTACTATTATGTCTTGATCCAACGAGATAATTCCTTTATATACATATTTTAAAATGACTTTGGCATTGTTCTTACATAAAGTAAACTCTTAAAAAAAGAAGAAAGAAAAAAAGAAAAATGTAGTCAGATATGCCAATTCTGAATCTTTCTTCTTTCTCATACATTATTAATATTTCAAAAAATTGTTACACATATTAATACTTTGGTGTTACATAATATCTGATGCATTTTACTAACCGGAGCAGAGGTGCCCAGAGAGGGGTTTAGTGACGCAAGATGCGTCATACAATTTAGTTTTTTTTGGGGGGGGGGGGGAATTTGTGGAAAAGTACATTTTTGTTGGGGGGGGGGGGGGTTAAATTCTTAATATTTCCTTTTTTTTACTGTTAAAAAAAAATCTTGATTTTTTTAATATCACTTTAAAATTTTTCCAACATTTAATTTTCAGAAATGTTCCTGTGTTTTCTTTCTTTAAACTCTAGATAAGAATAAGAACTCACATCTCTATGCTTAACTTGCTATCTTTTGAATGTGCAGCAGATTATGAGTAGAATATACTTTACAATTGATATTCTGTTTAGAGGGGGGGGGGGGGGTCAATATTAAAGTATGAAGATTTTTGAGAAGGGGGATTTGCGTCATTGGGTTTGGGGGGATGGTCACCTCTGAACCGGAGTATAAACGATTTATTTTCAATCACAAAATAATTTTTTGTTGTTATGCTGCTGTACACCAACTGCTTCAGAATCGCAGGGTTAGCTGGATGCGAATTACTTCCATTGCACGAACAGCCGTAATAAAGCAGAACTGCCAAAAAATCGGGAAAAATTTTTATGCACGGGAAAAAATATTTAGTTAATGCAGCTGTAGCCAAATGTTTGGTTGGACTAACCAAATGTTCGTTGGACTAATCAAATAATTTTGTTCATTCAATAAAATGTTATGGAACTAACAAACTGTTTTAGCTTGCGTACAACAAAAAATAGTTGGATGGCGCAAAGTTTGGTTTATACAACTATTTTTTTTTTTTTTTTTTTTTTTTTTTTTTTTTTTTTCTGTTTTAACAAAATTGTTCTTTCTCTGCGGCAGTGTCTAAATTCTGTGGAAAGTTCCTATTTTCAACTGTGACGTAAAGTTCATATATATGAAATTTCGTTTAATTCTATGCTTAATGCCATACACTCTCTGATAATACAATAAGGAAAATGACACAAAAAATATTATTACAGTGCCCTCTTCCGGGGAAATACGTCTAAATTAAACTGACAATTGATGGTCAAAGCTAAAAATATACTTATGAAATTTCGATCAATTCTATTCAAAACTTCATATTCTTTTTGATGTTACAAACAGGATACACGGAGATACGAACGGAAAACTAGACATTTTGTATAAACATGTTTTTCGGATTCTTGAACTTTTGAAACATGATGTAAATCCGTCGAAAACTGGAAGTTGAAAAGAATTTCGACTACAATATTTTCTTTAGAAAGAAGAAAGAAAAAAAGAGAAAAAAAGAAAACTTGAACTATGATGACTCGAACAGTGATGCATCAACTAATTACTAATAATATCTACCAATTAATGCTATACTTATATTTTATTCATTGTAAGTTTTATGATTAGATTTGCTTTCATCGGAAGAATTCTAAACAGTTCAGTGAATTTCTCATCCACCGAAGAAGAACAAGAAAAAATAATCATAATACTTTTTATTAGTTTCTAAATTTCAATATTGCGTGAATTGACACCGGCGATAAGACACAAAAACTACATTTTGTATCTCTTTTCTGACTTTTAATATTTCTCAAACGCGTAATCGACAGATTTGATAAGCATCTACACTTTGAATAGTTTGTGCTTGGCATCATCAGTGATGCATGTGTTTTTGGCATAAGAATTCAAATAAGTCGATGAATGGTATCTCCACGAACGTGAAAAGTTGTGTATTTTGTCACGCATACCATAGAAACTACTTACTGTGTAAAAAACATCACGAAAGAAATTTTTTTTATTCGTATTCTAATGGCTTTTATAAGTTATAAAGTGTTTTTAATTTTAAAGAGTTCAGCAAAAATAACCGAAAATGTATTATTTTAGCTATTTTCTTTCTCTCATAGTAGTCGCCATGCCTACACTTATTTATACCGCTTATTCTCGTGATTTTATCTATGTAGAAGAAATAAACTTAACAACTATACTAATATAGAGTTGAACAAGTGTTATATTGTCCAAAGAAAAACCGTTAGCGTTTAAAAAATTTCCTTTTGATATTTAGCTAGGCTGAAATATTTGAAATATTTGCAATCTTTATGTTGAGTTTTGCTTTCATCAGTAAATTCTTTACAGTTCATTGAATTTCCCCATCCACCGGAGAAAAAGAACAAGAAAGAACCCTAAAATATTTCATTACTCTATAAATTTCAAAATTGCGTGAACTGACACCGGCGTGAAGGCACGAAAAGTACATTTCTTATCTTCTTTCTGACTTTTAATATTTTTCGAATGTGTTGTCGCCCGCTTTGATAAGTATCTACACCTTGAATTTCGTGTTCTTGACATCATCAGCACGTGCGTTTTTTGCATAAGAATTCAAATGAGTGGATGAATGGAATCTCCACGAATGCGGTAGCTGTGTGCTTTGTCACACTTGATACACGTTCCCTAGAAGCTACTTATTGTGTAAAGAGCATCACGAAAGAACTTTCTTTTTTATCCTTTTTTATTTCTTGCTTCTTTATTTTATTTATGCATGTAAAAATAGAACTTTGTATACGTGTAATTAATTCACAATTATGTATATTTATGTATGTGATGTGCTAATTACTTTAAAATTTTGGGGGATATATTCGTTTGTGTTTTCAGCCGATAATAGTAAAATCGTGAAATTCGATTTCAGTTTCTGTTTAGAGCTTAAAAACCTGTTTCGTTCAATCCTTATCTATATTTATTATATAGCACATACTATATTAATAATAAAATATCATAAAAATCGAAATGAATAATAACACATCACAATAAAAAAGCTTTCTTTTAATACTCAATGGAAATAAAATAATTTGAATGGAAAAAAAAAAAAAAAATCAAAATTTTATTGAAAGTACACGGAAAAAAAAAGAATTTTATAATGAACATATAAACAATAGCAAATATAAAAAAGAAACAAATCAAAATGTAAGCAAGAATGAAGAGCTTCTTTATTGTTTGTCCCTAAACAATGTGGCATTTTCAAAACTCTGTTTAAATCAAATAAGCTAACAAAAACAACTTTTGTTGGTCGTGCAAGAAAAACTCAAAACTTTCAAAAATAAATGTATAAATTTTAAGTTAAATGAAAAAACAAAAACAAATTGATAGTTTATTATCTTTTAAGAGCTTCCACTAAACTAAACAAAATTTTTGAAACTCGGTATAAAAAAAATAATGTCAAAAGGACTGTCTTTTGTTGAGGAAATTCTAAAAAAGGTTTTTAAAGACAAATAAAATAAAAACTAAAGTGAGTAGATAGTTTATTCTCTTTCACTGAGTGAAACAATATTCTTAAAACTAGTGTAAATAAAGTAATGTAATTAAACAAACAGTTTTGTTGAAGGCACATGATAAACATATTACTTTAACCCCTGATCTACCGACTGTACTGATAAGTACCATTAAAATTACTTATTATAAAATTCTTTTAATATGTTAATTAGTTGTATAATACTGTTTAGAATGTGGTACAGATACATTACTTTATTTTGTTCCGAATGAATTATTGGTTACACAAAACAAAAATATTTTTAAAAGAATGATTTCTTTTGCCTTTGTATCTTTTCAGCTTTTTTTGGCGGTGAGGGAATGGGATAAAGATTTTTCAATTCGGAAATATTTCTTTAGTTATAATAAAATCATATTTGTACATTTTATAACTCTACAAAATACTAAGAAACAATTTAAAATAAAAGGTTTGACTAAGGGTTATAAATATTGCACAAAATTCCTGTAAATTCATATTTAATTAATCATTCTAAATACTTTAATCCTTCTAAAATCCTTCAAAAATTTATTAAATGATTATGTAAATCTTTTAATTTGCCTTAAACAATTTACGTAAAATGCTTTAGAATGTAAAATTTTCATGAATTCACAATTCGATAGATAAAGGGTTAATTTATAATAAATTATTAATCAAATTCAGAATAAATAAAAATAAAAATAAAGGAATAGGTAGTTTATTTCCTTTCAGGATATTTTGCAAAACAAAACGACATTCTTTAAAATCGTTGTTTTTAGTATGCTGCGAATGTCTCAGTATAAACATCCAAAATAAACCAACCGCATGGCTAGAATTTTTTGTAGCTTACTTTACAATAATATTGCAGGAAAAAAATAAAAAAAGACGCATACTGCCTAAGGCAATGAAAAAAGTTCAAAAAGAATTGGCATCCAACGCGATGCCTGATCGGATTATTTTTCGCTTTATTATTTGTGTGTAAAGTGTAAGCAAACTTTTGAGAAAGAAATAATAATAAATACTGTTACACAATGGTTTCATACAAAAAACGGATTATGGACTTTTTTATGATACATTCTTTAATAAATCTTACATTTTAGTTTAGAAAAATCTTTTGTTAAATAGAAACTTTTTAAAAGTTGTATTTTAGCTTTTAAAAATATATCTATGTTTTATTTAAAGTGCATTTTATAATAGCTCTGTCAAAAATATTTGCGGAAAAAATAAGTATATAATTTAAGTAAAGCGGTTGATTCTAGCATAAAAAAAAGGATTAATTTTCATTTTATTATTAGTTATTTGCTTCGCAAAAGTTTTTTATACTAAGGAAATAAAAAAGAAAATCTATTAAAATAAAGGAAATAAATCCAAATATTGTTGTGGATATACTTTTTAAACTGTTGCTTTTAAAAACAAACATATAAATTAAAACCAAAAGCAAAATTGCATAAATAATTCATTTTTTCAAGTAATTGGAGCGAAGAAACTTTAACCTCAGTTTATCAAAAGAAAAGAAAGTCATGCATATTTATCATTTAAGAATTTCTTTAATGATAATTTTAAAAATAAGATAAAATTCAAATTCTATAAGGTATACAAGAAAATATTTTTCAAAATAAATAAAATAAATAAATGAATAAAGCAGTTTTTCGGGGCCCCCATCGATCAAAATTGTAGTTAGATCTGTTGTTCCTCCCCCCTCCCCTCAGAGTATTAGAAAGCATATCATTAGATTATTATATAGTTGTCAAGTTATCAAAAATCATTTTTGTTTTTTGAGAAAATAATAATAAAAACTGCAATATTAAGAATATATATATATATATATATATATATATATATATATTTATCATTTTACTAAATTTTGGCCCTTTTCAATAGTGGGTCCAAGGCCATGACCTAGTTGGCCTGTGCAGTTGTCAGGCCCTGATCGTGCTGTTAAAATAAATAAATAAAATAAAAATAATAACTTCTCACATATCCCCTATCCACTCCTCCAGTAACACACATATTCAAAGCTTGTTTGTTTGTATTTATGTCGGCCAATTATCTACACTATGGGATATAGGCCCTATGAGGTGGGATGCCCTCCGTGGGGGTCTTTCTAAGGGAACCTAACCCGTATTTATGCAAGGTTCGAAGAAAACCACGGAAAACTCCGAACGGTTAAGCCGACGGTCGTGACCGTGTTCGAACTCAGCACCTACCCTCTACAAGTTTGGAGGTCAGAACCTCGCGGCCACTGGTGGGACCCACATATTCAAAGCATCTGATTCCTTTAATTGTATACATTCATACGGAAAAAAATGTCTAGATTAGCTTGTCCACATATTTTAAATTTAGTACAAGGAAAATTCACATAGTTGCATCAGTATTTTATAATATTTTGCAAGTATATAGTGATTATTAAAATAAATAAATAAATAAAAAATAAAAATAAATACTATGCTAATTATAATACTGCTTGCCAAAAAATATGATTTGCCATCAGAAAATATTAAATATAATAATTCTCAAAGATATATTTTAAAGGTACACATACAAAATTAACTTGTTATATTTTCACTAAAATATATTTTAACAATACCCATTAGCAGAACATAGTAATAATTTATTTAGTCATGTATATTACTTACAGTTTATTTATTATTAATTAAAAGCTGTAAAAAGTATTTTCTATAGCCCTGCT
Source organism: Maratus speculifer (assembly GCA_964019185.1). NCBI lineage: Eukaryota > Metazoa > Arthropoda > Arachnida > Araneae > Salticidae > Maratus > Maratus speculifer. Next base: position 184,266,384 of record OZ025301.1, read on the forward strand.
CGAATTAATTCCATTCCTCTATTCTCCATTTTATTTTGCAAATAGAATTCAGTTATTTGGAGAAAATTGTTTTTTTTTATAGAAATGTGCTTTTTAATATTGCTAAAAATCTTCATTAAAAACAAAAAAGTGTGATTTTATTCTCCATAATACCTGAAAAAACATTAATTACAGTTACATTAACCATATTTGCATGAATCTGTTCCTAATTATCTTGATAATGAATAAACAAATGATTAGCTTTAAATAATAAAAGAGCTTTTTATTTAGCATATTACAAAAAAGGACATTTTTCATCCTTAATTAATTTTCCTATCAATAATCCCAGTTTCAGGTTTACTATAAAAACAAAGCAATTACTGCATAGGAAAGAATGTGAGTATTAAAAGTATATTTATATACATAAAAAAGCGTTATTTTTCTTTTTATTTTGAATTGAGCTTATAAGCATTAATAAATAGCCTTATGATATTTTTCTCTCGAATTTTTGTATCGTTGACTTAATAATTATTACCTAAAGATTCTCAGTTTTTTTTTAAATTGTTGTTTTTTTCTTTTAACTGCAATACTTTTTTTCGCATTATTGAAATAAAACTGAAATAGAACGTGCAAGGACAAAATAATTTAATAATTAAATAATTTTTCAAAATGTTAATATCGAATATTTGTAGTTCCCTTTTTTTAAACAAAAAAATCTATAAATATATCACAGAGGATTTTTTAAATTAAATAAATTAATTAAATCTAAGTGTGTTTCAAATGTATCAGTCTAATTACATTTAAAATTTCTAAAGTATATATCTCTATTGTCATTTTTACAGTTTTCAAAGGAAATAGAAACTCGCGTTAAAAAATATAAAGAATTGCCTCGAATATCATAATATTTCAGAAATAATGTAAAATATATGTAGTATATATATATATATATATATATATATATATATATATATATATATATATATATATATATATATATATATATATATATATATATATATACAGGGTGATTCAGCTCGTCGGTGACAAACTTTAAGGATCGATAGAGCACACCTAGACGATTATTTTTGAATAGGGAATGTAGGGTCCCTGACGCGATGGTAAGGCGCTAGGCGCTTTCGAAAATTTGGGTGCCGAAATTCGAAACGTCATAAAAACTAGGGAAATGGTTAGATTTTCTTGCTTGTTGCGTCGAAATGATTCTGTTTGTTTAGACTTTCTTCAGTACCAATTTGATAAGCGTATCTCTTAAAACATGGATAGGGGGCGCTGCAGACTTTGGAGAGCTAGACAACAACTTTAAGCCCGTTATTTTGATAATTTAACACATGCTCGCCAAAGTTTATACTCTAACTTAAAGTTTGAACCCAAAAGTAGAGCCCTGCAAAAAGCGTAAGAGCCGGAATAAAATATCAAAGTACAGGGTGGTCGAAACTCGAAGGCTCCTAAGAGATAAACAAACAGATTTCTTGACTTATGGCATGCATTTTCATGATTCTGTTTGCTGGGGCTCTCTGAAACTCAGTTGAACGGTACAAAAAGAAACATCGATAGGGGGCGCTTTGGGCAAAAAACATAATTCGTTGACATTTCGGACGCTAACTGGAAACGGGGCGCTACGATCAGTTAGAAACAAAACAAGAGAGTAATTTACTTATCATAAGAAGCTATTAAAACTGCAGTTTGTTTGTTTTTTTTAACAAACATAGCTGGTTTCAATCATGCACAATGCGCGCAATAAAATTTACATAAGGTGCTTTTTGCTGATTTATGCAAAAGATATCGTACCATATCGATATGCAAAAGATACGTAATGCGTAGACGACAACGCGAGATGACGTAGTTGTATGCGCAGACACGTCTTTTGAACGTGCGGTACCTACTTAAGCTTCGGGTTACTTGTCTGCAGATCGGTAGTAGGATGGAGCGGTACACAAACTCTGAATTGGCTGACATGCATTTGGCGTATGGCGCTGCTGGTTGTAATGGACGAGCCGCTCAGCGGTTGTACGCCGAGCGTTACCCCAACAGGCAAATCCTCTGCCATGCCTTCTTCGCTCGAGTACACCAGAGGTTGTCCACAACGGGATCTTTCGACGGAGGCAGGCCTGAACGGGAGCGATCAGTGAGCACCCCCGACAACGAAGAGGCTGTGCTTAACCTGGTTGAGGACAACCCAGGTCTTAGCACGAGAGATATCGCCAGACATGTTGGCATTTCGCAAGCAACTGCGTGGCGCATCTTACGTTCCCGGAATCTGCACCCCTACCACATCCAGCGGGTGCAGTTGCTCAGAGAGCAGGATTTTGGCCCTCGAGTGGAATTCTCAAGATGGTACTTGGCGATGAGATCCAGGGATCCCCGTTTTGTAAACAGCATTTTGTTTACGGACGAGTCCACCTTCAGCCGGGAGGGAATGTGGAACGCCCACAACAGTCATGTGTGGTGTGATGAAAATCCACATGAAACCAGAAGCCGAGCAGCCCAGGAGCGTTTCTCAGTAAATGTGTGGGCCGGCATTCTGGGGGATTGCCTCATTGGCCCTTATTTGTTACCTGAACGGCTGACAGGTGGAAATTACCTGATTTTCCTGGATCAAGTGCTGCCGCAGCTTCTGGAGGAGGCGCACGTACCCGAAGGTTCGCGTCGCCAGATGTGGTTCCAGCACGATGGAGCTCCGGCCCATTACACGAACGACGTGCGTCTCCATCTAAACGCAAGGTATGGCCAGCGGTGGATCGGGCGTGGGGGTCCAGTTCACTGGCCTGCCCGATCACCGGACCTCACCTGCTTGGATTTCTTCCTTTGGGGTTACCTGAAGGCCGAGGTATACCATACACCTGTCAGCAGTGCTGAAGAACTTGTGGCGCGCATTGTGGCAGCTGCAGGGCAGATCAGAGATACTCCTGGCATTGTTGGAAACACACACTCCTCAATGCGACGGAGGTGCGAAGCCTGCATCATGGCCCAAGGTCGAAATTTCGAGCATCTTCTGTAGTGTTATTTTTTGTAAATAAATTTCCAGTATCATTGATGTTTTTGGTCTAAATTTATTCAGAAGTGTTGAGCAGAGGTAGAAAATGTGTTTTCATTATTACTAACTGATCGTAGCGCCCCGTTTCCAGTTAGCGTCCGAAATGTCAACGAATTATGTTTTTTGCCCAAAGCGCCCCCTATCGATGTTTCTTTTTGTACCGTTCAACTGAGTTTCAGAGAGCCCCAGCAAACAGAATCATGAAAATGCATGCCATAAGTCAAGAAATCTGTTTGTTTATCTCTTAGGAGCCTTCGAGTTTCGACCACCCTGTACTTTGACATTTTATTCCGGCTCTTACGCTTTTTGCAGGGCTCTACTTTTGGGTTCAAACTTTAAGTTAGAGTATAAACTTTGGCGAGCATGTGTTAAATTATCAAAATAACGGGCTTAAAGTTGTTGTCTAGCTCTCCAAAGTCTGCAGCGCCCCCTATCCATGTTTTAAGAGATACGCTTATCAAATTGGTACTGAAGAAAGTCTAAACAAACAGAATCATTTCGACGCAACAAGCAAGAAAATCTAACCATTTCCCTAGTTTTTATGACGTTTCGAATTTCGGCACCCAAATTTTCGAAAGCGCCTAGCGCCTTACCATCGCGTCAGGGACCCTACATTCCCTATTCAAAAATGTTCGTCTAGGTGTGCTCTATCGATCCTTAAAGTTTGTCACCGACGAGCTGAATCACCCTGTATATATATATATATTTCGTATATTTGTCCCTTTTACTCCCTTTCTCTTTTCCCGTAAAATTAGCTAAAATTTTTTAGAATTAATTGCATTTTTTCTGAACGAAATATTCTTATGTGTGAAAAGCATTGGCATTTAAAAAATATCAGATAGTTTTGTAATACAATAAGCTCTCTATAAGGCGGAATCTGTACGCTGGCTAAGACGGAAATTTCTTTAATTCACAAAAATTTTAATTTAGACTTAAAAAAATTAGTGTAAGTCAGAATATTGTCTACAACGAAATATTTGTCACGGTCCCGATCAATTTCGCCTAAGACAGAGTTTATTGTATATATTAAAATTGTGATACTTTTTTTTCTATAAATATTAGTACATAACATCTTTTAATAATTGACTGTGACAATAAAAAAGCAATAAAAAGTTTTTAATACCGCGAGTTAAATAAATAAAATATTTATTAAACGTATTTTTCTTCCTCTTATTTATTAATCTGTCGATAAAATTCAGCTATATAAAAATAATTGCTTTAAAAATTCTTCTTTTAAAAAACTAAAAAAAGAGAACGTGGTTTAATTTTCTCTAAAAAAAAAAAAAAAAAAAAAAAAAAAAAAAACCCACTAATAACAGCTATGCTTATAACATTTCCACAAATCTGTTTCTAATAAGCCTGATAATGAAAAAATAAATGATTATCTTTGAATAAAAAAATGATTTTTTTTTAACTTCTACATTAAGAAAAAAAACAATAGAAAAACATTTCTCATCCTTAATTAATTTTTGTATCGATAATCCTAGTTTCAGGTTCATTAAAAAAACAGATCACAAGAAAGGACGGAAATATTAAAAAAATATTTATTAAAAAAGCATAATTTATCTCCGCTTACTGAATTAAACTTGTAAGTATTTTTAAATAGTTTCATGATTTTTTTCCTTTTAACAATTTTGTCATAGTTAAATTCTTTATATTTATTAATTAATTTAGATTCTTAAAGATCTGTTTTTTTTTCTTTTTTTTTGTAACAGCGATAATTTCACAGAAGCATACAATAATATCGGCATAGGCACTGTAGATGAGAGGGTAAAAATTGAAGAAGAAGTATGCATTGCAGAATTTGATAAAGTTAATAAATAATACTTGTGTTTTTCCGAAATTTTTATCAATAATTGTTTCAAAGTTAATTTTTTTTAGCATTAACCAACTAAAGAATGTAAGTATGTAGTGAATGTTATGCGCTACTACAAAGTACATGGTTTTGCATAAGGGCAAAAATGCATTAGTTTGTACTTTTCGAAGCATGTTTTATCTTAAAAAAAATGAAAAAAAAAGCATATTTTTTTCATAAAACTAGACATTAAAATGTATAAAATAAAATTTTATTTAATTTATATCAAGTATGAAAAGTGTGGTTCTTAATGGATTAATTAACTATTAAAAAAAAAAAAAAAAAAAAAAAAAAAAAAAAAAAAAAAAAAAAAGTTTGAGAGATAAGGTGGTCATGTTTCAAATTTCTACAGTAAATACACTGTAAAATAAAATGAAATAAAATAAAAACCAGTCAAATTGACTGAAAAAAAGCCAATGAAAAACCTTTTAAGCTATAGAAAGTAATTTTAATTTTTCATTAAAACAGTTTTTTTAATAAAAAAAAAATATATAGATATTTTCTGTTATAATTATAAAATTCAACTTTTTATTTTATATTACTTATTTATTTTTTACAAAAAAACTGTTTTTCTTTAAAACAATATCTAAAAATATAATTTTTTTTTCCTCTAAAGTTACAGTTTTTTTTCTTTTTTTTTCTTTTTCTTTCTTTCTTTCTTTCTTTTTTTTTTTTTTTTTTTTTTTTTTTTTTTTTTTTTTTGACAGTGCACTGTAAATATATTTTGTGCATTATATTCATTTTTTACAATATGCAGAAATAAATGACAAAAAAACTTAAGCATTTCTTTGACCATCTTAAAATTTCCCAAAACTTAGAGGAAAATAATATTCTTTGTTTTCTTTTTATGTCTTTCTTTCATTTTTCTTTCTTTTATTTTATTTTTCTGTTGTATAAGGAGGAAGTAAAGAAAACTAATTTAACCTCTTTTAAAGTTGATTACGCTTTTCAATGTCGAAACTTTCTGACTGGAAAGGTTGATAACTGCATCAGAAAACATAAGAAAAGTCAGATCTCAAATTCATCTCCCAATATTAAATCTTTAGACAAGGTAGTCGTAAATTAAAAATATCTCACCAAGAGATTTAATATTTTTAACTTCTTTCTTCTATGTAATATTCTTAAAGGGTATCTCCTTCTTTTTTAGTTGTCAAAATATTTCTAAAATTTATGTTATAATTTAATATTTTATGTGAAAAAAAATCATGTGTTGCGAGTAACAATCGAACACTTCAAATGAAATTAAGTATACACATTGTCTGATTCACGGTAGGGTATTAGAGGCACGGGTCCAGGGCCCTTAATTTGGAACTCACCCCCCTCCCAAATGCTACTGGAAGTTTTCAATTATTGTCCAAAATCTGATGTAGTTATAATATCTAATGGAATCTACATTTTATTCTGAGCTGTATTGTGTTTACATCGTATTTTTATATATAATATCCATATTTAATTATTCTATTATAGTGAATATTTTTTTTTATCTTTATCAATTAAAAAATATATTGTATTTTTAATTCTAATTTAATCTTGTTTCTGTTCTCGTCAGATTTGTGTGTTGGTGAGTGCAGCTTGGTAGACGATAAAGTCTAGTAATATATTAAATAATTGTAGCTTAAAATTGCGAAAATTTTTTTATTAGTTGTTATATATTTTATCACTCCAGATATATACAGTTGTACGTGAAAGATAATCAGCATCACAATTTTTTACATAAAGCGTACTCATTTTAATTTAATAATTAGGAAATAATTATTTGAAAGCAAAATAATTTAATATTAAATTTACTTTTTAATCGATATTTTAAAATAAATATTTAAGTCAATAGATAATATGTATACATTTTAAAATTTACTCAATTCCCTGGTAAGCTTCGGTGTAACAGACCCCCCCCTTCCTCCTCCCTAAAGTAATCTGTCTCCAGAGCCTCCAAATTTGTAAATCGGCCTCTGAGTGTACGTTATATATTTTACTAATATTTTGATAGCTAAAAAAGGAAAATAATAATAGTAATAACTAGCTATAAAAGGTATCCATCAAAACGAGCACAATGAAAAAAAAATTCTGTTGAGATATCTTAAAAATACGAATGCATTTCATGACATTTAGAGCGGGTAATATGAAAGACGCATTTGCCTAACATAACAATTATTTTTATATCACAAACTCTCAAAAATTGTCGGAATAAATATACTTTTTCACTCCAGAAATTGTTATTACTGTAATTTGCGGTAAAAAATCAACAATGTTAAAAAATCTTAAGTACGCTGTTTACATTAATTTTTTGGACCGCTGGATAGTAAATACCAAATGATGTCATTACAATAAATAAATTAAGTATACAGTTTTGCATACATCTTAAAACTCGATGAAAAATGTGATTTATGACATCACTTTAAAGTCTTAATCACTTTAACTTTGAATGCCAAACACATTTCTTTCTGAACAAAATACAGAAAAAATATAAAATTTCAAAGAAAATTTTTTCGCGGAGGCTTGTAAAATATCATATTGAAAGTGTTTCTGTTCGATTCTTCTAAAATTCAGAGGTTCAAAAAACATCTACATAGTGATGAATAACATAAATAACTATTAAATAACCTTGAGAGGCGGGGGGAGGCGTAAAAAAAAGAAAAAATATTACAAAAGTATTAGCAATATACTTGAAATATATTCCATGGAAAAATAATTTTATTCGCGACAATATTGCCTTATTTTTAGCAGACATTATTTTATGGCACCAGAATAAATAATTTTACGTATGTAAAAATAACACATGATTATTTGCGATCATTAAAATTAACAATGCATTAAACATCGCCTTTATTTTATCGGACATCATCTCTTTCTACTTCTGTTTAAAAATGTCACAGATAATTATTTGTGTTCATTAAAATTGTGCATTTCAGATACATATTATAATGACAAGTCTGTTTTTTTTTTTTTTTTTTTTTTTTTTTTTTTATCAGACGATGGAACTACTGCTTTGCTATGCATAATTTCAATAATATGCACCCCATGTATAATAAATATCAATGTTTATGCGTTTTGTTTACATATATTTACACAATAATATGCACGGCATGTATAATAAATATCAGTGTTTATGCGTTTTGTTTACGTATATTTACATGTAAAAAAAAAAAAAAAAAAAAAAAAAAAAAAAAAAAAAAAAGATAGAAATATCTTTGCATTATAAGTCTGCTTTCTTAATAGATGCTTATTAAAAAATTATTTTATAAAATTGCACTCCCCCCCCCCAAAAAAAAAAGAAAACCCCATTATTTAAATTATAACATTTAACCCGCAACTCCTCGAATCACAATATCACCAGCCCTGCTAAATCACAAAGTAAAGTGGTAAAACTTTTTTTATTTTTTAATTCTAATCGATTTTTAAATTAAATATTTTTTGATTTGAGCATTAATAGCAGAAAAATCATTTTTCAGTGTGTAAAATATCAATTGTTATTTTTATATAAAGTGTTAAAATTTATTAAAGATCGACACTTGCAGCTTTTCAATTATGCTAACTCCAACTGCTTAAGCACGAAATTTAATTACACGTCTGCTAAATTTCTGTTTTATTTATATTACTTTATTTATTTATTGTGGGGTTTTTAATTTCGTCATGGAATATTAATGGAACAATAATGGAACAAATGCTAAACTTTTATATTGTTTTAAGTTCAAACAGGTAAATCCTTTGAATAGCTGTACGTGATAGAGACAGATTTTATTTTATTATTATTATTTTTTTTTAAAATGCGATACACATGCCAAATAAATGGCATTTGAAAAAACATTTCTTTCCCCATTCTACCGATGAGGGGGGGGGGGGATTGAAATTGCGCAATGTTTATATGTTTAAAAAATATAGATAACTGCAGAAACGGCAAAATATATTGGTCATATGTTGCTAACCAAAATATGGCACCTGCATTACGCATATTTTGCTTCATAATATACATAAGGTGTCTGGTAAATGTTACTAAAATGAACCTTTATCGTGGGATATAAGAGCATTTCACTTTATCCAATGTTGCAATCATATCTCGCGCATGGTGAATCAATATTTATGTATTTTTTATAAGCCTTTTCTATCGATTTACATATTTGTTTTTAGAATCCCTTTTATTTCCCGCGGCAACTTTAGAATTTTATCGTTGTTACTGGAGAGTAAAAAAAAAAAAATACACAAGAATTCTTCGACACATTTTATTAAAATCCCCATTTTTTAAATTTCTTTTTCACTTTTTCGTATTTCTAATTTTATAGATAAATATTAAGTACTAAAATTAATTATCGACATTTTTTCAACCAATAAATACATAAGATTTCATAAAAGAAAATGTTTAGTATTTTCTAATGAGAATATTCTTTGTAAAGAATTTATTTATTAAATCTATAAAAATAATAATTATAAAATCGTTTTTAAATGTTTTGTATGTTGAATTTATAACATAATTTTACAAATCAGTAAATATATCTATCAATTTACACAATAAAATGCAAATAAGTATTTAATTAAACGTGATTTTGATGATAGTTTATGTAGTTTAGAATATACAATTAAATTCTATTACATTTTTTTTTTTTTTTTAATTATCGAATTAAGTAAGCATTTTGCAGCTGTATTTTAATTTTTCACAATACTGGTGTAATAAGACATAGGATAGTTTTTTATTAGAAAATAATATTAAATATTTTGCATTATTCGGAATGTTTAATGTTTAAATTTCATTTAAAACTTTAATAGATTAAAATTGACTGCCAGACTTTGCTGTCGACAAATACAAAACACTTTATCGGCAATATTTATTTAGTTATTTTAATGTTGAAAAGTTAAAATTTAATTTAATTTAATAATAACTTTTTTAATTCAACCAGTGTATCATTTTAAATCTTTTTAAAAATATTTTAATAAACTAAATGAAATATATATCGGAGAAATCTAATGATAATAAACACACGAGTAAAATTAGATTTATAATATTTTGTATCATAAAGATTTTTCCATCTTTAAATTTTATTTATTTTTTAATTCAACTAAAATTGTCTGACAAAATATTCCCTACATTTTGAATAAATGTATGACATTTTACGATTGTTGAAATTCCGTAATAACAATAAAAGTACTCTATCAGAATTATTTTTTAAGTACTTTGATCTATTCATAAATCAAATGAAAAATGACATTAAAGAGTTATGGAAAGGGTTACGCACACCAGCGGAACAGAATACCGTTTGTTTAAATGTTAGTAAATATTTTACATCATTCAAAATTTTCTACGTTAAAAATTTCTCAAAAAATTATCCATTAAAATAAAATTACAATATATATATATATATATATACACACACACATATATTTAATTGAAGTATTTTAACTCAAATCATGCACCATAACTATTTAACTGAAAACATCAATACGTAAACTATAAAGTTTATCCTTAAAACAATAACTCATGGATATCTAAACCGTGAAACAGAGTTGAAAAATTAATACATAAACTATAAAACTAATCCATTAAAAAAAGGAAACAAAATCATATTTAAACCGTTAAACATAATAAAAATTAAAGGAGACGTGTGGCATGGTTCTAATAACATGCGCTGCAGGGAGGTTAAATCAGATTTTAAGCATGCAACATCCCCTTCACCCGTCAAAACCAAAAATGAAATTAACTAAAAGCAAACCAAACGGAATTAAACGAAAAGCAATTAAAACACTCTAGCGATATCCCCACAAAATGACTAACTTTCTGAATCGAAGCCACCAACTTAATTCAATAATAAATTCAGTTCATTTTGATAACTGCTACCTTTAATAAAATCATTCGTAATACTTTCTCAAAGTTCCGCCGGTAACCCTGTTCATAACCCTGTCTATACAATTCCACAATATCGTCAAACACATCTCTTATCCTTGAACTCAGTCTTTCGATACGGATCAAACCATGAAGATGTTTATTTTTACTGAAATGTGAACAAATGAATCGAAATGCATTAACCTTAAAGTTCTGAAACTACAAGTATTTCCTTTATCAAATAACTTTGTTTCTCTCTACTATATATAAATATAATCTTTTTGATAATTTGATAAGTATGCAATATTCGACAAACGAAATTTTTTTTTAGAATTATTTAAAAAATATTTTAATTGTTTATTTTCTACAATTGTTTGTTTATTTATTTATTTAACATTTTATTAGCATGTATTTAATTAAAAAATATTTCTGACGCATTCTTAAACTATTAATAGTAAAACATTTCGAGAGAGAGAAATGATATTAAACACACAAACTAAATGGGCTGTATGATACATTTGATGAGTATAGTAAATGTTTAGTATCATTCGGAATTTTCTACTTTTTTAAATAAAACTACAAAACACGTCCGCTTTCTCAAATGAAAACAAACAACAAAACTAGAAAATTCAAGATTAGCTATCTGTGAAAATTTTTAACGTTTTATTTATTTATTTTAGAGTAATTTTTAAAATTTTATTATCATGCTTTCAATGAAAAAATAAAACTCAGGGTTAAATGTCAGAATATATTCTGTGGAGAAAGCATTTGTGATATAGCAACAAAAAATTTTAGCAACTGTTCAATATCATTTAAAATTTCTTACACTTAAAAGACTTTTAAAATTCTCTAAAAATATATATTCAGTTAAAATTTAGAGAGTATATTAATAAAATAATAATTTTTTATTTTGTTTTATTGCGTTTAATTTCTTTTTTAAATATTTGATACATGAGTAAATTAAATTAAAAAAGAAATATATTTAGGAAGAGTATAAACATCGAAAAAATTGCACACTCTGTTTCAAATTCTATAAAAACAAATTTATCGTATTCGAATATTTTATGTTTATATTATCTTTAGAAATGTTATGTTTACATTATAGTTTAGAAAATTGAATGAGCAAAAAAGAAAAAAAAATCGTAAAAATTAATATATATATCTATATATGTATATATTAAATATGTATATATAAAATATTTAACATTTCATGGATTTATTATTTTTATTATTATTCTATAAAAATGTTCTCGGTGTAAATTACGAGATTACATTATATTATAAAATAATATATTTTATATTATTTGTTTTGTTTTATTGTGTCTAATTTCATTTTAACTTACTTTAACACATCCAGAGACTAAATAATAAAAATATTTATATATTTAGTAAGAGGATAACTATCGGAAAATTATATATCTGGATTTTAAATTTAATAAAATACTTTTGAAATTATTATGTTTATAGAAAATTAGAATAGAAAATTCAAATTTGGATAAAATCTAAACATTGAAAATTCTTAATTACACAAAATATTTTGCAAAATTGTGAACGAAAAATATTATATATATATTATTCTAATAGTGTGTGTATAATATCATTTGATTCCTCCGATACACTTTTTGCTTAATTTACTAGTGTGACGAAAATATTTTAAAAGAGATTTAAAATAAAATACTGATAGAATCTAAAAGTTATTATTAAATAAAATTAAATTTTAATATTTGACCCTCTAAAAAAATAACAATAATATTTGTGTATATATTTTGCCGATAAAGTACTATATATTTATCGAGTGGAAAATCTTAAAATTTTAACAACTAAACTCAATTCATAAAAAAAATATGAAATAAAAATGCATATATATCTTCAGAAAAATATTTCAGACTTGATTTAAGATTTTTGTTTCTATTATTATTATCTAAAATGCATCCTCGATTAAAATTTGTAGCCTGTAAATATTTTCCAAATTATATTACGATTTTTTTAAAATAAAATAAATATTCAGAACAATTTATAAATTAAAATATAATTTAGAAAAGAAAAAAATATTAGAAAAATATCTCACTGGATTTAAAAAAAAAATTCAAAATATCTTTTAAAACTTGAAATTTTTCATTTTTGAATTTCTTTAATTTAAAAAAAAGATCAATATATTGATCTTCACTTACCTTTGCCACACTAATTCACACTTGTTTTTAAAATTCTCTCATCAATAGAAAACTTGACAGCGCCCTTCCTAGTTCACTTGATGAGTGAAGCACCATGAGCGGAACTGACCTGTGGTCACTATTTACCCGGTGTTTATGCCCTCCCGCCGCCCGTGACGTCACAGCCAATGGAGGTACACCGGCGTCTCCCGTTGGTCGTTGACATAAACTCACGTGACTAGCGATGGAAGGTCAATGCGAAAGAAGAATTTGATGTTACTCCAGTGTGTTTATTTTTGTTGCTTCTTCGAGATGTTGCTTCAGATTTCTGGTTGTTGTTTCTTTATTTATTTTTTTAATTTGGATTATTTTTGGGGGTCACGGTCGCCAAGGTTGTTTACCAACAGACGCCCTCGTGATTGGATAATAGAGGAAATGAAAAGATTGGGATTGGAGGATGTCATTCTGTATCATTTTGTGATTTAGAGCTTTCGGAGGAGAATCGTGATGCGGATGATGCCGGAGTAAATTTATCGATTTGAGGCAAAAAAACTGAGGAATTTTAAGAATTATCCCTCAAAAAATGAGGCCAGTAGTAATTGATATAAAAAGAAAATACGAGATATCGTTTTTAAAAATGCTTTTACTTTGAAATATTTTATTTTATTTTAAGAAATATAGAATAATAAATATCATGTGTATGGTTGAATGTTCTGAAAATTCAGAAAGAAGAACGGAATTTTTAATTTTCTATTTACTTTTATAAATATTAACTGCATTTTTATTCATAAATTAAAAACTATATATAGCAGAATTTTAAGACTTATACTTAAAAAAGAAAAAAAAAAAAAAAAAACAATGCCAGTAGTAATTGAAAAAGAATGAAAGATATGAGGTAACGTTTTTGAAAATGATTTTATTTTTGAATATTTTATTTAGAAAAAAAAGTAATAATAAATACGCTCTGTTAATAGTTGAATGTTTTAGAAATTCGGAAAGATGCGGTGAGTTTTTAATTTTCTATTTAACATAATTATAAAAAATTAACTCCATATTTGTTAATAAATTAAAAACTATTTATAGCAGAGTTTTAAGAATTATTTCTTAAAAGTTGAGACCAGTAGTAATTGAAATAAAATGAAAATATGAGATATCGTTTCTGGAAATGCTTTTTACTTTGAAATATTTTAGAAATATATAATAATAAATACTTTATTTTTATCGTGTACTTTAATACTTTATATGTTTATGTGTATGTGTTTAATGTTTTAAAAATTCAGAAAGATGAAAGGAGTTTTTAATTTGCCATTTAATTTAATTATAAAAATTTTAACTGAATTTTAATTTCTAAATTAAAAAATTGTATGAAACAGAATTGTTTGAATTATACCTTAAAAAATGATGTCAGTAGTAAATAAAATAACGAAAAAACTATAAGATATCAATAATTTTAAATGTTTAAGTTTTAAAATATTTTATTTAAAATGATAATAATAATTGTAAATATTTAATATATTGTATTGAATGTTTGAAAAGGCAGAAAGATACACGGTGTTTTTAATTTGCTTTTTAACTTAATATATGATAAAATATAAGATATTATTTTTGAAAATGCTTTTGAAATATTTTATTTAAAAAATATATACTTTATGTATTGTTGAAAATTTTAAAAATTCAAAAAGGATGCACAGATTTTTAACTAGCTTTTTAGCTGAATTATAAAATTTTTAAGTATGTTTTTATGAATAAATTACAGATTAAACATAACGAGATTTTAAAAAATATATATATTGCTTAAAAATTGAGGTCAATAGCAATTGAAATAAAAAGAAAATATGAAATACCGTTTTTAGAATTTATTTTGAAATATTTTATCAAGACAGTAATAGTAATAATGAATATTTTATGCGTATTGTCAAATGTTTTAAAAATTCAGAAAGATTCACAGACTTTTTAATTTGCTATTTAACTGGATTATAAAAAGTTTAATAAGACTTTTATTGATAAATTAAAAACTATATATGTAACAGAATTTTAAGCTCAATCATTTAAAAAATTCATTATTGAAATAAAATTAAAATATGAGACATCGTTTTTGGAAATGCTTTATTTTCAAATATTTTATAATAATAATAAATACTTTATGTGTATTATTGAATGTTTTAAAAATTCAGAAAGATACAGGGATTTTTTAATTTTTATATTTATTTTTAACAAATTTAACTCATTTTAATTGATAAATAAAAAACTATATTTAGAAGAAATATCTGCTTAAAAATGAGGTCAGTATAATCAAAATAAAGAGCAAATATAAGATTTCGTTTATAAAAATGCTTTTATTTTGATTTTTTTTTAAAATTATATTTTATGTCTATAGTTGGATGTTTTAAATGTTTATTAAGATGTGCACACTTTTTAATTTATTATTCATTTTTATTATAATTTTTTTTTAAACTTGAATTTTTCTGATAAATTGAAAAAAAAAAAAAAAAAAAAAAAAAAAAACTATATAACAAAGATTCATTTATTCCTGTAAAAATTAAATCAAACATTTTTGAACAGTTTTAGGTAGCTTTCATTACAAAAAGTAAAAAGCTACCTATTGCAGCCGTCCGGAGGAAAGCACTTCCGAAAAATTTTGGTATATTTTCACCGATCATGACCCCCAGACCCCAAAACCACCCTCCGTTCAAATGTTGACATATATATATATATATATATAACCATATATATATATATATATATATATATATCTGATTTTTGTCATGCGATAACTAACGTATTTATGAACCGATTTGAATGAAACTTGGTATGTACATAGTACATACAAATGTCTCGACCGAGTTCGTTGGCCAGCATCATCCGCCATTTTGTTTCAAAATGGCGGCCATTTTAAATTTTTTAAAAAATTTAAAATTTAAAATTAAATGCAAAAAAATTAAAATTTGAAAAATATTTTTCTTTTACGTGTTAGAACTTAAAACAAAGATTCCAGAACACTTTTTATTTTGTCAATATCTTAAAAAATGATTGAGTTATAGCACTTTGAATTTTTCTTATGGCTGACATTTTGAAAGGATCTGATTTTTGTCACGTAATAACACGCGTATTTATGAACCGATTTCAATGAAACTTGGTATGTACATAGTACATACAAATGTCTCGACCGAGTTCATTGGCCAGCATCATCTGCCATTTTGTTTCAAAATGGTGGCTATTTTAAATTTTTTAAAAAATTTAAAATTTAAAATTAAATGCGACAAAATCAAAATTTGAAAAATATTTTTCTTTTAAGTGTTAGAACTTAAAACAAAGATTCCAGAACACTTTTTATTTTGTCAATATCTTAAAAAATGATTGAGTTATAGCACTTTGAATTTTTCTTATGGCTGACATTTTGAAACGGTCTGATTTTGTCACGTAATAACACGCGTATTTATGAACCGATTTCAATGAAACTTGGTATGTACATAGTACATACAAATGTCTAGACCGAGTTCGTTGGCCAGCATCATCCACCATTTTGTTTCAAAATGGTAGCCATTTTAAATTTTTTTAAAAATTTAAAATTTAAAATTAAATGCGAAAAAATTAAAAGTTGACAAATATTTTTCTTTTAAGTGTTAAGACTTAAAACAACGATTCCATAACACTTTTTATTTTGTCTATATCTTAAAAAATGATTGAGTTATAGCACTTTGAATTTTGCTTATGGCTGACATTTTGAAACGGTCTGATCTGAACGATCCATCATGTTAATTTAAAATGGCATACACTTTATGATATCGTGGAATTTGGTGACTCTCTAAATCGCTTAAAATAAAACCAGGTTGAATAAAAGATGACTAATTTCTAAAAATTCCTATTAATATTCAGTCTTGACAAAAACTAGTATTCAATCTTATAAAATCACTAATTTTTAAAGATTATTTCCACTAATTTGAGCTTAGTATTTTTGAACAATGTAACTTACTTTAAAATAAATAAATAAATATATAAGTATATGAAAGCTACCTCTTCCTCCCGGCATTGCCGGAAGGACTTTTTTTTTTCTGCTCACTTCTTAAAAAATAAAATTCCTAAATACTTTTAAATGGTATTTTTATTATTCTCATTATTATTATACTGTCCTGCTAGTTGAAAGAATAAAGAATGAAATTTTGTTAAACATTGATAATTTGATTATATTGATACCTTGATGATATGTTTTAAATACATCTTTTAAAATATTTCTCTCGATCAAATTATGCTTCTGATTTTAAATTAAATCAAAAGACATTTTTAAATCATGATGTTTTACTAGTTCAATTAATTATAATCAGTTTTGACGTCAGAGTACAAAAAGTTAAACGAGGATTCGGAGATAAAATGTTACATAGATTTGTGATTTAGAATTTTCGGTAGAGGATCATGCAGGATAACAGTTGAGCAAATTTATTGATTGGAGGAGAAAAACACAATGGTGTTTTAACAATTATTCGTAAATAAATAAATAAAGACAACAGTAAAATGAAATTATTAGAAAATGTGAGATACATATTTAAAAAAAAAAAAAACACTTAAAATATTTCAGTAAATTTTAACTATTGAAATAAAGAGAAAATATGAGATATATCGTTTTAGGGATTTTATTTTTTAAATTGGAAATAATAATAATAATAAAATCCAGGAAGTTTAAGAATTATTGTCTGAGAAAATGAAACTAGTATAATAATCGGAATAGTGGAACTAGTACAGTAGTTGGAATAAGAAGAACATACAAAATATCGCTTTTAGAAAGGATTTTATTTTTTAATTCAAAGTATTTCATTTAAAAAAAGGGCATCATTTTAAAGGTTATTATCTAAAGAATGAAACTAGTTGTAATTGAAATAAAGAGAATATATGAGGTATCGTTTTCAGGATAAAAAATTATTTCTTAATTCGAAATACCTATTAAAAACCAAGCATTTTAAGAATCATTGTCCAAAGAATGAAACTAAGTAGCAGTTAAAATGAAGAGAAAATATCGGATATCGTTTTTGAAAAGGATTTTATTTGAGGAGCCCAGAATCCAAGGGGTATAAGTGACAAAATAGAAAAAAATGAGTTAAGTGCACAGGCTATCTGGAAATATGTGTATTTATTTGTAGGTAAAGAGTTAAGAGTGATTTTTTTCATTATGTACTGAGTTATAGGGGTCAGTCACTTAACCTCTTTCCCAAAACTGTGAAACGCGTGGAAGCCAAGGGGTATAAGTGCAGTTGTGTCCGTTAACATCTATATAGCAGAAGCACGACCAGCGACATACATACAAAGCCATTTGCTTTTTTTATGCATTAAATATATGCATTTTAACTGTCATCAAGTAAGAAAAATAATGCGTTAAGCATGGATTATGAAACACTTTCCAACACTCCCTGAAATCTTTAAAAATTTTTGCTATTGAGGGTAATAAAGTGTTACTGCCCATTGCCAAATATGAATTCTGATACTTTTGAACAGTCCTATGTTTTATTTGTCGGTTGATATATACTGTATAATGGGAAAAGTTAGTTTAGCAAGAAAAAGCATAACAGTTTGAAATTTCTCTTTCAGCAGTTTATACTAATAGATGGAAGCATACTTGTATATTTTTATTCATCCTGTGGTTTATCCTGAACCTTTATTATACGCCAGTATTTAGCTGAAATTTACTTCAAATTCAACACACTTAAGACTACTGAAATCACATTTCTAGAAATTATCATTCATCGATGACCATGTATAAAAATTTGTGTGTGATCCTGTATATCATTTTATATATATTTTACCAGCATTTCTTAGTAAACTGAATGCAGTTCAGCATAGAAATACAAGACTTTTTTAAAAGCAATCTTTAAGTAAAGTACGCTCATATTCTGTAACCTTTACGAGCATTTTTGTGTGGCCCTGTATATAAACTATAGCATTTATACATATCATATAACGTGTATAAATTTTGTGAAACTTAAAAGCGTAAATCATAATTAAAATAGAATTTTGTTCATCCATCAATCATCATCGATAATTATACAGTACTCCGGATAAAAATTCGGTCTTTATGAAATCTTTTTTTGTGTCCCTGTAAATACTGTGTACTTTGTATTATGTGCGAAATAATTTATATTAAGCCTCAGCGATATACATTAATTTTATTATACATGAAAATTGTAATATAATTAAAACAAGTCGCAAACAATTCCCTCTTTATTATTAGGTAATGTAAATCTTTGTATGGTTCTGTAAATAATTAATAACTAGTCTTTTCACCTCAGATTTTATAGAATGTCTATTTTAGTGCAATTCCTAAATGCATATAAATTTTAACATGCGACAAGGTGTAGCATATTTCAAATTCATTTAAAACGAGTTTTCCCACAACCCGTAATGTAACGGAAAATTTTTGATTGTCCCTGTAAATAAACTAATCATGTTAGAAACTCCATTTGCAATAAGTTCGTGTTGAGGTAAACATAAATAATTCCCAAAAGTTTCAGGGCAATCCGAATATATTTACGAGAGTTAGGACAGAAGGACTGACAAACCAAAATCATATTCACTTTTCAACTTTGTTGGTAAGTGTTAAAAAATATGAAATTCCAATGTTTCTAAACTTATAATAAAATGTTAAAACTTATATTAGAACAAAAGTTTTTCATTTCATTCGTTTATATCAACATTGTTCATAAATTTTTCGTAAATTCATTTTTTTATTTCATAATTTTTCCTTTTTTAGAATTTATATTAAAACAAAATTTTGTCCTTAGATTTATTTGTATCAACATTAATTTTAATTTTTTCATAAATACAATTTTTTATTTAATAATTTTTCATTTCTTGTGTTCATTCGGCACTTGTACCCTTTAGTTTTCAAGCAGTTCTTATCACTGCTTGGAAGCCAAGGGGTATAAGTGCCGAATGATGATAAAAATTTGCTTAGTTATAATTTTAAAAAATATTCTATTCCACCTTTTTTTAAACAGTTATTGGAACAAGAGTTCAAGGATCACTAAGAAGTAAGCAAAATTTTCATTTTTCAATTCATTCAATTACAGTTGATGTGTAACTTTGAACTCAATTTACTCGAAATCTAAATTTTGTCACTTGTACCCCTTGGCTTCTGCGGTCCTCATTTATTAATTGGAAATATTTCATCAAAAAATAGGAGTTTTAGTAATCATTGTCCAAAGAATGAAACTAGTAATGATTGAGTTAAAGAAAATATATAAATATATATAAGATATCGTTTTTGAAAAGGAATATTTTTCTTTAATGGCAAATATTCCATATAAAAAAAAAAAAAAAAAAAAAAAAAAATAGGAATTATATAAATTATTGCCCAAAGAATGAAATTAATAGTGAGTGAAATAAAGAGAAACCATGAAATATCGTTTTTGGAAAGGATTTTATCATTTAATTAAAAATATTTCATCAAAAAACAAGAATTAGTATACATCCACAGAATAAAATAAACAGTAATTGAATAAGTATTTTAAAAATTAAGAAAAACACGTCTTATTTTTCATACTGAAGTGATTCAATTTTCGGGTTTTAGAGTAGGCGGAAAAGGTATGGATTTAGAAATCTACTATTTGCTTGAAACCCAAAGTTAATTTGAAACGGGAGGGCGTCTAACCTACAATATCAATAAAGGCTTGCATTTATGGCAGCATTTTGTAATATCCATCGTTTTTGGTGCGGTTAAAACTAATAAACGATAATTTGAACGATGAAATTAACTATTAGGAACCTCTTTGGGGAATAGGAATTTATTTATCCAGAAAGTTCTAAAAATAATAGAGATGAAATGTGTAGCAATAGCTCGCTTGAATTGAAACCAAAAGTACAACCCTGAAACGGGCTGTTACAAGTTTGCCCAAATACTTTCAGCTCGCTTTGAAACACCTGTGGGGTCTGTCATTCACTTATCAAACTCATGCCCTCAAAATCCCTCCCTTCTGAAATGCAACTTTAGAAGATAGCGACCACTTTCATTCTTTCATTGAGAAACTGGTGACGTCAAAGGTACGCACCAAGGTTGTTCCCCGTGATTGTTATGTTTGGGGCGTAGTGGAAGGGCTTTTAAATACATATAGTGAATTTCTATTACACTTAGAAGTCTATATTATTTATCGGTAATATGATACAAGAATAATCACGAGAACTAGCCCTTTTTATCGCATGGGCAAATCAGGACTTAGTCCATGAGCCCCAGACTTCATGGGGCCCCTCAAATCCATGTATTAATTTTAAAAATATTTATTTATTTTCTTTATTCCAACTCTGAATTTTTTTTAAAATATTAAATACAAATTTAATTTTTAAAAAGATTTTACCCTAACTTTCTGAAAAAAAAAAGAAAAAAAAAATTCATCTTGAACTTACTGAACTCGATACTTTCGCAAACTAATCTCGACCATTATTAAATAAGAAATATTTTGATTTTAATAGACTTGCATTAGCAATGAACTTAAATCGTAAGTAAATTTTTAGTGAATTGAAAATAATCAGTGTGTGTAATACAACTTAAAATGATGCAAAAGAAAGTAACTTGATTAACTCACAATTATATGTTAGAGTATATAACATTCTTTAACCCGTTGAAGCTATTGAATTTATCTTAAAGTAATGTAATAAGTTATTAAAGTTATATAAAAGAGTCTTGTTTTGTATTAAGAAAAAAGGGGGTATTTTATTGATTAAGATACTTAATTTAGAATTGACGGAGCTGAAAATTTTCTTCTATTTAAAATTCAAGATGCGAAAATATTGTTTATGCATTACATACGTGATTCAACATCAGTTTTGTTTTAATAATGTTCAACGATTCGAATGGGGGCCCCCTAATTTATTTTTACCCAGGGCTCCAATTAGTCATGACCGGGGCCTGTACAAAAGAGCAGAGAAAGACCCGAGAATCTATATTTCTTGAAGTGCTTTTGATTTTAATAATACTGCCAGTTTAGAGATTTAAAAAATAAAATTTTCTAAAAATTGGCACTTCGTTTAAATTTATTTTTTTTTAACAAAACTGAGAGGATTGAGACTGAAGAATATAGTTATATATTATGTAGCACTATCGGAAAAATTCCGGATATGATGGAAAAAAATTCTTTTGTTTGAATTTGCAACTTTTTATCACCATTTCCCTCAAAATATTCACCTTGTGACACATCCTCTAATCCCATCGTATTTCCAACTTTTCAAAAGCACATCTGAAGTCACTCGAAAATTGTCAAGAACCACCAGCAATTATTGATTAATGTCGTTACAGTTATAAAGCATCGTGCTTTCAATTACATTTGTACTTTTGGAAATAATTCAAAATCACAGGGAGCTAGATCCGGTGAAAAATTGGATGAAAAACAATAACAATTACCTATGAGCTATAAATTATGTTGTCTTTAGTGATCGCTTGTTAGGAGTTAGGAACAAACTTTATAGCAATGCACTGTGTATTAAAATTATCCATGAAAATTTCTTGGCAAACATCATAACTGATTATCTTTTTTTCAGTAAGTTCTTAGATAGTCAGGCAATGACCATCTCGCATGAATTTTCCGTTTTTTTTTTTTTTTTTTTTTTTTTTTTTTTTTTTTTTTTTTTCACGTCTTCATCTGTTTTGCTGGTAATTGTTCGCCCTGAACTCTTGTCATCTTCAAATGAATCACGAACCGTCTTGAAGCGCGAGAGCCACTCAAAAACCGTTGTCCAATTTAAAACTTTATCACCAAAAGTCGTACTAACAAGGAAATTTCCATGAGGGCATACTCAGAAAAATCTGCAAAAATTACGGGATGTTCTTCTCATGAAAAAATATATGTATTAAAAAAAAAAAAAAAAAAAAAAAAAAATCAGTAGTATTTTGGCAAAACTTTACTAAAAAAAAAAAAAAAAAAAAAAAAATTATATATATATATGTATATATATATATATATAGTGAACATTTCGCTTATATAGCAATTTATTATGAGTTAGCGATTAAATGAATTTTCAAAATATATGCTTTTTGTCGAAAATTATTTAAGGAAAAATCTTTACATGTTAAAGTTATTTAAATAAGTTTAATTTAAAGAACTTTAGCTTTGTAATTTTTAGTTGGTTTTAATAATAGATTTTTTCAGTTTTCTTATAAGTAAATATTTGAAATTTGAAAAAAATATAAAAGAAACAAATTAAATAACTAAAAGTCAAGTGTTAGTTGGCTATAACTTAAAATAGATATTTGTAAATTTCAAAACAGATTTTTTTTTTTTAATGTTAAAATGAAATAATTACATCAACAAGAATGGAATGTATATGAAATAAAATAAATAAATAAATATATTTATAATAAACTATTTCATTGATTAAGTTAAAATTCATTAATCTTTTCGAGTTTGGTGTATAATATCACATGTCTTTTAATCGACTATTATTTTGTTTCAACAAATACTTTTGTTATTGTTAACATATAGTAATGTTAGAGTGTGTCCATACATTTAATTTATGACTTCATTAACATAAATAAAGGTTAATTTCCTGAAAGAAGAACATCTTTAATAAAGCTCAAAAATTATCAGAAAGTTGCTAATATCAATTGAATCTTGTAATATATTCTAAACATTTTCAAATACTCTTCCTTAGCATATTGTCATATAATAACAATTGAATAATACGCAAAACCAGAACATTCGTTCTATTTTAGACAATGGAATATTGATTAAACTCTAATTAATCTATTTGGAATGTCTGTGTTAATGTTATTAACGTAAAAGCAATTTTTTGTAAAAATTGAAAAACATTGGACCCGAAAGGGTGAAATACAAAGCATTTAAAAAATAACTTTCAGATATATTAAAATCATTTGATTTTAGAAGGGAAAATCCTGCTAGCCAAATCACGTGACACTTTAGCATTTAAAAAAAAAAAAGCAAGCAGGGAAATAAGTAAAGGGTTTGGGTAATAAGAACCTGATCTACTTTACCTTACTGTTTCATAGAAACAGTCACAGTAATAACACTGTAACTTTTCAACAGCACCTCGTATTTTGTGATTTACATTTTTAGGTGATGAAACTTGATAAACTGGATCATGATTAATAAATTAATTAAGTTAAAAAAATAAAATAAAAAAGTATTTCAAAAAATTATCCTGATGCTGCTTCTTTTACGAAAAATACATACAGCTCATATTCAAAATATTAGAATAATTGAGAAAAAGTAATAAGAAAAAATTATTTGTCATTTATTTATTTTTTATACTAAGTAAATGCAATTAAATTTCTTATAAATTAAATCTGGAATGTTTAGATAAGATTTTAACATTAATAAAATATAAAATACAGCACAATAAATTAGGTATACAGCTTCCTTAAACACACCAGAATATTAGAATAAAATTTAGATTGGTTCAAAATATTAGAATATTTTATTTTACGCAACAATATTACCTTATGAATATGAAGTAAATGGTAGATAATATTTTGTAGCATCCCCTTTAGCTTTCATAACAGCGTACAATCGATCTTGCATACTATATACAAGGTGTTTACAAACATTTCTATCAATATTAGCCCAAATAGACTTTATACGTGCCACTAACTCAGTTTTACTTGAAGGAGGATTTTCTTGAAGTTTTTTCTTCATTATACACCATAAGTTTTCGATGGGATTAAGATCTGGTGAATTTGGTGGTCAAGGAAGTACCTTAATGTTGCGTTGGCGGAACCAATTCTTAGTTGACACCGAAGTATGCGGGGACGCTAAATCTTGTTGAAAGATGAAATCATCTTCAAATAAATCTTCTGATGATGGAATCATGTAATATTCTAAAATTTCTTGATATATCAGAGAGTTAACCTTTTCGTAGACGATGCATAACTTTCCAGGTCCTTCTGCACTCATACAACCCCAAACCATGACACTAGCAGCAAATTTTACGGAACGTTTAAGGCATTCTTTATCAAATGCTTCTTGCTTCATTCTCCAAACTCGAATACCTTGATTACCATATGAAACACAAAACATACTTTCATCACTAAATAATATATTTTTCCAATCTTCATTGCTCCATAAACGTCTTGATTTACACCAATTCAATCTTATACGCTTTTGTCTTGCAGTCATGAGAGGTTTTGTTTTCGGTACACGAGATTCAAATTTAAATTTATGGGGACGTCTTAATGTTGTCGATGTAGAAACTTCAACTCCTTCTTCTTTCCATTTTCGATGCAAGAATCGCACACTTTTAAAACGGTTTTTCTTAACTATACGCTTCAGTTTGCTGTCATTTCTAGCAGATGTTTTTGGTTTTCGGCCACCATTTCGGCGATTATTTTGAAATTTTCCAATTTTTGAATATTGTGTTAGTATTTTACTAACGCTCGATTGCGAACAATGTAAATAATTCGCTATAAAACATTGATTTTTACCGTGCCGATACAAATCAACCATACGAAGTTTAGTAGATTCAGGAATATCACTCACACGGCCCATTTTAAGACGAAAAAGAAACAAACTGCAAAAAAGAATACTGATTTTAAATAAAATAGTCTGAATTTAATCAATGATGCCACCAGTTAAGAATTGGTAATAATTAAAGGAGAATTAATGTGAAATATTCTAATATTTTGAACCACTTGAATAAATATTCTAATATTTTGACTTTTCAAAATAATTTTTTTTGCAATTAATCTTTTCAAAAATGATATTAAATTTAAGATAACAAGTAAGTTTAATCAACAATAAGTTCTTAATAAAAATATCGTTTGCATATTTTCATTAAAAGACATTAAATTACCAAACGATATTTTCAATTTCTAAAAAAAAGGTGATTATTCTAATATTTTGAATATGAGCTGTACATGAGATATATTTCCTCTGATTGATTGTTTGCTCAACATTAAAAATTATTACATTTACAACAGGGGGGAGGGGGTGTCAAAGAAAACTAACTGTTTGTTGTAAATATTTGTTTATGCATTCTAATATTCAATATCCAGTTCTGTATTTGATAGGAACAAATCCTCCCCACCCCTAAGAACAATATTTAATCTACGTAACTGCTACTCTCCCATAAAAGCGATCTTATTAACTTATTTATTTATTCTGTCTGCGTAATGTTTACACACCACAATGGGTATAGCAATATCTTAAGATACTATGGATGTGGTAGTATGTTATTTACGCCGTGTAAGCAAAACTGTGGAGATAATGAGAACCGGCTTTCAGGCCTAGAGGGTGTGAGGTTGGGTAATCTGCTGGGGGGCTGAAAACTAGAGGGGGGGGGGATATACGGATTTTTTAGAAGACATTATTTGGAAGGATGAAAGAAAGTTTCCCCACAATGCGTCAAGATATTAAACCTTATTTTGATAATTTAACTATAAATATAAAATTCAGTAATATACCGTTAATTTACTCGGTTAAATTAATCATCTAAGCAGAGTAAATATATCAGACGAAAATTATGTACAAAATACAGAAATTGGAAATATAAACTCATTTGATTACTGTTTAATTACATAATAGTATCCCTAAAATTTTTTGGACATTAAGGGGACAGTTTATTTGTTTATTTTTTCAACAATTTTGTCTATTTTTTAACCCTTTATCTACAGACGGTACTTATAAGTACCATTAAAATTACTTGTTATATGTATATATATATATATATATTAAAATACGTCAATTAGCAGTAATACTGTTTTGAATGAGTTATAGATACCTTACTTTATTTTATTCCAAAAGCATTATTGGTTATACACAACAAAAATATTTTTAAAAGGTTGATTTCTTTCGCCTTTTTATATTTTCAGCTTTCTTGGCGCCGAGGGAGGAGGATGGGGATTTTTCTATTCGGAAATATTCCTATATTTATATTGTAAGAACACCATATTTGTACATTTTATATTTTTACAAAATACTAAGAAAACAATTTAAAATAAAAGATTTGAGTGAAGTTATAAATATTTCACAAAGTCCCTATAATTTCAAATTTAATTAATTCTTCTAAATTCTTATTTCTTCTAAAATTCTTCAAAAATTAATTAAAAGATTATGTAAATCTTTTAATTTAGTTTAAACAATTTATATAAAATGCTTTAGAATGTAAAACTTTTATGAATTCATAATTAGATAAAAGGATAAAATATAGTTCGAATGGCGAATTGCATTTCAGCGTTAAAGTACATTTTGAAATAAATAAATAAACTGCATATTGAATTAAAATTTTTGAAAGTTAACAAAACTTTGAATTTTTAAAAATCTTTACTACTTTTTATAATATTGATACTTTTTTCCCTCCTTTTTTATACATTTTCAAATGTGTTTTACACAAGACTACGCATGGATTTTCAGATGCAACTAATATCATATTTAATATAATTTTTTAATTGACATATGTAGTACTGATAACTATTAATTGTAAAACAATATATATATATATATATATATATATATATATATATATATATATATACTTTTATAAATACATCCAAAGTTATTCAGACCATACCATTAAATAAACCAATGAAACCAATATTTTTACAATCATATTATTAAAAACAGTTGAAGTTTGAAGTATATGTACATATATATATGTATATATATAAATGAAAAAAAATTAATTTAAAGGAATATTTGGAATTTGTAGAACCATAGTAGATTCGTCAGACCCCAAATACTATAGATCTACAAATAACCTCTTCGGACCTGAGCATAAAATAACTTTACAAATATAAATTTATTGCTTTTGCATAATCGAAATGACACCATAGATGACAGAAAGAGTCATTTTTATGAAATCAGTACTTTAGGCAACTGGTAATTTAGGTTTACAAATATAGATATAAAAGTACTAATCCCCTTAAAACATCAGTTTAACTATCAGTAATATAAATTTACGCAATAACAAAATTAGCGTCTTTAAAAAAGTAAATGATCAGCAAATCCTCAAAATTTTTTACTGTAAAGCATTTAAGTTAACTGATCATGAATCTTTTTTACTTTGCTGGTCACAATGTCTTGAAGGTATTTTCGGAACTCGATGAAAATAATATTTATTTATGAAGTAATATTCATCAGTGCTGACATTTGTTGATTTTGTTTTAAAGCAAAAAACATTCAGCTATATAGAAATAAAAAAAAATGAAAAAAAAAAAAATAGAAGTTTAGTTTTTACGAAGAAACGAATGGAGGTACACATTTGTGTACCTCAGGTCTGAAGAGGATAAAGTGTGAAGTTTCAACTTCACATGATATTGAATTATGAATTGTATTCACTATGGATGTCGATTTGTAATATTATATACACGGTTATATGTATTTTATGAGACTGGAACAGTATTTGATTTAAAATACTTTAACAGGCTATCTACATTGTTTAGATCAGAATATAATTAAACGGTGCATACAAAATTTTGTTATAAGAATGTCTTGTTCAAAGAATTTTTTTTTTTTTTTGCATAACTAGAACTTACTAAGAGATTGTCAATTTGTTTCATATAGCCTACTTTATGTGATAACATTATAGATCTTTTAAAATTTAACAATATCTTACAAAATTGTTAATATATGTTTTTTTCTTTTATGTTTCAGATATTTTCTTGAAGTTCCAGAAACACTATCGCAAAACCATCTCATCATTCTGTGCAGTGTCTTCAAGCAATTCTCCACTTTCTCTGTTGCTTTAAATAAGATGTTGATTGTTTAACACCTTTTCGTGACGAATGTCTATTACGGAATTTTTAATCTTTTATCACCGGTTTTTTAAATAAGAAATTTTTGTCTAATTGAATTACGAAAATGCTCGGATTAAATAAGGCAAAATTCATGAACAATATTTACTGGAGAGTATAATCAAGCATTCTAAGCACCTTGTACGGCACGTATACACTGGCCGCTCGTTTCCAAGGGGTTGAAACACGTTCCAATTTAGCAGAAGCGTATTTAGAAAGTAGGTTTGTCTGTCTGTCTGTTGTACACTCCATCTGTTCATGCTGTAACTGTCGCATATATTATCTTGAAATGTAATTCTGATATGTTATTGATATTCACTGTAGGATAGTCGATATTGAAAATGAAGTGTTTAGTGTCTATGGTTCTTTAACAGGGTAACACAAAAGAATTCCATTACGTTATGGACCATGCGATAAATTTGTTTTCGATGCATTTTAACAATGTAAAAATACTTTAGCTGTATTGAAATTGGTGTGTATCAGTGAGGTGACAGTGACTTAGATAGATGAGAAATGCTTTCTGAAGAGTATAGAATGAGTAGCGTTTATAGCTCGTTTCAGGGACGCACATAACTTCCGTTTCATTATAATCGACATGGAAAAACCTTCAACAATGTATTTTAATGATGTTACGATATTTTAAACATAATGTAATTAAAAGAATCACTAAGGTGTGCTGCAACATGTTTTCTCTATGTTATGGAGCTTGTAGCATTTATCGTTCATTTACAGAGAAAAGAATTCTGTTACAAGGCGAACTGTGATCTATTACATTGAAACAAGAACGAAAAATCATGTGTTTTTTTAGATTATGAAACATTTTCCAACACATTCAGTATACTGCAACAGAGCTTTACGGTTTATTAAATTGAAATATGATGCTTAAATAAACAATTTGAAAAAGCATAACACATTTAAAAGCAAAAATTCTGCTATTACCATCAATTATTAAAAAAATATCCATTTTTTTAGTGGGGAGGGAGGCAGGTGCAACCCTGTATATGATTTATAGATTTTTATCTACTACATAGTTATGCTATATGTTAGTTCAGTTAAGCGATTAGTACATTTGAAAATTTCCATTCAGCAATTTCGAAAATAAACGGAAATGTACTTGAGAACTTTTGTGCTGCCTTGTATATGAGCTATAGAACTTATACACACCAAGTAATATTTAAAAAAAAAGATTCACTTTAAAACAATGCACTGCATTGAAAATTCACTTGCAACAATAACTGTTCACAGGCTTCAACCGATCAATTATTGTTCAATTTGTTCTATAGCCAAATTCTTTTGTGTGCCTCTGTAAATGAACGACAAATTCTATAGTAAGTGCCGTATGGTACATTATTATCCGTCACCGGTGATCAATCACCGAATATTATCTGTAACTCCTATAATTGTATTATGAGTTGAAACAACAATTGATTTAAGGGTACACCAATAAGTACTTGCAAAAACATGCTAAATGGCTTTGTGATATGCATGCAACAGTAATGGAGGATTTTAAAGACAATTAAATAAAAATAAAAAAATCAATGTAGAATTAATATAGAAAAATGTTCGCTCATAAAAGCGTACATTTTTCGCCACAATCAACCGTTTAAATTTAATAAATTTAAGATTATAACTTGAGAATTTAATTTTGAAATCCTAAAAATAATAATTTAAATAATAATTCATTTTTTTCTTTCCTTTTGCTTTTTAAAGAAAATTAACCAAATTTATATATTTAAAAAAAATTAACGTGCTTGCACTTTCTACTAAACGTTAAATAAATACAATAAATAAAAAATAATAAAAAGAGTGAATTTTTTATAATCGAGTTCGGGACCCACGAACTTTTTGAGAAAAAAAACATAAATTTTACTCTAAAAAATAGGTGATATATTTTGGTTTATATATTTTGTACTTTTATACTTATTAAGGTAAAAAAGTAAAACTTCTCTTTAAACAAGCCATTAGAGCACAGAATATCCAAACTGAATAATATAGATTTAGAAAAAGTAAGAAATTTTGAAAAATACTAGATACAAAATAACATTCATTCAGTACTAACGATGATAGGAAGGAAAATTCAAAAGGTTCCTTTTTACCTTAGAAATTGTGAAGTGAAAAGCATGGCAATTATCCTGCCTGGAGACATTTTGAATAAACTTCGAAGCAGTTCAAGATTCCGCTATTAAGTAAATGTTTGAAATTTTGAGATATTCTAGCAACTTGCACTTAACTTTATGGAACTATCTTGAAAGAAATACTAAAATAACAAAATACTATAAATATTTTGGGTCTCAAATAATGTGTTTGAAGGCTAATTATATTTTCTATTGAAGAATACAAATAATTTTTATTCTAACTTCAATATTTTATTTGCACTGGCAAAGCAATTACAATTTTCATGCAAAAATCATTCATAATATTTAATAATAATAACAATAATAATAATAATAATAATAATAATAATAATAATAATAATAATAATAATAATAATGACAATTCTAACAATAATAACAAATACAATAACAATAATACTAGGAATATTATTAATGTATTTCATTATTAAAAAAAAAAAATTTTTTTTTTTTTTTTTTTTTTTTTTTTTTTTTTTTTTTAGTTATATTGAGCTATTAAAGCACACGGCAAACTAAATGATACAGACATAGAAAAGGTACCATTAGAAATTTCGAAAAATATCAGATATTTAATGCATAAAATTTGTTCAGGACTAACGATAATAGACAGAAAAATTCAAAAGATGCTTTTTAGGTGCGTTTGTAATTATGTAAATACGTATCACCTATAGTTGTCGTTCAGTCCGTCCGTCCGTATATAACAACGCAAAAACTAGACAACCGAATCGTTTGAAATTTAAAATATAATATTATTACATAATTTTGTCGAGTCATTTCAAATTTTATGAAAATTGGATGCATAGATCAATTACAGGGACAATCAAAGGTATTGCATTATATTACGGTCAATGGGGGTTCAAATGCATTTTAATCGTTTGAAGTTTAAAATACATAATTATTACATAATTTTATCGAGTTATTTCAAATTTTATCAAAATCGGATGCTTAGTTCAATTACAGGGACAATCAAAAGTATTCCGTTACATTCCGGTCAATGGAGAAAAATATTTCAAATGCATTTTAATGGTATTACATTCATTCGAACATACTAAAATTGATATGCATCTATAAAGTACATATTATAATATACATTTTGCATAATGTGTGGTGTAAAAAACATTTGTTATTGATTTACAAGGCCACACAAAAGTATTCTAATACATAATGGTATAGGGAGAACATTGTTTGGTGCGCATTTTAATTGTAATTAACTATTTACAATGTTATAAGACTGATATATGAGAGAAATATTTTTAAAACTTCGTTATCGTACGAACGCACCTCATTTGCTACGCTTCACGTGCAATTTTTAACTTGTTTACCTTAGAAATTGTGTAGCGAAAAGCATGGCAATTAATCCTGTTTGGTGACACTGAATTTTTGAATAAACTTTGAACAAGTTCAAACTTGAGCAATTAAATAAATGTTTGAATTTTTGAGAAATTCTACCAAATATACTTAAATCATAAAATCATCTTGAGAGAAATGCAAAAGTAGCAAAATACTATAAATATTTCGGGTTAAAAATAATGTATTTTAAGACTTATTATATTTCTTATTGCAGACTAAAAATAGTTTTTACAAATTACAACAAATAGTATTTATTACCGTAGTAGTATTTTATTATTTACAATTTACTACAGATAGCATTATTTTTTTAATAATTAAAATGCAATGTGACGCACTACAATATAATTATAAATGGAACTTAATTATTTTATTTTTATTTATTTATTTATTTATTTTGCATATACAAGGCGGATTATACTCTGAATTTGGATGAAGCACAATATAATTTCTAAGCTCTTTTAATTCAGAAAACGCTTTTTAAATTCTACACACACGGAAAACTTCAATACTACCATAAAGACTTCGTTGGTCAGTCAAGTAATAGATACGAGTCTATAAATGACAACTAACTTGCACAATAAATGACATACAATTTATTTGAGAATAAATAATGTTGTTGATCTTGATTTTATAAATTGTTTTCTAGAGTTGGATTGCAAAACAAAGTCATATCGAATAAAAAAATAAGAAAGCTTCATTCGATTGAATACTACAGAAATATTCATAAGGTGATGCTGAAAAAGCATAATTAATGGGAAAGCTAGCAATATTCGATGAATATAGTGCAACACTTCACGAGATCAAGCTGGGCTGTAGAATTCAGAGTCTTTCAGAAAGATTGATCCATAAACACCGCTTTCTCGTAGGTGAGTAAAATGAAAAGTGGATCACTTAGTTTTAATCAAAATTACTGGTTACCAAGTTCTAAGTTTTTTTAGACTTTTCCAATTCCATATTGAGGTTTAATCTTCCGTCTAATCGCGCTTATTACAGAAGTCCATGATTTGGTACAATTCGGGTGTGAATATTCATCATTCTATTGTTATCAGTATCGGAGTCATTTCTTGTGTCTATGCGGTATTTTTTATCTTTGATTTTAAAAGAAAAACTGACTGATATCCTAAGAGGAACCTTTCCGTGAAATAGAGTTACACTTTTTATCTCCTGACTCATTGTTAATTCCTTGCATCCTTTTGTGAGTAAGTATAAAAAAAAAAAAAAAATCTTAGAAAAATGTAAAAAAAGTTAAAAAAAAAAGCGTTTAAGCACAGCCTTAAATAGGACGTTCAGTTAATGTCTCGTCCAAATTGCGTTCAGATACATGTGAGGATCCTTATTCCTTCGCAGCATAGTTTAACTTTAACTTTAACTACACACACGACCAAAATATTGTTTCATTTGGAGCTTTAGGATTATTACCAGAGAGTTTTGAATAGGTGAATAACAGTTCTGTATAAGAAATTAAAAATAAAAACACCTTTCTTTAAGTTACGTGCTTTTTGTTAGTTTTTCGATGAAAAGGTCTCACAGACCATTATTGGTAGATTAATATGTGAGATGAGTAATAAATTCGGTGGTAACAAGCTGGTCGCTAATTAAAACTTTCAAGAAAATTCAAGTTTTTGTTATACCTTCAGTCCAGTGCTAATTTTTCTTTACCTCCGTACACTCCTCATACAACAATAAGTCGTTCTCCTGGAGTTTGTTAGAAATTGAAGGTGATGTTAGGTGAACATGAGATGAATTTCCTAATGTAATAATACTCTTTGACTAACATTTTTTCAGGTGAAGGATACAATTTTCAGAAGGCAAGAGTATGCTTGTACTTTGTAAGCTGCCTCCATCGTTCCTACTGGAGGCGATAACGATAGTATTTGAATTTCCATGGTTACACTGTCACACTAACAGGAAATAAATGAACAAAACATTACCACATATTCATTACACATTAAGTTAACAATAGAATATAAAAGTAACCTTATGTTCAATTAAGTATACTAATAAAAAATTATTATTATTATTATTTATGAAGAGACCTCGTATTTTTATTAGAAAAAGAAAAAATAATAATCAAAATTTATTTTTTAAAAAAGTTAAAAAACCTTCTTTTTAGTTTAGGTTATTTTGGATACATATGATACTCCTATGTAATAAATTTTTTTTTGACTTACTGTCGTAATTCAATTATAAGATTTTTTTACTTTTTTAATGCAAGGCATATAAGTTGGAATAATTAATTAAATAAAGAACTTCATAGGCATCTAGAATCTTACCAAAAAGCTAGAATAAATCTCTTTTAACGTGTGTTTAAAATTACATAGCCAAAAGATAATTAGATGTGGAGTTATTGGAATCTCAATTGGCACTTCTTTTATATAGTTTTTCACATACATGACTCCTTAAATAAAAATATTTCTAAGTGTGGTTTTCTTTATTAGAAAATGAAAGTATATATCCTATAGAGAAATTACCGTTTCAAAATTATTTATATTCAATGATCGTGTCTGCTTGTTTTCCTATGTAAAATATGGTATTTTCCAGAACTTTATAATGCAAAAGCATTTTTCTCAGCTAGAAAATGTATATTCAGGACAAAAGTTAGAGGAAAATTTTTCAAGAATAATAGTTTACTTTTTCTTGTTATTTTATTGAAGACGTAGAAGACAAAGAATTTTCATCATTCAGCTTAGATTCACTTTCGGAAGGAAAGAATTAGAATGCCGATTTCCAGTATTTCGAGAAATTTTATTTTTTTAAAAAAGGAAACTATTTATGAATAAAATCATTATATACATAGTATTAAACTATATGATGACAAAAATAAAAGTTTCGGTAAACAATTTTCTGCTTACTTTTAGTATTTCATTCATTGCCGAAACGTCAGTGAAGGCTTACTTTGGAGACACGAAATTTTTTTGCTTCTGTCTGTCAGTCTGTCAGAACTTCCGTAAAAAGCATCCGATTGGCTTGAAATTAAGTGGGTATGTTAGTGAGACACTGGGATTAAGCTGTATAGTTTTTCGTAAGATTTTATTCATTCGTTCGGAAAATATATAATATTTTATTTTGCGCAGTAATGCTTTTCTATGGCAAATCCAATGATTTTTATTTTTTTTTTTCTTGAGAGAAAATGTCACATTTCATTAATGGAATTCAATGATAAAGCGATACTGAAATTTACCAGTTAAATTATTCGTATTTTTATGAAATTTTGTCTACGCATTTGACAGATTTTTTAAATTATTACTGTAAATTTTGGAGATTTTTTATAAATGTGTTCCAATAATATAAACCAATTTGTTTTAGAGATTTACTTATTTCAAATGTATTTATTTCATTTTGTTTATTTTCTCTTAATGGTTGCTAAGCAACCATTCATCATAATCCTTATTTTTATAATGTTATAAATTTGAATGCGTGTACGAAAATTTAAATGAAGTCAACATCAAAACTGATGAATTAATGTGTTTGTATCTTTGTGTATAACTATAACATAGCCCAGAAAAGAACATAGGCTATGTTTTATTAATTTTATTCACATATTTTCCTTAATAATTCAAAATTTCCTTCTTTTTCATGCAGAATTAATAGCGATTTTTTAGATAAAATTTAACCAATTTCCTTCATCGTTTCCAATAAATAAATAAATAAATAAATAAATAAATAAATAAATAAATAAAATAAAAATAAATAAAAAATAAAAATAAAAAATAATATGGAATAATTTTTCAACAGCAATAAGTTTCAATTGAGCAATTTCCATTCGAAAAACTAAACTAAGAAAAAATAAATGTGACGTCAGAATTAAAATTAAAATAAATATAGTACTTTGTTAAATATTAAACACGGAAATTTGTTTTGTTAATAAGAATTTTTCTGACAAAAATGGGGGCATAATTAGAAGTAAAAGAAATAAAAAATAATTATATTTTTAACAATTATTTCACCTGATGATAAAATTTGACGTCATAATTGAAATAAAACAGGTATTTTATAATAGTCGTAAAAAATATTAGAAACACGGATAGCAATAACTCATGAATAATGACGTCATTGCCAAAACACCAGTGAAGGCTTATTTTAGCGACACAAAATTTATTGTTTTCCGCCTGTCAGTCTGTTCTGTCTGTCTATCTGTCTGTCCGCGATAACTGCCACAAAATGCAATCAAAACTTCTTTTTTTCGGAAACAAAATTGTAAAACCCTAGATTACTGAGTTTACACTTTCAAAAGTTCCTGATACATCAGATTTAGGTGTTTGTGGTGGCAGGTCAGGTATGTGGAAGTATGAGGATAATGAAAAATGTTTATTATAACGGTTACTTATCCTTTTAAATCAAAATGTATAAAGAAATACAAGATATATGATAACCATTAGCAAATTGATAGAAAGTTAAAAATTTAAGTTTAAGGAGACTACGCGGGGTTCAGGGGGACTCCGCCCCTCTGAAGAAATCTAGTATGTTACAATAAAAAAACAAAAATAATAGATCATGAAAATTTCAGAATATCCTAACATAACTAAATCTTTAATTTAACGCTTTTGATGGCTAGAAACTTCTTATTCTTATAAATAATTATATAATTTGAAAATTTTAAATTACAGTTTCCTGGAAGTTAAATATTACCCAAAGTGTGTTTAAAAAAAATGATGTGCAAAGCTGACGTTGAGGCTCCTGATCTGCAGATTTACTAGTTTATTATATATTGTGTGCATGTGAAATGCATGTAAATAATTAATTAATAAACGATATAACGTTTTTATTTTAAAGAATACTAACTTTTCATAATAAAATATTGTGTCCACAGAGCATGAAAAATGATGTGGACCGCCACATCCCTAGTGTTGGCATTTAATATGTCGATCAATTTTGATTTTAATTTTTGATTTTTCATGATACGTTATTTATTTTTAATTGAATATCTTTGAAAATAAACACGTAGTATCACATATAATTATATTTGATATCTAATCTAGAAAGGAATTGAATCAAGTAGTTTGGAGGATTAACAGTTGAAAATAGTTCAAAAGTTAGTAGCAATTACACGTCAAAAAGAGCCTATTATTTACCTTATTAAGTATCATGTAATAAAGCCTGTGTCAAAAATTTAATATTTCTTAAAATGACTGTAAGAAAATTATGATGTGAAGATAATAAAACGAGTCACCATAAAAATAAGGAATAATCATAAATAAAAAATTAACCAAACTACACATTAAAGAGGTCCGGGACATAAAAATCTTATTATAATCATTCTTATATTTTAATTGCATTAATTTTTTCTTTGTTTTTTTGTGCTTATAATGACCTATAAATCATTTTTGTATTTTAATTAGAAGAGGAAATATTTTTTTCTTTTTTCTTTTTTCTCGTTTTGGTTAGTTATTAAAATATGGCTTTCAAGCAATGGTTGCCATGGAAATGACTTTCGGTGCAAATGCGCTGTTTACCATGATGTTTTTTTTTTTTTTTTTTTTTTTTTTTTTTTTTTTTTTAATATAGGATTTTTTGAAAATTAGTTATGTAGTTTTTATTTTTTAAATTTTACTTTAAATATTTTTATTTTTTTAATAGATTAATATTTTGAAAATGCTGAATAAAAATTAATAGTTAGGTATTTCTGTATATTCAAACGTAAAAAAATTGAAATTATACAAATAATGTATTGAATCAAAATAATTTTAAATTGCTCCACTTTTTTTAATAAAGTCTAAATTTTAAATTAAAAAAAATATGAGAAGTTTTATCAGAAGATTTTTCTTTTTTAAATAAATAATATAGTTACCCATCACAAAAAATTCAAAATTCTAACGCAATCAATAAAAATTATTTTAAATTGTGTGAGCTTCAGTTAATACTTGCTAGTTAAGTTAATGCTTGCTAAAAGTGATAAAAATAGACTTACAAGTCAAATAAATACCTTTATTCAAATCGACATGTTTCATCGCTCAGACGACGATAATCTCAAGATGTAAAACTATACAAATATTTTCGCATTTTTTAAAAAAATTTAAAATTGGTAAACTAAAATCACGGAATCTCATGTATAATGAAATCTCATGTTTAAGAACAATGGATATTTCTGGATGTAATCTTTCAATATTGTTTCTTGTTTTGCAGAGCACATCTTTCAAAATTTTTGGTAATCCTATGGAGGTTAAATCATTGCAAACATTCTCAGTCATAAAAATATCACAATGCACAAGCAGAGTTTTTTTTTTTTTTTTTTAGTTAAAGGTTAATCGTGTTGTTATGCAACCAGTCCAAACTTTTTTCGTGGAAATTATTTTCGTATACAAGATGACATTAATGTGATGATTTATAGTTTATAATAATTTAATTTAACTTAGTGTGTGCATCCGAGGAGGGAGGGGGGGGGGGGGTTAAGGATACGAAAAGAAAAACAAAAAAGTTTTTTTTAGGAAATTATGCTTTACAAATTCTTTTACCTTTTTTTTTTTTTTTTTTTTCCTGAAAAAGTAATATTCAAACTTTTTTTATATACGTGTTATCATGCTATAGATGTACATTGCTTTTTTTAAATGGTTTAAAATGTTACTAATGCAAGTATCCATTGACTGACATTTATAAACTAGTAATCGAAAACTGGTGTCAGACGCTTTATTATAATTATTGATTCCAGGAATTCGATTTTTCAAATTTCGCACAAAGGAATTTGATCTGTTTTAAATAAGGCGATAATAAATAAAATTTATCTTGCAGTAAACAAAATTGAGCTTGTTCTAAAAGCGTCTTACACCTCTCGTCGATTACTAGTTTATAAATGTCAGTCACTGGATACCTGCATCAATATCAATTTAAAACATAAAAAAAGCAATGCACATTTATAGCATGATAACACGTATATAAATAAAGTTTTAGTATTACTTTTTTAAAATAAAGATAAAAGAATTTGTAAAGTATTATTCTTTTTAAAAATTTCTTCTTCTTCTTGTTTTTTTTTTTTTTTTTTTTTTTTTTTTTGGTAATTTGAATGTCAGATGCTGGTTTATTTTGTATCAATTATTGTTTTTTCAAAATAGGCTTGGGGTCAATTACTGCAGACATTCATCATATCTATGAAAAAAAAAATATTATAATAGAATACCTAATTTTTCAAATTTTTGTTAACAATAACTTTGAATGTGTTTCTATTGTCTTTCAAAAAGAAACATAGTTACTATAAAATAAATTTCAAATTTTGTAATAGTGATTTGAACAGGAAAGAATACTTTGAGTGTCAATTACTAGGAATTTCACGAGAAATATTTTCAAAACTGACAAAAACGTTCATTTAATCCTTTATCTACCGACGGCACTTATAGGTGCCATTAAAATTTCTTATTGTAAAATTCTTCTAATACGTCGATTAGTTTACATTACTTTATTTTATTACAAAAGCATAAATGGTTATACAAATCAAATCAAACATTTTTTAAAAGGATCCTTTCTTTTGCCTTTGTATCTTTCCAGCTTTCTTGTCACCATTAAAATTACCTGTTATATATATATATATATATATATATATATATATATATATATATATATATATATATATATATATATATATATTAATACGTCAATTAGCAGTAATACTTTTTTCAATGAGTTTTAGAAACATTACTTTATTTTGTTCCAAAAGCACTATTGGTTACACACAACAAAAATATTTTTTAAAGGTTGATTTCTTTCACCTTTTTATATTTTTTATTTTCTTGGCGCCGAGGGAGGGGGATGGGGATTTTTCTATTCGGAAATATTTCTATATTAATATTGTAAGAACACCATATTTGTACATTTTATAATTCTACAAAATACTAAAAAAACAATTATATAAAATAAAAGATTTGAGTGGGGTTGTAAATATTACACAAAATCCATGTAAAATCAAATTTTTAAACCTTTTAAATCCTTCAGTCCTTTTAAAATGCTTCAAAACTTTATTAAATTATTATGTAAATCATTTAATTTAGTTTAAACAATGTACGTAAAATAATTTAGAATGTAAAATGATCATGAATTCATAATTCGGTAGACAAAGGGTCAACCTTTTAGTGCACAATGTGCTACATCTGGTACATACTTAAAAACAATATATATTTTATTATGTGTCCTGCATTTGGCCAAAATGATTTCTTTGCCTGATCAGGAACAATTCAAAGAATGGAACACTTTTTTTTTATGTTAAATAGCTTAACTAGAAAAAAAAACTAAAATTTTTTCCATTAAAAGAAAAAAAAAATTCATCAAGTTATTAATGTAAGATTTAGTTTTATTATTTTTTTTTCTGAATACTTAAAAAAATTAATGTAACAAAAGTTGCAGAGTTTTAAGCAAATAAATTTAACTTGACTAATATAACTCTGTTAATCATCTGGTTGCAAAATATACCAATACAATGTTTTAAAATCCTAGTTGTGTGCATATGGCGTACACCACAAAATATCCAATTTTATTTAATTATTTTTTAACTATTTTTACCATTATCAGGCCGATATATATATTAAAAATTTTTTTTCATAAAAGCAGAAAAATTTGTACAGTAAAAAGCTAGCTGAAAATCTAACCTGACGTAAAACAAATAAAATTAATAAATATTGAAAAAACTCGCCGATCCCTCAAACCCTTCTACACACACATACAAAAGAAAAAATAGATGAATTCTCAAAATTCTTCGCAGTAATACTTTTCCTTGAAAAATGCCCCTGAAGCCTCAGAATTCCGCAATATGACAACACTGAGAACTTGCTATAATGGCAGTAATTTTGAACCTCATGTGTCAACCCCAAGAATTCCAGCCGTGTTTACACAATCTATCAAAAAAGCGCCAGAACGAAATATATCGGCTTGTAAATCTTTCATTCAGTAGCTGGAGCAGGTATTGCACTTGTTTCTTGTAAAAGCTATCAAAACTAACATCAAGATAGCTATAACAACTAGACAAGAGCATAGGAGGTCCATATTCATCTTACAAATATCAGACGAGGAGAGACACTGTAATGATAAAAAATGATCGAAGATAAATGAGGAAAAAGAGAATTTGTTTAAATAAAAAAAAAATAACATGTCAAAATTATTTATGTTCCATAATCATAAACATTTTCCCCCTTGTAAATAAGTCGTTATTTATATAATGTAAACAGACCATGGTGTTAAGTGTAAAATTTTAAAGATGTTGTATTTGTCTAGTAAATATAATTTGATTTAAATTATAAGGAAAACTTGTTTAAATACGATTCTTCTCGGAGGATTGTTGCTTTTCCTTGTCAGCAAAAATGTATCTTGTCGAAAAAAAAAAAAAAAAAAAAAAAAAAACTTTATCAAAAATAAAAGGTTGAAAACGATAATAATGAGATAGGGATGATGGGTTTTTCATCATTCTTTCTTTTACGAACGCAGTCATAAATTGTTCTTCATTCTTTATATCAATCTTAACATGCGTTTTATTTTCCCTTAAGAACTTTATTTTTCTTTTCTTAACTGCCTTCCATAACTGTATTTTTCAAAAAATTATTTCCATTTTTGATTTGATCAGAAATTTCCAAACGATAGTGCATATCGCAAGTTAACAGATAACACTATCATTTGTAAATTATCTAATTATTGAAAATGACCATTATCGTTTTCATCCTTGGTGCTTTCATTATGAAAGGGTTAATCCTTCCACACCCAATCAAAGAACTTCTGTCACTTGTTATCCATTTCAGTTTTTTTCATTGAATATACAATTTAAATAAAATAGGAAGCTAAATGTGTAATTTAAGGATAATTATGTTTTATTTCAAGTATAATTTACTTTTAATTATATTTTATAACGAAAACTTGTATAAATTACAAATATTTTTTTGATGAGGAGAATTGTTTTCCGTTGTTGACAAAGATGTACTGTTAAAAGAATCATAATTCCGCATCAAAATTGAATGATCTGAAATTATAATAATCTGAAACATTTAATTAATAGTCAATTAGCGTTCTTTTTTACGAGAGTCGATTTTAAGTGTTCTTCTTCCGTTATAGCAATCTTAATCTTCGTTTCATGTTAATTCCCCTTTTATGCTTATTTTCTTCAACTGTGTTTTTCAAAAGATTACTTTCATTTTTGTCTAGATCCAAAGTTTATAGACAATATTGCGCATCTCAAACTGACAGATAATACACCATTTCAAATTTCACACAGCGTGGAGTAGCATCGTTTTTACCTTTGACATACTTTAATTATGACTGATGAATCTCCCATTCTCTAATTAATGATCGTGAACACTTTTTTCTCCATTTCAAATTTTGCGCTGAATATGCAATTTAAATAAAATATGAAGCAAAATGCATAATTTAAAGCAAATTATATTTCCTTTTAAAATGTAATTTTCTTTAAATTATATTTTATTAGGAAACGTATTTCTATAACAACGCTTCTTCTTAAACAAACAAATTTCTTTTCTTTATAAAAAAAATATATATATATATATATCCTTTAAAGATTTATTGGACCAAAATTATTTATGTTCAATAATCGTAATGCACTTGTTTTTTCACTTAAAATGTGGCGTTTGCTAGAGCTTTGTAATGTAAAAACATTTATCTCCCTTTGAAAATACATATTCAAGATGAAAGTTAGAGTGAGATTTTTATGAAATAATAACTTTTTTATTCTGTTCCTCATACAAAATGAGACAGGG
Organism: Maratus speculifer; assembly: GCA_964019185.1. NCBI lineage: Eukaryota > Metazoa > Arthropoda > Arachnida > Araneae > Salticidae > Maratus > Maratus speculifer. The sequence continues at coordinate 184,309,108 of OZ025301.1, forward strand.
ATTTTATATTTTATGCATATAATTCTTTTATCAAAAGAATTATATGCATTCTTCAAAAATGTAATTCAAATAGTAATTAAAAATATCAATATGCAGAAATTCGATTGAAAAAAAAGGTAAAATCATCGCTGAATGTTATTTTCCACAATACATTTTCCTAAATTATGTTGAATTTTAAACATATTCTTTATTGATATGCAAGTTTCCACAAAAATTACATTCCATAGAAACGTTTCTAAATATTTTTTAGGATATTATTTTCTTTCTTAATGTAAAGATAAACTTAAAATCCTTAAAAAAATTGTGGTTTGAAAATTACTTATCTGCAATACTTGCAAACGCTTGTTTTTACATTTAAAATGTGGTGTCTGCTCTAATATTGTAATGTGAAAAATATGAAGGAAAGAGACAGATTGAAGTGCAGTATGCCGTAAAATCAGTTTGAAACATAATGCATGTTTTCACTCGAATTTAAAAGCCAATTTTAGACCCAAACAAAGCAATCACGTAAAAAAAAAGACCGATTTTTTTTTTTTTTTTTTTTTTTTTTTTTACATCAACCGTACATTTTTTTTCTAAATTAAAATTATCTGCAGATTATCTGATATTTAAACATTCTAAACTAAAAATGTAGCGAATTTTAGAGCATTTGGCATCACCTCCCAGACTCTATTTTTCATCTCCATTCTTTCTTTTTACTCTATGGTTAAAGCATATACAGTGAAACCTCTAAATAAGGGGCACTCCGAATAAGGAACACCTCTATTTAAGGGACAAAATTTCCGGTCCCAGTCCCTTGGTATAGGACGTGTAATGTATTTACCTCTGAATAAGGGACACTCGATTTAAGGGACACTTGAAAATGGGATTAAAGGAGCGCGCTTTTGAATTTCAGGTAATGAAGTAGTCTCTGATGAAAATGAAAATACAGATTTTCAACTGACAGAAGCAATCGACATAATTGACAAGCATTTATTTACCCACAATTCTGATTCAACATCAATGCATTAATCCCCATTAAAAGAAACGCTGAAAATTATGAGGCTGATTCTAAAATTGGAGAATAAAAGAAAACTATGAAATAAAGAAAAAATTACACAAACTTTAAGGCAGTTCTCAGATCCAAAAGGGCAAATTTTATGACAAAAGTTTTAATTTATTTTTATTCATAAATGCAGTGGTGACCCCCCCCCCCCCCTAAACAGAATATCAATTGTAAAACATATTCTACTTATAATGCATTGCCCTTCAACAGATACTGCGTTGAGCATAGCGGAATGAGCTCTTATTGCCCATATCTAGAATTAAAGAAAGAAAATACAGGAACATTTCTGAAAATTCAATGTTGAAAAATTTTAAAGTGATATTAAAAGAATCAAGATTTACAAAAAATCGCGAGTTGAGTCTAGCAGAATGAGTTCTTATTGCCCTTATCTAGAATTTAAAGAAACAAAACACAGGAACATTTCTGGAAATTAAAGGTTGAAAAAATTTAAAAGTGGTATTTAAAAAATCAAGATTTTTTTTAACAGTAAAAAAGGGAAATATTAAGAATTTAAAAATCCCCCCCCCCCTCAAAATGTACTTTTTCTCAAATTCCCCCCCAAAACTAAATTCTATGACGCATCTTGCGTCACCAAACCCCTCTCTGGCCACCCCTGCGATAAATGTCTGAAATCAGCAGGTGTTGTTGTTCAGAAACTACGTAATCGAACTGTTTTTTCTTTTCTTTCTTTCTTTTTTTTCTTTTTTCAAACGCAATAAATTTTTTAGAAAATGTTGCCAACATGAGCATTTTGAACCGAATTTATACATGAAAGAAGAATAAGTACTGGAGAAAGGGTGAAAAACGTCTGTCACGTGATCTTGCTTATAACTCAATAAGTAATTTATTCAAAACTTGGAAACACATTTAGATTCCAAATCGCTTCCATAATCAAGCGTTCAAATTTTATACCTTTCCGTTAAAAAATGAATTTGTAAATATGTCAAAACTTTTTCCACATGCTGAGTACAGCAGTTGAGAGATTTGTTAAATGAACACTTGAAAAGTTTATAAGAAAAATTGAAATTTGCAAATCAATCCCTTTTGATTGATTACTTCAAGTGTATAATTCTTTTGAATGTTTTTACACTTTTTACATGTACACAGTTTTCATAAAAATATACATCAATAATTCTACAAATCATTTAATGATTTAGTAATCAATTAAAAATTTTAATTAATTATCTATTCCTTTTCTGTCTGATTAACATAATTTATACACTTTGAATGCATTTAAACTTCACCTTTTAATGTTTTTTTTTATATATATATATCCTTCAGGACGATTAATTAAAAAGTAATAAAAGCTCCGAATAAGGGACACCTCTATTTAAGGGACAAAAGTTCCGGTCCCATAGATGTCCATTATTCGGAGGTTTCACTGTATCTCTGTTTGAAAAGATATGTTCAAGACAAAAGTTAGAGTGAGATTTTTATTAGGTATTATTTTTTGCTTCTTAATTCTTGCTCTTATAGACTGTATGGGCAATGATGATACGGTCACTTGTGAGCTTGTGTTTTAAACATCCATTTTGTTTAATAGCAAGAAAAATACATGAATAATTACCCTGAAAATTCAGTTGAGTAAACAGCTTACTAGACATCATATATATCCATGATGATTTTTTTCCCGAAACCCTATTGGGGCCATCAATAAATTGAAGACTAATGAATATCTTTTAGGTAACCCAGTAAAAACTAATGCTGCAAAAGTATTGAAACTGCCGCACATAATTATGAGGGCTCGTTTAATAAATTGCGTGAAGTTTTACGAGAAGACTACGTATATTCGTAGAGAAATAAAGGTTTTTATAAAAACCATTCCCAAATTTTACACAAGTTTTTTGGTTATAACTTGCAGAGTTCTTAATTTCAAAGAATGTTCCTTTCAAGAATCATGACAAACGACATTAGACAGAGTACGTAACAATAAGAATTTAAAAATAATAAATATTGGATGAAAAATAAGCATGCTTACAAAATAATGTTTCATTGCGCATGCGTGAATGATATTAATATATAATGAGCACAATGCATTAGCTAAATGTGTAGAGGGATTTTTGAGAAAGTCTCACAAAAATAGTTCAAAACTTCTGAATGTGATAGAATAGCCTCTAAATCTTTTGTTCTCAAAAGGAAGCAAAAAAGATGTAGGACTGTATTTAACTGTAGTAGTTCGTGCAATATTTTGTATGTTATAATTGCACTAATCAATAGACATATGGATAGAGCCGCTCGTTTTTTTGCTTCCTTTTGGGAACAATGGATTTCGAGCCTATTTATCGACGATCTCATTCAGAATTTCAAACTATGGTTTTGAGACTTCCAGAAAAGTTGCTCGCTATATTCAGCTAATAAATTATGCACATTATACATTACTTGATATAAATATTTTGATACTCAATATACATATTTTGGTTGCATTCAAGCATTTGATGTGAACTTTGTTTACTAACCTGCTCATTTTTTATCCAATATTTATCATTTGAATGCAATAATAAAAATATTGCTCAAATTAGCTACTATATTTAACTCATAATTTGAAATTCCAACAGTTTTGGAAATCATTTGCATTCAAGCGCAAAGTTGCCAAAAGACACTTTCTGGTAGAAATACACTGTAAAAAAAACTGTAAATTTACGATACTTTACCGTGAATGCGCCAGTAAATTTGCGGAAAATGTCCCTTTTTCCGATTAACGGGCAACATCCGTAATTTTTTGCATTTTATGGGCAAAATCCGTTAATGTAATGACAAAGTCCGTTGATATAAGGATAAAGTCCGTTTTTTTACGGACATTGTCTGGAATCTCTGCTGCAGTAAATTTCTGCTGCAGCTTTTTTCCAGTGTAGGTATATACAAAATCGTGGCAGAAATAGTGTTAAATTGTGGCGTCTGCGGGAGATTTTAATATAATAGGAAGATTTTTAACGAATAGAATTATTTGATATAAACTCTTCTTAAACCATGTAAATTTTAGATAATATCTTTTGAAAGTTTCCCCAAAAAAATATATTTCATAAGGCAATTCTTTGTTACTAAAGATAAATATGTAAAAAAATGCAATATCGGTATGATTTATGTTCAATGGTCGTATAAGCATGTTTTTTTTTTTTTTTTTTTTTTTTTTTTTTTTTTTTTTCAAATATAACACTGACCAGAGTTTATAATGCAAAAACATTTATCTCACTTTGAAAATATATATTCGAACTAAAAATTTAGAGTGATATTTTTCAAAGATGATAGATTTTTTTCTTTTTCTTGCTTTAACGCAAAAGAAGTCGGTAAATTTTTCATCTTTTGGATTAGATATGCACTTTAAATATAAATGTCGAATACCAGTTTTAACTATCAAGATTCTGAATTTTGATTAAAAAAAAAAAAAAAGAAAATTATCTCTTTATGGTGTTTTCGACATTAAATTATCTTAATTCAATTGAAATTTTAAATAAATTCTTTATTAAAATAATTTTTTTCACAAAAATTACATTTCATGAAAAAAAACATAATATTGTTTTTTTTTTTTTTTTGCTAGTAAAGATAAATATGTATTCTTAAGATGGTTGCTGTATAAAAATCACTTAAGTTAAATAACTGTGTATGCTTGTTTCTCCATTTCAAATATGGCATCTGCTGTAGCTTTTTAATCTAAAAAAAATATGTACCTTTGAAAATATGTATTCAGGACAAAAATTAGGGTGAGATTTTAATATGATAACAACTTTCTTATCCTTGCTGTTATACAAAAGGAAACGGAGAATTTTTTCTCATTTAGATTAGTTCTTCTGTTGTTGACTCCTGGTCATTTTCTCATAGGAAGGTCTTTTATTTGAATTCCTGAGCCTAATTTGATTGAGGTAAAAAATAAACTGGCTTAACAAAAAAAAAAAAAAAATAAATAAATAAATAAAAATAAAAATGGTAGAAATTATCTGGAAGCGTTGTCAGAATAATTATCTCAGTCATTTACAAAAAAGACATAAATGGCTGTTTAAAAAAATCAAATATTCTGCCAGCTATGTTAATCTTATTAAAGGACTCCCAACTCCCGCTTTGCAATTGGTCTCTATGCCGCATTATTATCTCATGTGCTGACAGATACGTCAGGGTATTAGAATTACGCACCACAAAGGGTATTTTCGGATGTCCTATTTCTAAATTAGTACAGTGAAACCTGTCTATAACAATATTCTAGGGAATTGAAAGAATATCATTATACGCAATTTATCATTATTGACAGGTTTTAATGTCCATGTGTTATATGACATTGTAAAAAGTAAACAGTACATAACTTACAATTATAAGACTTTTTGGTTGTAAACAGAATACAAATTAAACTATCAGATTTATTCATATGTTTTTAACAGAAAAGAAATTTGATATTCTTGTTTGTTTAGTTTTTGCGGAAAACGAAGCCTATAATCCATCCATTTTTTAACCGATGGATTGAGTTCAAACACGTTTGTGGGTCGTTCGGTAATGTTGAAACATAATTTTGAAGAATATCAATTAGGTGAAGAGCAATGTATGAGTTGGGGCTGAAGTAAGCAGTTTACTTCTTCTTCATAACTTTCGCCATCATTTGGTTTTGATTCGGCTACTATCTCTTCATCAGTTCTGCCACTAAACACAAACAAATTCCCGTCTCATTTCAAAAATCATCTGCGTTGAAATAGTTGGATATTTTCTTCGATGTTTCGTATGCGCATAGAGTTTTTCTGAGATTTGTCACACATTCTTCTTCTTCAGAGATGTCCGAATCAAATTCAATTTTTTCTTCATGATTTTCGGATTTGAAGTTCAAACCAGCTTTCTTTCAACAGTTTTGAATAGTGCGAGGCTTCACAGTAGTCCAGCTGCCAGAACTCGAATCCCATGCATTTTTTTACATTTATTGTAAATGGATCACAAATTTCGATACACAACTTAAAAATTGTATTATCAACAAGTCGCTTCCTGTAGTATCCTTTGAAACATTTAATGATGTCTAAGTTCAAAGGTTGCAGAACTGATGTACAAGTAGGTTGAAAATAGAATACTTTGATGTTTTTCATTGGTGGATTACTTCGGGAGAGCAATTGTCTACGATGAGAGCAATTTTCTTCTTTTTCTTCTACATGATTCAGTCGACATCGAGTATTCACTTGTTGAACAGCATCCTGGTCATCCAGGATTTTTTGTTGGCTGCATAGTTAACCTGTAAGCTTTTAATGTTTTTAAATTCTCTTGAATTTTCATATTTTCTTATCACGAAAGACTTCAATTTGTAGGTAGCTGTGATATTTGTGCAAAGCAACACTGCCAGTCTCTTTTTGGATTTCTCATCTCCTTTGCATGTATCTCCTTTAAATGATAACGTTTTTTTGGCACAAGTCTCTAAAACATCAATATATCAACAGTATTGTAGACATCTTCAAAAGAGTATTTTTCTAATTTTTTCTTCATTTCTCGTTGTTTACACGATTCTGCATCCTTTATAGGTGCAGACTTTTCTTCACTAATGTTTGTCTGAAATGAAATTTCACGAAAATCACGAGTGAGACAAGCCATGAAATTCTCATTTTCCAGCATAACTGCTAATTTCTTTGGTTTTTCACAAGGTATGGGTCCAGCGATAGGTACATTTTGGGACATCTTCATTAACAGGACCTTTGATTCTTTTGCGTTTTAAGTCTATTTCCCCTTTTGCTGCAGTCTCTTCAATTTCTTCTTTTTTCTTCAGAATCGTGGGAATGGTTGCCTGTGGAATCGATATTTTAGAGGGTTCCATCCTTGGTCAATTTCCAAAAATGTTTTTAGGTTTTCAGCAAAAGAAATTATTTTACGAGAGGCTATTTCAAAGTCGAAGCAAAAAATAGCGGAAAATCAGTCCAATTCACAAAATGTACAGAGTAAAGTGTAATCCATTGACTTCTTATGACGTAACCAAAGATTGGTTACATTTTCTTGAAACAAACATCACCCTGTCCACCAGCACCTGATGGTGGAAGACAAGAGCGGAAAACCGATTTATCTTTTAAATTGTCATTGAATTTATCACATAATACCTTTATGAAACAGAACCATCAAGACCTTTATGAAACAGAAAGTTGTCAGAAAAAAAGATCTCTGCCAAAAAATGTCACCCTTTTGGCGAAACACTTGGAACATTTTTTTCCATTGGCCGTAATGTAACGGAAAACTTTTGACTGTACCTGTCCAATTTTCATAAAATTTGGAATAACTCGATAAAATTCTGCAAAAAATATATATTTGAAATTTCAAAGCATTCAGATGGGTAGTTTTTGCTGTGTTACATGCGGACGGACAGATAGACGGACGAATCAGACAACGACTATGGGTGCTATGTATTGATAAAAAATTACAAACACACTTAGAAATGCGGAAAATAATTAAAATAGTTTAGAACTAGAAATATGTTGCCTTCTGCTTTAGAGTGGCAGTCAATACTATCAGCATCTGTGATGATTGTTTTACCTAATTTCTACGGGGTGGGTGCACTATATAACGGAAAAAACTAAAATGTCTACTTGGCCTTTACTGGTCACTTTACCTTTATTTTCTCTATGTCTAAACTCATTTTAAGAAAAATGAAAGATAGATAATTTTGCCATGTTTCACATTGCATCAAATGAATGGTACCAAGTTTCCTTAACAATTGCTTTAGATTAGATTTTTATTTCACTTAATCTCCCACCCCCTACCGTGACACTGCGATGATGGGAATAAACAGTTAAAAATTTTAATATTTACTTCAATTTCAATGCTGAGGAAAGTATCTGCAATGACAAAGATTTTAAAAACGTTTACTCTAATAGTTTATGACTAAGTATAATTCTAAATCTTTTACAGGTTGTTCACGAAATCAGTCTCTTATTTCAAAATGTGAATTCTCAAAAACGAAGATCGACAAACGAAAGTAGCAAAACGGTATTTTTATTGTTAAAGTTGTGAGACTTTCACACAGCAAATTCGGAATGAAATTTGCCATTACAACCTGCAATGCCTCAACGGAAATGGATTCAGTACCCACACCGATCAATAATTTAAGCTCTTCCAGCGTGATTGAATGATTTTGGTAACTAGTATCTTTCAATGTGCTCTACAAATAATATTCATAATGCATAAGATCGGGCGAATAGTGAGGCAAATACATGCCTGCATCTCTAATTTTGAGATGATTCACATTACTATTTATAGGCACGTATTTATTGTGATTTCCGCGAAATCTGTTAACAACTATTTTCGAAATTAGTGTATGAAAATCTTGCAGATTTCAAAATAAAAATAGCTTTTGTTGCAGCCTTATGTGTATCTTTAATTTTGAGATTTTAAATTTTGAGACAGAGGACTTTTTTATGGACACTTAGTACATTGAGATGCATTTATATATCCATACATATACAAGATGTTGATGAATTCGACCGAACATTAAAAGAGATTGACAGTAGCATCAAAAAGAAGAAAAATTGTCACAGAACATGGGGTCACAAACCCCTTATTTAATCACAAACACAGTGTTTTTTATTCTAACTAAACTTGGAGGTTGGTAATAATTTAAGAACAATGAAACATTGCAATGAAAATACAACGATACGTACCTTGTTTTATGTGAAATGTCCCGTAAGACATGGTGACGTCACTGCAACGTTGTTGTGAAGTCACATTGTGACTTTGTGACTGTCGATGTGACGTCACGTGACGTCGATGTGAAGTCACAGTGACTAAAATGTGAAGTCGTTATGGCCGTTTTAGATTTTTTTGTGACGTCACATTGTGACCAATTTGTGACGTCCCAGTGTGACTAATTTGTGAAAAGTGTGTCCTTTGTGACTACTTTGACATTAACATTGTGACGAACTGTGAAATTTTTTTTAGAAAGTCACATCTTAGTCACATTGTGACGTCACTGAGTGGTGGCATTTTCGTCACAGATGTGATGTGACCAAAGTGACTCACAGTGACGTCATTGTGACGTCACTGTGAACATGCATGTTATGAGGGGTTATACATCACGAAAAGTTCTGGGAAAAGAGGGTCTTCAAACAATCGACGATATCGCATGAACTGCTAAGATACAGCAACGCTGGGCACGGGTATTGTTCTTAAACAATAAGAAAACCATTCGTCAGATTTCCCCCACCACGCAGAAAGAGGATTAGAGGAAGAAAGATTAATCGTTCTTTTAAATAGTAGGTTTGTCTAGAGAGGACCTATTTCAACAGCCATTTTGATGCCTGGATGGTTTTTAAAACTTTCCTGCAAAGTTTAAAATGTTTATGCTTTCGGTTTGTCCGGCCGTCTGTCTGCGCTCTAACTCCAGTAAATATACTCGGATTGCCATGAAATTTTAGGAAATTATTTATGTCTAACCTAAAACGATTCCTTTTGAAAATGAAGTTTCTAGCATGATTACTTTATTTACAGGGACAGTCCAAAAGTTAAAACACACTATTTAAAAAAACATATATTTTTAGCTTATAAGGCAGCTAAGCTTTTTCAGTAACTGCCATAATTTTTCATTGAAACTTATTAACTTTTATTCCTGTAACATCTCATAGATTTTTGAGATAATAGTTTCTCACCATAAGTTTATTTTTCACTATTATTTTCCTAAGGGTTTACGCATCATGTTGATTCTAAAAGATAGTGACGTTCATTCAGTGGGAGAAAATAGGGGTATTTTTCTATAATCAAAGTGAAAGACATTATAGTATTGGAAGCATTGCAACTTAAGCTGTCAAGAATTTTTTCGACATTAAGAATTTTTTACAATGAAATATGAAAATAGCCAATTGCTGGATATTTATTTAATTTAGTCTTCTGCAAATACCCCCTTTTTGACTATCACAGTATCAATCCAACAGGCCAAAAAGGTTAATTTTTTCTTCTCTGAAAAATTTCCTTGAAATCAATAATTTATAGTGTTTATTTAAAAAGTTCTTGGGGGGAAAAATCCAAAAAAAAAAAAAAAAAATGCGTATGTAGTATTTTTTTTTAAAAAATATTTTTAACTTTTTCTTTTTTTTTTTTTTTTTGCCCCCCCCTTTTTTTTTTTTTTTGCCCCTTTTTTTTTTTTTTTTTTTTTTTTTTTTTTTTTTTTTGCTGCAATCAAACACTTTTGGAAAGTTTTTACGGAAATTACTATACGCGAAATTTTTCTAAGTGTCTTTTAAGATAAGAAATTTATCAAATATATTTAATTAAATTATTAAGTATTATAATATGTAATAAATGTAATAATTATATTATTATATAATAATAATTAATATATTGCTTTAATTAAAATATCATTAATATATTTCTTTATTTCATTGTAATGGACTTGTCCTTGTATCAATAAAACAAATAGCTCCGTCCTGAATCATATTTCCCTTCTAAATTTACTACAGGAAAGAAAAATTTTTAGGCACAAATTGAAAAGTGTGTTATTCAAGATGTTACTTTAAACAGTTCCAGGAAATCTTTAAAAAATATATTCATTGAGTTAGAATTTTAAATTCTTTCCCTCGTCTGTGGTGGTTAAAAATATAATTTGCAATCAAAATCACATCCTGAAATTTCTCATAAATTTTTTATAAAAATTTAAATGATTATTATTATTATTTTAAGTGGGGTAGTTAAAAATTGAACTCTAAACAATATTTGTCGAATTTCAAAACTTTTTCATTTATTTAATGAAAAATATAGTTTACAGGACTTTTTTAATATTAATTTTTAAAATATAAATTTTAAAAGGAAGTAACTTATTTTAAAAAATCATATATTCAAAATATTTTTTTATTTCCCGAAACATGACTATTGTAAATTAGTCAAAAATACATGTTCTAGGATCGTGCTCTTTTATTATTATTATTATTATTATTTCTAACTTATAGTAATTTGATGCTGACAGCCGACCGGTTTCGGTAGCATACAGCGTACCGTCGTCAATTGACACTGACCGCACAGTCAGCACTGACGAGGGTACGCTATATGCGTACCGTCCGATAAAGGTCTGCACGGGCCGGAATTTCCAGGCCCGGGTCCGGCCCGTTTATATTTTTCCTTTCTAGGCCCGGCCTGTTCTGGCTCGTCACAATTTTTACTATTTCTAAAAAATTCAGATTTTTTTCATGTAATTACGATTTTTTAAGAATACTGCATACATATCTATGGAATGATGTTATCGTATATTTTGCATGAAATATACATTAGAAACATTAATGATTACTTAGATTCTTAGACTTTCAACGTTCAATTAAAGATTAATTAAGAAATTAATATGGTTTAGAATGAAAGAAAAAAAGAAAGTTAAAAACATTGCGATTTTTGTAGATGTACAATAAAAGTAGATTTATGAAAATATTTCTAGATCATTTTATTATAGATTCCAAATCTTAAGGCTCTACTTCCTGATACATTTTTTTTTTTTTTTTTTAACTCATAAGATTAGCAAGTGTTTTTATTGAGAAACTATGTAATCGAATGGCGTTATCCATTTTTTGATAGTGGGGATAAAGTATAGGTGGGGAAAAATGTTATTTTTTTAAACCTCCTTAAAGAAAAATTATAGTGATAATAATATACTTATAAAAAATGTTACAGAAAATTACTGAATTATTATTGAATTTATTTTTCAAGTATGAATTTTTAATACTAATAGAGCGAAATGTTATATATACGCATATATATACATAGATAGATAGATAGATAGATATAGATGTATATGTACATTATTTATTTTATTTTTGGCAAATTAAACAAATTTATATTATTGCAGCGTTTATTAAGTTAGAATTATTCTCTTCTGATATATCGATATCAAAACACCAAATATTTACATATTTATAATTACACGTAGGTATGCATTATGACATATATATACATATGAAACACGCATGCTTAAACTAGAATTCTGTACGGACCGAAATTTCCAAGTCTCGGCTTTGCTCGGTGTAAAACTCAAAAGTTTGGCCGGAGCCCCGCCCAGCCGACAAATTTTCCACTATTTAGAAAAAATTCAAATTTTTATCATACAAATAAGATTTTTTTAAAGAATACTGTACACATACTTATAGTATGATTTTACAGTATATTTTACATAAAATACGCAATAGCAACATTAATGATTACTTAGATTCTTGGACTTTCCACATTCAAAAAAGATTTATTGAAAATTAATATGGTTAAGAATAAAAAAAAAAAAAGATAAAAAGAAAGTTAAAAACATAGCCTTTGAAGCTATATAATAAAGAGTAGATTTATAATAATATTTCTATATCATTTTATTAAAGATCATTTATCATATATCATTTTATCAAATCCAAAGAGCTACTTTCTGACGCATTTCTGAATTCATTTCTTTTCTGAAATGAATAAGATTAGCTGGTGTTTTTATTCAGAAACTATGTAATCGAACGGCGTTATCCTTTTTTGATACAAGCAATTTAAATATTGTCAAAGTTAGGATTTTGATTCGATATTTCGGAATCGTCAGCGTGGTAAGGGAGATGCAATCACGTGCAAGAATCTCTTATATCTCAACAAGTAAATACAAGTATCAGATTTACCAATTATCTCTTCAATAGCCAGGTTTTCGATTTTATATCTTTACAGTTGAAAATTAGTCACAAAATGTGTCAGACTTTCCCTTTGTTGAAAAGAGAATTTAAGAACCATGAAAAATATATTTCCAAAGGTTGCGTTAACATAAGTTCCTACACACCTTGGGAGCAATTTAGTCTGGTTCCAGCACAGCTCGACAATATGTAAAAAAACAATGCAAGCCTCATCTCGGCCCAGCACGAGTAATCTTAAAAACTATTCAGCTCGAGTCAGACAAAGTAACTGACTTATGCCGATCTCTACAATGTACAAGTTATATTTCTGTATTGATGTTGTCAAAATAATATCGGCTCATGACGTACATTTATATTTATTCTCGTTAAAGCCATATTCAATGAAAATAGCTGATATTTTATCGTTCTGTTTAAGTCTTTATAACGGGCCGGTAGGCCCGTTTAATTTTTTTATCGGCCCGGCCCATAAGAAATTTTAGAATTATTACGCCGGCCCGGGCCCGTGCAGACCTCTACAGTACGTTACATTTAATAACGAATAATTTATAGATGATCCCACACTTGCTTTCAAAATTAATTAAAAACTCTTCGTTTTCAGGCATGAAAACGAATTCACGAATTTTTTAGAATTATGGATTTTAATATCTCTGTGAAATTTTTAGATATGGAGATTTTTTCTTTTTTTAAATTTAGGAATGGATAAGGAATAATTTCCTAATTGGGAATTTTGCCATACGGGGGCCGTATAAAAAATTAATTTTCGTATTTTTTCAAATAGACCCTTCATGGAGTTGCAACTTATCAAAAAATTCACCTTTTTTTATAATTTTTTGCAGCTGGAAGCATGAGTTTAGGGGCAATATTTAAGGAGATAGCCTATTGTTTCGATATTTATGACTCACCCTGTATATACTGTAATTAGATATTTAAAATTTCCTTAATTTTTTAAATGTTGAACAGAAAACTTGTTTTTATTTTCCTGTTTTCTTTCTGGAAAAAATAAATTAAAATTAAATGATTATGGGTGAAAACGAAAATTATTAAGAAGGTTAATTAAGAAGGTAGATTTTGTATAGAATACTACCTATTGCGATCGTTCTTATGTTACAAATTCTGCAATTTTTTTTTCTTTTTGCAAATCTACACCGATTATGACCCCTAGACCCCAAAACTTCAATCAGTAGAAAACTTCATTAATCTATCTATCTATATGTATGTATGCATATAAATATAGAGAGAGGGTGAGTCGTAATCAGCAAAACAGGCTAGCTCCTTTAATATCGCCTCTAGGCACTTACTTCCAGTAACAAAGTTTCATAAAAAAGGCGGCAAAATGTGATGACATTAATTGCAGCTCCATTTTTTTTTGGGGAGGGGTGTCTATTTGAATTTAAATTATTATGCGGCCCCGTAAGACAAAATTCCCGTATTATAGGAAATTATTCCTTATACGTTCCTGAATTGATCAAAAGAATTTTGATCTTTATAGCTAAATGTCTGGCAGAGATATTCAAATCCAAAGTTGCTGTGACTTACAAGAACTGAAGAATATTTCAAAATATGCTGCCAAAGTGGGCGTTTTGAACAGAATTTCTGGAAGCGATCATGATTGAAGACTATAGAATGTATTCAAATAACAAATTGCCTAGTTTCTAATTCATTTTTATTTCGAATTTGTTCTCAAATGCGTATTGGTCGATGGTTGGATAAATCCAGAATATATTTCAAAATATGCTGTCAAACTGAGGATTTTGAGCCGAATTACGCATAAGATGATTCTAATAAAACCATCTCTGACAAAAAATAAATAAATAAAATAAAATAAAATAAAATAAAATAAAATAAAAGAAAAGAAAAATTCTTTAAAAGCGGCCAAATGAACTTGTTAAAACTCGGTTTACCTCTATTATATTTTATTTTTTATTGTTGAAATGAGCACTTAACTTCAAATCTGCGCCTGTAGGCCAAGCTGGCAGGAATTTTTAAAAATTTGGTATGCTAGTTTCTTTTAAGGACGAAATCTTTTAGTCACGAATCCAAACAGATTCGTTTACTGATGCTAAATGAGAAAAATGTGCAAAAGTATCTCGGTTACATTTCAATATTTTTATATAATTTTGCAATGGATAGCAAAAATTGGCCTGTACAAGACATTTTTTTACTTCTTCAATTTCGATTGGTGTTTTTTTTTAGAATGCTTTAATATTTGAAACTGGTTTCGAAAATCAAAGTATGCTCATTCAAATAAAATATCATTTAAGTAAATTAAAGTATACTCATTAAAAACATCTGTAAACAAAAACAAAAAAGTAAAAACGTCCTTTGTACAGATCGATCTCATCTATCCAGTGAAAAAAAAAAGTTAAACATCGAAATGTAACCCAGATATCTTTATAAATTTATTTTATAGGATTAGCATTAGCGAATGGGTCTTTTCGCTTGACTGAAGTAGCCTTATAATGGCTTGGAAGGCGTAAAATCGTTTGGTAATCTTCGACAGAGGAATAAAATGAAAATAATTCTTTGAAAATGCAATAAAAGATGACTGTATAACAATACTTGTGAATTAACTCGCAGGGACTAGTTTATGGTTTTAATCATTTTTACCTTCTACCCATATATCCCATTTTTTCAATATGTCTGTTAAATTGTATTCCTGGAAACTTTTCAAATTATCGGCACCTTATATTTATGATATATTAAAATATGGAGCATTTAGTTAACAGATACCCACATCCTCTCTCTGCCATATATGTAGAGGTAATTTAGCCCCAGAAACCACAAGACTTCGACTGACAATGCATGTGCATAGTTTCAATAACTGGGCGAAGTTCAAATGCCCATCCCAGGAAAATATTTGCAAGCTAAGTGCAATATGGAAAAGTGAAAAAGCTCGAAGATTTTGCGGGAGATGCCCTTGATCTGCGGTGCAGAGCAGATGGGTTTTCTGCACGCCCGTGTTTTTAACGGAACGAGATTCCGTTTTAGAACTGTGTGAAAGGGATCGATTGACACCCATATTAACTTTAATATCAGTTATTATGTCCTTTTTATTTTATACTGTATTTAGTCCAGAATTGTGATTTCATATGTATCAGTTACATAATCAAGAAGTTTTTAATTAAATATTCACTCAGTGAAATATTGGAACTGTGATTTATTTCTAATTACCGATTTTCGTCCGCCCCACTTCTACAAATTTTGGGGGCTCGCCCTGGATGAACCAGAGGACTTGCAAGAACTCGGCAGTGGATGTTTCCATATTCCCTGCTACTCCAATGATTGCTGGAATCGTCGCTGTTTTTACGAAGAAAAGAAAGAGTCATTTAGCTGCTTCCACCGGTGTTCGGGAAGAAAACAGTGCTGTTGCGGTGCCACAAGAAAAAACGACTCGTAGTGCGTTTTTTTTTTTTTTACGAGTCCCGAAGCTAGCGCGAGTGCAACGATTTTGTGGATTTTTTGTGCAACGAAGGGTTTATGCTGTTCAAGAACCCTCGCTGTGATTTTTTTTTGCGAGGCGATTTTTGCGCGAGTGAAATTTTTTTTCGAAGCCAAGTGATACAGGGCTGAAATGTCCTAGTATTTTAGTATTTTCAAGCCCGGTGCATTTTTTTTAGGGCTTATATTTTTTAACATATACAGATATGTATTGAGATATTGATCCATTTATATTGAGTGTTTACATAATTATTATATAATTTGATTTGAAGTTATTGATATAGATTTTATGTATTATTTTTCATGTGAAAAGAGGATATCCATGACAAAGTAAGTGGTTTCACAATTAAGTATAGCATCTTGCTTTTACTTTAAACATTAAAGAATTTTGTTTTGTAATGTGAGTTTATGAATAGAAAATAATTTTGCTTATATTTATAATATTTTTATAAGATATTTTAGTATATTTGATAGAGTTTTTGTAGAAATAATGGCATATTTGGTAAGGACAAAGAAAATAGACTTATTGTCAGTGCTAAATGAATTGGGGCTGAGTGCTGAGGAAAGCGCGACAAAAGTTCAGTTAGCCGACATAATAACCAAATCGGATGGTTATAATGAAGACTTAGTCAAAAACTTATTAGACGGTCTCGTTAGCGAACGGTTAGAACAAGAAAAAAATAAAGAAATCAAGGAAAACGAAAATAAAAGCATGTGAATTAAAAAAATTAGAGCTAGAACTCAGTGCAAAAAACAAATCCGAAATGACGCTTAACGCCGGAATGAAAACTCCTGATGTTTTGAAGTTAATCGCGAGATATGACACCAATGAAGAAATAAGTATATATCTCACGCTGTTCGAAAGAAAAATAAAACGATTAGGGGTAGAAAAGGAGAATTGGGTAACTTATTTGCTAGGTCTGTTACCATTAGAAATAGTTAATATAATAGGTCGCGAAAATGAGGAACTCTCGAATGATTATGATTACGTTAAACAGTTATTATTGAAAAGATTCAAGCTTAGTGCGGAACAATTTCGACAGAAATTTTTTGCCCATAGAAAAGAAAGTTCGGCCTCGTATCGCGATTATTCATTTGAACTTACGAATTTTTTAGAACAATGGTTGACAGGTCTGAACATTTCGTCTTTTGAAGATTTAAAAAACCTTCTAGTTATTGACCAAATAAGGAAAAAATTACCATCGGAAGTAAGGGAGCATTTTATTGATGACTTGCCTAAGTTTACAAAGGTCTCAGATTTTATAAGTAAACTTGATGATTATGAGGCGACCCGTAATATTGTTAGGAAGAATTCGGAAGTAAAAAATAGCGATAGTAAACGTTTTTCTCAGAACACAGAGAACAAAAGTTTTGGCCGGAAGAACAATTTTTCCCAAAACAACAAGAACGGGGTAAAGAATAATTATAATCCTTTCAAAATTAAATGTTTTTATTGCAATGAATTTGTCTCTCATGAATCGAATCAGTGTCCTCGCAGAATGGATGGAAACAAAAGTAATCACTACGGTTTAAATAACACGAAAGCGGTGAACGCCATGAGTAATAAATTTTGTCCGTCGGATAAAATTGTCAAAAGTATTGAAATTAAAGGGAAACGCGTAAATTGTTTTGTTGATAGTGGGTCAGATGTGACAATGATAAACAATGAACTTTATAGAATTTTGGGAAGGCCTAATTTAAGTAAGAATGATGTGAAATTGACAGGTATTAGTGGTGATGGAGTAATTCCTTCAGGTTTTTTCAATACTAATATAAAAATTGATGATGTTAGTGTAAATTGCGATGTGTACGTTTTGCAGGATTTAAAATATGAAATGCTTCTCGGAAATAACTGTTTGAATAAATTAAATTTCGAAACATCAAACAATGGCTTAAAAGTGACGGGTAAGCGGAACGATGAAAAAAGTTACAATGTAAACGTTGTTACAAAGATACCCTTAGAAATTCCAGAGATAGGCGCGGTCAAAGATGTTAAAAACATTCTCACGGTTAAATCTGACTTGCGGTTAGATGTTGAAGAGGTTCCCAAGCCTAACCCAGACTTGTGGTTGAGTTCTTCAAACACACCCATGACTGAAAATTCTTTAGATGATTCTCATGAATTCGAATCTGTTTGCTTAGCAGAAATAGCTAATGCGGTTAATGTAAATGAAAGTCGTATGGAGTCTGATCTGGAGCTTATAGTTGGTATTAAGCTCTGTGAGGGCACAGATAGGTCAGGATGGACGAGATGTAGAGGTAATTTAGCCCCAGAAACCACAAGACTTCGACTGACAATGCATGTGCATAGTTTCAATAACTGGGCGAAGTTCAAATGCCCATCCCAGGAAAATATTTGCAAGCTAAGTGCAATATGGAAAAGTGAAAAAGCTCGAAGATTTTGCGGGAGATGCCCTTGATCTGCGGTGCAGAGCAGATGGGTTTTCTGCACGCCCGTGTTTTTAACGGAACGAGATTCCGTTTTAGAACTGTGTGAAAGGGATAGATTGATACCCATATTAACTTTAATATCAGTTATTATGTCCTTTTTATTTTATACTGTATTTAGTCCAGAATTGTGATTTCATATGTATCAGTTACATAATCAAGAAGTTTTTAATTAAATATTCACTCAGTGAAATATTGGAACTGTGATTTATTTCTAATTACCGATTTTCGTCCGCCCCACTTCTACATATATATATGTGTGTGTGTGTTACTTGCGATTTGCAATGGCTCCATTATATTTAGTATGTTTTAAAATTTACGGAGTTTTAATTAAAAAGAAACACAATGCATTTATTAACGCTAAAAAGAGAGAAACACTACAGTCACATTTTGTTTTCTTGAAGAGCTGTTTAAAATTCTATAATTCCACCAGGCTACAAAATGGATGCCCGTTACATACTCCTTACAAATTCACGCCAATGCGCTAATCCGGTTTAATCCAAAGGTGACAGCTACTTCGCACCCCGTCTGACAGTCCGGCACTCCCCCCGTGCAGTATGATGTGTCCCCTCTGCTAACAGCAGTCCAAAACATGGAATGTCACTTCTGGTACGTATAATAGAAAAATGTCACTTTATTTTATATTATCACATTTACAAAAGGGAGAATGCCTATTGAGTGTTTCATTATGATATACGTTAGTTTTCTGAAAGTTATCACCTTCAATCCAAACTAAGTTAAGGTAAAACTCCTTGCATTTTTGAATAAATATGTTGTTTGAGACACCATGTTTTATGGTAAATTTTCATCATTTTGATGCCAAATAATTAAACTGATCATAGTGGAAACAAGAAAGAAAAAAAAATCACGGGTCAAGCATAGATAATGCCAACATCATATTCAGAATGGTGTGACAAAAGTGCACCGTTTAATAAATTAAAATGTTATGTATACAGGGTGTCCACTCTCAACGGTGGCCAATGGCTAATTTCTAAACCGTTAGTTATAGCCATATAGTTCCAGTTGCAAAAATGCTTTAAAAAAGGCAAAGAATTGTTTTTCAAACGATTTAGTTCAAAAAAAGTTTTTATTAAAAAATTACGAAAATTAACTTTTTATACGGTGCTCCGGTCCTATGAGTGATATTTAGTAAAAAAATTTCCATCACCCTATCAGGCAATACAAAAAAGGTCCTACTTATCGAACATTAAAATTGATCGAGTTATGAAACTTTAAATTTCATGATTTAAACCATTTTTCTGTGGCTCAAAACGGATGAATTGGACTGAGCTTTAAATGAACATACACTAAGTGCTTAAAGTATTATAAAGGGCGTCCATTTCCAACGCTGTCCAATGGCTAATTCTTAAACCATTTGCAACAAACACATAGTTCAAATTACAAAAATGTTTTAATTGAGATAATGAATTATTTTAAAGCAATTTAACTGAAGGTGCTATCACCGTATAAGTTTTACGGTAGCGTTAATTTTTATTAATTAACTTCTAGATTGGTTAAAATAGTTTAAGACGTCACTTTCAAAATTCTCTTTAACGCGAAAATCAAATTTTGGGATATCGCGATTTTATTTTTTAAATGTGTGTTATTTTGCTTAAAATGTTTGTTTCCATAATTCAAAATTTCTATTCAAATTTTAACTCGCTTCCAAATGTCCGATCGAGGTTCAACTTGCACACTATTTATATCCAATGACAATGTAATGTAGTATTAATACAATTTTAGGTGCGTACAATTTATTTATTTTACAGGACTACACCAAATTCTGTTAGGTTAAGTAATCTAATAGAATTTTTAATATATGTCATTTTGTAACGAATTATGTCTGTTGCTTTTCAGAATTTAAATTAACAAACTTTCTGTTATTTTTAACTCATATTTTTAGTACAAATTTTGCTTTAATATGTAATCATCAACATAAATTTTAAAATAATATTGTAAAAATTATTTTACTCTCAATTTTTAATGTTAAATTTTAAATCTTGCGTTTATTTTTAATTCCAGTAAATTTGTGACTGACCTCTAATTTGCAGTAAAAAAAATGCTTAACTGCAAAAACCGAGTAATAGATGTTTAAAACATCTATTACTCGGTTAGTTTTAATCGCAGAGGAATGGAACTTTTTTTGTATTACTTGTTAGAGTAGTGGTAAAATAAGTAGTGGTAATTTATGGAGATTCTTCTTTAAAAAGTTCTTTTGAACACATAAGTAAATAAACTCGGAGGTAAATTAAATTCTGACACCGTTTTTAAACTTTTAAATGACTTATATTAAACGTTAATATTTACAAAAAAGATATTTACATAAGACTATTTACAAAGCAAACAATCATAACTCTAATTAATCAATTACATCTTATACGGGAACTCGTCTTCATCTTACGTTCTTTTTACACCAACTTAAAACTAAAAACATTCCATTTTCCTTTCTTCCGTTCAGTTCTTTTTTCTACCGCTTAAATCGTCTGGCTTCTTAGGAATTAATAGTTTCTTCAAAATCGTCTGCCTCACTGAGAGCCTGTTCATCAGAGTTGCGATGCGTAGAAAATAATATGCAGATCTAATAGTGGAGGAGATTTCCCATATTTCGGCCATACTGATGAGACATTCGTCCTCGAATGTATTCTTGTTGGCTGGAAACAGCAGCTGGATCATCTGAAAAGATAAAGAAAAAAAAACACAGCAGCATCCAAAGTCTAAATTGAAAAAAAGAAGTCATCATTCAAATTGTTTATCAAAGCTTAGATTATTTCTTGAAAAAAATTCATATATTTTTTTTTTTCGCGTCTTTTCGTCTTCTCTTTCTTACGTCCTTTCATCTTCTTTTATCTTACGTCTTTTCGTCTTCTTCTTTCATACTTCTTTTCATCTTCTATTACCTTACGTCTTTTCGTCTTTTCTTTCTTACGTCTTCCGTCTTCTTTTATCTTACGTCTTTTCGTCGTCTTTCATACGTCTTTTCATCTTCTTTTACCTTACGTCTTTTCGAGAATAAAGTTAAAATTCTATTAGTTGTCAGTCCAGAGGTTTGTCATAGTTGGTATAGTGTCACAATCGGTGAAATTCTTTTTTTTTTTTCAAGCTTCGTCCGTCCACGGCTTCATGTACTCTGCACATGTACTGGTGACCATGGGTCCTTCGTTGAATCCAAGTTTCTTTACATCGTAGGTGTCATTATTTTTTACTTTTATGACTTTGTACGGACCTAAATATTTTGGTTTTAACTTCAAACCTGGACCTTGTTGTGTGCGTTTTATAGCAACCACATCATTAATCTTAAATTTGTTAGCTTTCTTTCGTCTGAGGTTGTAAGTTTTACGGTTCTCTTCTTGGACTTTTAAAATCTGTTTTTTAGCATTTTTTCTCATATCTTCGCGATTATTTGTAAAATCAGATTGTATTTCAGCATTCAGAAGACTAGTAATTTCAATGTTATTTTTTAGTTTCATTTTAGTACCAAACATCAATTCAAAAGGAGTTGTGCTTATACTTCTCTGAAAAGTCGAATTTATCACCTGTTGGACGTTGCTTACATGTGTATACCATTTTTTAGGATTATCGACAGACAATTTAGACAGAACAGATATTATGACAGAATTTAGATGCTCAACTTGGCCGTTAGACCTGGGTAATCCAGTGGTAATCGGGATATGTTTAATATTTTCATTGATGCAATAATCTTCAAAAGCTTTAGAGGTAAATGCAGGACCTTTATCTGATATAATTCGAACTGGATTTCCAAAGATAGATTTTTGGATTTCTAATTTAGAAATTACTTCGGCAGCATCGGTAGATTTTGTGGGATAAAACCAAACAAATTTTGTGAATGCGTCAATGACCGAAAGGATATGTTTGTAATTTTTATTAGTGCTTTCTAATGGACCTAAGTGATCAACATGGTACGTATGTAATGGAGCTTCTTCTTTTTCTATTGGGTGAAGTAAGCCTTCTTGTTTACCACATTTTCTATTAACTAAAATACAGGGAACACAATTTGCTATACATTTCTCAATTTTTTGTTTAACTTTAGGGATGTAAAAATCATTTTCTAAACTTTTCTCTGTTCTTGCAACTGCGTAATGACCTTTTTCGTGAGCGGCCTTGATTATATTCATTTGCATTTCTTCCGGTACAACTAATAAATCATTACCATTAACACATTTATAAAGAACATCATTTTTAACTAGATAATCATCATAAGATTTCACCTTTAGGATTTCTTTTATTGTTTTAATATGGTCATCGGTTTCTTGAGCTTGGATAATTTTTAAAGTTAAGCTATCTTGGATTACCATGCAAATAGGATACCTACTTAATGCATCGACATGTCTCATACTGCTACCCTGTCTATGTTCAATAACATAATCAAAATCGGATAACATTATTGCCCATCTAGCTATTTTTGTACTCATTTCTTTTTTATCCATAGTCATTTTAAATGCATTACAATCGGTTACAATTTTAAATGGGATACCTAGCACATATACTCTAAACTTTTTCAGGGCTTCAATTACAGCTAAAACTTCTAATTCGTAACTAGTGTACCTCCGTTCAGCTTCGGTGGTTTTTTTACTTGCGAAATAAACTGGATGAAATTGATTATCTACTGGAGATTGTTGCATTAAAACAGTTCCATAGCCATCAATACTGGCATCACAATGGATTTCGGTCGCACTTTTGGGATTGTAAATTAAAAGTACTGGTTCTGACGACAAAATACGTTTGAGTTCATTAAAAGCTCTTTGTTCTTCTATATCGAATTTAAATTTTGAATCTTTTCTTAGCAGGTCACTTAACGGTGTAGCTATAACCGAATAATTTCTTATAAATTTTCGAAAGTATCCTGTCAATCCTAAATAACTTTGAACATCTTTGGTACACTTTGGTTCGGGAAAATTTATTACTGCTTTAGTCTTCAGTGGAGAGGGATACAATTTACCATTTATGATTCTATACCCCAAGAAATCAATTTCACGCTTCAAAAAATTGCATTTTTTAAGATTTAATTCTAATCCATATTCCGATGCAGTTTCGAGTACAAGTTTTAATTTTTCTAGACCTTCAGCTTCGTTTTTAGCAGGTATTATTAAATCATCCATATAAATGACAACAATGTGATCTTTTAATAGGTTTCGAAATACATTATAAATATACTTTTGAAAAACACTAGGGCTATTGGTCAACCCGAATGGACATTTCAAAAATTCGTATTGTCCTTCATGAGTAACAAACGAGGTGTATTTCCGTGAGTCTTCTTCAACATCTACATGAAAGAAACCGTTTTTCAAATCTATGGTGGTAAATACTTCGGCAGAATGTAATTGGTCTATTACATCATCAATAACTGGCAAGGGGAAATGCTCACGTACTGTCTTTTTGTTAAGACATCTGTAATCAACACAAAGTCTCATTGTGTTATCTTTTTTCTTGACTAACGCAACCGGCGAAGAAAAATTAGAAGAACTTTCTCGAATTATTCCCTGAGCTAGCCACTCCTCAATTTGGTTTTCGACTATTTTTTTCTCGCATGGCGGTAATCTTCGAGGAGAAGAACAAACTGGGATTTCGTCAGTTAAATTAATTTTCATTTTAACATCTACTGTTTTAGTTTTAATTGGTACATAATTTTCAATTAAAGAGTATAACTCTGAACGTAATTTTTTGTCAGCAATGTGAGTTAAATCAATTTTAGGCTCATCCAAAACATTTACAATATTAACTAAAAAGTCATTAGACTGAACTTCAGCTTTAAACAGTTTCACTTTATTCTCAGAAATAGTTAATGTACCTTGATGAATAACATCAGTGCCAATAATTAAATCGAAATTAATGCAACTGTCCTTAACGACAAAAATAGTAACTTTAAATTTTGAACCATCTACTTCGATTTCTGAATTGAAACAACCTTCTGGTTTAATTGAGGCTTTTCCTAGACCGGTCAAAGAGATACTCGTAGGTTTTAATTCTACAAAGTTCTTCAAATTATCATAAATACTTTTCTTTAACAAAGTCTTTTGGCTACCAGTATCTATTAAAGAGATTAAACGCAAAGAATAAAGCTTTATCTCTTTCAGAATTAAATCTTGGGATGTAATAATGTTTACTTGTGACTGAGCATTTTTAACACTTGTATCTTTAGATTTATTACATTGAAATGATTTATGACCATAAGCGTTACAAGCAAAACAAAGCGGCCCTTTATCTTTATTCACACAGTTAATACTCTTATGATTATTCCCGCCACAATTAAAACAACGCATATTTGGCTTTACAGGCTTAAATTTGTTCTTAACTTCAACTTCGGATTTAATTTTAGGCTTAGCTCCTTCATATTTATGAAATTTTGCATTTTCATACTCCGATCTTATTTTTTCATAAATCTTTAATTTTTGTTTAAATTCAGCAATATTGGGACAACCATACAAAAAAGATTTTTTAGAAATGGGGTCATTAATTCCATTTATTACATACTGAATAAGGGCAGAATCTTCAATATTGCCTTTTGAGCATAATTGTTTCATATTTAAAAAATATTCATCTAACGATTCATGTGGTCTAATTTTTCTTTTGGACAGCAATTCGTGTAATTCAGCTGAATTGCACGTTTGACCAAATTCAGATATGAGTAGGGCTTTTAATTTAGACCACGAATTAATATTTGTTTCACTTTCAAGAAATAATTTTGCTTTGCCTGTCATACGGCGTTTAGCCAAAATCAATTTGTGCAAATCACTAACGTTAAATAATGAAACAATATCTTCAAAATCGGCAATCCATTTATTAATATTTTGTACTTGAGTACCTTCAAACATTGTAATCATACTTTTAATATCATTAATAGAAATGCTTGGTTTAATAACATAATCAGGAATTAGAATTTTCTGATTTTCATTACTTTCACAATTAGAACTACCAGAATCATTTCTCATATTATTCTCAAAAACAGTTGAAATATTTTTAGTTTTATCTTGTAAATCATCATTAAATTCATCGACACTTTCGTCATCACTAAGAGTACCTACATCGGCTATCATATTAATTTTTAAAATATTAAAATCACATAAACTAGAAATTATTCTGGCAGCAATTTCATCAAAAGTTCCCGAATTATTTATACACAAAACATTGCAAATGGTAATTAAGTCGTTAACAGAAAAATTATCTTTAATTTCTTTGAATTTAGTTTGATATTCATCGGAATCTACTTCAAACGTAAACCCAGTAAAATTCCGAATTCTACGTCGATTATTTCTGTCACCGATTTCTCCAAAAATTAATTTGTGCAATGTCTTAATACTAGCTGATTTTTCAGTTTTCAAAGAAAACTCTAATTCCTTTAAATCAACTAATTTTTCCATTATTGAAAAGAAAAATGAAATAATAAACTCACTTCATAATCAGATGCTCAGCTTCACACACTTTGATTTCACTTTCATCGCAAAATTTTACCTCTTCTGAAATAGCTTTGTAGGCTTGACATTCCATCACAGTTCTAAAATATATTGGCATCCAGAATATTTAAAAAAATATATTTCCATCTCTGTGGGCGTGCGTCTGTATCTCACTTACTGAGACCAAAATTTATGGAGATTCTTCTTTAAAAAGTTCTTTTGAACACATAAGTAAATAAACTCGGAGGTAAATTAAATTCTGACACCGTTTTTAAACTTTTAAATGACTTATATTAAACGTTAATATTTACAAAAAAGATATTTACATAAGACTATTTACAAAGCAAACAATCATAACTCTAATTAATCAATTACATCTTATACGGGAACTCGTCTTCATCTTACGTTCTTTTTACACCAACTTAAAACTAAAAACATTCCATTCTCCTTTCTTCCGTTCAGTTCTTTTTTCTACCGCTTAAATCGTCTGGCTTCTTAGGAATTAATAGTTTCTTCAAAATCGTCTGCCTCACTGAGAGCCTGTTCATCAGAGTTGCGATGCGTAGAAAATAATATGCAGATCTAATAGTGGAGGAGATTTCCCATAATAATATTGTAAAAATTATTTTACTCTCAATTTTTAATGTTAAATTTTAAATCTTGCGTTTATTTTTAATTCCAGTAAATTTGTGACTGACCTCTAATTTGCAGTAAAAAACTTGCTTAACTGCAAAAACCGAGTAATAGATGTTTAAAACATCTATTACTCGGTTAGTTTTAATCGCAGAGGAATGGAACTTTTTTTGTATTACTTGTTAGAGTAGTGGTAAAAATTTATTAAATATCAATTATAGGATCGGGGGACCGTATAAAAATTTAATTTTCGTAATTTTTTTATAAAAAACTTTTTTGACCTAAATCGCTTGAAAAACAATTCTTTACCCTTTTTTAAGCATTTTTGTAATTGGAACTAAGTGTCTATGACTAACGGTTTAGAAATTAGCCATTGGCCACCGTTGAGAGTGGACACCCTGTATATAACGGGTATTATGCAAATAATTAGATAAACTTAGAATTAGATAATTTGAGATATTAGATAATTATTAAATAATTAGAGTTTGAAAATGCACATTCCAGCAATTATTATTCGAAGACAGTACTGTAAACAATTTCTTTTGTATGTTCCTGCAAATGAATAAAAAAAGTTATGTTTGCTTTATTTTAACGTAATTGTATAGAAATTTAGTGATTTATATAAGTTCAATATTTTAAAATTAGCCTAATGTCATCAAAATACTCTCCAAACGATTTTTTCCCCATATATCATAATGTAATGGAATTCTTTTGAGTGGCCTTGTAAATGAACTGTTAATCCTGTCATACTTCATATACAATAACAAAAGTAATTTGGTAACCTTAAATAACCGTTATAAATTGTATAAAAATCCAAGTATATTTATGGGAGTCAAAGGGTGGACAGACGAACTGAATGCATAAACACTTTTCAACTTTGTTTGAAAGTGTTAATAAAAAACTAAGAAACGAAAATATAAAATAAAGATTAAAATAATGTATTCAATTAAAAGGGATGTCCAATTAATGAAAACCACCAAAATTCATCATAGTGATAAATCAAACTCAAAAGAAAGTACAATGCTTGTCAAACTAATTACTGATAAAACAAAGAAGATGAAAGATATGCGTTTTAATCTGATATTAAACGTCATAGCTTTTTGTTTCAAATTGGTAATCGAATTTTAGCCCTTCAAGAATGATCCTAAAAAAGAAATGATAAAACATACTTTAATAATTCCCTCCATTCATTCTTTTTCTTTATTATTTATTTTCTTCCTTTTTTAATTTTATACATTTGTGTCAACTCGAATCAGAAAATGAGAAAATAAGTCCTATTATTCTAAAAAAAAAAAAAAGAAAAAAAAAGAAAAAAAAAGAAAAAAAAGAAAAAAAAAGAAAAAAAAGAAAAGAAAAAATCTCATTTTGCATTTTCTGTTGAAAGCACATTACAAATTCAAATAAATGTTTTCGGATTTACCTTTGAAACCATTTCTTCAATTTTGAATTATTATTCAAAATAATAATATATATGTGGTGGAAAATATATCTGTAATATATGCGGTGGAAAAATACTTAATACTAAAAACTACATGAAATAATAATAAAAAAAAAATCTTGTACAACAGCCTATTTTAGTAAAATTTAATTAAAAAAATTTAATCCCTACTACTTTTTTAAATATGAAAATACTTTTGCTTCGATTTTTTTCACATGCATTAGAATATACTGCATAAAACTGTATAGGAATTTTTAGATGCATGGGATTTTACATTTAACCACTGAACTGATTTTCCCGCACACCGTTCGGGCAAGTCGAATTTGCTTAATTCATAAGTTAAAGCTTTTTGACACCACTAATTTTTTTAAAAGTACTATTTCATGCTATTTAATTTCAGAAATGTTTAGACTAAATATTACGAAAATGTAAGCTTAAAAAACTAGTGTTAACCCACATTTTCAATTTATTGTACGTAAAAAAAGGGAATCAGTTAAAGGGTAATATGAATTTTTCTCTCTTGTGTATATTAAAAAAATGAAGAAAATTTAATAAACTCCCAATTCAAATGTTTTTTTTTAAACAAAAATAACTATAAATTTTAATGTTAAATCCATACATAAAAATATTAAATACCCCAAGGAGAACAATAAAAAAAAAAAAAAAATCAAACCTCTGTCTAAATTACAAAAAAGCCTCAGTGTTTATCTAACAAGCAAGTTATAAAAATATGAACGGGGAGAAAATTCAGTTTAAAATTTTGGTACTACTCTGTTATCCCGTTGACCAATTTCGCCAAATTATACAAATCGCCAAACTAATAGCCAAATTATACATATTCACATAATTTTTATTTTAAATAACGAAAAAAAAACCCAAATAATTAGTAGAATATTAATAAAAATATTAATAAAAAGTCCAAAAAAATCACTTAATGACATTTTAAACACGTGAATCGTATGTAATCTCATTGAATGTGACATTCACGGTCATCCATTATTGGCATTTAAACTTTAAGTTTGGCGTTAATTTTTTGGTCGACGGAATAACCTAGTAGTACCCAAATTTTCAATTGAATGGGTAACTATGCTGGAATTATTAATAAAATTTACAATATCTCGCGATGTAATTGTCGTATAGGTAAAAATAAGGTGCCAAATTTTTAAGGATTAAAGAAGTTTCCAGTTAATATTGAAAAAAGAAAATCAGTATTTTGACGAATTTCAAGGTACTGTGTCTCTTTAAGGTCATATGGAGCATCTCAACAAGTAAAACCAAACAGATTTTGCGAAATATTTATCATGTATTTCGTTTAAAAGCAGAGATCGATTTTTTTTACTTTACAAATAAATATACGCATTATAGCCCATACATAAATCAAAATAAATTAATTCCATGCATAAATTTGTTTTTAAAAACTAATTAACTTTTTAGATATTTTTTGAACAATATGGCTGTTGGGCACACTCTTCTAAAAAAACTGTTCAATACATCACCGTAAAATTTGTTGTGGTTTCAGAAAAGTTACTATTTGAGAATAAGAAGCCGTTTTCCTTTTGATTTAAAAGAAATAACATTAAAATATTTTATCAAAAAACTTTTAAAATCTTAAAAATTTTAGCAATATATTTTTTATTATTTTAACGAATTTTTCACTCAGACCTAAAATGTTAGATATTTCTAAAGACAGAAGCTAATCACAGGATTTTTCAAAATTTGAACTGTTTACCAAAAACAAAATTTCAGAAAAATATACTAAAAGACTAAAAAAAAAAAAAAAAACTTTTTTTTTAAATTTTGAAAAAAAGGCAGTATATATACATATTTGTGTGTGTGTGTGCGCAACCATTATGTGATATTACAATTCAACATCTACAATGAATATGGAATATACACACCGGCAGTATGTTATTTTAAAACTTTCTAGCACGATAATCTTTTAGATACATAATTATTTAGCACCATAATATTTTACTTCTATTTTTTAAGCCGATAATTAAAAACTCAAAAAATTAAATCTTTTATGTCTCATGTCCCTTTAGACGATTCAAAAAAACATATTTTTTCGCTCTCAACAACGCAATACTTTCGGAGATCTTTTTTGCCTGATTTTTAAACATACAGGCAAGATACTGTCAGCTAGGATTAATGAAGTTAATTGCAATCGATCAGTTTTTTTTTCATTTTCTGATAAATGGATTATATATTGACTTATAAAGAATAGTTGGCTCAGGTTGGCAGTTTTTTCTTTTTATCATTCCACCTCTCCCCTCCATGGAAAAAAAAGATAGGTTACGCAATCTGTGAATTGTCACTTTCACTTGTACATTTACTAAAAATAATGTGTCTGAAATTATCAGCTTGTACATGAGAGCAGTGTGTTTGAACTAAAAAACGCTATTATTATTATTATTTAACAGATGCATGTTTTTCTATAAAAAAAATTCCTTTGTAACAAAAAAAAAAAAAAAAAAAAAAAAAATGTTTTTCTGGAGAAAAAAATAAATTAAAATTAAATTAAATATTTACTTTAATTAAATTATTATTTAACTAGGATAAAAAAACTTAAACTGTAGAGATTAAAAACAAATTTAGAAATCAACCTGCGTTAAATTAATTATTGAAAAAGCAAACAAGTTGGAAATTGTCCGTGAAGCGTAGCAAATGAGATGTGTTCGTACGATAACGAAGTTTTAAAAATATCAATACAATCACTTTTATATATCAATTTTATAAAATTGTAAATAGTTAATTACAATTAAAATGCGCACCAAACACTGTTCTCCCTATACCATTATCTAATGGAATACTTTTGTGTGGTCTTGTAAATCAATAACAAATGGTCTTTGCACCACAGATTATGCAAAATGTATATTATAATATGTATTTTATAAATGCATATAAATTTTATTATATTCAAATGAGTGTAACACCATTAAAATGCATTTGAAACATTTTCCCCCACTGACCGTAATATGTAACGGAATACTTTTGAGTATCCCTGTAATTGAACTATGCATCCGATTTTGATAAAATTTGAAATGACTCGACATAATTATGTATTTTAAATTTCAAACGATTAAAATGCATTTGAAACTTTTTTCCCAATTGACCGTATGTAATGGAATACTTTTGATTGTCCCTGTAATTGTCTATTAATTCATCCGATTTTCATAAAATTTGAAATGACTCGATAAAATTATGTAATAATTATATATTTTAAATTTCAAACGATTCGGTTGGGTAGTTTTTGCGTTGTTATATGCCGACGGACGGATGGATTGAACAACAACTATAGGTGTTAAATATTTACATAAATACGAACTCACCTAAAAAAGGAAATAAAGGCATATATTTCAATTGGCGTTAAGCTACATTTTTGTTAGAAATTTGTGTTTCTTTCAAGAATGATATATGAAAAACAAACGGTGAAAAATACTCTATTTTCGTTTGTTTGTATTTTGTATGAAATCGAATGAGAACATAAGAAAAGGGATCCTATTATCCTAGAAAAATCTTACTCTAAATTTTGTCTCGTATACACTTTATGAAAGCGAAATAAATGTCTTTGCATTACTGAGCTTTGATAGGAGTCATATCTTAAATGGAAAAATAAGTACGGACGATTATCGAACTGAAATGCATTTGGTATGAGGAGGGTACACCATTTTTTTACTGTTAAAGAAAACTTAACCTTTTATAAAACAATACTCATACAAGTGAAATAAAATTTATATTTAAGTAGGCGTAGAAATGGGTGAAGTAAATCAAAGCACTTGATGGAAAATATAAACTGTGCGAAGTTGATTAGAGAAGAACGAAGGCGAAAAGATAGGTAAATATTTTTCAACTGGTATTAAATTTAACCTTAAATGAAATTTGCATTTCTGGTATTAAATTGAAAAGTAAGCATATATTATTATCGAACTGAAAGGTACACATATTTTATCAGCCATCTTACCAAAGAATAATCTACATCAAGATAAAAATTAAATTACACTTCCATTTTGATTAAATTGATATTTATATTATATTTAAAAAAGACATACATTTTGATTCAGCGTTGAATTCCATTTTTGTTTGCAATTTTATGTTCAAATTTTTTTCTTTTAAGAATGATGTAGGAAAATGAAATTATGAAAAATACTTCATTTTCGTTTTTTTTTCTTTTTTTTTTTTTTTTTTTTTTTTTGTACATTGTATCAAATCGAATAATAATTAAAAAAAAAAAATTTGTTATTTTTGAAAAATTTTAATTCCAAATTTTGTCTCGTATGCACATTTTTAAAGCGAAATGAAGCTTTTGTATTACTAAATTATTTTGCATTATTGAGTTTTGATAGGTGCTATACCTTAAAGGGAAAAAGAAGTTCAGACGATTGTTGAACTAAACTAATTTTAATCTGAGAAGGACGCACATTTTTTTTCACACTACTAAAGAAATTTTAACTTTTTAACTTTTTACAGAATCACTTTTACTTTTCATTTAAACTTATTGATATATTAGTAGAACAGGAAATAAGTATTACAAATCAAAGTAGTTAGGAAATATAAGCTGTGTTAATTATACGCTGAAAAAACAATTCTGTAATTTTACAGGTGTAAAAATATGGAAATCTGTATGCTCACTAAAGCTGCATCTGTACATTGTACAAAAAAAGATGCAAATCTACTAATCTAGTTTTTGCAAAACTACAGAAATCTGTAATCTTTACGTAAGAATCTGCTAAAACTACAGTAATCTGACCTAAATTATATCTGTAGCTCGGGTTGCAATTACATAAAAAATTCTAGACATCTCAATTTTCTAAAACAATAATAGTAACTTTACAAATTTTTTCAGTTACAGTGAAAATGTATATCTGTTACATGAATTTTTGTAGAATCACATGTAGTTTTCTTAAATTATACATTTTTCTAAATTACAGTTGAAACTAATCTTTAATTAAATATCTATTTTATCTTAAAGTTTATTTTCGATCCCACAATAACTTTCCGTTCAAAAGAAAAGAAAGAAAAACATCTAGCATCTGCTTTATTATTGAAAAACGGCTGTCAGATAAAGATAATTCGTTAAGATGCGTATTTCACCCTTGCTAGAAATAAATAAAAAAAGAATAAAGATCTACTTTACTTGTGGTTAGTAAAATATCAATTTTCTCTCTGCTTAATTTTAAGTCTAACTTACTCGTTACATAATGGTCTTTTCATGTATATGCAGCATATTTTGCCTTGCACAAATTTTTCCAAAACAGAGCTCTAACGTATGATCTGGCGCGAATTCTTTTTGGCTGATTCTTTTAGGATTGCTATTCCTGGGAACCCTTCCATTACATTCAAAATCCTTTTAATTGTTTAAGGCATAACAGACAATTTTGCGTAGATGATATCAGTCATTTTTTATGTGCTCTTTGTCGCCAATTGTGTGAATTAGAATGAGGAATTCACTGCCTCGCTCACGCTTCACGAACTCAGTCATGTGAAGACTGTTTTCTTACAAATGCTTTCAGGCACCATCCCTAACTCTCTGTATGAAAGCTTTAAATTTATAATGTTACTGCAAATTAATAAATTTCTTAAAAAGCATTTATTTTCTTAAGTGATCATAGCCTAGAGCTCCTGCGAATGCATTTTAAAAGGAACCTGGTCAATATAATTTAAAATACAGAACTATACTATAATCCCAGTTTTCAATAAAAAATTCAGTGACTTTACGATTTTTTTTCCTTACAGTGAGAAGAAGAAAGAAGGGGAGGAAAGGCAATATATTTTTCATCTAGTATTATATTTCATACTAAATGAAATTAGTATTTCTGGTGTTACATGCATGGAAAGATATCCTTCTACTGTTATGAAACTGAAATAAAAATAATAAAAAATGTATTGGTTATCAAAATGAATGTCTGTTGAAAAAAAAAAAAAATAAAAAAAAATAAAAATAAATAAATAAAGAAAGAAAACGGTTCTACTTGGTTATCCCGTCGCCCAGAAAACTTTCGCCAAATTATAAGATTAAGTGCCAATAACAGATGATCGGGAATGTCACATTCAATGACATTAAATATGATACACGTGTTTAAAACGCCATAAAGTGATTTTTATTTGTATTTTTATTAATATTCTACTAATTATTTGTTTTTTCGTTATTTAAAAATGAAAATTATGTGAACATGCATATTTTGGCTATTAGTTTGGCGAAATTGGTCGACGGGATAACCAAGTAGTACCAAAAAGAAATAGAAAAAAAAAAAAAAAACACGCACTGGTTTTTGAATTAAAAGTTATGCATTTTTATCACCCCTCTTTCTTCAGAAAAATATAAATATAAATAAAAAAAAAAGAATTAAATTACAATTTTATTATCATGAGATAGATATTTATATTATGCTGAACAAATGTATACATTTTGACTTGGTGTTAAATTCCGTACTACTGGAAATTTGAGTTCTATTTTTTTTCCCTTCCAAGAATGATATATAAAAAACAAATGATGAAAAATACTCCAATTTCGTTTGTTTGTACTTTCTATCATATCGATTCAAAACATGAGAAAAGGACCATATTATTCTAGAATAATCTGATACTAAATTTTGTCTCTTAACGCACTTTTTCAAAGCGAAATAAATGTCTTTGCATTACTGAGCTTTGATAGGTGCCATATCTTAAATGGAAAAATAAGCACGGACGATTATTGAACTGAAATAAGTTTAGCTTGGTATTTTTTTCAAAGCTTCAACGTTTTCTATATATACCGTTCAAGAAAACTTTTTCTTTTGCAGAAAAAAAGAAAAAAAGTATAATAAATGTATTGATAATCAACCCTTTGTGATTCAACAACATCGAAAAACATTTAGTCAGATGAGAACACATCATTTTTAACATGCAAAATATAATTACAAAAATTTTGAAAATAATAGTTAAAAAATATGGACTAAAAATATGCTTTTTTCATATCTGTAGCGAACAGAAACTACACACTTTTCAATAAAAACCTTGTGTGAAAAACTACAGTCATTAAAACCAACGTTTGAACACACAATAATTATTGTGTGTTCAAACGTTGGTTTTAATGATTGTACACACTTTTCATTAATGTAGATAATTTTGCAATATAAAATTGTAAAGTATACAGTATAGATTTTTTACAATGATAAGTTCGTAAAATATGCAAGCTTATCTTTGTAAAAAATCTACTTATAGACGTCTCCAACATTTTTAATTTTACAAATTTAGAAATGCCATGATTTTGAAGTCCAGGTTCAATTTCTATACTTTTCAGCTGCAATTTCCTTTTTTATACTGTTTATTACGATGGCTCTCAATTATAAAACAGTTAAAA
Source organism: Maratus speculifer (assembly GCA_964019185.1). Lineage (NCBI taxonomy): Eukaryota > Metazoa > Arthropoda > Arachnida > Araneae > Salticidae > Maratus > Maratus speculifer. The sequence goes on from OZ025301.1 coordinate 184,344,419, forward strand.
AAAAATAATATAACTGTGTGCTTCGTAGACCTCAGAAAAGTGGGTTGGTGCGATAGACGAATCAACGAGCATTTTGTTCGAAGCGGCATTTTGGTTCTGTTGTGTTCGCATTAGTGGTTCAGAGAAGGCACGAACAGGCGCTGCAAGGATTCAGGGGGACTCCGGCCCATAAATGCGTGAGATGATACAACAATCAGAAGTACAGCCACATTTATGGCAACAATTTCGCTATCATCTATTCTACACCAATTGTTACTTTATATGGATGCCGGGATATCAAGTCATACCATACTGAGATGACAAGTCGTACCTGGGATCAATTCTCGAAGTTCATTTAGGCAGTTGCAACTAATCCTTCATCAAAGGCGATCTTGTCTGGATTAGTGGCGATATTGAACAAGCAGGGCAGAGTCTGACTGGAAAAATGTAATATTCAGCACCGAATCCCGCTTTTCTCTTTGACTACCGCAAGTGTGTTGGCAGAGAATTCAGCAGTCCATTACTGCATGTATTACATATAGGGCGGCACATTGACATAATATCTGAAGTGCCATCTAAGGGAGCGAACTTCTAAGACAGATGATCACTTTTACTTGTGCTGTAAGGTATTCTAAAGACTGGCAAGTACGTAGACAACATGTTTCAGCCGGTGGTACAGCCTGCGCCAATACCGGCTGCTACATTCTTAAATGTTTAAATGCCAATGTTACCAAATGGGAACATTGCATTATTTGTAATACAAAACATATATTTTCCAACATAATAACGATGTCCTTATTTTTCTTATAAAATATAAGGTTTATTTAATCTTTTGAAAAAAAGCTAATTATGTTTAAGCATTTGTCACAGGTATAAGGAAAATGTAAATTCATTAATTTGCATAAAAACATGTTATTTGATATTATTTGTTTTTATCCTTTCCTCTATATTACTTACTCTCTATATTACTCTTTTTTATCGTGAGGAATCTAAATGTTTTTGGAATTCGAGAAAACACCCAAGAACAATATACAATAGCATACAGTAGAAATTAAAATGTTATATTTTTATAGTATGTCTATCAATAATCACGTTCCAAATGCGAACACATTCGCATTCGGAACGTGATTATTACAAATTTATATATAATTATTATATACATTAATTATTATATTAAATATTATATACAATAAAAAAAAAAAAAAAAAAAAGCAGAAATATTTTTTTGTTATTTTTTTAAATTGTATGCATAAATTAAAACATTTGAAGCTGTAATATAGGAAAAACAAAATTATAATTACATTGTGATATTAATTCGGCGTATAAACGGTTAAAGTACTGCTTCCTAACTCAGATCATGCTTCGGCATTTACGCTTCACACGAGCTGCTGTTGCACGTCAGGAAAATTCTACTTCATAAAAGCCGATAATTCTCTCCCATTCAAACTCCGTTAGTTGTTAAAATGCCGTTCTCTTTCGTCGAAGAGGCATAGTTGTGTTGAGCATAATTAGATAGTTCATTCAAAATTTTCCATTAACAAATAACCAAAGACAAATTTTAACATCCCGTTACAACCCTCTATTTGTACGGTTTCAGCAGCAGTTCAGAGGGCGCTGCTCAGCCCACGCAAACGTGGTGACTATGAAACTGGAATCATTTGCATAACGCACTATATTTAGTATTCTCAGAAATTTTCAGCACAATCGTGTCATACCTTCATGGTGTTGCAATTTTTACAAACGTGTGCATTTGAAAAAAAAAAAAAAAATTAAAACTAATTAAAAAACAATAAAAAACAAGTTGGAAATTGCACGTGAAGCATAGCAAAGGACGTGCGTTCGTACGATAATGAAGTTTTAAAAATATCACTCTCATATATCAATTTCATAAAATTGTAAATAGTTAATTACAATTAAAATGCGTAACAAACAATGTTCTCTCTATACTCATTATGTAATGGAATACTTTTGTGTGGCCTTGTAAATCAATAATAAAAGTTCTTTGCACAACAGATTATGCAAAATCCATATTATAATATGTACTTTATAAATGCTTATCAATTTTATTATATTCAAATGAGTGTAACACCATTAAAATGCATTTGAAACATTTTCCCCCATTGGCCGTAATATGTAACGGAATACTTTTGAGTATCCCTGTAATTCAACTATGCATCCGATTTTCAAAAAAATTGAAATGACTTGACAAAATTATGTAGTAAGCATGTAATTTAAATTTCAAACGATTAAAATGCATTTGCAACATTTTCCCCCATTGACCGTAATGTAACGGAATACTTTTGATTGTCCCTGTAATTGATCTATCCATCCGATTCTCATAAAATTTTAAATGACTCGACAAAATTATGTAATAATTATGTATTTTAAATTTCAAAAGATTCGGTTAGGTAGTTTTTGCGTTGTTATATGCGGACAGACAGACGGACAGACGGACGGACTGAACGACAACCATAGGTGCTACGTATTTACATAATTGCGAACGCACCTAATGAGTAAATTGCTATATTGTATTCAAATAAATTATGATGTAGTATTCAAACAAATTGCATTTGAAAATAGTTTTTATTCTTACTGGATGATGTAAAAATTGGAAATGAATTTTTACTACTAGTATTTAGAAGGTTAAATCAATCGGATGAGCCAACCCCCAAAACTTTTTTCTTTCTCAAAGATACTAAAATTTTAAAAAGTTGATATGCATGTTATTCTTTCAGTATTACAATAGTACACAGACTTTGATTTTCATTTTAAATTTCGGGTTCTTTGACTCATTGGTATAAAAACGGACCAATATTAATCAAAAAATTTAACGAAATGAACCTTTTTTAGCACTTTCCAACAAAATTGAAAAATTGAAAAGTGTTTAAGCTTTCGGTTTGTCTGGCCGTATGGTCGTCTGGTCGCGTTCTAACTCTCGTAAATATACTCCGATTGCCATGAAATTTTTGTAACATATTAACTTTTACCCTAGCACGAATGCTATTCAAAATGAATTTTCTAGCATGATTACTTTATTTACAGGGATTGTCGAAAGTTTCCTATTACATTACGACTAATGGGAAAAAATCGTTTAAAATTGATTTTAAAGGTGTTACACTCTGTCAAACATATTTATATGCATTTATTAAGTGCACTAAAATATGTATTTTGTAAAGAATGCAGTGAAAAGACTAGTTATTATTTATCTACAGGACAATACAAAAGAATTCCATTACATGGTAATGGTTTACACATATTTTAATTATTTTAAACTATTGTGTGTATAATAAAATTTATATACGTCGCTGTGGCTTAATATAAGTTATTTCAAGCATAATATGAAGTACATAGCATTTTCAGGGACACACAAAAGATTTCAAATAGTAGGGGGAACTGGGGCCCATTGATACACCCCCTGTACAGCACACTCATTACAGGAAATTTCACAACAGCTCCAAAAGGTGATACTAGTGAAATTAACTACATGCAGAAAGTTTTGAAATGATTCAATAGTTTGATGGAATGGGATGGGTGATTAATTGTTTTTGTAGATCAAAAGTAAATTTCAGTTGTACAATTGAAATGGTATTATACAACTGTTCCAGTATTTTCAACCGAAAAGAATACCCTCTCTGGCAAGTAAAGCTACTCTTTATCAGTTCCTCATTCTTTATTGTTAGATAAATTATGAAGTTTTGGATTTGCGATTCATTTTATTCAAAATGGCTGTATGGAGCACATTGATACAGTCTTTGTCGGGGCACATTGATTCAACCTAAATCCTTTTTTAGTTCATTTTTTCATAACCTTTTATTTTTTTTTACCATACACTCCTTAATTCAACCATTTTTCGTCAAAAATTTCTACTATTAGTTTTTATTGAAGTGAAATAGCTCTAATTTCTTTATATTAGAACATTTTATAGTATTTTTGCAAAGAGAAGACGTACAAACTTACACAATATCTAGTGCTAGTAGAATTAACAAAAGAAATGGACGGCAGCCTGGCAAATCTCAAATTTATATCGATTCTCCAGAGAAAAAAGTATTATCGACATGAGAAATGTTAAGTAAGAGAAACAAGCTGCAGAACAGTACAGGATAATTATATTATAAACATAATTTTTAATATATAATTATCCTTTTTTTTCTGTTTGTAAACCGATTTATGAACAGAAAACCTGGTAATTCTTTCACCTTTCCTAAGAAAAAAGATAATTCTGGGGTTAAAGTGCCAGATATGACAAAGTTACCACAACCAACAAACAGACAAGGAACAGCCAGGTCATTATACATTTCATTTTGATAGCTTTAATATCGCTTACAAATAAATTGTGTGCGATTTTAATGTCTATAAATATACATAAAATGGTTTGCTAACTATTTTTCTATGAAAAATATGCATTGGTATTATTTTGTCTCCATTTTTCCCAGACGTGTCAAAGTGTATCAATCTGCCCCGGGGATGGGGCACATTGATACAAATTACTTTTTTGATTTTTTTAAAATTACATGCAAAAATAATATATAAAACAACGATTGTACATTTCTATAACACACTACACTGGTTTTGCTGACATCACATAGAAAATTAACTTGAAATTTCTGCTTTCTAGACACCAAAAATTTTTTTTTTAAAAAGCTGTATCAGTGTCCCCCAGTTCCCCCTATATTGTCGATGATGATGGTTGGATGGATTAAATGCATTTTTTAAATTATGATATGGGCTTTTAAATTTCAATAAATGTATGCATATTATACGGTGCATATAAATGCTATAGTTGATATACAGGGCTATAGAAAAGAGCTCATAAAGGTTAGTGAATATGAGCGTAATTTACTTAAAGGTAGTTTTTAAATAATTTATCAAATTTAACGCTAAATTGCATTCAGTTTACTAAAAAATATTTGTAGAATATAGATAAAATGATATATAGGGTCACGCAAAGAATTGTATACATGGTAGATAATTTCTGGTAATGTGATTTAAGTAGTTTTAAGAGTGTTTTAGTTTGAACTTAATTTTACTTGCAAAAATAAATACTTGCATGTAATAAAGGTTCTAGGTAAACTACAGGGCTGTTTTCATTGTCTAAATCATGTTAGAGTATTGCTCAGACACGATTTTTATTTGTATAGCTATATAGCATGAATTTCCAACCTCTAATTGTCATAGCCGTTCCAATATTCTTAAAATATTATGCGAAAGTGTCGCAAGGTGTTTCATATTCTATGCACAATACATGATTTCTTTTTCTTGTTCCAAGAGAAAATTAAACAAACCTACACACGGAAAGTTATTTATCAAATGCATTGTTTTTTTAAAAAGATTTTCAATATCAAAAATCAATTTAGAGATTCATTTTATAGTAATGCACTACATTACAAAATATTTTCTTTCATTGAAAGCGGATTTGTTTGCCCATATTACCTGATTTTGAATGAAGTTTATTAATAATTTATTTCATTCTGATTTCCCGCACAATACGGAATTAATTAAAATTTCCAGTTTCTGAAAACAAGCAAAGCTTTTTGTTTTATTAGTCTCTATTGTATTATGTGGTAACGTTAGATTGCAAAAGGATGTAAAACAAAACATGACATCTCATTCTTAATTATTTTCATAGTTTTTGAATTGCGAAACTTTTACGTCCATTTTAAAACAATCTATTTCAAAGATAACATTCAGCAATTTCTGACAGAGAAGGGATTTGTAAATTTCAATAAGGTGATATGTTTTTTAATTTAAATAAAGAGAATCCAGGTTCTGAGTGCAATTGGAATATACGAAAATAACGGATAACTGGGATAATCCAATCTTATATATATACATGTGGGAATGAAAGTGTGGAAGAATAAAATATATTAAACTCAAGGATTCAACGAACGTGATATCTCAATGCTGACTCAGGGAAAGAATATAGCAAGAGGTTAGTGTTCTAGATTTCGACCATCTTTGTAGTTGATGATTTTTATCGCAATTCTCATGGAAACTTTTTTGCGGTAACTATTGTTCAGTTGTACAATATTATTTGAATCTTAAGTGCATGTTTGATGATCTACTAAAGCTTTTTATACTTCAAAAAATATCAGTTATGATTAAGCAATGCAATACTCACATAAACCTGTGTTATCTTCGAATAGTAGCACTCTCTGAATATAGATGGCGCAACGATACCGTGATCTGTTTTTGTGAGGCAATGCATGTTGGCCAAATAAAATCGGAGATGTAAGAATGTTTTGTTTTTCGGGATGCTGCGTGAGCGGCAATTGTATTATAGTGTATATAAATAAGATGGAACTATAAAGGTTGTTTCCCTGATGAAATTACAGTACAAGTAATTCGAACCCACACGATATAATAAAGTGGCGACGATTATGGGATTATTTACCCATATTATTTTGAAAAGAAAAATATTGTGAAAAAGAAAAAAGTAAACGCCGAAAAAAAAATGGCTGTTGAAAAAGAAATTATTTCGCTTGGTCGGCTAGAAGAGTATGACTCAAAGGTTCCTTGGATTATTTATGTTGAGAAGATGGATTTTTATTTCTGTTTGAATAATATAAAGACTGAAGAAATGAAAAAGAATATTTTGCTTAGTTCGGTTGGTACGACAACATTTACGATTTTAAGGGACATTATTGTCCCAAAGACGTTAAAGGAGATAAGATATGAAGATCTTTTAAAAAAAGCTAAAGAACATTTTTCTCCTTGTCCGAGTGAAATTGTGTAAAGATTTAAATTTCAGAAACGTCTTAGAAAGCCAGGGGAAAGCATAGCTGAGTTTGTAAGAGAACTTAGAAGATTGTCTGAATTCTGTAATTTCGGAAACACCTTAAATGACCGCCTGCGTGACCAACTTGTGTTCGGAATACAAGATGAAAAGATACAACAAAAGCTGCTGGATTCTAAAGAATTAAATTTCCAGACTGCGGTGGAGATCGCCGAATCGTTTGAATCGGCTGAAGCCGGTGTGAAATCACTACATATAGGCGAAAGTACAGCTGTCAACCAAGTGCGTGCTAAAGGGGAGAAACCGAAACCAGAAAAGTTCTCTCACCCATTTAAGCCCAAAGAAGAAAAATTCGCGTCTGAGAAACCATGTTTCAGATGTGCGAAACACCACAATCCTTTCAAGAATGCAGAGTGCCATCTGTGCCATAAATTTAATCACCTAAGAATATGTTGTAGGAATCGTAAATTTATGATGAAAAATGATAAACAGAACAAAAACAGTAAAATTAAAACTGTTCAAGAGGAATATTGTTTCAATTGTGTGGACAACAACTCCAATAGTGTAACATGGAAAAAAAATGTAAAAATAAATGGGGTGAATGTTAAATTTGAAATTGATAGCGGGGCGGCGCATACTATAGTAAGTAAAAATGTGGCAGAAAAATTGTTCTCAGGTAAGCTACCTTTAATTAAATCTAAAGTTAAGTTACAAACTTATACTAAAGATTTTTTAACTGTATTAGGTGAGTTAAAAGTAGATGTTTTTGTTGATGAATATTGTATACCTGATTTAAAAATGTTAGTTATTAAAGAGGAAGATCCGAGTCTAATTGGAAAAACTTGGTTAAAAGCATCAAAATTATTTTGGCCTAATGTAAATATGATTAATAGTATTTCGAAAGATGATTTAATTAGAAATTTTCCAAATGTTTTTGCTGACGGGATCGGTACAATAAAAGGTCCTCCCGTTTCAATAAATTTGAAAAAAGATGCAAAACCAGTTTTTCTTAAGTCTCGACCTGTTCCGTTTGCTTTGAGAAGAGCTACTGATTTGGAATTGGAACGATTAACAAAAGAGGGTATTTTGAAACCTGTCGATCATTCAGATTGGGCTAGTCCTATAGTTATTGTTCCAAAACCAAATGATACTGTTAGAATTTGTGGTGATTATAGAGCCACAGTAAATTCAAATACAGAAAATGATAATTATCCTCTTCCTAGGATGGAAGAATTATTCTCTAAATTGTCAGGTGGAAAATTCTTTACTGTTTTTGATTTAAAAGATGCTTATTTACAACAATCTGTAGATAATGAAAGTAGTAAAATTTTAACTATTAATACTCATAAAGGATTATTTAATGTTTTAAGATTAGCTTTTGGCGTAAAGTGTGCTCCTGGAATGTTCCAGAGAAAAATAGAGAATATATTAAAAAATATATGAGTATGTTGGTGTATTTTTAGATGATGTAATCATAAGTGCTAGGAATGAATCAGAACATTCTGAAAGAGTTGAAAGTGTTCTGAAATGCTTTTCTGAGCATGGTATAAGATTAAATAAGGAAAAATTAAAATTTATGGTTTCGGAAGTTTGCTATTTAGGACATAAAATTTCTCAGGAAGGAATTAGACTTATTCCAGAAAAAGTTAATGCTATTTTGAATGCACCTATTCCAAATAATGTGTCACAGTTGCGTTCATTTTTAGGCTTAATTTCTTATTATAGAAACTTCCTACCTAATATTTCAGATGTCTTAGAACCTTTACATAGATTATTAGATAATAATGTTAAGTGGACATGGTCAGAAAAGCATGATAAAGCATTTCAAAAAGTTAAAGAATTATATGATGTTAACAAAGATATTGTTTTGAACTGTGATGCTTCAGAATATGGCATTGGTTCTGTATTAAGCCATATTATTGAGGGTAAAGAGAAACCCATAGCTTATGCTTCTAGAACTTTAAATAAAACTGAAAGAAATTATGCAATGATAGATAAAGAAGCTTTATCTGTAATATTTGGTGTTACTAAATTTCACCAATATTTAGCTGGTAAACAGTTTAAAATTATAACAGATCATAAACCTTTAATTAGATTGTTTGATCCTGTTAAAAAGGTACCTGATACATTATCACCTAGAATGCTGAGATGGTCGCTTATGTTAGCAGGATATGATTATACAATTGAGTATCGCGAAGGTAAAAATAATAAAAATGCGGACGCATTAAGTAGATTACCTCTCCCAGAAACTGTAAATATAGTAAGTAATCCTGCTGAAATAATGTTTGTTTCAAATAATAATGATTGGCCTGTTACTTCTAAAACGATTGCAAAGTGGACAACTGAAAATCCTGTAACTAAACAAATTACTAGTGGATACTACATGGATGGGTACCATGGAGTGGGTACTACATGGATGGCCTCGAAAGGTTAAAGCAGAAGAATATCAACCTTATTTTCGTAGAAGGGACGAAATTTTCTGTTTAGAAAATTGTTTATTATGGGGGCATAGAGTAATTGTGCCAGAGGAAGGTAGAGAATCTATATTGAAATTGTTGCATTCTGTTCATCAGGGTATGTCTAGCATGAAAGCTAAAGCTAGAGGGGTGGTTTGGTGGCCAAACATGGATAAGGAAATTGAACAAATGGTAAATTCATGTAGTAGATGCCAAATGTGTGCGAGGGATAATCCAAAAATGAAACCCTTAGAATGGAAGTCTGAATTACCCTTGGAAAGGATTCACATAGATTATGCAGGTCCGTTTGAAGGGAAATTTTTTTTAATAGTAGTTGATTCTTATACAAAATGGTTAGAAGTAGAAGTAGTGCCCAGGACCGATAGTAGAAATACTATTAGAGTATTAAGAAGAATTTTTGCGACATTTGGATTACCTTTAGAATTAGTCAGTGATAATGGATCCGCGTTCACAAGTGAGGAATTTGAGGAATTTCTTAAAAATAATGGAATTAAGCATACACCTATTCCACCATATCATCCGTCGTCGAACGGACAGGCGGAAAGATACGTGCAAACTCTGAAAAATTGCCTTAGGAAACTGGATAAAAATGACATAACATTATCAATTGCACGACTTTTGTTAGAAAATCATTCAACTCCTCATTCGGTGACTGGTAAAACTCCTGCTGAATTAATGTTTGGAAGGCCAATTCGAACAGCCCTTCATTTGGTATTACCATCAAAATCTAAAATACAGCAACCCCTGCACAAATTTAAGCTTCATGAATTAGTTTTTGTTAAAAATTTTGGAAAGGGGGAGAAATGGGTAAAAGGAAAAATTATAAAATTATTAGGAAGTAGATGGGTTTTAGTAAATAGATGTGAAGGAATAATGTGTAAGCGTCTTGTAAATCAGTTGAGACGTAACAGGGAGATAAGTTACGAAAAATCTAAAAGAATTGAAGAAAGTGACCATAATAACAAACAAATGTCAGAAAGATTTGAAAATATGGGTTATAGCACTGCCTCCTCTACAATGCCTTCTCGCTTGTGACGTAGTGGAGGCCGTTACCCTGACAACGATCGCGTTTTGAGTTTCGTGGCGATTGTGGAACCAATAAGGTTAGTGATTTCGCCTCCACTTCATGACGTTTCACGTTTGTCGTCTGCTCAGTGAATAGGCATTGTTGAGGGGGCAGTGGTTATAGTGGTAAAAATTACAATGTCTATGATAATTATGAAAGGGTTAATAAATACCGTTTCTCTGAGATTAATGGAAAAATAAAAGACCAACGTGATAATGAGAATATCATGGAACCAAACAAACCTCAGCCTTCACATGATATTGTAACAGGTACTGTTGTGAGTAATAAAAATGATGTTATGGCAGATATATCTGTAAAGGACACTGTGACTAAAAATAATGATGAGGACTCGAAGAAAAGTGTTCCAGTTCGAAGAAGCAATAGACCAAGATTGCCTGTAGTTCGTTTGAACTATGAGGAGAGGGGTGTGATATCTTCGAATAGTAGCACTCTCTGAATATAGACGGCGCAACGATACCGTGAACTGTTTTTGTGAGGCAATGCATGTTGGCCAAATAAAATCGGAGATGTAAGAATGTTTTGTTTTTCGGGATGCTGCGTGAGCGGCAATTGATTATAGTGTAAATAAATAAGATGGAACTATAAAGGTTGTTTCCCTGATGAAATTACAGTACAAGTAATTCGAACCCACACGATATAATAAAACCCCACAATTTTAGAGGCTTGGCCGGGATTTGGATGATTTGGATTTAAACTTCAATTTGAATTTGAATAACGAAACTATTTTGTACTTGAGTCGAAAAAAAAAGAATATTTTCTTTAAATTGCAATTTATAATATGAAAAAATGAAAAAGTTGTCTTATGTATAATGATTAGAGATTATCCATAATCAAGCCTATGAGACAATGTAGTATTTGTTCTGTTGAAATGTCAACAAATAAATAATTTCCGTTCTGAATAAAGCTAAAAAAGTGGATTTGTTAACATCAAGTAATGACCTTGGTATTGTTGTGTTACAGAGTTCAAGAATTATTCATTTAATAAAGTTGGCAGCTGAATCAAACGATTATGAAGAAAATTTTGTTAACGATCAACTTGAAGTCATTGCCGTGGAGAACGAATAAATGAAACAGCTAGAAGCAGAAAATGAAGAAAGAAGTCTAAAAGCTGAAAAAAGATTAGAGGGAAAAAAAGCGATGGAGGAAGACAAGAAAAGGCGGCGAAAATAACTAAAACGAAATTACAAATGGAGTACGAATTGAAAAAATTAGCTTCAAAGCAATATGACAAATACAAGTGACGTTGCGGCAGTATTTGGTTCAGAAAAGCAACCAGATTTGTTTAAATTAAAGACACATTTTGAGAGAAAGGGTGATAGTATTTATTTAGTTTTATTGGAGAGACAAATTTTTAGGATGGATATATCAGGTAACAAAAAAAGTTCTGTCGTTTTTAGGTGAAGGAAAATAAACAGCAAAATTTGAACTTGAATTTGAATTGACAGTGCTTTGAGGCCTATAGCTACAATGGCTGTCGCCTCGATTGATCCATAATACACAGAAACAGAGACAATACAGAACACTTTTTTTATTACAGAAATCCATTACATATATTTGTTACACTTGAAAGGGACAACACACCATCTATGCCCGAACCCGGATTCGAACCGGGGACCCGCGGTGTGGCAGCAGCTGCCGCTACCAACCACGCCACTGGGTCGGCTAAACAGCAAAATGCACAGGAAAGAGTACACTTTATTCATCAAAATGGGAAACAAGCTTTAAAGTTCCATTTCTATAAAACTCATGATTTTTAGAGTTGAAAAAGCTCTGTGGTCTCCGAGGTTCTGAGAAATGATTTTGTTAGATGGGCGATGCAGCAACTGCAAACAAATGTTCAGGTCAAGTATCAATTGATAAGGTATCCATTTGCTGAGTTTATACACTTTCCCCTGACGATGAAAATATAAACGGATAGTTTTATAACAGACGACGAACCTTTCTGCAAACACCTGCTCACACGTTTGAGCGGAATCTTTTTCGATTGCAACCTGTAATTCTTCATCATTAATGACATATGGCCACCCTGTTTGTAAGTATCTTTGAACGACTTATCGCCAGCATCAAATTTACTAAACCATCTTTGGGTGGTCGCCATACTGACAACTTTCTACGAAAGCTTGGGATATTTTTTTATCCTTGTGCAAAGCATTTGTTCCAAGTTTAAACTCAAACAACATACAAGCATGAAATATACAGTTTGGAGTACCCCTGTTCACGTCCATTTTTCTACTGTTACAAGGTAATCTTTCCTTTGTATACGATGACTCTGTAATGCATCTTGATAAACACGTATCTGCAATTGTAGCGCTATCTCATATCCTTTGCGTGTGACATTCTTTAGCGTTTGTCGTTTAATAAAAATGACAAAATGTTTTTGTTAACCTGATAATAAAAAATATGGGGTTATGCACTTATGTTTAATTTCATTAAAATTGCTAATGCTATAGATAGAAAACTGGAAACATTAAAATATGATTACGATTACATAAAAAATTTGCTTCTCAAAAGATTCAAAATGACGCCAGAAGAAAAAATTAATGTCGCATAAGAAAGAATATTCAGCCACTTTACACGATCTAACAATTCAGTTAAGAAATTATTTGAAAGAATGGATAATTGGTCTTGATGTATCTAATTTTGAAATTCTGAAAGAATTAATAGCAGTCGATCAAATTAACCGAAGATTACAGATAGAAAGGAAAGAGCACTTTATAGATGATCTTCCAAAAATTAAAAATACTGATGTATTAGTAAATAAACCATGCAAATGTTTTGAACCTCGTATTGTTAAAACCATGAACAGAAATTCGCACCATTTTGATCACAGGAAGTCAAAAATGTAATGTGAAAATAGTAATAGAAAACCATGTTTAACAGTTTCAAGTTATGATACTTATAAAAACAACAACAATTTTTAAGTAACATAGCTAATGTAAATGAATCTTCTTATTTAAACAAAAGCAACAGACATAAATTAAGTGTTTTAGATATAAATGATTTGGCCACGTAATATCACAGTGTAATAATGGAAATAGCGCTCAAAAAATAATGGCAGTCAAAATTGAATCAAAATTCCCCAATTATCTAATCACAAAGAAGTGAATTAATGCAATAATCAAAGGAACAAATAACGCCAAGTCAGATCGCATGACAGATATTTATATTAATGAGGAAAATGCACAGGTCTTCATTGACATAGGAAATAATATTTGTAATGTTTACGATTCATGTCGAAAAATCCAATACTTTGTTAGATTGTCAGGAACTTTAGTTAATTATTCGGGCCAACCATCTTAAATCATCGTAATTAGCAGGCTTAATTCTTTATCATCTTTCAGTGCTTGAATCAGTTCAGTTGTTTTAGATTCCGTCATTGGAACAACTAAACGAATTTCCATCTGTAATTCAAGCATATCTAAATTAGAATTAAGATTACAATTTCGACTCAAAGTATCAGCTATAAACATTTCAGTTCCTTATTTATGAATAATTTAAAGACGATAAGGCATGATGTCCAACAAGATTATTTGCAGACAAAGAGGTGTTACTAAATGTAATGGTTTCTTTGTAATTGATACTAATGATTTGTGGTCTGTTTCCACACTTAGTTTTCTCCAGTCCCAGATTTAATGATGAAAATGTAGACATCCAAATTTGATAGTAAATGCTTCTTTTTCTATTTGAGACTAATTCTACTGCATCTTGCCTAATGCTTTGACTGCATAAGAAACCAAACGTCCTTCTTGCATAACTACAGCTCCTACAGGATGTTTGCTTGAGTCTACCAACAATGTTATAGGTAAATCCATATTAAATTATTTAATACTGGTAAATTCTTTAAGATTTCTTTTAGTCTACTGATTCTACATTATTGGCTTATTAGCTACTTATTTATATATATTTTAAATCTTTATTTTTTTTCAAATATTGTCAAGTGAGTTGTTCATTGTAGCTACATGTTTTTTCTTTTTCTATGAAGAGCAACAAATGCAAAAATGGTTCTCTTTACCACACGCAAAACATTGCATTTTATAAGCCAAACATGCAGATTTTTTCTGAAAAGATTTGCATCCGTGTGCATAATTTGCCATTAAACTTTACTTTTCTTTAGTAAGCTTATTTTTCGTACTTGTTAAATTCTTTTTTACACTTTCAATATTTAATGACTTATCTTTAAGAGAACTCATCTGTGATCGAGCTTATTCGCTAGTTCTACAAATTTTTGAAACTTTGTCTAATGTTAAATCATTTTAAGCCAATAACTTTTCACAATCGACATCACTGTAAATACCAATCACAATTCTGTTAGTAACTAAACTATCAAGTAGATCACCAAATTGGCAAGATTTGCTTTGTAATTCTGTTAAAAAATCATCAAAATCCTAATTTTCACTTATTATATCACTTTTATTTATATATATTAATATATTATTGAATAAAAATCTTCCATAGTTAGTGTTTACTTTAGGCTTGAAGTGTATTTAAAAGCTTAAATTAAGTAATTCAAATAAGGTTTTTTTATCATCAGTAAAAGTATTTAAAATGCTTAGCGCTTCAGGACCGATAGCTGACAACGCTTATCGGATATTATCAGGCTTTTTCTTCAATTTATTGACCCTAGAGTATAATTCAAACTGTTGAAATCAGTCTTGCCATGATTTCGTAACATCACTGGTCGTTAGGCTTAGAGGCAGAAGCGGGCGAATATTTACACTGTTATTGCAATAGTCATTTCCCGGCACGGCGATTTTTTCAAGTGTAGCCATTTCGGCACCATGTAATTTTTACAACTCATATTAACATTATTTTAGTATTAATTAATAAAAATCTGCAACAAGTTAATAGACGACTTTGTTGAGTAACTGTTTAGATACCGTACACTGTTAAAAATAAAGTTTAATGTTTCACAAAGAAATTGCTGAAATCTGTCTGAAATTTGGCAGCAATTAAACCATAAGTGCCATGTCTTACCAGTTTCTTGGCGTTTTCACAAATACCATTACATTAGTGAAATGTTGAACAATTATTTAGGTTATTTCCTAAACCAAAGTTATGCTTAAAGGTTGAAGCACGATTGAGGTGTTTTTTCAAAACCAAATTTATGGTGAAAGGTTTCTTCTGGTGAAAGGTCTTCTATAGAAGAAATTAAAATGTACACGGCGATTAAAATTGGAAAGTTAAAAAATAGGACGTTCATTGTTGTTTCCAGAAATAACGGGAGCGAAGGAGCAAGTGTGTGTGTTCTGATGGACTTTACTTTAAAGGCGATTAAGTAAATGTGCAACTGTATTGTGGTAATAAAAAGTTGCAACGGAATTCCGTGAGTTTTTTTTAATGTCTTTTGTACTACAGCTGAAAAAAATTGTGGTGCTGAGGCGATTTGGATCTCATATTTAGGAATGTTCGATCTGGTCAGTCAACATGTTTGTTTTTCAACTAGGATTTTTTTTTTTTTTTTTTTTTTTTTTTTTTTGAAGCGATTTGTTATCAAATAGATTTTTTTCATTTTTCGATAAATGAATTGCATCTTGACTTAAGAGCGATGTTTGCGTCTCAAGATGGTTGCTTTATTTTTTTACTGTAATTTCGTACCCAGAAATTCGATTCAAAACACCAACTTTTACAGTATATATGTATTTTTTGTATTTTCTGGCATTTCAAAATAATAATAATAATAGTAATAATAATAATTTTATAGATTATTAATGCAAGCATCTGGCAAATTGGTGCATTTACGAATAAAAAAAGAATAAAAAAATGTATCAGAAAATACCCAGGTTGGATTTCAGAGCATATTGATAACGATTATAAAATGAAATAAATAATCAAATCACATATATTGTTACCATGTAAATTTATATTTTTAAAAAGCAATTCAAATATTCATTAATGTTAAAGTATGAAATTCACAAACTGCATGCAGATTTATTTTCGTGTAAAGACTTTTGAATAAAGTCCATAAATAATTTTCATCAACCATATATTTAGAATATCCGGAATTAATTAAATTTTTCTTCTTCCGTAGTAATAGTGTTTTTTCTATTTTACTTAATAACCATTTATTATATCATCACAGAATGATTAGATGGCATAATGCAATAAAATAAATAATTGCATCTCTTAGTTAATTATTTTTGTAACATTTAAAAGGCGTATTTTTTTATTTTCAATTGTAGTTAAGTATTGAAATTTGTTCATGCAATTAAAATAACTTTTTTATATAACTGCATATGGTGATGATCACGAATGATCGTGCAAATTGAAATTATATTTATGAAATGAGATAAATACATAGTTTAATAATGATTGAAATTATCATCATCTTTGCATATTTTTAAAAATAAAAGTGTTGCATATTGAATCTGAACTCTCGAAAATCATTATCTGTAATAAGTAAATGAGTTATTTATAATAAAATGTATTACATGAAAAAAAGTGTTATTTATAATAATATGCGTTATTTATAATTAAAAGACACACCAATCTTAAAAAAGTACTGCTGTAGCGAATGTTGCATAGTGTGTAAGAATATACTATTGATGTGTAGCGTTTTCTCTGATTTTTTGAACAAACTTCTAAAGGATATAACAAGCATATAAAGGATACCACATTGCAATTGAAAGATACTCTAGATTTTAGTTTTAAGAGACTGTTCATTTAATTCGCAATCGGGAATTCAACGGTGGGGCCTCCGTAGCCGAGTGGTTAAAGCACCACACCGCCAACCGCTTGCGAAAGTGGAAAGTTGTGGGTTCGATTCCTGCTGGCTCCATTGCATACACTCCCGATTGCACTCATCTTGTGGTATAAAATTTCCTTCTGCTGTCTCTTCTCTGTATATCAACGATGACTTGTAAACAGACTTTCATGTCAAGCAAACAAGTCAGAGGTATGTTGTTCAATAAAATAAAATAAATCAGCGACGGACCTTTTAATTTTGGTGTGCTCTACTCTGCATTTAAAAGAAATCTAGTACTGAAATTATTACTAATTTTAAATTGCAACTTAAACACAGAAGACTGGCTATTTAAACAATATTTACAAATGGATTCTCGATCAAAACAAAATGCTAACAATATATAAGCTCACAAATTGAATACACTAGATAAAAGTCACTAACAGCGTATGCTCAGCTAATTTTTACACGGATTCCAAGTAGAACTTTTTTGTTACATTCGATTTAAAAAAAAAAAAAAAAAAAAAAAAAAGGTGGCCTTACAATTTTTTTTGAGGTAGGTCCCGATTAAAAAGATCACAGGTTATTTTAATATCATCAGTACGTTCTCATTCAAAAAATAAGAATTTCTATTAGCTAGCCTTCAGTAACTTTAAGTAATTTGTCTAATCAGTAAGGAAAAAAATTTGCATCTGAAAAAACAAAGTGTTACTAAAATTGATTCCTCCATTGGCGTAGATAAGAAGGGGGGGGGGGGGGGTTCCAAGAGTTTTGGACCCCTTTCCCTCCGAACGAAGACTTGGGTTGCTGAAGTGTTTAAGTGTTAAGTGTAAGTGTTTCCGAAGGACCAATAAAAAAAGGGGCAATGTCATTTATATATATACAGATATATATAGAGAAAGAGAAAGAGAGAGGGGGGGGGGATTTGATGATTATTATTTATCGTTACAATAATAAAAAAAAGACAGAAAACGTTTTAAAATGTTAGAGTTTTAAGGATGTTTAACTGAGTACTGAAGATGGGTAAAAGGAAAAAGGAAACATTTTCAGGTATGGTATTAAATGCCTTTTTAGTAGTTTTATTAATGCTTCTAAAAAATTGCAAATACAATAGATTTTCGTTATAACAAACTGTAAAAGACTGCTAAATCCTTTCTTTGTAACGATTTTTTCGTTGAAACGATTATTTCGTTGTAACAATTTTTTCGTTGAAACGATTATTTCGTTGTAACAATTTTTTCGTTCAAACGATTATTTCGTTGTAACAATTTTTTCGTTGTAATGGAATTACTCCTTTTTTATTTAATAAATTACACATGCATATACACTAACTATGTACGATGAATTTACGCTTTATTATGGATTATTTTAATGGAAGATTAGATAAATTAACAAAGAAAAAGTTAGTAAAATGAAATTCAATATTAAAAATACAAAATAATAGACAAAGCTTTATTTAGTAGAACATTATTAAAGAAAAACTGTGATTTTAGTTTGTACAAAGAAATGTGCAGTTGATGATAACAAAAGCGTGCGCAACGAATGAATGTGTGAAAATACCTCATCTGAAACATTCTTTCAGTGGAAAAAAAAAAAAAAGCACACATTTATTCCAAGCATGAGAAAGCTTCCTAACCAGTAACTTTTGAGTCGTCGATAATATCAATATGGTCATCACTGCTTTCATTATTGTATTGGTCTAATTATGTAGTTTCAACGGACAAAATTATATCTTCATCAGACACTTCAAAACATGTTTGAATATTGCCATCCACAGACAAGAAATCCTCCAAATCCACCAGATCAGAAACTGATTTTAATTTTTTAGCAGCATTCCAAAGTGTGTTTAACTCATAGGACTCATCCAAATCCAGAAGTTCTGGTTCATTTTCTTCAGCCTCAATTAACCGAGCATGTGCCTACAAATTAAATAGGTGCTCAAATAGGTGCTAGGTACAAAATAGGTACAATTATCATCAATACCCTTTAGCTGAAACGGGACCATCGCTGGCAAAGAATCTGCGTAAAAGTAAAGAGTTCTCAACCTCTTTATTATTTCCGGCAACCATCTAGTTAATGAGATAGTTGACGCACCGTGTCACACCCTTGATTGATAGAGGCGTACATTTGGGACATTCCTCTCGTCAAATAGGAGTTCCATCAGGAGTATCGTTTGAAAATTATCTTTATAATTTACATTCACACACTCAATTTCACTTATTTGCTCACTTTTTCACTCATTCATTCACGTACTTATTTGCTCATTTAGTCCCCCATTTACTCATTCGCTCACTCAATCGCTCATTCCCTCATTCTTCGCTCATTCACATACTCGATTGTTCGCTGGCTCACTCACTCACTCGCATTCAGTCTCTCATTGTGTTTGTCAGTATGTTTAGAGATTAATGTTATTTCACTTAATCATCATTAACTTTCTCACTCACTCATAACGCACTCACTTGCTCATTTATTCTTTTATTCCCTCACTCTCTTGGAAATTCACAAACTCAATTACTCGTTCACTCACCCACTTACTTACTCACCCACTCACTGTTATGTTTAGTTATTAAGTTAATAGAGACTAATGTTACTTCGCCTAATCATCATTCATTCTCTCATTCTCTCACTCACTCTTTCACGTACTCACTTGCTCATTTTATCACTCATTCACTCACTAGCTCATCTACTCACTCACTTGCTTATTCACGTACTTGAGTGTATGCTCGCTCACTCACTCGTTCGCTCATTCACTTATTCGCTCATTCACCCGTTCAGTCACTCTCACACACACAATTCGATATAATAATACTTTTCTTACAGTATATGTTAAAGACAATAAAAATTTAGGAAATAAAATCCACATTGCCAAATAAATTGTTATTCAAATATATTTTTTTAATTAAAAAGAAATTCAATATTCATCTCATCATAAAATACAAAATACAAAATTCATAAATTACACGCATATTTGTTTGCAGGCGATACTTTTGTGTAGAATTTATTAATAATTTTTATCAATCTTGCTTCCGGAATATCCGGAATTAATTAAATTTCCAGCTCCTGGAAAATTATCAAAACTTTTTACTGTTGTTTTATTATGTTTCATTGCAATACCTGAATACGTCAGACGAGAATAGAATATTTATTATTTTACAGTATTTGACTATCGTAACTTTAATCATCCAGTTATAGTTAAATATAGAGACTTGTTTGAATAATAAAATAATATGCTTTAAAAATTTCAAATGCAGATTTTTGATAGAGATTGGTTTATAAACTGAAATAAAATATTATATTCATAAATGAAAATTAAATAATTATTTTTATTAACTGAAATATTATGTTATGTATGAGTCAGTTTTAATTGGAATTAAATCTGTTTTTATGCAATAAAGGTAAAATAACATATAGTTTATATGGGCATCAAATTTATATAGTGTCATTAATATAAATACATTAGGACAATATTAAAAATTAAATAAATAAATAATGAATTTTAATGAATTTAAAAGAAAAAAAAATTGATTTTTCTACTATCATGAACAAAAAATATTTATTTAGATAAATATATATTTTCTACAATGGGAATTATTTTAAGTATATTTCATCGAATAAAAATATTACAAAATAAAGGAAAAAATATTATAGAACAAAATAAGATATTAAAACTCAAACTTTGCAAAAAGTTCCCAAAATATCGTTCTTAATACTGTAAATAGAAAAAAAAAAAAAAAGGAAATTGTACGTGAAATGGTTCAAATGAAGTGCATTCGCACTCGTTTTTTATAATAGTACAGGGTGTCCAGCAAATAACACCCTGATTTCAAAGTTAAATTTTTCAAAAACAAAGATGCAGTAAACGGTTTGTTTATCAGGTAAGCTGTAAAAATCTTATACAAAAGTTTCGAATGGTAAATATTTTGAAAAGATTGTGTTCTGATTGCAAAGAATGATTTGATTTGATATTTTTCTTGCTTTAGATTGCTGCCAGAGAATGTGTTTTTCGGCTTAAAGTGCCATATTTCATAGTTTTTTTAAAATAAATTTTTGAAATTTCGAAATTCTAAAAATTTACTTCGAAAAATCTTTAAAATAGTGCATTGTAAGCTGAAAAATTATTTCTCTGCAGGCAATCTAAAACAAGAAAAATGTCAAATCAAAGCATTCTATGCAATCAGAACGCAATTTTTTCAAAATACTCTCTGTTTGAAATTTCTGTATAAGATTTTTACAGCTTACCTAATGAAAAAACCGTTTACCGCATTTTACTATCGATCTTTGTTTTTGAGAAATTTAATTTTGAAATCAGGGTGTTACTTGCTGGACACCCTGTATATGCAGTATATTGTAGTATACATAGTTTTACACAGACGCATACATAGTATAATTAGTTTTATGTTCATTCAGTTATCAGTACAACGGTTATTACACTCTTACTCTCTAATTGCGGTAATGCTTATTCGAAAAAAAAAAAAATGATCGAAATGTGTACGAATTAGCAAATATAATGAACATCAATTATCAATTTCTTCTCCCAAAATGCATTTACAGTATAATCTCTGAATAGCGGTCACCACTAGACGTACGAAAAAGTGACCGTATTTCGGAGGTTATCGTTATTCAGAGGTTTCACATTTTAAAAGATAAAAATTACATTACTTTAAAATCAAATAATTGTCTTTTTCTTTCTTTTTACAATAAAAAAAATACACACTTTTATTTTATATTAATGAAATCTTTTTTTTTAGCATTTTTTCTCTAAATTCATAATTATTTCCACAGATTTGTTATACATTTTGTTATAATTTTGAGAAAGCACATTTTCCCCCCTGAAGATAAAAATAACATCAAAGCACGATTTTACGCTTCAGTTTAGTGTTAATTCCATGTCATCTTTCGATTCATTTTCGTTATAACTTTTAATCTCATTGACCCAACTTTCTATTGATTCCACTAACTTATTAAAATAGCATTTACCAAATCATTATCTACATTCATGTACTCGCTGGATTTAGTGGTCATTCCGGCGCTATTTAAATTATCATTTAACTCAGCATCATCTGTAATTATTTCTTGTTATTTCGTATTCCTTATTTGCAGAAATCTGTCATTAAATTTTAATTTTAATTCTAGCAAAAAAAGGAAAAAAAATGACAACTATATAAAAATATGAGAAAAAAGAATATTCGAAAAAAAAAAAAAAGTTTGTGGGGTGGCCGTTGTTTGGAATTCGTTGATCAGAATTTTTGTGTAATGATATTTCCACGAAAATGATTTGGTAATACTGAAATGTGACCGATCTTCGGAGGTTACCTTTGTTCAGAGTGAGCGTTGCGGGAGGTTGAACTGTACTTCTTCCTCAAATTTTTTGTTGATTATATCTTTCAGCTTTTAGATGCGTTCGTAATTATATAAATACGTAGTAGCTATAGTTATCGTCTAGTCAGTCCGGTTATTTGAAAGACCGCTTATAGCAGCACAAAAAATCTATCCAAGAGAATGGTTTAAAATCTAATATATATAATCGTATCAAAATTTTTGTGATTCATTTCAAATTTTATGAAAATCGAATCACAAAACTTAAATATTTATAAAAGTTTTCTTCTTTCTGTTAAATCCTGTCAAAAATAAATAATTCAATGGCATTCCGTAATAAGTATTTATTCTAGGTAGCCATGGTGATAAAGTCCTAATTAAGATGGAAATGAATTAACTTACAAATAAAAACACTATTAAAAATCCGGAATTTTCAAAAATCCGATTTCATCTCGGTTTCGATGATGCCGGATTTTCGAGAATGTTCTGTAGTTTTTAAATGATGTTTTTGAAATAATCCATAAATATCCATTTCCGTTGTAAGACTTATTATTACTGTACACTCTCTCAAATGTGAAAAATTCTTTTTAGTTAAACTTAATGGTGTCTCTTGGTAAACGCATCATTTCCGCTATCCATTTACTTAAATCCAAAGGAACTTTGATGTCTTCTTGTAATATATCTTGAAGAAATTTATACAGATAGACATCAGTCACTTAGGCTTTTAAGGAAAAAAGAATCTAATGAGAGACTTTTAATGTCCAAAACAGAGACTAATTTTATGGGTCTACATAAAAAAATTCACAATTAATCATTTTTTTTCCTTTTTTTTTTTATTTTATTTTTATTTTTATTTTATTTTTTTTTTTTTTATTTTTACTGAAAATAATAGCTTCAACTTGGCATACCTTTATTGCCTTTCTCTTTTTACCTAAAATATTTACTCATTAAAAAACTGCATTAAAGTCGAAATTTTTTATTTCTTTCACCTAATTTAAATTTAAAATTAATCATGAAAGCATAAATGATGTTTTTTTTTTTTTTTTTTTTTTTTTTTTTTTTTAGATACAGTTTTCAAACAAATTGCTTTAAAATTACATTTTTTCTCTATACGATGTTCCTTTAACATTTGAAAGTGTTGCCATTAGCAAAAGGATGTATGCGTTACGTTTGTCCTTTCTAATACAGATAGGATAGACATAACTTTATAAGAAACTGAATGAATTCAGAAAGAAAGAAATGCTCTTTATATTGTTTTTAAAAATTAATAAATCCTTTACGAGGAAAATTTACCTTTATTTAATTTTAACTGTAAAATAAACATGCATTATTTACAAAAAGTGAAGAAAATATATATTTTTTTAAGTAATTTATCTATAAGTTTTAAATTTTAGTCTTAAAAAAATTTCCAAATGGTTGCTGTGATTTGCTAAATTACATTTCTTTTTGTAGCATAGAAAACAGCAATAAAAGTACTTTTTTTTTAAATAGTTAATTTTGTCTTTTCTCAAATAAATATACACTCTCAGTAATAAAACTCTCACTTTTGAAGATTCAGAAATCCTTGAGCCTTATTTCTCGCTTTTGACGATCATTTCCTATCACAGTCACATGATTTTAACGGAACGTGAACTCTCAAATATTTGACGAAAGTGTTTCCTTAATCACGGCGAGACTTGATGAACTTTAAAGAAACTGTCGCGGTGGCTGTTTATAGGAGGACCCGCTATTATACATTTTCAAATCATACAATTTTAGCAAGCAGATATTTGCTTGTTTATGTTAGTCCTCTAATAATTTATTTGAAAACAGCACTTTTTAGCGCTTTTCAGAAAATACTGAATTATAGGTAGCTATTTTTTCTGCATTTTTTTTTAGTTAAAGTTAAAGGTATGTTTATTATTGTTTTTATTTATTTATTTGTATGTTGTATTTCTTATAGCTTAATTCGAAAATAATGAATTCCCTGCATTCTAGAAAACCGTTCAAAAGTTAAATTTGGACAATAAAATTTACAAATTCCAGGATCTCTTTTACCTTTAAGAAGTATATCCTTTTTTCACTCCAGTTAAAAATATAGATAAATGATTCCTCTCCCCTCTATAAACAGCAAATTTTTAAAATCTTATCCAGCTACTCAAAATAGTAAAACCTCACCCAATAGGCACTTCATAATTTCTTATTTCTGGGCAACAAATTAACCAGTTCATATTCTAATTATTCCTTGAACAAATAAGATTTCTCGAATTAATTATTTAATCAAATCATAATATAATTATTCATTAGTCATAAGAAAATCATAATAATAAATTTTGCCTTATTAATTAAAACTTGCAAAATTTATGTCAAAATCTATAAAATACAATCCACGTTATAAAAATTTAAACATGGAGTATAATCTATTATATGCCTTTTATAATCACAGTTGCTCGAGTATATTATGGTGTGATGCTAGAGCAACAGATTCCCACACTGAAGGTTGTGAGTTCGAATCACCGTCTTTTTTCTTCTGTTTCTAAATACAAGAGCTTCTAAATGATTCGATAGATGGTTACACTAGTCCCTTTTTGACAAAACTTTTGGTGAAGTTAGTATCGTCAAACAAGTAATCGCAAAAGTAATTTCATGTAAAATCTGAGTAGCCATTTCAGAGTGTGTAGCTTGAATACGAATTATATTATGAATAAAGGCACCCTTAAAAATCCAGCTTCATCTCGATTTCAATTATGCCGAATTTTCGTAGATATACTGTAATTTTTGAATGTTTTTATTGAAAATAATTGATAGATATGCATTTCCATTGTAGGACTTGTTTTTACGGTACACTTTTTCAAATGTGAAAAATCACTTTTCGTTAAACTTTATGGCATTTCTAGGTAAATACATCATTTCCGTTATCCATTTACTTAAATCTTAAAGAACTTTTTATCTCATGTTATTTATCTTAACATAAATTTATATAGGTGGCCATCGGTTACTTATGCTTTTCTGAAAAAAAAAAAAAAAAAAAAAAAAAAAAAAAAAATTCTAAAGAGAGACTTTTAATGTTCAAAACAGAGAATTTTATGGTTCCACATCAAAAAGTTCATAATTGATTGAATTTATTTTATTGAAAAATAAAGTTTTAACTTGGCATACCTTCATTCCCCTTCCACCTTTTACCTGAAATATTTACTCAAAAAAACTATATTAAAGCCGAACTTTTTTTACTTATTCCACATAATTTAAATTTAAGATAAATCATGAAAGCATAAGTAATTATTTTTCTTTACCAAATCAACGTGTTTTAAGTTTTTTGCAAGAGAAAAATCAAAAATTAGAATGATATAGAGAAAATAAGGTAAATGAAAACTCATTTATATTTATTTAAAAATATATATATAACTTTTGCATTTCAATTTCTTAAAAGCGCTAACAGAGTGAAAAAGTGTCCAAGCTTGGAATCGAACCATGGTTATTGCCTATACCATCCAATGTTTTTGCAATTACGCTACAGGACGGTGCCAAGGCTAAACACTTCGCACATTTAACTATTGGTAAGGCTGCAATAGCAGCCTTTTATGGAATAATGCTTTGAATCATTAAAGAAGTTCTTGTTTTCTGCTATAGATGCATAAATTTGATTACAAAATACAGAAGTGTCTAAATTATCACAAGATAAAACAACTTTGAAAGATTTTATAAGACAATACTTATTCGAGTTAGATTTTATGTGGAATTTATTTATAAGTCTTAAACTTTAGTCTTTGAAAAATAATTTTCTAAATGGTTACTGTATTTTTTTCAAATTAGTTTTGTTTGTGTGATAGCCTAAAAAATAGCAATAAAATTACTTTTTAAAAATATTTAATTATATTTTTTCTCAAATAAATATCGCTTGATATGTTATGAATAAAAGCCCCTTAAAAATCCGGTTTCATCTCGGTTTCATTGGTGCCGGATTTCCGAGGATGTACTGTAGTTTTTGAATGATTTTATTGAAAATAATCGATAGATATCCATTTCCGTTGTAGGACTTGTTTTTATGGTATACCCTCTGAAATGTGAAAAATCCTTTTTAGTTAATAGCGTCTCCTGGTAAACGCATCATTTCATTTATCCATTTACTTAAATCAAAAAAGAACTTTTTTATTTCTTGCAATATATTTTGCAGAAATTTATATAGATGGCTATCGGTTACTTGGGCTTTTCTGAAAAAAAGATGTAAAAAGAAACTTTTAATGTTCAAAACAGAGAAGAATTTTATGATTCCACATCAAGAAGTTCTTGATTGATCCATTTTATTTTACTGAAAATAATAGCTTCAACTTGGCATATCTTTATTCCCCTTCCACGTTTTACCTGAAATATT
This sequence comes from Maratus speculifer, assembly GCA_964019185.1. Classification (NCBI taxonomy): domain Eukaryota; kingdom Metazoa; phylum Arthropoda; class Arachnida; order Araneae; family Salticidae; genus Maratus; species Maratus speculifer. The sequence continues at coordinate 184,371,041 of OZ025301.1, forward strand.
TATTCATTAAAAAACTGCATTAAAGTCAAAACTTTTTTCACTTATTCCACACAATTTCAATTCAAGATAAAGCAGGAAAGCATAAATGGTATATTTTATTTACCGAATTAACGTGTTTTAATTTTTTTTTTTTTTTTCTGATGTAAAATAAAATTTAGACTAATACAAAGAAAAAAAGATAAATCAAATCATCGTTTACATTTATTTTCAAAACAAAAGTTGTTGTAAGTTTTAAATTTCAATTGATTAAAAAAAAAAAAAAAAAAAGCGAAAAAGTGTCTAAGTTTGGAATCAAACCATGGTTATTGACTATACCATCCAAAGTTTCTGACATTACGCTATCTGGATGGTAACAAACCTGAACACAACGTACTTTTATCTAGCCCTGTATGGAATCAGGCTTTAAATCATTAAATACGTTCATGGCCTTTACTATAGATGCATAAATTTGATTAAAAATACGGATAAGTGTCTAAATTACCACAAGGTAACCGCAAGGTAAACAAAAACAACTTTGAAAGAAATTTAAAAGAAAATGCTTATTTGAGTTAGACTTTATATAGAATTTATTTATAAGTCTTAAATTTTAGTCTTGGAAAAATTAATTTTCCAAATGGTTGCTGTAATTTGTCAAATTAGTTTTGTTTGAATGATAGCCTAAAAAATAGCAATAAAATAACTTTTTAAAAATATTTAATTATATTTTTTCTCAAATAAATATCACTTAACATGTTATGAATAAAATAACCCTTAAAAATCCGGCTTCATCTCGGTTTTGATGATGCCGTTTTTTTGAGGATGTACTGTAGTTTTTGAATGATTTTATTGAAAATAATCGGTAGATATCCATTTACGTTGTAGGACTTTTTTTTTACTGTACACTTTCTCAAATGTAAAAAATCCTTTTTAGTTAAACTTAATGGCGTCTCCTAGTTAACGCATCATTTCCTTTATCTATTTACTTAAATCAAAAAGAACTTTTTATTTCTTGCAATATATCTTGCAGAAATTTATATAGATGGCCATCAGTTACTTAGGCTTTTCTACAAAAAAAAAAAAAAAAAAAAAAATCTAAAGATAAACTTTTAATGTTCAAAGCAGAGAAGAATTTTGTGGTTCCACATCAAGAAGTTCTTAATTGATTCTTTTTATTTTATTGAAATTAATATTTTCAACTTGGCATATCTTTATTCCCCTTCCAAGTTTTACCTGAAATATTTACACATAAAAAAGCTGCATTAAAGTAGAACTCTTTTCACTTCTTCTGCCTTAGATTTAAGATTAATTATGAAAGCATAAATGTTCTTTTTTTCCTAAGAAATGAAGTTTTTCAAGATTTTTCCAGAAGTAAAATCAAATTTTAGAAACATATAAAAAAAATAAGTTAATTGAAACCATCATTTATATTTTTTTCAAAACTAATATTGCGATAACTTTTAAATTTTAATTGCTTAAAAGCAGGCCTGTAAAGTTTTAGTTTGGATTCGGATTCATCTAATAAGCAAAAGAGTCGAAGTAGGAGTCGCTAAAAAAGAAGACTTTTTTTGTTCGAAAGTTTGAAGTGAAATGCATAAAAGGAATTATTATTGTTATTTTTGGATTATATCGGGCTACCCAAGTTAAAATTGGCTGCCAGATGTACATTGTAGATGAAAACTGTTTTTAATTTAAAACTTTAATAAATTCCGACTTATTTTCGAACTAGCAAAATTTTCATTTTCATTTCATTTTTTTTTTTCTTTCTATCGAATTTTTTCTGCTCTGGAGGACATGAATGCGAAACTGAAAATTATGGTGTGAAATTGTGGATGTAAAATTGAAAAATTTAAAATCTTTATAACTTAAAATATTATTTGTAGAATTTCCATTTTTTACATTTAAATAAAAAATATATGTAATTTTTAATTTTGATTTAGCATTTTTAAGAATATTAATTAATTCTCTAAGTGTTTGGAACGCAATATTTCGTACACCAAGCTCCAAGTTTCATTGCAACGCAAGCAATATTTAAGAGAATATAATTCTATGGGTTTAATGAATTTTCCATACATTTCAGAATGATTAATACTCTCAAGGGATACATTTATATTTGTAATTATTATTATTATTTATAATGTTGAAAGAATTATATTTTCTAAGCATTTATAACAAAATGCAGAGAATACAACATTACAATTTTACCCATTTGCAATATACTCAGAAAATTAAAAAAAAAAAAATAAAGTAAAAATTAAATATATATACATATATGTAAATATATATACATATATATAAAATAAAAAAAAATTGCGCCATTTTGTTCTCTCTGAGCTTTTAATTCTAAATTTGTGGAACATATTTTTAATCTTAGTTTCGTAATGTATTACTATTTTAACAACTAAAGTCCTCTTTCTTTTTTTTTTTTATTTAACTTATTAATAATCTATTGCTTGTTTCTCAAAAAGTGCAGGAAACGATTTCGTAATCTTTTTCCTTTTTAGAATATTATCCAGATTTTTAATTTTATTTTTATTGATCGTCTGCTCTGTGTTAATGCGCTGAGATGTTAGCTGGTTAGTCTATTTGCGAGACATGATATAGTTCCTACGGGAAGACCACGCCTCTTATACCAATCAGCGGTGATGATTTCTGACGCGTATCCTTGAAGTTAATCCTAATTGGATTTTTAATTTACTGACGCAGTCTGAGGAGGGGCTAGTTTTTCCGTGTGAGTGTTGGAGTTCATTCTAGGTTGTTGGAGCATTCAGAATGCATCTGCCTCTTAAACTGCTAGGTCGCCCGTCTCATTTTTTTTTCGATAATTAGAATACCGAAACGACGTAACTTGGAGAGCGAATGTTGTAGTGATAGATGTGTGAAAGGGTGACAAGTGGAATAACTTATGGCTTGATCTAATAACATATGGAACTAAAAACTGATTTTCTTATTATTTTATTGGAGAAACTCCCAAGGACACAATTCCATGGCTTCCAACTACGGCTGCTAAACTTGTTTATTATTTCAAGTAAATCGACTTCTTATTACAGCAAAGATGATTCGACGAAAATCTATATATTATTACAGCAAATCGTCATATTATCACATATATAACACGCGCCTACCCATTAAAAAAAAAAAAAAAAAAAAAAAAAAAAAAAAAAAAAAAAAAGAGGATTGTCACGTGATTTCAGCTTTGCTGAATTAAAAATGTAGCTGTAGTATTTTTCGTTTTAAAAAAATCTGGCAACACTAGTTCTATTAAAACGTTTTATTCGAAGTTGTGTTCGAAAATTCGAAAGTTGGTTGTGAGCAGTGAGTGATTGTCTTATTGTTGGTGGTGTGCGCAACTAGAATTATGTAAAAAAAAAGAAAGCACTATTTGTAAATATTTTGTTTCTTTATTGTTCTAAGTGTTATGTGCGTCTTTCAAGAAATAAAACAAATATTTAAAGAAGATCGCAGCCCACAAGACATCCATATTTACATAAGTGAAGCTTCTTTTTTTCTTGTAAATAAGTAACGCTAGTTCTTACATATATATATGTATGTAACATATATTTAAAAAAATCATATATCTATATATAAATTTGTTGAATCACAATCAAAGGGACATACATAAAAAAGACTTGTTCTAAATTTAAATTATTTATCTTTAACGGTTCTTGACTTAAAAAAAATTAAAAAAAAAAAAAATTGAGAAAAAAACCCATTGTGAAGAAAAACGCATTTTCACAAGAAATCATTTCCATGATAACCATTGCTTGAAAGGTAGATTTTAGAAAACAAAACAAAACGAAAAAAAAACTAATATTTCCTCTTCAGATAAGAAAAAAAAAAAGAATATTTGAGGACCCCAGAAGCCAAGGGGTACAAGTGACAAAATTTCGATTTGGAGTAAATTGAGTTTAAAGATAATTGATGTTAAATTGGAACATCAATAACAATTGAGAGGATTGAAATAGGAAATTTCTGCTTGTTGCATTCTGGTCTTTGAACTCATATTTCAATAACTATTAAAAAATAAAGTACAATTTTCTTTAAATGTATAATTAATCAATATTGTTTGTTTTCCGAAAAAAGTGGTTTGCCTCTATAACTCAGCAAATAATAAGAAAATCACTCATATTTCTTTACCTGAAATGAAAAAAGCACATTTTTAGGTGGTCTGTGTATTTAGTTTATTTTTTTCAATTTTGTCACTTATACCCCTTGGCTTCTGAGGTCCTCATATATAATATAATTAAGATAGAATCACGATTTAAACATCAGTTTGAGCATTAAAAAAATAGTGCAATAACTTTTTTTTTTAGAAAATTTGAAGATTTTAATATCTCGGATCTCCTTATTATTGAATAAGTTCTCAGACTACTAGTGGTGAATAAATTCACTCTAAAATATAATTAAGTGTAGAAACTATCACTAGATGATTACTTTGAAAATTTTTTACAAAAAAAAAAAAAAAAAAAAAAAAAAAAAATGCTTATTTTAGTCAAATTTTTGTTTTTGTATGAGTTACTGAATAGAAATTGAGAGAAAAAAAAACATCGTGAAGAAAAACGCAATTTTAACAACAAATCATATCCATGACAACCATTGCTTAAAAAAAAAAGATTTTCAAAGAAAAAAAATTTCTCTTTTAATTAAGATATAAACCTGATTTAAACGTCATCTTAAACATTCAAAAAATAATGCAATTTTTTTTAATAGGAAATTTGAAGATTTTTGGATCTTGGAACTCATTATCATTGAATATATTCTTGCCCTACTAGCGGTGAATAAATTAATTCCAAAATGTAAATAAGTTTCTAAATTACCACTAGCTGACATTAATTTGAACGATTTTACAAGAAAATGCTTATTTGAGTTTGCTATTGTGTCAGTCACTACTTAAGTGGCAATAAAGGGGATTTCACACTTCTATAAAATTACTTTTAGAAAAAGAAGACCTATTAAGGCTGTTAATCAGTTAGTTTGCGAATTCTTCTCCGTAATGTTAAGTTTACGTATGGGTAAAGAAAGCATTCGTATATTTAGACTATCTCCGCAAAAAATTAATATTTTTCATTCCTTTTTTCTTAATACTCTTCTTAAAGGATGTTGATTTTTATCATAATTCTCAAAACAATTCTAAAACATAAGTTTAATTTAATATTTTATGCATTAAAAACGGAGAAATTGTGAGTAAGATTTTAACTTTTCACATAAAATTCTGTATATATTTTAGAAATATTTTGTAAAATAAGGAAAAAGAGACATCTTTTAAGACGAATTCACAAAAAAGTAAAAAAAAAAATGATTTCTGGAAGCGATATTTTAAATAAATGGATACATCATACACCAGTAGACTTAGCATTAACGAAGAGATTTCGGAAAGCGACTGATTGGCGATGCTAAAGTTCCTCTTTGATTTCTGTTAAAGTCTTTCTGTAAAAGTAATCGATGGTTGTTTTGTTGCTACAGTTTCCCAAAAAGCATTGACGGCCATACTTAGTGGCATTTCTGGTAACCAAATCGTTTCCGTAATCTATTTAAATAAATCAAGAAGAAAGAAGAATTTTCTTTTTTCGTTGCAATATTTCTTGAGAAAGCTCAGACATATGAACGGCGGTTACTTACATTTTGTTCAAAATAAATATAAAAGAAGCTTTTTAATGATTAAAATGACGAATAAATTTTACAGTTCTATACCAGGAAATTCAATATTTTGTAATCGTGGGCTGTTTTGTCGCCACATTCTCCTAAAGATGAAAAAGCATTTACGATCAGACTTAGCAGCATTTCTGGTAATCACATCCTTTCTGTAATATATTTAAATAGATCAAAAAGAAAGATCAATTTTCGTTTTACACTGCAATATTTCTTGCTAAATCTTATACATATGAATGGCGATTATTTAGATTTTCTTCAAAATAAATATAAAAGATGGTTTTCAACGGTCGAAACGACAAGTAGTTTTACAGTTCTACACAAGGAAATCCAATAAATTGTAATCGATGGCTGTTTTGTCGCTAAAGTCTCCCAAAGGTGAAAAAGTATATACAATCACATTTAGCAGCATTTCTGGTAAGTATATAATGTAATTTATTTAAAAAAATCAGCAAGAAAAAAGAATTTTCTTTTTTTCATTGCAGTATTTCTTGCGAAAGCTTACACATATGAATGGCGGTTACTTAGATTTTTTTCAAAATAAATATAAAAGAGATTTTTTAATGCTCAAAATGACGAATAATTTTACAGTTCTACACCAGAAAATTCAATATTTTATAAAAGATTACTGTTTTGTGGTTACAGTCTTCCAAAGGAAAAACAGCATTTACGGTCACACTTAGCAGCATTTCTGGTAAGCACATCATTTCTGTAATCTTTTGAAGAAAGATGATTTGAAGAAAAAAATTTCTTTTTTAACTGCAAGTTTCTTGCGAAAGCTTATACATATGAATGACGATAATTTAGATTTTCTCCAAAATAGGTAAAAACAGATTGTTTAATGCTAAAAATGAGGAATAATTTTACAGTTCTACACCAGAAAATTCAATATTTGGTAAAATATTACTGTTTTGTTGCTACAGTCTTCCAAAAGGGGAAAAAAAAAAACATTTACGATCACATTTAGCAGCATTTTTTATAAGCACATCATTTCTATAACCTTTTGAACAAAAAAGATTTGAAGAACGAATTTTCTTTTTTAATTGCAAGTTTCTTGAGAAAGCTTATACGCATGAATGGCGGTTATTTGGATTTCTCCAAAATAGATTATTTAATACTCAAAATGACGAATAATTTTACAGTTCTGCAGAAGGAAATTCAATATATTGTAAAAGATGACTGTTTTGTCGCTACAGTCTTTCAAAGGAGAAAAGCATTTCCCGTCACACTTAGCAGCATTTCTGGTAAGCACATTATTTCTGTAATCTTTTGAAGAAAGTTATTTTTTTTTTTTAACTGCAAGTTTTTTGAGAAAGCATATACACATGAATAGCGGTTATTTAGATTTTCTCCAAAATAGATTATATAATACTCAAAATGACGAATAATTTTATAGTTCTAGATCAGGAAATTCTATATTTTGTAAAAGAAGACTGTTTTGTCGCTACAGTCTTCCAAAGGGGAAACAGCATTTACGGTCACACTTAGCAGCATGTCTGGTAAGCGCATTTTTTTAAATCTTTTGAAGAAAGATGATTTGAAGAAAAATTTTTCTTTTGTAACTCCCTGTTTCTTGCGAAAGCTTATGCGTATGGCCGTTAGATATTTTTCAAAATAAAAGTAAAAGAGACTTTTTTAGTGCTCAAAATGATTTATAATTTTATAGTTTTGCACCAGAAAACTCAATAATTTTCATTTTTAATACAGTGTTCAGTTATCAATAAAACTTCAATTTCATATCTTTCTCTTATTCATATACATTAATGACTTGTTTATCAAAAAACCCCATTAAGATGAAAGTTTACTTTTATTTCTGAAATTCCGATTTAAGTTAAAATTTATGATGAAATATAAGTAATTTATTTTATTTCTCTGACAATATCTACCTTTTAATTTCCCCAAAAGTAAATAAATATGATAAATAAATATATAGCTGAGAAATTTAAATGTAATTCCAATTTAAGTTTATATTTAAAATAAAATCTTGAATTCATTTTAATGCATACTATTTTTATTGATTTTTCTTATGATTTAATACAGATAGTACATTCCAAATTACAAAAGATGAAAGGAAATGTTATAAAAAATTATTATGAATGTTAAGCGTTCCAATATCAAATATTTTAAAAAGAATAAAAATTCGGCAAATAATATTTAAATAAACCCTTCAGGCGTCTTAAAGTATTTTCCATTTATGTTTAAGAATGCATAAAATTTTAGAAATAAAAAGTACTGGTATGATATTTTTTATTTAATAAATTAACATTTTTATTTACCTTATTTGCTTAAAAAAATGTAATTTAATATCTTTTTTTTTTTTTTTTTTTTTTTTTTTTTTTTGTTAATTTAGATTTTGATTCAAAATGTTACTTGACGGAAAAACCAGGCTTGGACGCTTAAAGGGTCTTAATTTGCAAAACGTCTTACTTGTAATAATTTATAAAAATGTAAGAATAAATTTTAAGATATATATATCGGGTGTCCCAAAAATGACTGATGGATTTTAAAATTCAATAATTTGCAAACGATGACAGCTATTTGAAATTTTTTTGCAGAAGGGTTATGTATAATGTCAGGAGTTTTTTTTTACCGTAATTTTTTATTTTATTTCGCTCTTCAAACAATAGGTGGCGCTGATGGCGACTGAAGGCTAGGTGATCAGTGCTGAGTGAAGCGTCGACCTGAAGGAGGGGTCTTAGAAAGGAGGGATTTCGTCACCATCAGCAGCAATTCGACTGCCTTGCATTTCGGCCCTAAAATTCTCCCTTCTTTGGCACTACTTAGCATTCCGGCCTTTTTAGTTTTGGTTATTTACTTTTCTAAATCTCCCTCAAAATTGTCCCCCCCCCCCCCCTGTTGTCTGCTAAGGACATGCCACTGTAGTGGAGATCTGTATTTTAAAGTATTGCGACCAGGTTCTTTTCAAAAAAATGCATTCGCTAGAGTTGTAGGCTGTGATCAATAAAATAAATGCCTTTTGAGAACTTTGTTTATTTAAGGTAGAGTTATAAAAATTAAATCATTTCTTACTGAAATAATTAGGGATGGTGCCTGTAACCATTTTTCAAGAGACCTTTGTTACATGACTGAGTGCATGAAGCGAGAGAGAGGCAATTGAATTTTCTCATTCAGAATTCACACATTGGCATCCAGAATTGGCGAAAAGGAGCATATGAAAAGTGAATGATATCATAACCATGAAATTTTCTGTTACGCTTTAAACAATTAAGATGATTTTGAATTTAATACAGGGCAACCAGAAATGGGCAGTCCTAAAAAAATACGCCAAAAAGAATTCGCGCCAATTCGTACGTTAGGACTCTGTTTTGGGAGAATTTATGAAAGACACAATAATGTGGCATGCACAAGGAAAGATTATTACCTAACGAATAAGTTAGAATCACAATTAAGCAGAGAGAAAAGCGATTTTACTGACCGCAAGCAAAGCATATCTTTGTTCTTTTTTTATTTGTTTCCAGCAAGGGTGAAATACGCATCTTAATGAATTCTCTTTATCTGACAGCCGTTTATCAGTAATAAAGCAGATGCTAGATGTTTTTCTTTCTTTTCTTTTGAACGGAAAGTTATTGTGGGATCGAAATAAAACATTAAGATAAACTAGATATTTAATTAAAGATTAGCTTTAACTGTAATTTAGAAAAATGTAAAATTTAAGAAAACTATATGTGATTCTACATCACATATATCACCCCTTTCACAGGCAAAAAAAAATCTATAAAGGTACATGCAGGAAGAGAAATCAATTTTCATATGCTCTTACAAGTAACAATGTGTAAAATGTTCATGAAAACAAACTAAACATTTACTAAATAAAGTAAACAGTAATTGAACTTCTCTCTAAGTAGGCAACCATCCCAAATAAAAGTATATATATATCATAATATAAATATATTGGTACCATAAATTTTGTCATACAAATGACATCATATATTGTTTCTACTTAGAAACAGCTGCAGCTTCATTAATAAAATTTGTGATCACTTTTCAATTTGTCTTATTTTGACAAGGACCTGTATCAAAAATGTGCACATACAAATAAAAGAAAATACCAGGTCTAAGTCCACAGGTCACTTACCAATTGGCAAAAAAAAAATCCAAATTGTTTATAATAAGAACATTAAATATGTGTATTGATCAATACAATAATAATAGCAAAGTACTCGAGTAATATAATGCAATTAAACACAAAACATAATATACAAATAAACAAAAACATAATGTAAATAGAAGGATTAAAAATGTCCATAATAATGAATAATAGGAAATACTTGAAATTTCCACCATTTTTTTTTTTAATTTACAAAATAAGTTTTACTACCAACTTATATTTGAAATGAGAGTTCAAGCAGTGCTAGACAACCAACATATGGATAAATTTTTTGAAACACTGTCGTTGACCATTTACTTCCATGTGATAATAACGTTCCTAAATGTATATCTTCTAATTTTTGTCTTTTTTTTTTAATACCCAAACTAATGAATTTTTTTATTAAGTTAAATCTGAAATTTAAAATCAACGTTGCATTATATTGACATCTAAAACGGTATTTTAGTGTAACATGAGAAAAGAAATCCTCGTAAAGAATTCGGTATCTTCCCAAAAATACTTTTATTCAAGAATAATTACTGGTAAGTGGGAGACACTGAACTTTCATGCAAAAGTATAAAAAGTTTAGAACTGTGGGAAAGATGTGTGGAAAGGTAATCTGGAGACCTGTAAAGTAACTTCAATTTAAGATACGACTTGTATAAAGACCAATAAAAGACATGCATTAACCACTAAAGCAAACATATGACAGCATCTTTGCCTATAAAAATTACAATTTATCTTCACTTCATATCCTTTGAATGAGAAGTGTGAAAACATTGACATGTATGCAATTTTAAATATCACCTTGACTGTGGTATACCACTCATCGTTATCTGCAAAATAACTAAAGTGTATTTTTTTATGTGGAAGTACTGTGTACAAATTATATAAGGATGAGTATTGAATTTAAAGTGAATAAGTGTGTGAATTTTAGTCTATATATAAAATTTTACATCTTGCTAGAATTTTTAATAAAAAGGAGTAAGCTCCGCTACATGTGTAAGTATTCATTGACTGAAAACTAATTTTTAATGGTCGTAAATATAGTGTAAAGTACTACTGTATATCATGTATACCCAAATGAAAATAAAGAAATGTGGAGAAGCGAATATAAATGATATTTAATTACGAACAAATGTTATGCAAAAAAAAGTGTCTCTATTTATCTAAATTACGCCTAAAGAGTAATGAAATTCACGCGTGTAAACGGGAAAACATGGAATAGTGCAAATGGGAAGGTAAAAATTACTGGATTAAATCATCCATAACCAAAACAAAAAAGATGTAAAGAAATGACTTATGTATTAAAGATAATAATCAATATGTTCTAAAAAAACTTGATAGAGGACCGATGATTAAACAATTGCATATGTAAATGTATATGTATGTGAATAACTTCCTCTGCAAAGCAAGCAGCAAAATATATATACCTTTGTAAACTGCCATTGTAAAAAAACTTTGTATAAAAACATTGTAATTGCTGCATGCAAAGAGAAGTTGTATGAAAAGTGAGTCAGTTGCAAATATCCACAAGTATATCAAAAGAAAAAGAACTTTGTAAAACTTTCACCACTGTAATATTGATACACTAGTGAACATTCGCACTAACACTGTGTGTAAAGAAAAGTGCAATTGATAATTACACAGACCTACTAAAAATAGAGTAGCTACATCGAATTAAGACAAAATAGATGTGCAATTTTTTTATCTATCGCGAAAGATACAAATAAAGAAAAATAAATTGTGTAAACAAACATTTAAGATTCACCGCAGAAGTCTTACTGATAATTAGGGCTTAACCACCAGAAGAAAACTATCAATAAATCAAAAATGTGAAATTTTGAATCATTCATCTATTCCTGAGCTCACGAAACAGTTGAATGAAAGAGAATCAGAGATATGAACAATGCCCGAAAAATGTAAATCATGAAATGATTGAAAGTAATCTTTAAATAACAATGTATTAAAATGTGTACACCATATGAAAAATATATATCTACGAAAGAATAGAGTATGAAAAAAAATAATTATTAATGCTTTATGTTTGTGTTATGAATAAAAAGGTTAACGATGTAAAAAAAAAGACTGTGTAAAAGAGCGGAGAAATCCAAGTATCACCTGAAGGTAACCAACAAAATATGTAAATAACTAAATATACATGAAATAGCATACCTGAAGAAGTGTTGAATATTTACGTTATATTTTAGAGTGATTAAAAGCTTGTTTTTGCTTGAAATAAAATTTAAATGTATTACAGCAAGTGGAAAAAGCAGGGTGATTTATGTCGAAAAACTTGTTGTAAGCACGGTTATGTGCGATGCAGTTAATGCATCTTGAAGCATTTTTACAATTATCTGAAGTGTGTGATTCACCACAATTAGCACATGCCAAATCATATGCACAAAATTTTGCCTGGTGGCCAATTTGTTGGCAATGAAAGCAACGTTTTATGTTAATAAATGGCCTGACAGTGTAGTCAACAGAATTAATATTTAATTTTCCATGTTGAATTAAGAGGTCAGCTATCCATGATGTAACACTAATTGTCCAGTTATATTTTAATCCCTGTCTTAATTTATGCTTTCTTTCAAAGTTAATGGAAGGAATGGTACTGCCAATCTTTTCATTTATAGCTATCATAATATCTGGTATACCTATATTGTCATCAAGACCCAACAGAATTATTTTTGTGCAGTCAGATAGATCTCTAACTTGATTTTTGTGCTCACATAAATTTAGGATGTAATCCGGTATTGAAATAAGATCAGTATTTTTGTCTTTTGATAATTCAGAGTTATTTGTACCAGAATTTATGTGTGTTTCAGATTCATCTTTATCTAAAAATTTGGCCAAATCTTTCCCACTAGAATTACATTCCTTATCTTTAATAACATTAAGGGGTTCATCCAATTTAGATTCATTAATGTCGCATTGAATAGCTATCTCATGCATAGACTGTTTGGACGAGTTCAGTGTTCTTACTTTTTCGAACAACAGCTCATTTAACCTATGTAACTGGTCGTTATTTTTTTGTAAAACAGTCCACTCAGATTGAACACTATTCACCAAATCACATAAAATATTAAACTTTAATTCAATTTCTTTTTGATAGGAATTAAATTTTGCCATGAGTTCTGGGTTATTGTCATTTGAAATAGGATCAATTAATTTCTGAACATCCGAAACAACAGATTTAGAATATCTATTAATAGATTCCTTTAAACTACTCAAACATGAAATCTCAAAAGAATTAGAATCTAAGCCAATTGTTTCAGAATCCATATTAGTTTTAGAAGACATTACCTGTTTTGCATCAGGTCTTAACTTAAAATTAAACACAACAGATGGATCTTGTGTCAATTTACGTGACTTTCTTTTAGTCATTATAAACAAGTTATATCCTAAATTATAAAAATACGAAAATAAACAAACGAGCACAGTATCAGATTATTAAAAAAATGGACCTATCTACAATGCAATATAATAAAAGCAGCTATATGTGAGAATATTTTTAAATAGATGCTAAAAATTTAAAATAAATGTCTATCCATAAACTAATCAAACTTGTTTTACATTTATAAAAGTGAAAAAGCATGAAAAAAAATCTCAATATTTATTTAAATATTAGAAAACTGGACCCTCTCTAACGAAATATTTTTGCAAGTGGGAGCAAATAGGAAAAACAAACACTGGAAATATATGTATAAAAAGTCTTAAAATAAATTAGAAGGGGGAAAATTAGTCACTTTAGTTAAGACGATATTTTGTTTTAATGCACTGTTTATATCCTACATGAAATGCATAAGAAATATCATAATAAATATTAAGAAATTTATCAAATTTTTTTTTTTTTTTTTTTTTTTTTTTTTTTTTTTTGCAGACTAGAGTGTAAAAATAATTCTACTCGAACAGATATAAACAATGCACACACTTTAAGAATGTTAAGATGTTAGATAGGTTTAATCATGCAAATAAGAACATGGCTAGTCTTTGCACAAATAAAACAATCTCCCAATAAAATTACTGTACAAACAATATAAAGCACAACTTACCTTTAAAGTGAAAAAAAATCAGGAAAGAAAAGTAGGATAAACTGTAATAATATATTTTTTGATACATGAATTTATAATTCGATTATGCATGCATCATTATTATTATTTATGTCATGTGCACATGGCATGTGATTCAAACGATAAAATTTTATTTATCTGAAAATGAGCCCACTGTCAATAATATATGAAGGTGCATACATCCTTATTGTATAACCAGTATTCACATGCATCTTTCTCTGTATTGTTTCTTTTATATAAACCTCATATTAAAAAAATAATGGTTGCAACCCGACAACATCATGCCTTATTTTTATAGGAAAAAGAGATGCACCATTAACTTACCTAGAACTTTTTCATCTACATGGAAATATAATATAAAATTTATGAAAAAGAAAAAGGAATCTACGTCAATTTATAACACTTCAAAAATAACTGTATTAAAAAAATAAACAAAATATCTAGTCATTAATTAATGATGGAAATTATAAAAATACTTTCTTTAAAAATAATAAACTGTCTTGATATTTCTCAAACGACTTTCAGCAAAAAAATGCACAGCAATAAGTACTTAGATATTTGAAAAATATAATTTTATCATACTATCGTTTGTACCATAGTTTTTGAAAGCACTTGTAAAACTGTGGAATGTTTCAAGACAATCTAAAATCATTTATAATTGTTCTTATTTAAAGAAATTCAATTAGAGCACAGAAAAACTAATACATAATAAACTAAAAATTGGTTAAAAATTACTCAACAAAAATTTTTTTTTAAATAAAAATGCAATGTAAAAAAAAATGGAAATTGCTATTTAACACTTATTAAACATGAAATACATACACTTTCTCATATTCGCAATTTATGCTGTAAATATTTATCAATGAATGTCTTCTTCACTCATTTTTTTTAACTTTCAACTACTACAAATAAACTTGTAACAGTATTATCGTAAAAAAAAATAAACGTCTAATAGCGCACAAAATTACAGACACAAAATTGATCAATGCTGTAGTTTTAAGGGTTTTTTTTTAATAGTATAGCGCATGTAATTATTTTTGTGAAAAACATCAGTGTCAGCATCCAAAAATTTAAAGAATAAATCCAATGTGAAGATCATATTATCGACGAATGACGAAGAATTTAAACGTCAAAACGAAATTCTGTGTCACTTTAGTCGAAAGCATATGGAATCGTCACTGAAGTACACCGCTAAGATGAAATAAAAACATTATGTCAGTGAGCGTGATATTGTTGATTTAACGGAGGTGAAATAAGAGTCACAAATCGTCAGTCGTAGATTCTTAGGCCTACATCGGCAGGGGAAAATTTAACGAGCGGAAGCGAAGCACCGA
This sequence comes from Maratus speculifer, assembly GCA_964019185.1. NCBI lineage: Eukaryota > Metazoa > Arthropoda > Arachnida > Araneae > Salticidae > Maratus > Maratus speculifer. Next base: position 184,386,181 of record OZ025301.1, read on the forward strand.
TCATCACGAAACGTCCCGATCAGAAGAATCACTCGCTCAAATAAAAGAGAACTTGTCACTATAAGCCAACTCCATAATGAGGTCCAGCAAGAAAAAAATCCGGCAGTAATAATTCACATGAGCATAGGCATTTCACACAACAATCTGTGAACTAGGGGAGAACTTATGTAATGATTCACAAACATAAGCAGGACTTATCTGACGAGGAAATAGTCGTTCGAAAATACTTGAAGACTGACGTTAATAGTTCACATTTATAGTATTCAGGCAAATAAATAGTCCGGAAAAATCTGGCAGGCAAATAAAAAGCTGGGTAAATAACAGCAGGCACCATCCCTCGATGTTTGAAAAAGTTGCGAACGCCTGGTGTAAGGCACCAAGTTTCTGTAGTGGAGATCTGTATTTTAAAGTATTGCGACCAGGTTCTTTTCAAAAAAATGCATTCGCTAGAGTTGTAGGCTGTGATCAATAAAATAAATGCCTTTTGAGAACTTTGTTTATTTAAGGTAGAGTTATAAAAATTAAATCATTTCTTACTGAAATAATTAGGGATGGTGCCTGTAACCATTTTTCAAGAGACCTTTGTTACATGACTGAGTGCATGAAGCGAGAGAGAGGCAATTGAATTTTCTCATTCAGAATTCACACATTGGCATCCAGAATTGGCGAAAAGGAGCATATGAAAAGTGAATGATATCATAACCATGAAATTTTCTGTTACGCTTTAAACAATTAAGATGATTTTGAATTTAATACAGGGCAACCAGAAATGGGCAGTCCTAAAAAAATACGCCAAAAAGAATTCGCGCCAATTCGTACGTTAGGACTCTGTTTTGGGAGAATTTATGAAAGACACAATAATGTGGCATGCACAAGGAAAGATTATTACCTAACGAATAAGTTAGAATCACAATTAAGCAGAGAGAAAAGCGATTTTACTGACCGCAAGCAAAGCATATCTTTGTTCTTTTTTTATTTGTTTCCAGCAAGGGTGAAATACGCATCTTAATGAATTCTCTTTATCTGACAGCCGTTTATCAGTAATAAAGCAGATGCTAGATGTTTTTCTTTCTTTTCTTTTGAACGGAAAGTTATTGTGGGATCGAAATAAAACATTAAGATAAACTAGATATTTAATTAAAGATTAGCTTTAACTGTAATTTAGAAAAATGTAAAATTTAAGAAAACTATATGTGATTCTACATCACAGCCACCTTTTCGGCTCAAAAAAATTTTAGCTCCAGCCCCATTTTACCTGGCACGGCGAGTGGGAGTGTTGTGCGGCGCCAAACGCAGTACATTCACAAAGGCAATAAACTATTCAGTCCAGCAACCGTTAGCCACAATCAGCCGACCTCGGCACTTGTCTGCGTAGATCGTCCCCACTTTGCCGGCTAAAATTCCATCATGTACGCTAATGGCGCCTGGTGCATGTAAAATCCGTCGTGGGTGCAAAGTCCTCCAAGTTACCTGTGAATTATACCTCTAGAGGTGCCTTGCCAGGTGAAGGTCGCGTCATCTGATCAAGGCTCTAAATTACGAGACCATCTTGCGAAGCAATTTGCAGTTCAAACATCAGGATGTACCATTAATTAACAAGCGAAACAAAGTATGCTCAACGTCAAGCAAACACTACAGAAATGATGGCATGCGAAGCAAAGTTTATTGCCACTACGTGGCAATTAGGCGGTCGTCCGCCCCGATACCAGGTATCTAACCCGTTAAGCTGAGAAAACTCGGCAGGTAGGGGCCTGGTCATCGGTTAGAAAGAAAGAAAGCGTCGACCTGACCTTCAATCGCCGTCAGCGCCACCTATTGTTTGAGATGCGAACTAAAATAAAAAATTACGGTAAAAAAACTCCTGACATTATACATAATTCTTCTGCAAAAAATTTTTAAATAGCTGTCACCGTTTGCAAGTTATTGAATTTTAAAATCCATCAGTCATTTTTGGAACACCCGGTTTATATATATAAATATATATATAAAAATTAACATTAAGTGCAATTTTCCTTTTGTTTAAATGAATATAAATTATGAATAGAAAAATCTTCTTAAAAGAACCAAATATTTTTTAAGTTAATTATCATATATTTTTTAAATGATACATTTTAGAAATAATGCATTATCTTTTAATAGATCAACTCTTACATCTCTGCATTTAAGTAAAATGTAAAAAAAATCGTTAATATTTATCCTTAATTGAGTTTTAAATTGAGTTTAATAATATTGAAAAATTACTAGCCATTTACGTTTAAATGTAAGTGTACAGCATTTATATTTAAGTTAAATTTTAAAATGTTATATTAATTTGAAATTAGAAGCAAAGAAGCCGGAAATTGTACATCATACGTCGTAAATAAGGCTTGTTAGTGCTATAACTAGTTTTATAAATATTGGTATATTGGTGCAATAGCTTTTGTAACCTTATGAAAAAACCCATGAATACAAAATGTATTACGATTATAAACGTATTAAATTCAGTAACACGGAAATACTATGACTCCTCTTAAACAGGAACTAATCATCATGGCAACCTAGAATCATTACTTATCATTAGATATCATTACATTCATTACATATGGTAAAATTTAATAGAGTGAAGCAGGGCCGTAGCTAGAAGTGAACAATATGGGGGGGGGGGCTCAAGAGAATGTAGGGCGGGGGGGGGGCATAATTTTTTTAAACTCTCTCTGACGCAAAAAGATAAATTAGTGCATATTCACATTGTAAGTACTATTTTCTGTTGTAATAACTTCATTTTATGCTAGGAAAAGTACATGATCATGAAAATTTTGAGTGTAAAACTGGTGCAAAATTAAATATCATGTTAGTTTCATATGTACAAATATGTTGAGAAGTGTTGAAACACTTGTTTTAGATACAATTTAGTTTTTCTGCAAAACTGTGAAAGGGTCTTGAAACTTAATTAGATTTTTGAACAGAATTTCATTTGAATTCTCGGAACATAATTTCATTTAGTGACCTTGGAATCTTTTCCAGGGGGAGGGGGGCTCAAAATATTTTAGGGGGGCTGAGTTGCCCATAGCGCCCACTTAGCTACGGCCCTGGAGTGAAGTAAACTTTTATTAACATTACTCGTCGTCCTGAACGTCACATGACTCACATGACTGAATTTGGCGATCCTATTTCGAATTACAATACTTGAAACAGAAAAAGAGGAATTTTTTTTCTTTTTCGTTTAATAATATCGTTAAATAATTTAGAATGCATAGGAAACTTCCAAATAGCTGCATTAATTGTACTTAGATGTCTAGCATTATTCACAATTGTTACTTTATTGTTTGAGAAGCAAATGAACTAATTTTTTGAGGTTTATTATTATGGGGATTCTTCTTGTAAAAGTTCTTTCGAACACATAAGTAAATAAACTCGGCGGTAAATTAAATTCTGACACCGTTTTTAAACTTTTAAATGACTTATATTAAACGTTAATATTTACAAAAAAGATATTTACATATTAATATTTACAATTCGAACATTCAAAAGGAAACTTTAATTAAAACATCTTAATCGCGTCATCTTAATCAACATTCTTCTAAAGTCAACACCAACTCTCCCAACATTCCATTCAACGATCTCTTCCGTTCATTTCTTTTTTCTTCCGCTTTTCGTCTGAATGGAGTTTTTTCAGAAAATCGTCTGCTTTCTAAAGACCTTTTCTATCAGAGTTGCGATATGAAGAACCTTACAAGACATGATACTTGGCTGTTGGAGAAAGAATCGCTCCCACAACGGCCGTCCTGACTAGGCTTTCGTCCTCGAATGCTCGTCCTTTTGGAGGCAGCAGCAGTTGGATCATCTGGAAAGATAAAGAAAAAAAACACAGCAGCATCCAAAGTCTTAATTGAAAAAAAGAAGTCATTATTCAAATTGTTTATCAAAGCTTAGATTATTTCTTGAAAAAATTCATATATTTTTTTTTCGCGTCTTTTCGTCTTCTCTTTCTTTCGTCCTTTCATCTTCTTTTATCTTACGTCTTTTCGTCTTCTTCTTTCATACGTCTTTTCATCTTCTATTACCTTACGTCTTTTCGTCTTTTCTTTCTTACGTCTTCCGTCTTCTTTTATCTTACGTCTTTTCGTCTTCTTTCATACGTCTTTTCATCTTCTTTTACCTTACGTCTTTTCGTCTTTTCGAGAATAAAGTTAAAATTCTATTAGTTGTTAGTCCAGAGGTTTGTCATAGTTGGTATAGTGTCTCAATCGGTGAAATTCTTTTTTTTTTTTTTCAAGCTTCGTCCGTCCACGGCTTCATGTACTCTGCGCATGTACTGGTGACCATGGGTCCTTCGTTGAATCCAAGTTTCTTTACATCGTAGATGTCATTATTTTTTACTTTTATGACTTTGTACGGACCTAAATATTTTGGTTTTAACTTCAAACCTGGACCTTGTTGTGTGCGTTTTATAGCAACCACATCATTAATCTTAAATTTGTTAGCTTTCTTTCGTCTGAGGTTGTAAGTTTTACGGTTCTCTTCTTGGACTTTTAAAATCTGTTTTTTAGCATTTTTTCTCATATCTTCGCGATTATTTGTAAAATCAGATTGTATTTCAGCATTCAGAAGACTAGTAATTTCAATGTTATTTTTTAGTTTCATTTTAGTACCAAACATCAATTCAAAAGGAGTTGTGCTTATACTTCTCTGAAAAGTCGAATTTATCACCTGTTGGACGTTGCTTACATGTGTATACCATTTTTTAGGATTATCGACAGACAATTTAGGCAGAACAGATATTATGACAGAATTTAGCCGCTCAACTTGGCCGTTAGACCTGGGTAATCCAGTGGTAATCGGGATATGTTTAATATTTTCATTGATGCAATAATCTTCAAAAGCTTTAGAGGTAAATGCAGGACCTTTATCTGATATAATTCGAACTGGATTTCCAAAGATAGATTTTTGGATTTCTAATTTAGAAATTACTTCGGCAGCATCGGTAGATTTTGTGGGATACAACCAAACAAATTTTGTGAATGCGTCAATGACCGAAAGGATATGTTTGTAATTTTTATTAGTGCTTTCTAATGGACCTAAGTGATCAACATGGTACGTATGTAATGGAGTTTCTTCTTTTTCTATTGGGTGAAGTAAGCCTTCTTGTTTACCACATTTTCTATTAACTAAAATACAGGGAACACAATTTGCTATACATTTCTCAATTTTTTGTTTAACTTTAGGGATGTAAAAATCATTTTCTAAACTTTTCTCTGTTCTTGCAACTGCGTAATGACCTTTTTCGTGAGCGGCCTTGATTATATTCATTTGCATGTCTTCCTGTACAACTAATAAATCATTACCATTAACACATTTATAAAGAACATCATTTTTAACTAGATAATCATCATAAGATTTCACCTTTAGGATTTCTTTTATTGTTTTAATATGGTCATCGGTTTCTTGAGCTTGGATAATTTTTAAAGTTAAGCTATCTTGGATTACCATACAAATAGGATACCTACTTAATGCATCGACATGTCTCATACTGCTACCCTGTCTATGTTCAATAACATAATCAAAATCGGATAACATTATTGCCCATCTAGCTATTTTTGTACTCATTTCTTTTTTATCCATAGTCATTTTAAATGCATTACAATCGGTTACAATTTTAAATGGGATACCTAGCACATATACTCTAAACTTTTTCAGGGCTTCAATTACAGCTAAAACTTCTAATTCGTAACTAGTGTACTTCCGTTCAGCTTCGGTGGTTTTTTTACTTGCGAAATAAACTGGATGAAATTGATTATCTACTGGAGATTGTTGCATTAAAACAGCTCCATAGCCATCAATACTGGCATCACAATGGATTTCGGTCGCACTTTTGGGATTGTAAATTAAAAGTACTGGTTCTGACGACAAAATACGTTTGAGTTCATTAAAAGCTCTTTGTTCTTCTATATCGAATTTAAATTTTGAATCTTTTCTTAGCAGGTCACTTAACGGTTTAGCTATAACCGAATAATTTCTTATAAATTTTCGAAAGTATCCTGTCAATCCTAAATAACTTTGAACATCTTTGGTACACTTTGGTTCGGGAAAATTTATTACTGCTTTAGTCTTCAGTGGAGAGGGATACAATTTACCATTTATGATTCTATACCCCATAAAATCAATTTCACGCTTCAAAAAATTGCATTTTTTAAGATTTAATTCTAATCCATATTCCGATGCAGTTTCGAGTACAAGTTTTAATTTTTCTAGACCTTCAGCTTCGTTTTTAGCAGGTATTATTAAATCATCCATATAAATGACAACAATGTGATCTTTTAATAGGTTTCGAAATACATTATAAATATACTTTTGAAAAACACTAGGGCTATTGGTCAACCCGAATGGACATTTCAAAAATTCGTATTGTCCTTCATGAGTAACAAACGAGGTGTATTTACGCGAGTCTTCTTCAACATCTACATGAAAGAAACCGTTTTTCAAATCTATGGTGGTAAATACTTCGGCAGAATGTAATTGGTCTATTACATCATCAATAACTGGCAAGGGGAAATGCTCACGTACTGTCTTTTTGTTAAGACATCTGTAATCAACACAAAGTCTCATTGTGTTATCTTTTTTTCTTGACTAACACAACCGGCGAAGAAAAATTAGAAGAACTTTCTCGAATTATTCCCTGAGCTAACCACTCCTCAATTTGGTTTTCGACTATTTTTTTCTCGCATGGCGGTAATTTTCGAGGAGAAGAACAAACTGGGATTTCGTCAGTTAAATTAATTTTCATTTTAACATCTACTGTTTTAGTTTTAATTGGTACATAATTTTCAATTAAAGAGTATAACTCTGAACGTAATTTTTTGTCAGCAATGTGAGTTAAATCAATTTTAGGCTCATCCAAAACATTTACAATATTAACTAAAAAGTCATTAGACTGAACTTCAGCTTTAAACAGTTTCACTTTATTCTCAGAAATAGTTAATGTACCTTGATGAATAACATCAGTGCCAATAATTAAATCGAAATTAATGCAACTGTCCTTAACGACAAAAATAGTAACTTTAAATTTTGAACCATCTACTTCGATTTCTGAATTGAAACAACCTTCTGGTTTAATTGAGGCTTTTCCTAGACCGGTCAAAGAGATACTCGTAGGTTTTAATTCTACAAAGTTCTTCAAATTATCATAAATACTTTTCTTTAACAAAGTCTTTTGGCTACCAGTATCTATTAAAGATATTAAACGCAAAGAATAAAGCTTTATCTCTTTCAGAATTAAATCTTGGGATGTAATAATGTTTACTTGTGACTGAGCATTTTTAACACTTGTATCTTTAGATTTGTTACATTGAAATGATTTATGACCATAAGCGTTACAAGCAAAACAAAGCGGCCCTTTATCTTTATTTACACAGTTAATACTCTTATGATTATTCCCGCCACAATTAAAGCAACGCATATTTGGCTTTACAGGCTTAAATTTGTTCTTAACTTCAACTTCGGATTTAATTTTAGGATTAGCTCCTTCATATTTATGAAATTTTGCATTTTCATACTCCGATCTTATTTTTTCATAAATCTTTAATTTTTGTTTAAATTCAGCAATATTGGGACAACCATACAAAAAACATTTTTTAGAAATGGGGTCATTAATTCCATTTATTACATACTGAATAAGGGCAGAATCTTCAATATTGCCTTTTGAGCATAATTGTTTCATATTTAAAAAATATTCATCTAACGATTCATGTGGTCTAATTTTTCTTTTGGACTGCAATTCGTGTAATTCAGATGAATTGCACGTTTGACCAAATTCAGATATGAGTAGGGCTTTTAATTTAGACCACGAATTAATATTTGTTTCACTTTCAAGAAATAATTTTGCTTTGCCTGTCATACGGCGTTTAGCCAAAATCAATTTGTGCAAATCACTAACGTTAAATAATGAAACAATATCTTCAAAATCGGCAATCCATTTATTAATATTTTGTACTTGAGTACCTTCAAACATTGTAATCATACTTTCAATATCATTAATAGAAATGCTTGGTTTAATAACATAATCAGGAATTAGAATTTTCTGATTTTCATTACTTTCACAATTAGAACTACCAGAATCATTTCTCATATTATTCTCAAAAACAGTTGAAATATTTTTAGTTTTATCTTGTAAATCATCATTAAATTCATCAACACTTTCGTCATCACTAAGAGTACCTACATCGGCTATCATATTAATTTTTAAAATATTAAAATCACATAAACTGGAAATTATTCTGGCAGCAATTTCATCAAAAGTTCCCGAATTATTTATACACAAAACATTGCAAATGGTAATTAAGTCGTTAACAGAAAAATTATCTTTAATTTCTTTGAATTTAGTTTGATATTCATCGGAATCTACTTCAAACGTAAACCCAGTAAAATTCCGAATTCTACGTCGATTATTTCTGTCACCGATTTCTCCAAAAATTAATTTGTGCAATATCTTAATACTAGCTGATTTTTCAGTTTTCAAAGAAAACTCTAATTCCTTTAAATCAACTAATTTTTCCATTATTGAAAAGAAAAATGAAATAATAAACTCACTTCATATCAGATGCTCAGCTTCACACATTTAAACAGCATTGTTGTCGCAGTATCCAACAGCTTCATATCATTAAACATATATTCAAAAAAGATTTCCTCATAATAATTTCCAGCAAGGATTCCATCACAATTCTAAATAATAACGGCTTCCAGATTATTTAAAGTATATATATATATTTCTTCTCTGTGGGCGTTCGTTTGTCTCGGTTCTGACACCAAAATTTATGGGGATTCTTCTTGTAAAAGTTCTTTCGAACACATAAGTAAATAAACTCGGAGGTAAATTAAATTCTGACACCGTTTTTAAACTTTTAAATGACTTATATTAAACGTTAATATTTACAAAAAAGATATTTACATATTAATATTTACAATTCGAACATTCAAAAGGAAACTTTAATTAAAACATCTTAATCGCGTCATCTTAATCAACATTCTTCTAAAGTCAACACCAACTCTCCCAACATTCCATCCAACGATCTCTTCCGTTCATTTCTTTTTTCTTCCGCTTTTCGTCTGAATGGAGTTTTTTCAGAAAATCGTCTGCTTTCTAAAGACCTTTTCTATCAGAGTTGCGATATGAAGAACCTTACAAGACATGATACTTGGCTGTTGGAGAAAGAATCGCTCCCACATTATTATTATTATTATTTTTTTGAGTTGCTTAAATTTTTTGCTATGTAAAAAATGTTTTATTATTCTTTAACATCCATTTAATATATTCATACTTTCAAATTAATTTTAAACATAACATATTCTTAAAAAAAAAAATGTTGAAGTATTTTGGCCCTCAAGTGAGACTCGTCAGCAACAACAACAAAATAATAATAATAATAATTAAATAGAGCAACATTGCAAAAAAAAAAAAAAATCTTTATGTACATGATTTATAGTGGTATTTTAGAAGTATTCGAAGTCAGAAACTTTTTTCCCCTTTACTTTTATAGTAATTTGTTGACAAGTGGCTAATGTTTTCTTTAATTTTTATTCAATTTCCATAAAATTCAAAGTTACAATTTAAAATTCGGCAACGATTTTATAAATTAAATTTCAAACCATTCGGTTGTGTAGTTTTTACGCTGTTATATGCGTACAGACGGACAGATAAAGATGATGCTATCAGGGGTCGCAGCGTCCCTAAAATTTTCGCACTTTTCTACCAGTATTTTGAATAAAAAATCTTGGCCTCAGATTCCTCTAACATCTACAAAGAAATTCTACAATAAATATTATCGTTTTAAAATTGTGGTAGGAAAGTGCGAAAATTTTAGGGACGTTGTGACCCCTGTGCTATAGATGTTACATATTCTTATAACTACAAACGCATCTAAATATCTATATTGAAAATAATATTGAAGAGGTATTAGTTCCTCGCTTTTTAATGATGTTATCGCAGATAATCGATGAGATCAATTTCGATTCGACTTCTTCTTTACGCTCTCCCAAAGGTGAAAACTCATTTACAGTCACAATTAATGGCGTTTCTCGTAAATGCACCATTTCCGAAATCCATTAAAAAAAAAAAAAATCTCTGTAATATTTTCTGCCAAAGTTTATACATATCACAGTTAGTTGCTTATGATTTCTGAAAAACAAATGTAAAAGAGGTTTTTTAACGCTCAAAATAAAGAGAAATTGTATGGCTCTATAGGAAACAAATCATGTTTTTTGATTTTATATCAGTTTTCAATGATAACTGAAGCTTCAATTTCGCATTTTCCTTTCTTTTTTCTAAATTTTGCTTTAAATATTTATAAGTTATGTACGTAATTGTTTCTTTCCTATTTGTTTGATCTTTCAATACTAAATGAAGCTTTAATTCCGCATTTACTATTTCTACGTTTTGTTTTAAATATTTACAAACTATATACACAAATGTATTTTCATATTTATTTCAGTTTTCCATCAGGAATTAAATTTCATTTTTGCATCTTTTTTTTCTCTTTATGTTTTAAATAGGAAATAGCAACAAAACAACAACAAAACCACATATTGAAATGTAAATTGTTTCAATTTTTAAACTAATTTTGTGTTTAAATTAATAAAGAAAATGTATATCATACCGCCGCTCTAACAGAAAATTATTTTTAGCTTGTAATTAAAAAAAATTCATTTAAAGTATCATATTTGTATCGAAACTTCTGGTGATTTAATATAAGTAATACATACTTTAACCCTTTATCTACGACGGTACTTATAAGTATAATTAAAATTACTTATTATAAAATTCTTTTAATACGCCAATTTGTTGTAATACTGTTAAGAATGAGTTACAGATACATTACTTGATCTTATTCCAAAAGCATTATTAGTTACACAAAACAAAAAATATTTTTTAAAGGATTATTTCTTTTGCCTTTGCATGTTTTCAGCTTTCTTGGCGCTGAGGAAGGGAGATGGGGGGTTTTTAATTCTGAAATATTTCTATATTTATACTGTAAGAACATCATATTTGCACAATTTATAATTCTACGAAATATTAAGAAAAGAAATTAAAACAAAAGATTTGAGTAGGGTTATAAATATTGCACAAAATACCTGTAAATTCAAATTTAATTAATCCTTTTAAATCCTTCAATCCTTCTAAAATCCTCCAAAAATTTATTAAATTATTATGTAAATCTTATAATTTAGTTTAAACAATTTACGTAAAATGCTTTAGAATGTAAAATTTTCATGAATTCATAATTCGGTACATAAAGGGTTAAAACCCCCCTGACCGCCAAGCAAAAGGGCAAACTTGTAATATTTTTTCTCTGCAATCTAATTTAAATGCTAATAAAAGAGGGATTTTCTATCATGGTATAATTTTTTTTGTTACGTATATGCTTATAAAACTTGAAAGTATCATTAATAACTTAATTTCTTAAAACTGGATTACATTTGTAGAATTATATTAATTTAAATAAAGCTTCAACTGCAGTGAAACCTGCAGCCTAGTGAACGAATAAATCCGGTCGTGGCAGTGGGAAGGTTAATATAAACGATAATTAAGTATTATATGAAGAAAGATGCTAGAAAATTAAGCGTTTCACTATAGTCCGGGAGCCGACCGTCGATTTTCCTATGTATCGAGTACAAGGACCGGGCATACATCAAAATGTAGGTTTCAATGTGCACATTAAGAATATCACTGGCTGCCAGGTCCTATTCTGCCAATACCCAAGGCAGGTGCACTTTTATGACGTCAATTTTGAGTGTTTACCTATGTATCGAGTACAAGGACCGGACATACATCAAAATGTAGGTTTCAGTGTGCACATTAAGAATATCACTGGCTGCCACATACATCAAAATGTAGATTTCAATGTGCACATTAAGAATATCACTGACTGCCAGGTCCTATCCTGCCGGAACTCGATGGCAGCCGCACTTTTATGACGTCAATTTTGAGTGTTTGCCTATGTATCGAGTACAAGGACCGGACATACATCAAAATGTAGGTCTCAATGTGCACATTAAGAATATCCCTGGCTGCCAGGTCCAATCATGTAAGAACCCAGTGGCAGCCGCACATTTATGACGTCAATTTTGAGTGTTTACCTATGTATCGAGTACAAGGACCGGACATATATCAAAATGTAGGTTTCAATGTGCACATTAAGAATATCACTGGCTGCCACATACACCAAAATGTAGGTTTCAATGTGCACATTAATAATATCACTGTCTGCCAGGTCCGATACATAGGTAAACACTCAAAATTGACGAACAAAATGAGTCTGCCACCTGGTTCCGGCAGAATCGGACATGGCAGACCATGATGTTATTAATGTGCCCTTTTAAACCTTCATATTTATTTATATATGGTTCTTAAATTCGATACATAGGTAGACATTCAAAATTGATGTAATAAAAGTGTTGCTGCCATCTGATTCCAGTAAAATTGGACAAAGTAGACTCATATATTATTAATATGCATTTTCAAACCTACATTTTTATGTATGTCCGGACCTTGAATTCGATACAAAAGTAGACACTCAAAATTGACGTCATAAAAGTGCGGCTGCGACCGGGTTCCGGCAGGATAGGACCTGGCAGCCAGTGATATTCTTAATGTGCATATTGAGACCTACATTTTGATGTATGTCCGGTCTTTGTACTCGATACATAGGCAAACACACAAAATTGACGTCATAAAAGTGCGGCTGCCCCAGGTTCCGGCAGTATAGGACCTGGCAGCCAGTGATATTCTTAATGTGCACATTGAGACCTACATTTTGATGTATGTCCGGTCCTTGTACTCGATACATAGGCAAACACTCAACATTGACGTCATAAATGTGCGGCTGCCACCAGGGTTCCTACATGGTTTTACCTGGCAGCCACTGATATTTTTAATGTGCCCATTGATATCTACATTTTGATGTATGTGGCAGCCAGTGATATTCTTAATGTGCACATTGAAACCTACATTTTGATGTATGTCCGGTCTTTGTACTCTATTCATAGGCAAACACTCAAAATTGACGTCATAAAAGTGCGGCTGCCATCGGGTTCCGGCAGGATAGGACCTGGCAGCGAGTGATATTCTTAATGTGCACATTGAAATCTACATTTTGATGTATGTGTCAGCCAGTGATATTCTTAATGTGCACATTGAGACGTACATTTTGATGTATATCTGGTCCTTGTACTCGATACATAGGAAAACATTCAAAGTTGACGTTATAAAAGTGCGGCTGCTTTGGGTTCCGGCAGGATAGGACCTGGCAGCCAGTGATATTCTTAATATGCACATTGAAACCTACATTTTGATGTATGTCCGGTTCTTGTACTCGATACATAGGAAAATCGACGGTCGGCTCCCGGACTACTATGAATTTTTTTTTTTAAATCTATATAATAAAGGCCAAACGTATGTGTGAGTAACGCATACGTCATGCTTTGAATGGCAGCACTTTCCGATGAAATTTTGTTTTTGCAATTTTCGCTATTGTAAATTTTTATACATCTAGACATAGCAAGTTTTCAACCTTTATACCATCGTATAGAGAAAAAAATGCACTTTTAAATGCAGTTTGTTAGAAAACTGTATCTCAATTTGTTTTTGAGATATTAATTTTTTTGTAGTTTTTAGTTCGATTTCTCTAATGGTGGCAACTTGAGATGGCATTCATGAGGGAAATAAACGGAAAACAGCCATAGGAAAAAAAAAAAAAAAGTAAAGATGCAGTTTGCTAGCTGGATGTGACGCCAAAAAGGTAACCCTAAAATTCGCTGCATTGCATCAAACGCAACCGCTTGCTTTAGCGATACTGTTTTAATTCATAATACAATGAAATGCTAAAATATAATCAGATCTTTTTCATTTAGAGAAAAAAAGATGTTAAAGAATTCGGTCTCTGTTCCACGTGATTGTTTTGTCTGGGCCGAATAAGAGACTTAAAATGGAAGAATAACGCCCGTCAAACCCTTTTAATCGCATACTGCATCGCCATCTACCTCTTTTCTCCATGGAAAATAATAGAACACGGTATATTTTAGTTGCCATTTTTTCATAGCAACAGAAAAAAATTATGTAATTAAAAATCCGTTTATGACAAAATATCGTCGGCTATAAAACCCGGTGAATGTTGTTGGTTTTATTTAGTTTTTATCCATCAATTTAATTACTTTTAGTTCGTTACAAGCTTACTTTACAAAAGATACATAAATTACTTTTACAAAAATGTGTTTTAAAGAATATCTGTGTGTCATATTTTCTTAGTTGGTTTTAAAAAATGAAAGAATGAAATTTTATTCTTTGGCAAAAAACTTCAATCTTGCATCTAATAGGGAAGTACCAATAATTTTCAAAGCTTTATATGATTACATATTTAATATGTTTCATATAGAATTGGTGTTTGGAATTAGTTGGCAGTTTAAAAAGCGTATTACGTAGGAAAACATTATTAGACTTTTCGATTTTAAATTTAAAAAAGTTTTTCACCTTTACTCTGTGACCCGGGAACCCCGGGTTTGGTGTACTAGTAAAAATAAACACGAAACATTTATATTTGAATTAGCATGGAGAATATTTTATGCATAATTATTTATAAAAAATTAAGAATAACTTAATACATAACTAACAAGAGGAAATTTAGTACAATACAATATAAATAGATAGAACAACGTTTTTAGTACGAGAATTTTTTAATTTATGGCAGACTGCAGCTTTAGTAACATCATCCGATTTGACGGAGATGACAGATGGCCTTATGAATTCTGTGGACACACAAGGCCTATTTTTCGTTGCCTGGTAAAGTAAATTCGAAAAACAGCGTATATTGAGCAGACAATAATCAACATGATGTGCTTGCACTTCCATCACACAAAGAAAAACTGAGTGCTATAGTAAGAGCACCTTTATCCTCGACTCTTACTTTTAGAAAATACTGGCACAGATCTACAAACATGTACAGTGACGAGTACTTGCTGTCTAAAAATGTTGATAAATTACATAATTTCCAATTTGTAAAGGAAAAATTCTCAATCTAACGTCATGTTGCTGAAAGATGGGACACCCATAGGAACTCCCATAGACTTTACATCATCATCCGGGTCTTTTTCAGTGACTATTGTGGGGCCTTAAGCGTTTCGTAGCACAGAGTCTGTCATTTCACGCTTACGTGCCTACCAGGGTGCCCCGAAATCACTCCAATGAATTTTTGGCTGTAATGGTACTTGGAATCTAAAGTATATGTGTTTTATTCGCAAACGGCATGCTACTTGAAAAACATTATCAGACGTCAGTTTCAACAGATACCTGTTAAAGTGATGTTATACGAAGTGCGAAAGTTTCTGTCGTTCCGAGCAAGTCAATGTTAGTAAATCAATGTTAGCATGTCTGAGCAAATCAACTTATGGCTTCAAGTGAGTCACTTGGAAAGCAAGCAACTATTTTGTGGCACAGCACTTTTGAAACGAAGCGAGTTACGAGTAACAGCCAATGAAATGTTTGGAAAACTAACGATGGAAAAATCATTTCGGGAACAGCATTTCCAAATGAAATATTTGGAAAACAAAAAATGATGCACAATATATGAAGGAAAAATGACGATAAGCAGAAAATATAACAGCATTAAGGGAAATATAACAGCATTATAAGGATAACAGCATTTTCCAAATGAAATATTTGGAAAACAAAAAATGATGCACAATATATGAAGGAAAAATGACGATAAGCAGAAAATTTTTGTCGCTTGAAAATTTTACATATAATAATCTTTTTAAATATGTTTCACTGCTATTCATCAATAATCGCTGGCAAAATGTCATCATGCGCGAATGAAATCACGTGAAAAATGTAAGAAACACGATAGAATGTTTTGCTGTCTGTTGCCTCTTTGTCCGTATTTGTTGTTAAACGCTTTGTGTAGTGCTTCGCTATGAAAATCATATTCTAATTATAAAATAAAAAACCCGTAAAGCATGGTGACGTCACTGCAACGTCGTTGTGAAGCCACATTGTGACTTTGTGACCATCGATTGTCGATGTGACATCACGTGACGTCGATGTGAAGTCGTTATGGCCGTTTTAGAGCTCTTTTGTGACGTTTCACAAAGTGGTCACAATGTGACAAATTTGTGAAAAATGTGTCATTTGTGACTAATTTGACATTAACATTGTGACGAAACTGTGACAAAAGCGACGATATTTAAATTGCGAGAAACATGTTTTTTAAAGTAAATAACATGTTTTAAAGGATATTTATAAATTTCTAAAGATTTTTAAGAAAGTCACATCTCAGTCACAATGTGACGTCACTGAGTGGTGGCATTTTGGTCACAGATATGATGTGACCAAAGTGACTCACAGTGAAGTCACTATGACGTCACTGTGACCATGCATGCTATTAGGGAAGTAAGTGTTGACATTTGAAATTTTGTCATTGTAACCGCAATTCTTAAGTTTTCCTATGATTTTTAAGTGCATGACTCAAAATATATTTAAGAAATAATTTCATTTAGTTTTCTTGAAAAGTATTACAGACAAGGACTCGTATACCGGGACAGATTTTGTTTATAACTAACCTGTATACCTCAATATGATAACTAAATAATTTAAGCCAAAAAAGCAAAATACTTTTAAGTGTACAAAATAAAATTTATTGCAGTTTGGAATGAATTTAATACAGCTCTATCGCAATTTAATACAGCTCTATCCCTCCAATGAATTTTTGGCTGTAATGGTACTTGGAATCTAAAGTATATGTGTTTTATTCGCAAACGGCATGCTACTTGAAAAACATTATCAGACGTCAGTTTCAACAGATACCTGTTAAAGTGATGTTATACGAAGTGCGAAAGTTTCTGTCGTTCCGAGCAAGTCAATGTTAGTAAATCAATGTTAGCATGTCTGAGCAAATCAACTTATGGTTTCAAGTGAGTCACTTGGAAAGCAAGCAACTATTTTGTGGCACAGCAATTTTAAGTAATGGTAACGCAATTGAATAACATACATAAACGCACACACACCTATAAACAAGACACACGTTGTAATGGTACTATTTAGTATTATTCTAATATAACTCGATGCATTTTTTTATATTTGCATTTTTTTAGTTAGATGTAAACGAAACCTTTCAAAATTAAAAATAAATATATGCAATATGTCATAAAATTTTCATTAAGAGTTTCATAAATAGAAAAAAATGAGAGCTATGATAGATTTGTTGTCAAAGATAATCAATTGCCATCTATATTTAAATTAACTTTGGGGCAATTCAGCTTTTGTCAAATATAAAAAAATGTTAATAATACAAAAAAAGAGGAAGTCGTTTAAATGTAAATTAATTTTCAGAGAATCATATTCATGTGAAATATTTCTTTTATCAGAAGAAAACTTAAGAAATATTATCGGTTTGAATTTGAATGGTGCTAGGTAATTGATGAGAATTTATTTTCGTCCACGAAATTTTTTCACGTTTTACAGAATCAAAAATACGAGAGGGGGGGGGGGGACTTTTAGTGTCCAACTTAATGGTTTTTCTGGCAAATTTTACACTTCTGATACGCATTTATGAAAATAAAAAAATAAAAGAACTTTTTATATATCGCAATATTTCTTACATAAATTTGTGTCGGTGGCCATCGGTTGCTAGGTTTTCTGCAAAAGAAATATAAAAGGGAAGCTTTTGGATGTTTTAAAATGGAAAAAGTGTGTAGATATACACCAGGAAATTCAGTGTTGTTCTTTTTATTTCAATTTTTAGTTATCAATAAAACCTCACTCTGGCATTTTATATTATTGCTATTTTCACATTTTATCCGCCATATTTAGTAAAAATAAAAATATTAGTATGGAGTTTTGACCCCCCCTCCTCTCGTCTGTCTGTAGATATCCCAATTCTTTAAAAATTAAACTATGTAAATAAAGAAAATTTAATGAAGACTTTAACTCGAGTCTATTTCTAGAACCGAAATGCGAAGTCATTGTAGTGGATTCTATCTGTATCGATCTTCCTTATGATCTAATATGTGTGGTACATTTTGAAATATAAATATATTCATTTATAAAAATATGAGAATAATTTTATAACAATTACATATAAATTAACTACAAGCAATTTTTGTGAAGGGGGATTGCGTTATTAGCATATAACAGAAATATAATAATTTTTATAAAATATAATAATTATGGGTGTATACATTTATAAATTAACTGTAAGCAATTATTTTTGAAAATGTAATAGAAAATTGCTTATACAAATTAAGTAATAATATTATCATCGAAAAATACGTAATATCAGATATATATAATTAAATAATTTTCACTGCGTTTATATTAACTTTCCGAGTCATTTGATGTTAATGAAACATTAAAAAATGTATATAAAGTACGAAAACTAACTTTTAAACTATGTTACCAAACAAAATAGTTATAATCTATATTTAAATTCCATCTTTACATGACTTTCAAATATATATGTAAAATAAAATTTTGAATAACATGGAAAACAAAATCAATCTATACATTTAAAATTATTAAAAATAATGCATTTTAATTTAACAATTATAAAATTATATTCGTATGTAATATATATATATATATATATATATATATATATATATATATATATATATATATATTAGAAATCCATGAATTAGGTTTCGACTTTGGATGATGTGATTAAAAGTAATTGATGAACATTCTTTTCGCTTCAGAAACTTTTTTCTTTGTCGTTACACTCTTTTAATAGTTAAAAAAAAAAAAAAAAAAAAAAAAAAAAAAAATACAGTCACGTGGAGTTTCTCCGAATCGTATCATTTCCAACATGCATTTACAAAAATCAAAAAGTAAAATAAAGAACTTTTTATTTCTCGTAATATTGCTTACTGAAATTTTATATTGATGATCATAAGTTACTTAGATTTTTCTGTAATAGAAACATAAACTAGAAGCTTTTATATGTTCAGAAGTCGAATAATTCTGTTGAGATGCATTACGAAATTCATTATTTTGTTTTTTATTTCAATTTACAGCTATCAATAAAACTTCATTCCGGCATATTTTTATGAGTATTCTTGATTATTATAAGGCATATTTATTAAAAATGAAAGTATCAGAGTAGATTTTTTTTCTATCATTTCTTCCTTTTAAGGTAAAATTTATGATGAAGCATAAATCACCTCCATCTCCCCCCCTACAAACACAAACACTTCCTTGTGGAAATCCCCTTTAATTTCTTCTTTATCTTTGCATTTTCTTTTTAAATAGGAAAATATATAAAGAAGAAAATCTAGTTAAAATTTCAATTAAGTGGTTTTTAAAATCAAAATGCAAAGCCATCTTAATGCATCTCGTTTGTAATTTTTTTTCCTTTTTATAATTTAGTACGAATGCTACGTTTTGAAATGTAAAGATAATGAGACATTTTCTAAAAACGATTTATTCACATTCTATATTTTACATATATACAACAGAAATATAGCATAATATATATAGACAAAATAATTATGTATATCTATCTATCTATCTACATACATATAAATTAATCGTAAGCATTTATTTTGGAATAATTTAAATAAGGATAAGACATACAAATTTAATAAAATACTCACATTGAAAAATAAGTACTATCATGTATATTTAAATAATTACTAGTGCATTTACATTTACTTTCCTCGTTATTTGGTGCAAATGAAACATTTAAAAAATATGTAAACTACGATTATTAACATTTAAACGCTGTTTCCAAATTAAATATTTTTTATTCATATTTAAATTCAATAAGTACCTAAATTAAAAAAAATACAAAATAAAATTGCAAATAATATTGAAAAACAATCATTCTTTACATTAAAATGTTATTAGAAATGCTGAATGTTTTATTCAATTATTAGAAAAGTATATTTGTATCAAATTACTAAGAAAAAACTTGAAAATTCCATGAAATATTAAACTTTGGATGATGTGTTTGAAAGCAATTGTTGAACATCCATTTCTTCCAAGAACTTTTTTCTTTGTCGTTACTCTCTCCTGATGGTGAACATTTACAGTCGCACTTAATGGAGTTTCCGCGAATCGCATCATTTCCGACATGCATTTTCACAAATCAAAAAGTAAAATAAAGAACTTTTTATTTCTCGTAATATTGCTTACTGAAATTTTATATTGATGATCATAAGTTACTTAGATTTTTCTGTAATAGAAACATAAACTAGAAGCTTTTATATGTTCAGAAGTCGAATAATTCTGTTGAGATGCATTACGAAATTCATTATTTTGTTTTTTATTTCAATTTACAGCTATCAATAAAACTTCATTCCGGCATATTTTTATGAGTATTCTTGATTATTATAAGGCATATTTATTAAAAATGAAAGTATCAGAGTAGATTTTTTTCTATCATTTCTTCCTTTTAAGGTAAAATTTATGATGAAGCATAAATCACCTCCATCTCCCCCCTACAAACACAAACACTTCCTTGTGGAAATCCCCTTTAATTTCTTCTTTATCTTTGCATTTTCTTTTTAAATAGGAAAATATATAAAGAAGAAAATCTAGTTAAAATTTCAATTAAGTGGTTTTTAAAATCAAAATGCAAAGCCATCTTAATGCATCTCGTTTGTAATTTTTTTTCCTTTTTATAATTTAGTACGAATGCTACGTTTTGAAATGTAAAGATAATGAGACATTTTCTAAAAACGATTTATTCACATTCTATATTTTACATATATACAACAGAAATATAGCATAATATATATAGACAAAATAATTATGTATATCTATCTATCTATCTACATACATATAAATTAATCGTAAGCATTTATTTTGGAATAATTTAAATAAGGATAAGACATACAAATTTAATAAAATACTCACATTGAAAAATAAGTACTATCATGTATATTTAAATAATTACTAGTGCATTTACATTTACTTTCCTCGTTATTTGGTGCAAATGAAACATTTAAAAAATATGTAAACTACGATTATTAACATTTAAACGCTGTTTCCAAATTAAATATTTTTTATTCATATTTAAATTCAATAAGTACCTAAATTAAAAAAAATACAAAATAAAATTGCAAATAATATTGAAAAACAATCATTCTTTACATTAAAATGTTATTAGAAATGCTGAATGTTTTATTCAATTATTAGAAAAGTATATTTGTATCAAATTACTAAGAAAAAACTTGAAAATTCCATGAAATATTAAACTTTGGATGATGTGTTTGAAAGCAATTGTTGAACATCCATTTCTTCCAAGAACTTTTTTCTTTGTCGTTACTCTCTCCTGATGGTGAACATTTACAGTCGCACTTAATGGAGTTTCCGCGAATCGCATCATTTCCGACATGCATTTTCACAAATCAAAAAGTAAAATAAAGAACTTTTTATTTCTCGTAATATTGCTTACTGAAATTTTATATTGATGATCATAAGTTACTTAGATTTTTCTGTAATAGAAACATAAACTAGAAGCTTTTATATGTTCAGAAGTCGAATAATTCTGTTGAGATGCATTACGAAATTCATTATTTTGTTTTATATTTCAATTTACAGCTATCAATAAAACTTCATTCCGGCATATTTTTATGAGTATTCTTGATTATTATAAGGCATATTTATTAAAAATGAAAGTATCAGAGTAGATTTTTTTTCTATCATTTCTTCCTTTTAAGGTAAAATTTATGATGAAGCATAAATCACCTCCATCTCCCCCCTACAAACACAAACACTTCCTTGTGGAAATCCCCTTTAATTTCTTCTTTATCTTTGCATTTTCTTTTTAAATAGGAAAATATATAAAGAAGAAAATCTAGTTAAAATTTCAATTAAGTGGTTTTTAAAATCAAAATGCAAAGCCATCTTAATGCATCTCGTTTGTAATTTTTTTTCCTTTTTATAATTTAGTACGAATGCTACGTTTTGAAATGTAAAGATAATGAGACATTTTCTAAAAACGATTTATTCACATTCTATATTTTACATATATACAACAGAAATATAGCATAATATATATAGACAAAATAATTATGTATATCTATCTATCTATCTACATACATATAAATTAATCGTAAGCATTTATTTTGGAATAATTTAAATAAGGATAAGACATACAAATTTAATAAAATACTCACATTGAAAAATAAGTACTATCATGTATATTTAAATAATTACTAGTGCATTTACATTTACTTTCCTCGTTATTTGGTGCAAATGAAACATTTAAAAAATATGTAAACTACGATTATTAACATTTAAACGCTGTTTCCAAATTAAATATTTTTTATTCATATTTAAATTCAATAAGTACCTAAATTAAAAAAAATACAAAATAAAATTGCAAATAATATTGAAAAACAATCATTCTTTACATTAAAATGTTATTAGAAATGCTGAATGTTTTATTCAATTATTAGAAAAGTATATTTGTATCAAATTACTAAGAAAAAACTTGAAAATTCCATGAAATATTAAACTTTGGATGATGTGTTTGAAAGCAATTGTTGAACATCCATTTCTTCCAAGAACTTTTTTCTTTGTCGTTACTCTCTCCTGATGGTGAACATTTACAGTCGCACTTAATGGAGTTTCCGCGAATCGCATCATTTCCGACATGCATTTTCACAAATCAAAAAGTAAAATAAAGAAATTTTTATTTCTCGTAATATTGCTTACTGAAATTTTATATTGATGACCATTGATTACTTAGATTTTTGTACAAAAGAAATATAAACGAGAAGCTTTTATATGTCCAGAAATTCAAACACTCCGTTGAGATACATCACGAAATTCATGATTTTTCTTTTTTATTTCAATTTTCAGCTATGAATAAAACTTTATTCCCTGATATTTTTGTTATTATTTTTGCATATTATAAGACATACTTATTTAAAAAGAAAATATTAAAATGGATTTTTTTCTATCATTTCTTTATTTTAAGATAAAATTTATGAAGAAATATAAATCCCCCCCCCCCCTCCTAATACGTAGATCTCCTCTATTTAATTCTTTTTCATCTTTTCTTTTTTTTAAATAGGAAATTATGTAAAGGAGAATGTTTAATTGAAATTTAAGTTTTTGTTTAAAATCAAAATATTTCATCCCTTTTTTATCTTTTTTTTTTTTTTTTTTTTTTTTTTTACCGTACACATAAAGACAGTAAAGAATCTTCCAAAAAACGATTTATTGTAATTTTATTTTTTATATATAAAAAATATAGTAATTTTTATATGATATAATATTTAGGTATATATGTCTATATCTTAATATGTACATATACATTTATAAATTAATCGTAAGTACTTATTTTAGAATAATATAATTAAAAATAATACATGCAAATTAAATAATGTACTCACATTGGGAAATACGTACTATCATGTATATTTAAATAATTGTTAGTGCGTTTATATTTACTTTACTTGTTATTTGATGCAAATAAAAAAAATGTATACATAATGTAAATATTAACATTTAAACGCTGTTATCAAACAAAATATTTATTAGCAATATTTAAATTCCATTTGCACCTAAATAAAAAAAATACAAAATAATATTGTAAATAATATGGGAAACCAATCATCCTTTACATTAAAATGTTATTAGAAATACTGTATTTTTCATTCAACTATTTAAAAATTATATTCGTATCAAATTATTTAAAAAAAATCTTAAAATTTTAAAGTCTTTAAGGTTTTGGCTTTGGATGATGTTTTTGAAAATAGTTGATGAGAAACCATCTCTCCTCAAACTTTTTTCTTTGATGTTACACACTCTAGATAATATATATATATATATATATATATATAAAATACAGTCACATTTAACACATTCGCAGCCGATCACGCGCCAACGCGTGATATGGGGTGATGTCCAATAGTCAGTCATGCGCTGGCGCGGGAAAATCTTTCGCTGATTCTTTGTTATAAAAAGTAAATCGGCTTCTGGGAAAAAAACCACTTCTACAGTGCGGCATTAACTATCATCACATATTCACGTAAGCGACAGCGAACGTGTTAATGGATTTTCCCTGAATCGCATATTTTTCGGAGTGTATTTTCGCAAATCAAAAAAGAAAAATAATGAACTTTTTATATTTTTTAATATTGCTTATCGAAATTTTATAATGATAACCATAGATTACTTAGATTTTTCTGCAAAAGAAATATAAACGTGAAATTTTTATATGTTCGGAAATCAAAACATTCCGTTGAGCTAGTTTAAGAAATTCGTTACTTTTCTTTATTATTTCCAATTTCGTTACCAATAAAACTTCATTCCGCCATCTTTTTATTATTATTTTTGCATATTATAAGGCATATTTATTAAAAATATATATATTAGAATAGATTTTTTTCTATCATATCTTCATTTTAAGATAAAATTTATGGTGAAAGATAAATCACACCTCTTTCTCCCTTCCTTTTGTATAGATATCTTTTTTAATTCTTTTTTATCTTTTCAATTTTTTTTAATAAAAAATATACAAAGAAGACAATTTGATGATAATTTAACTCCAGTCTATTATTAAAATCAAAATGCAAAGTCATTTTAATGCATTCTGTTTGTATCGATTTTTTATGTGATTTAATATGAAAGCTATATTTTGAAATATAAAGGCAGTAAAATATATTTTCGAAAGAGGATTTATTTTCAATATATATAAGAAATACAATACTTTTTATAAAATATAATAATTATGGATATATATTTATAAATTAATCGCAGGTATACTTTTCGGAATAATATAATTGGAATCTATATACACAAATTTACTAAAATAATCCGATTGAAAAAAACTACTATTTAGTATATTTAAATATTTTTTAATGCGCTTATACCTACTCTCCTAATTATTTTATGCAAATGAAACATTTAAAAAAAAAAAACGTATGTATAATACGAATATAAACTTTCAAATGCTGTTATCAAATTAAATATCTATTATCCATATTTAAATTCCTTTTATACCTTACTTAAAAAAAATTATAAAAAATAAAATTATAAATAACATAGAAAAATCTTTGCAGTTAGATGTTACTAAAAATATTATGTGTTTAATTCGAATCTTTCGAAAATTAGATTCATATCAAATTAAAAAAATATATATAAAATCTCAAATATCCAAGGATTATTAAGGTTTCGGCTTGGATGATAAAAGTAATTGATGTAAGAAAGTAGTTGATGAACAATCATTTCCACCCAAGAACTATTTTCTTTGACATTACACTTACTCGATGGTGAAAAAACATCTACAGCCACATTTAATGGTTTTTCCCCGAATCGCATCATTTCCGAGATGCATTTACGCAAATTAAAAATAAAAATAAAGAACTTTTTTATTTCTGTTAATATTTCTTGCTAAAATTGATATTATTAATAATCGGTTACTTGTTTTTTTTTTTTTTTTTTTGTTGTTCTTTGCAAAAGAAGTGTAAAAAAAGATGTTCAAATGTTTAAGATAACGAAAAATTATGTGGTACTACATCAGGAAATTGAAAGTTTTTTATTTATTTAAGTTTGAATTTTTTTTTTCTAAATTCTACTATATTTTAACTGAAACATTTACTCGCAAAAATGAAATCTTAAATTAAGACGGAACTTTTTTTTCTCCCTTTTACATTCTCATTTCAAACTGAGATTGAGAGTAAAAAGATAATCATATCTTTTTATCTATCTAATAATCAACTTTTTATTTTCTCGAAAAAATAACACGGTATGAAGGAATGAATGAAAGAAAATAAGAACAGTAAAAGTATTTAACATTTATATATATAATCTTTAAAATAAAATTTTTTATTTTTATTAAAATTACAATAAACAAAATCTTTTTTTAAGCTATTGCATAGCTTTTATCGCGGGCTTTGAGCGCAGCGACCGAAGTTAGAAATTCCGTAACGAGAAAATCTAACACTTCCGTAACGAAAAAACCTAACACTTCGGCTAACGTCGTTTCTGTTCGGCAAACTTCGACACGGTATCCTTCGGTACACTTCGGCAGACATTGACGCGGTATTTTTCAGATATTAGAATATCAAGTCTCAAACTTATGGTTCTTATAATCTAATTTTCATAGCGCAGCCAAATTTTGTTTGGTAATTTATTATGAGACAGTGTTAATTTTTGTGACAAGAGACCCCCCCCCCCCCCACGGTGAGGGCCGAAAAATTTAAAATGCTTATAACTCGCGATCTAATTTTCGTAGCGCGGCCAAATTTTGTTTGGTAATTTATTATGAGGCACTGTTAATTTTTGGTGACAGGAGACACCCCACGGTGAGGGTCAAAAAATTAAAAATGCTTATAACTCGCGATCTAATTTTGGTAGCTTGGCAAAAGATTGTTTGGTAATTTATTATGAGACAGTGTTAATTTTTGGGTACAGGAGACGCCCCACGGTGAGGGTCGAAAAATTTAAAATACTTATAACTCGCGATCTAATTTTCGTAGCGCGGCCAAATTTTGTTTGGTAATTTATTATGAGACTGTTATTTTTTGGTGACAAGAGATCCCCCACGGTGAGGGTCGAAAAATTTAAAATGCTTATAACTCACGATCTAATTTTCGTAGCGCGGCCAAATTTTGTTTGGTAATTTATTATGAGACACTGTTAATTTTTGGTGACAGGAGACCCCCCACGGTGAGGGTCAAAAAATTTAAAATGCTTATAACTCGCGATCTAATTTTTGTAGCGCGGCGAAATTTTGTTTGGTAATTTATAATGAGGCAGTGTTACTTTTTGGTGAGACCCCCCCACGGTGAGGGTCGAAAAATTTAAAATGCTTATAACTCACGATCTAATTTGCGTAGCGCGGCCAAATTTTGTTTGGTAATTTATTATGAGACTGTTAATTTTTGGTGACAGGAGACCCCCACGGTGAGGGTCGAAAAATTTAAAATGCTTATAACTCGCGATCTAATTTTCGTAGCGCGGCCAAATTTTGTTTGGTAATTTATTAAACTATTGCATAACTTTTATCGCGGGCTTTGAGCGCGGCGACCGAATCTAGAAATTCCGTAACGAGAAAATCCTAACACTCCGGCTAACAACGTTTCAGTTCGGCAGACTTCGGCACGGTATTCTTCGATAGACTTCGGCAGACATTGACGCGGTATTTTTGCATAAGTTGATAATAAATGCTATGCAATAGCTTTACCGCGGCAGTCCCCAAGTGCCACACGTATTTTTTTTTTCTTTGTCCCCATGAGATATTATTTTAAGAATCGGACAGTTTGGCCTTAGCGTTATAGAAGAGATTGCTTCAGGGGGGAATTTTAAAGGAAAAATAACGCGGATTGTCATTCTAATATGAGACAAAAGCTTTAAAACATTGCAGTCTCTTAGTGCATGCCGTGCTGTAGTAGAATCCACGAACATTGGCCAAAACTTCTCATTTTGTGGATAGCTTACTAACTGAACTCACTTTGTGAACGTACAGTCGATGAAAAAAGTAAACATCCCCGACTAACTCCTCAATAAATTATCGTAGAAGAAAGTTACGGGTACCGAATGACTGGAAATAAAGCCTGCTTTTAAATGTGTATATAAAATTGTCTCCGGGAGGGGGGGGGGGATCATCATAATAAAACAAACCCCTTTTTTACAATAGCAATGTACAATTTTCATAACATATTTCAAATCTTTGGTTTACACTATGCCTAGATACCAAATTTTAAACCGTTTAAATGATATGTTTTTTTAATTATAAACATTCAAAATTTAGTGCTTGTAATGTTAAATTTTTATATTTTTATTAATATCTCCTGAAATTATACTCCTAAAGTGCTATTTTTTTTATGTAACAATAACACTAAAATACTCAGATATAAATGCGTTGACATAAATACGTCGAATTTGCAGTTTTTATAATTTTAAAATATGAATTATGAAATTAATATTCGAAAAAACTATGAATTACAATCTATAATTCTTTTGATTGATTTATATTTATTAAGTTCTTCTTTATGGAAATCCAAAATTTCAAATTTTTTCTTCCAAGCAATTTTTAAATTATGCTTAAAAATCGACAAAATGATGGTTTAAGGGGCCGTTTGTGATTGAAGTGACTAGATATATTGAAGCTTTTTATTCCATCACATAACCTAGCAGACTTCAATGACTGCTTGAGGTTCGCCCAAGATGCCTTGATCAAGAAATGGGCTCTCTCGGTCAACAATCTCGTACCAAACTTCAATTTAAAATATGCTCATTTTAAAATAATTAATTTTTAGAAAACTTATCATTTGAATTGTATGAAAATTATTTTTAAGCTAATTGAAGGGTGTAGAGTTCATTTATGCTGTCAGAATTGGGTATTGCTGTTAAAACAAACTAAGGTAGTGTTCAGTTCAACATGTGAATATCCTTTCTCCGTCAGGCGAAGAAAGACTCAGTTCTTTCAACAGGCCTTGCGCAATTTAATTTATTTTATGGTGTTTTAAAGAAGTTTTTTTCACTTCAATTGATTAACACCAGTTTCAACTTATTATATCTAAGTAAATTGTATATCATGATTTAAAAATAGACAGTCATTATTTACAATCGTTCGGTGCCAGTAACTTTCTTTTACAATAATTTTGTGCAACGTTAGTAGGGGTATTTATTTGTTTATTTATTTATTTTTTAACTGCAACTGTACAAATATAACATTATCATTTTAAGGATGGTGGAGGGGGGTGTGACATCTGGTATTTGACATCGTAAGATATCTGCAGAAGCAGGGGGCTGTGATCTGTTATCGTTAGCATTTTTGATTCAATCAAAATATTCTTTTTTTGGTCTATTATCTTATATTTATTGTGTAATTTATTCTTATGAAAATACTAGTTATTAGTTATTTTTTCGAACCATTAAATGATTATAAAATTATTTTCTTCCAAATTAGGAAACATCACAATATTTTCCATTTCCTGCTCTTCTGCCTGTTCATATAAATCGTCGTTTAAGAAACCTGATTCGAAAAGAAATTTGTTATTTTTACTAGTAAAAAATGGGGAAGAATGTTTTCCAACTGTTTGTTTATAAGAGATTCTACTAACCGATGTGCAGAGGTAATATATGTTTAAATTACACCATTATATAAGTGAAAAAATCACTCCATAAATTACAGGCAGCAGCTGTCACCAATTTTATAATGTAACTTTACACAAATATTTGTAGGTACGTTCGTAATTATATAAATACGTAGCACCTATAGTCATCGACTGGTCCTCGCCACTGTTTATCAATCTGTAAACGTATAAAAAAAAAAAAAAAAAAAAAAAAAAAAAAATACGTACCTGAATCGTTTGAATTTCAATATCTACAAACAGTAGAATTATGTCGAGTTGTATAATCTCTTTATAGTGTAACAATAACATTGTATGAAATGAATTTTTATGTAGCTTTTTTAACGAATGCATGAAAGTTTTGCTTCAAAAAGTTTCATATATATGTTTATTTACTTTTAAACTCAAATAGATATCCCTAACAATTTAGTCAAGGAAAAATATTTCACTGCGTAAATATATAACTATAAAAAATGCATGAGATAGTTTTCCACCCTAACTCTTATATGAAAAGTCGATAAAAAAATTCCTCACTGAAAATACGAAAATAAAGTATTTCTTCACGAACTTTCGCACTTGTTCGAAGAAAGATCTTATATTTCGAATAGATATTTCCGGCTTGCATTTTTAGTAAAACTGATATATTTTTTTAACGAGATACTCTTCTTCGAGGTGTATAGCTAAATGTTTCTGAGAAATTCAACTTCTATTTATGTTGTAACTTAGTAAATATGCGAATAAGTTTGAGTTTATTTTTATTTTAAAGTTCTGTTAGAATACTTATTAAAATTATTAGTAGAGCCTTAATTTAACGATGCACTGTACATTTAAAAAAAATTATTTTTCAAAATTTTGAAAATGTTTTATAACATGTCGTATATGAAACCCTCAATGAATTATAAAGGCAAGGATGGTATTTCAACAGTATAAACAAAATTGATTCAGTGTGATGATTAAAACCAAATTATTTGTTCTAGCTAATTAAGGTACCCTGGGGTAATAACGCCACGTTAAGGTTCTACCAATTTTCACGGCTTAGTTTTAGATTGTATTTTTCAAACAAATATAGGATCTGATACAGCAACTCATTGACTATCTATATAAAATAAAATAATTTAACAGATATGTATTCATAAAATGTAATGGCGTTTTTTCTTGACCAATGCTATTTGGCGTTATTACCCACCTATACGGGTAATAGCGCCATGCAAACAAAATTATGAAATAAGATTGAATAATTGCATGTAGATAGCCCAATTCTAAAAATACAAACTCTACAAACCTAGAAATTGACAAATTGCATTCTAATCTATTGAAGATGTTCAATTTTTTGTGAAAATGTAAGAAAAATAAAGGTGTGGTGTGAGAGGGGGGGATGAGACAAAAGAATATCAGACCGTGAGCTTCTTTTTGCTTAAAAAGGACCACTTAAATAGAAATATGAGGAACATTGGGCAGTTTTAACTGTGTTTATTTGAATCAGTATTTAGGATGTAGCTCGGCCACTGTAGGGAATCAACCGGGGTACTAAAGTCAAGGATTGGCGTTATTACCCCGGTATAGTTATTGCGCAGTACATTTTAAATTACAAATTATCTCGAGAAGATATCCAAAATCTTTAACAACATTTTAAAAGTACATGAAATGCACTACAAATTTATGTAATTAACAAAGTATTTCCGGATTAAAAAAATAGTCTTCACATCACAAAACGTATCTCGCAAATTTTAGATCAAGCGTTAATTTTAGTTGCTTGTAAAAACAATAAGACCTAAAAATGAAACAAATTAACTTGAAGCTGTTTTTTGCGATTTATATGACTCAAAACCCTTCTGCGCAGAGCACATGGGTGTTATTTACCTAATTATTTCATAATTATGCAAAATATAAGCATTTGGCGTTATTACCCCGCTTGGCGTTATTACCCCAGGGTACCTTAGTTAACTATTCAGAAAATTCAGAAGTCTAAAAACGAATTTACATACATACAATAACAACATTAAATACCTTAAATAAATTTGCTCACATGTAAAATTTTATCATAAAGTTTTAATTCTGTAATTATTTTCTATGTAGCTAAGAATATTCCCCACTTCGTTTAATGAATTCTTACTTTTATGTATGAAAAACCATAAAATAACAAACAATAAAATTATATCGTTTTTTCTAAATAAAGAAAAATTATTCGAAACTGTTTTCCGCTGTTAATTTCTACAGCTGCAAAAAACAGGATTAAGTAACTTATTCAGAAATCCAACGCAGGTCTATGCAAAAATATTCTGATAGCACTGGAATGTGTTTCATAGACTGTAAATGATGCATGATTTTCTTTCCTGCTTAAAGATGTTCTCAAGAGAAATTCTGTTGAATACATTTGTGACCTAATTATTCGATATGTAAGTTCCAATTTATCGTCATTTTTAGAATTTATTCATTTTGACGAAACCCTATTCATCTCTGTCTTCTGTATGTTCGTCACAGAGTCCATACGCAAAAACTGCATAAGTCAGATATTTCAAATTTTGTATACTTGCAGCTGAATACCTCGTGTCGCACGACAAATAATAAAATTTTGAAAAGGTCTACTATTTTAATTACAGTTATTTTTTCAATGTTATCCGTTCATTTTTTGCCACTTTAAAAAAAGACGCAACATTTTTTGTGCAGACATCATGGCTTGGGCTAAAGCATTCCGATAGTAAACAGAAAGTACTTAGTTTGATCCCAGGTACGAGAACTTGAAATTTTCATCCTAAAATGGATTTAATGAGGAGAAATTTCGTATTCTTGGCCAATTTAAAGATTTATATTATTAAGTTTCATTCATCTGGCATTCAAAGTATTTTTTGAAATTCAATTTTTTTTCTATTTAAAAAAAGATTTGTGATTTATTAATGATTCAGCATTTTAAATTAAATTTTAAACAACTTTTTTCTCTTTTAGAAATTTATCTCCGTATTTTTTTTTTCCTTTTTCAATTTCGGATTTAAAAATAAATTAGAATTTTGGATTTTCTTTAAACGATTTGATTTGATTCAAATAAATAACTTCTTTTTCTATTTATTTTTAAATTATATTTATTGATGCTACCATCTATGTAAGAATTTAATAATTTTAAATTAGCAATTTGGATTCAAAAATTTAAGATAAACCATTTTGAAAGAAATATTAAACGAAACCTTCTGTGCAATCTACGATCGCATTTACGAACTTCTTTTTCTGCACAGTATAATGTTACTCACACAGCTAAAAGAAAATAGATACATATATAGAACTCTTCTAAAAAATAGTATTTCAACAAATTAATTTATAAAATAATTTGAAATTTAAATCCAAAAATTTTTTTTCTTTTTTCTTATTTTTGAAACTCAAATATAAACTTCTAATAAACTAGTCAAGGAAAAATATTTCACTATTTAAAAATAAATAATAAAAAATGCATGAGATATTTTTCCACGACAACTATTCATATGTATACGCATAAAAAAATCGATAAAAATTCCCTCACTGAAAATATGAAAATAAAAAAAATCTTCACGAACTTTTGAACTTGTTCGAAGACAGATCTTATATTTTCAGTTGATATTTCCATCTTGCTTCCTTAGTTAAATTGATATATTTTCTAACAAGATACAATTCTTTGAAACGTATTACGAAGAAGTTTCTGAGAAATTCAACTTCTGCTTATGTTGTTAGTGTAACTGAGTAAATATACGAATATGTTTGATCATAAGTTTACTTAAAACTGTGTATATATTAATATATGGGTGATTCTCAAAATAGGGGACAATTTCAAAAGTGAAATCTTAAAAAAATTGCTGTTAGCAAAATTTCTGAAAAAAATAGGTGTTGTTAATATAGTATTAGGTATACTTTACGTGTAGTCAGCAGAGCTAAATATTTAAAAATTAACTTAAAAAAATAATTAGTATTTTTTGAGCCATGCTAATGACAAAACAAATTGCATGAGATAAATATATTAAGAAATTTTTATTTTCTTCCTGTTTAAATATTTTTTCTACATTTATTAGCCTTCCTTTTCAGCAAATGGGTTCTATTTTTACATATATACATATAAGGAGATTAAAAACATTACCAAAGAGCAAATTTTGTTTATATGAGCAACATTCTGACACTGACAATGTAAGAAGCTGTCTTAGTGATTTTCTGACAGATTTAATGCATATTTTAGGGCTAATAAATATAATACCTAAATTTATATGTAAAATTAAACTTTATAAAAGATACAATATAAGCAATCGTTACATTTATGCACATAGGAGTCTTTAGCATGGACAGAAAAACCATGCTAATGACACTGATATTTGTCCATGCTAATGACAAATTTTAATTTAAATAAGATTATGAGCCATAATATAATCACAATGCAATAGTGCTTTCTGGGGCTTTTTAAAACACAAAAAGTCCTATGCAAATAAATAAAATAAAAATTTTAATTATAAAATAAACAAGAAAATTATTATCCATTCTAATGACATACAATTGATGTACGCTCCTAATATTCAACTTCTATTCTTAAAATACAATACATGCTTCTATTTTCAGGCTGGGATAAAATGGCTACATGTTGCCATGGAGAAACTTTATATTTTCAAACTATTGTTATATGTGAAAATGAAATTATGATTAATAACCAGCTGTTATAGTATGACCTTGTTTTGAAAATAGAATATGGAGGAGAAACTTTAATTCTTTTTTTATATACTATAATTTTATTTTTAAAAAGAAATTTATTGGATAAATCCTCTCCTTGATTAATTTAAAGAAAGAATAACATTTGTTTTATTTTATAAACAGGATATTAACTCTTGAAAAAGCTAGTATATACAAGGCACAGCTGTTGTGGACATCCATGCTAATGACATTTTGAACATTTATTCTGTTATTTTAAAGTGTTTTTAACTAAAAAGTGAGTAATTCTTGAGTGCAAATAATGAATAATATTAAGACAAACATATATAAATATAAAAACATGACAGAAATCCTCTCAATTTTTTTTTTGTATGCCGAAAGACATAAATTGTGCCCTATTTTGAGAATCACCCATATATTTAATCTCTGTATATATAAATATTCATTTATAATATTAACAGAACATTAATGTAACAATGTATTTATTTTATTAAAAAAAATGTTTTAAATTGTATTTTGAAATGTATGAAAATGTTTTATACCATGTCATATATGAAACACTCAATGAATTTTAATAGTAAGGATGATATTTTGTCAGTATAAGCAAATAGTGTGATGCTTAAATTCTGATAATGTTGATGAAAAATTCAGGTTAAATACATTTATGGCCTAACTAATGCAAGTTCTAATTTTTTTCTGGTAAAATAGAATATTATCCACACAGATAAAAGCAAAAAGACATACATGCAAAATTATTTTAAGAAATAGCATTTCACTAAAATAATTTATAAAAGCCTTTAAATTTTCAACCGAAAAGTTTTATACACATATATTTTTTTAAACTGAAATAGACATTCTAACAATATAATCAAGAAATAAAAATACATTGCGTAAATACATAATTATAAAAAATGCATGGGATATTTTTCTACCCCAACTCTTCAAGTAAATAAATAAAAAAGTCGATAAAAATTCCCTCGCTGAAAATAAGAAACTAAAGTACTTTTTCGCGAACTTTTGCAGTTGTTAAAAAAAAAAATCTTACTTTTCTACTAGATATTTCCGTCTTGCTTTTATCGTAAAATTGATACATTTTCTAAGGAGATGCTTTTCTTTGAGTAGAGAGAGGAAGTTTTTCAAAAATCCAACTTCTGATTAATTTGTAATTGTGTCTGAATAAACAGGCAAATAAGTTTGTGTGTATGTTTATTTAAAGCTCTGTAGAATAGTTATTAATAATATTAGTACAATATTAAATTTCATTAAAAGTTTCTATAGGTCTTTCATTAAAAGTCTTAAGTTTTCTTTTCTTTTTATTTATTTATTTATTTAATTGTTATAGTGGGATGTTACTCACTCAGCTTAAAGAAAAAAAACATGCAAACTTAAATAATAATAATAATAAAAAAAACATTTGACTATGTTAATTTATAAATCATTTAAATTTTCAGCAAAAGAGTTTTATACATAATATATTTTTAAACTCTAATAGATATTCCTAAATTTTAACCAGGGAAAATTTTTTCATTGCGTAAAAATAAAAGTATAAAAAATACATGAAATATCTTTAGACCCCAACTCTTCGCAAAAATTCATAAAAACTCTGGTTGAAAATACGAAAATCAATCGAGTACTTCTTCACGAACTTTTGCATTTGTTCGGAGAAAGGTCTAATTTTGAGTAGATATTTCCGTCTTGCTTTTTTAGTGAAACGGACATATTTTCTAACGAGATACTCTTCTTTGCAGCATACATCGAAGAAATTTCTGAGAAATTAAATTTCTATTTATGTTGTAACTGTGACTGAATAATATTGCGAATAGATTTGAGTGCAAGTTTATTTAAAGCTATGCAGAATATTTATCAATAATACTAATACAACATTAATTTTTATTTATTTAATTACGTATTATTCATTATTTTTTTCATAGTTTATAGGTGATGCATGATTTTTCTTATTGTTTAAAAAAATTCCCAAGAGAAATTCAGGTTGAATATATTTATGCCTAATTACTCGATATGCACATTCCAATTTAAAGCTTTTTTTTTTTTTTTTTTTTTTTTTTTGTAAAGCGGAATGTTACTTACACAGGTAAAAGCAAAAATGCATATAGACAAGATTCTTTTTAAAAATAGCATTTCACTATGTTAATTTATAAAATGATTTCAATTTTCAACGAAATTTAAACGCTTTATACACAGATATTTTCAAACTCAAGTACACATTAATAACAATCTAATCAAGGAAAAATATTTCTTTGAGTAAATGTATAACTATAAAAAAGCATGAGAATTTTTCTATCCCAACTCTAGGGTAACACCCGCAGTAATTGGCATTGCACCAGTGATTGGCACATTTAACAAACATGTCCTAAAAAAAGATTTATATCCAGTCTTATAAAAATTCAAGACCATATATCAGTTATATGCTCATTTACATTAAAGATTATAACTTTGATTTATTTTACAAGATGACAATAGAGCCTAGGAAAGAGAAATAAGTATGGCTTGTATCAAATTAGCTATTTTCTTGGAAATTCTTCTTCTTTGGCTTAAGGAAGGCATGCTTTTCAATTCATTATTACCTGATTTATAATATATTTTAAATTTTAATTGACAACAGTTTTGTTTAGTTAAAAAGGGTTACTTTAATTGTGTAAAAGTATTTTCGACAGAAATATTTGGATTTCTGAATTAATGGTAGTTGCCAATCAATGGTGCTTCAATTTTGCTAGTTACAAGTAATTGGCACCTATTCCAGTTACAAGGAATTCGCAAGGAATTTGAGATTAAACCATTTATTTTGGAAGTACTTTTAAAATTATAGACTAATTTTGTTTATCATTTGTTTTTATTTGAAAATATAAATTTTTATCGGTAATTGGAATCCATTAAAGCTTCATATGACAATTACTGGGGACAGCATGACAATTACTGGGTATTGATATGAGTATATTGTATTGTTTTAAAGTGTTCACATTTCAGACTAATATGCTGATTTCTTACTCTAAAAAACCTGAAATATGGCATCTTCATCTTCAGTAAATTAATTTAAAGCGATTAAACCCAATGCAAAATGTAAAGTTTTTTTAATATAAACATATGCCAATTACAGGATCACAAGATGTCATACATTGGTGCTCTAGGTGCCAATTACTGGTGATTTCAGCAACTTTTCATAAATATATTTTTATAAAAATACTTTTTCAATTTTTTTTGTTTTTAGTGGGCGAAATAGATGCACAGATATGCATTCTTTGATTTTAAAATATTTCCAAGTAAATAGCTTATTTCTTTGTAATGAAAATTTGACTAAGTTTAACGACAAATTCTTAATGTGCCAATTACTGGGGATGTTACCCTACATTTAAATTAAAAAAAAAAAAAAAAAAAAAAAAAAATTTATTGGAAATACAAAAATAAAGTATTTCATCGCGAACTTTAGTACTTGTTTGAAGAAGATCTTATAATTCAAGTAGATTTTTCAGTAAAACTGATCTATTTTCTAATAAGGTATGCTCTTCTTTGAGGCGTATAGTGAAGATATTTTTTGAGGTATTCAATTTGTGTTTATGTTGTCACTGTAATTGAGTAAATATACGAATAAGTTTGAGTTTAAGTTTATTTAAAGCTATGTAGAATACTTATTACTAATATTTGTACAACCTTAATTTTCTTTAAAAGTTTCATAGTCAATAGGTGATGTGTGATGTTTTTTTATTATTTAAAAATGCACTCAAGAGAAATTCAGGTTAAATACATTTATGGGCTAATTACTCAATATGCAAATTCCAATTTATATTTTTCTTTTCTTTCCATTTTTTTTCGTAAACTGGAATTTTACTCACACAGCTAAAAACCAAAAAAGACACATATGCCAATTTTTTTAAATAGCATTTACTAATTTAATTAAGATGAGCGAAGCGAATCCTCTACTAGTCCACTCAAATTACAATTTGTCGTACGCTTTACAAAAAAACTATTCAATATTTTAACTTCAAATTAAACACAAAAATAAATTATGATCTGTAGATTTGCAGAATATAATTTTTTTAACAGTAAAACGTTAAAAAAAATATTATTTTAATTAATTTATTTTACATGCATTTCCAATACGGACGCATTTTAGCAAATAAATAAAAAAAAATGAAACGCGTATATTTTCAGAAAATCATGGAGTAAATAATTATAGATAGAATCATGATTAATTTATTAAATAAAACATGTTTTCATTATCCCGCAAAATCGTTTGCACAGATGACACTTAAACATTTTAAAAGAATTGTATTATGGAATTTTTTTTTTTTTTTTTTTTTTTTTTTTTTTGTAAACTGGCAACAAAATAATTGTAAACAAATAAAATTAATTCTTAAATTTGTTATATAAATGAAAAATTAAAAGATCTGCGTGAAGTTGTTGGTTCAAGCTCTTTATAAATATTTTTGCGAAGGTCGTATTTTGGCTAAATAATATCGACTCATTAATCAGAAGGATTTTATAGAAAAATAAGACTTTAATAAGTTCGCAAACACAACAATAATTATTCGTGAAAACGTCACTGCGAGAATGAGAGAGCGCTTCGTTAAAAGGTAATTCCATTAATTGAGTTGCCATTCGCAGAAAGTAAAAAGTTCTCCCACGCGGAGAGAATTACAGCAATTCTCATACGCTAACATGTATAAAAATGAAGAAATTAAAATAAAATGTTTTACAGTTGAAAATTCATAGTATCAACGAAAGCAGATTTCAAATGTTTTTTCCAGAAAATAGGATTTTGAAAAAGTAACTTTCTTCAAGCTTTCTTCAAATGTATTATTCTAAAATAGCTATCAAAGATTATCGGATGTTGATTACAAAGATTGGAAACATGCATATTTCAAACAATTAAAAAACACCAGTGGCTACTTGAAATTGTAAAAACATCTTTAAAAGAGCTTTTAGTTGAAAATTAAAAAAAAAAAATTGTAAAAGTTTGCTTCGAAAATATCTTATGCCAGTTTTACATCATAAATAAAAAATTAAAATGCGCCAAAACATAAAATAACGTTTTTGTTTAATAAAGATGCAATAATAATAATAATAATAATAAAAAATTGTTACTTTCAAATATCTGTTTTATAAAATAATGCTTCGCGAATCCAAACAAAGCATGGCTTTTGCTAGTTTATAAAATCATTTAAGGGGAGCCTGGACAGCCACATTTTAAAATACTTTTTATTTTTTCAGTTAAAACTTTGAACTTTTTGTGACGGTTAAACACATTACGAAAAAACAAAATCACATGATATAACTGATCATAATCTAAAAAAGAAATATTTAAAAAATTATTAAAAGTGTAGTAAATTAAATTCGAAATATTATTTGTAATATTTCATTTTTTTTTTTCACATACTCAAACAAACGTAGATATATGTTTTAATTCCAATTCAGCACTTTTGAAAATATTAATTAAAAAAAAAAATTAAAAATATTTTATTAAAAAATTTGAAAAAATGATGTATTTAAAATAAATGATGTATTTAAAATTCTAAAAGAATTTTTTTTTCAAATTTGCTGAATCAAAATTAAAGTAAAACAATTGAAAAAGACCTGTTTTGAATTTGAATTATTTATCTTAAACAGTTATTCATTCATAATAATTTAAATGGGGTAAATTTTGAAAAATAAAATTATGAAGAAAAAACGTTATTTTTAGACAAGTTGTTTCCATAAAAAGATTATTCTAAAGCTAGAATCTAAAAACAAACCAAAACATAATAAGTTATGCTTCGTGCTCTATTAGCATAGAAACACGATTTAAACGTAATTTTAAACAGAAAAAAGTCAACTAATTTTTCAATAAATTAAAAAGATTTTTTTAAAAAATGAAGAATTTTTTGCCCCGGAATCACTTAAATTTTCAACCGAAAAGTTTTATACACATATATATAGTTTTAAGCTCAAATAGACATCCTTAACAATCTAGTCAAAGAAAAATACTTCATTGCGTAAATATATAACTATAAAAATGAATCAGATATCTTTCTACCCCAACTCTTCATATGAACAAATTAAATATTCACTCACTGAAAGTAGGAAAATAAAATATTTCTTCATGAACTTTTGCACTTGTTCGAAGAAAGATCTTATATTTCGAGTAGATATTTCGATCTTCCACTTTTTAGTAAAACTGATATATTTTCTAACGAGATAGTCATATTTGAGTCGTATAGCGAAGAGGTTTACCAGAAATTCAACATTTGTTTGTGTTGTAACTGTAACTGAGTAAATATGCGAATAAGTTTGTGTGTAAGTTTATGTGTGTAAGTTAAACCCTGTAGAATACTCATTAATCTTATTAATAATATTATTGCAACATTAATTTTCGTAACAAATTATATAGTTTATAGATGATGCAAGATTTTTTCTTTATTATTGTTAAAAAATGTTCTTAAAAGAAATTCAGGTTAATTACATGTACAGCCTAATTACTCAATATTCACTATCCAACTTATAGCATTTTTCTCTCTCTCATTCTCTCTCTCTCTCTCTCTCTCTCTCTCTCTCTCTCTCTCTCTCTCTCTCTCTTTTTTTTTTTTTCTTAGTAAAGTGGAATGTTATTTACACAGCCAAAACCAAAACATATGTATGGAAAATTCTTTTTAAAATACCATTTCACTAAATTAATTTATAAACTCATAAATAATTTCAACAAAAAGTTTTATACATATATATTTTAAACTCACATAGACATTCCTAGCAATCTATTTAAGGAAAAATATTTCATTACGTAAATACATAACTATAAAAAATGTATTCGTTATCTTTCTACTACTCTTCATATAAATATATAAAAAAGTTGATAAAAATTTCTTCATTGAAAATACGAAAATGAAGATATTTCTTTAGGAGCTTTTGCACTTGTTTGAAAGCAGATCTTATATTTTGAGTAGATATTTTTTTCTGCCTTTTTTAGTAGAACTTGTGTATTTTCTAATGAGATACTCTTCTTTGAAGCATATTGCGAAGAAGTTTGTGAGAAATTTAACTTTTGTTTATGTTGTAACTGCAACTGAGTAAATATGTGAATAAATTTAGTGAACGTTTACTTAAAATTCTGTAGAATATTTATTTATAATACTACAGAGCATTAATTTAATGATGTACTTATTATACTTTGAAAGAAATTATTTTAAATTGTATTTTAAAATGTATAAAAATATTTTACACTATGTCATATATAAAATGTTTTATGAATTTTAATGATGCGGATGATATTTTACAGTATAAACAATGTAGAATTAATACGATGCTTAAAAGCATGTTATTTGTTTTAGCTAATTTGTTAGCTATTTATGAAATTAGTCTAAAAATCAATTTACAATAAAACAATAATAAACATTAACTCTCTAAATATATTTACATAATTTATTTATAAAATCATTAAAATTTTCACCCGAAAAGTTTCATACATAGCTATTTTCAAACTCCAATATACTTTCCTAGCAATCTAGTCAAGGAAAAATATTTCATTGCGTAAATATATAACTATAAAAAACGCATCAGATATCTTTCTATACGAACTATTCATATAAATATATAAAAAAGTCGATAGAAATTCCTTCCTTGAAAATAAGAAAATAAAGTATTTTTTCACGAACTTTTGCATCTTTTTGAAGAAATATCTTATATTTCGAGTAGATATTTCCGTCTTGCTTTTCCAGTAAAACTGATATACAGTCGGCTCTCGT
The DNA here is from genome assembly GCA_964019185.1 of Maratus speculifer. Taxonomy (NCBI): domain Eukaryota; kingdom Metazoa; phylum Arthropoda; class Arachnida; order Araneae; family Salticidae; genus Maratus; species Maratus speculifer. The sequence continues at coordinate 184,427,616 of OZ025301.1, forward strand.
TAGTTTGAACTCGTTGGGACCACAAGAAATATTCGAATTATATAGAGTTTGAATTATGGAAATAATCAGAGAAAAACATGTTTAAAGGAGAACTATTACAAATGTATTCATGTTATGGTATTTTTAAAGCTTATTTCAATTGTTATCGTTACAATATGACTGGATATTAAATTAAATATTAAAATTACATAAACTAATTAGCGAATTAGGAACAAGTTCAATGTAAAAAGTGGTGGAAGTGTCAGCAATGGACTGATATTGTATTAAGAAAGGAGAAAAAATACTTGGAATTATATGTATACTAGTTCAGAACAATTCTGAAAAAAAAAAAAAATGAAAGAAAGAAAGTTATTTCAAGGATCTAAAGTCCGTGAGAAAATAAGGAAAAATTAAAAATCATGATTTGAGGTAGTTCCAATTAAAAAAAAAAATAGAGAAAATGAATACGGATAAATGAAAATTTTTAACGTTACTCTGTCACTTAAAATTTTGAGACTTCGTGTTTAGTTCGAATTAAGCGAAGATTCGAATTAACCGATTTCGAATTAACGAGAGTCGACTGTATTTTGTAACAAGATACCCTTCTTTAAGGCGTACAGGGAATAAATTTCTCAGATATTCAATTTCTGTTTATGTTGTAACCGTAGCTGAGTAAATATGCAAAAAAGTATTTTCTTAAAAGCTTTATAGAATAATTATTAATAAAATTAGTCCAAGATTAATTTTCATTAAAAGTTTCATAGTCTATAAGTGATTCATGGTTTTTGCTATTGCTTAAAAATATTCTGAAGAGAAATTCAGGTTTAATAGTATTATTAAAAATTACTCAATATGCAACTTCCAATTTATAACATTTTCCTCTTTTTTTTTTCATTTTCTTTTTTTTTTCTTCTCTTTTTTTTTCTTTCTTTTTTTCATTTCTTTTTCTTTTTCCTTTTTTTTTCTATAGCGGAATGTTACTCAAACAGCTAAAAACAAAATGACACACATGCAAAATTCTTCTAAAAAATACCATTTCACTAAATCATTTAATCATTTATTTATTTTTAATTTTTAACCAAAAGTTTTATACATGTATACATATATATCTATATATATATTAACTCAAACATACATATTTAACATTCTAGTCAGTAAAAAATATTTCATTGCGTAAATATATAACTATAAAAAATGTATGAGATGTCTTTCTATTTATATTATATCTATGTAAAAAGTCAATAAAAATTCCCTCATTGAAAATACGAAAATAAAGTATTACTTCGCGAACTTTTGCACTTTTTAAAAGAAGATCTTATATTTCATGTAGATATTTCCGGCTTGCTTTTTTAGTAAAAATGATATTTTTTAACGAAATACTCTTCTTTGAGGAGTATAGCGAAGAAGTTTCTGAAATTTTCAACTTCCCTTTATGTTGTAATTGTAACTGAATAAATATGCGAATAAGTTTGAGTGTAAGTTTATTTAAAACTCTGTAAAATACTGTATAATGATATCAGTAGAGCATTAATTTAATGATGTGTTGTACTTTTAAAGAAAGATTTTTCAATTATACTTTGAAATGTATGAAAGTGTTTCATACTATGTCATATATAGATTCATATATGCTCGATAAATTTCAATGGTATGCATAATATTTGAATAGTATACAGACAAAGCAAATAAAATTGTACCGTCGTTTTCTCTTTATTTTGTTCTAAGTACTAAAAATAGGTGATTCTTCTAACGTTATATAAAAAAGCTTTTAGACAATTTTTGAACAACACTTGCTAGTTTAATGCATTTTAGAACAAAAATAAATGAAAACTTATGCCACAAAGTGGAAGGTAAAGAATGTTCCTAATTGCTCTCAAAAAAAAAAAAAAAAAAAAAAAAAAGTTTATAAAAGAAAATGTAATATAAATACGAAAATAATTACGCAAGAACCTCTTAAGAGCCACTCATGATTCTAAAAAGCGTACTTTCTCTTTAGAAACCTAAGAAACCAACACGTTTTAAAAAATTAAAGGAGCTACTTTGATATACCCCCCCAAAAATTACGCGCCAAATCAGGCACTCCCTACGCACTTTTCCTACGGACCTTTTAGGTTTGCTGTTACTCAGCTTCATTCCTTCATTTGTATTTTTTATGTATTCATTGTATTTTTTAGGTATTCCTTTTTTGTATTTAACTTAATTTTAATTAATGTATTTTTAATTAATTTATTATTTTTAATTAATGTATTTTTAATTAATGTATTTAACTTAATTTTAATTAATTTTATTTTTTGTATTTAACTTAATTTAACTTAATGGGTATTTTGCTTGGCGAGAAAAAAAAGTCGCCAAATTTACGATTTGGGGGGGGTATATCAAAGTAGTTCCAAATTAAAGAAAAAAAACCTCTCGCCCACTAACTTTCATACACAGTTCCGTGTATTTTTTTTTTTTTCTGCGTATTAACTAGTTGTATGCCTAACCCCAAACCCCAAAGTTTTTTTTAAATTTAAATTTAAATTTTTTAAATTTTATTTATTTATTTATTTATTTTGTACTGTCTCAGCTGTTTGTTTGCTCTTAACCACCACAAAGAAGCCATAAAGATCTCTTATTATGTTAAGCTGCTATTAGACTCACGGACTTTAGGCGAGACAAACTTTTCAGAGGATTTTAACTCCAACATTTTCCCGTTCAAAGGGGACAAAGGTTTGCAATTGTCTTTGAAAAATTCGGAGGAAAAGCCGTAAAACCAGTTTCCACTCGTGCCAGGCGTTAACATTTATCGCCTACTCGTATCAATCGCTTATCTCTGATTCATTGAAACGTTCGATGTTGGATGAAAAATCTAAGCTAGGCCAGATTTTTTTGAACGTGTGGAAAAAAGTCTGGGAGACATTGCAGTTTGCTATTACACTGGATGTTGGGAGGATATTTCCCAAAAAGTTGGAGGAAATCGAGTGTTGGCTCAATAGTCTTACTAAATGTTGGTGAATCTGATAGCGGATTCCGCTGATAAGCTTCAAAGACGCATAAAATTCGAAATAATATTTTACAAATGGTGTTTAAGTGTCGTGTGGAATTTAGCTTCTTAAATATTTTTAAATAATACTCTAAATTAGCAAAAAGAAATACTGAAAGAAGTCTTAGAGACAGCTTTAATTAAATTAGACATTTGAAAAAAAAAAAAGTAAATTAAAAATCTGTTTAACCTTTTAACTGCCGACGAAATCTGATTCTATCTCCAATGTTTTATTTAATAACATAATTCTGCAATTAACTAACGTGTTGATTAATTTTCTGAAGTAACGGTAGAAAAGCTCACATCTTATACGTATATAAAACACGGCTCTGTCCGGGGAAAATTGTTCCGCTGTAATGAAAACCCTCTATTTCTGTAATACGTGTTGAAAATCTCTGACCACCTATATATACGCCGGGGGTAGTTTAAGAGGTTAATTAATAAAAAGTTCTTATAAAATCTATTTTTTATTCTCAAAATACCTATATATACTCTAATAAAAATTTCTTAGGATTAAATAAGAAAATAAAATATTTCTCGCTGGTGAACTTTCGGAGAATTCAATTTTTGCTTACACAGCGACTCAATAAATATGCAGATAAATTTAGATGTACGCTTATCATAAAGTTCAGTTGAAAAAAGATTGATCGTAATAAAATTTACTAAACTTATCCATAATATTTCAAAAAATATTCTAGAAAATTCGTTTTCATTATTAACAAGTATACAAATCTATAAGCCACCTGTATTTTATTTAATCCTCATTACACAGATACATACTCTAATAAAATATTAATCGGAGTAAATAAAAAAATAAATTATTTCTTTTTGAGTATATCGAAGAACTTTCTAAAAATTCAAATTTTGCTTGCAAAGGCACTAAATAAACATGTGGATGAATTTCAGTGTAAGTCATTTGAAAATTTTTTAATTACAATAAAATTGACTAAACTTATCCAAAATACTGATACATTTACACTGTAAAAATCACAAAGAAGGTTTTAGTTAAAAATAATATTTCATACAACATGTATGAAATACATAATAACATGTACTATATAAATCTATAAGTCGTGCACTATTTCCTTTTATTCCCAATATACAGTTATATACTCCAGAGCCAAAACTTTATGACCATATACCTAATAGTTTGTTGGCCCAAGTTTGACCATAAACTGTCTTGGCATGGATACCACAAGTTCTTGATATATGATTAGAGATAAATTATACTAGTTGTTCAAGCAGCGGTCATCCAAATGACCGTCAAATATATGCTAGGGATATTCCAAAATGATTGTTTTTTAGCTCTGGGCTGCAATGACACCCGAAATGTGCTCTATCAGATTAAGATGCGTCTAATTAAACAAACAGGACAACTGGAATTCAGTATTATGCTCATGTAACCAGTTGAGCACAATTCCGGTCATGTGACATAGAGCGTTGTCTGGCACGAAGACTCCATTTCTATTTCGCAAGACAGATACCATGAAATGGTGCAAATGATCCGCAATGGTGTTCAAATAGCCCGTGACGTTCATGGTCTGTTCTACAACAACCACAAGTCCCAGGGATTCCCATAAAAGCGTTCCCGAAAATTTAATATCGCCACAACTCTCCCGCGTATGGTCTGTTGTATAAGGGGAAGTAAGAGTTCCTATAGAAAACGGCGTACCTGAACACGACTATCGACCTTCTGAAGGCATGAATTGGTTGAAGGATGAATCATGTTTCATCCGAAGAGACAACTCTCCCCCTATGTTCCTCAGCCCGCCGATGATGTTTCCGGGCCTAGTGTAGGCGTATTTGTCGATGATGCTTGGTTAACAGGGGCACATGAATGTGACATTAACCAAGTAGTCTCACATTCAACAGTAACAACTGAGCTATATACTCCGAAAGAATTCCACTTGGACTTACATTGTCTTACTATATAAATTGATCCAGTCTGTGGTGCCGATTTTTTTTTTTTTAGCTTGGGAGGGGGTGGGGGTGTATCTCTCCGACGGTTTTCTTATTTGATAACACTTGGGCGTCCAACGCAATAACATCTACTGAGGGTTTCACCGTCATTTATCCATTTTGTACAAGTATTAAGTACAAGCAACGGTATGTCCCGAAAAACCCACGAGACGTACAGTTTCGAAGTTACTCGTTCTTAGTCGTTCGGCGACCGACTTCTGTTCCCTATCAAAGTATATCAATAGTAGCTTAGATCAGCCGTCTTTACTCTCACAAACAGCCATAAGCGTAAGTATGATTCTAGTGACTCCCTGGTAGAAATTAAACACCATTTTCAACGTATTATGTGTCTTCCACGTCATCCAGGTGATAGGTGAATTCGATACAAAATGTGAGGATGGTCATAATGTTTTGGCTCTTGAATGTAATCTCTAATTTTAAAAAAAATCGGAATAAATAAGAAGAAAAAATATTTCTTTCAGGAGTATATCAAAGGACTTTCTCAGAATTCAAGTCTTGTTTACTTAGCGATTGAAAAGTGTATGTTTATCGTTTCAGTGTTATTGTTTCAGTGTATGTTTATCGTTAAAATTCGGTTGAAAATTTATTGGTTATAATAGAATGTATTAAACTTACCTAAAATACTGAAAGATTTGCATTGTTAAGGATAGAAGTTTAAAATTTGATTTTTTATCTATAAAATCAATTTTTAAAGTGAAAATAAACATCGAATTCAGGATTCTTAGTTTAAAATAACACATTAAAAGAAAATATTTTATTAGGACATTTATTTTTTTAAATCATAATAAATCATAGAGATAATTTTAATTGATTTAGGTGCTTAAAAAAAACATAGTCAAGTAAAAATCTCTATAATTAATAATAAGTTCTTATAAGTATTCATAAGCTCCGCTTTTATTCGATTTATGTATATAATTATACTCGAATAAATTTTCTCCGGGGAAAATAAGAACATAAAATATTACATTGTCGCGCATATCGCAGAATTTCAAAGAATTCACTTTATGTTTACATAGCGACTGAATAAACATATGCATAAGTTTGAGTATAAGTTTGTCGTAAAGTTTCTTTGAGAAATTGCTAAGTATCGAAGCATTAAATTAATTTAGAAAGTTCATAGAATTACATTCTTAAATAAGCAATTTAAAACTTATTTTTTAAATGCTATGAAAAACTTTAGTATTTCATTTATGAAGCTTGAAAGATCCTATGTTCATTTAGATATTTCAAAAATGTACTCAAGTAAAAATCTTTTTAGTTAATAATAAGTTTTTTAAAAAATGCATAAACACTGCTTATATTTGTTTTATTTACATTTATATTATAATAAATTTTCCTTTCAGAAAATAAGAACATAAAATTTTGCCTTTCTAAGAATTCGATTTATACTTACATTAGCGACTAAATAAACATGTGGATAAGTTTGAATGTAAGTTTATCTTAAAGTTTCATTGAAAAATTATTAATTATGATTAAATATATTAAATTTTTCCAAAATACTAAAAATTTAGACTGTTAAGGAATGAGTTTAAATTATAATTTGATACCTATAAAATCAATTTTTCGAGTAAAAATAAGCATTAAATTCATAATTTCGAACAAAAAAGACATCAAAAGAAAGAGAGAGTTTGAAAAAGTTTTAATTCATTTAGATATCTGTAAAACATAGTACAGTAAAAAACTCTTATTAACCCTTAAATGTTGTGGGAAAAATTGTCACATAGCTACTGTGAGCGGTCTGTCAGACCGCTTAATCTGAAGATAAATAAAATGTTGCATTAACTCTTAAAATACTATTTATCTAATAAACTTTATAAACAAGACTATTATAAATAAAATAAAACCATTCAAAAATCTCTAGAAGTTGTAATAAGACTAAACGAAATAAATTTTGACCACTATCTATAGATAAACTAAAAATTACAAATGTGAAAAACTCAGCGGTCTCTGAGACCGCTAACAGCAATTAAGGGTTAATAATTATGTTCTTTAAAAAATCCATAAGCTTGGCTTTTGTTAGCTTTATGTACAGTTATACACCAATGAAATGTCCTTGCAGAAAGGAACATAAAATATTGCCTTATCACGCAAATCGAAGAATCTTCTAAGAATTTTTTTATGTTTACATAGCAACTGAATAAACATATGAATAAGTTTTAGTGTAAGTTTATCTTAAAGTTTCATTAAAAATTTATTGATTATATCAGCATTAAATTATCCTAGGAAGTTCGTAGCATTATATTTTTAAATAAGTAATTTGAAATGTATTTTTTAAATATTATGAAAAATTTTAGTAATTCTTTTATAAGGCTTGAAATTTTCTATGTTCATTTAAATATTTGAAAAATATACTCAAATAAAAATCTCTCCAGTTAATAATAAGTTCCTATAAAAATGCATAAACTCTACTCTTATTCACTTTATTTACATTTATATTCTAATAAAATTTCCTTGCAGGAAGTAAGAAGCCTAAAATATTACTTTATCGCACATATCGCACAATACTTCTAAAAATTTAATTTGCTTTCATTAGCGATTTAATAAACATGTGGATAAGTTTGATTGTGAGTTTATCTTAAAGTTTCATTGAAAAATTATTGATTATAATAGAATATATTAAACTTATCCAAAATATTGAACATATAGACAGCTAAGGAATAAGTTTGAATTATAATTTGACATCTGTAAAATCAACTTTTTGAGTAAATATAAGCATTAAATTCATAATTTTGAGTAAAAAAAAAACATTAAAAGAAAGTATTGTATTAAGACAGTTATTTTTTAAATAATGGTAAGTCATAGAAAAGATTTTAATTCATTTAGATATCTGAAAAACTTAGTAAAGTAAAAAAACTCTTTTTAATAACAAGTTAATCAAGTTAACAAAAATCCATAAGCTTGGCTCTTATAAATTTTATACATATTTATAGTCTAATAAAATTTCCTTACAGAAAATAAGAACATAAAATATTGCTTTGTTGCGTATATTGAATAATCTTCTAAAAATTCAATTTATGTTTACATAGCGACTGAATAAACATGTGGATAAGTTTGAGTGAATGTTTATCTTAAAGTTTCGTTAAAAAAATTTATTGATTATTCTTAAATTAACCTATTTAAAACCGCATTAAATTAACTTAGGAAGTTCGTAGAATTTTATTCTTAAATAATTAATTTAAAACATGTTTTTTGAATTCTACAAAAATTTTTGTATTTCACATAAGAAGCTTGAAAATTAAGCTTAAAATTAAGTTTGAAAATTGCTTAAATGTAAGTTATCTTAAATTTTGGTTGAAAATTTATTGATTATCGCAGTATTAAATTAACTTAGGAAGTTCGAACAATTATATTCTTAAACATTTAATTTAAAACGTATTTTTTAAAAGTTATGAGAAATTTTAATATTTCATTTAAGAATCTTGAAAATTACTATATTCATTAAATAAACACAGTATCTTTCAAGCTTCATAAATGTATCATCGATATTTGAAAAACACACTCAAGTAAAAATCTCTTTAATTAATAGTAAGTTTTTATAAAAATCCGTAAGTTCTGTTCTTATTCTCGTTATATACAGGGTGTATCTAAACTACTGGGCAAAACTTTAAGAGGCGATAGTACACATAAAGACAAATAATATTAAATGGGAAACTAAGGGTCCCAAACGTCTTCCGAAGGAGATAGGTGCCATCAAAGTTTAGGATCCAAAATTTGAAATGATTATAAAAAACGGAAAAATTGGATGATCTGTTTGCGGTTTTCACGAAAACTATTCTTTATATCAGTATTGTCTTGAAAATAAATTATAAAGATAAATTTTAAAAAATGCCGATAGAGGACGCTTTAGACTTTGGAGTAAAGAACAACTATTTTTTACCGTTATTTTTTCCATCTCATTAATTTTTTTTAGAAGTTTAGACATAAACTTAAATTTTGAGCTCAAAATCTGTGGTTAAGGAGCGCAAACTGAGCTGTGTTCAATGGGAGTGGGTAGGTACAAAATTCAAATGATTATAAAAAAACAGAAAAATTGGTCAATTGATTTGCGGTTTTCACTAAAATTATTCTTTATGTCAGTATTGTCTTGAAAATAAATTATATAGATTAATTTCAAAAAACGTCAAAAGAGGGCGCTTTAGACTTTGGAGTAACGAACAATTATTTTTTACCGTTATATTTGGCATCTCATTAAATTTTTTGGAAGGTTAGACATAAACATAAATTTTGTGATGAAAATCTGAATCGCTGAGAGTGGTTAAGTATAGCTGTGTTCAATGAGGGTGGGAAGGTTCAAATTTCAAATGATTATACAAAACGGAAAAATTGGTCGATTCGTTTGCGTTTTTTTCTAAAACCATTCTTTATGTCGGTATTTCTTTGAAAATAAATTTTAAAGATAAATTTCAAAAAATTCCGTTAGAGGGCGCCTCAAACTTTAGAGTAATCAACAACAATTTTTAGCTATAATTTTTTGTGTCTAATGAAATGCTTGCAAAAGCTTACACTTAAATTTTGAACTCAAATTCTGAATCGTTGGGAGGGGTTAAGAAGCGCAAACTAAACTGTGTTCAGGAGTTGAAATGTTACCCTGCTCACCCTAAAAACACAGTTCAATTTTTTGCTACTTAATTACTCACAACGATTCAGATTTTGAGGTAAGAAATTTAAGTCGAATCCTTTAAAACATTTATTTAGATAAAAAAAAATATCGGTTAAAAATAGTTATTGGTTACTCTAAAGTTTAAGGCGCCTTCTAACGGAATTTTTTGAAATTTATGTTTAAAATTTATTTTCAAGGAAATACTGACATGAAGAATGGTTTTAGAGAAAATCGCAAACGAATCGATCAATTTTTCCGTTTTTTATAATCATTTGAAATTTGAACCTCCCACCCCCATTGAACACAGTTCAGTTTGCGCTACTTAACCACTCTCAACTATTCAGATTTTCAGTTCAAAATTTAAGTTTATGTCTAAGCTTCAAAAAAGTTCAATGAGATGCAAAAAATAACGGTAAAAAATTGTTGTACATTACACCAAAGTATAAAGCGCCCTCTATCGGCATTTTTTGAAATTTATCTGTATAATTTATTTTCAAGACAATACAGACATAAAGAATAATTTTAGTGAAAATCGTAAATCCATTGACCAATTTTTCTGTTTTTTATAATCATTTGAAATTTGAACCCACCCACTCCCATTGAACACAGTTCAGTTTGTGCTACTTAACCACAGATTTTGAGCTCAAAATTTAAGTTTATGTCTAAACTTCTAAAAAAATTTAATGAGATACAAAAAATAACGGTAAAAAATAGTTGTTCGTTACTCCAAAGTCTAAAGCGCTCTCTATCGGCATTTTTTGAAATTTATCTTTACAGTTTATTTTCAAGACAATACTGACATAAAGTATAATTTTCGTGAAAACCGCAAACGAATCGACCAATTTTTCCGTTTTTTATAATCATTTAAAATTTTTGACCCTAAACTTTGATGGCGCCTATCTCCTTCGGAATACGTTTGGGACCCTCAATTTCCCATTTAATATTATTTGTCTTGATGCGTACTATCACCTTTTAAAGTTTTGCCTAGTAGTTTAGATACACCCTGTATGTTTAAATTTATATTTAAATAAATTTTCTCCCCCAAAATATGAGCATAAAACATTTCTTTGTCGTGCAAATCGAAGAATTTTCCGAGAGTTTTATTTATGCTTAACAACTAAATAAACATCTGGAAAAGTTTAAATGTAAGTTAATCTTAAAATTTCATTGAAAAATTATTGATTATAATAGTATTAAATTAACCTTGGAAGTTCATAGAATTATATTATTAAAGAAATATCTTAAAATGTATTTTTTTAAATGCTACGAAATATTTTAGTGATTCATTTATGAAGCTTGAAAATTATTGTGTTAATTTAAATGTTTTAAAAACATGCTTAAGTAAAAATTTGTTTAATTAATAATAAGCTCTTATAAAAATCCATAGTTCTGTTCTTATTCGCTTTATATATATTTAAATTTATACTCTAATTAAATTTCCTTCCCAAAATACGAGCATAAAGTATTTCTTTGTCGGGCAGATTGAAGAACTCTACAAGACGACATACATAACGACTGAACGATGCATAACGACTACATAACGACTGAATAAACACCAGGATAAGTTTGAATATAACTTGAAAGTTTTTTTGAAAAATTATTGATTATAATAGTATTAAATTATTTCTGAAAGTTCATAGAATCGTAATTTAAAATGTATTTTTTTTTTTTTTTAAGTTATGAAATATTTTGTACTTTATTTATGAAGCTTGAAAGTTACTGTGTTCATTTAAATATTTGAAAAACATACTCAAGTAAAAATCTCTTTAATTAAAAATAAGGTCTTATAAAATACATAAGCTGCGCTCTTCCCTGTGCATACATTTATATTCTAATAAAATTTCCTTGCAGAAAACAAGAACATAAAAATATTGCTTTGTGGCGGATATCGAAGGATATCGGAATGTTTACATAGCCACTGAATAAACATGTGGATAATTTTGCGAGTAAGTTTATCTTACAGTTTCGTTGAAAATTTATTGATTGTCGCAGCCTTTAATTAATCTAGAAAGTTCGAATAATTATACTCTTAAATAAGTAATTCAAAATTCATTTTTTTGAATGGTATGAAAAATTTTACTAATTCATTTATGAAGCTCTAATGTTACTGTAAATCAAAAGTTGTACTTTAAAGAAGCATGGCTCTAACAATTACCATTTTGAGATACGAGAAGACCACTGGGCTAGGTCACATGTTCGGAGAAAAATTATTAGTGTGCCATTTTGTTTCACTACGGATCAATGAAGTTTAATGGGAGTGCGATGTGAAATAGTCATATGTTACTAGTCAGATGGCAATTAACGAAGTCGAAAAGTTAGCAACATCTCGCCAAATTTCGAGAGATTTGTCAAGAAAATGAGTTCCATTATTGTCAGTCAAAATAAATACTTGCCGAAAAATTAAATAATACTGCCAAATGTATCAAAATTCTGATAAAGAACGTCGAAAAATGCTAGAATGCAGAAGACATTCTGGTAGAATTTGAAAAATTATTTTAGAAATTCCCTATAAAAACCGAGATGCATGATTCAAAAAATCAGTGTCCAACTGCATTATTTATTCGCTGAAATTCTATGATTATATATGAATAATTATTATTTGGAAATTCAAACATTTTTTTCATGTTATATATCCGCTATATGTTATTTATAATGCCACTCTTTTTAAGGGGATTATTAAATACAATCATTCAGTTTTTATTAAGTGCAAAAATTTTATTGAATTACCTATTTTGGAAAACATTTTCTAATAAAAGACTTTTAAAACCAATTAACATCAAGTAAATGACAATTGCGAAATGTTTAAGTCAAATATTAAAAATTTCGAAAAATTAAGTACTTAATCAAATTTTCTTTTTATGTATATCTATTATACAAGAGCTTCTTAAAAGGCAAGATAAATAAATTTCCCATTTCTAAGAGTTGATTTACTTTAATAACTATAATTATGAATAAAAATGCGATTTGAAATTGGAAAATAATGGTAATGTAAGAAAACCGACAAATGCTTTCGAATATTTTATAAATTATCTATTGTTATGCGCTTACAAATATTCCAAAAGAAAACATGAAATCATTCATTAACGTAAACAGACTTTTCTTAGCTGTTTCTGTTTGCATTAAACTAAAGAATAATTAATCGATAAATTTTGTATTAAATTCTGAATCAACATTAAAAGCAATTGAAAAAACAGATCTTTTAATTGAAATTAACTATATTTAAATTAATACGAGCTGTGAAATGTGAAAGTACGGCAAGTTCAATTCGGGAAAAAAAATCGCTAAAGATAAATTTTATTACAAATTAACATAAAGTTTGTATTTTTAAACATTCCATAATAAATCCTGTGTTAGAATACGAGCAAATCTTGTGTTTAGATGTTCGTGGGTGTAGCATGGCTCTAACGATTTTGTATCCTACTCTTTTAAGATTCGAGAAGACCACTGGGCTAAGTCATATGTTAAAAAAAAAATATATAAGTGAGCCATTTCGGTTCACTACGAATCAATGAATTTTAATGGGAATGCAAGGTGAAGCAATTATTATGTTTCCAGTCAGATGGCAGTAAATGAAATCGGAAAGTTGGCAACATCTCGCCAAATTTAGCGAGATTTGTCGACAAAATTGATCTTTATTATTGCCAGATAAAATAAATGTTTGCCAAAAATTGGAATAATATTGCCAAATGTGGCAAAATTCTGATGAAGAACGTCGAAGAATGCCAGAATGCAGAAGACATTTTGGTAAAATTTGAAGAATTTTTTCTAGAAATTCCCTATAGATACCGAGATAACGACGCAAAGAATCAGTGTCCAACTGCATTATTTATTCGCTGAAAATCTACGATTACATATGAAAGAAATTAAAGTTTGGAAATTCATGCATCTTCCTCACGCTATACCGTTAAATGTTATTTATAACTGAAAATCTTTTTAAAGGGATTATTAAGAACAATAATTCAGTTTTTATTTTATATGTATATAACAATAATAATTCCCTATTTTATCAAATAATTATCGAATAAAAGTCTTTTAAAACCAATTAACATCACTTAAATGATGATTGCAAAATGTTTAAATTAAACATTAAAAATTCAGAAAATAAAGTACTACTTATTCAAATTTTCTTTTTATGAATATCTACTGTACAAACGCTTCTTAAAATTAAAGATAAATAAATTTCCCATTTCTAGCAATGGATTTATTTTAATGATTAAAAATGGAAATAAAAATGTTATTTGAAATCGGAAAATAATGGTTATGTAAGAAAACCGATAAAATATTTCTAATATTTTATAAATTATCCATTGTTATGTACTTACAAATATTTCAAAAGCAAAAATGAAATCGTTCATTAACGGTAACAGACTTTTCTTAGAAGTCTCTGTTTGCATCAAAATAACAATTAATGTAATTGATAGATTATACATTAAATTCCGAATCATCATTAAAAGCTATTAAATAACCATATTTTTAAAATTAAATAAATGACATTTTATATGTATATTAAGAAAATAGGTTGAAATTGGTGAAATCAATATAAAGAGATAAAAACTTCTTAAACACACTATAAGAAAGTACTTAAATGCTAAACCTCTTTAAAGATCTGAGCCTTTCTTCGTCAAGCTCAAAAGAAGACTTGCGTGTACTATCAACACCCCCTATAGTCAAGGCCTCCGCAGCAAATTCCAGAAGTTTCAATATGGCTGCCCCTACAGTCCGAAGGTCCGACTCCCCTACCCGTGACTTTTATTCCCAAATACCTAGTCAGTGTGCGTCAGTCCAGTGCTATAGTACGGCATGTTTCAATCTGGCGTTTCGCCATTTTCTAGTTTGTTTTGCGTTCTACAAAATTTGGATATTATAAAGACTAAAAGTAAGTGTTATCTCTTTTTCCTTATATCATTGTTTTAACAAAGCTGTAAAGATAATTTCTGTTACACACATCTGTTACAAGATTAATGATTACCAATTTAGTTTTCAAGCTATATGTATTGCAACAGTGGTTTTCAAATCAATTACATCTATGGTGAATTAGTATTTTGTTTAAAATAATTATAAAAAATATATAATTTTGCTTCTCATCTGAATTTTTATCCTGTTGATTTTAACTTTCAGTATTTCCTCACGGGATTTTGTTAATATTTATGTGTAATATATCTTTATAAGAAAATTACTGCCCTTTAGCAATTGTTTATTTCTTTGTTTATTAAGTATTTTTCTAAATTCCAGTTTATTAGTTTGAATCCGAATTTACTTATCTCGCTATCAATTTAAAAATAATTTACTATAAGTAATCTGGGTGCGTTGTTTAAATTAATTCATAAAATATTCAAAGCGTTTGATTATTGCTATTACAGCTTTCATTAGCATATTAATTAGCTTCAGCTGTTAAATTACTTTTGATATTTTGACAATTATCTTTTCCTTCTTTCCACTATACTTTTCTATACTCTTAATTTGAAAGTTATTTTTATGGAAACAGATTTTTTTTCTTTAATATTAGTAGATATTTTTTGGTAATAATAATAAAAGTAATTTAAAACTAATTTATAAATTGATAAAGAACAGACACTTTCTTTAATAATAATAATAATAGTAAAGTATAATAATAATAGCAATTTAAAGATAATTTATAGATTGATAAGGAATAGATTTTTTTCTTTAATAATAATTTATAATAATAATAATTTAAAAATAATTTATAGATTGATACTGAACACATTTTTTTTTAATAATAATAATACTTTAAAATGTATACTTTAATAATTTATAGATTGGCAATTGACAGATTTTTTTCAAAAATAATTTATAATAATAATTGTAATTTAAGAATAATTTATAAATTAATAAGGAACAAATGCTTTCTTTAATAATAATAATAATAATAGTAATGTATAATAATAATAGCAATTTAAAGATAATTTATAGATTGATAAGGAATAGATTTTTTTTTCTTTAATAATAATTTATAATAATAATCTTAATATAATTTATAGATTTATACTGAGCACATTTTTTCCTTGATAATAATAATACTTTAAAATTTATACTTTAATAATTTATAGATAGGCAATTGACAGATTTTTTTCAATAATAATTTATTATAATAATTGTAATTTAAAAATAATTTATAAACTAATAAGGAACAGATGCTTTCTTTAATAATAATAATAATAATGTATAATGATAATAGCAATTTAAATATAATTAATAGATTGATAAGGAATAGATTTTTTTTTCTTTAATAATAATTTATAATTTTAATTTTAAAAAAATTTATAGATTGATACTGAACACATTTTTATCCTTAATAAAAATAATACCTTAAAATTTATACTTTAATAATTTATAGATTGGCAACTGACAGATTTTTTTTCAATAATATTAATAATAATAATTTATAATAATAATTGTAATTTAAAAATAATTTATAAATTAATAAAGAACAGATGCTTTCTTTAATAATAATAATTTAGAATAGTAATATTAATTAAAAAATAATTTATAAATTGATAAATTATTGCATCTTTTTTATTTCTTTGTTCCAATGCCACTTGATATTATATTTAATATTAATTTATACGATTAAACAATCTTATAAGGAAATACTGAATAATAAATAAGTTAAAGCTAGAAAGCAAATAAAATATACCTTATTTATTTATTATTATTTGTTTTGATTTAATAAAAAACATTTTATATCTTACATATGTATAACAGAAATTATTGCATAATAATGATATTAAGACAATGACATAAGTAAATGAGATAACACTTAGCATTCTGTCTTTAAATAATTCTCATCAAATAAGAAAAAAGTAAAATAAAATACATGGGAGTGAGTGTGAAAAGTGTGTGTGTGTGAGGGGGGGGGGTATATTTGAAATGAAAAAACTCTTCTCACACAACATATTATTTAGTACGTTTTTTTTCCCAATTCTTTCTTTCTTTTTTTTTTTTTTTTTTTTTTTTTTTTTTTAATCAAGTCATCAAATTCCAGTCAAGTAAACGAATTTAGCTTCAGGATTATGAAGCTAATTTAAAATATAAATTTTAATATATTTTTTAGAAAAAATGATGTACTGTTATAATTTTAACCTTAAGTTTTTTTGCTGAGTTTTTTTTTCTCTTTTCTTTCTTTTATTTTCATTCTTTCTTTTCTTCAATGTATAAGTTCATTTGATGCTTTAATATAGATTTTTTTTTATCCTACTTATTTAAAATAGGGTGATATTGATAATGCAAAAGAAATATTCTATTTCTAAATTAAATCACATCTATTTAAAAATCCAAAGTTCAAATCTAATGCAGTTTTGCCTCTTATAAAAATTTGTATTTTAAGTCCTTTTTAGTATATTTTTTAAACAATAAGTAACCCTCTTAAATTACAACTTATATTTATAGGAAATGACAATTATTTACTTGATTACACATTAAATTAACTGAAAAGTAAACACTATTGCTAAAAATTTTGAAAATTACAAGAAATGCAACTTTGTGTGAGCTTGTGTAAATTCATTTTATGGACGTGGGAAGTCGGACATCGCGATCGGCCTTTTTTAAACGGTGTGAAGGCCTTGACTATAGGGGGTGTTGGTACTATAAAGCGTGCCACACACCAGTGAAACATTGAAAAAAAAAAAAAAAAAAAAAAACATGAGACACGAGAAAATTACACCTTGATAACATAGAAAAAACCGATTTGACTGCGTCGTGTGATTTTTGACGCATGTCTCCCAGGTGTGTTGCGCTCCCAAAAGCAGCATGACTGAAATGAAAAGCTGAGAAAGAAAACAATCTGGAGGAACAGCCAATAAGTAAACAGAAGGTAAATGCCAATCACGGAAGAGTATAATCAAATCGGACACAGTGAAAAGGAAAAGAAGAATGCAAAATGGTAATGAAATTTAAAATAGATTGCAATTAAATGAAAACACCTACATATATCAGAGCTCAATTAAAATATATAATTTTAATTTTAGGCTATATAAGTGTAATTTCATTATTTTTAAAAATTAACTTATAAGTTATCTATATGAACTCTATATCGGTTTATTATTTAAAATTTATCATCTTGTTAATACATTATGTAGAGTTTTTAGAGGATATAATACATAATTAATTCTCAAATAGTTGACTAAAATTAAAATGCAGTGATAACTTGATATTTTAAATTTATAATGAATATATTTTATTGCACGATGTAGCGATATTTAATCCTTATTTCCAACATTAGATAGTGACTCTAAGAAATAGTAAGTAGTAATCTTCCTTCTTCTTAAAAAAAACTTTTTGCTTGTAATCTCCTTCGATTTTCTACTATTGACTGTATATTTTATCAATTCATTTTACTAAAATTTCCTTAGATTTTCATTTATTTTACACAAAATATGATACATTTATTATTATTTTAATATAATATTCTTAAAAATAGTTATTTTTAATTACAATAATATTTTTTTCCTTCCATTTTATATCCCTTAACAATCTCGCATCTCAAGAAATGAGAATGCGCATTTGTGCTTTTTCAACACATTGCCGACTTAATATAATGTAAGTTTTTCTCATTTCAATTTCTGTTTTTAATAGTCAAACAATTTGTGCAAATTGATTTCATTATAGATTGTGTATATGGTTTTATCTGGTCTATATCAAGGTTTATTGACTTTTATATTTTTTGGTTATTATTAATTGGGCAATTGTAGAAATTATGCATTAGGACTTTTTCCGGATTTCTACCTCAGAAATTAATCGTAACTGTTGTGAGGGCGAGGCATTGCCCTTGATAACGAGCCACGTACAAAAATCTCCAATTTCATTTGTAATTGTCCCAATAATGCTAATTCCATTTTATTGTCTTGTCATGTTTAAGTTTGTCACATTGGGTTATTCTATGTTTATTGTAGATGTTGAATTGAGATGATTACATACATATATATATGTAATGCATTACAAATTTATTTTTTTCTCGAAAATTAACCTTATACTATATTAATTTTTTTTAACAATATTCCGTACTTATTTCAACTTATTAAATTAAAAGCCTGCTACTAGATCTAATCTATTAATCTTTATAGAAACGATATAAATTCTTAATTCCCCTTAAAAATCATTTATTTCATTATGCTTAAATTTAAAAATGGCTCTAAATTAAAAATATTCTTAATTAAACTTTATTTCTTAATAGTCCAAATAAAACACATTTTTCCCTGTTTTTATCATTCTTTTTTTAAGAGAGACTTATTAAATTTATTCTAAAACCACACCTTTCAAAAATATCATTCTTTTTATTTATTTTTATTACGTATATTGATATTTATTACGTATCAATAAATTCATCTTTTCTTTTTGGTTTTAAAGTTAATTGTCTGTAATTGAAATCGTCTGCAGAATATTCGAATTTTGATTTCGATTATAAGTTAGTTAAATAATAATCTTTTAAAATAAAAATTATCGTCTAAAAAGATTCGATAATGCTAGGGTTAATCTCGGCGATAGACATTAAATTCTGTTTACATAAGAAAATCATGGTTAAAGATTATAGAATGTTCTAGAAGCTTTTAGTTTTTGATTTAAGTGAGGAAGCCGAGAGATGATGAGATATAACTTTCTTTTTTCCTTCGATGATTCGGTTTTAGAGAACTTGCGGAAATAATGTTTTTATGATGGAATGTTACTACGAAGAGAGTATTTCCCGCTTTATCTGAATGACTTTAATAAACTATTTTGGAACATTTGTATAATTTGGTGAAGCTTCTTGTTATTATTTTACTTAATTTTTATCTCACCACTACTCCTGTGACATAATATGGGGAAACTTGCAAGGATTTTACTAGCTCCTGTCTCAAAATGTCACATATACAGGGTGTCCTTAAACTCATGGTATATACGCTAGGGGGTGATAGAACACATCAAGACGAGTAATAGTAAATAAGAAACCAAGGGTCCGAAACGTTTTCCAAAGGAGATAGCCGCCATTAAAGTTTGGGGTCCAAAATTTCAAATACACATAAAAAACGGAAAAATTGGTCGATTGATTTGCGGTTTTCACTAAAATTATCCTTTATGTTGGTATTTTTTTGAAAATAAATTATAAAGATAAATTTCGAAAAATGCCGATAGAGAGCGCTTTAGACTTTGAAGTAATGAAAAACTATTTTTTGCCGTGATTTTTTGCATCCCATTAAATGGTTTCGTAAGCTTGGACTTAAATTTTGAGCTCAAAATCTGAATAGTTGGGAGTGGTTAAGTAGTACAAACTTAACTGTGTTCAGAGGGTTTAAATTTCGAATGATTATAAAAAACGGAAAAATTGGTCGATTGATTTGCGGTTTTCACTAAAACTATTCTTTATGTCGGTATTTTATTGAAAATGAATTATAAAGATAAATTTCAAAAAATGCCGATAGAGGGCGCTTTAGACTTTGGAATAACGAACAACTATTTTTTACGTTATTTTTTGCATCTGATTAAATGTTTTCGTAAACTTAGACTTAACCTTAAATTTTGAGCTCAAAATCTGAAGAGTTGGGAATCGTTAAGTAGCACAAACTGTGTTCAGAGGGTTCAAATTTCAAATGATTATAAAAAACGGAAAAATTGGTCGATCGAGGTTTAAAATAAAACTATTCTTTAATTCAGTATCTTCTTGAAAATAAATTTTAAAGATAAATTTCAAAAAATTCCGTTAGAGGGCACTTTAAATTTCAGAGTAACCAACAACTAATTTTAACCGTTATTTTTTGTATCTAATTAAATGCTTTCCAACACTTATTAAATGTTTTCGAATCTTAGATTTAAACTTAAATTTTGAACTCAAATTCTGAATCGTTGGGAGGTTTTAAGAAGCGCAAGCTGAAGTGTGTTCAGGAGTTGAAATTTAAACCCCTCCCCCTCGAACACAGTTCACTTTTGCGCTACTTAAACTCTCGCAACGATTCAGAATTTGATCTCAAAATTTAAATCTAAGCATTTGAAAGCATTTAATGAAATTAAGAGAAATAACGGTTAAAAATAGTTGTACGCTACTCCAATGTCTAAGGCGCCCTCTATCGGCATTTTGTGAAATTTATCTTTAAAATTTATTTTCAAGAAAACACTGATTTAAAGAGTAGTTTTAGCAAAAACCGCAAACGAATCGACTAATTTTTCCGTTTTTTATAATCGTTTGAAATTTAAATCCTCTGAACACAGTTCAGTTTGTGCTACTTAACCACTCCCAACTATTCAGATTTTGAGCTCAAAATTTAAATTTAAATCTAAGCCTACAAAACCATTTAATGAGATGCAAATATAACGGCAAAAAATAGTTGTTCGTTAATCCAAAGTCTAAAGCGCCCTCTATCGGCATTTTTTGAAATTTATCTTTATAATTTATTTTCAATAAAATGCCGATATAAATTTATAGCTTTAGTGAAAACCGCAAATCGATTGACCAATTTTTCCATTTTTTATAATCATTTGAAATTTGAACTTTCTGAACACAGTTCAGTTTGTGCTACTTAACTATTTCTAACTATTCATATTTAAAGCTCAAAATTTAAGTTTAAGTCTAAATTTACCAAACCATTAATGAGATGCAGAAAATAACTGCAAAAAATTGTTGTTTATTAATCCAAAGTTTAAAGTGCCCTCTATCGGCATTTTTCGAAATTTATCTTTATAATTTATTTTCAAGAAAATACCGTCATAAAGAATAGTTTTAGAAAAAAATGCAAATCAATCGACCAATTTTTCCGTTTTTTATAATTATTTGAAATTTTGGGCCCCAAACTTTAATAGCGGATATCTCCTATGGAAAACGTTTAGGACCCTTGGTTTCCTATTTACTATTACTCGTCTTGATGTGTCCTGTCACCCCCTAGCGTATGTACCATGAGTTTAGGGACACCCTGTATATATGTGTGTGCCTTCTGCTTTCCTATTTGTTGTTCCTTCAGCTTGTTCTCTTTCCCGACTTTTCATTTTAGTCGTGCTGCTGCTTTTATAATTGACGCATGTCTTCTTTGCGTTTGACGAAGAAAGACTCGGTTCTTTCGAAAGGTCTAACGAATTTAAGTGCTTTTTTATGGTGTGTTTAAGAAACTTTATCTCTTTGTATGTATGCAGTTGAAGTTATTTTAGTAGAATTATTTGTGCTTTTTATATGAATTTTAATTAATTTTGATAACATTTAGGATGCCGGCATTAGTCCGTCAGACCGACAGTATGCTGGATGTTACTGAAAATTTTCCTCAATTTTTATAAAAAGTTCTGGTGCTTAGAACTTCCTTTTTTTTATCTTCTAATGATGACCATATGCTGGGTGCTACCGAAACTTATCTGCAATTAGTTAAACTGTTCTGGTTCTTACAACATTGTTTTATCTTGCACTGATGACTACATGCTGAATACTACCGAAAATTTGTCTGAAATTATTTAAAAAGCTTTGGAGCTTAAGTGTTGTTTTATTTGGTTGTAAAATCTATTATTTCGCTATCTCTATTTTATAAGGGACTTGACGCTTTTAAAAATGCCATTGATACAATTCAGTTTTTAATGAGTGAGGGTTTTTTTAATCGAATATTAGGGTGAGAAAATTTTCTGGAAATTTGTGAAAGTTGCGTTGTTATGCGCAAATTAACAACTAAATCAACAAGGACTATTCTTTAAAGTAGAGACCATCATTGTTCTTGACACTCTGCTATCGTTCTGCCAGGTTCCAGATTTGTTGGAAATATCATGGCGGCTCCTTGGAATCGAAGAAAGGATTCAATCATTAAAGGAATTACATCAACTACCTTTAAAAAAGTGTTGTACTGATCGAACGAGGTCATAATCGGATGGAGCCACGTCTGGACCGAAATAACTGAACTCCTGTAGATATACTAGTACTCCTATATATGTTATAAATTCTTGTAACTATTAGATTAAAAATTATTCAGAACTTTTTGTTCTGTATAATAATGGACACAAATATCAAACTTAACTGATGAACTATTATTTTACTTGTTTATGAATAGGAAATAAACAAATAAACTTTTATTAAGCATATTAGAAAAATTTCATCTATCTGCATATAATAGTAAATAAATAGTTTCTTTGTGTAAATGAATGCATTGAATAAACTGGGTAAATATTAAACTAGTTTTTGGCATGTATAAAACAGTGAGTGGGTTGGCAGAAATTGCGTGTGAAACATTTTCTTCTTTTGCCAAGTACATTTCGCCAATCTCACCAAGGTTTTTTACAACAGAGAAGTACACCATTATTTCTGTGTTATCATTATTTATTTAAAATGCTGTGGAAAATTCGCGTCTTTGCTTTTGAATGCATTCGAAATTACGCAAATATGTAGCCCCTACAGTCGTCGTTCAGACCGTCCGCATATAAAAACGCAAAAACTATCCAATCAAATCATTTGAAATTTGAAACATATATTTTTTGCATAATTTTGTTGTGACATTTGAAATTTTATGAAAATCGGACGTATAGTTCAATTACAGGGACAATCAAAAATCCGTTCCGTTACATCACGGCCAATCGGATTAAAAATAGTTTCAAGTGCATTTTCATTATGTTACACTCTTTATAATATAATAAATTTTATATGCATCTAGTAAGTATATACTGTTCAATACTAAACATTCTGTATAATGTATTATGCAAAATATATTGGTTATTAATTTACAGGGCCACACAAAAGTATTTCATGACAGAATGGTATAGGGGAAAACAATTTTTGGGTTGCGTTTTAATTACATTAAACTATTTCACATTTTATGAAAATGATATACTACATTAATAATAGGTTGTTGCCTGGTGCAATATGATAAAGTTAAAATTATTTTCAACGTTAGAACACCAGAATATTCGAATTCCAAGCATACCGGTTTCGGTAGCATATAGCATACCTTCCTCAGTGTTAAAGATAGTGGAGATTTGCTCATATATAAATAGGGAGGATGGGGATTCAAGTGATAAGTTTCTTGACCAATAGGAAAACAGAGGATCCTAGGCAACAGCCAATAGGAAAACAGAGGGTCCTAGGCAACAGCCAATAGGAAAACAGGGAACAGCTAATAGGAAAAATGGGTGGAAAATGGAAAGATATTGCGAGAATTGCATTAAAAGATTAAGAAAAGTTAGTTTTAATGTAATATTTCCAACAGTCTGATAATGGTGGAATAGCAAAATCACAATTAACAAGATTAGCAAGATTTTTATGGATATGGAAAGCTTCAAGGAAGTTAAGTTCTTGTATAGAAGTAGGTTTAGTTAGTATCTTAACCGAATTGAAGTCAAAAGCATGACTCGTCTCCCAGCAATGTTTTGCGATTGAGGATTTCTTGATTTCTTGTTTTTCAATATATTGCTTATGTTCTTTAATACGAAAT
This sequence comes from Maratus speculifer, assembly GCA_964019185.1. Classification (NCBI taxonomy): domain Eukaryota; kingdom Metazoa; phylum Arthropoda; class Arachnida; order Araneae; family Salticidae; genus Maratus; species Maratus speculifer. The sequence goes on from OZ025301.1 coordinate 184,451,572, forward strand.
TTTAGACTGCGTTTGGTTTGACCAATGTAAGAAAGACCACACTGACAATTAATATTGTAAATGCCCCATGAATTTGATAATTCAACAGGATCTTTAAGGTTGGAAAGGGTGAGTTTATTAGTAGGAGTAAAAATTATTTTGAAGTCGAACCGACTAAGAATTTTAGCAATGGAAAAACTTGATTTTGGAAAGAAAGGTAAGACAATGCTAATATTGGAACGAGTAGAAGACTGAGATGAGTTTGAGGAGTGAGAGTTTTGCAATTTAGAAAGGGCAGTATCAATAATAGAAGGGTTGTAACCTCTATCAAATGCAATTGCTTTAATATATTGAATTTCATTATTGAGAGACTGAGAATCAGAGCAAACATGAAGAGCACGATTTATGAATGTGTAAAAGGCAGTCATTTTTTGACTTGGAGGATGACATGAACGAGCATGGGGGGGTAGAGAAACAGCGAAGCTTTTTCGATAGACAGATGTAGAGAAGCCAGTTTCACTGCGGGTGACAAGGGTGTCCAGGAAAGGGAGTGAACCATTATTTTCTGTTTCATACGTAAATTGGATATTGTTATCAATAGAGTTCATAATGCTAAGAATGTCCTCAATATTGTGAAGAGAAGTGTCAAGTAAGGTGAATGTGTCATCAACGTACCGAATCCAGAAAGGGAAAGAGAATTTATCAAAAAGAGAGCAATCAAAATAGTGCATGTAGAAATCTGCAAGGATGGGAGACAGGGGCGAGCCCATAGCTAAACCATCAGTTTGTCTGTAAAAATCGCCTTGAAAGGAAAAGGTGGTTTGAGAAAGACAAGTACGTGTAAGGGAAATAAGTTCTTGAATTTCGAAGCTTGAAAAATGAAATTCACGGAGTCTTTGTTCAAGACAAGAGAGGGCGCCATTTATCGGAACATTTGTGAAAAGGGATTTAACGTCAAAAGAAACCATAGTCAAATTACTCGGAGACAAATTTTGTATCATTTTGGCAAAGGTGATGGAATTCTTCACAGTGTATAAATTTGCTGATAGAAGGGGAGAAACTATTGTAGTTAAATATTTTGCTAAATTGTAAGAGGCTGTGCCAATATTTGAAACAATCGGACGAAAAGGGATATTGGGTTTGTGGACTTTAGGAAGAGCATAAAATCTTGCACAGTGTGCAGCAGAGGGAGAAATGTAGGGATGAGAAGACTTAGGCAAGAGAGGACAGGATTTAACTATGGACTTAATTACTGATAATTCATGATCAGAAGGGTCCCGAGATAGAAGTTTATATGGGCCATCTTTAATAAGGTTAGTTACTCCATCAATATAATGCTTTTTATCTAGAACGACAATCTGGCCCCCCTTATCAGCTTTCGTAATTACAATATTGTTATTTGATTTAAGGTCTTTCAAAGCAGTTTTTTCGACAGGAGTGAGATTAGATTTTATACTGGAATTGAAATCAACATTAGCCATAATGAGATGACGTAAACTATCTTTCTGAACTTCAGTAAGACGACTGTTTTTGAATGCTTTTTCAATAGGAGCAATTAATTGGGGGAAAGAAGCTTTTTTAGATATTGCGGAATTGGAATTAAGTTTGAGAACTGAATATTGCGTTTCGGAAATATCAGAGCCAGAAAGGTTGATAACAGCATTCTGATTGACACTGGGGAGATCAGTAGGTATCAAGGGAACGGACGACTCAAGCAGACGGGTAAATTTGGAATTGAGTTTCTGGGCGTGTTTTCTGGAAATATTTTCAGCATGGCATTTCATATTTCATTCCTGGCACCATGCTGAAAATATTTCCAGAAAACACGCCCAGAAACTCAATTCCAAATTTACCCGTCTGCTTGAGTCGTCCGTTCCCTTGATACCTACTGATCTCCCCAGTGTCAATCAGAATGCTGTTATCAACCTTTCTGGCTCTGATATTTCCGAAACGCAATATTCAGTTCTCAAACTTAATTCCAATTTCGCAATATCTAAAAAAGCTTCTTTCCCCCAATTAATTGCTCCTATTGAAAAAGCATTCAAAAACAGTCGTCTTACTGAAGTTCAGAAAGATAGTTTACGTCATCTCATTATGGCTAATGTTGATTTCAATTCCAGTATAAAATCTAATCTCACTCCTGTCGAAAAAACTGCTTTGAAAGATCTTAAATCAAATAACAATATTGTAATTACGAAAGCTGATAAGGGGGGCCAGATTGTCGTTCTAGATAAAAAGCATTATATTGATGGAGTAACTAACCTTATTAAAGATGGCCCATATAAACTTCTATCTCGGGACCCTTCTGATCATGAATTATCAGTAATTAAGTCCATAGTTAAATCCTGTCCTCTCTTGCCTAAGTCTTCTCATCCCTACATTTCTCCCTCTGCTGCACACTGTGCAAGATTTTATGCTCTTCCTAAAGTCCACAAACCCAATATCCCTTTTCGTCCGATTGTTTCAAATATTGGCACAGCCTCTTACAATTTAGCAAAATATTTAACTACAATATTTTCTCCCCTTCTATCAGCAAATTTATACACTGTGAAGAATTCCATCACCTTTGCCAAAATGATACAAAATTTGTCTCCGAGTAATTTGACTATGGTTTCTTTTGACGTTAAATCCCTTTTCACAAATGTTCCGATAAATGGCGCCCTCTCTTGTCTTGAACAAAGACTCCGTGAATTTCATTTTTCAAGCTTCGAAATTCAAGAACTTATTTCCCTTACACGTACTTGTCTTTCTCAAACCACCTTTTCATTTCAAGGCGATTTTTACAGACAAACTGATGGTTTAGCTATGGGCTCGCCCCTGTCTCCCATCCTTGCAGATTTCTACATGCACTATTTTGAATGCTCTCTTTTTGATAAATTCTCTTTCCCTTTCTGGATTCGGTACGTTGATGACACATTCACCTTACTTGACACTTCTCTTCACAATATTGAGGACATTCTTAGCATTATGAACTCTATTGATAACAATATCCAATTTACGTATGAAACAGAAAATAATGGTTCACTCCCTTTCCTGGACACCCTTGTCACCCGCAGTGAAACTGGCTTCTCTACATCTGTCTATCGAAAAAGCTTCGCTGTTTCTCTACCCCCCCATGCTCGTTCATGTCATCCTCCAAGTCAAAAAATGACTGCCTTTTACACATTCATAAATCGTGCTCTTCATGTTTGCTCTGATTCTCAGTCTCTCAATAATGAAATTCAATATATTAAAGCAATTGCATTTGATAGAGGTTACAACCCTTCTATTATTGATACTGCCCTTTCTAAATTGCAAAACTCTCACTCCTCAAACTCATCTCAGTCTTCTACTCGTTCCAATATTAGCATTGTCTTACCTTTCTTTCCAAAATCAAGTTTTTCCATTGCTAAAATTCTTAGTCGGTTCGACTTCAAAATAATTTTTACTCCTACTAATAAACTCACCCTTTCCAACCTTAAAGATCCTGTTGAATTATCAAATTCATGGGGCATTTACAATATTAATTGTCAGTGTGGTCTTTCTTACATTGGTCAAACCAAACGCAGTCTAAAATTTCGTATTAAAGAACATAAGCAATATATTGAAAAACAAGAAATCAAGAAATCCTCAATCGCAAAACATTGCTGGGAGACGAGTCATGCTTTTGACTTCAATTCGGTTAAGATACTAACTAAACCTACTTCTATACAAGAACTTAACTTCCTTGAAGCTTTCCATATCCATAAAAATCTTGCTAATCTTGTTAATTGTGATTTTGCTATTCCACCATTATCAGACTGTTGGAAATATTACATTAAAACTAACTTTTCTTAATCTTTTAATGCAATTCTCGCAATATCTTTCCATTTTCCACCCATTTTTCTTATTAGCTGTTCCCTGTTTTCCTATTGGCTGTTGCCTAGGACCCTCTGTTTTCCTATTGGCTGTTGCCTAGGATCCTCTGTTTTCCTATTGGTCAAGAAACTTATCACTTGAATCCCCATCCTCCCTATATATATATGAGCAAATCTCCACTATCTTTAGCACTGAGGAAGGTATGCTATATGCTACCGAAACCGGTATGCTTGGAATTCGAATATTCTGGTGTTCTAACGTTGAAAATAATTTTAACTTTATGATATACTACATTGCTGAAATTTACTACAGGTTTCCTGTGTAATAGAAAGCAAATATAATATTTACAGGGATACACAAAAGACTTCTGATGTTCAACTCTATCCGAATTACTAAATACTATTACACCAAGAACTGAATATTTTTAAACATTCTTGTACTACGTACGCACCACATTTGCTACGCTTGACATTCAATTTCCAACTTATTTACCTTTTATCTTATGACATTACTTTAGAGAAGATTTTATTATTATTATTTTAATAATTGCTCAATATGCGTCATTAAGAAAACTATTCTTGCAATAAGAAATCTTAAAATCTCTAACATAACTTTTATAAATAATTCCATTAAACTAATAATAGATTATTTTAGAAATTCCGAAGAAAAAACTTATAGTTTTCTTTAAACATATTCCAAAACAGCCTTTTAAAAAGCGAAATAAATAGACTGAATTTCTCCTTTTTAACAACTGATTTATCTTTAATGACGTACATGAGAATAAAAATGCGGTTTGAGATCGGAAAATGATGGTTATGTATAAAAGAGAACAGAAGTTTCCAAACATTGCATAAATTATTGATTGTTATGTATTTTCAAATATTTCAAAAGCTAAAGTAAAATATTACCCGTTAACGACAGGTTTCTCCGTGGAGACGCTCTTTGGATTGAAATAATGATGAGCTTAATCGATAAGTTTCTAAAGCAAATTTGGAATTTATTAAGAAAACATGAAAATCGATTGAAAAATGTGACTATTTCAAATGAAATCGAGTATTTTTAATGTCATATTTCATTTTAAAATTGAGTATTTATATCTTTTCAAGAGTGATCTATTCAATTCAAAGTAATTTGATTAAAAGAAATTCCAAAGGCAAAATCGATTTCATTTGTAATAAGAAGACATTATTTGTTAAATTTTTGATATTAATATTGATAATATATTTCAAGAACAGATTTAACAACATTTTAATTTTGATAGTAGTTTTTCTTATCAAATTATAAAACACAAATTTCGTCAATGCATTGGACCCTTGAACTCTTTTGTCTGAGTTGAAATGAACTAATCATGAACATTCTTAAATGTATTTCACCGCCCCAAGGCACTAATATTTTTTCTTTGTGTTTTTAAATGTCTGTGCTTTAAAATTGATTAATTACTTATACATTGAAGCATCCGTCAGACCTTGATGAAGATGTTACCCTAAATTTATGCGTAAATTTTAGATAAAGGTTATCCGAATGCTAGCATGAAAAATTTCTTCATATTAAAATGTTCTATATCACTTTGAATGCTTTGCCGAGTAGCAACATTTGATTTTTGTATTTGATAAGTGATTATATCAATCTATAAAGACTTTATGCACAATATCAAGATTTTTTTTCAATCAACTTGTTGATTTTTTATTATGCTTTTCTTTAAAAAAAATGAATAAAAATAGACCGAGAGAAAGCCGTGCAATACATTCGCAAATTTTTATGAAATGTTTGGACAAAACTGATCCGTATTTAAATATTATTGAATCTTCCATGGAGTATTGAAAAAGAAGTAATTGACAATTCAAATGATAAATTTAAAACAATAAAAAATCTCGATATTACCATTGTAATTATTAGAAATGCAAAAAAATGTTGCGAATAATATTCTAAGTTAGTATGAATTATATCATAAAGTGATATCTGTCAGGTAAATCTAGATTGTATTTTAAGGTTAAAAGTCTGCATTTTAATGAAACTAATGCTTCTAGTAACAATGTCAATTAATTTCAGATATATCATGTTACTACTGAATTAAAATTAGTTTTAATAATTGAAGAACTCAGATGATAAAGGTGGTAAGTGACACAGTCGTCATTTTGAGAAAATGAGTTACAAAGCTTCAAATACCTGTTTCATTTATTGTCGAATGCATCCTTTATCAGTTAACATCTCTGTGAGCATCAGGGTTTTTTTTTTAAACAGTAATTTAACAGATAGTAGATGATCATTTATTATCTTTAATCATATGATTAACTCATTATTTTTCATTTTGTCACTAACCACGTTTTTTAACTGCGCATTTCAGTTATTATAAGATTGTTACTGATAGAGTTAAAAGACTTATAATGATTCCATCTCACTAGACCAGTATAAAACGACTTGCTAGTTTAGAGTAAATCGTGTGATCTCTTGCTCGAAGCTAGCGTTTGCGCCACTCTTCATGAAGTCCTTGAGTCAATCTTCAGTTGCTTTGATCAATTGCCCAGTTTGTTAACCAGACAGACACACAGCTTTAGACACCACAATTCTTCTCCCTTAACCACCATATGGCAATACGAAAAAAAAAATCTAGCATGCATTCCTTTACATGACAGCACGACAGCATTACTTCATAGAATTATCATATACTAGACTAAGAATATGTAACTTTTTTTTGAGCTAACACCAATGCTCTTATCATTACGGCGATAATAAGAGGATAACCCACCAAACTTGTTTTTCCTACAAAACTCTCTCCAAAAATGGTTCTGTTATTTTTAGAATTGGAAGAGAATGTTATTAATAAAAAGATCATTCCAGAAAAGACGGCCCTTTGATGTTGAAAGCAGAATGATTTTGAATTCAATTAAAAAAAACAGTAAGGTATTTCTCCTCTAAGCATCACTCACGCATGCGCAGAACTCGTTAACAATATGTCTTTTTCATTATAGATGGAGAATGAAGCAATCTCATCTCACTTGGATAGTTTAAAACAAGTTATTTGGTTAGAGCACGGCCGGACTGATCTAATAGCGTCAGCGCATGAAGTCTGGCCGTGGTTAGAGTAAATGGATTCGCCTTTTTCTCGACGCTAAAAGTCTCACCTACCGTTCAGAGAACTCTTGTTCATCTCCGGCGCTGCCAAATCTTCAAAGAACAAAGAATAAATTTGTAGCTACTGAAATCTTTTTTTTGCTTGTGTTTTCAGGTTGTATGAGGTCAGTCAATAAATTGTTAATCCAGTATGTTACAGTCGAGTACAAACATAAAACAGAATAAATAAAAGAAATCGGAAATTTGAAACTTTAGGAAATGAATCCGAAATTCAAGATGCTAATAATACGGTCATTGAAATTCCCTCTGATTTTCTGTCAGGCATACTTTTTAAAACTAATTGGTACTGAGTAAAATTTTCATGGAAGCAGAATTTGAAAATAATAATAATAGTAACCGAGAAATAACTTATAGAAAATTTGTGTAATTAAGAACAAATTTTAGAAGTAATCTTTTGTTATTCACAGACTATAAAGAAATTTTAGATGGTTATTTAACAAAGAATATTACACAACCTACTGAGAACAAACACATCTGAATTAAATACATTTATTTAATCCACATATCAGTAATTCGGTAGGGTATCTACTAGATAAGCTATTATTGTTTTAAGCTTTAACTTTAACTTAAACCCTATTTAGATCATGTCAGAAACCGAAATACCTTCTGGCCCCCTTTTTTACATTTTAGAGATAGCTGTGGAGCTTGGCTATCTTATGCTACAGAGTAGCGAGTGGTCAGGGAAAAACACAATAATAAAAAAAAGAATATACCAGTATTTTCTTACAAAAAGTTCTTCAAGTAATATAACGGGATTAAAAAAAGACGATTTTCATTTTATGAAAATACTTGAATTTAACACCTTTTTTGACCGTGCTTTTCCTTGACCACTTACCAACCTCTGCTATATTTTTTCTGTGCTCATTCGTACCATACTATCTTTATATTCTCCGTTTTTTGCCTACGCCAATTGGTGAAATGACATCGAAGTGTGGTATGCGGCTCCTTTTTGAAGGCTATATTTAACCTCGTGCTTCCAGCTCTAAAATGACCTTAGGATCTCAACCAGAGTTTACAAATTATACCATTTTGACATGCATTGTTTCAAAATTAACTTTTTATGTTCACTTCTAAATTTAGATGGAGGTTACGTGTAGCGGCTTCACGCTGCGTTGGCATTTCTTAAGTACCGCGATATCATGAGCCATTATTGTATTAGCTAAGGGTAAATTTTCATCGTTAGCAAATCATTATTCCATTGATAATTGATATTTTTAGGTAACCCAAAAGTCAAAGATATTTATAGGATCTTTTAATTTTGACAAAAAAGATTTTTTGATTAGGGGTGGGGGGGTGGGGGGCTAAAATTTCTTTTAAATCACAATGTTAAAGAATATTCTCAATGTAAAAACTGAATTCCACCCCACCTCTCCCCCCTCCAACAAAAAAAGTAGAGACAAAAATAATAAAAATATAGGTGTTTTAAAATTAGCACATGAGGAACAAAAAAGACTCTTCCACGTAACTAACTTTTTGCGTTACATAAAATCAAACCTGTGGTAATTGTTTAAAATAAGTTTCAAATTATAACCCTTATGTTACAAGAAATAGAATATTTAAAGTTTTCGAACCTTTATAACATACGATCTTTTTAATTCTTGCATTCACTGGTATCGGACAGCTGTGCCGCTAATGAGCACAGCCATTATTTTTTTGTCTTATTAAAATCATTGCTTAAACAAGTAGGAACCTTTGAAATGCCAAAAGTCAGGGAAAGTTTTAAAGATTGTTATCTTAAAAAATGCTTTACACTCGTACAAAATTTTCAAAATATATTTTTAAAACCGTTCTATTTTGAATTTTGTTTTTCGAGAAATATAATGCATTTCACTTTTATTAATTTTAATTTAGATAGATGCACATTTTTTGATGAATGAATGCATTGCCTGATACCTACATAACTCAGCCATAAAAGCCTTTTCTTTTCTTCTGATCCTTAAAACAAATGATTAATTAAAAAACTTACTGTCAAAAAAAAAAAAAGTCCTATATTATTTCAATAATAAACAAGAAAAAAAATCTCTGGTAAATCATCGATTATGAAACAATTTCAGAGTACTTTAAGAAAATTTAACGTTTAGCAAGGTCAAGGATTATGGCTAAACACACGATTTGGAAAACACATAATACATTTAACAACCCATTTTCAGCAGTTACAAGATACAGAACAAACAATATCCAGTTTCCTTTGTGTCCTCTATATCACATATAGATTTGTACATGTATATGAGAAGCCCAGAAGCCAAGGGGTATAAGTGACAAAATTGAAAAAAATGAGTTAAGTGCACAGACTATCTGGAAATAAGTCTATTTATTTGTAAGTAAGAAGTTATGAGTGATTTTTTAATTATATACTGCGTTTTAGGGGTCAGTTACTTAAGCTCTTTCCCAAAACTGTGAAACGCGTGGAGGCCAAAGGGTATAAGTACAGTTGTATCCGTTAATGTCAACACCAAACTTCACCACAGGAGATTATCTTTTGTTCACCATTCTTTCTTCTCATTCTTTGGCTCTTTGCAGTATTATTCAAATTCAATACATACTTGTTTTTTAGTATTTCATTTTATACAATAGAGAATCTTATATATTATAAATATAAATACTATGGTGCTCATATTAATTCCATAGAAAAGAAATATGCATTAACAACTGAAGTATGTAGATATATAAATATAAATATTGGGTATAAGTAAAATATAATTAATTAACGATAATTTTGATGACATTATTCGAATTGCATTACATTATTCTGATAATTTTACATCAAACAAGTAACTGTTATGAATACTTTAAAATCGTGTGCTAGAAAACATGGAAGAAAATCGGTATTTTTATTTCTTATGTATCCCATTGAAGAGCTTATTTAAATAGAAGAAATAAATCCATAATTTTATTTATTTTTAATTAATATGGACGAGAATAAAAGTGCCGCACGAAATCGGAAAAATGTTGGTTGTCTTTGAAAACCAATAAAATTTACCCATTATGGGATAAAATATTCATTGTTAAGGGATTTTAAATATTTTATGTTAAAAAGATGAAATACTACACATTAATTGCAGTTTTATATCCACCACTATATTCAATCAACGTTTCGGTAGCTTTTTAGTATTAAAGTATCGATTAATTTGATGGATAAGTTGTAAAGAAAAGTTCAAATTTATTTTGAAAATGAAAAAATCGATAAAATATGGGATATTTTCAGTGAAATTAAACACTTTACATACAGCATAATTAATTCATATGCATGTTTGAATTTCGGCTGTGTCTGAAGTGCTGTATTGATTTTTTGAGAGTAATTTTTAAGAAAAGATAGCCTCCAAATGTATAGAGCAAACATTTCATCGATTTTTGTTACACTTTCAGTGCTATTTTCAATAGCATAATTGAAATATTTGGCTTTTGCGTGAGATAATTAAATTATCTTACAAACGATCTTCCGAATTTATCATCCAGACTATCCATTCTGAGATAATTAAATTATTGAAATTATCTTCCTTTCAACTTCGCGTGATATACCGATTTTCTTCAATTTTTAAAATGAGTGTTAGCGTTTAAAGTGCGTATGAAAAAAGAAAATATTATACAATTAAAGGAGTAAAAGATATTATACGAAATATAAATTAGGAATCGTTAAACAATATTTTAATAAAATGATTAAATTATCCAAAATAAGGTAAGAGAGATCCTCAATTCTCCAATTTAAGTTGCAATTCTGTAAAATCACCTGAGAGTTCTGAAAACGCCAGAAATGTTTGCAAATTCATTATTTTTGTGCATTTTAATGCATTTCAAAATGTATCATAATAACTTTCCGCATAATGAATAAATAAGTAAATAAATTTAAAGTAAGAAATCATATTTACCATGTAATGTTAACGGCACATGGAACATCCCCGGCATATAAAATAAAACAGTTTTTGCGAAATATTTAATATTATGTATTTAAATTAAAAATAGAGATACAAATGAAAAAAATTACAGTAAATATACACATTATGCCCCATATACAGATCAAAAGAAATTAACTTCATGCATAAATTAATTTTTAAGAACTAATTAACGTTTTATCTATTTTTTGAACAATGTGCGTGTTTGGTAATATTTCATCCTAAAATATGTTATGGTGTCAGAATACATACAATTTGAGAAAAAAAAAAACGAAATAATATTTATTTTCAATTAAAAGAAATAAAATTAAAAATACTTTTCTAAAAAACTTTGAAAATCCTAAAAAAATTTAAGAACATATTTTTCATTTTTTTAATTTTTTTTTTCTTTCAGATCTATAGTGTCAGATATTTAAAAAAAACAAGTTGTTTACGCAATTTTCAAAATTTACGGAAAGTTTCAACTGTTTACCTAAAGTAGAATTTTAGAAAGTATACCAAAGCATAAGAAAACACAAATCGAGCGAAAAAGCAAATAACTATATACGCGCCAACTGTGCCTTAAATATATTTTGAAACCTTCCTGATGCACAATAATCTTTTAGGTCCAATATCATTTAGCACCATAATCTTTTAGCTCTAATTTTTAGGCCAATAATTGAAAACTGGAAAATTTGAACTAAATTTGAAAATAAATTGAGAAAATTATTTTTTTAACAAGACGTTATTTCTCAAAACTGAACCAACTCTTTTAAGATTTTTTTTCTGATTTCGAAGTTTCTGAAATTAAAATGACGCCAATTTAATGAATTTTTAAAAAATAAATTTCATTTTTTAAAAATAAAGTAAGAGTTTCGAATGTGCGCCAGTCCATGTAGTGTCAATCAAAGTAACGTTTGTCTACCAGGCAAAAGCTTTGAGTATCTCTTGTAGTAGTATTGGTCGTAAATGTGTAACATGTGTGGAAATACAGCATAAATTAAATATTGTAGAATGATTTTTGTTTATTTATCTTCATTATATGTATGAAGTCGTTAAAAGTAAGTTAATATAAAATAGATTTAAAGTTAAAAAAAAAAAAAACATGGTTTATTTAGTCTAAGAAATGAGTAGTAATCGAAAATCCATAAGCACCATTACTGTACTGGTAATCGGGATACCAGGACAATTTACAGTTTTTTACCGGAAAAATTTCCGTAAATTCTAGAAATTTTTCCCTTTTTATTTCGGGTTTTTCTTGAATTTATAAAACTTTTTACCGTTAAAAAACAAAAAATTGTACTGACGTCCCGATTACCACAATTACTCGATTATCACAGATCTTAAAAAAAAAAAAAAAAAAAAAAAAAAAAAAAAAAAAAAAAAAAAAAAAAAAAAAAAAACAATGAGTTTAAATGCATCATGATCCTCTCTATAAATAGAAACGTAGAAACGCTTTTGCAGTTGAATACTTTTAATTTTATTTTATTTAAAGAAAGAAAAGAAATGCCTATAAAAATGAACAATAAAAGTACCAATTTTGGAAAATATTTAGCTATGACTGTTTCTCTCTATCTAAATTTGATCGAGAAGAGGGTTTTGTGTAGAAAGAAGAAAAAAAAAACTTTTATTAACAAACAGAATAAATAAGTTTTATATAAAGTTTTCTTCAATGGACTTTAAAGTACCGTCAGTGCACAAAGGGTTAAAGGATACCTTTTTTTTCTTAGTTCTCAAAATATGTCTAAAATCTTATCTTAATTTAATATTTCATATTTTCAAAACTGACAAAGTGGGAGTAAAATTTTAACACTCCCTATAAAATTAAGCGTAGCTTTTAGTGATATTTCGAAAACTAAGAAAAAATATACACATCCTTTAAGAAGAGACCACTGAAAAAAGAAGTTAAAAATATTAATTTTCTAAGAAAACGTTTTGAATATAAAAATGCATTAAAGGCCCATAGACTTAACATTACGGACAGGAATTCGGAAAATGCGTGACATTAGTCTTAAGACAATTTATCCTAAAAATAACGCCAGTCATAAAAATAACGAATAGTCTGAAATAGATATAATAAAAGAATATTGTCCAGTTAAACTGATGGCATTGAGCTCACAGGCTACGCATACTAATTGTACATTACACCCTTGTATTTTCAAGGGTTAATTCCGTTCGAAAAAAAATTAAGAAGGGGAAACAGCTTTCCCCTTTCCCCTTTTTTATAATTAATCATTGAACCTCCTAAACTATCAAGGACATGCTTTATCATATAAAAAATCTATATCCAAAATTCAGAGCAAATCGGATAATTCTTAATAAAAACCCATTTAGCAGTTATATAATTTAAGAGGAGTTATCCCCCTCTTTTATACTTAACCATTAAATTTCCAAAACTATTCAGAGATTTGAACGAAATCTGACAATTCTGCTTGAAAAACCCATTTATATAAACTAAGGGGAGGGGCATTAGAACCCCCGTCCCCCCTGTTTATACTTATTCAATGAACACCTAATAACAGTCACGGAATCGCCCCATCAGAATGATCCTATATCTAAATTTTGAACAAAAACTTAATTCTGCATGAAAAACCCATTTATATCAATTAAGGAGAGGGGCATAAGCCCCCCCTTCCCCCTCTTATACATATCGGTTGAACTCCAAAAACTAATCAGGCAAGCGCCTTATCAAGATATACCTATATACAAAATTTCAAGTGGATCCGATGTTTTTATCATGAGTTATGGTATTACTCACGTACGAACGTACATACAGAACGGGCGGGCACATAAGCTCTCAGGCTGCGATAGCCTGTGAGCTAAAAATTTGAATGAGATAATCGCCATGGAGGTAGTTGACATTTGGATATCAATCAATAAGTCAAATAAAAATGCAAATCTAGTATTGCTTATATAAAAATGTATCGTACTGCATAATTAATAACAAATATATATTTGCATATAGATGTGAAATGTTATTTATAGGCCTCTTAATAACTACACAGGCCTACAAAAAAAAAAATTTTATTTTTTTTGGTGCCTGAGATTTTACAACTGATTTTGGATATTTTTGGGACGCTGATTCCAAATATGCAGTCAGTTTTTCTCTATCAGCTCTACTTTTTTAGATATGCAAAGCGAACTAAAGATATTTTAGAACTAAAGTGATCTTGAACACTTAAACTGACCTTATGATACATAGCCCTGTAACGACGCTCAAAGCGATTAGAAGGACGTTGAAATACCACAAGATCTTGAAAAGAAAAAATGTGCAAGCAAAAGTGAGGATCTGCGCATGCTTATGATTTCGCGCCGCTTATCCATAAAGCCAAATGTAAAAGCCTCCAAGAGATAAGGTCAGTTTCAGAGTTCGCTCCATGGAAACAAAACTGGCTTTCTTTGACTCTCTAAAGTTTTTGAACTTCCATGATATTTGTGTTTAAGGTAGAATTCGTATCAATTTAACGTAAAACTTATAGTGTTGTAGATTGTTGTGTTTGCGTTGTAGAATGGAATTTAAATGAGTTTAAGTAGAAAAAGTTGTATAAATCATCCAGATAAGTTTTGCTACATATGCGGAGAATAAAAGTTGAAAGAACACAGAAAATATGTTACTGACTTTGTAAAGAGAGCTTATCTTGGATACTTTGGGGTTAGACTTGGTGATCAGGATAAAATCTGCGCACCGCAACAGATCTGTAAAACTTGTACAGAACATGTATGACAGTGAGCTGACGGAAAAGAATAAGTCTCAAATTCGGCTTACTAACGGTTTGGAGAGAACTCCAAAACCATTTCTATGACTATTATTTCTACCTAGCACTGGAATACTATTTGACTTAATCGAAACAATTGTAATAAGAAAACTTATCCTGATTTAGTGTCTTCAAGACCCCCACTTCCTCACTCAGAGGAACTACCGATCCCAACGTTTCATCAGCAACCAGAGCTTAGTGAGGATGAATATTGTCCTTCTGATCATCTTTTAGATAGCTGTGAAGGTAACAGTGATTATGAGGAGACGTCATCAATGCCTAAATTTTTCAACCAGGTTGATTTAAATGATTTCAAAAGAGATTTCAATGTTTTAAAAGAAGCTTCTGAATTATTGGCTGGTTTCAAGATTAAAAGACAAATATTTATTAGAAGAAAAAGCCAAACTTATATTTTATCATACAAGACAAAATTGTCTACTACCCTTCTTCTCTTAAAAAAACAATCTTGTATTTTGTCATGAATTTAGAGGACTGTTAGAAAAATTGGCTCTTCCTAAATATTTTCCAGATGATTGTCCTTGGACAGCAAAGAAGTTACACAAAATACTATTGTTTTTATATTTTTGGGATAGCAGGGATAAAACACACCACTAGATTAGAAAAGAGAGGCCTAAGAAAGAAAACATGGATGTTGGAGAAAGGAATGTCATTAATAACACTTTAGTTGGGCGAAAGAAAATCATACTTTCGGCACTGCATATCAAGCTCTGTCCTATGAAGCAGTTTGTGTAAATTATCCATAAGAACGGGTTATGATTTGCATATATAAGGTAAAAACACCCGAATTGAGTTATGAAAATATTAAAGCGCAGGAATATTTAACGGACAAAAAATAAGACAACTGATTAAGGATCCTGCTTTCGTAAATTCAACGAATGAGGCTGAATAAAAAGCCTGGACTTTTGTGGCAGTTCACAAAAACATTCCGGGCAAATGCAACGGAGAAATCTATGTAGAACTAATAAGTGAAAAGCATAATAGTTTTAAATCTCTTGGGTGTACTAGAAGCATTAAAGTACACTATTTACATTGCCACTTAGAGCATTTTCTTGAAAATAAAGAAGGCACAAGTGATAAACAGCCCGAAAGATTTCACCACAATATTAAGACTATGGAGGACCGATACCAAAAAAGATGAGATATGCAAAGGGTTTCAGATTACAGTTTGAGTTTAAAAAGACACTGTTCTAAAATATATTCCAGAATGTCACGGAAAAGAAGCTTCCGAAGCATTCAATGAGCATCAGTTTCATCAGTGATGTTTTTCTCTATTTTTGTGAGTAAAAATATTTGTATAATATAATTAAAAAATTATTATTTGAATATGTGATATCATAATAATAAAAACTAGCATTTGTGTATTATAAAAAATAAAAATCCTGTATTTATTTTATTTTTACATACATTTTTTAATACATGTATTTACCTTAAAATAATGAAACATATATTTCACAAAATGTTGTTTATCTTAAAAAACTGAGCTGATAGAGAAAAACTAAGGCCATATTTGAATTCAGGACATCAAATTCATATAGAATCAGCTAAAAATACCCCGGCAGCAAAACAGCTGTTGACCAGTGCTATCGTAAGCGCCATCAGATAGCTGATATTAGATGTATGACTTTTAGATTACGTAAACAATTTTATAAGAAGGTGATCGTTTATCTAATAAAATATCAATAAGGAATATGTTTTCGGGTATGACGATTGCACATAAATTAGAAATAAAAAGAAATCAATTTTGATTGCTATATTAAACAGAAGAAAATAAAATAATTTAGAAAAAGGATTACTTTTGAATAAAAATATCTACAAACATATGGCCTCTGCATATACAATTTTCAACGCCCTCTATCGGCCATTGACAGCATTTGCGACCCCATATTTCCATTTGATTTTCGATTATATTTGTACTCCTGCTTTGTCTTTTCATTTTGATCAAATTACTTTGGATCACCATGTATTATTAAAATTGAACATCCTGTTTTGTTTATAATGTTATAACCCTAAATTATTTACCCGAAAAAATATTGTTTCAGCAACAAAGCTTTGAATCTATAATCCTTTTTCTATTTTTTTAATATTCAAAATTTCAAAAAACTCAAAATATTCAAAAACTGTTAGGTTTCAGAAAATTCCTTTATAAAGTGGATGTTTGTTTAATCATATTTCCCGTAGCAACTAATTTAACTTTAATGATGTAGATGACAATAAAAGTGCAATTTGAAAATGGAAAATGATGGTTTTGTGAGAAAATCACCAAAAGTATCTAAACATTGCATAAATTATCCATTGTTAAGGACTTTCGATAGTTTTCAGTGCAAACAATATAATCCACTAAGGGCGGATTTTAATCTGGACAAACAGTTTGTATTAAAATAATGATTAGTTCATTCGATAAATTCTAATGTGTAATTTTAAATCATTTTAAAAGCATGAAAATTAATGGGAAAATGATGTATTTTCACTGTAAGTTTAATGTTTTTAAACATTATGTATTCATATGAAAGTTCGAGTTTGTAATATTGCAGAAATACTTCATTGACCTTTTTTATATCAAATCTACAAGACCGAAAGGCGGCAGTACAGACAATCACGTCATAGAATTCAAGGCCAAAATTATACAACTAATTAAAATGCGATTAACATATTAAAACACAATCAGTCTGCCAAGCAGTGACGCAGATAAGGGGGTGGTTTTGGGGTTAAAACCCCTCCCAGAGCTGAGAAAAATCGCTTATATGAATCAAAACCAAACTTAAATATTTAAATGCTTTAGCGCATTTCGGAATCCGCCGCTTTTTTGAATCAGATTTCATTTAATAAACTGATTCAATTAAATGGCAAAAATTCTACTTAAAATTGTGAAAGTGCATAAATTGGTTGTTTGAACTAAATCATTTTTCTTTGACGCATTATAAAAAAAAAAAAAAAAAAAAAAAAAAAAAAAAAAAAAAAGATGATTTTTTGCCACACAGATATTTTTTGAGTTTAAATATTATACAGTGAATATTCTAAATAGTACTGATTCTATTAACCAGCAATTCAAATAACCGGCAATCACCTTTATCAGAAATTAACCCCCCCCCCCCCCAGAACCGAATTCTGGCTGCGCCATTGCATGCCAAGTCACATCTTAGTAGAAATTACATGAAAATCCGATTTTAGCGGTTGGCTCGAAGGTTTACCATCGAATTTAGTGCTCTCAGTCCTCCATGTTTTGATACCTTTGAGTGAAGGACAACGCAATGGTAAACTTACAAGTTAATCAGATGATTTCTGGTTTTTTCCCCCAAGATGTGACTTAACAGACCGATTGTGTTTTAATATGCGAATAGATATTAAGATAATCCTAGAATTCCATCCGTGAACTCAATGAGGTGATTGTCTGCGCTGCCATCTCCCGGTCTATAAATAGTCCAGGAGCCAGTGATTTGGAAAACCCGTCATCACGGAATTGAAAATTTTTTTATGTAAATCGATAGTAAAAAATCATACGAACAAAACTAGATATGACTAAACTTGACAAGCCGAAATGTACCTTTTATTAGTAAATTATTATAAAAAAGCTATAATGTTTTACCATCATTGCATTTTTTCTAAACTTGACAAGCCGAAATATACCTTTTATTAGTAAATTATTATTAGAAAGCTATAATGTTTTACCATCATTGCATTTTTTCTACTCTTAGAGCATTTTCAAGGAAATTTTGTGCTTTTTTAGAAAAAAATTTATGACAAACTCTGTTCTACCGGGAAAGTCTGTCCTACCTATTTAAAAAATCAAGTAAAAAATCAATTTTCTTTGCATTTTAACCGGTGCCTGTATTATTTTGCGTCTGAAGGCTTTCTAAGAGTCGGTTTTAACAAAAAAATTAAATCATTATAGTTTTATATTGATAGTTAATTTAGTTAAACTTATTTTCGGTTTATTAAACCTGGTTATGCCTAGCTCAATTTCTTTGTATGACGCTTTACTGTTGATTTACATAAATTTTTATGCCGGGCTATAGGTTCTCTTAATTTTTTATTGGCATGGCGTATCCCATTCAAAAAACTGCTTTAATACTGACCGGGGCCAAGTACGGATCTTTGCAGACCTCTAAAGCCTGTTGCATAGACATTGAACTAAACAGTGTGACCATTTTCAAGGGTCATTCACAAAACATACATAAAATAAATAAATAAATAAATAAAATAATTAAATCAGATATTATTTTCGGCATGGTTAACCTTTATACATTGTATATTTAATGAAATATCAAAATTGTCATAATATAATTATATTCATTCATTTACTACTTTTATTGCTGTACGTGACATCCAGCGGTAATGCATTACTAAATCCAATTATCTTGTTTTATGCAATATGTTATTATTCAAAATACCTCATTCGAAAAACTATTATCTTTGTAACAAAACTTAATAACATATGATAATCATTTAAAAATGAGATCAAATTTTTAAAATCCTACATTAGAAACATCGACACTGTGTGATTTTAGTATAGTTTCTTCAAAGAAAAAAAAAAAATAAACACATTTTTAGCAACTAACTTGCTTTTAATGACGTGGATGATAATAAAAATGCAATTAGAAATCGGGAAATGATGGTTTTATAAGAGAATCGACTAAAGTTTCCGAAGATTGCATAAATTATCCATTGTAATGGATTTCAAAAATTTTCAATAAAAAAAAGTTAAACTTTATTCATTAATGACATCTTTGGATCTGGAGTCGCTGTTTGTATAGAAATAATGATTAGTTTAATCGATAAATATTAAGGTAAAAATTTGAATTCATTAAAAAGTCTCCAAATGATAGCTTTTCAAAGAAATTGAATGTCTTTAATATGACATTCACATGCAAATTAGTATTAGTGATATGTCAGAAGTGGGGTATTGATTTATTCATAAGTTAATTTTAATATAAAATATATTTTATTTCTGGAAAGCAAAGAATTTTCTGTCAAGTTTTGTTATAATATATTTTTTCATTATTATTATGCTACTCTTGTGTCCAAAAGAAAAAAGAAATTAAAAATGTGATGCAAAAATGATTTAAAAAAAGAACGTAAAAAGATAATTTATGAACGGCAACTGTAGGAAATAGATACTACTTTTATACCAGAAGAAGACAAAACAAACCACCATTTCATCGAATTGATGACTGAATTTACAGGGTCAGTTTAAACTCGATTCGCATATTAAAATGTAACTGATCTGCAAAGTCATATCTTGGTGGAAAACACCTGCAGACTCGATTTTAGTGGTTGAACGATAGGTTTATCATTATATTTTCCTGCACCTAATGGATAAAAATATGAAGAACTGAAAATCAGAAAACCCAATGTTAAGCCTACATCAGTCAAGTACTAAATTAGGGTTTGCAATTGTTTTCCATTAAGGTAAGGTTTGGCAAATCAGTAGAGTTTCAATGTGTGAATCGAATTTCAACTGTCAACTCGATAAGGTGATGGTCTATGCAACCGCCCCCTGGTCTGTCTTACTCTACAGCAAGTCGACGCGATGTCTCTTTAACAAGGGTCAGAAGCGTCATAATCACTATTGTGACCTGAAATGTGATATCTATCATTATCCGTATCAAATATGGTCACTAATTTAAGAAGTCGCCGTAATTTCTAGTTTGTAACGAAGCACAAGATGAATTTACAATGCAGTTACGTTAATGGAGTTGACTGCATTGCAAATATAAAAATAAAATTCATTATGTGGTGTTACTTTTCTTCAACTTTAAGTATAGTAACGACATTTTAATTTGATTTTAAAAAATGCATCTTTCTTTTACTGTACAATGTATTAAATCTGAGAATTAATTTAATGTTATTGAAATGATTATAAAAATAAAGTTTTGATTAAACTTAATGTATTTTTTAATTTTCCTGTTAGAAAAAATGGAAGACATTAAAGCAAAATTAATTTCAATGTGGTGACCTATGAATTATTTATCTATCTAGGTTTAGATTACGAATAATTTAATTGGATTTGTAAATGAATGATGCTGAATTAGAAATTTTATATGTCAAAAGGCTGGGTAAATTATGAATCTGTGAATCATCCGACAAAATGATTTTTATAATATATTCTCGACATTAAATTCTTTAATTCTAATCTACAGTGCAGTACCTTGTACCTCTCATCTGATTGTCATTTGGAGATTCTATCGAGAATTTACATTAGTCAGGCAAATAAAGGAAAACACTAATGTTAAGTCTAGGGAGGCATTACTTTCAAAATTCTGGCTTTGATTTCAATATTTTTAATTTTTTTTTCATAGAATAGTAAAACTACGACAGAATGTAAACGTTCTGAAAACAACGAACGTTAAAAACTCAGATAAATAATCATAGATGATTGTTATCAATGTGAAATTTAACAGCAGTAAGTCTTTATTATTCGTAAATTATTTATTGGAGGTTTTTTTTTTTATTTACCACAATATTTTTAAAAAGTTGGCGCCACTGATTATGACCAGAAGATAATTATGATCACCTCCATATTGGAGAAAACTGTGTAATGTAAAATTTTGTTTCACGCTTAGATATTAACTTCATAATGCATTTTCTATTTTAACTGTTCTTTATCACTAGTCTGAAACGTTTTTAATATCCCAGCAGTAGTTTGAAACAAAGTCTATCAAAGCTTTTCACAAACGGATTTGTCAGTTTGGAGTTCTAATAGCCACAATTACCCCCAAACAAATGTGTATGGAAGCGTATAAAAAGAAAATATAGTGGTCATAATTTACCCACTAGTGTGTTTAATTACCCAAAACTTTCGTAATTGTGAGATTTTGATGGAGTAAGTATAAACACTCCTTTAAATTAAAAAAAAAAAAAACAGCTATGAGAATTTAAACTTTAAAAATGTGTTTTTGAAGGCTCAAAGTTACTTCATATGTGCTAAAAACATAAATTTTCAGAATAGAAAAAAGTAAAAAATATATAACAATGTTGAAGATGCACAAAGTTGTCGCATTTAGCTCTCCTGACCCTTGTGAATTCTAATCTCTCAGTCATCTTTAGAGTTTGACCTGTTCTATCATCATTTTGAGTTTATCGTCAAGAACCTCAAATTTCAGATATAACATTTTATAAGTCTTAATTCTTGAGGAATTTTTCTGATTAGGAAACTGTCGTTGATGTATATTTCTTCCAGTAGCTTCCTTTTGATAAATGCCATCTGTTGCAGTGGAAGACTACGTTTCGATTTATTATAGCATCCAGAATTACCTTAATCTATGGTAATTTTTACAGATTTACTTACAGAATATTATTCAATAATATTTTCCATCAAATCCGATTTGCTTTAGCAAAAAATAATAATTCAAACGAATTTTTTCTTTGTAGGTTTATCACTCTTATGAACATAGGTGAAGAGATAACTATCGTAATAAGTATAAAATTCAATTAGTATTGTATTTAGTGATTTTATTTTATAAATATAGCGAAGTGAGTAGCAAACCGATGGGCTCAATTTACATTGCATGAGATTTGTCGTATTGTAGATTACAAAGAAATATAAGGTTGGTTTGTATTTAAAATTATTTAAAACATCAATTTAAAAAATCTACAATAAGCAGAAAGCTCTTTCAAAATGTAAGTTAAATGAAAATTAGGAAAATTACTACATATGAAAGTTAGGATCAGGTGTTGTAATTATGACCAGGGGGTAAATGTGACCAACACCATCATGGAGAAAACTGTGTATTGTAAAATTTTGTTTTACGCTTAGATATTAACTTCATAATGCATTTTCCATTTCAAATGTTCTTTATCAGTAGTCTGAAGCCTTTTTAATATCCGAGCAGTAGTTTGAAACAAAGTCTACCAAAGCTTTTCATAAATGGATTTGTCAGTATGGAGCTCTAATGGCCACAATTAACCCAAACAAATGTGTATAGTAAAGCATACCGTATTTACTCTCGCACGCGTGTATAAGGCGCACCCCTACTTTACAAGTAAAAATGGCAATTTCTTAAAATCTCGTGTATAACGCGCACCATAAATTTGATACGTTAATAAGGAATGACCAAATAAATTTCACTTAAAAAAAAGAAAGAAAAAAAAAGTTGAAACAAACATTACATCAGACCAGAGAACAAAACGAAAATGCATTTTTAGACTTCGGGTTGTAAGAGAATGACGGGAAATAGGAATGAGTGACAGTAAAGAGAATTGCTAATTAGCGTTTAGATAATGCATTAGCTCTGTTGTATAAAAAACTGCAAGGAATGAAATAAATATGCAGTAATACTTCAATTAAGTAACATTTTCAGAGTTTTAATATCTTCTTTGAATAATTTCTTGTTTCATGTGTATATCGTTCGACTGTATCCAACAGTAACAAATTATTCCGTGTATAAGGCGCACCTAGGAGTTTTTCCCTAATTTTTTGGGAAAAAAGTGTGCCTTATACACGAGTAAATACGGTAAAAAATATATAGTGGCCATAATTTCCGCACTAGTGTGCTTAATTACCCAAAACTTTCGTGATCGTGAGATTTTGATGGAATAACTATAACAAACTTTTTAACTTAAAAAAAACCTATGAGAATGTTTATCTTAAAGATGGGTTCTTAAAGGGTTAAAGTTACTTCCTATATACTGAAAAGATCACTTTTTGGAATAGAAAAAAAGGTAATAATAATAATAATAAATAAATAACAATGTTGCAAATGCACAATACACGCCGCACGCAAATGCAAGCCGTATACCTTCTGGATTTTTTTAAAGTAACATCATATACCCTCTGTTTCTCAAGTAAGCAATAGTTTAGACACACTAGGGTATACTCTATGCCTTGATCGCATACCCTCTACTTAGAGCGTATATCCTCTGTTATTTTTACGACTACATCCCTGCTGCTGACTTTTGTGAATTCCTCTCTCTCAATAATCTTTACAGTAAGACCTATTCTATCATCATTTTGAAATTATCGTCAAGAAACTCAAATCTCAGATACAACATTTTATAAGTCTTAATTTTTGAGGAATGTTTCTGATTCGAAAACTGTCATGGATGTATCATTCTTCCAGCAGCTTCCTTTAGATAAATGCTATCTGTTGCAGAGGAAGGTTACACTTTGATTTATTATAACATCAAGACTTACATTAATCTGCCTATGATAATTTATATAGGTTTACTTATAAAATATTATTTAATACTATTCCATACGATCCGATTTGCTCAAGCAAAAAAAAGCTTTCAAGACAGTAAATAACGAATAATAATTCGAACGAATAAATGACAAATAATAATTTTAACAAAATTCTTCTTTGGAGATTTATCATTCTCATGAAAATCGGTGATAGTTTTTATACGTTATATAATAGAGACTGTTTGCAATTACAGAAAGTGAAAATTATTCTTTTAAAATTTTCGATGTGAATTTAAAATGGCGGCTTAAAACTGGAGACCAAATTGGCAACCCTCATATCATTTATTGAAATTTAAAATAATTTTATTAGAAATTTTAATTAGAAAATGGCAGCAGTAACACAGTCTGGTAAAAAGCACAGACACAGTTCTCTCTCTCTCACTCTCTGACTTTTTAAAAAAATTTTTGATAATTAAGATTTTTTTAAATAGAAATTTCGATAAAATTAGGATAGATTTCGCGAAATTCAGTAGGCCTGATTTATCTGATTTATTCACACGAGGCGTTGTTATTTTTCTTTATTAGTTGACAAGATATATAGCGAATTTTCCTTCAACAGTGATCTTTAGAGTTAGAACCATTTTATCATCATTTTGCATTTATCGTCAAGTGACTCAGATCTCAGGTATAACATTTTATAAGCGTTAATTCTTGAAGAATATTTCTGCTTTGGAAACTGCCGTTGATGTATACTCTTCCAGTAGCTTCCTTTTGAGAAATGCTATCTCTTGCAGAGGAAGGTTATATTTCGACTTATTATGTCATGCAGAGTTACATTAATCTATCTATGATAATTTATATAGATTTGCTTATGGAATATTAGTCTATAATATTTTACATTGGATCCGATTTACTTTAGCAAAAAATGCTTTCAAATGAAAAATAACGAATAATCATTCAAACGAATTTTTTCTTTGGCTGTTTATCATTCTCCTGAACATCGGTGAAGAGACCACTGCCGTAATAAGTATAAAATTTAATTAGTGTTATAATTAGTGATTTTACTTTATAAATATTACGGGGTAAATAACGATCCGATAGTCTAATTTTACTTTGCACGACATTTGTCGTCTTGCAAGTTTAAAAGAAGTATAATTTTGGTCTATATTTAAAATAATTTCAAATATTAATTTAAAAAAAAGTCTCCAATAAGTAGAAAACCACCTTTAAAATCTAAGTTAAATTAAAATTATGAACATTAATATTTTTGAAAGTTATTTTATTATAAAAATTAATTCGTGCCACTCAGAAATTTTATGCCCCGGGCATGGGCTTCGGGTGGCCATGCAATAGTTAAGGGCTGATTCATTCACACTAGGCGTTGTTTTTTTCATCACTTGATAAGATATATAGTGAAATCTTCTCCAAAAGTAATGTTTAGAGTTAAAACCGTTCAATCATCATTTTGCTTTTATCGTCAAATGACTGAAATCTCAGGTATAACATTTTATAAGTCTTAATTCTTGAAGAATATTTCTGCTTCGGGAACTGTCGTTGATGTATATTTCTTCCGGCAGCTATCTTTTGACAAATGCTGTCTGTTGCAGAGGAAGGCTACATTTTGATTTATTATATCATGCAGAGTTAGATTAATCTATCTATGTTAATTTATATAGATTTGCATACATAATATGGTTCAATAATATTTCCTATCAGATTCGATTTGATTTATCATAAAATGCTATCAAAAATGAATAAATAACGAATAATAATTTAAAAGATTTTTTCTTTGGAGGTTTATTATTCTTATGAACATCGGTAAAGAGATAAATGACGTAATAAACTATATAATTCAGTGCAATTATATTCAGTAAATTATAAAATTCATGATCAATACAGATCTTAATCCTTTTAGCATCATAGCCATGATGTTTTTCTGTCATGCAATCTTTTCATTCAAGGATTGATTGATCAGAAAATTCATATTAATGTTATTGTTTGTTGTACTTAAATAAATATGTAAGGCTATCATAAAAAAATCCTCATACGAATACTTTTTAGCTATTATTTTATGAATCATTAAAATATACATGAACATTTTTGTAAAACGAATAAAAAGTTAAAATCAATTTATATCAATAATCAATTGCTATTTTATTTTTATAGTAAAATAAGGTTAAACATAAAACATATCTTTATTTAATTATGTTTTTACATAGGGGGAACTGGGGCACATTGATACAGCCCCTGTACTGCACACAGGGTCATTACAGGAAGTTTCACAGAAGCTCCAAAAGGTGACACTAGTGCACTCAACTACATACTGAAGGTCTTGGAATGATTCAGTAGTTTGATGAAATGGGACTGATGATTAATTGTTTTTGTAGGTCAAAAGTAAATTTGAGTTGTACAATTGAAATGGTATTATACAAATGTTCCAGTATTTTCAACCGAAAAGAATACTCTCCCTGGCAAGTACAGCTACTCTTTATCAGTTCCACATTCTGTATTGTTAGATAAATTTTGAAGTGTTGGATTTGAGACTCATTTTACTCAAAATGGCTGTATGGGGCACATTGATACACCCTATGTCGGGGTACATTGATACAACCTAAATCCTTTTCTAGTTCATTTTTTCATCACCTTTTTTTTTTTTTTTTTTTTTTTTTTTTTTTTTTTACCATACTTTCCTTAATCCAACCATTTATCGTCAAAAATTTCTAATATTAGTTTTTATTGAAGGGAAATAGCTCTAATTTTTTTTTTATATTAGAACATTTTATAGTATTTTCGCAAACAGAAGACCTACTAATTTACCCAATATCTAGAACTAAGATGTTTAATTTTTTTTTCTTACGTGAAATAAAAATATGAAAATAATATAGCAATAACAACAGTTTATTAAAACACTTAAAAAGTATGGAAGAACATTCAACGTAACTTTTCAGTATAATGAGATTCAGCTCTAAGCGCTAAACTGCAAATTTTACATTTAATTTCACAGTGAATCCGAAACTATTCTGTACTGAGAACCAAACTACCCAAAACTTTCATTAATTCAAAAATACAAAATTAATGTTAACAGATTTTTAAACTAAAAAACCTGTTCTCTTTCGAGCCGAAATATCGCTGTATTTAGGTTATTTACAGGGAGGTCATAACAAAATTTCCCCGATATATGTACCCCTAGTGACTTAAACGTTCAACCAATCGAAAGGAAATTTCACATTTAGTTATTTGAAGGTATTCGCTCGAGATCGTGATAGTTTAAAGTTATACTGCTCTCACAATTACAGTTACAGTTAAAATTTTTCAAAAAGCAACATCTTTTTTTTTTTTTTTTTTTTTTTCCTGCACAAATTTATCAGCGCAACAAAAACCATAGGTGACTTTAGGACAATACACGTATGACTAAAATTGTCTATGTAATATCGTGAAGTTTTAAATGGACTTGGTGTACAATGGCTGTATGCCCCTCAAATCATAGTTTCAAAATGATAGTTAATGTAGGAACGGACATTATTAACTACAACAATGCTCGCAATTACTAATCGTCAAGAAAGCAATTAAATTAAGATTTAGTTATTGTAGTGCAGTAAAAAATAATAAGTAAAAACAATGCAAGAAAATAATATAAAGCAAAATTATATATATATATATGTAATCCAATTTTTTAAAACTAGAAATTCATGAAAACGCAGAAAAAACAATAATAAGTATTCATTATTTTTAAATATATGTTTGTTTTCGAAATATTTTTGAAATATTGTATTCAAAACCTTTGCATCAAATCTAAATGTAAATAGATTCCAGCTGTAATAAGCAAATATTACCCACTCAATTTTATAATAACTTTTGCTATCATGCAACTGGGAAAATTGAATTCTTCCCTTTATACTTCAAAATAACTTTAATCAAAACTTTACTAAATTCACCAGCTTCATTGTTTTCCATTATTTTCTTTTGTGTCAGATTATTCAGATACTAAGAAATTCTACTGAAGTAATTACACTTGAAAGAAAAACTAAATCCAGGTAAGAAACATTTGTAAGATTTTATATTTGTTTATTATAATGAAAACAAAATTGAATATTAGCAATTTATTACTATTGACACTTCAGCTCATATAATAACTTTATATATACGTAAAATCTGTTTTGAATTGAAAAAAGAAATTATATACTTTAAAATACACAGATAATCACTTAAAAGGCATTACAAAAACATAAATACGTTATTCATTTAATGTTCCAATAACATCTTTTGGAAGCACACGAATGATAATAAATCCCTTTTCCCCTTTTGAAAATGCATGCGTGTGCTTCCAAAAGATCTTATTGGAATATTAAATGAATAATATATTTATGTTTTTGTAACGCCTTTTAAGTGATTATCTGTATATTTTAAAGTTTATATTAATAACAAGATGTAAATTCCTTCAAGACACTGGTATTCAACTATTAGTTGGAGGAGCTTGCTTACATCGCAATTTTGGAGGTTGTCCGCCTGATCGCCGCATGGCGGCCATTCAGTAAACAAAACCTCCTTTCAAAATGACTATTAAAATACTTTTATTACGTCATTTAAAACATTTTTATAATTGGAAATATATGTATATGACTAACGGTTTAGTAAATAAGTTTTGGACACCGTAAATCTCTATCAAAATATAAATGTCTAAAAAAAAAGATGGGGGCAAAAGTTGTAAATTGTATAATGTTTATATTAAACCTGGTTTACTTCGAGCTTGTATAATATACACGAGGAATCTTTATTAAGTAGTAAGGACCGCAAAATCTTGGTATAAATATTTTTTTCTAAAATGAAGTTTTAGATTCATGATAAAATATAAAATTGCTTTTCATCCTTATTAAATTTTATTATACATTTACACAGAACATTTATTAAGCCATTCGAAAACTCAAATGAAGTTTTTTCTTTGAAAAATGTTGCGGAATAAATGTTTTTATTCTTTTTCTATCAACTTTATGATGAATGTTACTTATATTTTGGTAAATATTATTTGTGACAGAAAATATCTCTTTTCCTGATTAATTATAGCATCGGTAATTACATTAATCCTGAGCTTCATCATTTCTAAAGACGTACTTATGGAAAACATCATGAAAGTTTTCTTTATTTAGTAATAAAAAAATGAATTTTAATAAGCATTTTTTTTTCTTTTACAAAAATTGATTTAGTTTTGCGATAAATTACTAACTTGTACAAAATTTTTTGACATTATTTTATTTTGAATATAAATTTATGCTAAATATTTTTAGAATTACATTTTATGATCATTCAATTGGATAATTGAAGTTTCGTCTACCACGGTTATAGTGTATTTTTTAAAAATTTATGATAATGCTGTATTTTAGCACTTTCCAACAAAATAGGAAGGTGTTTATGCATTCGGTTTATTTATCCATTTGTCCACAAGGCAGTCTGTCCGTCTGCCCACACTCTAACTTTCATAAATATACTCGGATTTTCATGCAGTTGATAAAGCTTATTTAGGATCGCCAAAGCATGTTTGGTATTGCATATGAAGCATGTACGAGCAATTGTTTATTTACAGGGACATTACATTAAAAAAGAATTCGAATAAATTAAGGTACTTGGGGAAAATCGTTCGGAGAGTATTTTAAGGACATTACGCTATTTGAAATGTATTAAAACTGATATAAATCGCTGAATTTCACTACGATCACGTAAAAACAGATCATTCATAGAAATTTTTATTAATTTACCGAAACACACAAAATAAATAGGTTACAATACTGTCCTTCAGTAATAATTGCTGTAGACTACGTTTTAAAATTTGGTAAGCGCTTTTAAATTAAATTAGTTTTTTTGCATATTACTCTTTATATATAAATGCTGTATCTCATATGCAGGATTGCACAAAAATATTCGCACACTATTTTCCTTATCAGAAAAAAATTACTGAAGGCGAAATTTCTGAAATATATGTATATCTTAAATGAATTAAATTTTGGAATGTATGTTGTTAATAGATACAAATTTCTATATGATATACATGGCCACTAAAAAATTCGGATAATTTTTAAATTGTAGAGGGTAAAGCTAAAATTCTGTTTCGAAATGTATTATACATTTTCATATAGTGAAACGAGACGTAATATATATATATATATATATATATAAATATATATATATATATATTTTTTTTAAACGGTGCAGTTTTGTTACATTATTCTGAATGTGTTGGAAAGTGCTATTAAATATATGCTTGGCGTATAATTTTTTTCTTTCGTGTTTTATGTAATTTGGTTTTGTTTTAGAAAAAAGTCTCCACCTGATTAATTAAATCATCTGTAATGAACTAATGCTGGTTAGAGTTACTTCTTTATACTGGAGTGTTATCATTATTAGTTTATCCTGCCAATAGATAAAAGTGACTGATTATATACTAATATTGTGCATGTAGTGCATTTCACAATGTAATACTTCATTAATCATGCTAAAAAGTATAAAACATTGAAAGAGTTTCAATACAATATAAAAGCTGATAACTCATACTATACTTTCTTCATCATGCAGCTTGACTGTTTCAATGGTTGCAGATATGTGTGTGCCAAGTTCGTCAACTCGGTTGCAAGGGTCATGCTTGTCCTGAAATTTCAAGATCAGGTAGGGCAACATCCCCAGTAATTGGCAAGCACCAGTGATTGGCATATCCTACAAAAATGTCCTAAAATAAGATTTATATCCAATCTTTTAAAAATGCAAGACCATATACCAGTTATATGCTCATTTACTTTACATATTATAACTTTGATTTATGCTACTAAATGACAATAGTGCCTAGGAAAGAGAAACAATTATGGCTTGTATCGAATTAGCCACTTTTATTGCAAATGCTTCTTCTCTGGCTTCAGAAAGGCATGCATTTCAATTTATTAATATCTGATTTATTGTATATTTTAAATTTTAATTGACAACAGTTTTGTTTAGTTGAAAAGGGTTACTTTAGTTGTGTAAAAGTCTAGTGCCAATTACTGGTGATTACAGCAACTTTTTATAAATATATTTTTATAAAAATACTTTTTCAAATATTTTTGTTTTTAGTGGGCAATATAGATGCACAGACATGCACTCTTTGATTTAAAAATATTTGCAAGTACATATTTTACTTCTTGATAGTGAAAATAGAAATAAGTTTAAAGACAAATCCTTAATGTGCCCATTACTGGGGATGTTACCCTACCAATATTTTCTTACAGAAATATTTTCTTAAATAAGGCGAAATTTCTCGTGTTTAGTGTAGATTCCTTTCGAAAACCTTCCTGAAACCTACTATCTCTGTGTTAGTAGCAGAAGCACAAACAATTTTAATGATAATGACCTCCCATACACACACACACACACACAAATCATTCTGAGAAAAGTTTCGTACTACCTCGATATATTTCATGTTTCAGTAAGGGTTATTTAAACATTTATAACTGTGTTAAATTTAAACTTTCGACTGTTATTTTTGATTTTCTTAGAAATATGTACTTTTCTTTGTTTTCTTTTAAAAGATTAAAATATTAATTACACATATAAATTATAAAATATAAATTATAAATTAGAAGTCTGTAGACCAATAAATTTGGGATAATCTTTTATGTATATCTTGTATAATCGGTAATAAATCTGATCTTATTATATGCACAGAAGGATTTACGTGCAATATACAAAGTGTAAAAAATAGTTTATTTATTTAGTAATAAAATTCACAGAATTTCAAAATTCATATCTTTGATTTACGATGAAGCATATACTTATTTTTGTTTTCTTTTAACACATTAAAATATTAATTATACATATTAATTATAAAATGTAAATAATACTTTACATGCCTATAGACTAGATATGTGGGATAATCTTTTATGTATAGCTTGTATATTCAGTTATAAAACTGACCTCGATTATATCTACAGAAGTATTTACGTGAAATATATATATAATAGTTTATTTATTTATTAATACAAATCACAGAATTCCAAAAATATTTTTCTGATAAAATGTTTTGAATCATGATAAATTGGACACTAAAACATAATTATGTTTATCCTTATTTCATTTTTATTATAGATTTATACAGAACATTTTAAGGGTCATTTTAGTTGTTTGGAACAAATTTCTTCTCCGAAAATTGTAGTTTACCGTTTTCTCCTTTTTCATCGGATTAATGATGAAGGTTGTTTGTTTTTTGATAAATGTTATTTGTTTCAGAAAAATATATTTTTCGGTATATTTATATCGGTAATTACATTAGCCCTGACCTTGTTCCTTTTAGGGACAGGCCTCATGGAATACGACATGAAAACATTCTTCATCTAATAATAAAAAACAATGACTCACTGTATATTACAATGTACGGAAATATAATGTATGTTGTAAGTAACTGAATAATTCTAAATAAATTGTACTTCTTTTTATGCTTCTTATTTTTGGCTATGTAATTTTAAAAGTTTCATGCATCTCAAAAATATAATAAAGGGGAATTTTTTGTAGTAGTATTTATTCTTGTAAAAATCTAAGAAAGGTTTTATATTCATAATATATTATCATCAAAAAAAAAAAAAAAAAAAAAAAAAAAAAATCAATAATTATTTTTAGTGACCTGCAAACGAGCTATAAATAATACACACTATAACATTTAATATAACATCATTTAGTTACGCATTGCACACAACTACTTATGCCGGAAATATTTCCAAGTGCATCATATCACACGAATAAGTGGGTTACAGTTTCATTGAAAATAATTTAGAGCATTTAAAAAATAACCCCGTGTTCTCCCCATCCTAAGCAGGTTTAGTAATTTCAGTTTGACCTTAAATATATAAAGTATCTAAAATTTGATGTTTCTTTATTAAAAAATACTTAAAATTAACACTTTGTTTAAAGTTAACAATCCCTATCGCCATCAAGAATTGTAACCGATTTGTAAATGTCTACGAAAAAAATTACATTGTCATGGTCTGCGGAAGTTAACGAGTTAATTTCAAGGATGTAATGGAGGGTGTACTGAGGTATACGCTGTATACCTCCTGGATTTTTTTGTAATACCGTATATCCTCTGTTTTTCTAAAAAAGCTATAGTATATACACTTTAATAGTATACTCTCTACCTCGAGCGTATACTACTCTCTTCTTAGAGCGTATACTGTCAGTTATTTTTATAACCACACCATTGTTAATTATGCAATAGTTAATTTTTATTACCTACTTTATAGATCTTGACTATTTCTAAATAAGAGCTTATGCTATAATATGTATATTATGTAAATATTACTAGGGAACGTTCCCAGGTGTAAGTTGTGGATTTGGATGAGTGTGGTATCAAAAGAAAGTTCTCGCCGTGTACGTTGAAAAGTGCAGTGTAACTACCCGTCCGGACCCAACTGTTTTCCAGATATCAGCCCTTGAAGTGTGAATGAATAAATAAATACACAGGCAGATAAATTGTTTGTAAACTAAAAGTTTTTTTGCATTGTTTTTAATCCTCTTTCCAATAACGTTTTCCGAGCTACGAGCAAATCCTTTGCACCCACTCATTGCCGGTTATTTCCCCTCTTTTAGACAGGCACTTTGCATTCTACGAAGTTTTCCCGCACGGCTTCAATACGGCTGGTACCTCGGAAATGGTTGGATTTGGACGGGTAGTTCCATGGTATTTTTAAAGATACATAACGAGATCTTTCTTTTGATACCACACTCGTCCAAATCCATAACTTACTCAAGTTCCCTAGTTAGAGTTTAATTGGTTTTTAGCAAGCAAATTTGCGTATGTAAGTTTCATGATTCATAATTTAATCAAATTTTATATAAATCTCATCAATAATAATATGATATGATCTGCAATTTTATTTGTATCTATTTATCAGTAAATCTTCCGATCAAAAACTCTAGCATTGACTCTAGAAGTTTGTTGTTGTTGTTAATCACGTTTTGGATAATATTTACATCATTGAGCATCATGTTAATCTCACATATATTCAAAATTTTCATTTTAAACAAACTGGTGAGCTGTCAAATTTAATGTTTCAATCTTCAACAATATAAAAATCTTATTTTGTTAAAAACGAACGATTAGAAAAATTAGATTGAACACTAGGTAACTATAATAATTAAACATTTGCTTTCGGAAAGAAGAGTGTAATCTGTTTAATTATTGTTGAAATATCTTAGGTACGGATTTGAAAACATTGCTTCGAGAAAACCGCGTTTACAATTTTGCAACAAATACCTTTCGTACGTGCACTACTTTTCAGCCAACATTTCAACGTATAGTTTATGTTTTACAAGTTATTTTATAAGAACAGATATAAGTAAGTGTCACGCATATTTTTAGAAATCGTTATCTTGTTCGTTAATCTTGTCACATTTATTCGTGTGATATGATGTACTTGGAAAAACTGCTGCTATAGGTAGTTGTGTTCTATGCATAACTAAATGTTATTATATTAAGTATTATATATTGTATCATTTATAGTTCGTTTACAGGTCACTAAAAACATTTCTTTTACTATATGGACAGACATCATATATCTGACATCAGGTAATGAAGAGAAAAAATATACATATCAAAACCGATTTTCAAATGAGCTTTAATCTATAATTTCAAGTAGGAATTCATGCAGTTTTTTCTTGTCGTTCAAATATATGGATTCATCAAACTTTTCACTCAATTTAAATCTTTCCGCGCAATTTAAAAATTTCACATTTAATTTTACACACAAAAAGAATAAAACTAAAAGAAAACCTTTTCATTTAATAATGTAAATGTGAAAAATTCTGTTTAAGTAGTATTTTTTATTTTTTTCTCTCCAGACATCAAGTACTGTTAGTATATTATAAATAGCGTGAAAGAAAAGTTTGAAACAATTTATTTAATGAGTTAACTAACAAAAGAATTTTCTTAAGTTGATAACTTTTAGAGAACGTAAACTAATAAACTTCTATCATAGGAAAGATAATTATCTGAGCGGAAAGAAAGCTTTTCTTACGAAAATAAAGTAAGAAAAATTGTTTAAATTTCGTATAAATAAGAATTACTCAAGGTAAGTTTAACTAGATTGTTAAAAGAATTTTTGTAAATGTTTCATGCAAGAAAAAAAGGGGAAGGGGGAATTGAAATGCTTAGTTGAAATTACAACCCCTCTCTTTAAAAAAAAATATCAGTCATTAAAAAAAAAAAAAAAAAAAAAATCAGATTCGAATTTTTTCATGGTTCGATAAAAACTGTGATACATACTAATATTAGATTGGTTTTTTTTCACTCATTTTATTTTTCAGATGTTTAAATTTGTAAGTCTGTAGTCAATTATTTATATTATTGTAATTAAAATTGAAAATAAAAATGGAAAACTCTTGGACATATGATATTTTTGCTAGAAATGAGATATAATTCCCTATATATAATACAGAAAAAAAAGCGCGAAAAAAATGATCACTTTTCAAGTGCTTATTATGTATATGAAATTACTCTCTCACCCCTGCCTCTCTTTTTTTTAAAAATATCACTTATTTCAAAAATTAGACAAATCAAAGATTCAAATTTTCCAAAGATCACGGAAAAAAAAAAACTGTGTTAATACTAGATTTTTTATTGTACTCGTTATATTTCTTAGATGTTTAAATTCGTAATTTTGTAGTCAATTATTTATTTTATTGCAATTAAAATTGAAAAAAAAAATGGTTGGTTCTCTTTTACAAAGATTATATTTAAAATTCATTTTTTCACTTCAAGACTTAATTTTTTTTCAGTTGCTGTAAAATTAAAACATACAGAAAAAATAAGACTGGGAAATACATATACAATACATTCAATATATTCAATTAATTTTTCTATTTACAGTATTTTATTTCACTGAATTTTGAATACTTTTTTCTATATAAATTATCCTCGATATTTTAAGAATTTATAATGCTTTATAATGATTGGATCTATTTTAAAATGATTGCATTAATGTTTCATTTTATCACTTGAAGACTCAAGACGAACGTTTTTTAGTTCACATAAGTTTCAATTAATTTTTCTAATTGCAGTATTTTTTCTTAAACTTGTTTATATTTTTTTCTCTATTTAGTCTATTTTCTACTTTTTCAAGAGTACTGTATAACGATTAGATCTACTTTAAAAAGATTACAGTTATGTCTAACTTTAAAAGTTGAAGATTTATAACGAAAAGATTCAAGGTAAAGTAATATAAAATAACGAATACAAAAGATTGAGAAATGCATGTATAATGCATTTGATGCATACAATTAATTTGTTTATTTGCAGTATTTTATTAAATTTGGATTTTTTTTTTTAATCTTACCTTTCTTCTATTTTTTCCAAAATTTTTTATTATGTTTGAATGCCTAAGAGGGACTGCCCAGACAAGGAAACCTTGTCTGTAGAACATAGTATCCCTTCCGGTGGCCTTTATTAAGGAATAAAAAAATACATTTTTTTTTGTTGTTACAATAAAATAGATAAAATTTACATGCTAAACAGAGCCGCTGGAGCACAGCTGCCCCCTTGCGACAGAGAGCGGCAGAGAAAAAGATGAAGTTATGGTACACTGTCCGCTGGGGCCCATGCCCCCTCGTCGTCTCCCCAAAAGTCGTTCCATTGTAACGTCTGCAATAGGTAATATTTCTTAAGAAATCTACATAAAAATGTCCTTAAGTTCTATACTATTTACGCGAAAAAACACGGAAGATAATGTTAATCCTACGGAAAGTTGTTTATTAATTTTTAAAACTTTCGATTTTTTTTTTTTTTTTTAATTAAAATAACTGAGGATGATCTAGGGGCTAACGAGCTATAATTTTGCCAATTATACATTTTATTATATTTCAGTTTTCCGACAGGAACCAAATTTGGGTTAATGTACAGAGAGATTTTTTTTCTTTTGTAATAAATTTTTGAAGTTGTTCGGAGACTTTGGGACACTCCGTGTGGTGCGGGGTAAAAATTTATTGCCACTGTATACAATCTCCAGTACGACGAACCAGCATTGCTCATGTTGCAATACAATATATTTGTAAAATATCTTATGAAGATCCAATTTAACCTCGCTTCTCTGCCGCCAACTAAATATGGAGCCGAACAACATTCCTTCTGAATTTTTCTTATTTTCTAAATTTCCAGATACTTTTTTTACTAAAGCAAGAAAAAATGTTAATTCTTTTAAACTTATTTTGAGAGGCCTTTTGCCAAAACTTGGGGAAGGATTGGGGGGGGGGGGAGAGCCGGGAGAAAATTTAGTGGAAAGTTGAAAATTCGTATTCAGCAATCCGAAAATATAAAGTAAGCCTTTTTCCATGACTACCGTTTGCCTTTCTGCTACAATGAAATTTGCTAGGTAAAATCCCGTATAGGATGAAATAATAAAACATTTTTGTCATTTAATATTATAGTTTTGTATAATTTTTTGGTCTCGAGATAATCAAGCAATACTTAATTGTGTAAAAGAAACATTCTTATAACTCCAAAAATGCAAGCATTTTAACTAACATTTTACTGCGTCAGATTAAACGTCTCATTTACTATTAAAATATGTTTTTGAATTGAAATATGAATGAAATATGAGGTCATGAAAAATCGAAGAGTTTGAAAAATATGATTACCAATATCTCGGCAACCAATTATCTGATCAGCTTCATATGCAAAATCTATGTTTTTTATTGTATTTTATGTTCACTTCTTAAAATAAACAATTTCGAAAAAAATTACATAACTTTTATCAGAACAAATATTTCAAGATTCCGAAAAAAAATAGTTCCAATAATGGAGGCTACTCATATTTAATAGGCTTCTTTCCATTTTTAAATACTAAGTGCACACCAAATTTCATGTCTTTATCTCAATTTGATCGGGAGATAGGGATTTTACGAACAGACAGACGGAAGCCAATTTTTTTTCAAATATAATTTTTTAGAATCTCCAACACCTGAAACGTGTAAATCAGTCTATTTTTTATTTTTATTTTTTTTTTTTTTCAAAGGGATTGCAAGATTTACCCTATACTCTGTATGATGAATAAGTAAAAATTTAAAAAAAAAAAAAAAATGAAAAATAGAAAAATAAAAGAAAGGGGAAAATATTGAATAAAAGCTTTGAATAATCCTAATTGAGTACATTTCAACATTTTAACTGGAAGAAATATATATATAATTAAAAATAGCTTGGATAATAGCTATTTTGGATTAAGAATGTTTTAGGTTAATTAGTAATGAAAAAAAATAATTTGGTAAGTAAATGAACGCCAAACATTTTTTCATATGAATCATACGTTAATCAATTGTTGAACTCACACCAAGCTTTTGAAACATTATTTTTTTCTTCTCCCGGATTTATTTTAAACATAAATTTTAAAACTATTTAAATGCTTTTAAAAAGAAATTCTAACTGCAAAATTTATATGATATTTTCAAAAAAGTTAATTATTAAATTGGTTTTCAAAAAAGATTTTTATTTTCTCCTGCATAAATTAGCGGAAAATAGTAGACACATATTTCTAAATAACAACTGGAGTGAAGCTCATCAGTAATTAATTTAAGTTTCCTATAATTTACTAATTTATTAAACTGTTTTACTAGTTAACTGACTGAAATGTCATTCAAAGTCGCTGTAAATGATACATGTATTTCACTATTCATTTATTTTATTTTACTTTCTGTATGCACTCATCCACTTTACATCAACCGAATTTTTTCGTTATAAAAGTTCAAATGAGAAATAAACACAATTTTAAATATTTTAAAATGAATATAAGCATTAAAAGGGGACAAGGAACTTTTAAAATATTTTTTTTATATTTTTAAAATTGCTCTTTAAATATTATTCAAGGGTACATTATATGCATTATAACACATATTTAGTACAAAAAAAAAAAACGTAATTTTATTTATTTTTTTATTTATTTATTTTTATTTTTATTTTTATTTTTACTTTTTTTTCGAACAAAGTAGGGAAATTTGTGTAATATTTTAGATTTAACGAGAATTTTTCAAAATGTCCGATGCGCATTCCATATCAATGAATATCTCCAATATTATTTATACAAGTTTGATTTACATATATAAATAAAACTGTGCATCGAATTTAATATATCTTAAAAATAAAGGTATAAAAAATTTCGAATTTTTTCTGAAATTTTGAGCATTTGTGAACCTATTTTTAAAGTTAACTACCTATAACTTTTACAATTATTTTTATTTTCAAAAAAAAAAAAAAAAAAAAAAAAAAAAAAAACATGTACAGTTTTGTGACATATATTATGATAAATAATTAAAAAAAATTTCAAAGCATTCAGGGAAAAAATAATCGGCATGGAGCATTTTGAAAAGTTTTCGTTAAACGAAAAATATTACAAAAATTTCCCTATTTTTCTCAAAAAAACAATTTTGTGATAAATATATGCTATAATGCATATAATGTACCCTTCGATAATATTTAAACTGCAATTTAAAAAAAAAAAAAAAAAAAAAAATTAAAGTTCCTTTGTTTTTTTAATCAATATTTTTGAAAGAGTAGAGGATGGACAAGATAAAATAATAATAATAATAATAATAATCGAAATTGAGTGAAATAAAATATTGTGCAAGATAATAAGTTGAAACTGGTGTTAATCAATCTAAGTGAAAAAAAAAAACTTCTTAAAAACACCATAAAATATACTAAAATGTGCTAGGCCTTTCAAAAGAACTGGGTCTATTTTCGTCAGGCGCAAATATGTGAATCTACTATGAATGTTGCACGACTGAATTGAAAAGGTGGGAAAGGGAGCAAGCTGAATGGACAGCCAATATGAAAATTGAAGGAAATGGCCAATCACGGAAGAGTATAATTAAAACTTTCAACAGATACAGTGAAGAAGGGGAAAGAATAAGCAAAATGGTAACAAGGGGGAAAAAATAGATTATATGAAAAGTTCCAATTTTCAAAATGCTAAAATTATCTTTAATGCCAATAGTACCCCTGAATGTAATAAATCATGGACAAGAAAAGTGGAAATTTTTAGTACATTTAAACAATTAGTAAGTTTTTCTTCTTCTTTTTAAAACATTCGATTTTTAAAGAACTTACTAATAAACTTTAAACGTACTTTATCTGACTAGGAAACTGCAAGATGTGTAAGACACCGATTTTGACGAAAGTGGTATCGTTGGAAAGATCTCATCGTAAGTAGTAAAAAACTCGATGGAACTACCCGTCGTAAATGATTCATTTTCGAGATATCCGATATTTTATGAAACGTAACTAGTGCATACTTAATGGGGGACCGCAAAAAATTTTAGTTTCGATTTTAACCAAATTGGTATCGTTGTAAAGATATCATCATGAGGGAGAAAAAACTCAATAGAACTATCCGTCGGAAATGAGCTGTTTTCGAGATATCCGATAATTCATGTCGCGTAGCTAGTGCATACTGTTCTGGTGCACACTTAATGGGGGACCGGAAAAAATTGTTTTTCCGATTTTGATAAAAATAGTATCATTGCAAAGATATCTTTGTGAGAAGTAAAAAACTCAATGGAACTAACCATCTGAAAAGAGGCGTTTTCGAGATATCCCACAATTTATATCATTTAATGCAGTTTCTCGGGAGTGTGTATTAGCAATGTGACATCAAATGTCGGATAACTCGAAAACGTCTCATTACCGACGGGTGATTCCATTGAGTTTATTAATCCTCACGATAATATCTTTACAACGATACCACTTTCGTTAAAATAGAGACTAAAATTTTTTGCTGTCCCCCATTAAGTGTGCACTAGCTACGTGACATAAATTGTCGGATATCTCGAAAATGAATCATTTGCGACGGGTATAGTTCCATTGAGTTTTTTACTACTTACGATGAGATCTTTCCAACGATACCATTTTCGTCAAAATTGGTGACTTAAACTTCTTGCAGTTCTCTAGTGAGAGGAAAAGATAACAGAAATTATTCATATAAATTTTATACAAAAAAAATTTTCTGTAAAAAAAAAAAAAAAAAAAAAAAAAAAAAAGGAGCAATGTAGTTAAAAAAAAATCTTTATTTTAAATGGATTAACAGGAAAAATAAATAAAATAGTTAAACTTTTGTGCGCTTAAAGTACACTGAATTTTCTTTTCAATTTAATAAGAACTTTGAACTAATATGCATTAATACTCTTTAAGATTTTTTTTCCTCTTTCTTAAGTAAATTCTAAGTTTCAATGAGTTCTAACTTTTAAATTAAATATATTTCCTAATGCATATGTAAAACAGATGTAATATAAATATTTTTTATCATGACATTACATAAGCTTATTTTAAATTGCGTGAAAGAAAAGAAAGAAGCAATTACCTCAATAAGTTAACCAAGATTTTTCTTTTTAAGTTGTGAACTTTTATAAAAACTTAAATGAATAAACTTCTTCCCCCAAAAAAATGAATCATCTAAGCGGAAAGAAAAAGTTTTTACCAGAAATTAAATTTCTTATAAGTACCAGTTTATAAAAGGGAGTACGGAGTACATAATTTCAAATTTCAATTTAATGTAGTTTTACCTTTAATATATTTGTTACATACACACACAAATAAATAAATAAAAGGAATGAAAATTAGAGTTTTCACTATCTTAATGTACATTGAAACTTCTTTTCAATTTAAAAGGTACTTTAAACTGGTTTGTGTTCAAGTTTTTTTTTTTTTTTTTTTTTTTTTTTTTTTTTTTTTTTTTTTTAAGATTATTTTATGTCTTATGTCATAAATAAATCAATTTCATCTAAATTAAAATTCTTATTTTAAAACTAAATATATTTGATCGAAACTTAACGCTTAACATAATGGTTACTATAATGAAAAATAGTAATTATTTTTGCATGTAAATAAACAAAATGATAAAGAATGTATCTCATTTTAAATACTTAGGATTTGAACTGCAAGAGCAGGGTGAAATAGAAATGGAAATAAATAGAAGAATAGCAACATTAAGGAAAGCAATATCAACATTAAACTCTATGTTATGGAGCAGTAATATAATAAATAAAACGAAAAAATTTATTTTATAAGATAATGATGAAAGTATTTAACTATATGGTGCAGAAACTTCTACAATAAAAAAAAAATACGTGTGGCACTCGGGGACTGCCGCGGTAAAGCTATTGCATAGCATTTTTTACCAACTTATGCAATTATAATTATTTATTTATTTTTTATTTATGCAGTTTTTTTTGTTTTTTATATTAATTCAAGTTACACTCTTTGAGTGTGATGACCGATAACAAAATTTTTTTTCTTTTATTGAATAAATGAGAAGTTAATATCGTTTAATATATTTTTATTATTTTACAATACATGTAGGTTAATCAGGAATTTTTATCATTGAAACTATACGTTTATGGTAGCAGAAATAAAAACATAAGTTTGAGACTTGATATTCTCAAAATATCTGAAAAATACCGCGTCAATGTCTGCCGAAGTCTACCGAAGGATACCGTGCCGAAGTCTGCCAAACTGAAGCGACGTTAGCCGGAGTGTTAGGTATTTTTCCTCATTACGAAATTTCTAGATTCTTTCGCCGCGCTCAAAGCCCGTGATAAAAGCTATGCAATACCTTAATAAATTACCAAACAAAATTTGGCCGCGCTACGAAAATTAGATCGCGAGTTATAAGCATTTTAAATTTTCCGAACCTCACCGTGGGGGTCTCCTGTCACCAAAAATTAACACTGTCTCATAATAAATTACCAAAAAAATTTGGACGCGCTTCGAAAATTAATCGCGAATTATAAACATTTTAAATTTTTCGACACTCACCTTGGGGGGAGGGGTCTCCTGTCACCAAAAATTAACACTCTCTAGTAATAAATTATCAAACAAAATTTGGCCGCGCTACGAAAATTAGATTGCGAGTTATAAGCATTTTAAATTTTTCCACCCTCACCATGCGGGGGGGGGGGGTCTCCTGTCACCAAAAATTAACACTGTCTCATAAAAATTACCAAACACAATTTGGCCGCGCTACGAAAATATGATCGCGAGTTATAAGCATTTGAAATTTTTCGACCCTAACCGTGGGGGGGGGGGGGGGGGCTCCTGTCACCAAAAGTAGCACTGTCTCATAATAAATTACCAAACAAAATTTAGCCGCACTACAAAAATTAGATCGCGAGTTACAAGCATTTTAAATTTTTCGACCCTCCCCATGGTGGATCACCTGTCACCAAAAATGAACACTGTCTCATAATAAACTACCAAACAAAATTTGGCCGCGCTACGAGAATTAGATCGCGAGTTATAAGCATTTTAAATTTCTCGATCCTCACCATTGGACGGGTCACCAATCACCAAAAATTAACACTGTCTCATAATAAATTACCAAACAAAATTTGGACGCGCTACGAAAATTAGATCGCGAGTTATAAGCATTTTAAATTTCTCGATCCTCACCATTGGACGGGTCACCAATCACCAAAAGTTACATTATCCTACCTTGTTTTATCTTAAGACGATTCTTTTCTATACACATTCTATCAGGAATTTTTATTATTGAAACTATAGATTTGTAGTAACTGAAATAAGAAATATAAGTTTGAGACTTGATATCCTCTAAATATCTGAAAAATACCGCGTCAGTGTCTGCCGAAGTCTACCGAAGGATACCATGCCGAAGTCTGCCGAGCTGAAACGACGTTAGCCGAGTGTTAGGTTTTTTCGTTACGGATGTGTTAGGATTTTTCGCGTTACGGATTTTTTGGATTCGGTCGCCGCGCTCAAAGCCCGCGATAAAAGCTATGCAATAGCTTAAAAGCAAATGAAAATAAACTATTGGCAACAGATATGGATTATTGGAATAGAAAAGCAAGAACATCGAAATTGGGAAGAAAGACAAGGTTTCAAATAAGAAATCAATTCAATGTGAAAACAAATATTACGCATAAAATAGATGTAAGAAGGTTGCGATGGTTTGGTCATGTGAAAAGGATGGAAAACAGTAGATTGAAAAGGTTACTAATGAACTGCACCCTTAAAGAAGGAACAGATGAGGAATACCGAGAAAATGTCCGAACGATAAGCTGAGGTAGAATGTGGAAGATTATGAACTGAATGAGGTAAAGACGGAAAACAGAAATGAATTGCGGAAAAAATTACGCATGGCTTTTGGTTAAGGAAAACCTCATATATGGGGAAAATCTTGAAGAAGAAAATATAGTAGCTCGAATTGTATGATAATTAATTAGTCGATAATAGCATGTATTTTTTGGTTGTAAAATCATGTTGTAAAAAAATTATAAATTGCACTCAAATGTGGCAAATGAGGTGCGTTTGTTCCATAACCAGTTTTATAAATATTCAGATCATTGCGTAATAGCTGTTGCTTTTCTTTCCAAAAGTGCATTTAAAATTTATTACGACCACACTAAATTCAGTAATATGCCCAATATGACACCATCTTAAATGGAACATAATCACCATGACAACTTGGAATTATTATCTATCATGAGATATCACTGAATTAATTATATATACAATAGGATTTAATAGAATAGTCGCCATGACACCATAGAATAATTACCTAATGTAATGTCGTTGAATTAATAGAATAAATCAATGATCAATAGAAATTAATTACTAATTAATGAATTAATAGAAATAATTCGTATAAACCTTATATAAACAAGAGCTTCT
This sequence comes from Maratus speculifer, assembly GCA_964019185.1. Taxonomy (NCBI): domain Eukaryota; kingdom Metazoa; phylum Arthropoda; class Arachnida; order Araneae; family Salticidae; genus Maratus; species Maratus speculifer. The sequence goes on from OZ025301.1 coordinate 184,495,957, forward strand.
GAAAAGAAGGAACAGTATAGTTTCAAATAATCTCTTTTGTAAATAGATTCACAAAGTCAAACTTTCATGTACTTAGCATGCATTGAATTTTCTGTTCAATTAAACAAGCAATTTCAACTAATCTGTGTTTATATTCTTTAATATTTTTTTTCTCTTTCTCAAACAAATATGAACTTTCAAGGAGTTCTAATTTTAGAATGAAATATATTTGTTTATACAGATATTATAACAAAAATATTTTTTAGCACATTCCATATGTACATTTTAAATTGATTAAAAGAAAAAGGCAAAAGCAATTAGCTCAATGAGTTAACCAGTAAAAGATTTTTCTTTTTAAGTTGTGAACTTTTACAAAAACTTAAATGAATAAGCATTTTCCACAAGGAAAGGAATCATCCAAGCGTATGGAAATTTTTTAAAAGTAAAATAACGAAGCCAATTGTTTAAATTTCTAATAAGTACGAGTTTGAAAAGGGACTAAAAAAATTCTACTTAACATAGTTTTACACTTGTATAAACAAAATAATAATAGTAAAAAGCAAAGTTTTCGCTATCTTAATACATATGGGAACTTCTTTTCCATTTAAAAGGTAGTTTGAACTAGTCTGTGTTCATGTGTTTTTTCAAAAAAGAATAAAAAAATGTAATTTTATAGACAAATTAATTTAATCTAAACTAAAAGTTTTTTATTCATTTTAATGAAATACATTTGATAGATACTTAAGGCTTCTGGTCATTAACTTTCCGAATTTCCCTCCGTAATGTAAAGTTTATGGGCGTTTGGTGCATTCTTATATTGCCGCCTTTGGCGGCGAGCTGTGATACACGTTTTTCATTTAATGATGTGACTTATCTTTTGCATTTTACACTTATTTTTTAGCACTGATGATGGGATTTAGAAGTCCCGAAACGGCTGTATGTCTTTTAAACATCTATTATTTTATATAATTTGTGCTCCTTAACGTTGTATCATTATTTATTCAGAACTTGTTTGCAAATCAACGTTTGGGAAGAACTGAGCTATCGACTTGATGTATGCCGTGTTACGAAAGATGCTGACATTGAAAATGTGTAAGCTGGTAGGCATATTTGTTTCAGTTATTCTTTTATATTATGCATTAATTATAGTTTTAAATTTTATTTAATAAGTACTATCAAGTGTTAAAACCCCGATATTCATTTAGAAGAACCACGTATATTAAATTAAATAATATGGAAATAATGTTATTCCATCTTGAATAGGACTTAATCATCATAGTAGCTTAGAATCATTATCTATAATGAAATATTATTGACTTATTTATATATATGATATGATTTAATAGAATAAATCACTATGGAAACCTAGAATTGTTATCTATCATGAGATATCATTGAATTAATAGAAATGATTCGATGATGGTTCAATGATTAATAAAAATTTATTAATGGTTAGATAAAAGAAATAATTTGTTCAAATCTTATACAAGTAAAAGTTTCTGAAAAGAAAAAAATATTCTTAAAAAAAAAAAAAAAAAAAAAAAAAAAAAAATAGATTCACTTTGAAAATTAATAAAATGTCAAACTTCCATATACTTAGTGAACATTGAGTTTTCTGTCTAATTCAATAGGTATTTTGAAATAATTTGTGTTAATATGCTATAAGAATTTTTTTCTCTTTCTTAAGTTCTACTTTCAGAATAAAATATATTTGCTAATAGGTATGTAAAACAGACGTAATATGAGTATTTTTCCCCATGACACTACATAAGTACATTTTAAATAGCATAAAAGAAAGGACAAAAGCAATTATCTCAATGAGTTAACCAGTTAAAGATTTTTCTCTTTCAGTTGTGAACTTTTGTAAAAAATTAAATGAATAAACTTCTTCCACAAGAAAGTAAATTATCTAAACGGCAGGAAAAAGTTTTTTTTTTTTTTTTTTTTTTTTTTTTTGTAAAATAACGAAGCAAATCGTAATTTTCTTATAAGTACGAGTTTGAAAAAAGACTACCTAGTAGCACAGAAAATTTACTTAAGATAGTTTCACATATGCATAAAAAGTGAATAAAAAGTAAAGTTTTCGTTATCTTAGCTTAGTATAGCACCATCGAAACTTTTTTTAAATTACGTAATTTAAAAAGTACTTTGAATTAATCTGTATTCATGCGCTTTCTCAAAGATTTTTTTACATTTTATTTTATAGACGAATTATTTTCTTCTGAACTAAAAGTTCTTATTTTAAAACTAAATATATTCGATAAAAATTTATCGCTTAGCTTAGTGATTAGTATAACAGAAAATAATAATATTTTTTGAATGTAATACTTATAGAATATAATAATTAATTATCATTAGAAGTCCATAATAGCATTTATTCCCGTGTTCTAAAGTTGCGTTGTAACAAAAAAGACAAACATTTCTTAATCTATCAAAGTACTGTTCAACAATGGTTTCCTACTAAACTAAAACTAAATGTTTCGCTTTTTTTTTTTTTTTTTTTTTTTTTTTTTTTTTTCTTTTTTCATTGATTTGGAATCCAGTCTTAGATTTTCTTCATCACATATAGTTTTATAAATTATTTGCATATTTCGATTTATGCAAATTTAACCTTTTTTTCTTCCATTTTCTGCAAATTTTAGGTACAATGAATCAGACTGGCTTTTTCGTTTTATGTTATCATTACAGGACCGTTTACTTCAGACAAATGTTGTAGTGTGCATATTTCATAATATTTATTTGTCAGTTATTAATCCTAACTTGCATGTTTTTCAGTAGATTCAATACAGAAAATTACATTTAAGTAAATTTACAGGAAATATAAATAAAAAAGTCAAACAATTCGTGTGCTTAGCGTACACTGACTTTTTTCCCAATCTAGTCAGATCTGTGAGCTAATTTTTATTGAAATTCTTGAAGAATTTTTTTCTCTTTCTTAAATAAATTTCAACTTTTAATAAGTTCTAATTTAAGAATAAAATATATTTGCTAATAGATATGTGAAACAGACGTAATTTGAGTATTTTTTACCATGACATAACATAAGTTCATTTTAAATTGCGTGAAGAAAAGACAGAAGCAATTACTCCTGTGAGTTAACAAATATATATATATATATATATATATATATATATATATATATATATATATATATATATATATATATATATATATATTTCTTAAATTAGAACTTATTAAAAGTTGAAATTTATTTAAGAAAGAGAAAAAAATTCTTCAAGAATTTCAATAAAAAATAGCTCACAGATCTGACTAGATTGGAAAAAAAGTCAGTGTACGCTAAGCACACGAATTGTTTGACTTTTTTATTTATATTTCCTGTAAATTTACTTAAATGTAATTTTTTGCATTGAATCTACTGAAAAACATGCAAGTTAGGATTAATAACTGCAGATAAATATTATGAAATATGCACACTACAACATTTGTCTGAAGTAAACGGTCCTGTAATGATAACATAAAACGAAAAAGCCAGTCTGATTCATTGTATCTAAAATTTGCAGAAAATGGAAGAAAAAAAGGTTATATATATATATATATATATATATATATATATATATATATATATATATATATATATATATATATATATATAATACCATTAAAAGTAGACAAGATTCACCAATGGATTTTATCAATAAAAAAATAGTGTAACGAGTAAATCTGAAAAAATAAATAAATAAAATGAATGCAAAAGGAATTTGTAACCCCAAAAGCAGAATCATCAGGCCCCAAATGCTCTGGAACTACAAATGAAGTGTGCGGTTTCATCCACGTATTAGCCATGAAATAGCAAAATAATACGTATTTGGGGCTACCAGCACACATAAACCAAATTATTAAACAAGGAACAACGATATTTTACAAAAAAGGAGTTGAAAGTAAGTAAAAATAATAGTTATCCATAACAAACAAGAAAGATAAAGCTGAATGGAAATATAATGGAACCGGAGAAAATAATTAATAATCGATATTAACATAAAATTAAATTAATAAAATAATTAAAATTAGAATTAAGTGATAACATTCATATTAACATATAACTTAAAATACCATTTTGTTACTTTAATCAGTAACATTTATTAGCTATTTAACTATAGATATAACTAGACAAATATCCATATATCGGTGTCAATTAAACAGTTTAAAAATTATGTTAAAATAAATAACCCACTCTCAATTAGTTGTATATATATATATATATATGTATATATATATATATATATTTATTTATTTAAATAATTAACCTTTGCGTTTTTATCCAGACAACACCACCCTCCTCCGTACTCTAACATCTACCCACCCAACCAACCTATATATATATTTTTTTATTACTTTTTAACATTTTTAATTTTTTATTATTATTTTTATGTTTTATAATTTTTTTATACATTTTTTACGCAAAGAATTAATTATAAGATCATGTAATATCTAATTATAAATTAAAGAATATATGAATGTTTTAGGATAACCATTATTTATAGCATCATATACAAGCTTTTTAATATTAGTATTAATTAAATGGGAAGAACATAGACATTTTATTCTATATAAATGGTTAAGTATTATATTACGATATTCAGAATTATGAAGACATGATTTAAAATTAGTAAAGGTATTAACTTTAAAATTAAATTCTTTCCTTTTGTCATAAATATAAATTATAAATTTGTTCTCTTTTAATATAATTTTAATATCTAAGAAATTGATTGTATTATTAAAAAGTAGGTTTTTTGAAAGTTCTAGATTAGAAGGATAATCAACAGGGAATTGAGATATACAGGTGTTATCAGTATCAATTAAAATTACATCATCTATATATCGATATAAATGTATTTTATTATTTAAATAATGATGTTCATAGTAATATAAGTCAGATAATACACTAGATGTACTACCACCTTGTGGTATACCAACATTTTGAATATATATATTGTTATCATGCATGATAAAATTATTATAGATAATGAAATTGGTTAAGGTATGAAAATAATCAGAATCGATATTATGTGATATATCTAACTCGTGTTGATATTTTTTAAAAAGCTCATTTATGATATTATGTAAATCCGATAAATCTATATTATTAAATAAATCTTTAAAATCATAAGTAGTGATATTTTTTATACATTTAAGATTTTTCATAATATGGACCAGTTCATAACTATTTTTTATGCAATGTGTATTATCACTTTTTTTTTGTAATATTATATATTTGATTAAGAATTACTAATAGAAGTTTGTTAGCAGCATTACTATAAGTATTGCAACCAATTGTAACAGTTCTGAATTTAACAGGATGCTTATGAAATTTGGGTATAAGGACTAGATAAGGATATTTAAAGTTAGTAGGGTTAATGTCTAATAATTTATAGAATCCTTTAATTTTACGATTATTGGCAAGTAAGTTATCATTAATTTTTTGGAATGTGTTATTATTAGATATACTAGATTTAAGCAGTTGATGATAATATGATTTACAAAAATTGCATAATTATTTGGAGATTTATCAACATAAGTTATTACAAAATTTTTTTGTAATTTATTGATTTGCTTAAACAGATGTTGTGTATTTACATATTCTAGGTGTGAAATATTATATTTTAAGGACCTGGTTAATTTATCGATAACTAATATTTTCCATTGATTAAAATATTCAATGGGTTTATTATAATAAATTGCAAGTTTATAAATAAATATATCTATATCATAGGTAAATTGTTTTATGATAGATTTAATGTTTAATTTGGATGGAATTCTGTACTTGGTCCCATAACCCATAATTCTACTAAGTTGTAAATCATCTACTAGATTAAGATTACCAATAATAATATGTCCATGAGCATATATATATATATTTAATTTGTGAACTTTTATGAAAACTGAAAACTTAAATGAATAAACTTTTTTCACAAGAAAGGGAATAAGATTAGCGGAAGTAAAAAGTTTTTTACTAAAAAACTTTTTACTAAATCGTAAAATAATGAAGCAAATCGTAATTTTCTTATAAGTACGAGTTTGAGAAAGGACCACCTAGTAGTACAGAAATTTTACTTAAGATAGTTTCACATATGCATAAAAAGTAAATAAAAAGTAAAGTTTTTGCTATCTTAGCACAGTATAGCAACATCGATTTTTTTTCAGTTACTTACATTAAAAAGTACTTTGAATTTATTTGTGTTCATGTACTTTCTCATTTTTTTTAAATTTTTTTTTATAGACAAATTAGTTTCTTCTGAATTAAAGGTCCTTATTTTAAAAATTAATATATTCGATAGAAATTTAATGCATAAAATAGAGATTAGTATAAAAAATAATTATTATTTTTGTATGTAATACTAATACAATACAACAATTAATCATTATTAAAAGTCGATAATACCATTTACTTCTGTATTGTAAAATTACGCAATAAAAAAAAGAGACGAATGTTTAAATTTTATTTCATAGACAAACTAATTTCTTCTCAATTAAAAGCTCTTATTTTAAAACTAAATATATTTGATGAAATTTAAGGCTTAACGTAGTGATTAATATAAGGGAAAAAAAATTATTATTTTTGCATGTAATACTTATACAATATAATAACTAAAGTCAATAATAGCATTTATCCCCGTATAGAAAAGTTACGTTGTAAATATATATATATATAAATAGTTAACCGTTTGGGAGGCGGTAGTATATATTATATCCCACCAATAATTAACCCTTTACCGCATTATGAATTCATGCAAATTTTACATTCTAAAGCATTTTACGCAAATTGTTTAAACTAAATTAAGAGATTTACACAATCATTTAATAAATTTTTGATGGATTTTAGAAGAGTTGAAGGATTTTGGAGGATCAATTAAATTTGAATTTACAGAAATTTTGTGCAATATTTATAACTTCACTCAAATCTTTTATTTTAAATTGTTTTCTTAGTATTTTGTAGAATTACAAAATGCATAAATATGATATTCTTACAATATAAATATAGAGATATTTTCGAATTGAAAAATGCCCATCCCTCTCCCTCAGCGCCAAGAAAGCTGAAAAGATATAAAGACAAAATAAATCATCCTTCTAAAAATATTTTTGTGTGTAACCAAAAATGCTTTTGGAACAAAATAAAGTAATGTATCTGTAACTCATTCTAAACATTATTACAAACATTTGACGTATTAAAAGAATTTTATAATAAGTAATTTTTATGGTACTTATAAGTACCGTCGGTAGATACAGAGTTGATCAAGCTTTTCACCAGAAAAAAATTATAAAATTTTACTTGTGTAACTTTGGTGGGAAAAAAGCGGTGAAATTGCTTTTCCTTATTTTGGAATAAAATTTTTCCAAGTTTCCGATGGGAGTTCAGAATTATACTAACTCAATTGCTTGCCCATCAAAGAATTAATCTGCGAAAATATATCACTGTACAACTATAGTTCCCATACTGAACTATAATTAGTTGTTTTTTATTCTTTTTTTTCTCCCCGCTGATTTCGAATCTAGTTATAGATTTTCTTCAGCATGTGTCGTTTTTGAAATTATTTGCGTTTTTCGATTTATGCAAATTTAAACATTTTTTGTGCCATTTTATGCAAATTCTAGATACAATAAATGTTAGACTGGGTTTTTTTGTGTGTGTTTTATTATCACTAATGGATTATTTGTTCAGACAACTATCGTAGAGTGAAAATTTTTAACATCTATCTGTCAGTCATTAAACCTAACTTACAAATTTTTAAGTTGATTCATAGGAAAAGTTTGCATTTATGTAGATTCACAGGAAAAAAAATTAAAATGTCAAACTTTCATGTACACTGTAAAAAAAAATCTGTAAAGGTACTAAACATTTTCTAGGAATCTGGGATTTCAAGAACTTTTCATGTGACGGTAACAGCAAAAATTCAAGTTTCAGAATCGGTTACATGGATTTTTCCTGTTACCATTATATGAAAAGTTCTTGGAATCCCAGTTTCCTAGAAAATGTTTAGTACCTTTACAGATCTTTTTTTTACAGTGTACATGGAATTTTTTCTTCAATCCAATAAGCCCTTTGAACTACACTGTAAAAAAAAAAAAAAATCTGTAAAGATACTAAACTTTTTCTAGGAAACTGGGATTCCAAGAACTTTTCATGTAAAGGTTACAGGAAAATTTCGTGTAACCGATTCTGAAACTTAAATTTTTGCTGTTACCGTTACAGGAAATGTTTTTGGAATCCCAGTTTCCTAGAAAAAGTTTAGTATCTTTACAGATTTTTTTTTACAGTGTATTCTGCATTAATATTCCTTAAGATTGTTTTTCTCTCTTAAATAAATTCCAACTTTCAAGGAGTTCCAATTTTATAATTAAACATATTTGCTAATAGATATGTGAAACAGACGTAATATAAATATTTTTAATTTGGCATAACATAAGTACATTTTAAATCGCGTAAAAGAAAAAGCAGAAAGAATTACCTCAATAAATTAAACAGTAAAGGATTTTTTTTAGTTCTAAACTTTTATAAAAATTTAATTGAATAAACTTCTTTCACAAGAAAGTGAATTGCCTAAGCGGAAGTAAAAAGTTTTTTAAATTAAAATAACGAAGCAAATCGTAATTTTCTTATAAAACAACGAATTTGAAAAAGGACTACATAGTCGCACAAAAATTCTACTTAAGATAGTTTCACATATACATTAAAAACAAGAATAAAAAGTAAAGTTTTCGCCATCTTAGCACAATATAGAACCATCGAAACTTCTTTTTAATTTAAAAAGTACTTTGAACTAATCTGTTTTTATGTGTTTTGTCAAAGATATTTTTTATATTTTATTTCATGGATTAGTTTCTTCTGTACTGAAAGTTCCTATTTTAAAACTAAATATATTCGATAGAAATTTAACGCTTAACGTAGTGATTAATATAAAAATAAATATTTATTATTTTTGCATGCAATATTTATACAGTATACTAGTTAATTATTGTTAAAAGTCGACAATAACATTCATTCTCAAGTTGTAAAATTATGTTGTAAAAAAAAGTTGAATATTTCTTAATTTACGAAAATATAACCCTGGAAAACAATGATTCTCGTACTGAACTTGAGAATAGTTATTTCATATTCGTTCTTTTCTAACGTGGATTTCGAATCTAGTTTAGTTCATTTTCAGCACGTGTAATTTTTGAATTATTTGCGTATTTCGATTTATGCAAATTTAAGCTTTTCTTGTGCCATTTTTTCAAATTATAGGTATAATTAGTGTGAAACTGGATTTTTATTACAACTGGACTATTTGCTTCAGACAAATATTAGTGTGCATATTCTAAATATCTATCTGTCAGTTATAAGGCCTAACTTTCATTTTTTTCAATAGATTTAATGGAAAAGTTTTTATTTAAGTAGATTCACAGGGAAAATAATTAAAGTAGTCAAACATCCATATATTTAGCGTAGATTGAATTTTCTTTTCAATTAAATAAGTACTTACAACTAATCTGTGTTAATACTCCTTAAGATCATTTTTTTCCCTATTGAATAAGTTCTTTCAATTGATGTGTGTTAATATTCGTTAAGACTATTTTTTCTTTTCAATTTAATAAGTACTTTCAGCTAATGTATGTTAATTTCCTTACGATTTTTTTTTTCAATTCAATAAGTACTTTCAATTAATGTGTACTAATATTCTTCATGATCCTTTTTTTTTTTTTTTTTTTTTTTTAATCTTTTAAAAATATTTTACATCTTTCTAAGAGTTCTAATTTTTAAATAAAATATATTTGCTAAAAGGTATGTGTAACAGACGTAGTATAATTTTTTTTTTCTGACATTACTTAAGTACATTTTAAATTGCATAAAAGCAATTTAAAGGCAGATGCAAATACCTCCGTGAGTTAACCAGTAAATTTTTTTTTCTTTCTAAGTTGTGAACTTTTATAAAAACTTAAATGAATAAACTTCTTTCTCAAGAAAGTGAATTATCTGAGCAGAAGTAAAACGCTTTCTAGTAAAATAATGAAGCAAATTCTAATTTGGTTATAAATACGAGTTTGAAAAAGTACTACATAGTCGCACAGAAGTTCTACTTAAGATAGTTTTACATATACATAAAAAAATGAGTAAAAAGTAAAGTTTTTACTATCTTAGCACAGTATTAGCACCATCGAAACTTTTTTTTAAAAAGATGTATTTGTACATTTTATTTTATAGACAAATTAGTTTCGTCTGAATTGAAAGTTCTTATGTTAAAACTAAATATATTCGATTGAAATTCAATGCTTAGCGTAGTTATTAATGTATAAGAATATAATAATTATTACTGCATGTAATACTTTCATCTGAATTGAATGTTCTTATGTTAAAACTAAATATATTCGATTGAAATTCAATGCTTAGCGTAGTTATTAATGTACAAGAATATAATAATTATTACAGCATGTAATACTTATACAATATGATAATTAATTATTATTAAAAGTCGATGATAGCATTTATTCCCGTGTAGTAAAATAACGTTCTAAAAAAAGACGAATATATGAATTTTATTTCATAGACAAATTATTTCCTTCTGAACTAAAAGTTCTTATTTTAAAACTAAATATATTCGATAGAAACTTAACGATTAATGTAGTGATTAATATAAAGGAAAATAATTCAATTCAATAAGCACTTTGAACTAATCTTTGTTAACATTCTTTAAGATTTTTTTTCCTCTTTTAAATAAATTCTAACTATTAAGGAGTTCTAATTTTAGAATTAAATATATTTGCTAATCGATATGGAAGACAGAAGTAATGTAAATATTTTTTACCATGTTCTTACATAAGTATATTTTAAATTGCATAAAAGAAAAGTCAGAAGCAATTACCTCAATCAATTAACCAGTAAAATAATTTTCTTTTTCAGTTGTGAAATTTTATAAAAACTTAAATGAATAAACTTCTTTCACAAGAAAGTGAATTATCTAAGCGGTAGGGAAAAGTGTTTTAGTAAAATAACGAATCAAATCGTAATTTTCTTATAAGTACGTATTTGAAAAAGGACTGCATAGTCGCACAGAAATCCACGTAAGATAGTTTCACATATTCATAAAAAAGAATAAAAAAGTTTTCGCTATCTTAGCACAATATAGCAACATCGAAACTTCTTTTCAATTTAAAATGTACTTTGAATTAATCTGTGTTCGTGTGCTTTCTCAAAGATTTTTTTATGGTTTTTTTTTACATAGATAAAATAATTTCTTCTGAATTGAAAAATCTTTTTCTTTAAACTAAATACATTCGACAGAATTTAAATGCTTAACGTGGTGATTAATATAAAGAAAATTAATTATTAATTTGCATGAATATTTATACAATATAGTAATTAACTATTATTAAAAGTTCATAATACAATACGTCTCAAGAGCATATGAAAAGGCGATTTTTTTAAACACCAGTTCAAAAAGTGAATCTATAATCACGAAAATAATAGTAAACATATAGAATCATTATACAAGTTTATTAAAACAAATAATTACTGCATATGTTTTATATAATTTTCTAAAAAAATAAAAATCCAAATAGGATGCCCCGAAAGTATATATACATTTCCAGTATTTTGCATTTAAATTGAAATGTTGAATCAATTCCTTTGAATTATCTTGCAAACCCTATCAGATATGCTTCGAATTAGTGTTTCGAGAATAAGTTTCTGTAAAGAGAAGCAACTCTGCTCTCTTTGCTACTTTAATTCCTGAACAGTAGTAAATTGGCGTCCATGAACACCATACGTCTTGTGTAAGTACTCACCAAAGGTTTTTAAATTGATTTAGGTCGGGACTGATTTCTGTTCAGTCTATGAAAATTATTAGATTATGCGTAAATTAAGCTGTTTTTGAGTTGCAGATGTGAATCGTCGACGCATAGTCCTGTTGAGATTTTCAGTTTCCCCCTCTTAAGATGTTTCCAAATGGAAATAGATTGCTTTTAAGGAGATTTGGATAATCCTCAAAGCACTATCGACCATTATAAATTGCAATATCCGTTGTTTTACTGAAACAAAACGCGCCTTTCAAACCACGAGAGAACTCCCTCTATGTTGTCAATTAAAGAGCTCGCCAGATTATCGTCGCTGATTATGTCAATAGTTAGCCCAGCTGTCAGGGTTTTTGATATTGAATTTATTTTCGTCACTGAAGAAACATCTAACAATTCATCAGTCTAAAAGATATGTTTTTTACTGCAAAGAATGTGTGCCTTTGTGAATCTTGTAATGCGAAACGCTGAAGTCCTCTCAATTTCACGAACATAATCCTTTTTGGTTAAAACTGTTTGCAAAATCTTTCAATTTTGTCGTAAATATGTTTTTCTTGGTCGGCATGAACATTGTTTATCAATCGCATTATCACTTTTTATAAAATTTCCTAAATTCTGGATCTGCTACGCTTTATTTGTTTAGTAGTAATAGAAATGCCAATTTCGGTTGCCAATGCGGTTATTACGTAAGAAGAACAAAAGAAAAAAAACGTTTTTGGTGGGCACGGAAGACACGTTTAAGGTCCCACACTAGGCACAGCAAAAAACCCTGATGAAAGTCTACGGCAACGTTTTTTTCAAATATCTCGCTCAGATTTTAATATTTTGACATGCTTTTTTTGCACAAGATAGCTGAGGACAATACACATCCGGCCTAGTTTTTACTTTTTTGATTTTGCTTACATATTTTTTTATATTACGATAGTTTCAATTTCAGAACCAGTTTAAACCGGTTTCGAAAGTTAAAGTATTTTTTTTTTTAATCTGAAACCAAAATTGAAAAAGAAGAAACTAGGCTGGTTGTGGATCGTCCTCAGCTGTTTTGTGCTAAAAAATCCTGTAAAAATATTAAAATTTGGGCGAAATATTTGAAAAGAACGCCCCCATTGACTTTACATTATCATCCGGGTCTTTTTCTGCGCCTAGTGTTGCACCTTATAGCAACGATATGTTTTAAAATAAGAAGTTTGCGGATAGTTTACATTTATTCTGAGTTCGTTTACACCATAATCATAATAAAACACTTATGTGACTTAAATTAAGACATCTATACTGTCTAAATTTTCAGATTAAGAACTTAAGTATCTGAAATTATTTTTGAGTCACACATGTGTCTAAATTTAACGCGCCTCTATTTGCAATGTAGAATGTGTTAAAAAGACAGGTGTTTTTTAATTTAGGAAATTATGATATAACTACAAACGGATTTAATATATTAAATATAATTACGTATGGCTTTTCAATAGTAGTTTGGTTCTTTCTTTTGTACACATTCTAAAATACAAAAGTGTAAATTAATAGTTTTTTCATAAGTATACGGGAAAATTTGTAAAATTATACCTTTGTCATAAAATTTCCGCACTTGTTCTAAAACCTTACCTGCATTTATTTGTGTTTTCTTGCTTAATGGAAGTATTTAATTTGATAGTTTCAATATTTTTTTCCAATTGAACAACTGTAACAATTAAATAAACTACAATACATACAATTGTCTCGCGTAGGTATAATTACTACAATTTTAAATTTTTATAAATACAAAAATTTTTAGTATTACATAAGGGTATATGAAATACTGCTAACAGTTAATGATATTTTCTAGCAAAAATAGATTCTTTTTTGTTGTTGTTAACATTATTAATAATAAATAGTTATAATTGCAAAGATTAAAAGGACACGGAATTTCGTAAGTAAAAAAATAAAGAGGGTTAACAGTTTGGAATTTAGATTATTTTCATGTATAACGAACAAGAAATAAAATTACGTTACTCTAAATTATTCTGCTCCTTTTTCCTATCCTTAAAAGAAAAAAAGAATACCTTATTTTAGGCTAGTATCTTTTCGGGTGATTTTTTTTCTTTGCAGTAAAATTAATCGAATTACCAAAAATTTCTGTCCATTTTAAAATATTCCGAGCAAATATAAAATCTTTTACATTAAGATTCGTATAGAAATTGAACGAAAACTTTTTTAATTTAACGCTGGAGACATTCAAGAATAAGAAAAAGTAACATGTACAATTTTATAAATCGCATGACAAAAGAGTTAAAAGCAATTAATTCAATGAGCGAGCTAGCAAAGGTTATTTTTTACCAAGTTACTAACTTTTAAAGAACCTTAAATTAATAAATGTCTACTACAATATATTTTCACGACGGAAAAGAAAATATTTCATACAAGTGGGGGTTTTTTTTAGGAAAGAGCTAAATAATTATAATGAGTTTCAGTTTTAAACCGCTGATTACCCCAAAGAAAACACCATAACAATAATAATTTCAAGAAATTGCGTGTTGAAAGATGCATTTCCATTCAATTTAATAAGCACTTTAAAGTAATTTCCATGTCAATTTGCTTCAGAAAAATTATTTTTCTTGTTTCCGTTTAATTATCCAAATTTTGAAAATTTTGTTTTACGTAAAATGTTTTATTTAAACGTAAAATTCTTATTTAATTTCAACACACTGATAAAAAAAAGAGAACATTACTAAAACATAAAAAAAACAATAATGTTACTAAATACATAAATATACAATAAACAAAATTTATAATAAAATAAACAAAAATATGCAATTTGAGTTTTTTTTTATTTATTTTTTTGGGGGGTAGGGGGGTTTTATGGGTTGTCGGTTCAAGGTACAAGTGGCACGGCATGTTTCCAAATTTGTAAAAAATATGCTATAATTTGTTTTGATCATAAAATAAATCTTAATATAGCTTATTTATTTATTTATCACATATAATAAAAAATACAGCCGTAATATAGATTATTTAATCATTTATCATATATAGTAAGAAAAAGGAGTAATTATTTACGGTCTAGACATTTTTATGTCACTTTATGTCTCAAGAGATCACGCAAACTCAGACTGCATCAGTTTCGCGCGAAACATCTGAATGAATTCGACAAATGACGAATGGTTAAATGTTGCCACAAAAAAAATAATTGAAAGTCTTACTAATTCGTTTTGATACAATAAGGGTAGAATTTAAAAATAAAATCTCCGCGTGATAGAAGAAGAAATAGTAAACTTCTGTTACTTACAGTGTTAAAAAATGTACTCTAATTTCCTCCATCTCGCACCAAAATTTGCAGTTTCCTATATCAACCTTGTTTCAACTATTGGAACTATGCTTCCACAAGAGCTCCAAATATTTATTCAAGATTTCACCATCTTACATTTGCAGCCATTGAGCACCAAAATTTGGTTCAAACTAGGGCAAGATTTTTAGCAGTGTACAGGTGGCAGAAAAGTTAAAGACTTTCAACTGTGTAATTAATTTATATTCATGCAAGAGTAACGAAAAAATATTAATTTTAATCTTAATCTTAAATTTTTCATTTATCATGATGTTTGTCTGTAAACTCGTTGAAATTTAAAATGTTTACTTAAGAAGGAATAGTATGCGGAAAACACATATTCCAGGATGAGAAACTGATTAATAGACTACGAAATCTATACTGAAACATTTCAGAAAATCAATAGCAAAAATAAAATCTTACCTCTGTTTACATTAGTAATAAGGTACCCTGGGGTAATAACGCCACGTTAAGGTTCTAGCAATTTTCACGGCTCAGTTTTAGTTTGTATTTTTCAAACAAATATATGATTTGATACTGCAACTCATTGACTATCTATATAAAAAAAATAATTTAACAGATATGAATACATAAAATGTAATGGCGTGATTTCTTGACCAATGCTATTTGGCGTTATTACCCACCTATATGGGTAATAACGCCATGCAAACAAAACAATGAAATAAGTTGGATTAATTGCATGTATAGATTGCCCAATTCTAAAAATACAAACTCTCAGCTCTAGAAATTGACAAATTGCATCCTAAGCTATTGAAAATGTTCATTTTTTCGTGAAAGTGTTAGAAAAATAAAGGTGTGGTGTGGGGAGGGGGGGGGGGATGAGCCAAAAGAATATTAAACCGTGAACTTCTTTTTGCTTAAAAAGGAGCGTTTAAATAGAATTATTAGAAACATTGCACAGTTTTAACTGTGTTTATTTGAATCAGTATTTAGGATGTGGCTCTGCCACTGTAGGGAATCAACCGGGGTAAAAATTGCAAGGATTGGCGTTATTACCCTGTTATAGTTATTACGCTGTACATTTTAAATTACAAATTATCTCGAGAAGATATCCAAAATCTTCAACAACATTTTGAAAGGCCATGAAATGTACTAGAAATTTATGTAACTAACAAAGTATTTCCGGATAAAAAAAATAGTCTTCACATCACAAAACGTATCTCGCAAATTTTAGATCAAGCGTTAATTTTAACTGCTTGTAAAAACAATAAGACCTAAAAATGAAACAAATTAACTTGTAGCTGTTTTTTGCGATTTATATGACTCAAAACCCTTCTGCGCAGAACACATGGGTGTCATTTACCAGATTATTTCATAATTATGCAAAATATTAGCACTTGGCGTTATTACCCCCGTCTGGCGTTATTACCCCAGGGTACCTTATTTCACAGAAATTCCTTCTCCTTTTTTTCTGTTAAGTTATTAGAAACATCAAAACTTTCCGTTCATTTTAAAACATTCCTTGCAATTGTAAAAACTTCTATGTTAAGTTTCATAAAGTTATTGAACAATTTTTTTTTTTTTTTATCTAACGCTGGAGACATGCAAGAATAAGAAAGAGCAATAGCTACAGTTTTATGAATAACATGAGGAAATATTTATAAGCAATGAATTCAATAAGTTAGCTAACAAAAGCTTTTTTTTTCAAATTGCTAACTTTTAAAGAACCTTAAACTGATAAATGTCTACAACAATATATTATCACGACAAAAAAGAAAATAATTAATGTTTTTTTTTTTTTTTTTTTTTTATGAACAGAATAGCTATAACGAATTTCAGTTGTAAACTGTTTCTTACCGCAAAGAAAATACCATAGCAATAATAATTTCAAGAAAGTGCGCTTTGAATGAGATATTTTGCATTCAATTTAATAAGTATTTTAAACTAATTTCCAAGCAATTTCACTTCGAAAAATTCATTTTTCTTGTTTCCATTTCTAAAGTAACTATCCAAATTTTGAAAATTATGTTTTTCATAAAATGTTTCATTTAAATGTAAAATTCTTATTTAATTACATTACACTAACAAAAAGAAAAAATATATAAAATATTAGAAAATACAATCTACGAATTACTCCATCATTCCGAAAAACGTTTTTCATCTTTTGAAACCTCAGAAGCCAAAATATCTAGATTGTAGCTATCCAAGAATCAGAAAGAGTAACATCTCCAATTTCATAAATCACACATGACGAAAGATTTAGAAGCAATTAATTCAATGAGTTAGTTAGCAAAAGCTTAATAAACCTTACCTCAGTTTACGTTAGTAATATTTCATGGAAATTCTTTTATTGTATTTGCTGCTAAATTGCTAGAATCATCAAAACTTCTCATTTATTTTAAAATATTCAATACAATTGTATAAACTTCTGTATTAAGTTTCAAAAAGAATTTCAACGAAAACATTTTTTACTTAATGTTGAAAACATGCAAGAATAAGAAAGAGTAACAACTTAATATTTTATAAATCGCATGACGAAAGATTTAGGAGCAATTAATTCAATGTGTTAGGAAGCAAAAGTTTTTTTCTAAGTTACTAACTTTTAAAGAACTTTGAACTAATAAATGTCTGGTACAATAAATTAACGGGACAGAAAAAATTATTATTATTATTATTATTATTTTATTTTTATTTTTTAGAAGAGAACTGAACAGTTATAACGAATTTCAGTTTAAAACTGTTTCTTATTTAAAAGAAAACAAGCATAACAATAATAATTTAAAGCATATTGAAAGATGCATATTGCATTCATTTAATAAGTACTACTTTAAAATAATTTCCATGTCACCATCCCGAAAAATTTCTGTTAAAAAGAAAGAATATGGATGACTATTAAAGAAATGTTCCTTTTGTTACAACTAATTTTCGGAAACAATTCGGAGTAGGTTTTTTATTGAATTAAATATTTTCTGAAACCGGAATACCTGTTTTTAAAACACTATCATTTCTCTATTAAGCATTTTTAGATGCGTAACCAATTTATACATGCAAAAGTAACGAAAAAATATTAATTTTTATGTTTATCTTAAATTGTTCATTTATCATGATGTTTATCTGTAAACATGTTGAAACTTAAAATGTTTACTTAAGAAGGAATAGTATGCGGAAAATATACATTCCAAATTGAGAACCTATTTAATACATTATAAATTCTGCACTTAAGGAGACACATAAATCTTTGAAACCCTCTCTGCAATTTTGAATAATACTGGAATAATATGCAATGGCACAGTATTTAATACTAAAAATTAAACAAAATTTAAATAAAATCTTGTAGAACAGCCCATTTTACTATTTTTTTAAATTTAACTTTTTAAAAATCCCTACTACTTTCATTTCATAGGGATTTTTCCATGTCTTTATTTTAAAATATTTTTATTTATGTTAAAACTTGCAATTTAAAATGCATACTTTTACGATTCTCATGCAATTTCATAAAACATGTTTAAAAAAAAGTTTTTTTTTTTTTTTTTTTTTTTTTTTTTTTTTTTTTTTTTTTTTTGAATAATTTAAAAAGGGAAAAATAGTGGGAATTTTTATCGACAGTCATATAATTATGATAAAAGATATACGTTGTTCTCAATGACAACAGCTTCTATAGTTCAGTCAGTAAGGTATCCTCCCGCTGTCAATAGGTCATGGGTTCAAACCCCAAAACAGCTACGGTACACGTTATGTAAAATGTTTAATGATATGCCAGTTCAAACTTACTCGAAAAATTAAAATTCTTCGAGGTCACTAAAGAATGATTGATTCACTAATTTTGAAAATTAAATTAAATTATTATGATTAAAAATGAATTTACAAAGTTGTGTACTTTTAACGATGTTAATTTACAGTCTATTGAAAATTTGCCGAATAACATCTCTGTTTTTTTTTTTTTTTTTTTTTTTTTTTTTTTTTTTTTTTTTTCAGCATGTCACTTTTTCTAATCCCTGTTATTTTACATAAGACTTAAGTTAATGGATTACCTGTAGATACTCCGTAATGTCACAGAAATATTTTTAAAAGTGTAGTATTCCCTTAAACCTTGTGAGGGAGTGACCTTTAGTCATAAAGGCACTCTAGTGTTTCTGAGATCGTGACGTCAATAATTTAACATTTTGTAGGCGTAAAAGTGACATCTATCCTCTCTTTTACTTTAACTTTCTAGAGTGTGTGTGCTCTTTCGAATTCCGCAGTTAGCTCGCGGTTATTAGTATTATGTTAATGAGAAGTATCTCAGTTTGTCGCGTATAAAAGCTTGGGTGTGAGTTTGTGGTGTGGGTGTTTCTGGCCTTGGCCAGCAGCCAGCGTCTGTGTGTTTCTGGTAGCAGCCAGCAGCCTCTGTGTGTATTCCGCCATTAGACAACGAAGTTGATGATTGTTTTAGTAAGGTGCTGACGATTAGAGAATAGCTACGGCCTCCAGTAAAGCAGAAAGGAGTTCAGATAGTGGATTAAAGGTTCGGCCTTGGTAAGAAAGTTTAGTTTTGATTATTTGAGAAATAAAGAAATATCCACAGCCACGGGCTGTGAAATTAAGATTTGTTTAGTAGATCAGCCAGGAAATAGTGTCAAGTGTTAGACGGTGCCCCGACTGAGCTAGACCGACGCCTGTGAGTATGATTTAGCTTTTCATAGTGTTCTCAGTGAGTGAAATTATAGACTGGCTCCACTTTCCTTTAGCCCTTATCATTTTAATAAACTGTGTTGTTTTAATCTAAATTAATGAGTATGTCTGCATATAACGTGACAAATGACACCCAGCATGAGTATACCGTCACAACCTTTCAGAAAATTTATAGTGACAAAAAAATCTTGCCTTATTTTAAGTCAGTAATATTTCATTTTTTTCTTTTTTTCTCTTTTCTTATTTTCTTTTGCTATTAAATTTTTAAAATTACCTAAACTTTCCGTTAATTTAAAAAAATTCCTTAACAAATTTGCAAACTTCTATGGTAAGTTTCGTAAAGAAATTGAGCAAACACATTTCCTACTTAATGTTGTGAACATGCAAAAATAAGGAAGAGTATAACAACTTATTATTTTATTAATCGCATGACAAAAGATAAAGAAACTATTAATTCAATGAGTTAGCTAATAAAATACTCTTTTCCCAAATTACTGACTTTTAAAGAATGTTAAACTAATAAAAGTCTAGTACAATAAATTATCTGGTTGGAAAAGAAAATATTTCATATAACTACAATAATTTTTCCAAGGAGAATTAAAAGATTAAAACAAATTTCAGTTTTGAATACTTTCTTGCCACAAAGTAAACACCTATAATAATGAAACTATCAAATAATTGTGTTTATAAAAGTGTATTTTCCTTTAATTTAACAAGTGCTTTAAAGTAATTTCTATGTTAATTTACTTAGAAAAGTTCATTTCTCTTGTTTTTGTTGCTAAAATAATAATAACTATTTTGACAATTTTCCTTTAAAACTAGCTTTTGAAACTAAAATTGTTCAATATTTATAGTACTCTGTAAAATTAGACAATTTTTTTAATACAGTAAAATTACGAAAGTAAGACCCTACTCTATTGTAATGTAGCCTAATCCTTTAAAGAAAATTCTTACCTCAATTTAGGTCAGTGATTTTTCATGGAAAGTGTATCTTTCATGGAATTAATATTTAATATTTTCTTGTTAATTTATAAGAATTAATAAAAAGTTTATGTTTATTTTAAAACATTCCTTATAAGTTTCTATGTTAAGTTTCCTGAATAAATTGAACAAAAACATATTTTACTTAAAATTGAAAACATGCAAGAATGAGAAAGAGTAACAACTACTAATTTATAAATCGCATGACAAAAGAGCTAGAAGAAATTTTTATAATGAATCAGCTGAAATATTTTTCACAAGTTACTAACTTTTAAAGAATCTCAAAATAATAGATGTTTAGTACAATAAATAATCAGGGCGGGAAGAAAATATTTCAGCAGGGTATTTTTTTTTAGAAGAAAACTTGACTGAATAGTTAAAACAAATTTTAGCTTTAAATTGTTTTTAATCACAAATAAAACAGCCATAACAATGATACTTTGCAATAAATGCGTGTTGAAAAGTGTGTTTTCCTTTAATTTAAAAAGCTCTTTACCCTCTTCAGTTCTGAAACTAAAATAATAATACAAATTCATTGGGTTTTTTTTGCAAACAAAATGACATTGTAAATGGAAGAAAAAATATTTTTTCTGAAATTGAACCTTTAGGCATTTAGTAATTTAGGTTCAAAAATATGCAACTAAAACTGCAAAACTTCAATTTAATAACCATTTACCTAAATTAACGCAATCACAAATTTAAGAGCTTTAAACAAGTAACTAATCTACAAATCCTCAAAAAAGTTATTGAAAGAGATTTAAATTATATGCTTTTAAAAATTTATCACTTTCTTAGTCGCACTGCCTTTTGGACATTTTTAGGCATTTTGCAAATTCGTTTGAAAATAACATTTATTTAATGAATGATTCGGCTTAGATGCAGGCATTTATTCATTTGCTTTCAACGCAAAAAAACATTGAGCTATTAAGAAATCATGCAAAAAATTGGGGGGAAAATCAAACGTTTTAGTTTTTATAAGTAAAAGAATGGGATCGCAGAGACTGAAGAGGTTAAAATGATTTCTATGTAAATTTATTTTGGAAAGTATATTTTACTTGTACGTTGCTAAAACAATAATCAATAATTTGATAATTTTATTTTAAAACTAACTATTAAGAGTAAAACCGTTATTTAATTGCAGGACACTGTAAAAATAGACGATTTTTTTATGTACCGCAAAATTACGAAAATAAGCCTTTACCTAAATGCAATGTACTATAAAAATTATCTTTACCTCAGTTTAGCTTGGTAATATTTTATGAAAATTACATATTTTATTAAAACATTTCTTTCTTTCTTTCCTTCTTTTTTTTTTTTTTTTTTTTTTTGAATAATTAGAATTAACAAAACTTTCTGTTTATTTTAAAACATTCTTAACAATCTTTTATCTTAAGTTTCATAAAGAAATTGAACAGAGATATTTTTTACTTAATACTGAAACACGCAAGAATATGAAAGAGTAGCAACTACTGATTTATAAATCGCATGTCGAAAGATCTAAAAGAAATTATGCCAATGAGTTAGCTAGCATAAAATAAATTTCTCAAATTAGTAACTTTCAAAGAACCTCTAACTAATAAATGTCTAAATCAATAAATTACCCATACGGGAAGAAGTTATTTCGTATAAGCAGGGTATTGTTTTAGGAGAAAACTAAACTTAATAGTTAAAAGAAATTTTCATTTTTAAGCTCTTTCTTACCACAAAGAATACAACCATAACAATGATACTTTGAAATAACTGCGTGATAGAAAGTTATTATTTTTTTTTTTTTTTTTATTTAACAAGTACTTTAAGATTGTTTCTATGTTAATTTAGGTTCGAACTTTTTTTATTCTTTTAGTTGCTAAAATAACAATCAATAGTTGATAATTTTGTATTCGAGTTAACTTTTAAAACCACACTAAAAAAAAAAAAAAAAAAAAAAAAAAAAAAAAAAAAAAAAAAAAAAATTCGTTACACTAATTGCGATAACGGCTAGCAGCAATGTTGCCAGCAGCTTTTGCCGTAAAAATTGCAGTAAAATTAGATGTAATTTTTTTTATTACATCTAATTTTACTGCAATTTTTACGGCAAAAAAATTCTGGCAAAATTGCTGATCCGTAAATTTAAGTTTTTTTTTTTTTTTTTTTTTTTTTTTTTTTTGTGTGTGTGTGTAAAATTATTCTTTAATTACGGTACAGTGTAAAAATGGACGACTTTTTTCTTCATACCATAAAACTATGAAAATCTGCCCCCCCCCCCCCCCCCACCCGAATGCAATGAACCTAATCCTTAAAATAAAATTCTTACCTCAGTTTAAGTCGGTAAATTTTCATGGAAATTACATACTTCATGAAATTAATGTTTTTTTTTTTTTTTTCTCACTGTTGAATTATTAGAATTAACAAAACTCTCTGTTATTTTAAAAATGTTCCTTACAAGTTTTTCTGTTACGTTTAATAAAGAAATTGAACGAAATCATTTTATACATAATAATAAAAACATGCAAGATTAAGAAAGAGTAACAACTATTAATTTATAAATCACATGTCAAACGAGCTAGAAGAAATTATCTGAATGATTTAGCTAGGGTAAGATTTCTTTTCCCATGTTACTAACTTTTAAAAAACTTAAAACTAATAAATGTCTAGTACAATAAATTATCTGGACAGAAATTATCTAAATGAATTACCAAGCACAAAATAAATTTCTCAAGTTAGCAACTTTTAAAGAACCTCAAATTAATAAAAGTCTAGTCCAAGAAATTACCCGGACGGGAAGAACATATTTCATATAAGTGGAGTATGTTTTAGAAGAAAACTAAACTGAGTAGTTTAAACAATTTTTAGTTTTAAATTGTTTCTAATCACAACGAAAACAACCATAACAATAATATTTTCAAATAAGTAAGCGCTGAAAAGTGTATTTTCCTTTAATTTTACAAGTACTTTAATGTAATTTACATGTTAACTTAAATTGAAAAGTGTTTTGTTTTATATTTTCCATCACTATAAATATAAACCCAATTTTAAAAGTTTTGTTTTAAAGCAAACTTTTAACCGTCAAATACTTCTTTAATTACACCACACTTAAAAAAAGACGTTTTATTGAATGAAAATAAAATGTAACCAAATGTAAAAATATTTAATAAAGTCCTACGAATTACTCCACGTTTCTGAAAAACGTCCTTTATCTTTAGACTCCCCAGAATGATAATAGGAATTTTCAACTATAAAATATATAGCTGATTGAAACTGTACAAATTAACCCCTTGCTGCGCGGTGGTTTCATAGATATACCACATAATTTTAATTCCCAAACGCCACATTGGCACCGGAATTTTCTTTAAAAAAATTACGATTTATTGAATGCGTGAAATATAGCGTTTTCTTATTTACAGATAAAGATGTTTTCAAATTCCGGTGTCAGTCATTAATTTCAGCACTTAAGCAAAGAATTTGTCCTGCACCGCAAAGGGTTGATAGCCATTAAAAAACCTGATACCGATAGTTTGGCTGTTATGGGGGGAGGAGGCAAACTACAATTGAAATGCTATGAATAATTTTATTTAGCAGCTTCAGTATTTTTTTCCAAATGAACGATTGTTACAATTAGATACGATAAATAAGATTGTTATGGGTAGAGATAATTACAACAATTTTATAATTCTTACTGATACATGAATTTTCATGAGGATACATGAAATACTGTTCCAATTGATAATATTTTCTCGCAAAATATATATACATATACATGTATAAATACTTTTATAAATATAACCAAAGTAATTCAGATATTACCATTCAATAAACCAATGAAACCAGTATTTTTACAATCATCTTAACACGCATTAGAATAAAGTGTTATAAATGCGACGTTTTAAAAGAAAAAATAATTTTACACGTACTAAAAAAAAAGTTGAAAAATTTAAAGAAATTAGAAGTATTCTTTCCAATGTTAATGCAGTGCGAAAATAACTGCAGTTCTGTTTCGATATTAAGTTTAGATGAGTATGATATTTTGATCAATTTTATGTATTCCTAAACAAGTAAAAAAAAAAATTAATTTCTGTAAATTATTCTGTTCCCCTGAATCTTAAATAATAATAAAAAAAATCTTACAATTTAGGTTGGCAGTTATTCATGGAAATTACATATTTTATAGAATTGATTATTCATTTTTTTTTCCTTACTGTTAAATTATTAGAATTGTTAATGTTTTCTGTTTATTTTAAAATAGTCCTTACACTTTTCCAAACTTTTACATTAACTTCCTTAAATAAATTAAACGAAAACAATTTTTACATAATATGGAAATCATGCAAGAATAAGAAAGAGTGACAACCAAATATTTTATAAATCGCATGACAAAAGAGTTAGAAGTAGTTAACTCAATGAATTTGTGAATTTGCTACTAAAAGTTTTCTTTTTCCCAAGTTACTAACTTTTAAAAGACACAACACTAACAAATAAATACAATGTTCAGTTTTAAACTGTTTCTTACCATAAAGAAAACAACCATAACAATAATACTTTGAAAAATTGGATGATGAATGGTATATTTTCTTTCAATTTAGCAAGTATTTTAAGCAATTGACGTGTTAATTTACTTCGAAAAAATATTTTTCTTGTTTCCGTCACTATAATAATTGGTCCAATTTTTAAAATTTGGTTTAAAAACAAACTTTTAAGCGCCTCATTCTTCTTTAATTACACTTTAAAAAAAGAATAAAAAAAGACGAGTGTCTCTTAATATATGAAAATATATTCTCTATATAAAAATACAGTCGAGTCTTTTTATAACGAAACTCCATACATCGAATTTTCCTATATAACGAATTTTTAGCAGGAGCGGTCCCATTTTCCTATGATTACATTAAAAACAGTCTCTATATATCGAAATATCTATCTCCATATAACGAATATTTTCATAAAATTCTCTTTATTTATTCAGTTTTAAAAAAGCTTCGAAATGACATGGAATCAATTTCCCATCACTTATGTCTGATTTATCTTTCATTGTTGAGTATTTTATATTACTTCTATCTTTCAATCTACTTGTTTTTTTAAGTCCAACGAATTAATCCGTCCCCCCCCCCCCCCTCTCCCATCCCACACACCTTTCAACACCCTTCTCAGAATAGTGTCAATTGGATTATTACACATATAACATCGGGATGAATGGATGTAATTTTTGAATTGGTGGAGAATTTGTAATTATTTTGGGAGTAATTGCTAAAATTCGAATATTTTTTTGAGATTATAACAGTTTTGAAATCAAAACAGCAAAATCGTCGTCTCAATCTTCGTCTAAAATTAATGCATGTCTTCCTTATTTGATTTTCATGAGGCTTTCAAATAAATGTCTGTTTCCTTTTTTGAAACTGTTTAAATATTAAAAAATAGAACAATAAGATAATACTTATAGCTAAACATCTCACATTGTTAATTAAACACATCAAAAATAATATTTGTTCTAAATTTACACATTAAATAAGAGTTTTAACTTCATTCTCCATACAACGAATTTCTCTATATAACGAATTTTTTACTGGAACAATGGATTTCGTTATATAGAGACTCGACTGTATAGAGTAAACTTCTTTGAATTACTCCACGTTTCTGAAAAACCTTCTTTATCTTTAGATACCTCAGATGAGAATAGAATTTGTCAACTATTAAAAAAAAACATAGCTTATTAAAACTGAACAAGTGGATAGCCTTTGTATAATCAGGTAACGAGATATAGGCTGAGAGAGGAGGAGGGGGGGGGGGTAAACTACTATTGAAAAGCTATGGATAATTCCATTTAATACTTACAATATATTTTTTCCAATTGAACAATTGTTACAATTAGATGTACTACACGATACATACATTTCCTATGAGTAGAGATAATTACTACAGTTTTATTGTCAAACAAATACTTGAATTTTTACATTTACTTGATTATACATAAAATACTCTTCAGTTGATTATATTTTTTTATACACAGTGGAATAAACAGTTTTAATTGTGATGATTAGAAGAAAAAGTAATTTTATATATATAAAAAAATAAATAAATAAAGTTTAAAGCATTCTTTTCGATTTTGATGCAGTGTTATGGGAACATAGCTGCAGTTTTGTTTCGATATTAATTTTGTATATTCCTGAACAAGAAAAAATAGATAAATTTCTTTCAATTATTTTGCTCCTCCCCATACTTTTAAAAAAGTTCTTATTGCAATTTAAGTCGATAATTATTCATGAAAATTACATATTTTATAGAATTAATATTTCGTTTTTTTCTTGCTGTTAAATATTAAAAAAATCAATACTTTCTCTTTATTTTAAAACAGTTTTTATAATTTTTCAAGCTTTTACGTTAACTTCTTTAAAGAAATTAAACGGAAACTATTTTTACATAATGCTGAATTCATGCAAGAATAAGAAAGAGTAACAATTGCTATTTTAAAAATCGCATGACAAAAAAGTTAGGAGCAATTAACTCAATGAATTAGCTAGTAAAAGGTTTTGTTTCCCATGTTACTAACTTTTAAAAAACCCTAAACCAATAAATGTCTAGTACAATAAATTATCCGGGCGGAAAAGAAAATATTTCATATAAATAGACTTTTTTTTTTCTTTTAAGAGAAATGAATTGTTAAAACAATGCTCAGTTTTAAACTGTTTCTTACCATAAAGAAAACAACCATAACAATAATGCTTTGAAATAACCAGTGCGTGTCGTAAAGTGTAATTCTCTTTAATTTAACAAGTACTTTAAAGCAATTTTCACGTTAATTTAATTCGGAAAAGTTATTTTTCTTGTTTCCGTCATTAAAATAATAATCCAAATTTTGAAAATTTTGTCTTAAAACAAACTTTTAAAAGTAAAATTGTTCTTTAATAACAGTACATTGTAAAAATTATGAATAATTCTTAATGTGTGAAAATATAATGCAACTATATGCAAAATATACTAGATTACTAATATACATATACTAAATGATTCATTAGGTTTTAAAACACTGAGTATTGAGAGTTATACGACGTACAAAGATTGGTGATACATGGCGAAATACATACAGTCACTAAGGTAAAAGCCCAACTTATGGCTCGTGTGCAGGAACACATCGCTGCTACTGTGACAGACATTGACAGAAACACGCTAAGCATCAAATAGTCCAGGCATTTGGTAAAAAATAAATGCAAGTTTTGGTGTAGTTTTGATTTTTGGTTCCCTTTATGTTTTTTGGGCCGCTGAACACGAATCTGGCATTATCCAACAAAATTTCTCCCCGGAAACACGTTTTTTTTGGCAAAAAACGTGTAAAAAACGTGGCTTTTTTTTCGTTTTTTCTAAATAACTTCAAGATTATGCATTTTACATAAAAGTCACCAATACATAAATTAAAGAGCACAAAATTTCCTACATTTTATGTATTTAAAGTTTTTTTCTATGATCAATGGTTTAACCGTGAGAGAGCCGCAAAAATGGGTGTGAAAAGCAAAAAATCCTGAAAAACGTGAATTACAGCACCGTACGTTGATGAAACATGAAAAACAACCATTTTACGCAAATTTTCCCCACTTAATAATACTAAATATATTACTATTGACTATATTTTATTAATTTGATGTTCATCGTTTCTTTCATAACTAAACAATAAATAAAAATTAGTATATCTGATGAAAATCTTCATTTGCTATTACAAAATAATAATTGTAATAATTTCTAAATTTGACTTTTAAATAATGTAAACAAAATAACTAAAACAGGCTTTAACTGATCCCATCTGCACTTTCCCTCTTGATTGAATGGGTACAAGTGTGAAATAACGTTGTTCAAGCGCCCACCCCCCCGATCCCATGTCCACCTTCAGTAGAATACTAACTCCCCCCCCCCCCCTTCCGCGCCAGTCTCGCCTCTGTTAGAAATATGCGTCGCACAGATCACTAGCTTATCAGGAGGACACATTCCTCTCAGTTTCCATATGCAACTTCTTACTTATAATTTAGTAATTCACTGTTTGTGTCTTCGTGAATATAGTGAACAGCTAAAGTGATTTTGCGCGATGTCGCTGTGTTTTATTTGTGACTCTCCTTTAGAAGAGGGGCCCGTCAGTGAAAGTTAGTCGAGGTATTGCAGCGTTAAGCAAGGCAAATACAGAAAGAAAGGATGGAAAGACAGTTTTCCTAAAGGGGAAAACCTCAGTAGATATACATGTTAAGTGCAGAAAAGCATACGTAAATGAACAGATGATTACTCCTTATGTGAAAACAGTTGAGGAACAAAGTGCTAGCACTTCTCAAATTTTAAGATCATCAACTCCTCAGTTTAATTTTTGAACTAATTGTTTTATATGTGGACTGTGCATTTCGGAAGAGTTCATTGCAACACAAGCGAAAAATCCACCAAGCGAACGCAATACGGTATACAGTGTGTGGGACACATGGGAGTACAATTCTGAAAGCAGCAAGAGCTCGCAATGATGATTATGGGCAGGCTCATTAAACCAGTGAATGATTTGATCGCAGCAGATGCTCAATACCACATCAAAAGTTTTAAATATATTTATAGGAGGCCGAAGGTCCAAGAACAGAAGAAACGTGGTCCGTTTGCCGAGGCAATCGACAGAGCAATGCAAAGTACATACGATTACCTTGAAAATCATGATGACGAATGTCAATTCTCCATGGAAGAGCTAATGAAACAGGTTACAGGGAGTTATCAACTTAATATGAGAACTATAAAGTTTAACCTCATTGAGAGATATGGAGACGACATACTGATCACAAAGAATCAGAAAAAAAAGTTCATTGTGTGTTTCAAGAATATAGGAGGGAAGATACTGACTAATGCATGGTATCAGCAAACATGTAAATATGATCGAGATGAGAGACTGCGAGTGCTTGAAGCAGCAGCAAAAATTATTTGCAAAGGTATCAGATAGAAGATTTGCTTCGGGAAACTGCAAAAACATCGCAGTTGTGTGTCAAGACGAACTTTGAGGATGAACTAGACTTTGAAACCGATCTGGAAATGGATTGCCCACACAATGAATCAGAGGACCCAATGGAAGGGGAAATAGTTATGCCGCAAAGTATCAAATATTTACTATTAAATAACTTTTATTTATAATATTGATAGTTATAAAAACACCCATTAATTCCATTCGTCTATTTTCTATTTTGTAGATGTCGGTGAAAAGCAGGGATCCTCAAATAAAAGAAAGCAAAAATAGAACTTTGTTTTTTAAGTAATTATACTTACTAATGTACATAATTATTTATTATTAAATAATAATTAATGATGAGTCGTCGTTTTTATTGTTAGGAACTTCATTGTAAAATATAGTCGATCATAATATCTTCAGTATCATTTAAAGTCAATCTTTACTAAAAAATGGTCATTTTTCATGTTAAATCTATGTACAGAGCCATAACTCATATTTTCCGGATTTTTTTAATTTTCGCACCCACATTTTGAACTTCTAGAACTTTAAGAACTGGAATCCGTGTCAGCTTTTATATGTTAAAGCCCGGTTTAGTTATTTTATTTACATTATTTAAAAGTAAATTAAGAAATTATTACTATTATTATTTTGTAATGGCAAATGAAGATTTTGATCACAAATATGTTCATTTTTATTTATTTATTAGTTATGAAAGAAACAATGAACATCAGATTAATAAAATATAGTCAATAATAATATATTTAGTATTATTAAGTGGGAAAAATTTGCGTAAAATGGTTATTTTTCATGTTTCATCGACGTACGGTGCTGTAATTCACGTTTTTCAGAATTTTCTGCTTTTCACACCCATGTTTGCGGCTCTCTCACGGCCAAACCATTGATCAGAGAAAAAACTTTAAACACATAAAATGTAGGAAATTTTGTGCTCTTTAATTTATGTATTGATGACTTTTATGTAAAATGCATAATCTTGAAGTTATTTAGAAAAAACGAAAAAAAGCCACGTTTTTTACACGTTTTTTGCCAAAAAAAAAACGTGTTTCCGGGGAGAAATTTTGTTGGATAATGCCAGATTCGTGTTCAGCGACCCAAAAAACATAAAGGGAACCAAAAATCAAAACTACACCAAAACTTGCATTTATTTGTCCTTTTTGAGCACGTAATTCCTGGACTATAAAGTGCATTTACATTTATTGACGCAAATTGCTGAAATAGAATTTTTAACTGCGCAATCCATTTAATTGAACTAACTTTTGCCGTACAACGTAGTATGCATACAAATCTATAGATCATATTCAGGGCTTAACAAAAGTTCGGACATTTTTTTGAAAATTGATACTAATTACAGTAATTGCGTTTTAAACTTCGTTAAGAAATTTTTAATTATTTTTAATTTAGACACCTTCCACGTTAATAAACTGTAAAGTTTTATGTCAGCGTTCTGAATATGTTGGAAAATATTTTATGATCTATACTGGATGCATAATTTTTCTTTCTTGTTTTTCATTTGCAAACGTTCATCATTTAAAGCTTTTCTCCTAATAAGATCCAAAATTAATAAATATTCTAACTAAATGAGTAATTTCAAATCATAATTTCTAAGAAATGAAAAGTGAAAAATGCACAAACACACATAGAAGAAAAAAAAGAATAGGAAAGAAAAAGAGAAAAGAAAAAGAAAAAATCAACATAGCTTTATATAGTTTGCCTGTTTTATTTAATTCTTGTAAAAATTCCTAAACTTCCAAGTTCTTGTAAAACTCTGTACTACGGGAATTCAAGAAAATTCTTTATAGAATGTGCTAGTAATAAGAACCATTATTATGAGAATTTTCGAAAACCATGACTGTGTTATGCAAAAGAAGAACTATGGTAGCGCAAAATGTATGTAATATGTTCATAATACTGGGTTTTACTCTTTCCATTCAGAAATTACGTTGTCTCTTAATAAATTGTCTCTTTTAAATGATTATCATTATTATTAATTTAATTATTTCATAACTTGGTTTTAAACTTGGACCTTTGGTGAAATTCCCTTATTTTTCTCTTTTGTTCTTAAAACATTAGGAAATTTAGTATTTTTGTTTCATACTTTATTCTTATTATATATATTGTATTGATGTTATGGCTATTAATTTTATTTTATTTAAATTATATTTTAGTACAATTTTATAATCTTTTATATGAATTTCATGAAGAGAGTTAATAAGTTCATTATTATTATTATTATTATTAATTTAACTATTCTAAATGTAAGAAACAATAACAGCTTTAGGGGAAAAGTGAGTGTCCAACATCATAAGTTGTTACATGTAGCAATAAAAGAATAATAAATGATCCAGAAATACATATTTAAATAAAGTAACTAGTAATTATTAATCATGAAACAATAGAAATATTTTCTAATATAGTAGCAACTATAAGTTAAAATAAATATATGTATCTGTTACTGTTACGGTTAATTTGATAAATTCGCTAATTATTAATAATAACCAGTTCTTATGGTAAATTCGATAAATGATGCATATTAATCAAATTTACAGGCTATTATTAACCGTTTAAACGCCAATGTTCCCAAATGGGAACATTGCAATATTTGTAATACAAAACATATATTTTCCAACATAATAACGATGTCCCTGTTTTTCCTGTAAAATATAAGGTTGATTATAACTTTTGAAATGAAAATATTTATGTTTAAGCATATACACTGTTAAAAAAATTCTGAAATTCAAGAACATTTTTTTCCTGAATTTCACAGAAAAGGTCCCTTTTCACAACAAAAGGGCATTTTCCGCTACAAATCACAAAATTCCATCATATTTCCTGAAAATAACGAAACGGATGGAAAAAGAAACAAAAAATGGAGACACTCCGACTTGTGCGGGGCTCCATGGACGAGTGGTCAAGGCACCACACCACTTATAACCCGCGACCGCAGATCGTGGGTTCGGGTACCTCCGGCGCCATGGATTAATGAAAATATAAAAAATCCCTTTTAAATTGCATTTTTTCTGTTTATCTTTCTCTTATTTCTTATTAAAAATCTTTTAATTAATTAATTAATAAATAATTAAATAGTGCACGACAATTTTAAAAAATTGTCTATACATTTTTTTGTAAAAAAATTGTTAATAAAAACTTTTTTTTCATTCATTCATTCATTCATTCATTCAAAAAAAAAAAAAAAAAAAAAAAAAAAAAAACAATGGTTTTAAAACAGTTTTTTTTTAATTTAAAGTGTTTAAAAAATTAAAATTGACTGTAAAAAATAATAAGCATTATGTATCAGTATAAAATAAAATAAAATAATCCGTTTACAAATATTCTAAGGAATATATTTAAAAGGAAATCTTTAAAAAGCACAACAGATATTCCCACAAACTCATAAAAGACATACTTTGTGCAATCCAGCAACAGCAGCTTTGGCTCTGTTCGTAAGGGTTTGTTCTGCTGTCAAAAAGTCCCGAGTTCGATCCTCAGGATGGCGTGAACTAAATTATGCAAAAAATTAATAATTAAGTAAAATAACATAGCTGCTTAAAATCACTCGCTAATTTCCAATTCTTTGACGATAAATCAGTTCCTTAACTTTAAAAATTATATTAAATTATTATTATTATTAAAAATGAAACTTTGTAACGGAAAGTTACTGCTTCTTCAAACGGAGTTTTCCTTTCTTGTACATCCCACAACGGAAAATCTACGAACGGAACGGTAAAAGCTCGGGTACTTTGCTGCCGGTAGTTTCACCTGGAATTCACAGATTTACTTTTAACAGTGTACCACAGGTATTAAGAAGTATGTAAATTCATTAATTTGCATAAAAAAGTATATTATTTGCTTTTATCGTTTTCTCTATATTACTTACATTTGACCGCTAGGGATCTAAATGTTTTTGAAATTTCAGAAAATACTCAAGAACAATATACAATAGCATATAACGAAAAATAATTTGTGATATTTGCATAAGTTGTCAATCAATAATCACGTTCCAAAATGCGAACACTGAAATGAAAACAGCCACAAAATCTGCAGAAATATATTTTTTTGCTGTTTTCTAAATTTGTATTCATAAATTAAAACATTTGAAGCTGCAATATAGGAAAGACAAAATTATTATTACATTGCGATATTAATTCGGAGTGAAAATGGTTAATAATTACCGATGAAGTTCGGTCAATATGATTAATTAAGCTTAGTAAATATATACTTTATAAAAATATCCTCTACCATAATTGTTTGAATCTAATAATAAAAATAATTGTTAAGAGACAATAATACTCAATCAAAAGAAGTGTTCTATTAGTAAGACGCAAAAAAAAAAAAAAAAAAAAAAAAAAAAAAAAAACAGTTTAAAATAATCATTTTTATAATTGCTGAATGAATCGGATAAAAAATTTAAACACTGAAATATTCAAGGAATAAATTATTTAGCTTTGAAATGCATACTTTTAGCAATGACTAATTAGAAGAAATGTGTACAAAATGCAAATCTCAAGCTAAACGCGTTGAAATGTATTATAGTTACCAACCCTGATTGGTAATAATTAATAATATCTGGTTAATTTGAGAAATTCTCATAAAGTTATCATATTAACTGGTTTATTTAGATATCATTTGGTTTTTATTAATAATAACCGATTACTATTAATAATAACCAATTAATCAAATTAACCGTAAAATATATAGTATTTATTTACAAAGAAAGCATGCATTTTAACCTTTCATAACACGATTTTTACTATTTTTTTGAAAAAAAAAATTGAAATCTATATATCTGTCTAATAATATGGAAAATAGTAAAAAAAAGTTAAATTTCAGAATATCAGCTAAAATTTGATATTTTATAGCATGTACCCTATATAAACAGCTAGGGTTTTTAACTATTGTATTGGTCTATTTTGCAATTAAATGGGCTTGAATTAATTAATTTTATTTGCTTAACAATTTACAACTTTCTTTATTTTAATATTTTTAAGTATTCAGTAAATAAAAAAAAAAATTTAATAGCTTGGTCAAAAAAATTTTGTTTCTGAAGAACACATTTTATTATTATTTTTATTTATTTATTTATTTATTTTGTCAAACGCAACCATCTGATGTGGACAAAATAAGTATTATTCAATTCTTTGGACTATTCTTGTCCAGTTACAGGAATCCAATTGGCCAAATTCGTGACATATAATGAGAATTACAGTAGAACCCCGCAAATCCGGACCCCGTAAATCAGGATCGGTTTGGTCAAGCGACTGAGAAACGATTTGGTTAATTTCCATAGCATAAACTTATTTCATCATCGTATTCTGAATAAAAAAAAAACTTTTTTCTCAAATCTTTTCGGAAGAATACCTTAAGCTTTCTCATTTAAACTCTTATTTAACCTACACCCAACGAACTACTTATGCTCAAGTGGGTAAGCGTGACCGTACGGCTCACAAAAGGTATAGAAAACTGGCACAGCAAAAAATTACAAACATTTTTATTACAAAGTAAACATTTTTACTGTCTGTAAATAATCAATAAGTTAAACATAAAGGTGATTTTCTGTGCGTATGTTTTATTTTATTTCATTTTTTTCTTATTCTCCGGATAATCCGGATTTTCGATAATCCGGATTGGGTCTGGTCCCACTTAATCCGAATTATCGGGGTTTTACTGTATATTATTTTTAGGTGTGTGCCAGATGTGACACACGGTGCAGTGAAGGGTTTATGCATGTTTACAAACATCTTTTAGTTCAACTGTATTATTATTTTTTATTATTTCAGTAAACATTTCCTTCCACCATCACCAACGGGAAGACAATATATTAAAAGTTTCAAAGCTTTCACATACAATGAGGAAAAAATCAACAGAGTTTAGTAGAAAACTTGAATTTGCATTTCAAAAACTGAAACATTATACTCATACCCGTGCTATAATTGCATCGAAATTTCTAGATTTGAAACATTTTAACCTGATTTTTATTTTAACTTGCATTCTAAATAGGTTCCTAGATACTCTAAGGAAATTAATTGAATTAATAAAGCAAATCTTTAAAAATGTAGAATTTGATTTTTCTTCTTTTCTTTATTTTTTTCATTTTTTTTTTTTTTTTTTTAAATATTAGAATTTTAAAACAGCAAGAATTAAGCTAGTTATTCAAAGTTATTAAAAAAAGAAAGAAAATGAAAAGAAACTTAGAAAATGAAAAAGCAATAAGCAAAAATTTTAATATTCTTAATTTTTAGGTTATTTAAATTAATTTAATTTTAAAATCAATTAAAAAAAGAAAGACAAAATGACACTATTTTTTTTTTAAATAAAGATAAAACTAAATTAAAAAAATAA
Source organism: Maratus speculifer (assembly GCA_964019185.1). Classification (NCBI taxonomy): domain Eukaryota; kingdom Metazoa; phylum Arthropoda; class Arachnida; order Araneae; family Salticidae; genus Maratus; species Maratus speculifer. The sequence continues at coordinate 184,531,905 of OZ025301.1, forward strand.
TACAAATTAAAATAAAGATAAATTAAAATAAATATAAAACTAAATTAAATAAAACCTGTCTAAAGGAGGAAAATATGATAAATACTTTTAAGCAAAAACACTGACATATTGAATTTTTGTTTTTCTTATATGAATGTGACTGATCCTTTATGGAAAAAATAAATGAAGTCTTCTTATAAGAAAAAAAAAAGTTTTATTTTATAAAATAACGTATTCCCTTTTTTTTTTTTTTTTTAGTTTTTTGAAAATAAAAGCACTTTTAATGCTGCATAATCTCATATGCTTAAAAAGTTTCATAGAAAGTTTTTATTTAAAATTCAAACGTTGCTTTTTTTTTTTTTTGCTAAAAAATTACTTATAGCAGGTTTAATTTTTATATAGTTTAGTATTTTACATTTCACCTTTTCATGTTTATTTTTTATTAAAAATTTTAAATTAGTCTTTTGTATCTTTAAAACTATGGCAAGTTATGTTAGTAAACAATTTTTTTTATTTCTGGATAAACATGATATAAACGCGTTTTTTATTTACTGGAGTTAAAACATGAAAGTGAAAAAAAAAATGCCTCCTATTAGAAATTTTTTTGCTAATTTTATTCAGTAAAATTTACAGTGCAAAAACTAAACATTTACTTTGTCTGGAAAATAGCAGTTTGTATTAATTAATGACACAATACGTCTTTCTGAAAACAATATTTAAGATTTTCCAAAATAAATGGAAAGATTTCATGATTTTGGTTTTAGGTAGATTTCGTATGAAATACTATCTATTGCATTCGCACCAGTTTATTATATCTATCTATCTATCTATATATATATCTCACTTTTTTATGGACAAGATAACTTCTATAATTCTTCACCAATCTCCACCAAACTGGTACATAAAATCAAAGGGGATAAAATCTCGGCTAAGTTCGTTAATGGGCAAAATCGAACCAAGGGGGTCGAAATAGGGGGCGTTTTTGGGAAAACAGAAAAAAACCCATAACTTCTTACTGAAAATAGATATCGAATCAGTTTAAAGTTTATATTGCTTCTAAGTAATGGGCCAAACATTTATGCATGACAGATTTTTGATAAAGTTAAAAATGATCTCAAGAGGCGAAAAAAATAAGGTTTTTGGGAGAAAAAAATCATAACTTTGTCAATTCTCAAGATATCAAATCCATCTAAATTTTTTATAAATATTCTCAAAATTATCTAAAACTTTTGCATTTGCAAGTTATTGATAGGACTAACTCTTACCGGTAAAAAAAAATTAAAAACGAAAATAAAAAAGGGTTTGGAAAAAGAAAAAAAATCCATAACTTTGTCAATTCTTAAACTATCAAATCCAATTAAATTTATTTTACATCTTCTCAATAATATCTACAACTTTTGTATTAACAAGTTTTTCATAGGATCAATTCGTATAGCAAAAATAAATTAAACAAAAATTGGAGTTGGAGAAAAAACCTCTAATCCAAACTGCTTACATTCTGAATCGTTTTTTTAAATTCATTTTTTATTTTAAACGCATCCAAATGGCAGATCCTCTTTTTTAGGAACTATATAATGTGAACCATTGGCCAGAGTTTTGATAAAGACAGAATATATTTCAAAAAAGGCTGCCAAAAAGGGTATTTTGAACAGAATTTCCTGAAGTGACCGTGATAAGAAATTTGAGGAAGTACTCAAATAACAAATTGCGTTTTTTCTGACTCATTTTTAAATCCATTTTTACTCTCAAACGCATCTAGTTTACAAGTCCTCTTATTTAGGAACTGTATAATATGACGCATTGGTCAATTTTTCGATAAAGACAGAATATATTTCAAAAAAGGCTGCCAAAAAGGGTATTTTGAACAGAATTTCGAGAAATTATCGTGATAAGAAATTTGAGGAAGTACTCAAATAACAAATTGCGTTTTTTCTGACTCATTTTTAAATCCATTTTTACTCTCAAACGCATCTAGTTTACAAGTCCTCTTATTTAGGAACTGTATAATATGACGCATTGGTCAATTTTTCGATAAAGACAGAATATATTTCAAAAAAGGCTGCCAAAAAGGGTATTTTGAACAGAATTTCGAGAAATTATCGTGATTGAAAATTTAAGGAAGTATTGAAATAACAAATTGCGTTTTTTCTAACTCATTTTTAAATTCAGTTTTGCTCTCAAACACATTCAATTGACAGGTTCTTTTGTATAGGAGCTGTGTAATGTCCCGCATTGTTCAGTTTTTTGACAAAGGCTGAATATATTTCTAAAAATGCTGTCACTCTTCGAAATCTACCTCCGTCTATAGGCCAAGCCGATAGGGATTTTTTGTCTGCCATCTACCCACTCTCTGTCTCTAATTTTCGTAATAATGTTTGTATCTTTATTTATTTAGCATTTAGTAATGAAATTTACTAAAAGGTATTCTTTATTGAAATTAAATAGTATAAAAGTTTCGTGCACAAAAGTCTTTCATTATACAATTGTGCATTAAAAAAAAAACATTTGTAGCGCATTTTAATGATGTTACAGTGCTTCAAACATTATAAAGTTGATATGAATCACTGACGTATAGACTACATTATGCTGTCTATAGAAGAAGCATTTACTATTATATTATTGTGCAGGATTAGAAAAGAAAAGTGAAGCCCATTTTAATAATGTTATAATGCTTAAAACGTTATGAAAGTGATATGAATTACTGAGCTAGACTGCATCATCTTTTTTATAGAAACAGCATTTATAGTTACATTAGAGAAACATACAAAAAATAACATTACATAGAGCTTGTAGAGAAAAATGATTTGCAGTGCATATTAATGATGCAGAATGTTTGAGATATGATGAGAGTTCGACGTTTATTGCGGTATACAAGAGGTCTGCACGTTCCCGGGGCTGGCCCGAGGCCCATACCGGGCTTGCGAATGTATCCGAATTATCACAGAATTAGAAAAAAAATTTCAACGGGCTGGGCCTACGAACAAAATAAACAGGCAGTGCTTGCAAAAAACTGAATGGGCCATCCGGGCCGAGTCCGGCCTGTAAAATATTAACGGGCCTGCCGGTCCGATACAAAGATTTCAACAAAACGATAAAATATAAGGTATTTTCATGGATGTGGCTTTAGCGAGAATAAGTATAAATCTGCTTCACGAGCCGATACTAGTTTGACAACATCACTACAGAAATGTAACCTCTCCAGAGTAGAGATCGGCATCGGACAGTTAAATTACTTCAAGCCCGGATTTTATTTATTTATTTATTTTTTAGAATACTCGTGCCAGGTCCAGATCAGGTTTGCATTGTTTTTTAACACAGTCGAGCAGGCCGTAACTAGACTGCCTTAATTGTTCTTAATATGTGTAAGAAGACAATATGTTTTGTAAAAGTATTAATAGTGATTATGAATTTCTGTTAACGTAATCTTTGGAGATATACTTCTTGGTGGTTCTTAAATTTGCTATCAACAACAAGAAACTTTAACACATTTTTTGACTATTTTTAACTGTACAGGTATAAAACTGACAAGCCTGACTGTTGAAGTGATTTGGAATTGAAGAGATTTTTTTTCAATTGCTTTACTTGTTGAGATATGAGAGATTCTTGTTATGTGCTGCAATTTTCTCTCCCTTCCTATCCTATCGCTTCCGGAAATTGGATTCAAAACGCTAACTTTGAGAGCTTTTTCATAAATTGCTTGTTTCAAAAAATAGATTGCGCCATTAGATTATACAGTTTCTGAATAGGAACACCTGCTAATCTTATGCGTTTCCGAAAAAATACGAATTCAGAAGTGCATCAGAAAGTGGCCTCTTTGGATTTGAAAAAATCTTTAAGAAATGATATAGAAATATTTACATAAATATACTTTTTACTATGCAGCTTGAAAAGATATGATGTTTTTAACTTTCTTTTTCTCTTTTATTCTGAGCCACATTAATTTTTTAATGTATCCTTATTTGAATGGTGAAAGTCTAAAGAATCTAAGTAATAATTAATGTTGCTATAGCGTATATTCTGTAAAATATATTGTAAAATCATTCCATGAATATGTACGCAATATTCTTAAAAAAAATCTTAATTGAATGAAAAAAATCTGAATTTTTTTTGAAATAGTATAAATTGTGTCGGTCGAGATCGAAGAGAGCCTGTTTTCACTGATTTATATAGGCCAGACCAACCTCGCTTCGAACTTTTGATTTTTACACCAGGTCGGCGCCGGTCAAAATAACTTTCGTTCGGGCCGGGCCTGGAAATTTTGGTCCGTGCAGACCTTTAGGGTACATTACTACATGAATCATCTAAAGTAGACTATGACTGTGTTTGAATTTTATGCTGCACTTATCACGTTTTCGGCAATCTATACCTAGAATTAAAACATAGGATTTCATTAAATTTCATATTTTAGTAGACGCTGACATACATAGATCCGTATTATATTTGGGTGAACACAGCCCAACACGTGTCGCTGTTTTATTTTTCACAATTTTTGAGCTAGGTCTATCTCAAAAACAAATATATTGTTACTTAATTTTGATTGTAGTTGGTTGGATTTATATAGAAAATTCTGGCAATGATCCTAACATACTAGCTTTTTTATAGATTGGCATATATCATTAGTTACACTTAACAGGCATTTGCTTAATATTTTGCTCTGAAAAATTATGCATGCGTTTAAAAAAAATAATTAAGTAAAAAAGAAAAAACATTTACCTTTAATAAGGAATTTATAATAACCTAATTAAGTATAAAAATATGTAAATAAAACCAAACAGTTTTCTAAAGATTGAATAAAAAGCCTGATAGAATAAACATTTTGTATGAATAAAAACTTTCTGAATATCATACAATTAAAATTTTTTATTTTGATTAAAATTTTCTCATATGAACGTAAGTAATCCCTTAAATCTTCTAAAATCTTCAAAAAATCTTCTTAAAAATATTTGCTCTTATTTCAACAAACACCATATTCCTTTTTTACAAGTCTCTTGAAATTAAACTTTTAATGCTCTATGGTAGAATATATTTGAAAAGAGTTTTCAAAAGGGTTTATTCAGTAAAATTCATATAATGCTAATTTTATTTATATTTAAAATTTATTGAAGCATAACTAATTCCAAAAACGCTTTTTTATATGAAAATTTCCCTCGATTTTTTTTTATTTAAATTATTAAATTAGTTTTTTTAATAATATATATATATGTATATATATATATATATATGTATTTAAAAATTATCAAGGTAATATTTTATCACATATTTTCGTGTTTTTCAAAAGAAAAAAAAACTGGGAAAATGCGAATTTAGTTCATTTGGAACATTGATTTAGAACATAAAGATGAAAACTTTTTTGCCTACGTTTTTATAGGTTTTGTTTATTATTTTTATGATGCGAAAATCTAATTTTTTAAAGAGGATTTTTCTGCAAAAAATATTATTGAGTAAGTAAGAAAGTCCTTTAACGCACAGCACATGCAAAAAATAAAAAACTTTTGTTTTAACAATAAAAGATTATACAGTAATGTAGGCTCTTTCTGCATCTATAACTCTATAAATGTGCATCGCAGTTCTTCATCATCTGCTGTTGATTTCCTGCAGGACCTGGGTTCGATCTCAAAAGAAAGATCATGAGAAAAAAAAACGATGTTCCTAACGGAATACCGTTGAATAATGAACTATGTTTGCTTTGAACGAATCGCCCACATTAATTGTCGTGGCTCTTGCAGAATGCATTCAGAAAACGATAATTTCAAAACTGAGCAAAAAATACTCAAATTTGAGCATATTTTACTGGTAATCGGAGATTGTACTGATAATCGGGAAGCCAGTAGAAATCATTGTTTTTTAACGGAAAAAATCCCGTAATTTCCAGGAAAACATAGAAAATTTTCGAGAGTTTATGGCAATTTTTCCGTTAAAAAATAGTCACATATACGGGCGTCCCAATAACGAGTACAATCTCTGTAAAATCGTCTTTTTTTTTAAACTGTATATCTCAAGAGATAATAGGTGCGGAACAATTACATAGAGGGATATTATTCTTGATTTTTTTTCAATCATAAGGAGATGACCATTGTCCGTTTTTTTATCACTCTGCCACTTAGCCCGTATGTGATTATTTAAAAGAATAGCCCGTGGACAGATATTATTATTATTATTATTATTATTATTATTATTATTATTATTATTATTAATATTAATATTTTACTAATTTGTGTACAAGTCGACCTCCTATTTTCAATTTTCAAATTTTGTCTAAAATTCTTTGACTTATACACGAGTATATAAGGCATGTAAGAACAGCACGGTGTTACTCGTATGTGATTGAAATTTCGATGTAGAAAGCGAAAGTTGAAATTTTGAATTAAATTTTCTGTTGATTTTTACACGCTTGATTTTGTTTATTATATCATCAGCGGTACTGGTCTGCCAAATTCTTATTATTTTTTTTTTTTAATTTAGAGACGAAGAAATAGTAATAAAAAATAAATCAATTAAAAATTAAAAAGGATCTTCTGTTAATAAAATAAATAATATTAATAAAAATATTTTTTTTAGAAAAGAAAGTAAAGAAGCAACTTTCAAAAGACTTTATGTAAAACTTAAATAGAATAAATATTTTGTATGCATTTAAATGTTTCGAATGTCATGCGAAATACGTTTTTTTTTTTTTTTTTTTTTTATTAAAATTCTTCAAAAAAGATTCTACACTTTTTACATTTTTCCAAAAATAAAAACTTTTTTTTTTATTTCATGAAATAGCATTTTTTTTTTGGGGGGGGGGGGGGGGGGTATAGCGAGGAGAAAGGTTTTTTCAAAATTAATTTCTTAAATGCTGAATAGGAGCAAACATGGGAGAAAACTTTTACAAAAAAATATTTGTCCAGAAATATCAACGTATACTTATGCTAAAAATTTTCTGCAACGGAATTAATTTTAACTGAGTTTAATTTTTTTAGATTACATTTTCTTCTTATTATATATTTTTTTCAGTTATTTTTGATTAAAAATATTGAATTAGACTTTTTTTAAATCTATGAAATTTTCATATACTTAATTTTTCAATATTTTGTCGAGTTATCTTATTAAAAACTTTTATTTATTTTTAGAAAAAAAAAAACATGAAAGAAAAAACATGGCGTAAAAGCGTTTTTAACTAGCTTGACACATTGAAAAAAAAAAAAAATATCTGTTAATATACTTTTCTTGCAATTTTCGAATTTTTAAATTTGTGACTAAAAAACTTTTTACTTTTTGTTTCTTTACAAAACAACATTTCTATAGAGTAACGACAAATTAAGCCAGTTCTGAAATAATTTAATTATCTTTTCCATTAATTATAAATTTGAATCACTTTTTTTAAGTTACAAAACTTTATACTTTAATCGGCAAGCGGAAAAATATTATTTATTTATTTATTTTCTTGTAAAAGCAATGCATCTTTAACTGTTTGACTACTGATTATGTTTCCATGTGCGTAATATTTACTTTAAAACTGTAGTTTAGTCATATTTTTGCTTCCTTTTGTTTATAAAAACAAAGTTATGGATTCGTGAAGAATTTCTATTTCCGGTTTTCGACAGATTTATACGTTTTAGAAGGTCTTAAGCATGATTTGACTGTTTTTGAAAATGTCTATTCTATAACATGTCTGTGGGTATGTATGTTGAACAAATTTTGTAGTCGCTTTAACTCAAGAACTAATTCATGGGATTTAACCGCTTCCCTGATTTACCCGTATGTGATACAGACAATATGTTTTTGACAATCATGATTTGCTCGTACCATATACGGACAAATCATTGTTTATTATTCTCACCAGTAAATTTTTATTCTAGATTTTGCATCATTTAATCCGATATCCATGCGATGCCGATTTTCTGATTCAATTAAGCAAAAAAATCTGTTTTGAAAAACCAGTGATAAAAAATTAAAAATTCTGTAAAAGACGCTTGTCCCATGTGGGTTAAGTTGGTACTAACCAAATTTATATTTGCATACATAATCTTCATCTTTAATGTATAATTATTATTACTTTTTTCATATATGACAACTTAACCCAAGGGGTACGAGTGACAAAAGTTTGATTTAGAGTAAATTTGGGTTTAAAGATAATTGACTTTAAATTGGAACATCAATAATACCGTATTTACTCGTGTATATGGCGCACGCGTGTATAAGGCGCACCCCTACTTTGCAAGTAAAAATGGCGATTTCTTAAAATCTCGTATATAACGCGCACCATAAATTTGATACGCTAATGAAGAATGACCAAATGAATTCCAGTTTTTATAAAAAAGTTGAAACAAACATTACACCAAACCAGAAAACAAGACGAAAATGCATTTTTAGACTTCGGGTTGTAAGAGAATGACGGGAAATAGGAATGTGTGACGGTAAAGAGAATAGCTAATTAGCGTTTAGATAATGTCACTAGCTCTGTTGTATAAAAAACTGGAAGGAATAAAATAAATATGCAGTAATACTTCAATTAAGTAACATTTTCCAAGTTTTAATATCTTCTTTGAATAATTTCTTGTTTCATATGTATATCGTTCGACTGCATCCAACAGTAAAAAATGATTCCGTGTATAAGGCGCACCTATGAGTTTTGCCTTAATTTTTTGAAAAAAAAGTGCGCCTTATACACGAGTAAATACGGTAATTGACTGAACTGAAATAGGAAACTGCCGCTTGTGTCATTGTGGTCTTTGAGTTCTTAGCACATAATTACAAAATTGATTAAATTTCATCATCTGAAAAGAAAAGAGCATATTTCTAGACTATCTGTGCACTTATTTTATTTATTTATTTATTTATTTATTTATTTTTCAGTTTTGTCACTTAAACCCGTTGACTTCTGGGGCCCTCATACAGTTGCAATAAATTTTGTATTCATGCATTTTTGCATAAGAGCACAGCAGCTGCTGCATCAAGATCTGATTATTAATAAAACTAGTTATTATAGTATGGACGCATTTCATTTGCCACGTTTAAAGTTACAGTTTTCAGCTTGTCATGTTTTTTATTTGTTTCAATGTTAATAGTACTAAAATGTATTTATTTTTCTGCTTTGGGGTTGCATAAAAACTTCAAAAAATTGCATCAAATTAAAAAAAAAAAAATCAATTCCACTTCCCCTCCCTCCCCCCCAAAAAAATTGTAAAAAATTGTCGCTGTAATTTAACAAATTACAGCGACTATTGGAAAATGATATTTTCAAAAACTCAAATTTTAAAGACTTATAAATAAATTATACCTTTAAATTAACAACAACAACAATAATAATAATAATAATAATAATAATAATAATAATAATAATAATAATAATAATAATAATAATAATAATAATAATAAACATTTTTAGGATGATTATAACAAGTCATATATTACGCACGCCGTGCATTAAACATTAACATTCCTAAAACAACGATAAAAAAACAGTACATAAAAGATAGACAACTTTAAATGTTTAAAATGTGAATTTTTATTTGATGGAGTTACTAAGTCTGACTTCGGAACGCCTCATATTACGTACGACATGGATTAAACATTAATATTCCTGGACCCACCACAAACAAATTTTAAATGAAATTTCAATTTTACAATTTTCAACTTCAAAATGTCGTACATTTTAAATTTTTACACCGATGCGTAGAGGTAAAACTACGCTTTTTAATGAAATTTGTTTGAAATCACTATCAAAATTTGCTGCTAAATTTTTATTTTTTTTAAAGCTGTAATTACTCTTTTTGTCATCGTGGCAACAGAAGTATTCCATTTTTGGATATTAAACTTGGACCAATCAGAAAAGGAATAAAATAAAAAAACAGAAGTATTCCATTTTTGGGCATTAAACTTGGACCAATCAAGAAACGAATAAAATAAATCAACTTTATTGCGGAATTCAACAAATAAAAAGATTCAGGTATACTTTAGATTTCCCAATTCTCTACCGAGAACAACAACTATTTTTTTTCCAAATTGTTAATAAATAAAAAAACAAAAAAATTTTGCTACACACTTTCGAACATAATAAAATTGATATGAATCTATGAACTATATACTGAAATATACTTTCTACACAATCTGAGGTGCAAAGAATATTTGTTATTGATTGACCGGGCCATGCAAAAGCATTCCACTATATAGTTTAAATGGGGAAACTTTGTTGGAGCGCGCTTTAATTATATTAAACTATTTCAAATTTTATGAAATTGAAGTATATTGCTAAGATTTACTACAAGTTACTTTCTGTACAGAAGATAGCAATGGGTATTTTCAGGGAGATACAAAAGATTCCGGCGACTATACTTTATCTGAAATACTGTATTCTGTTACACCAAGATCTAAATATTTTTAAAACTTCGATAAAGTACGAACGCACCTCATTTGCCTCATTCTGGCGTGAAAATTTCGACTTATTTTATTTACTTTTGTGGATCTTATGATTTTTTTTTTTTTTTTTTTTTTCAAAGCTGCTTAGTAGCACACATTTCAAAAGATATTTTTACATCTATATTCATAATTTTGCTGTCTTGCTACTAATTTAATATACTTCTGAATTTAATGGGTTTTCACAGAATTTAATTTCTTAGGTGATATTTTTTATAATGATTTTTGATAATGCAAAAGATTTCTGCTAATAAGAAATAAATATTCATAGTGCATTTTATTTTGCTTTATTTATTTTATTTTATTTTAACTATTTATTTATTTTATTTTATTTTAACTATTTATTTATTTATTTATTTTGCACATAAACGTCAGTAATCCTTATATAAAATGGAAACGAAAAAGAAGTGTGTGCTTTATTTGAGTATTTTTATATTTGGGAGTCTCTTGAAATTGATTTTCCCAAAGCTGTTTGCAAGCACTTGTATGAAAAGCCGTCTATAAAAGATATTTGCAATCACAATTCATGGTTTTGATGTGCTTCTACTAATTTAATAACTAAAAAAATTCCTGAATGGAAAGTGTTTTTATAGAATTTAATTTCTTATGTGACATTTTTCTACAATTGCTTTTGATAGTACCTTTGAAATACAGTACCTTCGAAACCATCTCTTCAATTTTGAATAATATTGTAATATATGTAGTGGCACAGTACTTAGGGCTAAAAATTAAATAAAATAAAAAAGACTTGTAAAACAGTTTATTTTACTAAAATTTTCATTTCTTTCATAATTAACTTTTTAAAAATTTCTGCTATTTTTATAAATACGAATATTTTTGCTTCGATTTTTTCCCACATTTTTAAGAATATGTTGCATAAAACTGTGCATGATTTTTTTTTTCTTAGATACATGTGATTTTATATTTAAAAAGGTTTTTTTTTCACATGTATATTAAAAAATGAAAGAAATTTAACAAATTCTCAATTTAAATATTTAAAAATATATATTAACTTGAATGTTAAATCCATGCACGAAAATATTAAACATACCATTGAAAACAAGTTTTAAAAAAAATCAAATTTCTATCTACATTAGCAAAAAAGCCTTAGTAGTTATCGAACAAGTCAGACTTAAAAATATCAATAGGGGAAAATAATCAGCTTAAAGTTTTCATTTGTATGGCTCATTGATCTGGATCTATTAACAAAATCTACAATATCTCGTGATACAACAGTCGTTTAGGTAAAATCGAGTTGTTGAAATATTCACAATTAAAGAAGCTTTAAGTTAATATTTAAAGACAAAAGAAAAAAAAAAGAAAAGCAAATTGGTACTTAACCAATTTTAAGGTACTGTGTTTCCTTAAAATATTAATAGGTATTTCTATATAATAGGTATATAAAAATCAATTTAAAATTTAAACTTTCTCAAATATGTAAACTGATGTAACTTTACTAGATATTTAAAGAAATTAAATTCATATCAGAAAATGAAACTTTAGTTATTTAATGATATTTTAAAACTTATATTAATTAGTGAAATGTTGTTATGCAATTTATCCCCTATTGTTATTTAGTTTTTAGTTTTAGTGATACTAAACTGCGACCTCATTCTTATATTATCCTATGAGACTTCAGAAATACATAAAAAAATATTATCACTCGATTAAAAATTTTAAAAGTTTTTATTAATAAAAAAATCAACATAATTTAAATTTACATTAAAAAATAAATGACCTTTCTAAATGCAAAAAATTTGACAGTATAAATATTTTTATCAACAAAGATTTTTTGAAAGTCATGTAATTATATATCTTTTTAATTTTAATTAAAAATTTTACATATGAATATGAGTGATCCATTCAAAGAGAAAAAACTCTACGTTCTTGTATAAAAAATATTTACGCTTTCTTTCATAAAAAAGTAGATTTTTTAATTTTTTTTATATTTTTTAATATTACTAAGACATGTTTGTAAAGACATATTTTAAAAAATTTGCACAGGAAACTTCATATCTTGATGATTTTCTTTATGTTAAAAATTTTCTAAAGCTTAAATATTTTCAGTGGAATTTAGTTTCCTAAGTGATACTTTTCGCAAGTTACTTTTGGTTCAAAAAATAAAATAATGATTTTTTTTTTTTTTTTAATTTGTGAAATCTTATACCTTTAATTCTGTTTATTTTCTCAATTTATCTTACCGTCTCTTATTGTTATTTTTAAAAAACATGTTGATTACAAAATTTTAATTAATTTTGTACGCTAACTTTAAATTTTAAAATTTAATCGTTTGCTATTATTTTTTTCTACAATTTTTCTTCTTCTAATTTTATGCTCGTAAATTATTTTTATGATACCTTGGTAAGAGCGGTATTTTTACTAAATCATGCAAGATTAAATCTTTTCCGAGAAGATATATTTTCTTTCAATTGAAAGCACTCTGAAAATAAAAAATAACATCAAAGAACTGTAGTTAACTACATTCGTACTTATAATGCCTACATTCATATTTTTTTCTTTTTGTTTCTATACAAATTCAAGGCATTACTTTATGTCATAAGAAAATATTTTATTTACTGTGATATACATTGTTATTATTATAAATATAGAAATGCAAGATATAGTTTCTAAATTATCTCAAAGGCTCGGAAAATCCTTATTTTTTATTGATTTTTATTATTAATACTAATGCATATTTCTGCAGTACTTAACCCCTTTGCGACAGGAGACTTTTACGATTTTTTTAATGTTTTACCACTGGTTTTTAAGAACAGAAATTTGTGCTTTATTAAATCGAGAAAATGCTCCGATTAAAAAAGGCAAATTTTACTGGTGTGGATAAACAAGGAGTCTTAAGCTTTTTTGCGGCACGTATAGGTGTCGCTCTTCCCCAATGAGTTAATTTTTTACATTTTTTCAAGCATTATTTAGAAAAGCTGCAATTTTTTTTTTGTATTTCTTTACCAATATTCTATATTTTTTCTGATAAAAATTGATTTATTAGTTGAAAAATAAATTTTAATGAAACATTTGAAAAGTCAACATAACACATTAGCTTTACTTAAAACATAAAACGTTTTTTCATATACGATGCTATTAGCCATGCCGTTAGAATTACTGTGATTCTGAAACCTCTTTCTGATTGAAAGACACTTTAGAAAATTACCATCATTATCAGAAAAAAATATAAAACCAAGAACACCAGGTCAACATTGTTCCCAGATTCGATATTATATTTATGAATTCTGTAGGACTTTGCAGTTTTAAATATTTTAGCCAGTAGCAGATAATGAAGGAAAAAAAATCACTTTAATATTGCTTTAATATCGCTAAAATTTCATTTTAAACCTTATGTATCTTTTTTAATTTCTTTGTTCTATTCTAACAGCAAAAAATTCTCATCATACAAAATAGCTTAAACTTTCATTAAAAAATTTGATCATGAAAAATATTATTTCATTACTTTTAGTAATTAAGTCATCTTGTTAAAATATACTTTAAATGGAAACTTAATGTCATTCCTTATAGAATGAAGTAATGAGAATAAAAATGTGGTTTTTATGATATCGTTTAAAATATGTATGGACTGCTTTAAATGTTTAACTGTTGTTTAGCTTCTTTACTATTTTTTTAAAAAGTATTAGCAAAAATACGTCAGTCATAAAAATTCGAGTAACAACATCTTTTTATGAACATTTTGCGGTAAAATAATTATTGTTTTTACATTTGGTCATGGTTATAAAGGCATAAATTATGCATTGGTATATTTCATACATACAATGCTACTTAAAATATTGGGATGTTGGATTATTGTTGATTATAGGATTTCTGTAATATTGTTACAAAATTTAGTTTGTTTTTCAGTTATTTCCTTAGTGTTTTCAAAAAATTAGTGAGAAAATATTGAAGTCAATAAAAATGATCTTTATAAGCATTTCGTATTTAAAAAGTTTTTTTCTTACTTATTAACAGATAATTTTTTCATTCACTTACTACACTTAGATTACAAACTTAAATAATGTAATAAAATTTTCAGTCCACGTGACCCATTTAGTTTCTTTTATTTCTAAAAACTAAAATGTCTGTCTTTTTTATGTTTCTACATCATTTCTTAGTACCTGAATGATTTTTGCATTGAAACCAAACGAATAAATGTCTGCATCTAAGCTGAATCCTTCATAAAATAAATGTTTTTTTCGTCCGAGTTTGCAAAATACCTAAAAATGTCCAAAGAACAGTGGGACCTAGAAAGTTATAAATTTTCATAAGTATTTAACTTAAATCTTTTTCGAGAATTTTTTGGGGGGATTTATAGATTACTTACTTGTTTAAAACTCTTAAATTTGTGATTGCGTTAATTTAGGTTAATGGTTTTTAAATTGATGCTTGAAGAGGGCTTGTAGTTTTAGATCCATATTTTAGTCAAAATAACCAAGCGCCTAAAGGATGAATTTTATAAAAGATGTTTTTTCTGTTACTTTCAATGTTATTGTGTTTGGAAAAAAACCATTTAATAAGCATTTGTATTATTATTTAACATATCGGAACTGAAGAGGTTGCAGAATTGTTTTTATAATTAGAGGTTTTTATAGTTTGTGTTTTCATAATTATTAGTTAGTGGTAGCTATTGATTCACTATGTAATAATAATAATAATATTTTTTATAGTAACAATAATAATAATAATAATAATAATAATAATAATAATAATAATAATAATAATAATAATAATAATAATAATAATAATAATAATAATAATAATAATAATAATAATAATAATAATAATGATGATGGTTTACTTTATATTTATATTTCCAAAAATATAGTTTGTATTGAAGAAGAATTGAACAATTTTTTTTTTATAGTAAAAATATCGATTAAGAACTTAAAAAAAACCTTCTGTTGCAATTACCTGTAATGAACAATAATTTATATAGTAATAATAATTTAGAAACTCTAACAATGTTTCTAAATTATCTTCATCAACTTAAAATGTTGTATCCTTTTTTACAGTCAATGTAATTTGTTGTATTTTAATCTTCAAAACTTTTTCTGAAATAATTGTAAAATTTGTATATCCTTTTTTCACTCTTTATTTACTGAAATAGCAAAAATGTTTGAAATCATATGCTTTAATGTGCTTTATTTATTTTCTTTTTCTTCTTTTTTAAGTATAAGTATAAAGGCAGCATCTCATTATACAGAAATTAGCTTGAAATTATAGAAGAAAAAAAATCTAAGAAAAAAAACATATTTTTTTAACACGCAATAATTAAATTGGCTTATTAAAATTGTACAGCTTAAATAAAAACGTTATTTCTTCCTTTATTAGAGGTGATTAGAGAAAACTGTGGTCTTTTACGGCGAAAACTTAAATACGTATGAGATTAAGCCCACCTTTATTTCCTTACAATTGCTGTACATTAAAAAAGTACATTAGCATATATGAGTCATAAAATTTCAAATTGTCTTGACGAGGACTTTGTGATAAGAGAACTTTTTTTTTTGTTTTTCATCATCATATAAATTCTTTACACATTTCACGCATTAAATAAAAAAATATTTTAGTGCACATTATTATTGATTTTGGAGTATCTATAATTACTTGTACGCATTTAATAAATTTAATAGTATAGAAAAAAATACTTCGTCGATTAACCCCTTAACGCGCAGTGTTGCCGGGTAGGCAACACCTAAAGTTTCCCCTGTTTAGAGACACAAAAACTCCGTGAATGTTTCAAAAACTACTCTAATGGCTACTTTAAAGCTTTCTTATGAGTTCTAGATGGCAGCACCACAGAGATCAAACTCTGCTGCTTTTAAATAATAGGTAAAATATTTTACTGTAATACGCGCTTCACAGCAATGCTCTTCTCACTGCGCTTATCCATGCTTTACTTATGGGAGGTTACCACTTCGGCAACAGCTGTATAACTAAAATGGTTAGTGCAATCTTTACAAAACAATACCTGTGTACTCCTCTAGGCCTAAATAGATTTCCTAATTTTTATTTTCTTTAAATTCCAACTTTAAAGAGGAGTGCGCCGGAAAGGGTTAAGTAAGATTTTCTAGAATTTTTAAAAAGGACTTATTTTAACGCGCATTATTTTGGACATATATGTAAATACGTTTAAGGTAACCAAAACAGTTTGAAATGATGAAAAATTATTATTATTATTATTATTATTATTATTATTATTATTATTATTATTATTATTATTATTATTATTATTACTTTGAACCTTTAAGAATGTCGTATAGTTGATCCGATAAGAAAATTCTTTAAATTATGGTCGAATTTGTCTTAAGGGTGTTCATAAGTACCATGTGCTAGATTTATTATTTGATGTGCGTGTGCCTTACCATCAGTGTTCTCGCTGACATTTGACCAACGTTAGTAATTTGGCTAATTTAAAATAAAAAACATTCGCCAAATGAAAAAAGTATTAGTCAAATACATTCGCCGTGTAGCATAAAAAAAATCCTTTAATGTATTAATGTATTCCGTTTTTTCGATATGTTCTAAAATAACCTAAGTTTTTATAATTGCGAAAACGATTGTTATTAATCGAATTTCAACTATCCTATACAAATATATATTAAAAATATAGATATATGCATATGTATGAAAAATGAAAAAGCAAAGAAAGAAAAAGCAAAAATTAAGAATTAGGAATTTGGCGAATCTAATCGTTTGTTTACTCTCCAAATGAAGAATTTAGTCGCAATTTGGCGCAATGGCGAGCGACAGCGAGAACCCTGCTTACCATGCCATATTTCTGCATAACATTAGTACACTCCTTTTTTTTTTTTTTTTTTTTTTTTTTTTTTTTTTTTTTTTTGTAAAATTTATGGGTAATACATTATCTTAAGTCTTATATAAAACTACAGAGATTAGAAAAGCAGAGATTCTGTTAAATAAAAGACAAACTATTCTGTAAATTTACAACACACTCTGTAAATTAACATCATTAAAAATACATGAGTCTTAAAATTTATTATTAATGGTAATAATTTAATATAGTTTTCTAAATCAGGAAATCACTCAAGAATTTGTGCATATAATTTGTATATTTAATATAATTAATTATATGTATAATTTCTTGCCATCTTTAAATTAGAGATTTGGTCAGATTTGTTAAAAGAACTTACTTGTAGTCTTTGATCGCAAAGATGTCTTTTTGTTTTCAGTATTCATGTGCAGATAATTAAAAGGAGATCATATGTGTGAAAATAAATAGAAAAGACAGAACAAAAATAAAACACAAAAAATGAAAATTGCAAAAGTATGGAACTATGATTATCTTATTCTACTGAAGGAACTTGATAAGCATAATTCATAGTAAAAATATATTGTTTCATCTAATATTGTCGGCATTAAGCGTAAAAATAATAATATTAAGCTTTTTAATAAATAGAAATAACTCCCCCCCCCCCCGAAAAAAAAGAATGAAATAAATTAAGATAATCAAAAAAAGAAATTTTATAGACTTATAGACATATATATATATATATATATATATATAATATATATATATATATGTATATATATATATACCGGGTGTCCCAAAAATGACTGATGAATTTTAAAATTCAATAACTTGCAAACGGTGACAGCTATTTAAAAAAATTTGCAGGAGGGTTATGTAAGGTACCCTGGGGTAATAACGCCACGTTAAGGTTCTACCAATTTTCGCGGCTCAGTTTTAGTTTGTATTTTTCAAACAAATATATGACTTGATACAGCAACTCATTGACTATCTATATAAAAAAAATAATTTAACAGATATGTATTCATAAAACGTAATAGCGTGATTTCTTGACCAATGCTATTTGGCGTTATTACTCACCTATATGGGTAATAACGCCATGCAAACAAAACTATGAAATAAGATGGAATAATTGCATGTAGATTGCCCAATTCTAAAAATAGAAACTCTACAAACTTAGAAATTGACAAATTGCATTCTAAGCTATTGAAAATGTTCAATTTTTTGTGAAAGTGTAAGAAAAATAAAGGTGTGGTGTATGTGGGGGGGGGGGGGGAGAGGATGAGGCAAAAGAATATCAGACCGTGGGCTTCTTTTTGCTTAAAAAGGACCGCTTAAATAGAATTATTAGAAACATTGCACAGTTTTAACTGTGTTTATTTGAATCATTTAGGATGTATCTCGGCCACTGTAGGGAATCAACCGGGGTATTAATGCCAAAGAAAGGCGTTACTACCCCGTTATAGTTATTGCGCTGTACATTTTAAATTACAAATTATCTCGAGAAGATATCCAAAATCTTCCACAATATTTTGAAAGTCTATGAAATGTACTACAAATTTATGTAATTAACAAAGTATTTCCGGATAAAAAAAAAGTCTTCACATCACAAAACGTATCTCGCAAATTTTAGATCAAGCGTTAATTTTAGTTGCTTGTAAAAACAATAAGACCTAAAAATGAAACAAATTAACTTGAAGCTGTTTTTTGCGATTTATATGACTCAAAACCCTTCTGCGCAGAGCACATGGGTGTCATTACCAGATTATTTCATAATTATGCAAAATATTAGCACTTGGCGTTATTACCCCGCCTGGCGTTATTACACCAGACCACCTTATAATGGTAGGAGTTTTTTACCGTAATTTTTTATTTTAGTTCACATACCAAACAATAGGTGGCGCTGACGGCGATTGAAGGCCAGGTCGACGCTTCACTGAGCACTGATCACCTGGCCTTCAATCGCCGTCAGCGCCACCTATTGTTTGATATGCGAACTAAAATGAAAAATTACGGTAAAAAACCTCCTGATATTATACATAACCTTCCTGCAAAAAATTTTTAAAAAGCTGTCACCGATTGCAAGTTATTAAATTTTAAAATGCATCAGTCATTTTTGGGACACCCGGTATATATTATACAGGGTGTTTCGCTTCCAGACCGACAAACTTTGAGGGGTGATAGTAGACATGAAGACAAACATTATTAAATAGGAAACCATGGAGCGCAAACGTCTTCCGTAGGAGCCAGGGGCCTTTAAAGTTTAAGGTCCAAAACTTCAAACGATTATAAAAAACGGATAAAAGAGTGGATTCGTTTGCGGTTTTCGCTAAAATTATTCTTTATATCACGTTTTGTTTGTAAAAAAAAATTTTAAAGGTTACTTTCAAAAATTGTCGATAGAGGGCGCTTTATACTTTAGAATAACAAACAGCTACTTTTTACCCTTATTTTGTGCACGAGGTTGAAATTATTCTAAAGTTTAGACTTTAACTTAAATTTTTAGCCCAAAATCGGAAACATTGTTATCGGGTAACTAGCGGAAATTGAACTGTGAACAGAGGAGGGGATTTTGAACGCTCATAAAAATTTGACAAACGAATCGATTTTATTGCGGTTTGCGTGTAGGTCATTCCCATGGTAATTATTTTATTCAAAATGACATACAGCATTGGTGTCCCCATTTTTTGTTAGAGGGCGCTTCCGACACATTTCCTAAATTTCAATGGCATTACTCCTGGGTGTTTTATTACCAGACCAACATACTTCCAGGAAGTGTTACAGATGCAAAGACGACTCGGAATCATAATATAATGTAATGTCAAAAATATCTTTTTTTACGAGTTAGGGTTAAAAGAAGCAGAGAAATAAGCCACTTGATATTTCTGTCGGAACTTTTGGTAAAAGCACATGTTCCTCTTTCGTTGCGCCACTCTATAGCACGATGGGGCTCCTCCACATTTTACCAATGATGTTCGCAGACACCTCAACGTAACATGAGGACAGCGGTGAATAGGTAGTGGTGGCCCGGTTCGTTGGCCTGCCAGATCGTCGCACCTACTTCATTATATCAATTACTTTTTGTTACCCACCTTTATTTTATTACTGTATAATTCTTCTGTATTTTTTAAAATAAACATTGCTGGATGGGGCTAGTTGAGCTCAAACCAATTAGTAGCCACCCCCCCACCACCACCACCTGGTTCGATCTGAATCTGAATCTGTATGGACTTCTTCTGCTGGGAACAAATGAAAAGTTGAATGTATGAGACTCCTGTACCGTCAGTGGAAGACCTGTCAGCTCGAATTTCTGTAACTGCCAGAAAGGTATCCGAGATGCCAGGAATCTTTCAAAGCGTAAGAAATTGCATGCGACGTTGCTGTCAAGCATGCCCGATTACTTCTGGTCGTAATTTCGGATACCTTTTGTAGTAAATTCTTTAACTAAATTGCTTTCTGCCACATTAACATGTTGCTGTTTCATTACCTGTTTCTGTTACTTTTTTTTCTCTGCCACAGCTCGCTAAAAAGTCATTTGCAATGTTACATTCCTATGTGATTCCGAGTCGCTTTGCATCCCTAACACTTCTTCGAAGTATGCTGGTCTGGTAGTAAAACACACAGGAGTAATGCCATTGAAATGTAGGAGATGTGTCGGAAGCGCCCTCTATCAAAAAATGGATACACAAGAGCTGTAAGTCATTTGGAATAAAATAATTACCAAGGGAATGAACTACACGCAAAGCGCATCAAAATCGATCAGTTTGTATAATGTTTATGAATGTTTAAAATCCGCCCCTCTGTTCACAGTTAAATTTTCGCCAGTTACCCGATCCCAATGTTTCCGATTTTGGAATTAAAATTTAAGTTAAAGTCTAAACTTTAAAATAATTTCAATCCCAAGCACAAAATAACGGTAAAAAGTAGTTGTTCGTTACTCTAAAGTCTAAAGCGCCCTCTATCGACAATTTTTTAATGTAACCTTTATAATTGGGGTTTTTTTTAATCGTGTTATAAAAAATGACTTTAGTGAAAATCGCAAACGAATCGACCCTTTTTTCCGTCTTTTATCATCGTTTGAATTTTTGGACCTTAAACTTCAATGGCCCCTAGCTCCTATAGAACACGTTTGCGCCCCATGGTTTCCTGTTTAATAATGTTTGTCTTCGTGTCTACTATCATCCCTCAAAGTTTGTCGGTCTGGTAGCGAAACACCCTGTATAATACATTTGAATCAAAAAGAAAGAGAAGAAGATAAATAAATATGTAAGAATAACAAATATTGTGGAATAACTATTAAAAGAGTAGCTTTATTAATTTAATATAAATGATGTAAGGTAAAATGGCCTATTGTCGTCCCCCAGTTACTTTTAGGCCCGTGGAAGTTTTAATTTTCAGTGAAAACCTACCAAATTTAGATTTTGTTTTGACTAACTTTTCACACAAATTGGACACATATGGAAACATGGACAAATATTGTACAAAAAAAACATTAACAATACAAAGAATTGTTTTTTCAAAAGTATCACAATATGAATTTTTTTTAAAAAAATTATCAATTTTGTCCCCTTGAAAAAAATCTTAAAATCCAAGGATTAACTTATAACTAAATCAAAATTTATTTCAAAATAAATAATTAACTTAATTTACCTTAACTTATTTAACTTAATTTAATTTAAGGAACAAATGAATGTACTATTTATCCTAATAGTAAATAATAGCATCAATGATACCATAAAAAATATTATCCATCCACGCATGAGGAATATATAAATTGTGTATTGTTTTTTGGCTTATGAGCATATTTCGTGTGCCCATGTGCAGCACTGAAGGTACTGTATATAGGAGCCTTAGGTCATGTTTGGACTTTTTACACGGTTGCGGAGATCCAATGGTCACTGTTTCTAAACCTCCTCGGGCAGAAGTTGCTAGTGTGATCAGTGGCACTTCCCTGATTTCTTATTAGAATGAACTTATTTACAAAATTTGAAGCAAATCCTCAAGATTAAATCTATACATACCTACATACGAAATTGCAGGCACATTATTTATCAGGCATTATGTCAATACCATAGGAAAGTGTTAAGAAGAAAGATTTTTTAAGAAATATTTTATTTTTCATGCATTCAATAGTATACTTTTGCCAACTATATTATTATACTCCTTATTGTATCGATTCTGCTTTAGAACAAACAATTCTTTTTAACGAAAACAATAACTAGCAATGACAATTAGCAACAATTCAATACTTACATCATTCATCGATAATATGAATTATTGATTAATAATTCATAGTTTACAATGCTTTATTTTCAAGAATTTTCTATAAACTATTTGGAAAATTTATTTTTCGTTTTTCTGTACAAAATAACTAGAAATATTTTAACGTATCGTCTTTCATTTTACTCATTTTCTTTTTTAACTTTGGTAGAATAGCCTTCTCATTATAAGAAAAAGTAGCTTGAAATGATGAAAAAAGGGAATAAAATATGGATTTTTATTTTTCGTAAGTTGCTTTGTTAAAACTACATGACTGACATAAAAATATTATTTCTTTTTAATTGGACGCAGTAATTAGAGAAAGTTGCTGTTTTTTTATACTCAAATTAGAGATTTTTTATAGCATCATGTTAAATGTCGTATGAGCTTAAATGTATAGTAATTTTTTTTTTCAATATTCTTCAATACTTTTTAACAAGAAATCATTGGTAAAAATATGTCAGTCATAAAAATTCAAATATCTTATTAATGTAAGCATTTTGAAGTAAGAGATATTTTGTTCATTTTATTTCATGCTTATTAAAATGCAAGCCATACTACTCTATACATTTCATACAGAGAGGCTGTATCTAATTATTAATTAATTTAAAATTAAATTATTTTAAAAATGTTTAGGATAATTTTAGAAAGGCGGAAAAGTAGTTTTCCTCTAGAAAAATAGAATTGCAATTCGCTTTTTAAGGG
Source organism: Maratus speculifer (assembly GCA_964019185.1). NCBI lineage: Eukaryota > Metazoa > Arthropoda > Arachnida > Araneae > Salticidae > Maratus > Maratus speculifer. The sequence continues at coordinate 184,555,012 of OZ025301.1, forward strand.
GTTGCGGGACACAAAAATTGTCAAAAAAAAAAAAAAAAAAAAAAAAAAAATCACTTAAAATGGCATTTAAACCATGTTTCTACCTTAATTGAGTAAGAATTTGTTTGTTTGTTTGTTTGTTTGTTTGTTTGCAGAATCTAGCTTTCAAACAATGGTTGTTATGGAAACGATTTTTTGTGATTATGTGTTTTTGTTCTTTATGGGTATTTCACCATTTCAACTATTTAAATTGTTATAAATCAAAAACCGTTAAAGCTAAATGGTTCACACTTGAAACTTATCTTTTTCAATTATTTTACTATAATTTCATTTCGATTCACAAATTAAAAACAATGTATTTATTTAAAAAAAAAAAATGATTTTTTAAAATAGTTATATCTTTTTTTCCCCTTAATCTTTACTTTCAATATTTTTATTTTAATTTTCACCTAAATTAATATATATATTTTTAAATATTAATTTAAGCCTCCCCGAGTCTTCAGAAAAAGTAGGGTCCCGGTCCTGTCTTGGACCGGGCCCCAGAATACAGACTTTTTAACGGCCTCGTCAGGATGATAAAAAGCCTAATGTTGTGAGAACTAAAGTTGTGAAAAAACTCTTAATCGACATGTTCGAAAAAACATTGTTTTAAATAACTGACGGATATTGAAATAGCATAGAGAGGAGGTGAAAACAGCAAAAGTTAATCTGATTAGGAAGTTTAAGCTGTAGAAAGTAGTTATTTTTTGCATGCAATTTTTTAAAAAGTACTTAAATATTTTATTAGGATCCAATCTTTGTTTAAAACTTTAAATGTGTTTTTTCTGTATGTATATATATATGTACATATAGATATATTTTGTCTTTCAATTATAGATTTACGAATCGTTAAAAAAATAAAGTGCAAACATGAAACTTTTTTTTTCTTTTTTTTTTTGGGAAATGGGAGGGGGTATATCTGAAAAAAAAAAAATACTTACTTTTGAACATATTATTTTTGAAAAAAAAAAAAAAGTTACATCATTTTAAAGACGAATATTGTTAATATTTTTTAAATGAATATTTAAAAAAATCTTGAAACAAAACAAAAATTTTATTTTCCTCTTTAATTAAATGAAGAAAAAAAAATGAAATCAGATAATGTTTCGATTTATAACGATTTTAAATAAATGTACTTTAAAAAATACTAATCAGTTAAAAAAAAATAATAAAAAAAATAAGAGAAATGTTAGGGTGTCACTTTATCTGCAAATTATATAGTTAACCATCATAAAAAAGAAGAAAAAAATCAAAACTCTGACTCAATAAATATTTCTTTTACATGTTTCTAAGAACTCTTAAAGTGATATTTCTCTTGAATTGTACGCATTTCAATTTGTGTCTAATCCCTTAAACTTACGAATTTTTAAATGGCCATAACTCTGTGAGTTAATCAGATATGACGATGCAATATTTTGTGTTTAATTCAAGAGTGGACGAGGAAACTTTTCCTAATTGGAATTTTTATCCTACGGGGGCTGTATAAAAATCTAATTTTCATATTTTTTCAAAAATCAATTTCTTCAATTCGTCCTTGTATTTGCAACTTTTGCCACGATATTTTATATCTTTTTTAAAATGAAATTTTGCAATGGAAAGTACTAGATCTAGGGGCAATATTTAAGGAGGTAGCCTATTGTTTCGATAATTATGACTGTCCCTGTATCTGTACACAACGCGAAAAGTTCGATTTGCTTCATATTTTGTATATAGATTCATCCTCATTCGTTCACTTTGCTGATTTGTTTTCAGGGTTTATATATTAATTTTAATGCGGGGAGGGGGGTGTAATCGTCTTTTAATACGTTGAGGGCTACGCCAGTCACCAGTGATAATTCTTTTATTTTTATATTATATTTTAGATGGTCATCTAAAATATAATATAAAACTAAAAGAATTATATTGTTTTAAGTAACTACTGAAAAATTATTTAGACTTTACTAAACTTCTATATTCATTACAAGAGTTCTTAATATTTACTTAAAATAATATATATATATGTGACATTTTAAAGTTAGGAGCCAGAAACATCATCGTCGGGTTCCCCGTTTTACCGCACAGATGTCATGGCAAGCGAGGAAAAAAAAAAAGTAAATAAATGTAGAGGATCCAATAAATTACTCATTGGCTGCTCCAAGTTAATTTATTAAACTGTAGTCATGAGAGAGGGAAAGGCTCCCTTTGCAAATTGTCTTTAACCGAAACATCAAAAAGAATATTCTATCGTTATTTCAGCGAGCCGTACTCATCGAAGAAAAAAACCAAGAATCTTCCTTCTCACCTCGAGGCTTCTTTTCTTAAATCTAAAAAGAAAGTTCTAGAAAATTCTCTACTCTTGAACCATCATTTTTGCATGTAAACATAACTCATGCCCAGAGTCGAGATTTTATTCCACAGACGATAATTTTATGTTTTAAAAAAGATATTATTTAACTAATTTATAATCGACTCAGAATTTCAAATATATTATACAGACGATATTTTTGCAAACGATTAATTTTAAGAGAAAAAAAAAAAAAGAAATGAATTTATTGTTATGCACGAATATCAAATTTTGAAGGAAGAAAAATAAATAAATAAATAAAAATAATGATATTTTTTTAAAGGTATGGTTTTGGAATAAATTTAATAAGACTTTCTTAAAAAGGGTTGATAATAGAAAAAATGGGTTTTATTTGGAATATTAAGAAATAAAGTTTAATTAAGAAAATTTTTAATTTAGAGCCATCTTTAAATTTACGCGTATTGGAATAAATCTTTTTTTTTAAGGCGAATTAAGAATTTATATCGTTTCCATAAAGATTAATAGATTAGATCTAGAAACAAGATTTTAATTTAATAAGTTTAATGAATTAAGTACGGAATATTGTTATAAGGAAATTAATATAGTATAAAAGTTAATTTTTGCGATTTTTTTTTTTAAATTTGTAATATATATATATATATATATATATATATATAAGGTACCCTGGGGTAATAACGCCACGTTAAGGTTCTACCAATTTTCACGGATTAGTTTTAGATTGTATTTTTCAAACAAATATAGGATCTGATACAGCAACTCATTGACTATCTATATAAAATAAAATAATTTAACAAATATGTATTCATAAAATGTAACGGCGTTTTTTCTTGACCCATGCTATTTGGCGTTATTACCCACCTATATGGGTAATAACGCCATGCAAACAAAACTATGAAATAAGATGGAATAATTGCATGTAGATAGCCCAATTCTAAAAATACAAATTCCACAAACTTAGAAATTGACAAATTGCATTCTAAGATATTGAAAATGTTCAATTTTTGTGAAAGTGTAAGAAATATAAAGGTGTGGTGTGGGAGGTGGGAATGAGGCAAATGAATATCAGACAGTGAGTTTCTTTTTGCTTAAAAAGGATCGTTTAAATAGAAATATGAGAAACATTGCACAGTTTTAACTGTGTTTATTTGAATCAGTATTTAGGATGTATCTCGGCCACTGTAGGCAATCAACCGGGGTATTAATGTCAAGGATTGGCGTTATTACCCCGGTATAGTTATTGCGCAGTACATTTTAAATTACAAATTATCTCGAGAAGATATCCAAAATCTTCAACAACATTTTAAAAGTACATGAAATGCACTACAAATTTATGTAATCAACAAAGTATTTCCGGATAAAAAGATAGTCACCACATATGCAAAACGTATCTCGCAAATTTTAGATCAAGCGTTAATTTTAGTTGTTTGTAAAAACAATAAGACCTAAAAATGAAACAAATTAACTTGAAGCTGTTTTTTGCGATTTATATGACACAAAACCCTTCTGCGCAGAGCACATGGGTGTCATTTACCTGATTATTTCATAAATATGCAAAATATAAGCACTTGGCGTTATTACCCCGCCTGGCGTTATTACCCCAGGGTACCTTATATATATATATATATATATATATATATATATATATATATATATATATATATATATATATATATATATATATATATATATTTTATGTAATATTTTACGCTGTCAGTAGCCGGTGAGTGACGCGGCCTAAACGGAAAGTTCAGTGTCAGTCACCATGACACTCAATGTGTTAATTTAGAGAAATTGTCCGATTTGCTTCCAATTTCGGATAAAGGTTCATTCTGATAAGGCACTTTTCTGATTAGATTTGGAGGTTCAGTGATTAACTATAAAAGGGGAACGGGGGCTTATCCTCCCCTTAATTAAGATAAATGATTTTTTCATTCAGCATTATCTGGTTTGTTTCAAATTTCGTGGGCCAATTATTCTGACAAGGCGCTTCCCCGATTAAATTTGCCTTTTCATTGATAAATTATAAAGGGAAAATGGGGGAGCTAACGCCTCCCCCCTTTTATTTATTTTTTAGGAGCATTATTCCTCTTAAATAAGCGTATTATATATAATGAATGTGAGTAGCCTGTGAGTTCAATGCCTATTTTTTTTAAAAAATTCTCAAGAAAGTTAAATTTATGGTGAGTGTCTACTCATTCTTTAAAGTTTATGGTTTCGTTTTACTATGCAGTTTTATTATTCAGTTTTCTTTTTTTTTTAATCATATAAATAAAATAATTTTCCCATTAAAACTTAAGTAGCTGAATTTGTGAAGAAGATATACTAAAAAATATGAATTATTCATCTACGGTAATTAAGTTATTTTGTTAAAATTATGCAAGAGGAAAAAAAGCGGCACTTCATTTTTTATCGTTTTAATTAACGGAATTTATGACCTTTTTGGCATCTTTTTAAATATTTATGAACTTGCCTTCTCCGTTATTTTCTTTCTTCTATTCTTTCTTTTTTGTTAAAGTATTTACAAAACTGTAGCAGACGAATGCTAGTTATAAAAACCTAGTATGTAGTCAACCTGTCTTTTTAAAACTCTACAAGAAAATAAAATATTCTATTTTTATTAAATTATGGCCTTTTTGTTTTTGTTTTTGTTATCTTAGCCACTTAACCAAATTCTTCTTGCCCGTACCATGTATGGGCATGTATGCAAAGTATGGTTGATCTATCAATTACAGCATTTTGTCACCACTAAATTTTTTCAATGTAATTTCATACTATTAAAAGGCAGAAATGTTGCCGGTTTTTTTCCATTCCATTAGTATATTTACTGTTTTGGGAAATAAAAGGTTTATTTTTTTTGTTTTGTAACGGCTGACTATATACTCGAGAGATATAGGCCAGGGGGGGGGGGCTTCGTTGGGGTTTTTCTAAGGGAACCTAACGCAAGGTTCGGTGAAAATCACGAAAACTCCGAACGGTTCGGCCAACGGCCGCGATTGGGTCTATAAAATGAGGAAAAACTCTGTTTGAAGAAGCGGAACTGAATTGTGCATAAAAAGGGAAAAATGAACACTGGTGGCGCCATTTTTGGAGAGCTTCGGAAGCACTTACATTTACTAGTGCAGGAGATTTACATCGTTTTTATATACATATGTATATAATCTCCGATGGGGACAGAACTCTCTGGAAAACTAGTATTCTTCTTACCTAGCTGCTGAGGCCGCGATTGTAAATAATTTTATGTGCGGGTAATTGGGTGATGAAGCTGATTCTGGTGTGTTGATATTTTTATTTGATAGAGGGTAAATTTATCGATACTGTTATAACTCATCAAAGTTGCAAGTAATTAGGTTAATTTATTATTGGAGTTTTACTGTCGTTAAGGGTATTCTCAACTGCTCCGCTTCACAAGCGCAAAAACTTTTGACACATTTACAAATTCATTTTTTTACAGAAAGATATAAAATTGGACTATGGAAGTGATTTAAAATCGATCTTAGTTTTCCATTTTATGATAATTAAATTACCTGTCCAGTTCTAAGCTATTTCGGTCACGTGATCAACCCGTTTTTCTGCTTTCGTCCGGAAATGTCCCCAAAAACGTCAACTTTGAAGGCTTGTTATGAAAGATCTATTGCGTTTTTTAAAAAACAGAAAACTGAGTGCAATTACACAGTTTCTGAATAATAACATCTGCTATTTCATGCATTTCCGAACAAAAATAAATTAAAGCATATGTCACAAAGTTGCCCTTTTTGATTTAAGAACACTCTTAATGTATAATTAGAAAATGGCTTGATTAATACAATTGATTGCTGGAACTTTTTTTGCAAAATATACTGTTTGAATATGATGTGCTTGATTTGTGGCTGAGAAATAAACAATTTCGATGTCTATTTTGATAGAATCTATCAATTTCAGGTGGAGATTAAAATATTAAAAGTAAGATTTAAAATTTTTGTATCTACTTGAACGAGAAATCAATTATACATATTTTCAATTCAATTGTTCTGAACGAATTTCTTGAGTGAAAAAGTGCTTCGTGAATTTTGAAAAAGAACTAATTCTATCTAATTAATTCTTCTCATCGACCAATTTCGAAAAATGCAATATCTCTTATTTTTATTTATTTATTTATTTTTAATAACTTAAAACAATGAAACACTAACAAAATGAACAACTAAGAATTTTACGATGGGGACGGGACGCTTTTTCTCTAAAATCATTAATCTAAATTAATTTTAAGTAAAAAAAAAAAAAAGATTAGCTTGTCAAAATTTTATTTAAAACAAGTGATCGAAGACAATTTTAAATTTACACTGTAATGACTCTTATCGCCCGTGGAATTTAAATTTTAACAAGCTACTTTTTTTTCTCTGATAAACACAGTAAATTAAATCTTTTCGAGTAACTTAAAAAAATAAATATTAAGAAAAAGGAGAAAAAATATAAATTTTTCACCTTTTCTGAGAGGGAGGGAGGTGGAGAGGGCAATAAAAGAAGGAAAAGTTCTTTATGATGAAGTGATGGTATAAGAACTGGATGGTGGAACCATTTATCAAACAGTTTAGAGGCTCCTATATTTATTGACTGAGTAAAAAAGTAATGTCGTCGGGATGATTCTAACTGACGACTTTTAGTGTGGGAGTGCAATAGCCATGGAACCATAGTATCTTCGAATACACGTGATTTTAAAGGCAAATATTGAATCCTATAGTGTGATTTTATATACCGGGTGATCCAAAAGTCAGGACGAACTTTAAAAATGAATAACTCGAAAACGAATCAAGATACAAAGATACGGTTTGCACCAAATGGATGGAAAAGAAACCGGATTTTGTGTGACAACGAAAAAAATAGTTTGCCGTTGACATCCAAAAAATGACACGGTAGTGTTTTTTGCACCAAAAGATGATTTGCAAATGAAAAAATGTTGACAATTTCCAAGTCAGCTTCGTTACAGTTAATTAGTACAACAGAAAATGTTTAATGTGCTGTCCCTCATTCATAAGTGCAGCTGTGAGACTAGGCACTACACCGTTCACAGCATTTAGTAGCATTTCTTGCTTTATGGCAGACACGTTTTGGCGGATGGCATCTTTCAATGCTGCTAGTGATGCCGTTGGTCGCCAATAGAACAATATTTTTTTGTTGTCACACAAAATCCGGTTTCTTTTCCATTCATTTGGTGCAAACCGTATCTTTGTATCTTGATTCGTTTTCGAGTTATTCATTTTTAAAGTTCGTCCTGACTTTTGGATCACCCGGTATATATTTTTTTTAAAGATAGATTGTAATTATGTTGATGCTGTTATAATTCTTGCAAGCTAATAAGACTGATTTATTATAATGATTTTCTTATAGTTAATGAATAATTTTAATATAGCTTTATTAAATAATTTATTAGAGAAATTTTATTTGCTGAATGAATTATTAGAATATGCTCCGGTTAATATGTTGCTCAGGAAATTGTCAGCATCAGCATAGTCATAGCCGACTATATACTACCGGCCGAGCCGTTTAGCTAAAAACCGCCGAAAAAATGAAGCTGGATTCAGCTTCAAACCCTGGACCATTTCATTTGACCACGTGTGAGTCCACGTGACTGCCCAAATTAGCATTGAATAAGCTGCTTTCTGTTCTGTGCACATGTTTGCACACGTGGTCATTGGTCATTGTTTTCGTTCAAGGTTTGTACGATTGGTCAGATTAACGTGGTCAGATTAACAAAGTATCAGAGTCCTCTGGCGGGAGACTTCATACATTAATCTCAAATAGACAGGCCTTTAGATCTAGTGGGCCATGGCATAGTTGCAATTCAGCAGCACGATGCAAATCTTACAAAAGAGCCAGAATGCTTACATTGAGTTATTTTATTTCTGTGCAACAGCATGTCAATTTTTTAAACGTTTAAAATTAATTTGCGATGGTTAACAAAGTATGTTTCGTTCCGTCTTCGTCCGTTTCGTCATTTTCAGCTAATATGACTTTAAACGAAAAATGCCCTTTTGTCAAGAAAGGTGATTTTTCTGTGAAATTCCGGAACAATATATCCGTGAATTTCAGATTTTTGTTTAACAGTGTGCAGCTGAAAATGTATCGCATTAAAGAAAATTTAAACAATTTAAATTTCCTGACCACTTATATGTTAATATCTGAAATTTGCAGGCAAAAAATAACGTTTGAATGTATGAGAAAGGTTTTCCTTTTTGAATGGAGAGAAATAAAAATTTGAGAACATCCATTGTTTCTTCTTCAATCCATGAAATATATGGTTTTCATTTTCTTTCAGCTTTTCCTTTTTCTTGTAATAAAAATTGCCTTTTTTCAAACTCTTAAGCAATAAATCTGTCTTTTATCTCACGCGCTATAAGAAAGATTGCCTATTTTGTTTTAAATCTTTTCTTTTAAAGATAATAAGGTCGTTTTCTATATATTTGGAACCTTTTGATACTTGTCTTTTATGAAAATTTATTTATATATTATTGTAATCTATTTCAAGAAACGTATTTCTTTTTTATCTATAGACCTTTCTTCCAGATTGAATGAACTTGTAGGAGTTTTTTTTTTAAATGAAGGACGTACCACGCCCAAAAAATATGAGTAAAGAAGATGAGGATCATGTAATTATTATGACTAAAATTAGGTTATAAAAAAACGAAACAGAGTAAAGATGTAGCATGTGAGATTTCTTGTAAATATTTTTTTTTTTTTTTTTTTTTTTTTTTTTACGTAAAAAATCATTTTTTTTTTTTTTTTTTTTTTTTTTTTAGTTATAAAAAGAGTTGGTATTCTTATTTCTTTATGCTTTTGAAAAGAATATTTTTAAAGATGCGATGATAGGTATAGTTGAATTTAGTAATAATAAATCGTAATATTGTTTCAAGTGTAACAAAGGAAGTGCCAGCCTTTCTCTAAAGATTTGAAAGCAGTTGAAAGAATGTTCTATAAATATGTGCAAAAACTTACAATATATTTATATATATACATACATAATTGGAATGTTTTAAGAATTCGATATTTTTATGGAATTACGAATGAAATAAATAGAATAGATTAAGTTATCATCCTTAACTACGCGTATTTAGACAAATAGTAAAATATAATAGAATCTAAAACTGTTTTTATAATAGGTTTTTTGCTAAATGCTTATGTCGCTTTTGTCCTAATTTTATTATTGATGGAAATCTTGTAATTTTGTGAATGATATATGGGATAAATTTAATTTTTATTTGATTTTTTTTTTTCATTTTTTACGTTATGATAAGAATGGATTTCTAATCCTTTTACGTATTTAACCATTTCGGTCCTGATGTATTATTAATAGTAAATGTGGTTTCATCTAGTATTACATTGTTTTAAAAATCATTTAGTTACTTTTAACCTATAAAAATCACAGTATGTGGCTATGCCTTTCTTTTTATGACTTCATTTATGTTTTGTCATTTAGTAATAATTTTAACAATAAAAATATTCTTAATTCTCTTTGTACCGTAGACGATTCCTTAATTTTTTTTTATGTATTTCACTTTTTAAATATAGAAAATATAAGGTACCCTGGGGGTAATAACGCCACGTTAAGGTTCTACCAATTTTCGGCTCAGTTTTAGTTTGTATTTTTCAAACAAATATATGATTTGATACAGCAACTCATTGACTATCTATATAAAAAAAATAATTTAACAGATATTTATTCATAAAATGTAATGGCGTGATTTCTTGACCAATGATATTTGGCGTTATTACCTACCTATATGGGTAATAACGCCAGGCAAACAAAACTATGAAATAAGATGGAATAATTGCATGTAGATTGCCAAATACTAAAAATACAAATTCTACAAACTTAGAAATTGACAAATTGCATTCTAAGCGATTGAAAATGTTCAATTTTTTGTGAAAGTGTAAGAAAAATAAAGGTATGGTGTGTGTGTGAGGAGGGGGGGGAGGATGAGGCAAAAGAATATCAGACCGTGAGTTTCTTTTTGCTTAAAAAGGACCGCCTAAATAAAATTATTAGAAAAATTGCATAGTTTTAACTGTGTTTATTTGAATCAGTATTTAGGATGTAGCTCGGCCACTGTAGAGAATCAACCGGGGTATTAATGCCAAGGATTGGCGTTATTACCCCGTTATAGTTATTGTGCTGTACATTTTAAATTACAAATTATCTCGAGAAGATATCCAAAATCTTCAACAACATTTTGAAAGTCCATGAAATGTACTACAAACTTATGTAATTAACAAAGTATTTCTGGATAAAAAAAATAGTCTTCACATCACAAAACTTATCTCGCAAATTTTAGATCAAGCGTTAATTTTAGTTGCTTGTAAAAACAATAAGACCTAAAAATGAAACAAATTAACTTGAAGCTGTTTTTTGCGATTTATATGACTCAAAACCCTTCTGCGCAGAGCACATGGGTGTCATTTACCAGATTATTTCATAATTATGCAAAATATTAGCACTTGGCGTTATTACCCCGCCTGGCGTTATTACACCAGACCACCTTATATTTACTTTTTTGAACGAATCCTGTGTGATAAAGCGTAAGAAAACATTAAAAATTGTAATATCTGTTAAACCGCGTGTTGTAATATGATATTGTATAAACGTTTCCAAAAAAATTTTTACTTGGCTTATTATTATATAAATATTAATTAAATGGTACATAATAAGTATGTTCTTTATGTTTCAGATGTTGAGACATTTTAAAATTCTAATAAGTCTATTTGGATATGTACGATGAACATTATTGAAGAAAAAATAATTTTGTACTCAAAATGAAAAAAAAAAAATCGGATCCGAAAGAGTGAAGCAAAACTTTTACGTAAAGTTATGCTTGGAAGTTACAGAAGAATAATGCTCTAACAACCATTGTTAAAAATGCATAGAAGACTAAGGGACCAATCTTTTATCAGAAATTTAAAAGCGTTTCTGTGTATTTGTTATGAATATCTATAAAAGCCTTAATTTTTTCAAAATAAATCTGTTTAAAACATTTTTAGAGCTGCATTTTTATGGTATTGTGATAAACTAAAATACATCTCTATATTTAGCTTATTTTAGCTTATCTTTATTACCCCCCCCCCCCCCCACCCCAGCATTTAGAAATAGGTTTGAATTATATATTGGTACTTAAATTAAGTCTTTTTTTCTTTTGTTATTAATGCTCTTTTATACTAATTTTATTTTTTGAAAAATATATATATATATATATATATATATATATATATATATATATATATATATATATATATATATATCCCAAAGAGTTTTAAAGCGAGTCAAAATCAATATTTTTTTTTTCTTATTCTTTTCTTTCTTTCTTTCTCTTTCTCTCTCTCTTTATTTTTATTTTTATTTAATTTTAATTTAATTTAATTTAATTTAATTTAATTTAATTTTATTTTATTTTTTACATTATTTAAACATAAAATGCTTAAGGGTGTTGATTGCTCATTTTATTAATATAGAAATTTTTAACAAAAAGCACCTATGATGTTTTTTCTTGCCTTTTTACTGAACTATAATAAAAAAGGGAATTCTGTCACACAATTTTACTATAAGTGTTGCAATTTTTTTCTCTATTCAATTAAATTAAATGTGGGTTTTTATTTCTTAAATATTGCACGATATATTTAAAATAACACCAACGAAAAAATTATTTAACAAATAATCCTTGAATAAAATTGAAAATTAAAGCTTTTAACAGCGATGAAATTTTTTTTATCATGTATCTAGTTTCTTTAAGGAGGACTTCAAAATTTAAATTGAAAAATTTAACAAAAAAAAAAAAATGCATTTTGTTTTGTTCGGTGAAATAAAAGATTTTGTTTTATTTTTGAAGTATAATTTGACATTAGAAATGTAGAAAAACTTCTTATAATGATAAATGCTCAATAAGTATCTAATTACGCATAATAAATCTTTATCTGCAATAAGGAAAAAAAAGAAGAAAAAGTGATTTATAATCCTAATGAGAAATATTAGCATTTTTACTTTAAGAAATATGAATAATATGTCGTTTGAAATGAGTTTTCAAAACACTAATAAGAAATCTATTGCAAAAAAAGAAAAAAAAATACCTACACTGCCTATATATGCTGCCATTTTTCTGAAATAAAATATAAAGATAAATCCGATGTACCGCCCCCATAATACTTACTTTATTTTATTCGATTCAATTAAATAAAATACGGATCTTAATTTCTTAAATACTGTTTTATATATTTAAAGGAAGAAAAAGAAAATTATCTTTCAAAAATTTATCTTTTGAGAAAAAAATAATATTAATTAAAGATTATTATATATATATATATATATATATATATATATATATATATATATATATATATATATATACATATATATATATACATACATATAAATTCTTCAAGGAGAACTCAAAATTTTGATTGATTAAAAAATACTTTATTTAACGAAATAAAATAGCATATTTTATTTCTTAAATATTATTTGGTACCTTAAATATTAATACGATTTATAAAGCTTTAAAAGCTTATTTATAATGCCGTGGTGTAACACGGAAAAATATGGGAAAAATACATAAGAGAAAGGAAAAAAGATAAAAATTATTTAGAAATTATTTATAAACTCATTATCACTACTTTTATTTTAAGAACAACGAACAATGTGACATTTGAAATGAAGTTTCAAAATATTAATATCGTATTACATCGGGGAAAAATGTTAGAAAGCCTATTTATAATACTGTATTGCAATATGGAAAAATAAGAGGAAAAAAAAAAGAAAAAAAAAGTTATATTTAGAAATGATTAACTAGGGTAACATCCCCAGTAATTGGCAGGCACCAGTGATTGGCACATCCTACAAAAATGTCCTAAAATAAAATTTATATCCAGTCTTTTATAAATGCAAGACCATATACCAGCTATATGCTCATTTACTTTACAGATTACAACTTGGATTTATGCTACTAGATGACGATAGTGCCCAGGAAAGAGAAACAATTATGGCTTGTGTCAAATTATCCATTTTTGTTGCAAATGATTCTTCTCTGGCTTAAGAAAGGCATGCATTTCAATTTATTATTATCTGATTTATAGTATATTTTAAATTTTAATTGACAACAGTTTTGTTTAGTTGAAAAGGATTACTTTAATTGTGTAAAAGTCTAAGTGCCAAGAACTGGTGATTACAGCAACTTTTTATAAATATATTTTTATAAAAATACTTTTTCAAATATTTTTGCTTTTAGTGGGCAAGATGGATGCACAGATATGCACTCTTTGATTTAAAAATATTTTCAAGTAAATATTTTATTTCTTGGTAATGAAAATGGAAGTAAATTTGAAGTCAAATCATTAATGTGCCAATTACTGGGGATGTTACCCTAGTTGTTATGTAATTTTTACTTCCAATGTGAATAATATGACAACTGAAGTGATTTTCGAAAGTATTAATATGGAAATCCACTGCCAAAAACACCTACGCTGTCTACATTTTCTGCCATTTCACTGAAATATAATAGGAAGAGAAATCCTGTCACATCACCTTTCCCATAAGTGTTACATCACCGTAAATATTTCCAGAGATAACACCGTGGCGACGCCATTAGCAGTATCGCTTGTCACCTCCCGTGGCACGGCCGTTCCGTGGATGAGAAAATGTGTGACAGCCTCACGTTTTTCTTCGAAACATTTTCGAAGGCCAAGGTTGGGATAAACCGTTCCGGGTCAAAAAAGAAAAACTTGTTACTTTTTTTTTTCTTTTTTCAGGTGATGCAGAGAAAATTCTTGAAGAATCACGTTCACCTGATAATGACAGAGACCTACTGAGTTGAAAACGTCTGGGATGTTTGCTGATGGAATTAATGTTCATTTGTATCTGTGATGCGAATGGCTAAATTAGATGTGAATGGTGATTTATAACCTATATGGAACATTTCATTCACACAAAGCAATGGCAAATGACATTTTTAGAAATAAGAAGTAATAAGATCGAGAAATTTATGGAAGTGATTTCATGCTTCTGGATAACGAGGGCGGGACAAAAGGTTTTTAAAGGAATATTAGTCCTCGAACTTTCCAAGCTTTTTAAGAATTTGAGGTGTTACTTTAAATGTATCTTTTTTTATAGATTAGCTACACGCTTATGCAATATTATGAACTAGACTTTACTTAAAATGAAATGATGTAATGCTTTATATTGAAACATGTTCAACTGATAATATTAGAGGTCTACTCAGTTGAAAACACCAGAAGTATTTGCTGATGGAATTAATGTTCATTTGTATCTGTGATGCGAATACTAAATTAGATGTGAATGATGATGCATTGCGTATTATGAATATTTCATTGACACAAAGCAATGGCAAATGACATTTTTAGAAAAGAAGTAATGAAATGTAGAAATTTATAGAACTGATTTCATGCTTCGGGCAGTCGAGGATGGGAAAGGAGTTTTTAAAGGTATAGTAGTTGTTCTCGAATCTTCAAGGCTTTTAAAAAGTTTCAAGTGTTACTTTGTCGACTTTTTTTTCTACATGACACTCTTATGCAATATTACGGGAACATTTCATCTAAAATCTTTTATGCAAATATGTTCAAATGACAGTATCAGCGATCTACTAAGTTGAAAACGCCTCAGATGTTTGCTGATAGATTAATCTTTATTTGTATCGTTGATGCTTATGAGTAGATTGGATATGAAATGTGATTCATTGCCTATATTGAGTATCTCATTCACTGAATTGAATGTCATATGACATTTTAGAAATAAGAAGTAATGAAATCAAGAAATTTATAGAATTATGATTTTATGCTTTTGGCAACTGATTGGGGGACAAAATATTTTTAAAGATATAATATGCGTTTTCGAATCTTCAACGCTTTTAAAAAGTTCAAGACGTTACTTCGTACATTTTTTTTTTTTTTTTTTTTTTTTTTTGTTATATCACAATACAATATTGTGAAAGAGATTTCTCCTAAAATGATACGATGAAGGATTTATACTGAAGTATCAGAGATCTATTGAATTGAAAACCTGTGAGGTGTTTGCTGATGGAATTAATGTTCATTTATATCTGGATACGAATGACTAAATCAGATGTGAATGGTGATTCATAGTCTATAGTGAATATTTATATTCACTCAAAGCAGTGATATATGACATTTTTAGAAATAAGAAGTAACAAGATCTAGAGATTTATAGAAGTTATTTCATGCTTCGGGCAGTCGAGGGTGGGAAAAAGGTTTTTAAATATATAGTAATTGTTCTCGAACTTTGAAAGCTTTTTAAGAGTTTGTAGTGTTACTTTATATGTATCTTTTTTAATAGTTTAAGTACACGCTTATGCAATATTAGGAAAAGGAGTTTACCTAAAATGAAATAATGTAATGTTATGTATTGAAAAATGCTAAACTGATAACATTAGAGGTCTACTGCGTTTAAAACGCCAGAGGTATTTGTTGATGGAATAAATGTTCATTTGCATCTGTGATGCGAATAACTAAATTAGATGTGAATGGTGATGAATTGCGTATTATGAACATTTTATTAACACATAATGATGACATATGACATTTTTAGGAATAAGAAGTAATGAAATAAAAAACTGATTTTAAGCTTCGGAGAGTCGAGGGTGGGAAAGAGGTTTTTTAAAGGTATAGAGTAGTTGTTCTCTAATTTTCAAAGCTTTTTAAGAGTTTCAGGTGTTGCTTTGTACTCATTGTTTAAAATTATTACTAGATCTCATTCTTATGCAATATTACGGGAAGATTTCATCTAAAATTCTTTTATTGAAATATATTCAAATGATAGTATTAGAGGTCTACTAAGTTGAAAACGTCTGAGGTGATTGATGATGGAATTAATGTTCATTTGTATCGGTGATGCATATCAAGAGTAAATTAGATGTGAAAAGTAATTTACACAAAGCAATGACACATGATCTTTTTAGAAATAAAAAGTAATGAAATCCAGAAATTTATGGAACTGATTTTATGTTTCTGGGCAATCTAAGGTGGGATAAAAGATTTTTAAAGGTATAATGTGCATTCCCGAATCTTCAAAACTTTTAAAGAGTTCGAGGTGTTACTTTGTACATATCTTTTCTTTCTTTCTTTCTTTTTTTTTTTTTTTTTTTTTTGTATTATTACACGTTTATGCAATATTATGAAGAAGATTTCGTCTAAAATGATATGATGTAAGGCTTTATACTGAAGTATCAGAGATCTATTGAGTTGGAAACGTGTGAGGCGTTTGCAAATGAAATTAATGTCCATTTGTATCATTGACGCGAATGACTAAATTAGATATGAATGGTTATTCATAGCCTATATAGAACATTTCATTCACACAAAGTAATTACATATAACATTTTTTAGAAATAAGAAGTAATAAGATCTAGAAATTTATAGAAGTAATTTCATACTTCTGACAATCGAGGCGGGACAAAAGGTATAATTATTCTTCTCGAACTTTTAAAACTTTTTTAAGGTTTTGAGGTGTTATTTTATGTTTATCTTTTTTATTAGATCGCACGCTTATGCAATATTATGAAAAAAGTTTTACCTAAAATAAAATGATGTTAATGCTTTATATTAAAACATATTCAACTAACAGTATCAGAGATCTGCTGAGCTGAAAATGCGCGAGGGGTGTTTGCTGATAGAATTCATATTCATTTATGTCGGTGTTGCGTATGACTAAATTAGATGTGAATGGTGATATATAGCCTATTTCAAACCTTCCATTGCGCCAAAGCAAAGACATATGAAGTCTTATGTCATTTTTTGAAATAGGAAGCAATAAAATATAGAAATTTATACAACTGATTTCATGTTTTTGGCTATCCAGAATGGGATGAGAGATTAAAAAAAAATTTATATCCGTTCTTGTGTTTTCAAAACTTTTTAGAAGCTTGAGGCGTTACTTTATACTTATTTCTTTTATTATATCACACGCTTATGCAAGAGTGGATAAAACAGTTTTCATGCACCTTCTGAATGGACTATATTTTTATTTCATCTTTTTCAAAATGGTTTTAATTTATTATGGCTGTGAGCCCGAAATATATTATAATAAATTTTTTTTTAATGTATACACTATAAAGGAAAAAAAAAAAAAAAAAAAAAAAAAGATATAAAAGACAAAAATCTTTCTTAATCTTTGAACTGTAATATAAACTCAAACGGAAATATACAATAACTTCTACAATACAGAGATAAGGTTATTTTATTATAAATGTCACAATGTTTGCTAATTGAATTAAATCAATAATTGCTAACTCTGATCTTTAAAAATTGTAATTCTCAATTCTTTTCAATTTATTTTCAACAAAATGTGGATTTCGGATCAAATTTTCCTTTTTCAAATTTTTCTGGGTCATAGAAATGTTCTGAATTTATTTTAAGAAATAAAAATTTAGAAGCTTTGCTTTTTGTCAAACCAACCCTATACATACTTTTCCTTACGAAAATTCCCCACGAGAGAATAAATAAATGAAGATTAAATTAAACCATTCTGGCATATCTGTGTCAAATTTCACTTTTTTGCCAAAATTTAGTAAGTTTTTTTTCTTTTTTTTCTGATGTAAGCATCAAGCTAATTAAACTATGATTAAATTTTTTTTGTCGGGGAAAATATCTTATTTCACATTCCTTCTACAAAAGCTACATGCATGTTCTTCTCTTGCATTTTATGAAAGAAAATGAGAAACATTTTACTTTGTTGTAAAACTTTTTTGCATAGTTCTACAGAATTAAAATCAAGCCTTTTACATATACCTCTATTTTAAAATTTTATTTAAAAAAAAGTTTTGATTACAAATGGAATTTTAGAAAAATGTATTTTATCGGAACTTTTATAAAGTGATAAACGCATTGAAACTCGACTTGTTCAATTTTAGGTTTATTTTTGCAAAGATTAATTTTTGCAGTATCTAAATAAGTGAAAAAAACTTTTCCACAACTATCTGATTTGAAAATAGATGTTAAAAAAAATCTTAATAATTAAAAATTATTAATATAACTATTAATATAATACATAATAAATATTAATTTAATAAATATAGACAAAAGATTTTCCTCAATTCCTTTAACCAGTTCTTTCTATAATATATCCATTGTATTCTTCGTCTAATAAGGAACACGCAGATACATAAAAATATATTTAGATAAAAGTTTTTAAAAATCTACATATTTTCTAGTATTTTTTGACATAGTTTCTATATTTTTCATTTAATTTTTAGCTTTAAAGATACCAATAAATTAATATTCTTCGTATTATTTTGTAACACGATTGTTCTCATAGCTTGTACTACAATATGTATATGTGACTTTTCTTTCGAAAGACAGAGGTGTAGGTGCAGAAAAGTAGAAAATTTAAATATTTTTAAACCCATTGTACAACATGTTAGTATACATTTTTATTTTTTCTATAAATTTGCTAAAAATGTAAGTTATCCACACTTGCTTTTGTCATTTTTTTATAAGTCTCAAACTCAAAATTTTGCAGAATTTTAAGTTGCATTATAATCCTATAAAAGTTCAGTTTTAATACAATTACATTAATCTTTTCAAATTTGAATAAATTCAGAAAACTTCAACAAATGAACAATATCTCTGCTTTTTTTCTGTGTTTTTACAGAATTTTTAACAGTTATATATTTATATGCGGACTTATTTTGACTAAGAATGCACCGCATATTCGGTATCTATTCGGTATTCGGCCTATTCGGTTATGCTATTGAGTATTCAGTTAGGCCGAATATCGAAATATTTGACCAAACCGAACTATTAAAAATAATTTTTGAAAAAAAAAAAAAATTTTAAGTTACATAACTTTCACTTTTAATTGTATATTTATAACACTAGAATAAGAGAATATATATAAAAAAATAAGAAACAGAATTTTATTTAAATAAAAAAGAATGCTGTTACATTACATATTTGATGTTTGATAAATATTTGCTGTTTGACGATTAAGGGCACATTTAACATCTTGATATATAAAATGAAGCAGTCTTTGCGAAATATTTAACACTATGTCTTTTACTTAAAAATAGACAGAAAAAATTACAGAAAATATGCACATTATGGCCCATATATATGTCAAAAGAAATTAATTTCATACATCAATTAGTTTCCAAGGACTAATTAACTTTTTACATGTTTTCTGAAGAATAAGTTTGTTCGATACACCTTTCCATAAAACTGTTGAATATATCAGCTTAAAATTTGTAGTAGTATCAGAAAACATACTATTTGAGAATAATAAGAAACAACTTTCATTTTGGCTTAAAAAAATAAATTAGAAATATTTTACTAAAATACTTTAAAAATCCTAAAATTTTTAGCAAGAATTTTTTTTTTAAATTTAATAAATTTTCTCCCTCAGAGCTAAAATGTTAGGTATTTTTAAAGAAACGAGTTAATTACACAATTTTGGAAAGTCTCAACTATTTACCTGAAGTAGTATTTTAGAAAAGTGCACCAAAGCATAGAAAATACATTTCAAAGAAAATGCAATATATATATTAGGGTGGACCTTATTTTTCAAGTTTCAGAATGTAATCTTCTCACCCTCTAATTTTGTTCCTTTTTATGAAAAAATAATTCTGGTAAAATATTAGCTCAATTGAACAATATTTGGAGGTAGCTCAATGATGTAGAAGTTTCTAATGTATGAGCAATGATAAACATATGCGTACTCACATGCTATGTCATAGAAAATAAATTATATCTTCTAAAATATTTTAAATGCATTTAGCTTTACATTTTTATTCATAGATGGCAGTACTATGCACAATAATACTTAAAACAGTATACTGCTTTTAGCAAATAGCAAAAATCAAATATTCCATTAGTTTCTGTCACTCAACAGACTAAGGAATTAGCTTTTGTTTCCATGCTTGACGATCTTTTTGAAATAGCATATGCCGATGTCCTGACAATTACATCAGTATTACCAGAAGATAAGGAATTTTTGATAGCTCAAAGAAAAAAGGGAAAATGCGGATCAATGGTTGTTATTGATAAAACACTCACTCTTAAAGAAAAAAGAAAATATGAAAGAAACAGAATATTTCTTGCGAGACAACAACGAATGAAAAGCAAAATACTATTAGATGATTCCGTTGAACTAATTTCATCTACAGATGACGAGCTTGAAAACAAATCGACAGAAAGAGATTTTGAAAAGTTGGAAAAGAGTGAAAACAATGCAGTCCATGTCGACGAATTACGAAAAAGAAAACGAGGTCGTAAAACTATAGTTACTCCAGATCTTGCAGCAGCACTAGATCGCACTAAGGCGTCAGACCGAAAGGCTATATTTGTATTATCAGAAACTGCAAATGTTTAGGACTAAGCATTAATCAATATGCAATAAACAGAAATTCAATTCGTCGACAAAGAATCTTTGAGAAAACTAAGAAATATGAAAAAATAAAAAGCAAGTTCCAAAACAACACTGTTTTTGTCGTTCATTGGGATGGAAAATTGATGCATGACTTAACGGGAAAAGAAAAAGTGGATCGATTGCCAATATTAGTTTCTGGGAAAGGAGTTTCTCAACTACTGACTGTTGCCAAGATTTCATCTGCAACAGGAAAAGCTCGGACGACAGCAGTCTTTGAAGCCACTGAAGACTGGGGAATAGCAGATAATATACGTGCAATGTGCTTTGACACTACCAACTCAAATACTGGTTATAATTCTGGTGCTAGTGTTCTTTTAGAATATAAATTGAAAAAGGAGCTCTTATCATTTGCTTGCAAATATCACATTAAGGAGCTGATAATTAGTACTGTATTTGAAGTATTCATGGGAGTCAAATCTTCACCTGAAGTTGCATTATTTAAACGCTTTCAGGAATATTGGAGCTTAATTGATAAAGACAAGTACGAAACGGAAATTTCATTTGATGATGTTGCAAATCTAGTAGAAGATATTAAGCAAGAGACTATCAACTATGCAAAGAAGTACCAAGAAGAGCAAAGAGAAACAAAGCTAGGAGGTGATTATAAGGTTGTTATAATCACCTCTATAATAATATTTAGAACTTGTAATTATATTTCTAGGTGCTGTCCCAGAAAGGGGAATCAGATTTATGTCACCAGGTGCAATGCACCATGCCTGTTGGATGTCCAAAGTAATATATTGTCTCAAGACCTGGATGTTCAAGGCTCAGTTTAAATTGACTGTAAAAGAGGAAGAAGGTATACGTGATATGTGTGTTTTTTGCAGTCCGTGTATACTTGAAAACTTGGATCACTGCACCTCAAGCTTCATGTGCCCCATATAATTACCTGTTGTTGCTCAAATCACTACTTGACTAATCATCAATACATTCAACTGTTTCCAAGTTATCATCACATAAATTTGCTAATCACTTGTGGTATTTGTCAGAAGGACTTGTTGGTTTAGCTTTATTTGATAGCTGTGTGAGTTTATTAACTAAAAGTCGCATGGTTATTGCATTACAGAATGAAGCTAATTCTAAAAAACAAGCTCAAATTTATTCCAAACGAGTCAGTGTTGCTCTACATTCATTCAATAATAAAAGATTGGAAGATTTTGTCACAGCTAAGTCAATGATGTTGTTTCAATTGTTGGAACTTCCGGATGAATTTCATGCAGTAGATCCTGAATTGTGGGAGTTAAGAGAAGACTATAAACAGGCAAAAAAGGTAATAAAATCTCTACAAGTAGTAAATGACCATGACGAACATGCAGTTGCACTTATTCAAGAATACAATGGATTGATAACTCATGATGAAATGCAACTACAATTTTTACTACAAGTTGTTGAAGATCTTCGTAAAATGTACCCAGATAGCAGAAAAATGCGTGTCTCTCAACCTGCACAAATACAATAATGTTTTAATGTAACATGAAAACCTAATAATTGTGCTGTAAATTAAATAAATTGTCACAATTAAATCATTAAAACATTTAAAGTGCTTACTTATTTGTGTAGCTAATATTTTGAATTTTTTCCTAATTTTATAAATTTGAGGTCAATTGAGCTACCTCTAAATATTTGAATTTATTGCTCAAACTTTTTACATAATGTTTTTGTATAGAAAGGAACAAAATAAGAGGGTGAGACTTGTAAAAATAATAATTTAAAAAAATCATGGCATTTAAGGTCCACCCTAATATATATATATGTATATATATATATATATATATATATATATATAAGACCATTAAAAGTATACAGAACCATTATGCAATACTACGATTTAAGATCTATAATGAATAATAACACATGAAATAACAAACTATATATATATAACCATAATATAATACTACAACTCAACATCTACAATGAATATAGAATAACAAACTTAAACATGACAAGATGATCAAATGGAATTA
This sequence comes from Maratus speculifer, assembly GCA_964019185.1. Classification (NCBI taxonomy): domain Eukaryota; kingdom Metazoa; phylum Arthropoda; class Arachnida; order Araneae; family Salticidae; genus Maratus; species Maratus speculifer. Next base: position 184,577,705 of record OZ025301.1, read on the forward strand.
ACAATATTGGAACAGTTACAAATAAAATTGCGGTACATAGCTCGTCATCAAGGGCATTACCACGTAGACATAATAATTACGATTACTTTCTGGGGTAGAAATCAGGAAAAAGTCCTAATGCATAATTCAAATATTGCCCGATTAGTCTATATTCATTGTAAATGTTGAATTGTAGTATTATTAACATTGAAATTACTATGATGCAAAAGCGCATGTAAATATCAATGTATGCTTTTTTGATTTATTTTTATTTCACTTTGAATTGTAAAATTCACTCTGAAACTTCAAATATTATAACGGGTTTCTTACATATTATTTAATATATATATACAATGATAGTACTTAACCCTTTCCGGCACACTGTGCCCGGTCTGGGATACCTAATTTTTATTCAAAACTTGCAAACGGCACCAGTAATATTCTAGTAAAACTTTGCTTTTACAATATTAGCTTAAATTAAGGAATTCAAAATATTTAAAAAGTTCGTTTGGGAATTCCGGTGTCAATCGATAATTTCTCATTTCAGTACAGATTTTGCCCGTGACGGAAAGGGTTAAAATATATCACTTTAAACCTTTCCAGAATCATAATATTTTAGATCCATAATCACTTAGCATCATAATATTTCAGCTTTTTTTTTTCTTTTACTGATAGTTGATAACTTAAAAATATGAACCATTTATGTTCCATGTGCCCTTAAGAAAATTAACCATTAATGATGACATTCATGGGAATAAATTATGTGCAAATGAAATTTCTAATTTTTTTTTTTTTTTTTTTTTTTTAAGTAAACAAAAAAGAGTGTTTCTAAAAAAAGTAGATAAAACTTTCAGAGATGTTAACAGTTGTCAAGACAGACAAAATGTTTATTTAAGATACCAGTATCGCAACCCATTTATTCGTTCAAATATACTGTGCATCTCATCTCGCATTCTCGCTTTAAGTGAAACTTAAAATTTTGTTTATTACTTCAAAAATAATGAAGATATGGTAACACAAAGTTATAACAATATAAATAGACATGTGTTTTAGCTATACGGTTCAGATCAAGTAATTTAACTTAAAGAATGCTCGCAAATATTATTTTTTTATTTAATTTATTAATGGTAATGCAATTGCGACATGGGAAAGAACTTTTTCTGAAAATGTGGGTATAAATATATTCTTTACAACTTGAAGTTCCAGAAGAAATGAAATATTATTGTAAATATTCGACAAAATGCCTAAAATCAAAAGCGTCTATTGGATTTTGCTCGTATAATGCACGCTAAATGAATTAAGTTGTTTACGTAAACTGTAAGAAAAAGAGTTCAGAATTTAAATTTTCAAAAACATGGTTGAAATAATTTATAATTTCTTTAAGCAGAAAATTTTTCTAAGAGTTTTCTATTTCTTTTCTTATTTTTATCTTTTTCTTTTCAATTTTCTTTTCTTTTCTTTTTCTTTCTTTATTTTTTTTAATACTTAATATTTTTATGTTAGTATGTGTTCAAGCTGTTTCAATATATAAATTCTAACTTTTATAATAATTCAGCAACTTATAAAGAGATCTAAAAAATCCTTAATATCTTCAATGATTAAAATATATGTATGTGCTTCGCTTACTTTAATATACAGAGTGTCCATTCTCAACACTGTTACCAAAAAAAAAAAAAAAAAAAAAAAAAAGAAAGAAAGAAAGAAAGAAAGAAAGAAAGAAGGAAAGAAAACGGGTGATTATACGGTAATTTTACTGGTAATCAATACGCCAATGCAATTTACTTTTTTTAACGGAAAAATTCCCGTAAATTTCGTAACTTTTTTTCAAAGGTTTTAACAGAATTTTTTTTTTTTTTTTTTTTTTTTTTTTTTTGAACAGTGTTCAGTGGTTAATTTCTAAACCATTTATCATAGAAATATAGTTTTGTTTACAAAAATGTTTTAAATAATGTAGAAAAATATTTAAAAAATCGTTTGGATCAGAAAAAACATTTCTTAAAATAGTTACGAAATTAATATTTTTCTACGTCCCCCCCCCCCCTGTCTTACAAGCGATATTCAGTAAAAATTTCTAAGTATTGTAACAAATAAAATAAAATAATTTTAAAAAACCCATTCGTCTAACACTAAAACATAACAAAAATGTGAAACTTTGAACTGAATGACCTACAACAATTTTCTGCATCTCAAACGCTTGTTAGTTGGGTCATGCTTCGAGATATTGTATACAAAGTGCTTAAAATATTATAAAGCATTTATTTCGCGTGTATCTAGTCATATTGCACAAGTATTATGATATTGTTAATTAAGTTTTAGTTCGGTTAAAATAATTGTATTTTGACATATGTTCTGTTTTGTAAAGAATTGAGATTGTTGCTTTCATAACTTCATTTAACAAAAAAATCTGTTATTTTCTGTTATTTTTAAAACTTGGGTATTTTGCTTTAATATATTAGAAAATAAATTTCAAATTTATATTGTTATGTTAATTTGTTTCTCAACTATCATTTTTCATATATATCCGACGATTATTCATCTTAAATTTTTGAATAGCCCCTATTTTACAACATAAAAGGATTCTTCAAGTTTATACAGTTATTACTTGATTAATTTCAATCATAGAAGAAAAGGGATTTTTTTATGCGTTATTTCTTAGAGTAATAAGATATTTTTATCAAATATAACTTGTAGGACTGGGGGACCACACACAAATTTATATTTCGTATTTTTTTAAGAAAGATTTTTATTGAGCCAAATTATTTTAAAAATAATACTTTACCTAATTTAGACATTTATGCAATTGGAAATATATCTATGACTAACGGTTTAGGAATTAGTCAATAAAAACCACTGTAGTGGAAATCCTGCATAACTCCTTATAATAAAAAGGTATATAATGAAGCATTTTCTATGTCTATACTTAATTTACAATAGCTTAAACTTTAATAGTAAGTCAGAGACCAAAAATTCATGTACATAAAACATTGATCAAATATTTTCTGATTTCTTTTGCAGTAAATAGTTCTTAAGAATTTAAATTTTTCTAACTTTTTGCATAGTTAACATTTTTATGTAAGAGTCTTTTAAAATTTTTGTAATGCACCCTGATAAGATCATTATTTCAGTTAAAGTATTTTTAGCGGAGGTTTTAAAACATTTTTGTATTTGAAAATACGTCCATAACTATCGGTTTAGGAATTAATCATTAAACACCGTCGAGAGTGGATACCCTGTATAACTCTTTACAATGAAAAGGCATATATTAAAGCACATTTTATACTTAATTTACAATAGTTTAAACTTTAACTGTAAGTCACAGTCCAAAAATTATATAAAACATTGCTCAAATACTTCCGGGCTTCTTTTACAGTACATAATTCTTAACATTTTAAACTTTTCTAACTTTTTTGCATGGTTAACATTTGTATGCAAGCCCCTTTAAAAGCTGTTTTAATGCCCTCTGGTAAGATCATTGGTTCAGTTAAAGTATTTTCAGCTAAGGTTTTAAAGCATCTTTAAAACTCCAAAATTCTGTTATTATGCGTTTACTACGCAATAAAACTGTTCATGTTTTGTAGCTTTTTAAAGTAATTGCATTGGAAAACCCTCCTAAGAGCGGTACTTGAACCTTAGATAAACAATGTTCTCGAAACGTTATTTTTAACAGAAAATATACAGTGAAATAAAAGATTTCACTTAATGGCGTACTTAAAAGAAGAATTTAAAGCTGCGACGTTACAAAATGTCAAGCAAACAAAAATATCATCTTATAAGAAACTGTCCATTAGTTTTAATTTCCCCCAAAACTTTAGAAAAATTTGCTTTTCTTTCTTTAAAACTTTAATATATTACTCTGAAAATGAAATGTTTACATAGATCATAAATAGCTACATAGTGAGTTTCAATAATTGATAGAGATTTTTATTTTATTTTAAGAGAAATAATATTATTGATATAAGTTAAAACTAGGAATGCACTGAATAATTTTGTGGCCGAATGCCGAATACGGAATATTCAGCATGCAGGTAAGCAGAATATCGAATATTCGGCTGGTCAAATAGTAACTGTTAGGCTGAATACTGAATATTCGGCCTTTGAAATAGTAACAATTCGGACAAATACCCAATATTCGACTGACCGAATTCAAAGTTTATTTCAGGTTTAAAGATAATAAAAATTAAATTTTAAAACAATTTTACATTATATTTAATGCAATTATTTCCATTTTGATACTCAAAACCATTTTACAAGTAAACTTTATGTCACTATTAGGCCAAATACCGAATATATAAAAAAAAAAAAAAAAAAAAAAAAAAAAAAAACTCTGTGACATTACAATCTATGAAGGATCAGCGCCAACACTGCCCCTTTCTGCTTACTCAATTCTGGGTCCCGAGGTGCTATGCAGCATACATCTCAGCCAGGTGGTCAGCCTAACACGAGACCCTAATTTCCAAGCAAGCCTGGTACTCATTTTACTGATCTCTAAGGGAGGAGTGAACCGTATCAAGTCGATAGTCGAACTTGTGGTGCCGCAGTCAGATACTCTGACCACTCCGCCACTGGGCTATCATAGTGAATATTCAGCCAACTGAATAGTAACTATTCGGTCAAATACCTAATATTTGGATGGCCAAATTCAAAGTTTATTGTAGGTTTTAAAGATAGTAAAAACTAAATTTTAAGGCAACTTTATATTTAACACAGATATTTTCATCTTGATAAAGAAAACCTTTTTAGAATTAACCATCACATTAACACACAATTTTTGGCATTTCTCATATTATATTTCAAAGAAATCAAAGTAACTCTGTTGAAACAACCATTTTAATCAATTTGTTGACATTTCAAACAACTTAATATAGTTGACAAATCCTGGGAACATACACACAGTTTTCACCTATATTGTAGAAATTCGCCGGTTCGGCATAATGCGCAGAACGTGCAATAAATGTTATACACACTAAAACCTGCAAAAGTATCTGAATAACATTGCGAGTACTTTTGTTTATTTGTTTGTATTTTATGTTGGCCAATTATCTACACTTGGGATATTAGCCCTAAGGGAGGGGGGGGGGGGAGGTGGAGAGAAGCCTTTCGTGGGAGTCATTCTAAGGGAGCCTAACCCGTATTTACGCAAGGAAGTCCAAGGGCGAGTACTTTTGAATTTCATTCTATTGAAGTTATAAGTTATACCACTTTTCCATAGATTCAATAAACAGTAATAATAAAAAACATTTTTTAACAAAATAATAATAATAAAAAAAAAACAATCGAAGAAGAATGTCACTAAAATCGAATCTTTTGTGAAACAATCGCTATAACAATACTTGTCTAATTATAGTCAAGTAATTTTACTATAAAGGACGTGTTTTTTCGAACAAATAAAAGTAATAAGCAAATAAAAGTAATAAGCGCTTTATGAAAAAATTTTAAACATTTAGCCAATAACTGCGTTAAAGAATTCAGCCTTTTTATTTTTTTTAATGATTTTTTAAATTTTATTTTAAATCAAATCGACCTATAAAGATAAATAATTTTTTTAACTCAAATAATTATTTTCTCAAATTTTACGTTTTTATATTACAAATAGCAATGTTGAAAGACTATGCAAATGTATTACAAACAGGATGAAAAAAAAATAAAATTAATAAAAAGTATATATTTTAAAATTAATTACTAAAGCATTCTATAAAAAATATCACCGTGAGCTTAATTAACTATCGAAATTTGTTTAAAAATAAAAGTTAAGTTAAAAATACATTATTATTTTTGCCAATTAGCAATAATTAATTAGTTTTTAGACCAATGCAAAAAGTGTGCTATCTTTTTTATAATTTAGAACAATTAAAAATAGGAAAAGCGTTCTATAAAAGAAAAATATTTTTAAATTTTTAAAAATTCTTCTTCACATTAACAAATTTAATTATGTTTAATGAATCGCTCTTCCAATTAATGTAATAATAAAGCTTGAAAATTTCTGTTTCGCGTTTCACTAACTATAATAAACACGTAACTTCTGCTTTGTTAAATTTTAAACTGTGATGTGAAACGTACTATAGTTATGATAGTTAAATTGAGTTATAAAAATTTAACCGTCTCTTATATTAAAATATTTTTTATTCTTTTATTCAAATTTTCTCCATCAACATTAAAAAAAATTACAATTTAAAAAAATGTTATATTTGCATTAATGTACTCATTTCCTTAATTTAAAACTAATACAGTCGAGCCTCTATATAACGAAATCCATCGTTCCAGTAAAAAATTCGTTATATAGAGAAATTCGATGTATAGAGTATGATGTTAAAAATAGTATTTAATGTGTAAATTTTGAACAAATATTATTTTTGATCTTTTTAATTAAGAATTTGAAATGTTTAAAAGTATATATTAACCTAACATTTTATTTCTTACTTATTTAAGCAGTTTCAAAAAAGAGAAAAGACATTTATTTGAAAGCTTAATGAAAATCAAATAAGGAAGACTTACATAAATTTCAGAGGAAGAAATCTGTAATTTTTTGTTGTTTTGATTTTAAAATTACAATTGTTACGCTCTCAAAAAAAAATTCTCAAATTTTAGCAAGGAATGAAAAATTGTAGTTGATATTTTCCTCCATTTGAAGGTCTCTTTTATGTGCTCTCATTGATTCCTCTCTTATATGTGTAACAATTCAATTGACTGTGTTTTGAGAAGGATGTTGAAAGGTGTGTGGGAGGGTGGATGAACTTGTTAGATTTAAAGAATAAGGAGAGAAGTAATATTTATATAAAAAAAAAACCTCTCCACTGAACGATAAATCAAAAATAAGTGATGGAAAATTGATTCCATATGATTTCGAAGCTTTTTTAAAACTGAATAAATTAAGATCAATTTATGAAAAAATTCGTTATATGGAGATAGATATTTCGCTATAGAGAGTCTGTTTTTAATGTAATCATGCGAAAAGGGGACCGTTCTTACTAAAAATTCGTTATATGGAGGAATTCGATGCATGGAGTTTCGTTATATAGAGGTTCGACTGTATTTCCATAAAACATACAGACACACACACAAAAAAATCATTTTTAATATTACTTAAGAAAGATTACCTTTTTTAAGTAATAAAATATTAAACACGTTTTTATGATAGCGTTTAATGATATATAATTGTTTATAAAATAATATTAACATGAAAAAAAAGATTAATGGTGTGATTTTTAAACCTTTCTATAACGAATGCATCTGTTTTGCAAGTATCTAAAACTCAATATAAAGATAAATAAATTAAAAACGTAAATTTTCTAGACAGAATGATTTTTAATGGCGTGGTTTTGAATGTTATTACAAAGCAGATGAATTTTTGCAGCCTAGAACCCAAAATGAGAAATTTGTCCGTAGCGTAGGTATGACAGATTATAAGTTAGAGATATTTTTTTATTTAATTGATTTGTTCAAGTTGATTTTCAAATATGGGATTGATTTTCAACCAGTCATGAGAAAAGCCGCCATCTATTACATTAACCACAAGTGGCCGAGAGGTTCTGACCTCTCAACTGGTAGACGGCTGGTGCTGGGTTTGAAGTTTTGAGTTATAGATAGTTTACTTTATCATTTCCAAAAGCATTATTGGTTGCACAAAAACAAAAGTATGATTAAAAGGATTATTATTATTATTGTTATTATAATTGTTGTTGTTGTTGTTGTTGTTGTTGTTGTTGTTGTGGTATTCTCTTAGCTTTTTTGGAATGAAAAAAGATGTAAGAAAAGAGTTTCTATTAGGAAATATTTCTATAATTTTATTGTAAGCGATATTGTAATTCTATTTCTTGATTCTGTAAAATACTAACAAAATATTTTGAATTAAAGATTTAAATGGAATTGTAAATACCGAACAAAATCCTACAAATTAGAGTTTTATTGATTAATTTTTATGTGTAATCCATTTAAAATTTATTAAATAATTGTGTAAATCTTCTAATGTAATAAAATCTATAATAATTTCGTATGCAGCTATTTCTGCAGTTCCATACATTAACCTTCGATTTATTCTGTTGAGTTAATTCAAAGTATCAGACCAGATTATGTGATCGTTGAGGCTATTTGGGTGAAATTAGTACACCAGTATTCGTTCAGAATGGCTCAGTTGGAAGAGCATTGGCGGCTTCAACCAAAACATTCCTCGTTCGAATCCTGGCCTGGACTTTATTTCACCCGCTTGGAAAATTTACATCTGTCTTCTAATGTAGTTTCGGAAATTCATGACAAGCTCTTTAAAAGAAAAAAGTCCTTCCGGCAATGCCGGGAGGAAGAGGTAGCTTTCATATACTTATATATTTATTTATTTATTTTAAAGTAAGTTACATTTTTCAAAAATACTAAGCTCAAATTAGTGGAAATCTTTAAAATTTAGTGATTTTATAAGATTGAATACTAGTTTTTGTCAAGACTGAATATTAATAGGAATTTTTAGAAATTAGTCATCTTTTATTCAACCTGGTTTTATTTTAAGCGATTTAGAGAGTCACCAAATTCCACGATATCATAAAGTGTATGCCATTTTAAAGCAACATGATGGATCGTTCAGATCAGACCGTTTCAAAATGTCAGCCATAAGCAAAATTCAAAGTGCTATAACGCAATCATTTTTTAAGATATAGACAAAATAAAAAGTGTTCTGGAACCGTTGTTTTAAGTTTTAACACGTAAAAGAAAAATATTTTTCAACTTTTAATTTTTTCGCATTTAATTTTTAATTTTTAATTTTTAAAAAAATTTAAAATGGCCACCATTTTGAAACAAAATGGTGGATGATGCTGGCCAACGAACTCGGTCGAGAAATTTGTATGTAGTATGTACATACCAAGTTTCATTGAAATCGGTTCATAAATACGCGTGTTATCACGTGACAAAATCAGATCGTTTCAAAATGTCATCCATAAGAAAAATTCAAAGTGCTATAACTCAATCATTTTGTAAGATATAGACAAAATAAAAAGTGTTCTGGAATCTTTGTTTTAAGTTCTAACACGTAAAAGAAAAATATTTTTCTAATTTTGATTTTTTCGCATTTAATTTTAAATTTTAAATTTTTAAAAAAATTTAAATGGCCACCATTTTGAAACAAATGGTGGATGATGCTGGCCAACGAACTCGGTCAAGACATTTGTATGTAGTATGTACATACCAAGTTTCATAGAAATCGGTTCATAAATACGCGTGTTATCACGTGACAAAATCAGATCGATTCAAAATGTCAGCCATAAGAAAAATTCAAAGTGCTATAACTCAATCATTTTGTAAGATATAGACAAAATAAAAAGTGTTCTGGAATCGTTGTTTTAAGTTTTAACACGTAAAAGAAAAATATTTTTGAAATTTTAATTTTTTCGAATTTAATTTTAAATTTTAAATTTTTTAAAAAAATTAAAATGGCCACCATTTTGAAACAAAATGGCGGATGATGCTGGCCAACGAACTCGGTCGAGACATTTGTATGTACTATGTACATACCAAGTTTCATTGAAATCGGTTCATAAATACGCGTGTTATTACGTGACAAAAATCAGATCGTTTCAAAATGTCAGCCATAAGAAAAATTGAAAGTGCTATAACTCAATCATTTTTTAAGATATAGACAAAATAAAAAGTGTTCTGGAATCGTTGTTTTAAGTTCTAACACGTAAAAGAAAAATATTTTTCAAATTTTAATTTTTTTGCATTTAATTTTAAATTTTTAAAATAATTTAAAATGGCCGCCATTTTGAAACAAAATGGCGGATGATGCTGGCCTTCGAACTCGGTCGACACATTTGTATGTACTATGTACATACCAAGTTTCATTCAAATCGGTTCATAAATACGTTAGTTATCGCATGACAAAAATCAGATATATATATATATATATATATGGTTATATATATATATATATATATATATATATGTCAACATTTGAACGGAGGGTGGTTTTGGAGTCTGGGGGTCATGATCGGTGAAAATATACCAAAATTTTCCGGAAGTGCTTTCCTCCGGACGGCTGCAATAGGTAGCTTTTTACTTTTTGTAATGAAAGCTACCTAAAAAAATTCATTAATTCATAGTTCGGACTATAAAGGGTTTTAAGATATATGTTCGAAGACATTGTTTAAAATTTTATTTTAGACACATTTTTTTTTTTTTTTTTTTGGTATTTTTCAGCATAATCTAACACAGAATAAAGAAAAAAAAAACATATGTATAATACCAATACAACTTTTTAAATTTTTTTAGAAATTTGGCTATTTGTTAGCAATCTTTTAATAATAATAATAATAATAATAATAATAATAATAATATTAATAATAACAAAATTATAAACTAACAAATTACAACGACTATTTGAAAAATAATATTTCCAAAGACTTATAAATAAATTCTATGTTTAAAGAAATAATAATAATAAACATCATTTTTTAAATGATTATAACGAGTCATACATTACGTACGCCGTACATTAAACATTAATATTCCTAGACCAATGATGAAAAATATTAGTTTATAGATAGATAACTTTAACTGTTTAAATTGTGCATTTTTACTGAATGGAGTTAGTCAGACTGACTTCTGAACGCCTCATATTACGTACGACATGGATTAAACATTCATATTCTTGGATCCACCACAAACAAATTTTAAATAAAATTTCAATTTTACAATTTTTGGAACTGGAAATTTTTAAACTTCTAAATTTTTAACCTTCTAAATATTGCGCATTTTAAATTTGCACAGTGTTACGTAGAGAAAAATATGCACTTTTCAATGAAATTTGTTTGAATTCTTTGCTATAAATTGTTTTCAAATTATTAATTTTTTAAAAAGTTTTTATTACTCTTTTTGTCATTGTGGCAACAAACGTATTTGATTTTGGACATTAAACTTGAACCAGTCAGAAAACGAATAAAATAAGAAATAGAAGTATTCCACATTTGAACATTAAACTTGAATCAATCAGAAAAGGAATAAAATAAAATAAGTTGCGGAATTCAACCAATAATAAGATTCAGATATACTTCAGATTTACCATTTCTCTACCGAGGGCAATAACTATTTTTCCAAATAGTTTTAAAAAAATGGTTAATATATTAGTTCTTCTGTTGGTCAAAAATTATGAGGGAACGCAAGAAAAATAACGTAAAAATTTCACTAATAAATTAATATTAATTCACTTTTTATTGGTATTAATTTAATTCTTAGAGATTTGAAAGAAAACAGGAAAAAAATATTTTCAGTTTTACTAATTTTTCAATTTCGCATTCCGCGAACCCTAAAAATTCAGCTATTGAAATCTAAAGAAGAAAACAAAACATAAATTTTACTATTTCGGATACGTAAAGTTAAAAGGGGAAAATCTTTGCAATTTTGATATTAATTCGTGTCTTCCATAGTAGAAAAATTTCGATGGAAAGAAAAAATAAATGAAGATAAAAATTGTACTACCACGGAAAATTTTTGAGATCTACTAGAGTTTTTAAGTAAAAACGGCTTTCATCTACTGCGTAGCCTAATATAATCCAAAATTAACGATAATAACACATTTATGGATTTAAAATTACACATAATTGATTTAATTTCACTTTAAAGTGTCTAAATAAAAACTGGAGTCGGAGTCGGCTTGTTTTTTAACGACTCTGACTTTTTTACTCAAAAAATGGACCCAACTCCGCAGCTCTGGGTATAAATTTGAAACAAGGAATAAAAGTATTATAGACAAGCTGAAAAAAAGAAATGGTTATACGAAGAAAAAGGGAAAAAGTAATTATCTACTAAAAAGCCTTTTATAAAAACGTCATGATATGCTTAATTAGCAATTAAAAATTACTTACAGTAAAAATGAAATTATAATTACATTATATTTTGTTATCTTCGTCAATTAACAATCAATTAGTTTTTGTGATAAAATATAAAATGTTATATATTAATATATAATTTAAAATACGTAAATGTGAGAGAGGCATCTGTGAAATGGAAATGTTTAGAAAGTTTATCGCATTAACAAGTTTAAATACGGTTAATGAATCATTAATGCAATTAAGATATTAATAAGCTCTGAAAATTCCTATTTTACGCGTCATTAACTATAATGTACGAGTGATTTATGCTTTGCCTAATTTTAATATGCGATATGGCGTTACTCTCTTAGCGGAATATAAAGTCAGCTATTTAAATTTAGACGTATTTTATTTTTAAAACCTTTCTAATGGATAATTTACTTCAGGACAGTTTATTGGGATAATTATTTAAGTAATTTATTTGTTAATAAATTGTTATCAGTACCTATCTTTATTATAAAGGCCAAACGTAGCTGTGCGCAACGCATACGTCATTTTGCGAATGGCAACACTTTGAAATTTGAAATGAAAATAAAATGTCTGTTTTCCAATTTTTCCTATTGAAAATTTTTAAAATTATAAACATCCCACAATTTTAATTTCTAAACCGTCGTAAAGGGAAAAAAAATCTTTTAAATGCAATTTGTCTAAAAACTATATTTTAATTTGTTTTTGAGATATAAATTTTTTTTTTTGTAGTTCTTAACAACATTTTTATAAACGTGGCAACATAAGTATATCATTTCTATTAAAAGTAAAGGGAAAAAAGCCGGAGATTAAAAAGTGGAGAATTTTGAAATTAAAATATTTGCTAATTTTAAAATATCGTTTTTTATAAAACCAGGTGAATTTTAATTTTCATTCACACTCACAAAATTCAAAAAGATAATTATCGTTTGTTTAAGAATTACACTTACCAATTTAAGATGCATTTTTTATTGCAACTAATTTTGTAGGCTTCTTGTAAATCAATGAAATTGTTTTTTTTTTTAATATTTTCTTTCTTTGAAACTCGACGGGTTCTACCTTATCATATTAAAGTTGTTCGTATTTCAAAACTTCTATTCCTGCAATATGGAACGCAAAGCTGCAAATGCGTGAATCCCCTTTGCAGCACTAACTGAGCATAAAAACAAACACTTCACACTAAATTCATTTTCGAGTGTGTTATGAATGTGTTGCACTAAATAAAAAAAAATAGTGCAAAAACTGTTCTTAAAAATTTCAAAAGTAGAAAATGTGTTTTGAAAACAGATTTCAAAACATTTATTTTTAAAGTGGTGTAAATTTAAAGGCATCATCAGGGATGTAGTGGAGGGTATACGGGAGTATACGTCGTATATCTTCTGGATTTTTTAAAGGAGCAACGTATACCCTCTGTTTCTCAAAAAAGCTTATAGTATACACATTCTAGGGTATACTCTCTGCCTTGAGTGTTTACCCTCTGCTTAGAGCGTATATCCTCTGTTATTTTTACGATTACACCCCTGGGCACCATGTAGAAAATATTTTGAAAGTATTTTATATGTATTGTTTTATAGTGTTCTATAATGTGTGGTGTTTGCAATGTGTTGTTAATTTGGGGACAAATTGTTGTGTAGCACAACACTATATTAGGAAACTGTTTTCATCAACACTATTTAAAACACTATTTCAATTCAATTAACAACAATATTTTTAGAAAACATTTCTAGATAGCAATACTTTTCAACATATTAAGCACACGTTTCTAGAAAAGAACACTTTTGCGACGCACACTATATGGCCAAAGCTGACCGGCCACTTGCGATTTTAGACATTTTATTAAATATCTAAAATAATACATGGGGAATTATCATGAAAATCTAATTGCGTAAACATTATAATACAAGTCATACATTTCCGTGAAGATTTTTTCCCGAAACTTCATAGAGAACTGTCATCAAATTGAAAACGAACGAATATCTTTGGATAACCCTATCAAGACTAATGTAGCAAAAGCCCTCAAACTGTAGATTAGTGATGGGCGATTTCGATTTTTTAAATGGATTTAATCGATGCAATGGCCAATTCGATTTAATCGGTACTATGAAATTTTTAATCGATGTCTCAGAAGATAATATCATTTTCATTTTGCTTTAAAAGTTGAAGATAAAGTAGTCGGATGTGTCAATCCCGAAATTCCTTCTGTCTCATGCATGCTAAAACTTGTAAATCCACTATCACAGTGTCAATGTCAAATTTAAATGATAATTTATGCCCGTCATGAAGATTTAAAAAGTATAGGTTGAAGTATGAGCATTTTAAAAGAAAGTATATAAGCATAGCATTATCCAAACAAATTGCTGAATTTCGGTCCACGCTTTTTTTACACTCTTAAAACGAAAGAATGGATTTTGCTACTCAGGAAAGAGCTGCAATATATGAGATCGTGAATGAGCTGTTTGTCAAACGTTTTACTCGTCTTGATTTAAATTGCTTTTTTTAAACTACTCATCTTGATTTAAATTGCCTACAAACAACTCGCTACTTGAGTTGTTTCAAGTCTTTTTGAGAAGCTGCCTTTCAAAACACGAAATGAGTGGATTTCGGCTCAACTTGAGTTATATTTTGGCTGACCTTTTAAGAGAGTAGATATCTGTTCAAAGAGCATCAAAGCGACACCTGTTGTGCAGTATACACTCAAGCTTAATAAAAATCTATTTATATGAAAGTTTAACGGAATATAAAGTTTGATTAAATTCCATGCATAATTTCTGAGAAATAGCTATCACTAATATCATGAAAAGTGCAGTAAAGCAGAGCAGTGTTGTATAACTTACACGAAAACCGAATCAGGAACAACATATGACAATATCTAACAGAATATTATGTTTGAGAAAATTACGTTCTTTAGTTCTTGAGATATTTTCACTAACATCGTGTAAATCCTGAAAAATGTATTAAATTCAGTTTATCAAAGTCAGTTGGTTTTTATAAAAACAGTCCCATATTTTGTTTAAGGTTTTTGCTTATAATTTGAAGGTTTTTTTTATGTAAAATAATTTTCTTTTTCAAAAATATGACAAACAACATTGTACTCAATACCCTATAATCAGAATTAAAAAATAATGAAAATTGTATGAAAAATGAATAGGTTTATTAAATAAATTTGATTGCACATACGTGAACGCTGTCAAAATTTCATTCACATATTTGTATTAGCTAAATGTATAAAACAACTTTCGCGAAAGTCACAAAAACATAGCTTGAAAATTCAGAAAGTGATCGTCAATAGAATAAGACCAAAATCCGTTATTCTCAAAATGAAGCAAAAAAATGAGGGATTGTATCCAAATATAGTAATATGTGCCAAATTGTATATTCTATATTGACACTAATCAATGGATAGATGGATGCAAACCCTCATCTTTTTGCTTCATTTTGGGAATAACGGATTTTAAGCTTATTCTATTGATGATCACTTTCAGAATTTTCAAGCTATGTTTTTTAAACTTTTACAAAAGTTGCTTTATATATTTAGCTAACACAATATAAAAATGAAATTTTCAGAGCGTTCACACAGGCGTAAGGTAAATTATATAGTAAACCTGCTCATTTTCATAAAAAATTTATTATTTTTTTATTCTGATAATGTTGTATTGTGTACAATGTTGTTTGTTACATTTTCAAAAAAGAACATTATTTTATATTAAGAACTCTACAAATAATAAACAAAAAATTTTTAAAAAATTGGCATTAAAAAAAAAAAAACATCCATTTCTCTACGCGTATACATTCTTTCGGCATAGAAATGGACACAGTTTGTTACAATATGCCATTTAATCATATTCTACAGTTTGAGCGCTTTAGCTACATTGATTTTGACAGGGTTATCCAAAAGATATTTAGTTGTTTTTTCTCAATTTCTTGACGGTCTGTTATGGAAATTTGGGAAAAAAATCTGTACGAAAATGTATGACCTGTACTATTATAATGAAAAACTTATTATCTGTACTATTATGTTTATACACTTAGAGTTTCAGGATAATTCCTCTTGTATTTTTTTTTTTTTTTTTTTTTTTTTTTTTTTTTTTTTAGATGTTTAACAAATTGCTTAAAATCGTAAGCGGCCGGTTATCTTTGGCCATATAGTGTATTAAGAACATAATAACATCACACAAAAAAAAAAAAAAAAAAAAAAAAAAAAGCTTTAGAACACATTAATTCATTGTGAATTTAGGGACAAAAAGAATTCCGAAATGTACTTATTTTTGCTTTTGAGAATTTGCAGTGAACTTAACAATATAACTTTAAATAAAATCATAAGACGAAATGTGACATTCCGCCTTAATTCGGGCACAAAATATACGATGTGAATTTAAAAAAGGCACTTTTTTTACGCAAAAAACAACAAAAAAAAAAAAAAAAAAAAAAAAAAAAAAAAAAAAAAAAAATACATGTTGCAAGTAAAAAAAAAAATTATATTTCTTTTAAAACTTTTTATCATTTTAAGCCAGCAATTATCACTGACATCGTCAAAGAATATCATTTTGGGGGTTTCGTTAAACCCTATTTGTCTGTCTGTCCGTCCGTCACAAAGTCTGTACACAAAAACTGTATAAGTCAGAAGCTTCAATTTTTTTAAACTTACAGATGAATCCCCCAAGTCACACGACAAATCATAAAATTTGGAATTTTTTTCTACCGCAATTAAATTAATTTTTCCAACGTCATTTGTTTCTTTTTGCGATTTAAATTTTAAAAGAGTGTCGTAATTTTAACGTTTTTTGTGTCGGACATCATAGCTTGGAGGTAAAGCATCTCGCTAATAAACAGAAGGTTTTTAGTTCGAGCCGCGATGTTGGAACTTGAAGTTTTCATTTTAAAATGGAATTCATTAGAAGAAATTTCGTATTTTTTGCAAATTAAATGTTTTATGTTACATTTGAAAATCTACTTCCAAGGAGTTAGTCGAAATTTATTTTTGCTTTTAGCAATACTATGGAGAATAATAAAAACCGGAATTGCCAGATGACTGAATGTAGTTGAAAAAACATTTTTAAATTAATTATTTTTTTTTCTTTACGGTCTCTTTTTAGGTGTTTACGTAATTATATAAATATTGAAATCTCATAGTTGTTGTCTGGTTCGTCCACCTGAAAGCATATAACATTTTAAAAATTACTTAATCGAATGGTTTGAAATTTAACATGTATAAGCGTTGTAAATTTTTTTAGAGGCTTTCAAATTTTTTAAAAATCGAATTAAAACTCAACAAAATATCAATAAAAGTTTTCTTCATTCTATTAAAAGCTATCCAAGTAATTAATTCAATGACACCCCGTCATAGGTTCTAAATTACTGTCTGGTGATAACGTCGTATTTAAGATAAATTCCTATTACTTTCGTATTATTAAATTTAATATAAATAATCGTTTAAATTTTGTATTCATGCATTTTTTGCGTAAGAGTGCAACAATTATTGTACTAACATATGGATATTTAAAACCAGTTAAAGCTGTGCAAATTATTTCATCAGCAAACAAATGCACCTCATTTACCACGTTTGACTTTTAATTAGCCCCACCAGTGGTCAAGAGTTTCTGCCATTGAAACTAGTAGACTGAAGTTGCTGGGTTCGAATCCAATCGCGGCTGTCGGTCTAATCGTTCAGAGTTTTCCGTGATTTTCTTCGAACTTTGGCTTCCTTGCGTAAATACGGTCTAGGTTCCCTTAGAAAGATCGCCAAGGATAGAGCACGTCACCCAGGGCCCATATCCGTCGTGCAAATAATTGGCCGTCATAAACACAAACAAACAACTTTGGCTTATGTTTTACGACTTTTTTTTTAGGTTGCTCTCTAACAAAAGACCGTTTCTGAAAATTTTGAAATATAATACTTCCTGCGGTCTTTTATTGTTTCGCGTCAAAAAAAGATTCCGATTCCGGTACAAAGGATAAGGTTTTCGGAACCGTGTCTAACAACAGGGCTACACTTATAAAGTCATGTAAATGTCTTTGCGTTCTATAGCAGCGTTCAATGAATAAATATATATATTTTTTTAAGTATTGATACCAGAATTTATTTATTTTCTTTAAATGCACACAATCGATTTATTTTAAGCCTTCTATGCTTTAATATATGTTTTATGTAAGTAATTAAATAAATAAATGCAAATACAAATAAAATAAAATAAAGAAGGAGAGAGAAGTAAAAAGAAAATTATATACACAGTAAATAATAAGGAAAAATAAGCTAATAAACTTTATTATTGTGTCTTTTGAATATAGCAATATCCTTTAAAATGTTCTTTAATTGATTTCGAACATTGCATTATTTAACAAAGTAATTAGCAATTAATTAACTATTTAAATAATGAAAAAAATGTCAACACTTTTTGATGGCTTAAGAAAATTAAAATTAAAAATAATATCAACCAACCAGACAACGATCCACAAGTTTATGAGATTCACAAAATTATGCATAGTTAATGAGCCACTTCTGCAATTAAAATATTAATAAGTCACCAATACTTTTACCCTACAATCCATTAAATATAATAAACCAGATAAGCTAATGTTTAAAATATAATACTCTATTGCTTAAATATTTCGTTATTAGAACTTATTACCATTTATTACCATTCTTTGGGATAAAATGTGCTGTCGGATTATTTTATTAAGATAATCAATAAATGAATTGCGATGCTTTAAATAAATTAAATTGTTAAATAATATAAAGTTGAGTTTCAACTTTATATTATTTAACAAATTAGCAATTAATTAATTATTCAAATAATGAAAAGGAAAACATCAACTCTTTTTTGCGGTTTGAGCAAAGTTTAATGTCTTCGAAAGAGACAGCGTTCCACAAGTTTATGAGTTTCAGAAAATTATTCATAATTAATCATTCAATTCTGCAATAAAAATATAAATAAGTCATAAATACATTTTTTCTATAAACCATTTTATATAAAAACCAGCTTAGCTGATGTTTGAAACATAATACTATCTTTCATTACGAGAAAAACCTCATCTATTTTAAAGATTTTACTACGATTCTTTGAGATACCTGCTATAAAGGATGTTGTGGACGGTATGCGGCGTATACCTTTTGGATTTTTTTAAGAAGCACCGTATACCCTCTGTTTCTCAAGCAAGCCATAGTATACTTACTCCAGTTATACCCTCTGCCTTGAGCGTATACCCTCTGCTTAGAGCGTACATCCTTTGTTATTTTTATGACTGCGTGCTGTGAGATTATTTTACTAAGATAATTAATAAATGAATTGTGATGTTATAAATAAATTAAAGTTGATTAAATTTAATACATTTTAATGAAATATATCATAAAAACATAGGAGAAATATTTACAAAATGTTATTGTAATATATTAGAATTTCGTAAAACCTTATCTTCTGAAACCTTTTTGAAGTAAGACCAGTTTTTACAAATTTTAGAATAAAAATTTCATTTATGAAGTTTACTAAAACATTTCTTAAATAAAAAATTTCCATTGATACCCATAAATTTTGGAAAAAAAATCCATCAATTTCGAAATCTTACTGATCTTCAACCTACAAATGTTTCTGAAGATAAAAGAAGAATGTATAGAATCGTGATTAACTAGAATACTGCAGCTAATGTTTGTAAAAATTTTTGGTTCCGAAAATTACGAAAATGGCTTTACTTTTTAGGGCGTATAATGAATAAATATTTTTTTTAATGTTCATATTATTATTATCATATTAAGACTCCTCATATTTTTTATATGCAAATAACCTGATTTTTAGCACTTTCCAACAAAGTTGAAAGTGCAGATTTTTATGAAATTGATAAAGCTTATTAAGGTTCACCAAAGCACGTTTGGTACTGCTTATGAAGTGTGTACGATTCATAGTTCATTTACCGAGACACTCAAAAGAATTCGACTACATAAAGGTCTATGAAGGAAAATCACTCGGAAAGAATTTTAATAAAATTATGCTATTTCAAATGTATTGAAGGTGATATTAATCACTGAATTTCACTACGATAACATTAAAACAGAACATTCATAGCATTTTTTATTAATTTACAGGAACATGCAAAAGAAATCTGTTACAATACTTCCTTTACATAATAATTTCTGGAGAGTACGTTTTAAAATTCGTAATGTGCTTTTAAATTTAATTAGGTTTCTGTATATTACACTTTAAATAAAAATTCTACATCTCATACACATAGATACACAAAAATATTCACATAACAATCTCCTTATTATAGGAAATTGTTGAAGGGGAATTTTAACTAAAATACATGTATCTCTAAAACGAACCAAATTTTGGAATGCATTTTGTTAATAGATACAAATCTCTATATCATACACAGGGATAATTAAAAAAAAAAAAAAAAAAAAAAAATCGGATAATATTTCTGTTCTAAAAGGAAACAGTGGAAATTCGATTTTGAAATTCGTTATATTTTTCTTATGGTGAAATGAGACGTAATATTTTAATTTTTTTGAACAATGCAATTTTGTAGCATTATTCTGAATATGATGGAAAGTGCATCATAATCTATCATTGACGCATGATTTTTTTCATGTTATTATTATTATTATTATTATTATTATTATTATTATTATTATTATTATTATTGTCAAGCTTTATTTTTATGTTTTGCTGTAAAAGTAACTAAACAAAAGAGAAAATACAGGGGCAATTTAATTAATAACCGCACCTTTTAAAATACCGAAGTGGATTTTAAAACCTTTTGAAATGCATTCAATCTTGATACCATTTCACGCTTTCTTTAACAATTAATTAATTTCTTTAATAATAAAAATAAAAATGTCGCGTTTCTTTAATGGTTTAAAATAATTAAATTGAATTACAATGCCTGTGAAACAGCAACGTTCCAGAAGTCTACTAGATTCCCAAAGTTATACTCATTTCATCACTTCTCCAATTAAAATATTAATAAGCAGTGAAAAGTGTTACATGACCGAGTTGTACTTTAATGACCTTTAGAATATAATACTTAATTTTAAAGATTTCCGACTTGTTATTATTATTGTTGTTGTTGTTGTTGTCAAGCTTTAATTTTAAGACTTTCTACAAAAAATTTAAACATAAAAGGAAACTTGGGGACATTTTAATTAATAACAACAACTTTTGAAACAATGAGGTGTATTTTAAAATACTTTTGAATTGCATTTAATATTGATATCATTCTACATCTTATTTAACAATTAATTAATGTATTTAATAATGAAAAACAAAAGACCACGTTTCTTTAATGGTTTAAAATAATTAAATTTAAGAACGATGCGGGTGTAATAGCAAGATTCCAAAATTTTATTAGATTCACAAAATTATATACGGTTAAGCAGTCACTTCGGCAATTAAAATATCTATAAGCCATGAAATGTTTTACTCCACACTTCATTAAGCACAATAAACAAGCGAGTTATGCTTTAATGAGACCTTTCGAATTAAATACTTAATTTCAAAGATATTCATCTATAAAAACAATCAGATCATTTTCATTTATTTATTATTTTTTTATTGGATGATTAAATTATTATAAGAATCCTCTTAATTTTTTATACAAAAAATCTGTTTTATTCTTATTATTGTTGCTAAGCTTTAATTTTACATTTTGCTAGAAACAAAACAAAAAAGAAAACTTGAGGGTGTTTTAATTAATAATCAAACCTTTTAAAACACTGAAGTGCACTTTAAAACACTTTTGAAGTACATACTAAAATAAACATTCTGCAGTGTCTGTGGTGCAAAGAATATTTGTTATTAATTTTGAGGACTACATAAAGGTATTCGTTTATATAATGATAAGGGAGAAACACTGTTTGGAAAGCGTTTAAATAATAATAAACTATTTTACATTTTATGAAATTGATATACGTTTCTGTGGTTTGCTAAAAGTTACTTCTTGTAATAAGAAGCGGATAGTATTTACAGAGATACACAAAAGACTCTACTGTATCCGAAGTACTGTATACTATGACACCACGATCTAACTATTTTTATAACATCCTTACAGTAAAAACTTCAAATCCCCTCATTTGCTACGTTTGACGTGCAATTTCTGACATTTTATTATTACTATTATTATTATGTCAAACTTTAATTTGATTTTCTTCTACAAAAATATTTCAACAAAAAATGAAACTCAAGGACATTTTAATAACCGCACCATTTAAAACATTGAAGTGTATTTTCAAACACTTTTGAATCGCATTCAATCTTAATATCATTTCGCACCTCATTTAACAATTAATTTATGACTTTAATAATAAAACGCAAAATGTCAATTTCTTTAATGGTTTAAAATAATTAAATTTAAGGACAATGCTGATGAAACAGCAAGGTTCCAGAAGTCTATTAGATCCCCAAAATTATATACGGCTAGTCAGTCTGCAATTAAGGTATTAATAAGCCATAAAAGTTTTACTCCACACTTCATCAAGTATAATAAACGAGCGAGTTATGCTTTAATGACCTTTGGAATATAATGCGTAATTTCAAAAATATTCTGCTATAAAAACAATCAGATCACTTTTAATTTCTTTCTCTTTTTTAATTTGATTATTATAACTTTATAAGAATCCTCATAATATTTTAAATAAAAAAATCATTTTATCATTATTATTATTGTTAAGCTTTAATTTTACATTTTGCTACAAACAAAACAAAAGGGAAAACTCAGGGACGTTTTAATTAATAGCCGCACCTTTTGAAACACTGAAGTGCACTTTAAAACACTTTTGAATTGCATTTAATCTTAATATCATTTCACACCTTATTTAACAATTAATTAAGGACTTTAATAATAAAAAGCAAAATGTCACGTTTCTTTAATGGTTTAAAATAATTAAATTTAAGAACAATGCCGGTAAAACAGCAACGTTCTAAAAGCTTAAATAGACTCGCAAAATTATATACCGTTAATCAGTCACTTTTGCAATTAAAATATTAATAAGCCATGAAAAATTTTACTCCACACTTCATTAAGTATAATAAACGAGCGAATTATGCTTTAATGACCTTTGGAATATAATGCTTAATTTCAAATATATTCTGCTGTAAATTCAATCAGATCATTTTTAAAGTTTTTTTTTCTTTTTTAATTGGAAGGTAGGAAAACTAATATATCTGTGTTGTATGATTTTTTTAACAAAGTAATTAAAATCTGACTAAGATATTTTGCATAAAAGAAATTTAGTTTAATATTTAATAGTGTAATTAGGGTTGCCAGGTTGTACGTTTTTGCCATAAGCTGTAAATTTTCTAGCAGTTTGTAACTCTATCGTATGGTGTGTGTATATATATATATATATATATATATATATATTATTTTTTTTTTTTTTTTTATTTGTCTCGTATGATGATTTCTGCCGTTTTTACACCAAATCTTATTTTTGATAATTTCAAGAATTATTTTATTTTTCAGTTTGCTTCAAAATCCCCCCCCGTTTGAAGAAGCAAAGGTCTGCACATCAAATGTAAAAACAGTTTGTTTCCGATCAGGATGCGAATAATATTGGGAGAGTTGTATTATATTGATTGAGCTTGCGCGGAATCTTGTAGCTAGTTAATCTTCACAATCATGTAAAAAACTGATGGAACCAGAGAGAAAAATAGAGCTCGATTTAAAAAATGATACAATGACAAATTGGCAAATATTTTCAATATAAAAAAATGCGTGGAAAAGAAATGGAATCTGATTAACTCTAAAGCTCATGAAATTACCCAAATTTATGTTAGCTGAAAATGTAGACTGAGCTTTACTGGTGCCTTAAACTCTGTCATGGAAAAAGATTCATTTTTAACGCACTCCATATCCCAATAACCCATAACCAATTTAAAAAATTGGGTTCATAACTACAGGTTACAGGCTGATATATTAAAGAACGAGTGCGAATCGTTCGACGAGTGAGAATCGAGGTAACTTAAGTGAAGAAAATTTATACAAATCGCCAAACTAATAGCCAAATTATACATATTGACATAATTTTTATTTTAAAAAACGAAAAAACAAATAATTAGTAGAATATTAATAAAAATTCAAATAAAAAAAAAGAAATAAAAATCATTTAATGATATTTTAAACACGTAAATCGTATTTAATGTCATTGAATGTGACATTCACGATCATCCGTTATTGGCATTTAATCTTATAGTTTGGCGACAATTTTTTGGTCGACGGGATAACATAGTAGTACCGGAAGATCAAAGCTCCAAGTAAAACCAAAACCTTAGACGTAAACTATTCAACCATATACTAAATATTTGTGTTAAAAAATATTTATCTATATCAATTCCTCAACAACCTGACTGTATTAATGTTGTATTTTAATTATTACTTCATGGTTTATATTCGTTTAGTGTTGTGAAGCTTAGCTTGATATAATATATTCATACATTCTATTAACATACTATACATTCTATTAACTACTTCGCCCAGTAATAAATTTGAGTAAATAATAGTATGATTCTGAATATAACGCACTAGTAAAGCCCAGTCCACAATCTCAAGCTATCAACAAAAATTCGGATAATTTCATGAGCTTCATAGATAATCTGATTCTATTACTTTTCTAAGCACTTTTTTGAATTGAGAATGTTTGCCAATTTGTTACTGTATCATTTTTATATCGAGCTCTACTTTTTTCTCCCTGGTTCCACCAGATTTTATATGATTTCACAATTTTTTCTGATGCTTTCAGGAACTTGGCCAACCAACTTCAACTAACAAATTTAAACCAAAATTAATATTTGGTTAAAGTTATTATTAGACATATTAGTTAGGAAACATACCGGAAATAGCGCCTAGTTGGCGTCACTTTTGGCGAATAATTTTGATCGCCAGATTTCGCAATATATCACCAAGTTGGGGACAAACGTGGCTGCATTTGGCGACAGAACCTCCCCCCGTGGTAGTCCCCCCCCCCTACAGTTCCGCGGTACCTATACATTTGTCCATTAATATCTACATAAGATTTTCATTGCTCTATTTCCAAATCATTATTTTTTTATGTATAGAAGGTTTCTTTTCTAAATTATCCTTTTGTAATGGAAATATCTGTATAACAGTTCATACTTCGGAAACATTCAAATAAAGCTGTTATGTTGTTTTAACATAAATGTAGTTACAGTTTATGTATTTGTTTATGAAAAATGTGCATTTTCTGTTTTGAATGACATCCACTTCAAAAATTATCAGGAGAATCTGAATTTTGTTTTACCTATTAAAAAAAGAACACGTGTTATCATTTCTTTTTTAAATTATTTTGCGGTTTTTTAGTTGATGGCAACTTGAAAGAAAAGATTAAATTAGCAATTAAAAAGGAGAGATTTGTATAATGTTAAATCATGGAAGGAACAGCGCTGTACAGATTTTAAATGGGTGCAATTTCTTTAATATTGGATATTTTTGACAGGATTTTTGAAAAGCACATACCTAAATTAAAAGCTTTCGAACAAGCTATTTCAAGTCGCTGAATGTTTCTTGGTTCGGGTTATAATTGAGTTGTTTGCCCTTTTATGTTGTTTCAAGTAGAAAAAAGTGACAAACAGGGTTCTGGATCTCCATAACTAATTTGTGGATCTGGATGAAATTTTATAAACTTTCAGGTCTAAAGTAGGATACTTCGCGTTTTCAATTTCGTCGCAATCCGATGATTGGGTCCAAAGTTATTAAGGGTGTATTTCGATTCAAACTGCTTGTTTTCCGATTTATTTTTGAATTAACTTTTGCTCTCAAACACATGAAACTCGCAGATTCTCTTATTTAGAAAGTGCACAAGGTGCCGTAAAGGTCAATTCTTTGATAAGTGTACAAAATATTGCAAAAAAAGCAACCAAAAACGGCAATTTGAACCGATTTTTCCGAAATGGGAGATAAGGGAACGAAAAAAAGGGTCTTCCAGAGACGTTAATTGCTTATAAATCAAATTCTAATGAATTGAGCGTAAAAAGACTTTTCTCGGCACCTCATACGTCCCTTCAAGAATTCCTTCAGCAAGTTTCATGATTCTACTTTTTAAAATATGTCTGAAATTGTATCGGAAAATTTCGAGCTGCTGAAGGTGGAAAAGCGTTTTTTCGAATACACCCTTAAGGAGCAATTTTTTTTTACTTTAACATTAGAGATGCACCTGAGCTCTACTATATAGCACTATGGTACTGTATGATATGCATTACCTTAGCTTTAGATCATCTGAACGTAAATTTATTAAGTACTACATGTCTTTACATAATAAAATTTTTAATTTATTTATATCTTAACCTTTAATATTTTGTTTGGTTTATTACCTCCCTTTATACTTAAATACAAACAATTTTTGTCTGTAGTAAGCTACCTATAATTAAAATTTTCGTGATCATAATTGAATTTTAGGATGTTTTGATTTATTTCGGTTCTTACATTGCAATCAATTTTTGTTCTTAATTAGAGATATGACTGCAAAATTAGTTAAACAATGTTGATAGAATAAAAAAAAAATAAAAATAAAAAATAAGAAGAAAACAATGACTAAATCGATTTACAGTTTTTTTTTTTTTTTTTTTTTTTTTTTTTTGACAAATTTGCTATCGAAAACAATACTAGCTCATTCAGCATGGTTCAGTAGCATAGTTATAAAAAATGACGGTGGTGCGTTAAAACCAAAACTAACATCGATCAAAATCTTCTGTTTTTTCTGACAGAAAACTGGCAACTCTAAAAGCAATACCCTTTTAAATTAAGTCCGTGAATCGTTTCTGCTTTTCTACTTTATGTCTAATAAAATGAGGGAGAGGTCCAGCAGACATATTTTCAATAATTCATTGTTTTCTTTAAAAATGACTTTAAAAAATATATATATATTTATGATGCTACAGCGTGGAATAAAATAAAAAATAATTTAAAAGTTTAGACAACCACATTATTTTGATACATTTTCAGAAGTCTAAAAATTTAGACGACCACAATTACTCATGCAATTTATTTTACATTTGTACCAAAATTATCTCTCATTAACATATGTTGGTGCAATCGCAAAACGTGTTCTACACTTAGATATTACGCTTAGATTCTATGTTCAAGTTCTACGCTTTATAATCTCATTAAATATACAATTTTTAATGCGTTTTTAGTCAAAATATACTGTTGAACAAGTTAAAC
The DNA here is from genome assembly GCA_964019185.1 of Maratus speculifer. Taxonomy (NCBI): domain Eukaryota; kingdom Metazoa; phylum Arthropoda; class Arachnida; order Araneae; family Salticidae; genus Maratus; species Maratus speculifer. The sequence goes on from OZ025301.1 coordinate 184,604,662, forward strand.
AAAATGGATTGATTCTTTTTGAATGAACTAATTATTAGAGTTATGTCTCATTCTTTTAATTCTCCATTCTTAAAAACTAGGATTCTGTACTCAGATTAGTATATAACCAGGACTGAGCTGAAAGCTTCCTTTGACGTAAAACCAAAACCCAGACGCAACCCGGCAAAAAATTTCGTTAAAATGAAACCAGTCAAAGATTTTTAGTCATCTCGAAATCCTATCTGAAAACTTGAAATGAAACTTGAAATCAAATACAACTACTCCTTAACTCAATGCAGTTATAAAAATTGTTCGAAAACTTGTCTATAATGTAAACGTTATCGTTTATATATGAAAACTAAAATATTCAGATCTATCCATACAAAAATATACAGTTTTTCATCTGAAAAAATGTTCTAGAGTTTTTCGGAAAATTAGTCGACTCCAAACCCAACCCTACAAGAGGCAAAACCCAACAGAAACCTGAAGTAATTAAAGTCAAACCCGCCCGAAACGTTAACTATTACTATTAACACAAGCTAATATAGAACTCTATTATAGAAATTCCACTAGAACTCTATTATAGAAATTCCGATATATATTGCTGCATAAAGTAAATCAAGTTATTATTTTTTTCAATATTTCTGTAACTTTTATGTCGTTTCAAAAAGAAGATCTTTTCTACATCAATAATATTTTCAGAATCTGAAGTTTTAGAATTTTAAATCTGAACGCTAAAATGAGTTTTTGAAACAAAATTTTCATTTTTTTTTTTTTTTAATTGTTCGCAAAGAACTTTTACTTTATTTAAATGAAGGGATGCATGAATAAAGAGTGTCACTGGAGGCTATAAGTATTGAATCTAAATATAGAAACATTTCAGAGAAACATCTTTGAAAAATGAATTCATTGAAGCACAATAAACGATCAAGTGCTCCTTCAATAAGCCTTTAAAAAACCTCGATAAGCCTTAAGATATGTTTTATGAAAAACTCATAAAAAGCGTATGATTAAGAAAATGCAAAAGTGCCATTACTTATAAATGTGTAATTTATTTATTTACATTCAAATTTCTCTCAAAACTTTAATTTTATATGCAGATCGTTCAAATACTTAACACATATACACATCGCATGAATTTTAATCATCAAATTATGGGAAAAAAATAACTCAAAAATTGCACGTTAAACTTCGGAAATGAGGTGCGTTCGTACTATAATGAAGTTTTAAAAATATTAAGATCGTGGTGTAATACTATTGTACAGTATCCTAAAATCTTTTGTGTGTCAATGTGAATACTATCATCTTTATACTACGCAGGAACTAACTTGTAGTAAACCTCAACAATATACATCAATTTCATAAAATATAAACAGTTTAATGTAATTAAAACGCAATCAATGTAACTCCAATCAATATTTCCCTTATACCTTTATGTAATGGAATACTTTTCTGTGTCTCTGTAAATTAGTAAAAAAAATTTTTGCGTAACAGATTGTACAAAATGTACATTTTAGTATATACTTTACTTATGCATATCAATTTTATTATATTCGAAAGAGTCTAACATCATTAAAATGCACTAGAAGCTATTTTTTCCCATTGACCGTAATGTGGAGGAATACTTTTGATTGTTCTTGTGGTTAAACTATACATAAAATTTTCATAAAATTTGGAATGACCCGACACAATTATGCAACAATTACGTATTTTAAATTTCAAAAGATCCAAATCCAACACAAACCAGAAATAATTAAAGTCAAATCTGCCCGGATTGATAAATATTACTATTAACACGACCTAATGTGGAACTATATTATAGAAACTCTGAAATTCATTGCTGAATGATGTAAATTAAGTTTTTCATTTCATTTTTTTCATTGCTTCTGTGACTTTATGTCGTTTCAAAAAGAACTTTTCTGTATCAATATTTTTTTCAGAATCTAAAGTTTTAGAAGTTTAAATCTCGACGCTAGAATAAGTTTGTAAAACTTTTTTTTTTTTTTTTTTTTTTTTTTTTTTTGTAAGTTATTTGAAAAGTACTCTTTCTTAATTTCAATAAAGGGATGCATAAATAAAGAGTGTCACTGGAGGCTATAAGTATTGTATCTAAATATAGAAACATCTCAGAGAAACATTTTTGAAAAAGGAATTCGTGAAAGAGGAATTAAAAATTAAGTATTCTTTCAATAAGCCTTTAAAAAACCTCGATAAGCCTTAAGAATATGTTTTAAGAACAAAACACATAGAAAGTACACGAATAAGAAAATGTAAAAGTGCTCTTTTTTATAAATCTGTAATTTATTTATTTAAATTCAAATTTCATTCACATTTTTCTCAAAGTTTGAATTTTATGTGCAGTTCGGACAAATACTTGACACATACACAACCTATGCATTATAATCATCAAAATATCGCAGAAAAAATATAATAATGAAAATAAACAAAATTAGATTTTCTATTAGAAATTATGTCTTTTTCAGTTTATATTGGAAAAATCCTTACAAGAGGACATATTCATAAAAAAAAATTCCCAAATTCTGAGCTTTTCAAAAGAAACATAAAATTTTGATCTTACACATTTTAATTCCCAATTTTTCGTTAAAAAAACTGAAACAGCCATTCAATTCGGAATTAAGTCTTCATTCAATTTAATTTTTAAGTTAAAAATGCTTAGGAGCTGACTTCATCGATATATTGCACGAAATTTTGAACTTTTCAATGTAAATATCTAATTTTGAGATAATATTTGGATTTTACATATCTATAATACAGACGTTATCGTTCTAGTGGGAAAACTAATATATGTATATATATTATATATATAGTATATATATATATATAGTATATGTATATATAATTGTGTATATGTGTATCATCCATATAAAAATATACAGTTTTCCATCTGAAAAAATATTCTAGAATTTATCGAAAAATTAATCGATTCCATACCAAATCCTATAAGAGACAAAACCCAACACAAACCCGAAATAATTAAATTAGTTAAGTCAAACCTATGCGAAACGTTAACTATTAGTATTAACGCGACCTAATGTATTAGAACTCTAATGCAGAAACTCCGAAATTCATTGCTGCATAAAGTAAATCACGTTGTTATTTTTTCATTTTTCTATAACTTGTTTCTATAACTAATTTTTATTTATTTATTTATTTTTTACTTTTGAGACCGATTTTTAAAATAAAACATCGTAATAATAATAGTAATAATAATAATAATAATAATAATAATAATAATAATAATAATAATAATAATAATAATAATAATTATAATATATCGAGACAAAATTTTAACAGCAAAAAAGAATCTTTATCGAAATTGACTTAAGCTATACAATTCAAAAAAAAAAAAAAAAAATTGAAAATATTGAAATGCAAACAAGATATAAAAAAAAAATCTATCATAGTACTAACATTAGCTCGCTGATGTTTTCACGTGTATGAAGTCGCCACTTAATAAGACTTTTCTCCAATTTGATTTGTTTGCGAATAAAAATAATTCGAAATATATGGCGAAAAATACTTAATTTGCATTTGAAAACAGCCTTAATTCAATCTTTGACGCTGCCAAATTTATTTATTTATTTATTCATTTATTTACATTGTTTACTAAGATTTCATCTTATCGCCACCATCCTCCCCCCCCCCTTTTTTTTCAATCACATGATAATTATTTCCTTTCTTCTTCGAAACATCCTCACTCAGATTGAAATCAACCTTGAGAGTTCATGATTAAAAGGTCACCTGAGCAATTGCATTTTAACCCCTATTCTCCCATTAACTCCGACACACCCGTTCAAGCAAAATGAGTTAAATAATAACAAAGTGAGCTCAGTTTAAATGAATCTTCTGTTATGCATTCAAATACAAGATCACTCGCCTTCATGTATGGAGTAATCAAATTAAGTGTAATTTTATTAAAATGATTCTGTACTGTTTCCAACTAGAGATTAAAATTCTAGGCAGAATTATATAATAGATTATGATGGTTCAATTGATATTCTATCGGCTCTTATCTGTCATTAAAGTTCAGTGACGGCCTAAGTTTTATTTTTAATCACTATGTTATTATTTTATATATTGCATTCAGAATAGCTAGAGGAATTTTTTAAAGACTTCTGTCATTCTTTTGCCTCAGAACTTTATGTAAATCCACTGAAAATGAAATTTAAATGTACTGTTATTATTTTTTTTCAAAGCTCTGTGGGAAATTATTCAGGTAATTATTAAATTTATATGTTACAAACCTGTCCTTTATTAATACGCAAAGTAAAATTTTTATGCATAATTACTTTTTATAAATGAGAACCCCCAGAAGCCAAAGGGTGTAAGTGACAAAACTGAAAAAATTGAGACAAGTGCACAGACGACCTTCAAATATGCTTTTCTCTTTTCAGGTAAAGAAACATAAGTAATTTTCTATTTATGTGCTGCATTCTAGAGATAAACTACTTTTGTCGAATGATGCTCAATGCTGATTAATTATAAATTTAAAGAAAATTTTACTCTATTCTTTTTACGGTTATTGATATAAGAATTCAGAGACCACAATGAAACCAGCGGCAGTTTCCCATTTCAAGTCGGCCAATTATTATTGATTATTAAATTTAAAGTTAACTATCTTTAAACTCAATTTACTCTTTTAAAACGTCAGCCAAAAAATAACTCAAGTTGATCTGAAATTCGCCCATCTCAAGTTTTAAAAGGCAGCTTCTCATAAAGAGTTGAAACAACTCAAGAGAATGAGTTGTTTTAAAACAACTTAAATCAAGAGGAGTTATTTAAATAAGCAATCTAAATCAAGATGAGTAATGCATTTAAAAAACAACGCATTCATGATTCAATAAATTACAGCTCTTTCCTGAGAAGCCAAGTCTACTCTTTCGTTTAGAGAGTGTACTCCGAATCGAATTTTTGTCAGGTCGTCAAATGCATTTTAGGCACTGGATGCTTATTCTTAGTACTCTGTAAAAAAATACAGAGTTCGTCATATGAGAAGTCTATGGCTCGTATGCACCAAGCAAGGTTTTCAAGGAATTTTTGGTGTTTTAGCACCCGAAATTTCATAAAATACTATTTCTATATGTGAAGATAGAATTTGTTTTTCATTAAATAAAATAAACATTTCTTTACGAAAATTTCGGTAAAAAGTGCTTGGAAATTCTAGAAGCTCATGAACCCTGAAATAAGATTTAGCGTAAAGTAAAAGTTTTAATACATAACTATTGGTCATAATTGTATTTTAAGCATTGGATGCTTATTCTTAGTACTCGCTGAAAAAATATTCAGCGTAAAATGAAGTTTTAATACATAATTATTACTCATAAATGTATTTTAGACACTGGATATTTATTCTTAATTCTTCATTAAAAAAAAAAAAAAAAAAAAAAAAAAAAAAAATCAGATCAAAGTAAAATTTTATTGTATAATTAATAATCATGGATGCATTTTAGATACTGGATTTTATATCCTGGATACTTTAAGAAAAAAAAAATATTCAGAGTAAAATAAAATTTTAATGTATAATTATTTTTTATTAAGAGGTTCGAGACACAAAAATCTTCAAATTTTCAAGAAAAAAAAATATATTCTTTGTTTTTTTCCAGTTTAAAATGATTAAATCGTGTTTCTATGTGAATTGGACCAGGAAATATTAATTTTTATATTTTGGATTGTTTTAAACATCAAACATCGAAGCAATAGTTGTTATGAAAACGACTTCATCTAAAAATGTGGGTTTCTTCATGATGAGTTTTTTCACCATTTCTCCTATTAAATTGCTTATAAGTCGATAACCATTAAAGATTAAGGGTTCAAACTTGGAAAAAGTCGTTTTCATCTGTTTTAATTAAATTTTAACTCAGCAAATATGAAAAAAGAAAAACAATTTGTTTTTAAAAATATGATTCTTTTAAAGTTACAAAAAATTATTTTACATTTTTCTTTAAATATTTTTTAATAATTTATCTTTAATAATTTTTATTTCAATTAATATTTTTAAAGATGCTAAATCAAAATAAAATCTTATATATTTCTGTGCATTTGATTGAAAAAAATTTAAATTCTGCATATAACGATTTTAAACTACCCCATTTTTAAAATAAATTTTCAATCTTTTTAAAAAATAATCAGAAACTGTATTATGTGTAATGCCTACAAATGATATGTTTAACTATCAAACAAAATTTCAAAATTTTAATTCAATAAATAAAATTTATTTTGAAATATGCCCAGACCTCCTTAATGTAATTTAGGCACTGGTCACTTATTCTCATCCAAAACTTTATGAAGATATTCAGAGTAAAGTGAAATTTTAATATAATTCTTGTTCATAAATGTATTTTAAGTGCAGGTTCAACAAAAATTGTGCGAGCGGTGCGATTGCATCAGATGGCATAAATTACGGTAGAAGCATGTAGTCTTCATCGGCGTCTTCATTACTGGTGCACCACAGCGTGCAACAACGGTGCGAAATGCCCTCATAGCATGCATGGTCACAGTGACGTCACAGTGACGTCACTGTGAGTCACTTTGGTCACATAACATCTGTGACCAAAATGCCACCACTCAGTGACGTCACATTGTGACTGAGATGTGACTTTATTAAAAAATTTTAGAAAATTACAAATATTCTTCAAAACATGTTATTTACTTTAAAAAACATGTTTCTGGCAATTTAAATATCGTTGCTTTTGTCACAGGTTCGTCACAATGTTAATGTCAAATTAGTCACAAATGATACATTTTTCACAAATTTGTCACATTGTGACCATTTTGTGAAACGTCACAAACGAGCTCTAAAACGGCCATAAAGACTTCACATTTTAGTCACTGGGACTTCACATCGAACGTCACGCGACATCACATCGACAATCGATGGTCACAAAGTCACAAAGTGACTTCACAACGACGTTGCAGTGACGTCACCATGTCTTACGGGTGGAGTCGCTGTGGTACGGATGTTAAGCGCTGTATACATTGTGATATGATTATGGCTTCTAGAACTAAAAAAGACTTACACCACTTTGCTTTTACTTGCCTAAATTAAATGTGTTTGTCTATGACCAGTCTTTGGTCACATTATATATTCGCTAGTTGCAAAATACTCTGTCTAGCATAATATAATAATAATAAATAAACCGAAACTTATACCATTTATCCTGGTTAAAATTTCCTTTATGCTCATGTATAACCCTTATTTCAGCAAAAGCTTAAAAAAAATTGCATATTTCTAAGACATGGCTCATCTATATCTCTAAATGTTAGTTATTTAGCACAGTTATTCTCATTTTAAATCACGCTGTAAAAAATAGCCATCAATTGCCATCATAATGTGCATTTGCAGATCAGAGTTCCCATAACAGTTTTTGGAAAACGCTAAATGTATGATGTATCTGACTAACCCCGTCAAAAAAAAGGTTATTGTGCAACGGTAATACAAGTGAAATTTGTTTTCTGATTCAGGATGTCTCATTTCCTTGGGACATGCCATAATATTTATTATTATAATTATTGTTAATAGCCTGTTCTTCTCCAACCCAGCACTCAAGAATTGAAAGTTGAAGTTTATAGTTCATTAGTTAAAATTCATGTTCAAGCAATTTTTAAAAATTACCCGAGCGTGATGAGTAAAAGCTGATTATTTTTTCTTACATACCTTAAGTGTGGTTTCATGACCTACAAATATTTTTCTTAAAGGGTTTTATTTATTTTTTTCTTACTATTTCTAAATTCAAGAGCTCTTAACATTGTTTAAACGAATTTCTTCTTTACATTGAAAAATTCAAGTGCATTATTAAAAAATTCAGAAATAGTGCTTTACTAAGCACTTTGTATGTTCGTTTTACCTACTACTTCTTCTGCTCAGAATAGGGAATTCATGATTTACAAAGTTGATTAAGAAGAAAGTTAGTCATTAGAATCAGATTAATACATTCGGGTTCAGGACGTCTAAATTTAAGAATCTTTAAAAATCTGCTTAAAAGACTTAAAAATACATGCATACTTAAAACTTCATTCCTGAGTTATTTGCTAACCATAAACTGACGTATTAGGGGTAGGTGGTGTACCTTGGAAGCACATTGATTGTGCAGCCACCTTAAGTGATAAATTTAAACTAAAATATTGTTTGCATGTATTTGTTACTAGAGGCTCATGGGAAGTTCTTCTACTATTAATCAACACACTTGTTGCAGCTGTAAAAAACAAAGTTTATTTTCAGGACCAAAAAGTTACTTTTCAAGGACATATTCTTTTTCTTCCATAACTGTAAGCATCAACTTTTGTTTTAAACTGATTATCACAAGTTGAAAGGCAAGTTTTCAGCTGCATTTATGTATGCTTGAAACTGGCTAAATCTAAAATATGAAGATGTGGAAACCATTTTTGTAAAACACTTGCTTGTAGTGTACCTTGGAGGTACCTCCAAGGTACACACCTGCTAAATTTATTAATAATTAAGAGTAAAATTTGTTAGAAAGTATTTCTTTACTTTAATAACCAAAGTACTGGGCTGGTCAAATGGGCTTAAGTTTAAATGTTAGGCTATTAAATTGATGAAGCCTAAATAAAAATTCAAAATCAAAGTTATCTAAGCCTAGTATTAAACACTGAATAAATATTTTAATAAATATACAAATTAAAATATTATTATAAATAATTATTTATATATTATTAATATTTTATAAATAATATAATATAATAAGAAAAATAAAAATCCTAAGAAAGAAAAGAAAACTTATAAGAAAGTACCCATAGTAAAGAAAAAATTTAACGCTGACTTGGAGTCAGAATCGGAAGAAAATACAGATGAACCCTCTTACGAAGAATCTAGTCAGTCAGAAGAAGAATTTGATGATTTGGAAGATCCAGATTTTGAAAACATTACAGCTGGAGTTTTTATTTTGGTACAACTTAGGGGTAAAACTACTGTGAAACACTTTGTAGCAGAGGTATTAGAAGTCGATGACCCATTTTTAAAAATTCAGTATTTAAAAAAGGACACAAACTCACAAAAATTCACAAGGGAAGATAAAAATGTTTGAGAGTTGGATAAATCAGATGTTGTCTTTAAGATGCAACATCCCATTGCCACAGGAGGTTCCGTAAAACAGCTTGAAAAATTATCATTTGGTAAAAACTGGTGTTCTAAATTGAATGTGGAATAGAACTAAAGATGTTAGATATAAAGAGGGAGTGTTAAACAGTGGTTATTTGTATTTGAATAAACTTTATTTTATGGCTAAACTGTTCAAACTTTATTATTTCAGTTATATGAATGATTTTGTGTTCTTAAAATTGTAAATTTAAACTAATTAGACTTATATTAGCCTAAAGTTGTCTTATATTAAATCATATTACTGTAAACAAATAATAAATCAGCTTTCTTTCATGCTGTGTAGTACTTAATCTGTTAAAAACAAATACCTCCAAGGTACACCATACCTACCTCCAAGGTACACCACGGGTGGTGTACCTTGGCTGTATTGTAAGCTATTTTTAAAAAAACTAAAAAGTAGTGAAGAAATATATTTGGACATTTCAGAAAAAAATATGTAACAGCTAAGATCCTTAAATTTTTGAAAAAAAAATGTTTTACAGATATTTTCCAAACACTTTTTTTGTAAAAAATCAAAGTTTGAAATTACCTCCGAGGTACACCACCTTCCCCTACTCTGAATGAAATCTGTTAATGGGACAAATTGCTTAATAGTTATTAAATTTGATAATATTTTGATGTTAAATAAAAATGTTGGGGAGTTAAGTTCAAATTAAGTTCATAATTAAAAATCATCAATCATATTCGGCACTTGATACAGGTATACAAGATTTTGAATAAACTTTCGTTTATTATCTAAAAGAAACTTGAAAGATATTAACGTCTATTAAAACTTTTATTTCATTTGCATAAAGCCTTTTGAATAATTTCAGAACTTCATCATATCCATGTGTAATATCGATAATTCTGCATTAAGCCAAAATTTCTGATTAAGAAGCCTGATAGATTGCTTACAATATGTTTCACATTTATTGAATATAAAAAAACACATTCTGCTTTATTTTTTTTTAATTTTTTATTTTAATGAGCTTCTTTGCATAGTATTTATATGCTCGTTGCAGATTAAGCACTGATCTGATGACAGTTCTTTCAGTGGCGAACATGGCTACAGAGAGTGTCAGCGGAAACTGTTATTGACTTGAATGCTGATCTTTAAGTATCGTAAATAAATCTTTAAAATAAATATTTATTACTTCTTTCTTTGCAAGAAATTCAAACATCACAATATTAAAAATCTGTAAAAAAGACTTAGCTTTTGTGCTGAAAGTTCTGATGTCCTATACCAATTTTTAACTACAATACACTTTTTGAAATAGGAGGCTCTTGGCATTTCGAAGCTAAGATGCTCTGTGGTTACAACGCTACTCACAATTTATTAATAGATGACAATTTTTGTTCCGATTGCCTTTTTACTTTTGCTATAATATAATAATATTAATATGTAAACTTATGCTATTTATGGTCTCGCTATTTTTTTTACTCGCTCGAGTTTTTTCTTTTATTTATTTATAAAATACAGCCCAGACAACTCTTTAAAAAAGTTAGTCCTTGGTAATTTTACTACACACACACACAAACAACTTTCTCTCTATATATGACAATAGTATTGAAGGAAAGGCAAGCTATAAAATCGCTTCATTGCTTTATTTTGTTTTCATATATTTTTATCTGCATTTGTCATACCTTGTGCTATCATTATTATAAGACATAACAAATGAATTGTATCTTAAACGTATGAACAAAAGCTATAAGTACGAAAACTCATAGTTGAAAAATCACAACATTAAATACAATTGATTCACTTCATCTCATAATAAACGACATGAATTATTATTGTATTCGAATATTAGTCATAAAGAAGATCATTACACCTGAGAAAAATATCGACAATTTTCAAACTAAAAATTTTTTTTAAGTGAATTGTACAAAATTTTATTAATGAAACATATCTTTAGTACTGAAGATAAAATATTAAATGTCAACCAACGAACCAACACTTCGAATTTTTTCCTTAAATGAAATTTGTTTAGATCTCGCGTACAAAAATTAACAGCGGTGTTAAAAGAGGAACCAACCGAGCAATCTTCGCGAAACAAATCGAAAACTCGTTTGCAATATTTAAATTAATTTTTCAACTATCTATGCACTAATTTCTACAGGGCGCTGCCCACAGATCATGGGGGTGGCCTAACTTCTGTAAGGTCAACTAATAACCGATTTCAAAAAAGACAGATGCTCCTTGTTCATTGCCCTCTGAGGTGCGGTTCTACGTGAGTGTATGTTAATCGAATTCCCAGAAAGTTCCCTTCGCACAGGTAAAACAGGCTGCAAAGTAGCTGATGAATATTCATTCCAATTTATGGATATAATTTTTAACCCTAGTTTCTTTTGCCAACGATGATTTATTGCGCCGGAAAAGTTGACGCTGTGTGCCCCGGTACTGCAGTGACTGAACTTCCTTGCAGGTGTCACGGGGGGTTCCAACAGTAAGGTGTTTGCAGCATCAAGGGGTTGTCAAACCTCAAGGTCTCTAAAGATGGATGAATGAAGGATGATATTTTAATCTCTGGTAATGTAATACTAAAACTGATGAAAAGGACATCATGATGTTTACTTCATTACTTCAAAATACTTTTGACAGTGCGAGAGGAGATATTTTCTAGAAGAAGCTTTAGCAGCATTTATTCAGTAAAAATTAAAAAAAATTCTTATCGGAACAAATCAATTTTCTTTCCTGTGATTATGTTTTAGTGTAATAATTATTTTAAAGGGCTGTTATTTACTTTATACCAATGTTGTAGCTCAATTAGGTTCTTCTTTAAGCTGATATAAATAAACATTAATATAGACTTGAAAGCATACTTGGTTTTTATTATCTGTTGATCGCAAGAGCTTAAGTTAGGAATTTTACATAGTACCAGAGTACCAAAAGTGGACAGCTAAAAAAGAACAGGGGACACATCTCATAACAGAAACACATCAGAAAAGGGAAAACATCTTCACGGAGATGTATGACCTGTGCTATTATATTTACACATATAGAAATTCAGGATAATTCCTCATGTATTTTTCTAGATATTTAACAAAATGTCTAAAATCGCGAATGGCCAGTCACCTTTGGCCATGCAGTGTAGTACGTAAATTGCTTAATACAAATCTTAATTGACAAAAAGACACTGTGATTTTTAATGTGTGATTTAAAACTCTTTTGATGAAGCCTATGTTGAAAAAAAATTTCGTAATTCTTAATATATATATATATATATATATATATGTGTGTGTGTGTGTGTGTGTGTGTGTGTATGTAATAAATAAAAAAAATTTCGCCATTTTCCCGCCTTGAGTTTGTTCTAAAGTTTTATAGGAACATACTTTTATTCTCAGTTTCCGTAATGTATTAATATATTTAACGTCTAAAGTTCTTATTTTATTTTATTTAACTTAGCATAATCTATTGATTATTTTCTTAAAAAGAGCTAGAATGTTTCTTGAATGTCAATATCTTATTGCGAAATCTTAAATTCATTACACAAATCCATTTTCCTTTTTAGAATTAAAAACATTTATCGAAACTTTAATTTTGTTTTATTATTTAATTAATCATCTGCTCGTGAAGTTCATACGCTTTCGTGGGGTATATTACTGTACGATTTACCCGTTTGTTAAAGAGTCCGTGCATCTAGTCACGCCCATCAGCCAATAGTAGAGCACGAGATGGATTGCCTTTACCTTGAAAACAATTCTAGTGGCTTTTTAAAAGCCTTACGTAAAAAGGGGAGGGGCTAGATTAGTTTAGAATTTTTGAGAAAGTCATTTTGGCTTTGCGGAGAGAGTAGAATGCTTTTGACCTTTCAAGTACTAAGACTCACGTCTCTGCTCATAATATTTTGGAATATTTGTGGAGTGCAATGTATTTCCGGCAGTCTTTTTTCAATGTCCACTTTGTATTTATCTTATTTTTTTTTTTTGTGGTGATATGGACTTACAACAATGGCTTAGTTGATTCCGTCCATTCTTTTTAATGGACATGAGAGAATTAAGAATATTTTTTATCTGTTATAAATTTGTGGAGATTGGAGATGTGTGTAATAGCCACTGAAAGTGTTCAAAAAGAATAAAGGACTAAAAACTGATCTCTTGCATTCTTTCTGGAGAAATTCCAATACATGTCATCTCCATTGCCTTTAACTCCGGCCGGAAAATCAAGAAGAAATTCTCCTATGACCAATGACCTTCATCGCATTAATTGACCACAGTTTCTTTCCGTTAGATCATCAGGTGTTATTCCACGGTAATCTGCTTGTTATTTCATATATATATATATATATATATATATATATATATATATAACCATTATATAATACTACAGTTCAACATCTACAATGCATATAGAATAACCTAATGTATAACAAACTTAAGCATGACAAAACAATCAAATAGAGTTAGCAATAATGGAACAATTACAAATAATATTCGAGATTGCGGTACGTGGCTCGTTATCAAGGGCAATGCCACGTAGACACAGCAATTGCGAATAATTTCTGAGTTAAAAATCAGGAAAAAATCCTAAACATGATTTCTACATTGCCCGATTAATCGTAACCAGAAAATGTAAGCCAAATATATATAGGAGAGAGGGGTGCACGTTTGAACACTTTTTTGGAAAATCAATATATTTCTTACTTGAATTATATTTATTGTGTTTCGAATATTATGTAATAAAAACAATGAATTTTTTTATCATATGAGCCAGAAATTAAAAATTTTCTAAAAAAAATTAAATATGTTGTGAGGATTTAAAAAGCTGAAAGATTTCTGTACAAACCTGCCCGATGTAGGGGTACCTTTGAACAAATAAGAGGCATATTTGAACAAGTGAGCGAAATATGAAAATATTGCGAGTTTTACAAAAATCTGCATACGTTTCAGAAATATAAAGTCATATGAATAAAATTCAATAACAACATTTTATTAAAATTACTAATTTTTTTTATTATTTAGCCAAACTTAAATTCATCGAAGTTGATGTCAAAACAATTTGTTGAAATAGCACGGAGTGTCCCCCTAATTATGTTAGTTATAGAATTTTTTTTTTTTACAAATCCATCCATTTTTACAAATCCCCCTTAAAATCTTTCAAAGTAATAAATAAATTTAATTTTTCACTCTGTCTTTTTTGAAAAAAGTCGACATTAAATTTCATTTTATCCATTACGAAAACCAGAAATAATGTTTGAAAAAGAGCAAACGTAAAAGTATAAGCTTTATTAGACAATTATATTAAATCATGAATTGTTATTGTGCATCTGGGATTTAAAATTATTCAATAATTGAATACACCATCTATTTAGATTTGAAATTTTCCATCATTTCCCCCACGTTGTAGCCTGTATGTGCAGTAAGGGAGGGATTTGTTAACAGTATAAGTCCATTTTATTTAACACTCTTAATTAACTTCTTTTCCCATAAAATATCCAAAATAATAATAATTAGATGCATTCATAGCTCTTTACTTCATAGTTTTAAATGTTCAATGGTGCCCCATCACATGGTATTACAACTCTTTACTCATTTCGGCTGAAGAATTTGAATGGAACAAATTTTGTAAACTAAAGTTAACATCTTCATTTAAGTATTGAACAATATATTAAAATCTTAGAGCTATAAAATTGTTAGTAAAAATCATACAACTTTATTTTCCTAGGTTTAGATTCAAGAAGGAGAAAAAGATATTTCTTGTTTTGCATACAAAATGGTGCAGCTTTGTATACTTATTGCATTGAAGCGGCGATAATGTATTACCATATTACATTTTTTTTAAGTAATTTATTTGAAGGAAAATATTTAGAGTGTTCAAAGGTACCCCCCTCATCCCTATATAAGCATGTTTTCTGAGAAAAAATTTGCAGCATTTATCAAAAGTATACTTAAAAATTTGTTTTTCGAATAAATTAAGGCAAAATAGTTTTTAGTTACTAATAAAATAGTAACTTGAATACAAAATTAATTTAATGATGACTTTTACATTTCTCAAAAAGAATTAAATCAATACATTTTTTTGTTGTTGTTGTTTAATTTCCTTAACTTAATCCACATTGCTGAATAAAAATTAGATAAACTATTTTTCCATTCCCTTCCTTTCTATTTAAAAAGAAGAAGAAGTAAACAACTATTTAAGTTATCTATTGAGAAAATAAACCTGTAACCCATCAAAAAAGTAACAGTAAATCTAAAGACAAGAAAAATAATTTTCGAATGAGACCGTTCACAAATATTTGACTATGCAAAGACTTCCCGTTTAGTTATTATGGGTGATTTCTTTTGGCGAAAAATCCACCAACGCAATCAATTAAATAATTACTTGCTTACTTGAAGATAGACTTCCCGTGCAATTATATCTGATCACCTGTCGAGGATGCCTCAACATAAAACTTTCCTACACATAATTGCAAGTGATTTGTGTCAAAAGGCATTCGAATTGCTTGTAGAGATTGTTTATGTTTGTAGAGTTTTTCTACAGATATTTATTTCATACCTTCTTGCATATCAGATATCTATGTGTGAAATTCTAATTAATGCTTACTTAAGAATGATTTTTTTTTTTATCATTTTGGATAACTTCTATAATTTTTTTGAATACTTTTTTTTAAATTTCATTCTTTGCCTTTTCTTATCAGAGTACCTGCGTACTATAAAAAAAATCAAACAATATAGATTATCTTTTTATCGTATTTTGATAGCGTAAAATAATACTATAAAAAAGTATCAAATACTGTAATCTAAAAAAGTATAAAATACTGTAAAATAATACTATAAAAAATGAATATAAATAAACACAGTTTTGCTATTATGGCCATCAAGGAGTACAAATATAAGAGCGAATCAAATGGAAACGGAACAGTGGTTATAATTTGTTATAGTTACGTAAGGCAATTCCACCATAAAATTTCAATAAACAAGATATAGGGGAGACTGGGGCACATCTGAACAATTCACATAAATGTACTTTTTCTCATAACTGAGTTAATTTCTTTTTTTTTATAAATCTGCTTATAATAAATAGAACATTTTTTACACATAGTATTTTTTTAAATCACCTTTGTAGCTCTTATTTTTTTAATAGTTGTATAAATTCAAAAAATTGTTCACATGTGCCCCACCAGCGCAGCGGGGCAGTTCTGAACAAATGTGAGGCACATGTAAGCACAAGAAAAATGCATCTGTTGACATACTTTTTATTATGTTATTCACCTGTCATCGTAATTATTAATTACAGTATGTGTGAAATTCATTTTTGAATCATTCAAAGAATTTTCGAATCAGTCCGTTTACAAATATTTGATTATGCAAAGACTGTCTATCTCGCTTAGTTATTATGGGTGCTTTCTTTTGGAGAAAAATGCGCCAATGCAATCAATTTGATAATTACCCGCTTATCTGAAGTTAAACTTTCTGTGCAATTATATTCGATCACCTGTCAAGGATGCCTCAACATAAAACTTTCCTACACATAATTGCAAGTGATTTGTGTCAAAAGGCATTCGAATTGCTTGCAGAGGTTGTTTATGTTTTGGATTTTCTACGATATATTTATTTCATATTTTCTTGTATATCAGATACATGTATGCTGAAAGCCTAATTAGTGCTTACGTTGGAATGATATTCATTTATTTATTTTCTTCATATTGGATAAACGGTATCAGTTTGGTTTGGTTTGGTTTATTTTTGTCGTCCGATTATCTGCGCTAGGGATATAGGACCAGAGGGGGAGTGCCCTTCGTGGGGGTCTTTCTAAGGGAACCTAACCCGTATTTACGCAAGGTTCGAAGAAAACCACGAAAACTCCGAACGGTTAGGCCGACAGCCGCGATTGGGTTCGAACCCAGCACCTGCCGTCTACCAGTTGAGAGGTCTGTACCTCTCGGCCACTGGTGGGGCGGTATCAGTTTGGAATACATATATTTTATTTTATTGCGGTTTTTTTTTTTTTTTTTTTTTTTTCACTAGAATTTCATTGCGCAGTAAAAATCACATCAAACAATACACAGTAGCTTTTTGTCGGATTTCGATAGAGTAAAATTAGAAAAAAAAAGTTTTACAGTTAAAATGTATATATACATAAATACTGTTTAGCTTTTAGGTCCATCAAAGAATACATAAATAAATAAATATATTATAGAATAATATAAGGGCGATTTAAATGCAGATGGATCAGTGGTTATAATTCGGTTTTGTTTTGCATAAGTGTGGCAAAAACTAATATTATTATCAGACATAATATTTTTTTATTAGAGGCAAAGTGGAAAACAGTAAGGAAAGCAGAAATGGACTTTACCATGGTAGTTGCGCAGAGGTGCATGATATGGGCTGGCAGTTGGCCATCCAGTATAGTCTGGATGGTAGTTACAAAGTTTAGTTACAAAGTTCGTTTATAAGTGGCAGAAGGAATTGGAGTTCGTGAAATCCCTCAGAAAATAAATGCGGTGTACAGTGAACATGCGCACTCGCTGTCTCGTATCCAGCTGTTCTTAGAAAAATAAGAATTTGTGAATGGTGTTTCACGACAGTAATCAAAGTCACATTGTCATCGGATTGTCACATCATCAGCTCGTCTTCACATCTTTAGTCTGCTGAGAAAGTTATTGAATGTTCAGCTTTTTTATACAAACAGCGAAGTCATGGACAATGTACAAAATTGATTCCGATTTCAGCAAATCGATTTCAATGATCAGAGTGTTTGCTTCTTGGTGAAATAATGGGATAAGTATTCGTGTAGTTTTGGAGGTTATGTTTGAAATAAATAATGCCTATCATTCGGTGGCATTTATTTACATTTTATCCACTTTATTTGTTATCCAACAAAATTTTAAACCAAGTAAAATACAGAAATTGTATCATTTTTAAGATGTAAAACAAAATAATTGATTTATATAAACATGATGGAAATTATATTAACCCAGTTTAGGACAGAAGGTTGTATGCTACCTAACATTTCGATTTTTTTCTTAGTTGAATTATTTTATTTTTGTTGTATGACGATGTCTGAAAATATGTTGAGAAAAATGAGAACAATGTCATCCTAAACTTTACGAAACAATATTCAATGTACAAGCATGTAACAAATATCTATTTTTCAGATTTTCATAAATCAAGATTTAACAACATTGGCAACTTAATTATTAGACACGATTTTAACATGCGAAGTAATATAAGAGCCATGAAAACAAGATATTATATTTAAATAAAAAATCCATCTAGAATGTTTTAAAACTTATCGCTCACAGAAGTGGATCTGGCCAAAGAGTCATAACAATCTTCACACTGTTTTAATTAATATTTACTATTATTCATAAAAATCATGAATATGTCCATAAATACTTCTTAAATGAAATGTTTAAAATAAATTAGTTTTTTAATTTTTTCTTTCATTGGAATAAAAAGGGTTTAAAATGACTAACATAATTATCTTAAAACTTTTAAGATACTGGAAACTTCTTGCTGGTTTTAAAGCTTTCAATCTTTTAGACTTATTATTAAAAATTTTTGGTATCGGTATCTATAATCAATATGGAGCACTGCAATGATATGTTTTTGTCATGAACTTCATAACTGTGTCACAAATATTTGTTATAGTAATCGCTTGGAAGATCTGAGTATTAATTAAATTGGTGACGTAATTCAAATCCTACCAGATATCTAATTACACTTTTCCATTTTTTTGTCTAACTAAAACTGTAATAAATACAAAGTGCTCATAATACACTAGTCAGATTTACTAAGGTCAAAAATATTAAGTTAAGCCTGAAACAATAATTAAAACTAAATTAATTATCACGTTGTGTCTCTTTTCGAATTGAAATCTTTATATATGATTTTTAAAACTTAAGTAACAAATTCCTCTCGCATCAGCTGTGAACGAGAATTCAGCCTATTACAAAGTTCTTCAAGGATTAATAATTACAAAAAAAATGTGGTGGACTTATGATATTTATATATACAGGGTGGTTAGTTATTAACGTCAGGTGTTCAGAGCCCTCTAGCGAGTAAAGTTTTGGTCAAAACATAAACAAATTTAATCAGCATACATAGTAGACCATGGGATTTCGAATTCTTAAAAAAAAATTAAATAAAAAGTTTTAAAAATCGCCACTAGGGGCAATTTTAGTGTTGTTTACCGACTAAAATGCATTAATTTGCATAAAATCAGTTGTGTATAGCAATCATGAGTATAAAAGGAAAGGCTGGGAGAGTTCCCATCATTATCAACTCTCACCATACTTTACTAGTCAAACTGTGTTAGCAGCAGAACGAGAATTGCAATGCTGCTCTTCCTGAATTTCACCGATTACAGAATTTGACAAAAGAACCGATGAGCATAACAGATTTACAAAAGATAATTTATCGATTTGAAACTATGCGGCAACAAGGCCTAGGACGCAAAATGACTAGTCAAAAACAGGTTGACGAAGTTGTAACTGCTATTGTCTAACAAGAGTTGAAAGAGTTGAAAATGTGCAGGTACCATCAGCGCTCGGGCAGTATTCCAGCAGTATAAAATTGATCTGTACTGTATGTTTTGCCATTTAATCATTCAACATTTACACTAATACACTTTTGGTACGCCAAAATTGCTGATTTAATGCAAATTAAATCCATTTTAGTCGCATTTTAGCTAAAATTGCCCCTAGTGGCGATTTTTTAAACTTTTTATTTTCTTTATTTTTTTTAAATCTTTTTTAATTTTTTTTTTAAGAATTCGAAATCTCATGGTCTATTATGTATGCTGATCAAATTTGGTTATGTTTCGCACAAAACTTTACTTGCTAGAGGGCTCTGAACACCTGACGTTAATAACTAACCACCCTGTATATGCAAAGGATTCTTATTTTCACATATGTAATAATTTTTATATCAGTTAAATAACTTTATTGACATGTTTATTAATTTTGCTTTGTATGTGTATGCAAAAGACATACATCTATCTCAATTTTGTTTGTAGTTATTAGTCCTTGAATGTTGAATTACGTTGACTTCTCGTTCTCACTAAAGGATGACATGGCGGGAATTGGAGATATCTTATTCTCCTCAAAAGAAATCCACAAAAAGGATCACATTTTAGCTATTAAATAAAAATATACACATAAATAAAAATTTGAATGTGAATACCCAACAGCAATCACTAGTATGATGATCTTTCTAGATGGGCTCGTAATTGTACACTGTTAAAAATCTGCAGCATTTTATCCAGTCATTTGACCGTTTTCTACAAAAAAGGTAAAACAACCGTCTTTTTACGTTATTCTGAACTTATTATTACCAATTTTATGGTCAGAATAGAGTTAAATTACGGTTATGTTACTGGTTTTTCAGAAAACGGTGAAATGACTGTACAAAATGCTGCAAGATTTTTAACAGTGTATAAATATATAGCGCTTATTGAAATCGTCTAGTCCGTCTGCATGTCCGCATATAAAGCGATAAATCTACACAACCGAATGATTTGAAATTGAATATGTATAATCGTTGCAGAACTTTGGCGCATCAGTTCAAATTTTATAAAAATCGAATCAAGACTTAAAAAATATATATTAAGAATAGTTTTCTTCGTTCTATTAAATCCTATCATACGCAATTATTTCAGCGATATCCCTTGACAGGTAAGCATTCTTATTTGATAGCGTGATCACGTTCTATTTAAGAAGGAGTCATATTATTTCTGTATTACTGAATTCGATATATATAATCATAATGCATTTTGTGTTCATGCAATTTTGCATATTTTGATTCTTATACAATTTTGCATAAGAATGTAATAGCTATTGCAAGAAAATCGAAACATTTATAAGCTAGTTTTAGTACTAAGGCATCTCATTTGTCATGTTATGACGTACAATATTCGCTGCAATTTCTCTTTAAATCAAAATAGATGCTTTATACAGATTTAAAATTTATAGGTATATTTAATTTTTTCTTGTATGTAATTGATATATTTAAACTCATATAGTGGGATGATATAGAAAAAAATATTTTTTCCGGACACAGTACAATATATATTAATAACAGTTTGCCGTAATTTAGGAAATATCATTGAATCACATTCGTACCATTTCTTGGTAAAACATCATAAAATTTAACCAAGCACAATTTTATTTCATCATAATCAAAATTACCACAAATAGATATGGCGGCTCAACATCCAAACAACCGCCGCTTGTCTGGGAACTTGCTCAAGAATAGCACAGGGGACAAAGTTCCATAGCTAAAAATCCATTAATATCTTGACAAACTGAAATATGCTTGCATAGATTATATGCAAAATTTATAATTGTCAGCACAGTAAATAAAACAAAAATATGAATACATAAACTTGCATATTTATTTCTGAATATATAATGATGAACACATGCAATGTAGTCCAAAACAAAAAGCCATTCTCACGGCAAACTTCGTCAACACACAAAAAAATTGTTTGCAAAACGATACGATGATTGATTACACTTTCTATCAATATATTTGCACGTGTGGTCGAATCAAAATATCCGTCAAGCTCTCATAATGTAGCGACATTTCATTTCTTATCGCAATATAGACGATGCATATGACGACGTGAACGCGTTTTGAATACAAATGCATTTAATTATAGTATTGGCGATGGATAATAAAAAAATTTTCGATGCTTTATTGAGTTGACAAGTTGTTATATGATTCCGCATATTTTTACTGATAATATTTTACATATTAATAAAACGTAACATGCACGTTTGTAGCGTTTTTTTATCATTCATATCTATATCCATACATTGCAGATTATTTGACACATGGAATTGTGTTTGTGTGTTTTAATTAACTTCCATTGCTAACACTCTGCTTCATCTGGGAATAATATCGACTATTCCAAATAAAACAATTATATATTAAAAATCATATGAAATAACTTTTAAATGAAGTAATAAAACAAAAAATCCAAAGTTTCACTTATGTTTTTAATATAGGTAATTAATAATTATAATTTAAATAATTAAGTGTGCGATTAAGTCTTTTGTCAAATATTCTTATCAGCTAGTTGCTAAAACTACACAAATTGATCATACATTATATTTTTAATTGAACAGTTTAGTTGGACTTTTTTTAGTCATTTTGTTTGTATAGATTTAAAAAAGACTTTCTTGTTTATGAAGCTTTTAATCTATACACAAATTAAATTTAATTGCAATTAAAGTTTATGAAAATTCAATAATTAATGTTTTGAAAATTTATAACAATAATAAAATATTTTCATCTCTATTCTGAAACATCATCAGTATGAATTAAAAGTTTCAATAATTTAGTCTAAATATCTCATCCCTTGTATTTTTTATTGTATATGTCCTTAAAATGCAGGTTATATTTTTATAGTGGCATTATTGTCGGAGAATTATTCTTTTACAATTTTGTGTTTTACTTTTTTTCTTTTAAAATACATGTTTATTATTTTTAGTATGGTTATCCATGTACATATTTTGCTTTTGAAATATTACAATTTAAAATATAACTCAATAAATTAAACTATCCTCGCCCCCCCCCCCCCGAAAAAAAGGTATAATCAATTGTATTTTTAAAAAATGAATTTATTTTTGGTAATATTTTTCTATTTAAACGATTATCAATGCTATGATTAAATGTTGAAATTCATATATGATAAATGCAAAATTTAGATGCTCTCTCTTTGGTGAATCAAATGATTGTTTTAAAAATTAATAATACAAAAATTTTTAAAGCCCATAAGGCATGATCAATTTTATGTGGTACTTGGGCCGAAAAGGTCATGTTAGGTCCTTTTTTCTCAAAATAATTTTCTGCTAGAAAATTCATGTATTACAAACATGATACAAAACATCTCTAAGAGCAATTTAAAGTTTAAATCACAGTTTTATGAAAACACGAAATATTATATCAGTCCATGCACATAAAAATATGTGTTCAAAAACTTGTAATTATGGATGTTTAGTTAGCTACTGAAGGAATTGACCATCCACAGATTATAATTATTTTTCAGTTACTCAAATCTATAAACAGAAAATTTTATCAAATTAATTAATTTATATTTATTATGATAATAACATATTTTAAAACCTCTGATAAATAGATAAAGGAATAAACACACTCGGAAGTTAAGCAAGCGTTACAACTTTATGGCTTCAATGTAAATCCAGGGAAACGCATTTACGATAATTCATTTGCTTGAAAAGAAGATGAACAGAAAATAAAAAGTTATTAACGTAAAACGAAACTGCACTAATACATTCTAAAATAAAAAAAGGGAAAAAAAAGAAAGGAACAACAGCATGAGTATAACATACACATAACCAAAGTAATGTAAAAAGCACCATCCAGTGGGAAAACGAAAGGAAAGCATAGAAAGTTTAAAAGCAGGAAGAAAAGGTTTTTGGAAAAAAAAAAATAAGTCAATTAATCTGAATAAAACTTATACATTTTTAGATTCGATCCTGTCTAATCTAGAAGATATTTAAAACAATTTTCGAAGGCGCTGTTGAAAATCTGCAACAAAATTCCAAGTGATTCGATCATTTTCAAAGGAAACGGTTACTTGATCACATTAAAAAACATATATGTATCTGGTGGTGTTATTGACCATCTCATGAATTAGAATAAAGCAGAGGTGTAAACGTCTCTATAAAATACGATCAAATACTTGACAGTTACATGCAAAATTTTAACACTGCACTAACGACGCTTTATTTTTATTTTATTTATTTATTTATTTATTTATTTTTGTTTATTATTATTATTATTATTATTATTATTATTATTATTATTATTATTATTATTTTATTTATTTATTTTTTTTTTTTTTTTTTGACGTGAAAATGTGTAGTTGAAGGACATTATAGAATTTAACGTACTAAAGTTGAAAGTTTATTAAGCATTTTCTAAATGCCTTTTATTGCAGCAATCCCAAAGTGAGAAACATTGATTATTAATAAGTACTTTGGTGAATTTAAAAAATATGTTTTAATAGATTCTAAGATATGCCTCAAGATCAAAAGACCACCCTCAAAGAAAGCTCTGAAATTCCGAAATGACGCCCATAGGAAATGTACTATATATGTACATTGAGTTATTCGAAAACAAATCAATAGATGGGATCAGTCTGAAGCTGACA
Organism: Maratus speculifer; assembly: GCA_964019185.1. Taxonomy (NCBI): domain Eukaryota; kingdom Metazoa; phylum Arthropoda; class Arachnida; order Araneae; family Salticidae; genus Maratus; species Maratus speculifer. The sequence goes on from OZ025301.1 coordinate 184,628,880, forward strand.
TAATTTGGTATTTAAATTTAGGTAATTTTTGTTATGCATAAATAGATTATATACTGCACTTAAATTCTGCAGTGGTCATTATCAGCGAATTAAAACAAAAGGGAAATGTTGAGGTTTGAGAGGAATAATAATAATAATAATAATAATAATGATAATAATAATAATAATAATAATAATAATAATAATAATAATAATAATAATAATAATAATAATAATAATAATAAAATCAATTTATCCGATATTTCAGTTTAAATGGCGATATTATATTTGAATAAGATGCAAATGATTATGATGAAAGTTCTTTTAGCCGTTACAGGTCACGGCTAGTGGCCGTCAGAACCTCTAGGCATAACAAAAAGAAGGAAAAAAAGTCACAAATTGCTCATGAACTTCAAATGCATTGCCCTTAGACAAAGAATTTTTGAAGCTGTTGCTGCTTAGACCTGATTTTCGTGATGCTGCAATTTTTTACCTTTCAACAAGATGTAAAGCAACCATCTTCTGTGGGTGGTGAAAGGGCTAATGATTAAAAGCACGTTCCACCTGTTCTCTAGAACGTATTCTAATCTTTAATTTCAGACCTCCTACGTTCGGCGAAGCAATAATGTTTCTTAATAGCAAATTCCAGCCGGAAGGATAAATCATTAATTTATCCAGTGAGTGATGAAGAAATTTTAAAATATGCTGCAACTGATATATAGAGTAATGTCCCCGGCATATACATAAATATGGGCGCAATATCGAGTTAATGTAAGAGTATTTATTATTTTTTCACTTGAAAAAGAATTGCAAAATAATTAGTATACCAAAAAATGTATTATGGTGAATGCTGTGTAAGACGCATAATTAAACACATTCTTTAAGAAAATAAAACTTTAATATATACAACTACAAAAAACACGCACATAAATTGTTCCATTGTTTCATTCTACAATAAACGAAATCGTCTGTAGAAAAAAACAACAAAATTTTCTTTTGTAGAAGTTGAAGTTCTTTTACTTTAATCAACATTCACTAAAAATTATTAGCATATAGATATCGGTACAATAATAATTTGAAAACATTTACAATTTAATATTTTAAAAAGATGGCGTTACAGTGAAAATATTCTAAATTTCATGTGATTTTTTTAAAGATTGGAATTTTATTCTACATATGTATAAGAAATATTTCCAATAAAATACCAAAATGCCTTTACTGTAAGTATGTCTATTATATTGTAAATATATATATTTATATATATATGTGTGGCAATACTTATAATAATACAGCTAATAATCTTTTATTAAAAATTCTTAACCAAATTTATATAAAAAAAAAAAAAAAAAAAAAAAAAAAAAAAAAAACCAGTGACAATACAAATTGTATAAAGAATAGCTATGAACTGGTCAATATTATGAAAATCTTAAATATATAAAAAATATAACTACATATGACTTCAAAGATCCTTTTAATAATTTAGATTTATTAGATCTATATAATATAATAAATGCATTATTTAAAAAATATCAATATGATTTGAATGCATCAACGAACATTGATACTGACTATTTTCTTACTTTAACAAATCCCATTATCTATAATAATTTCATAATGCAAGATAACAAAATATATGTACAAAAAGTTGGTATACCACAAGGTGATTGTACATCTAGTATATTTTCAGACTTATCATTATGAACGTAAATATTTTAATAATAAAATACATTTATATCTACATATTGATGATATAATTTTAATTGACACTGATAATACCAGTATATTATCCAGCTAATTTAGAAATTACAAAAAACCTGCTTTCTAATAATACCATTAACTATTTAGATCTTAAAATTATATTAAAAGAAAACAAATTAATAACTGATATATATGACAAAAATAATGAATTTAATTTTAATATACAATTAGTTATTACACGATTTCAAAAATAATTAATACTTTGCGTAAAAAAGTACAAAAAAATATTAAAACATAAAAATAATAATAGTAAATTAAAAATTTAAAAAATATAAAAAAAAATGTATATAAAAGGATGGCTCGGTGGATAGATGTTAGAGTACGGAGGAGGGCGGTGTTGTCCGGATATCGCGCAATGGTTAATTAATATTTTTTAAAAATTGAGAGTGCGAAATGCATTTGTTAAATTAAAAAACATATTATAATGGATGTTTAATTGACACTAATGAATGGATAATTTTATAGTTACATCAATTAATTCTATTAATATAATTTAATTAATTTACATAATTAAATTGTGCCTAAATTTTAATAAATTGTAGACCTATAATACTATTTCTAAGTTTATAGGGTAAGTATATTAATTGTCTAATTTTAAATCTTAAATCATCTTATATTAAGATATTGAGTTTAGCTTAGCATAGTTAAATTAAATGATTTTGTTTTAAATCTTAATAAGGTAAACTATGGTGTAAGGCAGTGATGCACAACCTTTTTACCAGAAAATCGCTTGCCACCAGAATATTTGAAAAGTTTGGTTTCTTTTCTTTGATAGCAAAGTTTCTGTCATTACTGTAAGGAAAATTATTCTGCATAAAAATAGTGGTACCATCGTGGCCCGCGGCCATAGGTTGTGCACCCATGGTGTAACGGGATTTTTTCTATTATCACATTACTCCATTTTTAGGTGCGTTCGTAATTATGTAAATACGTAGCACCTATTGTTGTCGCTCAGTCCGTCCGTCTGTCTGTCTGTCCGTCTGTCTGTCTGTCCGTCTGTTTGTCTGTCTGTCTGTCTGTCCGTCCGCATATAACAACGCAAAAACTACCCAACCGAATCGTTTGAAATTTAAAACACATAATTATTACATAATTTTGTCGAGTCATTTCAAATTTTATGAAAATCGGATGCATAGATCAATTACAGGGGCAATCAAAAGTATTCCGTTACATTACGGTCAATGGGGAAAAAAGTTTCAAATACATTTTAATCGTTTGAAATTTAAAATACATAGTTATTACATAATTTTGTCGAGTTGTTTAAAATTTTTTGATAATCGGGTACATAGAACAATTACAGGGCCAATCAAAAGTATTCAAGTACATTATAGTCAATGGGGAAAAAGTTTCAAATGTATTTTATACGTTTGAAATTTAAAATACATAGTTATTACATAATTTTGTCGAGTTATTTCAAATTTTATGAAAATCGGATGCATAGATCAATTACAGGGACAATCAAAAGTATTCCGTTACATTACGGTAAATGGGGGAAAATTTTTCAAATGCATTTTAATGGTGTTGCACTCATTCGAATTTAATAAAATTTATATGCAACTATAAAGTACATATTATAATATACATTTTACATAATCAGTGGTGCAAAGAACATTTGTTATTGATTTACAAGGCCACACAAAAGTATACCATTACATAACGGTATAGGGAGAACATTGTTTGATGAGCGTTTTAGTTGTAATTCACTATTTACAATTTTATGAGATTGATATATGAGAGTAATATTTTTAAAACTTCGTTATCGTGCGAACGCACCTCGTTTACTACGCTTCACGTGCAATTTCCAACTTGTTAATTTATTTATTTAATTAATATTATCATGTTGACGATAATTATTCTTATTTTTTCATTTTTCATTTTGCTATTCAATTTGTTAGTTTTGAATGTGCCTTGTTTTTTATGTTATTTCTTCATTTGGTTTTGGTTTTGCGTGTTGGTAGTCAGAAATTCGTATTGTTTTGCTTTTTGATGGCAAATACGAAGATGAAACCACGCACTTCATTTGTAGTTCAAAACTATTTGGGACCTGAAGATTCTGCTTTGGTTCTACAAATTCCAATTTGAGGGTGTCCAGCAAATAACACCCTGATTTCAAAATTAAATTTCTCAAAAACAAAGATCAATAGAATTATGCAGTGAACGGTTTGTTTATCAGGTAAGCTGTAAAAATCTTATACAAAAGTTTCCAACGATAAATATTTTGAAAAGATTGTGTTCTGATTGCAAAGAATGATTTGATTTGACATTTTTCTTGCTTTAGATTGCTGCCAGATAATGTGTTTTTCGGCTTAAAGTGCCATGCTTTAAGTGCCATATTTCATAATTTTTTTTAATTAATTTTTTTAAATTTTGAAATTCTAAAAATTTACTTCGAAAAATCTTTAAAATATTGCACCGTAAGGTGAAAAATTATTTCTCTGCAGGCAATCTAAAACAAGAAAAATGTCAAATCAAAGCATTCTATGCAATCAGAACGCAATTTTTTCAAAATATTCACTGTTTGAAATTTCTGTATAAGATTTTTACAGTTTACCTAATGAAAAAACCGTTTACCGCATATTACTATCGATCTTTGTTTTTGAGAAATTTAATTTTGAAATCAGGGTGTTATTTGCTGGACACCCTGTATTGTCATTTAAATTATTTATTTTTCCCACCATGTTCAATGTACTATAAGTTATTAAATTCAATGGTTCGTGTATTGTAATACGATTAATGGTTTTATGTATATTTATATACATATTATAAATATATATATATATATATACACACACACACACACATATATATATATATTTACATTATAATAGAAATACTTACAGTAGAAGCATTTTGGTATTTTATTGGAAATATTTCTTATTCAATCAAATCAAAGGATTAATTTAAGCCTCATGTTGAATTCCATTATAATTCATTCTATATCCAGAATGCCCCCCCCCCCCCTCCTCCTATGTAGTTTTAAGTAGAAAATTTCGAATCAAACCTACCGCAAAAATCAAGATTGTACTGTTGTGACAAAACTAAGGAACAACTGTTTACAAAATAACTGTAAAACCGGTCTCTATAAAGTGCAAATGACTTTCAGTATCAATGGAAGTTTACTATTAAGGATGATGGTATGTAATAATACACTTATTTATAAAGCTTGTATTCCATGTATCAACAAGATATACCAAAGTAAATAAATGAAATCTATTTTACATCCATTGGTTGTAAATTAATTGGCTCAGTTACAGAAATGTTTAAAACAAAAATGTAGATTTTTTTCACTAATTATCAAAATTTACGACAATCCTTGAAAAACAAAATAATAAAAAAAATAATAAGTAAAGAGAAAGGAAAATAAAATACATATTTATATTGTTCCTTAAAAAATGAAGAACTTATTTGACCAAAAATTAGGCTACGAAAATATGAATATATTTAAAAACTTATACTTCGTGAGTAAAATAATGGTCAAACGTTCTCATTAACATTTCAAAAGAGAACATTTTTAATTTTTAACACAACTCTTAATCAAAATTAACTGATTATTATCAAATTGAATGAAATTATGAAAAAATTAAAATGATTTTAAACAAATTTTTGCAATATATTTTACTTTAAATTTGTTAATTAAAGTGTTATGTTATTTAATATGGTTATATTAATTTGTGATTAAATTTATTGCGCGTAATATTAGTATTGGTTTTTGAGAAGAGCAACTTTGTATAGTCTCGTTCCAAAAGCTCAGAAAAAACGTTGTTATTTTTTTTAATCATTTAAAAGCATCTGTTTACCTTTTGTGCAAGAAATATTCCAATATAAATTCCATTCTGCTTAACAAAATAAAAAAAGAAAGAAAAAGAAAAAGAAAGAAAGAAAAAGGAAAAGAAAAAATGAAGGAAAGGTTTATATATATTAATAATAACGGATGGAAAGAAAGTAAATGTAAATCTATCGTTTTTTTTTTTTTTTTTGCCAGTAAGTGCTGCTTTTTTAGATCTGACACGAATTTGAATAAATCCTATATTCTATAATTAATTTGCATTGTTTGTATAATTTATTGTTATCTGAAATTACGTAAAAAGCAAGTAAAAAAAAAGTGAGATGAAAGATTTGATAATTATTTGAAAAAATGATCAAGATTTATCGTAAATAGTTCCAATAAACAATTGAGAATAAAAAGATAGTTTATTGTGATGGATTGAACATTTTTATATGAATTTTTGGTAATTAGAGATTCAACTCACTTTTGTATATATATATATATATATATATATATATATATAAATACTTTTATAAATACATCCAAAGTTATTCAGACAATACCAATAAAAGAACCAATGAAACCAGTATTGTTACAATCATATTGTTAAAAACAGTTGAAGTTTGAAGAGAAATAGAAGGCAGATTACCAAATTACTAAGATATATGTGGATAAATGGACATTATATAACCAGAGTAATTCATATATTATCATACAATAAACCAATGAAACCAGTATTTTTACAATTATCTTATTGAAAACAGTTGAAGTTTGAAGTGAAATAGAAGGCAGATTACCAAAATAATGAAAGATAAATGGATAAAAAGGCAGTATAAGGCTTTTCTATTAAACTACTTCTTCAGGGGTGTATAGTTTAACAAAAAAGCAAAAAACATCCAACCAGTTTCTGTTATGAGTCGTGCTGAAAGCTAAGAATTCGACTCACAATACACCCGACTGGCTGGAAGCTATTCAGATGACAAATTAGTAGAAAGATACACATAGAAGAAAATAAAATCAATATGACAAAATAACAATAATACATTATTCCATTAAAAAAAAGGATATATATACGAAGATATTTATCATTACCTATATCCTAGCAAGATTTGTAGTGCAATCAGATACAAACTACATGCGACTTACTAACAGTCAAGGTTATGGTCATAGTATAAATCACATAGATAATAAAATAAAGTTGTAACAATAATTATAAAAATTAGTAAAACATATATTATACTATATAATTCATAATATATTTAGAAAAAAATAGATGCTACTATTAGAAATATTATATTTTTATTTTTTATCAATTATTAATATTACTATATTAATTAATTAACTAGAATATATTACTACAACTTCTAGCAGAAAATTATTTTAGTGCTGCCATCTAAAGGATTAATATATTAATTAAATTTTATGCTTATGGTGCTGCCCTCTATTATAGGAAAAAAATAAATTATTTATTAGCTAAGAATTTCAAAGAATAATTTCTATTCTAATATTTTACAAATAATTTCTTTAAGACAAATACAATAGACAACCATATCTTATCTCAATAACTTGATCATTTTTAAGTTATGCATATTAGTTTTTAGGAAAACATAAACTTTAATACTATGTGTAAAGTTAATTTTTTTTTTTTTTTATTAAATATATAATAATAACCATTGCATATTATCCAGACAACACCGCCCTCCTCCGTAATCTAACATCTAACCCACCCAACCATCCTATTATTCATATTTTTTATTTTTTATTTTTTTGTATTTTTTATTTTTTTTTGTATTATTTTTATTTTTTATAATTTTTTTAAACATTTTTTACGCAATGTGTTAATTATTTTTAAGATCATGTAATAACTTATTATATATTAAAGACTATAGGAGTTCTTATCAATAACATGATATGGTAATATTGGTTGAAGAGAAAATAAACAGTTAATACTAAATAAATGTTTATACAGATAATATTTTTTTAACCAAATGTAAAGGATAACCATATCTTATAGCAGTTTCTTGTACAGTTTTTAAATTATGCATTTTAAAATTATGTGAACAAATATTTTTAATTCTATGGGCAAAATTAAGTAATATATTGACATAGACAGATTTATGTAGGCAAGAATTATAATGAGTAAAGAGGTTTACTTTAAAAGGAAAGTCATTACGTTTGTCATAAATATCAAATAGAATTTTATTATCAGAAAGCGTAATATTAAGATCAAGAAAGTTAATTGTATTATTATGCATATCATTATAACTGTATTTTAAATTTTTGTGGTATTTGATTGGTAGCGAATAGTTAGATGACTTTTTAGAATATAAAATTATTATATCATCAAGATACCTGTATAGAAAACAATTAACAATAGAAGTATTACGTTCATAATAATGTAAGTAGAGATCAGCACAAATAGATGATACAATCCCACCTTGTGGAAGACCGACTATTTGTTTGAATATTGTATTATTAAATAATATATAATTATGATAAAGAATAAATTTAGTTAAAGATTTGAAGTAAGATAAAGATACATGTATGTTAAGAGAATTCCTATATTCCTTGAATAATAAAATTATGATCCTGAACATATCTGCAATATCAATTGTATTAAATAAATCATTAAAGTCATATGTTTTGATGTACTTAATGTTTTGTAAATTTTTGATATTATTTACAAGATGTAAACTATTTTTTATACTATAGAATTTATTATTAGTTTTTGCAATATCTAGCATTTTTGTAAGTATTGTTAATAATTCTTTACCTGCATTATTGTTATAAGTATTACACCCAATAGTTATAGTACGAAACTTTATAGGAATTTTATAGAATTTTGGAATAACCACAATGTAAGGATAGTTATAATTATGATTTTTTATTTTTAGTAATTTATAATATTGAGCTATATGTCTATTTTTATATATATATATATATATATATATATATATATATATATATATTGGAACAATGATTTAGTCACAAGTAGTATTTGAAAAATAATATCTGAATCAAAGAACAGAGCAAAGAAAAAAAAGAAAAGAATGAAAAATATTGCTAACATTTAGCACGGGACAAAAGAAGTTACATTTTAAGTGCTTTTTTTTATTCTACTTTGAATCAGATAAGAAAAGGCTATGTCATTTGCCAAAACTGTTAGATAATACAGTTAGAGCTAATAAAAACGCTACATTTCTATATTAGGTGAAAGATGTTTTACACAGAGAATATTCTTTATAATCTCTTTTTCTTAGACCGCTTGCTTCTCATAATGAATACATCTCATAGCATGTCATCCATTCGGTGTTAAAACGTGCAGTGACTGCTGATTGCTGTTCGACAAGGTGACGATGACGTAAAACACTGGAGAGTCAAAGTAATCCCTTGGGAGAATGGCATTCTTTAGATTTACTTGTATCTTGTAATATAAAATACTTTTGAAAAAAATATATGGGGTTGTACATATAACACGTTATTTCTTTTGCGGAGAGGGGATAACCAGCGAATTTACATCATATCTCAAAGTCTTTTGATATCGTTATCATTTTTGATCCAACAAATTTTTTTCTTCTTTTTTTAGCAATTTTTTTATGTTATACTGCTTCCGCCTTTCCCCTCCCTTAAAAAAGGAAAAAAAATGTTTTTCCATTATTACGTTAATTCCATGGGAGAATAGCATTCTTTAGATTTTCTTGTAATATAAAATACTTTTAACAAAAACAGTTGTACATAGAAAACATTATCACTTTAGAGGTGAGGGGATAATCTGACATTTTACATCATAAGATATCTCTAAGGAGAGGGGGCTTGCCTTTTGACATCGTTATCATTTTTGATTCAACAAAAAAAAATTCTTTTTTTGGCAATTTTTTCATTACGTTACATAATCTTTTTTTTTAACCTATTATTTATTTTAAGGAAAATAAAACGTTATCAATAAAACCAAAAAATGATTAGAAAAGCATTTCATTCCAAAAATAAGATTCCAACATCCGTCATTGCTGTTCTTCTGTCATCTGCGCACATAATTTGTTGTTGGTGAAACCAGGTTTGAAATGATACTTGTTATGTTTATTCATAGAAAAGTTGAAAATTGCACGTCAAACGTAGCAAATGAGGTGCGTTCATACTGTAAGGAAGTTTTTAAAATATTCAGATCATGGGGTAATCGTATATAGTACTTCGAATACAGTAGAGTATACGAAATTTTTTGTGTATCCTTGTAAATTCTGTCTGCTTTCTATTATGCAGGAAGTAACTTGTAGTAACCTCAGCAACTTATATCAATTTCATAAAATGTGAAATAGTTTAATATTATTATAAAGCGCCCCAAGCAATGTTTCCCCTTACATCATTATGTAAAGGAATACTTTTGTGTAGAACTGTAAATTAGTAACAAATATTCTTTGCACCACAGATTGTGCAGAATGTAGAATTTTAGTATATTCTTCATAGATGCTTATCATTTTTTTATGTTCGAAAGTATATAACATCATCAAAATGCACATTAAACTTTTTTTTTCCAATTGACCGTAATGTAATGGAATACTTTTGATTGTCCCTTAGTTAAACTATGCTTCAAATTTTCATAAAATTTTAAATGATTTGACAGAAATTATGCAACAATTATATATTTTAAATTTCAAACCATTCGGTTGGGTAGTTTTTGCTCTGTTATATGCGGACAGACGGACGGACTGAACAACGACTTGAGGTGCTACGTAACTTACATTTACGAACGCACCTAAAAATGAAGGAGAATATTATCTACTTGTTTTTATATATATAAAGTTCTACTTATATCATTACAGGGTTCAAATGCACGAAGATAGTGCTGCTGACTGCGTTACGTAACAGAAAGCTACTATTAAACGCTCTTAAGTAGTATTTCTTTAATGTGCTATTTGATATAAAGTTGTTTTATATCTAATAATATTATTTTATTAACTTATTCTCTTCATTTAAGTGGTCAAGTATCCTTTGACCTAACAAAATGAATGAAAAAAAAACATGGCTCGGGCCTTGAGTTTAGCTATTATTTCGGGCCGGGTCAGGCTGCTAAATTTTCTCTACAGCCGGGCCGGGCTTGTGCCGAAATTTTAACTTTAATAATGGGCCGGGCCAAACTTTTTTTCAATGGATCGAGCCTGGAAATTTTGGCATGTACAGACCTCTGACAGACACTATGCTCTTAAAAATAAAGCTTTCATAATTAATATAAAAAAATATGTAAATACAAGGATTTTAGACAAATATTGCACTCAAAGAAAGCCACTCAAATAGAAAAAAATAACTATCTATTTATTTATCTATAAAAAAAAAATATTAAAAAAAATAAAAATTATGTGTTAAGAGTAGATTATGAAACACTTTTAAACACTTCCAAGATTCTTTTTAAAAAATTCAATCTTAATAAGGTGAAAGATATGCATTCAACAATAAACAAACTTCAACTAAGTAAGTAGGCTTCCTCAAGGATTAAAGCTCTACTAGCTCCACCCAGCGACGAATATTAGACATACAGGGTGCAATAGGTTATGTATCGCCAACTTTTATTTTCTCAACCGTTGTTCGTAGACATGTAGTTCTAATTGCGAAAGTGTTTCAAATGAGGTAAATATTCATTTTGTGGGATTGTTTAAAGCAAAAAATCAATTTTATAAAAATTACAAAATCTAACTTTTTATACAGTTCCCTGGTCCCTATAGTTATATTTAGTAAAAGTTTACACATATCATAAGAGATGTAAAACAAAAAGTTTGATGTTTTATGACAAAAATTGACAGAGTTATTAAATTTCAAAGTTTAAAATTTTTGCACTGTTTTTTTTTTTTTTTTTTTTTTTTTTTTTTAATAAGGGGATCAGTTAAAAAATTAATTCGAGATTGAATTCAGAGTGCAATGTCCCTTTTTTACGGCAAAATCCGCTTTAGTCAGTATCGCCATATCAGAGTATCACCAAACAAAGTTGTTTCATCTAAAAAATTCAGTTAACTTCAAGGGAGTCAAATAACATTCAAAAGACAAAGTAGATATTGTTTGTTATCGTCCCGAGCGAAACCATAAGCCCTTTTCAGCAAGTGTTAGGTATGTTTATATTTTAGGGTATTCCGCATCATATTAGGCCATAAAATACCAATGTAACCCACCATTACAGATTTTAATAAAACTGCGTATGTTTGTTCCGATTATTAAGATATAATAACCAGTATTTTTTTCCCTTGCTCGTGAAAAAAAAAATTACCAAAGTTTTGAAAATTTACATGAATTGGCATTTTTGTCGTACAGAAGTGAAACTTTTTGTATTACATCTCTTATGATATGCATAAACTTTTACTAAATATAATTAAAAGGACCGGGCTACTGTCTATAAAGTTAGATTTTGTATTTTTTGCAAAATTGATTTTTTACATTAAACAATGCAACAAACAACATGAATATTTACCCTATTTGAAACACTTCTGCAGTTGCAACTATATCGTCACCTGAGAATAATAAGGTTCTATCTGTGTTTTTGAAAAAATGGACTTATCGATAAAGAAAGGTTCTATTTGTATCTATGAAGGCATTTTTGCATTAAAATGATGTTGTATATAATTTTCGTGTGACCTTACAATCATAATATGACATTATTTTAATTCAGAAATGCCTACATAGCTACGAATAGAACATTTCTATATCGATAAATCATTTTTTTTAAACACAGATAGAGCCTTATTGCTCTCAGTTGACGATATGTCTACGAGGAACGGTTGAGAAATTAAAGGTCGGCGATAGACAACGTACCACCCTGTATACCACAAGATATTCAGGCAAAGTTTTACGAAGTTTATTGTATAGATTATTTATAGATTTTTTTCTTCATAGGAGAATATATTCATAGGCTGTGGAAGTTTTAATAAAAAATTTATTTAGACAATTTGGACACGCGTATAGCACATTTAAAAATCAAATTTGATAAATTACCAACAATAATCGAGAAAATACCAGAATTCCTTTTTAAAGTTTTATGATCTATAGATTTGTATTTAAAACTGCGTAATATGCCAAAAGTTAGTTCAGTTAAACGCATAGCACAGTTGAAAATTCCCATTCAGCAATTTCCGTAGATAAAATGAAATGTACTCGATACCTTTTGTGTTGCCATGAATATCAAGTGCAGAATTTATGCACATCAAGTAATAATAGAAACAAGTCAGATATCGCTCGTCAAGCATAGCAAGTGAGGTGCGTTCGCAATATAACGAAGTTTTAAAAATATTTAGATCTTAGTATAATAGTACACAGTATTTCGAATACCGAATAATATCTGAAATCTTTTGTGTGTCCCTGTAAATACTATCACCTGCTTTCTATTATACAGGAAGTAACCTATAGTAAATCTTAGAAACGTACATCATTTTCATAAAATGAGAAATAGTTTAATACGATTAAAACACGCACCAAACAATGTTTCTCCCTCTGCCATTATTAATGGAATACTTTTGTGCGTACCTGTAAATTAATAATAAAAGATATTATTCGCACCACAGATTGTGCATAATGTATATTTTAGAATAAAATTCATTGATGCATATCAATCATTGTGCGCGCGGCAGCGCGCAACAATAATATGATTGGGCGATAATGCTTAAGCATAGGAAACCGCAAAAACACGGATTTTTCGATTTTTCTTTTTGCAATAACTAACTAAATATTTATCCAATTTTGATGATTTTTTTTTTTAATGTTCGTCTGACCAAGAAGCACAACATAGCACAAAAATTATTTTTTTTATGGCATACTGTAGAATATTCTGAAAATCGGACAAAAATTTTGTGTCACAGCACTTTTCTCGAAAACTACTAAAGATAAAAACTTAATTTTTTTTTAAAAAAACAAAAGACAAACTTTTTATCCTGGGGTAGTCATCGAGAAAACGTTATTTCGCTGGGCGGTTTTTCTGAAATTGCGTATTTTCCAAACTTGGTCATAAATGGGTATATCTAACGTTCTATTGCAGATAGAATGTTGCGGTAAAGTTTATTTTAAAGATTTTGCGATGCTAATTAATCCTGCAAAAATTCATAGCTTTACGTTAAACAGTTTTTTTACAAGATGAAATAAAAGAATAGCAGTCATCAATCTAAGGTACTTCTGATCATTGGAGAGAAAAACCAGTTACACCATTCGATTTAGCATAAAAAAATACAGAATGCTTTTTTTTTCTCTTATTTTTAACTTAATTTTTTAACGAATTATGAATTTTTTTGAAATTTTTGACATGCTGATTTTTGTCATTTTTTAATGAATCATTTACTGAATAATTATGCACGGTGTCTAGCCCTGGTGGCTGTAAAATTTGATTTTTAATTTTAAATTAGGCAATTTTTTGCACCATGCCAAATTTATATTTTATCCATTTTTTTCATTTATTTATATTTTGTTTTTAGCACAATGGCATCAATGGCAAAAATGCCTGGCATACCTGTCAAATATTGGGGCCCTGTATTTTAACAAAGTGTATTTACTATAAGTATATACCGTATTTATTCTAATAGAATGCGCCCTCTAATAGAGCGCGTCTTCTAATAAAGTGCGCACCTTGGTGCTGATTGAAAAAATAAATATACGGAAACGATATAGTAGATAAGTAGAAAACGATTACTTAAATGCATTATCGAGGATTCTCATCGATCAAAATAGAGATATTCTATCAAAGCGATGGTGTGGCGATGCAGCAAAAGTTTCAAATTTTGAACAATGTACCACTCCTGTAAACTATAGCGCCAAGGATATGCACACTGTTAAAAATCTGCTGCATTTTGCTGCAACGCACTCCCCTGCTTGTATAGAAAACGGTTACTTGGCCATGAAATGGCGCTTTCTCATTGGTTGGAATAGAGATATTATATACAAGTGGTGGAGGGCGTTACAGCAAAATGCAGCAGATTTTTAACAGTGCACTGTTAAAAATTTGACCCATTTGTTGCAGAGTCACTCCACAGCTTTTATAGAATATCTCTTTATGGCCAATGAGAATGCTCCATAACACAGTAAAGCAATCGTTTCCTATAAAAGCGGTGGAGTGACGCTGCACCAAATCGGTCAATTTTTTTTAACTGTGTATAGTGTAAAAATTGGCTACACTGTTAAAATATTTATCCATTTTCTGCATCGTTACTCCACCGCTTTTATAGAAAACGGTTGTTTTACAGTGTTATGGGTGGGTGTCAGCAATTAGGCACAGCCACTCTTACTGGCCTTCATTAAGAAGGCCCATTTGCCTCTAAGATGGGCATGACTGGATTACAAGCATACATGCACGTAGGAGTCTTAGAAGTAAACCCTGCGCCATGGAGATTCTACCACCCCTTGCCACCAAAAATGTTCTAGACTGTTTTCGGAACAAACTTTTATGTTTTTCTTTTCAAATTTTATACATATTTTTGTTTATTTTGGATAGATTTCAAATTTTTCTAAATTAAACTTATCTATAGACTTTTTGCTGAGACATTCCCCTGGAAAATTTTTACTGTGCATGCCTGTTTACAATAATTCAAAGGAGTGTACCAAGAGTCAGTCATGGACCAAAGAGTACACAGAGTGGGTGCCGGTCATGAGGCACAGCCGCTCTTACTGGCCTTCATTGTGAAGGTCTTTTTGCCTCTATGTAGAGGCTTTCTTCCCCCATTTGGGGGTTTAAATTCCTGATGGTGTTGCTTCTAGAAGGACACCTGAAGGATCCCTGATGGTGTTGCTATTATAGGGCACCTGATGGAAATCACCTTGGTAGTGGTACTTATACTCTACTTTTACATGCTCATTATGGGGTGTAACTGTAACATGGGTATGGCTATGGGTATCCTAGCTGCCATTAATGGAGCTAACCAAGGTTCTGAGTGCAGTTACCTACATTTTTGCCTAAAAATGTAGTGATCTTCGTCTCAGCTGAGGGCAGTTTTGCTGTCTCAGAATTCCCGATGATGATAATTTTCTGTCAGTCTTCTTTGACTGGTTACTGCACTGTCTCTTTGGTAGTGCTTATCTGAGGGAATTTCAAATATACGTTGCATCAAAGTCAACCCACTTTTTAGAATACCAGACGAAGAGTATCCAATGTCTGAATGTTCAAAAAGACTATCCTTTTTTTGTATAAAAAAGAAATCTTTCATTAAAAGAAGGTAAGCAGTAAAAATGTAATACATTTAAAAAATACGGATTAAGAAAAAAAGAAGCATGGTTTTTGTATCAAACTTTACTCTTGCATAAAAAAAATTCCTGTTTTTGGCAAAAATAATGGATATTTGAATGAAAAATCTATTCTTTGAAAGGATTTATTATTTTATTCACTTTAGTAAAAAACTGATGTTTTTTTTTTTTTTTTTTTTGAAAACCACCGTAGAATTTTGGTATAGAAAAACCTGTTTAAAAAGTTTTTTAAATTTGTAACACCAGAGTATTAGAGTATGTAGCATTTTTTAATTTCAATACAAATAAGATTTTGTTTTCTATATATAAAATACAAAACAAGTTGTGCAGTATCCCTATGGAATATGGAAAAATAGAAGGACTAGTGAAAAATGCTCCAAGGAGCAGTGCAAAAGCAGAATATGATTTTAATTGAGCATTAAAAGGTAATGGACAAGTTTATTTTTTGGAAAAAGTACACAAACATTTAAAAGTAATGAACAAGTTTATTTTATTGAAAAAATGTCCAAGCATTTAAAAGTGATGGACAAGACTTGAAACTGAGTCAAGAACTAGTAAATAATTTCCTCAAGACTTAAAAATGGCTGATCATGCTTTTATGTGACAAGCATATTCAACGTCCTTTTTTTATCCCTGTCTATCTTAGTATTGACACGTTATCAGAATATAACACTGTGCTCTATAAAAGCTGAACTTTCAGAGCAAGTTTTTGATGAAGTAGCTAAATTTACCACATGCTGCTCCTTAACAATTTACTTGTGAAGTAGTAACTCTTATGGCAATTTTATTATGTCCAAGTACATAAAAAAATGGAAAAGCAGTTGCTATTTGGTTGTACATGTTACGTGCTTATCAGGTATTCTAACTTTATTAAAATCAAAATTTGCTTGAAATATACAGTGCTTTTGATAAACTTATCGATTACTTATGAAAATATAAACATTTTAGCACTATTTTATCTTTTGATAATAAAAATCCGCTTAAAAATTTTTAGAAAAAAGATTGGATAGAAAAACTGTTTTTTAGTGATAAGATTGCGTGCAAAAAATGGTTGTGATAAGAGTAAATACAGTGCAAAGCAGTAATATCAAGGCTTTGTTAAAGAGGGGCCAGGATGTGTTTAATATAAATACTGTATCTAATACTTGTTGTGAAAACTGAGTTTTTCTAAAGCACAGTGTTAGATTCTGCCAACATGCCTATACTAAGATAGACAGGGATAAAAAAAAAGGACGTTGAATATGCTTGTCACATAAGAGCATGATCAGCCATTTTCAAGTCTTGAGGAAATTATTTACTAGTTCTTGATTCAGTTTCAAGTCTTGTCCATCACTTTTAAATGCTTGGACATTTTTTCAATAAAATAAACTTGTTCATTACTTTTAAATGTTTGTGTACTTTTTCCAAAAAATAAACTTGTCCATTACTTTTTAATGCTCAATTAAAATCATATTCTGCTTTTGCACTGCTCCTTGGAGCATTTTTCACTAGTTTTATTATGTTCAAAAGAGTGTATTAAAATTCATTTGAAACTATTTTTTCCCATTGGCCATAACGTAACAAAATATTTTTGATTTGTCGCTGTAATTGAACTATGCATGAACGATTTGCATAAAATTTGAAATGACTCGTCAGAATTATGCAACAATTATGTATTTTAAATTTCAAATGATTTGATTGGATAGTTTTTGCATTGTTATATGAGAACAGACAGATGGACTGAAAGAGGACTGTAAGTGCCACGTATTTATAAAATTACGAACACACCAAAAGATATTTAATTAAAACACGCATACAACGAGTAAAAACAAAATTTCAGCGATTATTCTTCTTGGAAAATACTGTAACGGAATTCTTTTGTGTGGCCATGTGAATGAAAGATGAATGCTATGCACACCATATTGCATAAAAAACCTCTTATAGGTAACTAAGCTATATATGTTAGTTTGAATATACTTAAAATAATGCAACATTGTTAAAATACACCACAAACACTCTTTCTTCATAGACCTTAACGGAATTACTTTAAGTGGTCCTATATGTGACATTACCGAACATGTCATAGTAACCCTCATTAACATATATCAGGCAATGCAAATATATTTAAGAAAATTAAACAGGCAGGCAAACTCAATTCATAAATGTTTTTCATCTATTTGATGAATGCTAAAAAAATGTTTCAAATCATTTATTGGAATATATTCAGCTATTGGTCAACTGCAAATAATAATGCGTCGCAAGTACACGAAAATAAAAGAAACATTACTTATCTGTACATATTAAATAAAAATTACTGAATTTTTTATGTATGCAAGAAAAAGAATGCCTTCTTGATCACGGAATAATGTTTATTCAAAACTATTTTTCAGAGAAAATAATAAAAGGTTAACAAAAAAAAAAAAAAAAAAAAAAAAAAAAAAAAAAATATATGCAGAATAATTCAGAATCAATTATTTAAACGATTAAACATAAATTATTCAGGAAAAGTGACGATAAACAGTGTTAAAAATTTGAGCATAGCGACGGATAAATTATTGGTATGGTTGCTTAATCACGTACGCACCTTTATGTTTATTTTTTTTGCTATTTAGCGACAAAATATTTTTATGTATTTTTTTACACAAGCTGATAGTTGTTGCTAATAGTTCGCTGCTAATTCGCTAATAATAGTCACGGAATAAGGTGTAATAATACTTTTTTTTTATGCTAAGACAATTCAAGCTAATAAAGATACTGCAGATTTATACACGTGAAAAACTTTTGCACAATAACATTCTTTATAGTTTTTTCCCCCTCGTGTTTGAAGACATGTGTTTAATAATGATTATGTCTAAGTCGCGGATCTTTTATTCAGCGGTAAAACGTGCGCTGACTTTTAGTTGCCTGTTTGACCAGGTGACAATGACACAAATACCAGAGACTTACAATTGTCGGTAAAAATATAACATTATTCAGCTTAAAAATATTCTTGATAAAAATATGATGTATATTTTTTAGACTAAATTATCTAACAAACCAATAAAAACATTGTTAATTATTATTATTTTTGTTGTTGTTGCAATTATAATCTTCATTATGATCAATAGTATTGTTGTTATTATCATATTCTTTATTATTATTATTATTATCATCATATTATTATCACTATTATTACTATGATTATTATTATTTATTATTGTTGTTGTTGTTGTTGTTATTTTTATTATTAGTTATTATTAAAATTACACTGGTTTACAAATTTAAGCACTTTTTATGTACTTTTGATAATATTTCTTAGATTTCTTATTATATAGACTTTATCGATTTCTTATTATATTACTTCTTATTAATGAAAGGTGATATTTGAAAAAAATCTATCACATCTTCTATACAGGGTGTTCACTCTCAACGGTTCGAATGGTTCATTCTTAAACCATTAGTCATAGACATATAGTTCCAATTAAAAAAAATTAAATGAGGTAAAAAAAGTATTTTACATGCCATTTAGGTCAATAAAAACCTTTATTATAAATTACGCAATTTAATTTTTTATATGGTCCATCGGTACTGCAAGTTGTATTTAATTAAATTTTCCTGTTACACTGACAAAAGAGACAAAAAAAGTCCCGTTATTTTACAATTAAAACTGATTGAATTTTTTGCTGCAAGTTAAGGGTCATTCACAAATTTAGAAGAAGAAGAATTTTGCCAGATATATTAAAAATATAGTTGAAAAATAAAATTACACTTGCTATATAAATTGAAATATTTAATCATTTTAAAATAGTAATGCAAAATATACAATTTGTAATAGACATATGAGGGAAAAAAACCATAGAATTTGTGTTAAATAAACATTAAGTCTCAATTTTTTACAAAATAATGCATATTTTAAAATGTTAGATTACACTAGCCTGCAAAAAATTGGTTATATCTTTTTTTTTTTTTTTTTTTTTTTTTTTTTTTTTTTTTTTTTACTTTTTTATAATGGATCCTTGCGTATTCTGTACCGCTGAATCCGAAATTGACCAAATTTTTTACCAGTACCTAAAGATTTTTATCAAATTGTAAATTTTAAAGCTAAAAACTGGAAAAACAACAAATATTTGGTACGGGAGACGGGGGTACAAAAGAACATGGGGCAGATTGGGACTACGTCTTTGTCTTACAATATCCATGGGGGGGGGGGAGGAGGGGGACAGTCGTTCATGGATTCTTAGGAAATAAAAAAAAAATATTGCTGTTTTACTAAAAAACTATCATGTAATGGGTGAGAACATATCACTGAAGGTAGATTTTTTTCATTTACATCTGGATTTTTTCCCTGAAAACTTAGGGGCCGTGAGTGATGGAAAGGCGAGCATTATCACCAATTACACATTAAACTTTTTACATTAAAAATTTCACATTAAACTTTTTGAAGTCAGACACAAAGGTTTTTGGGACAAAAGTGCGTTAGGGGAATACTGCTGGTCTATTTTGAGAGACACAAATCAGGAAAATTATAAAAAGAAGGGTAGAATCAATCACATTTATTTATTTTTTCTTTTTATATTTCATGTTATTATTCTTTAGTATTTAATAAATTCTTTTTTAATTAGACGTGACAGATTTTTACAACAATTTTCCTGCATTCAGTGAGATAGAATCTATCAAAAATATACATTTTGGTGAAAATATATAAATTGTGTAAATCAGTGTTATTGGCCGATTGTAAATTTTTAGTCTTCTAAGCCGAAAGTTTTTCTGTCAACAAATAAATAAATGATCTACTTGATCACTAACACGACAAAAATAAACTAAATTTATAACATGTCAAAAGTAAAAAAAAAAAAAAAAAAAAAAAAAAAACATTTAAAGGCATACAAATACTTTTAATAAACTGATCTACATGTTTCGTACCTACCATCGGCAATTTTATCACGATCAATATTGATTAAAAAAAATACGAAACAAGTAAATTACTTTATTATTATGCAGTATTTATATGCAAATTTACTTTTTTAGATGCGTTCGTAATTATAAATGCGTAACCCCTTTATTCATCGTCTAGTCAGTGTGTTTGTTGGTATATAACAGCGCAAAAACTATATCGAACTTAAAATTTAATGTATATAATCGTTGTAGAATTTAGGCGAGTCATTTTAAAATTAATAAAACTCGAATCAAAACTTTAAAGCTACTAATAAACGTTTTCTTGATTGTATTAAATCCTACCTTACGTATATAATTCAGTGATATCCCATGATATGCAATAGTTCTAGATTACCATGGTGGTTACGTCCCATTTAAGTCCTATTACTTCCGTATAAAAGAATTTAATATGTAGAATCCTAATAAACTTTGTATTAATGTATTTTTGTATAAGAGTGCAACAGCTATTGCACCGAGATCTGAATATTTACAAGAATAAGTTAGAGTGCAAACGCACCTCATTTGTCATGCTTGACGTAAAGTTGCCGATTTTTTACGCTTTTAACATGTTATAACTTTAGTTTAACCCTTTCGGGTCTGCTGTGAACTATTAATAGTACATATATCTTAATTGAGTATTATTTTGTTTTAACAAATAATTTTATCACTGTTTATATCTAGTTATATTAGTATGTGTTTATTCATATACTATATGATTCATTAATGTTAAGGCATTTAGTAATAAGCAATAAAAATAAACATTTGCTTAATTACCTTTGCACCGTTTGCGATTTTCTTATTTTAAATATACATTTCACCCTTTAAATTTAAAATAAAGATTATTTTCCTGAAAGAATCATGTGTAATAAAGTGCCAAAAAGTATTAGAAATTTGTCATATTAGTGAAATCTTGTTGAAATTTGATATGATTTAAACGTCTCCAAAAACTCCTCCTTAGCCTGATGCCATACAAATATATATTTAATAGTATGCTAAACAATCACATTCGTTATGTTTCAGGCAATGAAATATTCGTTAAACTCTAATTTAATCTATTTAGATAGCTAGTGTTAATTTTCTTCTAATAATTGAAAAAAAAAAAAAATAGACCTGAAAAGGGTAATCATAATAAGTGATTTTCTTACGTAGTTTTATTATTAAAAATAATAAATTTTAAACTAAAATTAAATATTTCACTTACAATTCAACAATACAAGATATTTCTTTAAAAACAAAATTATATGCAAATGAATTTTGTAATATATATATATATATATATATATATATATATATATATATATATATATATATATACACACACACAGGATTAATCACTTTTTTTCTTATAGTTTATCTTTGCTGCTTATCCCCGTCATCAGGTTTATGATCATTAACCAACAGAATACCGGGTAATCAATTACAGTGTGGCAGTTAATCAACTTCCCCTTTTTATGCTTATGATTAATTGCTTTTTATCCGCTAGGTAAGATAAAAAAAAATATATTTGTTTGTTTCGTAAATATTTACTCTAAAGTCTAAGAATATTTTAAACTAAAGTATAGTATGTGTAACAAAAAATGCTTTTAATTAGCAAATGAAGTTCATCTTTATAGAAAAAGGTACCTCTGCAAGTTTGAGGGTAAATCTCTAATTAGTTCGTCACCACTTTCCCTTCATTTCTACTAAATCGTTTGCTGCACGAACTTTTCTATTTTTATGATTTTTTAGCTCACAGGCTATCATAGCCTGAGAGCTTATGTGCCCGTCCGTTCTGTATGTACGTTCGTTCGTATGTTCGTGCGTAACGCGATAACTCATGATAAAAATATCCGATCCACTTGAAATTTTGTATGTAGATATATCTTGACAAGGCGCTTCCCTGATTAGTTTTTGGAGTTCATTCGATATGTATAAGAGAGGGAACGGTGGGCTCATGCCCCTCCCCTTAGTTGATATAAATGGGATTTTCATGCAGAATTAAGTTTTCGTTCAAAATTTAGATTAGGATCATTCTGATTAGGCGATTCCGTGTCTGTTATTAGGTGTTCATTGAATAAGTATAAATAGGGGGAACAGGGGTTCTAATGCCCCCCCCCCTTAATTTATAGAAATGGGTTTTTCAAGCAGAATTTTCAGATTTCGTTCAAATCTCTGAATAGTTTTGGAAGTTTAATGGTTAAGTATAAAAGAGGGGGATAGCTCATTTTAAATTATATAAATGCTAAATGGGTTTTTATTATGAATTATCTCATTTGCTCTGAATTTTGGATATAGATTTTTTATATGATAAAGCATGTCTTTGATAGTATAGGAGGTTCAATGATTAAGTATAAAAAAAAGAGGAAAGCGGAGAGCTATTTCCCCTTCTTAATTTTTTTTCGAACGGAATTAACCTTTGAAAATATAAGGCTTTAATGTACAATTAGTATTCGTAGCCTGTGAGCTCAATGCCATCAGTTTAACTGGGCAGTATTCTTTATTTTATTTTTTTTAATTTATAAATCGTTCTAATAATGGAAAAAATAGAAGAAAAAAAGAAAAAGAAAAAAATGTGCTATATGTATACATATGGGGTTTGTAATTATTTTATTGATATACTTTGCAACTAAATAAGCTTAAATTAATTAATTAATCTGCTTAAAACCCTGCAACTTTTTTCATATTAAACTTTTTAAAGATTTCAGAAAAAATAACAAATGTAAATCGTACCTTAATATGTTGATTATTATTATTATTATTGTGATTATTAATTTAGCTTCCGAAGAACAAATTCTAATTTTTGTCAAATGCATTCCTCTGACACGGCAAATTAAGTGTTATTGCATTCTCTAAATTGTTCTTGATCGGTTACAGTGATCATATTAGTCAAATTCATGGCACATAATAAAAACTATAATGTTTTTAGGTGTGTGTCAGATATGGCACATGGATCAGTAAAGGGTTAAATTAACCGTTCCCTGATTTGCCCGTAGGTCATACGGGCAACGTGTTTTTTGTCAATCATGATTTGCCCTTGCCACCTAAGGGCAAATGATTTCAAATCATAACACATTATTCTCATCAGTAAATTTATATTGTAAATTTTGCATCATTTAATCCGAGTATTTTTCTGATCCAAGTAGGCAAAATTTCTGCTTTGAAAAACCTGTGATAAAGATTGAAAATTTTGTAAAAGACGTAAAAAATAGGCATTGTTTCAATTTCCAAACTTCCGGGTAAATCCCTAATTAGTTTGCCACCACTTTCTTTTTAGTTCCACGAAACTCTTTGTTGTATAATTTTTCTAATTTCATGACTTTTTATTTAAATCTATATATCAGTCTAATAATGGGGAAATGGTAATAATAATAATCAATAAATATATAGTTTTCAAAATTTTGACTAAAATATCATATTTTATGGTGTGTGCCATATGTACAAAATTAGAGTTTTAAAATATTGCACCGCTATACTTTGCAACTAAATGCGCTTAAATAAGTTAATTTTACCTGCTTAACACTCTCTAACTGTATTTATATTGACATTTTTTAAAGCATTCGGTAAAAATAATTAAAGTAAATCTTATCTTAATCCTTTGGGATCTGGTGTACTATTTATAGTACATGACTTTTATGAAGTATTATTTTGTTTTAAGGAATACCTTTGCTGCAATTTGCATGTAGTAATGTTAGTATATGTCTATGCATTTATTATATGACTTCATTTATGCTTAGACATTTAGTAATAATAAAAATTATCACTATTTGCTTAATTCTGTTTGCGCCGTTTGCAATTCTTTTATTTTAAACATATATTTTACTCTTTAAATTTAAAATAAAAGTTAGTTTCCTGAAAGTATCATGTGTCATAAAGCGCAAAAAGTATTAGAAAATTGTAATATAAGTCCAATCTTATTGTAGTGCAATATTTTCTAAACATCTTCAAAATTTCTTCCTTAGCCTACTGTCATATAAATATTAATTGAAAAGTACCCAAAACAACAATATTCGTTATCTTTCAGACAATAAAATATTCGTTAAATTCTAACTAATCTATTGGGATAGCTAGAGGTAATGTTATTATCGTAAAAATGATTTTTACTAAAAATTGTAAAAAAATTCGGACCCGAAGGGGTTAATTGCTTGATCGAAATCCTTTTTGACTCCGAGGAACAAATTCTAATTTTTCTCTAATGCTACCATAACACGACCATATTAGTAAAATTGTAACACTTAGTGCGAATTTCAATACAAAAGTTTAAAAACTAACAACGTTCTAACGCACAAATTTCATAAAAACTCATTTATATGCACTACTTCGAAGAAAAATTATTTAAATTAATACAGTTTCCGTTTTATACTCGTTACGTAGATGATTCCTTCACCTTACTTGATTTATCAAAACATAATGTTAATTCTGTACTCGATTTATTCAATTCAATAGATCCTTGCATTCAGTTTACTTTTGAAATTGAAATTCAACAACGGCTAGCTTTTCTGGATGTTTTAGTAATTCGTGATACTTATGAATTTTTGACAACTCGTCACTTGAGAATAATAAGGTTCTACCTGTGTTTTTGAAAAAATGATTCATCGTTATAGAAAGGTACTGTTTGTATCTACGAAGACATTTTTGCATCAAACTGATGTTATATATAATTTACATATTACATTTACGTTTATATTATGACATTATTTGAATCCTGAAATACCTTTATAAATACAAATAGAACATTTCTATATCGACAAGAATTTTTTTTCAAAAACACAGATAGAACATTATCATTCTCAGGTGACGAACTGTTTACCGTAAACCATTTGCTGCTAATTTGCCCCCTCATTATAATTCCAACCATCTCCCCCACGAGAAACATGCTGCATTTAAACCTTATTTTCCGTGTCCGAAAAATGTATTCTAATCCTGAGTTATTTAAATGTGAAATTAACTACATTAAAGCTATTTCCATTGATGGCGGATTTGGTTTAAATAAGGTACCCTGGGGTAATAACGCCACGTTAAGGTTCTACCAATTTTCACGGCTCAGTTTTAGTTTGTATATTTCAAACAAATATATGATTTGATACAGCAACTCATTGACTATCTATATTAAAAAAAAATAATTTAACAGATATGTATTCATAAAATGTAATGATGTGATTTCTTGACCAATGCTATTTGGCGTTATTACCCACCTATATGGGTAATAACGCCATGCAAACAAAACTATGAAATAAGATGGAATAATTGTATGTAGATTGCCCAATTCTAAAAATACAAACTCTACAAACTTAGAAATTGACAAATTGCATTCTAAGCTATTGAAAATGTTCAATTTTTTTGTGAAAGTGTAAGAAAAATAAAAGTGTAGTGGGGAGGGGGGAGGGAGGATGAGGCAAAAGAATATCAGACCGTGAGCTTCTTTTTGCTTAAAAAGGACCGCTTAAATAGAATTATTAGAAACATTGCACAGTTTTAACAGTGTTTATTTGAATCAGTATTTAGGATGTAGCTCGGCCACTGTAGGGAATCAACCGGGGTATTAATGCCAAGGATTGGCATTATTACCCCGTTATAGTTATTGCGCTGTACATTTTAAATTACAAATTATCTCGGGAAGATATCAAAAATCTTCAAAAATATTTTGAAAGTCCATGAAATGTACTACAAATTTATGTAATTAACAAAGTATTTCCGGATAAAAAATATAGTCTTCAGATCAAAAGCCTTATCTCGCAAATTTTAGATCAAGCGTTAATTTTAGTTGCTTGTAAATACAATAAGACCTAAAAATGAAACAAATTAACTTGAAGCTGTTTTTTGCGATTTATATGACTCAAAACCCTTCTGCGCAGAACACATGGGTGTCATTTACCAGATTATTTCATAATTATGCAAAATATTAGCACTTGGCGTTATTACCCCACCTGGCGTTATTACACCAGACCACCTTATCATTAACCGTATTTTATCCAAGCCTCCGATTGTTTCTGACTCTACTTTAATATATAAAGATTTTGAAATTGTCGTTGTATTACCTTATTTTCCTAAAATCAGCACACAAATTTCTCAGATCCTCAATAGATTTAGTTTCAAGGTTGTTTTCTCTCCAACGAATAAAGTCACTTTTTCTAATCTCAGAGATCCAATTGCCGATCATGATTACTGGGGTATTTACAGAGTTTCTTGTCAGTGTGGTCTCTCTTACATTGAGCAAACAAAGCGTGCACTAAGAATAAGACTTAAAGAACATCGTAATTTAGCCTTAAAGCAGGAATTTGAAAAATCTATAATAGCTAAACATTTCTGGAAATTTAACCATCACTTTAATTATAAAGATGCTGAATTAATTCAAAGATGCAGTTCAATCTTAGATTTAAACTTTTACGAAGCTTATAACATTCATAAAAACACTTCTACTTTAGTAAACGACATGACTAGCACCCCTTTTCTTTCAGAATTGTGGAGAAATCCTGCGTAGTGGCTGTGATTTCTAGCTATTTCCGGGCAGTTACGTCATTTTTTTTTTTTTTTTTTTTTTTTTTTTTGTACCCTTTACGGACACATTTTCAATCATTCCACAGACAGTACTCGGGGCTATAACCTAGCCGGGTTTTTTGAACCCATTTCATCATTTATTTATTTATTTATTTATTTATTTTTTTTTTTCACTGAGGAAGGGGATTAAGGCATCCTTGAAACGTCGTATGAAATTCTTTGGGGGGTTTGAGTTTTTATGAAATTTGTGCGTTAGAACGTTGTTAGTTTTTAAACTTTTGTACGACCATATTAATTGTTATTTTATTCTCTGAATTATTGTTGTTCAGTTACAGTGGTCATGTTAGTCAAATTAAAGGCACATAATAAAAATTATAATGTTTTTAGGCATGTGTCGGATATGGCACGTGGTGAAGTAAAGGGTTAAATTAAAATAAAATATGATTAGCAAAAAAAAATTTTTAACTGGCAAATGAACTTCATTATTAGTAAATGAAAGGCCCTCTCCCAGATTCCAGGGAAATTGTCACTTGTGGTAATCAGACTACTTTCTTAATAATTCTACTTAATTGGCTTAAGATTTATTTCATTAGAGTCCTTTATGGCTACTCCATAAGTTATCCTGCATTATTGTATAAAACAAATATTTCTTGTTATATCACTCACTGATAAATAAAAAATTGTTTATGCTTCAAAATTATTCACAAAATCCCCAAAGATCGGTAAATTATATTACACTTTTCAAAAAAACTTTGTTTGAAAGTACATTTTTCGTCCTTTTATTTAGATTAAAGTTTGAAATTAACACTCAGAAGGACTGAAATATGCGGCTAAAAGCAAAAATGGTATGTCTAGTTATCTACGTAAATCGTCTTAATCGACGGAAATATCATACAACCACGAACAAAAATGTTCAAAAAGATCTTCTGAGAATTATCCAGGATTCCGAAAAGCATTCTTTAATTTTAGAAATCCTAGAAGCAAATATATTTTCTAGATTTATAGCATTAACGAAAATAACGTTTATATTGTTGTTAC
Source organism: Maratus speculifer (assembly GCA_964019185.1). NCBI lineage: Eukaryota > Metazoa > Arthropoda > Arachnida > Araneae > Salticidae > Maratus > Maratus speculifer. Next base: position 184,656,985 of record OZ025301.1, read on the forward strand.
AGGTTTTTGGACACGATATAGATTTCTCAATGTGAGAAGTCTTGGGGCAATAACGCCACGTTGAGGTTCTGACAGTTTTCACGGATTAGTTTTATATTATTTTGTTTTTTAAAAAAGATATAGGATGTGATTGAGTAACATATTGACCATGTATACAAAATAGAATATTTTAAAAGATATGCATTCATGAAATGTAAATGGCGAGATTTCTGATGGAATAATGACAAAAAAAATAACCAATTCTAAAGATAAAATTTCTGCAGTCCTAGAAATTAACAAATTTCTTTTATTTCCTTTTCATTGCAATATCAGGATGCAGTAATAAACATTTGATGTTTTATTTTTCTGACATGAAAAAATAAGCAGCACTTAGTACATACAAGTTTTTTTTTCCAACATTAATAATAACGCTCTCACATGCATAAAATAAAAAATAATCCCTCTTTGGATGTAGTTCCAGCACTAAAAAAATCAACGGTTATAATAACGCTAGTGAGTTTCGTTATTACCCTGGTATACTTATTGCTCAATATATTTTAAACTACTAACTACCTCAGAAACACATTCAAAATCTGCCACAAAAATTTGAAAGCACATGAGATACACTAAAAATTGTGTAATAAATAAATTATTTCTGTATAAATATAAATTTTACAGATCACAGAACTTACAACACAAATTTTAGATCGGACGTTGACTCTTATGTATTTTTTTCTGCGATAAGAACTACCAAACGAACAAACTTTTAACGACTGTTTGTGATTTAGATGGTCCAGAGACCACCTAACCAGTAGGTGCTATCTCCGTAATTTCTTCATAACTAAGTGTAATATTAGCACTTGATGTTATTTCCTACGCTGACGTTATTACCCCAGAACACCTTAGATGGAAATATTTCACATCCAAAAATAAAATATTCACTCCGAGTCCAAGACGGTAGAATTTTTATAAAACATAAATAAATAAATAAAGCAACAGATCGGACAGATTCTGCATGCAAACGACCTTTGAAAAGAAAACAATGGAAGTTTAATCACGTTTCCTTTTATAGCTTATCTTTTATATTTAACCCCGTCATCAAGTTTATGATAATTAAGAAATAGTATATCAGGTTATCAATTAAAGCGTGGCAGTTAATCAACTTTCCCTTTTTAAGCGTATGATTAATTGCTTTGTAGCCTTAGGTTAAGATTAAGCTGCTTTTTTGTGTCACGGTTATTTAAAATAAAATCTAAGAAAATTATAAATCTAAATAAGATATGCATAAGTAGAAAATGCATTTAAGTAACGAACACTTAATTTATCATGGCCATGAGTGAAGGTATGAAACAAATTTAAGGGATTTAGATGGCCTCTCGTTAAATTTTAAAATTAATGTACTTTTTATGATTTTGAATATAAAGATAGTAATATTTTAGGATTTTGGATAACTTAAAATGATTTAATATAATAGCCCAAATGAATTGTTTCCTAAACTAATACAAATCAGACTGATTCACGTTTCATATACCAATCTGTAATTTTTTCTCTTTATTATTATTACTATTATTATTATTATTATTATAAAAGCTTAAATTTACATTTTAGAACAATCGTTTAAAAAAATAATTAAATAGTTTTCGAGATGTAAAATACCTTCGAAATTGTACATATCTGAAGTATTCTATATTGAAACTTTTATTCTTAATATAAATAAACCACTTTAAAGAAATTAATTGATTGCACTTTATATTTTGCAAAACTATGGTGTGCAAAAAAACAAATTAAGAATATCTTTGACGGCTTTTGCCTATAAGTGAATGAATTCCGGTGCTAATTTCAAAATCTCGCGTCTTTTTAATTGTTGTTGTTGTTTTTCTGTATTGATTTTTTAGTTGGAGAAACAAAAAATTATACCGAAAATTAGGAAAAAATTATTTTGAAAGTTTTTGGTCTGTTGAAAATGTTATTAGTTAAATTGTAATTTAACCTGTACGACTGACAGAAAACCATATTTGGCAGTCTGCAATTATCCTTCCGTAAAATTTTATTTTTTCGCAGGCTAAACACATTTCGAGACAAAAGTTTATAAAACTTTATGCTTCTAATTGGAATGTATTTCAGTTTCATGCAAAAAATTTCCTGAATGTTAACTTACTGATGTTTTACGAAATTTTTATTATATTATACAGCCAGGATGGTAGTATGGTAACGCTGTTTTTATTATTAACATACACTAGTCATCAAAATTAAAGGATAACGAGAAAACATAAGCTCATTATGTTAATGTTGGCAACCAATGTCTCTCGTTGCAGTTATTCATGTTAATTAAATACAATTTAACGTAAAATTGTACTTTTGTGAATATGTAAGCACCAGAAATATGCAAATTTGGTGCTTGACAATGTAATGTGTAATGGATACATGCTGTAATTCTGGTCTTTAGTGTGTTTAATGTGATGTCTGACATTAATTATTATTAAATAATTATGGTTCGAAGGCATCATTTATGTGAAGTAGATAAGTGGCGAATAATTGGTAGAGTCGAAGAAGGTCAAAGACAAATAGAGGTTACCAAGGATTTGAATATCCCCAAAGTGTCATGTCTATAGAGTTTAGAGTCACTTTTTAAGCACTGGATCCGTTGATAGATAGCCTGATCAATAGCGACCAAGAGCATCAACTGTATCCGAAGACCGTTTTCTGTCATTTGCAACTAGAAACCGCAAAGTGAGTACAAAAGAATTGGTTTCAGAAATTCAGACTACCACGAATTCGAATTAGGCTTTCTGCTGCAGCTCGAAGGTTAAATGATCGTTTGCGAGAATTTAAATAGGTTTGCGAGAAAACCTATAGCTTGCATGCCATTCATTCCAATTTCCAAAGGCGTCCATTTAAACTAGTGTTGTCACGCTGAATGGAGCAAAACAGACTGAGCCTGATTATCGATTATTCACTTGCCCCGAATTGTCTGAACATTCATTCCAGATGTGTTTTGATTTGTAAAGAGGAAGGAGCTAAAAAACTGCCTTGCATTGCCCGTGAAATATCCCCTTTATGCAACGGCGGTTTAATGGTTTGGGGTTGAATCAAGATAAATGACCACACCAGGCTGCATATCTTTGAAAGAGGCTCCTAGAGAAAATGTTCGTAGTCGAGGTTCTGTAACCACTTACATTCGTATTCACTATCAACTTGGACCTGGAGTTACCATGAAGTTTCGCCCGAAACCCAGGTTCAAAGCAATATCGGTATTCTTCATCAACCTGGCAGAACCGGTTCAAGGGGAAAATACAAGGTCAAGTCGATTAACCTAACCAAGCTCTCCAGTAGGTTGAAGTTTGTTTCTCATAACCGAGCATGCGTAGTTTACGAAAAACAAGCAGGAAGAGACGGACATTTTACAATGGCGATTGCCGTATTTTCGTACTGAATATAGGTGCTGTCAAAATATAAAAGTTTTACAATCAAATAAAACAGAAGAACATTATGTAAAGGTATGTAATCTCATATATGTGTATTACGTTCAATATTTTTATTTGATTTATTTATATTTACGTATAAATACTCTATATATTATGCGTTGAATTGTTTGTTTACAAAAATACGCGTGATCGCGAAAAAAATATTTGCTTTAAAATAACCAACAGTAATAACTGACGCGTCTGTCTAAAGTTTGTTTGAAGTCATTTACATTTTGCAATTTTGATGTTTTAAAAAAAAGAACTAATATTTTAACAGTGCCGAAATAAATGTCGTATTTACATAAGGTCTAATTAAAATGATTTTGATTTGCCTTTCTGATTTGCATTTTTGTTAAAGTAGAAAAATACGAAGATTATTTTTAAATATCCGTACATTCTCTGTAGATTTTTTATCCGTACTTATAGTAAGTTTGAAAATTAAATTTTGGTTTTATTGTACGAAAGATTTATTGTTTATGTACAAACTTAGATAAATGTATATCAGATCTATAAATTAGATTTTTTTACTTAAAATTTAAACAATTCATTTGGATTTTATCGGTTTATTGAAGACTTTTAGAAGGTTTGTTCTTTTTAAAATTATGAATCGTATTACATGAAATACCTCCGATCATTAACACTATAGCATTGTTTTTGTTATTATTTGTATCCGAAGTTTTGTGAAATTTCAAATTTTTAATTTAGATACATTTATTTTTCAACTGTATTTTAATTTAAAAATTATATATAGTATAAAATATTGCATTAGAAATGCCATTTTATACGAAAGCAATAATAGTAATAATAAATCCCTTTTAGCTACTTAAAACATGAGCCTCACAATTTTTAAATAAAAATGAATTACCTCCTGAAATTGTGAGATTTCTTTTAGAGATCACTTATAATTTTTACTCCTTAATTAGCTTAAAAACAATAAATTACTAAAAAGTTGAAATACAATGATAAAAAACAGCTTTTTTAAAAAAATAACCCCATACCAAAAATAATTTTATCAGCTATTTCAGTAATGCTGACTATTTTAAGACAAATAAATTGTTGGCGACTATGATTATTTATGAAAACAAACAATTCAACATATAATGTTGGGAATATATGTATAAATATAAATAAATTAGTTAAAAACAGATAACATATATGTATATATATGAGATTACATACATTCTTCTATTTTTGGTAGCATTTTAAATTTAATTTTTATTTCTATATCTTATACAGCATCTTGAGTACTTTAATTAACACATGACACATACACAAAAATAAATAAAAGAATAATAATAATAAAGAGGGAATGGGTAGGATGGTGCTAATGGGGACCCATTCTTCTCCACAAATTCACAAACAAAAGACAACTTTTTTATTTATTATGTAATTTAAAATTATATGAAATTATTAATAATGAATTCGAACTGTTTTGATAGATTGCTATCATTACTTTACCAATCTAATCTAGAAATCTTTCATTAATCAATCATAATATATATATAATAAAATCTCTTTTATTTCTATACTAAATAAAATTATTATTACATCTAATTAAATGATATTTAAATGAGTAAAAAATATAAAATAATAAGGCAAGAAAAAATATATAAAATAAAATATGATTTTTTATAATTTACTTTGAGAAGTAAATACGTTCTCTCAAATGGAATACTGGATCCAAAAACAGGTGCGTGCGTGCATGTAATAATATTTCACAATTATTTATTTAACACTAATTTAGCAAAAAAAAAAAAAATAGTCGAAGAGAATCAAATGAGCTTAACTCATTTGATTCTCTCTCTCTCTCTTTTTCTTTTTTATGAAATCAAATTTGATCTTGTATCTGAGAATGACAATTCTCATAAACAAAGAGTAGAGAAGGGGGGGGGGGGGGGGCTCTAAAAACTAGTCAATGAAAAATCAACTTTCTGTAATATTTCACATTTATTTGACAGGTTAGTGTTCGGAATTCATTTATCATTGTTTTTAAAAGGACTTATTCGATTCTGTGTGTTGAATGGAAATTCATATGCTAGTAATTTTAAAAGGTTTAAATTTTTTCTTTTCCTTAAAATAACTTCTTATAAAATATCGCACTGTATACAGTTTAAAGTTACAAGAAGTGTGGAAATTTATTTAACTATTAGTTAAATGAAAAAGGTTGATCAATCAATCGGAATTGATAACTATATGCGCCCATGTGTCGTGCCTCTGCGGCCTGGTCCCTAATGCCGGGGCAGTGCCAGAATCTCCAGCTCATCTTTTTCTGCAGTTCTCTTAATATTATTTCACTATTTTTTTCCAGTCTATTTGGAATATTAATAGCTATCTAGCTCAATTAAAATTAACCGTTTTAGCTGAAAATCCAAACAATAAAATTATTACATTTGGATAACATCTATACTGATATACAGGCTACCTTTTTCATTTTTTCCTTTTTTTTCTATTTTAATATTTTCCTTATTAGAAATTACTTAATTACTAATTAAAGCTATTAATAATGGAAATCAAAACATAATAACTGTTGGAATAAAATTTTAGTTTTTATTCAAGTCAAATTTCATTAGTTTTTATCCAAATGAAATTCCCTTTTTAAGCAAATATGTAAAAATTATTAAAAAAAAAAAAAAAAATACTAACTAATGAAAAAATATTAAATAACTAATTTTTTTTTAGCCGTTACACGATTCATATCATTTACCTAACTCATTTATCAATTGAAAAAAGAAAAAAAAGTAATTGAATCAATTGTTTAAAAAATATTAAAACTTTCAATAAATTAAATTTCCATATCTAGTGGCTGCAAGTTTTATCCTCCGTATATTTTGTAGAGAAAAAAAAAATCGCATTGAATCTTTGTTTTTTCATCTGTTTGAACCCCTCCCCCCCCCCTTTTTTTTAAAAAAAAACGCTTTTCATACAAAACAAAAATAATGTCGCGACGCGAAACCGAAAAAGACGGGAATTTTTAAACCAATAGGCATAGTTCTTTCAACCGGGGTCCAGGAACTCTGGGTTCGGTAACTTTTCATTCGAAGTCGATGGCGAATACGAGTTTTCAACTCTCGGTTAAAAATCCCAACTCGGAGTTACTGGACCTGTGGTTTAACTCTCGGTCGAAGTTCTTTATGAATACGACCGTTAGAGATATGTAGAGGAGGTATTGGAACCCCAAGTTAGACTGTGATGGATATTACTGGTCCAGAATTTTTAAAATGCATGGTAATTCTCGGCCTTATTAAAGATATGTGCTGTCAGAATACTTGCAAACAGACAATATGACTTGAATGAACTGGCCCCTTTACTCACTCGACTTGAACCCAACTGAAAATGTGTGAGAATGACTCAGGTGTCAACTTTCAGCGCACCGAATCCTTCCCCAAATCCTGGAGCTGAAATCTGCACTTTTAAAAGAATGACGCTAAATTCCATAAGACTTGATCAACACTTTGGTAAAGTCTGTGAAATTGAGATGCGAGATACCCATATCTGTCTGAGTTGACCAAATGCAATATTAAAGAAAAGAAAATTCAAGAGGTGACTTAATTTTTCCATCATTTAATTTCCTAAAATTTGATTTTAATTTAAATATTTTGGGAATAATCAACTGTGAAACATTGTATTGTACGTTAAGTAATGAATTTTACAATTTTTTATTAATTATTTTTCATTAAATAACAAATAAGTTTTATTTCTATCATTATTCTTTAATTTTGACAACCAGCGTATTGAAGAATTAGCTTATCATAAAATGAGTCTTCTCCTTACTAAAAATATCTTGTCCATCCGGCCCTTTTCTCCTAGACCCCTGAATTTTCTCCTATTGAATACAGAGGATTGACAAAAGAAGTAACAACATTTTTTTTTTTTTTCATAAAACCAAAAATATTTATATTATACTACGTTGTAAAAAGTTTCCCATTAAGATAAATTTATATGATGAACCTTTAGATTAACAAATATTTCATTCTAAAGTAATGAGCACAATAAATGCATTTCCTGATCGCTAATATGATAAAAATAATTCATCAGATGCTAAAACTAAACTCTCTACCAACAACTCAACAAAAGAAAATATCAATGAGCTGAATGAAGGCAGGTAAACAGTTTTGCGAAAAAATTAAATTGAAGTCATGTTTTGTTTTAGACACTATCTTCTCTTCTTCATTCTACCATCAAGTGTGTGATAATTAGACAATAGAATATCAAGTTATCAATTAAAGCTTGGCAGTTAATCAACTATTCCCCTTTATGCACATGATAAATTGCTGTTTCAGCTAAAGTCAATATTAATTGTAGTGTTCTTCCATGATGATTTATTTCTCTCGAGATCTATAAATTAATTGAAGTTCAAATAAATATCTAATTCCTTTAACTCTCACACAAATGAATTATTTTGAAAAGGGTAAAACATATATTATATTAAAATGAATTGTTAAAAAGAATTAATCCTGAAATGCGTAATAAAACTCAGGAGTTACACGATCTTCTTTTGCCATTTGGCGCTTTCTATTAGGTCTTGTGTTACTTAGGTATGATAATATGCATTTAAAGTCGTGAAGTCTGTTTTTGTCTTGATTTATTATCATGGGGAAGTTAAAACATTTTTGTTCACATGATGCATTACTGCTTGCAAGGTGCTCGACTGGCATGTTCCTCTACCTGTTATGGTAATCATTATTAATTCTACAAACTATTAAAAGTATTATAAAAATTATCCTGTCGTTGAATAGTTGTTATTGTGCAGTGTAAACACAGTAATTATACAATTTAAAATTACCTTTTTTGCGCAGTTTTTGTTATGTAATTCAGGAGTGACATTATGTGAAATAGATTTATAATATTTTCAGAACAAAATAAAAGTCATGCATTCAAAGTTTAATGTTGAATTTTTAAAATTCCCACGCATAATTACGAATTAAATCTTATAGGAGAATTGCAAGCAATAAAGGTATATTATTAATTACAAATAATGAGTTTTTCTGACACGTTAAGCTTTGCGTACATTAACACAAAATATAAAACATGAATTTTTAAATCATACATCAGGCAGAGAGTATATAACAATTTCCAACCTTGAAAAAATATTATCAAGCAATTTCTTTTTTCCATACAGTGAGATGAAATATGTACGGAGGTACGTTAGATAAAAAAACTGGGCTATATCACAAAGTAATTTATTGAAGATCGTAATTGATGGTAAGTGGCTTGTTACTAATGAGTTTGTTGCTCATCTGACGCATAGTCTCGGCAACAGGAGTATATTCACGAGAAGTATGCCAGTTGCTACCGATGAGAAGTGGTACTCCTTCACCAAAGACCAAAGGTAGTTAAAGATACGAAACACCCTGTCCGCTGTTTAAATGTTGCAGATATTTTAATATATATATCAAATACAATACAAATAATTAACGAAACACAACATATTACAAATTTTAAGCAAGGAAGATATTTACAATTGATACCACAATTAACAATAATCAGAAATGGAACATTAACTAATTAATTTTCAGACTTTTAAAATTATTTTTTAAAGACAATATTCTTATTTTTGAAATGGCTTGTTTAAAAATACAATTTTCTGCGCGGAATTCTAACCCTCGGATATGTGCATCAGCATTGGGATTACTCTATTAATGCGACCTAGAGACAAAATACAGAGTGAGAGTAGGAGTCCTTTAATAAGACTAACATGCCTGCAGAATATATATATATATATATATATATATATAACAGCCACTTATTTTTTTTTTTTGTAAATGACAGTGCTAATCATTCTGTCAGCGCCTGCGTTTTCAAATTAGTTGGACCATTTTTTTTTTAGTTTTACCCTAGTTTACATCAAATAAAAATTTAATTGGAAAAAAAAAATATTCTTCTTCGCGCTGTTTTTACAATTGAAAAACAATTTTAAATAATCTTGAAAATTTGAAAAAAAAATCTGTTAAAATCATGAAAATGTGAAAAAAAAATTTAAAAAAAAGTCAAAAAATTAAGTCATGTTAAAAAATTAAATGCAGTCTGCATATTGCAACTTTGCTATATCCTATTGTATATCCTCTCTATAAAAAAAATAAACCTTAAATTATCATTAGATTGGTTGGTTGAGTTTATGACGGCCAATTATATGCATGAGAGAAATGGGTCCTAGGGGAAGTTCCCTCCTTGGAGGTCTTTCTAAGGGAACCAAACCTGTATTTCAGTAAGGAAATACAAGATTCCAATAAAACCAGGCAAAACTCCGAACGATTAAGCAGACAGGTATGATTGGGTTCGAATCCAGCACCTCCCGTCTAGCAGTTTCGAGGGAAATTATCTTTAGAAAATATTTGTAATTCTAATACTTATAAAACGACGAAATTTTATAAAAGCATGTAGCTATACTACGATAACAATTTTTTAATTTGTGAATTTCGTGAAAAATAATTTTGTAAAAATATTTGCGCATACATAAGCAAAATGATAAATTATATCATTCAATTACTACAATAACTATACAATCCTTTGAACTCCTTAACCACTCAACATTATTATAATTAAAACTTGTTCCATCGAAAACCCTACTCTCTACATGTCCTAGGTAAATTAAGAGATCTTTGAATGATACAATGGGCATAATTCTAATTCTAATAAAATGAAGAAGTATTTATGCAATGACGAAGTTTTAGTATTAATTTGTGAATATCATGGGAAATACAATTTATAAAAATATTTGCGCATACACAACTAAAATGGTAAGTTATATCAGTAAAATCAGTATTTACAATAGCTATGCAAACCTTTGAACGCTTTAGAGTCAAAATTATTCTGATCAAAACCTATTCAACGCAAAACCTTAGTTCTACTGTGTACTTTGTCAATTAAGTGATCGTTGAATGTCAAAATATATAACAGAGGAAACGTCGTTACGTATTCAGTGTTAATGGAATTAAGTACTTTATCCTTTAATGCAGAATTTCCGGTTTCAACTTTACTATTTATGCATTCTTCGTATTGTTACGTCAAAAGGTACATTTGACGAGCTTGAGGTTCAGGAACGCTTGTAAATTTGAATTTTAAAGTTAAGTTTATTTAAGATGCGATAAACTAGATTTATATGCATGATTAACTTTGAATATTAATACACATAAAAATTATTAAGAGTTAAAATTTTTGAATTTTACTTTTGAAGAAAAGCATTTAAATTACTTTTAACATGTACGCCTAGAATTTTAAGGATTATAAGATTCAAAATGATAATAATTTTACCCACATGAGGTTTTATAAAATTTAAAACAGTTAAAAATATAATATATTACAAGGCGAGAAAAAATTCTATTTTTAAAATTCTTAATTCCAATATTTTATTTAATTCAGCATTCCTAATTGATTAATCCCTCTCCCCTTTTATACTTTTTTTTCTCCTTGATTTTTCCCATTTTATCAACTTTTACTGAGTAAACCTTAATATTTTTTCGAAAGTTTATTTCGAAATTTATGAAGTAGATTAATGCTATTTCGGGAAAGGATTTTAGAATATATGAAATAAACTTTGGTAATCTTTTATTTTTATTTTATTTTATCTTTTTGTAATTATTATTATTATTTCTTTATCATTATTACTACTTTGCTTACATACTGTAAAACTATTTTAGGACTTCATTTTAAAAAACATGAATTTAAATCGCATTTAACATTTTAAAAAATAATTTAATTTAATATTAGAAACTGGTTCAAAGGTGTTTATAGTTCTAATACTTACAAAAAATACTTTAAAACAAGTCAAATATTATATTTCTTAAAATATTAATCTATGTTTAAATGCCTTTTAGAACTTTTAAGCAATTTCAAATTTGATTTTCTTTATATAGATTTTTTTTTTTAATGTTACACGATTCATGACATTTTTACATTTTCTCTTTTTTTAAATTGCTATTACGAAAAAATTCTGGGAAAATTTTAGTACTAATTTTTAAATTTCATAAAAAGTAAGTTTTATCAAAAAATTCTTGTGCCTATGCAACTGAAGTGGTAAATTATTTAATTATGCCAATATTTATATAATCACTTGTTTTTAAACAATGAAGCTTATTCTAATCAAAAGTAACTCAAAACTAACTTCTACTATGTCTTTTGTCATTTAAGTGATCTTTGAATTCTAAAATGTAACAAGTAAAGAGATGTTACACATTCATTAATACGGAAATAAATACTTATGTTTTAATATAGCCTATCGGAGTTCAATATAACTACTTATGTATTCTGTATATATAATAAAGCTGAAATTCAAAAGCATTTGTAAATTTGAATTTTTAAATGTAATTTTTTATGATACTAAAAATGAACTTAAATTATAAGTTTGATTAATTTTGAATAAAACTTCATGAAAAGTTATTCAGAGTTATAATTAACAATTCCATTGGGGGAAAATATTCAAATATTTTTTACGCCTATAACGACTATAAGATTTGAAAATAGAAAAAAAAAATACATATAATATGTGTTATAAAAATTTGACGTTTTTAAAAATTAAAAAAGTATATGATATATTACAAAAAGTGAAAAACTTCATTTTTTAGTCCTTAATTTCAATACATTTTTTAGTTCAACATTCCTATTTGATTAGACTTTTTTTTTCCTCCTATTACATTTTTTTACCTTGATTTTTTTCCCCATATTTCGTGATTTTTTGCACAATTCACACAATATTTATTAAGAATTTCATTTTTAGATGTTTGAATTAAGTTGCTGGTAGTTCAAGATATAATTTTAGAACATATGAATTAAACTTTAGGCAATTTTTTTTTACTACGGATAAAGTAAACTAATATTATTTTAAGATTTTATTTAATAACCATATTGATTAACATGAGAAACATTGAATTCAAATAAACTTTATAATATGGTTAAAAATACTTATAGTTTTAATACTTATAAAATAATATTTTGAAACGTGTCAGATGTCATACTACTGAAAATAATAATCTGTGTTAAGATATTTTTCAAATCTTTCAAGCAATTACAATTTTAATTTCTTTCTTTCTTTTCTTTTTTCTTTTAGATATAACTCAAGTCATGTTTTTGCACTTTGTTTTCATTTCAATTTTATCACGAAAAATATTTTGGCGTAATTTTAATATTAATTCGTGAATTTCGTAGAAAGAAATATTTATAGAAATATTTATACATCCGTAATTAAAAAGGTAAATTATATCAGCCAATAAGTACAATAGTTATGCGATCACTAAAATTTCTTAAACAGTCAAAATTATTCTAATCAAAAGCTGTTCAACACAAATCTTTACTTCTACCGTATCCCATGGCAATTAAGTGCTCTTTGAATGTCGAAATATAACAAGCGAAATGGTGTTACATATTCAATAATATGGAAATAAATGCTTTATCTTTTAACGTGGAATGTCTGGTTCTAGTAAGGTACCCTGGGGTAATAACGCCAGGCGGGGTAATAACGCCAAGTGCTTATATTTTGCATAATTATGAAATAATCAGGTAAATGACACCCATGTGCTCTGCGCAGAAGGGTTTTGAGTCATATAAATCGCAAAAAACAGCTTCAAGTTAATTTGTTTCTTTTTTAGTTCTTATTGTTTTTACAAGCAACTAAAATTAACGCTTGATCTAAAATTTGCGAGGTAAGGTTTTTGATCTGAAGACTATATTTTTTATCCAGAAATACTTTGTTTATTACATAAATTTGTAGTGCATTTCATGTACTTTTAAAATGTTGTTGAAGATTTTGGATATCTTCTCGAGATAATTTGTAATTGAAAATGTACTGCGCAATAACTATACCGGGGTAATAACGCCAATCCTTGACTTTAATATCCCGGTCGATTCCCTACAGTGTCCGAGCTACATCCTAAATACTGATTCAAATAAACACAGTTAAAACTGTCCAATGTTTCTCATATTTCTATTTAAGCGGTCCTTTTTAAGCAAAAAGAAGCTCACGGTCTGATATTCTTTTGCCTCATCCCCCCCCTCCCACACTGAACCTTTATTTTTCTTACACTTTCACAAAAAAATGAACATTTTCAATAGCTTAGAATGCAATTTGTCAATTTCTAAGTTTGTAGAGTTTGTATTTTTAGAATTGGGCTATCTACATGCAATTATTCCATCTTATTTCATAGTTTTGTTTGCATGGCGTTATTACCCATATAGGTGGGTAATAACGCCAAATAGCATTGGTCAAGAAAAAACGCCATTACATTTTATGAATACATATCTGTTAAATTATTTTATTTTATATAGATAGTCAATGAGTTGCTTTATCAGATCCTATATTTGTTTGAAAAATACAATCTAAAACTAAGCCGTGAAAATTGCTAGAACCTTAACGTGGCGTTATTACCCCAGGGTACCTTATAACTACTTATGTATATTCTAATAGGTACATTGAATGAACTTGAGATTTAGGAACGCTTGTAAATTTGAATTTTAAATTAAATTTATTTAACATGTGAAAAATGAATTTAAATTATAAATTTGATTAATTTTGAAAAATTTTTAATAATACGATACGTAAAAATTGCGAAACGTTAAAATTTTATTTTTTATTTCATTTAGTTTTTTATTTATTTATTTATGTATGAGTCGAGAAAAAGAAAACATTTAAATTGTTTTTACACATCTCATAAGCAATTTAATTGCTATAAGAATTTAAAAAATAATAATTTTACCCATAAGTGATGATTTAAAAATTGAAACTATTAAAACGTACATTAAAATACAGGGTATTTTAATGATATATGAATGACTGGATTTAGAAAATGTATATTATCAAAACAATTGTACATATTTTAATAAGTGATACATGAAAATACAATAAAAAACCTCTAATCCGTCATCCTAAGGTACGAAATCAGGCACGACTTTTGGAAAGAAGTTATATTCCTTCTTTAATCATTCTTGATTTTTATAATAATCTGATAGAGATTCAGAGTGAGGAATGAAACAGGAGACATTTAAAAAGTCATTGTTCAAGCTTTAGCCTGAAATAGTGGACGAAAAAGTTGAAAATTACTGAAACTGATGCCATTAACTTGAGTTGGTATGAGTTAGAACAGAAATATTGCAGATGTGACGAATTAGAGATGAGTTCGGGCTCGTTATTAGGGGCCTGGGCTGGCCCTGATTACCGAATAGGCATGAGAAGCAGTTACTTCCCGTAGAAAATTTTGAAAGGGCCCGAGATTGAGAAAACGGGGGGCCCCAAATTTTATATTAAATTAATTTTATTCCAAAATGCTACTTTTTTTTCTTCAAATTATCAATCTTGTAACATTCATATTAAGAAGTGTTTCATAAAAAAAGTCTTCATAACAAATTAATTTTTCATACAATAGATCAAATTTAACCACTGGATTGCAGTTCTTCAGTTTGTTCATTATTTTAGTTGTATATTCGTTTATTTTGTATACTGAGTTTAAGTAATTCTAAATTTGGCTTGTATGAGCAACGTAAAATATTGATAATTTATTGCCAAAATTGAGAGAAGTATTTCAAGATATTAATATTTTATGTTGTGCAGTGCATACAATCTGAATTTAACTTTTTTATCCAACTTACATTTTTACGCTCAACATCATGCTGAATTCCTTTTGGATATTTTTCTCAATTGTATCCAAATTTTGTGTAAAAGTAACATAAAGTTGTTTAATTCTATATATGCGATATATATGTGAATTCAACTGAGCCATTTTTTGGAATAATATTCGTAAGGTAAGCATTGCTAAGTTTCTGGGTATGTTGAATTTAGAAAACTCTTCTCGAATGAAGAGGGCCCTGAAATGACACTGTGCTTCTCACAGCTTCAGAGGTTAATCAGGCGCTGGGCTGGGGCTCGGGCTTAGGCCCGCCCGAGTCCGAAACATTTTTTGTTATCAGAGAACGAGCCCTCCCGAGCCCAAAGCCAAAAATTTTCAAAACAAAATTGTATGATGTTTAAAAATTGTTTAAAAATTGATTTCTCTTTTTCAAAAGCTTCTTACACATATAGAATATTTAAAGGAAAACTTCAATCCAATCTTATCAAAATCCGTATCAAATAAAAATATACTTCATACTTAGAAGGATTTTCACATTTTTTTCCTCCATTAACAAGCAAATATGTTTGTTACAGAAGTTTACAAATTTATTTGTTTGGACATATTTGTACTTAAAGAATAAACGGAGAAAATTTGCGGAAATTACTATTTGTAAGCTGGCGAATCGAACATTGTTCTTTTTTTTTTTCATTTTTTTGAAAAAAGTGTACATTTTTAACTATAATAACTTTCAACCTTTTTTATATATATCTAGATTTATATTTATTATGTCCCGGTTTATGAAAAATTTTCAATTTCAAATTTTTATTCTCAGTAGTTTTCGAATTATGTTTAAAAAAATTCAAAATGATGGTTTAAGGGTCTATGATGTGCAGAAAAGCATAATTTGAAAATATACATACATATTATACATGGGTTGACCGCGGTCGAAACGTATCACATGAGTAAAATGGCCTTACACGCAAGAAATAATACATTAATAGAAGCGATATAGTCATTGCATCATTTAAATAGTCGAGAACTGAGCTTCAATTTGAATACAACTCCTAAAATATGCTTATGTTAAAATAATTAATTTCTCAAAAATTAATCGTCCGAAATTCGCCAAAATTTGTTTTTAGATTAACTGAATTTATATTTTATTTATAACGATTTACTTGGCTATTGCAACTGAAAATAAAAAGTTTGAGTACGTTCTTATAAGTAGTTGCATATACGAGTGGCTGCTGAAAAATTCCCGGCTTTGAATACTGATAGTTGAAATAGAAGAACAAAATAGACTCATTTGAAAGATTAAAATTTTAATATGTAACTTTAATAATATCAGGCGTTTCTGATTATTAGAATTTTTTCTGTTGCGAATGAAAGCTGCGATGGCAGAGTCACAAGAAATTTTCAAACCTTTGGAGTTATGGACTTCATGAATGTTTTGTTCCTTCAGGAAAAGTTAGCAAAGCAGGACTTTTTTTGCTAAGTTAGTGACTGAAAAAGAAACTTGGCTTTACATCTATGATCCGGAAAACAAGGAACAGTGAATATAATGGCATCACAGTCGGTCTCCGCGGCATAGGAAATTTTGGCAAAAAAAAAAAATATATATATATATATATATATATATATCAGCCGAAATGGTGATAATGACAGTTTTTTGAGACAAATATGGCATTCTGTAAATGGACTACCTATAGCAGGGATGTAGTATAAATATGCAATATTATGCTAACCTATTGGTCCATTCAAAGGAGTAACATTAAGGATAAACGCCTCGGGTGGTTGACCAAATGGATCTTTCTCTTGCATGATAATGAACCTCTACACACGTCCAATTTTGATGCTACCAATTTGAAGATCACGGGCTTCCAATTGATCAATAAACCCTGATAATCTCCAGACTTAGCCCTCTCAGACTATTTTCTGTCTCCAAACTTTAAAGAAGCACCTAAAAGGTAGGTAATCATTTGAAAATGTCAAAGAAACTGCTCAGAATTGGTTTGGGACCAAGCAAGGAGCATTTATTTGACTGGTCTAGAAAAGAGAATCAGTCTCAACACACAACATGCTGAAAAAATAAATATTTTTTTAATTCTAGCTTTTTTTCCTAGTAAAACTAGAAAATTTTCAGCACCCTCTCATACATCTTTTAAACTTTATTTCCAATCGGTTTGGCAGCAGTAACTTTTTTCTACAATAATTTCAGCACAGGGTGAGTAAGGGGTGGGTGTTGACTTCACCCCCCCCCCCCCACGATTATGTATAATTGTGGCTTTTTAAATCTTCTGCATCTCTTTCAAGACAAATTCTTTTGAAAAGGAAATTAGCAAAAAAAAAAAAAAAAAAAAAAAAAAAAAAAAAAAAAATCTAAATCAATAATGATGAATTACCTACAAATTTAATTACTTATAGCTTAGAAAGTGATTAATTTTAAATTTTTCAGAAATAATTAATTACTTCATCATGAACTTTTTATAAATAATTAAATGGTGAATATTTAGAATGCAACGAAAATATAATTGTAATTAAAAGGGGTAATTTGTATCAATTAAATACGTTTTGTGATACATAATTAATTTTATTTAAACATATGATTAATAGCATATGTTTACCAACAATCATGAAATGTAAGTTTTTTATTGATATTTTCAAATAATAACATTTTACTTTAGATTAGAAAAGTTATTAATCAAATTTTACATTCGATTTTTAATTTTAATGAATATAGTTTTTTATTTTGTATTAAAAAATAGATTATTTTTCGTGAAGCCAGAGTTTTGCAATAAATATTGATAAATGCAGTTTAGAATTTTTATTATTATATTTTTTATTACATTTGTAAATATTTAGCTATTGTTTGTTTCATTGTAAATACATTTAATATTATTCTTAAAACTCTTTTGAAATCTAAAGTTTTTATTATCTGGTATAATTAATCATTCTTACAGAAAAATAAAATTTTACAAATATTTTCATTTTCATTTTTTTTTAAATAATTGAACCTTTTACTATCTCAAATAACAAGTAAATTCAGCATGTTTGTACTATACTACATGATTATTTATTTACTTGGCTGAAAATATTGGCCAAATGGTAAAAGTGCTGACATTTTGCAGGATTACCTAATATTGTCAAGAGATATTTTTCCTGATAGAGTGAAGAGAAAAGCAAGAAAACAAACATTGACGCAATATTTAAGTATTTTTGATGTAAAGTCAATATTTGCGCAATATTGGCATTTCTCTAGAAATAGCTTCAATGCAAACAATTTTTATACAATGATAATGTTTCATTGTAAAACCAGTAAAATAAATATCGGATAATATTGGCTTTGCAGTGGAATTATTTCCAATGTATAGCCAAAATTTCAGCAACACTGGCTTTTAACTGGCATTATTTTGAATGTAAAGCAATTTTTTGTGCAATAATAGCGTTTTATTGTAAATATTTCTCTGAATCTTGGAAATGTTTCCTTATTAAGTCCATAAAAAATGTATAGCCGCTAAAGCAAAATGTTAGTGAAACATTGGCAATACATTGGAATGATTTGCAATTGAAAACAAGATTTGCCCAATATTGGGACGTCTATGGAAATATTTCCCCGATGCAAAGGCTACATTTCTGGAATATCGACATTTCTCTACAAATATTTCCAAAATAAAGCAAATTTTCTACAAAACAGTTTTGCATTGAAAATATTTCGATGAAATATGGAAATATTTTATTGTAAAGTAAATTTTAAAAAAAATGTAAAACCAGAATAACAAATATTAATGAAGTATTGGCGTTACATTAGAAATTCCAAGATTTGTCTAATATTGGAACTTCCGTACAAATATTTCTGACGTAACGCAAATTTTGTACAATAATGGCAATATTTCTATCGTTTCGTTGGAAATATTTCTATCATAAAGACAAATTATTTTTACCTTGACTATATACCTCTTACCAATATTGGTACAACAATATCAAAATACCTTAAAAACCGCCTTTTTTCCCCTAAAAAATATTTCGTGCCAAGTATTTCACTATCAAAAGATCATTCCTGGATTTAATCAAAATTGACGAAAAAGACATTTTTTTCCTGAAAAAAAATTTTTAGTACCATATACAGTCGAGTCTCTATATAACGAAATCCCCCGTTCCAGTAAAAAATTCGTTATATAGAGAAATTCGATGTATAGAGAATGATGTTAAAAATCGTATTTAATGTGTGAAATTTGAACAAACATTATTTTTGATTTTTTGAATTAAGAATTTGAAATGTTTAAAAGTAAATATTAATCTAACATTTTATTTCATAATTATTTAAGCTGTTTCAAAAAAGAGAACAGACATTTATTTGAAAGCTTAATGAAAATGAAATAAGGAAGACTTGCAAATCTTTGACTCTGAAATTAAATTTCAGACGAAGAAATCTCTAATTTTTTGTTGTTTTGATTTTAAAATTGTTACGCTCTCAGAAAAATAAAATAAAATAAAATAAAATAAAATGCTCAAATTTTAGCTAGGAATGAAAATTTGTAGTTAACATTTCCCTCCATTTGTACGCCTCTCATTGATTCTTCTCTTACATGTGTATCAATCCAATTGACACTGTTTTGAGAAGGATGTGGAAAGGTGTGTCGGAGGTGGGATGAATTCGTTAGATTTAAAGAACGAGGTGAAAAGTAATTAAAAAAAAAAAAAAAAAAAAAAAAAAAAACCTCAGCACTGATGATAGATAAAAAATAAGTGATGGAAAATTGATTCCATATGATTTCGAAGCTTTTTAAAACTGAATAAATTAAGACCAATTTATGAAAAAATTCGTTATATGGAGATAGATATTTCTCTACAAAGAGACTGTTTTTAATATAATCATGCGAAAAGGGGACGGTTCCTACTAAAAATTCGTTATATAGAGAAATTCGATGTATGGAGTTTCGTTATAGAGAGACTCGACTATATTTCATAATAAAAATTTTGGGTGAGTACAAAAGTTTGTGCCCAAATTCCAGTACATCGAATTTCGAAGTGTACCAAAGTAGTTTTAAGTTGTGAAATGTAATCGAATTGTCACCATTTAATCTTTCAGCTATCTCTTCAAAAGCAATTCGTTGATTATTATTCACTAAATCACAGATTAAGTGATTACACTGATAAAAAAATTTTTGTCAAATATGAGTAAAAAGTACTCAATTTTAAAGTATACTTCACATACTCAAAGTAGCTCCGATCCAAATGTTCTCAAAACTGAAAAAACGCATGCATTTATTTTTGATTCCATGTTTGTGTTCAAATGTAATTCGCTATGAACTGTCCCCTTAACTTATAAATTAAAGTAAAAATATACTAGTATTTATTTCTTACTTGAAATTATTAAAAATAAAGTTTAATTGTTGTTTATTAAGAAAAATAACAAAAATTATTAGCAAAATACCCAAATCCTATATTTTTATGGCAATAGCACTATTTGCAATCACTTTTAAATTATTTCAAAATACTGTGTATAGTTTAATATTTGCATTAATAAGCATGTTTTATGCCACCATGAATGAAATAAACCATTACGGGGTATAAAATTATCGTTAATTTGAATTTGATAATGTGTGATGTTTCAAAATTGAGAAAACAATATGATCTGTTTTTTTTTATCCAAACATACTCAATTCAGCATGAGTACACTGTAAAAAAAATTTCATGAGGTTACTAAAATTTTTTTAGTAAATTTGTATTCCACAGAGTTTTTTAGTAACCATTACTCACAGTACAAATAGTAACCATTCCAAACTTTTTTTGCAAGTGAAACAAACATTTCTTTTGTAAACTGAACAAAAGAATTTTTTGCATAACTAACTTAAAACTTTTTAGTATGAGCCACCAAGCAAATTTTAGTAACAGCTCCAAAATTATTTTTAGTAACCATTACTGACAGATTCTTAGTAACTATTCCAAACGCAATTTTAGCAAGTGAAACAAACATTTATTTTGTAAAAAAATGTGGGAAAGAAGATAGTCTTCTGCAGCGGAAGGTTTTCGGCAAAGCCTCAGTAGATGGCAGCATCAAACATTGCCATCAGCTCAATTTTAATATGCTTCTGATGGAGAGGAAAAGACCAGAGACCCCATGGTAACTGTTACGACAGGATTTTTATAACCCCCTTTATTTAACGAGTACTTACACTACATACACTCGGTGCGTCTTTGGTGGTGTCAAGCATCGAACCCGGGACTTTTCAGCCTGGAGTTCGGTACTATAGCCACTAGACCATCACGGCCACACCAAGTGAGTTTTACTAATAGCTATTAAAAAATAAAACTATTAACTCTATTCGTTGCTAGCTTTTTTTCTAGTAATTCTTACAGATTTTCTTGTAACTGTGCAAGGTTACAAAAGATTTTTTAGTAATTTCAAGGATCACTGAGAGAAACTAAATTTTTTTTAGTAGATCGACCCTTTTCTTTACAGTGTACATCAATGTACTCATTTTTGAGTATTCTATTATTTTCAGTGTATCAATGACAAACGATCGCCCAGAATGAATTTCATTGTTTAGATTGAAATCATTTTATCAAAATCGACATACCACCTTATTAACTGTCCTAAGAGCGGAAGCACGATCCAAAACAACAAAGGCTTGGATATTTTATTACGTCCAACGCTCACTTCTTTTTTAAATTCATATAACATAAGATATAATTTTCCATTTTTCATTTTGAATATTAACCTTGCACACAAAATAATTTTAACAACTTTTCTTAAAACGTTATATTCACTCGCGACGCATGTAGATAATTGTCAGTTAATTATATGTTTGTAAAAGAAACATCTCCACAGTCAAGCATTTAACTCTTTCGGGTCCGAATGTTTTACCATTTTGAGAAAAAAATTATTTTTAGTGAAATAACATTAATCGTATAGCAATCCAAATAGACTTACAGAAGTTTAAAAATAATCTTATTGTCTGAAGTCTAACGAATGTACTTGTTTTGCTTATAATTCATATTGATATAATAGTAAGTTAAAGAAGAGTTTTTGAGACGTTTGGAAAATATTGTATTACAACAAGTTTTAAGAGAGATTACAATTTTCTAATGTTTTTTTGCGTTTTGTAACACATTACTCGTTCAAAAAAGTAACCTATATTATTTTAAATTTAAACGATGAAATAAATGCATAGAATGAGAATCGCCAACGGTGCATAAAGAGTTAAGAACAATTTTATTATTATTGCTATTATCAAATTTCAAAACATAAATGAAGTCATAATAATAGAGGCATAACCATATGTACTATCATTTCTATAAGAAAAAGCAACAAAAGTAATTGTTAAAACAAAATAATACTTAATGAAAAGAACACGTACTATTAATAGTAAACCAGACCCGAAAGGGTTAAACTATTGCGATGTGGGATACATCATATGGCATGAACTTTTTTGCAATCATACCTAAATTTAACAAAAAAAAATAGCATTTTGTCTGATGAATATTTTAATCTAAATAGTTATTTGTAGATCCCAATAGAAGATAAAATTTAAATATTTATTTTTCCTTTCTAATGTTTTGTATTGCCGAACTTTAAATAAAATACTTCGAGTTAAAGAACATAATTTAAAGTTATTTTTAAAATATCGCATTGCTTTATAGCTTGAAATATGAAATACAACATCTAAGAAAAAATATTATTTACGATCATTTCCGTGTCAGAAATAAAAGTATCTAAAAACCTTTAATGGGAAATTATTGAAAAGATAGACATTTATAAGGCCATCCATTTTCTGTCTAAGAAATAATGTGGTTTTCCGATACATTTATTTTTACTAAATATATATATAAAGAAAATATGAGAAAAGGATTATCACTTTTTCTTTCTTTTGTGACTGATATAAGAAATCATTTTATTGGAGAGTTTTAGAGACTATGCTTCAGAAGAAATAATCCATACTTCCAGAGTCAATTAATTAAAAATAAAGGAAATATGTACTCAAAAACTTTTGAACTATATCTGCAATTAATAATAATTAAAATTATTATTTTATCACTATTATCGTCTCTTCTAAAAAGTGTAGAATTTCAAAAGATCCGACTATCCTTCTTAATTATTTCAGTTTATTTAAATTTGTAAACTATATATATATACATATATATATACACTAGGGGGCTTTGCCCCTTGCGAACTACACCCGCTAACCGCCATTCAGAATTTAAAAATATAATATTTTGTTTTTTCTTAAAAATAAATAAATAAATAAATAAATAAATAAAAATAAAAAATTACGGGAGATTGTCACGAACAGCGATCGTTTTTTGTAATCGAGTTGCCATTCAGTATTAAATGGAGCATTTTTTGGTTACCATCGTTTCATCTGCAGATGTCGTGACAGTTGACGTAACTTTGGAAATTGATAATTAAAATAGTTACACATTTGAAAATCCGCTTAAAAGGAAGGGTTGGCTCGGACAGCCTGTGTTTTTAGACAATTTTAATCAAGGATATAAAAACTCTATATGGTTGATAATAATATTAAAACTACGACGTGCACCGCGAATTGAAATTTACTCTTATGTATTATGTTTTGATCAACTTTTAGATATTCTCAGTAACATGTTTTAATTATTTTCTCGATTTTATGCACCATACTGCATATATTCATTCTGTTTTTAAAATATAAATTGTTTATTTTATTTATTAAGCTATTTACTAATTTTCTAAGAAGTATCAAACAGTAATTTGTACGAAAATTTTTTAAATATTTGGCGCAGACATCCTGGTATCTATGCTGCCTGCAGGCATGCATTCATTTGTGATGCATATGGGTTTCAGTTGCTTCATGACATACGTTGAAACAAATTCGTTAGTTTGATACTTATACACTATGTGATTCCCAATGTGACGTCAAATGAATATTGTTCATAAATAAATCGTTTTGAATGCATAAAATTTATTTATGGCTTAATTTTGACCTCAAATTTGATTTGCATGAAATAATTTTATTCTTTTCAAGTTTTTTTTCTCCTCCAGATTTAGGTCTAAATTTTTTTTTCTCAATCATGTTATTGAAACATTAATTTGTTTTAAATTTTAATAGCATTGCTGCAAATGCTCAAGAAAAAAGAACAGATGATGTGTCATATCTTCATTATTGATGTCATTTTCTAATTAAAATTGAAACGAAATTTAAAGAACTATTTTTTTTCTTTACAGTCATTTTGGGAGATTATTATTTCGTATATTCGTTTCAGATATCAAAACAGTTTCAAAGGAAATTTAATAACTTCTAAATTTACTAAATGCAAAATATTAAAAGAGTAATATTATTGGAAGATTTTTTTTTTGTTTCAAATTTTAAGGGCATTACTTGCATAGCTCCAAAAAAATAATAATAATACTAGTAATGTCATCTTCGTATTATTAATGTCTCTATTCTTCCTTTTGGTTCGAAGCTATAAAAGTCACCATTTTATCAATTGTGCCGTCATAAGAATACTATTCATTATTATTCCATACATTTGTTTCATATATCCGCTTTTATAAATTCATTTTATTAGAATAGCCCATTTCGCCAGATGTGAAAATGCATAGGATACGAAAGAGTGATTTAAAGTGACGTCACAATCCGCAAAAAAATTGTTTTCATATCCCGTAGGAATACGACTGTAAATTTTTTTAAAAAGTGACAAAATGATATCTATAAGTAATAATCTTTATTAATTTCCTTTTTCACTTTTCTTTAGCTTTTATATAAAATACGCCATTTGGAAGATGATTCAAAATATTTCCAGTTAGGAATAAAAAATGCTTAGAAAATTTCGGGTTTTTGCGCTATTGTCAAGTAAAAAAAACTAAAGAAAATACGGTCGAATTATTATTTTTATGCATAGAATAAGGAGAAAGAAAATAAATGAAGTGTGGAGGCTGGAGTGACGCAAAAGTAACCCGAAAATCTGCTCATTCGGCCCAAACCCAGACATGTACTTTCCAAAAAAAAAAAAAAACTTTTGATAATACTATTTTTAATTCTAGTAGGATGAATTTGCTCCTAGGTGTCAGAGAATTCGCTCCGTATTCCACGTCCTTGTTTTATTTGGTCCGATCGGGGGCATTTAAATTTGAATGATAAAATATATCATATTGCAAACCATTTTTACGATATACTGCATCTTTATCTATCTCTTTCCTTCATGATTTTAAGCCAATGGAATTTATTTCAACGATTACAGTGACAGATGATTTTTTGTTTTCTCACATAAGTTGATACCCAGAGTTAGAATAAGTAAAGATAGTATTTTAATTACAGTGACAGACGATTTTTTGTTTTCTGACATAAGTTGATACCTGGAGATAGAATAAGTAAAGATAATATTTTATTTTGTCAGATATTTTTGAAAAACATAATCTAATCACTTCACTTCTGATCTAAATAAAAGTTGTTTTCGATTTCAATTTCAAAACGACAGAAGAAAAAGGTAGCTAATAATCTTTATTTATCTTTTGTCTTTTTTCATAAAAATGAAATAATTTGGTTGCCATCATTAAAGAAATCTAATTCAAATTAAAAAAATAATAATATATCTAAAACTAATTCAAATATTAAAATTCTATTATTAGTTTTGAGGTCTGCGGATTTAAAAGTATTTTTGATGTTAATTTTACCGTATATTATTCGATATTTTTTGGAGAAATCACCGTAAAACAAAATCAGTTGTTTAATCAGTTTTTTCATAAAAACGTTTCATTATGATTTTATAAATATAGAGTAGATATATTTCCTATCAAAGAAGAAAAAAACATTAAGAGCAATTTAAACTAATCGTTTGTAAATAAAATAAGACCATTACATAATATTTATTGTTAATTACTATTGCTATTGGAAGATGGCTTTTTAATCATTTCAAAATTTATATATTTTTTTCCTATCAAAGAAGTAAAAAACGATGATAGCAATTCAAAATGATCATATTCAACTGAAATAGGATTGTTACCTAACATTTGTTCGATAATCTCCAATACATTTATAGATCAGAAATTTGTGGTTAAAACTAAAATACAATAAACAATTTTATTATTATTATTATTCATCCCTTTATCGGGCATTCGCATTCAGTTAATTCCGATGCGTTTTAAATTTTAAAAAATCACTGCATTCCTTTTTATTTTTAATTTAAGCCAAGTAGAGTTATACCATAGTTAAAAATATTATAAACTTGAATTTTTTAAAAATTTGTAAGTCAATGTCTATGAAAGCCTTAATAGTAAGCCAGTGTTTGCAATATAATGGCATAATACTCGGGCAATATTTTATATAGTGAAGGTAATAATGACATATTATTTATCCGATCCCAATATTGGTCGAAATTACATACAATATTCTCTTGCTAATAGAGTCCTGTATCGAGATTTGAGTTGTGTCTAAATATTTGTGGTTCACCTCGGATTCGAGTTGCGTTTTGATTATTTCAGGCTAAACAAAAACAATGATCAAAAAATTGTCTCTTCTAAAAGTCAAGGGCAGAAATAAAAACATTTTTTTTGTAAATAATTAACCAAATCTCAAAAATATCTTCTTTTCAGCAGTTTTCTATGGCAAAGAACATTTTTCGTAATTGTAAGTAACTTGACAAAGTTTATTGTACATTTTCGCTTATGATTATACAATATGAAAAAAGGAAGTTTCAAAGTTTTCTTTTTAAGATATTATAAATGTTCAATGTGTCCATCATTTGCTGCACAGCAAATATCTACTTGATTGCCAAACTCATCCCACACAGTAGCAATCTCACTTTTAAAAAATCTCCACAGTAGCAATCTCACTCACTATTAACAATGAAACGAAATCGTGGCCTATTGCCACGCGACCTCTACCGTCTGGTTCTGAAACCATCACCGTGCACTCAGTAACCCGTGTAACCTCAATAACCCGTCAAAAAGCCATGCACTCAGTAACAGCAGACATACTTTCTCGTGTGAGGAACGAGTTTGGTTATAGCGTATATTTCAAATGAAAATCAAATTTCAAATTCTTTAATTGCTTATAGGCGTTAATGCCAACCTAGTGAAAAAGATTCCATGCCGGGAATCGAACCCAGGCTATCAGTATAGCGCACTGATGTTCTACCGACTAAACCACATGGAACGACACCCAGCTAGAAACTTTTCACTATTACCTGTTGGCAAGGCTACATTCGCAGCACAAGATTGAATATACTCCGTGAGCCACCGATCTGGGGCAAACACATAGCCTTCCCATAACCCTTAACTATTCTTCTGCGATACTATTCTTTTATTTGCTAATGTATTTTTTGTACTGTAAGCTCTAAAAACAGCAGCCCTTCTTTATCTGGAATCTTAATCCAAGTATCGGAGTGACCTGGTTCTGGTAGCATACAATAGAGGACCTTTCGCTTGTCAATCAAAGCTCATATATAAGGCATGCAGACAGGTATTGAAGAGAAAGATAGGTTGTGAAAGAATGGCCAAAGACCTTGGAGGGTCCTCTAAGATCTTTGGAATGGCCGTCCATTTGCAGGGCGAATCCAAGGCGGAAGAGAAATAACCCCGTTTGCGCATGGCTCGTTGGAGTGTGAGAGCTGAGATTTTGTTTTGTCCCTGGCGAGCAAAGTGTGAGGTTGGTCAGAGAAGAGCTCTAAAAAGGAAAGGTATGTTGAGTTAAGATTTTAGAGAATTGAGCCTAGGTGTGTGCAGAGATCAAAAATGATCTCTGAGTTAATTTACGTACTTAAGAGAGGTATAGAATAATTTAACAGTGCACAGAACGGGTGTTCTGTTGAACCGGATCACTTATATCCGAGTTCGTAATTGTAAATATTGTCTTATTATTTGTAAATATTATGTAAATAAATTGTTCATTAAGTTTAATTGAAGGAGTCAGTCTTCTTCACTACATACCTCTCATGCGTGCCCGATGTCACGTAATTATATCGGTGGTGGCAGCATATTAAAGTAAAGGATTATTCTTCAAAATTTTGTAGACTTACAGGGGAATCCAACTATGAAAGTAACGGATTATTCTTCAAAGTTCTATGGACTTAGATGTGGAATCCGACAATCTATATTTTAATCGAAAAGATTCGTAATGAAACATTGCTTTTGAAATCGTAAAATGATGGCAAAAAGCAGTAAAATATCTTTTATTTTGTATTTTTTATATTGCCAGTTGAGCAAAATTATTTCATTCGTGATGCATGTATTTAAGAATCTCAAAGGAATGCATCGCATATTTTTTACCATCGCTGACTATATCTGTTGTTAACCGTCCCATTGCCGCGAACGTAAATATCCGTTCACTCGGCCGCAGTTTTCACTACAGTTGAATCTTTATTTAAATTAATACAATTCTACAAATGTAATCCAGTTTTGTGAAATTAAGTTATGAATGATACTTTCATGGCTTATAAGCATAGAAGTTAAAAAAAAAAATAATATCATGTTAGAAAATCGTACTTTTATTAACATTTAAAATAAATTAAGGAAAAAACAACATTACAATTTTGCCCTTTTGCTCGGCGGTCAGGGGGTTAACTTAAGATATATTAAAAACAAGCATGTTTTGATACAGCTCATCACTAAATTTCTTTTGTTTTTCCTAATCTTTAAAAAAAAAAAAAAAAAAAAAGATTAATCACATGCAACTTTAATCAAAAAATTAATTTTTCGAAAATTAAAATAAAATGGCTGATTTTAATGAAAGATTATCAGGATCCGGATGAGTTCATTCCAGAAGTGTTATACACTTAGCATTATTATGCATATAATTTCCGTATATTAAGAAAATAGTTTGCGTTTTTTTACAGGATTCATATTCGCAAAATTTTCCTGTTTTTAATTTCGTCATCATCAGTTAAATAATTTTTTATTTTTTTTTATTATAGTTATTAATGTAAAAAGTTTTACAAAGAAAACAATGTCCGTGTGTACAATAAAATTTAGATTAATCTACAAAACATAGAATCCTTTTAACATTAAGCTAAATGGGCGTTAAAAAATAAAGCTTTAAAAACCCTAGCTTTTATCTGTGTTTTTTGCACTTCAAAACAACATTATTGTAGAGACTGTTACCTTTATGGATCGGAATTTAAAGGTTTTAAGCCTTTAAAAGTAAAGATTTAGTAGAAACAGATGAAAAAGACATAAAATCTATTTTTTAAAAAGACAAATAAAATATATTTTACTTTCTTTCTGTAACCTCCTTTCAATTTAAAGTATTTTTATCTCTCACATCAGCTATCAAAATGAACATTTAGGTAAAATATTGCGTAAAATAACCCCATATTGGTAATAAAAGATATTTCAAAGCTTGTTTAAAAAGAAAATTTATGGCTATTCTTTAGCACTATTAATTCCAATAGAAATATCTGTAATATCGCATTACTTTTCCTTAAGTGCAGTTTCATGTTTTCGCATTGTTTGGTTTTAAATAACAGAGTAGTAAATCCTCAAAGGGAATTATAGATTCTGATTTACGTATATTAAGGTAAGGGTAGCATGCATTAGTTTTCTCGTTAGTTTATTATTTTGATGGTTAAAACAAAAAGTAAATTTAGAAAAAAAAATTACTTAGTTAGATTGTTTATTAAAATGGAAAAGGGCTAATATATATTAGCTCAAAACCGAAGCAAATCTAATAATTGATATTGGATTAAATTAATTGATATTGGATTAAATAAATAATTTTAAAAATGAAAATATTAATAATTAAGAAATCAAAATTTCATTATCGTATTTTTCAAGAATCATTTTCTTCTTTCGTCTGTAAAATGAAGAGGAAAGTAATTATAAGTCCAAGGGAGAAATAAACCTTGTATTTAATTAAATTCTCAAAAAAAACGAGTGCTAATAATTGTGCGAGAGCTAATAATTGTGAGATTAAAAATTGTCGTCATATTCGTCCGATCAGACTAGAAAAAAATGCTTGTAAATAGTGTAGTCTCAACCCTCTGTCTATACCTACGCGCTGACATAAATATAGCGGCTATCATAGTCCATTTTCTTCAAAGAGTTAATAATCATTTTTATCGCTCTTCTCTCTCAAAAGAGGTTTGAATTCTTTTAACAATTTTATTTCACTAGATATATTTAGCAATGATTCTTGTATACTAGGGATGCACAGCCTGTGGCCAGCGAGCCAAAAATGACCCGCAAATTTCGCCAACTTTATAACTGGAAAAAAAATGTAATTTTTGTGACCAGGTAGCAGGATAAAAATTGAAATTTTCGTCAAATTACAATAGGAAAATCGTAACTTCTGTCAGCCGCTTAAAAATCACAAATTTTGTTCATAAGACACTGAAAAACCGCGAATCTCAATGATCGGGCGCGGAAAAATTGCGAATTTTGTTGGTTGAATGCGGTATAATATCAAATTTAGCTAATAGGCGCGGATTTCGTTGATCAGACATTAAAAAAATCTCGATTTTTGCTAATGAGGCATGGATTAAAAACAGTGAGTTTTGTCAATCATGTGCGGAAAAATCAGAAATTTTGTTTATCAGGCTCAGAAAAATTACGAATTTTGTTTATCAGGCTCAGAAAAACTACAAATTTTGTCAATCGATGTGAAAAATCTCAAATTTCGTTAATCAAGTAAGTAAAAATCTTTCTTGTTGTTGCATGAAAAACTTGAAAATTTTGTCCATAGGCTGCGGAAAAGACGCCTGTTTCACCTGTTTACCGAATAAAAAAAAATTTCATCGTCCAGGGACCGAAAAATAGGTAATATCATCAATCGGATATAGAAAAATCCCGAATTTTGTCTATCGGGATCCGAAAAATTTGGAATTTTTCGAGCTGGATCTAAAAAAAAATCGCGTGTTTGGTGAATTGAAAACAAAAGAAAAAGGGCGAATTCAGTTGATCAGGTATGTAAAAATTACCATTTTGTCGAATGGGTATGAAAAAAATCTCGATTATTGTCGATAGGCTTAATTAAAGCCTAAATTTGATCGATAGAGAACGAAAACATCGCAAATTTTGCTGATGAAGAACGAAAGATTAATGGAGGAACAGCTTTGTAAAAAATGCAAGTTCCATCAATAGAGAACGAAAAATTCGTCAATAGGACACAGACAAATCACGGATATTGTCAATGATACGCAGAAAAATCGCAAAACTCACCGATCATTCGCGGAAAAATGTCAAATTTCGAAGATCGGACATGAAAAATCTCAGTTCAGGGCAGTTTGCAGTTCTGGGCCCAAAAAATCGCGAATTTTGCCGATCAGGCCCGGAAAAATTTCTTCGATCAGGTCAAGAAAAATTGCTTATTTCTTCGATCAGGCGTGGAAAAATCGCGAATTTCGTCGATCGGGTACAGAAAAATTGTGAATTTCGTTGATCGGGAGTTGGGAAAATTGCGAATTTTGTCAATCAAATGAGAAAAAATCGCTAATTTTATCGATCGACGTCATAAAAAGTTCAAATATGGTCGATTGGCTTCGTAAAAAACACAAACATAGTCGATCGGCTACGTCAAAAAACACAAATTTGATCGAGTAGGCATAGAAAAGTTGCAAATTTTGTAAACTATGGGTGCAGCGAAAGTAGAAACTTCTTTGATCAGGCAAGGAAAAATCTTGTTGATGAACTCCTGCTCTAGCTTCATTTATAAAGTTCATATTTTTTTTCGGCATTAAAGACTTATGTTTGTTTTTTAGCCCTTTTAATGAGCCAAAATTTAGTCTCCTGAAATGTCAACGAATATTATTACATCTTGAAGATAATCCTTGCTATATCTGTTATTTATACTAATGTTCGAATGTACTGTTTATTTAGATAAAATGGTTTATATATCCTTGTCAACAATATTTGATATTTTAACTGAGTAAGTAAACCTAGAATTGTAACCTCCTCCTCTGAAAATATATTTTTTTTATCTCATTATATACTACAGGTCGTCTGCTTCAAATAGAATGCCTTTGTGCTTTTGATATGGCGTTCAATCACCCAGACATATTTGAAAGTGGCCTTTCTCTTGAAAAGATTGTGCACTCCTAAGTATACCATATTTTTTTATACAATGAACCTTTTAATCAGGCCCTGACTATCGCACGGTCACCATCGACTAATGTTCTGGACACAAAAATTTTCTAAATTTCTTCTAAATTACGATTAAAAAATTATAATTGTAAAAAAAGTGACCTTGCAGATATTAACACAATAAAATGGCAAAAAATTGTACCCCAATATATGGTTAAAAGTTAATAATAATAAACTAATAGAAAAAAAACCTTTTTACAATTTTTCAAAAAACTTTTTTTTTTTTAGTTGATATTTTATGAATAAGTGTATTTCATGAAAAAGAAATTAGTTAGCAGTAGATCGTCCAATACAGGGGGGGCACGAAAAATTGAAAGTGTTCTGGGCACAAAAACTTTTTATACTTTTTATATAAAACCTGTTTTTAATACTTCTAATACGAGGGCTTTTCAGAAAATATTACCCTTTTACTCATAGAGATTGCGTTTCTGATCCATTTAAAAATAAAGCATGTGTCTAGATTACCATATATCTTTCAAGGGTAAAAAAAAAAGTTCGAACTCTTTCGATGCATGGTGTTAGTTTTGTGACTGTTTATAATGGGGCATAAGATAAAAAAATCCCACCAAATGCGTAGTGCGATCCGTTTTCAGATGCGTTCGTAATTATGTAAATACGTAGCACCTATAGTTGTCGTTCAGTCCGTCCGTCCGCATATAACAACGCAAAAACTACCCAACCAAATCGTTTGAAATTTAAAATATATAATTATTAAATAATTTTGTCGATTCATTTCAAATTTTATGAAAATCGGATGCATAGATCAATTACAGGGACAATCAAAATATTCCATTACATTACGGTCAATGGGGAAAAAAGTTTTAAATGCATTTAAAATACATAATTATTACATATGTTTTTCGAGTCATTTCAAATTTTATCAAAATTGGATGCATAGTTCAATTACAGGGACAATAAAAAATATTCCGTTACATTACGGTCAATGGGGAAAAAATGTTTCAAATGTATTTTAATGGTGTTACACTCATTCGAACATAATAAAAGTGATATGCATCTATAAAGTACATATTATAATATACGTTTTGCATAGTCTATGGTGCAAAGAACATTTGTTATTGGTTTACAAGGCCACACAAAAGCATTCCATTACATAATGGTAAAGGAAGAACATTGTTTGGTGCGCATTTTAATTGTAATTAACTACTTACAATTTTATGAGATTGATATATGAGAGTGATATTTTTTAAACTTTATTACCGTACGAACGCACCTCATTTGCTATGCTTCACGTGCAATTTCCAACTTGTTTAAATATAGAAAACGTCCAAGTGAAATTCATCGCACGATTACTGAAGTGTGTGTACGGTGTAGGGATTTCGTAGTGGAGAAAGACCACATGCGATCAGGTCGTGGCCTGTCGTCAGTACCTACTAGGGATTTAGGTACTACTCGGTCGTTAGTGTAGGGATTTTCTACTACGAAAATCCCTACACTATTGGAATACCGAGCTGCTTGGCATCCACTCCATGCCATGCACATTTTGATATCGACGATATATTTCGTTAGCATTCACATATTTTGCTGATAAAAACTGCATAACCGCGTGTTCACACAGTTTGGGGGCATCCATGATGAGAACGATGCCTTTTAACGTGCTCCCACGCTATCATACTCTCATCTGGCGGGTTCTGACGATAACGTATGCATTTCCAGCACTCTGCGCCCTCTACTATAGGCGCATACACATTCATATTTCTATTCAAATGGCGGAGTTATTACAGCAATGCCATTTTCATTTGAACGAACCTTATAGAACGAAATAAATACATGTAATTAAAAACAGAACGTTGCCATTTTCAAAAAATAATTACCTTGCAAAAAATGTTACTTGCACTACACCTTGCAGGAGACAGTAACATCGTAGACTGTTCAAATATTTTCTAACGCTAATTAAGCGTTTTAATCATATACATGAAAACCTTTAGTTTTTCATAAAATTTTTATTAATAATTCTTTTTAAGATATTCACTTTGAATTTATTATAAACTCGCTTGAAATGCAATATTCCAAGGAGCTGATCCTTTGAGAATCATTTTATTTGATTAGTATGAAATTTACTGCATAGTATGTATTAGATGTATTCAACCATACACAGATTCAGACTGCTCCTGAAATTTAAATAATTTTCAAAATGAAATATTTGAAATGCGCTTTTCCCTACTGAATACTACTTGCCAATATAAACTGTATGCGATATAAAAATAAATGTATGTATTGAAGAAGCTTAAATTTGGAATAATGAAGCTTGCGATATGTAATAGGGACGGATAATATTTGTTTATCTCTTTATAATCTATATATTTGTGCATAATTAGTACTTATCTATTGAAGTATTTTTATGAATGATTAGCTTAGCGATTAGTTTGTAAAGATATTTGACAAAATCGAACACTGCAGTTACAGTACACTATTGTTATTTTGTAGATCAGCAATTTAAAATTCAAACGCAAATTTTGAAAATGAAGATTTTTTTTCCCTCTAAAACTGTTCCGTATTTTTTATTTATTATCACTACCACTTTCAATATACATTATTTTCTCATTAAAAGATACTGTAAGTATGTTTAACACTTTATTTTCTAAGCAAAAATAAATATTTAAAAATTCATCATTAATTTTTTTCTCCTGTCCTAAGATGAAGTTTCTTTGATATATGTTAATCATTTAGTACAATCTCATTCCTATGTATAAGCATTTTATTAAAATAGCAGATATCATTATCAATTAGTGCTCACGATAGGATACGTATAGCAGCTATACGTTTAAACGATATACGTATATCCGTATAATACGTTTTTCTGCTATACGGATACCTTAAAATATACGTTTAAACGTATCCGGAAACGTATAAGGCGTATCATTTAAACGTATATTTAAGAATACGTATATTTAATGTATACGTATATTCCACGTATCGTATCTAATTTAAATATTGGACTTCATCAGTCTTATGTCACTGAATGAAGAATAATTTGGAAATCGGTGGCGTTATGACAGGAATCCGTATAGTATGTCTTATATATACAAGAACAAGCAATAAAAAGCGTATATTTTTTAAAACAGTTTGCAAAAATTTCACAAAATATCAGATTCCTGATTTGCCAATCTCGTTTCATTAACAGTGAAATATCTATTTTCAAAATAGCGAGTTATTACCGTGAATTGCAAAAGTATTTTGCAACATTCTACTTTGAATTTATTTAGTTCTTTTTATTCATCTCATGGTAATGAGCTCAGATACCCCGTTATTTTACATTTTGTGTAGGTAATGTATATAAATTGTATCCATTGTAAATAACCAGCAAAATTAAACACTTTTTGAGGAAAGAATGGGAGTATAAATGTTTCAGATTTATTGTGAATTCTTGTTAAATTTAGTTTTTTCTTTTTAATTATTTAAAAATTCTTTATTCACTTATTGTTTTACACTCAAGATTGCACCCGAGAGTAAATGCTATTCTTTCCATGGAGCTAATATTTCTCTGTTAATGCATAATGAAATTTCATTTTTTTTAATCTTGACATTCTCACCAAAACATACATAGAATCACTTTATATCAAGCATTAACTGAATCTACAGTTTGATGAAAATCCGTGCATTAATTCTAGAGATAGAGCTATTGAAGAGATCGTAAATAAATTACAGCAAAGTAGAGCCACCTGTTGAACGACTTACATACAAAACTAGTCAGCAACAATTTCTACCAGGGACTACCTAAATATATAGGGGAGACTGGGATACATGTGAACATTACCATAGCTTTTTCTCATAACTGGGTTAATTTCTATAAGCAAAACTACTCAATATAGTAAACAGAACTTTTTTACGTATGGTATTTTTTTAATTACCTTTACAGTCCTTCTTACTTTTCTTAATAGTTTATTGAATTCAAAAAAAAAAAAAAAAAAAAAAAAAATTCATATGTGTCCCAACAAAAGAGCAATTGTAAACACATAAGGGAAACACGTGAACACAAGGAGAAAAATTTTTGACATGTTTTTATTACCTTTTTCATATGTTGCCTTAATCATTAGTTTTACTATCTAGTAAATTCACCATAAAGAAAAATATATGTATATTTATTTAGTTTTCTGAGTGATATGTTTAAGCAAACCCTTAGCAAAAAAAGGCATGGAATTACCATAAAAAAACACCATAAGTGCAATCATATGGATTTTTGCCTATGGTAAAAGTGATCCTATGGATCACTATAATCGGAAACCATATAATCGTTAAGTGTATGGTAATTCTTGTGAAAAACCATATAAACGTTAAGTGTATGGTAATTCTTTTTGGTACTATATATTTAAAAATAACAACGATATCAACTTTGGTGGCGCCATCTTTTAGGAATACGGGGAACTAAGCTTACTAATGCACTTCGACCTTGGGAAGCAGTGGGATTTGATCCGCGGACGGTAGGGATGGGAGACGAGCGACCTAACCATTCGGCCATGCGGGTTGACGAGTTCTGCTTATAAAACGTTATATGAATAAAGCGTTTCGGTAAATCATCATTATTTGTTGTTCTGAGTTAATGGTTGACAAAAGAAGGTAGTTTTAAAGGGTTTTTTTTAATAAATTGCTTTAAAGACGTGTATTTATAAGTTAATTTATTATTTTAATGAATGGAGTAAATATCTTAGCAAATATTATTTAGTTATAAAATACAATTAATTAAAGGAAAAACTATTTTCTGTTTATTAAAATTAATTTAAAAAAATAGAAAGTCGATAAGAAATAATATTTAATAAGAATAAGAAATCATTTGATAACTTAGTATATAATATATTTTTAATGATTATATTAATGTATTATATTAATTCCTTACTTACGAGCATTTTTTAATTTTAAAGTAAAAAAAATATATTACTATTTTTTAGATAAGTTTTACGGAAATTTTGAATCTTTCTTTTAAATTTTAATACCAAAAAGATTAATAGATATATTCAATATTTTTATACATTGTAAAATGATTTTTAATCTTTTCAATAATTATTAACGTTTAAATAAAATAAAATAAAAACTTTGTTGTTGCATATAAAATGAATATTAATGAATATAAAAACCAAAACTAAAAAATACTACTATTGTCTGACTATCGTCTCTTCGAATTATAATAGAAAACATGATTTAAACATAATTATAAGCATAAGAAAAAATAAAGAAATTTTTAACGCAGTTTTTTTTTTTTTTTTTTTTTTTTTTTTTTTTTTTTTTTTTTTTTTTTAGAATGTGTTTGTATTTACAGAAGTTTGTAATTTTGAAGTTTGTAACTTCAAACTTCTTTAATCGCTGTTAGAATTTTATAGGAAATATGTCATCAAATATATATTTTTGTTAAATCATTTTATTTCTCCCATAGGGTTTTTTATTTATAACGCATAGACTCTGCTCACATATATGAAATACATAAGAACAAAATAATAACACTATTTTTTCATATATTATCATAATTTGAGGTCGATAAAAATATCGGTAGATTTTTAGATATTTTTATAGATCGTAAAATAATTTTTTATCTTTTTAATAATTTTTAACTTTTAAATAAAATAAAAACCCTTGTTGTTCCATATAAAAAGACTTTAAAATTATCAAATAACGTGAATTAATTATGAACCTTTTTTTTTGTACTATTAAGTTTATTAATATTTAATTAACATATTATAATATATTATATTAATATACATGTATTAATATTTTGTTGTTAATATTTTTAAAAGATATCTCAAAAATTCTTTTGGTGATTCAAATATTTGTAGGTCCTTTTTAAAATAAATTCAAAAAGATTTTTTTTAAATAATTATAGGCTATTTTTGACAATTTGTTTATTTTGAGGGGGTCCGACACATTAAAAAATCTTTAATTGAATTAAAATTTCGCAATTTTTTGTGATACTAAACATACCATTTTAAAACA
Organism: Maratus speculifer; assembly: GCA_964019185.1. Classification (NCBI taxonomy): domain Eukaryota; kingdom Metazoa; phylum Arthropoda; class Arachnida; order Araneae; family Salticidae; genus Maratus; species Maratus speculifer. The sequence continues at coordinate 184,694,949 of OZ025301.1, forward strand.
AAATCACATGATAAAACTTCTCTATATTTTTTTTAATTGAAAATTTATTAAAAAAAAGTGGAGGGAAATTAAAAATTATTGTAACTCAATGTAATAATTGTAGAATTTTAGTTTTTTAGCAATTAAATAAACAGAAACACCTACATTTTAATTTTGATTCAGCCTTTCTAAAAATATTAATAAAAAATTTATTTAAAGTAAAAGTTTGAAATAAAATAATACTTTCAAAAATAAATATTTTTTTCAAATTTGCTGAATTAAAATTAAAGTAAAGCAGTTAAAAAAAAGGCATGTTCTAATTTTTAAAGCATTTATGTTTAACGGTTCTTGAGTTATAACAATTTAAATGTGAGAAATTGTGAAAACCCATCATGAAGAAAAACGCATACAAGAAGTCTTATCCATGACAATCAATGCTTAAAAGGTAGATGCTGAAAACGAAAAAAACACATAATATTTTCTTTTCTAAATATGATTTTTAAAAAATGTCATTATAAGCATAAAAAATCAGATAAAATTTTAATGCAGTATTTTTTATGTGTGTTCCTGACTCCTTTAATCGCTGTTAGAATTTTATAGGAAATATGTCAATTGTATAATTTTATTGAATAATTTATTTTTCTCAAGATTTTTTTTTATTTTTAACGCATTTACACACTTATATATATGATTTATATAAGAATAAAATAATATGTTATTTTATGTTATATTAATTTGAGATCAAGGGATTTTCATTAGACTGGTTATAAGTTAACATAAGTTGTTCCTAAATAGATTTTAGTTTAAACTATCTAACCAGTGGCGTTGCTATGATTCTATTTTTTAGAAGTGCATAAGACATACATAAAGATAGTAGAAAGTTTTGAGATGACCACAACCGAGTAATTTTATATTATAGTTACACAAAATCTAATATATTATAAACTTTCAAAAGGCATTAAGATTTTACCATACACCATGCTTTCAAATACTATACAATTTATGGTGCAAACAATTATGCATTATTTTACTTTACATCACGCTATGGAACACCATTGAATGTATGCTAAATTTCATTTCCCTATAGTTTTACCATACACCTGGTTATGGAACACCATATCATGTATGGTGTATATCATTATCCTATAACTTTACCATACACATTTCTCTGGATACCATAAAATGTATGGTATATATCATTATCCTATAACTTTACCATAGACATTGCTCTGCAATACCATAGAGCGATGAATGTTTACCATATGAATACAATATGTTTACATATAATGACATAATTTTTTTATGATTTTTCATATAAAACCATGTGTTTCCATAAAAAATCCTATGCCATTTTTTGCTAAGGGAAATATTATAAAATAAAAATAAGTAGGTTTGTGGGGGGGCTTAGATAATAGATAAAATATTGTTGCAATATAACAAAAAAATTAAAGAAGTAAACTTGAGAAAATAATTAAAGAATTTAAATTTTGCTTAGGGTTTTTTGTTTGAGGGAGATTTTAGAGAGGGGGCGTTTGGATAATATTTATAGGAAAACTACCAAAAGACGAACGATTCTCATTCCTATATTTGCCTTATTTGCCTGTAATTTAAGGATAAAAAATTGTTTTACATTTATAAGCTTCCTCCAAATTTAATTTCTTTTGCTTTTAAAAGAAAGGGGGGAGTCAATAATTCACGGTATTTCACGGTAGTTATAAGTTTAAAAATTTTATTTTCTTAATATATATATGTATTTTCAAAACACTAAATAAAATAGCTGTTTTAGAAATGGAAGTAAACTAATACTACAAGTTTGCAACAAATGAAACAGAAAAATTTGCAAAGTTGTTAAACGTAATATTTTTTGCATTAATGATGCATAAAAATACTATTGAAAACTGTTAAATTAAATAATGCATAGCATTTATTGCAATTTAGAAAACATGAAATTTATTTAAATTACAATTAAACGTAAAGAGCTTGTTGCTTTTTATGTATTTGCTGACAGTTGTATTTGTAGAAGTTTCTGTTACATAAAATCAACTTTATATGATGGAAATGTCATCTATTTCTATAAAAATATAGATAATGGAGCTGTCATTATTTTCACGAAGTTAACTAAAAGGAATAGAATCACTGAATGATTATTGGGCAATTTAATGACGTATTCAGATCTGCCCCAACTAGACTCTTCATAAGTGTCCCACATTCCGACAAGAGTTAAAATGAAAAATCATTAGCATTTCTCAATTTTAAAAATAAAAAATATCATAAATATTTATTAGTATCCATAGTATATGTTAAATAAAGAAAAAAAAAGAATAAATAAATAAAATTATTCTTTTATCAAGTTGGAGATTTTTACTTTTGAGTTCAGTAAGCAATTTGGTTCCTGGGGACAAACGAAATGTGGAAGAGTTTAATTTTTTTTTCATATGTCTATAGGTGCTCCCATCTTTGGTAATTTTTTGAAATAAAAAAAAACATATAATAACTAGTGAAAAATGGCAATGTTCTCATATGCCCCATTTTAACATATGCCATACTCTCCCCCATATATATTACTTAATTCTGTGCATTAGGTCTTGAGATACAGCACCCACAAAATTCATGTCACATACAGACAGACAAAGTCACAGACTCACAAACTCACAGGCAGATATTTTGTAAAAACGTGTTTTTCGGACTTTCTTACCCTTAAAAAATGTAAACCCGTCGAAAGTTTTCCCGAATCCAATACTTTCTTCTTCTAAAGATAAAAGAAAATATAAAAAACTAAGTACTGCGTCGCAGATTTTCCAAAGATTAGTTTGATTCTACCCACAACTAATGTAAGACATTTTATAATAAAAAACTTAGTTTTTTGGGAAAAAAAACAAAATCTAAACTGAGGAAGTTTACAGATTTTTTTAAGTACCTGCATAACAAAGTAGTTAAGTAAACATATCGTAGTTCTTTGAACAAAGAATCGCGATGGGGATACTCTACCGGATATTTCTCAATGTCTCTAATCCGCAAAAAAATATTGAAACATCAAATTTCATACATTGAACGAAAAACGTTTAAATGTTTATACGTTTAACCGCTTGGGTAAAATCCGTATGTGCGATGTACCGTATATGCTGCTTCGTGTAATACGTATAACTGCCGATGCCGAATTATACGTATAGCAAATACGTATTTCGTATAATACGTATTATACGTATACTCGTATAAACGTATAGTCGGGAGCTCTATTCTCAATAAAATGTTGCAATAATTAAATTGAATTCCGTGTGTTGCTATAATTTTGTTAAAAAGTAGGTGTCCCTGATTTGTGTAAATTCTGTAACCAGATAGCATTTTTTTTTTTCTGTTCTTTCCAAAAGAGTTTATTGCAGGACTCAAATGAAGTTTATACGTAAAAAAGTTGTCAAATATTCATTTTCGAATATGTGTTACGAATGTGAGATACAATGAACTGATTTGCATTTTACTTTAAGAATTGACTTTCTTTCCATAGGTTCTGTTTCCTGTTATTCATTCGAAATAAGCTTGACATGGAAATGTAATAATTTTACAGAAAAAAAATCTGTTATTAATGAAAAATGAAATAAATAAAAATAAAGAATCGTACTAAGTAAATATTTTGTGTGAAAATTAATTGTGACAAAGGTTAGAATTTTCACTTTTGGAATGCATTTTACATAAAATCACTTATAGCCACATTATTTATATCCATAAAAATATACGTTCTTCTTTGGCTCTCATGATGTTATTTTCTCTTTTTGGAATGGAATCTTGTAATACGTAACATACATTTCTTATATTGTCATAAAGATACCAAGTTTATATGACATTCTCGATCATCTTTCTTTTGACTGAGAAGTCCGTTTTACGTCTTTCTTATATGTTTTTTCAAAATGCTCCACAAATTTTAAATTCGTCTTATATAATGATAATTGTCAGGACAAACCCCTTCTGATTTCTTATTTTTTGTTTAAAAAAAAGGGGGGGGGTTATTATTTGTAACAATGGTATTAAGCAAAATCATGTTGAAACCCACCAATGGCGTCAGCAAGCGTTTGCATTAAAGCACCTTGTCTTGCAATATTTGAATGTACTTTACGGAATTTAATATTCACTCAACTGAAACTAAGTTTTCAAGTCCTGTAGATGTAAAATAGCAACAAATTATTAAGAAGTGCTTAATATTTCGATCAAAAGAGTCTAATCTGGTGGGTTCTCCAATCTTTCGCTTAACAGCTTTCGCTCGAAAACCTTCCAATTAAAAATCCCCCCCCCCCCCATCACTGAACATGACATTTTTCCATTCGTGTGCATTCCAGGATTTATATTTTTTCATAATTGCAAATACTAGTATAGTTGTTTCCTGATTGGTGTGGTTAAAATTGCATCCACTTCAACTCTATACATCGAATTGTTGATAAAGCAACGTTCACACCAGTGGCCAATAACTATTTCCCAGCTCCAACCAGTGGTGTAATCGTAAAAATAACAGATAGTATATTTTCTAAGCAGAGGGAATACTCTCGAAGCTGAGGATATAAACCTAAAAATGTATATGCTTAAGATTTTATGAGAAACAGGGCGTATATCGTGTTCCTTAAAAAAATTCAGAGGTATACAGCGTTATATCCCCGTATAACCTCCACTATTGTTGCAATATTTCTCATAGTCGTAGATGTATGCTCACTTAACATTACAGTTCCAGCTAATTTCCTAAGAATGATATCCATTCCGACAAACTGAAATAATTTCACAATTCCAAACAGTTGTTGCCAGTAGGTTACTTTTTTTAATTTATATTTTTTGATTAGCAGCAATTTTTTAAAATAAAAAGATTTGCATTGTCCCTTTACAAATTAAGTAAAGCGAAAACAAGGAGTATTTTTCCATTTTAAGAAAGTGATGCCAATCAATAAAACTTATTTTAAAGAAAGAAGCCCACTGGTAACACAGCTTCCAAAAGCGGGAGATCTGAACTCAGTCGAAAGTGCTCCCTTTCCAACCAACATATGATAACTATGTGATTAATAATCAAGATCAACCTTGGTACCAGGTAGTAACTTCTTTCCCCTGGTCAATAGGGAATGTCAGTTGGAGTTAGTAACAGGCTGGATATCTTTTTGGAAGACCGCATTTTATGAAAAACTGAGCCTGTTCCAATTATTTTGCACACTACTGTCTTTTACAAGAGTAACAGCTCTATACAATCTTCTACTAAATCATGTGAAACAATAAGTCAAAATACACTTCTGACCATAAAAATTTCTACACTAGGAAGAAATGCAGATAACAAAATGATATTTATCGGAGAGATATATTATGATAGAAATAACAAGTGATTAAATTTTGAAGAAATTTGGGCGCATAGATCCTGAGGAATCAGTACTCAGAACAGCTTCCTCGGGCAATAATAACAGCACTTACACGTCTGGGCATTGAGTCGAACACAGATTGGATGGCATGTACATATATAAATGCCTATGCAGATTCAACACGATGACACAGATCATCAACCGTAGTGACTCGCGTATGGTTTCGAACCAGGCGTTTTCTATTGGTGAGTGATCTGGGTAAGGTACTTGCCAGAGCAACAGCCTATCAATTTCCGTATCAAGGAAGGTACGAACAATTCCGGAAACATGCGGTCGGGCATTATCCTGCTGAAACGTAGGGTTTCGCAGGTCTCGAATAAAGGGCATAGCCACGGGTCGTAAAATATCAGAAAAGTAATGTGTACTGTTCAAAGTGCCGTCAATGCAAACAAGACGTGTCCGAGACGTAATTCCGAGACATGTATCCAATGACACACCATACCATTACGCCATGTGATGGACAAGTATGACCATAACGAATACACGCTGATAATGTATGTTCACCACGATTTGCCAAACACGGATGCGACCATCATGATGTTGTGAACAGAACCTGGATTCATCTAAAAAATGACGCCTCACCATTCGTGCCCCCAGGTTCGTCAATGTTCACACCATTGAATGCACTCCTGTCAATGACGTAGGGTCAAGGTGAAACCGCAGCCATGGTCTCCAAGCTGAGAGTCCATGCTGCTGCAAACGTCGTCGAACTGTTCGTGCAGACACTTTTTGTCTTGCAAATGACCCCATTTCTTGACTCAGGGCTCGTGACGTGGTTGTACGATCCATTACGGCTATATGGATAACATGCCTGTCTTCTTGGCAGCTAGTGATAGGGAGTCGTTGAGATCACGTACGGCGTTCCGTATTACAGTCCTGAATGCATCGACTCCATATTTTGCGAACAGTCATTAGATCTCGACCAACGCGAGCAGCAATACTGCGATACGATAAACCGAAAATCCAGGTTGGCTACAATTCGACCTTTATCAAAGTCAGAAACATGCTAGTACGCATTTCTCCTTTTTACAGAGGTATCACAACAATTTTTCACCGGGCGAACACGCTCAAATGCAATTTCTGTGTGAGAAACCAACTGAACAATTTCCTCACTTGTAGATTTCCTCACTTTTCCACACATTGTAAGTCTCGCTACCGGCACCTGCTTTGTCAGAATTTGCTGAAAAGCAAATCATTTGCAAATCATGGCATCTTCTTCCTGTCGTTTAAATTACACATCTGTAGCATGTCGCTTTCATGGTGTAGCAATTTTAACGGCGAGTAGTGTAGAATAAAATATAAAAACAAGAACAAAAATCACTCACCAGATATAGATAATAAAACACTTTCCAACATTCATAGAATATTATTCAGAATTTTTTATATGTAGAACGAAATGGGGTATCTAAAAAAGCAATTTTGCAATTTTTTACTGAATGCACCATAAACGATTCTTTACCATAGACAATACTATAATAGAATTCTTTTGTGCATTATTTTAAACGAACTGTCCACGCCGTTTTCAATAGTGAACATTCCATATTGAAATGTATTAGCAGATAAATGTTCCATGCCAATCATAATATATTTATGTGAGATAGAGCACGGACAGACAGGCAGGAAAACGGAATTTATAAACCATCTTCAACAATGTTAGAAAGTGTTAAAAATTATGAAAAATTTTTTAAATAGCAATAAATATATTTTTTCCTTAAATACACATTTTTATTTTTATTTATTTAATTTTTTTTATTTTATTTATTTATTTTTTTATTTTTTTATTTATTTTTTTTTTTTCGTGACAATATGTGATATTTTGCGTTTTATCAAATGGTTGTTGTTTTGTTATAGCTTTTGGGGTTTAGTGTACTTTGGAATAGAAATAAAAAATTTCTTTACCACGTAAAATACCTCTCAATTCATCAAATCTACTATCTTTAATATATATAGCGTATAAAGTTCATTAGCTTACCAAAACATTCCAGATTCTTTCTTACGATTAAAAGCATATTATGCAATCAATTATGTCATAACGCTCCACCTGAAAATATCTTATCTATATGCATGCCTTAAAACAGAGGTCATTGATCAATGACCGAGTAATCTCTCTGAATTATCTCTCTTTTCACCAGAAAGTTATTATACTCAAGCTCATCAATGATGGATAATGGGCGGAACTCTAAATTTCAGACTTTTTAGGTGCTATCGTAATTATGTAATTGTGTAGCACCTACAGTCGTCGTTCAGTCCGTCCGTCTGCCCTTGTACGTACAACACAGCAAAAACTACCCAACCGAATTATTTCAAATTAAAAATACATAGCTGCTGCATAATTTTGTCGGGTTTCAAATTTCATGAAAATCGGATGTATAGTTAGTTTAATTACAGGGACAATCTAAATTATTCTGCTACATAATGGTCAATGGGAACAAATAGCTTTACGTGAATTTTAATGATGTTACACTTTTTCGAACATGACATTAAAATGCATGTATGACTTTTATACTAAAATATACATTCTGTACAATAGGTGGAGCAAAAAATGTTGTTATTAATTTACAGATCCATACAAATATATTCTTTTACATAATAGAATAAGGGAAAATATTTTAGGGTGCATTTTAATTATATTAAACTATTTTGCATTATGAAAATTATAAACGTTGCTAAGGTTTACTACAAGTTACTTACTGTATAATAGAAAGCAGATTGTATTTACAGGGACGCACAAAAGATTTTGGCTTGCTATACTGTATCCGAAGTACTGTATGTAACAAAATCTGAACATTTCAAAACTTCGTTATTGTACGACAAATCGTACTTGGAATATGGGAATACAAAGAAAATGCTTGATTTCATATTTTTCTCATATCTATATATTCATATTCATATCCATTCTCATATCCATATTCTCATATCCATATTCATATCCATATTTTTCAGTGAAGATTTAGTCAACAAGACAATTAAAGGGCAAAAATAAATCGAATAAGAAAGAAAGATTTCTTGAGATTATCCAGTTATAGAAAATGCTCGAAATGGTGTTTTAAATATGATAGAGAAAAATAGTATGAGTTTGACTTATGTTTTGCTCAAGAAGCTAATTTAAAGTGTCTAAAATATAATTTGAAATATTCTATGGAGTGATGACAGATACTCTTACAGCATTGAAGTTTTCTTTAACTTTTGTCAAATACATGATTAATGATATAATTGGTAACATGTACTTAATAATGTAATTAATAATATAACTGGTACAGTGATAGTCACTGTACCAAATGTCTTTTTAGGACCTGTATAATATTTATTATATGTGTGTTTAATATATACTGTTATACAGGTCAATCTCAGCTGGTCAATCCCCCCCCCCCTCCAAAAAAAGGTTTAAATATATTGAAATACAAATAAGATATTACAAAAAATCCATATGTTTAACAGTAGCGAAACGGTGTTCTTGTGAGAGTGAAGTTGTCTGTTAAGGGTTAAATCTTTTACACCTCAAAAGAAAATAAATATATCCACTTCACAATGACCAATATTCTATGTCACATGACGACATTGTGACCAATGATGGTCACAATGGGATCACATTGCTATTTTAGGGGGACTCAAGAAAGACAATACACTTTTATTTCACATATAAATATCCTTTATCTCCCCCCCCCCCTCTCCCAATAACAGTATATCAGTGCTTAATGTTATGCATTTATGTCAGTCAAGCTTTGCATTTTATAATGGAATATGGATAATTCATACATCAGCGCCGGATTAAGCATCTATTTTCATAAGAGAAAATGTAATTTTGATAAAAAGATAGAAATCTCATATCTAGTCCCATTATCATTTTCCTATACTACTTGAAAATTGATCGCAATGAAATGACTTTTTGAACCTTTCCTGCGTGTCGCATTAAATTTAGAGAGAAAATCGGATGTACATCAAATATTTCGTTATGCATTAATGCTATTAGAACGATGCAATGTGATTTTTCCTGTTTTATCAAGATTAATTAGAGGGAGTGAAAAATTCACGTAACAAGCTATTTCCAGCGCAAAATTTATGTAAAATATTCCGAAGGAATTTTTTTGTCAGTATTGATGCTAGATTCATATTGTAAAAGATTTGAGCAGTTTTTAGGGTTTTCATAATCATTTTCATGTCTGATGCCTTAAAGATGCAAATAACATAATAAATTATTGGTAGAATATTGTTATCATTTATCATATGGTTTACTTTGAATTTAATAAGTTATAAAAGTTTTATCTTGAAAGTACATGACTAATTTCGTGAATTAACTAATCTAGTAAAACATTTTCCAATGTCTCCTTGAGGAAAAAAACAGGTAAACAAACTAGGTGCATTAATGATTCTACATTTATAATGTAGGTAACAGAGAGAGATATTTTATTATTTTGAAATAAATTATAATTTTTTTTCAGTGATGTTTTATAATTATAATTGAATAAAATTTTAACTGCTGTCACAAAAAATTTTACATAACTATAATTTAAGAGGTTTTTAAGACCACTAGATTTGAAAATGAATAAAATAATCGATTAACTCATAGGATACTGTTTCTGTAGTAAATTCTTTGTACAGAAGTAGCATAATTAAAATTTACCTATTTAAAAGTATCTAGTGATATATCAACTTCACAGTGACGAATTTATTACCTCACATGACGACATCATGACGGTTACAATGGGATTCTAGTGCTATTTTAGAGTGACTCAATAAAAACAATACACTTTTCTTTCAAATATAAATATCATTTATCTCCTTTCTCTCCCAAAAACAGTATATAAGACCTAAATATTATTCATTTATGTTAGTCAAGCTTTGCATTTTATATGGGAATATAGATAATTCAAACATCAGCGCCGGAGTAAGCATCTATTTTCATAAGAGTAAAAGTAATTTTGGAAGAAAGATAGAAATCTCATATATAGCCCCATTAACATTTTCCTATACTACTTGGAAATTGATCGTATTGAAATGACTTTTTGAACCTTTCCTGCATGTCACATTAAGTTTAGAGAGAAAATCGAATGTACATCAAATATTTCGCTTTGCATTAATGCTATTAGAAAGATGCAATGCGATTGTTCCTATTTTATCGAGATTATTTAGAGGGAGTGGGAAATTCACGTCACACGTTATTTCCAGCGCAATATTAATGCAAAATACTTCTAAAGAATTTTGTTGTCAGTATTGATTATAGATTCATATTATAAAAGATTGGAGCAGTTTTTAGTGTAATATGGGCAGTTTTTAGTGTAATAGTGTAAACTGGGATTTTTTGCTCAGGTAACCTTATTGGTCGTAACATCTCGTTTGTCATTTGAAACAGCTCGCAGAATAAACCGCAGGTAATGGAACTCCATATAACGATGGATACGTAGATATACTATTATTTTTAACACAATCAAACTGATTGGTAAAGTTATCATACGAATTGATTATTTCCAGCTGAGCGAAAAATTGCCCAGGCCGGGAATCGAACCCGGATACTTGGCTTACAATCAGTATTGGCCTTGTAAGCCAAGTATCTGGGTTCGATTCCCGGCATGGGCAATTTTTCGCTCAGCTGGAAATAATCAATTCGTATGATAACTTTACCAATCAGTTTGATTGTGTTAAAAATAATAGTAATTAACATTCACCTATTCAAAAGTATCTAGTTATATATCAACTTTACAGTAAACAATTTACTACGTCACATGACGATATTGTGTCCAATGACTGTCACAATGGAATTCCTGTGCTATCTTAGAAATTCAATAAAAACAATACACTTTTCTTTCACTTATAAATATCATTTAAACCCTTCTCTGACTTAATAACAATATATCAGTGCTTAATGTTATGCATTTGTGTCAGTCAAACTTTGCATTTTATATAGAAATTCAATAAAAACAATACACTTTTCTTTCACTTATGAATATCATTTAAACCCTTCTCTCACCCAATAACAGTATATCAGTGCTTAATGTTATGCATTTATGTCAGTCAAGCTTTACATTTTATATTGGAATAAAGATAATGCAAACATAAGTGCCGGATTAAGCATCTATTTTCATAGGAGTCAAAGTAATTTTCCTATACTACTTGGAAATTGATCGCAATGAAATGACATGAAGTATTTCGTTGTACATTAATGCTATTAGATAAAGATGAAAATAAGCACTCGCCAGTCGCCACTCGGCGACTAAATGTGAAAAACTGGCGACTAAAAATGTGGAAAGTACCGGCCAAATGCAGGATTCTCCAAAAGGTGTTTTGTGAAAAGAATTGCGGAAAAAAACGTCCGCGAATTTTGATAAGATCGCGGAAAAACATGAATTTCGTGTAAGTATCGCGAAAAGACATCGTCTAAGGATCGCAAAAAGAATGCAAATATTGTCGAAGAATCGCGAAAAAAAGGTAAATATCTTTATAAAATTGAAAAAAAAAGCAATTGTAAAAAAACCCTGCGTATTTTTTCAAAAAATCAACGAAAACAAACGCGATTTTTGTCAAAAAACGTAGAAACGAACGGGAAAAACGCCAAATTAATCAAAGAAACACGCAAAAAAGTGAATACCATCAAAAAATCGCATTAACAAACGTGAATACCGTCAAAAAATCGCGCTAAGAAACGCGAGTACCGGCAAAAAATCGCGATACCAAACGCGATTTTTGTCAAAAAACGTAAATACGCACGCAAAAAACGCAAATTTTATTTTTAAAAAAGCAAATACCGTTTTTTTTTTTTTTTTTTTTGGGGGGGGGGTTACATCTTAATTCTAGATAAATAATTACAAAAAAGAGGGTTGGGGTTTATTTATGTCGTTAGCTACGCAAGTACTTAAGCATAGTTGCACTTGCATAGCTAACTACATATGCATGTTACATATAATTTTGCTGTTAATTTAAAATAGATTTGAAATTAGTATCTCAAGTTTATTCCAAACAATATAAATTAAAATATTTTTAACTAGTTCATATATTATTTATTTAGTCTATGCTCATGCTCGTATATATCTTGTAATTAAATATTATGTAACTCAAATGTACTTACTGGCTACTAAAGAAATTATTCTCACTAGCCAATAACTGGCTACTAAAAAAAGACAACCTACCGGCCAGTGGCCACTAAGCAAAATTCCTTATTTTCATCTTTACTATTAGAGTGATACAATGGATTTTTCCTATTTTATCAAGATTAATTAGAGGGAGTGAGAAATTCACGTCAAAAGTTATTCCAGCGCAATATTAATTCAAAATATTTCGAAAGAATTTTGCTGTCAGTATTGATTATAGATTCATATTATAAAAGATTGGAGCAGTTTTTAGTGCAATATGAAAAAAAAATTACTTTCGTACGTAAATCATTTTCGTACCTGATGCTTTCAAGGTGCAAATAACTTATCAAGTTATTAGTTAGGATGTTGTTACCATTTATTATATGCTTTACTTTGAATTTAACGAGTCATGAAAATTTTACCTTGAATGTACATGACTAATTTCGTGAATTAATTAATCTAGTAAAACATTTTTCAGTGTCTCCTTGAGGGAAAAAACCAGGTAAACAAACTAGGTGCATTAATTATTCGACATTTATAATGTAGGTAATAAGGAAATATCTTTTATTATTTCAAAATGAATTATCATTTTTTTTCAGTGGTGTCTTATAATTGAAATTTACTTTTAACAGCTGTGACAGAAATTGTTATATTACTATATTTTAAGCAGCCTGTAAGACCACACGATTCGAAAATGAATAAAAGTATCGATTAACTCATAGGATACTGTTTCTGTAGTAAATTCTTTATACAAAAGTAGTATAATTAAAATTCCCCTATTCAAAAGTATCTACTTATATATCAACTTCACAGTGACGAATTTACTATGCCACATGATGACATTGTGACCAATGACGGTTACAATGGGATTCTGGTGCTATTTTAGAGTGACTCAATAAAAACAATACACTTTTCTTTCAAATATAAATATCATTTATCTCCTTTCTCTCCCAAAAACAGTATATCAGAGCTAAATATTATGCATATATAAGAATCAAGCTTTACATTTTATATTGGAATATAGATAACTCAAACATCAACGCCGGATTAAGCATCTATTATCATAAGAGTAAATGTAATTTTGGAAGATAGATAGAAATCTCATACCTAGTATCATTAACATTTTCCTATACTGTTGGAAATTGATCATAGTGAAAAGACTTTTTGAACCTTTCCTGCGTGTTACTTTAAATTTAGAGAGAAAATCGAATGTACATCAAATATTTCGCTATGCATTAGTGCTATTAGAACCATACAATATGATTTTCCCAATTTTATCAAGATTAATTAAGGGGTGTGAGAAATTCACGTCACAAATTATTTCCTGTACAAAATTTATGCAAAGTATTCCGAAAAAATTTTGTTGTCAGTATTGATTCTAGATTCATATTATAAAAGGTTGAAGGAGTTTTGAGCGTGATATGAACACATTTGATAACAAAAATGATATGTATTTTTTACTTTCGTACATAAAACATCTTCATAGCTGATGCTTTCAAGATGAAAAAAAATATCAGATTATTCGCAGGGTGTTGTTATACAATTATACTTTGAATTTAATGAGCTGTAAAATTTTACATTTAATTTAACGTAAATGACTATGTAAGTTAACGAATTAATGCTATTAAAGTATATTTCAGCGTGTAGAAAAAAATTAAATAGAGAGTTAAACAAACTAAATCTATTTATTCTTTAATGTTTCTACATAAATTATATAGATAATAAGGAAAGATCTTTTTATTTATTTTTTTTTTAAATTAATTATGAAAATTTTTTCATTGGTGTTTTAGAATTGTTATTAACCTGCTCAGTCCAGAGACAAATATTACAAGGGACAAAAAAAGAAACTTGTTTAAATTATTATGAAACATCTCCAGAGATGTTAAAGTCTATATATCGATTCTTATGATATGCCCGCATTTATTGAAAAGTTCTCGAAGAAATTTTAACAATTCTGGAAATGTTTAATTTAATTAAAAATGTGTTTTTTAGTCTCTCCGACAGGCTACTTCAGGACTATTGAGGTTAAGATTAATCTTTAACTGTTGTAACTAAATTATCGTATAACTACATTCAGTGGGTTATGAGTCACTCGATTCGAAGCTGGATAAAATATTCGATTTATTCATCGGGTACTATTTTGACAGTAAACTTTTTGTACAGAATTATTATACTTAAAATTCACCTAAATAAAAGTTTCCAGCAATGGTAAAAGAGTTTCAAACAAGGTAAATTTCCATCAGTATCTTCAATTAAAATAGAAATTACAAATTAAACTATGAAAATTGAAAAAAGCAGCAATCTCTGTGACTGCTGAGAGCAGTTAAGGGTTCATTTAATGTAATACTATCCGAGATAAGATTTTACTATGCCCCCTTCCCCCATTTTTCATTTTTATAACAACTTTTTGTTTAAATTTGTAAAAGATTTTTCCATTTTATAAAGAAATAAATTGCGATTGTGGAAAATAATAGATATTAGAATTTCGTACTTGTTTCATGAATCTAAAGAAAGGAAAAAGTCAAAATCTTGAAGAAATTATATCAGTTAGAATGTTTAACAAACCTCCTCCAATTCTTTGCAATATGAATCTAGAATCAAATCAAACTTTCTCAGAAATATTTTACATAAATTTTGCGCAGGATCTAACTTGTGACGTGAATTTCTCACTCCCTCAAATTAATCTTGATAAAATAGGGAAAATCATGTAGTATCATTCTAATAGCATTAATGCATAGCAAATTGCGTAGAGATATTGTGCATATACGACCAACTATCAGATGTGTCATCTTATAAACAATCTGTATTTTCAGAAAATTCATATATGCATGAAGTAAAAATTATGTTCATTTTTGTGGTTCGAAGATTACATTGAAATGTTGGTCAAATTAGAAGAATTAAAAAGCCCCATCAACAGTATCTTAATAAAAATTTCTATTAGCTATCAACATGTCAAGTAATAATGTTAATCACTCGCGCTATATCAAAAACGATATTGAAAGGATTGTGCCGTTCCTGATATCTGAAAGTAACAAGTTTCATCAACATTCTCCATACAATACAAAAATCGATGGAAATGAACTGACGAAAAGAGCTAATATACATCAAATATTTGCTTATGCATATTAAAACGATACAATAAAAATTTCCCTTTTGTTTAAAGATTAATTAGAAGTGAGAAATTCCTTTCCTTAAAGCATTTCTAGCGTGAAATTATGGTAAAATATTTCAAAAGAATTTTGATGCAGTTTTTGATTCTGGATTAGTATGAAAAGTACATTGTTGAAATTTTTATCATAAAATGCATGATTTAATAATAATTTGTTATAAACTTTTTTTTTCAGTCATTACCGCGTAAAGTTTTATAGTTTAACATGTTTTAGAAAAAATAATGTTTTAATTATAATAATTATTTCTTATTTTCATGACAAAATTGTATTTGCGATAATCAAGACATGATCCATTGTCCATTGAACAGAAGTATAAAAGTATTCGTTGTATCTATTTCTTATAAACATAAAAAAATTTTAATTAAAAAATATATTAAATTCATTTTTTATACAATTATTCAACCTTTTTTTTTACAAATGATATAATTTTTCATTGTTTAAAATTCGCTAAAAAAGACGAGTATATTCAGGGCCTGACTAATGTAAGGTAATGCGGGGGAGGGGTAAAAAAAGTTCGACATTTCGTTTTGTAATTTATTCTATATTCTTTTTTGCGTAATTGTGTATATAACTGAATATATAAAAAGCTTTCAAAAATAACAAAATATATATATATATTGATTCACATTTGTACAAAATAAACAAACAAATAAAAAAAACTAGATTTATACAGGGTGATTCATAAAAGATGGGCAGAACTTTAAGGGGTTATAGTACACTTAAAGACAAATAATATTAAATAGGAGACTAAGGGTCCCAGACGTATTCCCAAGGAGATAGGGGGCATTAAAGTTTAGGGTCCGAAATTTCAAATGATTATAAAAAATGAAAAAATTGGTCGATTCGTTTGCGGTTTTTGCAAAAATTTTTCTTTATGCCAGTATTTTCTTGAAATAAAATTTTAAAGTTCAATTTCAAAAAATGCCGATAGGGGGCGCTTTAGACTTTGGAGTAACAAACAACTATTTTTTAACGTTATTTTTTGCATTTCTTTAAATGATTTCGAAAGCTTAGACTTAAACTTAAATTTTGATCTAAAAATCTGAGTCCTAACGAGTAGTTAAGTAGCGTAAACTGAAATTTGAAATTTGAAACCCTTCTCCCCCCAGAACAAAAATCAGTTATTCCCGATCTTTGTGTCGTAGATTAGGCTCTAACTACTGCCGCGTTTTGCTAAAATTATTCTTTATGTCAGTATTTTCTTGAAAATAAATTTTAAAGAAAAGTTTCAAAAAATTCCGATAGAGGGCGCTTTAGACTTTGGAGTAACGAACTACTATTTTATACCGTTATTTTTTGTGTCTCATTAAATGCTTTCTAAAGCTTAGACTTAAACTTAAATTTCCAGCTCAAAATCTGAATCGCTGAGCGTGGTTCAGTAGCGAGGGGAGGGGGTTCAAATTTCAACTTCTGAACATAGTTCAGTTTGCACTACTTAACCATGCCCAACGATTCTGTGCTGTGATACGAGGCAAAAATACAACTTTCGACAAGGACTGCATAGTCGGAATTCACTCATAAAGGCACTGGCACAGTTGGAAACGTCGCTCATGCAAACGTTAAAGCTCCATTCCTGACGCTAGTCACCGGGTGAAGAAGGAGACAGAAAGTATGCAAATGTCAAATGGGGAAGAAGAAGAACACGTATGCAAAATTTCGACACGATTCAGGCATAAAAACCACTGAATGGTGAGTCAAGTGTAAGTCGCTGTAGTAATGAATCGGAAGATGGTGCCCTTCACGAATAAGGAAAAGGCTGAGATGCATTTAATTTACGGAGCGGCAGATGGAAATGGTGCAGAGGCACAACGAATGTACGGAGAGCGATATCCCAACAGGCGGTTGCCTAACCGCAAAACTTTCGAGCGCTTGCACAGACAGTTGTGTGAGACGGGATCATTTCTCGCTTCCCGGTCGAATGCAGGTCGTGCAAAAAAGGACGAATCAGTAGTTGTTGCAGAAGCCATTCTGGATGTAGTAGCGGCGTAGCCAAGTACAAGTACACGAACAGTGGCTAGGCAGGTGGATACCTCACAGTCCATGACTTGGAGGGTACTGAAGGATGAACATTTGCTCCCGTTTCATGTGCAACGAGTCCAGAAACTGTCTCCAGGGGATTATCCAAATCGTATTGAATTCGCCCGCTGGTTTCTGCAGCAGAACGCGCTAAATCCACATTTTGGACGAACTGTGCTTTTCACCGATGAATGTACCTTCACACGTGAAGGTACATTTAACACACACAATGCACATGTATGGGCGGATGTCAATCCACATGCTACGTATCCACATGCTCATCAGAGACGCTTTTCCATCAATGTTTGGGCAGGAATCCTCGGAGACCACCTAATCGGACCGTACCTTCTTCCTGAACGCCTCAACGGTAAAACATACCTCACATTTCTGCAACATGTGCTGCCAGACCTGTTAAACGTTGTTCCTCCACGCATCCGGCGGGTCATGTGGTTCCAGCCCGATGGAGCGCCAGCCCATTACGTACGAGACGTCCGCAACTATCTGGACATCACATTTCCGAACAGATGGATTGGTCGAGGTGGTCCTGTTGCTTGGCCTGCTCGCTCGCCAGATCTTTCACCCCTCGATTTCTTTTTTTGGGGACAATTGAAGGCTCTTATGTATGAGACACCCATTGAATCCCCCGAGGAACTGGTCGCCAGACTTTCCGCCGCTGTAGGGGAAGTGCTCGAAAAGCCTGGTGTTTTCGCGAATGTTCGCCGTTCCATTCTTCGTCGTTGTTCTGCGTGCGTAACCTCTGGTGGTCACAATTTTGAACATTTATTGTAATTACATGTTAATAAATATGCTTTGGTAACATAACCCTAATTTGTGTCTTTTTACCTCGTATCACAGCACACAATGTGTGGACATGGTAAACTGAGAAATTTCAAACCCCTCTCCCCAGAAACTTAACCACGTCTAACGATTCAGATTTTGGGCTGAAAATTTAAGTCTAAGCTTTAGAAAGCATTTAATGAGACACAAAAAATAACGGTATAAAATAGTTGTTCGTTACTCCAAAGTCTAAAGCGCCCTCTATCGGAATTTTTAGAAAATTTTCTTTAAAATTTATTTTCAAGAAAATACTGACATAAAGAATAATTTTAGCAAAACGCGGCAGTAGTTAGAGCCTAATCTACGACACAAAGATCGGGAATAACTGATTTTTGTTCTGGGGGGAGAAGGGTTTCAAATTTCAAATTTCAGTTTACGCTACTACTCGTTAGGACTCAGATTTTTAGATCAAAATTTAAATTTAAGTCTAAGCTTTCGAAATCATTTAAAGAAATACAAAAAATAACGTTAAAAAATAGTTGTTTGTTACTCCAAAGTCTAAAGCGCCCCCTATCGGCATTTTTTGAAATTGAACTTTAAAATTTTATTTCAAGAAAATACTGGCATAAAGAAAAATTTTTGCAAAAACCGCAAACGAATCGACCAATTTTTCCATTTTTTATAATCATTTGAAATTTCGGACCCTAAACTTTAATGCCCCCTATCTCCTTGGGAATATGTCTGGGACCCTTAGTCTCCTATTTAATATTATTTGTCTTTAAGTGTACTATAACCCCTTAAAGTTCTGCCCATCTTTTATGAATCACCCTGTATTTCTACTGTGAATTAAGGAGGGTCCAGGACACAAAAATCTGCAAGTTTAAAAAAAATTATTGCATTAAAAATTTCCCGATTTTTAAAATGTTAAAAAGACATTTAAATTAAATCATGTTATATATGTGTTAAAAAAGAAAACATAATTTTTATCGCCTTGTTTTGTTTTTAAGATCTAACTTTCAAGCAATGGTAGCTTTTTATGAAAATGCGTGTATCTTTAAGATGAGTTTTTTTTTCCACATT
Source organism: Maratus speculifer (assembly GCA_964019185.1). Classification (NCBI taxonomy): domain Eukaryota; kingdom Metazoa; phylum Arthropoda; class Arachnida; order Araneae; family Salticidae; genus Maratus; species Maratus speculifer. The sequence goes on from OZ025301.1 coordinate 184,714,416, forward strand.
TTCACGGATTTAATTTGTTATAACTCAAGAAACTTTAAAGATAAATGTTTCGAATTTGGAACAATAATCTATTTTAATTTAAACCTATTTTAATATTTTTGATTGTTTTGTTTTAATTTTCACATAGTAAATTAAAAACAAATTCAGTTTTGAAAATATAATTTTTCTAATAAAAGCTACTTAATTTAAAAAAAAAAAATACTTTCAATATTTTTATTTTTTAGTTTTTATATATTAGTACTTTTAAAAAATAGTTAATCAAAATTAAATTTTAAATATTTCTATTTATTTAGATTTTAAAAGATTGAAATTTTGCAAATAATATTTTGTTATACAGATTTTAAATTATCACATTTTTTAATAAATTTTAAAATTTATTTTTTTTTTAGTTATGAGAAGTTTTATCATGTGACTTTGTTTACAAATAATATGGTCAACAATCACAAAAAGAATCAAAATTTTAGCTCAATAAATAAAAATTATTTTAGACGGTGTCCCGAGTCCTCTTAATCAATTCAAAATAAATAATGTAGTAGCTAGATTACTCTCGAGCACACATTTTTTTTTTTTTTTTTATCTATATTATTTGGACACGTATACTATAAATGCGTTAAATAAAAACTACAAAAATCCACAAAAGATGATAGCCAACGTTAAAATTTGATGAAATTCTTATATATGGAAGCAAAGAATTCTAGCAATATTACCCAAATTATGCACAAAATGATAAAAATAAAATGTTTTTTCGAGCCACCCAATGGCCCAAACATCAGTCTAAATCTAAAGAAAAACTGTGATTTCAATAAAATATCTACACATGCGTTAAATTTATTAGAACAATACATTCATGTATTCTTCCTCCTATGAAGATTAATTGGAGGTTAGCGAGAAAATTCTAGATTCTAAGTCTAACTATTTCCAGCATAAAATTAAGGAACAATATTTTAGAAGAAGTTTCATGAAAGTGTTGATTCTGAATTTATATGAAAAGAAGACTGTAGCAATATTTTAGCAAAAATGTACATTTAATGAAATGATAGATAAAGTAGTGACAACGTTTAATGAAATGACAAAGTTCTTATAGCTGAAAGCAAAGATTTTTAGCGATGGTATCCGATTCTATGCACAAAATGATAAAAATAAAAGGTTTATTGGAGTCATACAATAGCCCAAATATCAGTTTAAATCTAAAGAAACGCTGTGATTTGAATACAATATCTACACATGCGTTAAATTTATTAACTCGATAAAATATGATTTTCTTCTTCCTATGAAGATTAATTGGAGGTGGTAAGAAAATTCTGAATTCAAACTATTTCAAGCATGAAATTAAGACATAACATTTTAGAAGATTTTTAATAAAAATATTGATTCTAGATTTATATGAAAATTCTGTAGCAATACTTCAACAAAAATGTGCATTTAATTAAATGAATATATGATTTTTTTTTAAATGACAGTGCGATTGTTATTTTTTATTACTATTTGGAAAATAGTTTTGTCCTCGGGGAGAATTGGGAAATCATAAGTATATCTGAATGTTTTCATTGGTTGAAATCCGCTACTTATTTCATTTTATTCGTTTTCTGATTGGTTTATGTTTAATGACCAAAAATGGAATACTTCTGTTTTTTTATTTTATTCGTTTTCAGATTGGTCCATGCTTAATGTCTAGAAATGAAATACTTCTGCTGCTACGATGACAAAAAAATATTAAAAACAACAACAAAATTAATAACTCAATGACAAATTTAGATACAAGTTTCAAACAAGCTGCATTTAAAAGTATTTTTTTTTTCTGTATATGACGCTGTAAAAATTAAAAGTGTGCAATGTTTAGAAATTTAAAATTTACATTACCGAAAACTGTTAAACTGAAATTTCATTTCATATTTCTTTATAACTGGCCCAGAAATATTAACGTGACTCTAAATATCCAGGCATATTAATATGACTCTGTTATTACGTATGCTAAATTGTGATCATCATAAAAGTAATGTCATTGTTTTTTTAAATATAGAAATCATTTATAAGCCTAAAATCTAGTCTTTGAAAATATTATTTTCCAAATAGTTGTTCTAAGTTGTTAAATTAAATTTTATTTTATTTTATTTTATTTTATTTTATTTTATTTTATTTATTTATTTATTTATTTTTTGACATTTGATTTTGAAATGAATCCTTTACATTTGTTTTATATACCCCCTAATGACACAGGTGATTTTTAATTGACAGAAACCTGCAAAAAATGATTAAAATTATTTTTCGAGCCACTCAATATCAGTCTAAATCTAGAGAAAAACTTTTATATGAATGGAATATTTGCAAATGCATTAACATTATTAAAGCGATACAAAAGGATTTTCTCTCTCCAGTGAAGATTATTTGGAGGTAGTAAGAAAGTTCTGGACTCAAACTATTTCCAGCGTGAAATTAAGGGAGAATATTTCAGAAAAATTTCGATAAAAGTGTTGATTCTGAATTTATATGAAAAGAAGACAGTAGTAATATTTCAGCAAAAATGTACATTTAATGAAATGACAACGTTGAAAAGATGACGAAGTTCTTATAGAAGAAAGCAAAGAATTCTAGCGATAGTGTCAGATTCTATGCGCAAAATGATACAAATAAAAGATCTTTTCGAGTCATCCAATAACCCAAACACCAGTCTAAATCTAAAGAAACACTGTGATTTGAATACAATATTTACACATGCGTTAAATTTATTAACTCGATACAATAAAATTTTCCTCTTCCTATGAAGATTATTTGGAGGTAGTAAGAAAATTACGAATTCAAACTATTTCAAGCATGAAGTTAAGATACAAATTTTAGAAGATTTTTAATAAAAATATTGATTCTAGATTTATATAAAAATTCTGCAGCAATATTTCAACAAAAATTTCTATTTAATGAAATGAATATTTGATTTTTTTTAATAACAGTGCAGTTATTTTTTTTTATTATTACATTGAAATAAATCCTTCAGACTTGTTTTTATATACCCCTTAATGAAGCAGGCGATTTTTTACTGACAGAAAGCTGCAAAAAATTATTACAATTATTTTTCAACCACTCAATACTATTCTAAATCTAGAGAAAAACTTTTATGTGAATCAAATATTTGCAAATGCATTAATGTTATTAGAGCGATACAAAAGGATTTTCTCTCTCCTGTAAAGATTATTTGGAGGTAGTAAGAAATTTCTGGACTCAAACTAGTTCCAACGTGAAGTTAAGGCAAAATATTTTAAAAGAATTTTCATGAAAGTGTCGATTCTTAAATTATATTAAAAGTAGACAGCAGTAATTTTCAGCAAAAATGTAAATTTAGTAAAATGAATATTTGGTTTTTTAAAAGTGTAGTTATTTTTTTTTTTAGTAAATTTGATTTTAAAATAAATCCTCCATACTTATTTTATATACTCCCTAATAAAAGAGACGATTTTTTACCGAGCTGCAAAAAATGATTAAAATTACTTTTCGAGCCACCGAATATCAGTCTGTATGGTGAGAATAACTTTTATGTGAATCAAATATTTGCATATGCATTAACGTTATTAGAGCGATACAAAATGATTTTCTCTCTCCTGTGAAGATTATTTAGAGGTAGTAAGAAATTTCTGGACTCAAACTATTTCCAGCGTGAAATTAAGGCAAAATATTTTAAAAGAATTTTCATGAAAGTATCGATTCTTAAATTATATTAAAAGTAGACAGCAGTAATTTTCAGCAAAAATGTAAATTTAGTAAAATGAATATTTGGTTTTTTAAAAGTGTAGTTATTTTTATTTTTTTTTTTTTTTTAGTACATTTGATTTTAAAATAAATCCTCCATACTTATTTTATATACTCCCTAATAAAAGAGACGATTTTTTACTGAGCTGCAAAAAATGATTAAAATTACTTTTTGAGCCACCGAATATCAGTCTATATCTTGAGAAAACTTTTATATGAATCAAATATTTGCAAATGCATTAATATTATTAAAGCGATACAAAAGGATTTTCTCAGTCTCCCGTGAAGATTATTTAGAAGTAGTAAGAAATTTCTGGACTCAAACTATTTCCAGCGTGAAATTAAGGCAAAATATTTTAAAAGAATTTTCATGAAAGTATCGATTCTTAAATTATATTAAAAGTAGACAGCAGTAATTTTCAGCAAAAAATGTTAATTTAATAAAATGAATATTTGATTTTTTAATGACAGTGCAGGATTTTTTACTTTCTTCTATTTTCAGTAGAAGAAAGTATTGTAATCTAAATTTTTTTCGACTTCCGGTTTTCGACGGATTTACACGTTTTAGGGGTCTGATATTCCAAAAAACATGTTTTCACAAAATGTCTATGCGTGTGTCTGTGTGTATTTGTATCCATATGCCGCCATTCTATCATCAAAAAGTGCATGAAAATATGCATAGAATTAAACCAAATTTTTGCGAATGTTTTTGGCTGTGGCAAGCAGGTCCTTCTTCAATTTTAAAATATTCCGTCTGAAGGGGGCGCTGCAATAACAATTTTTGTGCCATTTTTAATATTGAACCGACCTAAAATGTATGAAGTTATGCATCGAATTGAACTAAATTTTTTTGTATGGCTATGGCTAGTTAGTCCTTTCTGAATTTGAAAAAAATTCGTCGGAAGGGGGCGCAACAAAAACGATTTTTGTGCCATTTTTAATATTGTACCGACTAAAAGTGTATGAAGTTATGCATCGAATTGAATGAAATTTTTTGTATAAGTGTTTGGCTATGATTAGCAGACCCTCCCTGAGGAAAGGAAGGAGGCACTATAATTGCGATGTCTATGCCATTTTTATTATTTTACCATTAAAAAGTGTTTGAAATTATGCATAGAACTAAACTAAACTTTTTATGTATGATTTTTTTGAGGTATGGCGAGTAGATCCTTCCTGAATTTGAAAAAAATTTGCCTATCGTTCTAATATTCATCGGCTCGTGCAGATACTGAAATTTGTTTTTACTGCGATTAATTGACTGAAGCAGAAATTTAAGATGAAAATCATAGTTGGTATAGTATTGAGTTAATAATATTAACGTATTAACATGTGTGACTAAATTTTGAGATATAAAAATGTACATATGGGATAGAAGGTTTTGGGATTGGCACATGCAACTAGTTTTATTACATACGAATTGAATATTTCCGACTGAGCGAAAAATTGTCCACGCTGGAAATCGAACCCAGATACTTGGCTTATAAGGCCAATGCTGCTTGGCCTGGACCCCAGGACTTTGATTCCCAGCCTGGACAATTTTTCACTCAGTTGGAAATATTTAATTCGTTAGATTACTTTACCAATCAGTTAGATTGTGTTGAAAATAATAGCATAGTTTTATTACATTTGATTTTAAAATAAATCCTCCACACTATTTTATGTACCCCCTAATGTAAAAGACGATTTTTTACTGAGCTGCAAAAAATGATTAAAATTACTTTTCGAGCCACCAAATATCAGTCTATATCTTGAGAAAAACTTTTACAGTAATCAAATATTTATACATGCATTAAAGTTGTTAGAACAATATAATAAGATTTTCTCCCTCCTGCGAAGTTTAATTTCAGGTATTAACCTCTTCAGACCTGAGGTACACAAATGTGTACCTCCATTCTTTTCCTGATAAAAACTAAATTGTTCGATGTTTTTGCATTTTTACTTTAACTCTATACGGCTGAATGTTTCTTGCTTTAAGACAAAATCAAAAAAATTCAGCACTGATGAATATTACCTCGTAAAATAAATATTATTTTCATCCGAGTTTCGAAAATACCTTCAAGACATTGTGGCCAAGAAATTAAGAAATATTCATGTTTTATTATCTTAAATGCTTTACAATAAAAAAATTTGAGAATTTGCTAATCATTTACTTGCTTGAAGACTCTAATTTTGTTATTGCGTGAAACTATATTACTCATAGTTAAACTGATGTTTTAAAGTGATTAGTACTTTTGTATCCATATTTGTAAACCTAAATTGCCAGTCCCTTAAAGTGCTGATTTCATAAAAATTTATCTTTCTGTCATCTATTGTGTCATTTCGATTATGCAAAAGCAGTAAATATATATTTGTAGCATTATTTTATGCTCAGGTTTGAAGAGGTTAAAAAATTTCTAGATTTAAACTATTTTCAGCGTGAAATTAAGGTAAAATAGTTTAAAAGAATTTTGATGAAAGAATCGATTCTGAATTTATATGGTTAGTTGGTTGGTTGTAATTGTGACGGCCAATTATCAGCACGAGGGATATAGGCCCTTAAGGGAAGGGTGCCCTCCCTAGGGGTCTTTTTAGGGGAACCTAATACATATTTTCCCAAGGGTTCCAAGGTTCGAATAAAACCGCGAACAACTCTGAACAATTGGGCCGACGGACGCATTTGAGTTCGAACCAGCACCTACCGTCAACCAGTTTTGAGCGTTGAACCTGTAAGACACTGGTGGGGCCCTGAATTTATATGAAAATGTGACTGCAACAATTTTCTGCAAAAATGTAAATTTAATGAAATAAATGTTTGATTTGTTGATCCCAATGCAGTTCATATTTATTATAATTACATTTCATTTTAATTTAAGTCCTTCACATTTGTTTTTTATAAACCCTCTAATAAGATAGATGATTTTTTAATGACAAAGCTGCAAAAAATGGTTAATATTTTTTTTTTTTTTTTTTTTTTTTTTTTTTCTTTTGAGTCACTCAATATTAGTCATAATGGAGACAAAAACAACTTTTAGATAAATCAAATAATTACAAAGGCATTAAAGTTATTAGAAGAATTATTAATAAAGTTGTTAGAATAAGTTTTTCCCCCTAATATGGAGATTAATTGGAGGTAGTAAGAAATTTCTGGATTCAAACTATTTACCGCGTGAAATTAAGGTAAAATATTTTAAAAGAATTTTCATGAAAGTACTGGTTGTAAATTTATATAAAAAGAAGATTGTAGCAATTTTCAGGAAAAAAAATATACATTTAATGAAATAATTATCTGATTTTTTAATTTCAGTACAATATTTTTTTTTTATTACATTTGATTTTAAACTAAATCCTAGACACTTGTTTTTATATATCCCCTAATGAAAGAGACAATTTTTTTTTTACTGTTATAAAGCTGCAAAAAATGATTAAAATTACTTTTAGACCCACCCAATATCTGTCTAAATCTAGAGAAAAACTTTTATACGAAACAAATATTTACAAATACATTAAAGTTTTTAGAGCGATACAAAAGGATTTTTTCTATATCGTGAAGATTAATTGGGGGTAATAAGATATTTCTGCTTCCTAACTATTTAAAGAGTGAATTTAAACTAAAATATTTTAGAAGTATTTTGATGAAAATATTGATTTTCAATTTATATGAAAAGAAGACAGTACCATTATCATTTTTCATCAAAAACCTACATTTAATGAAAGGAATATTTGATTTTTTAATAACAGTGCAGTTTTTTTTTATTACATTTGATTTTGAAATAAATCCTCCACACTTGTTTTTTATACCTATTAATAAAAAAGAGAATTTTTTTACCGACAGAAATCTGCAAAAAATGAGTAAAATTATATTTCGAACCACGCAATATCAGTCTAAATCTAGGGGGAAAAAAAAAGCTTTTATATTAATAATTTTAAATTAAAGTATAATTTACATTTTAACAACTTATAAGTTAATAAGTATACATACTAATTTAAATGTCACGTGCAAGAAATTTTGTTTGTTTCCACAAAATAGCCATTAAACAAGCAGATTACAAGCAGAATTTTGTATAGGATTTAAAACATGGAGGTTTTAAAATTTATTAAAACCGAGCTGCTTACTTAGGTCTAGAGTATTAAAATGAAGATATTTTTAAACCTATTAAAGGGCCATTTGATATCATGTATGGAACAGCTTTTCTACACTGTACTACTGTTTGAATAATGCTACTGTATCCTAGATTAAAGCAACTACTCTAATATGAAAACCTAAAATTTTTGTTTCCTTTATTGCATAGTTCATATTTTAACAATTCATAAGTTAATATGTACAGGAAATTGAGTGCCACGCGCAGACACTTTGTCCGCTTTTCATTGAATTGGTCCAACAGTGCTGTGCATGTTTTATGACATTGGATTTTAATTTTTAAAAAAAACGTCATAACGCTTGTTTAAATGTCGATCTAATGAGACAGATTTTTTTTATTACCAGAAAGCTACGAAATTTGATAAATTTGAATGTGTCTTAATTTAGTGAGTTTTAATCTTATAGAAGAATTGAAATTTTACTGTTTAACTTGACAGAAGATGGGAAAATATTTCTAAGTATAACTCATAGATTATATATCATTAACTAAATATAATTCTATTATTTGAATACGAAGTTACAAAATAACTTTAATAATAACAATTATTACTACCAGCTGTTTAAGATTTTAAGAAATTTTAACTACCCTGTTTCCTGAATAAAAAGTTGTCAATAAATACTTTTAATAATAATTATTATCTATAATTAATAGCAATGGGCATATAATGCATATTATATGAAAAACTCTATTACCTGTAAAAAATAAATGTTTCAAGTAAAAATTAAAAGAATTCCCGTAAGATCAAACACTATTTTCAAAGGGTGATGAAGTTCTTATATCTATAAGTAAAGAGTAACTCATCAAAAATATCCAATCTTCCTTAAAAACTGATCGAAATAAAAAACTTTTAAAGCCCATTCTGCACCACCCTAAATACAGTGTCAATCACTGATACACATCGAATATTTACGTATGCATTAAAGTTATTAAACGATACAATGGGACTTTCCTTTTTCCATCAAGATTCATTAGAGGTTATAAGATATTCCTATCTTCAAAATATTTTCAGTGTGAAATTAAGGTAAAATATTTGATGAAAGCTTTGATTATGGATAAATATGAAACGAAAACTGCAGCAGTTTTCAGCAAAAATTAATATTGTAGATATTACTGAAGTAGTTTTTTATGATATTTTATTTTAACAAAAATCATCTTCGCACTGAAAAGTAATTGCACATTGACTTTACACTTTGTTCTATTCTATTATCTGAATAAAAACTTACTTAACTTCAGTAATAATTATTATCTATTTAATTGCATTGTGCATATGCCGTTACACTTTATGAAAAATTATATTTCCCGAAAAAAAGTTATAAATAGTTTTAATAATAAGAACAGTCATATACTTAACGTCAGTGTATGCATTATCACATTTCATAATATGAAAACAGTGTTCCCGAACATAACATGTAATTAAAGGTCTTTAATATGGCAAAATATCTAGATTTTATGAAAAGCTGTATTATCCGAATAAAAAACTGTCAAATAATTTTAATAATAATAATTATCGATTAATTACATCTTACATTTATAATGTTATATTTTATGAAAAATTCTTTTAAACCAGAATAAAAAGTTAGTAAATAGGTTTAATGATAATTATAAATATCTATTTAATTATAATGTGTATATGATATTATATTTTTATTTTAAAATAAACTGTATTACTCGAATAAAAAGTTAACAAATACCTTTAATAAAAGTTATTATTATAATATGAATGGCAGTGTGGGCATAAGTCATTTCATTTTATGCGAAACTCTATTACCTGAACTCAAATTACTATGTCAAGTAAAAATGATGAGTATTCCCGTAAGATCAAAGACACTCTTAAAAAAGGTGATGAAGTTCTTAAATCTAAAAGTAAAGAGTTCTCATCAACAATATCCAATGTTCCTTTAAAACTGATCGAAATAAAATGCTTTTAGAGCCCGTTCTTACATCATCCTAAATACAGAGTAAATCTCTGATACACATCAAATATTTACAAGTGCATTAAAGTTATTACAACGATACAATGGAACTTTCCCTTTTCCATCAAGATTCATTAGAGGTTGTAAGATATCCCCGTCTTCAAACTATTTCTAGCATGAAATTAAGGGAAAGTATTTGATGTAAGCATTGATTCCGGATTAATATGAACAGAAGACTAGAGCAATTTTCAGCATAAAATTTATAATCTTGATAGCATTAAAGTAGTTTTTATGATACAAAACATCCTCGCATTTGTTTATATAAAGGGAAATACATCACCTAGTTGTTAATTTGCTGGAAAGTAAAGAAAAGCGACGATGTAAATTGCCGATAAGATATTTTATGTAGGAATTTTGCATGGAATGTATATTAGTATGTAATTGTGTAACTGTGTCTCAAATATGGGATGGGTTCAATCTGTTTTAGGTGTTGCTTTAAATGGGTATATATGTTTAATGGAATGGGTGCAGTCAGCAATTTAACACATTTGAGGTGATAAAAAAGGGTGAAAGTGCTTAAATTATTATATTCTTCTTTCGTTTATCTGTGTTAAAATTACTTTTATGAACAGCTGTCTGCAATAGATCAAGCCATACCCTGAGGATTTTTTTTCTTTATGATTCATTTGTCGCATGAAATAGTTGCTATTAGTAATGCTTTGTTTAACTTGAAAGGAAAATAATAGAAGATTCATATGTAAACTCAAAAACCATGTTACCATTAAGATTTTAATAATTTCATAAGAAATTGGAAAATATGGACCAATAGAGGATCCAGGGCATGTTAGACCGGTAAAGCCCGTGCTTACCCGCTGAAATAATAAAAAAAAAGCACCCGAATTTACTTTTCAAAAGTTATTTTTTTTGGGGGGAGGGGGGGGGAGATTTTAAGCTGGGTATTTGTTGTTATTATTATGTAGTAAATTGTAAATCACAAAAAACATTTTGGAATTCAGATATTCTCAGTTATAGTTCTTTATTTGAAATTTGCAAAATTAATTGATTATTTATAATTATGAGTATAAGAAAATATTTTTTCATTTAGTATTAGTATAATAGTAAAAATGTTATTTTTCAAACTTTTATGGTAAAATTTCAAATTATTTAAGTGTGTGAAAAATGAATTTAGGAAATAAAAAAGCAAGGACGGGGGGGGGGGGGGAGTACTATGTGACGCCGGGCTTCCCCTACTTTTAAGTCGTAAGCGGGACCTTCCAGGACCATTTATTAAAATCTCAGCCCACAATTTACTTCTAGAAAAGGTTTTGAATCAATTTTAATGAACAATTTGGTATTTTATATTTATTCGAAACATTTCCTCCTCTTTCACATTTTTATTTTTGTGTATGTTTGTATAAATATGAGGCGTGTAACAAACAACTTAAAGCAAAATAACTGGAAAGGGAAACAATGGAAGAATTATATCTAAATTAGAAATAAACTATCATTCAAATTTTAATAAATGCATAAGAAATAGAAACTATGTATGTTCAAAGAGGATTTGCATCCATAAAGGATTTTTAATCAATTATAATGAACAATCTGGTATTTTATGTACATCGAAATATTTCTATCTCTCTCTCAATGCTATTTTCTCTGCGTGTCTATGTAAATATATGATGTGTAATAATCAAGCGATTAAAAAATCATATAGTTAAAAATAAGGCTTGTAGCCAGTTGATAAGCTTTTAGCTATTTCAAGATTTTATAAATGATTACTTATCAATTAAAACAAAGTAAAAAAAAATAAGGAATAATTGAAGTTCTAGCTTCCGTTTAAATGCTGTTACGCATGGACATACATAAAAAATAAAAATATAAACGAATTATGTAATCTTCTTTGTTTAAAGTCAGTTAATAAGAGCAAGAAATAAGAGGAAAAATTACATATTTCCCTATTCTGTTATACCTTTCGTGTTTTCGCTGTTTCTATACAGTATAATGTAATTAAAAGATTTGGGATCTGATGTCATGTATTGAGCAATCATAAATTAGTTTTGCTGCTTTAGGCCAATTATCTGGATGATGCACCATGAAAAAAATGTATCATCCTGAATCATCAACGTATTTTCCTTTGGGGTAAGAACATACGCTGCCGAAAATATAAGCAATTTGTTAATGTGACATAAAGTATAATTATCTTATCTTACAACTATCCGGTAGTCGATAAAAATTCAGGGTTAACCAATGATTACAAAACATTGCATCCGTATAATTCCATAACATTCTTGATATAGGCATGACAATTTCTTGCCACCAGCGTCATCAAAATTGGCATTTCCGAGTGTATAAATTAAAACACACGTGTTCTTTAATTACTCTGTTTGCCTGGATAGATACGGATCATGATTCACTCACTGTTAACTTTCATTCTTTATAATTTACTTTCTTTTTATGGCCATGCTAATAATGATGACATAAAAGCTGTTTAGGGTATTTCAATACATTAGAAGATATTAAACACCCCCTATTGTGCTCCTTCAAAAGTGTCATTTCTCAGTTTAGACGAAAGTAATGAAACATTTTGGCCTTGAATCGAGTGCTACACTAATGACGGCATATTCACTTAAGGCGTTTCCTGAAAAAATATTTTCTCTTTCTCGACAACTCGAAACTTTCTGACACATTTTCTGACTTGTTTTTAAACGTAAAAGACATTACATTAGCAATAAAATCTATTAAAGTGATTGCTAGACGAACAATCTCTTTCTCACTTTTTTTTCATTTTTTATTAAATTATTTGAGGACGTGAGTTTCAAAACTTGCCTTATACAAGAAATCAAAATTTGAAAAATCACGAAACTGCGTTCATTGCTTTTATTGTAAAGCAATATTGTAATCCCTTCGCGGATTTAACATTCGCGAGTTTTGATTATTCGTGAAATAAAAAATGCGGAACATTTCAATAGAGACATTTCATTCTCGATAGAAACACCGGCCGCGGACCGGGTTCGGGCCGATTCCTATTAACGGCATTCTGGCCGGGCTCGGGCCTTAATTTTTTTCCTGCAGTATCGGGCCGGGCCTAACGTATTTTTTCCGTACAAAGCCGACAGCGATTTCATTCTTCCTTAAAGTATTGCGGGGGAGGGGAGTGCCCAGTAAATATCTTCAGAACATGCACTTTAGAACGGGGGATAATTTTCGGTTGTAGCTCTTCGAAGACCGATGCAAAGCACCTCAGTTACTACAAAATATTATGAAATAATGTAGTTGGTTTTGCTTATGTTTCTGTTTTTGTGAATCTGAAGATTCATCTGCTGTACTTCCAATGTGGACATAAGGTTTTCATATTGGGAATGGGGAGTAGTTTTATTAAATCTTGTAATAAATAAATAAAGAAAACGTTTTTAAGCAATATATATGCAATAGAAATCGAAAATGTATTTTAAAAGCTTTCTAAAACACCCCACTTTTCAATATTTAAAGTAATTTTACAATATCTAAATAGAATTTAAACTTACCTGTAATTACTATCAGCACACCACGAAACAATAAGTTTCCTTCTAAATGGCGAGCAGCTCGCTTTTTTTGTACTTTGCTGGGTTAATTATCTTTTCAACTGCTTTTCTTCACGGACATGTAGAGTACGGACAACTCTCTATAAAAATTGTTACTTTTAAAAATATTAGGGGTGTCCATATTCAGAGCACTGTCCATATAGGGTACCTTACTTTTAAGTCGTCATTATTCTACAATTAAACATTAGAATTTATTCTTTTTAAATAATCGTAGATTACTAGGCGTTTTAAAATAGAATTAAACACAAGAAAAAAAAAAAAAAAAGATGATTATCACGGATTTTTTTTTTTTTTTTTTTTTTTTTTTTTTTTTTTTAACTAACAACTGCAAATTTCTTTTAAACTGTTCATCCATGCAAAATAAATACAATAATATGCGATAAAAAATATATTAAACATTTACATCTGTTAAGAAGGAACGTATTTTTTCTTTCCAATGCGATTCCGTCTTAGAGATTTTATTTTTACTATATACCATTTTTTAGATTTTTATGTCTCCATTACATGGAATATGGATTAATAATACTAATGATAACTGAAACCTTTTCATGTAACAAACAAAGGTTCATTAAAAACGTAAACATCGCAGCCTACGGCGCTTCTGCATAAATAAAGATTATAAACATGAAAAAAAAAAAAAAAAAAAAACATGAAAAGTTAAGGGGTTTTTTTTTTGGTCTGAATTCTTCCGTAAGAGTAAAGATCAATGTTTTGTAGAAATTCACTCCGGCCGGGTCGGGTTCGGGAGGAAATTTAAACTTTCGGGCCTGGCCAGGTCAGGACAATATTTTTTTAGTTCGGGCGGGGCTCGGACCAATATTTTTTTAGTTCGGGCGGGGCTCGGACCAATATTTTTTTAGTTCGGGCCGGGCTCGGGCCGAAATTTTAATTTTCGGGCCGAGCTCAGGCCTGGAAATTTCGGCCCGTGCTGACCTCTAATTCGCGAACAATGAACTTGGCTATTCGCGAATTTTGTGTTATAAAGAACATTTTTTTTACAAAGTAAACTTATTTTGTTTTACCAATTCTATGAACTACGTGACATTGGACATGGACACTTATGTACTGTATAGCCTACCATATTTCTATATAGCGTAAGCTGCGAGGATTTCAGCCCATGTCTCGAGGAAATATATAGATCAGTAATTTCCTTTATTTTTTTTTATGCAGATTTTCTTTTTTCAATTTTCTAAAATTTCAAATTTTTATTGCAGATGAAATTTTTTCTGCAACACATTGTCGGGAAACTTTAAATGTTTTTTAGAATCTATGACCCCTAAAACGTGTGAATCCGTCGAGAACCCGAAACTGAAAAAAAATTCGATTACAATACTTTCTTCTATTACAAATTAAACTGCGCAATTTTTTTTTAAAAAAAAAAAGCAGTGATGCAAACCCGCTAACAGCAGTTAGTTCTTACATTCTCTGCTCAACAAACGTAAAACTTTCTGACATATTATCTGACTTATTTTTAAATCTAAATGCATAAAATTCCCAGTGCACACTACTGAAGTGATTTGGATTCCATAGGAGTTTTGCATTCTTAGATAAACAAATTAGTTACTGAATTATAAGTTGTTTTTGCCATGTGTGTTTTTCTCCTTTACAGTACTGTTGCGTCCGGAAATCTGGTCAACTTTGACAGTATTTTCTAAAAGATTCCGATTTTCTGTCTTTTCCAAAATATGGAAAAAGCTATTCGATTGCATATTTTCTGAATAAGAAAACCGGACAATAACTGGCGTTTCCATTGAAAAGAGAATTGAGAAATAGACTTAAAAGTATAAAATGACTTTTTAAAAAATAGACCTCAGCTATCCAATGGTAAAAAATATATATTTTTAAATATATGGAAATCGAACCTGATGTTTTTAAAAATTTCTCCCACGATTAATATTAGCGAACGGATATTTATGCGTGAGTGAATACATGTACATTAAAAAGCGTTTTTAGTACAATTATAATTATCCTATATTTAAGAAATTTCTTCATTATACTAGTGATATGTAAGTACATTTTAAGCAAAATATTGAAAAATCGACAATTTAGTAACTTTTTACAAATGAAAAATACAAAGTCCCCTTGCCTTAATGTTTTTGTGAAATTGTAGATTTACAATTGCATAGTGGGCTACCCTCTTTTTTTCCCTCTTTTCTTTTTTTCTTTCTTTTTTTCTTTTTTTTTTTTTTCTTTTTTTTAAAGTTTAAGGGGACACAGTAGCTTTGAAACATCTCTTCAATTTGGTAGTAAAATACTTAGTACTAAAAGTTAAATAGAAAAAAAAAAAAAAAAATCTTGTAGAACAAAAACCCTATCATTTTAAAAATTAATTAAAAAATATATGTTTTTTAAAATCCCTACTATTTTTATAAATATGAATGTTTTTCTTCGATTTTTTTCAACATTTAGTGGAATATACTACATAAAAATGTGTATGAATTTTAAGGTGCATAAGATTTTACATTTAACATGATTTTTTTTTTCTCTTCTGTATATCAAAATGAAGCAAATTCAACAAACTCTCATTTTAAATATTAAAAAAAAAAAAAAAAAAAAAAAAAAGTACTGCTCTGTTATTTTGTCGACCAATTTTGCCAAATTATAAAAATCGCCAAACTAATAGCCAAATTATACATATTGACAAAATTTTTATTTTAAATGACGAAAAAACAAATAATTAGTAGAATATCAATAAAAATACAAAGTCGAAAAAACAAATAATTAGTAGAATATTAATAAAAATATTAATAAAAAGTCGAAATAAAAATCACTTAATGACATTTTAAACACGTGAATCGTATTTAATGTCATTGAATGGGACATCACGATCATCCATAATTGGCATTTTATCTTAAAATTTGGCGATAATTTTTTGGTCGACGGGATAACCTACTAATACAGAAAAAAAAAAAAACTATAAACTTGAATTTTAAATCCACACACAAAAATATTAAATACACTATGGAGAACAAGTGAAGAAATTTTCAAACCTCTTAGCAAAAAAACCTTAGTATTTTTCGAATAATCAAGCTATAAAAAAAAAAAAAAAAATAGGGAAAAAAATCAGTTTAAAGTTTTTATTTGCATGGTAATTAGGCTGGATTTATTAACAAAATTTACAATATCTCGCGATATAATTGTCGTATAGATAAAAATGAGGTGTGGAAATATTCAGAAAAACAAGCTTTTTGTTAATATTACAAATAAATAAATAAAATCGATATTTTGACCAATTTCAAAGTACTGTGACCCCTTAATCTAATTAAAAATTTTATTAAATAAAAAAACGCGTAAAGTTTGTATTTTTTTTTTTTTTTTTTTTTTTTTGTTTATTTTTCATTAGTCTTCAATAGTATTTTCTTATAGAAAATATTTACTATCGTTTCCAAAGAAACATAAGGTCTAGTCTGAAATCCTACTTTTCATTAATTTTTTTTCCCTTCACTATTGCAATTACATTTTATATTTTATAATTACGAGGTAAAACCCGTAGAATTTCGACGAAGGAAAATTTTATAATAAACTTACAAAATTGATTACAATCAAAAATGCACTTGATATTGGCAATTCTAACTCTTAAACAAATGATACTTAACCTAAAGTTAACAAAATACTATTTCTATAAAACTCAGTAGTAGAAATTGTTAAAATTAAACTTTAATCGTACATGTAAGCAGTAAAAAATGATATATATCTGTTATGATAAAGTTATCAATTAAGGCTCTTATGCTGGTATTCCAAAATGAAAAAAAGCAAAATTTATTCCACTTTGACTCAATCATAGAATTTTTCTCCCGTGAAATGTAAACCCGACATCATCCTTACCCTATCCAAATTTATATATGCACCTTTCACAACTGCATTCCCCCCCCCCTTTTTATATAATATTTTAATTTAGTCATTTTGATTCAAAACTTGAAGTCTCGATGCTAGTAGCTGAAACAAGTTCCAAACTATTTATATTATTTTAAGTGGAAATGAAATTTTGTAAAAGAAATCAAAGTACATCGGGTATTATAACAGAATATATTCTTGCACAGCACGTACTTTTTTCACTTTTAATGATAAAATGGCAACATAAAGATACAGTAATATATATATTTTTTTTTTTCTGTTTTCCCTTTTCTTTTAATAGGAACGTAGTACTTCTGTTGCCACGATTAGAAAAACGGTAGTTATTAAAAACTACTTAAAAATTAATTAAGATGCAGTTTTCAACTAAATTGCATTTAAAAGTACATTTTTTTCCCTATACGACGGTGTAAAAATTGAAAATGTGCGATGTTTAGAAGTTTAAAAATTTCCAATAGTAAAAATTGCAATTCTGAAATTTCACTTCAAATTTCAAAATGTTGCCATTCGCAAAATGACGTATGCTTTACGTTTGACCTTTATAATATAGATAGATATTTTTATTTTTATTTATTTATTTATTGTCCGAAAGAGTTTTATGACTCCCCTCCCCCCGCCTTTAAAATGCACACATGCTCCACTTCATTCTCTACAAAACAAGCAAAACAAACAAAAGGTGGATTCACATTTTTTGTGGGATTCCATCACACCACAGATTCGTAAAGTAACTTCTTTGGATTTTTTTCTTTTTGTTTTTTGAAGGCGTAAAATGAAGAAAGAAAAACATTATTTCTCCCTTCACCCTTCGAGCCATTCAAAAACATGAATGAATGCAAAGAAACGGACAATGGAGCCTCCAACTTCTTGCTAGCTGGGTTTAAGGTGCAAACACACTCACATGCATTCTGCCGGCAATCATCGGCTCGTTTGTTGTGGCGATGTTTTTGATCTCGCTATAATGACTCTTATGGTAGAGGGACTGGGTAAACCATTCCTGCAAACCAGGAATCTTCCCTTTTTTTATTTTTTTGATCGATTGTTCATCTCCCCGTTTCCTATTGTGAATAAACCGCAGAAGGGAGAAATACAAAAGAATTCGTCGAATTCATGTGACTGAACCAAAACAAGCATGAGCCCGGAGCCTTAAGGCCCAAATACGTTTGACCACTTTTTGAAGAGTGGTGTCGGCTAGTTTATTGTGGTGACGCGATGTTTTTCATCTTAATGTGTTTTGTAGGAAACGGACGGTTATACGGCAAAAAGAAAATCTTTCCATCAAGTAGAGTGGATTGCTTATCTCCTGATCCTTTCGTTAATTCACCTCGTTTCTGTTATGAAGAAACCGCAAATAGATCCTACTTCCCACTCTTTCCAAGAATTCAATTGAAGGAAAGAGTATTACAGTCTGAACGGAGCCATACACTGGCCGTCAGCGTCACATCCTGCCCCCTAGAAAGCGATTGAACCAAACAAAGAAAAAACCTTCCCCCTCCCAATCCATTGCAAACCAAGTTGAAAGCATAAGGAAGCTCTGTGAGCTTTGGTGGCGCTATTTACTGGCGAAAATGGCTTTCGTCCCGTGTATTAGAACGTACTTTTTCGTGTATAAAAATAATTGTTGCTGCTGATGTAAATAAATTTTATAATCTCTAATGCATTATGCGTTTATGTGTTTCTGAAGTGTTTTAAAATTTAACAGTCAGACTTGTCTTACTGTTATAAATCTTGCTTTAAATTGCTCTCATCGGAAACTCAAAATGTGCAACATTTATTTATTTATTTACCTTATTATTATTATAGATTTTTGCATTAAGAAGTTGGCAATCTAAGCTTTGGAGTACTGTGAAATATAATAATTCAAAATTGTTTTCATCTGGATTTTAATTCGAGGCTGCAGCATTTATTTATATATTTACCGTATTATTATAGATTTTTACATTCAGAAATTGGCAATCTAAGCCTCAGAGCGCTTTTGTGAATAAAATAATAGCTTTATATTGCATCAAGAAACTATTAATATAACTCTCACACTTTTAAAAAGTTTATCAAAAAGCTTTTTTTGGATTTTTTTTTTTTTTTTTTTTTTTTTTTTTTTTTCTGTTTTATTTTTTGGGACTGAAGCATTTGTAAAATTTTCTTATATTAAGAAATAGCAATTTAAATGCTTCAGAACTTTTAAAAAGGTTAGCAAGTGCTTTAATTAACATTTAAAAAATGTTGATTTAAACATCAAAGATATTTGTAAAGTTTAACAAAGGCTTTCTGTAAACGCAGCATCCAACTTTATCGTTTATTTTATAACCAAAAATATCTCAACTGATAATAGAATTTCTTTGAATATTAAAAAAAAAATTTTGGTTGAAAAATAAAATGAGTGACACTGACGAAGAATTTTTGTTGCTTATTTATCTCCGAAATTCACTCTTAGCAGATGAAATTCGGATGAGACTGAGTAGGGGTGAAATTGGAACAAGAGAGGTACCGAAGAGAAAAAGAAAAAGAAAAAATAGTCACACAGCAAAATTAAGACCAAGGGTGAATGAAAAAATTGAGGAATGCAATCGTTTACATGGCACATACGGTCTTGCGAAAGAGTTGAGTTTAGAAGATGGCCCAGTTATGCGGAATCTGAATATACCAGCTGCAGACTTTCATGAACTTTTAGATTTAATTAGAGATGACATTAAGAAAAAAACTACCCTTGCCAGAGATCCTCTTCCACCTGAAGCAAGACTTGGTATTACTCTGAAGTGAGTTTTCCTGTTTTTATTTCGTTGTTGCATGCTCCTGTTGTATTGCTCATTTAAATATATCTCTCACTCTTTTGTTTCTAATTTACCCACGATAAACTCTCCATCTTCAGTGATATTTTTGTTTTCTTTTTAACTATTTGGAAAACAGTTACTGTCCTCGTTTGAGGATTGGGAAATCCGAAGTATATCTAAATCTTTTTATTGGTTGAATTCCGCAACTTATTTTATTTTATTTTATTCGTTTTCTGATTGGTCCATACTTAATGTCTAAAAATGGAATACTTCTGTTTTTTATTTTATTCGTTTTATGATTGGTTCATGTTTAATGTCCAGAAATGAAATACTTCTGTTGCCACAATGGCAAAAAAAGTATTAAAAACTACAATAATAATAATAATAATAATAATAATAATTTAAAAAACAAATTGAGATACAGCTTTCAATCAAATTGCATTTAAAAGTACATTTTTCCCCTATAAAACGGTCTAAATATTTAAATGTGTGATGTTTAATAGTTTAAAAATTTGCAGTACCAAAATTAAAATTCCATTTAATATTCCATTAAATAATTCCATTAATTGTTTAGTAATCAATTTGTACAATCCCATTTAAATTTGTAAAATTAAAGTTCCATTTAAAATCTGTACATGCTTGGTACAGGGTACAGGAATATTAATTTTTAATCCATGGCGTACGTAATATAAGACTCTGTTATTAAGTAAACCACGTTTTGATCATCATAAAAATGTATATTATTATTATCATTATTATTTTTAAATATAGAATTTATTTATAGATCTAAAATTTTAGTTTTTGAAAATATAATTTTCCAAATAGTCGTTGTAATGTAATTTGTTAAATTACAATTTTTTATTTATTTATTTATTTATTTATTTTTACATTTAAATAACTGTCGTGTTTTATAGAAATTATAAACCATGGGCGCGTTCAGCGCAACTAACTGAAGTAACCAATGTTACCGAACGATTGTAGGGCAGTACGAAAGCGAATTGTAGTACCAATGAAAACTGTCCAATTGAAGTGTAGCTGACGCCACACTTCGTCTTCATTTTCATTTCGTACTTGTCTACAATCGGTCGTAACATGGGTTACTTCGGTAAGTTACCGGTTAGTTGTGCTGAACATGCCCCATATAACTGCCGAGTAAAATAGCAAAATTATAATGTTCTTTTCTATATAATTTTAAAAAATGCTGAAAATAGGTAATTTTTTTCAATGTTATACAAAATATATACAATCGAACCTCGTTAACATGAACCTCAAGGGGAATCAAAATGTTGTTCATGCTAACAGTAATTCATATTATTCAATATCATATCATTGTATTCGTCTTTACAGGGGATTGCGAAAACAATTCACGTTAAAAGTAATTCACGCTAAGCGTGTTCATATTAACAAAGCTTGATTGTATTGTATATATATATATAAGAATAGACTCCTTGATATTATTTTTCATAAAAATTAATTATACATAAGAATATAATCCTTAATATTATTAATCATAACTTAATCCTTCAAAATTGGGTTATTTCTGTAGAATTATATTAATTTAAAAAATATTTTAATTGCAGTGAAATCTACAGCTTAGTGAATAAATATATCAGTTCACGACGATAAGAAAGTACCATAAGCACACGTGCTGGGATAAATCTCATTCCAATTACATTTTTTCTAATAAAAAAAAAAAAAGGATACATTTTTTAGGACGATTTTGACTTGTCTTATACCTTTCAATTTCAAGGTCAAGGAGATGTAGGTGAATTAGTCTTTTCTTTGTTCGTTCGGGAGAAATATATATCTTCGGATTAAATAACACCGCTCGTGTACCAAACTTTTTTTCTCGATACGATACTTTCTTACGGGGGAATGCACACTAAAATAATTTTAATGAACGACTAATATAAACGCTACTTATATAGTATATTATATTGATGAAAGGGTATTATGTATATTTGATATTAAATTTCAAAATAATTCACTTTTTAAGGTGTAAAACAAATCATTTGCATATTTTCAAATTTTAAAAATAAATAAAACGTGATTTTTATAGAAACCGCTATAATATCTGGAAATAAATATAAAAAGCACGATTTTATCACTGAAAGAAGTAATACTGATATATTTTATAATATAGAGCAGTAGATTTGATTTAAAAAACACATTTATCCAAAAATATAATACAGGGGTCGATGTAAGTTTTTATTTTTAGGGCCCTTTCTGTGAAAGGTTTTAGTTACTTTTGTGAATTTTATAATATTTTTGTGAAAAATATCATTTTGTATCGAAAATTGAAAATACAGTTACTCAAATTCGAACCAAGAATGTATTAATGAAAACTTCTTTAAATAAAGTTTTTGTTTTTCGTGACCTGGATTTATTTACAAATTATACATTTTAAAACAGTTTTCCCCAAAAAAAAAAATACGAGGGAAGCCTGTTTAATTAAAAGGGATTTTGTGAAGGGGCCGATTTTATCAAATTTAATTTTGTGAAAGGGCCAGTTTTATTAAATTTATTTTTGTGAAGGTGGACATTTTATTAAGTAGATTTTTGTGAAAGGGCTCTAAACAGATCCAAAATTTTGCCTCAATCGACCCCTGCTTTGCGACACAAAATCGGGTGAGATTTATCCCAGGCGTGTAGTAACGTAAGGGGGAAAAATGCTTGGGCCAACGGGTTAAGAAAATTTTAATGCGAATTAGAGATCTGCACGGGGCGGGATCGGGCCGTACTTCTGAAGATTCCAGTCGGGCCTAATCATTAATATTTTCGAGCCGGACTCGGGACTTTATTTTTTTCCTGGAGTATCGGAACGCCTAATTGGCCTAAAGTGTTTTTTCCGTACGAAGCCGAGACTGATTTCATTCTTCCTAGTCTTCACGGACCAAATCAGTTCCAGTTGAATCATCCCGTTAAAAAATCTTTTCCTCGACGTGGCCAGGTCTGTTCAGAAAATCAGAATATCTAAATCAGAAAAATTTGGTTTGCTCCAGAAATTTTTGCAACAAAAGGCATGTACTTTTAAGTCGTCATTATTCTACAATTAAACATTAGAATTTATTCTTTTTTAAAGATATTTTATATATTTGAATTTATTCCTTTTAAAGCTTAGTAATCTACGATTACTAGGTTTATTAAAATAGAATTAAACACATGGGAAAAAAAAAAAAAAAAAAAAAACATGATATATTACGGATTTTTTTTTAACTGAAAACTGCAAATTTCTTTTAAACTGTCCACCCATGCAAAATGAATCCAACAATGCGCAAGAAAAAATATGTTAAACATCTACATCTGATAAGAAGGAAGCGTACTTTTTTCTTTCCAATGCGATTCTGTCTTAGAAGATTTTACTTTTATCATATACCATTTTTTAGATTTTTATGTCTCCATTACATGGAATATGGATTAATAATACTAATGATAACTGAAACATTTACATACAACAAACAAAGGTTCGTTTGAAAACATAAATATTGCAGCCTACGACACTTCTGCATGAATAAAGATCATAAACATGAAAAAAAAAAAAAAAAAAAAAGACTGGGATAAGTTTTTTTGGTCTAAACTCTTCCGTAATAGAAAAGATCAATGTTCTGTAAAAATTCCCTCGGGACGGACCGGGTACGGGCCAATATTTTTTGCGTTCGGGCCAGACCGAATTTTACTTCTATGGATCGGATAGGCGCGGACCTGGAAATTTCGGCCTGTGCAGACCTCTAATGCGAATACTAATGTGAACAAAATGCCCATCGAATAAAACTTCCACCGATAAAATTTTCGCTGGACAAAATTCCCACAAAGCGAAAACCCTACCGGACAAAAAAGGAGTTCCGCTATGCAGATGGTCCATTTTGACGTTTATATTCTAAGAAAATATTCTGCCAAAATTTTATCCTCTGAAATCATGATAAATTCTGAGATTACTTTTTTATGCCCCCCCAACCCCTCCCTAGCTGCTCCAAAGGTACTTGGGGAATTAAATTAAAATTTTTATTGTGAGCAGGGGCAGGATTTGGGATATTCTTTAACGCCCCTCTCCACCTCTACCCTCGGCTTAACCCAAAGTTATCGAATTTCAAAATATCATGTCAATTTGGTATTTATATTCTAAAATTGATTACTATCGTTTTTATGTAATAAGGGATTTGTGAATGAAACTAATTTTCTTTTTTATATAATAAGATTTCGTGATTAATGTACGGTTTGCGAAATTCTTCATTGAACTAATTTTACCTTTATTAAAATGTTAAAAGATCTTGTATGCATTTTAAACGCGACAATAATCGACAAAAGTTTGATTGAATATAGCTACAATTTTTTTTTTTAATTTATGCATAAACATGAAATTATAACTATACATTAAACAGATTGTGCTTTTTACTGTATCACCATTAGAAACTGTCTATTCTAATAAAAAAAAAAATAAAAATACGTATTGTTGAAATTTAAATAGCTCTCTTTATGGCACTTTCCAACAAAGTCGAAAAGTACATATGCAATCGGTTTGCTGTCCGTCTGTCCACACTCTAACTCCCGTAAATATACTAGGATTTTCATGTAATTGATAAAGCTTATTTAGAGTTACCAAAGCATGTTTGGTATTACATATGGAGCATGTACGATTAATGATTCATTTACACGGACACTCAAAAAAATTTTATTACATTATGGTACTGGGAAAAGCCGTTTGGAGAGTATTTTAATGACATTACGCTGCTTCAAATGAATCGAAACTGATATAAATCATTGAACTTCACTACAATCACGCTAAAAGAGAACTTTAATAGCATTTTTTAAATTAATTTATTAGGTAACACTAAAGAAGTCGATTATAGTACTGTCTTTGCGTAATAATTGCTGGAGAGTAAGTTTTAAAATTCGGTATTCGCTTTTAAATTCAACTAGTCTTTTGTCTATTACTTTTTATATTTAAATTCAATATCTCATATACAGAGCTGCACAAAAGCATTTGCGTACCATTCTCCTTATTTAGAGGAAAATATTGAAGAGAAATTTTAAAAATATATGTATCTCTTAAAAACGAAATAAATTTTGGGATGCATCTTGTTAATGGAAGCAAATTTCTTTATCATATGTAGAGTTGCATAAAAATTAGGATAATTTCCCCATTGTATTGACGGGAACACACTGAAATTCGGTTTTGAAATACGTTATACATTACCTTATGGTGAAATGAGATATGATATTTTAATTTTTTAAACGGTACAATTTCGTCACATTATTCTGAATGTGTTAGAAAGTGCTTCATAATCTATGATTGGCGCATGATTTTTTCTTTCTTGTTTAATTCCGCCAATCATTGCACGATTATCTTGAGTCAGATGAATTGTTATGAAATTTGATGTATATAATAAGCACATACGTATTTCGAAAATGATGTACTCTGTCAAAAAAAAATAAATAAATAAATAAATAAAAATTTGACATTTTTTAATGAATAAAAATAGTCATAATTAAAAATTTTTTATAATTGTATAGAATTAAAAATGGATCACTTTAAAAATACTTATGTAATTATTATCCATATCAAATTTCATAACATTCTATGATATATTTTCTCGCAATATCATGTGCACAAAGACTTACAAAGTAAAAAAAAAAAAAAAAAAAAAAAAAAAAACAATGCACAAGTTATGTTAAAGACTATCATTTTATAACGGTAGAACATTAAAAAACACAATCTGTTTAATTACTAGTCAAAACTTCACGTTTAGGAACTATAAGGTTTCGAAGGTACAGTAATTTAAATATCGACTTATTTCTTTACTTTTGTAGAGTTTAAAAGTTACAAGACCCCTTAAACATTTATCAGTAAATTTATGTGTTATGCAAGAATGCAACTGTAAATATACGAGATTTTGCCCGTGAAGATTTGATTAAGGGGGAGGATGGGCGGTGTAAGCAATTAAGCAACTTTAATATCTATCTGAGCACGAAACTTGACATGATTTTCCATTCATTAAAAATTGACCTAAACAATTAAACCTACTAAAATTACACCTAAAATATAAACAAGTCAATCAATCTAGTCTGAAGTCGTAGTCAATAGTCTAAACAATCCCAAAACTTTCTTCTATATCATGCACGTAAATTCTTCAGAACTCGCTATCACAGTGCTAAAATTAAATGACAATCTATGCTCATCGTGTGTGTGGATTCTAAAGGCATGATATTCAGTGCATTAGTTCTTGAAATAGAGCTACTGTAGATATCAGGAAAATTCCGACATAGAAGCACCTAGGTGCAGCCATCTTATGAGTTTTTGTTTCCATACCGCCTACTGTTGCGATTCTGGCGGTTTCAGTTTTGGCTGAATTCTGTAACTTTTTTTAAAGACTTTAATAAAGGCGACCGTGTGGGACACTATGCTATACAGACCGAGTTTCCTTGTCTGAGCTGTCCCTCTTAGGCAAACAACATTTAAGCTCCAGCTGTCGGCGATTTATACCAAAACATAAATAGCAATAAATTTATCAAGCTATACCTGAATCTGTAGTTTGATGAAAATTCGTGAAATATTTTTGAGATAGAGCCGTTGACAGAATCGGGGAAAACTTTGCATAAGAGTGTCACCTGTTGAGCGACTGACATCAAAATGTAAGCGAAACTAGTTCATGTCACGAAATTATAGAATCTGAAGTTTGATGAAAATCCGTACATTAATTCTTGAGATAATGCTATTGAAGAAATTGTGAAAAATGCAGCATAACAGCGCCATCTCCTGAGTAATTTTTACCAAAATGTAAACATCATCAATTCATGGCAAAGACTAACTGAATCTGAAGTTTGATAGAAATCCCAGTGTTAGTTACAGAGATATAGCTGTTGCGTAAATCGTAAAAAAATCAGCATAGCAGCGCCACCTGTTGAGCGATTTACACAAAAAACTAATCAGCATCAATTTATATCACGGACTACCTGAATACAAATTTTTATCAAATTTCGTGCATTAGTTCTTGAGACAGAAAATTTATATCACATACAGACAGAGTTAAAGACTCACAGACAGCCATTTTCTAAAAACATGTTTTTTGAAATCTCTGACTTCTAACACGTGTAAATTCGTCAAAAACCAGAAATCGAAAATTTTTACGAATCTAATACAACAAGTCGACGGTTGCCGACAGTTTGGATATGAGTGTGTTTGCACCTTTAGAGGGGGTATGAGTAGAGCCTTTGTTCTATCTGCCGAACCTTGTAGCATTCATCCCTGAGATTTCATCGCCGGACAGGTGTCTTTTTTTGGCGGTAATCTCTTTCTTGGTAATTTTCTGTTTTCATTTTCCAAGATCAACGCAAACGAAAAAAGTATTGGAGGGAGGTGGGAGCGGAAATTCCAATGACAGTTTTTGGTGGGAGAAAGCGGTTTGACGCGCGTTATTCCAATAGAGCAGTTCACATCACGTGACTTTTACCGGAGAACAATGAAGAAAGCTGTAGGACACACAAACACAAAAAGCATTGATAAAGGCAGCGATGGTTGTCCTACAGCAGCAGCAAAAACCTGTTCGTGACGTCACCTTGCACAGCTCTATTATCACATGACGATGGGGAGCTTCAAGAAAAGGATGCTATTTCGGCGTTCAGTAATAAGGAAAGGGCAGCTGACGTCACTGTGGACGAATTACTGAGGATACGGGCGCTTTTCCATTAGACGATCCGACAGCGACAAAACCGGACGATAAATTAGCATGGTATCGTGTCGTCTAGTAAACTGCTTTTCCATTTTACCGATATCGTTTCCCGACAACGTGAATTTTCACCGTCATTTCACTCCGAGATAGCGGAATAGACGCACGTATCTCGCTACGGCTCCTGTGTAAAATTGTGGGCGTAGCACATATACTTGTTTTGCCAGGAGTGTTAATGCTGACGGAAGCATAGTTTGCAATTAATCAAAATTTAAAAAGAACTTTTATTCTTGTACAGTTATTATTATTCTACTATTAGATATTACATTCTTTTTAAATCTTTTATTCGAATTTAAACCACAACATGAATGATTTAAAAGTTTCAGTTTTACAAACATTACAATGTACAATATTCTAGTGCACTTGCAGTCTAAAAATAATTGAATAATTAAAATTTTTACGGATTACAGAGAAATAAGTGTTATGACAGCTCTCGTTAATATTTTTGTTATAAATTTATAATCACTTTTCTAACTAACTAACTAATTCCTTTAATTAAAAAAAAAGTCATTTAATTCCAAATTTTTTCTATAGTCAAGATTACAATGATATTTTTAACTGCAGACTGTATTTACAGTTAAAAATGATTCCATAAATATGTCAAAGTTTCACATTGTTGAGCAGTGAAAAATATTAAGTCTTAACATATCTTTATAAGAAAATAGGAGATATGTAAGGGATATGTTGATCAGCTGAATGATCAGACATTTTTAGATTTTTAAGAATAAATTCAGAACTCAAACAAACCTCAGGAAGACAAAAGTTTTTATTGACTTGTACTGATCCTGAAAATTCTATTTGAATCTTAAACCCGATCTGAACCTGACAAGAAAGAAATCCCATTCAAATATAACCTGATTTACACAAGAAGAAATAACTTTTGTTGAAATGTAACCACAGAAGAATTTAGTTCTATTTAAAATCAACCTAATTTGAAAAAAAAAAAAAAAAAAAAAAAAAAAAAAAAAAGATCTATTAAGTTATAACTCACTCCGAATAAGATAGATTAACTTCAGTCAATGCGAACCAACCAGAACCTGAATATTCCAAATTCCAATTGAAATCTACCCTTAACTCGAAAAATTTAAACCAGATTCAAATGGAATTTTCAGGTGGCATTTCAAAATATATTATTTTGTCACAGGTAAAAGGGTTCTAATTAGAGGTTTTTTTTTTTTCTTGTGGTGTTTCAATTGGGTTAAGGGTAGATTTCAATAGGAATTTTCAGGTTCTGGGTGGTGCATGTTGACAGAAATTAATTCGTCTTAAACAGATTGATGTTTAGACTGATTTTTATTTCAGTTCAAATTGGGTTCTTGTCAATGTGTATCAGCAGAAATTATTTTTTCTTTTTCGGATCAGGTTAAGATTCCATAGAATTTTTTTTTTTTTGGGGGGGGGGGGGAGGGAGGGTTGGAGTGAGTTCAATTCAAATGTAATTTTCAAGTTCTGGTCAGATTGCATTTCCACAGAAAATATTTTGTTCTGTGCAGGGATTAGATTTAAAATAGACTTCAATTGGAATTTACAGCTTCTAGTCTGTCCGTATCAATGGAAAGTACATTTTCTTTCTTGATTCAGGATATGGTTGGATAGATTTTTTTAAAGGTTCAAATCTGGTTATGGGTCGACTTGAAATGAAATTTTTAAGTTCTTGTTGAGTTATATTTCAATCTATAATATTTTGTCGCATATAGATTTACTACTGGAGGGATTTTTTTTTTTTTTTTTTTTTTTTTTTTTTTTGTGTTTGGATTGTGTTTAGGATAGACTTCAATTGGAAATTTCCGGTTCTGGTCAATGTATGTCAAAGGAAATTATTTTGTCTTTCTTGGACAAATTTATGTTTCCATTAAATTTTTTTTTTGGTTTAGATTGAGTTTCAGGTAAACTTATAGGTTTTTGTCGGTGCTTATTGGCAGAAATTATTTTTTCTGTTTTGGATCAGGTTACAGTGTGATGGGATTTTTTTTTTTTTTTTTGTTTCGATTTGGGTTCAGTTCAAATAGAATTTTTAGGCTCTGGCCAGGTTGCGTTTCCATGAAAAAAATATTCTGTCCTGTACAGATATTGGATTGCAATTCCTTTTTTTTTGGTGGGAGGGGGGGGGGGAGTTTGTATCCAGTTTAAGATAAACTTTTATTAGAATTTCTATGCTCTAGTATGTACGTATTGACATAATTTTTTTTTCTAAAAATCTTGATTTGGTTGGATAATTGTTTTTTTTTTTTTTTTCGGGTTTGAATCTCGATTCAGTTTGACTTGAATTGGAATTTTCAGGTTCTTGTCGAGTTGCATTTCAAGTACTAGTTTTCAATTCTGGTCAGTGTATGGGGACGGAAATTATTTTGTCTTTCTTGAACAGATTTATATTTCCTAATTTTTTTATTTTACTTTTTTTTGGGGGGGGGGGGAGGGGGGATTGGATTGGGTTTCTGGTTAGGAGTTCAGATCGGGTTTGAGATAGACTTTTATTGGAATTTCCATGATCTGGTCAGTACATATCGACATAAATTGTTCTCTTTTTTTTTTTTTTTTTTCCCCTTAAATCTTGATTTGATTAGAAATTTTTTTTTTTTTTTTGGGGGGGGGGAGGGGGGATTGAACCTGGTTTTGGATTGACTTCAAATGGAATTTTCAGGTTCTTGTTGAGTTGCATTTCAAGTATATTATTTTGTCGCAGATAGATTGGGTTACAATTGGAATTTTTTTTTTGGGGGGGGGGGGGGATAGTGTTTGAACTGGGTTTAGGATAGATTTCAATGGCAATTCTTGTCAGTGTATGTGGACAGACATTATTTAGTCTTTCTTGGACAGACTTGTGTTTCCATTGTTTTTTCCTTTTCGGGTTTGGATTAGGTTTCATTTTAAATTTCAGACTCTTGTCGGTGTGTATCGGCAAAAATAATGTTCTCTTTTTCAGATTAGGTTAAGGTTCGATGGAAATTTTTTTCAGGTTTCGATCAGGTTCAATTCAAATGGAATTGTCAGGTTCTGGTCAGGTTGCGCTTTAATGGAAAATATTTTGTCCTGTATAGATACTGCGTTCTGGTTATATGGAATTTCCTTTTTCAGGTTCAGATTAGGTTTAAGATAGACTAATTAGAATTTCCAGATTTCTGATCACGCGTATCTATGGAAATTAAGTTTTCTTTCCCAAATCGAGATATGGTTGGTTAATTTTTTTTTTTTTTTTTTTTGGGGGGGGGGGGGGAGAGTTGAATCTGGTTTGGGTTTGACTTCAAATGTAATTTTCAGGTTCTTGTTCAGTTGCATTTCAATGTATTTTATTTTATCGCAGATAGATTGAGTTACTATTGGAGGGATTTTTTTCTTTCTGGTTTTGGATTGTATAGGATAGATTTCAATAGCAACTTTATGGACATAATTCATAATTTTTATGCGATTAATGAATGTAATTTACATTTTACATGATTTATGGATGTAATTTGCTATTTTTACGCGATTCTTAGACATAATTTGTGTTTTTTCAGCTTTCTGTCGACGAAATTTGCATCTTTTGATCGATTTATTGACGTTATGTGTTTTTATAGGATTTATGAATGCAATTCGCTTCTTTTACTCAATTCTTGGACGTAATTCGCGTGTTTTGCAATTTATGAATGTTATTTGTGTTTTTTTGCACGATTCATGGAAGTGATTTGCATTTTTTGAGTGATTTATGAACATAATTCACATTTTTATGTGATTCATGGACGTAATTTGCATTTTTTGAGCGCTTCATGAATGTAATTCGGTTTTTTTATGCAATTCATGAATGCAAAACACTATTCGCTATTTTTATGCAATCTATAGACGTAATTTGCGTTTCAGCTTTCTGCTGCCAAAATTCGTGTTTTTTGAGCGATTTATGAACATAATTCCCATTTTACTACACAATTCATAGACATAATTTGCGTTTTTCATACAATTTATGAACGTAATTCTCACTTTTTTACACAATTCATGGACGTAATTCACGTTTTGAGCGATTTGTGGACGTAATTTGCATTTTTTATGCAATTTGCTTTTTTTGAGCGATTCATGGACATAATTCGTGATTTTTATGAGATTAATGAATGTAATTTACATTTTACATGATTTATGGACGTAATTTGCTATATTTATGCGATTCATAGACATAATTTGCATTTTTTGAGCTTTCTGTCGACGAATTTTGCATTTTTTGATTGATTTATTGACGTTATTTATGAACATAATTCCCGTTTAACTACACAATTCATAGACATAATTTGTGTTTTTCATACAATTTCTGAACGTAACTCTCACTTTTTTTACATAATTCATGGACATAATTCACGTTTTGAGCGATTTGTGGACCCAATTTGCATTTTTTGAGCGATTCATGGACATAATTCGCGATTTTTATGCAATTAATGAATGTAATTTACATTTTACATGATTTATGGATGTAATTTGCTATATTTATGCGATTCATAGATATAATTTGCATTTTTTAAGCTTTCTGTTGACGAAATTTGCGTTTTTTGATCGATTTATTGACATTATTTGTGTTTTTATAGGATTTATGAATGTAATTCACTTTTTTACCAATTCTTGGAGATAATTCACATTTTTTGCAATTTATGAACATTATTCGTGTTTTTTTTGCATGATTCATGGAAGTGATTCGCATTTTTTGAGTGATTTATGAACGTAATTCACATTTTTATGTGACTTATGGGCGTAATTTGTGTTTTTTTGAGTGATTTATGAATGTAATTTGCGTTTTTTATACAATTCATGAATGCAAAACGCTATTTGCTATTTTTAGGCAATTTATAGACGTAATTTGCGTTTTTTGAGCTTTCTGTCGATGAAATTTGCATTTTTTGATCGATTTATTGACGTTATTTGAGTTTTTATAGGATTTATGAATGCAATTCGCTTTTTTTACCAATTCTTGGACGTAATTCGCATTTTTTGCAATTTATGAACATTATTTGTGTTTTTTGCACGATTCATGGAAGTGATTTGCATTTTTTGAGTGATTTATGAACGTAATTCACATTTTTATGCGATTCATGGAAGTGATTCGCATTTTTTGAGTGATTTATGAACGTAATTCACGTTTTTATGCAATTCATGGATGTAATTTGCATTTTATGAGGGAGTCATGAACGTAATTCGCATTTTTTCTGCAATTCGCTATTTTTATGCGTTTTATAGATGTAATTTGCATTTCAGCTGTCTGCCGCCAAAATTCATGTTTTTTGAGCGATTTCTTAACGTAATTCACGTTTTACTACACGATTCATAGACGTAATTTGCATTTTTCATACAATTTATGAATGTAATTCTCGTTTTTTTACACAATTCATGGACGTAATTCACATTTTAACCAATTTGTGGACGTATTCCCATTTTTTATGCAATTCGCTTTTTTTTTAGCAATTCGTGGATGTAGTTTACATTTTTTATACGATTCATGCATGTAATTCACGTTTTTTATGCGATTCATGCATGGAATTCATATTTTTTATGCGATTCATGGATTGAATTAACGTTTTTATTGCGGTCTTTCGACAAAATTCACGTTTTTCGTGTGGTATTTTGTCGAAATGTTGGGTTCTTTTACATGATTCTTCGTTGAGATACCCTTTTTTTTTAAATGCAATTCTTTGTCGAAATAAATAAAAATTGTTTCTTAATAAAATTTTCTGCACATGGCATGCGTCTATATTATACAACTCTGCTTGTCAGTGTGTATTGTCAGAAATTATTTTTTTTTTCAGATCGAATTGAGGTTTGATGGAATATAGGGTTTGGATGGGGTTCAACTCAAATAGAATTTAAACAATTACATTTTAGAAATGACAAAACTAAAAAATGTAATTATTTATCGCCCATTATTAGCTGTTAGTATTTTAAAATATTTATTTGTTAGTGTGTTAGTAACTTTACATTATTTGAATTAAAAATTTTTAATTTCTTGTATTAAATTGAATATGTTTTCTTTTTAGGTATGTTATGCAATTTATTTAAATAATGGATTCAAAGTTATTTGAGGATTTTATGTTCATCAGTAGAAACAAGGCCTGTTTTTTTGGATAAAAAAGCCTTAATTATCAAACATTTTTGTAAAAGAATATTAGAAAGAAATACTTCAATTTCGAGACAATGAATATGAAATTAAACATCTATAGAAAAAAAAGGGGGTAAATTTATATTTTATGAAACTCATTATTAAAGCATAGAAGTATAAGTTATTTATTTTTAAATCAATGCTATTGCTAATATTTGGTTAAGAATTATTTGCTTAATCAAGTTCAAGTGCTTGTAAATTCAAACATTATAAAAATATTAAGATTTTCCATTTTAGATGTCCAATTTATAAATGCAGTTTATAATAATGCTATGTTCTAAGCTGTAAAGCTAATGCTTTTATATTTTGATTATTGATTTCTATAATGTATTATTAACTACTACAATACTTTTGTATTCGGTTTGTGATCTGAGACAAA
Source organism: Maratus speculifer (assembly GCA_964019185.1). NCBI lineage: Eukaryota > Metazoa > Arthropoda > Arachnida > Araneae > Salticidae > Maratus > Maratus speculifer. The sequence goes on from OZ025301.1 coordinate 184,748,592, forward strand.
ATTTTTCACGATGGATTTAAATCATCAGACTCTTAAGAAGAAAAAAAAAAAATCTATTTTGAACAGCATCTAATACAGACTACAATGATGCGCTGTAGTACCTCCGTGGCAACTGCTAAATAACATTTTAAAATATAAACATGGAATTTCGAAATTATTAATGAACTAATAGGATGCATGAAACATGTTAAAGCTGCAGTAACTAATGGATAATGAGAGCTCGGTGCATGTCAAAGTACTGGATGCAGCAAACTTATGCAATGGTCTCTAAAATACATGAAATTTCTCAAAGCCGCAGTCAATAACAAATGTATGAGCACTTATGCCCATATGAAAACAAACAACAAAAATTAATAGATGCAGCAAACTATGCGGTAACATGCAGATTCCCAATATCTGGAAGAAATGAGCGAGATAAAAAAATCCAGTGACAATATTGTGAAACAAATACATTAAAACAATAATGTTTATATTAGATAAAAAGGACCTAAAACACTCACTCGCTAAAATAAAACTTGTTGCAGTCCAACTACTGCATGTATGAGCACTTAGAGCACATGAAAACAAAACACTCAGGCTGCAGCAAAATTGCTGTGCAACAATCCATAAAATACACAAAATTAATTAAAAATGCAATATCTAATGCATGTCGTACAAGCACTGTGTGTACATGAAGAAAAAAAAACAATGAATACAACTAATTTGTTTTGAAATCTTTATAGCCACAGTCACTAATGCATGTAAGAACAAATTAACTTCATTACTTTCTTTTGAATTATCAAAATACTGGTGTAATTTGCTGATAAATACTAGTTTGTTCCCCATTTCCAATAATAAGTGCACTTACTTATTTCAAAAATTGTTTAAAACCAGGATTTACTGGCCATTAAGCTAAGCTAAAAAGGCACAATTTCAAAATGAAAATTAATAGCGACAAAAATGCATAAGGAAAGTAATAAATGCATTTTGAATAACATATTCAAGCAATTTTAACCTAAAAATTAGCATCCTGGGTTATTAATCACAGAAATTAATAAATGAAATAAAAAAGCACAATTTTTACAACACTTAAAACTTAGTATTGTTAATTAATTCATATAATTATTGTTAATTAATTTATATAATAAGCACATCTATAAACTTAAAAACAATCTATTTTGAGAATTTTAGAATTCACAAGCACTTGGTTAAACTGTTGATCAATTATAATAGTTTGTTTACCAAAATTTAGCAATAGTTTATGTTGGTTTGAAAACAAATCAACATGCTAACTAATGTATACATCACTTATACTTTTTAAATAATACTTTAATAATGAGTGTCAAAAAATATTTATTTACCTTTCTTTTTCATTACAGATGGTATAGCTTCATGTTCGTCTCCTGGAAATGAATATTTCATGCCAACATACAGCACGAATCAATTTGTTTTGATTCGTGTTCTTTCACCATATTTATTTTATCCAAAAAATGGGGTCTTGTTTCTCCAAATAACACAATACCCATAGTAACAGTAAACTTTAAAACCATTATTTCGAAAATTACACAACATACATGCTAAAAACAACAAAAAGTGCTAATTCGTAGATTCAAACTTCAGTCATTGATTTCACAAATTGTAAACAAAGTCAGCAAAAATGTCGGACGATTTTATAGGGAGGTTGGTTGTTTGACGACAAAATAACATGTCGGCCGATATCGTTCAATCGATTACGACAAAATCGTTATCGTTTCGTCAGATGGAAAAGCGGGTAGCATAAATCAATGCATTTTGCTTGCAGCGATGTCGGATAACGACAATCGGGTGCGATTTATCGTTGTCGTGTCGTGTAATGGAAAAACGCCCTAAGGGAGAAAAACCAGTCCGTTCTTTAACGACTGACACTGTACGGATGAACTCCGCGAATTTGATTGGTCTAAGTTTGCCATTGTATAAATAAGTATGATATAATTGGGTTACGTCGTCAAGATGATTCCTACAATGATCGCTATGACAAAAAATGTAGCGGTAGATTGATTGACAGAAGTGTTTGTTTGTAAACATGCCCTTTCCTTATACAGTAAAATCTCCATAACGAACACTCCCGAATAGCGGACACTATTTTCGGCGATAAAGAATGCAAAAATAGTTTTTAACGGGAGAAAAAGAAAAAAGTTAAAAGGCCTTTAAATTTATCAGGACATCGTATCATAAATTTTGTGATCATAGATAAATGTAGATCGTGAGCTGGGGAAAATCCCCCCCCCCCCTCCATGTTCAGTGTTGAATTCTGGGGGTTGCCGAGGGTCATCTCCCAGAGCATTGAAATGTACCCCCGGGAAAGTTTGAGATTTTATTCTTTTAATGGTCCAAAAGTGCAATTCTCTCCTCTCTGATCGGAACTCTATAATGTCCAAATAATGTCACATTGAAAAACAAATTACATGTAATCAAGAGCAAAAGTAAATTTTTGTAACAGATTTTTTTCATAAGAGTGTAATAAACAGTGGATAAAGGTGTGCACAATTTTATTTCAGTTTTATTGCTTAAAAGAAATTCAATTTCTAATTAACCATATAATAAAAGTTTAAGGACATATAAAAGTTAATTAATGAAACATTAAGCATTTCTTAGTGATTTCTGAAACTTCGAGGTTTTCGCAATAGCGGACAATTTCTGCGTTCCCGAGGTGTCCGTTATTTAGAGGTTTTACTGTATTAGAAGTCTATGGTGCCGGGTGACTAAGAACGCATACATTGAACATGTGTAATATGAACCAGAAACTTGATGCGTGTGTAATCTTTTCATATGTCACCCGTCTTTATACGTTGTATAAAAAACAGTCTTTTGAAACCTGGTGAATGAGTTAGGTTAACCCTGGATAGAAGCCGCTGTCTCGCTTTTTTATTGTATTTGATCTGGCAACACTGCACCTGGCTGCGTTGCTGCATCTTTATTATCTTGTAAAAACAGTTTACGAATAGCCAGAGCATAGTGTCGACGATAGCTTGAAGAAATCACAAAGCTCACTCATTTAATGGACTGTCACACACAAAAATATTATTTATTTCCCTATATAAACTCAAAACTCATAATGCGATCTCATATCGCCACTTTTCACAAAACCAAAACACAACTCCGTTCTAAACTCTCGAACCCACACGGATCTTCTTTTTCACAGATGGCGCTCTAATACAGCGCTTCTTATTAGGTACGGAACATTCCGCCTCACGTTGCAATAGTTACATTCAACCATTAAATTATACAGTCTTTACAAATGCAAATATAAAATAGTAACAATATACTGATAATATTAAAACACAGAAAATATGTAATTACAAGAAAAACACACAGAAAATACAGTCGAACCTCGTTAATACGCGAATCAGGGGTCTGATCAAAATTCGCGTATTAAACGGGTTCGCTTATTAACCAAAGGTCGCGAACTTTCTTCGAATGATCTATCTAATAACAATGTATGCGGAAAAAACACATTTTTGTCAATTTTTAGCGTTTTTTAGACATAAAATTACATTTTATTTATTTAATCATTATGTGCTTATTAAAAAGGGACGTTTGAAAGCTGAAAATTAAAAAAATCGTCATTTTCTCAAGTTAAAATCCTATGTCGTTTCAAATTCAAATTTATTATGTATGACACATAAAATTGAATAAGGCAAACACAAAAATTTCTGCGAACTATATTAATTAAAACTAATGTTAACAAAATCGAAATCTTTGTTAGCTATACAGAACAGATAGATGCTATAATAAATAGTGTTCATAATAATAAAAAATCAGAAAAAAAAAAAAAACTTACTGAAGTCAATAATGTCATAAAAATTACTTTTTGGAAAAATAACTGTCAATTTTGGCCTGTTCGACATGCAGTCGCGCCATCACCATGATGTTTCCTTCCTCATTTAGGTAGTTGTAAAGTTCACTTATTGAGGGTCCTTCGTCCGGTGACGACGCCTATTGTCTTAGGAAATTGCATGTGTAAGTTTGGTGAATGGAGATGGACCCGGAAGCGTAAATTCATCATCTTCTTCCTCCTCATTCGGTTTGTCAGTCGCAGTTACATCGGCAATGATATCATCCAGACCTCTAAGTTCAGAGGTAACTAGATCTTTGTTGATATTAATGAACATGTCTCAATCGACAAAATTTTCCCCAACAGTTTCTTGTGCAGCCAGCCAATTTTCTTCAACATTAGGTTGCGAGGTTGGCACTGTGTAAATGATGTCATCGCTACTTCTGAAACCCGCTTTGTGAATGCTGAGGTGAATGCAATTTGTAATTGTTGTTGCTGTGACACTCACCTATGCTGCGACGTGAATCTTGCAATTTACTTTGGCGCTGTTAATTATTCCTTGTTCCATTGGCTGGGTGACATTAATCAAATTTGGAGGTAGAAATTCTATTTCGACATTATTCAAGTCTTCGTTATATTCTGGATGTGCAGGGTAGTTGTCCACAAGCAATAACACATGGCGTGATTCTTTTCTCATACGCCGATCAAAATTACGAAACCGTGTTGTAAAAATGTTGCCCGTCATCCATGCTCTACGCTGGCTTTCGTACAGGCAGGGGAAATTCTTGACATTTTTAAAGCATCGCGGGTTCCGTGATTTCCCTATGACCAGCAGCTTTAATTTATCTGATCCATTAGAGTTGGAACCGAGCAGAATAAGGCGTTCTTTGCTCAGTTTGCCTTTGTGACATGTTTCTTTTTTCATGGCCAATTGTTTTATTGGGTGTCAGCTTGTAAAAAAGCCCAAATTCGTCCACGTTGTAAATATACCGAAGTGAGTAGTTTTCTACAAGCTGCGGAAGCACATTAATTTTCCAAAAGTGAACATCTTCAATGTTGACTGAAGCTGACTCACCGCACACTTGCTTGAATTTTATGCCGTAACGAGTTTTAAGTCGATCCAGCCATCTATTTGAGGCACTGAAATCTAGCAATCTCACTTTTGCTGCGATTTCAGAAGCTTTTTCTTGTATTAACAAACCGCTTATTGGGATATTCGTAGAGCGCGCTTGAACAAATCCATCGTGAAGGGCCTTTTCCATGTCCTCACACCTGTCGATTTTTATTTTCTTGTTTCTTTGTTCCTCCAATCACAGCTTGATTAACGATGGGCATTCCTATTCTTTAACAAAGTCATTAAAGTTGACTCAGGTATGCCTTTTTCTTTGGCAAACACAGACTTATTTGAGACAGCTAGGGCATCGTATTGATTTATAATTTGTAACTTCTCAGTGATGGAGAGAGCCTTTCGTTTAATATATTTTGCTCCTTCCGCCATAGTTTAGACTAGATTATAAAAGCATAGATAGATATTGTAGACTAAATAATACAGGGAGCGACAAGCGATTCTCTTCTTTTAAAAATAACGTAGCACTGATGAAACAGCGATTGGAAAGACTCACGTGATTAATCTGCGATTGTAGCACATGCTCCATCTATTGGTTCTACCGCTCTAGTTTAGGGGAGAGGGGGGGGGGTCACATAATTTCTTAATTATGGGGAAAAGTTCTTTTCACTTTTGCTTTTTATAAAAACTAGCTGACTCGCGGAGCCCACGCCCGCGATGAATGAGTCTTATATGAACTTCAAATTTGTATGATTTTATAAAGTTAATTCCTTTTTTTCTACATTTATATTTTTAAAAGACAAAAATCGCAAGAAATATATTGAATTGAAGGTACATTCTAATTTGAGTAATTTGATTTTCTGAGTCTATGCGTACAGAAAGCGAGTGAAATCACTACAAAATACTCAGGTTTTTACTGATTTCAAAAAGATTTGTATCAATTATTTTTTAATTTACTTATACTTAAGTAGCGTCTCATGATAGGCCGAAATGCATAAGTTAAAAATCTCTAATTGCTGTATTTTTTTAATATTTGAATTTCCATTAAAATTTTACACTGTGGTTTTATATATTCATCAAATGAAAATAGGTGTTTTTCAAAGCAGACATAATGTTTTTAACTTTTGCGCAACGCTAGCATCGTGTCGCTTATGAGATTTCATTGGGAGAGTTTTGATTGGGTAGTCTTGTGCTAACCTGGGATCGGGGTCCAAATCTAGTCAGCGTGTGGTTTTGAGGGAAAAAATGCTCAATTTAATTGGGTTTAAATAATTGTTGCACAAAATGCTTGGGAAAATACTTCATCTAAAAATTCGCATGTTTAGAACTAAGCTCATTCGCGTATTAAACATAGTTTTTTCTATCTAGGGACTGATAAAATTTCGCGTATTAAACGGGTTCGCGTATTAATTATTCGCGTATTAAAGGGGGTATTTTTATATGCGTAAGATAGGAGTATTTCAAGGGACCAAAGAAAATTCGCGTATTAAGCAGGGCGTGTATTAACGGGGTTTGACTGTATATACAAGATTACAGATTAAGAGGTAAAATACAAATTTTTGATATTGGTCTTTTATAAACTCCAGATTGAGTTTTTATTTTAACAACTCTGGCCCGTTTATCTTCACCAAAATAAACTTCTATTATTCTACCCAATGCCCATTTTTGAGGCGGTAGATTTTCATCTTTAAGGAGCACTAACTCATTAACTTTTACATTATCTTTTTCTACCATCCACTTGGACCTCTGTTGCAAATTGTTAAGATACTGAATATGCCATTTCTTCCAAAAAATTTGAATTATTTTTGTTAGTTTTTTCCAGTTAGACAACCGATTTCTTTAATCTCAGTTAAATTTGGCTCAACAATGGCATTTAAGGGTCTTTCAATTAGAAAATGGGCGGCCCCACCAGTGGCCGAGAGGTTCGGACCTCTCAACTGGTAGACGGCAGGTGCTGGATTCGAACCCAATCGCGGCTGTCGGCCTAACCGTTCGGAGTTTTCCATGGTTTTCTTTGAACCTTGCGTAAATACGGGTTAGGTTCCCTTAGAAAGACCCCCACGGAGGGCACTCCCCCTGGTCCTATATCCCATTAGCGTAGATAATCGGACGACAAAAATCAACCAACCAACCAACTAGGAAATGGGCAGGGGTTAACACATCATACACATCAGTATCTGATGACAGAGGTACAAGCGGTCTGGAATTTAAAATTCCTTCTATTTGAGTAATAACCGTTAAGAATTCTTCATATGTCAACTTAGAATTGCCTAAAACTCTTTTAAAATGATATTTAAACGACTTTACTCCACTTTCCCAGAGGCCACCAAAATTAGGTGCTCTTGGAAAAAGGAAATTCCAGTCAGTTCCCTCAGTAGACAAATAATTTGAAAGTCTCTCATCTGGGTTTAAGACTAAGTAATGTAATTTAGAAAACTCTTTATTAGCTCCCATAAAATTTGTGGCATTGTCCGAATATAATTTCGAACACAAGCCTCTACGAGCCACAAATCTTTTTAAACATGCCACAAAGGCCTCCGATGTTACAATTTCAAGATCAATGGCTTTTGTGACTAAGCATACAAATATGCACACATATATTTTGTGGAAAATTCCTTTTCTTTGATTTCTATACTTAATAAGGAATGGACCACAAAAATCAACTCCTGAACAGTTAAAAGGGAAATCAGGAGTTACCATCTCTTTTGGTAAATCACCCATTAACTGTTCAACCCTACAGGTTTACATCTGAAACATTTAATGCAATCATGCACGACTTTCCTACATGTTGCTTTACTCTGAACTGGCCAAAACTTTTGTCTTGCGTAATGTAATAGGGCAGTAGGGCCTAAATGAAAATATCTCTTGTGATATGCCTCTAAAATTATCTTAGTTAATTTATGACTCTTAGGCAGAATAATTGGGAATTTACTGTTGAAACTTAACTCAGAATTTTTTTATTCTACCATTTACCCTTATCATTCCATCCCTATCTAAAAAAGGATTTAAACATTTTATCTTACTTTTATCTGGAACATTCTTTTGGTGAATTAAGCACTTAATTTCCTCAGAAAACTCGTTGTTTTGGACCTCTTTTATAATAAATGTCTCACTTTTTAATATTTCTTGAGTTTTCAAAGGACCCATCCTCTTTTCAGTTGGATTCTTCAAGTTGTGAATAAACCTGGAAAGATAACTTAGAACATGCAATAGTTTAGTATAACAGTTAGTAATATTAAATAACACTTCAATAAAGGGATTAGAAGTTACATAAAAAAACCGATAAATCACTTTGATCTAATTTTTTTAGTTCTTGTGAAAATTCGTCTCTAATGACGGACGTAGGAATTTCACGATTATGATAGTCTCGTTGAGTCAGAAACATCGGACCTTTGAACCACAGTTCATTTTTAACCAGTTTCTCAGGATCCATTCCTCTTGAAATGCGATCTGCTGGATTGTTCTCAGAAGACACATGACGCCACTGTTGAACTTTTGTCAAGTCCTGTATTGCCGCTACACGGTTAGCAACAAAAGTTTTCATAAGATATGGTTCTTTTCGAAACCAGGAAAGTACGATCATCGAATCGCTCCATAAATAAATGTCAGCAGTCTCTAGTTGTAAGGCACTTTTCACTTTGGATATCAGTTATGCCAAGAGAACGGCTGCAGAAAGCTCCAACCTTAGAATAGTAAGACGCTTAAGGGGTGCTATTCGGGATTTGCTGCAAACCAAATTTACTTTAAAAGCTCCATCACTTGACGTTGATTTGCAATAAATAACGCATCCATAGGCAGATTCGGATGCATCAGAAAAACCATGAAGCTCGATCTGAACAGGTTTATCAATTAGAATGCATCTCTTAACACTAACATTGTTCACCACTGGCAAGGACTGGATAAAGCTTTGCCATTCTTGTACTTCTCTTTCAGGAAGTGGATCACTCCAATTTAGATTCAAACACCACAGGTTTTGCATGAGAATTTTAGCTTTAGTAACAACAGGCCCTAAGAGGCCAAGCGTATCAAATATGCGTGCGATTGTTGAAAGCACGTTTCTTTTCGTTTGCGAAACTACACTTTCTACTTGTATTTGAAAGGTAAAGCTGTCACTACTAGGATTCCACATCACACCAAGCGTTTTTGTCTCTTCTCTAAAATTATAATCACTGTCAGGTTCTGTTTTTAACACTAAATTATTACTATCCAGGCACGTAGCCAGGGAGGGGGCTAGGGAGCTTAAGCCCCTCCCGAAAGTTTGAAAATACAAATTATCTGTATGATAAAAAAATAAGTTTTGTTTGTTTTTATCTTCCATTACATTAAAATCTATTGCATTTTTAGCTGAAAAATATCCATTTATTGAATTACAATTACGTTAATCCTTCATTATATCGGTTATTTGGATATACTGTTTTCTTAATAGGTATGTACCACTAAAAATATAAATTCTTTTTAAAAAGTAATTTTTACTGTCTTTATGCGCATTAAAATTCGATCAAGTGTAATTTCTTGCCATTAATTTGACTACGGAAAAATAAGTATAATACGCATACGGCATAAGAAAGGTCACGAAAAATTAGAAAGACTATTTTCTACATGTTTTAGTCATTGGAAAAAGGCTAAATGTTTTTCTTAAAACATATGCAATTAGATTATCGCAAACTGTATGTTATTTTAACAAACAAACTTTAGATTTCTTCAGGAAAATAGAAATAAATTATTTCATTGTTGAATTTTCAAAGAGCTCCGGGAAAAGGAGAAATTTAGCAGATCCTTGACTAATACTTGAAACGATCTTATTTTGTGCAGAACAAAATAGCCACTGACCACGATGACGATTCTCTAACTTTAGAGAAATTGGTATAAAAAAGAATGTTAGCTAAGAGTTCTTTTAAGTTTTGAGCAAAGTCTGGAGCGAATGAATTGAAACGAGATATTATAAATATCCTTAGAAATGCTATTTACTTCCCCCCAGAAACTTAGAATGAAATCATTCAAATATTCTGGGATACAATTACCGAAGTATTATACACTACCTGGCCATTGATTATCGTTCACTTGCGATTTTAGACATTTTGTTAAATATCTAGAAAAATACATGAGGAATCATCTCGAAACTCTTAGTGTATAAATATAATAGTATATGTCATACATCTCCGTGAAGATTTTTTCTCGAAACTCCATAGGGGACCGTCAACAAATAAAAAAAAATGAATATCTTTTGAATAATCCTGTCAAAACTAATGTAGCAAAAGCGCTCAAGCTCTAGATTATAATTGAGTGCCTTATTGTAATACACTGTGTTTATTTTTATGCAAATAGCATGCATACTCGCAGAGTAATTAAGGTTTTTTATAAAAATGGTCCCAATTTTTTCCAAGTTTTTTTCCTTATAATTTTCAGAGTTCTTAATATAAAATAATATTTTTTTTCTGAAAATATGACAAACAACATTGCACACATTACCCTGTACTCAGATATAAAAAATAATAAAAATTGTATGAAAAACGAGTAGGTTAACTAAATAATTTTTCACTACGCATGCGTCAACGATATAAAAATTTCATTTGCATATTGCGTTAGCTAAATATATAGAGCAACTGTTGTGAAAGCCTCAAAATCATAGCTTGAAAATTCTGAAAATAATCGTCTATAGAAAAAGGACAAAAACCGTTGTTTCCAAAATGAAGCAAAAAAAAAATGAGGGATTTTATCCAAATGTAGTAGTACGTTCCGTATTGTGTATTCTATATTGTCACTAATCAATAAATATATGGATACAACCTCTCTTATCTTTGCTTCATTTTGAGAATAACGGATTTTCAACTTATTCAATTGACGATTATTTTGATAATTTTCAAGTTATGATTTGTCGACGTTCACAAAAGTTGCTCTATACATTTAGCTAACATAATATGCAAATGAAATTTTGATATCGTAGATGCATGTGCAGTGAAAAATTATTTAGTAAACCTACTCATTTTTCATACAATTTTTATTATTTTTTAATTCTGATTACAAGGTATTGTGTGCAATGTTGTTTGTCATATTTTCAGAAAAAAGAAATATTTTATATTAAGAACTCAGAAAATTATAAGGAAAAAACTTGGAAAAATTTGGGACCATTTTTATAAAAACCTTAATTACTCTGCGAGAATGCATGCTATTTTCATAAAAATGAACACAGTATATTACAATAAAGCACTCAATCATAATCTAGAGTTTGAGCGCTTTTGCTACATTAGTTTTGACAGGGTTATTCAAAAGATATTCATTCCTTTTTAATGTGTTGACGGTCCCCTATGGAGTTTTGGGAAAAAATCTTCAGGGAGATGTGTGACTTATACGATTATATTTATACACTAAGAGTTTCGAGATGATTCCTCATGTATTTTTCTAGATATTTAACAAAATGTCTAAAATCGCAAGTGAGCGATAATCAATGGCCAGGTAGTGTGTATCAAAATAAATATTGCGATCTGTTTTAGCTTAATTGCTGATGAAATTATGGACATTTCAAGCGCAAAACAGCTTGCTATTTGTGTTAGATATGTAAACTATTAAAAAAATCACAAACCGCAATGATTCGATCTTTTTTTTTTTTTTTTTTTTTTTTTTTTTTTTTTTTTTTTTTTTACGTGTTATTCCAATAAATGTCTTCTTTTCCAAAAATTTAAGAAAAGTAATTTTAGAACACTGTGATGAACTATGTCTTGGCATGCACAAATGTGTCGCATAGGCGTATGACAAAGTACCGAATAAGTTTGGTCATGTTAGCGGGATTCATTCTAGAATTCTTCAGAGTATCCAAAAATTAGATACGTCCACTGTGAAAGCCATCGGTTAAATCTTGCCTTATCCAACAGCATACTGATTCTCTTCATTTGAAAGTATCATGGACTTGTTAAGGACATGGCAAGGTTTTCTGTCTGATAGTCGTAGTGAGTTCTTCAATTAAAAAAAAAAATCTCGTGATATAATATTGACTGTAACCCATGCTAAGAATGCCTAATTGTTTTACATAAGTATGCAGAAAAATAAAGTAGAAATCTTTTGTAAGATTTTGTTGTTCATCAAAACTTCGGGAAGACATCTTCCAAACTGAAATAAAGATCCCAAAACTAACATTTAGACAGGCAACAGGTAAAAAACCCCTCAAATTACATTCACTGACAAGTATTACAATATCACGGTCTTATTTCTCCATATAGAAAGTCTTATTCAAAATTTAAATTATCGATTCATTTCGAATGAAGACATTCTAAGAGTTTCCCAGTTACATCTTCCAGGATGTGCTTCAATCGAAAAAGCAAGCAAATTAGAGAATCCGATTCAATATTATCAGGATAAAGTGTCAATGTAGCAAATGAAAGCTGAATATGAATTAGGGTGCAAACAAATTACTGATGTTGACACCAACAAAGAGGTTTGAAAAGTTTCAGTACTGTGATATGACGTATTTCGATAAAATCAAACATTTGCTGACAGTTTTGGTTGAAAGCCGAGTAAGAACAGTCAGTGCTGAAAAATATTTTTCAGCAAAGAAAATGATTAAATCTTTGACTGGAAGTATTATGGTCGATGACAGACTGAGTAGCTTTTCCATGATTTCCATTCTTTGGGAAATTACAGACGATCTTGATAAGTCAATCAGCATCATGGCTAAGAAGAAATTATGACGATTGCTTCTGTTGCACTAGTAAACAGTGTTGATTTCAGGGGGTGGCTCGGGAGGGGCACATTCCCCCTCCCCCGGAGGAATAAGACGTCCCACCTTGAAAAATTTGTGATTTTGTGTTTTCAATGGTCAAAAAGTACAATTCTCCCCGGTACACTATAATGTCCCCCACGGAGTTCCAAAAATCCCTCCGGAGAAAAGTGCGTGAATTCAACACTGCTAGTAAATTTATTTTACCAAGTATTTTACCAAGAGTATCATTTATAGTTATTATAATCAGAGAATGTGAAATACAAACATAATTTTTATGATTACATATGACTGTAGCATTTTTTTTTTAATAATGCGTATAATTAATTTCATTTACATTATCAATAATTTCAAGACCTCGCATTCATAAGGTCACATTCTCGCAAGTTAACATTAATCCAATGTTTTAGATCAATACATATTATTTGTTTGCATTTCAATACTTTACAAAGTTTTTTTCATAGGATAAGGGAGAGGAGGAGATCACATTTGAACAATTTTTTTTTTTTTTTTTTTTTTTTTTTTAAATCAGTACGTTTCTTATTTGAATTATATTTTTTGCGTTTTAAGTATTGCATAATAAAAACAGAGCATTTCTTGATCATATCAACAAGAAATTAAAAGTTTTCCATATAAATTAAATTTTGTGAAGATTTATAAAGCTGAAATATTTTTGTTCAAACCTGCCCCATGTAGGGATACTTTTCAACAAGTAAGGGGCACCTTTGAACAAATGAATAAAATATGAAAATATTGAGAGTTTCCATAAAACGCCACATATGTTTCAGGAATATAAAGTAATATGAATCAAATTTAATAATTATTTTATTGAAACTAATAATTTTTCTTTTATTTAACCAAACTTAAATCCAGCAAAGTTTATGTCAAAAATCATTGTTGAAACAACTCAGAATGTCTCTCCAGTTATGACTGGTTGAGAAATTTTTTTAAAAATATCCTTGTGATACACAAATGTGATATCTGATGCTTTTGTAAAATTAAAATTTTTCACATTCACACTTTTTATAAGAAAACCTGACTTAAATTCCGTTTTATCTAGAACGAAAGCACTAGTAATTCCGTAGTTTGGGAAAGAGTATAGGCTTTGTTAGACAAACCTACTAAACCATGAATCATTATTATGTATCCGGACTTTGCAATTATAAAATAAATGAATGCCATCATCAATTGGCGATTCAAGCGCTCGAATACGCCATCTGGTGGAGAAAAGATGCAAATTCTCCATTCAGGATAACGCCGTGTAAGCTCATTGCATTACATGCGTTTTAAATTTGTTCAGATTAATTATTCTTTTGCACAATTTCAGATTTCCTGTGACATTTGTTTTCTGTCTTATATGACGAAGTAAATACTATACGAATTTGAATATCTAAAACTTTTAAATACATTTATAATAAATAATTGTTTCAATTAGTTAAAGGGAAATTAAAGGGACAGTTATCCTGTATCGAAGGCTGCGAGCAGCGCCTCTATAGGCCGTTTTAGTTCCCAATTCAGGATTGAAACTTCCGATAGCTGATACATCCAGAGACTGTAATACATGTGTGCAGTAAGAAAGGATTGTTAACAGTATAAGTTCATTCTCTTTGATATTCTTAATTAACCTATTTTCACATTAAAAAAATTCCAAAACTAGTAATATTTAGCTTTATCAACAACTCTTTACTTCATAGTTTTAGATATTCAATGGAGCCCCAGCTTTTTTGTTCAATGGTGCCCCATGACATGGGGTTCAACATTAAAACTGTTTACTCAATTCGGCTGAAGAATTTGAATAAAACAAAGCTTATAAACTAAAGATTACATCTTTATTTAGTGTTGAACAATAAGTCAAAATTTTTGGGATACAAAATTTTGAACAAAAATCTTACCACTTTATTTTCTTAAGTTTAGTTCAAGGAGGGAGAAAAATACATATCTTGCTTAGACAGTATTGTGCATACAAAATGGATCAGCTTTGTATACTTATTGCACTAAAGTAGTAGTAATATTTTGCCATAGACAATTTAGAAAATAATTTATTTGAAGGAAAATATTTAGAATGTTCAAAAGTGCCCCCAGTTCAAACGTGCCCCCTCTCCCCTACTTGAGACTCATTTCAAAGACTGTTAGTTTGTGCTTTTTAAATTTCGCAAAAAATTTTTCCTAAAAGCTCTCCGGTTTCCGAACCGGTTTGGAAACTGGAAATGCTATTAAAAGTTAAAAATTGCAACAGAAATTGAAAAAATTAAATATGAAATAACAATATTTGACATAGTTAACAAATATCCTATGTAGAAACACACATTAGGATAAGCCTAGATTATTTTTAAATTTTTTACTGAATATTATTCAAATTTCTTATGTAAGAATTAAAAAATTCCAAAATTGAGCCCCTCCCGAAAGAAAATCCTGGCTACGGGCCTGTTATTATCCCACTTATGCAAATCCATTCCTGCACTCTTGAGAGCCTCCACTAACTCTGACTGCAGCTCTTTAGCTTCGGTTAGAGTGGCTGCGACGCTCAACACATCATCCATATAAAAATCTCTTTCTAAAACTGGGGCTGCTAAGGGAAAGTTGTTCTGCTCGTCTCTCGATAGTTGAAGCAAAACTCTAGTAGCTAAATATGGGGCGCTCACTGTTCCATATGTAAGAGTTTTCAGCTCATAAGTTTTAACTGGTTCATTCACCCCCTCCTTCCAAAGAATTCTCTGAAGTTTAGTTTGACTCGGATCAATTAAAATCATTCTATACATTTGTTTAATGTCAGCTACGAATGCATAAATATGTTTACGAAATCTTGTCACTATTTTAAAAAGGTCTTCCTGAATAACCCCACCGTTATACTGTAAGGAATTAAGAGAGTTTCCTAAGGTTGTTTTCGAAGACGCGTTAAAAACTACACGAAGTTTTGTTGTACTTTTATCAAGGCGGTAGACTCCTAAATGCGGTATATAATAAGTTCCTACTTCTTCCCCCCTTTCCGAAATCTCTGTCATGTGACCCAACCTTTCATATTCGCGTAAAAATTCTCTATACAATGTTAAATATTCAGGTTCTTTTAAGAATCGATTCCACAGCGAATTTAACTTTTTAAGGGCAATATCTCTGGATTTTCCTAAGCAAAGCGGATCCTCTTTTAACGGCATTTTAGCAATTTATCTCCCCGTATTATCTCTTTTAACGTTTTTCTCAAAGTGTTTTTCGCAAATTATTGTTTCTTTATTTTTGGGTACCTCAATCACAACATGTTCTATTTTCCAAAATTTCTCTATGGTTTCGTTTAAAGGAGTATTGTCCTGAATGAAACCACAATGTACCCTCCCCTGACTTGGAATGGGAACACTTCCACTTGCTACATAACCAAAAACTGTATTTTGAAAAATCAAATTACTATTAACTGAGCAAATTTGACCTGGCCGTAACAGCTCATAAAATATCTCAGCACTTAAAAGTAAATCTATGCAACCTGGTTTGTTAAAGTATTTATCCGCTAGTTTTACATATTTTAACTCTGGCACATTAATATTAAACATTTTTGATGGCATGAAATCCGTAATTTTAGACACAATCAAAAAATCTAACTCTTTTTCAAAATTTCTTTCTAAATTGGAAATTGTCGCTGTAACAACAGATCTAATTTTTGTGAATGTGTCACCAATACCACAAACTGCCAAATTAGTTCTTTCCTTTTTTAATTTGAGGCTATTTGCATAATCTACCGTCATAAAATTATTCATTGCCCCTTGATCCAAAACCGCATGTACTCCATAGTAATTTCCCGCCTCATCTCTCAATAAACAAGTTACTGTACTTAACAAAACAGTTTTTGTTTGATTTATTACTCGCGTAGAAAGTACGGAATTATTATTTCTATTGTTTTGATTAGGTTCAAATATTGGCAAATCTGCCGAGAGATTTGATTCACTTACTCTTACGGTGGAGAAAGGTGCTTCCTCCCCATTTTCACCATTCACATTTGCATTGCGCAATATCTTATTTCTCGGAAAATGCAATGAAAAATGATGTCTCTTGGTTTGATCTTCTCGCTTACACAAGGAGCACGAAAATTTTGATTTACAATTATTAACTAAATGTTTGCCTAAGCAATTAAAGCAACAATTATTTTTCTTAATTACCTCTATCCTTTCAGAAACAGATAAAGCCATATATCTCTTACATTTGTGTATCGGGTGGCTTTCAAAACAAAGCATACATTTTATACTCTTACAATCAGATAAAAATACTTTAGACACATTTCTCATAGATTTTTGATTATTATTCTCAGTTAATGATTTACCGCGTGACACAAAAAATAAATCTGCTTCCTTCGCTAACGTCACAGGATCGAACCATGAATCAGATTGTTTAACACTAATATGAGCTGCTGTCTCTTTATCTAAACATTGAAATAATTTGTCTGATACAATTAATTGTTTCAGTTTCTCAAAATCGGACACTTCTCTCAATTTTAAATAATAATCAAAGCTAGTTATTAAACGTGATGCAAACTGCATATGTGTTTCATTCGACTGCCTAACAGTTTTTCTGAATTGCTCAAGACAACATTGGGGTGTTGGTTCAAATTCTCTAAGAACAATTCTCTTTACTTTATCATAATCACCCAACTCATTATCGCTTATGTAAAAAATTACATTTGAAGCTTTCTCCCCTAATAAATTCAAAAGAATCTCAGCTTTAAATTTATCAGGTACATTTTTTGTTATAAATGATCTTTCCAAAGAAGCAAAAAAAAAAAAAAAAAAAAAAAAAAAAAAAAGACCCCAACCTTCTGGGCGGCTCGGAATTCTAATTATTAGAGTTTTTATACTTTTTATTAAAGAGTCCAGAGAATCAATTTTACTTTCTGAATCACTGTCGTTAGTTTTAGAATTTATTTGCATGCGATATAATTCTAATTCAGCCTTAGCTCTTTCCAATTTAACTTGCTGTAACTGCAATTTTAATTGTTTACTTTTCTCGAGCCGCTCAAATTCTTATTTACGTTCCTCAATTATACCGTCTATTAAATTACTTACGAATTCAGAGCCACTTTTAAATTTCTCTGTATTTTTTATAATATTAATTAACTCTGCTTTCGTGGCTTTATCGCTTACTTTTCCCCCTAATTCGGTTGCAGCTATTAGTAAATCTGACTTACGCGCGTCTTTGAACACTTTAAGAACAAATTTATAAAACCCAAAACAATTAACACTTTAACTCAAAATAAAACAATAAAATATATAACACAAATAAAAAAGTACTATATTATGGGGGATAAATGAACCAACAAAACTCATGCTCTTACTTAATTTCTTTCAAATGTTGCAGGTGTTCCGTTAAAACATCTCTTGCTTATTCCAAAGAAAGAAAGATTCGCATTATTGCGAAATTATTCCACCGGCTCGACGGACCAGGTGTCGACGATAGCTTGAAGATATAACAAAACTCACTCATTTAGTAGACTGTCACACACAAAAATATTATTTATTTCCCTATATAAACTCAAAACTCATAATGCGATCTCATATCGCCACTTTTCACAAAACCAAAACACAACTCCGTTCTAAACTCTCGAACCCACACGGTTCTTCTTTTTCACAGATGGCGCTCTAATACAGAGCTTCTTATTAGGTACAGGACACATAGCAAAAAATGATTTCATGGCTACTGTGTTAATTGTTACTTTCAGTGTGATTAAAAAAGTTTATTATTTCGACAGGTATCTTGAAAGCAGTGAAAGTATGAAAGACATGAGCGATTCATTTTGCTTAGGCCAGACTACAATAGCTTGTATTGTTCGCGATACATGCAAGGCCATCTACACAAGACTGCAACCTGTTGTAATGGCCCCGCTTTCAACGGAGAAACTCTTCATTACAGCAGCTAAATTGAAGGAACTGACGCCATTTCCCAATTGCATTGGTGTTTTGGACGCAAGGATTCTCTTCCCTAGAAAATATCTTCAGCCCAATAGAAACAAAGGAATGCGCGACAAAAGTGCTGCTGTACTTTTTGGTTTGGTAGACCACACGTATTGCTTTTTGGCCATAAATGTGATGCCAAAATCAGAATCAGAGATTCAGGATTTCTTTTCTACATTACCAGGTAAGCAGTGTTCTCGCTGACATTTGACCAATATTAGTAATTTAACTAATTAAGAATAAAAAACATTCGTCAAATGAAAAAAGTATTAGCAAAATAGATTCGCAGTGCTGCACAAAAGAATTATCTTTAATCCTTTAATGTAATCCTTTTTTTCAATATGTTCTAAATTACAGTGTTCGGCAAAAGTTTAGACACTGGTGTTTTTTAACCTTTAAATAAAAAAGACGAACAGGTGAGTTTTACAAATGGCTATACTTACTTTTAAATATATTTTAAACAATGAAGAATAAAAATAATGGTTATAATATAAGATTATATTTAATTTAACTGAAAAATGTAAAATTTGCATATTGCAAAAGTTTAGACACTTTTTAGCTCACAGGCTATCATAGCCTGAGAGCTTATGTGCCCGCCCGTTCTGTATGTATGTTCGTACTTGCATAACGCGATAACTCATGATAAAATATCCGATCCACTTGAAATTTTGTATATAGGTATATCCTGACAAGGCGCTTCCCTGATTAGTTTTTGGAGTTCATTCGATATGTATAAGACGGGGAACGGGGGCTCATGCCCCTCTTCTTAATTGATATAAATGGATTTTTCATGCAGAATTAAGTTTTCGTTCAAAATTTAGATATAGGATCATTCTGATGAGGCGATTCCGTGACTGTTATTAAGTGTTCATTGAATAAGTATAAACAGGGGGAACGGGGGTTCTAATGCCCCTCGCCTTAACTTATATAAATGGGTTTTTCAAGCAGAATTGTCAGATTTCGTTCAAATCTCTGAATAGTTTTGGAAGTTTAATGGATAAGTATAAAAGAGGGGGATAACTCCTCTTAAATTATATAAATGCTAAATGGGTTTTTATTAAGAATTATCTGATTTGCTCCGAATTTTGGATATAGATTTTTTAGATGATAAAGCATGTCTTTGATAGTTTAGGAGGTTCAATGATTAAATATAAAAAAGAGGAAAGGGGAGAGCTGTTTCCCCTTCTTAATATTTTTTCGAACGGAATTAACCCTTGAAAATATAAGGCTGTAATGTACAATTAGTATGCGGAGCCTGTGAGCTCAATGCTATCAGTTTAACTGGGCAATATTCTTTTTATGTGATTTTTAGCCAACTGTTCATGGAAAAATGCAAATTTTCAAGTTATGATGGCACATGTCTATACTATTTAATTATACATCAATATAGCATCAGTTAGTGAAGATGCTACGAGCTAAAAATATTCAGTTAGATGAGGTAATTGAGGTAGGAAAGCTCAAATATAAAGGGAAGACTGTTGCAGAAATTTCAGCAGCATTGAATCGTCCAAAGTGGTCTGTCTATGAAGTATAGTGTAAGGATGACTCCTTGAAAACAAAACATAATCTAGAACACCTTGTCTGACGAGAAAATGAGATGACAAAAGAATCCAGAAACTGACATTTACACAAATAATGATTGCTAATCACATTAAAAGTAAGCCAGGACGTTCTGTGTCGACGGACAAGATTCGTAGATGAATTAAAGAAACAGGCAAATCAATTTACATGAAAATGATAAAACAATCAGCTTTAAAATCTTGTTAGAAATTGCGAGAATGCAATGAGCTTGCAAACATACTTCATATGAACCCAAATGGTATGCTATGATATTCAATAACGAAACAAAGCGGAATTTGAATGGCCCGAACGGGTGCGGGCTGCTTGGCACGATTTGCGTAAAGAGCCTGCGGGACTTTCTTAAATCGACAAGAAGGTGACTTTTAAATGATTTGGTCCTCTCTTTGCTTTAATGCTCGAGTATCTGTGGAGTTATTCATTGATTGTCAAGCAACACAAGACTACGTATATACGTTGGAGATTAATTTTTAGTCATTTGGGGAACTTTTAGCTGATCTTAAGTATGGATTTTAGCAAGATGATGCGGCTATACATGTTGCATACAAAAGAAGAGTTTCGTTTAACTCTGAAAATACTATTGATCTCAACTGGCCGGCGTGTAGCTCTGATCCGGACCCAATCGAAAACCTTTGTAACATCATATGTCGTAATGTTTATGAAAATTTTTGTTATACTTTTCTTTTAATGAGCTTCGAGCTGCTGTTGAACATGTTTGGTACAAAATAGACCCCCAAGTGACGCAGCATTTAGTTTCTTCGATGAAAAGTCACATTCTTGCAGTAACTGCAGACAATGTGGGTGGAACTCGGTTTTAATTTGTAGTTATTTTTCTGTAAATATACAAATTGTCTATACTTTTGCCACTATGTTAATTTCATTTTTTTTTTTTTTTTTTTTTTTTTTTGTCATTACATTTTATGTAAAAGGTAAAATTCAAAATTTATTGTTTGCGATTAAAAGATAAGTCACAAGTAATGTATGATAGATGAATTACAAACATTCGGTACATACTTCTGAATGTAGAAGCGTAATCGATCATTGTCTAAACTTTTGCTGAGCACTGTAACTGTACAATAACGATTACTATTTATCTAATTTCAACTATCGGCTACAAATATATTAAATATATATATATATTAAAAACATGTATATATGCATGTGTGTGAAAAAGGAAAAAGTAAAAGCAAAAATTGAGCACTAGTAATTTGGCGAATCTAATCGTTTGTTTATTTGCCAAATGAAGAATTTAGTCGCAATTTGGCGCAAAGGCGAGCGACGGCAAAAACCCTGCAGGTAAACGATTCTATAAAACATTATTAAGAAAAATAGTATCCATTTATTTATTTTTCAGTGAAAAGACATTATAAAATTAGTCGGAAGTGGCAATCTCAAAACTTTCTTTTATTTTATGCAGGTTAATATGTTTCAAAATTTGTTACCAAAGTGCCAAAATTAAAGAGCAATCTAAGCACATCGTGAAGATTCCAAAGGCATAAATTGCATTATTTCTTAAAATAGGACTTTTAAGGCGGGCGATCACTCAGTACCCAAATCCCCCTCCGTAACGTTAAACCTATCTTGAGTTTGGTACATTTTTGCATTTAAAATATCTTTAGGAAAATTGATAGTTTTAACTTCTTTTTTCAGTATTCCCTTTTTAAAGGATGCTATTTTTTCCTTAGTTTTCAGAATATTTTTAAAATATCTGCATAATTTTATATGAAGTATTAAATTTGTACTTCCAGCTCTTCAGCTTTTAAAACATAAAACATTGAATTTAGCATGAGTTTTAGAAATATTTTGACAACTAAAAAAAAAGTGACATCTTTTAATAATAGAGAAAAAAGAAGTTAAAATATAATAATTCTCCGAGAAGACATTTTGAATATAAAAATGCATCAAACGCGCATAGACTTAACATTACCGAGGGGAATTCGGCCGCTGAGTGACCAGCGCCTTAAGAATATCGGAAAAAATGCAATATAAAAGCGCCATCTGTTGAGTGATTTACACAAAAACATTATTTATAATAATATTTATCAAGCTATACATGAATCTGAAGCTTGATGAAAATTCGTGCATTAGTTCTAAAGATACAGCTATTGCGGTGATTGGGAAAAAAATCAGCATAGCAGCGCCACCTGTTAGGAGACTGACACAAAAATGGTCTTAAGTTAATTAATACAAACTTACAAGCTATATTTTGGCTTATAAAATACCAACAGATGAGCAGATCTTTGTCACAAAATTTTAGTTCAAAATCTTAAATAATCTTATAAGTAATGATGCTTCCCGTAAACGTACACAATGAAAAAGCGCAGTTTTGCTGAATAGCTAAATTGACATTTTGATATAGCACGAAAAAAAAAAAGTATAACGTTTACAACTTTGAAATTTACTATATTTGAGACGTTTATATATTTTTGTATATATTATATGTTATATATTTGTGTATTAAAATGTATTGTTTACCTTCCTATGGCTCTTTCAATGGTCACTTTCAGTTTCAAAAAGTTCATTTCCGGTTTATATTTTGGGCTATAACTTTGTTTCTAATTAAAATTAAACCAATATTAAGGCATTTTTGGAATCCTAAGTTTTTGAACTTTAATTTGAAATAAAAAGAAGATAATCAACATTTTATACAAAAACAGAAAAGTGAGGATAGACATATGCCTTTAACAGTTAAAAACTTCTTTTGGAATCAATAATGAGCACTGAAATTAGTGTTTCCAAATGCCAATTTATGCGGAACGTTCCTCACTCTGCCAATTTACACTGCATATTGGTAAACCGTTTCTACTGTCATTTTAGCGCATTTTTTATATAGTAACTTATTCTGGTGGAATTTCATAATTGCTTTCATATTAGCGTGTTTTATCTTGCATAATTTGCTGAAAAAATTCATACGGTTCTGAAAATTACTTCAAATGACACATTTTAGGTTATGCATACGATATATGCAGATCTTGTGTAATACTTTATGCTGCAATCATTGTCAATTTCATTTATTTTATATATGCTAAATACAGCTGACCTTGTGCTGAATACGTTTGAAAGCGAAACAATACAGTATATGTATGGCCAGCATGCACTCTTCATTTTGTAATTGTACGATTCAGTTTGCTTATTTTCACCAATTAAATTTATCGCAGTATATGGGCAATTAAAGATAGTATCTTATTTTCTTTATATATTACAAGTTATTAAATCTCTCAGATATATTACTCAGACTAAATTTCTCGGAGGGAAGTTCTAGTATAATTAAAAACGTGATTCGATCTATTGTCTATTTGTTTTTTGCCCGTCTGTTTGTATTCTAACAATCAGAAATATGCTTCGACCGCCATGAAATCTTCATGTGTTATTGTATAATTTTTTGGTATTGAAAATGAAGTGCATTACATTTATATTCATTTACAGAGACACAGAAAAGGATTACGTTACATTATGGTCCATGGTGAAAAAAGAAATGTGTGTGGTGCATTTTATTGCTGTTATGATATTTCAAACATAATGAAACTGATATACGTAATTGAAATGAACATCACGCTTTCTTAGGAACAAATAGCAATTACGGCTTGTTTATAGAGATGCACAAAATGATTCCGTAGCATTATGGTCTATGGTAATGAAATCGCTGAAGTACACACACTTATCGTTAATTTACAGAGAGACACAAAATAATTCAATAAAAGGACATTGATTGCTGGAACCGCATTTCTACTAGTGATATGCATTTTTAAATTCATCTAATTGTATTAGGTAGGGTATGTAAATTATACAGTTCACGCGCAGAGATACACACTCTGAATACATTACTGGATTTGGACAGAAATTGCTGGAAAAAGATTTTTTCAGAGTTACAGTCGACTCTCGTTAATTCGAAGTCGTCGGGACCACAAGAAATGTTCGAATTATCCGAAGTTCGAATTATGGAAAATATGAAATAAAAACATGCTTAATATGGCATTATAACAAAGGAATTAATGTTATAGTATTTTAAATATATTTAGCCTGTTATCATTAGAATATGACTTAATAATAATTTAGAAGTTAGTATAAATACATAAAAACTAATTCAATGATTAGAAACAAGCGCAATGGAAGAAAAAATTGTGCTGTCATGATGGACAGATGGGGCACTAAAAAAGTGGATATCAAACGCATTGTATTATATGCATACTCGTTCGGAACAATTTTCACAAAAATCAAAGAAAGAAAGTTATTCAAATGATCTGAAATCCATGAGAAAGAAAAGAAAAGTGAAAAATCGAAATTCTCGTTAGTTCGAATTAAACGAAGTCAAGAGAAAATGAGTTCGAATTAATTAAAATTTTTAACGTTATTCTGCCATTGAAAATTTCGGGACTTCATGTTTAGTTCGAATTAAGCGAAGATTCGAATTATCCGATTTCGAATTAACGATATGTGCTTTTTAAGCTGCTTCTTTAGATATCCCATTTCATTCTAGAAAAAAATAATCTTAATAATATCCTCTTAAAGTTGGAAAATAACTATGCCTGAAGCATGATTTTCATTCTTGTTTATTAAATTAAAGGCACGTGAAAAACAAAATGGTTCAAATTTTTGAGTTTTTAAATATTGGCCTAAAAAGTACGCTTAAAATATAATGGTATTAAATGATTAGGAACCTCAAAGATAACGGTGCTGCAAGATTTTAAAATAATACATTTTAAGCAGTGTTGGTGTGTTCACGTGTTATTCAGCTAAAATTTTCAGTGGTAGTGCAACGACCGGTACATAAAAAATATGATGCTAGAGATCTGCTTACTTATTATTAATCACATTTATTTTTGCTAAAAGTAACTACTTTTTTTAAATGAAAATATTCTTTCCTTTTTTTAAATCTGAAAATGCTACCATCTTATACAATGTAATGTATACAAGCATACATTACTAGTTGATTAACACTGTTTACAACTAATTAAAACAGTTTAAAATATTAATACCTCACTTTATTGTAATCATTTCACTAATTTTGTGTCTTTTTATCATTGCAGCTAATATCATTCCAGAAGAGTGTATGCCTTCCCTATACCTTCAGTCTGAATCAAATGCTTTTTTACCTCATGTTATCCTAGGAGACGAATGTTTACCCCTGACTAAATGTATAATGACACCATACACAGTGCAGGATCTCTTGCAAGACACAAAAAAGGGAATTTATAATAAAATACATTGTCAGGCGTTAGAAGTGGCAGGATATGCATTTGCATTAATGGCACATAGGTACAAATTTTTTCAGAAGCATAATGCCTTAGATTACAGCACGACCAAAATCATTACCCAAGCTTGTTGCTGTCTCCATAATTTCATGCGATTGAAGGAATTATCTAGAAAAAATGAGAAAATTGATGAAAATGCCATAAAAGAAGCCTCTGAAGATGCAGAGTTCCAGCCTCTAATGCCATACCTTGGAACTGCCTCTGTGATCGGTAAAGAAGTTCGTGAAAATTTCTTGGCTTATTTTTCCTCGCAGTCTAATGTATCAGTTAAGAAAGAACAAAGTTTGTCACAACCCTCTGAAATTGGGGAAGACACTTGTGAGAATACTTTGCCTCCTTTATCGCAGGTATCTACTGCATCAATTAAACAAGAAAGTTTAGATTAATATTGAAAAAGATGGATTGACTTTTACTCCAAATCAATAAAAAATGCATGTGTGATATTGCTCAAAGTATTTTTTTATATATATAACTTAATTTTTTAACTCGAAATTCCAAAAGAATTAACCAAGACATGATGGATTAGTAATTAAAATAATTACTAAAATTTGGAATGCCTCTGCTATACCTTCTTCCTCAGTTAGGTAGGTTTTCACTCACCCTTATGTAAAAAAATGTTTATCGCATTCACTAAACACCTAATTCACCAAACACAGTGTAAAATCTTTTATGTTATTCCAGTGAAGGGATCATCAAGCATTTGAAGTAGTAAGATATACATTTATATTAAAGACGCAGATGTACAACGTTTTTCAGAAATTTTATACCTTGGATTACAGTACCGTTTAATTTACAACAACAACCTGCCTGTACAAATACAACCTGCCTGCTGATAACTTATGATTTTATATAATTAAAGGAACCTTTAAAACTAATAGATAAGTTGAAGATTCCAATCTCTAATGCCATACTCTGGAACTGTCTCTGTGATCGGTCAGGAAGTTCGTGAAAATTTCTTGGCTTATTTTTCCTCGCACTCTAATGTATCAGTTAAGGAAGAATAAATTTTGTCTTCCCCCTCCCCCCCCCCCCCCCTCTGCAATTGGTCTAGAAGCTCCTGAATATACCTTGCCTCATTTTTCACAGCAGTCTATTGTATCAATTAAGCAAAACAGTTTAGACTAATATTAAAAGGATGGACTGATTTTTACCCCAATTTAAACAGGAATACAGGTGTGATACTGTTCAAAGTATTTTTTATAGACATTCTTTTTTTAATTCAAAGTTCAAAGAGAATCGACCAGACAGGTAGGATTAGTAATTAAAATAACTTAATTTTTGAAAAAAAAAAAGTATGAATTTGATAAACTTTCTTCTTCAGTCAGGTTGATTTTTTCTTATACTGAAGTAAAAGAATGCAAGTTGAAAATTTCAATCTCTAATGCCATACGCTGGAACTGTCTCTGTGATTGTTCAAAATGTTCATGAAAAATTTTTGGTTCATTTTTCCCCGCAGTCTAATGTATCAGTTAAATAGAAACAAAATTTGTCACCATCTACCGGAATTGGTCAAGACGCTCGCTTATATATTTTGTCGTATTTTTCGCAGTAGTCTACGCTATCAATTAAGCAAGAAAGCTCAGATTAATGTTGGACATGATGGACTGAATTTTACTCCAAATCAAATAGGAACGCACGAGTGACACTGCTGAAAGTATTTTTATGCAAATTACATGATTTTTTTAACTCGAAGTTCAAAGAGAATTAATCAAGATAAGTTGGATTAGTAATTAAAATAATTATTTAAATTCGAAAATAAATATGCCTCTGCTAAACCTTCTTCTTTAAGTAGATTTTTCTTCATGCTGATGTAAATGAATGTTTATCATTATCACACACGCAAACCTAATGCAACATACACTGTTAAAACACACACACATTGCACCTTTTAGGGGTGAAAGGCTTGTCTCACTGGTGACCCCCCTAAGAGAGCCAGAATGGCACCTTTAATCAGGGTGAAAAGATGGCACCCTTAATCCAGAGTGCCCTATAATAAAAAATTAAAAAATATACAAACCGACTTTTGGCTCTCGAAGGATTCGAACCCACAACGTCAGATTGCAAGCTCAACGCTGTAACGGCTCGGCCATCGAGCGCTCATCTTCAAAATCTCCTTGAAATGTTCAAATGTCCTGAAATCCAAAGGTTGCTTTATATAAAAAAGCTCGCCAAAAGTTAGCCATCCGAAGTTCTAAACGAAATTAGGATAGCTCATAGCAGTGATAGTCATCGTAGGGAGAAATTGCTGTAGTTGAAGGGGAAGGATACAAGTCACAGAGCATACGCAAATGAGTAAGGGATGAAAACCTTTCAACGGTATGCATTGCGCGGCACCCTAATTAGCATCAATCACCCAGTGACAGATCAAATGGCACCCCAAACACATTTTCAAGCCCGCAGGTGTCAAATGGTAACTCCTTTCCACCCTGGGCACCAAATGCAACTGGTTTGTCACCTTTATTTTTAACAATATACACAGTGTAAAATATTTTATGATATTCCAGAAAAGAAATTATCAAGCGTTTGAAGTAGTAAGATACACAGTTACGTTAAAGACGAAGATGTGCAAAGTTTTCCAGAAATTTTACATATTGCGTTGCAGAGCTATTTAAATTACAGCTAGAACTTGCCTGCTGATGACTTATATTTTTATGTAATTAAAGGAAACTTTGGAACTAATAGATAATATATAGAAGAATCCAATCAGTAGAAGATAGCTAATAGAAGATTTCAACCTCTAAAGCCATACACTGTAACTGTCTCTGTGATAGGTCAAGAAGTTCGTGAAAATTTTTTGGCTCAATTTTCCTCGCAGTCTAAAGCTGCTTTCAGATTCACCAACATTTCGTAAGACTTTTGAGCCAACCCTTGATTTCTTCCAACTTTTCGCGAAATGTCGTCCCAAAACCCAGTGTGATAGCAAACAGAAATGTTTCCCCAACATTTTTTCCCTGTTCCAGAAAAGTCTCTCCTGGTCAAGACTTTTCATCCAACATCGAACATTTCAACGAATCAGAGATAAGCGATTGGTACGAGTAGGCGATAAATATTAACGCCTGGTACTAGTAGAAACTGGTCTTCCGGCTTTTCCTACAACTTTTTCAAAAACAATTGTAACCTTTTTCTCTCTTTGAAAGGGAAAATGTTGGGGTTAAAATCGGTTGAAAAGTTTGTCTCGCCTAAAGTCCGTGAATCTGATAACAGCTTAATGTATCGGTTAAGAAAGAACAAAGTTTGTCACCAACTCTGCAACTGCTCAAGACGTTCGAGAATATATCTTTCTTTATTTTTCACAGCAGTCTATTGTATCAATCCACTGTCAGTCATTTTGCTCCACCGTCAAATGTCAAATCCTTTGGATCACTTTTCATCATAATCTACTTTATGACTTAATAAATTTTTAATTGCTATGATTTATTATTGATTAAATTCTAGAAGGATTTTTATTTCAGTTCATACAAATTATCTCATTAATTAATAAATTCGTGAAAATTTGTAAAAAAATTCTTAGCTCATTTTTCATGTTAACCTGATGTATCAATAAAGTAAAACTGCTTAAAAGAATATTAAAAAATATTTATTAAATTCCATTAACGACTTTTACTTCAAAATATGCCAACATGACTGTAATCAGTCAAGAAATTTTCAGGAAAAATTCATAAAACAAAAACAATAGAATATCCCTTCTAAATGTTTCTAATATACATATACGTATTTTATCATGTATGTCTAGGAAACATTATGATATTTATTTTTTAACTATCAATAATATTCTGCAAATACAAAGGATGTTTACACATTTTTCTAAAAAGTTTGGTAAAAGAAAATATTTACAAAGATAAGAATTATATTTTTAATATCATCCCTTTGATATTCATTTTGTTGAACTACCACAATATATTTTTATTTCCAAAATAAAAGCGCTTTATTTAAATATCAAAGTTGAGTTTTCTTTTTTTAAGTGCCTTCGTAATTATGTAAATACGTAGCACCTATAGTCGTCATTCAGTCCGTCTGTATGCATATAACAGAGCTAAAACTACCAAACCAAATCGTTTAAAATTAAAAAAATATATAATTTTTGCATAGTTTCGTCAAGTCATTTGAAATTTTATGAAAATCGGATATATAGTTTGATTATAGAGCCAATCAAAAGTATTCCATTACATTATGGTCAATGAAAAAATTGTTTTAAGTTCATTTTAATGGTGTTACAGTCTTTCATACAGGATAAAATTGATATAAATTTACTGAAGTGTACTAAAATATACACTATGTTGTGCAAAATATGTTTATTATTCATTTACAGAGCTATTGCTACACAGAATTCCATTATATAATGATATATGATAAAAATTGTTTTCGGCATATTTTAATTATTTTAAATTATTTCATATATGGATGATTCTACGATAAGAGGTTCAAAAACATAGAGAATTCGGCCAAAGAGAAAAGTTTGAGAGTTATCTTGCCAGGGGAAATACGGCAGGGGAGAGACATTTTCATGTAAATTCAAATTTTTTAACTGACTGAATTAGTTTTGGGGTTAATTGTGCATTTCACTTTAATTATTACCGTATTGTATAATTAGGGCAGTAAATGTAATTGAATTAAATGAATATTATAAGTTTTATGACTTACCAGGGGAGATACACGATCACCGTGCGAAACCACTACACCGTACGGTCAAATCGCAACAACTAAAAATGGCGACGCTTATATGGCTTGCGCGTTTAGTATTGCTAACTTTAAGCCGATAGATGTCCTTAAACACTACTCCCGATATAGCCATCCTTGAATTTATATTTGTTTCAGCGGGACAAAAGTTAATTTTAAAAATTACTTGAAATTAACAAAATTATTTTATTTTTTTATTTTATAATACGTAAGCATAATTACTTAAATTCCAATTAAACATATTTTAGCTAAGCATCTGACGGAAAAAATATGTGTATTGTTTGAAAGTTAAATTGAAAATGGCAAGGGGACATGCCAGGGGAGAGACTTTTTTAGACTTTGTAAGAAATTTCAGAAAAATGTGTTTTAATTAGGCATTCAATCGTGATGTTATTTAATAAAGTATATTAAGATGATGCGATTAATTGCAAAAAATAGCAACATATAGAATAAAAAATCTGTTTTAAACGGATTGCCGTGCAAATTATCTCTTATCGTAGAATCACCCATATAACGAAATTGATAAACTTTGCTGAAATTTATTACAAGCTACTTCCTGTATTATAGAAAGGGCAAAAAGTATTGTTAGTGACTCACAAAAGATTTCGGATACTTTACTGTACAAGAAACACTGTGTGTTACAGATTTTTTCTGCAAGTGCATTTTTAGTTGTGATATGATTTTTTTAATTTAACTGTATTTTTGCATATTACGTTGTGTGTAGATGCTGTAGATCATATTACAGGGTAGCACAAAAGAAGCTGGAAGAATTACAGATTATGCATGAAAATAGCTCAAAAATGGTTTTCGAATGGGTTACATATTTTTACGATATCCCATGCCCTTGATAAATAATGATTCTTGATTTGCCATGTTAATTACATCCTATTAAAGATAAAGTACTATTATTTTTGTATTACTAAATTGAAGATATCAAATTTTGTATTCAGGCATTTTTGCATAAGAGTTTAACAGTTAATACATCAAACTCTGAATATTTATAAAATTAATTATAGTACAAACGATGCATTTTGTACCCTTTGCACAGTCAGATGTGCAGTTAAACATTCATTTCTTTTTAATTAATATCCCTTATTTTAGGTGATGTTGTTAGAGTATGCTTTTTACACTTTTTTTAATAATCTAATTATTGTATTTATATTCATAAAGCGATAATACATAATCTTCAATCCAATGTTTAGTGGCCAACAACATTTCAAAATAAAAATATATTTTTTAATCATGCAGATGATGATAAAACTTTATTTCGCATTGATGCTACATAAATTGTATTTATTTGTTTATTTTTACTTAAATTTAAGCCAGAGAAAAAGTTAAAATCCTTATCAAAATGTATAAACACGCCCTGTATATTTTAGAAAAAGTTTGAAAAAAAAGGTATATAAACTCGATGTATATGGCATAATGCGTACATAAATACAGTGTCTCACATAAGTGATGGGACACTTGTGCTTTACAAAAGGAAACTAATCAAATAATTAAAAAAAAACTTGTACACATTTTTTGTGGGTGTGTTTCATACTTAAAATTAGTACAGATTATTACATAACATACATTTTGTCAAAATATTAAAATTTTAATTTAATAAAAATACGAATGTTTAGAACGGAGCAAAAAATAGCTCACATAAGTGATCTGACACCATTATATTTGCAACAAAAATCGTCTGAAATAA
The DNA here is from genome assembly GCA_964019185.1 of Maratus speculifer. Classification (NCBI taxonomy): domain Eukaryota; kingdom Metazoa; phylum Arthropoda; class Arachnida; order Araneae; family Salticidae; genus Maratus; species Maratus speculifer. The sequence continues at coordinate 184,780,292 of OZ025301.1, forward strand.
ACAATAAAAATATTTTTTGGGGTTTTATTTTTACTTAAAAGCAATTGGCAATAATTTATAAAATCGTCTGCAGTATTTCTCTCCAGTTTGTTTTGGAATTTTTGTGTTTTTTAGCTCTGTGTAGCCATGAATGCTAAACGAAAAGAAACTTCGCCTGAAATTCGAAAATTAGTTATTAATTTGCATATTGAACGTGGAAAATCTATTAGAAAAACTGCTGAAACAGTTAACTCGAGTCGTTCAACAGTTTTCAATATCATTAAACGATATAAAAATAATCATATGATTCAGGATGAAAGAAGACCTGGCCGAACATCAAAGCTATCCAATGGAATAAACCGAATTATCGTTCGAAATATTAAAAAAAATCCAAGAAATAGTGCTTCAAAAGTTGCTGCTGATTTACAAGCATTATATGGAATAATTGTTAATCCTGAGACTATTAGAAGGGTAATTCGATCGGCTGGATATCACGGTAGAGTAGCCAGGAAAAAATTCTTCGTAAGTGAAAAGAATAGAAAACTCAGACTAGCTTCCGCAAAATCCAACATAAATAAGAATTCTGATTACTGGAATAAAGTTATATTTGCTGATGAGAGTAAATTTAATATATATGGTTCTGACGGTAGAATCTTGGTGTGGAGAAAACCCAGGGAAGAATTTCGCAAACAGAACTTGGTACCAACAGTAAAACATGGTGGAGGAAGAGTTATAGTATGGGGGTGTATGTCGTCCGCTGGAGTTGGTAATCTTGTTTTTATTGACAGTATAATGGATCAGTACAAGTATATTGATATTTTAAAGCAAAATTTGAAATCTTCAGCACGAAAATTGAACCTTCATAACGATTTTAAATTCTACCAGGACAATGACCCCAAGCACACTGTTCTGAACGTTAGACTCTGGTTGCTATATAACTGTCCAGAAATAATAAAAACACCACCACAATCTCCAGACTTAAATCCCATCGAGAATATTTGGCAAGAATTGGAATCAAGAATTCGCAAACATACCATTTCTTCAAAACAACAACTAAAATCGGTGCTTCAAGAAGAATGGGGTAAAATCACTCCAGAAATCACAAAAAAATTAGTCGAATCCATCCCAAAAAGATTAAATCATGTTTTAAAACTAAAAGTAAATCCAACAAAATATTAAAACCTTTTAAAAAGTAAAATTTTTGGATAAATATGTGATGGAAAAGTAAGTGTCCCATCACTTATGTGAGCCATTTTTTGCTCCGCTCTGAACAATTGTATTTTTACTAAATTAATATTTTAATATTTTGACAAAATGTATGTTATGTAATAATTGTTACTAACTTTAAATATGAAACACACCCAAAAAATTTTTGCACATGTTTGTTTATTTATTTTATTGCAGTTTCTTTTTATAAAGCACAAGTGTCCCATCACTTTTGTGAGACACTGTTTATACACAGTTTGTGATATCATCGATCCATTTTTTACTCTCCCAACAACACTTTAAAACATTTTAACCGGCAGACGATAATTAACACTTATTCCGAACTGATGCCATATAAGTTTTATTTATTTATTTTTAAATTTAAGCCAAAGCTAAAATCAAAATCGTTAAGAAAATGCGTGAACACGCTCTCTTTATTTTGTGAAAAGTTTAAGAAAAGAAAATATATAAGCGCTATGTATATGATATAGTGTGCAAATAAATAGGTTCACGTTTTGTATGGGTTATCGATCCATTGTTTACTGTCCAACAACATTTTAAAACAAAAAATATTTTTCATTCTGCAGACGATAATTAAATCCTGTTCCGAATTGATGCCAAAATTAATTTATTTTATTTAAATTTAAATCTAAAATAAATTCAAAATCGTTACAAAAATGTAAGAACACGCTTTGCGCATTTTACTTTTATTTTATTTTTCATCAACACATTCCACCAAAAGTTATACAGTGGCGACTATAATAGCTTGCACCACTCAAACGAAATTATCTACAAAACTCTTCATGCAAATACAAAGACATTTGACATTCAGAACATGATGATTACAATTTCCAACATTCAATCATTCTTCCCTTAACTTTAGTCAATGGCTTAAACACTTAACGTTAAGTCGATCGGGGATCAAATTATGATAATCTGGAGATGGGAAATTTTATGCCGCGGAAAACTAATTTCTCCTTCGACGAATTCTAATCAGTACACGTGACAATTATTGAGTTATGGCGCGTTTAATTAATGCTTGAACCCTTTCGGAGCAAGGTAATTGGTGTGAATAACCGTGCAGTCAAGGACAGGAGTTGAATGCTTTCACGTTCTCCAGAGTTACCGAAGTGAAAGTGATGCCATTAAATCTTTCATCCTTTCTAATTTTGTCCAATTTCCATATAAGAGCCAAAAATGCGAAGTGGCAGTTAGAATTATGTATGTAGTAGAAAAGTTCCAAAGTGATTTAACTGCTGAGTTTGTCACAGAACAATTTAAATAAATAAGAAATATATGTTATGCAGTGATGATGTTATATAGCTGCAAAATTACTTGTAATAATTAATTTATAAATGAAGTGAATTACTCATAATAATAATTATAATTTTAACCCATTTTCGGCCAAAGGTTCGTATACGAAACATTTCGATAAATATTTTTTTTTAACACTCTGACACATTTTTTTCAAGAATTTTATTTTTCTTCTATTTTTTAAGGCTTTTGAAGACATCCATAAAATATTAGTAATTCAATTGGAGTAAATACTTTCTCTTAAAAAAATTTCAAAATACGCTAGAGTTTTAATTTGAAACGCCTTTGACAAATTCGACTTTTTAAAAATATATTATTATTCCAATTGAAATGAATTATATGTTTTTAAAATAGATTAAAGTTGCAAATTCTGTATATGAAATAAGAATAAAACAAAAGTCATAAAAATATTATTCATATTCATATTATTCATTATAAGAAATAATATTTTATATTATTATATAAAATATTATTTCTTATATAAAATATTATTTTTCATGCACGAATCTTTTTTTGTGTCTTAATGTATGTAATTTAAGCATATTTCAACAAAAATAATGCTACATTTTATAAAATTTCTGTGCTTGGCCTAAAATGGGTTAATAACTGTTTTGATAGATCCTTTTATCATCAATAACAAACATTAAATTTATTTATTTATTTAATTAGGGTTCTTATTTAACATTTAAATATATTTTATTGTGTACTTTAAAATAAATGTCAGGCAGTGATGACATCATGTTTGGCAAAATTATTTATGTTAAAACTGTTGTTAGCTTTCGTTTTTTCAAAAACTAAAACAAAATCACTTCACCTTTTTTCATTCACGTATAAAAACATTTCATATTTATTTACTTAGAAGGTGTCACAAATAAAAATTAAATTAAAGAGTACGTAAAGTATACGAGTAAGTATAAGAGGGAATGGCTATATTCACGATCATAGCGGGCGCAATGTTTTGTTTTGATTTTTAAATTATATTTATATCCAGTGTCATTTAATTTTCTACTGATTTTATATGTTATGAATACGGTTCTTATTAATGAACCGAAACATGTCAACTCTTTAATTTAATTTTTATTTGTGACACCTTCTAAGTAAATAAATATGAAATGTTTTTATACGTGAAAATTATTTATATTTAAAGGTTTTTTCGATTCAAATTTTTTTCGTCATTAAACCAAAGAAAACACCAAATTAATTAATTAATTTAATTAGTGCTGTTTTTATTTAATATTTAACTAGAATTTATTAATATGCAGGTAATTATTACTTAAGTTTAATTCTCAGGAATGTAAGAGCTGCACCAGAAATTACCGATTCGTACCACTTAATTTTTAAAGTATTTCTCGCTTTATATAATGACAAGATTTCTGTGATTTAATAAAGCAAATTATAGTATTAAATTTTAGTGGTTAAAATAAAACACTTTTGGAGCGGCGCTTGCATCCCTGAATAATTAATATAATGTTTTAAAATATATTCAAAATATATCTACTCATTCTCGACATAAGACACAGTGAACCATTTATGAATTCTAGAAAAAATATTTTTTCCTATTCACGAGAAACTTTTTGACCAATCTTTTGACATAATAGCTGGATACTTTCAGGCATGATTAGTGAAGTGATTTGAAATCTAATACATGCTTTCATTTTCAATAAAGGAGTTACATCTGGAGTGATAAGGGATTGTTATGTCATGTTGGCAGTTTTTTCCTTTCTTGTGCTGCCGCTCCTGAAATTCGAATTAAAACGCCAATTTTCAGAGAATTTTCTTGTTTTTGCTAAGAAACGGAAAACATCTCGATTATACTTTATTTCTTAATAAGAACACTTGCCAGCCTGATGAGTTTTGAAACAAAAATTAATTAAAGATGCGTCAGAAAGTAGTTATAGTTTTGATTCGAGAAAGTTAATGGAGTTTGCTAACAGACAGATTACTTAACTATTACATAAATGTATTTATTGATGTAAAATTTTAAAATTTTCTGTAGACTTTCTGTAAAATTTATTCTAAGTTAAAAACTATATAAAATGCATCAGTTTCTTGAAATTCCTAAATTTTCTTTCAATAATAAATTGTATAAAAGTTTCGTAAAAACAAAATGCTAGTTAAATTAGGTAAAGGCGCTTTTTATTCCCAACAAAATGCATCTAAAATCAAATACTTTCAAGAATATGCATCTTCTGGATTAAGAAAACACTTTATCTTATTAACAATTTCTTTTTATTTTAAAAATATGGCACAAATGCTGCAATCCTCACTGCATTTCAATGCTCATTTAAAAATTCATTAAAAAAAAGGAGTAACTACATATTTAATTACAATTTTATAAAAGATTAAAAAAATTAATTTTTTTTAAATTTCTACTATTAATTTAAATAATGTTTTTGCAATTTTCCCTCCTTAAGGTATCCGCATACCTTCGGAAGGGATTTTTTGAAAATTTTGAAAATTTCTCTTGTTATCCATTTTTTATAATGCTTTTACTTTTTAAACTTTAAAAAATTTATAAAAATTTTTAGTAACTATCCAGAAATAATTTTTTGAGAGAAAAATAGTCAAAATATTGTCAAAAACGGATGTTTCCGTAAAACACGATATTTCAAAAATAAAACAATGCATTGGCATTTTGTAAATTGCGTAATAAACAGAATGACAATAAATTTCTCTAGGACTTACTAGGGAACTGCAAGAAGTGTAAGTCACCGATTTTGACGAAAGTGGTATCGTTGGAAAGATCACTTTGAGTGCAGTAAAAATCTCAATGGAACTACCCTCGCAAATAAGCCGTTTTCGAGATATCTGACAATTTATGTCACGTAGCTAGAGCACACTTAATGGGGTACCGCAAAAAAATTCATTCTCGATTTTAACGAAATTGGTATGGTTGAAAAGATATCATCGTGAGGATTAAAAATCTCAATGGAATCACCCGTCGGAAATGAGACGTTTTCGAAATATCCGACAATTTGTGTCACATTGCTAATGCACACTGCTGGGAAACTGCATTAAGTGACATAAATTATTGGATATTTCGAAAACGGCTCATTTCAAATGATTACTTCCTTTGAGTTTTTTACTTCTCACAATGATATCTTTGCAACAACACCATTTTCATCAAAATCGGGAAAACATTTTTTGTGGTCCCCGATTAAGTGTGCACTAGAACAGTATGCACTAACTACGTGACATAAATTATCGGATATCTCGAAAACGGCTCATTTCCGAAGGGTAGTTCTATTGAGATTTTTTTCCTTTATGATGATATCTTTTTAACGATACCACTTTCGTTAAAATTGAGATTAAAATTTTTTGCGTTCTCCCATTAAATATGCTCTAATTATGTGATATGCATTGAGGATATCTCGAAAACAGCTCATTTGCGACGGATAGTTTCATTGAGTTTTTTACTGCTCTCGATGAGATCTTTCTAACGATACCACTTTCGTCAAAATCGGTGACTTACACTTCTTGCAGTTCCCTAGTTAGACTACCTACATTATAATCGCATCTCTATCTCAGATGCTATGGCAGTTAAAGTCGTAATGTAATGAAAAATTGTCAACATTTGTCTCAAGTTTGTCATTTATACCAGTGTAAATATGAAACTGTTAATACATTATCATGAGCGTAGCCTATTCACTGTAATTTAAACATGTATATATATTATATATATATATATATATAATGTGCGTGTGTGTGTGTGTTTATGTGTGTGTGTGTGTGTGTGTGTGAAATCTCCGTAAAATTATCTCCGTAAAATTGCTCCTTAAATATATAGGTGTTAGCTGACACCAATTTTATGGAGTATTTTTTCCCCACATATAGAATGGTAATTTAAATATATATTACTGGTGTAACATTACAACATTACATCGGTTAAAGTACTCCATAGAATAAGAGGGATAAAGGTAGCCACCAGTTTTATGGAGCACAAATTTTCCCTCAAAAGGCATTTGTAAAAGAAGTGCAGAAAATTTCGTCTCATTACATGCACAATTTTTTGTTTAGGATGTTTTGCATTTAATAAAAATCAGATAAAGTTAATTTTGAAAAAAAAAAGGCTAAAAATAAATTTAAAATACAATTCAAAAGCTGTAATAGATGTAATTTTAAACATAATACTGGGTTGTAACTCGGGTTTTATTTTAGATACAAACAAACTTTAAGCAGATTTCGATAAGTAAAAGATTCAATTTTAATTTTATTACAAAAATGAAAAATCGATATTTTGATCGAAAACTACGTTTTAAAGGTATTCGGATACATTAAGATTTTCAAAAATGTATGACGTAAAACAGCACAAGGATATTTAGATACATTTAATGTAAGTTGGTTACTGATATATATAATGTAACACGATGAAATCTAACACATTTTCATGTATTTTTACTTTTTCAAAAAATAACAAAAAATTTGAAAGCTAATATCATACCCAGAATTATCACATATATAATACAGAAAAGAGCTTAAATCAGTATCTGAAATAATAATAAAAAATCTTTAGCCTTTTTTAAAACACGAAAATGAAGAATATGAACACATAGATAAAAAGCCATTTAAAGCTTTAATTTTATTGGTAATTACGTTGAGTGTATTAACAAAAATTTCAATTTCTCGCGATAAATCCTGTATGGATAAAAAAAAAAGATGTCAAAATATTCACAATTAAATAGGCTTTCATTTAATATTTAATAAGAAAAATTGATTTTTTTTATGAACTTTTAGATAAACCTTTTTAATGATAAAAGCCAAAAGTTGTGTCCTTTTTACACTAGAATTAAAAATTCTACTACAATTTACGCATAAAAATACCTTAAGCAAGCAATTTAAAGCATGTATTTTCCTTTATTTTAAAAAATCTATATGAAATAAAACCCAGTGTGACGCATAGCGTGCCAAATTAATTTTTTCCTCCAAAAATTGTCTTTGGATTTGACGCTCCGACGAGAAACCAGTATAACGACTGTGTGTATCCAAATCTTGATAACAGAAACAGAAATTTGCCAACAAAAGGCGAAAACAACAATCTTTCTTTTTTTGAGGGTGGAGTGGGGTGGGGGATAAACGAAAAAAAATGCAATTTCAATGTGCTAAAAGTAGTAATCATCATTAATTATGAGTATTTTTTCAATAGTTGCAGCAGACATTTTAATTACTCAGTTTTATTGTATATGTCAAAACTTTGTTTATTAAAATACCTTAATTTTGTTTAGGTATATTAGCCACAAAACCTGATTTATCCAGAAGTATTGTAAATGCTAATAGTATGTTTATTCGAACATAAACTAGCCAAACTTTTCTCATCAAAATCCTTTTATATTAACAATTATTTATATCAGTTTTTTCAAATTTATGTTAAAAACACAATCTTTACCCACCGTCCTTTGACAGGCATCTACAATAGTATAACTGTAACTTGTGGCAAAGCATAATCACGAAAATACCACATTAAAAAGTTCATTTCTAAATTTATACTTTAATTTTATTCATTTCTCTTACATACTTAAGAATTAAAAAAAAATCGAGGTAGAAAATAAAATCATAAAAAGTTAGCTTTGATGATAAATGTGTTATTAATTTGTTTCTTGAACTATCTCCAAAACGTACAAAATATACGATCTAATTTACTAACGTTTTTTCCCCTTAAATTTCTTACTTTTGTAACCAGCAGAAAGGGATTAATGTTACATTCTTTTGCCCAAAGAACTTTTATAATTGAGGATAAAGAACTTTTAAACAACAAATTAAGTAAAAGGATTTTCAGTTATTTATTTCTCTACTTTTACTGAGAGTTTTGATTTTTTTTTTCAACTATTATATTTATAAATGTTCGTCTTTTTTTTTTTTAATAAATAGTTTTCTGATAAACCGACTAAAAATGTTACACACTTTATTAAGAGCCTACACTAGTCACTCAAAAATTTTCAGGTAATAATGTTAAGTGTATGGGAGTATTATTTTCGAATATCTCGCTCAAAGTTTAAGATTTTTTAACTTTTTTTTTTTTTACCTATTTTTTAATTTTTTCATAGAATAATTGAGGACAGTTAGTTTTAAAGCTATTTTTTAATTTTTCGGTTTTGGTTTAAGATTTAAATAAATAAATAAAATAATTTAACTTTTGGAAGCAGTTCTGAAGTGAAACTATCCTGATATTAAAAAAAATATAGTTAACTAACTTTAAACTTACCGTCTTCAGCTATCTTATGCAAATAAATTCATGTAAAAATATTAAAATTTGGGTGAGATATTTTAAAATAGCGCACCAACAGACTTAAAATTATCATCCGGATTTTTTTGAGTTACTAGTGTAGGCTTTTAAACCATCCTTATTCTAAATTTAAAATAAGAAAAATTTTAAATTAACTGTATAAATTAATATAAGGCATTTAGAGCATTTGCAAATTTATTTACTTGGAAATTAAGAGCATGTTGCGCTTAAAGAGGGATGGGAAAACACACCATTTTACTTGCCACTAGCGAATATTTTTGAAACAGGAAGAAAGACAGTGTTATAATTTTTTGACAGTGTTAGAATATCTACAGCCTATAGAAGATGGCGAGCCCATAGAAGATGAAAAAAGTTTCTACGAGACAACCCAAAGCACCAATTGGCTTACATTGCCAATGCTCTACCATTTGAGCTGCCTAAGCCGATTTTGTTGCGATGACTTTATTGGCAACAATATCTGGCCATATACACGGCTCAACATAATCTACTGTACGTAATGGAATTCCATTTAAATGATGTGAAAGCATTGATACACTATTATTTTAAACACAATCATACTGATTGGTAAAGTTGTCATGTGAATTTAACTTTTCACCTGAACTCAGCAAAAGTATATCCAACGGTAGAACCCTAACAATGTAACTTAAAGGTTCTGGATTCAGCTTGGACATTTTTTCAAACATCCACGTTATAGAAACTGCAATCCTGACCAACAGATACCGACTTCTTCTGTATTAAGGGGCTACTTCAGTCACGCGAAAAGCCCCCTTCGATAATGCTAATTTTATACCTGAAATTCATAAAGATATCTCGATTGCATTTCAATATTTTTAAACCATTTTTTGGAGGAGGGGAGGGGGATGCATTAGATAGCTAAGATTGGCTTGCACAAATGCCATTTGCTTAGTTTTTCCATTTTGTTTGCAGATTTTAATTTGTTAGGAGGCTTTCACTTTCGAAACCGGTTCCGAAAATGAAAGCGTCGCAATTTATCTGTAAACAAAATAAAAAAGCAAAAAATGACCTTTGTACAGATTGATCTTAGCTATCAAATGCAAAAGGAAAAAAAAAACTTTTTTAAAGTACTGAAATGCAATCGAGATATCTTTATAAAATTTTTCTACATGATAACATTAGTGGACGTGTCTTTGGAGCAAAATTTTACTACAATTACGCATAAACATGCCTTAAGCATACAATTTAAAGCATGTATTTCCTTTTATTTAAAAAAAAAATAATTACAACTTGCAGAAAAGCATAATCACGAAAGTACCTGAAAAAAATCTCCTTATTTCTAAATTTATAAATTAATTTTATACATTTCTCTTGCCTATTCAAGAAATAATAATAGATCCAAAGAAAAGAATCATAAAAAGTTATCTTTGATGATAAAATTATTATTGATTTGTTTCTTGAACTATCTCCAAAACGTAAAATTAAAGATAGGATCTTATTTACTAAAGTTTTCCCCCTTAAAATTCTTACTTTTCTAACCAGCGGAAACGGATTAATGTTACATTCTATCTATTAAATGTTTTGCCCAAAGAACTTTTATAATTGAAGATAAAGAACTTTTAAACAACAAATTAAGTAAAAGGATTTTCAGTTATTTATTTATCTACTTTTACTGAGAGTTTTGCTTTTTCTTTTTTCAACTATTACATTTATATAAATGTTCGTTGAAAAAAAAAAATTATAAATAAATATTTTTCTGTTAAATAAACTGAAAATGTTACACACTTTATTAAATCATCGTTATTCTGTATTTAAAATAACGAAAATTTAAATTTGACTGTATCTTTATACTAATAAAATAACAAACCGCTCTGTTTGTATACGTGTGTGTGCGATGGCGAGCAAAACCAACGTAGGAGGTTCAGAATTTTCGTGAAGATTGTCCAAAGCCTCTTCTAATGTACCTAAATTCGTTTTTAAGAACCTTTGGTTTACATTTTCATTGCTCTACCGTTTGAGCAACCTGGGTTGACAACCAGAGTACATATTTTGTTCAGATGACTTTATAGTCAATAACATCAGGCCATATTACACAACTGAACAGAATATGCTGCAGGTTATGGAATTTCGTTTGACTGACGTGAACGCGTAGATACCCTATTGTTTTACACACAATCATACTGCATGGTAAAGTTGTCATGTGAATTCAATTTTTCCACCGGAACTGGACCTAGATAGCTCAAACGACAGAGCACTGGCAATGTAAATCAAAGGTTCTGGGTTCAGCTTGGACATTTTTTCCACTATCCATCTTATAAAAATCACAATCCTGTTCAACATATAGAGACTTTTCTATATTAAGTTGCTACTTAAGTCACGCGAAAAGCACTGTTAGATAATGTTAATCCTATTCCATAAATTTACATCGATATCAAAAGATGTCTCGATTGCATTTCAATATTTTTAAACGATTTTTTTTTTTGAAGGGGGGAGGGGGGGGGGCTTTTGATATATGAGACTGATTTGCACAAATGCCATTTGTTTAGTTTTCCATTTTGTTTTCAGACTTTTATTTATTAGAAGGCTTTCACTTTTGATACCGGTTCAGAAAATGAAAGTGTCTTAATTTAAAATATCTGTAAACAAAATAGAAAAAGAAAAAACGACTTTTGTACAAATTCTTCTCAGCTATCCAATACAAAAATGATTATAATAATAAATAAATAAATAAATAAATACTGAATTTTAACCGATATATTTGTATGAATTTCTTCCACAAGATTAGCATTAGCAAACGGGTCTTTTCGCTTAACAGAAGTATTCTCTTAAATTTAATTATTTTTGCGTCACGTAACAAGAAATTTATCGAGTTACAAATAAGTTCTTTCTGTGAGATGATTTTCCTTTTCCTTTTTAGAATTTCTGGGTAATTGGAATTATTAACACAGAATTTTTATTTATGTATTTATTTATTTATTTTATGTATGTATTTTATTTTATTTTATTTTATTGTACGAAATTACTTTTATGTTCTTTTATCATATTTCTGGTATTTACGAATTTATTTGTCAGTAAAAAAATAAGTAATCTTATGACTTTAAAATATTCCATTAAAGGGAGAAAACTATATCTATTGTAAAATTATAGCATGCCTGGATGTAATAATCAGTATCACATTGTCACTAAATGCAGATTGTAAGGGGCCATGCTACTCACGCGGATAAATTAAAATACTAATGTAGTCTACGGCGACGCTATTTTCAAACATTTCTCTTTGATTTTAATATTTTTATTGTTTTTTTTTTTTTTTTTGGGGGGGGGGGGATAGGATCTGAGGACAATCTACAACTGGACTATTTTTTCCTTTTATATTAAAAAAAAAAAAATTAATTTTTGGAAACGATTGGAACCGGTTCAGAAATTAAAAATACCTAAAATAAAAAAGCTATAAGGGTGAATTTCACATGAACTGCCAGTTTGATGGCCTGATGTTTAAATCTAAATTTCATATTAATAAATTTATTTTTTGATATTCTAAAATCAGGTAATAGCACATCTTTTTATGCTTAATTCAATGCATTCATTAGATTTTTTTAGAGTTGTGAAATAGTGATCTTTTTTTTTGTACTTTAGTTAGCAAGTAATGGGAATTTACTTGTCCTGAATAAAAAACTCGCAAAATTTCAATGTTTTTTTATGCTTCCAAACATTTTAAAATTTTTATGTATGGATTAAAAGTAAAATACCCTGTGTTAATTAAACAAATAGATAGTTTATATATTTAAAATTAGTATCTAAGAGTTAAAAATTTAAATGTATTTTGTGTCCGCATATGCAGAACATGAGTGTTACTTTAGGGAAGCTAATATTATTTGTTTTCAAAATATTTGTATATTGCAGTTGGCAACGGTAGTGAGAAAACGATGTTGTTTCTTCTTTACAGTGCGCTTATTTAGAATGCGATAATTTTGTTCTATAATTGCTATTTATCAGAATGTTCATTTCAACATGGTGAGTATTTTTATTTTCTTACAGGAGTGTTACCCATTTATTTATTATTATTTTTTAACGTATAAAAATGTTAAGTTAGGGAATGCTGTATTTTTTGTTCAGGAATCAATAGGCCCAACTAAAATTTCAATAAAACAGTTAGAACTTATTTTATTGAAGAATTTCTTAATAAATGACATGAGTGTTACCGTACATGAGTGTTACCTTACATGAGTGTTACTTCGAAAAAGTAACACTCATGAGAAAAAAAGGTAAGTAATTCTAAAACTATAAATCATGTGTAAGATTTAAGTTATAATTATAATAGATTCATGATTCAGGGATATATTTTGCCATATTATATATATTTAAAATTATTTAAAAATTGTAACAGGATTTTCATGTCTGCACACGTGTTTTGTAAGTGCTATTTAAGATTCAAATTTTAATTCTTAATGAATAATTTTCAAAGGACTATCTATTTACACAAATCATAGTTTAAACTTTTAAAAATCTTTTTTATATATATATTGCTATAAAAAAGCTGTTTGCTGCAAGATGAGTCTTATCGCTTGTCATGAGTGTTACCACTTTTCATGAACGTTACTGTAACTAAGAATCAGAATTTTATTAATGCATTTGTTACTTCACTTAAATTAATTGTTTTTTCTATTAGAACTTTCTAATTCTTTATTATAACTGCAATGAAAATAATTAATTTTTAATTAAATTTGTTTTTAATCAGAAGTTATACGCTTTATTTAAGAAGCAAAGTAACACTCATGGCATAAACAACTATTAAAATGCTCTAAATTTATGAAATAAATAAATACTTATGCATTTTTGATTTATTAATACGTATGTAAGAACCTTAAGCAATTTTTTTAATTAATTATTGATACAAAAAAAAAAAATCGGAATGTTTTATAGAGGTCACACGTATGAGAAAAATAGTGACTGGGCAAGACATTTCTTGAAATTTCTGAAATATAAATAAAAAAACTCGCAAATAATCTACTGCTTAGAATGTTGTAAACTATAAGCAACTCATACCTGAGTAAATTTATATATTTAAACCAAATTATTTTTTCAAATTTTGTTTCACCTAATACGACAATACATTTGAAAACCACCCATAATCAAAAACTAGCCCGATTATAGATCGTCTTCTGCTAACCTATAAAAAATCATTCCAAAAATATAAAAAATAAAGCAAGAAGTTTTAAAATAATGCCGCTACAGACTTTACATTAGCGTTTTTCTTTCTTGCCGAGACTGAAGTGCGATAAACATAAACATCCCCCACTTATGGAAGACCGATACATTTTGTACATCATAAAAATCTTTAACATACCAATTAAACTTGTTATAAATTATTGTCCAAAACTCTTCACCTGATTGAAAAGTGGTAAAACTCAAGTCTAGAGCTTGAATTTAATAGCATTTTCGACAATCTGGATGTAATAATTTTTAGGGTGCTGGAGGTGCTTCTCTAAATTCTTCAAGTGCGGCTGTTATGTATATATATTTATATATATATATATATATATATATGTGTGTGTGTGTGTGTGTGTGTGTGTGTGTGTGTGTGTGTGTAATATTAATTCGACGAAAAGCTATGTTCCGTAAACTCCTAAGAATGTTACTTCTAAGAATCAGCAGCACGAGCAGAGTAGTCGCTCCGGCAGTTGGCAAGCATTGGAAGAGTTGCATTGGGGTATTTTTTTCATTATAAAAACAAAAACCACGAGTCTTTCAATTCCTTTATTTATTAACTCATAAACTATGTAAGTTCTTCCCCACATTCACTTTGTCCTGGTCATCAAATATTCCAAAACTTCGTGATTAAGCTGCATTCCAAGATATTAGAATTTTTCGGGGAAAAAGAAACAGCATTCTAATATTTTAAAAGTCAATTGGATTCTGAGCTCTGATAAAACCAAATGAGAAGTCCACATTTTCACGACAAACTAGCCCCTCCTACTCCGCATCAATCATTTTAAAATCCAACCAGGATTAATCTGAATCTACGTAATAAAAATGATCACCTCTGATTGGCCTAGGAGGTGGGGCGTACGGGTAGGAATTACTTTACGTCTCGCAAAGAGAAAAGCCTTTTACCATCTTCGCGCATCAACACAGATCACGTGATCAACAAAAAATAAAATTAAAAATGTCGAGAATATTCTAAAAAGGAAAGATTACGAAATAATTTGCCGCATTTTTGAGAAACAAGCAATAGATTAATAATAAGTTAAATAAAAAAAAAAAGAAAAAGGACTTTAGCTGTTAAAAGATTAATATATTACGAAACTAAGATTAAAAATATGTTCCACAATTTTAAAATTAAAAACTCAGAGAGAGCAAAATGGCGCATTTTTTTTATTATATATATATGTGTCATGATACGGCGATGGCGAACATTCTTCTACTCATTAAAAGTCAACAATGGAATGAGCTGAGCAGTCGCTCCGGCAGTTTGACCAGCAGTGAAGGAGTTTATTAGGGTATTTCCCCATAAGAAAGTTCAATCAAGCAGTCTTTAAATGAATTTTATTAGAACTCATAAATAAGTTAAGTTCTTTCCCGCAATCACCTTGGCACTGTCATCGAATAACTTCCACTTCACCAACTTCGTGACTAAGTTACGTCATTCCATCTTAAAATTTATCGGGAAAAATTTTTAGGGCGTTCAGGAAGTTGAAAGAAAAGATGCATTATGAGCTCCTAAAATCCCAAATGAGAAACCCACATCTGCACGACAAACTAGCCCCTCCTCACTCCGCGTCAATCATTTTAAAAATCCAACCAGAATTAATCTGAGTCTACGTAATAAAAATGATCACCTTTGATTGGCCTAGGAGGCGTGAATCTCGGGTAAGGATTATATCTTGTCTCGCAAATAGACAAGTCTTCTAACATTTGCGCATTAACACAGATCACGTGATGTTAAATAAAAAATAAAATTAAAATCCCTAGAATATTCTAAAAAGGAAAGATTACGAAATAATTTGCCGCCTTTTTGAGAAACAAGCAGTAGATTATTAATAAGTTAAATAAAAAAAGAAAAAAGACTTTAGCTGTTAAAAGATTAATATATTACGAAACTAAGATTAAAATTTGTTCCACAATTTTAGAATTAAAAGCTAGAGAGAACAAAATAGCGCAAAAATGTTTATTTTATTTTATTTTATTTTATTTTATTTTATTTTATTTTATCATATTATACTTTATTTTTTTTATTTTGTTTTTTTTTTTGTACATATTTCTACTTAATCCTGTACACGAATTACAAGATTGAGTAAATGATTACATAACTGATTATATTCTTTATTCTATTTCACTTCTCTCTACATTTCATCCCAAAAATACCTGAGATGAGATAAACGAGATTAAGTAATAATTTAAGAATTTAAAGATTAGAATTAGAATTTAAAGAATGTCTTTTGTGATATTTATTATTACTTATTAAGAAATTTACTCATACCCATTATGAGATTTACTTGTACTTATGATATTTATTATTATTATATATTTTATTACATATATATATATATATATATATATATATATAAAACATTTTTTTTTAAGGTGTAGACACACGGACCTGAAAACTGTCTGCAACTACCGGCTGTTTGTTGTGGTGACATTCTGTTTTGATCTTTAATGACTTTTGGAGGAAGGGGACTGGTGACTGGCAAAGCATGAACTTTTTCTTCAAGTAGAGTTGAGTTGAGCTCCTTATTTCCTGATTCTTTGTTCATTCCTCTCGTTCTATCATGGAGAAACCGCAAAAGGGTCCTGTACAAAACGAATACATCTTTTCCTAGAATTCAGTTGACCGGGATAAAAGAAACATATTCCTGCAATTTTAGATATACACGGAGGCATTTGAAGTATCTCAGAAAAACTTGGTTGGAAATCGGTTAGACAAAAATCTCGCATTTTGTGGTCTCAAAGAAAGTTAGTCCATATCTGGAAGGATAGAGATCGGCAATAAATAAACTCTCTAAGTACTGTCTTAGACTTTACAGCATAGAATACGGTGCATCTGCCCAGTGACCCACGCACGGAAAAAGCAATTCTGCGGACAGTTAATTTAAGGATACTACTTTGTTATCCCGTCGATCCATTTCGTCAAATTATACAGATCGCCAAACTAATAGCCAAATTATACATATTGACATAATTTTTATTTTAAATAACGAAAAAACAAATAGTTAGTAGAATATTAATAAAAATATAAATAAAAAGTCGAAATAAAGATCACTTAATGACATTTTAAACACGTGAATCGTATTTAATATCATTGAATGTGGACATTCACGATCATCCATCATTGGCATTTAATCTAATAGTTCCCCGATAATTTTTTGGTCGACGGGATAACCTAGTAGTACCAATTTAAGCTAGATTTTTAAACTGTAAATCTTGATTAAACCATCAGATTTGCCAAGTCTCCTGATTTCAGCAGGAGACTTCTGACTTTTACATGTTTTTCCAGACTCCTGATTTTTGAATTATTTTTCCTCATTTTTCAAATATTTTACAGACTATGATTCAGAGATGAAAACTCCAATACAGGTGTTTTTGTTTTTCAATATGATTGATCAGTACTATTTTATGTCTAAACTACATTCAGTTTCATTATAGATAGTGAACGTTAATATTTTTTCTGTTATTATGGACATGTTTTACATCATTAATAGTTTGTCTTTATTAAGACATTTTCAACATCTTTATATCATTCTCTATCCCCTATAAAATGTAATTACAGTCGTTTTTCTCTATAACGAAACTTCATCCAACGAATTTCTCTATTTAATGAATTTTTTGTAAGAAAATTTTTTGTGTTTTTTCCTGATTACTTTAAAAATAATCTCCGCTATAGCGAAATATATATCTCCATTTAATGATTTTTTTTCAAAAACGTTCTTTCATATGTTCAGAAAAACTTTCAAATTATTTGTGGAATAATTTTTTTTGTAGAGTTCTGGTTTATATTTCTTAGCTCATTTTTCTAGCTTAATCTTTATGTCCGAAGAAAGGCATTCTACTCCCCCCCCCCTCCTCCCCTCTAAGAAAAGCCATCCTTTTTTGCATGATTATTTGACTTTATTTCAACCAAGATGAGCATGCGTTTTGGGAAAAGATTGAAATATTTGCTTGCTATTGGAGCGATTTGCAATTACCAAAAAGCATCCTACACTGTCAAAAAATTCCATTAAATTTACGGCAAAAACTGCTGGCAGCAATGTTGCCAGCAATTTTTGCCACAAAAATTGCAATAAAATTAGGTGTAATAAAAAAAAATACATCTAATTTTCCAGCAGTTTTTACGGCAAAAGCTGCTAGCAACAATACTGCCAGCAGTTTTTGCCGTAAATTTAACGGAATTTATTTTTTTACAGTGTAGAAGATAAAACTATTTTATTGCCGTCTTGAAAATGTTCTTTGTTTCTTGATTTGGATTAGTAAAGCAGGGATAAAAAGGCAATTACAGAAAAGTTCGTCTTTTTCAGCAGGTTTTCATCTACCTTATTACTTTTACAGTTTAGAGTGGATGTTTGTTGTTTGTGGTGACTCAGAGCATTTTTTGTTGTGAGAGATAATTTGAATGAAGACTTAGTTACTAAATGTCATTTATGCTGGTGTGATCGGTTCTAGAATAAACATAACTTTCTCTGATAAAGTAATAATCTTGAAAATAATCAGTAAAACAGTAGGAAAAAAAGGAAGCGGTGAAAATGTTTGAGATTCTGGCAAAATTCCGTTAAATATTTCAAAAACTTACTTAAACAGCTCCAAAACAGTTCCATTTCAAAATTTAAACATTAAAGAAAATTTTTTTGCCGTTCTCTATCCAACGAATTTTTCTATATAACGAATTTTTTGACTGAACAATGGATTTCGTTATATAGAGACTCGACTGTAATTTAAAAGTGTTAAAGCATACAAACATCATGCTTAAATGCATTCTACTTGTAAGGAGTACATTTTTTCCTTAATTGAGTTAGAGTGACATATTTATTTTGCTTAACCCTCCAAGCGTCTTGCAAATGGGTAAGTTTGTAATGTTGTTTTCTCTGCATTTTGTCTTAATTACTAATAAAGTGATTCTTTCAATATTACACAAAAAAAAATTTTATTTAGAAATATAAATGTAATCCTTGAGAGTCTTAATCATTCTTCAATGCTTTGAAAATTCATTAAATTTATAGAATTATAATATCTTAAACATTGCTTATATTGCAGTGAAATCTGGAGCGTAGTGTACGGAAAATTACGGGCCAAACGCTTAGAGGGTTAAAATTAAACTTGCACTAAGCATGTTTACATTTAAAAATTAAATTTTCATTGTCAAAACATTTCCTGATTTCTGAAGTAATATCTCCTGATTTTTGTCTTTCAGAACTTGACAAGTCTGAACCATTATGTTCTTCTGATATACAGGGTGTTTATAAAGTCCCGGACCCATTTTGATGTTTAATAACTCATAAAATAATGAAGATATAAATAAACTTATGGCATTTATTGATGGAATAACTCATATATTTTCCTTTTCAGGCTTGAATATCTTTACTTTTGTAAATATCGTCTGCGCGTGTGGTTAATTTCAGATAATTTCATTTTCCAGTCTAAATATCAGTACTTTTCTAAATATCGTCTGCTTATTAATTGCATTTTTCTTTCTTTTGTTTTTGGCAACTATTGCAATGATATGTTTACTTTTGATGTGTTAGTTCTATGTTACTTTTGTATGTGATGTTTTATTCGAGCTGATATTAAGGAGAATGCATACACCACAAGAGAAAGCACAGATTTTATGGTGGTTCATAGAAACAAAATCGATAGTGCAAGCACAGATAAATTGCAGAAGAATTTACCAAAAAGATCCTCCATCCAAAAGCAACATCTTGCGGTGGAAAAAGAATTTTCTAGAAACTGGAAGTATCGCAAATAAGAAACGTTCCGGACGTCCTTGCACAAGTGATTTTGATGTTGAGCGAGGAGGTCCAATTCCTTCGCCACCCAGATTACCTGATATAACGCCGCTGAATTTTTTCCTTTAGAGATTTGTAAAGGACAATGTTTACAGGAGGAGAGTGTCTAACATTGATGACTCAAAAGCCAGAATTACAACCGCAATAGCCTCTATGGATGTCGACATGGTTGCGGCTACCTGGCGTGACATTGACTATCGACTTGATATTCTCCGTGCGGCGAAGGGGGTACACGTGGAAGTTCATTGACAAGGGTCATAAAACTTTTTGAGTCTATATAACCATTTATGTTATTAATTTTAATCTGTCTTTAATATTTTATGAGTTATTAAACATCAAAATGGTTCAGGGACTTTATAAACACCTTGTATATTGCAGCAAAGTTTCCCCCAGAGGGTTTCAGAGGGGCGCTCCGCCCCTCCTGCCCTATAGTTTAAAAAATAGCGCCCCTCTTGCCCTTCATCCAAAAACTAGCGCCCCTCTTGTCATTCATTCAAAAAAAAATAGCGCCCTTCTTGCCCACATTTGAAAAAACGCAACTCTGCAGCAATGATCCCGAACGCGCTATAGTGCGTAAATTACGCAAAAAATAGCCTCATATGGGACGGGTGATTTCGTCAAAAAATCGCTAAAAAAATGGCTAAATTTCGTTAAAAATCGCAAAATAACGACTAATTTCCGGCAAGATTCGCAAAAAAATGGCTAAATTTCGTCACAAAATGACAGATTTCCTCAGAAGATCGTAGAAAAACGACAAATTTCTTTAAAAATCGCAATAAAATGGAAAATTTTGTCAATTGAGTCGCAAAAAATGTCAACTTTCGTCAAAAAATTGCAATAAAATAGCAGATTTCGTCAAAAGATTTGTGGAAAAAAAAACAGCAAATTTCGTCCAAAAATCGCAATAAAACGGAAAATTTTCTGAAAAGTTTTGTTTTTTCTCGATATTTTCATGAGATTTGTCATTTTTTCGCGATTTTTTTTAGCAAAATTTGGGGGTTTTGACAAAATCTGCTGTTTATGCGATCTTTTAATAAAATTTGCCGTTTTTTCGCGCTTTTTTAAAAAATGAAATTTGTTGTTTTTTCGCAATTTTTTTAACAAAATTTACTTTTTTCTTTCTTTCAATCTTTTGAAGAAATTTCTGTTTTTCCACGATTTTTTGAACCGCTAGATTCTAGATTCACCTCTATAAGAGTGCCCTTAAAAATCGAAAAAGTGCCCTGAAAAATGTAAAAAGTGCCCTTTTCAGAACAGTAGCGCCCTGCCTTCGTTGAAACCTGGGGGAAACTCTGTTGCAGTGACAATGTAAATAAACACTTTCTTCTATTGCTAATCGACCATCCTGCCTTTATTTCTCAAGAGTTCACACTATGTTGCATAATGGAAAAAATCCGTACTTTATGTAAAATATCTCTTTAAAAAGCTGTACAATATTCTGTTAATATAAGAGGTATTTTTAACAGTGTATTGTATCAAACCATACTCGATAAAATATACCAAGTTGTGAACCCACAATAAAATATTTTAAACATTACAAAGTTGAAAATAAAATATAAATAAATAAAATAAGATTTAATGTTTTTTCTTAAATTTTTATTTAAAATATTAATAATTTAATTTAATTATGATCATTCGATAGAAACATTTATTTATTTATTTATTTAAATCCTGAATAGATTTAATAAATCTTTTTTTCTCTGTTCATATATCGTAATAAAAGACCAAAAATTAGGATTTTTTAAAATAAATTGATAAGTTTGCGAAAATCTACAAAACCTAAATTAAACGATGAATTGGGGTGAACAGCAAACTTACACATTATAAAGGAGATTTTTATGATAAACTTTGAATGTTTATAAAACTGTGTTCAAAAATAAAATGAAAATAAATTATTTTTATTTTAATACCTAAAACTATATACTTATGTTTTATTTTCTAATAAAAAATATATATAATAATAATAAATTTCACTTTTAAGCAATTATTGATTTTTTTCTTTGGAAGAGTTAAGTATATTTCTAAGAGCTAAGAATTAAGGATTAACATTTTACACATTCTATCAAGAAGAATATAAACCAAGAAATAAATAAAATAAAATAACAACGAAAAATCATGCATCGATAAAGAAACAGTTTACAACAGTAACATGCTATTATTAAAAAATTCCATCTTTTAGTAAAATGAAATGAGATATCTAAATAATTAATTTACAAAATACGTATTGTATATATAATAAACTGAGATTAGCTGATAATTAAATAGATTATGATTAAGCTACCACTGTTTTGTTTTCTGAAATAATACCAAACAGCAGCGGGGAAAAAAACCTCAAATTAAACAGAAGAGAAATTTTTCATTAGTTTTCCAGTCTGTACTCTATTAATTCTAGTCTCTATTAATTCGATTTAATCCAATCTACAAAAAAATTTTCCACGAAAATCTCTTTATAATCGAAGAGGAAAATCTTTTTATTTAAACAGAAGATTAAATGAAAGCGTCGATTTCTGTTTTTTGACTTATTTTTGCTTTTTTCAATCATTTCTTTTCATTATTTTTTCAAATAAACATACAAAACATTTTGTAAAAATGTCATTTGCTGTTGAAAAAAGGAAAGAAAAAAAGAAAGAAAACAAGAAAGAAAGAAAGAAAGAAAATATCATGCGTCTGCCATAGATTAAGAAGCACTTTCCAACATATTCAGAACAATGTAACAAAACTGCACAGTTTAAAAAAATAAAATATTCCATCCCATTTCACCATATGGAAATGTATAACGCACTTCAAAACCGATTTCAGCTGTTCCCATCAACAATCGGAAAATTATCCCAATTTTTATCACCTTGTTTATGATATGTAGATTTATATCTGTTAACAGCAAGCATGTTAAAATTTAGTTCATTTATGAGATGTACATATTTCAAGTGAAAATTCACCGTTAGTAATTACCTCTAATAAGAAGAATGGTGTGCTAATACCTTAGTGTAGCCCTGTATAGAAATTATATATAAAGAGTAATATGCAAGAAACTAATTAAATTTAAAAGCGCATACCGAATTTTAAAATGTAATCTCCAGCAATTATTATGAAAAGGCAGTACTGTAACTGATTTCTTTTGTGCGTCCCTCTAAATTAATAAAAAATGTTATAAATGCTCTGTTTTAACATGATTGTAGTGAAATTCAGTGATTTATACCAGTTTCAATACATTAAGAATATCGTAATGTCATTAAAATACTTTCCAAACGATTTTTTCCCATATACCATAATATAATCGAATTCTTTTGAGTGTCTCTCTAAATGAACCATTAATTGAACATACTTCGTAATGCAATAACAAACATGCTTTGGTGACTCTAAATAAGTTTTAACAACTTCATGAAAATCCGAGTATATTTATGGGAGTTAGAGAGTAGACAGACGGACAGAGAAACCGAATAAATAACCTCTTTTCAACTTCCTTGGAAAATGCTAAAAAGGAATAAATAGCAGCATTTTGACAATTTATTTATTTTTAATGAATATTTGTTGCCTGCAAGAAATAAATCAGTAGATAAAATAACTAAGATATAACAGGTGTTACAAACTTATGAAGTGTAAAAAATATAACAATATATAAATATAAAGGCTGCACATCATTAATCTTTGAAATGTGTGCTTGTAAATCTTGAATTAAACGACAGAAAATTTAAAGTTGGTACATGAAAAATAAACGAAACAGCAAAAGGTTTTGCACACAAACCGTCTGCATATTTCTGCTTTACTGAAGCCATTTGCAAGATAAATGAATTGTTTTACAGATGCATGATGTATAATATGGTGGTCTGAAAAAATGCAAAAATTATTTTCAATTCGCAATATCATGGAAAAGTTGCGAATTCAAAATAGGGTGCTCCTAATGTTAAATTTTAATGGCAGAAAATCATAGTATACTTTGTTAATTACTAAAAAGTGTTAAATAAAGCAGTAAAAGAACAATGCTTTCTATACAAACTGCTTTCATGTTTCGATTTCCCTCGTAACCATTTTCAAGAAAAATGAAAATGTTTAAGAAATGTCCGATGTGTAATGGAATGATTTAAAATGCTATTTTTCTCGTTTTTCATATTCTCTTTTAGATTACTCACGTTACTTTGCTTTATTTTTATTTTTATATTTAAGCTTATTTCTAATTCATAACCTTGGAGCAACCCAATCCATAATTATGACGTTATATTGTTATATTGAATTTTCACGTGTTACGATTTCAAATTCTTTTAAAGTGGGGGGATAATATAATTTAGAAGGCAAAATTATTATGCTTTTATTGAAATTTGTTTGGATGGCTTCTTATTGATATAATCTTGCATGTGCCGCAATTTTTCTTGTACAATTTATATCCGGATATGTGGTTTTTTTTTTTTTTTTTTTTTTTTTTTTTTTCAACCAAAATTTTATGCTGTCTCTAATATTAAATGATGTTTTAAAATTGTTTTTTTGTAGCATGTCCAAACTTTTCAATAAAATGAAAGAAAATAAATTAGACGCAAAGAATAAAAGAAAATTTATTGTATAAATAAATACTTGATGATTAAATTATCATTGATTTGTTTTCTGAAATAAAGCCAAAAAAGCAGGGGAATTTGCTGCCTAACCTTGAATATTTTATGTTATTGTATTAACTAGAATTAAAGGCGCATTTTCGTTTAGATTCAGCGCCTTTCTAGCAAATTTAATAAATGTTTTGCCAAAAAAAATTTTATAATTGAAAATATTTTTTTATTATTTAAATACAAGATTAAATAAATTCTATTCATTTATTTTATTCCATCTATTTACTTTTTACTTTTTTGAATAATTTATTTTCAGTTATATTCTCAAATAAACGTCCTAAATAACTTGTAAAAATATGGCATTTTCTACTTACAAAAGAGCTAAATACTAATACTAGTATTTTGTAAAATTATTAATTTTAATAGCTATTTGCTACGTTGCAAAGATAAATCGGTAAAACTGGTAAAAATCGGTATAATTGGTAAAACAGCTAAAATATAATACAAAGCTTATACTGATGAAATCATTTCAATAATCTTTAAAATAAGGAACGAAGTCTTAAATTTTAATGAAAGAAAATTAAAGTATATTTTATTAAGGGGGCAGGTCACGTTGACAGTTTTAAAAATATATGTTTTTAAAAATTTCAGAATGGATTCTTTCAAAAATTACAAATCCATTGCAAAAATACCATTTAGAAATTATGGCTAAAAATATCTTGCATAAAAGCATTTATTGTGATGGTATAAACCAACTTTAAAAACGTTTTTCTAAAAATGATTTTTTGATATTGCGTATACTCTTTTCTTTCTTTCTAACCGATGACCAGGCCCCTAACTGCCGAGTTACCCAGCTTAACGGGTTAGATACCTGGTATCGGGCGGACGACGGCCTAATTGCCGCGTGGCACCAATAAACCCGATTCCTTTGCTTCGCACGTCATCATATCAGCAATACTTGTTTCTCGTTTGAGCATATTTTGTTTTGTCGGTTGCTTAACGTTACATCCTGTTGTTGTACTGCAAATGACTACTCAAGTTGGTCTCGTAATTTAGAACCTTGTTCAGATGACCTTCGAGACCTTCACCTGGCAAGGCACCTCCAGAGGTATAATTCACAGAGGTATTTATTCTGCGTGTACTCTTAATTAATAACTAACTATCACAAAACCTTAAAATTACATTTACTCTTAGCGTTCTTATGTGTTAATTTATATTGAACCTCAATTTAGACGATTTTTGTCAGAAAATCGTAGATTGAAATTATAATATATTTTTTATGAAATATAGTGAGTATGATTAGAAAAAGTTATTAATTATGCTAAATAATTTGAATATAAGGTACCCTGGGGTAATAACACCATGTTAAGGTTCTACCAATTTTCACGGCTCAGTTTTAGTTTGTATTTTTCAAACAAATATATGATTTGATACAGCAACTCATTGGCTATCTATATAAAAAAAATAAGTTAACAGATATGTATTCATAAAATGTTATGGCGTGATTTCTTGAGCAATGCTATTTGGCGTTATTACCCACCTATATGGGTAATAACGCCATGCAAACCAAACTATGAAATAAGATGGAATAATTGCATGTAGATTGCCAAATTCTAAAAATACAAATTCTACAAACTTAGAAATTGACAAATTGCATTCTAAGCTATTTAAAATGCTCAATTTTTTGTGAAAGTGTAAGAAAAATAAAGGTGTGGTATGGGAGGGGGGGAGGATGAGGCAAAAGAATATCAGACAGTGAGCTTCTTTTTGCTTAAAAAAGACCGCTTAAAAAGAATTATTAGAAACATTGCACAGTTTTAAATGTGTTTATTTGAATAAGTATTTAGGATGTAGCTCGGCCACTGTAGGGAATTAACCGAGGTATTAATGCCAAGGATTGGCGCTATTACCCCGTTATAGTTATTGCGCTGTACATTTAAAATTACAAATTATCTCGAGAAGATATCCAAAATCTTCAACAATATTTTGAAAGTCCATGAAATGTACTACAAATTTATGTAATTAACAAAGTATTTCCGGATAAAAAAAAAAAATAGTCTTCACATCACAAAAGTATCTCGCAAATTTTAGATCAAGCGTTAATTTTACTTGCTTGTAAAAACAATAAGACCTAAAAATGAAAAAAATTAACTTGAAGCTGTTTTTTGCGATTTATATGACTCAAAACACTTCTGCGCACAGCACATGGGTGTCATTTACCAGATTATTTCATAATTATACAAAATATTAGCACTTGGCGTTATTACACCAGACCACCTTACTTTCAGTTTTAGGTTCAGTGTAAAGTATAGTATTATAAGCAACAAACTATGCCACATTAAACATGTATCTGCAGTAGAATTTGTAAAATTATGTGCGAAAAAAGCATACTTCAATATTCATATTTTTCAAAAGCAACTTTTGTCGTTATGATTTAATTAATTAATATTACTAAAGATATGCGTATTTGAATAAAAGTAAAGGGGGAAAAATGCTGCGTTTCATTCAATGTTTAAGAAACTACAGAATTTTTCGCATTACTTTAAATAGGTCATTTTTTGACTGCTCAACTTGGTCTGCCCCTTTAATTACTAAAAACTAATAAACAAAATATTAAACAAATTTTGCATTCAAATTAAATACATGTTTCAATTTTATCAAAGTATTTTTCAATAATGTTATGAATGAAAGTATTCTTTAGATGCACGATGTCTAATGCGCTGATTTAAAATGCCATCATTCACATTTTTCACTTTCTCTCTCAGATAATTCGCGTTTCTTTATTTTTACATTTATGCTCATTTCCATACTCATACCCATGGAGTTACTCAACCCATAATTTTGGTAAATTAAAGTGCCCTTTAACCTTTTTTTTTCTTTTTTTTTAATTTAAGCATTTTAAGGTGCATTTTTTGCAGAAAAATAAAGGACTAAATGAAGGAAAATGATTCTGTGAAAAAATTATCGGATTCCCCTAGTAAAATTCATTTTTTTTTTTTTTTTTTTGAGAAATTTAAATAAATTTTAAAATGCTCATTTGTTCATTTGTGAACATTGTAAAAGTGTGCTGTATAATTTTAAATATTAGATTTATCGTAAGTTCATCAGTTGTGGAAAAAAATAAATAAGATATGCAAATTCTTGTAAAATTACAGTAAAAACTGAATTAATTTTATATTTATATGTATCAAAAAATAAGAAAAGAAAAAGAAGAAAAAGAAAAGAAATGAGAAAAAAAGAGAAACTTTTACTTTTGTAAATTTAATACTTCGTTTTATTAAATAAATCGTAAAGAAAAATACAAAAATATTCGAGTCAGCCGAGTACTATACATAAAATTTTTATCACTTTTAACATGTCTATTCGTCGACAAAACACTAATTGGAAAAAAATCCCTTTTTTATGTGAAGTTGATTGTGACATTGAAAGGAACTGTAATAAAATAATTTTAAACTGTATAATACTCGGATCTTTACGAAACTTCATTAGAATGCATTAGGGATAATAAAGTGTAATTTAAGCAACAAATTGGAAAATCAATATTTTCATCATTTTCCACTGAATGAAGGGCACCCTTAAATGATGCTGTATTGTTACATGCTGAATTTTAAGAAAATTTTCTTATCTGGTGGAATGTGGAATCCCATGTCATCCTATGGAAAAATTTCTTATACTTCTTATACATTCAAATTTGGAGTTTTCAAGAATATATATTTTTTTCAGTTTATAGATAAGTAGGTTCTTTATTTCTCTGTAAACTGCAAATTTTTATATATTTCTCCATTCATAAGTTATAAACGAGTAAGGAGTATGGCTTTTTTTTTTCAGATTTTTTGAAATATTAGAACGAAATTTCAAATACGCATAATTATATTTAAAATATGCTAAGCTTACAGAGGGAAAAAGAGCCTTCATATCAACGTGCCGATTTTTTTTAAAAATAATTTCCGAATTTGAATGAATGAGAAAGATAAATATTTTCCCCATAGGATAACATAGGATTTCCCTTTTTTCTTCACTTAGATTGAAGAGGAAAAAAATATTTTTCTTTCGCTGAATTTTTTTTTAATTTTTAATTATAATCTTGCAAGTGCTTTAGATTTTCTATTATGTTTTATAGCAGCTATCTTTCCATTTTTTCTACAACTAAATTTATTGTTATGAATAATAATCAATGATAGGTTCTAAATTTTGACGATTCAAAATTGTTCTTTTATAACTTGTATAAAATTTTTAACAAAATATACGAAAAAAATAAGCACAAAGAACAAAATAAAATGTATTTCATAAATAAATAGTTCATGTTTAAAGTATCATTAATTCTTTTTCTGAAATAACGCCAAAAAGCAGAAAGAAAGATATTATTAACTAAAATAGGCGAGTAATTTCCTTTTAAAATTCGTGTCTTTCTGGCCATTAATTCTGTCTAATCCAATTCATTAAATGTTTTGACAGAAAAACTTTTATATGTGAAGAAATTTTTTTAAAACTTGAATACAAGATTAAATTAAATATCTATTTATACATTTATACATTTTACTTTTTAATTTGTTTTCTGGTAACTTATGTTGAGTTACATTCTAAAATAAATGTCGAAAATAAATTGTAAAATGTTGCCATTTTCTATCTACAAAAGTAATAAATAACAGCATTTTTGACAATTGCTATTTTTAATGACTATTTTTATATATTTCAAAAGATAACTCAATAAACTGAGATAGAATACTTTTACAAGCGATATGAAATATACCCAAAAATAAGTTGAAAACTGGTGTTATATAATTGAAGACAAAAAACTTCTTTAAAACACCATAAAATAAATTAAATTGCGCAAAGTCTTTCGAAAGAACTTAGTCTTTCTTCATCAGGCGCAAAAAAAGACGTGCGTCTACTATGTCGTGCCGCTACATTCACAGTAGACGCACATCTTTTTTTTTTTTTTTGCGCCTGATAAAGAAAGACTAAGTTCTTTCGAAATGCCTTGGAAATTTAATTTATTTTAAGGTGTTTTAAAGAAGTTTTTTGTCTTAAACATGAAATATATAAATTAATATTATAAACAGAAAAGCTACATTTTCCTAATTTTTGAAATAAGCTTGCAAATGTTAAATTTTAACAACAGAAAATTATTATATAATTCGTTAATTAGTGAAAACAAGAAGAGGTGTTAAACAAACAGTAAATGGACGATTACAATGTTTTCTATACAATCTGACTACATGTTTCAGTTTTACGGGAGCCATCTTCAAGACAAATGAAAATATTCTACAGATATCTATGATAATGCAATGATTTAAAATGTTACTATTCACGTTTTTAACTTCTTCTCTCAGATTACTCACGTTATTTTATTTTATTATTTTCATATTCGTAATCTTGGAGTCATTCAACCCATAATTTTCGTAAGTTACTGTATTGTTACACGCTGAATTTTCACGTGTTACAATTTTAATAGTTCATCTTATAATGGATGTATATCACAGTATGAAGAAAAAAAATATTTTTCTTTCACGGAAATTTATTTTGATTATAATCTTACGAAAGCTTTGGCTTTTCTGTTATATTATTTTCCCTATATATCAGCTACGTTTTTTTTTTTTCTTTTTTTTTTGCTATAATTAATACTAAAAAGTGAGTGCTAAATTTTGATGATTGAAAATTGTTCTTTTACAGTGTGTCTAAATTTTTTATACAAATATAAAGGCAATGAATTAAAAGTAAAAAACAAAAGAAAATGTGCAGTAGAATGCCAATTATCGGAATTCCAAGTAACCGAACTTCCAATTATCAGAATTGCCTTCACTGTAAATGCGTGAAACACTTTTGCAACACTAACTAAACATAAACATCAACACTTCTAATCAAAATTGTTTTCGATTGTATTGTAAATGTGTTATACGAAATAAAAAGATTGTGAAAAAAGTCTCTCATAGCATGCATGGTTACAGTGACGTCACAATGACGTCACTGTGAGTCACTTTGGTCACGTCACATCTGTGACCAAAATGCCACCACTCTGTGAGTCACATTGTGAGTCACACTGAGATGTGACTTTCTTAAAAATTTTTAGAAAATTACAAATATTCTTCAAAACATGTTATTTACTTTAAAAAACATGTTTCTGGCAATTTATGTAAATATCGTCGCTTTTGTCACAGTTTCGTCACAATGTTAGTGTCAAAGTAGTCAAAAATGACACATTTTTCACAAATTTGTCACCAAATTCCAATTATACAAATAGGCTATTTCTCAAATAAATAAATAATAACCGAACTTCTAATCATCCAAACACTTATTTCTCTCATTTTTCACCCTTCCAATTTAATGTGCGAAATCGCATTTTCGATTAGTGTATCGTTGAAAAGAGCAACAACAAAAAATAAATTGAAAAATATGAAAACGAATGCTCTGAAAATGACGCAGGTCCATTGCATAATGAAACCTTTGAATGTTTGGAAATCAATATGAATTGGCTCGATCGGCATAAGAACGCCGATCCTGTTCAACTAACGTACTTAGGAATAATTCGAGATGTGGCATCATTGAAAAGAATGCCTTCTTTGAAACAAGCAACAATCAAAAGTTTTTTTTTTTTTTTTTTTTTTTTTTTTTTTTTTTTTTTGTTAAAAATTGATCTTTAGAGTTCGGAAGATGATAAAAAAAATATAAAATTTTAAATGTTAAAAAAGTATTTATTTTTTTTTTTAAACACACCAACACTAACTGAGACTGTCAGTCCTAAACCTGGATAAAGTGTGAAAGTTTTTGTATTAGATTGGGAGGCAGGCGCACAAACCATTATCACCTCATTGTGTGCACGAATGAAAATCTAGGATTAGTTACATCTTGATTCACATACTAAAACGCAATCGGTCTGCCAAATCATATCTTGGTGGAAAATATCTAAAAATTCGATTTTAACGGTTGACTCATTATGGTTACCTGCACTGAAAAATATGAAAACATGGACAGTTGGAAGTAGGAAAACATAATGTTAAACCTGTGAGTTAAACACTAAAATCGGGTTTTTAGGTATTTTCCACCAAGATATGACTTGGCAGACCGATTGCGTTTTAATATGTGAATCGAGATTTAACTAATCCTACATATTCATCCGTGCATTTCACGAAATTATTGTCTGTGCTGCCGCCTCCCGGTCTATAAAACTGAATGTCAGTTACTAGAAGATCTTATTTATCTCTATCTGTATAAGATGCACATGCATCCAAAACGTTTTGAGAAATAAATTAAATGCCGATCATGATCCCGTAAGGCATGGTGACATCACTGCGACGTCGTTGTGAAGTCACACTGTGACTTTGTGACCATCGATTGCCGATGTGAAGTCACAGTGACTTAATGTGAAGACCTTATGGCCGTTTTATAGCTCGTTTGTGACGTCACATTGTGACCACTTTGTGGAGTCACGGTGTGATAAATTTGTGAGAAATGTATCATTTGTGACTACTATGACATTAACATCGTAACGAAACTGTGACAAAAGCGACGTTGTGACAAAAGTGTTTTTTAAAGTAAATAACATGTTTTGAAGAATTTTTGCAATCTTCTAAAGATTTTTAAGAAAGTTACATCTCAGTCACAATGTGAAGTCACTGGGTGGTGGCATTTTGGTCACAGATGTGTTGTGACCACAGTGACTCACAGTGACGTCACTGTGACCATGCATGCTATGAGGGATATTACTTTTAGAACGGAATCTATTGAAATCAAATGGTCAACGCTATACAAATCGAGGTTTAACTAATCCTAGATTTTCATCCTTGAACTCGATGAGGTGATCGTCTGTCGGTCTATATAGTCAAGATCATCCCTTCAGTTGTTCCTCCGTCTATCCAAGCTTTTGCCCATCTGAACTTGGTGTCGATCCTGACTTGTTCGGATAATCGGTGCTCGAATGCATTGTATAAGTAACTAGTTGGTGATTAGATTATCATTAATTCTTTTCCTGAAAGAATGCCAAAAAATGAGAAAAAATATCTTATTCACTAAAACAGGAAAGGAAATTCCTTTTAGATTCCGTATCTTTCTATCCATTAATCCTAACTAATCTAATCTAGTAAATGTTTTGAGCGGAAAAACTTTTATAATTAAATAGAAAAAAAAACTTTTTATATTTAAATAGCAAATTAGATGAAAACATCGTTTATTTTTATCCATTTATTTTTACTTTTTTCAAAAATTTATTTTCAAAGAAATGTTGTAAATAATTAGCAGATATATGTTCTTTACTATTTAGGAAAAGGAATAAATAATAGCATTTTTGACGATTGTTATTTTTTGTAAATAGCTATTTGTTGCCTACAATAGATAAATAAAAAAAATAGCTAAGATACATTAATAACATTCAGGAGTCCTTCCAGACATTATTTAGGGCCTATTTAGGGCTCCTTCACACAAACTTATTTAATATAACAGGCCCCTTCACAATTTTTTTTTTATAAAATGAGCCCCTTCACAAGACTTCTTTTCATAAAATAGGCACCTTCACATGATTCCTTCCTACAAAAATTTACAATTTATTATTTTGTTAGATTTTAAAATATGTAGTTTGTAATTGAAATCAGTTCGCAAGACGAATACATCCTTAGTATATTAATGGTGCAATTGTACAGTGTGTGTTTATTTTTAATTTCAATTTCATATCCGCGGAAATACATACAATTCATACAATAGTAACATTTCCGTTTGAATGCTGAATGTAGACGCAAAACAGTAGAAAACTACGTTATGTAGAATACATTTTTCGTAATATAGAGATTAATTTATATGTTAATGATGTTCAAAGTCAAGGTTCAGCAGAAAATTTTACGAAGTAGAAAAAAATATGCATATTTACCCAAATATGTAGAATTTCCTCACCTTCCGCCCACCTTCCCTAAAAGATACTGCAAAACTGATAAACTCCAATTATTGTTAAAAAAATGGATGAAATCATTGGAATAAATTCAGATATAAAAGCAGTATGACTGACAGCCAGCATTATACTGACTGTATCAATCATATCGTGAAATCATTAGTAACGTAAGCATTGCGTGATAGATTTTCCAGTAAATTTCTATTTATCATTAATCTTTGAAACTCTTTTCTAAGATCATTAATTTTGGAATGATCAAATAGCTGGAGAAATGATTCATGAATGTAACACCTGTTAATTGAATCTTCGTTATAAATTAAAAGCAAATAATCCGCTGTGTTATTTATTATCTCATTAATTTTGTAAACAAAGTTTTACAGTGTAAAATTTTCTTATTAATTCATATAATGAGATTTCAATTTTGGGCAAGAGAAAATTTGTTACAGAGATTTTAGATTAAATCACGCATTATCGCCATTGAAATGAATAGTTGCAAAATAATTCTTCTCAATTAGTTCTGTTTAATTAATGAATATAGATAATATTTAATCATTACCTGTGTAACAAATGAATAGGGAGGAAATTGCATTTGTCATCAGAACAGACAATTTCAGATGAAAAGTGCGCTTGGTTTCCTAATCAAGAATTGACATTGCATCGAGGATTTTTTATAGATGAATTCTTCTGCTCTTAAATTAGATCCTTTTTAGGTGCGTTCGTAATTATGTAAATACGTAGCACCTATTGTTGTCGCTCAGTCCGTCCGTCTGTCCGTCTGTCCGTCTGTCTGTCCGTCTGTCTGTCTGTCCGTCTGTCCGCTTATAACAACGCAAAAACTACCCAACCGAATCGTTTGAAATTTAAAATCCATAATTATTACATAATTTTGTCGAGTCATTTCAAATTTTATGAAAATCGGATGGATAGATCAATTACAGGGTAGAGGTCTGCACGGGCCAGAATTTCCAGGCCCGGCCCGGCCCGTAGGAAAGTTATTTCGGCCCGGCCCGACCCGTTTTAAAACTCAAAAGTTCGGCCCGGGCCCGGCCCGGCCCGTTTAAATTTTTATATTTTAGGCCCGGCCCGGCCCGGCCCGTACAAAAATCAGCGAAAACAGGCCCGGCCCGTACAAAAATCAGCGAAAACAGTCCCGGCCCGGCCCGGCCCGGCCCGTTTTGGCCCGTTACGATTTCTAAAAAATTCATAGTTTTATCATATAACTAAGTTTCCTTTAAAGAATACTGCATACATATCTATCGAATGATTTTACAGTATATTTTACAGCAAATACACATTAACAACATTAATGATTACATAGATTCTTAGACTTTCAACATTCGAATAAAGATTCATTAAAAAATTAATATGGCTTAGAATAAAAGAAAAAAGAAAGAAAGCTAAAAACATCGTTAATTTTGAAGCTGTTTCATAAAAGAAGATTTATAAATATATTTCTATATCATTTTATTATAGGTTTCAAATCCAAATTCATTCTTAAATTCAAAGAAGCTCTTTTCTGATACATTTCTAAATCCATTTTTTTTCCCTCAGAAATGCATAAGATTAGCAGATATCTTTATTCAGAAACTATATAATCGAATGGCGTTATCCATTTTTTGATACAAGCAATTTAAGAATACTGCAAACAATAAAATACTGTCATAATTAGCGTTTTGAATAGAATTTCCGGAAGCAATAGCAAGGGAAGGGAGAAAAACCTGCAATCATTTGAGAAACTATCATATCTCAACAAGTATTTTATTTACCAAAAATGAAAAACGCTATTCGATTCCAAATCCCTACAATAGTTAGGCTTATCACTTTTATACTTTTACAATTAAAAATTAAACAGAAAATGTGTCAAACTTTTGCATTATTGAGAAATTAATTTAAAAATCATCAAAAAGTATATATCCGAAGACTAAGCTAACACAAGTTCTTTATCGTTGTTAATAATTTTACAAATCATGTTTTCTGCCAATAATTAAGTCTAGTAACGGTCTGGCCAGTCTGTATGTAGAAAAATAATGCAAGCGTGATCTCGGACCGGCATGATTCAGCTAAAAAAATATTAAAACGGGTTACACATAATGTAATTCTCCGATGCCGATACACTGTGCATTTTTATACTGATGCTGTCAAACTAGTATGGCCACATTTATACTTATTCTCGTTAAAACCATTTTCGTTGAAAATAGCTCATATTTTATCGTTTCTGCTTAAATCTTCAGAACGGGCCGGCAGGCCCGAAATTTTTTTTTATCGGCCCGGCCCGGCCCGTCTGTCCCGTTTAATTTTTTTGCCGGCCCGGCCCGGCCCGTTTATGTTGTTTGTCGGCCCGGCCCGGCCCGTTGAAAAAACTATTCTAAATCTGCCGGCCCGGCCCGGCCCGTTAGAAAATTCGAAACGATTCCGCCGGGCCCGTGCAGACCTCTATTACAGGGACAATCAAAAGGATTCCGTTACATTACAGTCAATGGGGAAAAAAGTTTCAAATGCATTTTAATCGTTTGAAATTTAAATCGTATATTTATTACATAATTTTGTCGAGTCATTTCAAATGTTATGAAAATCGAATGCATAGACCAATTACAGGGACAATCAAAAGTATTCCGTTACATTACGGTCAATGGGGAAAAAAGTTTCAAATGCATTTTAATCGTTTGAAATTTAAATCGTATATTTATTACATAATTTTGTCGAGTCATTTCAAATGTTATGAAAATCGAATACATAAACCAATTACAGGGACAATCAAAAGTATTCCGTTACATTACGGTCAATGGGGAAAAAAGTTTCAAATGCATTTTAATCATTTGAAATTTAAAACGTATATTTATTACATAATTTTGTCGAGTCATTTCAAATGTTATGAAAATCGAATGCATAGATCAATTACAGGGACAATCAAAATATTCCGGTACATTACGATCAATGCGAAAAAAAGTTTTAAATGCATTTTAATGGTGTTACACTCATTTGAACATAATAGAATTGGCATGCATCTTTGAAGTATGCACTAAAATATACATTCTGTACAATCTGTGATGCAAAGAATATTCATTATTAAATTACAGGGCCACACATATGTATTCCACTAAATCATGTTATACGGGAAAACATTGTTTGGGGCGTGTTTTAATTATATTAAACTACTTCAAATTTTTTGAATAAGATATACGTTAATGAAGTATAATAAAAATTACTCCCTGCATATTTATAGGAGCACAAAGATTTCGACCACTGTACTATATCCAAAGTACGCTCTACTATATCATCAAGATCTGAATATTTTTAAAACTTCGTTATCGTACGAACGCACCTCATTTGCTACGCTTCACGTGCAATTTTGCAACTTGTTTTTATCATCAACAAGATAATGGTATGAATATATTAAGAATGTCTAATCAGTTCATTGTAAGTTAAATATCCATATTTATGATAATATTAATATAGGTCGAGTGCTAGTATTAATGACATAGAGAGGGTTTCATACAATAAGTAAATTAATTGGGTGGGGAGAGGGGGATGACAATTTACCTCTTTTTAATTTACCTCTTCGATGATATCTCTGTAAAAAAAGTGTCTAAAATGAAAAGAAATGTATTTTTGATTTCGCTTTCACACGATACTCCACGCAACATATAACGAAAAATTTGTTCTTTTAAGTAACTAAATTAGTGCTGTATATTTTAACTAAATATATTTGTGAATAGTTAGCAATCTAAATATGTAGGTCAATAGCCTTTTTTACTCTATTTGTATTTTCTACGTTGCATAGTTTACGAGTAAACTGCTATGCTAGACGGACAACCTGACACAGAAGTAATCTTATAATGGTTCGGTTTATAATTATTATTTTATTATTATTTACTTTTTAAATACGGACTTTAAAAATAATAATAACCTGAGCGGTTGGCACATAAAGAGTTTACTGGATAGATTCCCCTATTATTCTATATTTTTTTATGTATGTATACATTTTTTTGCGAATAGATATTTAATAATGCCAGAATAATTTATTCGAGATATTTACAATTTTTCAAATGATTGCTTTTGCTGTCCATTTAAACTTATACACACACACACACACACACACACATATATATATATATGTATATATATAACATTAAATTGTTTAGAAGAATTATAGAAAAAATAATCGCATCCAACGGTATTATATTAGAATTTCCAATAAATTTAAATTTATTATTAATCGTTGAAATGTTTTTCTGAACAAGCAGTTTTTTTTTCATAATAATATAAAAGAAGATAAACTGTTGTTATTTTTTATTTGATTAATTTTGGCAACATTTTTAACATTTTTAACACTTTAATCTTTCATAATTAGTATTATAAAAGGTTTTATAGCTCGTATTGATACAAATTTTTGTGCAAAAATTTTATTGATGGCGTCATTTAATGTCATTTTTAAAACAAAAATATCTGTAAAATATTTATTTTCAATTAATTTAAAAGAATAAATGAACATAGCAAATATTGACTCAATGCCATAGTAACAAATTAATATGGATATTAGATCCCATTTGTCCATTCGAATAATTCTTTTTTCATATTACTTGTCTTCTGTTATACTTATTAAAAATTGACATATTATTTACATTTTTTTTTTTTTTACATATGTAGTAGTTATTCGTATGTTGAACGAGATAATTTTATTTTAATAATAGATAAAGAAGCATCTGCACATGTACGGATCATCACCTCATCGACTTGACGTCTGAAAATCCAGGATTAGACAGAACATATTATAATTATTAAAATGCAACTGGTATTCAAAGTCATATCTTGATAGAAAACATCTGTAAACCCGATTTTAGTGGTTGAATGATAGGTTCATCATTATGTTTTCCTGAACTCAAAAGTATAAAAACATGAACGATCGAGAGCAGAAAAACACAATGGAAAAGTTTCCAATCAACCATTAAAATCGATTTTTACAGGTGATTTATACAAAGATATGACTTTTCAATCAGTTTCATTTCAATATGAGAATCGAATTTTAACAAATTCTAAAATTTAGGTGTCAATCGACTCGACGAGGTGATGGTTCGTACAGTCCCCTCCGAGTCTATTAACATCGAAAAATTTAAATAACTTCATAAAAAATCATAAACAAATTTTATAGTTTTATTTGCAATTTATTTATATTTATATTTTATGTACAATTTATAATTAATCAATATTGATCATTATTCGGCAAAAGTGGTAGATATGTAGAACGCAGAGCATAATTAGAAAAATAATTATATTTCATTGCCTGAAAAGAAAAAAAAAAGCATATTTCCAAGTCGTCTGTCCACTTAGTTCAATTTTTTCAATTTTATCACTTAAACTCGTTCTTAAGGTTATTCGAAATGAGAGTCCTTTCGAAAGATATGAATCGGTCTTCGCCAGGCGCAAAGAAGACGTGCTTCTATTATGATAGCAGCAGCGAGACACATGTCTTGTTGCAACATGCCTTGCAAGACAGTTTCATCTTTTTTTTTCCCCTTATAAGCATCTAACTGAACGAATACATTAAGAATGTATCACCAGATTCTTAATAAAAATAAAAGGTACTATTCTGCTATCCCGTCGACCGATTTCGCCAAATTATACATATTGACGTAATTTTTATTTTAAGTAATTAAAAAAAAACAAATAATTAGTAGAATATTAATAAAAATACAAATAAAAAGTCGAAATAAGAATCACTTAATGACGTGTTTTAAACACGTATATCGTATTTAATGCCATTGAATTGATATTCACCATCATCCATTATTAGCATTTAATCTTACAATTTGGCGATAGTATTTTGGTCGACGGGATAACAGAGTAGTACCAAATAAAAATATTAATAAATGAATGCAAATTTCTTTAGTTTTAGAAAAAAACTACTATTATTATTAATATTCCTACCACTGCTACTACTATTAGTAATAATGATAATAATATTGATAATATTTTCTTCAAATAAACATATTTTCATCCACATAACACTTTCATGCAACTGATTTACAGTAACATCAAAATATTTGCATTTTGATAAAATAGAATTAAAATAATTCAAATGATTGTTGTCAATAACTTTAAATTCACCAAAATATATACTGGCGCACTTGAAAGGGCTACTGAGAAATATTAATTAATCTGGTTAATTAACTGTTTCGTCCATTCTCTCATGCAAACATTGTATAATGGAATTTTCAGTAAATTCATATTTGCCATTAATCCTCGAAACTCGTTTCTAACTCATCAATTTTCATCGATTGATTAAATGAATAGGTATTTGTAAATGTACTACTTATTAATTGAACATTCTTAATAAATTAAAAGCAAATATTCTGTTGGTTTATTTATTTTCTCATCTAATTTTATCAAATTTTTCTATTTACAAAATATAGTAAGTGAACTTATGAACCAAATAAGACGTAATAATGTTACAAATATTACATATTGCATAAAATATTTACTCAAAAATCAAAATATTGTACTAATAGTTTAATATTTACGCCGCAAATTATCAAACACAAAAATAAACACTTTTCAGAACACTTTTTATCCCCAAATTCACAACACATTAATGTGTTGTGTAGCGTTTTTTATGTTGTGATTGTGTTTTTAATATAGTTGCAAAAGTATTGCTCTTTAGAAATGTGTTCTTAATATATTGCAAAGTATTGCTATCTAGAAATGTGTTCTAGTGTTGTTAATTATGTTAAAATAGTGTTATAAATAGTGTTGATGAAAACAGTTTCTTAAAATAGTGTTGTGCTACACAACACTTTGCCCTCAAATTAGCAACACATTGCAAACACAACACGATTTAGAACACTATAAAACAACACATGTAAAACACTTTCAAAATATTTTCTACATGGTGCCTTTAAAATTACGCAATTTAAAAAATGAATGTTTCGAAAACACATCTTCTCCTCTTATATTTTTAACAAATCTTTTTGCACAATCTTTTTATTTCGTACAACACATTCGCAACACATTCACAACACAATCGATAACTATTTAAATTAGAAATGTTCATTTTTATGCTCAGTTAGTATCGCAAAAGTGTTTTATGTGTTTGCAGTGTAAGGCAACTTGAGGTGAGACGCCGTGCTGTACAAGATGCCATATCAAGCTGCTAATCAGATTCAACAGCATTTCAAGAGACTTTTGAGCCAACACTTGATTTCCTCCAATATTTTGCGAAATATCCTCACAACACTCTGTGTGATAACAAATAGCAATCCTTTCCAACGTTTTTCTGCAGTTCCAAAAAAGTCTCCGCTAGCGGAGACTTTTCATTTAACACTGAAAATTTCAATGAATCAGAGATAAGAGATTGATACGAATAGGCGATAAATATTGACGGCTGATACTAGTAATACTGTTTTCCAGATTTTCCTTCGACTTTTTTAAAGACAATTGTAACCTTTTTCTCTCTTTGAACGGGAAAAAGTTGAGGCTAAAATCGGCTGAAAAGTTTGTTGCTCGTAAAGTTTGTGAATCTGATAGCAGCTTCACATAGTTTTCGTATGTGCAGGCTCTGTAGGGAAACGCCGCGCCACTCATTTGTAAGCAAGATGATTCCCTATTGATACTTTAATTTCTGTTAACATTCTTTTACAAATTTTTTTAGTTGTGCTTTTATATTGTTATTTCGCCTTAACATTTCTGGTAAGTTTTTTTTTGTGTAAAATCTTCTACATGACTTCTCTATTTGCCTATATAAATCTTACAAGGAAGGTCTCTATAGGGGCATACTCCGAAAAATCTAAAAAAAAAAAATACAGAATGTTCTTCCCATAGGGATATATTCATTTATATATTTTAAAAAATGTTGGCAGAAACCTCGATGAAACGTCTGTAAAAAAAAAAGAATTTTATTATTTGGCAATTTTTTATCGGTTGGTGGTGGAATACAATTTCAAAAAATACTTTTATATTTCAAATATACTTTAACGGAAGAAAAACATTTCATGTTGAACTAGCTTAAATAAATTTTAATTAAATAACTTTAGTTTTGTCAGTTTTAGTTTGTTTTAACTATAATTTTGTCTATCGATATTTATATGCATTTATATTGAAATTTAACTGCACTGTATAAAAATAAATCCGTTAAATGTAGGGCAAAAACAATGGCAGCAATGTTGCCAACAGTTTTTCCCGTAAAATTGCAGTAAAATTAAAAGTAAATGTTTTTATTACATCGAATTTTACTGCAATTTTTACTGCAAAAACTGCTGGCAACATAGCTGCGCGTAAATTTAACGGATGTTTTTACAGTATGTCAAAAATTCGAATTAAAAACGAAATTCAAAATTTAAATAAAATAAAATAATTTCAGGCTCAAAATTAAGTCCATTGAGTATTATCAATTCAATTTTATTGCTGGCGGAACGACTTTGGTTTTTAATTTTAACACACTAAAATGTTCAGTATGTTTTTTTTTTTTTTTTTTTTTTTTTTTTTTTTTTTTTTTTTTTTTTTTTTTAATACATGAAAATATTTTTCAGTGATAAATTAAATAACTTTAGAAGCATAACTCATTTTAAATTTATATTTATAAAATACCATTTATGCGCATTCTAAAAATCTATTAACAAACAATTATCAGTTACATTAAAATCGTTTGCTTTTGGTGAGGCAAAATGCTGCTCAACAAATTATATGACGTTTTCGACTTTTCACTAAAAATATTCGAAAGTATTTTATTTTTTACAGAATTTCTACTGTAATACCGTAGCTAAATTTGACTGATCCTTTAATACATACATGAGTAATTTAAGGGTCTTTTTCAGAGAAACGAAAAGACCCGTTCGCTAATGCTATCCCATGGAAGGAATTTATAAAGATATCTCCGTTGCATTTTAATATTTTTAAATGATTTTTTTTTCATTAGATAACTGACAAGGAAGGTCTCCATACGGGCATACTCCCAAAAATCTGAAAAAATTACAGAATTTTCTTCTCATGAGGATATATACGTTTATAAAAAAAATTTCGGCGGAACCTCCTTACCCTATCAGTAAAAAAATAATGAAAATTTCGTTATTTGGCGATTTACCATCGGTTGGCGATGAAAAGCAAATTCAAGAATGATTTTTTTTATGTCAAATGCATTTTAAAGGGAAAAAGTTTCATGTTCAACGTGTTTAGATAAATTAAATAACTTTTGTTTTGTCAGCTTTAGTTTGTTTTAAGTATAATTTCGTTATATATAAAAATATTTTTTCCAGAGGTAAATAAAAAAACTACAGCAACAAATAATAAATATATGCAATTTAATGTATATATATGTATACAATATATTAAACTCGCTCATTGTTTATGCTTAAATTCATTTATGTTTCAATTCATTTACAAGGATTCTAAAAATTCAAAAGTTTGCAGTTGCATTAAAATCGTTTGCTTTTGGCGGGGAAAAGTACTGCTCGCCAAATCGTGTGACACTTTCGTCTTTTCACGCCAAATATTCGAAATTATTTTATTTTTTTACATGTTTCCTAATGCAATTCCGCCGCTAATTTTCACTGATCCTTTATTACATACATGAGTAGTTTAATTAGTATTTTTTTCAAAAAAATCTGAGTATGCCCTATATGAAGACCTTCCTTGTGAGATTAATTTGAATGCAGGCCATTTTTTACTTTTTCAGTAAAGTATGTATTCATTGGAAGACGGGTTTAAAATAAGGCGCTGTTACAACATCAATGTTTGGATTACAGTCATCTGTAGAAACTTTGGCCCAAATTTGGTGCAACTTTAATCCACATTTAGGAAACTTTGGACCGTGCTGCCACGGTGGAAGCTTGGCAAATTATTTCCAATGAGCTGTCAAACCCACACTTATGCTACTAACTATATTTTGAGACCGAAACTTTGCCTTTAACTGAGGTGATGTATCAGATTTAATCTTTTTCCTCTTTTCGGCCAAAGTTACCCTTATAAGTCAAAGTTAACCCAATTCACTGTCTATAATAAAAATAACAATGCTGAGATATTCTTTAACCCTTTCGGAAAGCAAAGCGGTGTCCTTAAAACAATCAGGGGCGAACAACTTCTATTCTTAAAATGTGTAAATGATTGATTGACACCAACATTTAAAAGGGAATTTATTTCAAAATAGATAAAAGCTTTTCTTCACATTCTTGATAAAATAAAAATTTTTATTTCAAAATTCTGGTGTCAATATATCATTCCGAAATTAAAATTAGGTGGGATATATTTAATCCCACCACTTTTCAAGGGGGATTAATCCTTTGAAGGACAAGCAATTGCGTTTGTTTAATCTGAACTCCACCACAAACTTGAATATATATATATATATATATATATATATATAAGGAAAAGCAATTTCACGACTGTTTTCCACCAAAGTTAGAAAAAAAATTAATAACATTTTTCTGGTGCAAATCTTTATTAATCATAATATATCCCATTGCCCTTCAAAGGATTTAAAAAAAAATCCTAAGTTTTATTTTACTAGGTTTTTAAAGCATCTTAATATTGTTAAATAAATCGGTCAGACATCGGTCAGACGAAGCGTACCTTGAAAAAACGTGTGGGAGAACACAGTGCTAACGATAAAAATTGTGAAATAAAACATTCCGCTATCGCCAACCATTGCTGGTCTAATAGTCACAATTTTAAATTTTCCGAAGCCTCAATAATACAATATTGTTCATCTGTTTATGATTTAGACTTTTGTAAGCTTTTCATATATGGAAAAACTCTAGTAATTTGGTTAATGACATGTACATACTCCAAGATTTTCTGATGTCTGGTTTCCATTCCTGTAATATCACTCCC
The DNA here is from genome assembly GCA_964019185.1 of Maratus speculifer. Classification (NCBI taxonomy): domain Eukaryota; kingdom Metazoa; phylum Arthropoda; class Arachnida; order Araneae; family Salticidae; genus Maratus; species Maratus speculifer. The sequence goes on from OZ025301.1 coordinate 184,824,206, forward strand.
CGCCCCCTCCTTCTCTCCTTGATTTGGACTCGTCCAGTGGGAAGAGACATATGATTGGTCTCCTGCTGAGAGCGGGTGCCAGTTTACTTTTACTGTTGCTTTGCGACGTTTCATGGTCAGTTCGCCTTAGCGGCGAGCTCAGAATCGGTTTATTTTATTTAACGATGTGATTTTCTTTTACGTTTTACACTTTTTTAGCACTGATGATGGGACTTTAGAAATCCCGAAACGACTGTATGCTTTTAACATCTTTTATTTTATAATATTTGCGCCCTTTTACGTTGTTTATTTGTTTAGTTATATATAAGCACAAAATACAATCCTACCCCCCTTCTCATCTTAATATTGCTTTTTAATGCACCCAGAATGTTTAATTAAAAATTTACTTTTATAACATACTTGAAAGTAAGCACGTCTTTATTTTCTAATATATTCGTTTATAAATTCTGGTGTAAGTTAATTATTTCCAAATAGACTTACTCCGAGCCGGTAAGGGTTAAAATGATATACTGTATAAAAATGAATAAACTTTGAAATACGCACAAACGGGGGTTCACTGTATAATTTAAAGAAACGTTTAATATTATACACGAAGATGTGAAACCATTTTTCACAATCCAACATATACACGCACTACTTTATTTTCATATGAAATTTGTTGTCATTTGAAGGCATGTTTAAATGATGACACTGTTACAACTGCAATGTTTAGATTGTATAATGAAAATAACAATGTTGACATACATTTTAAAATGAAAACTGTATAAAAAAAGAATAAGCTTCATACTGCCTTTTGAACATCTCCCATTTATTTCTATCAGTTGTCAGAATGTACCTTTTAGACGATATACGAAAACCTTTTTTGAATTTTTTAAGGGGGAAAAATATTATTCCTGATTTTTTTCTTTCTTTTTAGCATAAGATGAATCTATGAATAATGCAATGGGTTTTTTACGAAGAATACTATGGCTGCATCATGCCAGGTTCCTGAATGTTGTATTGCCACGTCAGTTTATCTATAGTCTGTCTCATGATAAATTTCTTTAAAGTAGACTAAAATTGTTTTTAATATTATTAGTTCATTTTAAAAGGTTTGATGTTGCCATCATCTAGGTCTGTATGAAATATGATGTAAAGCTACTGTGCAACCTTATTTCAAACTTCATTCTTAAAATTAAATATCCGTACTTTAAAAATACAGTCGAGTCTCTATATAACGAAACTCCATCCAACGAATTACTCTATTTAACGAATTATTTATAGGAACGGTTAATTTTTTTCATGATTACATTAAAAATAATCTCCATAAAGCGAGATATGTATCTCCATTTAACGAATATTTTCGAAATTGTTTTATCATAAGTTCAGAAAACACTTCAAACTATTGGTAGAAATTTTTTTTTTTCATTGACTTCTGGTTTATATTTCATAGCTACATTCATCTACCTTATTCCTCATATCCAAAAGAAGGCATTCAACCTCCCTCCCCCCCCATCCCCGCTTCCAAGAAAAACACCTTTTTGCATGGTTACACTTGACTTTGTTTTAGCCAAGATGAGCTTGCGTTCTTGGATAAGATTGAAACATTTGCTTTCTAGCTGGGCGATTTGAAACTATCACAAAGCATCCTAAAAGATAATCCATTAGCTATTAGGAAAAGCTATTCCATTATTGTCTTGAAATTGATGTTTGTTTCTTGGTTTGGATAGTAAGGCCGGAATAAGGAAAGGATAAGGGGGAATTGCAGATAAGGTCGTTTTTCATCAGGTTTTCATCTACCTAAATTTACTCTCTTAAAACGAAAAAGCTGAAATAACTCAAGTTGAGCTGAAATCCACTCTTTTCCCATGTTGAAAGGAACCTTCTCAAGAAGAGCTGAAACAACTCAAGTGAATGAGTTGTTTTTAATCAACTCATGATTGAGTGATCTCCATTTTACTCATACTTGAGTGAAATCAAATCAATAAAGGTTAAATCCAGTAGTACTTGAGTGATTTGTAATCAAGTCATACTTGAGTGAAATTAAGTAATTTAAGACTGAATCTCGTAGCACTTGAGCGATTTGTAACCAAATCATACTTGAGTGAAATGAAGTCTTTAGGATTAAATCGAGTAGCACTTGAGTTAGCTGCAGCCTACTCGTATTTGAGTGAAGTGAACTAATTTAAGGCAAATCCATTAGCACTTGAGAGATTTGTTATCACTTCAAGTTGGAGTGAAATGTTGTCATTTTTGATTTAACCCAGTAGCACTTAGGCGATTTGTAACCAATTCATACATGAATGAAATCAACTCATTTAAGAGTTAATCCAAAACTCCTTGAATTTGTAGAATTGAATAAATTCACTCTTAAGAAAAGCAAAATTGCATAAAATTACAAAAATCTTCAAGTGATTTCTAAATCGTCTAAATAAAATCACATCATTTAAAACTAAATTCAGTAATCCTCGATTAATTTTTATCAATGAAATTCAATATAACATGGAATTATTGCCACATTTTCAAGTGTTGCAATTAAATTCTCATTTCGGATTTAAATTTCTGTTTATTGACATTACAAGGGTATATACATATACATATATATATATATATATATATATATATATATATAGAGAGAGAGAGAGAGAGAGAGAGAGAGAGAGAGAGAGAGAGAGATTGGAAAACTGTAACATGGATTCTCCAATATTTCTTCCAAGTCTTTAATTAACAAGACTTAAAACATTCTAATTTACATGACTGAAAGTTCTCTAATGAATCATAAAAACATTTTTTTTTCTTTCTAATTCAATGAAACTGTTTCCTATGTCAATTTAGGGGAAAAGGCAATTGAATCGTTATACAAAATTAAATAGAGCTTACATGAATTTTTTATTATTCTGTCAAATCAGAAATTTTTAACATCAGTATTTTCTTTTGTTAAATTTAAAAGTACATATATTCATTAAATTAAAAATACTGGTGATCTCAAAATTGTAAATTTGAAAACACTTATTCATGCAAACTGCCTAAATTTGCATAACTGTACAACAGCACCCGAACAACATTAAACAGAATATCAGCTTCTGATGCTGTGGTGCTAATGGGATTTTTCCTTTCCTTTCTTGGGCAATTTCAAGTTTACATATTTTCCAATGATACTTATAGCTTCAGATATGCTTATATACAATTTTAATTTTTTCATTAGCTTCTGATTTAATTGTAAATAACAATTATTTTTTTATTAAAAATTTATGATTTCAATCAAATAAACCAATCTTAGGCATCTTACAAAAAAAATATTGAAAAAATAAACTTGATATCAGCCCAACGACTCAACTTCAGCACCACAATGTCAGAAGCTGATTGTTCTCCTTAAAAGTTTAGATAATCCTATGCAGAAGTTATTTTCAAATATCTTGCTTGGATTTTAAAAAGTTTACCTTTTTTTCGGGGGGGGGGGCATAGAATATTTGAGGATGATCTGTAAGTGGGTTAGTTTTTACTTTTGCAATTTTGGTTAGTTTTTTTTAAATATTAATACGAGTTTCAGAACCAGTTTTGAAAAACAAAGTATTAAAAAACATAAAACCTAAATTTAAAAAAGTATCCCCCCCCCCCACACACACACGGCCAGCGCAGGGTTTAAAATGAAATTGAAAATATTTTAAATGGATAAACATCAACACATGATATCTTGTAATTATTCCTAGATTTAAATCTCAATCAAAATCTTATATTTCTTAAACTGACTAAATTTTAAAAAAATATTTTAATTGTTTAGTTTGGAATCTGAAATGGCTTTGAAATCTTAGATAAAATAATTGTTACCCATATCATTTATATAAGCACATTACAATTGGGAAATGTGGAGGAATGCCATCAAAAAACTTGTATAGCTAAAATTTTGATTATGGACAATTATTTTATTGTATGAAGAACCTTCCACTAAATATTGTAGTACACAAAAGTTAAATGCAGAAATAACTGAGAAATGGATTTATTGACCATGTGCAATTATTCTTTATATCATTTAAAAATTTGTTAAAACTTGAATTTATATTCAAGAATAACTTATTTCTTCTTAATTAATCTTTTAATTTTTGATTTTATTCAATGTTTCTTAAATCAACTAACTTTTAAATAAATATAAAAGCATAAGACTGCAGCATTTTGTGTCAAAAGTTAGGGCCAAATGTGCAATTTAGAATGTTGCAAGAAAGAAAAAAAACTAATTTTATTTAACAACAAAAACATTTTATTTAGCAAGAACAAAATAAACTTAACATTAATTGATAACAATTCTTTCCAACATCAGATAAACAAGTTTCAATAACATCTTTAACAGGTTATCAATAACCTTTATAAATAGAACAGTCCATTTGCATTAAACATTAAATACATAAAGAGCATATTGTAATCTGTCCACTGGTTTGTCCAACTTTTAAAATCTTAGGCAAAATAGACACTTTGTTGAGGATTTTTGAAATTAAATAAGATTGTTGAATTTGACTCCTCACAGTAGAATTTTACTCCTCCATGAAATCACCATCTTCCTGTGTTAAAAGAAAATATTGAAATTAAGTTAAATAGCAATAAATATAATGCTAAGGAATGATTATGAACATATTAAAATATTTTGCAGCTTTCAGATTAAATGTTTTATAAAATTTCCCATCCATAGTCTAAACAAAAAATGAACCATACACTAAAAATTATATTGGAGATTAAGTTATTTTTCGTGAAGTTAACTGAAAGAAACAGAATCGCAGAATGATTTTTGAGACCCACTCTTATGAACTGTTTATATGTGCCCAACTAGACTATTCACAAGCACCTTACATTCCCACTAGAGTTAAATTGACAAATTATTAACATTTCTCGATTTTAGAAGAATTTATTTATCAAAATTACTCATTCATAATATATGCTAGAACATTAAAATTTAAATAAATGAAGAAAAGTTATTTGCCTAGAAAGTTGGAACTGGGACTTTACTTTTAAAATCTATAAACAGTGGTTTCGGCTGCAGAGGACAAACAAAATGTCAAGAACTTAATTTTTTTTTTTTTTCAAAATAATAATAAAATACAACTAGTGAAAAGTTGTGACGTTTACATCTGCCCCAGTTCCAAGTTTTAAATATACGTGAACAGGAAGTGAATGAAAAAAATAAGATGACTGTCACATACAAACATAATTATTAATTAAATAAATAAAAATAAAACCACTTACATTTCTTAGGTTTTCACTAGAACCGACCTTGTTGACGGCAATGTATCACTTCTAGGAGCACCTCAGTCAGATTCTGGAACACTTTTTATTCAAATCTACACAATAAGTAATCAGTAGAACTTGTTATCAGCCAGGCTTACTTGATTATTCTGTAAAAAATGCAGTATTATACATACAGGGTCTTTCAAAAAATATATATACTATTTATTAATAATTGGTATATACTTTTCCTTTCCTTTTTTATACATATTTTTTCAAATAATTCTTTTTTTTCAAAAACGGGAAAATTTACATAACAGACAGAGGGAAAAAAAGTTACCAGTCTTGCAAAACAACAATGTTGGTGGTTCAATTGAGTTTTTGGTGGTCTTATACCAGCAGTCCACTAAGAATTTCGAACGCTGTATACAGTCGCAGGGGAAAAAAGTAAACACTCCTAACTCTACAGTAAGAATCGTAAAAGAAAGTTACTAGTACCAAACAATAGGAAATTAACTATTTTTAAATAATGTACATAATTTTTTTAGTAGGCCAACCTGCAAATCAAAACCAGTCCAAAATTTGTCTTTTAATGGCAACACCCAATTTTCACAAAATATAATCTTGGTTCAAACTATGCCTAAAAAGGAAATGTCATTTGGATAATAAGTTTTTGAATCAAACACTTAAAACTTTGAGCTTCTGATGTTAATTTATATTTTCATATTGCTATAATTATCTCCTGAAATTATAATTGTGAATATTTTTTGTGTGGTTATAGTACTAATGCTAATATCAAAACATAAATGCATTATTGAAAAAAATTATGATATGAATTGCACAACCTACAATTTTATTGATTAATTTATATGTATTATGTCCTGCTTTATGTAAATCCAAAACTTCAATTTTTTCTTTCAAATAGTTTTTAAAGTTACTCTTAAAAAGTACAAAATGCTGGTTTAAAGGGCCACCTATGATAAGCTAAAAAGCACAATTTGAATTTTTTTTTTTTTTTTTTACTCATGTTGTAAGGAAAGCTTAAAACTAAATTCAGTTCCTCATGATCACACATCAACTTGAATACTTCCTACATTTATGTGCTGTGCAAATTATCAAAAGAGATCATGATATTACTAAGGGGCGGTGCATCTTAACATTACCAATTTAGGGGAAGGCAATGATATCACAAGACATTTCTGAAAGGAAAGGGATTTGCTTCAATAGTTATTTTAGATTTACCAAACTTTTCTCTTTTTTTTCAGTAACATTATTTAACATCTAAATAGTCTTACATTTATTACGATTATATTTTTTGTGAAAATACTATTATTGAAGTCATTAAAAGTTTATAAAATCATTTCATTCTAAAATTTGAAATTCTCCCACCGTTTCACATTCACCTGCCATATAATTCATTGTTAAAGAAATCAGGAACATAATATTTGGGAAATGATACTTGTATTTACCAGTATAGAAAGAAAAAAAATATATTTGTCTACGTTTTGTTAATAAATCCTCATTTAAACCTACCTGAAAGCAAGTGCAAGAAAACAATATTACTTTTAAAGCAATTTTTATGTAACAATGTAGCTAAATACTTTTAAATATTAAACAAACTATAATAATACAGACCATGCATGCAATAATTTTGCTCAATAGCAATGTAAAGCATTGCCAAACAAAACAGTAACAAAGTACACAGAAATGTGATTATATACACACTATTTTTTTTCCTTATATGCAGCAACGTGTAGATCAAAATACAGAGGACTTTGTTTTTCGTGTTTATATAGGGTTTTCCATCCCTTAACAATATTAGCAAAATTGAGAAATAGGAGTACACTAAAAAATAAGCACTTCTAACCAGCCTGAACATCTATAAATAAATTTCTATAAATACAGATGTAATAATTGCATAACTTAATTCTTCAAAACTTTTATACTACAAGACTGTTAAATGAACTAAGTATTTACATTATAAGACAATTTTTACTTCGCTTGATACACCATTTTATTTCAAGGTGGTTATGTACAGTACGTATGAGTATTAACATTAATTGTTTATTAAAAAAAGAGAAGAGAAATCTATTAAAAGGATAGCATAATGTAAATAAAATACTTTCATAGTACTTACTTTGTAAAATATCGGCTTCTTTAGCAAATAATCTTGAGGAAACCACGAACTTTTAAGATGCATCGAAAATCAGCGTGCAGTGCATTCGTAAATCCTCCATCTTGTATTTTGCAAGGTCAGGTCGACAGCAGCGCCAGCGGTGGATGAAAATAACGCGGGAATGATCTGTTTTCTTCTCTAGTTCACTTGCTTAGTTTCCGATCTCAATGAGTGCATTAGAAATAGAAGAAAGCAAGTCAAGAAGAGTGGACCACTTAAAAATCAGCTCATTCACGATCCAGTAAATTAGAACTCTTTCTTGAGCAGCGAAATTCACTCTTTCGTTTTAAGAGAGTAACTCTCATTACCTTTAGAGTTTAAAGAGGATGTTTGTTGTTTGCGGCGACTCGGAGCATTTTTTGTTGTGAGAGATCATTTGAATGAAGAATTGTTACTAAATGTCATCTCTGCTGGTGTTATACTGATCTTCTACAGTATTTGCATAAAATCGCTTCTAGTTTAAACATAACTCTCTCTGATAAAGTAATAATTTTGGAAATAATCAATAAAACACTGGGGGAAAAAGGAAGTGGCGAAAATGTTTGAGATTCTGATAAAAATTCCGTTAAATATTTCAAAAACTTAATTAAACAACTCAAAAACAATTCTGTTTCAAAATTTAAACATTAAAGGAAAAAATTTTTTAAGTTTTCTATTCAACGAATTTTTCTATATAACGAATTTTTTGTCTGAACGATGGATTTTGTTATATAGAGACTCGACTGTAGTATCCCCTTTTAAAGAATAAAAGGTGAAACTACATTATCATGAAAATTACGCTATACATGTCGAAATTCAATCAGAAGTAATAAGTGTACATTTCATTTCTACACTTATTACTTCATTCATACAGGAAAAAATGAGTCGAAAATTGTACACCAAACGTGGCAAATGAGGTGCATTTGTACTGTAACTAGTTTCATAAATATTCAGATCTTTCTGCAACAGCTGTTGTATTTTTATTCAAAAATGCATATATACAAAATTTATTACGACCATATTAAATTCAATAATACGAAAATAATAGGACAGTCTTAAATAGAGGCACCATCGGAGAATGAGAGGTTCTGCTCTCGAAGCTGGTAGACGGGAAGTGTTGGGTTTGAACCCATTCGCGCCCGTCGGCCTAAACTTTCAGAGTTTTCGTGGTTTTCTTTGAACCTCGCATAAATACGTGTTAGGATCCCTTAGAAAGAACCCTTCCCCCCGCCTAGCGGAGAGTACTCCCTCTAGGGCCTATATACATCGTGCAGATAATTTGCCGTCATAAAAAACACCCCACATTCTTAAATAGGCACCATGGCAACGTACAATCTTTACTTATCATGGTACATCATGAAATTAATGACATATGGTAGAATAAAAATAAAAAGTAAAGTTGCATTAGCACGAAAATTGCGCTATACATTAAATAAATAGTAATAATTATACTTTTCATTATTCTTGTCTCAAAAAATATCTTTAAGTCCAAGAATTATTAAGTCTTGTTCAATAGAAAAAAATCATGGAGAGTTGTGATAAATTCAAAATAAATAAAAAACAAAGGTTTTTTTTAAATTAATACCTGTAATCACAATTATATATCCATATGTTTATTAATTATACTAGGTATTATATCATTTTAAATTGGGGCCATTTAAGCATGTCTTTTTTTCACTGATAGCTTTTAAAGTTTCTTAAAAAAATTTTCAGATGTTTGAATTTAGTTCACAAAATATAATTTCAGATGCACATGAAATTGCATTTTCGTGCACTAAATTCAAACATCTAATAAATAAATAAATAAAAGTCTCTTTAATATCTATCGATGAAAATAGGCTTATATAAATGACTCCTATTTGAAACAATGTAATACCTGGAATAATTGAATAAATATATGGATAAATAATTGCGATAAACATTCACATATTCTTTTTAGAAATAGATATATAAAGTAATTAGATTAATTTTAAACACAATTGTCCAATTTGTAAATAAATCTTTATAATTTTAAAAATTTTCAGTTGGTGAAAAGAAGCCCGACGCGGGGTTAGAAACAGGAATGTATTGGCTGAAACCGTCAATACTTTACCAACTGAGCCATCTTGGACGAATCAGGAGAACTAATTCACCCAACAGACTTTTTTTTTTACAATCTTAGAATTTTGCAAATATAGAGATATAAATATGTTTATTGAAAATGTGTCATTAATATAAATAGGGGAGAATGGGGCAGGTTTTACAAAAATATTTTTTATTAATCATGTTTCGCTAATACAAAATGGAAATTTTCAGAATAACACCTTGCAACATTTTGATATACTTAAAAATTGTCACATTGATTATAATAATTATAATTTTAGATTAATAAACTAATTAAATAAACAAGAAAAATGTTCCATCATCCCTCATATGAGGGCGGGATGTGACATGTTTTTAAAATGAAAATTCATGTTTAATTTTTAGAAACGTGGGTAAAAAGTATACGAAAGTGGGCAAAAAGTATACTTTGAAGTATACTAAATTTTTTATTGGCACAGATAATGTGACATTTATATTAAAAAGATTTATTGTAAATCACAACGTTTCTTTTATTATACTTTGTAGAATTCAAATCAAATAAAAAATATGCTTGTGCCCGACTGTTGCTTCCGATTAATTTTGGTGCATGCAGATTTGCAATTATTTCTTGTTCACCAATCACGAAATAGTCAGTTTCTTGCGAGAAAATGAACTTTCGTTTTTATTTTTTCTTTAAATTTTTCAACACATATGGTGTATTGCCATGTAAAAAAAAAAAAAGTTTGGAATTTGAGTTCAATAATTATTATATATTTCATATAGTACATTTCAATTCAGTAATTTTTTTATTTAAAAAATAAAGAAATTTGTATTATAAAAATAAATGTAAATATTTAAAACTAAATGTTCGCATTGAAAATAATACATGGGTAAGAAATTAAGAATTGTCAGTGCTTTAATTTTTCAATTATTGAACTTGCAATATAATAAGTTTTATCTTTTACACTGTTCAATTTCAAGACAAAATAGTCTTGTAAATATAAAATACCAAAAAATATTATGATATTAAACATAATTATTTAGGCAGAGACATCATTTAGGAAGGATTGAATATGTCCCATCCCTCCCTTGGAGCAATATAAAAATGAATAGGTTTTTACAGCAAGCATGGAATTTTTAAATTTAACTTAACTGTTTATCTACAAAAGGCATATTGTTGAGTTTAGAAAATATTAAAAAAATCAAGTTAGCAACAAAGAATGAGATTGAAAATGTACATTAATAATCGGAATAATTCTTTCTTTTGATATTGTAAAATAGCCTTTTTACATCATAAACGCATAGTTGCTTGCAACTAAAAAGATTTATAGCAACAAGTATTAGACAATGATTATCCCATCAGGTTGGAAGAGTCATAAATTAAAAATAAAGATATTTTTAATTTATGACTCTTATTTCAAGAATTACTGCAGGAGTCCCATCCCTCTCTACTCTCCCCTATGTTTTTAATATGAATGCCATAAATATTTTAAATATAAAGCAAAAAATGTGTCACTATCTATTTCTAAAAAGAAATTGCACTAATATTGGCTTCGTGCTTATATTTGAAAATAAGTTTTTAGGTATCAAGTATCAGTAATGTCAATCAGATACCCTAAAATAAGACTGTTTTTTCTTTAAGTGATTGAACAGCATCTGTGAAAAATTTATACCTCTTGTCACATTATATATGCATTTTTCCCCCCTCTAAAAATTTTCTATAAAATTTCTGTTTTGTGTACAGGGTGTCCATAAAATAAGACTCCGATTTCAATATTAATTTTATCAAAAACAAAGATCGGTAAAATTATGTGGCGAATGGCTTGTTTATTAGGCAAGCTGTAAAAATCTTATACCGAAGTTTGGATCGTTATTTTGAAGATTGTGTTCTGATTGCAAAGAATGCTTGATTTGACATTTTTCTTGTTTCAAATTGCTTGCAGAGAAAGAGTTTTTAGGCTTACACTACCATATTTTAACGATTTTTCGAACTAAATTTTTGGAATTACGAAATTTCCGAAATTAAAATTCCAAAAATCGTTAAAATATGACACTGTAAGCCTAAAAACTCTTTCTCTGCAAGCAATTTGAAACAAGAAAAATGTCATATCAAGCATTCTTTGCAATCAGAACACAATCTTTTCAAAATATTCACCTTTTGAAACTTCTATATAAAATTTTTACAGCTTACTTAATAAACAAACCGTTTACCGCATAATTCTATCGATCTTTGTTTTTGAGAAATTTAATTTTGAAATCGGGGTTTTATTTTCTAGACACCCTGTATTAGAAGCCATGATACTGTTACTACTCATTGGAAACATATCGCTGTAATAACTTATATGTACTCATTTCATATTAATAATGCTTGTTAAATTATTTTAAAATACTATATAAAATACTGAAATACCATATAAAACTGAATAAATTTTATGTTTATTTCGAAACGTTCCTCATTTATCTTTATCAGTTGTCAGAATGTATGTTTTAGAATATATTACGAAAACCTTTTTTAAATTTTTAAGGAGCATCTAGCACAAGAAATCCATGAATAATGCTATGAATGTTTTAGGGTAAAGTACTACGGCTGCTTACCTGGGTCTTGGACATTATACAGCTGCTTACCTTATTTATTATAATATTCCATAATCGATTTCTTTGAAGTATACTGATCTTTTTATTTATTTTATTTTTAATGAGTTTCATTTGTGTCTACTAAGTATTATAAGAAGATGTATTCTCTGATTATAATATGACGTAAAGCTAGTGAAAAGCCTTATTTAAAACTTTTTTTCTAAAATTGGAAATTTGTTCTTAAAAAAATATATAAGTACTTTAAAAAAAAATAAAAAGTAGAGCTGCGTAATGATGATAATTGAGCTAAAAAATTCGAATTCCAATTGTGGTAACTCTGCATTTCATTATTTTAGCACCGAAAGATAACATGATAATAATAAAATAGCTAAATAAAGAAGCTAAATAAAATAAAAAGTAAATAATAAATTGAGAATAATGAATAACTATCCAGTTTTTTTTATATATATTAATTAGCAATATATACAATCTCAGCAAAAAAAAAAAAAAAAAAAAAAAAAAAAAAATCTTGACACTTGCAATTTTAGACGTTTTGTTAAATATCTATAAATATACACGCGGAATGACTCTCAAACTCCAGATGTATAAACAAAATAGTACAGGTCATATATTTTCCCGAAGATTTTCCCCAAAAATCCAATAGGGGACTGTCAACAAATTGAAAAAGAACGAATATCTTTTGAACAGCCCTGTCAAAACCAATGTAGCAAAAGCGCTCAAACTGCAGATTATTATAAAATGGCTTATTGAAATAAATCGTGTTCATTTTTATGCGGATAGCATGTATACTCGTAGAAAAATTAAAGGTCTTACAAAAACGGTCCCAAATTTTGCCAATTTTTTTCCTTATAATTTACATAGTTCTTAATATACAAAAAATATTCTTTTCAGAAAATAAGAGCAAATAAACAACATTGTATCTCACACTCTTTAATCAAAATTAAAAAATACTAATAATTGTTTCAATAATGAGCAGGATTATTAAATAAACTTTCATTGCGCATGCATCAACATTATAAAAATTTCATTTGCATATTTTGTTAGCTAAATGTATAGAGCAATTTTTGTTAAAGTTTCAAAATCATAGCTTGAAAGTTCTGAAAATTATCGTCGAAAAAATAAGTTCAAAATCCGTTATTCCCAAAACGAAACAAGAAGATGAGGGGCCGTATCCATATTCCAATGATTAGTGTCTACACAATATTGCACGTATTACTGTATTTAGATGCAGCTCTCATCTTTTTGCTTCATTTTGGGAATAATGGATTTTGATCTTATTCTATTGACGATAATTTTCAGAATTTTCAAGGTATGATTTTGAAACTTTAACAAAAGTTGCTCGATACATTTAGCTAACACAATATGCAAATGAATTTTTTTATATAGAGTTGACGCATGCGCAGTGAAAATGTATTTAGTAAACCTGTTTATTTTTTGTATAATTATTAGTATTTTTTGATTTCGACTAAAGGGCATTATGTATAATGTTGATTATTATATTTTATGAAAAGAACATTGTTTTTTATTAAGAACTTTGCAAATTATAAACAAAAAAGTGGCGAAATTTTGGACCATTTTTATAAAATCCTAATTTTTCTACGAGTATACATGCTATGGTCATAAAAATGAACACATTTTATTACAATAAACCTCTTAATCATAATCTGCTGTTTAAACGCTTTTGCTACATTAGTTTCGACATGGTTATCCAAAAGATCTTCCTTCTTTTTCTATCTGTTGACGATCCCTTATGGGATTTCGGTGTAAAATCTTCGCGAAAATATATGATCTGTGCTATTTTGTTTACACACCTGGAGTTTCATAATAATTCTTTATCTATATTTCTAGATATTCAACAAAACTTCTAAAATTGAAAGTGTCAAGATTTTCTTTTTTTTTTTTTTTTTTTTTTTTTTGCTGTGACTGCATATATATATGTTCGACGTAAATATGTTGTTTAATATAAGTGTGTTTTAAATTATAAATGCTATAAGTATTCTATAAATTCGATAAATATAATCGATATGTAAACAATAAATAGAATGTGGTTTTTTTTATTACTTAAAAGGAAATATATTATCGTTACAACGAATGTTTGGGGAGAACGGAATAAATTCGCTATATTGAAAAAAAAAATTAAAGAATATTTTAATAAGGAAGTAGAATAATAGGATTATTTTAACCCTCCAAATAATATTCATAAAACTGATAAATTCGTTAAAGTGACATTCATTGTAACAGGATTTTGTTATAGTCTAATATTGGTATTCTAACTTAGATTTTGTATTAAATTTGTTCTTATAGGTGTCACTAATCTCGATGAGATTTTTTAAAGGTCTATTATTGCATAAAGTATTAGGGAAAAGAAATACTGAAATCATATTATGCACGTATTATTTTCTATAACTGCCAAATAAAATTCTTGTTTATGCCATTGGGAAATATATCACTGTTATAATTGCAATGTACGCAGTTTATAATAATAATGTTTGTTAACATGTTTTGAAATACTGTATAAGATACTTAAATATACTATAAAACCGAATAAATTTTACATTTATTTAGAAACATTCACCATTTATCTTTATCACTTGTCAGAATGTATATTTTAGAATACATACGAAAACCTTTTTGAAATTTTTAAGCAGCTTCTAGCACAAGAAATCCATGAATAATGCGACGAAATGTTCTTGCTTTAAAGACTATGGCTGCTTGCCAGGCTCTAAGATATTACATCCCACGTCAGTTTTTTAAGATTATTCCCCAATCGATAGCTTTAAAGTATACTAAACCTTTTATTTCTTTTATTTTTTAAGAGCTTCATTTGTTTCTATCTAGGTGGTATATGAAGATATATAACATGTACGAAATATGATGTGGAAGCTAGTGGTCCAGTTTTAAGTTTCATCAAACTTCTTTTCAAGTTATAGAAATATATTTAAAAAAAAAAAAAAAAGAAACAAACTTATAAAAATAAATAAATAAATTTCAGTACCATGAGAATTACATTGAGCATTTCATAATCTCACAATATTTTCATTTATTTTAGCTTCAAAACATAATTTGATGGGTTTTTATATGTCATATTAATAAAAACACTAAAAAAAAAAAAAAAAAAAAAAAAAAAAAAAAAAAAAAGTCAATTACAATAGATGTTTTTCATATTTTTATGTAAAAACTAGTAGTCTAGTTTTAAATTTTATCGAACTTCCTCTCAAATACAGTAAAACTCCGGATATTCGAAACGCATGGGACCAAAGCATTTTCAGTTAGCCGGGATTCAAAAGGATTTTTCGGATAACAGGGGTTCCAGGAATTTTCGAAATACCAGGAAGCTCAATGTAAAAATTATTTTAGGGAAAAGCTGTGATAGCAATTCAGAACATCGTTGGAATAAAAATGTTGTGGTAATGTATTGCAGATTATGGTAAATGTGATACAGGATTTCACACAGTGAAGTTACTATAAGATCTTAGATGCGGCACTTTTGATATATTGAAGTGAACAGCATTAGATGTGTTTTTATTAAAAGGTGGCGTGATAAAACAGCATTGAAACGATACAAAGTTGAAAAAAAAAAGAAAATCACAGAATATTTTGTAAAATAATGAAGTATCTTACATGTCTATATAAGAAAGTGCTCAAAATTACGCAATGGACCAAATAAGTAAAGTTCACTCTATTTCTTTTATAAAGAACAAGGTTTCTTAACACCATATCTACCAGCTCCCAATAACCCCTTTCAAAGTTCCAATTTTTACTTATTTTACTTCTTTTAAATCTAATAAGCATCAAAATAAATTGAATGTATTAAAAATGATTCGGAATTGTTTTGATCTAAAATTTACAAATAAAATAGCAATCGTAAGTCAAAATATGTTGAAAGGCGTCATCTGACATCGGTAAAAATTTTGTTGACAATAAAAGTTTTTACATTTACAAATGATTTTAAGGAATCTTACGGTAAAGTCGATTTTTGAATAACCGAGATTCTTACAATTGGGGTTCTACTGTAGTAGAAATCCATTCTTAAAAAATAAGAAACAAACTTCAAAAATAAGTGAAGTTTCAGTACCATGAAAATTGTATTAGACATTTTAAAATTCTTACAATAGTATATTTCTTTATTCTATTTTTTAAATATGATTTGTTTTTATTTTTAGGGTTTTATTCATCTAATGAAATCCTATTCGTATCTGTCCTCTGTCTATCCGTCTGTCGAAAAATTCACACAAAAACTGTGTAAGTCCGAGACTTC
Source organism: Maratus speculifer (assembly GCA_964019185.1). Lineage (NCBI taxonomy): Eukaryota > Metazoa > Arthropoda > Arachnida > Araneae > Salticidae > Maratus > Maratus speculifer. Next base: position 184,840,465 of record OZ025301.1, read on the forward strand.
AAATTCATGTGACCACAGATGAATATCTCTGGTCACATGACAAATCATAAATTTTTTAAAAAGTCTATTATTTTAATTAAATTAATGTTTTCAGTGTCACCTATTCGTTTTAAAAATTAAATATTAAAAATTTTTTAATTTAAACTTTTTTTTATAGAAATAATAGCATTCTAAATATAAAAAAATAAAGAAAAAGTTTATAATGTATATGAAAAAGTGAATGCTTATTATCACATTATATATGGCTTATTTCCGAAATGCTTTGTATAAATTTCTCGTTTATATCATCGGGCTATTTTAATATGTCACTGTTACTACTAGAATATATGCATTATATAGTAAATAAAGTTTGCCTCAAACAGCTACAATTGGCTGATGTATCGTGTTTTCCCTTTTATGTGTAAAATAACGCTTTTTCTACCCCTTATCCAAGAAAAAAGCACCCCTTTTTGTCACTCATCCAAAACATTAAAAAGCCTATATTGTCCACAATCGAAAATAACCCTTCACTTTTTTTTTCTTTTTTGGCATAGTAAACGATTGTTTATTGTTATCTTGAAAATAGTGCACTGAATTTTAAATATTAAAAATCATTCTGAAAATATTAAGAAATAAAAAATCATGTCCCAAGTATAATATGAGGCACTTATCAACGTATTCAGAATAATGTAACAAAACTGCACCGCTTAGATAATTAAAATAGTATGTCTCATTTCACAATATGAAAATGTATAAAGCATTTCAAAACCGAATTTCAGCTGCTCCCATCCACAATCGGAAAATTATCCGATTTTTTTTAATATCCCTGTTTAAGATATAGAGATTTGTATCTATTAACAACATGCATTCCAAAATGAAGTTCATTTAAGACATACATGTATTTTAGTTGAAAACTTCTCTTCAGCTCCTTTAATAAAGAGGATAGTACACGAATACTTTTGTACAGCCCTGTCTACACTCTTAAAATGAAAGAGCTGATTTGGCTTCTCATGAAAGAGCTGTAATATTTTCGATCATAAAAGAGTTGTTTTTCAAACGATTAAATCTTCTTGATCTAAATTGGTTATTTAAATAGCTCAACTTCATTTAAATTGGTTAAAACTCGAGTTATTTCAACTCTTTTTTGAGAAGCTGCCTTTCAACACTAAGATGAGTGGATTTCAGCTCAACTTGAGCTATTTTGTGGCTGACTTTTTCAGAGAGTATGTGGTATAGAATTTATAAATATATAAAGAATAATATGAAAAAAAAAAAGAATTAAATTTAAAAGTGTCTACAGAATTTTAAAATGTACTCTCCAGAAATTTTTACGATAAGATAATGCTGTAACAGATTTCTTTTGCGTGTCGATTCAACTTAATAAAAATTCTTAATGTTCTGTTTTAACGTGATCGAAGTGAAATTCAATGATTTATATCAGTTTCAATATATATGAAATAGCGTAATGTTATTATAACTCTCTCCAAACGATTTTTCCAACTATACAATGTAATAGAATTATTTTGAGTGTCCCTCTAAATGAACTTTCAATCGTATATGCTTCATATGCAATACCAAACATGCTTTTATGAACATAAAAAAGCTTTATCAATTGCATTAAAATCCAAGTATATATATATGGCGTTCAGAGCGTGGCCAGACGGACAGAGAAACCGAATGCATAAGCAATTTTCAACTTTGTTGGGAAATACTAAAAAAATAATCCTAAGAATTTAAAAAATAAAAAATAGAATAAAAAATGTCTTTAAGAATTAAAAAGTGCCCTGAAAAATAAATAACTGCTTATTTTTTCCATCAGCACCACCATGCTCTATTTTAAATATGGAAAAAACTCTGCAATAACAATAATGTTTGTTTACATACTTCAAGATGAAACATTGTAAAAAGAGTGAAAAAAGTAAAAAAAAAAAAAAAAAAAAAAAAAAAAAAAAGATCATGTCTTTTTTCAGACATTTACCATTTATTTCTATCAAACATCAGAATGTATATTTTAGACGATATCAAAAAACCTTTTTGAAATTCCCTGCCTGCTAGGACGGAAAATCTTTGAATAATGCAGCGAGTTTTTTGAGTAAAAGGCCATGGCTGCATGCTAGGCTCTTGAACATTGCAGACCCATGTCAATTTTCTAGACTATTCCTTCATCGATACCTTTAAAATATACCATTTTTTTTAATTTATTTCATTACTTCATTTGTATTGAAATGATGTTGCCTACATCCAGGTAAAATTGCATAAAATATTATGCAAAGTCAGTAAGTAGCCTTTTTAAAAACATTTTAAGCTTTTTTTTTTGAAAAAGTAAAGCAACATTAAATTTCATGGAATTTGTGTTACACATTTCAATATAGAATAGTGATATAACTACATATTTCACTTTTCTAGTTTGAAAACAAAACTTGGTAGAAGCAATTAAAAAATATATATACATATGTATTACAAAACTTAATTTTTTCCGTCAAGATTAACCTAATTCTATATTAATTTCCTTTTAACAATATTTCATATTTATTCTGGCTTATTAAATTAAAATCCTATTATTAGATATAATCTATTAATTTTTATAGGAACGACATAATTTTTTTATTTCGCCTTAAAAAATATTTATTCCGATACGTGTAAATCTAAAAAATGGCTTTGAATTAAAAATATTCTTAAATAACTTTATTTCTTAAAATTCCTAATAAAACTCACCATTTCCTTGTTTCTACCAACCCTTTATTAAAAGTCTTATTAAATTTATTTCGAAAAAGCATGCATATTCAAAAAATAATTGTTTTATTCATTTTTTTCGCATTTTATATTTATTAAGTATCAAAATATTCATTTATTTTTCCTTTTTAATGGAATTATCGTCTACAAAATAAATATAAATTTTAATTACTTTTGATTATAAAATAAGTTGAAAAATTAATAATTGTTCATCTTTTTTTCATCAGCACCACCATGCTCCATTTTAAATCGGAGAGAAATTCTGCAGTGACAATATTTCTTTATATATTTGAAAATAAAATATTGTAAAAAGAATTAAAAAAAAATGCTCATATATTTTTTCAGACATTGACTATTTATTTTTATCAGTTATCAGAATGTATATTTTAGACGATATACGAAAACCTTTTTGAAATTCCCTGCCTTCTAGCATGGGAAATCATTGAATAATGCAAAGAGTTTTTTGCGTAAAAGGCAATGGCTGCATGCCAGGCTTTTGAACATAGCAGGCTCATGTCAATTTTCTAGACTATTCCTTGATCGATTTCTGTAAAGTAGAGCAAACTTTTTGTTTATTTCATTTTCTCATTTGTATTGAAATGTTGTTGCCTCCATTCAGGTAAAATTGCATGAAATATCATGTAAAATCTATGAGTACCCCCTTTTTTTTAAATGTTTTTTAAAAAAGTAAAGTAACTTTATACCTCATGGGGATTTCGTTAGACATTTTAACATAGAATAATGATAGCTACATATTTTCTTTTTCTAGTTTGAAAAATAACTTGCTAATAGAAGCAATTAATATATCTATATTATAAAGGCCAAACGTGTCTGTGCGTAACGCATACGTCATTTTGCAAATGGCAACACTTTCAAATTTTAAATGAAATTTCGGTATTGCAATTTTTGCTATTACAAATTTTTAAATCTATAAATAGCGTACATTTTCAATTCTTACACCACCGTGTAGGGAAAAAATGTACTTTTAAATGAAATCTGTTTGAAAGCTGTAACTTAATTTGTTTTTGAAATATTAAATTTTTTGTAGTTTTTAATACCGTTTTCTAATCGTAGCAACAAGAGTACTCCATTTCTATTAAAAGGAAGGGAAAAAATGAAAATAAATTAATTACTATACCTTTATGTTACCATTTTCTCATTAAAAGGGAAAAAATTGAAATTTAAATATCTTCTGTTATAAAACCGGTGAATTTTGATTTCATTTACAAAATTTTATTTACGCGTAAAATAATATCAACAGTTTAACATCTGTTTCAGCTAATAGCATTGATACTTCAAGTTTTGAATAAAAACGATCAAATTAAAATGCCAATTTTTTCTGAAAAGATGAATACAGATACGAAATGTGCATTTGCAAATTTTGATATGATGAAAATGATGCCGGGTTTTGATTTCATGGGAAAAAATTCTATTATTGAGTCAAAGTTTAATAAATTTTGCTTTTTGTCATTTTAGAATATTAGCAAGGAACCTAAATTGATAACTTTATCATAATAACCGGTCTTTATTATTTTTTACTGCTTACATGTACGATTAAAGTTTAATTTTAACAATTTCTACAACTGAGTTTTATAGAAATAGTGTTTTGTTGATTTGATGTTAAATATCGTTTGTTTAGAAGTTAGACTTATCAATTTAAAATGCATTTTTTACTATAACTAATTTTGTAGGTTTATTATAAGTCAATGAAACAGTTCCTTTTTAAACATTTTTTTTTTCGTCGAAATTCGACGGTTCTACCTTGTATATATATGTATTTCCATTAAATTGCATAAAATATAATTTATTCAATATTATTTTATTAGTATAATATTCTTAATAGTAGTTATATTTAATTATTTTATTATTTTTTCATCCATTTAATATCCCTTAACAGTCTGCAAGCTCGTTAACTGTAAGTAACATGAGTATGCAATTTTGTGATTTTGAACACGTTTGCAGTTTAGTAAATTGTAAGTTTTTTTCATTTCAATTTCCGTATTACACACACATATATATATATTATATATTTGCACTTATATTTTATTATATGGTTCAGTTTGTATGTGGTTTTATATATCCAAGTTTATTGATTTATATATACATATATATATTTTCCCGAATTATAACTCAGGAATTAAACATATTTTTTTGTGATTGGGTGGCATTGCCCTTGAAAAATAGCCGCGTACCACAAATTCCACCTGTTTTTGTCATTGTTCCATTATTGCTTGTTCTACTTGATTGTCTTGTTAAGTTTATGTGAGTTATATTCGGTTGTTCTATATTCGATGCGGCAATAACTACTTTCATTATAAAGCAACAGATAGACAATTTAGGTCAATAATTCCTTAAAATTATTTATGCTAATACTTATTTCTATCTTAGCTTTTGAATTAAACTTTTAAGCATAGTCATCTTCAATATCAATAAGATAAAGTTTGTTCATGCAATTTTTATTTATTTATTTATTTTTCATGCGCAATACAGTTACCACTTATTCCATTAGGGGCTATGCATTTATAAAGTTATCAGCCATTTTGTAGTTTTGGAACTCTCTACCCCCCTCCCCTTATGATACGATACGTGATCATTCTCCGAATCCTTCTTCCCAATAATAGCGTTATCCTAATATTTTTTCTTTTTTTTTTTTTTTTTTTTTTTTTTTTTTTTTGCATTTTTTTTTTAAATTGACATGATTATGACATGACATTGATTATTTCAGATGACATTTTTCTTTTAATACATTTGGAACAATATATATTCATTATTCGCATATTTTATTGACTTAAAGGAAAATAAGAAGTATATTGCTATTATACTTAAAATAACTTTATAGCAAATAATATTTTAAGGGAATGCTTACTATTCAAAAATATAGTTTTTTGTTACACAGTGCATTCAATAATAATTTTGTCTTCTTGAACTTGCCACCTGAACGGGGAGCATTTTCAGAAAGAATCACGTTTTGAGCACCTTATCGCCAGAACAACGATTGGCGCGGAAATGAAGTCAATGCTACGCACCCTTTCTTGTTTGTGACGTCAAACGCCTAGCGAATAGCAACCCTTCCTTCTGCAAAGAGATCGCGTTTATCGTTCATTTGTTTTTTCCGTAAATATTATCAAGCAAAGGCTATAATATGAGGAAATGTTATTCATCGTTGCTTACGATTAAAACATAGTTTAAAACAAAGAGCTTTTTCAGTTTAAAAGGCTTTAAATTTCACAAAACATCTAAACATAGTTTTTTTTTTTTTTTTTTTTTTTTTTTTTTCATTTCAAAAATATTTTCCTAACTTGCTATGTTCGAAGAAATTGAGAAGTTAATTAAAAACAGTAGTAAAGATTCTCTTGTAATAAATATAATTCTATTAAGCATATGTTTTATGACACATTTGAACTTAGTTTATTTTGTGTTTGGCGATGCAGCTAGCTGAATGTTCTCGCTTTCGCCAACTCGCCAAGGCTGGTGCTCAAAACGTGATTCTTTCTGAAAATGCGAACAGGGAGGGGTATGCAGAAATTTCTTATCATCAAAGCAGGCGACCAACTCTCTTTCCAATTTTAGGAGCATTCATAATTACGTAAATACGTAGCACCTATGATCATCGTTCAGACAGTCTGTATGTCCATCTGTCCGCATATAACAACGCAAAAATGACCCAAATAAGTCATTTGAAATTTAAAATATATAGTTATTACATAATTTTGACATGGTACTTTAGATTTCATGAAAATCGGATGCATATTTCAATTACAGGGTCAATCAAAAATATTCCGTTGCATTACGGTCAATGCGAAAAAATAGTTTCAAGTGCATTTTAATTACGTTAAATTTATTCAAACATAATCATATTCATTTGCATCTATGAAATATATACTAAAATATGCATTCTGTACAATCTGTGGTGCAAAGAATTTTTTTTAATTAATTTATAGCGCTACACAAGAGTATTTAATTACACAATAGTATAAAGGGAAGCATTATTTAGGTTGCGTTTTAATTATATTAAATTGGGTCACATTTTATGAAATAGATATCAGTATAATTTAAAGTGTATAGTATTTACAGGGATGCATAAATGTTTTCAGATTCTGTACTTTATCCAAAGAACAATATATTTTAAAAACTTCATTATAATACAAACCCATCTCTTTTGATATGTTTGACGCGCAATTTCCACCTTATTTACTAGTAAACTTAACAAGTATCCCCTGAAACGCAGTATATACAAAGATCGCAGAAGAATATGAATGTCGAACGTTGGGATAATCCATATTTTGGTGCAAAATTATTTGGCAATTTCTTACCAGTGTATTTTCATAAATATCTACAACAGACTATATAAAAATTCATAGATTATACTGATATAAAAAGTTAGCAAAAAAATGAAAATGATGGTTGTATAAAAAAAAAAATTGTAAATATATCAAAAAACAATCCCTTCTCCCCCTAGAGATAAATTACGATATGAGGTGCTAGACACCTCTTCAACCTAAATTGATAACGTTATATATGTACCTTATGCACACATTTTTTTCTAAAATTGTTAAATAAAATTTGTATTTATGCTATGTAAAGGCATCGCATTCTTACTACGGCAATGTCCGCATTTTGCTATTTCTTGACATACTTTAAAATGAAATGCTGTATAAAAATGAATAATGAATGAATAATATTTCTTTCCAAAAATTTTCCATTTATATCTATCAGTTGTCAAAATGTATCTTTTATGTGATATACGAAAACTTTTTTGAAATTTTTAAGATACAAGAAATATTTTTTCCTGCCTTTCTTCTAGCACAAAAAATCCATGAATAATGTGATGAATTCTTTGCCTAAAAGACTATGCCTGCCTGCCGGGAGCTTGAATGTGAAAGACCTGCGTGAATTTATCTAGTCTATTCCATAATCGATTTCTTTAAAGTAGGCCAACTTTTATTTTATCTTATTGTCTTTTTCAAAAGGAGTTATTGTTTCTTGCATTTATATAGGTAAAACTGCATGAAAAAAGACGTGATGACAGTTTCCAACTAAGAAATTTTGAAACATCTTTTGTAAAATTAGAAATTTAATTTTATTAACAACATTGTTTGGGGAAACATTGTTTAGAGTCCGTTTCAATTATATTTAACTATCTGACATTTTTGGAATTGATGAACATCGCTGAAGTTTATCAAAGGTTATTTCCTGTATAATAGAAAGCATATAGTATTTACACGGACTCACACAAGTTTTCTGATACTGTACTGTATCCAAAGTACTGTGCATATTAAAAACTTCGTTGTAATACGAACGCACCTCATTTGGTACGTTTGGCGTGCAATTTTTGACTTGTTTACTAGTAAACATATGAAGTATCACCTCAAACCTGAGACGTATTACATCCACAGATCGCAGAAGAATATGATTGTCGAAAGTTGGGATAATCCACATTTTGTATTAAAAGATTTTATAATTACTTAATGGTTTTGATAAAACCATTGTACTTTAATAAACATCTGTAAGACTAAAGAAACGTTCACAGATCATACTCATGTAAAAAGTTAGCAAAAAATGAAAATGTTGCTTGGATAAGAAATGATAAATAGTACATCAAAAAACAAACCCCTCTGCCCCAACAGATAAGTTACGATATAAATTTCTAAACACCTCTTCCCGCTAAATTGCTAAGATAATATATGTATCTCTTACATGCATTTTTTCTAACATTGTTAAATAAAATTTGTATTTATGCCATCTAAAGGCATTGCACTCTTACCACGGCAATGTCACCATTATGCTATTTCTTGACAAACTTTAAAATGAAATGCTATATAACTATGAATAAATTTAATTTTTTTTTTTTTCCGAAAATTTTCCATTTATATCTATAAGGTGTTAGAATGTATCTTTTACACGATCTATGAAAAAACATTTTTTTTTTTTTTTTTTTTTTTTTTTTTTGAAATTTTTAAGGAACAAGAAATATTTTTTCCTGCCTTCCTTCCAGCACAAAAAATCCCTGAATAATGCGATGAATTCTTTGCCTAAAAGATTGTGATCGCCTGCCGGGAGCTTGAATATGAGAAGCCCATGTGAATTTATCTAGTCTATTCCATAATCGATTTCTTTAGAGTAGGCCTACTTTTATTTTATTTTATTATCGTTTTCAAAAGGAGTTATTGTTCCCTGCATTTATATAGGTAAAACTGTATGAAATTAAGACGTGATGACAGTCAGTGGTCAGTTATAAGCTTTTGAAACATTCTTTCTAAAATTAGAAATTTAATTTTATAAACAGAAACGGTACTTAAAACAAGAAAAACTAATTATGTGCCCAGCATAGTGTATACAACACTTTCCAACACATTCGAATACTGTAACAAAACATTACTGTTTATTGATGTGAGAAGTGGTGTCTAAATAAACAAGGTTGAACTAGGCGAGGAGGTCTACCTAATTTATTTTATTTTAATATATTTTACAAAAGAGTTTTTGTTCCCTATATTTATAAGTAAAACAGTATAAAATAATCCGTGAGCAGAGTGGCCAGTTATAAGCTTTTGAAACTTCTTTTCTAAAATTAAAAAAATAATTTTATAAACAGAAACGATATTTAAAACAAACGAATCGGAATTGCACGTCAGGCATAGTAAATGAAGTCCGTTCGTACCACAACAAAATTTTTTAAATATACAGTATTTCGGATTTTTGTGTATCCCTGTAAATACTATCTGCTTTCTATTATACAAGACGTAGCTTGTAGTAAACATCAGAAACGTATTTGAATTTCATAAAATGTGAAATAGTTTAGTATAGTTAAAATAACCCCAAACAATGTTTCCCTCTATATCATTATATAATACAATACTTTTGTATTACCCTCTTTATTAATAACAGATATTCTTTGCACCATAGAATATACAGAATGTATATTTTCATATTTATTTCATTAATGCATATCTATACTAATAAAATCCGTGCGCCTCTGTCTGTCTGTCTGTCTGCTTGAAGCCGATTACAGTTCGCAACGCGGGCGAGTTGGAAGTCGCGAGAGGTGTCTTTCGATTCGAAAAATTCCGGGAAAGTCATTTCGGGCATTTTCGAGACCGTGGGACCAAAATTTAAAAAGTTATGAATTAAAAACCGGTCGGGAATCGGAACGGAAAACGTCTTATTTCCCAAACAGGTCTCAAACGGAGCTCTGAGGCAGAACACTGCGCTACCTTGCGGTGAAGAACAGGAACTTTTCCCCTTTGGCTAAAAGAAGAAGCAGCCGAAAACCTATTTTTCTCCCGTCAATTTGTCAAAGAATGTATAAGAGAAAAAGAAGTAATTGGTAAAAAATATTAAACACTGTTTAATTAATATAATAAGTACAACTATTTAAGCACAGCAAGATATGTTCACTAAGAGGTAATAGTGTTGCTAATTAATATTTTGAGGATCTCAGATGTAACTGGCTATTCATATATTTATTCTGTATGTGAGTATTAATCGTTGTAGCTCATTTTCATACTTTTTCTTTTTGGTAGCATACACGAATATTGTGTAACCTAAGATTTACGCGATTAATACTAATTTCTGTTAGTACAAACGGAAAACGAGCTGCCAAAATTATTTGTTAGTTATGTTCTTTGTGATATTAATGAAATTACTTTTTTTTTTTTAATAGCAGTCTTTTGCAGTTTTTAATAAACAAACTTTTTTTGCGCGTTTTTTCTTAAACCATCATGCAAACAGTTTTTAAAGTAGAAAAAAACTGATTACATATTCAGAATCTGTGTAAAAGTCTGCTTCTGATGATCCAAAAAATACGAGAAAATGTATTATGGACGCGCAGCACCAACCGTGCAAAACCAAATATTTTTAACGGGACAATAGCGACCATGGCACGTAGCGCTGGTGGGCCGGCTTCGCACGATGGGCCCGTACCGCCCACTGTGCGAAATCACATATTATAACGGGATAATGGACGTATAACAACCATAGCTCTTTAATTTACTTTTTTGTGCTGAGGATTCGAACACCAAGACTTGCTTATTAAATGAAATTTTTTGTTTATTATATATTGCTTAATATCGACGTTCGTTTGGGAAAAGTGGCCCAGCTAGCGGGCGTAGCTCGCTAGTCTATACTAATAAAATCCGTGCGCCTCTGTCTGTCTGCCTGTCTGCTTGAAGCCGATTACAGTTTGCAACGCGGGCGAGTTGGAAGTCGCGAAAGGTGTCTTTCGATTGGAAAAATTCCGGGGAAGTCATTTCGGGCATTTTCGAGACCGTGGGACCAAAATTAAAAAAGTTATGAATTAAAAACCCCTTGGGAATCGAAACGAAAAATGTCTCAGCCGAAAACCTCTTTTTCTACCGGCGCTAATTGCGTTTTTTTCCGCATCAATTTTTTTGACTTGCCGTATAATATTTACCGTAGTTTTCGCTAAAATATTGAACTTAGAAATAAAACAGGACTATCGAAACTTTTTTTTTTTGCGTGTTTTTTCTTAAACCATCATGCAGACAGTTTTTAAAGTAGAAAAAAATTTATTACATATTCAGAATCTGCGTAAAAGTCTGCTTCTGATGAACCAAAAAATACGAGAAAATGTCTTATGGGCGCGCAGCGCCAACCGTGCAAAACCAAATATTTTTAACGGGACGATGGCGACCATGGCGCGTAGCGCCGGTGGGCGGTAGGCCGGTGGGCGCATAGCGCCCACTGTGCGAAATCACATATTTTTAATGGGATAATGGGCGCATAACAACCATAGCTCTTTAATTTACTTTTTTTTGTGCTTGAGGATTCGAACATCAAGACTTGCTTATTAAATGAATTTTTTTGCTTATTATATACTGCTTAATATCGAGGTTCGTTCGGAAAAAGTGGCCCAGCTAGCGGGCGTAGCTCGCTAGTCAATTGCATTATGTTCGAAAGAGTGTAATATTATTAAAATGCAATTGAAACTATTTTTTCCCATTAGCCGTATAGTTAGGATATGCTTTTGATTGTCCCTGTAATTGAACTATCCATCTTATTTTCATAAAACTGGAAATGACTTGCCAAAATTATGCAACAATTATGTAGTTTAAATTTCAAACGATTCGGTAGGATAGATTTTACGTTGTTGTATGTGGACAGACGGACGGATTGAACGACAATTATAGGTGCTGCGTATTTACATAATTATGAAAGCATCTAAAAAGACTAAACATGTGTCCAGCATTGATATAAAACACTTTCCAACACATTCGAATACTGTAATAAAACATTATATTTTATTGATGTGAAAGGTGACATCTAAATAAATAAGGTTAAACTAGGTGAGGATGTCTAAACAACGGTTAAACCTCTACTTAGCTCTACCTAGCGATGCACTTTAGACATCTCCCACCTTATATTCAGGCAAATTATAAAGTTTATTGCACAGATTATTTACAATTAATTTCTTCATCGGAAAATAAGTTCATAGTCGGTGAAACTTGTTATGAAAAATTAACATATTAATGAAGCTATCGAAACATAGTAGCTGCAAGACATTCTTTGTCCATTTAACGTTATTGCTATGCCGGACCCTGTATTGTTAACGTCAATTAAAGGATCTATGTTGCTTTGCTCATCTGATATTAGGTAGCTTTCATTATAAAAAGTAAAAAGCTACCTATTGCAGCCGTCCGGAGGAAAGTACTTCCGGAAAATTTTGGTATATTTTCACCGATCATGACCCCCAGACCCCAAAACCACCCTCCGTTCAAATGTTGACATATATATATATATATATATATATATATAACCATATATATATATATATATATATATTTGATTTTTGTCATGCGATAACTAACGTATTTATGAACCGATTTGAATGAAACTTGGTATGTACATAGTACATACAAATGTCTCGACCGAGTTCGTTGGCCAGCATCATCCGCCAATTTGTTTCAAAATGGTAGCCATTTTAAATTTTTAAAAAAAATTAAAATTTAAAATTAAATGCGAAAAAATTAAAATTTGAAAAATATTTTTCTTTTACGTGTTAGAACTTAAAACAACGATTCCAGAACACTTTTTATTTTGTCTATATCTTACAAAATGATTGAGTTATAGCACTTTGAATTTTTCTTATGGCTGACATTTTGAAACGATCTGATTTTGTCACGTGATAACACGCGTAATTATGAACCGATTTCAATGAAACTTGGTATGTACATAGTACATACAAATGTCTCGACCGAGTTCGTTGGCCAGCATCATCCACCATTTTGGTTCAAAATGGTGACCATTTTAAATTTTTAAAAAAAATTTAAATTTAAAATTAAATGCGAAAAAATTAAAAGTTGAAACATATTTTTCTTTTACGTGTTAAAACTTAAAACAACGATTCCAGAACACTTTTTATTTTGTCTATACCTTAAAAAATGATTGAGTTATAGCACTTTGAATTTTTCTTATGGCTGACATTTTGAAACGGTCTGATCTGAACGATCCACAATGTTGCTTTAAAATGGCATACACTTTATGATATCATGGAATCTGGTGACTCTCTAAATCGCTTAAAATAAAACCAGGTTGAATAAAAGATGGCTAATTTCTAAAAATTCCTATTAATATTCAATCTTTACAAAAACTAGTATTCAATCTTATAAAATCACTAATTTTATAAGATTATTTCCACTAATTTGAGCTTAGTATTTTTGAACAATGTAACTTACCTTAAAATAAATAAATAAATATATAAGTATATGAAAGCTACCTCTTCCTCCCGGCATTGCCGGAAGGACTTTTATTATTTTGAATCTGCACACTTTTTATACTTTATACTACTACAGTACAGCAAGAATATTAACAAATTATGATTAATCTAACATATGAAATTTCACAGAAGCAAAATCTCTCCCCTCTTCACGATACTGATAAATGGTAAATATAATCCAGCTATACTCAACCTGCGGCCCGCGGGCTGCAGGTTGACACCGGCATCAATTCTACCCAACCGAATCGCTTGAAATTTAAAAGATATAATTATTACATAACTTTTGTCGGGTCACTTCAAATTTTATGAAAAACGGATGTATAGATCAATTACCGGGACAATCAAAAGCTTTCCGTAACATTACGGTCAATAAAAAAAAAGTAGTTTCAAGCGCATTTTAATGATGTCGCACTCTTCCGAATATAATAAAATTTATATAAATCTATGAAATATATACTAAAATATACATTCTGTACAATCCAGGGTTCAAAGAATATTCGTTATTAATTTACATGTCCACACGAAAGCATTCCGATACATAATGATATAAAGGGGATACATTGTTTGGGGAGGGACGTTTTAATTATGTTAAAATATTTCATATTTAATGAGATATATATATATGTTGCCGAGGTTTACTAGAAGTTGCTTCCTGCATAATAAAAAACAGAGAGTGCTTACAGTGACGCACAAAAGATTCATGTTACTATACTGTATCCGAAGATCTGTGTACTATTAAACCAAGATCTAAATATTTTTAAAGCTTCTTATACTACTAACGCACCTCATTTACAACGTTTGATGTGCAATTTCCGACTTGTTATTAAATGTATAAGAATCCCATAAAATTATTATCAAAAGACTTGTAAAAAATCGATTTATAAATTATTATTGGAACTGAAGCTTAATAATGAGGTTTTTAGTTTATTTTTGTACCCCCAATGATCCAAAATTTCTAAAACATGTCTTAATCAACCAGTTCTTTCAAATGGCTACGCATCCGCTGAGAACAACTTATTTGACATCATGTTTGAAATTTATATTCCAGAAAGAGCTAGCTCCCTTTTAAAGCTACTATCAAATTCACTAATATTTAGAGAGAATTTTGGGCCAACATGTTGATTTCCTCCAACTTTTCGCGAAATATCCACCACAACATCCAGTGTGATGGCAAACAGCAATGTTCCCTAACTTTTTTCCGCAGTTCCAAAAAAGTGACCGCTAGCCGAGACTTTTCATCCAACATCGAACATTTCAACGAATCAGAGATAAGCGATTGATACGAATAGGCGATAAATATTGACGGCTGGTACTAGTAGTACTGTTTTCCCTGCTTTTCCTCTGATTTTTTCGATGACAATTGTAACCTTTCTCTCTCTTTGAACGGGAAAAATTTGGGGTTAAAATCGGCTGAAAAATTGGTCGCTCGTAAAGTTTGTGAATCTGATAGCAGCTTTACACAGTCTGTTGGAGTACTTACAAAAAATATTAATAAATGAAGTAAAATATAAAAAACACAATTCAAAAGAATTGATTTGAACTTACTAAGAAGGTTGAATTAATTACTACTTTATTTCCTGCAAGCATTTCAATTATTTGTAAAGATAAATTTATGATGTTTAGATAACTTTCAAATTTTAATGATAAATAGTAATTCACTAGAAATTGCACCACGAATTTTTGAGATACGATGAAGATTGAGGCCATCAGTTTAAATGATATATTTCCACTGCTTCTTCAAACAGATAATATGTTTCACAAATTTAAGCAGATGTTTTAATGAAGATACTTGAAAAAATATAAATTCCTTATACACTGTCAGAAAAATTCGTCAGTATACACTAAATTATATATACATATATATGTAAAAATATAATTTTTTTTTTTTTTTTTTTTTTTTTTTTTTTTTTTTTTTTGCCATTTTCCCGTTTTGAGTTCGTTTTAAAGTTTTATAACAACATACTTTCATTCTCAGTTTCCGTGATATATTAATATTTTTAACGGCTAAAGTTCCTTTTCTTTTTATTTTCTTTAATTCAGCATAATCTATTAATTATTTTCCTAAAAAGAGCTAAGATGTATTATTTAAATGTCAATATCTTATTGTGAAATCTTAAATTCATTCCACAAATCCATTTCCCTTTTTAGAATAAAAAACATTTATCAAAAAACTTTAATTTAATTTTATTTATTTAATAATCGTCTGCTTGATGGTTTGACTCATCCACATTTTGGGACTGATTACTTTATCTTCTTGCGCGAGATATGAAAGAATCCTTACATCTAGCTCCACCTCTGATCTAATGGAAGGGTTCAAAGTAAATTACAACTACATTCGAATAAATCTTAGTGGGTTTTGAAAACAATGCGTCAGAGAAAGCGGGGCCAATTTATCTGAGAAATTTGAGAGTGCCAGTTTGAGCTTACGGAGCTGTTAGAATTGCTTGACCTTCTAAATGTTAAACACGTACGTTGCCTTTTCTTGTAAATTTAAGAACGTTTTGCTGTGGTGGTGGTACTTTCCCGAAAAATGGCTTTGCACCGAACCCCTTTTTGTTCTTTTGTTATTTTCCGCAATATTGGCTTGGAGAGTCGAGTCTAGTTGTGATGATTTAGTAACATTGTAACTGAATTACAATAAAATGTGATATTCACTGATTCTTCGTAGAGTTTTAATTATTTGAAGTATCAACACCAGTCATCGAGTTTCATCTGTTAACTTGCTTCGGCCGCGAATGTATTGGATGTGATGTGATTGATTATTGCAGCTCGACTGTCGACATTGTTCATCATCATGCTTGCTTCGTCGGATCGTTTTATTTTTGTGGGAACGCCCCTAAAATATCAACACACACACACGCGCACACACACACATATATATATATATATATATATATATATATATATACACTATTAAAATCCGACCGAATGTATGTATGTATTTGACGCTATTTCCTCGGATCTCGCAAGCTGAGAAACGTCGGGTTTGTTTTGAATTGAAGGGGGAAAATCCCGGGATCCCGAGTTGCCCATTTGTCTGTCTGTCCATTTGTCCGCATATAACAACTCAAAAACTACCCAACCGAGCCATTTGAAACTTAAAATATGTAATTATTAGATAATTTTGGCGAGTCATTTCAAATTTCAGGAAAATCTGATGCATAGTTCAATTGCAGGGACAATCAAAAGGATTCCGATACATTACGGTCAATGGGGAAAAAAGTTTCAATTGCTTTTAATAGTTTTACACCCTTTCGAACATAATAAAGTTGATATGCATCTGTGAAGTATATATACTATAATATACATCCTGTACAATTTGTGGTGCAAATAATATTTCTTATTGATTTACAGGGCTACACAAAAGCATTCCATTGCATAAATATGTATTGAGACATTGCTGGGTATGCTTTTAATAGTAACTATTTAATATTTTATGAAATTGTTATACGTTGCACAGGATTACACCAAGTTGCAGTCATCGTTCAGTCTGTCCGTCTATCTGTCCACATATAATAGAGCAAAAACTACCCAACCAAATCGTTTGAGATTTAAAATATATAATTGTTGCATAATTTTGTCAAGTCAATTAAAAATTTACGAAAATCGGATGTATAGTTTAATAACAGGGGCAATCAAAAGTATTCCATCACATTAAGGTCAACAGAAAAAAATAGTTTCCAGTACATTTGAATGATGGAACACTCTTTCGAATATAATAGAATTGATATTTCGTGTTCTTCAAGTTTTCTTTAGATAAACTGACCAGCGTAGTGGGCGAAGGCCGCTAGTATTCAAATAATTTCCGTACTCCTAGAAAACATGTTTGAACAGTGAAAAAAGAGGAAGAGATTCTGTTTATTCCGAGCACGCATTCGTACTGGGTCTATTAGTAATAAATCCGAATTTCGAATTGATTATTCCCAGCTGAGCGAAAAATTGCCCAGGCCGGGAAACGCACAATCAGTTTGATTGTGTTAATAATAATAGTAAATCCGAATTTTTTTCTTAAATGAAAAACCAAAAATTCTATAAGTTAAGATGCTTAATTTAGTTTAACACAAAAATGTTTTCGAGTTAAAAAATAAATAACAATTGCTTTTCTTATTCAGTGAAAGGAACATGAAATTAATTTTTTTAAATTGGATAAGCTAAATAAAGTTAAAGATGAATAAAGATGAATTTGCAAAATTGTTTATAAATACATATTCGCACCACACCGCAATCGCCTGCGAGCGCAGATTCTGGGTTTGAATTCCACTGGAGCTATGAAAGAATGAAAACATAAAAAATCCCTTTTAAATTACATTTTATCTGTTAATTTTTCTCTTATTTCTTATTAAAAAATCTTTTAACTAATTAGCCAAAAAATAAATAAATGAATAATGTACGACAATTTCAAAAAATTGTCTATAACATTATTTTTGTAAAAAATGAATAAAATTTTTTTTAATTCATTCATTCATTAAAAAAAGTTATTTTAAACAGTGATTTTTTACTTTATTTAAACTAGTTAAAAAATTAAAATTGATTTAAAAAATAATAAATAGTATGCATCAGTCTAAAATCAAATCAAATAAACCATTTACAAATATTCTAACGAATATATTTGAAAGGAAATCTTTAAAAAGCACAACAGATTTTTCCACTAACTCATAAAAGACATACTTTGTACATACCGGGATCAGCAGCGTTAGCTCAGTCAGTAAGAATTTGTTCCGCTATCAAAAGGTCTCGAGTTCGATCCTCAGGGCAGCTTGATGTATACTGTAGGAAAAAATAAATTAATTAAGTAAAATAGTATAGCAGCTTAAAATTGCTCTGAAATTTCGAATTCTTTGACGATTAATTGATTCATTAATTTTAAAATTATATTAAATTATTATTATTATCATTAAAAATCAAACCTTGTAACAGAAAGTTACTGCTTATTCAAACGGAGTTTTCCTTTCTTTTTTTTCCCAAAACGGAAAATCTACTAACGGAACGGTAAAAGTTCGGCTACTTTGCTGCTAGTAGTTATACTGTGAATTCACAGATTTATTTTTAACAGTGTAATACCTTTCATTCATTTCACTTTATTATTATTATAGTTATAAAAATTTTATGCATATTTCTAATATATTCATACCGCCACATCTACGCTTAAATAGAATCATCTTAGTTAATAACATCATGATTCGACTAAATGAAAGTGATCGTTAAGAAGCTATCTGTTCTTCATTAACACGTAGGCACGTTTTATCATAATTTATCTGTTCTAATGATACATATAATTTGTCTCTCATTCATTTGTTACTCAGATGATGATTAAGTATTATCTATATTCCTTATCGATGGTAAATTAATGTAGATGTGAAGGAATTCGTTGTCAAGTATTCATTTTAAAGGCGCCATCAGATGATTAATTCTGTAAATCATATATTTTTAACAAACATACTTACAATAAATATCTAAAAATCTCTCCAAAATTTTGTTAGTAAAGAATTTGCGTAGAAAAAATTGTAAAATGAAGAAATAAAACTACCACCAAAACTCAAAATGCTTATTTTAACTTGTTATAAAGACTTAAATATAGAATATATATATATATATTCTATATATATATTTATATATATAAAGCATTTTTAATAGTGACATGGACACAAAAATCTTCGCATTTCCTAAAAACAATTTATCGTATTAAAATTTCTTTTCAAAATTTGTCGAATTTAAATTGTTATAACTCAAGAACCGTTAAGGATAAATGCTTCAAATTTGGAACATGCCTTGTGAGGGAGTGACCTTTGTAATAAAGGCACTCTAGCATTTTTTAGATCATGACGTCAATGATTTAACATGTGTAAGCGTGAAAGCGACATCTATCCTCTCTTTTACTTTAATTTTCTAGAGCGTGTATGTCTTTCTCGGATAAAACAGTTATATCGCGGTTAGAAGTAATATGTAAATTTGTAGTATCTCAGTTTGCAGCACATAAAAGCTTGGAGTTTGGGTGTGTGGTGTGTGTCTAGCGGCGTTAGCCGACTAGTGTGTCTAGCGGCGTTAGCCAGCTAGTAGTGACTAGAAGCTAGCTAGGTGGTGGCGACAAGCAGTGGGATTGATCTAGAGCGAGTGATATCAAGTATTATCGAGCCTTCAGTGAATGACAAGGAGTTTTGGAAGGCGAGTCGAGAAGTTTGCCGTTGGTAAGAGTTAATATTGATTACGTTGAATATTTTCAAAGTTAATAAAGAGTATATGTACAGCCACGGGCTGTCTAATAAAGTTTTACCTAGCAGTCTAGCGGAAGTTTAAATGAGAAGTAATTCGAAGTGCCCCGATTGTAGCTAGTGCCGGAGCGGTGTGTAAGTTTATGATTCTAATCTTTTAGTATTGTTATTAGTTATTAAAATTAGAGAACGTCAAGCTCCACTTGCCTTGAGCCCTAACCGTTTAAATAAGCTGGTTTTTATCTTATATTCACGAGTTATGTCTGCATTTAACCCCCAGTACGAGCACACAACCGTTACAAATGGCGCCCAACAAAAAGTCGGACATTGTGAGATTGTGCCACGTGTTTATTTTACAGGTGAAGGTGACATTAATGAATTTTTAGCAAAATTGGATGATTATATTTTGTTCAATAATATACCTGAGAAAAATAGATATATAGTGCTTAAATGCTCTCTCAAGGGTGAAGCACTTTTGTGGTTAGAAAATATAGGAAAATTTTTGATTAATGATGAAGCTAAAAGATTTGAGCAGACTGATTGAGTTAAAAAAGGCGTTTCTTAGCGTTAAAGATAAGAGTATTTTGAGGAAAGAATTTTACTGCAATAAGCAGAATATTTACGAATCAGCATCAAAGTTTTACCTACGTAAGCTTGAATTGAAGAATAAGTTGGATTTAGATATCATATTTGAGGAATTATTGGACATAGTTCTTCCTCTCTTTAATACGAATATACAGGATTATATCGAGATTAGAGCACCCAAGAACTTGGCTGAAAAGCATCAAATTTTATCGAAGTATGAGACTCGGCATAGCTCGGATCAACGGGATTCGCGTAGCCCTCGACAGAGTCCTGTTACGGGAAGTAATTTGAGAAATGAGGGGGAGCGTAATTTTTTGAGAAGCGGGCAGCGATTTCTGGATAATATTTGAGTAATGGAAACTATGGATTTGGTCGTAATGTGTCAAATACTGGTAATGGTAATAGGAATTTTGGTGGTGCTAGTAATTTTAGAAGTAGTGATAGATATATGTATGGAAATAGGCAGAATAGTGATTATGGTCGGAAAGGGGGAGTACGGAAGAAGAATGTTTCTTCGCAACACTGAGAAACATTTGGGGAAACGTTACTCCGTAAAATTGGTGGCAGCATTGCTGCCTCCAATTTTATGGAGTATTTTAACCATTAAAACCGGTGTAACATTGTCATGTTACACCAGTAATGTATGTTTAAATTACACCATTGCATATGTGAAAACAATTACTCCATGAAATTGGAGGCAGCATTTGCCACCATTTTTACACCAATTGTATGGAGTAACGTTTCCACAAATGTTTTACAGTGAAGTAAGGAGATTAACTTCGGATGAGAATTTTCAAGATAGATCAATGCAAAGGAGATGTGTTAAGAAGTCGGGTCAGTTAAACTGATAGGTGGTTGTATTTCGGAAGGTATGCAGTCACAGGTTAAAGTGGAAAAGCCTTCTGTGAGTTTAAATAAAGTTACTATTAATCCGGTTGAGTTACCTGAAGTGTTAATTGTATTAGATGGTATTGTCGTTAAAAGTGTCTTCGATACAGGGGCAGATAAGTCGTTCATTTCTTATGATTGTTATCGTAAATATTTTTCGTGTAAGAAGTTGAAGTGGTTCAGTCGGGGCAGGGAGTAGCTTGTGGTAATAAAAAAAAATGAAAAAGAAAAAAGCCTCTGGATTTATCGGGACAACGTGTCAGAAATTTTGTGACCACAGTTAGGGAAAATCCCCCCCCCCCTCAACTTTCAGTGGTCAATTCAGGGGATTCAGGGGACTCAGGGGATTCTTGCCCGGGAGAAATAATCTCCCAGACTATTGAAATGTCATCCAAGAACATTTAGAGATTTTATGCTTTTAAAGATCAAAAAGTGCAATCCTTCTCTCCTCTCCCGCAACTTTACAACGTCCAATAGCATCTAGCGTTGCAAAGGTTAGAAAAAACCCGGTTTAAACCCGGGAATAAACCGGGTTTTTAGGAATAAACCTGGAAAAAACCCGGGATTTTTTGGAATAATTCGGTGTTTTGGGAATAAACCTGGGAATAAACCTTGTCTATTGGAAATAAACCCGGGAATAAACCGACTTTTTGCAACTCTAATAGCATCACACAGAAAAATAAATTACATGTAATCGCAAGCAAAAATAAAATTTTGTAACAGATTTTTTTCACAGTAATATATAAGTAAAAAGTGTGCACAATTTTATTTCAATTTTATTGCTTAAAAGATAATTTTAATTTCTGATTAATTATATAATAGAGGTTTTAGGACATATAAAAGTAAATTAATGAAACATTAAGCATTTCTTAGCGATTTTTGAATATCTGAGGTTTTCCCAATAGGGGACAATTTCTACGTTCCCGAGGTGGCCGTTATTTAGAGGTTTTACTGTAATTACAAACGCACCAAAAAAGTCACAAAAAATTAAATTAATGCTGAGAGTTATCATTGTTCTTATTGTTTTCTTTTATCTTTAAAAGAAAAAAAGCATTGAATTCCTAAAAAAAATTCGACCTCCAGTTTTTGATGGATTTATGCGTTTTAGAAGGTCCCGAACACGATTTGATTGTTTTTTTTGAAAATGTCTGTCTGTGAGTCACTCTGTCACTCTGTGAGTCTGTATCTGACAAAAATTTTGTGGGAGCTTTATCTCAATAACTAAAACTCGAGATTTCACAAACTTTAGATTCAGTTAGACCTTGATGTAAACTAAATCTGATTAATTTTTGGTGTATATCGATCAATAGGTGTGCTGCTTCGCTGTCTTATTCTCACTTCCAGAATAACTCAATCTCAAGCACTAAAGCATGGATTTTCATAAAACTTTAGATTCAGTTAATTCTTTATATAATTAGGTGCTGACTAGATTTTGATGCAAATCTCTCAACAGGTGGCGCTTGCATGCTACTTATTCATGGTTATCGCAATAGTTCTAATGCCAAGAATTAATGCACGAATTTTCATCAAACTTCATATTCAGTTAGTCCTTGATATAGATGAATGTTGTTAGGTTTTGGTTAAATCTCCCTACAGATGTCGCTGTTATGTTGCCTTTTTTACGATTTCGCAATAGCTGTATCTAAAGAATAATTGCATGAATTTCAGATTCAGTTAGTACCTGATAAAAATTTATCCTGGTTAGTTTTTGGTGGGCATAACCCAACAAGTGACATTGTTATACAGAATTTTTAAAAGATTTTGCAATAGTTCTATCTCAGAAACTAATGCATGGATTTTTATCGAACTTCAGATTCAATCAGAAGTTGGCATAAGTTATTGCTTACTGGATTTTAATGTAAACCTCCTTACCAGTGACGCTGCTATTCTGCTTTTTTCAAGAAGTAATAACGTACACTGGTGTCCAAAAGTTAAGCATAATTGGTAATTAAGTAATTATTTTTAAGTAATGAAAGAAATATGAATCGGAATGTGCTGAAACTCCAGGTGTGTAAACAAAATAGTACACGTCACATATTTTCGCGAAGAGTTTTCCCCGAAATCGAACAGGGGATCGTCAACAAATTGAAAAAGAACGAGGATCTTTTGGATAACCCTGTCAAAACTAATGTAGCAAAAGCGTTCAAACTGCACATTATGATTAATTGGCTTATTGTAATGTACTGTGTTAATTTTTACAGGGATAGCATGTATACTCGTAGAGAAATTAAGGTTTTTATAAAAACAGTCCTAAGTTTTTTGCTTATAATTTGCAGAGTTCTTAATATAAAATAATGTTCTTTTTTGAAAAAATGACAAACATCATTGTACACAATACCCTGTCATCAGAATTTAAAAATAATAAAAATTGTATGACAAATGAGCAGGTTTACTAAATAATTTTTTACTGCGCATGCGTGAACGCTATTAAAATTTCATTTGCATATTATGTTAGTTAAATGTATAGAGCAACTTTTGTGAAAGTCTCAAAAACATAGCTTAAAAATTCTGAAAATTATCGTTGATAGAATGAGATCAAAATCCTTTATTCCCTAAATGAAGCAAAAAGATGAGGGTCTGTATCCATATTCCATTGTTTAGTGCCTACACAATATTTCACGTACAACTATATTTAGGTAAAATCCCTGATTTTTTTGCTTCCTTTAGGAATAACGGATTTTGAGTTGATTCTATAGGCTCCCATTTTCAGAATTTTCAAGCTATGTTTTTGAAATTTTTACAGAAGTTGCTCTATACATTTAGCTAACACAATATGCAAATGACATTTTGATATCGTTGACGCATGCGCAATGAAAAATTATTTACTAAACATACTCGTTTTTCATACAATTTTTATTATTTTTAAATTCTGATGACAGGGTATTGTGTACAATGATGTTTGTCATATTTTCAGAAAAGAACATTATTTTATAATAAGAACTCTGCAAATTATAAGCAAAAAACTTGGAAAAATTTAGGATTGTTTTTATAAAAACCTTAATTTCTCTACGAGTGTACATGCTATCCTTATAAAAATAAACACAGTACATTACAATAAGCCAATTAATCATAATGTGCAGTTTGAACACTTTTGCTATATTAGTTTTGACAGGGTTATCCAAAAGATCTTCGTTCTTTTTCAATTTGTTGACGGTCCCCTGTTTGATTTCGAGGAAAACTCTTCGTGAAAATATATGACGCGTACTATTTTGTTTACACACCTGGAGTTTCACCATATTTCGATTTATATTTCTTTCATTACTTAAAAATAATTACTTAATTACCAATTATGCTTAACTTTTGGACATCAGTGTATATAAGGAGAAGAAAGTTTAGGGATAGCAACATCTGTCTCGTTTATAGTATAAAGCGAAAAGTGAGGATCGATCAAGTATTTTTTTAATACCGAAATCGACACAGAAGCAGAATTTCCGTAATCTTAATTTTACCGAAAATGAAACCAAAAATGTCAAAAAATTTACTTAAAAGTGATTAATACATATATAAATATACGAAATCATTAATTATTTATGCGTATTGCCCGAGTTAGATTTCTGTAGTTTGACCAAACTTTTCGTTTTCGTATAAAATACAATGTAATTCAGCGACACAAAATATTTTTTTAATAACGAATTTCATCTAATTTTAAAATATTTTAGATAAACATAGCTCGATTTACCTTTTACAGGGATTTTTGTAAATGATCATATGTTATACTAAAACTTTCTCAAAGATTATTTGAAACATTTCTTACCGTTTTAAACGAAAGATTTTCTATGAAGTCTGCAACTTTTTATGAGCCCGTGAAAAGTGTCTTCAAAGTTTAGCCCTATCAGCATTGCTTGCTTTGTAATTGTAACTCACATTGTAACGTCAAACCCACGGTGGGCGCTATTTGTAACGTTATATGCAGACATACTCAGTAGTTTAGGTTAAAACAACAAAGTTTATTCAAGTGATAATGGCCGAAGGGAAGTGGAGCAAGTCTAAAATTTTACACACTGAGAACACTATGAACAGCTAAAATCATACTCACAGGCCCCAATCTAGCTCAGTCGTGGCACCGCCTAGCACTTGACACTGTCTCCTGGCTGAGCTGCTGAACAAAACTTAGTTAAACAGCCCGTGGCTGTGGATAATTCTTTATTTCACCAATAATTAAAATGGAACTACTATTAAACTTTCTTACCACGGCCGACTCTTAAATCCACTATCCAAACTCCTTTCCACTTTACTGGAGGCCGTTGCTACTTTCTATTCGTCAGCACTTCGCTAAACAATCATCCACTTCGTTGTCTAATGGCAGAGGTCCGCACTCGCTGGCTGCTGGCTAATGCCAGAGACACACACCCAAACTCACCCCCAAGCTTCTATATGCTGCAAACTGAGATACTTCACATTAACATATTACTAATAACCGCGAGCTAACTGCGGAATTCGAAAGAGCACACACACTCTAGAAAGTCAAAGTAAAAGAGAAGATAGATGTCGCTTTTACGCCTACAAAATGTTAAATTATTGACGTCACGATGTCAGAAACACTAGAGTGCCTTTATGACAAAAGGTCACTCCCTCACAACATCTTGAATCATGACTGATTATTATCAACAGTGAAGTTCATAGAAATCAATAAAGAATCTCTGTCACATTTTAGCCGATGCTTAAATCAATGAGTCATGTGAAAATTTCAGAAAGAAAAAAATGAGAGTTTTAGAATACATGTGTGTTTGTTGAGGTTTCAACCGAGCGGAATTTTCGGCAACATTTTCGCCGAAACTGAATTTTGAGCCATTCTGCTAGAGATAATTATTTATTCAAACGACGAAATAATTATTTATTTAGATACTTGTTTTCAGTTTGATTGAACTAAAGAAGCTTAGTCAAGATTTCTAGTGTTGTTGAATAGTTGAAGAGAAACCGCTGTTTTGCCACAGGCGATCAAATTCTTGTGGCATGCTCTTACTCATCGTTATCTGAAATACGCAAGCAGGGACAAGTAAAAATACCTTCCAATTTTAGATGCAAGACTATTCGACAAATCTCCAAACCGATCCTGAACTGGGATTGGAAAAATAAATATTAATTTTTTTACGGTTAGATAGAAGATATCAGAATCCATTTTGAACTGATTTCTAATAATAAAATTCTTACATTTCTAAAATAACTCACAGTTTTTAAGCCATTAACATTCACAAAGGTTAGGTTTCCGAAAACATAAGCGAATATTAAGACTATCTTTTTGTACACATAAGAGGGTTAGATTCTATTTTTTATTACTTCTTTTAAATTATTTTTTTAATGGAAAAGAGGAATTTAACTTATTTTAAATGCTTTAAATAAATTTTAATAATTATAAGCATATTACATAAAACTTACTTTCTAATGAATGATGGAAAAAATTTAATAATGAACGATTGTTTGACAGAACAGATCTTTTGTGTATGAATTTCCTTGTAAGGAAAAATATGGCCTCGATTTTTATTTTAAATTTAAAATTCACCAGTGAAAAATTGCATTCTACTGCTTTTTTAACAAATCGTTGACGTTTTAAAATTCCCTGACAATTTTTGCAGAAGATATTTCACCTGGAATAAAAATTTGAAACTTTAGAAAAATGAAAAAAATCTGCACAAAAAATAAATGAAATTACCGATTTATATTTTACCTCAACACAAGCGCTGAAGTTCTCGCAACTTAGGCCATACAGACTATAAAATATGAGCAAAAAGATGAGGGGCTGTATACAAATTCCATTGATTAGTGCCTACACAATATTGCACGTACTGCTATGTTTGGATACAGCTCCTTATCTTTTTGCTTTATTTTGGATTTATATTTTAATCTATCGACGATAATTTTTAGAATTTTCAAGCTATGTTTTTGAGACTTTCACAAAAGTTGCTCTATACATTTAACTAACATAATACGAAAATGAAAATTTAATAGCGTCGACGCATGCGCAATAAAAAATATTTAGTAAATCTGCTCATTTGTCATACAATTTTTATTACTTTTAATTCTGATAACAGGATGTTATGTACAATGTTGATTGTCATATTTTCTGAAAAGAACATTGTGTTTTATGAAGAACTCTGTAAATTATAAGCAAAACACTTGGAAAAATCTGGGACTGTTTTCATAAAAACCTTAATTCCTCTATGAGTTTACATGTTATATTCATAAAAATGAACGCAGTTTATTACAATAAGCTACTTAATCACAGTTTGACCGGTCCCCTGTTAGATTTTGGGAAAACTCTTCGCGAAAATATATGACATGTACTATTTTGTTTACACACCTGGAATTTCAGAATAATTCCTTATGTATTTTTTTTAGATATTAAAAAAAAAAAGAGTCTAAAATCGCAAGTGTCAAGTTTTTTTTTTTTTTTTTTTTTTTTTTTTTTTGCTGAGACTTTACAGTACATAAGTATACTGTCCAGTGTCATAAGGTTTGTAGAAACGTTAAACACGAAGTAAGTTTATTTTGTAAATAACTTTTCATTATAAAACAAAATTCGCGAATAACCAAGCTCAGTCTTCGCGAATGTTGAAATGTTCTGCATTTTTTATTTCGCGAATAATCAAAACTTGCGTATATTAACAGATTACAGTATACATTTATTCCTTTAAATTTAAAATATAGCTTATTTTACTGAACGAAACAAGTGCGATAACACGGAAAAGAAATTAGAAAGTTGTATTGTAATATATATTATATTTTGTTGTAATTTGATAATTTCTAAACCTGTCCAAAAACTCTTCTTTAGATTGTTTTCATGTTAATATGAAAGAATGCTGTACAATATAACACTAATTAGATTTCAGACAATGACATAGTCTTAAACTTCAGTAAATCTATTGGGTGGAGTTACTATGTCATTATTAACTTTTTTTTTTTTTTTTTTTTTTTTTTTTTACTCAAAACAAAAATCAGACCTGAAATGATAAACGAAATTCACTACGGTAGATCGGTAGATATATACATGTCTATAGAATGCATATTTTAATGCAATTCGCAAATACATATTATTTTTATTTTGTTTGAATTGGTGGAACACTTTAAAATTCATTCGAAACTATTTTTTCCCATTGGCCGTAACGTAATGGAATAATTTTGATTGTCCCTGTAAATGAATTAAACATACTGGAAACTTTATTTGAAATAGGGATCGTGCTAGGGTAAATGTCAATAACATATAAAAATTTCAGGGCCTATATTTATTAGAGTTAGAGCGCAGACTTACGATCCAAACAAACGAGGTTATAAACACTTTGACGCAATTTTTTTTTTAACAATTTCAACTTTGTTAAACAATGTTTAAAAAAGATAAAAAAAACTTTATCAAATTTATTATCTCTTATATAAAAATATGAAGGAAATATCTATTAATATTTAAAAAGGCTGGTTTATTATACACTTTTATCACAAAGCAAATACATAAAATTAGCAACAAAAGTAATTTATGATTGTCGGCGCAAATGTAGTAATATAAAAAAACTAACGGAATTAATAGAATTCAGAAACTGAATGTAATAATGTATGTTGTTGGTGAATATAAACTTATAAACAATGATTTAGCAATGTGAACGCCAGGGAAAACTACTTTATCGATTCCTTAAGTAAATTTCATCGAAAATCAATTTATTGGTTCTACAATTCGCTGAGTCAATTTATTGCGTTATATTGTGGTGAGAAACTATTAGTGCAAGAAGTTAAACGGGAAAGTCAGCTTTGCAACTTGTAGACTTTAGTTTTTTTTAATGAGATTAAATCCATTTAGTGGGTTTAAATTCTCATAGAAGCTGAAAAAAAAAAGAATTTCTTTTTCAATGCTATGTAAATTTTACTAAAAAATACTTGTATATCATTTGAGAGATAACAAGTTAGAATTACAAAATCCTTCACTACACTTTTCTATTACGTTTAGCGATTAATTACTTTTTATTTAAATTTTGTATCATCCATATACTAAAATGTTTACGATTATCACTACATTCAGATTTCTTAATGGATTCTTTTTTCCAACAAGATTTTCATTAATATCTACTTTGTGCATAATATTCCACGCATAATGCACGCCATCTTCATTTAATTTTTTGGATATTATTGTTATATGAACTTGTCAAATAACTATAATTTAAAGGTATTATATACAGATAGATAAATCTTATATAAATATATATAGACAAATAGATATAGACAATATGTTTGCTTATTACACCATCTGTTCATATTAAAAAGTAAAAACTTTCATAAAATTCAATGTATCATAATTATGTAAGCTTTAATTCATATATGAATTAAAATTTTACTATTTTACTTATCAGAGCATTAAAAACCTTTTTCTAAATGTAATTTATAAAGCCCAGAAATCGCAAAAACATTAAAAACTGATATGAAAAAATAATAATGACATGGCTGCTAAACAAAATAGAGGTTGCTATCCAATGTGTATTTTATTTATAAACTTATAGGTGATATGAAAATAAAAAGAAATGAATAAAATAAGACTTCGTGTTTCGGTTTAATCTTCTAAACCATCATAATGAGTAAAATTTTATAAAACGCCGATCGGAAAGGATGCAAAAGCTACATCTTCACAAATTAAATTAAAACTCGAAGAAGCAACGGAAACATCAAAAATATTCTAAAAACAACTCAGTGGTGTAATTTACTATTCAAAGTGAATAAACGAAAGCAGGGCTTTATGCATTTTGACTAACAGATGGTGCCACGGAGTTGATTTTAATTATAATTTCTCTGGTTTCTAAAGGATTTCTTTTTTTTTCGTTGCTTGTTCGAGTTTGAATTTAAAATTTTGAAGATGTAGCATATAGTATTCCTTCCGATCTGTGTTTTTAAAAATTCCACTTCTAATGATGATCTATAAGATTAAACTGAAACGTAGAGTTTTATTTTATTCACGTGTTTTTACTTTTACATCATTTTTAAATTTATGAATAAAGTACACTTGGATAGGAACCTCTAGTTTGTTTAGTATTTGGTATTACCACGTAAATTCCTCCATTATGACAAGGCTATTTCATCAAAATAATTTTAATTCCTACAATATTTTGCACAGTTTTACAACTGATTTTTGCAAAATTTTTTGCTTAAGTCAACCAATGACTCCAATGTGTGAAATATTAAACAGCAATTCAATATTTTTGAAACACCCAGGATAAATGCCTAAAAAAGATTTTTTTTATGATTCCCTGACTAAATTTTACCAAACTTATGAGGCTTAATTTTATTGGAATGAAAAATTGTTAGATCAATAAATCAAAATAGAAAGCCAGCTTTTTGAAATTGTGTTTTTTGTAATTTTTCTGATAAGATTAATTTCTGAGAAGATTTATATTCCGAAATACATGTATTCAGAAGTTCATACCTCTCACAAAGAAAAAAAATGATTACAAATTCAAATAAAAAAATAGAAATAGAATAATAAATAGAAAAATAATTTTAAAAAAATGTTAAAATGCGAAAAATAAAAATAATTAAAATTTTATCATTTCTTTGCAAATGAACTGAAATGTAGAAAGGTTTTTCTTTCTTTCTTTTTCTTTTTCTTCTTTAAAAAAAATAACGATACTTTGTAGGTTCAGTTCTGAATTAATGTTCACCGCTAGATTGTTTATCTTAAAACTGTACAGTATATATGCGATTTCTTTTGCTCAGCCCCGTATATGATGTATTGAATTTGTATATAAAGAGTAATATAAAAAATACATTAAAAACGCATACCGAATTTTAAAACGGAATCTCCAGCAATTATTGTAACGTAACGATTACGTAATGTAACAGTAAACGATTTCTTTTGCGTGTCCGTATAAACTTATAAAAAATGCTATATGCGCTGCATGTTTTAACGTGAACGTAGTGAAAATCAGTGATTTTTATCCGTTTCAATATATTTGAAATAACGCAATATCATTAAAATGCTCTCTAATCGTTTTTTCCTATATACCATAATGTAATCGAATTCTTTTGAGCGTCCCCTTAAATGAACCATTAATCTTACATACTCTATATAAAATACCAAGCATGCTTTGGTGGCTTTAAATAAGCTTTATCAATTGCATGAAAATCGGAGTATATTTACGGTAGTTAGAACGTTGACAGACGAACAAACAAACCGAATGCATAAACACTTTTCAACTTTGTTGAAAAATACTAAAAATTACATGCCAATCTGATGATATTTATCAGAATTAGAGCAGGTAGATAACCATTTAAATTGATGAACACATTTCAACTTTATTTGAAAGTGTTAAAAAGCCTCAAGTAGGTAAATGTCACGTTCCGAGAATGTCCCATATAACAAAAATACCAACTCACCAATATGTAAGCTTTCGAGAAACAATTTTATCGATTTCTAAAGCATATTTTATCGAAAATCAATTTGTTTGTCCTATAATTTGCTGTAGCAGGTTTCTAAGTAACATTACGGTAAAAAATTGTAGCCCATTGAGATGAACTAAAAAGTCAGCTCTTAGAAATGTCATTTTCAAGATCTTTTAAGCAGATTATTTACCATTCAGTGTATTTCAACTACACTTAAATAATTGTTTTTAAATTGTCCATGCATTTAAAATTATGAAAAAAAAAGCAAACGGAGAATGTACTAATAACTTCAAATAAATATATATTAAAAAGGCTAATCATTAAAAAATAATAATAATAGCTGGTGCATTTATTAAAAATGTATAAAGAATAATTCTTAATTTTATCAAGTATGTGATTTATCTATTTTGTCTAGTTATTTTATCTATTTTGAAATAGATTTGGTTTCAGATTCTGGTATCATTCAATCATTTCAGCTTTTTAAAAATAGAAGTGCTTGGCCGTTCAAAATGTAAAGTTAGGTTATTCTATATTCGTTGTTGATGTTTATTTGTAATATTATATAATGTTTAATATATATGAAGTTTTATTTATTATTTTTTAGATTGAATGAAATACGCATCTTTAGCCCTGACTTCATGAAATTTCTTTAGATTGATATTTTAAGATATTGAATTTTCTTTTAAAACAAGTACGAAATCTATTGAAATTCAAGCATATTTGTTAGATATAAATATAGATATTTTAACCTCCTAAAATACATACATCCATAACATTAGTGACATTGCTCTTGTATGTTGCTATCATAATATTTAATTTATTATTGCTAGTACTAATTTATAATCACATGCACATTGAAACGCGTTCATAGAATACTGAAACCAGGGCTTGCATTGTATATTACGAACTGTTTAAAAGCAATCAACTGTAACTGAGTAATGTCACTACATAAGTATCCAAGGGAACTATTTTATCGATTCCTTAAGCAAATTTCATCGAAAATCAATCTTCGGGTCCAGCAGCTCTCTCATGCAATTTCCCGAGTTACATTAAGGCAAGTAACTGTTAGACCGGAAAGTTAAACAAGTAAGTTAATTCTCATAAATTGCGGAATTGTAGTTTTTTTTTTTTTTTTTTTTTTTTTTTTTTTTAATCAAAGACCAATTTTTAAACAGAAGACTGAAATTCTACGTACTTATTTTCATTTTAATAATAAATGTAATTAGTAATGAAAATAAATAAAACTAAGACATAATAATAACGAATAATAAATTGTAATAAGAATTGTTAAAACAATTACTAGAAAAATATTAAACCAAATAAAAATAAAAAAATAATAACTCATATTAATCATCAGCAACGTATATCAACTTGATTGTATATGAAATCGTTTACCATAATTGAAATATGTCCCAAACAATTCCCCCTTTTACTTACCCATCATACGTAGTATAGGGTAAGTCTTGCAATCGTTTTAAAAATCCAATTTTTTTTTTTTTTTTTTTTTTTTTTTTTTTTTGACGGATTTACACGTTTCCGTCACTGGAGATTCCGAAAAACATATTTTTAGAAAAATTTTTTTGCCGTCCGTCCGTCTGTGTGTCTGTCTGTCTGTAACCGCTCTATCTCCCGAACAAATTGAGATAGAGATTTGAAATTTTGTATGTGCTTAGTATGTAAAAATGGGACGAAGCCTATTTAATATCAGTAACCTCGATTATCCTAAACTATTTTTTTCGGACTCTCGAAAAATTCGTTCTGATGAAAGGTATAAAAATTTTCGAATTTTTTGATTTTAGGGAGTGGACGTAAAAGGCAATAAAATAAAACAAATTTTGCGCATAAAACTAAGTCGATCGTATTATTAGTTTTCGAGATATGTCTAATCCTGTTTTCCACATTCTTTGATTTTTCATGACCCTGTACTTCATTCAAATTTCAATTCAAAGATATCTTTTAATTGGAAATGAGACACTTAATTCGATACAAGAAACCGTTAGGGAATATAATTAATATTTTTCGAGTTATAAGGATGTTTCTTTTGTGCAATTCAGTGCTACTTGAATTGTTTGACGTTTCATACAATTTATCGAAATTGGTTCATCAGAAATTCATTAATAGAGCATGATGATGTGTTAAAAATGTTTATTTATACGTTTATATTTTGTTTTGGAATTGTAATGCATTTTATAAATTGTTTACATATATGTTATGTTTTCATATATTATGTTATGCATATCCATGATGGGTAAGTATTACGGTGACCTCCAACGACTAGTTATTACTATGTAATGGATTTATTTTGTGTGGGCCTGTAAATGAGTAATAACTATTCTTTTCGCTGCATACTTTACAAAATGGATATTTTAGTGCAATTTGTAGATGCATAAATTTGAAGATGACAGGGTGTGACAGGGTGTAACATCTTGAAAATTCATTTGAAAATATCTTTCCCCATAAGCCGTAGTGTAAAAGAAAACTTTGGACTGACCCTGTAAATAAATTAATCGTAGCAGAAACTTCATTTTTAACAGGGTTCGTGCTAGGGTAAACGTCATTAACGTCCAAAAATTTCATGACAATCGGAACATATTTACGAGAGTTAGAGCGCGGAAAGATTGACAGACGGCCAGACAAACCAGATGCATAAGCACTTTTCAACTTTGTTGGAAAGTGATAAAAACGGCAAAAAGAAAATTGTTACACTTTCCCGCTTTACTGTTTTATGTTACATTCGAAGGTGAATGAATATAAAACATATGGTGACCAAATTTCATAAAAGTATTTCAAGTCCAAAGCTTTCAAAATATTAAAATTTATAACTTTTAAGCTTTAACATCAATTTTAAATGTTATATTATTTTTTTATATTTATGAATCATTTATAATCATAATTAAACTAACCTTAAACTATTGAACGATAAAAATTAAATCAATTATTAAACATTATTTATGTTATATTTTATACTTTGTAGTGTTTAAATATTTCTTTATTGTATTTCACAATTCGTAAATGGTGGTATCATAAAAAGTATTTATTTATCCCCTGCGCCTGTTAATAGAAAAACGGGGCTGTAGATAGAAGTGAATAATAGGGGGGGGGGGGGGGGCTCATACTTTCTCTCTCTCTCTGTAACGCAGTACATATCTACATCATACGTACTATGTTTCTCATTAAAGTTTGTAATAATTTCATTTTATGCTAAGAAAAGTATATGATGATGAAAAATTTTGAGTGTATAACTGGTGCAAAATTAAACATCCTGTTAGCTTTATATGTACAAATAGGATGATGGAGTTTCGAAACACTTATTTTAGATACAATTTAGTAATTCTTCAAAACTATGAAAAGGTCTCAAAACTAAATTAGATTTTTGAACAGAATTTCACTTGAATTTTCGGAACAGAAATTCATTTAGTGACCTTGGAATCTTTTCCAGGGAGGGACTCAAAATATTTTTGGGGTGCTGAGCCGCCCATACCACCTCTTTAGCTACAGAACATAGAAAAATGTCTCAAAGTCTTTTTTAAAATTTATAATAAGCTTCAAAAAAATATTTAAATGCTGTATTGTGTAGTAATCTGTAATCTGTAGAAAACAGATTTGAAAGCCTATTTTTTATAATTCTAGCATATCTGGAAGTGAGTTAACTATTTCAATTTTCCCCCTCGAATAAATTTCAAGAAATATATGTGTGTATATAAAGATCAGATTGGCAGAACACCATCTGCCAGTATTATATTATTATTATTACAATATATTATATATATATATATATATATATATACATGCGACTAAAATTTAATAAAGAATATATAAATAAAGGAATATTCTATCGCTAAAATTTTTGGTAACAGTACTTTTTGATCAAGTAAAAGTAATGTGTAATATATCACTTAAAAAATGTTATACAGAAGAAAAATCAAAATGATTTACACAAAAGATATATCAAAACCTGTTAGAAGTGAAAGAATTGCTGTTAGTGTTATCGGAAACATATTTTCGCGTAACACACCTATAACTCAAAATAAAATATAAACTTATCTTAATATTTACTAAACATATCTGAAATAAATCATATTTTTGTCACCACGAATTATCCATCAATTTGTCATTTCATATCAGTAAACGATTCCTTTCATCAATAAAATTTGGTGGTTTACAGCTTGTATAACTTTAGTTCTAGTAAAATTCCGCATTTTTAAGGCGAAAATTCGAACGAAAGAAGGATGCGATTTCACAAAGATAAGAGCCGGTATTGATAAACAGAGACTAGATTATTATCAGTTAAAAATATAGCACAGTACCTTGAGCCATTTCTGTAATTGGTTGTAAACTTTCGAAGTGAGGATAAATCATTGTGCCCAGTCTGTAAGTTTTTTTATGTATAACTTAGGAAAAATGACGTCTGTAATATCATCTTTTATGACGACTGTTATGCGATAAGAAGAAAAGAACTACCTAGAAAATGAAGGCTTAGAAGACATTCAGTTACTTCACGGAAAGAAAAGTATCTATTTCCTTCATTTAGAACGAATAGGTAGTAATTTCTAAATCCTTATTAAAAATACAAATTTTCGAGTAAGGCGAACAGGTAAATAATAAACTAAATAGATGAAATGATTTTGAACTTTTTGTTTATAATTTTCCAGGTGATGAAACGATATACTATATAATGAAACGATTTAATTGAGAAAAAATATCATTTGTTGGCTAGAATTAATTTATAAACTAGAATTATAATTATTAAAACTCACTTATTGCATTCCCATTTATTTGCGGAGTTTTAAATAATTTTGACCACAATAACATCGGAAAACACCCTAGACATTTTATAAGAATATCTAGAAATCTCTAGCAAAGGAAATGGAATTTATAAGGATGACTTGGAACTATTTTTTTTTAGCCACAATTTATTTTCTAGATGCAAGTGGCAGACTCTTTTTCAGTGTAGTACATGAAAAGGATTGCAAAACGCATGCACACTCCCAAAGAAAAATACATCTAAATATGTATAAAAAAAATTCCAAAATTTAATCTTTAAGATGCATTTCATATATTTATTTATGCATTTTCAATTATTTCGAATATATTTAATGCATATCGTTTTAAATGCGATGTATTTGCGCATAATTGAGATTAAAATGAAGTTTAACAGATGATTTAACTCGGGCTTCCCGAGTTACAGAATATTCTACCCAATGTTTTTGTTTCAATACCGCCCACTGTCGCGATTCTGGCGGTTTCAATTTTGGCTGAATTCTGTAACTTTTTTTCTTTTTTTAAGACCTTAATAAAGGCGACCGGGAGGGACACTATGCTCCACAGACCTGGTTTCCTTGTCTGAACTCTCCCTCGTAAGCAAATAAAAAAAAGTGTTAACACCTCAGATGAAAATTTTCGTATTCAAAAGTCGCTTTATTTAAATCTACTCATTCAAAATCCAAGTGCACTGTTAAAACTAATGGTGACACATTGCACCTTTTAGGGGTGAAAGGCTTGTCTCACTGGTGACACCCCTAAAGGAGCCAGAATGACACCTTTAATTAGGGTGAAAAGATGGCACTCTTAATCCAGAGTGTCCAATAATAAAAAATTAAAAACTACACAAACCGACTTTTGGCCGTCGAAGGATTCGAACTCACAACGTCTGATTACAAGCTCAGCGGTCTAACCGCTCGGCCATCGAGCTCACCTTCATTCACTCATAGCCATAGATTTTACTTGCCGTCAAAGAAAACAGAAAGACACACGTCACAGTGCATGCGCATGGTTCCAGTCACCCGATGAGGTGCCACATTGCTGCCAATATGAAGTGCATGGCACTTTATTTAGCTCCAATCACCCAGTAAGAGACCTGTCGGCACTGCAACCACATATCCAAGCCCCTATGGCACCCCAGGGCTCCAAATGCCCCGGGTTCCAATGGACCCTAGGGCCTTTTCACCATCGGGTCCCAAATGGCACCGGTTTGTCACCTTCACTTTTAACAGTGTGTAGGTAACCATTCCGGAGCGAAACGTTCCATCTATATATGAAGTTTATCACATAAGTATCCGACCTTTATTTTTTCGCTCGCCATGGTATTTCTAAGTGACTTAATGTGCATATTGGAAGGAGACAGCTTTATCTACATGCTGGAATCATTCCACGAATCCCAGTGAGTCAGATATTGCCTGCTGACCATTGAGTGTGGTACGCTCATATGTACTCGTCGGATTTTGATTTATCTCAAGATGACCGAAGAAGTTGGATACTACATCAATTAATTTCAAAACTTTCTCATTCTCAAAGCGAAACGATGCGCTATATTCACCAGTTCTCCAATTCTGGGCAAAACACAGAATACCAGTTGTTCACCAACTTCTCCCAACTTCAGACATGGCTCCTTGCGACTTATGGTTGCTTCCAAAATTGAAGGCTTCAACAAAATGCTCTCGCTTTAGGAGTAGAAATGATGCATGCAAAATGCGACGCTAGAATTAAAAAAAATTGTAATTTTTTTTTCTTTTTTTTTCAGGACAAAGGTATTTTTTTAGACCGGTCACGTGTTTAAAACATAAGTGTGTCTTTTCAGTCATCTGTAATGAGTTATCTACTGATTTATTTTGCTAGTTATTATTATTTTTTTTTATAATGAAAGCTGTTATTTGTAGTTCTTTCTATTAATTTTTAAAAATATCCCCATTTTTAAATTTTAATTTTAATTTTCAAAAGTTTTTATGATTTTTTATTTTAAAATTATGTTATGCTTAGCTAAAATGTTTTTTTACATTAATAAAACTAAGGAGACAAATTAATATGATCGTGTCAATATCATACAATTTTTGCTGATTTTTCATTTCTTAAGAACTTTTATTTTGAAAATCAGACAAAGTGTGATAGTTGTATTTCTTGATTTGCTTGGTTTGATTTTTTTATATGTTGAAGTAGATAAGTATGAAGTAAAGAATTTTGGGATGTTGTTGCTTGCCAGAGATATACCACTTCAAAAATATTGGGATTTCATTTTTCTTAAAAATGGCATTCACAAACGTGAACTTTAATATTTTCTATAGAGAAGAGAAATTTTTTTCAGGGCTTCAAAATTGCAGATTAATCGTTAAACATGATTTACTTCAACATAAAAAAATATCAAGGCAGTTAAAAAAATACAACTATCAAAACATCACTTTTTTGTCTGAATTTCAAAATAAGGGCTCTTAACTCTAAAGATTAACTCGGAAAATATTTGCAAAAATCATTCGTCATTTTTTAAATGTACTTTTCTATAATTTAAACCTTTCAAACGCAAAATTTTCATATTTTTTGTTCGTATGAAGTGCTGTGTAAAAGAAACACAAACCAACATTCCGTTATTTTTGACGGGTGTTTATTATATATTAGTTTGATACAAATATATTTTTTATATTTCCTTTTAAAAACATGAAAAACAGTTTTTATATGAAAAATATTAACGGTGAATTCAAATGAAGTTTTCTAATATATTAAAAATTCTTCTTTTATGCTAACCAGATGCCTGGAAAATAATCAAATATTTCACTATTTAAAGAAGTCTTTTCTATTATGATAATTTCAAAATTTGAGCTTGTAGTTTGATTATAACATAGAGAACGGTCGGATAATATGGAACATTTCAATATTTGGAAATTTTTAATTTTTGCTTCCGAATACCTAGTATGCCTATGAAGTGCTCTGCTCAGTCCTTTTTGTATAACTATTATTGGAACGACATTGTGAAATAAAGACATTCTGCAATGATATTCTGCATTTTTTCATTTTTTTACAGATAAATTAAAAAAAAATCATATTATTTATAAAATCTCATTGTCAGTATTCTTATCCAAGCTCAATATAAAGTTCAATAATTATAGTGCATTATTCAGTTTCTCTCTATACTATTTCTTGTCGAGTAAAAAAAGGCTTTCTTTTGTTGTTGTTTCTTAAGTTGGTATTTCAGATAGTATGGGATATGAGGTACTCAATTGTTTCAAGACGAGTTTAAAAGTCGAACAATTTTTCAAAGAATCTGATGATTTATAGTTGATGTACTAAGGTTTACTCATTTCATAATTTTAAAATTAACTTAAAACTACCCCGAAATTTATAAAAGGTAAAAGCCATAAAAAAGAAAAGAACATTGAGAGTTAAATTTTAATAAAATATCGTTATAAATGAATAGAGTGTAATTAGTATCGTATGAAACGTCTTGACACATAATGATTGCGAAAACGGGCGGACATTTTACTCAAAAATTCCAAACTAATCCTAGAAATGCTTGAATATTTTTTAAATTTCACTCACCAAAAATAAATTAACTTTCAAGCAATAATTCAAACAAAAGATACCATATTCAAACTTTATAGTGAGAATTTGGAACTTTTGAATAAAAAATCCATCAGATTTGGCAACAATGTATGTAATATGTCATGTTTTTATCGCCAGGAATTATGCATCAATTTGTGATGCCATATAAGTACAAGATTTCTTTCGCACTAAACTTGACAAATTGCAGCTTGTTCACCTTTATATAAAGTAAAATTCTAAGTTTTTATCAAGATTCTCCCGAAAGATGGATGAGATTGCACAAAGATTAAAATATTGGGGAGTCGTAGAGTCGCAGATCTGATAAGCAACGGCCAGATTAGAATCACCTGAAAATACGGTACTATATGGGACAATTTTTATAATTGGCTGTAAATTTTCGTAGCTAACATAAATCACTGTGCCTGGCCTGTATTTTTTTTTTATTATTATTTTTATTTTTTTACACTTAGTAAGAGAGATGTTTGTATTGTTATGTTTTATTTTAAAGGTTATATGATAAAAAATAAAAGAAATACCCAGAAAAGATAATGGATTGCAAGACTCTTAGTTATTTGTATATGAAAAAGGTTGTGACAAACACATGCACAGCTCATACACACATGTACAGAACATAATAAAAAAAATATATACATTATTCATGACACACTTTTAATACTTATTTATGCACATTCGTTATTTTAAACTTAATTTTCTTTAAACCTTTTAAAAATGCAATAGAACTAGAAAAAAATAATAAAAGGAAAAGTGAATTTTAATGAAAAACAACGCAAAATAATAATTTATTTTAATGTTACATATTTTAATGTTAACATATTTTAATGTTACATATTTATACATACAGTGTTGCGAAAATAGGCAGATTTTTTACTCAGAAATTCCGAATTAATACCAGAAATTTATTATTATTATTTTTTTATTTATTATTCAGCAAAATTAAAAAAAGAAACTTTCCAAAAAGAAATCCAATATTTAAACTTTCTAGTAAGAATTTAGAGAAAAATCCGTAAGATTTGGCAACACTGAATGTAATATATCAAATTTTAATCGCCGGGAATTATTCATCAGTTTGTCATTTCGTGATTTCTTCCCGCAGTAAATTTGACAAATTGCAGTTTGTTCAACTTTACATCAAGAAAAAATCAACGTTTTTATCAAGATTTGCCTAAAAGATGAATGAGACTGCACAAAGATTAAAATGTTGAAGAGTTATAATGGCACTGATCTGATAAGCAACGACCAGAGTAGAATGAGCTGAAAATACGGATCAATATGAGAACCACTTTTATAATTGCTGTAAATTTTCCGAGTGAAAGTAAATCATTGTGTCCGGTCTGTACTTTTTTTGACACGTGATGAAAATTATGTCTGTATTATTGTTTTACTTTAAAAGTTGTGTGATAATGTAATGTTAAAAAAAATAGCCAGAAAAGATATGGAATGCAAGATTCCTGCACTGTAAAAAACAACCGTTAAATTTCAATAAAAACTGCAGGCAGCAACGCTGCCAACAGTTTTTGCAGTAAAAATTGCAGTAAATTTAGATGTAATTTTTTTTATTACATCTAATTTTACAGCAATTTTTACGGTAAAAACTGCTGGCAACATTGCTGCCAACTTTTGTCGTAACTTTAAAGGTAGTTTTTTTACAACGTAGTTATTTTTGTATGAAAAATGTTGCGACAAACACATGCACAGCTTTCTCGAACTTTCATGCATACAGTCGAACCTCTATATAACGAAACTCCATACATCGAATTTCTCCATATAACGAATTTTTAGTAAGAACGGTCCCCTTTTCGCATGATTACATTAAAAACAGACTCTTTATAGCGAAATAGCTATCTCCATATAACGAATTTTTTCATAAATTGATCTTAATTTATTCAGTTTTAAAAAAGCTTCGAAATCATATGGAATCAATTTTCCATCACTTATTTTTGAGTTACCATTCAGTGGAGAGGTTTCTTTTGTATAAATATTACTTCTCTCCTTATTCTTTAAATCTAACAAGTTCATCCCACCTCCCACACACCTTTCAACATCTTTCTCAAAACACAGTCAATTGAATTGTTACACATATAAGAGAGGAATCAATGAGAGCACATAAGAGAGACCTTCAAATGGAGGAAAATATCAACTACAATTTTTCATTCCTTGCTAAAATTTGAGAATTTTGTTTGAGAGCGTAACAATTGTAATTTTTAAATCAAAACAACAAAAAACTACAGATTTCTTCCTCTGAAATTTATGTAAGTCTTCTTTATTTGATTTTCATTAAGCTTTCAAATAAATGTCTTTTCTCTTTTTTGAAACTGCTTAAATAAGTAAGAAATAAAATGTTAGGTTAATATATACTTTTAAACATTTCAAATTCTTAATTAAAAAGATCAAAAATAATATTTGTTCAAAATTTACACATTAAATACTATTTTTAACATCATACTCTATACATCGAATTTCTCTATATAACGAATTTTTTACTAGAACGATGGATTTCGTTATATAGAGGCTCGACTGTATATGTATATAAGAAATATATGTATATATATTATGACACACTTTTAATGCTTTTTTATGCAATTCGTCATTTTAAACTCAATTTTCTTTAAAATTTTTAAAAATGCAATGGAACTAAAAAAGTAAAAATAAGAGGAAAATTGAATTTTAATAAAACAACACAAAATAATAACTTATATTAATATTTAGAAGCATGTTTATACATACAGTGTTGCGAAAATTGGCAGATTTTTTATTTAGAAATTCCGAAATAATACCAGAAATTTATTATTATTATTATTTTATTTATTATTCAGTAAAATTAAGTAAAGAAACTTTCCAAAAATAAATCCAATATTTAATTTTTCTAGTAAAAATTGACTTTTTTGATAAAAAATCCATGAGATTTAGCAATACTGGATGTAATATATCAAGTTTTTATCGCCAGGAATTATTGTTCAAATTTGTCGTTTCATATTAGCACATGATTCCTTTCCGCACTAAACTTGGCAAATTTCAGCTTGTTCAACTTTACATCAAGTAAAATTCAACGATTTTGTCAAGATTCCCCCAAAAGATGGATGAGATTGCACAAAGATTAAAATAATGGAGAGTTACCACGGTACTGATCTGATAAGCAACGATCAGATTAGAATCAGCTGAAAATATGGCACAATATGAGGACCACTTTTATAATTGGCTGCAAATTTTCCGAGCGAATGTAAATCATTGGGCCTGGTCTGTACGTTTTTTGACACTTGGTGAAAATGATGTCAGCATTGTTAAATTTTATTGAAATTTTGTGTGATAATGTAATGTTAAAAAAAAATACGCAGATAATAAAATAAAGTGGAAGACTCCTAGTTATTTGTTTGTGAAAAGGGTTGCGACACACGTATGCACACGCACAAAAATAAATAAATAAATAAGTGTATATAAAATTCAAGATACTTTTTAGTAACGTACTTTTAATGATTATTTTTACACATTCGCTATTTTGAATTTAATTCATTTCAAAACTTTAAAAAATGCAATCTAATTTTTTTTAAGTTAAAAGATAATTGTTTTTCAGTGAAAAAAATGGAAGAGGCACAAAAAGAAAGGGAATACAAGTAATCAAAGTAGAACAAATAAAAAATAAATCACTTACTTTTTCATACGCAGTTAAAGAAAACTACCGCCAGAAAACAAAAGTTTAAATACACGTAAAAATATCAAAAAAATTTAAGTTTCTAAAAAAATATTGTTATAAATTAAGGGTTTTAAAATAGGTAATGTTATCACAAAACTATTAACGTGCATTTAATTCAAAATCAAAATTCATATAATGTTATTGTTAACAAACATCTGTACAAGGTATTTCTGAATTCTATCAACAATTTCAAAGGGGTAGACATCAAGAGAAACAAAAAATAAAATGGCACATTGTGTCGGAACCACCTATATTTAATAAAAAAGTTCAAGGTGCTCGGCTCTTATTCAATTTGTGTTGACGGCAATAATTTAAAAAAAATTAAGTTATTATAAACAGAAATTTAATTGACATGATCCCCTTTCTTGAAAATGTGATAACATAAAAAAAATGGTTGAAGTTTTCACTATACGCGCTAGCAGTAATGCACTTGACTCATCACATTTTGGTTTGCGATTACCAGTTCATACGGTACCACCCATTGCATGTGCACATTGTTTTTCTAGAACTTTTCGTGATGTAATTACATTTCATGCACATTTTCATTGCAGTATTTTTATTTTTCCTAAACACCATGTGTTCGTGCATGGAATGTAACAATTAATGAATTCAAATATAAATGCTAAAATTGTCTAACAATAAGAAAAGTCCCTAAAAAACTGTTCCTTTCATATACATATATACAAAATCTGGAATCAAGACTAACTCTATAGTCAGTTACTAATGATATTGTTATTGGATTGTGGACAATACCACTCAAATTAAAGATGTAATATGTATGATACTTTTACATGCATGAATAATAAACATTATTACAAACAATAATGGCCCCATGGTCATTTTAGCCAATGAAATAGCTCACCAAACCACCCAAGGTTTATATATCATAAGAATATTCGACGCTCGAACATCAACAAAAAATGAACGAGACTAGACTGTTGCCAAGTTAGCAAATAAAGTTCTGAAAGTGAGCGCGCCAATACTAATGTGTTTCCATGGTTTCCTAGGTGAGCCATAACACCAATGTTTGTGATTACATTAGTGTTTTGTGATCCGGAATTTTATGAAAATTGTTCATCTCCTTTCTTATGACCCCTCAGACTTTTTCGGTTTAATTCGATAACAATGTACATTAAAGCAAACATACGCCCATCACATTCACGGTGGCTATACTTGACCAAAAATTTCTCTTTCACTTACATTTTTTTAAACTTCAAAACATCGCAAATTTTTAATTTGTAAACTGCCGAACACAGATAAAAATGTTCTTTAAAATGTTGAAAGCTGCATCTCAATTTACTGCT
The DNA here is from genome assembly GCA_964019185.1 of Maratus speculifer. NCBI lineage: Eukaryota > Metazoa > Arthropoda > Arachnida > Araneae > Salticidae > Maratus > Maratus speculifer. The sequence goes on from OZ025301.1 coordinate 184,885,261, forward strand.
TTTTTGCGACATTTTACGGCCTGCACAAAATTACCGACACCGAACAACGCGCTTACCGCTGGAATAACCAGAATAAAAAAGACTGTAAGTAGGAAATTTTTTCACTTTTGACTCCTGGCATGGAGCTAATACACTATATGGCCAATGTTGACTGGTCACTAACGATTTTAGACGCTTGTTTAATTTTTTTTTAAATATACATGAGGAATAATCCTGAAACTCCAGGTATGGAAACAGAATAGTGTATGTCATATATTTCTGCGAAGAGTTTTTCCCGAAAGCCCATAGGGGACTATCAACAAACTGAAAATGAACGAATAACTTTCGGATAACCCTGTCAAAAATAATGTAACAAAAGCGTTCAGAGTGTAGACTGAGATTAAGAGGCTTATTGTAATAAATTATGCTCCTTCACTTTTAGAAAAAAAATAAGGTTTTTTTATAAAAACAGTCTCAAATTTCGCTGAGTATTTTGCTTTGCAAAAATCTTAATATAAAAAAATGTTCGTTTCAGAAACTGTAACAAATAATACTGTCCACACTCTTCAATCAGAAATAAAATAATAAAATTTGGATAAAAAATTAAGATTTACTATCTAATGTTTTACTGCGCATGTGCAAATGCAATCAAAATATAATATGTTTATTGTATTAGTTAAATATCAAGAGCAACTTTTGTGAACGTCTCAAAAACATACCTTGAAAATTCTGAAAATGATCGACGATGAAATAACTTTGAAATTTATTTTTCGAAAAAAAAGTAAAAAAATGAGGGGCTCTAATTAAATATAGTATATGTTATACACTATTACCAGTGCAAAATATCGCACGTACTACAATACGCTTGGATATAGCCCTTCATATTTTTGCTTTGTTTTGGGAACAATGGATTTCAAGTTTATTCTATCCACGATAACGTTCCCAACTTTCATGCTTTTTTTTTTTTTTTTTTTTTTTTTTTTTTTTTTTTTTTAGCACTAACACAAAAGTTGGTATATACATTTAACTAATACATTATGTACATTACAATTTGACTGCATTCGTGAATTGCATTAGCATAAGCAAAGAAATATTATTTAGTAAACTTGTTAATTTTTTAACCAATTATTATTTTATTTTTTTATTCTAATTGCAGTGTACTGTGTACAATGTTTCTGAAAAGAATATTTTTTTATATTAAAAACTCTATAAATTATAAGCAAAAAAAAATGGTAAAATTTGAGACAGCTTATATTAAAACCTTAATTTCTCAACGAATATACATTCTAGAATCGTAAAAATGAAAACGGTTTATTACAATAAGCCTCTTAATCATGTTCTACAGTTTGGACTCTTTTGCTGCATTAGTTTTTATAAGGTTATCCGAAAAATATTCGTTCTTTTTTTTTTTTTTTCAATTTTTTGAAGGCCCCCTATGGGGTTTCGGGAAAAAACCTTCGAGAAAATGCATGATCCATAATATTTTGTTTAGATAGCTGGAGTTTATAGATAATTCCTCATCATTTTTTTAGATATTAAATAAAACGTCTAAAATTGCAAATCACAGTCATAATTAGCCATATTCCGTACAAAAGTATATCGTTTTATTAAAATTCAAAGTTTCATCTGCATATATTACGGATATTTTTAATTTAAAATGTTTTTGGCAATTTTAATGGGCAATATAAAAATACACATTAAGAGTAAAAACATCTATTAGAGTTCTCAATTTGAAAAAAAAAAAAAAAAAAAAAAAAAAGGTCGTCACCTGTGTTCTGTAACTCCGGTAGCCCGAATAATGCCTATTGCTTTGAGTGCTATATATCGCTACGTTTTTCAATTAAAATCAAGAATAGCAGTAAAAAAACTTCTAACATCTTACATAAACCTCCCGTGAGAATTATTTAATTACTTCTCTAATATCTGTAACATATTATATCTTGTTTCTACGAATCAATTGGTAAATTGTTTGTCCATGATTTCTTACACTACAAAACTTGATTCTTTACCAGTTGTATGATTTTATTTCGAATAACAATTAAATTTTTTTATCAATATTGATCAAAATACCATTATAAATGAAGCAAACAGCAAAACAAAATAAAAACTTATGTTAATGTTTACATATTTTACCAATGTTGTTAAATGTGGTGGATTTTTTATTCGGTAATTAAAGAATTCACAAAATAATTTTTAAATGATAATTTTCTTTTAAATCATTCACTGAATAATTATTATTTTGTAAGCAAAATAAATACCCTATGTACTCGCGTATCAGTCTACACGTGTATTAGTTGATCCCCGAACTTTTGAATGCGAACTCTGCAAAATATCAAAACACCGTCGACCACCTAACTTTTTATTTCCATTTTGTACAAAATCAAATGAAAGCTGTCACTTGTCAATGCGATAAAGTTCAAATAAACGAAAACAAACCACTGAAAAATTTTTTAAGGATAAGTAATTCTTATTTATATATTTTATATATTATTTTACTACACATACACATAAAAAGCGAGAATATTGCAATATTCGAAGTTTCTGTATTTCTTTTTTAATTGACTTGAGTATAAATCGCCCCTCCTCACCCCCAATTTGCTTGTCTAAAATTGTCAGAAATTTCTCGATTTATACTGAAGTATAAATGGTAAACTTTCTGGTGAGAAATTCAAATTTCTGGATAAAAAATCCGCCAGATTTGATAACACAGCATAATAAATTATATACTTTTATCGCCAAAAATCATTCATCAATTTGTAATCTTATATTATTACATGACTTTTTTTATATACGTTAAACTTGACATTTTTATCAAGATTTGCTCAACAGATTAAAATCTTAAGAGCAATCTTAAGTGCTTATCTTAACTGCAAAGATAAGCATAGACCAGATTATAATCAGCTGAGAAGACGGCATAATGTGGTTATAAATTTACAAAATCACTCTATGTTCGGTCTGTAATTTTTTTCTTTACTAAATGAAACTGATGTCTATATCATTAAGTTTTATAACAACTTTTATGTAACAAGATATTGTTGAAAAATTCCGTTAAAAAGAAGATTAATTAGATGACGATGAATTATCAGAATGATAAAAAAAAAAAAAAAAAAAAAGATGCGTATGAACGAAAAAAAAATAATTAAACATTATCATAATATTATCATAAACATTATTATAACAATTATTATCATAAATAATAAAATCCCGAATTTATTATTTATGATACATTTTCAAAATTTGTTCATGTATTTGCATTATCGTTGTATGCATCTTTATAATATAAAAAAAGTGCGAAGTCATTTCACTATTTTATAATACATTTTTTAAATGCACTATATGGCCAAAGATGACTGTCCACATGCGATTTTTGACATTTTGTAGAGTATCTAGAAAAGTATATCAGGGACTATCCTAAAACTCGTAATGTGTAAACATAACACTACAAATCATGTATTACCATGAGGATTTTTCTCCGAAACTTCATAGGTTACCGTCAACAAATTGAAAAAAAACGAATATCTTTTGTATAACCCTGTCAAAATTAATGTAGCAAAAGCGCCCAAACTGTAGATTATGATTAGGTGGATTATTGCAATAAACTTTGTTCATTTTTATACCAATAGCTTGTATATTCGTAGAGAAAATGAAGTTTTTATAAAAACAATCCCAAATTTTTCCAAGTCTTTTGCTTATAATTTGCAAAGATCTTAACATAAAAAAATGTTCTTTTCCGAAAATAAAACAAACAACATTGTACACAATATCCTACAATCAAAATTAAAATATAATAAAAATTGTGTGAAAAATGAGCAGGTTTACTAAATAATGTTTCATTGCACATGTGTGAAGGCTATCAAAATTTCATTTGCATATTATGTTACCTAAATATATAGAGCAACTTTTGTAAAAGTCTCAAAAACATAGCTTGAAAATTCACAAAAAATTCGTCGAGAGAATATGTTAAAAATCCGTTTTTCCCAAAATAAAGCAAAAAGATGAGGGTTTGTATGCAATTATCCATTAACTAGTGCCAATATAGCATACACAATATGGCACGTACTACTTGATACAACCCCTCATCTTTTTGCCTTATTTTAGGAATAACGTATTTTTAACTTATTTTCTAAACGACTATTTTGAGAATTTGCAAGCTATGTGTTTGAGACTTTTACAAAAGTTGCTTTATATGTTTAGCTAACATAATATGCAAATGAAATTTTAATAGCCTTCACGCATGGGCGATGAAAAACTATTTAGTAAACCTGCTCATTTTTCATACAATTTTTATTATTTTTTAAATTTTGATTAAAGGATATTGTATACAATGTTGTTTGTCTTATTTTTAGAAAAGAACATTATTTTGTGTTAAGAACTTTGCAAATTATAAGCAAAAACTTGCCAAAATTTGGGACTGTTTTTATAAAAACTTTAATTTCTCTACGAATGTACATGCTATCGATATAAAAATGAACACAATATACTGCAATAATCCACTTAATCATAACCTACAGTTTGGGCGCTTTGCTGCATTAGTTTTATAGGTTTTCAGTTATCCAAAAGATATTCGTTCTTTTTCAATTTGTTGACGGCTCCCTATGGAGTTTCGGGAAAATATCGTCACGGAAATACATGATTTGTAGTATTATGTTTACACATTAAGCGTTTTAGGATGATTCCTCATGTACTTTTCTAGATATTCATCAAATATAAAAAATTGCAAGTGGACGGTCATCTTTGGCTATGTACTGTATAAAAGAGCCTCAGGAAAAGCTGAAGTTATTCAAAGTAAGCACGAAGGTGTTACATGAATACACATAATATGCATTAAAGAGCAATACTTTTTAAGCATTTGAAAACAAATCGCACATGAAAAAACTACACAATTAATCAGAGTTTAGGTGTAAAACTCTGCGGATCCAGATTACTCTTTTGCAATACATAAGAAATGTCCAAACTATAACCAAACTAAAATTAAAATGCAGTAAATTCTGTGGAAAAACCTGCCATGACGGAATCCTGTCAAACGTAAAAATGTGTTGATACATGCAAAATTAGTATAATAGTTACTCAAAAAAAAAAAAAAAAAAAAAAAGAATAGATTTACACCTACTAAGAAAAGATCTTGTCTACAATGCTTTTTTTCTTTTCTATGTGATTCCGTCTTAGACGATTTTACTATACAACATTTTTTAAAGCCTTCAATACAGGGAATATGCAACAATGGTATTAATGATAAGTGAAACATTTTCATGCAAATTAAAAATCATGAAAAGAAACTAAATATCACAGCCTAAGTATACCTCTATGACTTATAGCTTACGAGAAAAATGCGAAAGAAAATTCTGACGTGACATTCGGTTAAAGAAAAAAAAATAGAAATATGAAGATAGTTATTGGAAGTTGGTAATTTAATTATAAAGCATATAAATATCACTATACCGTAAAATGGGTGAATCGGAACATTTTTTAACTTTAACGTTAAAAAAAGAAACAAATAATTTTTTTTATTTTTTTTATTTTTCTATTAGAAACTTCGGTCTTGTTTTGTTCTTTACCTTTTAAGCAAAAACGAAACATTTTTACTGTTTATATATATTATTTAATTTTTTAATGGTGTTCCGATTCACCCTGCAGATAAGCGTGAATCGGAACAAATGCTATAATCTTTATTTATTCCGATTCAAACTTTAATAGGATTAATAAAAACAGGTAATAATGATACGGGAGGAATAGGAACACGTAGTTACTGTGAAACCAAGCCTTTATTTTATATACAAGTAAATATATGCCTTTTTAAAAATTAGAAAACAACTTTTAAATAAAAAAAATAAGAGTTATTTTAAGAAAATATATTCGAATTGCAGAAGTAGAATTTAATAGAAATTTAACCCTGCTCTGTGTTATCCTTTACTAGTTAGTCATTGGGTAAGTGAATCTATTGAGTAGCCCCAATCGCTGCATGTATTAATACGATCTACTAATACGCCCTCATCCCCAGCCCTTAGTACTGTTTGCATCCACCTCTTTCTTAATTGGTTTTTCATTATGAGATGTTTGTGTAATGTTTTGGATGTCAGAGAATAATTCTGTGTAGTTTTTCTAACTAATTTGCTATTTTTAAATTCTTTTATTGTGTGTTCCATGTCTGTTGGATTAGGCGTTGACTTTTTTGTTTAACCAAGTAATTTCTTGGCACCTTTAAACTCTTTAAGTAATTAGAACAAACAAAATATTGTTACAGTACATATTCATACCTATGTTTTCATATATTACATGAAACTATTACTGTATAGAAAAATAAACCATGAGAGAAAACGTGTTCCGATTCACCCTGTAAATCTTAAACCTCTAATCTTACAAGCCATTTTTCATTTTTTCATTGTGTAATTCAGAAATAAGTAGAATTTAATACAGACTATCGTTCACAGATCTATCATTAATTAAAAATCCCCTCTCTTAGGTTTAGAATACGAAAAATACTGTAGTTACATACAAAATTTTGAAGATGTTGGAAAAATGAGGTTTTTGAAGATCCTCTTGAAGTTTTTTTATATACCTCAATAGTTGTTCAAACATGTCAAAACTGAATTTTCCAGCTCTTAATGTTATTAACTACTTGTAAAAAAAAAAAAAAAAAAAAAATGGAAACTAAAAATATTACCACATATATTTATAATGAATTTATTTGTATGACCGGAAAGTTTCGTTCCTATTCACTTCGCTGTTCCTATTCACCCCATATTACGGTACCACGTTTGGTACATTTTGATCGATTAATTTATTAAATATAGCTCTGAGTCACTGAGACAGCAGAAGTGGATTATTCAATGATTACAATCGAGGTTTATTAATTAATTCCGATTTGGAAAAACTGATTTTATAAATATTACTAGAAATCGTTTCCGAAGATGAATAGTAGCAAAATGAACTTTATTTTCCCAATTTAAAAAAGAGAGAAAGAAAGATAAAACCAGATCACTTTTGTAAATTAAAAAAAAAAAAAATATATAAATAAATAAATAAATAAATAAATATATATATATATATATATATATATATATGTATATATATATATATATATATGTATATATATATATATGTATATATATATATATATATATATATATATATATATATATGTATATATATATATATATATATATATATATATGTATATATATATATATATATATATATATATATATATATATATATATATATATATATATATATATATATATATATATATATATATTAGAAAAAATATCATTTTTACGGCATCATCTAAACAGCGTATGCGCAATTCAACTAAATGTATTTCAATTTATTTTTGCACTATATATTACTATTAAATTTACCTGTGCACAGAACCGTACTTTTACAGTATCTTCTAAATTAACTGAAATATTTCAAAGTATGTTAATAAATAAATATTTTTATTAAAATTGCCATTTTTTACATTGGATTACCTATAAAATAACTAATCACACCGAGCCTAGATTCTAATTCCGAACATAGTCTACCATACAGAAAACATTCTGACAAAAATTCTGTAAAATATGTTTAAAACACTTTATGTAATCGAGTTAAAAGAACATGGAATTAACGGGAAAATCTATTTTCTAAAAATCACATTTAACGATTTCTTTTATATCTTTCAGATAAGTACAAAATTAATCTAGGCGTTTCAATTATTTTATTAGTGTTTTTAGGTAAAAAAATTAAGAACATGAATACTTATAATAAAATTAAAAAAAAAAAACTAATTGTAGATACATTGTTTGCATTCCCTCTGAACTTAATAAAATTTATAAATTTACCTCACCTATTTAATAAATTGGCCATAACGCCTTTTCTAGTAATCATATTAATAAAAGGAAAACAGATTTGGAATCTTAAGAGATTGCTTTTTTAAATAAAGCAATTGAAAAAAAATCGAAAAATTTCATGAAAACGGTCATTTTAACAGGGTGCGTAGCCATCAAGGAACTCAGAGGATTTTAATTCTTTTAGTATCAGAAATCCTTTAAAGTACTGGTTGTTACATCTGAAAAAGAATTTCTTTTTCGTTAAATAAAACAAATATTACAATATAAAAATTCTGGTAAAAGGTCCTTACAAGGTCCTTCCAGACTACGCACCCTGTTTAATGCAGGCAGATACCTTAACAGGGCCAAAACCTAAGATGATTTTCAAATATGTTTTATATCATCACACAAATACATTAGTTTGATCTTTATTATCGATTTTCAGTTGCAAATTCAATTACTGGATATACTAGTACCGGTTTAATTTTAACATAAATATTTGACATTAGTATAATTGTAAAATCTACAGTTAAATTACAGCTTATTAGTTGGAACAAAACTTCTGATTACTGACGCTTGCTTGAAAATTGTTTAAAAAATCTTTTCAATTTCTGTCACGCTTTAAGTTAATCGATTTTTTATCAGTAAATTGTAAAGTTCGTGTCAAATTTATGTAAAACACCTTGTTTGATAAGAGTTAAAGTTAAAAAAGTTGCTTGTTAATTTTAGTTTTACCAATAAAAAATAATATTAATTAAAAGTAATTAATAACTAAACACATTTGATAAAATAAGATTTTCATCTTTTTTACTAGTGAAATTAACTTAAAGGAAAATCATGTCACGATGGAGTTTTTCCTGGGGATAGATCAATTTGATGTAACCTGTTTTATATTTTGTTGAAGTTGCGCAGTAGATAATGGTTAGTTTTAAAAACATAAAAAGCAATAGTATAACACGCGCCTACCCGTTCCAAAATAAATAAATAAATAAATAAATAGACTGTCTCGCGTCACGTGACCTGAGCTCTGATGAATTAAAATGTAGCTGTAGTATTTTTGTTTTAAAAAATCTGGCAACACTAGTTCTATTAAAAAAATTCTATTCGAAGTTATGCTCGAAATTCGAAGTTGGTTGTGAGCAGTGAGTTTATATCTTGTTTTGGTGAAGTGTGCAAATAATGTAAAAAGCGGCGATTTGTTAATATTTTATGTTTGTGTACCGTTTTACGTGTAATGTGCCGTCTATGAAGAAATAAAAAAAATATTAAAAAAAGATTGCCGCGCCGAGAAGTTTTATTTATATAATTGGAGCTTCTTTTTCTTCTAAATAAATAATGCTAGCCTGGCAATTTTTTTTTTTTTTTTTTTTTTTTTTTTTTTTTTTTTTTTTGTATTGAAATGTTAAATGGGGTGAGGAGAGACGTAGGAAGACTTGTAAAAATAAGGTACCCTGGGGTAATAACGCCACACGGGGTAATAACGCCAAGTGCTAATATTTCGCATAATTATGAAATAATCTGGTAAATGATACCCATGTGTTCTGCGCAGAAGGGTTTTGAGTCATATAAATCGCAAAAAACAGCTTCAAGTTAATTTGTTTCATTTTTAGCTCTTATTGTTTTTACAAGCAGCTAAAATTAATGCTTGATCTAAAATTTGCGAGATACGTTTTGTGATGTGAAGACTATTTTTTTATCCGGAAATACTTTGTTAATTACATAAATTTGTAGTACATTTCATGGCCTTTCAAAATGTTGTTGAAGATTTTAGATATCTTCTCGAGATAATTTGTAATTTAAAATGTACAGTGCAATAACTATAACGGGGTAATAACGCCAATCCTTGCACTTTTTACCCCGGTTGATTCCCTACAGTGGCAGAGCTACATCCTAAATACTGATTCAAATAAACACAGTTAAAACTGTGCAATGTTTCCAATAATTCTATTTAAACGCTCCTTTTTAAGCAAAAAGAAGCTCACGGTCTGATTCTTTTGCCTCATCCCCCCCCCTCCCCACTCCACACCTTTATTTTTCTTACACTTTCACGAAAAAAGGAACATTTTCAATAGCTTAGGATGCAATTTGTCAATTTCTAGAGCTGAGAGTTTGTATTTTTAGAATTGGGCAATCTACATGCAATTAATCCAACTTATTTCATTGTTTTGTTTGCATGGCGTTATTACCCATATAGGTGGGTAATAACGCCAAATAACATTGGTCAAGAAATCACGCCATTACATTTTATGTATTCATATCTGTTAAATTATTTTTTTTATATAGATAGTCAATGAGTTGCTGTATCAAATCATATATTTATTTGAAAAATACAAACTAAAAAAGAGCCGTGAAAATTGATAGAACCTTAACGTGGCGTTATTACCCCAGGGTACCTTATATAAAGATTATTAGGGCATAAGGCGATTATCAAGAAAATATTTTCCCCCGAAACAGTGAAACACTTTTTCTGACACAATTTTATAATGTAAATTTCTCAAGAATATAATTATTAAAAACATTTGGAATAAAATTGTTCTTCCATTTTTTTTAAATAAATCAGTGTGTAATTCATTATATGTGTATTTCATTACATGTGTAATTCATTATTCTTGAGTTATAAGCAATTTTTGCGTTGTGACGGCAGCTTTTTCCCTGTACTATCGCGTGCTGAAATTTGGTTCAAAATATCAAGTTTGGCAGCATTTTCTGAAAAATCCTCCAGTTTTATCCAGAAACCTAAAAATCTGTTGGGTTATTGATTTATGGGTGATAAAAAAATGAAGTTCAAATTTTATGCGTTTCTAATCAAAAATTAATTCATATATGAGTCAAAAAGTAACAGTTTGAATTTCTGAAAAAGAGAAAATTTGAAATTTAAATTTTATGCGTTTGCAATCGAAAATCAATTTGATAATTTATCAAAAAGTAGCAATTTGGCGAAGAATTTCAGCAGTTCGAGTTTTTGAATAAGAGAAGTTTTGAAACTCAAATGTGATGCATTTGCAATCAAAAATTAATTCAGGAATATATCAAAAAGTATAGCAGTTTGAAGCAGAATCTGAACAGTTTGGGTTTTTGCATAAAGAAAAAATCTGAAATTCCATTTTCAGGCATTAGCAATAAAAAATTAATTCAGAAATGAGTGAAAAAGTAGCAGTTTGGATTTGCGAGCAACAGCCTCAAAGATATTCAGCTCAGCTGGTACGTTTTCCGAATTTCGGTTTTTCCGCAATTTGCATCTTATCTTTAGTTCTTTTGAAATGTGCAAACAGACCCAGATTATCACAGAGGCAAATTTCGATCGGTATCTATATTTAAATTACTCGTATCGTTTAAAAGCAGATTTCTTTTTTTAAATCTTAAATAGAACAAAAATTTCTTTAATAAAATACTGGTAAATGTTTGACCCAGCGGTGTAAAACCCGAGTTCTACTCTAATTTTTCAGAATGTAAGCACTATTTTAAAAGCTTTTAACTTGGCTAACCAAAGCTACGAAACTTAACGTGTTTTGATGAGTTATGTAAATTATTAACATTTCATCACCAATGACCCATGAGGGCTCATGCAATGCGCATTTAAATTGCGCAGAAGGCAGCATTTAAAAGAATAAGTACTCGAACTTTTAGATAATTAAAACTAGAGTACCATTGTTGATACATGTGATTTAAATGAAAAATATCTAAAAGACGTACACAACGGCATTACGAACAGTTGTCTAACTTCTCAGGAATTGAATTATAGGCCTAAGAAAGGGGTTTTCCAACAGACATATCACCCAGCATTTTGGTTTAAGTGATATTGTAGTTCCACGTCGTTGGCATAAACGGATCAGAAAAGGTACGGCCAGCCGCCACTGTGGAACAGGTCGCCACCGGGCCACAAATTCATGAGACTATCGAGCAGTTAGAAGACTCGCCACGTTTACACTAACAATGTCACTGTCATTGATGACTGTCGCTGATGACAATTGCCAGTTGACGTGGATTCAATGGTATTAAGGCATGCCATCCGTAAGATGACAGGCCAACTCTGGGCTCAGATCTCGATTTCATGGATAATTTCTTTTACCCTTTCAACATAGGCAGTGTCGTCTAGATTGATGCTGATCTCGGACAAGCTAAGCAGTATCTGATTGGATAAATTCTATATTCAGCGACGAATCCATCTTTTCTCTCAGAGATAATTACAACTGCTTATGTGTTCAGAGGCACAGATGTCAGGCGTCCAATTCTGCATCTGTTACCGAACGGCATATTGGCATAACGTCTGGTGTGACACTTTGGGGGGGCGATCTGCTGGGAAAGGTGATCAGCTTTATTCGTGCTAGTAAATGGCTTAATGACTCGTAGGTACGATAGTGACATTTTACAGCCAGTTGTATGGCCTATGCTATCAAGTAACTACGTGCCATTTACCTGCAAGATAACGGTCGACCACACATAGCACGATTTTTATACAATGTCTACAAGAAGATAATATACTTTCATGGTCGGTCATTTCATCAGATCTTGCTCCAGCAGTCAATGATTGGCACATACTGGAAAAGCGACATCACTTATCTCTGAATACCACCGAACAAGCTTATGAGTTGTAACATTATGGCAGAATCTACTACAGAGAGTCATTAATAACTTAGACTTCTTGCTCCTTGCTTTGCTGGCTCTTGTAGGTGCAAATGATGGTTTTGCAGCCTAAAAAACTAACATTATTTCTTACTACTAAAAGTCAATATATTTTTTTGTTCTGTTTTTTTTTCTGAATTTCTAATCATTTATTCTATTATTATTGTAATCATCTACGCATATACTATGTACATACCAAGTTTCACGATCATGACTCACTTTTTTCTGAATGGATATATATATATATATGTTTGTTTTTTTTTTTTTGCAACAGGGTGTATTTTGTATACATATATATACAGGGTGATTCATAAAAGATGGGCAGAACTTTAAGGGGTTATAGTACACTTAAAGACAAATAATATTAAATAGGAGACTAAGAGTCCCAGACGTATTCCCAAGGAGATAGGGGGCATTAAAGTTTAGGGTCCGAAATTTCAAATGATTATAAAAAATGGAAAAATAGGTCGATTCGTTTGCGGTTTTTGCAAAAAATTTTCTTTATGCCAGTATTTTCTTGAAATAAAATTTTAAAGTTCAATTTCAAAAAATGAAGATAGGGGGCGCTTTAGACTTTGGAGTAACAAACAACTATTTTTTAACGTTATTTTTTGTATTTCTTTAAATGATTTCGAAAGCTTAGACTTAAACTTAAATTTTGATCTAAAAATCTGAGTCCTAACGAGTAGTTAAGTAGCGTAAACTGAAATTTGAAATTTGAAACCCTTCTCCCCCCAGAACAAAAATCAGTTATTCCCGATCTTTGTGTCGTAGATTAGGCTCTAACTACTGCCGCGGTTTGCTAAAATTATTCTTTATGTCAGTATTTTCTTGAAAATAAATTTTAAAGAAAATTTTCAAAAAATTCCGATAGAGGGCGCTTTAGACTTTGGAGTAACGAACAACTATTTTATACCGTTATTTTTTGTGTCTCATTAAATGCTTTCTAAAGCTTAGACTTAAATTTTCAGCCCAAAATCTGAATCGTTAGACGTGGTTAAGTTTCTGGGGAGAGGGGTTTGAAATTTCTACTCCTGAGCACAGTTCAGTTTACCATGTCCACACATTGTGTGCTGTGATACGAGGTAAAAAGACACAAATTAGGATTATGTTACCAAAGCATATTTATTAACATGTAATTACAATAAATGTTCAAAATTGTGACCACCAGAGGTTATGCACGCAGAACAACGGCGAAGAATAGAACGGCGAACATTCGCGAAAACATCAGGCTTTTCGAGCACTTCCCCTACAGCGGCGGAAAGTCTGGCGACCAGTTCCTCGGGGGATTCAATGGGTGTCTCATACATAAGAGCCTTCAATTGTCCCCAAAAAAAGAAATCGAGGGGTGAAAGATCTGGCGAGCGAGCAGGCCAAGCAACAGGACCACCTCGACCAATCCATCTGTTCGGAAATGTGATGTCCAGATAGTTGCGGACGTCTCGTACGTAATGGGCTGGCGCTCCATCGTGCTGGAACCACATGACCCGCCGGATGCGTGGAGGAACAACGTTTAACAGGTCTGGCAGCACATGCTGCAGAAATGTGAGGTATGTTTTACCGTTGAGGCGTTCAGGAAGAAGGTACGGTCCGATTAGGTGGTCTCCGAGGATTCCTGCCCAAACATTGATGGAAAAGCGTCTCTGATGAGCATGTGGATACGTAGCATGTGGATTGACATCCGCCCATACATGTGCATTGTGTGTGTTAAATGTACCTTCACGTGTGAAGGTACATTCATCGGTGAAAAGCACAGTTCGTCCAAAATGTGGATTTAGCGCGTTCTGCTGCAGAAACCAGCGGGCGAATTCAATACGATTTGGATAATCCCCTGGAGACAGTTTCTGGACTCGTTGCACATGAAACGGGAGCAAATGGTCATCCTTCAGCACCCTCCAAGTCATGGACTGTGAGGTATCCACCTGCCTAGCCACTGATCGTGTACTTGTACTTGGCTACGCCGCTACTACATCCAGAATGGCTTCTGCAACAACTACTGATTCGTCCTTTTTTGCACGACCTGCATTCGACCGGGAAGCGAGAAATGATCCCGTCTCACACAACTGTCTGTGCAAGCGCTCGAAAGTTTTGCGGTCAGGCAACCGCCTGTTGGGAAATCGCTCTCCGTACATTCGTTGTGCCTCTGCACCATTTCCATCTGCCGCTCCGTAAATTAAATGCATCTCAGCCTTTTCCTTATTCGTGAAGGGCACCATCTTCCGATTCATTACTACAGCGACTTACACTTGACTCACCGGTCAGTGGTTTTTATGCCTGAATCGTGTCGAAATTTTGCATACGTGTTCTTCTTTTTCCCCATTTGACATTTGCATACTTTCTGTCTCCTTCTTCACCCGGTGACTAGCGTCAGGAATGGAGCTTTAACGTTTGCATGAGCGACGTTTCCAACTGTGCCAGTGCCTTTATGAGTGAATTCCGACTATGCAGTCCTTGATGAAAGTTGTATTTTTGCCTCGTATCACAGCACAGAATCGTTGGGAATGGTTAAGTAGTGCAAACTGAACTATGTTCAGAAGTTGAAATTTGAACCCCCTCCCCTCGCTACTGAACCACGCTCAGCGATTCAGATTTTGAGCTGAAAATTTAAGTTTAAGTCTAAGCTTTAGAAAGCATTTAATGAGACACAAAAAATAACGGTATAAAATAGTTGTTCGTTGCTCCAAAGTCTAAAGCGCCCTCTATCGGAATTTTTTGAAACTTTTCTCTAAAATTTATTTTCAAGAAAATACTGACATAAAGAATAATTTTAGCAAAACGCGGCAGTAGTTAGAGCCTAATCTACGACACAAAGATCGGGAATAACTGATTTTTGTTCTGGGAGGAGAAGGGTTTCAAATTTCAAATTTCAGTTTACGCTACTTAACTACTCGTTAGGACTCAGATTTTTAGATCAAAATTTAAGTTTAAGTCTAAGCTTTCGAAATCATTTAAAGAAATACAAAAAATAACGTTAAAAAATAGTTGTTTGTTACTCCAAAGTCTAAAGCGCCCCCTATCGGCATTTTTTGAAATTGAACTTTAAAATTTTATTTCAAGAAAATACTGGCATAAAGAAAATTTTTTGCAAAAACCGCAAACGAATCGACCAATTTTTCCATTTTTTATAACCATTTGAAATTTCGGACCCTAAACTTTAATGCCCCCTATCTCCTTGGGAATACGTCTGGGACCCTTAGTCTCCTATTTAATATTATTTGTCTTTAAGTGTACTATAACCCCTTAAAGTTCTGCCCATCTTTTATGAATCACCCTGTATATATATATATATATATATACCATCTCTGACAATAAAGTTCGGTGAATGAATTCAGAACGACCGATCTGGCAACACTGGGGAAACAGAAATCTGCACCTGCATAGAGGCAAGTGTTGACCATCTTCCTCAACCATTGTTCAGCAGCGTAGTTTATGTTTTGTGTAAGACGTGCTTTACTAAGCGCTTGTTCAGTGTGTTGGTTCTTAACAGAGAACAGGAAAATGAATGAACAAAAGATCAGTTTAAAGTTTGGTTTTAAGCTTTGCAAGACACCGAAAGAATTTTATGAGGAGTGGTGCAAATTGAACATCCACCATACTCGCCAGATCTCAATCCTTCAGACTTCTTCCTATTTTCACGACTCAAACTCTCTTTGAAAGATATTTGACCATATTGCTGACATCCAACGAAACGTGACGAAGCTTTTGAACTCCATCCCAAAAGAAGACTTCTTGCGAATTTCCAAGGACATGTACAGCAGATCTCAGCGATGCATCGTTATGGGAGATGACTATTTTGAAAGGTGATAGAGTAACTTTTGTTAATATTTCATCTACATTAATGTTACAGAACCATTCACCGAACTTTATTGTCAGAGGTTATTCAGTACGTTCGCCAAGCCAGAATACTCAAATAGAATAGAAATTAATGTACCCTGCATTACATGCCCTTCCGAGCTTAAGTAAAAATTTAATAAAGAAGAATAATTTAAGTAAATTATTCTTCTATTCAAATGCAAATATCAGAATCGACGGTCGACTTTTCATTCCTGAACAGATTCATCGCGAGAGGTTTTAAGAATTTTTCTTGTACCAGAACAAAAAATAATTCAGGTGACTGCTATATTATGCTAATAGGACCAAAACTGAATTTTGCATAATATGTCCCATATCATTTCCCAAATAGACTTTTATCCTCATTATCAATTTTCAGTCGTAAATTTAATATTAATCTAATATATTTCGTTGTACATGATATATTTTTATAGGTTATATTTATTTATCTCTTTTAATATAATCTTTGCAGTAAATTCATTGTGGTAATTTTAAATTACATTTCATACAATACTCATGCGCATCACTGTGTTTGTGTTTAGATTTAAAAATGTGACAAGAAAAAATTTTTTAGAAAACATCTGACAAACTTAGAACACATAATTTCGATTGATGTAATAAGTAAAGTTTTTGTACCAAAGATTAGCTTTTGTGAAGTTTTTATATCCCTTTGGACTCTTAAGTTTTAGTTTTAATTGCAACTGAGTAGAGAATTATTCTTAACATCTTCGATCCCTGGTTCTCCATTCGGGCACTTCTGTTCTTTTACTTATAAAAACTAAATAAAATCTCTGATTTTTTTTTTTTTACATTATTTTTTAATAGTTTAATACTTTTTTTGTGTTGAAAGCAAACAAATAAATGCCTGCATCTAAGCTCATAAATTCCTCATAAAATAAATGTTATTTTCATCTGAGTTTCCAAAAACCAGTGTAACTAAAAAGTAATAAATTTTCATACGTATTTAACTTAAATCTTTTTCCAATAAAATTTTTTGAGGATTTATAAATTATTTACTGGTTTAAAGCTCTTAAATTTGTAATTGCGTTAATTTAGGTTAATGGTTTATTAAATTGATGTTTTAAGAGGGTTTATAGTTTAGATAGATATTTTTGAACCTAAATTACTAAACATCTAAAAGAGTAATTTCAGAAAAAATATTTTTTCTATACTTTAGAATATCATTTTGTTAAAAAAACAAACAAACAATGAATGAGTATTTGTATTCGCGTTTGTAATGACCGAAAGGTGGCGTTGTATAGACCTGATAATCGTTTGTTTACGTAGTGCTTGCTGTTTGTTCCATGCTGTAGCATAGCGAAACCCGTTTAAAGAGCTATTTAAAGTGCAGTTTTTTATCTTTTTTATTTAATTAAGGGAAATAAATTACAAATATCGACAATTTTAGAATTTCTAGATGCTGGAAAATCTAGTAATTGCTTTAGAGAAGCTGAAGCAATTATTGATTCAAAGAGATTAATAATGTGCGGCATTAAAGAATGCAAAGAAGAAGAAATAGATATTGTAGGCTCGTGTTTACAAACAAGCCAAACAAAAGGAAATCCCCATATTATTTCAGGTTTGCTAGTGAAGGAAAACAAAAATTTGAAAATAACAAATTTTTCTTGCTCTTGCAAAGCTGGAGCAAGCGAATCATGCAAGCATTGTGTTGCTGTCATGTTATTTTGCCATGAGTAAGTCAAATGTACTTTTTTATATTATAGATCTAAATTTTGTGCATAAAATTTTGATTTTAGATAATTTTAATACAAAGAAACCAACGTTGCATGCGTTATAGAACTGTTTATTTATTTATTTACTATAGAATTGTTTATTTATTTAACGGCCTTTTAAACACTGATTTCAGCGGAAGATGCTCACGGTATCAGTTCTATTTCGTTTCAGACTTTGTCCGCGAGAGGGCGTCTATTTCATTTCAAACACGAATTATTATTGCTATTTGGAAAATAGTTTTGTCCTCGATAGATAATTTTGAAATCTGAAGTATATCTTGATGTTTTCATTGGTTGAATTCCGCAACTTATTTCATTTTATTCGTTTTCTGATTGGTCTATGTTCAATGTCCAAAAATAGAATACTTCTGTATTTTATTATATTCGTTTTCTGATGAGTCCATGCTTAATGTCTAGAAATGAAATACTTCTGTTGCCACGATGACAAGAAAAAAGTATTAAAAACTACAAAAAATAATAATAATAATAATAATTCAATGACAAATTTAGATACAAGTTTCAAACAAGTTGTATTTAAAAGTAATTTTTTTTCTGTATATGTCGGTGTAAAACTTAAAAATGTGCAATGTTTAGAAATTTAAAAATTTAAAAATTTACATAAACTGAAATTTTATTTAATATTTGTTTATAACTGGCACGCAAACATTAACGCGACTCTAGTCTAATAATATTAATAGGACTCTGTTATTACGTAAGCTACGTTGTAATCATCCTAAAAACAAGGTTATTACTGTTTTTTTTTTTTTTTTTTTTTTTTTAAATATAAAAATAATTTTTAAGTCTAAAATATAGTCTTTGAAAATATTATTTCCCAAATAGTCGATGTAATTTGTAAAATTACAGTTTTTTTTAATAGGAGGGGATTTCTTTCTCTTTTTTTTTTTTAGATTTGGAAATGAAGAGGTTAAAACAAAGCAGCAGATTATCAATATGGATGTGTATGCCATACATATGTACATAAAATAATAGATTTAGGAGGCAAATCATATATCTGAGTTGACCTTGTGATGTTTGAAATATCTAAAACATCCGGGGCTATATTTTTCGTAATTCATACATTTTTATTAAGTGACTGTGTCGTAAAAAAAAAAAAAAAAAAAAAAAAAAAAAAAAGCTGACCCTAAATTGCACTTTTCAAATATTGTGCGTGCATTTGAGTTTGATTTCGCAATTCATAGATATGTTTTTTTTTAATAGTTGTTTTTCTTTTTTATACAGAAATGCATTCTTTTTCAGCTGTGATTTTTATCGAACTTAAAAACGCACATCCACATAAAACAGTTGTGCTTGAATATTTGATACACGCATAGAAATTATCTACCTGTGCGCATAGATATGTACATAAAATAATAGATGAATTCAACAAATGAAAATATTGGAAATATGAACTTTTTGATTTATCATATCTTGCTTATTATTAATTAAAATTTAGTCTGTAATACTCAATCAATGTAGAATTTTGTGCTCTACAATTATAAATAATTTTTTTTCTTTTGTAGAATGAACGGTTTTGCAGTATTGGAGAAATACTGAAAAAGGTCAAAATATTTTACGGTTTTTATGATGCCAAATCCGAAGCTTACCAGGAAAAATGACACAAAATTCAAAGTCCTTCATTTGAATGTAAAATAAAGTGATCAAAAGGATTTCCAGATTTCTGCGAATTATTGGTTAATACTGCTGTTTTTTGAGCTAATTATACTGGTCTAATATGATATAATACATTTAGATTTTAAAATAACGAGTATAAAAATTGTTACATATTACACGCACTATATAAAAGCAATTTACTTTCTTTTCCTTAAGCTTTATCCGAAACGTTAAAAAAAATCGTGGCGACTGTCCATATCGTAAATAACAATCGGTGTTAAAATAATAGTTCGCAATATATTTTGCCAAAATTAAATGTTCATTACCATTTTCCAGATTTACTTGCATTTTTCGAGGTGGCGAATAGTTAGCGCAATGCTTCGATATGTAATAAAGTTATAAAAGATACTTCAGCATTATGTATATGTATAACGATTCCGGGGTCAACCCATCCACGAGAAAAAGAAACTTATTGCAACTGCGTCCACGTTAGTCTGAGCCGTTCACAAATATTCTAATTGTTCAATTTATGGAAATATACATGTAAAACACTTATTCATTACTCATTTTCTTTAAAATTTACAAAAACTATTTAATTATAATGTTTAAGTTCTAAATAAAACAACCAGCAATTACGGAAAAAACAAACATTAAATTATGAGAAAAACAAACAATGTTGCCATTCAAGAAAGACAAATTCCGTGAATGAATCTTTAGAATGACTCCATTGTAACATCACTACTCGCGACTTTGGGCGCGTTCGGGAGCTACGCGCGCTCAGGAGACAGGTACAAGGAGTGGATCTTACAGCGGATATAGTACTCAGTACGGTGTGCTCGTTAACAGGCGCGTGTGTCTCCCGAACACGCCCATTGTTTACTCTTTATTACTGACATTTGTTTTCGATCTTATAAAGTGTTTTCTTTTAAGTATTAGCTTAAAAATGGGCCAAATAGGAATTTTTTTTATACACTTTAGATATTTTTATTATTTTTTCTCAGTATTTATATATATTTGGCTGTAGTTTCACAATATAATCTTTTATAATTGATTTTTTGCCTTATTTTATTCTTTTAAAATTTTTGTATTTACGATTTGTTTATTACAATCCCACCATCCACCAGATAGTTTTGTTATAGTTTTAAATTCAAATTTTTATTAAAATTTTCTTTTTTAGGTAGCTTTCATTACAAAAAGTAAAAAGCTACCTATTGCAGCCGTCCGGAGGAAAGCACTTCCGGAAAATTTTGGTATATTTTCACCGATCATGACCCCCAGACCCCAAAAACACCCTCCGTTCAAATGTTGACATATATATATATATATAACCATATATATATATATATATATATATATATCTGATTTTTGTCATGCGATAACTAACGTATTTATGAACCGATTTGAATGAAACTTGGTATGTACATAGTACATACAAATGTCTCGACCGAGTTCGTTGGTCAGCATCATCCGCCATTTTGTTTCAAAATGGCGGCCATTTTAAATTTTTAAAAAAATTTAAAATTTAGAATTAAATGCGAAAAAATTAAAGGTTGAAAAATATTTTTCTTTTACGTGTTAGAACTTAAAACAACGATTCCAGAACACTTTTTATTTTGTCTATATCTTAAAAAATGATTGAGTTATAGCACTTTGAATTTTTCTTATGGCTGACATTTTGAAACGATCTAATTTTTGTCACGTGATAACACACGTATTTATGAACCGATTTCAATGAAACTTGGTATGTACATAGTACATACAAATGTCTCGACCGAGTTCGTTGGCCAGCATCATCCGCCATTTTGTTTCAAAATGGTGGCCATTTTAAATTTTTTAAAAATTTTAAAATTAAAAATATAATGCAAAAAAAATCAAAATTTAAAAAATATTTTTCTTTTACGTGTTAGAACTTGAAACGAAAATTCCGGAACACTTTTTATTTTGTCTATATTTTAAAAAATGATTGAGTTATAGCACTTTGAATTTTGCTTATGTTTGAAACGGTCTGATCTGAACGATCCACAATGTTGCTTTAAAATGGCATACACTTTATGATATCGTGGAATTTGGTGACTCTCTAAATCGCTTAAAATAAAACCTGGTTGAATAAAAGATGACTAATTTCTAAAAATTCCTATTAATATTCAGTCTTGACAAAAACTAGTATTCAATCTTATAAAATCACTAATTTTATAAGATTATTTCTACTAATTTGAGCTTAGTATTTTTGAACAATGTAACTTACCTTAAAATAAATAAATAAATATGTAAGTATATGAAAGCTACCTCTTCCTCCCGGCATTGCCGGAAGGACTTTTTTTTATAGATTTTTTCCCAATTAATAGATTGATTTAATAGCTGTATTTTTAAAAATTGTTTAAGCCTAAAGTGGCTGGTTGACCACAGTTGTAATTTTTCATCATTCTTTTAAAAATGCAAACACGTCATTTTGACGGGCTGTCTTCTAGTTTACAATAATTGCCTAATTTACAAATTAACAATAATTGCCTAATTTTATATTTGTGCGGTTAAGTTATAAAGTAATGAAAATTAAAGTTCAATACTGAGTAAAATATTAACTAATTCTTCTAAATGTTGTATTATATGATGTCAAATGTTATTTTAATAGGCCATGAAAAAGTAAAATGCATTCAATTTATCCCATAATAAAATAAATGATAACACCTTTTCTCAGTGAAAGCTAATTTTGACCAAAGTAGTTAAAACCGGGTTTTTTTTTTTCATTAAAACTAGAACAAGCATCTTTACATTACTATTACTTTACTATTTTTAAATAAATAACAAAACAGTTGTTTATGCTCTTAAAAAAAAAAAAAAAAAAAAAAAAAAAAAAAACTATTCCTTTCACATAAAATAAGTCACGAACTTAGAATAAATATTTTTCCGTTTACTGGTAAACTTCGAAACACGATATCTGTTTCAAAGATGGGAATTTAAGTATCCCCCTTCAGAATTTCAATGAAGGCAATTTAATGCTAGAACATGAAATAGTAGAAACAATAATCTCCAGAAATTCCAAATTTTTTAAACATTTACGGGAGAAAAAATTATTCCGTTTTACGATCCACATTCATGATGTCACTTTGATCTCTTGCGGTAGAAAATTCTTAGTTTCGAAACGTGGCAAGAAATATATGATTTATTTAAAATTATGATTTATTTATTTAAATTATGATTTATTTAAAAAAAATTATTAAAATTATTGTAGTTATTTAGGATATAAAGAAAAAGTATAAAAATTTAGTAAATCCCAATTAAAGGGAAAGTTGGAAAGGAAACGTATAAAAATATAGTGAGTTTTAGTTGTTAGTTACAGTCGTAATTATGTAAATATGTATAGCCTGTAGTCGTCGTTCAGTTTTTCCGTCTGCCCCACCAGTGGCCGAGAGGTTCTGACCTCCAAACGGTAGGTGCTGGAGCAACCAAACTGTGCCAATCGCAACCGTCGACCTAACTGTTCGGAGTTTTCCGTGTTTTCTTCTAACCTTGGATTTTCTTGCGTAAATACGGGTTATGTTCCCTTAGAAAGACCCCCACGAAGAGCACCTTATCCCTTAAGGCCGATATCCCACAGTGTAGATAATTGGCCGACATAAATACAAAACAAACAAATAGTCCTTCCGTCTGTCCGCATATAACAGAGCAAAAACTACCCAGCCGAATAATTTGAAATTTAAAATACATAATCTTGTCGAGTCATCTCAAATTTTATGAAAATTGGATGTATAGTTTAATTATATTGACAATCAAAAGTATACCGTTACATGACGACCGATGGGAAAAAATAGATTCAATTGCATTTTAATGGTGTTACACTCTTTCGAGCATAATAAAATTCATATGCATCTATGAAGTAGTATATACTAAAATATACATTCTGAACAATCTTTAGGGCAAAGAATATTTGTTATTAATTTACAGGGCTATACAAAAGTATTCCATTACATAATGGTATAGAGGGAAACATTGTTTGGAGAGCGTTTTAATAATATTAAACTATTTCACATTTTATAAAATTGATATACGTTGCTAAGGTTTACTAGAAGTTACTCTCTGCATCATAGAAAACAGTATTTACAGGGATACATAAAAAAAAATTCGGATATTGTACTACATCCGAAGTATTGCATAATCTGAAAATTTTTAGAACTCCCTTATAATACGAATGCGCCTCATTTTCTACACTTGACGTGCAATTTTCAACTCGCTTGAAAAGATGAACACAAGAGGTTGAACACAAGAGGTTTGAACCACTGCTTTTATTAGAATAAATTGGTAAATAAATTAGTGTGATACAAAAATAAGTCTAAAAATACTTTTTAACTGAACCATAAAACTAACAAATTTGCAGACTTTTTGAAAGAGCTTTGCTTTTCTTCATCAGACGAAAAGAAGACGTGCTACCACTTTGAAAGCTGGTCCAAGATTCAAAAGGAAGTAAAAGTCGTTAAAATTCCCGAAGTTTGAGTCGGCCATTTTTCCTACCGACTCCGAAGCCCTGGTTTTAATTAATGTTATATGTTATTTTAACAAACTCTAAAAAATTAAAAGACATTAAATTTATCCTTCAGTAAAATTAATTTTAAGTAATTTTCTCTGTAAAAGTAAATTTTGACCAAAATAGTTAAAACCTTTTTTTTTTTTTTTCTTTTTAATTAAAACCAGTACAACCATCTTTACATTACTATTACTTTAATATTTTTAGATAAATAACTAAACAGTTGTTTATGCTTTTTTAAAATGAAAATTCTATTCCAACCACACAAAATAAGTCACGATCTTAGAATAAATATTTTTCCGTTTACTAGTAAACTTCGAAGCACGATATCTGCTTCAAAGATGAGAATTTAAATGTCCCCTTTCAGAATTTCAATGAAGGCAATTATATGCTTAGAACATAAAATAATAGACGCCCAATCCACGAAAAAATGGACATGAGGATGAAAATTTAAATTTCTTTACATATGATTGGAATTTTGCATATTAACTTTTAAGAGTGTACTATTTCATATTTTATCAAAAAAGAATTAAAAATTTTTGTCATTAACATACTTATTTTAATTAATAAAGTGACTATGACTTTGTAAAATAGACTGCGGCAAAAATCTTTACATTTCATGGTCTCGTATAGCTGAACAAACATTCTGAAAATCTCCAAACTTGGATATATATGATCTGACAGCTATTATTGAGAGTTTTTGTCTGCAGAGAAGTGTTCACTAATCTTCATTACAAAATATAAGCATATTTAATTACTCTTAATTATTGTGTCACACCCGCAACAAAAAGTTACATTTATATCTCTGCAGAAAAATATTTTTGATTTGAAGTTATGAAACTTTATATTCAAAAATAGTTTATTAAGATACTTTGAATTACAGACACAAAAGAAATTAATTAATATTTTAACTATAATTATTGAGCGTTGCGGGCCTGACATGTCCCTGTTGCGGGTGTGACATGTAATTAAAGTCGCACCCGCAACGTCTTTTAAAATTGATTACAAATGCATATTTGAACAAATTATATGTAAATTTTTAAAAGAATAATATGCTGGAAAACATGTACTTGGCAGCTTTAACTATACCCTTTGATTTAATAGAGGGAATTCCAGTTAATAAATAAAAATTTGCATCATCTGAGCATGTGACACTGTGTGCAGTTGATTTATTCAGTTTGGATTGATAAAATTGTTGCTTTACTGCAAGAAAATAATTTTATTAGTGATATATGATTAAGAAATTAATTAAAAAGGTAAGGTATATATATAGAAATTAAAAGCAGAAAATTACGAAACAATATTTTAGCCATTTTCTTTAAATTTGTTAATTTTGTTTTGTTTTTTATATACTTTTTTTATTTTGTTATTTGATAGTATTTATCTAATATATATTTTTTTTAGTTTTTTAAAATAAGTAAATCAATATTAGGGGAAGATTTTTTCTCTCTTTTAATTCAAATTAAATAAAAAGTAGAAGTAAGAATAATAGAAACTGTTAAAATGTTTATTAAGTTAGCATAAAATGTATATAGTCAGTTTGAAATTAACCAAAATTTAACATAATTAACTTTATGTAAGATTAGAAATTTCAAGGGATAACTATTAAAAATTTATTAAGCTTATATTTTTGGACTGGAAGTGCTATATTTATTCAGTTTACACATTAATTTCTTCTCTTTTGCAGAAAATGAAGAGTACAGAAAGATCACAATACCATTGAAAAAAGATTAAGGAAAACCCTTTTAAATATGAAGCATATCTACAACAAGAGAAGGAAAGAGACAAAGCAAGGAGAGAAAAGAAGAGACTATTTTAAAAAATCATGGTAAAGGATGGCAGTCCTTTTGCATTTCATCTCATGGTAGTTGTCGATGGGTATGGTGCAGTTGCCAAGAAAATGGTAACACTAGCAACGCCCTGCAGCTATAAATTCAGCTTCAGATTTTGCCATGTGTGTAGAAAAAGTCCTAAAAAATATAAAAGAACTTTGCTGAATGTGAAATTTCAGAAGATAGTGTGAAAATGCTTCATGAATGCTGGTACCAAGCACAATCGGAGCTCAACATTCAATCGATACATCATGTTGTTTTTATTGACGTAGGAACAATTAATGTTGCAATAACTTCAGAAAGCGATCACAAGAGAATTTGTTTTTACCATATTTTGTCAAAAATATAATATCCAATGATAAGAGTGCAGTTGGAGATTTTGTAGAAGTTGTTTTATTCTCCACATAAAAAAAAGTGAAAACTTTGATGGACAAATAAGACAAATGAATGGGGATATTATAGAATAAGAGTATGGGAATAAAAATCAAGAAAATGTGTATATTTGGCTCAGTCAGTCAGATGTATCCATACTTTTACAAGGATATAATATCTAACGATGAATGTGCAGTTGGAGATTTTGTAGAAGTTGTTTTATTCTCGACATTAAAAAAGTGAAAACATTGATGGACAAATAAGACAAATGGATGGTGACGATATAGAATTAGAATGTTTGAAAAAAATTAAGAAAACGTGCATATTTGGCCCAGTCAGTCAGATGCATCCTAGGAAAAAAAAGAGCATTTTTTGTAAAAAAAGCTGCCACCACCAGAAATTATAAATTCAAGATTGGAAATGAAATTTTTTTTATATTTTCCTCTCTAGATATTATAATTGTAATATTAATTCTTTAATTAAAAAAATCTGCCTTGAAAATATTTGTGTATGTCATTATTTTATCGGCTATACAAGTCACAACCGCAACAGGGCGTCACACCCGCAACGAAAATTTTCAATATTTTCCACAAAAGCAAGAATTGAGTAAGTAATTTAATTTTTTCATAGAATAATTATTTAAGTATTACTGTCTAATATATAAAAATATCAATTCACTCAGTTGTCATAATTCACAGAGTTTTGCATTTTTGCACTGAAAGATGAAAATGCATGTCCTTTTTATGTCACACCCGCAACAGGCGGAAATTATTATTATTTTTTTTTTTATAAATAAATGATACATCGGACAATTTTCAGATTTGGATAAATGTATGTGTAAGTGGTCTACATTGAAATTCATATAAATTGAAACCAATGCTCAAAATTTATTTTGCTGGTGACTAAATTAAGTTGTGTAAATGTCACACCCGCAACTTTGGATTGGGCGTAGAAACAATAAGCTCCAGAAACTCCAGTTTTTTTAAAACAGTTACGGGAGAAAAAAAAATTGTTTTAATATTCATTTTCATGACGTCATTTTGATCTCTTGTCTCAGAAATTCTTAAGTAGTTTTGAAACGTGACAAGAATTATATGATTTAATTTGCTATTAAAAAAGGTAGTAAAAGGAAAAGTATAACTTGTTTGATGTGGCAATCCCAAAATTTTATTACCTCATACACCTTAACATTTCCAGAAAAAAAATGAAATACAGCAGCGTCACCGATTAGGTAATTTAAAAAGAAATCTAATTCACAACAACTTATTTCAAGTTCTAACAGAATCAGATATTTGGTGACAATCCGTGCATTAGAGCCTGTTATAGAGTTATAGTGATAATCATGAATAATGCTGCATAGCAGCACCGCCTATTGTGTGATTTTTCCCAAAAATTAAAGAACATTAATTTACATCAGTGACTAACTGATTCTGAAGTTTTGTGAAAATTCGTGCATTAGTTCCTGTGATAGAGCTATTGTTATAATCATGAGTAATGCCGCATAGCAGCGCCACCTGTTGTGCGATTTTAATCAGAATCATATTATATCAAAGACTAACGGAATCTAAAGTTTTGTGAAATTCCATGCATTAGTTCTTGAGGTAGAGTGCCCATAAAAATTATGTCAGTACGGACAGACAGACAGACTCACAGACAGGCATTCTGTAAAAACATGTTTTTAAGAATCTCTGAGTAAAATGGGTAAATCCGACGAAAACCGAAATTTGACAAATTTTCAATATTTTCGCAAATAATCCAATACTTTCTTCTTGTAAAGATAGAAGAAAATAAAAATATAGTAAATTTTAGTTGTTTGAAAGCTAGAGACTTTTATAAAAAATGGAGATTTGAACCATTGCTTTTGATTGAAAAAAAAAAATGGCGAACAAATTAGTATGACACAGGTACAATGATAAAAATACTACTTAACCCTTTATCAACCACATTAAGGATTCATGAAAATTTTACATTCTAAAGCATTATACATGAATTGTTTAAATTAAATTAAAAGATTTACATACTCATTTAATAAATATTTGATGGATTTTAGAAGGATTGAAGGATTTAGAAGGATTAATTAAATTTGAATTTACAGGGATTTTGTGCAATATTTACAACCCCCACTCAAATCTTTTATTTTAAAATGTTTTCTTAGTATTTTGTAGAATTATAAAATGTACAAATATGGTGTTCTTACAATATAAATATAGAAATATTTCCGAATTGAGAAAATTCCACCTCCCTCAACGCCAAGAAAGCTGAAAAGATACAAAGGCAAAAGAAATCATTCTTTTAAAAATATTTTTGTTTCGTGTAGCGAATAATGCTTTTGGAACAAAATAAAGTAATGTATCTCATTAGTAATGTAATTAGTAAAGTAATGTATCTCATTATCAGTGACTCAGTATTACAACTAATTGACATATTAAAAGAATTTTATAATGAGAAATTTTAAGGGTACTTATAAGTACCGTCGGTAGATAAAGGGTTAATAAAACCATAAAACAAAGAAATTCGCAGAGATTTTGAAAATTTTTTTGTCTTTCTTCTTAAGCTGCAAGTAAGACATGCTACTACTTTGAAAGCTGGAGCAAGATTGAAAGGAAATAACAGAAAAAAGCTCAAGTTAAAGAAATCAGCCAATAAAAAATCAAAAGACTTCAGCCAGTGATATAAGGCACAGAACCAAATAAGAAATATTAAACAAATTAAATTACAAGGCAGAGTAAGAAAAGAAAAAAAAAATATTATAAGAAAACAGGCCATGTATTATAAACAAAGAAGAATAAAAATAAGTAGTAAACACAGAATACTTTTTAAAACTTAAGAAATTAAATATAATACCAAAATTAACATTTTCGGGTACGATGCTTTTCTTATTGCATAATTTTTATCAGAATTCATTAATAGATAAAAACTTTTTATTAAGCTTACTTTGGTAATCAGATTTGAAAATATATAAGAAAAACTAACTTTCTAATTTAGTTTCAGAGAGATTATCAATGTTTGGATTAGGAATGCACCGAATAGGGATTTTGGGCGAATACTAAACATATTTGGCTACCGGAATAGCGACTATCAAGCAGAATACCGAATATTCAACCAGCCGAACAGTAACTATTTGGTCGAACACCGAATACTTGGCTTCCCAAATACTTTTAAATTCCAGAAATTAAAAATATTAAAAAGTTAAAATTTATAACAATTTTGGTACTTTTTGGTTAGCCGGGCGCCATTGATATATGTATATATATATATATATATATATATATATATATACACTATATTGCCATTGATTATGGGACACTTGCGATTTTAGACATTTTACTAAATATCTAGAAAAATACATGAGGAATCATCTCGAAACTCTTAGTGTATAAATATAATAGTATAAGTCATACATCTCCGTGAAGATTTTTTTCCCGAAACTCCAAAGGGGACCGTCAACAAATTAAAAAAGAATGAATATTTTTTGAATAACCCTGTCAAAACTAATGTAGTAAAAGCGCTCAAACTCTAGATTCTGATTGAATGCCTTATTGTAATAAGCCTTGTTCATTTTTATGCAAATAGCATGCATACTCGCAGAGTAATTAAGGTTTTTATAAAAATGATCCCAAATTTTTCCAAGTTTTTTCCTTATAATTTTCAGAGTTCTTAATATAAAATATTATTTTTTTCAGAAAATATGACAAACAACATTGCACACAGTACCCTGTAATCAGAATTAAAAAATAATGAAAATTGTATAAAAAATGAGTTGGTTTACTAAATAATTTTTTACTGCGCATGCGTCAACGATATCAAAATTTCATTTGCATATTATGTTAGCTAAATGTATAGAGCAACTTTTGTGAAAGTCACAAAATCATAACTTGAAAATTCTGACAGTAATCGTCAATTGAATAAGTCGAAAATCCGTTATTCTCAAAATGAAGCAAAAACAAGAGGGGTTGTATCCATATATTCATTGATTAGTGTCAATATAGAAAACACAATATGGGATGTACTGCTGCATTTGGATAAAATCCCTCATTTTTTTGCTTCATTTTGGAAACAACGAATTTTGTCCTTTTTCTATAGACGATTACTTTCAGAATTTTCAAGCTCTGATTTTGAGACTTTTACAAAAGTTGCTCTATACATTTAGCTAACATAATATGCAAATGAAATTTTGATATCTTTGACGCATGCGCAGTAAAAAATTATATAGTAAACCTACTCATTTTTCATACAATTTTTATTATTTTTTAATTTTGATTACAGGGTACTGTGTGCAATGTTGTTTGTCATATTTTCTGAAAAAAAATATAATTTTATATTAAGAACTCTGAAAATTATAATGAAAAAACTTGGAAAAATTTGGGACCATTTTTGTAAAAACCTTAATTACTTTGCGAGTGTGCATGCTATTTGCATAAAAATGAACACAGTGTATTACAATAAGGCATTCAATCATAATCTAGAGTTTGAGCGCTTTTGCTACATTAGTTTTGACAGGGTTATTCAAAAGATATTCATTCTTTTTTAATTTGTTGACGGTCCCCTATGGCGTTTCGGTAAAAAATCTTCACGGAGATGTATGACGTATGCTATTATATTTATACACTAAGAGTTTCGAGATGATTCCTCATGTATTTTTCTAGATATTTAGTAAAATGTCTAAAATCGCAAGTGTCCCATAATCAATGGCAATATAGTGTATATATACATATGTGAGTGTGTGTTTTTATTCATATATGTAAATATATGTATAGATACATGTGTATACATAACTATAAATTCTATAATAGCTATAAATGCGACACACCTTGGTTTCAATATCAAACATCGTACAGTAAATAAAAATAGAACATAAAATTTTAATGGTAATTTTAGGATATTTATCACAGATAGATGGAAGATAAATAGTCAGACAAACCGAATTCACAAAGTCTTTATAACTAAATTGAAAATTATTATTTCCAATTTTATTAATAAATAATTGTATAGATTCCTGTTCTCATGTTTAACGCTATTTAACGCGTTGAAAAGCATTAAACTTGAGAATAGGAATATATATAATTATTTGTAAATAAAATCGGCATTCAACTATGCAGACCTTCTAATACTGATATCAAAAGCTTTATTTACAAACATTTTAATAATTTTTATTGCTTTACCCCATAATTCAGAAATCGAGAAATAATACAGTAAAACCTCTAAATAACGGATACCTTGGGAGTGCGGAAATTGTCCGCTATTCGGAGGTGTCCGTTATTGGAAAAACATGAGATATTAAAAAATTGCTAAGAAATTCTTAATGTTTCATTAAAGGACTTTTATATGTCCTAAATTTTCTGTTTTATATTAATCAGAATTTAAAATTATTTTTCAAACAATAAACTGAAATAAAACGGTGCATACTGTTTATATGAAAAAATATGCTATAAAAGTTTTTCCTTGCGATTACATGTAATTTGTTTTTCACATTATTTTGCCGCTTTTTGGAAATTTTGGAAAAATGTAGGACACAGCTTCAGTTTCAGTATCTCTTTCATCATCATTAATTGTTGCCATTTATCAAAAACTAATTGTATACGGTAACTGATTCTGCTTTATTAAGTAACTGATCATCAATATTAATAAAAATTTCGGCAGCTTCTTTAATCCTGATATATTTTATCAATTCACTTATTTCGCTTAATTATTCGTTTGTGTCGGAAATGTATGTTTCATTTTCTTTTAATGTAAAGCCTGTTTATATGGAACACTGTCATGCGCTTTCCGGTTTTATGTTTTTTACACCTGAGGAAACCTAAATTACGGCATAGACAGCATTAACTAATTTTAGACACTTCTCAAATGTATTCATACAATCTAACTTTAAAAGAATGTAACGTAACAAAAGCTTTCTACACCAGGATTTAAAATTGTGCATTGATCAAATGGCTTGCACACGTTTTACGTTATGCTTGGGGTTATGTTTGGGGGGGGGGGGAAGACAATTTTACAGTTATTGAATTTCAAATGCTTTGGATGAGAACTTGCATTTCCAGTCCAAAATTTGTGACACATTACCCTCATAAATTTAGACGCGTTTTTCTTTTTTTCTTTTTTTCTTTTTTTTTTTTTTTTTCTCGTTAAAAGTAATTTTTCATTTTTTATTGTCAAAATTACTGTCCGCTATTCGGAATGTCCGTTATTCAGAGGTTAATCATACAAAAAGTTAGATTTTGGGAGTGGGGATTAGAAAACTGTCCGCTAAATAGTGGTGTCCGTTATTCGGGAGTGTCCGTTATGGAGGTTTTACTGTATTTCTTTCAAAAAACAGTACCTTGATTTACTTTTTTATTGTTGCATAATTTAAATTCTTCGTAAATGAGTACTGTTCCTTTCTTTTCTTTTATACGCATAATAAATAAAATTTCTTCGAAACTTTTTTATTCAACATCGCATAATCACGAAATAGCTTCTTCCATATTAAATTATATATTATGTCTTCATCACACAGAGTAATAAATTAGTATGCATTGTTCCTGAGGTTATTTCGCTTTCATGATGAAACTTAATAAAATTCATCCTACGTAACGTATTATACTGATATGATTTTCGTGCTAAGGTCATAAAAGTGTCATTCGAATACATACATATTCATCAATTAGGAATACTCTAAAATAGAAAAAGATCTTTTCTTTTTTTTAATCTGAGAGAATTCCACTGCGTATCGTCAGTTTGATTTGATACAAATAAATACACTTTTTATTTTGATGAATAATGTGTTAAGACAGGATTGCCTGAGAAAAATTGACATATGCATAGCTGCCAACTTTTATGCATTTTTGCTACCACTTAAATTGTACAGAGATTTTCCATTTCTTTGGTCATAAGATTTCGAAGATTAAATAAGACAATATTTATTATAAAATATCTGTGGTAGGAAAAATACGTAAATGTTGACAGCTATGCATATGCAAGTAAAATATGCCTTCAAAATAGAAAAAAATCCCTTGTATCAATGTTGAATTCAGACACTTTTCTCCGGGAGGGACTTCTGTGGCTCCGGGGGAGACACAATAGAGTTCCAGGGGGGAAATTACACTTTATTACTATTGAAAACACAAAACCTCAAAATTTCCGGGGGGAGGACATTTCATAGATTCGAGGGGGGATATCCCCCCGGGCCGCATTTTCAGAAAGAATCACGTTTTGAGCACCTTATAGCCAGAACAATGATTGGCGCGGAGATGAAGTCAATGCTACGCACCCTTTCTGGTTTGTGACGTCAAACGCCTAGCGAATAGCAATCCTTCCTTTTGCAAAGATATCGCATTGTTCATTTGTTTTTCCGTAAATGTTATCAAACAAAGACGATAATATGAAGAAATGTTATTCACCATTGTTTACGATTAAAACATACTTTAAAACAAAGAGTTTTTCAGATTAAAATGCTTTAAATTTCACAGAATATCTAAACAGTTTTTTTTCCCCCAATTCAAAAATATTTTTTCCTTAACTCGCTATGTTCGAAGAAATTAAGAAGTTAATTGAAAACAATAGTAAAGATTCACTTATAATAAATATAATTCTATTAATCAAATGTTTTATGACACATTTGAACTGAGTTTATTTTGTGTGTGGCGATGCAGATAGCTGAACGTTCTCGCTTTCGCCAACTCGCCAAGGCTGGTGCTCAAAACGTGATTCTTTCTGAAAATGCCCCCGGGTCACCCCCTGAATTCAACACTGCCTTGTATCATTAAAGTTTTCCATAGCGATAACAGAAGGAAGAAGGGTAGTATTGTTTTTATTGGCTAAATTATTACTTCAGTTATTATTTTTGTTTTAATCAAACTCATTGATAATAAAATCGTATGAGTTGAAAACTTCCCAAGTGAATGAAAAAGTTTCCAAACCAATAATCGAACAAAGGAGCTTTCACATTCACATATCCTATGAATAGTCTACCAACTGTCCTCAGAGTTGAATTCAAACACATTTCTCCGAGAGAGACTTTTTGTGACACTCGGGGGGATATTTTACAGTTTTGGAGGGAAAATTGAAAACACAAAATCTCAAATATTCCGGTGTGTGTGTGTGGGGGGGGGGGGGAGAATTTTTTTGCTCCGGGAAGAGATAGGTCCTTTCCGGACCACCCCTGAAATGAACACTGACTGTGCTACCGGGACAGTTCTGGCGGATACATCTATTTTTACATGATTTAAACAGAGAACTATCTTGAACATTAATGGGAAATCTGCCTCGATCCAAGTCTCAATAAATGCTATATATTTAGAAGCTACATCTAAAGATGAACACATTTAACTCTTACTGAAACACTCTGACTCCTCTGTTGATATGATAATTCATTAAATTTGCCTGAGCTAAAACAAATGCAGGATGGCATTAAGATTAACTAAAAAATTCTGCATTTAAATGCATGTTTTTGTTGTTGTTGTTGCGAAATCTGTTGTTAGAAGAGCAGTTAGGTGCAGAGATGCAAGTTTAAGCTTAATTTTGTTACCTATAAATATTTTTGTTTCAATCAAACGCATTGGTAATTAAATAGTAAAAATTGAAAATTTCCAAACTGAGTGATAAAAATTCCAAACCAGTAGTTGAACAAGGGAGTTTTCACTTATCCTTAATCGAACGCGACTTCTAGATGGGGTGAGAGCATTGACAGACCAATCTCTCGCCAGGTATGGTAGAGATTTGGAAGTACCAGCCTCGACGATGCTGTGCAGGTAGAATACCATAGACGCCGGACCTCAGCCGGAAACCGTAGTATGGCAGCAGTATTTAATGGTCTAAGGAATAAGTCTAACAAGGACCAGCGCAAATTTCCTATTCAAACGTCAAATTTCATTTTAATTTAGCATAAGTAAAATTCGTTTAAAAATTTTTAATAAAAATTATAAATTAAAATACATTAAATTTTGAAACCAGAATATTTTTTTTAAATGTTATTTTATTTTTTTTAATAAAATTTTATTTTTAGAATATTAAAATGTAATTTTAGAATAATAAATTAAACTCTCATTAAATAAATTATTTTTTAAGTAGACTTAATACCTTCTAATTTACAGCCTTTATCTGAAACTGTATTCATAATTAATACATATTTAAATTTCTACAGTTAATCTACTGTTACACCTGTACCTATTTTATTAAGAGCTTACCATTATGGTTGGATATTCCATTAGTACAAAACATTTCTGAACACTACTGCCTTAGTTTCGACATGAAAGCAGTCATGACTGTGTATCATGCATATTGTATGATCATCTTTCTCTTACAAGGAGAGGGTCCGAGGTTAGTGTCACGAAATCCAGCGGTACTTTATGCATTGATAGAGTATAGTCAATACATAATCATTTTACAAGGATAAAGTGAAATTTACACGAGGGGGGTCGTAAAACGTTATCCCTACAATTCACCAATTATTGACTCTTGTATAATGAAATAAATTACACTTAATTGCGAGAGCCTGTATAGTGATTCAGACGTTTAATTTTCTCTTTCGCGTGTATCTCTGAGGATTCAATTCTCCGAAAAGGTATATTTTCTTCCAAACAAAATAATATTAGTTATTTTCTAAATACAAAAATTAATTATTTACATGCAAGACAAATATAAATAAAAACATGCTTCAACACACACACACAGATATATATTATAAATATACACTTATTTATTTACAGAAAGATTGTAGTTCTTCGGATCTAATAAAAAGATAAGAATAAGAAATGAATTATTCAGTCGACAAAATTTTAATTTTATTCACATTTATTCACAGATTTTTCTCTGAATAGATCTCTGTTCTTCTCAGCGAAGTAGATTAAAAGTCGCTACATAAAATTAAAATATGCTATTTTTTTTAATCACGTCACCTATAAGTTTAAAAGATTATAATTTTGCAAAATTTTCTCATAATTGTGAAATTATAATTATTTTCTTTTTATTAATGGATCTCGAGTTTGAAATAAGATTAACTGTTTTCGGTTAAAATTCCTTTTCGGGGACATTTTATTACATATATGCGCAGGTGTTTTTAGCAAAGCATGTAGCCTGTAGAAAATAAACAGCATGGGATTAATGCTTCATCTACCGAAATATGAATTGGTGAAGATTTTACATTCTAAAGCATTTTACGTAAATTGTTTAAACTAAATTAAAATATTTACAAAATCATTTAATAAATTTCTGAAGTATTTTAGAAGGATTGGAGGATTCAGAAGGATTGAAAGATTTAGCAAGATTAATTAAATTTGAATTTACATGGATTTTGTGCAATATTTATAACCCCAATCAAATCTTTTATTTTAAATTGTTTTTTTAGTATTTTGTAGAATTATAAAATGTACAAATATGATGTTCTAACTATATAAATATAGAAATATTTCCAAATTGAAAAATCCCCATCCCCCTCATTGAACACCAAGAAAGCTGAAAAGATACAAAGGCAAAAGAAATCATCCTTTAAAATTTTTCTTTTAATTTTTGTATATCCAACAATACTTTTGGGACAAGATAAAGTAATATATCTGTAACTCATTCTAAATAGTATTAAAACTAATTGACATATTAAAAGAATTTTATAATAAATAATTTTTATGGTACTTATAAATACCGTCGGTAGATAAAAGGCTAAAATGTTTCTTCTTCTTTTGTTGAAGTTTCAAGAATCATCTGCGGCAGATTGAATAAGTACGGCATTTTGTTTTTAAAGTTTTGCGGTGATTAGATGTTGTTCTTTATTATAGTGTCATAATTAAAATGAAAAAGTTACTTTGGGAAAAAATGTCTAGTAAAGAAGCTTCAAAACCTCAGTTTTAATGGCATACATTTAATCTTTAAGTACATAGTACAGGTATAAATGTAAATAATTATGAAATAGATATAAATATGGGCAAAATAAATGTATATAAGAGAAAAATAAATATAAATAAATGTAAAATAGATATACGTAATTTAAAGTCAAAATGTAATTTGACAAATTACAGCAATTATATGAAAAGTGATTTTTTTTTTCGAAGAATAAAATTTAAAACAAACAAATAATATATTTAAAAAAATAAAAATAAGAAATATAATTTTTATGATGATTAAAGCGTGGTTTACGTAATAACACAGTCATATATTACGTACACCATGGATTAAACATTAATATTTCTGGACCAGCAATAAACAAATTTTAAATAAAATTTCACTTTTACAATTTTCGGTGCTGAAAATTTTAAACTACTAAACATCGCACATTTTTAAATTTTACAACGCTGTATACGAGGAAAATTTACTTTTAAATTCAATTTGTTTGAAAGTTGTATCTTAATTTGTTTTTTAGTTATTAATTTTATTTTTGTAGTTTTTAATACTTTATTGTCATTGTGGCAACAGAATTATGCCAGATAAGTCTCAGATATATCTATTCTTGTCCGAGCACAACAACCACATTCCAAATGATTAAAAAGGGCAAAAATTCAATAAAAAACATATAAAAATAATATATTTAAAACCTTTGAATTTTTGGCCCCATTCGTTCATGGGTCCCCTATCAGCAAGCAATCCGTGTGCCAAATTTCCTAGCCCTGTGCTCTGCGGTTTCTGAGTTTTTGGGCGTACATACATACGCGCACAGATTATAATTATATAGATAATTTTGTATATTTACAAATTATTTGTTAGAAAATGGATAATTTTTTTAAGAAGTATGTCAATTTTCTGCTTACTGTAGATGTGAAAAATGTATTCTTTAGTCAATAATAATTTAATTTTACAAATTTTTTAATTATTTTTTACATGCTTAAAGTTATGTATTCTAACACTCCAAGTCATATTTTTTAAATCGAAGTTGTTGAGTCACAAAGGGTTAATATCTAAAATATTCAGAACAGAAATACAGAATAATTTGTAATACAGAATTAGTATTACGAGTTCGAAACTTAAAAGTTTGAAAGTTTTTAAAATAATTGACCGAAAGACAATCTGTTTTTTGGCGATAAAATTTTATGGTTTTGGTTTATTTTTGACATCCGATTATCTACGCTAGGGATATAGGACCAGGGGGAATTGCCCTTCGTGGGGGTCTTTCTATGGGAACCTAACCCGTATTTACGCAAGGTTCGAAGAAAACCACGAAAACTCCGAACGGTTAGGCCGACAGCCGCGATTGGGTTCGAACCCAGCACCTGCCGTCTACCAGTTGAGAGGTCCAAACCTCTCGGCCACTGGTGGGGCCAAAAAAATTTTATGAGATATACTTTTTTCTATACACTGAATGTACAAAATAGATCAAAGTTCTTCGAATACAAAATATATAATGTAAACTTTTAAAAAAGGCAATTTTTTTAAAGTTTATATTACATATTTTGTGTTAAAAATAAGAAAAAAATTGCGTTCTGTCATATGTCTTTGAGGGGACAGTAGACCTTTATTTGAGCAAAATCATCTATAGCAAGATCGTTGCAAAAATGTCTATTTCTGTGGTATAATAGTGCCAAAACAGTTTATTCTATTAAAAAATAATTTATGAAGGTTTTAAGAAGTAAATAATAAAGGTAAGTGTATTTATATGCTTTAAATCTGTTTTTCTTATAATTAACTTTTTCAGCATTTTTAGATTTTTAAATGGTCTTTGAGACGTAATTTTTTATCAATATTTTTGAAATTGATAAGGAAGTATCCTGATATTGTTTAAAAAGAAATTGTGTAAGCTTTTTAAAATCCGTCTTCATTAAGATAGTCAAACTTGTTTTACTTATAAAAAGGCAAAATTTAAATGAAAATCGATATGGAATTAGGAAAAAGGTCTGTAAAATATTAACTATTCAAAAGATTAAAAAAATCTTTCACAAATTTGTTTATAATAGAGTTTTAAGTGATAAAAATGCAAAAACAAGAAAATATCTCAAAAATTAAAACACGAGGAGCCTTTTAAAATTTCGTTTAAAATTTTAAAATTTAATTTAAAAGTTTAAAAATTTTAATAAGATTGGAAATATTTTTGAAGGTATGCTATATGCTTTTGGCGAAATGCATATATGCACAGAATTTCATATTGTTATAACTGAAATTAAAAAATATATATATTATATCTACCGTCCCCTTAAATGTATATATTTTTCGAATATTTATTTTTATCGTCATCTCCTAATCCCAAAATATCTTTGACAGTAAGTTGTCTTTATTTCATATTGCAATAAAGTTAATCTGCATTGTCCCGTGAAAATACTGAAGTTATATTTCATTCCTTATGTTGAAGCATAATAAAATTCATTTATCCATACTTTTACAAGGCCATTGTTTTCCTGCCTAAAGTAATAAAAAGCGTCATTTTAGTACATGCATGTTTATTTAATCAATTGCCATGAATATTCGAAAGAAGAAACGCAATCCCAAAACATAATTCGCTGTTTTTATATTTTATTTATGTTTATTTATTTATTTATTGCTGTTGTTGTTTTATTCATATAATACTTCTGAATGGATACATTATCGATCTGTCATAGCATAAAGTTTTTTCTTTTATAAAAAAAAATATATATATATCGAAATGTGGCTCTGCGAAGAAAAATTAACATATGTAAATAAAACTTGCTGTAGTAAGTTGCAAAAAAATCATTAATAGCTCAATTTAAACTAAGATGTAGACTTTTGTTTCAAACAAAATTTCTGGATTTTAATTAAACAGTTTTAGGTTAATATTTTTTGGTCATGTGCTTTCAGTTAATTTTACTACCTGTAAAATCTTATATAACTAAAAAACTTTTAAAAAGATAATAATGTAAATGCCATAATATAAATTGCATTAAAAATTTCAAATTAAATGATAACGCATTTCAAGTTTACTTTTTAATGAAATATTATTTCAAATTCACAACAATGTCATTTTGATCCACACGTATTTATTAAAGCATAGCACGGTAGAGCTATGCTTTATTTATTTCCAGTGTGACTCCGTAATGTTATTTTAATACGGAATTTAACATTGAACGAGTTATTTACTAGACATTTTCCCACATTTTGTACGCGCTTCCACAAATTTTCTTCAAAGGATCTAATTGTTTAAAAAATTATTCCCTCCAGTCAAAAAATATATACAGAGGTCAATGGACATATTTCATGTAGCAATTAATCATTTTTACGTGATAAAGAAAAAATAAAATTGATTTTTTTTTTTTTTTTTTTTTTTTTTTTTTTTTGTGAGAATTAAAAATGGTATATTTCCGACGTCATATTAGAAATGAAACGGAGATTTGCAAACATTTGAAACGAATACAAGAATCATCAACAGAAAGCATTATGAAGCTTGATTTTTAAAATAAAAGGACATTTTCAAATATTGATCAAGAAGCTTGAAACTGAAGAAATATAGAAACTAAGTAGATTAAACTTTTTTCTACCTATTGTCTCTGCAAAATAATAGAAAATATCTTAAATATATATATGTAACTGGTATTTGAAAGCGAGTTTTTTGACTCATTGGCATCAGAAAAAAATTTGCACGAAACCCAGTGCCTATATGACATTTGCGCCAGGATTTCGTACTTATACGACATTTTTAAAAATTTCTTCGCCTGATATGTTCGAAGAAATTCAAAATAAATTTAGGTGAATATAAATTTTCAAAAATAATAGTATTTGAGAATAATAGTATTTCATCTTTGGTATGTATTGAAACTAGTAAATCTGCAGAACTGAGTCTTCAAACCTAGCAATTTTTTAAAGCTAGACAGCAGAATTGTTTACTACTTGATGTAAGACTTTTCGGCACTGCAATAAATTCGCCAATTTTTTTCAACCTAAATATTCAAATCCAGTGTAAACAAGTATAAACAATAATGCTTACAAATATATTTTTAATTCGCGATTTGGGTTTTTTTTTTTTTTTTTTTTTTTTTTTTTTTTTTTTTTTTTTTTTTTTTTTTTTAATAGTGCTTAAATTTGTAATTTTACAAATAATTAATCATTGGATAAAATCAATTTTAAATCAACGGTACTACTTGGTTATTCCGTCGACCAAAAAGCTATCGCCAAACTATAAGATTAAATGCCAGTAATGGATGATCGTGAATGTCACATTCAATGACATTAAATGCCTACACGTATTTAGTGTTGTCATCAAATGATTTTATTTTGACTTTTTACTGTTGTTTTACCCATTTATTTGTACTTTTGTTATAAAAAATGCCAATATGTATAATTTGGCTATTAGTTTGGCGACTTGTACAATTTGGCGAAATTGGTTGACGGGATAACCAGGTACTGAATTAACGTCTATTAAATTCATTATTCTGATGATTTTAATATGATAAAACACTACACGATTTAATTTTTTAAATATCGCAAAGAGTTTCTGTCGAAAAATAGCTGTTGTTTTATACTTTAAATTAATATTTTTATAAAAATCTTTTGATTCACTATTTCTATGAGTTAATAAAATTTAAGCACATTTGGAATATTCATAATGCGTCACCTTTATGCACAGGTGTCTAATACTTACCATATTGGCGCATTTTTTTACGCCAATTTGGCGAAAATTTCGTTTTTAAATACATATCACGTATATATTTTTAAATTATTTTCTAGTATGAAACGCCAAACTATTCAAGTAGCACTGAATTGCATAAAAGAAACATTCTTATAACTCTAAAAAAATTATCATATTCACTAACGGTTTCTTGCATTGAATTAAGTGTCTCGTTTCCAATTAAAATATATCTTTGAATTGAAATTTGAATGAAATACAGGGTCATGAAAAATCAAAGAATGTAGAAAACAGGATTAGAAATATCTTGACAACTAATAATCCGATCGACTTCGTTTTTTATGCAAAATTTGTGTTAATTTATTGTCCACTCCTTAAAAAAAAATCGAAAATTTTTATATACCTTTCATCAGAACGAATTTTCGAGAGTCCGAAAAAAATAGTTCCGGATAATCGAGGTTACTGATATTAAATAGGCTTCGTCTATTCTTACATACTAAGCACATACAAAAATTCAAGTCTGTATCTCAATTTGTTCGGAAGATAGAGCGGTTACAGACAGACAGACACACAGACGGACGGACGGCAATTTTTTTTTTTTTCCTAAAAATATGTTTTTCGAAATCTCCAGTGTCCGGAACGTGTAAATCCGTCAAAAAAAAAAAAAAATTTCGATTTTCAAAACGATTGCAAGATTTACCCTATGCTACGCATGATGGGTAAGTAATAAACAATTTATTAGTAAATAAACAACGATAGCCATGTTAGCATGCGAGGCATATAATATCTATTTTGTTCCAATCGCGCCAATGTGTTGCATATATGATATCTATCCCCAACTTTTCTACGCTGAACCCTGCCCAGAGCTCCGATAGCGGTTTGAAGTTCTGTCGAAGTTAAATTTCAATTTTGGACAGAACTTCAATTGAAACATTAATTAATTTATCAAGAAGCTTCTAAATGAAGAAATACAGAAAATAAATAAATATGACGTAATACAAAATTTAAAAAAAGGTACTTCCAGGTTATTCCGTCGACCATTTTCGCCAAATTATAAAAATCGCCAAACTAACAGCCAAGTTATAGTTAATGCCATAAATTTTATTTGAAATAACGAAAGAACAAATAAATTAGTAACACATGAATAAAAATACAATTCAAAAGTGAATTTAAAACCACTTGATGACGTTTTAAACATGTGTTAAGTGTTTAATGTGACATTCACGATCATCCATTATTGGCATTTAATCATATAGTTTGGCGATAATTTTTTGGTCGACGGGAAAATCTAGTAGTACCAAAAAATAAATACATTTTATTGATACTATGATATATATGTCTTGAGGTATTGTTGGAGGAACATTATATTGTCTAGAGGTGAATGTTTAGAACTATACTTCTTACGCAATGTATCAATGCTGATTGTTAAGTATAAATATCAGTTTCATGCAGAAGAGATTTTTCTGCCGAATATGACTTCATGAT
Organism: Maratus speculifer; assembly: GCA_964019185.1. Classification (NCBI taxonomy): domain Eukaryota; kingdom Metazoa; phylum Arthropoda; class Arachnida; order Araneae; family Salticidae; genus Maratus; species Maratus speculifer. The sequence goes on from OZ025301.1 coordinate 184,928,523, forward strand.
TCATAAGAAAAAAATTCGCCAAAGAAAAAAATGACATGCGTGATTTCATGGTAAAAAGTGAAATTGTTTTTAAGAATAAAAAAGCGCACATTTATGATGTCATATTGGAAATGAAACAGATTTTGAAATATTTGGTATCAAGACAGGAAGCATGTACATAATTCAGTTCTAGATGTAAAAAAAAGTTAACGATTTGGAAATGAGGCAAACGATTTGGAAATGGATCAATGAAAATCTGTGCAAAACCCAATGGAGAATTGAAAATCTACGTAATTACCGCGGAGATGGATAGAGTTTTTAATAGGAGGTGGTTTTGGAGTCTAGGTATCATGATCGGTATAGATCTGAAAAAATAAATCAGAAATTCCTACGTAGGGGAGAACGTAATAGTTAGTATTCCATCAAATCAAATTTTGTTCAAAAATCTAATTTAATTTTGAGGCCCTTTCAGAGTTTCGCAGAGTTGCTAAATTGTAACTAAAGTTCTTCAACACTCGCTCATCCTGCTTGCACATATGAAGCCAACATGATGTTTAATCTTGAATTAGTTATACACTCGTATTTTTCATCACCATATTCTTTTATAGCACAAAATGGAGCTATTACAAAATTTAATGAGAAACATGGAACTTAAAATGTGAATATGCACTAATATATTTTTTGCGTCAGAGGCAGAGAGAGAAAGAGAAAGAGAAATATGAGCCCCTCAGACGTTCTCTTGAGCCCCCCCCCCCCCCCTTATAGTTAACTTCTAGCTATGGCCCTGGGTAAATTACATCAGTAATTGTGATACGATACCACATAAAGGAAGTCCTGATGATGGTACCCTCAATTAATTTTGAAATGAGCTCATCTGAATGCAGTAATTATTAAAAAACTTGAGATATTAAACAAAAACATAATTTGCAAAACAAATTAAAAAAACAAAATTTATTTCCTGGACTATTTAAGCCCGAGAAGGGACAGATATTAAGATATTTGATTTATTTATTTCTACATTTAGTATTAAATTTTTGTATCAAATAATTTAAATTATGTGAACATTAAAAAAAATAAAAATGAAATTCAAACAATGTGATACTTAAAAATCCTAAATCTTAATTCCGTTCAAACGAAATCGAAATAAAACTTAGACTTTTTTTCAAACTTAACATGTAAATATTTGTTTTGCAGATTTTGTAGAATGTTTACGGTAGGTATATATAAAAAGAATAAGACACATCTAAAGAGCAAATGTTTAGAAAAAGTCTAAGATTTATTTCGATTTCGTTTGAACGGCACCTAAGATTTAGGGTTTTTAAGTATCACATTGTTTGAATTTCATTTTTATTTTTTTGATGTACACATAATTTAAATTATTTGATACAAAAATTTAATACTAAATGTAGAAATAAATAAATCAAATATCTTAATATCTGTCCCTTCTCGGGCTTAAATAGTCCAGGAAATAAATTTTGTTTTTTTAATTTGTTTTGCAAATTATGTTTTTGTTTAATTTAATTATTTATAATGAATTATAAAGAAGACGCTCATGTCAAAACACACTTTGCTGTTTTTATAATTACTTTATTTTCTTTATTTTTTCATCCACCAGCCTTTTCCATCATTATATTAATACGAGCAGGAGTGACCCAGCTAAGCTCGGTCAAAATTAACTTTGTGTTCAACTGAATATAGTATTATCACTGTATCATTCACTCTGTATTATAACTGTAAAACATGTTATTTATAATAGTAGTATTTTCAAAAACAATCAATAAGAAAACTATGTTTGTATGCACATGTTCATAAATTTTACTTTATTTTTAAATTTACAACGAAAGGATATCGATCCAAATCAGTTTTTTAGCTCGACTCTGATTGGTTTAACCATGCATCTCGAATCCTATTAAGAATGTATAAAAAATTTCTTCACATTCTGAAAGACAATATTTTTTTGCCAGATATAATCAAATTTGGAGACATTTTTTAATTTGGCGACAAATACGTGTTTTAGCTTTCGTAATCTTAAAAGTCGATTTTTCGGCCAAATGTCGCCAATATTTTGTCAAATATCGCCAACTTATTGACTGTTGCCATATTCTCGTAACTCTAACCCGTATTACCCAAAATGACCCACGAATCAAATTTGATCAAACATGTGACTTACAAGGAAGGTCTCCATTGGGGGCATACTCAGATTTTTAAAAAAAAAATACGAATTAAACTACTTATGTAGGTAATAAAGGATCAGTGAAAATTAGCGGCGGAATTACATTATTAGATATGTAAAAAAATAAAATAGTTTGGTATAATTGGCGTGAATAGCTGAAAGCGACGCGGGATTTGGCGAGCAGTGCATTTCCTCGCCAAAAGCGGACGATTTTAACGAATCTGAAAATTGATTTTAATTGACTTCACTGTTAAAAATCTGCAGCATTTACTGCAGCTTCATTCCACTACTTTTATAGAATATCTCTCTTCTGACCAATGAGAATGCTCCATAGCGCGGTGAATTGATCGTTTTCTATAAAAGCGGTGGAGTGACGCTGCAGAAAATGGTAAAGATTTTTAGCGGTGTTATAGCTTGTGCAACACTGTTAAAAATCTGCTGCATTTTGCTGCAACGCACTCCACCGCTTGTATATAATATCTCTATTCCAACCAATGTGAAAGCTCCATTTCACGGCCAAGTAACCGCTTTCTATACAAGCAAGGAAGTGCGTTGCAACAAAATGCAGCAGATTTTTAACAGTGTATTTTTCAATTTGGAACAATTTTAATCAATTTAAATTGTGTTTTAAATGATAAAATATATTAATTTCATTTTGTTATAAGTACATATAAACGTATATGACAAAATTACACTTAAAGTAAAGTAAAAATGCAAAACTAAAATTACTTAAACTAAACTTATTTAAATAAATTGAACATAGAAGTTTTTTCGTTAAAAAGTACTCGAAGCATAAAAGCGTATTTTTCAAAATTTCGTTTTTTCGCCAACCGGAGATAAATCGCCAAATAAACGAAATTTTTATTATTTTTTTATGGACGTTATAAGGAGGTTCCGCCGAAATTTTTTTATAAACATATATAACTATATGAGAAGAACATTCTGTAATTTTTTCAGATTTTTCTGAGTATGCCCGTATGGAGACCTTCCTTGTTAGCTCAATGGTCTTCAGGTAATTAAAAACAATATAATGTAAAATTGAATCAAAATCGTTTAAGCCATTTCTTAGGTAAAATTAGCTTGACAGCATTCAGCAATAAAGCGAAATGACCCACTAATATAATTTTGTTTAACGTGCAACTCAGCCCAATAGTCTTCTCGTGACAAAAAACGTTTTGTTACAAAATTTAGGTAAAATTGATTAGTCGTTATTACATATAACTAGAAGATAGCCCGTCAAAATGACATGTTTCCATTTTTAAAAGGATGATAAAACATTACAACTTTGGTCAATCATAGCCACTTTAGGCTTAAACAATTTTGAAAAATACAAAGATTGAACATGAGGGTAAAATCTAAAAAATTCAATAGAAATCTGCACTTAAAGTTATAACAAAACTATATGGTGGATGGGGAGAGATTGTAATGAACAAATGGTAAATGTATAAATTTTAAAAGAATAAAGTAAGGTAAAATATCAATTATAAAAATATACATTGTGAAACTACAGCTAAAAATATTTTAAAATACTGAGAGAAAATAATAAAAATATCCAAAATGTATAAAAAAAAATTTTCCCATTTTGGCCATTTCCAGACGAATATGAGACGGTAGACAAATTATTAATTGAATGGGTAAAATAATGGCATAGAATATGCAGCTAAATGAGTTTCACTCACAAAATTACAGTAATTATTTCACAAAAAACATGCAAATTAACATGCATTAATTATACAAAACATGCACTAATAATGCTATTTTAAAACATTTGTGAATTAACTATTTTATACCATTAGCTAATACATAAAGAAAATACTTTATAAGATCGAAAACAAATGTCAACAATAAAGAGTAAACAATCGTGATTCGTTACCTGACAATGAAGTCATTCACGGCTGTAAAAAATAAATAAATAAATAAAAATAAAAATAAATAAATAAATAAATAAAACAACACGAATATAAAAAATTCTAACAATATTGTATTTAAAACGCACCTTCGCTTTTCTTAAATAAAAAGTTTTAATTAAACACTGTTAAAAATTTGACTGTTTTGCTGCATCGTCATTACACAGGTTTTATAGAAAATGATTACTTTAACGTATTACACTGTTAAAAATTTGACCCATTTATTGCAGCGTCACTCCACAGCTTTTATAGAATGTCTCTTTTATGACCAATGAGAATGCTCCATAACACAGCAAAGTAATTGCTTTCTATAAAAGCGGTGAAGTGATGCTGCAGCAAATGAGACAAATTTTTAACAGTGTGAATATTGAGTTTGAAATACACTGTTAAAAATCTGATGCATTTTGTTGCAACGCACTCCACCGCTTGTATATAATATCTCTATTCCAACCAATGAGAAAGCTCCATTTCACGGCCAAGTAACCGTTTTCTATACAAGAAGGGGAGTGCGTTGCAACAAAATGTAGCAGATTTTTAACAGTGTGGGGAAACGATTTCAAAGCACAGTAAAATGTAGTGACGTCATTTACAGCTCAAACTGTAATTCTGACAAATGAGAACGCTCCATTACGACTGTGGATCGTTTGCACTGGACGAAAAATTGATAATCTTTAAAATCGGAGATAACTTTTCACAATGAAATTTGTCATTGGTCACAATAAGTGTTTTTTCTCGTGGATGGGTTGACCCCGGAATTGTTTTACACGGAGGGATTTTATATATATGATTAGAATGACCCTAACCCATTATGACCCAAAATGACCCACTAATCGAATTTTCGCGAGCATGTGTCATAGCCCAATGGTTTTCTCTTTCCCGAAAATGATATAATACAAAGTATAGTCAAAATGGTACGAGCCATTTTCTACATAAAATTAGCATGACCCATTATGACCACAAATTATTCTTATAATCGAAATCTCTCGAACATGTGACTTAGCCTATTAGTATTCTCGTGTCTAGCAGGGGTGGCCGAGCTGAGCTAGATAAAAATTAACTTAGTGTTTAACTCGATATAGAATTTTCACTGTATCATTCTTTCTGTATTATTACTATAAAATATGTTATTTATAATAGTATTATTTATAGAAACAATCAATAAGAAAGTATATCAATATAAGTATGTAAGCACATACTCATAAATTTTACATTATTTTAAAATTTACAACGAAAGCACATCGATCCAAAACACTTTTATAGCTCGACTCTGATTGGTTTGACCACGCACTTTGATTCCTATCAAGAATGTATGAAAAATTTCTTCACATTCTGAAATACAATATTTTTTGTTAAATATAGCTGAATTTCGCAACATGCTTTCATTTGGCGCCAAACATGTATTTTGGCTTTCGTAATCTTAATAGCCGAGTTTTAATTTTGATTATATTAATGGTCTTCTTGTAATCCAAACCGATACAATATAAAATTTGGTCAAAATCGTTAGAGCCGTTTATTAGATAAAAATGGCTTGACCCATAATGACCCAAAAATGACCCACTAATCAAAATTTTTCGAACATGTGACCCAGCTCAATAGTTTTCTCGTGCCGAAAAACGATTGGACACAAAATTTCGTTGAAATCGATCCAGCCGTTCTCTAGATATTCTCAGGTTGATCCTGACCCAAAATGACCCAATAATCGAATTTTCTCGAACATGTGACCTTGCCCAATTGTCTTCTCGTGCTTGAAAATGGTAAAATGCAATTTTTTGCGAAAATCATTAGAGCCGTTTTTGACATAAAATTTACACACACACACACAATTTTTGCTCACATTATAGTATAAGATATAGCACGTATCAGTGGCGCCAACTTTTGAAAAATATTGGGTTGGCTCAAAAATATTGCGTTGGCTCAAAAATACTTTTTTTTTTTAAATAGTGCGACCAGTTTGTTTTTCTTTGAATGGCTGACAGATGGTGAAAGATGGTAATTTCAAGTCAAACTATCACATTTCAATAAATTTGCAATTGTATTAAATTATATTCTCATGCGTTTTTCCTTATAAAGACACTGATATTTATTGTAATGTCATGATATCATGAATATGACTACAAATTAAATTGGCAAAAAGTTAATCATGGAGCAAAACATTTCAGTCATTTGGGATTTATGGGTGTCAATTGGACAATTAAAACGCATGGCCATTGGCAAAATAAATTTTATTCTAAGGAGAAAGATGAATAATAAAATAATAATGAAAAAATAACTGGAAAACAATGAAAATTGGATAAGTTAAGATTCAAAATTATTGGTGGGCTCCGATCCCCATGGGCCCATATAAGTTGGCACCACTGGCACGTATAGTGGTCGCCTGTTCACATACATCAGCACTAAACAACAAAATCGAATGGTTTGAAATTTAATATATATAATCGTTTCAGAATTTTGTCAAATCATTTCAAATTTTATGAAAATCGAATCAAAACTTAAAAAGATATTAAACTTAAAAGTTTTCTTTAATCTATTAAATCCTATCATGCGTAATTAATTCAAATGTATCTCATGATAGCTGGATTTCCATGGTAATTAAATCCCATAAGATGGAGTACTATTATTTCCGTATTACTGAAATTAACATGCAGAATTGAATAAATTTTGTATTCATGCATTTTTGTACAAGAGTGGAACAAGATTTGAATACAGTCGAGTCTCTATATAACGAAATCCACCGTTCCAGTAAAAAATTCGTTATATAGAGAAATTCGATGTATAGAGAATGATGTTAAAAATCGTATTTAATGTGTGGAATTTGAACAAATATTATTTTTGATCTTTTTAATTAAGAATTTGAAATGTTTAAAAGTAAATATTAACCTAACATTTTATTTCTTAATTATTTAAGCTGTTTCAAAAAAGAGAACAGACATTTATTTGGAAGCTTAGTGAAAATCAAATAAGAAAGACTTGCATTAATTTCAGACGAAGAAATCTGTGATTTTTTGTTGTTTTGATTTTAAAATTGTTACGCTCTAAAAAAATGCTCAAATTTCCGCAAGGAATGAAAAATTGTAGTTAACATTTTCCTCCATTGAAAGCCTCTCATATGTGCCTCTCATTGATTCCTTTCTTACATGAGCATCAATCCAATTGACTCTGTTTTGAGAAAGATGTGGAAAGGTGTGTGGGATATTGGATAAATTCGTTGGAGTTAAAGAACAAGGAGAAAAGTAATAAAAAAAAAAAAAACCTCAGCAGTGACGATAAATCAAAAATAGGTGATGGAAAATTGATTCCGTATGATTTCGTAGCCTTTTAAAACTGAGTAAATTAAGATCAATTTATGAAAAATTTCGTTATATGGAGATCGATATTTCGCTATAGAGAGACTGTTTTTAATGTAATCATGCGAAAAGGGAACCGTTCCGACCAAAAATTCGGTATATAGAGAAATTCGATGTATGGAGTTTTGTTATAGAGAGACTCGACTGTATTTATAAAACTAATAGTACGAAAGCACCTCATTTGACATACAATTTCCGAATTGTCTTTACTGAATGTACAAAATAAATCAAGGTTCTTTAAACATTTATGTTTTCGCGTCATCGTCTAGTCTCAAAATAACTTGTATAATAAGTTATCTTCATCGCATATTGCAATAAAGTTAATCTGCATTGTTCTGTGAAAATACATAAGCGATTTCGTTCTTTATGTTGAAACATAATCAAATTCATTTACCCTTTTATACTGCCATTGTTTTCCTACCAAAGTTATAAAAAACATCATTTTAGTACATGAATGTTTATTTAATCATTTGCTATGAATATTCTAAGCGTAGTCCTAAAATATAAATTGCTGTTTTTACATTTTGTTTATATTTTTACTGATTCATTTGTTTGCTCATATAACATTCTTGTATGGATACGCCATCGATCTAGCATAAAATTTATTTCTTATGTAAAGCATTATATCGAGACGTGACTCTCCGAAAAAAAAATTCAACATAGGAAATAGAATGTACTGTATAAGGTGAAAAACTTATTTCTTTTTATAAAATTGCACAGTTCCTTATTTTTTTTTAAACTCTACTTCTTGCATCTACTTCTCTTCTAAATTTACATTTTTTAATGTTCATGCAAAAACATTTTTCTAACTTTTTTTTTCATTTGGCTACTTTTTAACCGACTTCAAGGAGGAGGTTATGATTTCGACCTGTATGTATTTCTTGTTCACTCATAAATTCTTTAAATATGAGCCGATTTTGATAATTCTTTTTTTGTTTGAAAGTATAAGATATCCATGTGGTCCCATTTTAATTTCATTCAATTCTGATGATTACAATTTTTTAATGAAAAAATGTGTATTTGATAAAAAAAAAAAATAATAATAATGATTTGTCGCAAATCATCTTCCATTGTTGCAACCGTTTCCAAATCATAAGCATAATAAAACTATGCATTCACATGCGTTAGCGCCAAATTGTCACCAAGATTAATTCTTTTTTTTTTTTTTTTTTTTTTTTTTTTTTTTTTTTTGCACTCGGTTAGTATTTTTTTAAAGCATATTTTATTATTGTTTAATAAGCTTAACGAAACTTTCTGGATGATCTGATATTATCATAATTTGCATGTTGACCGTCAGTTCAGGCGCATTTAGTAGGTGCAATAAACTGTTGGTTTGTTTTTATTTAAAAAAAATAAATAAATATAAAAAATTAACTATGCAAAATCAAATCACATATCAAAATAAAACTTGACAACTTCAGCCCAAAACATGAAAAATATACAAAAGAAAAAAGAAGTACATTTATATTAGGAGAATTCAAATTTAGCCAATAGTATTTTTTTCCCTCAATAAATTGGTTTGGTTTATGGTACTGTTTATTTTTATTTCTTATTCGCCAAATCGATAATGATGGTAAAAGACCAGTGAAATCACAGCTTGATAGCGATGAAAAAATTCTTGTAATTCATCCAAAATTAAATAACGGTGATACATTGTTACACACTGAGACGTTACTTAATTACTTGGAGAAAGAAGATAAAAGTACACTTCGTGAAAAATTATGTAGAAAAATTTGAGAATTTGTTGAAGAGTAAATAAAAAACAAAAACAGATCTTTATCATTTCATTCTTCACAAAATAGAGAAGTAAGCTACATTTCTAATTTTTTTTACATTGTACTAATTGTAAATCTAAATAACGCTAAAATTTATGTTTAATTCGTTTTATTTTGTTTGTTTCTTTTTTCTGTAGTTTTTATAGTTTGTATTAACAGTACGCCACGTTTTAAAACATTACCAGACATAGGTGATTTATTTCTCGGTCTTTTTGTGCCGATTTTTCGTTTTGATGACCTGCCACATTGCTAAATAGGTGTTGCCTGTTTTAGGACATAGATAGTTTGCCCTAATGCTCGCGAGTCTAAAATTTTACGACTTATAGGAACATTTTGCTCTAATAAAGTCAACACACAAGGTTGTTTAGTAATTGTAAGCTTTTTACGCCGTTTACGCGTACCAGAAGAGTTTTTTTCTTTTTGTATTATAGAGTAAAGAATTTAAAAAAAATATCTCTTCAAACCACTAACAAAGATAAACAAATTTAAAAAAAGAACTCTTAATCATGTTAAACTGCAAGGGCCACCACTCTGCATAACCAACGCATGATAGAAACTCTCATGCACCACTTCTATTTAAAACTGGAAAAAATAAAATAAAACAGTCGAACACTGACATTGTGGTTTAGGTGTCATTTTTTTCTGGTATTATTAAAGCCACATTGTATAATATTTGACAATTTTTATCCTTTTTCTAAAAATTTTCCTTAAAATTTGCACAGATTCGATTACCTGGTTTTTGTCTGGGAACAGGCATTACCCGATCATTCCGGTTAATTGAAAATCTATTGTTTCAGTAAAAAATTAGAAAAAGGCAATTAAGGAATCAGGTGACTCCATAATCCCCAAAAAAGCCAAAAAATTTTAATTTTATTTTTTGTTCATAAAATTTGAATGTATATGGGGACTCAAAAAGTACAATTTTTTTACAGTTTCTTAAGATTTTTTTTTCATTGCAAAAACATAAAAAAACAAACATAGAATAAATATATATTTAATATTTTTTAGTTACTAATGAACTTCACAAATGGTATCATAATGCACAATAAATTTTTCTACATCTTCATTTTTCTGCATTTCGTATATTAATGCTCCAAGCCATTTTTATATGACAAGTAGCTCGCTAAAAAAGGCTATAAGAAACAAATTACTATTTTGTTTACGTATACTGCCTGTTAGGCTCTATTCATACCAATTTCTCTCTTTTTTAAAACGTTATTTATATAAATGATTTTTTTTTTTTGTTTTTTTTTGTTTTTTTTTTTTTTTGGTAAAAATGTGTGTTCTATAGGATATATCAGGTCTGAAGAGGCTATATTGAAACCTAATCAAATTTATTCATTTCACCGAAAAAACTATCCGAAATCATAAAAATGTCGTTTTAGATGCTTATATATTTCCTTAATCAATTACTATGAATATTCTAAAGGGAAAACATCGTTCCAGAACATACTTCATATTTTTTTTTTCTTTTTTTTTTCTTTTTTTATTCCTTCTTAGTGAACATTCCTCTGTGGATGTATTTCAATTTATCATGAAAGCGGCCTTTTTTTTCTAATACAGAGGAATGCATCGAGACGCAATCGCCGACAAAAATTAGCATATGCAAATGGAAGGTGTCGTTTGAAGATAGGAAACAAATGCTTTTGCATGATTATCCAGTTCGTTCAGTCAGATTGGAAATAAATTTTGTGCAAGAAATATTGCTTGTGGGATAAAAGCGGTGTAATTTTGTAATTAATATATCGTGTCCTGAAGCTAAAAAAATAATTGTAATTCCCTATATTTTTTTTTCTTTTCATTTTAAGTAAAAATGACTATTATCACGAAAACTTATTATTTTACAGTTTTAAAATTTTAAAATTTTAAATCGAAATGAAACTGGTTTTAATTTTCAATGAAATTTTATAGAAGTCATTATAGAGAATCTAAGCTCAAACGGAAAAACACTAAATAATTTAAACCCAAATTTAAAAGAAAATAGAAAAAATCTTATTTATCTAAGCTAATTTATTCAATTTTGATTTCTGCAGTTCCGTAAATAAAAAAAGCTTTCAATACGAGTAAGAAGTCGATGAACAAATCTTCTTCTGAATAATCTTCCATCAATTACTGGCTTTATTTCGTTATTTTTTTTTTTCGTCGTAGATAAGGTATGCTAAGTTAAGCTAAGGTATGTGCCTACTTTCGGGGAACTTTTTTTTGAAAAATATGAAATTTTTATTGCATACATATGGTTTTAGTTAAAACAGGAAATAAATTATGAATTCATATGAATTTGAAATGGAATTTTAATTAACTTTCAAATTTAGGCAATATTTAATCAAATTTTAGCAAATAATTATGTTTCTGCCAAACTTTCTATAACGAAATATATTCGAAATATATTCCTTTTTCGTTTTCAATAGCATATTAGCAAACCACTAGAGATGGAAATTTTTTAACATAACAGGATAAATAATCATAATGTTACCTAAAAACTATTATTCAGTAAAAGATTGACGAAAAGTTATGCACTTTTTGTGACGTGAAAAGTAAATTTCCAGACTTTTCTTTTTACGCACCTTTGTCCATCGACGATACCAAGACATTAAAAATCAGTTTGGTCTGACTGAACTAGGAAGCCAGTCAGAGCAATCTTTGTCCAATTTGTATCTCAAAAGATCACCTGGTAAAATCTTTCAAAAGCATCGGTTGTCCTGGAATTCAACTGCATTCACAAATGTATATATTACTAGATATTTTCGGTTGACGGTATGGATATTGTATGAATATTTACAAATATCATATTTAGATTCTTGTCTGAAGTTATTATATTATATTTTAATAAGTTTAGTATGCATTTTTATATCATAATACACAAGCTAATAACTTTTATGCTAAAACATAATCAAATTTTTTTATTTCACCGAGAAAGCTATCCAAACTCATAAAAATGTCATTCTAGATGCTTACATGTTTGCTTAATCAATTACTATGAATATTCTAAAGGAAAAAAAATCTTTCCGGAACATGCTTCGTAATTTTTTCTTTTTCTTTTTTTATTCCTTCTGAGTGAACATTCCTCTGTGGAAGTATTTCAATTTATCATGAAAACAGCTTTTTTTTTATTACAGAGGAATGCATCGAGAATCAAGACGCGATTGCCAAAAAAATTAGCATATGCAAATGGAAGGTGTCGTTTGAAGATGAGAAACAAATGCTTTTGCGTGGTTATTTAGATCGCTCGCTTAGATTGGAAATAAATTTTCTGCAGAGAATTTTCCTTGTAAGATAAAGGGTGGTATAATTTAAAAATCATTATATCTTGCCCTGAAATTAAAAAAATAATAATTTCCCGATATCTTTTTATTTCATGTTGAGTTATAATCCCAATTATCAAGAAAACTTACAAGGAATGTCCCCTATTGGTCATACTCAGAATATTTTGAAAAAAAAAAACTAAACAAACTACTTATGTATATAACAAAAGATTAGTCGAACTTAGCAGTGGCATTACAGTAGAAAGCCTGTAAAAAGATATAATATTTTCGAGTACACTGTAAAAAAAAAAAAAAAAATCTGTGAAGGTACTAAACATTTTCTAGGAGTACTAAACATTTTCTAGGAAACTGGGATTCCAAGAATTTTTCATGTAATGGTAACAGGAAAAATCCATGTAAACGATTCTGAAACTTGAAATTTTGCTGTTACCGTTACATGAAAAGTTTTTGGAATCCCAGTTTCCCAGAAAATGTTTAGTACTTTTACAGATTTTTTTTACAGTGTATTTGGCACGAAAAGACGAAAGTGTCACACAATTCGGTGAGCAGCACTTATCTTCATCAAAAGCAAATGATTTTAATGTAAACGGAAAATTGTTTATAATAGATTTTTAGATGCGTGTAAATGGTATAAATGAATTTAAGCTTAAATAGTGAGAGAGTTTAATACATATATATATATATATATATATTATCCCTGTAAAAATAATTTCATGTATAAAAAATATTTTCAAATTCAAAAATATATTTTCATATATTTAAGTGTATTCCAAAATAAAGGCTAGATGAAGAATGCTGCAATAAATATATTTCACTTATTCAATATCAGAGAAGTTTTTGTTCTATAGCAACAAAATTAAACCGACAGTCCTCAGTTGGACTTGTTTTTAATACTGAAATAATTCTAATTAATTAAAGTTTTGTTTTAATTCATAAAATTTCTTTCTTAACTTTCATTACAAGTATATATATTACAAAACTATAGTTAAAGCAAACTAACAAAGCTAAAAAAGAAGTTTAATATGAAATATTTTTACCTTGAAAAGCATTTGACATAAAAAGTAATTTCTATTTATTTAGTTATTTATTTCGTCGCTAACCGGGATAAATCGTCAAATGAGTGAAATACGTATTGATTTTTTTTTTCCACAAACATTTTACCGGAGTTCCGCCGACCTTTTTTTTTTTTTTTTTTTTTTTTTTTTAATGAGAAATACATTCTGCAACTTTTTAGAATCTTTGAAGACCCTACGAAGACTTTACTTGTTAGTAAGAATTATTTATACGCTTATTATTTTACAATTTTAAAAATCAATTCGTAATTTAATAGCAACGAAACTGATTTTAATTTTTAATAAAATCTTATAGAAATCATTATAGAGAATCAAAATTGATAATGACAAACACTAAACATTTTAAACCCAAATTAGAAAAAAAAAAAACTTTTTTAAGCTTATTTATTCAATATTGATCTCAGTGGCTTCATAAAAAGAAACCTTTCCAGTATGACTAAGAAGTCGATGAATAAATCTTCTTGAATCAATTACTGCCTTTGTTTTATTATCTGCTGTACTTAGATACTTCATATCCAATATCAAAAAGACGAATTATTGCCTTTTATGCAAAAAATAAAATCAAGAATTCTACAAATAACTTATCATGTTATGAACTATCTTATATATATATATATATATATATATATATATATTCTTTATAAGTTAGATATTAAGGGTTATTAAAACTTTCTAATGTTTTTTGCGTTTTATCACATATGATTGATTCAGACAAGTAATTTATATTTTAAATTTTAAAAGTGAAATATATTTATAAAATGAAGGAATTATCAAAGGTTCAAAAATAATTAACTAAAATTTTATTTCTGTTATTATTACCAAATGTCAAAACATAAATGAATTCATAATAAGAATGACATAAACATATACTATTATTCCTGTATGTCGAAAGTAACTAAGCAATTGTTAAAATAAAATAATAATCGATGAAAAGACATGTACTATTAATAGTACACCGGACTCGAAAGGATTAAATATGTTTTATCACATAGGATGATATAGGGTTACGATTTCTGCCCCATGAAACAATAAAATTCATCTACTCGATGTTTTCATACCAGTTCAGTTTATTTAATGTTTCTCAATACTGCTCTCCGTGGGCTCATAACTAAATAAGCTTTTAACCATGACCAAGAAATCGATGAATAAATCTTCTTCCATTAACTACTGCCTTTGTTGTATTATCTATGCCTACATATTTCATATAAAGTATCGAAACGAGAATTACTGTCTCTCTGTTCTTCTATTATGTAAAATAGAAGTTTCATCATCAAATAGAAGTTTCACCATCGTTCTATCTTATATATTTTTTCTGTAATAAATATATATGTGTTCATCATATAGGATGACATGTTTAATATGCATTGTTTCGTGAAACATTCAAAGTATTCTACTTACATGATGAGACAGAGAAATTCATCAATTCAAAACTTTTATAACTTTTTTTCTTTTTTACAGTAATTTATTTAAAATTGTGGAAGTAAATTTCTGGCTATTTCAGTGCAAATTCTTTTTAGAATATTTTGATTAATTAACTCCGCAATATCACTTCACTAATCGAGATTTAACTTACATTCAAAAGAAAATCTGCAATATACCCGACAATGAAAAATGTGCTATGATTTTGATTTCGTTGTATGCCAAATTATACAATATAACTTGAATTTTTTTAAGTATATTTAACCTTCATGAACTTCACTTTAATAAATGCGTGTAATAAAGGGAAAATTAGATTACTCATTTATTACTTATTATGGTATAGGTTTTCTTCAATTTATGTAACTAATTAATTCCCAGATATTACAGTACTAATCGAAACATTTATTGATTGGGAAAAACTGAAATAGATCCAACAATGTAATCATGTAACTACATGTGTGATTTTTTTCTGTTCTAATATTTTAGAAAAGTACACATTATTACTTTCTTTTTAAGTCTATTTAATTTTTATAAACTTTCCGTTCAAAAAAGCGTAACAATGTCAATTTTGATGTAATCTGCTTTACCCCAATATTTTAAGGTTTTAACAGATTACTTACTATTAAATTAATTATGAACAACTTATTAATTCACATTTAAGAACACAATTTGATTGATAATTCCAAAACTTACATAATCAATTGTCAATGAACAATATTTTTTATTTTATTTTTTATATGTTTATGTGAGTATGTGTGTGATTATCTAATAACATGAAATTTGCCCTTCTAATATTCGGTGTACTTTCGTACTTCTACTGATATCTAAATCTACGTACACTGTAAAAAAAAATAAATAAATAAATAAATAAATAAATAAAAAAAATCTGCAAAGGTACTAAATCTTTTGTAGGAAACTGAGATGCCTAGAACTTTTCCTGTAATGGTAACAGCAAAAATTCAAGTTTCAGAATCGATTACATGAATTTTTCCCGTTATCGTTACAAGAAAAGTTCTTGGAATCCCAGTTTCCTAGAAAATGTTTAGTACCTTTACAGATTTTTTTTTTTTTTACAGTGTAGGGTAACATCTCTAGTAATTGGCACTTTACGAATTTGTCTTTAAACTTACGTCAATTTTCATAACAAGGAAATAAGATATTTACTTGGAAATATTTTTAAATCAAAGAATGCATATCTGTGCATCTATTTTGCCCACTAAAAGCAAAAAAAATTGAAAAAGTATTTTTATAAAAATATATTTATAAAAAGTTGCTGAAATCACCAGTAATTGGCACCTAGAGCACCAGTGTATGACACCTTGTGATCCAGTAATTGGCACAAGTTTATATTTAAAATAAAACTTTACATTTTGCATTGGGTTTAATCGCTTTAAATGAATTTACTGTAGATGGAGATGCCATATTTCAGGATTTTGAGAGTAAGAAATCAGCACACTGTAAAAAAAAATCTGTGAAAGTACTAAACATTTTCTAGGAAACTGGGATTCCAAGAACTTTTCATGTAACGATAACAGGAAAAATTCATGTAATCGATTCTGAATCTTGAATTTTTGCTGTTACCGTTACAGGAAAAGTTCTTGGAATCCCAGTTTCCTAGAAAAGGTTTAGTACCTTTGCAGATTTTTTTTTACAGTGCATATTAGTCTGAGATGTGAACACTTTAAAACAATACAATATACTTATATTAATACCCAGTAATTGTCATATGAAGCTTTAATATATTCCAATTACTGATAATATTTCATATTTTCAAATAAAAACAAATGATAAACAAAATTAGTCTATAACTTTAAAAGTACTTCTAAAATAAATGGTTTAATCTCAAATTCCTTGCAAATTCCTTGTAACTGGAATAAGTGCCAATTACTTGGAACTAGCAAAATTGAAGCACCATTAATTGGCATCTATCATTAATTCAAAAATCCAAATATTTGTGTCGAAAATACTTTTTCACAATTAAAGTAACCCTTTTTAACTAAACAAAACTGTTTTCAATTAAAATTTAAAATATATTATAAATCATATAATAATGAATTGAAAAGCATGTCTTCCTTAAACCAAAGAAGAAGCATTTGCAATAAAAATGGCTAATTTCATACAAGCCATAATTGTTTCTCTTTCCTAGGCACTATTATCGTCTAGTAGCATAAATCAAAGTCATAATCTTTAACGTAAATGAGCATATAACTGGTATATGGTCTTGCATTTTTAAAAGACTGGATATAAATCTTATTTTAGGACATGTTTGTAGGATGTGCCAATCACTGGTGCATGCCAATTACTGGGGATGTTACTCTATATCAAATGCTGTTGGAAGTTCTTTGACCTTTTCTGTATATTTATTTATTCATTTATTTATTGATTTATATTAGTAATACTTTTTAGGAATTTTCTGAAGTTTATGTTCCCAACAATTAGTCTGTGTCTGGTTAACAGTTAAGAGGGGGAGGCCGAATTTGTGCTATACGTGCTAATTGCAATTTTTCACGCACTAATCGAGGGAGCATCCAAAATAAAAATAAAAATTATCACACTAACTGAAAATTACATTAACCCTTTCGGTCTTGGTGGTCACAAATGTGTTCCTTACTTTTAAAATACCTTAAACTATAAATAACGCCTTGCAGAACGTAAAAGCCTCATAATCATATTTATGTATAATCATATCCACATGTGATTCAGCATTGAGTAATAGTAATGATAATAAAACTTTTCTTAATTATTAGCAAACCGTGGGCATTTCTTTTAATTCAAACATATATTTTACTCTTTAAATTTAAATCAGGGACTCCTTTTCCAAATTAGTAATTTGTTCTAAAAAAATAAAAAATACCACTAAATTTTTATGTTTCTTCAATATGGTTGTAATACGACATATTCCAAACGTCTTAAAAAATTCTTCCTTAGACTATTGTTATCTGAAAAAAAACGCAACATAACTACCTAACTAGGTTTCTGTTAAAAAAAAAATATATATATATATATATATATATATATATATATATATATATATATATATATATATATATGGGAAAACTCCTCCACTATTAGATCTGCATATTATTTTCTACGCATCGCAACTCTGATGAACAGGCTCTCAGTGAGGCAGACGATTTTGAAGAAACTATTAATTCCTAAGAAGCCAGACGATTTAAGCGGTAGAAAAAAGAACTGAACGGAAGAAAGGAGAATGGAATGTTTTTAGTTTTAAGTTGGTGTAAAAAGAACGTAAGATGAAGACGATTTCTCGTATAAGATGTAATTGATTAATTAGAGTTATGATTGTTTGTTTTGTAAATAGTCTTATGTAAATATCTCTTTTGTAAATATTAACGTTTAATATAAGTCATTTAAAAGTTTAAAACGGTGTCAGAATTTAATTTACCTCCGAGTTTATTTACTTATGTGTTCGAAAGAACTTCCAGAAGAAGAATCTCCATAAATTTTGGTCTCAGTAAGTGAGATACAGACGCACGCCCACAGAGATGGAAATATACATTTTTTAATATCTTGGAAGCCGATATTTTTTAGAACTGTGATGGAATGTCAAGCCTACAAAGCTATTTCAGAAGAGGTAAAATTTTGCGATGAAAGTGAAATCAAAGTGTGTGAAGCTGAGCATCTGATTATGAAGTGAGTTTATTATTTCATTTTTCTTTTCAATAATGGAAAAAATAGTTGATTTAAAGGAATTAGAGTTTTCTTTGAAAACTGAAAAATCAGCTAGTATTAAGACATTGCACAAATTAATTTTTGGAGAAATCGGTGACAGAAATAATCGACGTAGAATTCGGAATTTTACTGGGTTTACGTTTGAAGTAGATTCCGATGAATATCAAACTAAATTCAAAGAAATTAAAGATAATTTTTCTGTTAACGACTTAATTACCGTTTGCAATGTTTTGTGTATAAATAATTCGGGAACTTTTGATGAAATTGCTGCCAGAATAATTTCTAGTTTATGTGATTTTAATATTTTAAAAATTAATATGATAGCCGATGTAGGTACTCTTAGTGATGACAAAAGTGTCGATGAATTTAATGATGATTTACAAGATAAAACTAAAAATATTTCAACTGTTTTTGAGAATAATATGAGAAATGATTCTGGTAGTTCTAATTGTGAAAGTAATGAAAATCAGAAAATTCTGATTCCTGATTATGTTATTAAACCAAGCATTTCTATTAATGATATTGAAAGTATGATTACAATGTTTGAAGGTACTCAAGTACAAAATATTAATAAATGGATTGCCGATTTTGAAGATATTGTTTCATTATTTAACGTTGGTGATTTGCACAAATTGATTTTGGCTAAGCGCCGTATGACAGGCAAAGCAAAATTATTTCTTGAAAGTGAAACAAATATAAATTCGTGGTCTAAATTAAAAGTCCTACTCATATCTGAATTTGGTCAAACGTGCAATTCAGCTGAATTACACGAATTGCTGTCCAAAAGAAAAATTAGACCACATGAATCGTTAGATGAATATTTTTTAAATATGAAACAATTATGCTCAAAAGGAAATATTGAAGATTCTGCCCTTATTCAGTATGTAATAAATGGAATTAATGACCCCATTTCTAAAAAATCTTTTTTGTATGGTTGTCCCAATATTGCTGAATTTAAACAAAAATTAAAGATTTATGAAAAAATAAGATCGGAGTATGAAAATGCAAAATTTCATAAATATGAAGGAGCTAAGCCTAAAATTAAATCCGAAGTTGAAGTTAAGAACAAATTTAAGCCTGTAAAGCCAAATATGCGTTGTTTTAATTGTGGCGGGAATAATCATAAGAGTATTAACTGTGTAAATAAAGATAAAGGGCCGCTTTGCTTTGCTTGTAACGCTTATGGTCATAAATCATTTCAATGTAATAAATCTAAAGATACAAGTGTTAAAAATGCTCAGTCACAAGTAAACATTATTACATCCCAAGATTTAATTCTGAAAGAGATAAAGCTTTATTCTTTGCGTTTAATCTTTTTAATAGATACTGGTAGCCAAAAGACTTTGTTAAAGAAAAGTATTTATGATAATTTGAAGAACTTTGTAGAATTAAAACCTACGAGTATCTCTTTGACCGGTCTAGGAAAAGCCTCAATTAAACCAGAAGGTTGTTTCAATTCAGAAATCGAAGTAGATGGTTCAAAATTTAAAGTTACTATTTTTGTCGTTAAGGACAGTTGCATTAATTTCGATTTAATTATTGGCACTGATGTTATTCATCAAGGTACATTAACTATTTCTGAGAATAAAGTGAAACTGTTTAAAGCTGAAGTTCAGTCTAATGACTTTTTAGTTAATATTGTAAATGTTTTGGATGAGCCTAAAATTGATTTAACTCACATTGCTGACAAAAAATTACGTTCAGAGTTATACTCTTTAATTGAAAATTATGTACCAATTAAAACTAAAACAGTAGATATTAAAATGGAAATTAATTTAACTGACGAAATCCCAGTTTGTTCTTCTCCTCGAAGATTACCGCCATGCGAGAAAAAAATAGTCGAAAACCAAATTGAGGAGTGGCTAGCTCAGGGAATAATTCGAGAAAGTTCTTCTAATTTTTCTTCGCCGGTTGTTTTAGTCAAGAAAAAAAATAACACAATGAGACTTTGTGTTGATTACAGATGTCTTAACAAAAAGACAGTACGCGAGCATTTCCCCTTGCCAGTTATTGGTGATGTAATAGACCAATTACATTCTGCCGAAGTATTTACCACCATAGATTTGAAAAACGGTTTCTTTCATGTAGATGTTGAAGAAGACTCGCGGAAATACACCTCGTTTGTTACTCATGAAGGACAATACGAATTTTTGAAATGTCCATTCGGGTTGACCAATAGCCCTAGTGTTTTTCAAAAGTATATTTATAATGTATTTCGAAACCTATTAAAAGATCACATTGTTGTCATTTATATGGATGATTTAATAATACCTGCTAAAAACGAAGCTGAAGGTCTAGAAAAATTAAAACTTGTACTCGAAACCGCATCGGAATATGGATTAGAATTAAATCTTAAAAAATGCAATTTTTTGAAGCGTGAAATTGATTTCTTGGGGTATAGAATCATAAATGGTAAATTGTATCCCTCTCCACTGAAGACTAAAGCAGTAATAAATTTTCCCGAACCAAAGTGTACCAAAGATGTTCAAAGTTATTTAGGATTGACAGGATACTTTCGAAAATTTATAAGAAATTATTCGGTTATAGCTAAACCGTTAAGTGACCTGCTAAGAAAAGATTCAAAATTTAAATTCGATATAGAAGAACAAAGAGCTTTTAATGAACTCAAACGTATTTTGTCGTCAGAACCAGTACTTTTAATTTACAATCCCAAAAGTGCGACCGAAATCCATTGTGATGCCAGTATTGATGGCTATGGAGCTGTTTTAATGCAACAATCTCCAGTAGATAATCAATTTCATCCAGTTTATTTCGCAAGTAAAAAAACCACCGAAGCTGAACGGAGGTACACTAGTTACGAATTAGAAGTTTTAGCTGTAATTGAAGCCCTGAAAAAGTTTAGAGTATATGTGCTAGGTATCCCATTTAAAATTGTAACCGATTGTAATGCATTTAAAATGACTATGGATCAAAAAGAAATGAGTACAAAAATAGCTAGATGGGCAATAATGTTATCCGATTTTGATTATGTTATTGAACATAGACAGGGTAGCAGTATGAGACATGTCGATGCATTAAGTAGGTATCCTATTTGTATGGTAATCCAAGATAGCTTAACTTTAAAAATTATCCAAGCTCAAGAAACCAATGACCATATTAAAACAATAAAAGAAATCCTAAAGGTGAAATCTTATGATGATTATCTAGTTAAAAATGATGTTCTTTATAAATGTGTTAATGGTAATGATTTATTAGTTGTACCGGAAGACATGCAAATGAATATAATCAAGGCCGCTCACGAAAAAGGTCATTACGCAGTTGCAAGAACAGAGAAAAGTTTAGAAAATGATTTTTACATCCCTAAAGTTAAACAAAAAATTGAGAAATGTATAGCAAATTGTGTTCCCTGTATTTTAGTTAATAGAAAATGTGGTAAACAAGAAGGCTTACTTCACCCAATAGAAAAAGAAGAAGCTCCAGTACATACGTACCATGTTGATCACTTAGGTCCATTAGAAAGCACTAATAAAAATTACAAACATATCTTTTCGGTCATTGACGCATTCACAAAATTTGTTTGGTTGTATCCCACAAAATCTACCGATGCTGCCGAAGTAATTTCTAAATTAGAAATCCAAAAATCTATCTTTGGAAATCCAGTTCGAATTATATCAGATAAAGGTCCTGCATTTACCTCTAAAGCTTTTGAAGATTATTGCATCAATGAAAATATTAAACATATCCCGATTACCACTGGATTACCCAGGTCTAACAGCCAAGTTGAGCGTCTAAATTCTGTCATAATATCTGTTCTGTCTAAATTGTCTGTCGATAATCCTAAAAAATGGTATACACATGTAAGCAACGTCCAACAGGTGATAAATTCGACTTTTCAGAGAAGTATAAGCACAACTCCTTTTGAATTGATGTTTGGTACTAAAATGAAACTAAAAAATAACATTGAAATTACTAGTCTTCTGAATGCTGAAATACAATCTGATTTTACAAATAATCGCGAAGATATGAGAAAAAATGCTAAAAAACAGATTTTAAAAGTCCAAGAAGAGAACCGTAAAACTTACAACCTCAGACGAAAGAAAGCTAACAAATTTAAGATTAATGATGTGGTTGCTATAAAACGCACACAACAAGGTCCAGGTTTGAAGTTAAAACCAAAATATTTAGGTCCGTACAAAGTCATAAAAGTAAAAAATAATGACACCTACGATGTAAAGAAACTTGAATTCAACGAAGGACCCATGGTCACCAGTACATGTGCAGAGTACATGAAGCCGTGGACGGACGAAGCTTGAAAATAAAAAAAAAGAATTTCACCGATTGTGACACTATACCAACTATGACAAACCTCTGGACTGACAACTAATAGAATTTTAACTTTATTCTCGAAAAGACGAAAAGACGTAAGGTAAAAGAAGATGAAAAGACGCATGAAAGAAGACGAAAAGACGTAAGATAAAAGAAGACGGAAGACGTAAGAAAGAAAAGACGAAAAGACGTAAAGTAATAGAAGATGAAAAGACGTATGAAAGAAGAAGATGAAAAGACGTAAGATAAAAGAAGATGAAAGGACGTAAGAAAGAGAAGACGAAAAGACGCGAAAAAAAAATATATGAATTTTTTCAAAAAATAATCTAAGCTTTGATAAACAATTTGAATGATGACTTCTTTTTTTCAATTTAGACTTTGGATGCTGCTGTGTTTTTTTTTCTTTATCTTTTCAGATGATCCAGCTGCTGTTTCCAGCCAACAAGAATACATTCGAGGACGAATGTCTCATCAGTATGGCCGAAATATGGGAAATCTCCTCCACTATTAGATCTGCATATTATTTTCTACGCATCGCAACTCTGATGAACAGGCTCTCAGTGAGGCAGACGATTTTGAAGAAACTATTAATTCCTAAGAAGCCAGACGATTTAAGCGGTAGAAAAAAGAACTGAACGGAAGAAAGGAGAATGGAATGTTTTTAGTTTTAAGTTGGTGTAAAAAGAACGTAAGATGAAGACGATTTCCCGTATAAGATGTAATTGATTAATTAGAGTTATGATTGTTTGTTTTGTAAATAGTCTTATGTAAATATCTCTTTTGTAAATATTAACGTTTAATATAAGTCATTTAAAAGTTTAAAACGGTGTCAGAATTTAATTTACCTCCGAGTTTATTTACTTATGTGTTAGAAAGAACTTCCAGAAGAAGAATCTCCATATATATATATATATATTGCGGCCAATACCCGGAGCCTGGCCAATTCTAGAACTGGCCGGCCAATACCCGAACTGGCCGGGAAGTCTTGGCCAACATCCGAACTATGATGCATAGGTACCAATTTTTTTGTAATTAAGATAATGTAACATTAAAATGTACAGTAAAAAAGATTCCCATTGATTATATTGAAACGAAATATTTTTGTGTACCCAACTAAATTAACCAAAAATAGCACACAATTCCCTTTCAATATCGAAATTAATTGATAAACCAAATACGATGAAAATTACTAGTTAACCGGAAACTTTACTCAACTTAGATCACGGACAGGCTGACGTCTAGATTATTTGAATTCATAGACACTTTCAACTATGTTAGAAAGGATTAAGCCGAGTGCTTATATCTATTTCGCGAATTGGCCAATCGCATCTGGCCAGTTCGCGAACTGGCCAATTGCATCTGGCCAGTTCGCGAATTGCCTGGCCAATTCTAGAATTGGCCAGTCATATTTTAACGTTACTGGCCAATTTGGGAATTGGCCGGTCAGTTCTAGAATTGGCCAATTTCGGGTATTGGCTGCAACATATATATATATATATTTGTTAAATTTCAGTAAACAGTAACTTTTGTGATTTCGATAGCTAATTTTAATTTTCTTAGCGAGAGAGTAATATTTTCCCAAAATGAGAAAAAAATTCAGGGCCAAAAAGGTTAATCGAAGAAAACCTGTGTTCGCGCAACTACTACAATGTGTAAAAAAAATTGTAAGGTTACTAAAAGTTTTCTAGGAAACTGGGATTCTTAGAACTTTTTATGGAACGACAACAGGAAAAATTCATGTAACAGATACAGATTTGCACTGAAAATCAAAAAATCTGTAAGGTTACTAAGAATTTCTTAGGAAACAGGGATTCCAAGAATTTTCCATGTAACTGGAACCCAGGTTATAGATAAAATTTTAGTAAGATAACTGTAATTTAGTTTGTAAAGTTACAGATCTCTGTAACTTTACATTTTTTTCCTGCAAAGTGTACAGATAAAATGTTAGTAACCATACAGATTTTGGCAACTATACATCTGGGTTTTTTTTTTTTTTTTTTTTTTTTTTTTTTTTTTTTACAGTGTAGGACTATTTTAAAATGGAAGCAATTCCAGAAGATGTTTTTCTATTTTTAGGGTTCCTTACTTAATTTAAGGGCATGGGGCATTATGCGCGGAATATAATAAGCTCATATTTTCACGAAATTACTCAGACTACTCTCTTTCATTGTGAAACATAATAATACACCTCCTACCTACTTAGACATTTATAGGCGAAATTATTTTCTCGGGAAATCTACATGGGTACTACTAGGTTACCACGTCGACCAAAAAATTATCGCCAAACTATAAGATTAAATACCAATAATGGATGATCCTGAATGTCACATTCAATGACATTAAATACAATTCATGTGTTTAAAATGTCATTAAGAGATTTTTATTTTGACTTTTTATTAATATTTTTATTAATATTCCACTAATTATTTGTTTTTTCGTTATTTAAAATAAAGAGTATGCCAATATGTATAATTTGGCGAAATTGGTCGACGGGATAACAGAGTAGTACCTCTACAAGAAATCATAAAAGTGCCATTCTGGTTATTTGCATATTTGTTAAATCAATTTTATGAATATTCCGATGCAGGAGCCGAGTTCCAAAACATGATTTCCTCTTACAGTGTGTCCAGCAAATAACACCCTGATTTCAAAATTTAATTTCTCAAAAACAAAGATCGATAGTAATATGCGGTAAACGGTTTTTTCATTAGGTAAGCTGTAAAAATCTCATACAGAAATTTCAAAGAGTGAATATTTTGAAAAAATTGCGTTCTGATTGCATAGAATGCTTTGATTTGACATCTTTCTTGTTTTAGATTGCCTGCAGAGAAATAATTTTTCAGCTTACAGTGCAATATTTTAAAGATTTTTCTAAATAAATTTTTAGAATTTCGAAATTTCAAAAATTTTATTTAAAAAAACTTTGAAATATGGCACTTTAAGCCGAAAAACACATTTTCTGGCAGCAATCTAAAGCAAGAAAAATGTCAAATCAAAGCATTCATTGCAATCATCAGAACACAATCTTTTCAAAATATTTACCGTTCGAAACTTTTGTAGAAGATTTTTACAGCTTACCTGATAAACAAACCGTTTACTGCGTAATTCTATTGATCTTTGTTTTTGAGAAATTTAATTTTGAAATCAGGGTGTTATTTGCTGGACACCCTGTATTTTATGTATGCATTTTTTGTCTCGCCCCCACCCCTCCCCCCTCCAAGTAAACATTCCTGTGTGAATGCATTTCAATTTATCATGAAACATACTTTTTTTTCCTTCTTTACATCAAATAATGTACCTAGACGCGATTGTCAACAGAAACTAGCTTATACAAATATAAGGTATCTTTGGAAGATAGGGATAAAATGATTTTCGATTATTATGCAGTTTGCTCACTTAGATGGAAAATTAATTTTGTGTTGGGAATATTGCTTGCAAAATAGCGTGTGGTGTAGTTTGTAAATATTACACCATGTTACAAAATAAAAAAATATATATATACATATTATGTGATTTCGTAGAAATCATTAAAATTA
Source organism: Maratus speculifer (assembly GCA_964019185.1). Classification (NCBI taxonomy): domain Eukaryota; kingdom Metazoa; phylum Arthropoda; class Arachnida; order Araneae; family Salticidae; genus Maratus; species Maratus speculifer. The sequence goes on from OZ025301.1 coordinate 184,954,972, forward strand.
GAAAATTTCGTAAAATTTATTAATATTCACTGCAAATTCACCTGTATATATTTTTTTAATCGCAGTTTAGCTCTTTATATGCTGACATACTTTTTAGTACCATTAAAGATTCAATATAAAATTTATTTTCTTCGTCTACACTTAAAAAAGAAAAAAAAATCTAGAAAATTACTCAGAATTTTCTAAGAAACTGGGATTCCCACACATTTTTTTTTTTTTTTTTTTTTTTTTTTTTTTTAAAGGTTATTAATTTTTTTCTGGGAAACTGGGATTCCAAAAAATTTTCATGTAACTGTAACAGCACAAATACATGTAAAAGAACAGGTTACAGGAAGTTTTTTTTTAACCATTACATGAAAAGTTCATGGAATCCCAGTTTCCAAGAAAAACTTTAGTAACTTTACAGATTTTTTTTTTTTTTTTTTTTTTTTTTTTTTTACACTGTAGAACTTTTTATGTAATTGCAACCCGGTTACAGATAAAAATTTCAGTAAAATTAATTTTAGCAGATTATTTTATAAAGCTTCAGTAGTTTCACATTTTCCCCTGTAGAGTGTACACATTAAAATTTTAGTAAACATGGAGATTTCTGTAACTTTATATCTGTACACTGTAAATAAAAATTCTGAAAAGGTGCTAAACTTTTTCTAGGAACTGAGATTCCTCGACCTTTTTATGTAACAGTAATAGTAAATTTTCATGTAACAGAATCGGTTACGTGAGTTTTTGCTGTTACCATTTCATACCGTGGTTATATACCTTGGGTTCCGCCAAAAAAAAAAATTCAACATATATATCCACATGAGAAGAACATTCTGTAATTTTTTCCGAATTTTCTAAGTATGCCCGTATGGAGACCCTCCTTGATAGTGCTGACTTATGTCATATGAAGCATGTTTCCCCTAATTTTCATGCTTCTAGGTTTAGTAGTTTGTACTGGACGATGATAAGCTATTGAGCAGAATATTTTTTTCTATATATATAGATTAAAATCATAATTTAATGATATTGACATTATAATTTTACATTTAAACTAGTCGGATGTGGAAATCCAAAAATTTCTTCTATCTGATATACGTTAATACTTCTAGGAAAATGAAACATAGCAGCGTCACCGGTTAGGTAACACACGCCGGTTTGCGCCATAATCTAATCTGCAACAACTTAATTCAAGTTCTAACTGAATCTGGAATGTCATGAAAATTCATGTGTTAGTATTTGAGCGCAGAAATCGTAAAAAACTGGATAGAAGATCCACCTCTTGCGCGATTTACTCTAAAATATAAAGAATACTAATTTATATCAGGGACTGACTGAATTTGAAGTATGGAAATCCGTGCTTTAGTTCTTGAGATAGAGCTATTGCAATAATCATGAATAACGTTGTATAGTTTTGCCACCTGTCGAAAGATTTACTCCAAAAAATAAAGAATACTCATTTATATCAGGGACTAACTGAATCCAAAGTTTGATGAAATTTCGTGCTCCATATTCTGAGGTAGAGCCATTGCGATAATCATGAATAATTTTGAAAAGCACTGCCAGAAGTTGAGCGATTTACTCCAAAAACTACAAAATGCTTATTTATAACAGGGACTAACTGAATCTGAAGTTTGATGAAAATTCGTACACTAATAATGAGATAGAGCCATTGCGATAATCATTAAAAATTGCGCATAGCATCACCACGTATTGTGCAATTTAGACCAAAACATAATCAGAACCATATTATACCAAAGAAAACTAAATCTAAAGTTTTATGAAAATCCGTTAATTAGAACTTGAGATATAGCTACTGTAGAAATCGTGAAAAAGGCAGCATAGCAACGCCACCTATCATGCGATATACACCAAAAACTAATCAGATTCAGCTTATATCAAGGTGTAACTAAATCTCAGGTTTTGTGAAATTCTGTGCGTTTTCTTGAGATAGAGCGCTCACAAAATTTATGTCATATGCAGACAGACTGACTGATTGTATGACAGACTAACAGAGAGACATTATGTAAAACCACGTTTTTCGGTTTCTCTGACCCCTATAACGTGTAAATCTTTGAAAAACCGGAATTCGAAAGTTTTCACGAATCCAATACTTTCTTCAAAAACATCAAAATCAAAATCAAAATTTTAAAAAATTGAATTTTTTAAATCCCAAATTTTAAAAAAGACAATCAGTTATCTAAAGTCATAAAATGCGCTTCTATTTCCTTAATCTATTGCTTGAATATTCTAAAACGGAAGTAGTGTTCTAGAACATGTTTAGCTATTTTTTACGAATAGTTTTTCTTTTTTTATTTCTAGTGAACTTTTCTCTGTTGATGTACTTCAATTTATCATTGGAAATACTTTTTGTCTTCTTTTTATAGAGGAATGCGAAGCGATTGCGGACGAAAATTACCATAGGCAAATGGAAGGTATTTGTTCCATGATAGGATGAAAAAATGCGTTTGTGTGATTATGCAGTTTGCTAGCTTAGATTGGAAATAAATTTCTTGAATGGGGTAGGATATGAGCCTGCAGGGTAAAAATATAGCTATGCAATTACTACAGGACGTCCTAAACATAAAAAATTACTGATAATATGTTTTCATTTATTTTGTTTGTGAGCAAAAGTCAAAATGGGCAGAAAATTTAATAAAAAGGGTAAATACAATTTTCAAATTAATTTACATTAAAATTAGAAACAATAACTTTTTAACTACGAAATTGTAATTTAATTTTTCATGAAATCTTACGATTTATGGAAAATGAAAATATAATGTTACATTAAAAATGATAATAGTTGTACTATTTCGTTTATTATGTTGTTAGAAAATAAATTAATAAAAAGTATCACCATGGATTATAAATTAAAGTACATTAGGAATTAAAAATGATAATAATCTTATATGAAATTATAAAATTTTAGATATAATCATGGATCTAGTTTGATAGTTAGTCATAGTAATCATAATTTATAATCATAACTTTCAATATAAATCAAATTGAACAGTGAGTTTTTGCATTTTAAATATTCAATTTTATTTGAAAAATTAAATATTTTAAATCCCAAATTTTAAAAAAGACAATCAGTTATCTAATGTCATAAAAGGTACTTCCATTTCCTTAATCTATTGCTTGAATATTCTAAAACGGAAGTAGAGTTCTAGAACATGTTTAGCTTTTTTTTACGAATTGTTTATCTTTTTTATTTCTAGTGAACTTTTCTCTGTTGATGTACTTCAATTTATTATTGGAAATACTTTTTGTCTTCTTTTTATAGAGGAATGTGAAGCGATTGCGGACGAAAATTACCATATGCAAATGGAAGGTATTTGTTCCATGATAGGATGAAAAAATGCGTTTGTGTGATCATGCAGTTTGCTAGCTTAGATTGGAAATAAATTTCTTGAATGGAGTATTGCTTGCAGGATAAAAATATAATATAATTTTGTAATTACCACATTACTCCCTATACATAAAATAATAATAATAATAATACTCGTTATAAGTTTTATTTTGTTTGTGAGCAAAACTCAAAATGGACAGAAAACGTAATAAAAATTATTACCACGAATTTCAAATTATCTTACATTAAAATACTTACATTATTACATACTTACATTAATATACTTACACTAAAATTAACTTACTTAAAAATAATATATTTTTTTTTTTAAATTATCTTATGAACAGCCTATATTTGGAACATTAGATTTACCTTATTTTCAATATTAAACAAAAATGCTTCATCATACGGAAGACTTTACAATATAGGCGTGATAAAATACAAATGTTTTTAAAATTTAAAAACATTAGATGTTAAAAATAATAAAACGCTCCAAGCGCTTTTGTCTTGACATAAACCTTTTTCAAGGATTTTTTTTTTTTTTTTTTTTTTTTTTTAACATTTGTATTTTAATACATCTATATAGTAAAGTACTTTGTATGGTGAAACATTTTTGAAGAGTTTTTTCCTCCATTTATAATTTTTTAGCAAGAAAGTTTCCATTCTAATTTTTTTTGATTAATTTTACGAACAATCTATATCTGGAACGTAAGATTCACATTATTTTCAATATAAATACATAAAAAAACACTTCAAAAATGTTTCACCATACTAAATAGTTTACAATATAGGTGTGATAAAATACAAATGTTTTAAAAATTTAAAAACATTCGTTGTTAAAAAAAAAATAAAACGCTCTAAGCGCTTTCAGCTTGACATAAACCTTTTTCAAAAAGAGGAAAAAATGATTTCAAATTTTTAAAGCATTTGTATTTTATCACGCCTATTTCGCAAAGTATTTTGTATGGTGAAACATTTTAAAAGTGCTTTTTTTTCATGTATTTATATTTTTTTTAACTATAAAATTTCAATCATAATTTTTAATGAAACCTCATAATTTATGGAAATCAAAATGTAATGTTACATTAAGAAATAATTGTGGGTGTACGATTTCGTTTATTATGTTGTTAGAAAACAAATTAATAGAAAATATTATCATGGATTACAAAATAAAATGCATTAAAATGAAAAACTTTAATAATTTTATAAATAAAGTTATAATAACTTAGTTATAATTATAATCACAGTTTTCATAGTTTCATAGTTAATCACAGTAATCAAAGTTTATAACTATAATCATAGTTTTCAATATAAATCAAATTAAACAATGATTTTTTTTTTTTTTCATTTTAACTCCCCTGATGATGCAAATACTTAATGAAATCTTACAATTTATGGAAAATCAAAATTTGCTTTATATTAAGAAATAATTATCTTAAAAATAAAAATGGTATCTAATAATGGTAAATAATAACGACTTCATTTATTGTGTCATGAATAAACAAATTAACAGAAAGTATCACTATGACTTATGATTTACAATGCATCAAAATTAAAACAATAATTTGACTAATAACTATTTCATAAATACACACAATTTTTCATTTATGTGATAGAAATTAAATAATGATTTTTTTCATTTTAACTCCCCTGAGATGCTAATACTTAATAAAATCTTAAAATTTATAGAAAATCAAAATTTATTTTATATTAAAAAACAATTATCTTAAAAATAAAAATGGTATATAATGATGGTAAATAATAACGACTTCATTTATTATTTCGTAAATAAACAAATTAACAGGAAGTATTACTATGACTTATGAGTAACAGTACATCAAACTTAAAAATAATAATTTGGCAAATAACTATGACATAAATACACACAATTTTTCATTTATGTGATGGAAATTAAATAATGATTTTTTCATTTTAACTCCTTTAAGATGCTAATACTTAATGAAATCTTAAAATTTATAGAAAATCAAAATTGATTTTATATTAAAAAACAATTAGTTTAAAAATAAAAAGTGGTATATAATGTTGGTAAATAATGACGACTTCATTTATTGTGTCATGAATAAACAAATTAACAGAAAGTATCATTATGACTTATGATTTACAATACATCAAAATTAAAAACAATGATTTGACTAATAACTATTTCATAAATACAAACAATTTTTCATTTATGTGATGGAAATTAAATAATGATTTTTTCATTTTAACTCCTCTGAGATGCTAATACTTAATAAAATCTTACAATTTATAGAAAATCAAAATTTATTTTATATTAAAAAACAATTATCTTAAAAATAAAAATGGTATATAATAATGGTAAATAATAACGACTTCGTTTATTATGTCGTAAATAAACAAATTAACAGAAAGTATAACTATGACTTATGAGTAACAGTACATCAAAGTTTAAAACAATAATTTGGCAAACTATGACATAAATACACACAATTTTTCATTTATGTGATGCGAAATAAACAATGATTTTTTTTTTCATTTTAACTCCCCTGCGATGCTAATATTTAATAAAATCTTACAATTTATAGAAAATCAAAATTTATTTTATATTAAAAGATAATTATCTTAAAAATAAAAATGGAATATAATAATGGTAAATACTAATGACTTATTTACTATCTTGTGAATAAACAAACTAACAGAATTTCGTGAACTAAAAAATACTGTGACTTATGCGTTATAATAAAGTTTCTCGCTGTCGCTCGCCATTGCGCCAAATTGCGACTAAATTCTTCATTTGGCGAGTAAACAAGCGATTAGATTCGCCAAATTACTAGTGCTCAGTTTTTGCTTTTTCTTTCTTTCCTTTTTCGTTTTTCACACATATGCTGTCGCAATTAGAAAAACTTTGGTTATTTAGAACATATTGAAAAGAAGTGGTACTTTAAAGGATCAAATATATATATATATATATATATATTTGTAATAAAAAAAAATTGCGCCGTTTTGCCCTCTCTGAGCTATTAATTCTAAATTTGTGGAACATATTTTTAATCTTAGTTTCGTAATGTATTAATATTTTAGCAGCTAAAGTTCTTTTTCTTATTTTATTTAACTTATTAATAATCTATTGCTTGTTTCTCAAAAAGGGCGGGAAACGATTTCGTAATATTTTTCCTTTTTAGAATATTATCGAGATTTTAATTTTATTGTCTGCTCTGTGTTAATGCGCGGATGTTAGCAGGTTAGTCTATTTGCGAGACAGTATGGAGTTCTTACGGGAAGGCCACGCCTCGTATACCAATCAGAGGTGGTGATTTCTGACGCGTAGCCTCGAAGTTAATCCTAATCGGATTTTTCATTTACTGACGCAGACTGAGGAGGGGCTAGTTTTTCGCGTGAGTGTTGGAGTTTCATTCTAAGTTTTCGGAGCATTCAGAATGCATCTCTGCCTCTTGAACTGCTAGGACGCCCGTCTTATTTTTTTCCGATAATTTAGAACACCGAAATGACGCAGCTTGGAGAGCGAATGTTATAGTATTAGATGTGTGGAATCGTGACAAGTGGAATAACTTTATGCTTGATCTAAAGAAATATAAATTAAAGAACTGATTGACTTACATTTATTACGGGGAAATTCTCAAAGATCGAAATCCATTGCTTGGTAAGCTACACTACGGCTGCTGAACCAGCTGTTGATCTTTTAGATGAAATGCCGCCGAAAATATTATTTTAATTTTTACGTTACATATGGAAAGCCGGCAGGATTGAGGAGTTATGGTATTTCCATAATCGGGTTGCACATTGGTATCATTTTTTATATCAAAATGAAGTAATTCTAAATTATCACTGGATATGTTGACATGTTGGTTTAACGTAATATTGCCTTGTAGCACCTGGCTTTTTGCACAATCAATTTTCAATTTAAATTTGGCACAATCAGGTAAACCTAACATAGCATAGTCCAAATCTATCTTACTTACTAAAAAATTAACATACCTCCTTATATTACCAAATTTAATACATAACCGAAACTAAGATTAAAAATATGTTCCACAAATTTAGAATTAATAGCTCAGAGAGGGCAAAATGGCGCATTTTTTTTTTAATTACATATATATATATATATATATATATATATATATATATATATATATATATATATATATTGTGCTACACAGCGAATCTATTTTGCTAATACTTTTTTCATTTGGCGAATATTTTTTATTTTCAATTAACGAGATTACTAATATTGGTCAAATGTCAGCGAGAACATTGGTTACAGTACATTAAAATTAAAAACTATAATTTGACTAATAACTATGATACAACACGCTATGATATACGGGTGATTCTACGATAAGAGGTAATTTGTACGGCAATCAGTTTAAAACAGGTTTTTTATTCTATATGTTGCTATTTTTTGCAATAAATCGCATCATCTTAATATACTTTATTAAATAACATCACGATTGAATGCCTAATTAAAACACATTTTTCTGAAATTTCTTACAAAGTCTAAGAAAGTCTCTCCCCTGGCATGTCCCCTTGCCGGTTTCAATTTAACTTTCAAACAATACATAAATTTTTTTCCATCAGATGCTTAACTAAAGTATGTTTATTTGGAACTTAAGTAATTATACTTACGTATTATAAAATAAAAAATAAAATAATTTGTTAACTTCAAATAATTTTTTTAATTAACTTTTGTCCCGCTTTTTTTGTGTATCTACCTTATCAACTTTCGTTCCGCTGAAACAAATATAAATTCAAGGAAGGCTATATCGGAAATCGCGCTTAAGGGCATCTATCGGCTTGAAGTTAGCAATACTAAACGCGCAAGCCATTTAAGCGTCGCCACTTTTAGTTGTTGCGACGCGATCGTGCGGTGTAGTGGTTTCGCACGGTGATCGTGTATCTCCCCTGGTAAGTCATACAACTTATAATATTCATTTAATTCAATTGCATTTACTGCCCTAATTAAACAATACGATAATAATTAAAGTGAAATACACAATTAACCCAAAAACTAATTCAGGGAGTTAAAAAAATTTTTATTACATGAAAATGTCTCTCCCCTGTCGTATTTCCCTGGCAAGATAACTGCCAGGGGAGCGAGTCACTGATCAGAAAAAGTTATAAAATATATAAAAAGTGACTTGCCCTTATACGAAAAAGTAAATAAACGGAACAAAAATCATAATTTAAACGTTTTTGATCAAACTCAAACTTTTCTTTTTGGCCGAATCCTCTGTGTTTTTGAAACCTCTTATCGTGGAATCACCCATACACACAATTTTTCATTCTTGTGATGCTAATTTAACAAAAATTTGATTCTAGTTTTTAAGCTTATATAAATTCGGTAAGTTACTAAACAATTATAAAGCTGACTTTCTAATACATATAAATTTACATAATAGGTTTCTTTCAATAGCCTAAATATGCACAGAAGTCCCAAAACTTGATCAATTATTTTTAAATTCGTTATCCATTCCTAATCTTTTTAAGTTTTATCCAAAATTCCCCTGAGGATATGCAACCAATTTGCCAAGAGCATTTTTTCTTTTCAGATTAATGCATTCAAACGTGATTGTTAACAAAATTTAGCATATACAAATAGAACATGTAGCTGAAAGAGAAAATACTTTTGCAATATTACACAGTTTTCTCATTTAAAGAAAGGCAAATTTGTGTAAAACATCCTTTAAAGGATATTGGATGTAACGCTGTTTTGTAGTTTTTATACCAAGCTCTAAACTAAAACGTTCTAGTTTACGTTATTTTATCTTTTTTTCTTTTGTGGGTAAAAGTCGAGAAAATTAGAAAAGTTTATAAATGCTAAGAGAATTTATAAATTAATATCATTATACAAACTAAATAACAGAGATGTAATGTATTTAAATGTAGAGAGATATGAGGTGGAATTTAAGTTATTTTTTTATTTATTTTATTTTATTATTTTAACCTATATTTTTAATTAAATACATATAGAATAAGTAAATATAATATGCTGAAATGCCACATTCACCTTAATAAATCAAAATAAAAAACGATCTTTTCATTTTTTTGCATAGGATAGCTGGGGACGATCCACGACCGGCCTAGTTTTTACTTTTTCGATTTTGATGTCAGATTTTTTATAATACTTTAACTTTCAGAACCGGTTATGAAACTGTATGAACCGGTTATGAACATGTTATAGCCCACAGTTTCATATATTATTCAGTTTCATATATTATGAACCGGTTATGAAACTGAAACTATCCTAATATAAAAAGAATATAATCAAAATCAAAAAAGTGAAAACTAGGCCGGTTATATATCGTCCTCAGCTATCCTATGCAAAAAAATTCACGTCAAAATATTAAAATTTGAGCAAAATATTTGAAAAGAACGCCCCCATAGGCTTTAAATTATCATCCGGGTCTTTTTCAATCAGTAATATGGGTTCTTAACCCTTTCGGGTCTGGTGTACTATCAATAGTAGACATATTTTAAGTGAGTATTATTTTGTTTTAACAAATGCTTTTGTTACAGTATGCGTGTAGTAATGTAAGTATGTATCTCTTCATTAACGTTTAGGCATTTAGTAATAATAAATATTTGCACAATTCCAGTGGCGCCATCTTTTGAAAAATATTTGGTTAGCTCAAAAATATTGGGTGGGCTCAAAGATATTTTGGTAAAATGGTAAGATCTAGTTTGTTATTCTTTGAAGGTTGGACAGCTGGTGAAAGATGAGACTTTTAAGTCTAGTTATCATGTTTTAAGATTGTTCCAATTTTTAAAATCATATTCTCATGCAGTTTTTCTTATAAAGACAGTAATATTTATTGTAATATCATTATATCATGAACATGACTACAGATTGAAACAGCAGTAAGTTAAACATTTACATTTCAATCATTTTGGATTTATGGATATCAGTCGGAGAATTGAAACGCGCAGTCATTGCCAAAATAAATTTTGTCCAAGGGAGAAAAATGAACAATAAAATAATAATTAAATAATAACGAAATAGAACATTGAAAATTGGATATACGCTAGAATTCAAAATTATTGGGTGGATTCAGGCGCCATGGACCCATATAAGTTAGCGCCACTGCTTTATTCTCGTTGCACAGTTTGAAATTTTTTTTTTTAAACATATATTTACCTCTTTAAATTTAAGATACAATTTACTTTCCGGAAAGAATCTTATGTAATAAAGCGCAAAATGTATTAGAAAATTGTAATATCAGTTTAATCTAGTTCTAACATAACATTTTCTCAACATCTCCCAAAACTTTTCCTTTGCCTATTGTCAGATGAATATCAATTGAATGGCATGCAAAACAGCAATATATTTGTTATATTTCAGGCAATGAAATATTCGTTAAACTCTAATTAGTCTATTTGGATAGCTAGTGTTGATGTTATTAATGTAAAAGTATATTTTTTTAATTTGAACAAAAAATGGACACGAAAGGATTGAGGTCACGTAAAACATAAAATGATTCATATTTTCGAGTTTTTAATTATCGACTTAAAAGATAGAGCTAAAAGATTATGGGGCGAAATGATTATAGACCTAAAAGATTATGGGGTTAGGAAAGTTTTAAAACGATACATTTTAAACATTGTGGATGTGTAAATATATTTTTTTGATTTTTGTAGAAACGTGTTATTTTTATTCATTGGTACACCTATCTAAAATTTTACTTTAGGTAAACAGTTGAAACTTTCTATCATTGTGTAACTAACTTGTTTCTTTAAAAAATATTTAACACTTGAGATTGGAGTGAAAAAAATATTTGAATAATGAAAAATATCAAATTATACAAAATAACTACTTATAAGATGTTGTAAAAATATAGATTTTATTTATTTAATTTAGCTGGAATCTTTCGAATACTAACGCATTCATTATCAAAGGAACTAAAAGAAATATTTGATTAGAAATAGAAAACATCAAAACAAAACAAAAACAAAACAGTCCGCGTGTATAAACAAAGTCACGATGAATTCATTGAAACACTAAGGATATTGCACCAGAGAGTAGGAATATTATATGAAATGACGTCATTGCAAACAGTATCTTTGTTAAGCTAAATTTCGAATCATTTCACATAATATTCCTACACTCGGATACAATATCCTTGGTGTTTCAATGAATTCATCGTGACTTTGTTTATACACGCGGACTGTTTTGTTTCGATGTTTCCTATTTCTAATCAAATATCTTCTTTTATGTTCCTTTGATAATGAATGTGTTAGCATTCGGAAGATCTCAGGTAAATTAAATAAATAATATCTATATATTTGCAACACTTTTTAAGTAGTTATTTTGTATAATTTGATTTAATAACAAGGTGTAGATTTCCAACAAAGACACTTAGTGGTTTTGACTCATTGAATGAAAAATATGTTCTTAATTTTTTTTGGATTTTCAAAGTGTTTTTGTAAAATATTTTTAATTTCACTTCTTCTAATCTAAAATGAAATTTGTTTCTTATTATTATTCTCAAATTGTATGTTCTCAGATACCCCATTTAAGGAGACATATTCAACAGTTTTTTTTTAGAAAAGTGCAACGCATAGACACAATGCTAAAAAAATTATAGAGAGATATGCAAAAACACTGAAAAAAATGAAGTGCTCAAAAATGAGTAAGTCGATGTACTCATATCAAATTGAGTATGTTTAGATCAAAACTGAACACATTGCTTTCTCCATTTTAAAACAGCATATCTATATAATAAATCTATATAATAAAGGCCAAACGTATCTGTGCGTAACGCATACGTCATTTTGCGAATGGCAATACTTTCAAATTTTAAATGAAAATTCGGTATTGCAATTTTTTTAGCTGCATATGTTTGAACTTCTAGACATCGCACATTTTCAATTTTTACACCATCGCGTAGGGAAAAAAATGTATTTTTAAATGAAATTTGTTTGAAAGCTGTATCATAATTAGTTTTGGAAATATTAATTTTTTTTGTACTTTTTAATACAGCTTTTCTAATTGTGGCAACAGGACTACTCCATTTCTATTAAAAGCAAAGGAAAAAAGGGAAAAAAATTGAGTATTGTATCTTTATGTTGCCATTTTCTCATTAAAAGGGGAAAAAATGAAATTTAAACACCTTCTGTTATAAAACCCGGTGAATTTTGATTTCATTTACAAAATTTGATTTATACGTAAAAGAAAATCAACAGTTTAATATCTGTTTCAGCTAATAGTCATTCAGACTTCAAGTTTTGAATCAAAATGACCAAATTAAAATGCCAATTTTTTCTGAAAAGGTGAATACGGATACGAAATGTGCATTTGTAAATTTTGATAAGATAAAAATGACGCCGGGTTTAGATTTCACGGAAAAAAATTCTATGATTAAGTCAAAGTTGAATAAATTTGCTTTTTTTCATTTTGGAATACTAGCATAATTACCTAAATTGATAATAACATATCTTTATTATTTTTTACTTCTTACATGTACGATTAAAGTTTAATTTTAACAATTTCTACAATTGAGTCTTAAAGAAATGGTATTTTGTTAATTTGATGTTAAATGTTGTTTGTTTAAGAGTTAAACTTACCAAGATAAAATGCATTTTTTACTATAACTAATTTTGTAGGTTTATTATAAATCAATGGAACAGTTCCTTTTAAAACATTTTCTGTCGTCGAAATTCGACGGGTTCTACTTTGTATTATTAAATCCAAGCAAACGATAATTTTGTACCCTGTATTGATTTATCTCATTCATGGCGGCATAAAAGATGTTTATTAACGTAAATATTAAATTTTGCATAGTATTTTAAAATAATTTTAAAATGTATTTGCAAATAATGCTCTTGTGATAAAAATGTTCTAATTGGGAATTTTACTTATAAATTTGCTATTTCTCTTAATAAATAATCAATTAAATGTTTATTGTTCATAATTTTGAGCAAGAAATAAATACCAGATTGTTTTCACTTAAATTTCTAAACTCAGAGGACAGATAATAGTGATTTATATTTGAACACAAGCATGGAATCAAATCTGAGTACATGTTTTTCTCAATTTTGAGATGCCGAGCCAGCGGCTTGGTTGGTAGCGTCAGCTCCTCCCACACCGCTGGACCCTGGTTCGAGTCCAGCTAGCGGCATGGGTGTCTTGTGTTGTCCCTGTGATAATGGATGTACCGGATATTCTGTAATAAAGTGCTCTATATATGGTTTCTTGTGATCATTGGAGGTTATGCCGGCGAATAGCTGTAGCGCCTACTTCAAAGCAAATAAATAAATAAAATAAAATAAATTTGAGATCTTTTGGATCGGAGCTATTTTGAGTATGTGAATACTTAAAATTGAGTACATTTTTCTCAATTTTGAGAACCCATTTTATTCAGTGAGTTATTTAATTCTTGAAAACTGACTTATGAATGAAATTATTTTTTTTTTTTATTGCCATTTATATGTGGGCTATAACATGTATATTATACCGCTTAAAAAATTTCAATTCCATCTCTGTTTTTAAGTAAAATACATGATGCTAAACATTTAGCAAGAACTGTTTAAATTTACTTGTTGAGTTGTTACTTGTTCATTTAATAGGCTGGAAGGCGGCCGCAAAGACAATTACCTCATCGAGTTCACGAATGAAAAGTTAGGATTAGTTAAATCTCGATTCCCATATTAAAATGCAATCGGTCTGCAAAGTCGTATCTTTTTGGAAAACTCCTATAAACATGATTTTAACGGTCGGTACGATCTGTTTACCATTGTGTTTTCTTGCTCCCAAAAATGTTTTCATATACAAGGTGAACATAAAGTCCCAGCCCACTTTGTAGAAGTAATTTATTCTTGAATTTTATATTTCATTAATATTATACAGCATATTAGTACTTTTCAACGTGATGTTCATCAAGTTCGAAACAAGTTTCCCACCGGTTCAGTGTAGCTCGAAACACTTTTTCCAACATCCCTACGGTGATCATTTTGCATGCTTGGCTTATGCGTTGTTTTAGGACCGTCACATTTGCAACCTTAGTCTTGTAGACTTGTTCCTTGATGAACCCTCACGCAAAAAAAAATCCAATGGATCCAAAATTTGTTCACCATTTTTCGGATATTGTCTCATGTTGGAGCCTCTATTCCAAATTTTCCACAAAACGTCTCCCTGACCTCCTCGAATGTCTGACCACGCAAATGTGCCACTACAACTGCAATTTGTTCTTTGTTGTTAGCATATCCTCTAAGTATCATTCACCTGTAATATAAAATCCATGTTAATTTATTTTTAAATGCTATAAGTGATCTATTAAAAATAACACAAATACCTTATAGTTTTACATGTTTCATTGTTCTTACGGCAACTTTTTCTAAAACAAATAAATGATAAAAAAGAAATTTTTCAAATTGAAAAATAAACAGAAAAACATAAATCACGTGAACATGAGCATAGTAAAGCAAAACTGGAAAAGAATAAAAATGAATAAAAATAATTGTGAACGTGAAATATTACAAATTATTGTCTTAAAAACCTTTGAAGCATTTCCTTCCAAATTTTAGGTAGCTCCATGGAGGCAAATTCATTGCAAACATTGTCTCTACGTATGAAGATTTCTATTGATTCTCTTATGATTGATGGAAAATATGATCTAGAAGGGTATATTATTCTGCTATTTTTAAAATCTATTTGTAATGGTTCTTTGCTATATAATCTTGAGAGAGCTGTAGTTTTCCTATTGTATTTGATGTCTGCTATATGTTCTTTAATCCTAGTTCTGAATTTTTACTTGTTTCACCAATGTAATATTATTTTGTCCCATCTTGAACAATGAAATTTTTGAACAATGAAATTCATTTGATTTATGTTTTTCTGTTTATTTTTTAATTTGAAGATATTTTAGCGAAAAATTTCTTTTTATCCTTTATTTGTTTTTGAAAAAGTTATCGTAAGAGCAATGAAACATGTAAAACTATAAGGTATTTGTGTTATTTTTAATTGATCACTTATAGCATTTAAAAATAAATTGATATTTTAAAGTGATGTTTTATATTATATGAAAATCCTTGTCTTAATTATTTCTGCAAAATGGGCTGGGACTTTATGTTCACCCTGTATTTGAGTGGAAAAAAGCCGAATGGTGAAACTATGAGACAACCGCTAAAATGGGGTTTTTATGTGTTTTCCAATAAGATATAACTTGGCAGACCATTTGCATTTTAATATGCGAATTTAATATAACTAACCTTAAATTTTCTTCCATGACTGGATGAGGTGATTGTCTATGCTGTCGCTTCCCAGTCTATAAAGTATGAATCATTAGTCCTAAGGATGGATCGAAACAGGATTTTAAGATCAAAACAAATAGAAGCCGAAACCGAATGTCGGTAATCTTCCAATTTTTGGCCAAAAACAAAAACGAAAATGACCCTCAAACTTTTTTTAAGTAATTAATAACATACTTAAATATATATACTTACTAACTAATTATTCGTATAATTATATGTGGGGCCCAAGCTGACTTTCTGTGGTGCCTCTGAATAAAATTTTTATTTTGATATAAAATAATTTTAATTCATTCATCAATGATCCAAAATAATCTTTAACCATTTGAAAAATTGTTGTTTCTTTTGGTCTAGAGATATCTGAACCATATTTGAATCCTTCTGATGTTTGCAATTTATTCGTTTTGTGATTGGTCCAAGTTTAATGTCCAGAATCGGAATACTTCTGTTGCCGCAATGACAAAAAATGTTAAAAGCTACAATAATAATAATAATAATAATAATAATAATAATAATAATAATAATAATAATAATAATAATAATAACTCAAAAACAAACTAAGATACAGCTTTCAAACAAAATGCATTTAAAAGTAAATTTTTTTCTCTATACGACTGTCTGAAAAGTGAAAATTTGCGATGTTCAGAAGTTTGAAAATTTGCAGTCCCGAAAATTGTAAGGTTGAAATTTCATTTAATCATTGTTCATGATTGGTCTAGGAATATCAATGTTTAATCCATGGCGTATTTAATATATCACTCTTTTACTACGTAAATTACGTTTTGATCATAATAAAAATGATGTTTATAATTTTTTTAATACAGAATTTATTTATAAGTTTAAAATTTTAGTCTTTGTAAATATTTTTTAAATGCTCATTGTAAATTGTTAAATTTCATTTTTTAATATGATTTTCGATATGATCAAAACGCTTATATATACATATCTCGATTTATCTTTTATAATGATTTTTGTAAATGATCATCTGTTATACTAGAGCGTACGAAACACTTCTGCAGTTTCAAACTAAAAAAATTCTATTACAGTTAAGCCTGTAGGTTTTAATGGACACGTGAAAAGCGTCATCAAAGTTTAGTCATGTATGCAATATTTTCTTTATAATTTGCGTTCAAGTCTTCAGTTAGTCATGACTGATAATTGCAAACAGCTAAGTTCTTTGCAATAGCAATAAATAAAAAATGTTTCATTTGAGCCCGTACAGTTCAAATCAGTGTAAATAACATTGAAAATTTCCGGAAAAGGGAACAAGATTTAGAATTCTTATAGTTTCGGTCTTTCAGAATTTTTAACAGCATTTCCGCCGAAAACGAATTTTTGGCGAAACTCAGATTTTGGACTGAAAACGAAACTGAAATTTCTGTCGACCTCTAATTGTTTAATTGGTAATTAATTCTTAGAAATTCTTTCGTTTGATTTCAGTATAAGACTTTCTATCTCTTTAACTGACTTTCTTTATTTAATAATATCCACATATTAACCATATTCATCATTTATATAATTAATGAAACATTCTTCTTTATAATAACTGGAAAAATTTATAGAATTATCTATTTTCAACTTTATATCGACATTCTTCTCACAAATCGTCTGCGAGTACTTTAACCGCAAACTTTAACCGCAACCAATAATTCTAAAAATAGTCACATGAAAAGAATCAAAGAAATTTTGTAACAGAGTTCGTCAAGAAGAAACTAAAACCTTTTATATTTTATTGCTTTATTCTCTGTCTTACGGTTTGTTTAACTTTTTTTATTAATCCAAAGTTATATAGGATTACAAATTACAAAAGTATAGTGGAACTTTTCTCATTAATGTTAAAAGCTTAGGATAACTTGTCCCGAATAGACGTTTATTACCCTGATTTATTCTTGGCAACAGAAGTTTTAGAAATTTCAAAATGGCAACTGATGACCTGAGAAAATATTTGAAGTAGCCTTGGAAAATATAAAGTTGTTTTAATTTCTGCCCAATATGTCAATCAGATAAGAAGGTGAAAAAGGCAAGGTGTTATGTAAGTTAATGGAGTACAAAAAGAGATAATTTTTCTTTTTCGAGAAACTTATATTTAATTTATTTAATCTAATGTATTGAAGCAAAATTTAACATTTTACATCTGAGTAATAAAAGATTCTGTGTATTTTTTTTTCGAAAAAAATAAATAAATAAATAAAGAAGAAGAAGAAGAAAGAAAATTAAATTATGCATTAACCATTTATGTGCCAAATTATGAATTCGTGAAATTTTCCGCTTCTTAAGCGCTTTTCACGTTTTTTAAGTAAATATGAATAAGTGTAGCACCTTTAGTCGTCGTCCAATCCGTCCGTCTGTCCGCATATAACAGTGCAAAAACTACCCAACCGAATCATTTGAAATTTAAAACATAGATTTGATGCATAATTTTGGCGAGTTATTTCAAACTTTATGACAATTGGATGCATAGTTTAATTACAAGGACAATCAAAAGTATTCCTCTACCTTACGGACAATGGAAAAAAATAGTTTCAAACGTATTTTAATCGTGTTACATTCTTTCGAACATAATAAAATTAATATGCATCTATGAAGTATATACTAATATATACATTCTGACAATCTGTGGTGCAAAGAATATTTGTTATTCATCTACAGGTCTACTAAAAAGTCTTCCATTACATAATGGTATAGGGGGAAACATTTTTCGGTTTGCTTTTTAATAATATTAAACTATTTCACATTTTATGAAATTGATATATACGTTGCTGAGATTTACTATAAGTTACTTCCTGTATAATAGAAAGCAGATATTATTTACAGGGATACAAAAGATTTCGGATAATGTATTCTATCTGAAGGACGGTATAAATACTATTATATCAAAATCTGAATATTTTTAAAACTTCCTTATAGCACGAACTCTCCTCACTTGTTACGCTTGACGTGCAATTTTCAACTTGTTGAAACTACATTAAATGACTTATACTAACATTTGGTAAATTTTAGAAGGATTCTACCAATTATAATCGATTAATTAAATTTGAATTTATCCGGATTTGTGCCATATTTTTAACTACACTCAAATCTTTTATTTAGTATTATATTGAATAAGGAAATATCCAAATAAAATGTTTTTACAATAGAAGTATAGAAATCTTTCCTAACTGAAAGTTTTCCCCGATAAACTTTCGTGATCAACAAAGCTGAAAAAATGCTAATGAGAGATAAATCACCTTTTTAAGCACATTTTTACTTTCTTCTATCTTTACAAGAAAAAGTATTAGATTAGTTAAAAATTTAGACGGATTTACACGTTTTTTAGGCTCTGAGAATCCAAAAAACATGTTTTTACAAAATGTCTGTCAGAGAGTCTGCCTGCCATTGTGTCACTCTATATGTGACGAATATTTTCTGGGTGGTCTATCTCAAGAACTAATGCACAGAATTTCACAAAATTCTAGATTAAATTGGACCTTGATATAAACCAGAGCTGATTAGCTTTTGGAGTACATCCGCTGCCATCCTGCTTTTTTAACTATTTCCCCAATAGCTGTACCACAAAAACTAATGGATGGATTTTTTGCAAAACTTCAGATACCGCCAGTTCCTTCCTTTTAGCGTGAATCACCCAATAGATGGCGCTGCTATTTGACATTCTTCATGATTATTGCAATAGCTCTATCTTAGGAACTAAAGCACAGATGTTTGTAAAACATCAGATTCAGTTAGTCCCTGATGTAAATTAAAATTCCTTAGTTTTTGAAATAAAGCGTTCAACAGGTGGCACTTCTGACCAAATTATTTTAGAATTTCTACAATGATTTTATCTCAAAAACTAATGCGCAGATTTTCATCAAACTTCAGATTCAATTAGAACTTGGTATAAATTGTTGCTGATTAGATTTTGGTGCAAATAACCTTCCTGGTTACGCTGCTATTCTTCATTTTTCATTATTAAAGTATTAACATGTATGACATAGAAGGAAATTTCGGAATTGCCATATCCGACTAGTTCTCCTGTGCAATCAATAATGCTTTTGGAATAAGATAAAATAAAGTATCTATTACTCCTTCTAAACAGTATAACTACTATATTATTATTTTAACACAATCAAACTGATTGGTAAATATATCATACGATTTGAATACGTATTTCATATGTATTATGTATCCATCGTTATATGTAGTTCCATTACCTGCGGTTTATTCTGCTGAGCTGACTAAATGACAGACCAGATGTTAAAACCAATAAGGTTATCTGAGTGAAAAATCCCAGCCGGCTATCGCCCAGTTAGCTTAACAGGTAAAAGCAATGGCCTTGTAAGTCAAGTATCTGGATTCGATTCCTGGCCTGGGCAATTTTTCGCTCAGTTGGAAATATTCAAATAGTATAACTACTAACCAATGTGTTAAATGAATTTTATAACAAAGAATTTAATGGAACTTCAGAATACCGTCGGGACATAAAAAATTATAAACATATGTTATGAAACACTTTACAATACTTCCAGAGTACTATATAACTAAAATGCACCGTTTAAAAGATGAAAAACGATAGCTTAATACATTGTATGCCAAGGTGACTGACACTGAACTTTTCATTCAGGCCGCATCAATCACTGGTGACGAACAGTGTCATAAAACAATAGAAATATTTTAGTTTTATATCATATTTTAGACTGCTAGTAACCAGTGATTGACACGTCTAGAAACGAAAAGTTACGCGTCAATCACCGGTGACTGACATAGCATTCAACGTGTTAAGGTCATAGATGTAGGAATATCATTATTCCAATATCTATGGTTAAGGTCTCCGCCTATGGTAGAAACGTCAATTTTTATGAAAATTCGCAATTACTTTTTTATTTGATTTTCTTATATAATGAATATTTCTGTTTCTAAATTTATTTTTATTTATTCTGTACGTCTATTAGAAATAAAATTAGAGCTCTTTAAGAAAAAGCAGACTATGTTAATTTGAACCGAAGTTGAAAACTTTAAATGTGTTTTCTGAAAATTTAGATTTTCATCGGAAAAGATAAACGACTATTGCTCTAACTCAAAATTTAATTATCCTATAAACCATGAAATTTTTTGTGTAGCTTTTCGATAATGTGTAGAATGTTATTCAGCTACAGAATTAGCTCTAAATGACTTATTTGTTGATATATAGCTATTTTTTATGAAAAATTACACGTGATATTATAGAAATTGTCTATGTAATTGTATCTCAGCTGTATCTCTTTTAGATTTCCGTATATTGACTAATTTTTAGCCCATTACACTCAAGAGTGTTTAGAATGCATATGTTTAAAAAATAATTGTGTTACATGCTTTTTTTTCTTTTGCTAGAATTGCAGTTTTATTATTATTTTTTTTTAATAAGCACATGCAAAGTTTCTTCAAAGTTAAGTCATATAAGTATTGCTTGCTTTATAAATTGGGCTCACGTCTTGAGTTAGTCATGCCAGATAGTTATATACAGTAAAGATCGTAGCAATAGCAAAAAATAAGGCCAGCAAACTTCCAGCAGCAGAATTTTCGTCGAAAACGAACTTTAGGTGAGACCCAAATTTTGTGCCGAAAACGAAACGGAGTTTTCGGTCGATCTTTAATTATTATAATTGTGACTAAAATCGTGTTCCACAGTATGCTTATTTACCTGCATCTCTACTTCTCCCTTCTTATATCGCTTCTACTGTTATTCAAATAACAGTTTCTTTTGTATCCTTTCAGATTCAAGAATTGATGGCAGTTTTAAAAATATATATATTTTTTAAGAAATAAAAGAAAAAAAATCAAAAGTAAGAAGCTATAAAATTTTGAAAAACGCGGAAAAACTTAAAGTAAATCTTTTTCAATCATAAGAACAAAATTTTATTTTATATATGTAAAAAAGAAAATGAATCGCATGATTTGTAACAGAATATCTAAGACTATTAGACGTGTCCAAAACGAAGAAATACATCTAAAAATTCTCAGTTGAAAACTCAATTAGTAAATTGAATTTTTAGATAAAACTAGAATTTTTCCTTGCTAACTGTAAATGAAAGAAAGGACGACAGCAATAAATGGAGATATATAAGATACACCATTAACTTTGTAATTATGTTGTTCTAATATGGTTAAACCAATCATTACAAATACGGTATTTCAGCCATACAATTTAACTATAAATAACATAAAATAAATACTTAGAGTTTTATTTACGATTTAAACTTTAAAATTCAAATGGAAATCAAGTTCCAACCGCTTGTAATTTGAGTTCTATGGGTGTGTACACTGTAAAACATTGTGTAATGTTACTCCATAAAACTGGTGGCAGCATTGCTGCCTCCAATTTGGTGGAGTATTTTAACCGATATAATCGGTGTAACATTGCAATGTTACACCAGTAATGCATGTTTTTATTACACCATTATGTAAGTGAAAAATTACTCAATGAAGTGTAAGTCGTAGCTGCCACCAATTTTATGGAGTAACGTTACCACAAATGTTTTACAGTGTAATAGGATATGATAATGAAAGCACGCTATTTTGTGCAGTTTTATATGTAATCTGTAGAATCTATGCACACCAAGTAATAGGCAAAAAAATAGTTAATTTAAAAAACACATGCTACATCTGAAAACTTACTAAAGCAATTATTGTTATTAAACAACACTGTGACCGAATATTTTTGTGTTGCCTTGTAAATGAAAAAAAAATGAATGCAGTCAACACCATTTTCTATAGTAAACCTCTTGTAATGCACCTCGGTAATATATCAATATTAATATGTTTGGAATTAGCGTAACATCATTAAAATACATCGCAAACTATTTTCCCTAAAGACTATAATGTAAGGGAATTCTTTTGAGGTAAATTAAATATAAATGCATTTCTGGTAAATTAAATATAAATGCTGCATACTTAATTTTCAAATACCGAACATACCCTACAGTTTAAAAAAACGGACAATTTTACTGAAGTACTACTGGTAATCTGGACGCCAGTATAATTTACTGTTTTTTAACGGAAAAATTTCCGTAAATTCCAGAAAATTTTGAGTATTTTCCTTGCTTCAATTACCATATATCAATTGAATGGCTGTCCAAATATAAAGTAAAAGTAAAGATAGATGAACCGCATTCATAAAACTTTTTATTATCACTTGGAAAGCGTTAAAAAGGCGGTATCTGCAATCGCTATAGTACATCAGACAAGCTATCAAGTTATTTTATCTTTCTCTATCCTCCTCCAATTTAATATTCCCTATATTATTCTTCAAATAACAACTTCTTTTGTATTCTTTCACATTCAAGACTTTCAAAAAAAGTATTTGAAGAGGTAAAAGAAAAATAGTACAAAAGTAAGAAGCTACAAAATTTTGTGAAACGAGGAAAAACTTGAGGTAAATCTTCAATCATAAAAGCTAAATTTTATTATATATATATATATATATATATAATATATATATAATAAAACTAGGATTTTTCCTTGCTGACTATAAATGAAAGAAATAGAGACAGTAATAAATGAAGAAAGTGAAATACATTTTTACTATCATTACTACGTTACTACATTATGTTGTTCTAATATAGTTAACAAAATAATTACAAATGTGGTTTTTTAGCCATAATATTTTGTTATAAATGAATTAAAATAAATATTCAGTGCTTTATTTACGGTTTAAAATTCAAAATTCAAACTGGAATCAAGTTCCAACAGCTTGCTATTCAGTTCTGTTTGTGTTTAGTGGTACTTGAAATGATAGTTAAATCACACTTATGCAGTTCTATATGTAGTCTACAGATTCAATACATACCAAGTAATAGGCAAAAAAAAAGTCAACTTTAAAAACGCATATCACAAGTGAAAAGTTCACAAGTATAATGAATATCACAAGTGTAATTATTGTCATTAAACAGCACTGTGAACGAATAATTTTGTGTCTCCTTCTAAATTAAAAATGAACGCAATCCACTCCATATTCTATAATAAACTTCTTGAAGTGCATCTCAGTGATACATCAATTTTAATATTTTTGGAATTAGTGCAACATCATTAAAATACACCACAAACTGTTTCTCCCCCATTGACTATAATGTAACGGAATTCTTTTTAGTGTCTCTGGTAAACAAACTATAAATGCTACATACTCAATTTTCAAATACCGAAATACTATAATAAGCTTCAAAAATACATATCATTCGGATGGCAATTCAAATGTGAAGTAAAAGTAAAGACAGATAAACCACATTGATAAAAAAATTTTATTATCACTTGGAAAGCGTTAAAAAAGACCGAATCTAAACTGCTGAAAAAGAAAAATTGAAAATTTACGGTATTTTACCGCGAATTACGACAGTAAATTTATGGAAAATGTCACTTTTTTCAAATAAACGGTCAGCTATCGTAAATGTTACGATTTACGGGCAAATCTCGTTTAACCAAAGCAAAGTCCATTAATCTAGGAACAAAATCCGTTTTTAGAGACATTTCCTGGACTATCTGCTGCAGTAAAATTGCAGCAGCAATTTTTTACAGTGTACAATAGGTATCAGAAAAGTTATCGATTTATTTTACCATTCTCTATACTTTTTCTATTTAATATTGCCTATATTATTCCTCAAATAACAACTTTTTTTCAGTCCTTTCGAATTCAAGAATTCGTGTCAGTTTTTCCGAAATATATTAAGAAATGAGTAGAAAAAGAAAGTAAAACAAATAAGCAAATTATAAAATTTTATAAAGTGTGGCGAGAGGTAAATCTTTTTCAGTCATAAAAAATAAAGTCTATTGTACATTGTTAAAAAAAATTTCCGTAAAATTACCGAGAATGTACGAGTAGTCATGATCTTGAATCTTATGTAAAATTACAAAGATTAGAAAAAAAATAGAGTTTCTGTTAAATAACAGAAAAGTTATTCAATAAATTTATAAAAATACATATGTCTAAATTACATCGTTAAAAATATGGAAATCCCTCTATATATATATATATTTAATGATAATAATTTCATTTAGTTTCCAAAATTAGAAAATCACTCAATCTTCAATGAGCCTGAAAGAATTTGATTTTTCAAGCAGTTTTGAGCAGCTTTATCATATATGCATATATATATATATATATATATATTACATTAAGGCGTCATGGGGTTTGAACCAGAGACTTCTTAAATGTGGAAGAACACCTCACTGATTGAGCTATAGGAGCTTTCGTTATTATGTTCAAAATATGTCTTTTATCATTCTGTGGGGGAAAATCGATAAAAATTCCCACTAACACATAAGAGAGGATTTTTCCTCTACAAATTATTGTAATTAAAGAAAAAAAAAACATTAAACTAACTATCTGTTTTAATATTTTTAATAAAATTGCAAACTGATTCCATAAATATGTATTTTGAATTATAAGTTTTAACAAAGTTAAAAATATCTTTAATCCTTTCGGGTCCATTTTTTTTTTTTTTCAATTTTTAGAAAAAAGTACTTTTACGTTAATAGCATTAACAGCAGGTATCCATGTAGATCAATTAGGGTTTAAAGAATATTTCATTGTCTGAAACATGATGAATGTTGTTGTTTTGTGTACCATTCAGTTAATATTCATATGTCTAAGGAGGAATTTTTGGAGATGCTTAGAAAATGTAGTATTACAATAAGATTTAGTTGATTTTACAACTTTCTAATACCTTTTGCGCTTTATCACACATAATTGTTTCAGAAAAGTAACTTTTATTTTAAATTTAATGAGTGAAATATGTGTTTAAAATAAAAGAATCGCAAACAACGTAAAGAGATTTAAGCAAATGATAATAATTATTAGTAGTACTAAAAACCTAAACATAAATGAAGTCATCTAGTAAATGCATAGACTTATACTAACATTACTACATATAAATAGTAGCAAACGTATTTCTTAAAACAAAATAATGCTCCATTAAAATACAGTAGAACCTCGATCCATCGTTTTTCAAGGGGTGTGGGGAAAAAAACGATGAATGCGGGAAAACAATGAATGCGGACTAATTTCAAAGTATGACAAAACACAATATTTATGCATTGCAAATGCATGTGATGTACACAGTATATTAATTTGTTGCTTACAGAACAGTAAAAAAAATAAATCGAAGTTATAGAAAATTGATATTTATTTAATAAAATCCAAAATTTTGTTCTGCTTTTCGTTCATTTTTTTAAAATCAAAAAATAAATTTTCAATGCATACAATATTTTTCTGGTAATTTTCTACAATTTCTTATGTATATATAAAAATTCATACAGTTTCAAATGCCTTAACTGCATCAGTCAGACTTGCACTGGTGGCTCAGCTTCATAAGTAAGAACTTTATCCTCTGCTTCTTCGCCATTATTTTCATTTTTTGAATGATGGGGCATTTCTCCTATGTTTAAGACACCACATGTCGTAACATCTCAATCAATGGAAACATAATCGCATCCTTTTCTATATACAATCACTCTTCAACTGCATTATTGTCGCCATTGTCAATATAAACAGCACAAATGAATTATTTTAGGGCAAAAGAAGTAATTCCAGTTTGTGTGCAATATGGATTCGTATGGTTTTCAATTTCATTTCGGTAAGGAGAAACATTTTACAACGATTAATGAGGGAAAATGACATTTTGAAGAACGATTCTTGCGGGTTTCGTTAACATTATGATTAGGTTAACATAAATATAATTCGTGCAGGGACCGTAGAAATAAAACGATCTATGCGGAAAAACGATGGATGCGGGAACGATAGATCGGAGTTTTACTGTACATGTACTATTAATAATACACCAGACCCGAAAGGGTTAAATAAAGACGAAATCCCTACAGGGATTTAGATATAATGTAAGAGAAATGTTAGTAAAATAATGACCGAGAAATTCGATCGAATCCATTTGACCGAGAACTAGTGTAAAATTACAGAGAGTCGCTTTTTTTGGTACTACTAGGTTATCCGTCGACCAAAAAATTATAGCCAAACTATAAGATTAAATGCCAATAATGGATGATCGTGAATGTCACATTCAATGACATTAAATGCGATTCACGTGTTTAAAATGTCATTAAGTGATTTTTATTTCGACTTTTTATTTGTATTTTTATTAATATTCTACTAATTATTTGTTTTTTCGTTACTTAAAATAAAAATTATGTCAATATGTATAATATGGCTATTAGTTTGGCGATTTGTATAATTTGGCGAAATTGGTCGACGGGATAACAGAGTAGTACCCCTTTTTTTTCTATGTTTTTACAGAAATTTTTAACAGTGTATGAAAAAAGAAGATAAATCTTATGGTTTGTAATAGTCCAAGAGCCGACTGCACAAAACCCTAAGTCATCGAGTGCAAGAAAAACTTTTTTATTTTATGAAAGAGTAGTAATAGGGGAATCAATTCATTCATGTCTGCCGGAAGCGAAGTTGATACCACTAGTGGTTCACTCGTAAGTTTAAAATTGTGTTTGCCGTACAATTAAAAGTATGAAAACATGTAAAATTGGGTGCAGGAAAACATAATGCTAAGTTTACGAGTTAACCACTAGTGGTTAGATTCCCTTATTCTACTATTCCATAAAATAAAGGAATTTTTCTTGTGCTCGATGACTTAGGGTTTTGTGAGGTCAGCTCTTTGACTATAAAAGGTATCTGAGACTGTTAGGCATAGCCAGAAAGAAGAAATATGCCTGAAGTTCTAGGTTGAAAACTCAATTTCTAAATTAAATATTAAAATAAAACTAGAATTTTCTTTGCTGTTTACAATCAAAGAAAGAAAGACAGCAATAAATTAAGCAATATAAAATACACCTTTCTTTGATAAATTCTACTGTTCTAGTACATTTAATAAAATGATTTTTTTCAAGGTTGGTATTTTAGCCATATAATTTAGCTGTAAATAAAATAAAATAAACTCCCAGTACTTTATCAACTATATAAAATGCAAATGGGATTTTTGTATTGGTCGCTTATAATTGAGTTTGGTTGGCTTTAATGGAACTAAAAATGATAGTTGGGTCATATAATTCTGGACTGTTCTATATATGATCTATAGAATCTTCTAAGTAAAACGCAAAAGGTAATTCCCTTTTCCCACGGAAGTCTTGAAATTTTATATTTACAATGTTTAAAAAGATCAATTTCCCTACTCCGTCCAGAGCCACAAAAATCACTCTTGGAGAAAAATAATTGAATTTAACACTACAAGACTTTCATGTCAGTCTTCAAAAACTATATTAAGAAGTGAAAAAAAATAATAATATAGAAGTAATAAGCTATAAAATTTTGTGAAGCGCAAAAAGAATTAAGGTGAATCTTTTTTCAATCATAAGAACCAAAGTCTATTTTATGAAAAAAGGAAACCTCATGATTTATAACAGGATATCAGACACTGACAGCCGTGCTCAAAATAAAAGAAATATATCCGAAGTTTCTCGGTTAAAAGCTCAATTTTTAAATTAAATTTTAAAATATTTTTTTTCTTTTTACTGAGTGCTGTTTAAGAAAAAGAGACATTAATAAAGGATTATAATATAAATACCTGTCTTTGTTTAATTCTGATTTTCTTGTACATTTAATAAAATTATTTATTACAAGTGTATATTTTAGCCGGACAATTTTGCTATAAATAAAATAAAATAATTACCTGATACTTTATTTAAAATATAATTACCTATCATTAAAAAGAGAATTATTACATAATAATATTTGATATCTTTTTTCGGAGAAAATTGCGTCTGTAAACGGACCCTTCACAAAACTTTTGATTTCAAAACAAGATTTTTCACAAAATTTTTCATTTCAAAACAGGACTTGTCGCTAAATTTTTTATATCAAAGCAAGAACCTTTACAAAACGTTTTACCTTAAAAAAAAGGACTCTCCACAAAATTCTTTACTTTAAAAATAGAAATTATTTAAAAAAATCCCAATTCTAAATTTAAACTTTCACAAAGTTAATCAAATAAAAGTAAAATCTGATCTGTAACTGTTGCATATATTAAAAACATGTCTATTTTACCTACATGTATCTTCTTAAAAATATATATAAAAAAAAGAACTGTCGAATGTAACTGTCGTTTCATATTCACAAAATTTTTCATAAATGCAAAAAAAAAAAAAAAAAAAAAAAAAAAAAATCACAATTTCACGAAAACAGACCCCTGATTATAAATAGAAGTATTAATACCTTAGTGAATTAAATAAAATGACATTTTAAAATCTATTCGAAATATAATAACACTTAGGAATATGCATTATAAAGGGATCTGTAATTAGGTATATGCATGATAAATAATGAGCTTCGATATGTGTTAAAAGACACGTATCTTAGGTACGAAGAATTTAAAAATTTAATTACTATATAAACATCTATTTTAGTTGGCAAACAAAATCTTCATATATACACGGTAATGGAAAAAAAAAACCTGTGTATATATATATATATACCAGCGATTTTATGCGATAGTTCTGTTTTTTTAATGATATTTTTTGTTTTTAATAGAATACATACGTTTTCCTAGTTAAAAAATAAAAATCTGGAAAAATTTATTTTTAATATCTTCTTTCGTTGCATGTTAAAACAAACTCTTTCTCCCAAGACAGACAAATGAAAATGTTCTTATTTAGTTATAATAATCTGGAAATATTCATCAAACTAAATTAATATTTGCTTAAAGGGATCCCTTTAAGCAAACATTAATTAAGTTTGATATATTTGATGATTTAATGTATAGTTTTATAAAAAAAATTAATAATAATTTTTTTTTTTTTTTTTTTTTTTTTTTTTATGTTTGGTCTATAACAATGTCTCGCGTGTGGTTAAGAGGTGTAGAAAATATGTTCCGTGGTCAAAAAATAAAAGTTAAGCAAAAATTATAAAACACTTTGTAACGCATTCACATGAAAATCCAATTTCAGAAATTAACATGCATAGTCGGAACGTCAGAAAGATATTCGAAATCTTTTATACAGGTTTTGTATATGATTTATAGCTTTATATATGTGCTACATGGACTGTCAGAAAAACACGTCTACATATACTAATTTTTTTCTATTTTTTAGAAAAAATACGTATTTCTAGAAAACATCTTTTATCCTTGAACTCTTCTACCATGTTGAGCCTGCCTATGTTACAAGCTATCCACAAGAAAAGTAGAGTCGATGGGACCAAATATCATCAAACCTAGAAGGACCAGTGGCATCTTGCCATATTCCCAGAAAAAAATTAGTTTGGATGGCTCAGACTGTCTTGCATTCTATTGATATCACATGAGAAAAGTAGAGGAAATTTTCTCCAAAAGACTGCACAGTGGATGCTTATCAATAGTGTTGGGAGGCTTCAGCTATATTGGTAAACTTAATCTGGCTCTTCCCTCAGACCGCATGTAGGCTACCAATTATCAAGAATCGCTAGAAATCCATTTATTGCCAACTGAAGAGAGAACTGGTGGGGTATGTTGGATTTTCCAGCAGGAAAACGCCTCCATAATTTTTCCAAAATCCTCCTAGGAATGTTTTTTTTTTTTTTTTTTTTTACTTACCCATCATACGTAGTATAGGGTAAGTCTTGCAATCGTTTTGAAAATCGAAAAAAAAATTTTGACGGATTTACACGTTTTAGATAGTGGAGATTACGAAAAACATATTTTTAGAAAAAAAATTTTGCCGTCCGTCTGTCTGTCTGTCTGTCTGTCTGTCAGTCTGTAAACGCTCTATCTCCCGAACAAATTGAAATAGAGACTTGAAATTTTGTATGTAGTTAGTATGTAAGAATGGGACGAACCCTATTTAATATCAGCAACCTCGATTATCCGGAACTAATTTTTTCGGACTCTCGAAAAATTCGTTCTGATGAAAGGTATATAAAAATTTTCGAATTTTTTTGTTCTAAGGAATGGAAGTAAAAGGTAATAAAATAACACACATTTTGAATATAGAACGAAGTCAATCGGATTATTAGTTGCCCAGATATTTGTAATCTTGTTTTCCACATTCTTCAATTTTTTATGACCCTGTATTTCATTCAAATTTCAATTCAGAGGTATATTTTAATTGGAAATGAGACGCTTAATCCGACGCAGTTAATTGATAGTTAATAGAATTATTATTTCTGGAGTTATAAGGATGTTTCTTTTACGCAGTTCGGTACTACTTGAGTAGTTTGGCGTTTTATATAATTTGTCGAAATTGATACATCAGCAGTTCTTTAATATAGTATTACTATGTATATTAACAATATTTAAATTTTGTTTATCAATTGCAATGCATTGTATAAATAGTTTCACATGTTTTATTTTCATATACATATCCATGATGGGTAAGTATTACGGTGGCCCCCAACGACTAGTTTTATAATTGGGGACATGTCATGGAATGGCCTGCCCTGTACCTTCATCTCAATTCCAAAGAAAATGTGTGGAACATCCTCAGTGTAACATTAAATGACAATCGCAGACAGTTCAACTTTGTGGCAGAACTGATTGCCTGCCATCATTGAGGCCTGAGATAATACTGATGCTTATTTCTTCATAGAATTAGTAAATGATATGCCACAGCGGATATTACAAGCCATATGTAAGCATGGCGGATATAATTGCTTTTAACTCTAGTAGCTTTATTTCTGCGGGACCACCCCCCCCCCCTCTTTTTTTACCTTTTATCTTGTTACCAAGTTACTCATGTCTATTCCTTCCTCTTTTTTCATGACGCCTGTACTTTTCTTCAAATAACAGTTTCTTTTGTGCTGTTTCACATTCAAGACTTCATGTCGGTTTCCAGGAAATATATTACGTAATAAAATAAAAAAAAGTCTATAAAGATACAAGTTATAAAATTTTGCGAGGTAAATCTTTTTCAATCACAAGAACTCAAGTCTATTCTGAGAAAAAGTAAAATAAATCTTATGAACTGTAACAGAATTTCTGAGACCGTTAGACGTGTTCAGAAAGAAGAAATATACCTGAAGCCGCTCGGTATAAAACTCAATTCGTCAATTAAATTTTAAAATAAAACTAGAATTTTCCTTTGCTGATTTAAATGATAAAAAGAATAAGTGAAGTTATATAAAATACATCTTTCTTTGCTTAATTCTGTTGTTCTAGTATATTAACAAATTGATTTGTTCGATGTGAAATACCTTAACTGTACAATTGAACTATAAATAAAATAAAATAATCGCCTAGAATTGTAATTACAATAATACATTTTATACTAGATGTTGAATTAACAAATATGTATAAACAATTTTAAAGTTATATTCATTAAATATATTAATATTATTTAATACTGAATGTTATTGATTAACTAGGATTAAGATTAACAGTATAAAACTATAAGCAATTTGGACAATATCTATATTATTATTTCTAAGTGTATAAAATACATATATTAATTATCTATTATTTCCTTGATTTATATTATAATTCTTTATTATTTAAATTTAGGTCAGTAACGTCACCCTAAATGAAAGTAATTTCAATTTTTATTATTTTTATTTTTCCCCTTTTTTTATTTTAAATATATAGACATTAAGATAATGGTTATAAATTCATCATCTTTATATTATTTACTTATTAAGTAATTAAGATATTATATAAAAATGATTTAATTATTTATATTATATTATTTTGTACATTTAATTATGGAATATTATAATCATTCATCCACATCAAAATTTTACATATTTATAATATTTAATAAATCAATTAAATATTATTATCTATAATGTTTTACATTTAATAAAGTATTTTAAATTTTACTTATATCTACAGAGCATTTTTTAATACATATAATACATTTGAGCAATTTATAAAAATAAGTATATAATCATTTAATTGCAGTTATTTTACTATTTTCCCAAGCGATGGCAGCGCTAGAGCATTTTATGGGATAACAAATTAGTTTCATTTCCCTAGATGGTGCTTTTCCAATGTAATGAAGTTTGTATCTTAAAAATGAGACCTAGTCCTTTGTCCATTTTCTTAAATATTCTTATTATTTTTTTTGGCAATAATTGCATATTATCATGCCAGACTATTTTTCCTACATCATTTTAGGGCTAACTGTAGTATTCAGATATGTGTTTTTCCTACTCTATCAATTTCAATCATGTTATTATGAAAAAATTTTAATGTTTTTATTCACTTTATTTTGGTATTGTGTGTGTTGGTAACCCTAAATAATCCTAAATTTTTCTTTCGTGGCTGATGTGAAGATGAAATCCCACACTTTATTTGTAGTTCCATAGTATTTGGGGTTTGAAGAGTCTATTGTGGTTCTACAAATTCCAAATATATACCTTTTAATTAATTTTTTCCTGTTTTATTGATGCATGTTGATTATATATATACTACAGAGGGTGTTTACATATATTGGGAACGATTTTGATGTTAAATTAAAAAACAAGAAAAAACAACAGTGAAAAAAAATCTGGCAACACATGATAACGTGAAAACTGAAATATTGGCTGTTGTGAAAAAATGAGAGTCTGCCATTGAAATGGCACACGAAAGAAGTAAGTAGATTAAAAGTTACATACTTGTTCTCTCCGAAAAGAATTATTATACAAATCTGTATAAAATCATTTAAAAGATGATAAGTGAGAAAAAAATTGTCACAACTGATGAAATTTGATGAATTGCTATAATATAATTTTTCTATAATAAAAAAAATCAATTTATTACAGGAATAGAGTCTAAAAAGAGTTTCAGCTTTAATTCTATATGATACATGTTATAGAATTTTGTAAAACGACCAAAGAGATGAATCTTTTTCAGTCCTAAGAATTCGAATCTATTCTAAGAAAAAAAGAAAAGAAATCTTGGGATTTGCAACAAAATTTTCGATACTGTTAGACGTGTCCAGAAAGAAGAAATATATCTGAAGTCTCTCAGTTAAAAATTCGGTTTGAATATTGCGAATTTATAGTAATCTAAAATATACTGTAAAGTTTTTGCATAATGAAATTTTCCCAAATTCATTTTAAAAAATTACTGTATGTTAGGGAAAATTGGATTTATATTATCATTATTATTATTATACAGGGGGGGGGGGTCGACCGGTGGGCTGATTCCACAGATTTCTGATCGGGCCAGGCGCAGACTTGTAAATTTAGGTCTTTGCAGATGTTTAGCACACACGCAGAGGAATCTATTTTCTAAGTATAGATTAAACGTTATTATTCTGTTCAAAGCAGTTTGAAAAATATGATACAAAACACATTCAAAGTAAATAAAATTTTATATTAATCGAAGACTTAACATTTTCCAACAAAGCTAAAAAGTGTTTATGAAATAGGTCTGTCTGTCCATCTATCCATCTGGCCACGCTCTAATTTCCGCAAATATTGTCGGATTTTCATGCAACAGATAAAAATGGTATGTTTAGTACAATACGAAGTGTGAGAATTAATATTTCACTTACAGGAGCACTTTAAAGAATTTTGTTACATTTTGAAAAAAATTTAATTTTCCTGTGTAAGTTATAGCACATTTCTGGCAGCAGATTGAAAAATAATTTGTAATCGAGGATTTAAAAAATATATATATAAATAATACAGTGAAACCTCCAAATAAGGGACACTCCGAATAAGGGACACCTCTATTTAAGGGACAAAACTGCCGGTCCCAGTCCCTTGGTATAGGACGTGTAATGTATTTACCTCTGAATAAGGGACACTCGATTTAAGGGACACTTAAAAATTAGATTAAAGAGAATGGTTTTTGAATTTCAGATAATGGAGTAGTCTGTGATGAAAATTAAAATACAAATTTTTGCGAATTTATCAAACAGGCAGACAGGCATGTTGATACAGAGGCATATGACACTATTAACAGCCATTTATTTACCCACAATTCTGATTCAAAATTAGTGCTTTTATCCGCATTGAAAGTATAGATGAAAATTGTGAGGATGATTCTGAAAGTGGAGAAAGAAAATTGTGAAATAAAGAAATTTACATATGCTTTTAATCTGTTCTCAAATCCAACAAAGGCAACTTTTAAACTTTTAAGACATATGCTTTAATTAACTTTTATCCGAAAATGCCCGAAACTAGCAAGTGTTGTTGTTCAGAAAATAAGTAATCAACCATTTTTTTTCAAATGCAATAGATTTTTCAGAAAATATCAATGTGCGTATTTTGAACCGAATTTCCATGCGAAAGAAAAATAACTACTCAAGAAACTGTAAAACGTTGTCACGTGATCAAAATCACTTATTACTAGCAGGTAATTTATTAAAAAAAAAAAAAAAAAAAATACAGTTCAATTGCAAATCGCTTCCATAGTCAAGCATTCCAATTTTATACCTTTCAATTAAAAATGAATTTGTAAATGCACCAAAATATTTTCCGCTTGCTAAGTAGAGCAGTTGAGAGATTTGTTGCCTTAAAATACACAAAACAGTTGAATATTTTTTTTTTCTTCTTTAATAAACATTGCTGGTAATGAAGAACTAAAATTTATAAGTATGGTAAATGAACATTTGAAAGGTATAGAGAAAAACTGAAATTTGAAAAACAATTTCTTTTGATTGTTACTTCAAGAAAAATTCTTTTAAATGTTTTTATACTTTTTGCTGCATGTGCACAGTTTGCATAAAAAATACAAATCAATAATTCTACAAATCATTTGATGATTTAGTAATTAACTGAAAATTTTAATTAATTAATTCTCTTTTCTTCCTTTTGTCTCATTAACATAATTTATACACTTTGGGTCATTTAAGGGGCATCATCTTTAATGCTTTGCTATTTTTATATCCTTCAGAACGGTTAATTAAAAATAATGTGAAAACTCCGAATAAGGGACAACTCTATTTAAGGGACAAAAGTTCCGGTCCCATAGGTGTCCCTTATTTGGAGGTTTCACTGTAATAATGTATTTTCATTAAATTAATAACAAAAATTCCTACGTTTATAATCAGAATTTTTCTTAAATCAATGTTTTAAAACTGTATAATTACGTAACACCGCAGAGAATTTAACTATTTTGAAACCTATTCATACCATTTAACCTCTTCGCTACTGGCGATTATTACAGTATTTTTAATTATTACTGAATTATTTCTTCTCTCGTTTGACTTCAGAGCGAGATTTTTGTTTTATTTTCATTAGCTCTAATCTTAGAATTCGAAACATATTATTCTTATATCGAAATTTCATTTATTTTTGAGTATTATTAATAAAATGGGACAAAACTGATGTACCCATTTGGGTACTCAGGGACTGAAGAGGTTAAACGACACTTAAAAAGAAAAAATAATCCTTGGGAAATCTATTCAAGCCTTATTACAAGTATAAACCGCTTCTTAGACAAATAAAATATAGCCTTCTTTGTATTGTAGGATTTTTAGAAGAGGTATCTAGAAACATTCTCTCAAGTTGAACTCCTTTTAAAAACGTGATTAAAATGTTGAAAAGAATGCCCCTGTGCTGAAAGGAACTCTAGCCATAAAGAAAATGGGTGCAGAATAATTATAGGGATATTACTGTAGAGCTTTTTTTTTTTTTTTTTTTTTTTTTTTGGTCAATCATAGGGAAATGACCATTGTCCACTTTTATTTCTCTCTCCAACCTAGACCTATTTGTGCTAACTTGAAAGACTTGCAAATTCACCGATTATCTACGAAAAATTTATTTTGTTTTTACTAATTCGTATATAAGTTGACCCCCAATTTCCAACTCCCAAATTTTGTCTAAAAGTCTTCGACTTATACACAAGTATATAGTATGGTATTTTACTGTTTTAAAAATCTTAATCTTACACTTTTTTAGCAATTAGAAAGAATGTATTTGTTCGTAGTGTTTTTAAACTAATAAGAAACAACAGGCGCTGGTTCCTTTGCTTCTTAAACACAACAAATATGAACTATAAATGCGTTTTATTTAACACTAAAATATGCGAGCCATTGCACGGCTATCAACATTCCATCCTCTTTTTACATTCGAATAAAAACACAAACTTAAAACAAAACATAGAATGCTGCCAAAAACATAAAATAAGAAGAATAAATTACCATAATAACGAATAATACAGTTCCTTACTGGACCTTTTTTACCACATAAATGAAAGCAGACGATTTTTACCAAAACAGTATTACTACAAGGTGTTAATTTGTTATATATCCTACTTCAGTTTATTTAAAGATGAAGTTTTGTAACACAATTTTGTGTGCGTTGGAAAGTATTCAATAACCGATGTTTGATGCATGATTTTTCTTTCTTATTTAATTTTTAAAAGTTTACATATTTTATTTTTCATAAGAATTAAAAAATAAATTTCCCTGATGCATGATTCCCATTAATTAAATTATTTCTAACATAAACGTTGGAAATTGCACGTGAAACGTAGCAAATAAGGTGTGTCCCTACTATAACAAAGTTTTAATAATATTCAGATCTGAGAGTAATAGTATACAGTACTTATATATATCTATAATATATACAGGGTGATTCCAAATTTTTTTTACAATAACAGAGGGGTGATAGTACACATCAAGACAAACAATATTAAATAGGAGACCATGGGTCCAAAATGTTTTCTTAAGGAGATAGCCGCCATTAAAGTTTAGGGACCAAAATTTCAAATAAACATAAAAAACGGAAAAATCGGTCGATTCATTTGCGGTTTTCACTAAAATTATTCTTTATGTCGGCATTTTCTTGAAATAAAATTATAAAGTTAAATTTCAAAAAATGCCGATAGAGGGCGCTTTAGACTTTGGAATAACGAACAACTATTTTTTGCCGGTATGTTTTGCATCTCATTAAATGTTTTCGTAAGTTTACACTCAAACTTAAATTTTGAGCTCAAAATCTGTAGTTGGGAGTGGTTAAGTAACACAAACTGAGCTGTGTTCAGAGGGTTCAAATTTCAAATGATTAAAAAAAACGGAAAAATTGGTCGATTGATTTGCGGTTTTCACTAAAACTATTCTTTATTTAAGTATTTTCGTGAAAATAAATTATAAAGATAAATTTCAAAAAATGCCGATAGAGGGCGCTTTAGACTTTGGAGTAACGAACAACTATTTTTTGCCGAATTGTTTGCATCTCTTTAAATGACTTCGGAAGCTTAGACTTAAACTTAAATTTTGAGCTCGAAATCTGAATAGTAGGGAGTGGTTTAGTAGCACAAACTGAACTGTGTTCAAGGGGGAGGGGGAGGTTCAATTTTAAAGTAATTATAGAAAATGAAAAAATTGATCGATTCGTTTGCGGTTTAAAATAAAACTATTCTTTAAGTCAGTATCTTCTTAAAAATAATTTTTAAAGATAAATTTCAAAAAATTCCGTCAGAGGGTGCCTTAAACTTCAGAGTAACCAACAATTCATTTTAACCATTATTTTTTGGTTCTAATTAAATGCTTGCAAAAGCATTTTAAAGTTCTCGGGAGCTTAGATTTAAACTTAAATTTTGAGCTCAAATCCTGAATCGTTATGAGGAGTTAAGAAGCGCAAACTGAAGTGTGTTCAGGAAATGAAATTTAACCCTCTTTCCTCCTCGAACACAATTCAATTTTTCGCTACTTAAACACTCCCAACGATTCAGAATTTCAGCCCAAAATTTAAGTCTATGCATTTGAAAGCATTTAATGAGATTAAAAAAATAACAGTTAAAAATAGTTGTACGCTACTCCAAAGTCTAAGGCGCCCTCTATCGGCATTTTTTGAAATTTATCTTTAAAAATTATTTTCAAGAAAACACTGATTGATCAAGAAAACTGCTGATTTAAAAATTAGTTTTAGCAAAAACCGCAAACGAATCGACCAATTTTTTCCGTTTTTTACAATTATTTGAAATTTGAACCCTCCGAACACAGCTAAGTTTGTCTACTTAACGACTCCCAGCTATTCAGATTTTGAGCTCAAAATTTAAGTTCAAGTCTAAGCTTACGAAAGCATTTAATAAGATGCAAAAAATAACTCCAAAAAAGAGTGTTTCGTTACTCCAAAGTTTAAAGCGCCCTCTATCGGCATTTTTTGAAAATTATCTTTATAATTTATTTTCACAAAAATACCTAAATAAAGAATAGTTTTAGTGAAAACCGCAAATCAATCGACCAATTTTTTCGTTTTTTATAATCATTTGAAATTTGAACCCTCTGAACACAGCTCAGTTTGTGTTACTTAACCACTCCCAACTACAGATTTTGTGCTCAAAATTTAAGTTTGAGTCTAAGCTTGCGAAAACATTTAATGAGATGCAGAAAATACCGGCAAAAAATAGTTGTTCGTTACTCCAAAGTCTAAAGCGCCCTCTATCGGCATTTTTTGAAATTTATCTTTATAATTTAATTTCAAGAAAATGCCGACATAAAGAATAATTTTTGTGAAAACCGCAAATCAATCGACCGATTTTTCCGTTTTTTATGTTTATTTGAAATTTTGGTCCCTAAACTTTAATGGCGGCTATTTCCTTAGGAAAACGTTTTGGACCCTTGGTCTCCTATTTAATATTGTTTGTCTTGATGTGTACTATCACCCCTCTTTTATTGTAAAAAAAATTTGGAATCACCCTGTATATATACATCTATAGTGTTCAAAATCTTTTATGTGCTCCTTTAAATACTATCTGATTTTTATAATGCAAGAATTAACTTGTATTAACTTCAGCAATGGGTATCAATTTCATAATAGGTGAAATTGATTAATATATTTAAAACGCGTCCCAAACAATGTTTCCCCCTATTCCACTATGTAATGAAATATTTTTGTGCGGCCCTGTAAATAAATAACAAATATTCTTTGCAGCACAGATTAAACAGAATGTATATCTTAATACATACTTCATAGATGCATATCTATTTTATTATGCTCAAAAGAGTCTAACATCATTAAAATGCACTTCAATTTTTTTTCCCCATTGACCGTAATGTAACGGAATTCTTTTGAATATCCCTGTAATTGAACTATACATCTGATTTTAAAAAATTTGGAATGATTTGACTAAATTATGCAACAATTATGTATTTTAAACTTCAAACCATTTGGTCGAATAATTTTTGCGTTGTTATATGCAGACAGAATGACGGACTGACGGACTCTACCATAACAAATAAAACTACGTATTTATATAATTACGAACGCACCTAAAAAATGCTTGTTTTGCATAAATCTATGATACGTGGATAAAAAAGTAGTATTTATTAAAATGCTTCTGATATGATACTCATACAGAAAATTATTGATATAAGTCTTTCAAAAGTAAAATACTTTCATTAAATATTTGTTAACGATTGCAATATTTTCATGAACTAAGAAAAAAAATCTCATCAAACTTTCTTTTTTCATGTCGTCTACGTAAATTATTTTTGAAACTACTGTTTATTTGATATCCTTTTACATTCCAGACTTTATGTTTGTTTTCGAGAAATACACTTAAAACTGCAAAAAACAAAGTAAGAAAAAGCAACAAGTTATAAATTTTGTAAGACATGGAAAGAGGTAACTCTTTTTCAATCATAAACTAAAGTTTATTCTATAAAAAAGACAGTATAACTTAGTGTTTGGTACAGAGTTTCTGGAATTTTAAGATGTTTCTAAAATGAAAAAATATATTCTAAGTTTTTTTCGCGGCTAGAAACTGAATTTGAAGATTAAATTTAAAAATAAAGTTTTTTTTTTTACTATAAGTAATGAAAGACAAAAGAAAGAAGTAAGAAAAAGCATGCGTTAAGCATAGATTATGAAGCACTTTAAAACACATCATGAAATCTTAAACAAAACTTCGTTATTTAGGGAAATAAGGGTATATATCCAAATATAGCCTTATATGTATTCTAATACTTTTGGACAGCCCTGTATTTGATATGTAAGTTGATATATATACTATATAATGGGAAAATTTAGTTTAGTAAGAAAATGCCTAACAGCTAGAGGTTTCTTTTTCAGCAATTTATCCTAATAGATGGAAACATGCCTGAATACTTTTGTTCAGCCCTGTAATTAACCTTGTACCTTTATTACACGTCAGCATACAGCTAAAATTTATTTTAAACTAAAACACTCTTAAAACAACTGAAATCACTTTCTCATAATTTGTCATTCATAGGCGTCCATGTACCCAATATTTTGCGTAGCCCTGTATATCATTATATATATATACTGCAAGCATTTCTTAGTAAATTGAATGCAGCTCACAGTAAAAATGCATAACTTATTTAAGAGCCACCTATAAGTAATTTGCGCTTATATTCAGTAACGTTGACGAGCTTTTTTGGGTAGCTCTGTATATCACTTATAGCATTTATGCACACCATATAATGTGCATAGATTTAGTGAAACATAAATGCAGATATCATAATTAAAATGCATTTCAATCATCCATCATCGGATACATATACAGTACTTCGGAAAGAATATACTATTTGAAATCTTTTGAGTGTCCCTGTAATGCTGTATTCTTCATATTGTGCAAGACAATATCGTATAATTTATATTAAGCCTCCGTGACATATATCAATTTTATTATACATGA
Source organism: Maratus speculifer (assembly GCA_964019185.1). NCBI lineage: Eukaryota > Metazoa > Arthropoda > Arachnida > Araneae > Salticidae > Maratus > Maratus speculifer. Next base: position 184,996,009 of record OZ025301.1, read on the forward strand.
AAAAGTTTAATATATTTAAATAATGTCGCTCACAATTCCCCCGTTTTACCATTATCTAATGGAATTCTTCTGTGTTGCCCTGTAAATGAATAATAGCTATATTTTTCCCGCATATATTATAGAATGCATATTTAAGTGCACCTTGTAAACGCATATAAATTATAATATGTTTGACAAGGCGTAACATCTTTATATTTTCTTTGAAACGATTTTTCTCGTAGGCCGTAAAGTAATGGAAAACTTTTGACTCTCCCTGTAAATAACTTAATCAGGGTAGAAACTTCATTTTCAATAGGGTTCGTGCTAGGATAAATGTCAATAACGTCCAAAAATTTCAGGGCAATCCAAATGTATTTACAGGAGTTAGAGCGCGGACAGACGGACAGATGGCCAGGCAAACTGAATGCATAAGCACTTTTCAACTTTGTTGGAAAGTGCTAATAAAAAAAACCCAGTAAATTAAAAACAAATTATATTGTGCTTTTTCGACCACAGTCATGGGGAAAAAAATAAATTCTCTCTAGTAACTCCTCGATAAATTATTGTGGAAGAAAATTACTGGTACCGGAGGATTGGATGATGTATATAATTTTTTTTTTTTTTTTTTTTTTTGGGGGGGGGGGGGGGAATCTACATATGACAAATAATCCAAACTTGATTTTTTTTTCAATGGAAATCTCAATGTCAAAAAAATATTTCATATATTCCGTTCGAACTATGACTAGAAACCAAATTTAAAATCATTTGAATGGTATTTTATTATTATTATTATTATTATTATTATTATTATTATTATTATTATTATTATTATTATAAACATTCAGAATTTAGTTCTTCTAATGCTAAATTACATTTTCATATTTTTGAAATTATAATTCTGAAATTATAATTCTAATGTGCTATTTTTTATATACCAATAATACTAAACTACCCAAACATAAATACGTTGATTTTGCAATTTTTATAATTTTGTTATATAAATTATGAAATTAATATTCGAAAAAATTGTAAATTGCAACCTACATTTTTTTTTTTTTTTTTTTTTGGTGGATTTAGATTTTTTTTTATGTCTTGCTTTATGAAAATCCAAAATTTCAAATTTTTCTTCCAAATAGTTTTCAAATTATGCTAAAAAACGGCAAAATGATGGTTTAAAGGGCCATTCACGATAGAAGTGAATAGATATTTTTTAACTTCTTATGCTATCCTGTAATCTAGCAGTCTTGAACGACTACTTGAGTGGCACCTAAGATGCCTTGATCAAGAAAGCGGCTTTGTCGTTCTACAGTCAAGGACTGAACTTTAATTTGAATACAGCCCCTAAAATATGCTAGTTTTAAAATAACTAATTCCTCAGACACTTATCGTACGAATTGCATGGAAATTTATTTTTAGACTAATTGAAGGGCGTATTTATGTTATCAAAATTGGGTACTATTATTGAAAAAAAAGTTTGTGTTTGTTTTAATATGTAGATGGCCCAATAAGCAAATTTTATGTGCGTCATTTAAAAGTAAACTTTTATTTCCAATCGTTTGGTATAAGCAACTAATTTCTACAATATTTTTTTTTTTTTTTTTTTTTTAATTAATAGGAGCTAAAAAGTGTCTACTTTTTTTCTTTTTTCTTTTTTTTTTCTTTTTTTTTTTTACATTTGTACGTACGTAGTAAATGTTTCATTTTTTCAGCAATTTGAAATCGAAATCTCCGTTCCCTGTACAACATTTTTTAGGGAAAGGAATTGAGTTATTAAATTCTACTGAATTTAAATTATAACTACCATCCGTCAAACCGAAATATTCAATCACTGAATTACCTAAATTTAATAGATAATGCTTTTAAAAAAATGTTAACAATATAAAACGTGAGCCTGTAATAGCAACAGTTGATTCTTCATTTTTATATATTCATTTAATCGTCAGTTACCTTACATGATGCTCAAATTCTTTTCTATTATAATTATCTTCCTCAGTCTTCAGACAACTATTGCGAGGGATCACAAAAATCGGTTTAAAACTGCTATATAACATCTTCAAAATTGTATCAGCCTGTCTATCTATTCTTATGATATCCACGTATTAAAAAAAAAGAAGTCTAGAAGTAATATTAATAACGCTAGAAGCATATTATTTAATTTAAAAGCTGTTATTTATTGTCTCCTCCAGGCGACATCAGGAGTGAGGTGGCAATAGTCCGGGGGACGATGGCATTAAATGTCTCTTTTGATCACAGAATATGAATTTTTCTTTACTTAAATCAATAATAACAGATCAAAAACTGCACGCCAAACGGTGTAAATGAGGTGATGGGTTCGTACTATAACGAAGTTTTAAAAATATTCAGATCTTGGTGTAATAGTATACAGTACTTTAGATACTTTATAATATCTGAGATCATTTGTGTGTCCCTGTAAATACTATCTGTTTTCTATTATACAGGAAATACCTTGTAGTAAAGCTTAGTAACGTATACCAATTTCATAAAATAGTTTAATATTATTAAAATGCGCCTCAAGCAATGTTTCTCCCTATATCATTATGTAATGGAATACCTTTGTGTGGTCCTGTAAATTAATAAGAAATATTCTTTCCTCCACAGATTTTGTAGAATGTATATTTTAGTATATAATTCATAAATGCATATCAATTTTGTTATGTTTGAACGAGTGCAACATCATTAAAATGCACTTGAAACATTTTTTTTTCATTGGTCATATTGTAACGGAATACTTTTGATTGTGTTTGCAATTGAACTATACATCCAATTTCCATAAAATTCGAAACGACTCGTTATGTAAATTATGTAACAATCATATATTTTACATTTCAAGTGATTCCATTGGGTAGTTTTTTTCGTTGTTATATGTAGACGGACGGGCTGAACGACGACTATAGGTGTTACGTATTTACATAATTATGAACGCACTTGAAAAATCCTACTAACATAATTGTCTGAGCGAAGCGAACTCTTTATACTCAGAGATACGCAACGATATTAAAAGTCAAAAAAATTCATTCGTCAAGCAAATCTCAAAAAGTACTTGTCGGATTTTGATTTTGTTTGTACCAATAGGTACCTATGAAGGTAATCTGGTGAATGCACTACATACGAAAAATTAGTTCCAAATAGTTTAAAAGTTATATTAAAAAAACTGATAAAAAAGCACAATGTATTTGCATACGTCACAGAAATTTGGTGTGCGTGATTCTCACCAGCTGGATATTTTCGTAGATAACCGAATCAGTACATGGAATAAATAGTAATCATTAACGCACTCAAAAATATTGAATGCAATAAAACATCTTAAAATTTAAAAATAAAACAGTTATTTTTTTATATTAAAAAAATGTCATAAAAACTTTGATTTTGAGATTTTGTGATAATCTCTTAATAGCATTTTTTGATCGCTAAAAGAATGTTTTATATATTTCGCGTGTGAAAATTAGAAACAATTACGTTTTTAAATAAAAAGTTTTTTTTATGACATCATTTTCCCTTTATATTTATTTTTATTGCATGTTTTCTTTTAACTTATATTTTGTTTGTGTGTGGAAGTCAATTCTGGTCACTAATTTTTCGGCACGGACACCACAAGCGCATCAGATTTGGCGCAATTTTTTTCAAAGCCCATTTGGCGAAAACTCCGTTTTCAAATAACGCTTACATACACATCCTTATATATATTATAAATGTGAAAGTGTGTCCGAAAATTGGAATGAACTTGGTCTCAAAACGGATGGATTAATGTCTTTGAATTTTTGTATATAAATAAATTAGTGACTTGAAATGAACATAGGCTAATTTTTATTTATTTTATTCAAATATTTTTCTTAATAATTCAAAATTTCACTATTTTTCATACAGAATAAATTGAAAAATTTTCCATAATATTTAATCATCTTTCTTTTTTCGTTGCCAAAAAATAAAAAATGCGAAATAACTAATTATCTTCTGTAATTAATTTTCAACTGAAAGATTTTCACGTGATAAAACAAAATGAATTAAATAAATGGACCCTATTCTGTTTTTCAGTTCGAGGTTAAAAACCGCAATTTTACCAATTGTGACGTCAGAGGAAAACTGTTTTTCTTCTTATATCAGGCAGACTATTATGTAAAATTTCTTTTACACTTAGAAGAGTTCACAAGAATATAACTTCACACTTTACAAGAAAATAAATATTTTAGTAGATTTCCAGATATTAATCCGTAATCAAAATGAAGCTTTTTCTTTCTTTCGGTTCGAGGCTATACAATTCAATTTTTTACCAATTGTGACGTCACAGGACTACTTTCCATTAAGAATTTTAAACTTATCAATGTAACGCCATATCTGAAACAAAGTATAAGTTTTCAAGTTTTCATTTTAATAACACAATGTAATTTAGAGTAAGTGCTAAAAAGAGACGACTGTGACGTCACATATTAAAAATAAAATAAATATGCTCTGATGTTGTAATGAAATGAGATTGAAATATGATATCAAAAGTTATTATTTGAAGAAAATTAAGTTTATCGTCTGAGCGTGGTTAGTTTAAATATTTAATTTTAAAATGAAATAAGTTTTTTAAAGATTAAGTATTAAATGATTAGAAAATGTTAATAATTCATACATATCGTAAATAACGTAATGATCAATGAAAAATACTTTTTACCATTCTTAAAAAGTAAGAAAAACGCAACTAATAATTAAAAAATATATATTGTTGTGTGTTAATTCTTAAAATTGTTCAATTCTTCAAATATAAATAAAAATCACTTTAAAAATGTACTATCGGGCTTAAAATCTAAAGATTTAATGCAATTGTGAGAAAATACATTCCCTCAGTCAATATCTCAATTTCGCATAATGCGCTCGAAGTGTGCTGGAAACAGGTTTGTAAATGGATATTAATTCCACTTTTTTTAGCTCTTAAAAAGTAAAAATATGTTGTCACTTTTAAGAATATTTTTTTACAATAAATTTCTATAAATTTTTATAGTATGCAAAACATATATGTACAAATTATACAAAAATGCCACTTAAAACACAGTTTTGAAGTAGATTTTTCCTAACACTGTTTTTTTTTTTTTTTTTTTTTTTTTTTCGTTTTACGGAAACTACCTCCATTTTGACACTTTCTGACATGGTCTAAAAGTGTTTACGACTTCAGTCTGTCTGCATACCGGATGCCGAGTGCCTGGGGTCTGCCGTCTGTTTGTCCGTGTTTCAACTTGAGTACATATAGTAGGATTCATACGAAAATAATTTACGTTATTGAGTTTTGCCATAGCATGTGCGGTGTGCGGCATTGAAAATGCGCCAAGTAGCAATTATAGCTGAATCACAAGAGCACTCATAAGGAGACTTTACATTATGGTTTAAGGAGGAAAAATCATTTCTGGTGTATTTTGATAATGTTACATAATTTTAAATGTAATGAAATTTACATGCATTTTTAAGGTTCACAAGAACATGGTTACCATTTAATATGTTAAGTGTAGTACTTATAGTTTGCGTACAGGGAGCTCAAAAGTATTTCAATATATAATGGTCTGTGAAGAAAAACCATTTGCAGCGCATTTTAATAATGTTATTTTATTAAGGTTATTTTAATAATATTGAAATTGATATCAGTTTCTGAAATGCACTAAAACAGGATTTCTATAGATAATGGGGTGAAAAGATTTAACATTCATTTACAAGATCACAGAAAAATGTTCGGTAATATAATAGTCCACGGGGAAAAATATTCTCAGCGTATTTTAATTGCGTTGCACTATTTCAAACATGATGAAATTAATATACTGAGATTAATCAATACAATGATAAATACTGAAATTTACTACAATATGCTTGCAGTTAAGTATGATTTGCATCACATTTGTTGTTCATTTACACAGACGCATAAAAGATTTTGGACCTGTGTCCAGATCTCAGATATTGTATCCAAAGTATGGTTTATTAGAAAAGAATGCTGAAGAGCTTTTACAATTATCGTATGTATTTTAAGGAAAACTAATGCATCCTGAAGTTCAGCTACATTTAGTATAATAAGAGATGTTTGTAGAATTTGAATAAATCATGTATCGGACTATACAATAAACTGGATATATGGTCACCTGTGCAATAGCGATTCCCGGAAATATGAATTCAATAATTTTAATCGGGTTTTTTGCTTGAATAATTTAAGCTAAATATGCGGTCGTATAAATATTTTCACGTAGTATACAGGACTGTAAAAAAGAATCCGAGTAAGTTTCTGTCTATTATTAGAAATTGCTAAAGGTGAATTTTAATCTTCGTTACACTTTTTCTAACTAAGCAAAATTTTAACATTGTATTTAGAATATTTACAAACACATAGATCATACATATACACAGCTGCAGAAAAGAATGGGCCGGCGAAGTTGTGTATTATGGAAATGTTGGATTTTTTTTTATTAACTAGGTTTAACATATGATTTTTCTTTCTTTGATATGGAATTCTGAAATACACTACAACATGATTTGTGTACGATTGGGGTGCGTTACAGTTGTTCTACAGTATAAATGGTTGCAATTTCATTTTCGCGATTGTTCATATTATCTAACACATTTCCATTTTATTTGACCGAGTTCTTTAAGTCCCCTATAAAAAACTACTGCATAGCCTCCTATAAGATATGTGTTATATATATTTTAAATTATTATTAATGAAACGTTTTGTTTAACTAAAGCGTTTATCTTTTTTTTAATGCTACGTGAACGACGTCACGGGTAACAGCTAGTTTTTAAATAATTTTCTATTTTCAAAAAGAACTTACAGTAAATAAAATAATAATAATAATTAATAACTATAAAAAGAAATATTTTATATAATTAAAAAAAGGAAATGAAAGTAAATAATCATTTTATGAGTAAATAAACAAATAATAAATAAATAAAGCCGGGTTACCATCTGCCATTTTGACGCCAATTATGTACCCTGGTGCATATGTGACATCTTTTCCCATTTTTCATCCATTTCCTGTTGGCATACAACTTTGAAATTTGGAATATGTATGCATACCTGGGAGCAATACTGGAATTAGACATTGATTTTTTTTTTAATTCGATCCAAAAAGGGGCAACGGGGGCTATTTTTTAAAGATTTATACTGCATAAAGAAGCCACTTGCCTATTTTTATATACAAGAAGAAGTAAGTGGTATGTAAAAACAATTATAGTATAGGGGGAACTGGGGTACATTGATACAGTTTTTTTCTAAGATTTTTTTTGGTGTCAAGAAAGTAGAAAATTCAAGTTTTTTTCCATGAGGTGACAGCAAAACTTGTGTAGTATGTTATAAAAATGTACAATCATTGTTTTATATAGTATTTTTGCATGTAATTTTTAAAAAATCAAAAAAAGTCATTTGTATCAATGTGACCCATCCCCGGGGCAGATTGATACGTTTGAGAAAAATGACGACCAAATAATACCAATGCATATTTTTCATAGAAAATGAATTAGAAAACCATTTTATATTTATTTATAAAAATTCAAATCACACACAATTTATTTTTAAGCAATATTAAAGCAATCAAAATTAAATATATTATGACCTGATGTTCTGGCTGTTTCTTGTCTGATTGTTGGCTGTGGTAACTTTGTCATATCTAGCACTTCAACCCCAGCATTATCTTCTTTCTTATGAAAGATGAAAAAATTACAAGTTTTTCTGCTTATAAATAGGTTCATAAACAGAAAAATAAGGATAATTATATTAAAAATTCTGTTTATAATATAAGTATCATTTTCTGTTCTGCAGTTTGTTTCTCTTACTTAACATTTCGCATGTCGAAAATACTTTTTTCTCTGGAGAATCGATATAAATTCGAGATTTGCCAGAATGGCGTCCTTTTCTTTTATTAGTTCTACTAGCACTAGATGCAGGGTAAGTTCCTACATCTTCTGTTTTCAAAAATACTATAAAATGTTCTAATATAAAGAAATTAGAGCTATTTCACTTCAATAAAAACTAATATTAGAAATTTTTCGTGAAAAAAAGGTTGGATTAAGGAGTGTATGGTAAAAAAAATAATAAAAGATAATGAAAATATGAACTATTAAAGGATTTAGGCTGTATCAATGTGCCCCGTCATAGACTGTATCAATGTGCCCCATACAGCGATTTTGAATAAAATGAGTCTCAAATCCAACACTTCACAATATATCTAACAATAAATAATGAAGAACTGATAAAGAGTAGCTGTACTTACCAGGGAGAGTATTCATTTTGGTTGAAAATACTGGAACAGTTGTATAATAGCATTTCAATTGTACAACTCATATTTACTTTTGAACAACAAAAACAATAAATCACCCGTCCAATTTCATCAAACTGCTGAATCATTCCAAGATTTTCTGTATGTAGTTGAATACACTAGCATCATCTTTTGGAGCTATTGTGAAACTTCCTGTAATGATCCTGTGAGCGGTAGAGGGGGTGTATCAATGTGCCCCATGTATCAATGTACCCCAGTTCCCCCTACATAAATAAAATACTTGAGATAATATACTATAGATATAAGCACCGGGTTTGGCGAGATATTTTATGCCAATTAGGCGAAAACATCGTTTTGATTGCCAGATACATATAGCATGCTATAATAACACGTTATTTATTTATTTCTAAATGAAAAAAAGGAATAAACGAAACATTTTCTGTTATTAAAAAAAAAGAAATAACAATTAATAAATGATAATATTTTTGAACAAACAATTTATTATAACATTTACATGATAACCAGCATGTTAGGCAACTGAACGCCATTTTGGCACCAATTAGATACCTCGGTGTGTATAGGGCATATATGTGCCATATTTATTTGTAAAATTGAGCATGAACGTTTACCAAATGTGTTTTCATAGTCGCTTATATCTTTTTGCAACATAGCGCACCTTCCGAAGCCAAAACTGCACAAAAAAAAAAATATTTGCAATATTTATTTTATTTTTTTATGTAAAGCACATTTTGTAATCAGTAGGCTCGATAATCAAACCTCGTTTTTTTGCTTTCAGAGATGATATTTCATACGACGTCTTTTTTGGATTCGTCGTTTTTCCATATTTGATAGTATGCGTCTACTCGTTTTGTAACTTTCTTCTTTATTAACAGCGACATTTGGATTTCCTATTTAAATAAAAATTCTTCTCAATACAAAGAATTTTGTTAAAATAAATAAATAAATGAAATGCGGACATCTATTGCTCAAAGCTCAAATTTTTCCAATTGAGTTAAAAAAAAAAAAAAAATCAGTAAAAACATAATTTTTATGATAATAAAAAGGTGACTTATGTAATAACAGAGTCATATATTATGTACGTTATGGATTAAGTATGAATATTTCTCCACCATTTATAAATAATAATAATAATAAAATAAAATGCGGACAGACCAAAGTCTATATTTGACTGAAAACAACAACCATTTTCTAAATGCTTTAAAAAGATGGCCAATGAAAAGTGATATTTCAAAAGTATTATGAAATTAGTTAAAAACCATTTATTTTAAACTAAATGAATAATAGATTTATATTTTTAATGAAATAAATGGGAGTTGAAAAATTATTGGAAATTTATCACCATAGATATATCAATATTACAATCAGTACTTTGTATGCAAAATGGAACAATTAGCAATACTTTTTGAACCCGAAAAATGGTCGTTGCTTTTTTAGGGTTACAAAGGAGGTTACGAAATATTCCTATAGAGAGATGCCAAGCCCCCGCTTATTGCACAGCAGAATTTTCTTATAGGAAAAGTTATTTTTTAAATCCGCAGAATGTTCCTATTTAATAAAAGATTTTCTGTATTAAAATACCGGTATCCAAAATGCCGGAGACTTGGCAGCTCTGCCTATAACATTTTAATTAATCACGGTACTTTTTTTAATCGAATTCAAATTTAGTGAAGACAACGTTCTTTGACCAAAAGCAGCTTTTTTCCACATGTGTAACTACGATACAATTCCTTGATGCTGAAATAAAATGTTTTGACTTATGCTATTATTGCTTCCTCTTATTTATTTATTTGAATTTTAAATAAGATGACTCAAAATCGTGTTTTTTAAATGTACGGAAAAAATGCATTTCGAGAGAGGGCGAAAAGGACAATATTTGGCGATTTATTACCTGCGTTTGGCTAAGTTTCTTACTACCTTGTATTTAATACTCTTCACAATACTTCGCTGTTATATGGTCTTAGGCGCTTTTATAAAAAGTTTGACGTAGTTCGGGCTTACGAAAGTGAGTATTTTACTGAATAATACAAATAAATGAAAAATGAATACTAAGAAATACTAATAAAAGAAAAATGAAGCGTTATATTGATCTATGTATATTTTAAAATGTATCTGCTAGCACTATTTAGATAATTTATGTGTATATAATAGGAGATAAATAGCTTTTGATTCTATATTTTTATGCTTTAAAGCATTAACGTTTGTGTGTTTTTCGTTATCATTGGGAGTACCTAGCCGATTTAAAAAATAATGTGGGCAAAAAATGTCGGTAACTATCTTTGCTGCAAAATATACTATATTTTGCGTAGGAACAATAATCACCATCAATGCACGAGCAAAAAAAGTTCTAAAATTGAGAATTCTTTGATGTCGATATGACTAAAAATTTAATTTTTTTTTTTTTTTTTTTTTTTTTTTTTTTTTTTTTTTTTTTTTTTTTTTGGTGGCAACTTTTAGGATATAATATTCTCGTTATGAACAATTTCTAAAACATTCGACAATTTAATTTCACAAATTAAACATTTTTTTTCTAGAAAAAGTTTTAAACCCAATTTATTGAGAATATTGCAATTTCTAGGATACTGTTGGGGTCAGAAACTATAACTTTGGCATCACAGTAACTTATAAGATGTAAGTGCTCGTTTAGGACAAATTTTTAATAAAAAAGGATTCCTTAACTCTTATCGACAACCTCATTGCATCCGTGGAAAACAGATATTCAACATTATAAACTATTCGGACGGATTTCACACCGTATAAAATACTCTCCATTCTCTTCAAACATAATAGTTTATGTTATTTATAGTTTCTCAAATCGGTGCGAAGCTTCTGTTTATGCTCATGACATCATTTCAAAGAGTTATATTTCCAATATAGGAAGATTTGGTGTTTTATTTTCTGTATTACTTTTAACATTTTGCATATTTCCAATTTTATATCCGTGCATGGTTTACTTTTCTTTTATAAAAATAGTATATGCAACTTTATATATAAGATTTTGTAATTCTATGATTCAATATGCTTATTTTCATCATATTTTATCACAATGAATGACCATTTAAAGGTAACATCTTATTTTCTTTACTTATCGCAAGTTATTAAATGTTTATTCTCAGCAGTATCGCTCAGACTAATCCCTCTGAGGGAAGTCCTAGTAAAATATGCTTTTAAAAAATATACTAACCGACTTCAAAAAAAGTATCAAGCTTGGCGACAACTTAGAACTAAAATGCTTGCAACAATGAAAGATGATTTGCGAAAAATCATTATTTTTTTTTCTCAAATCCATATTTTTTCATTTAAAAAATTCTAATCATCAGAATTTAATGAAATTAAAATGGGATCACATGGGTATCTTATACTTTCAAATAAAAAAAAAATCATCACAATTGGTTCATATTTAAAGAATTTATCAGTGAACAAGAAATACAAACAGGTCGAAATCATAACCTCCTCCTTGAAGTCGGTTAAAAATTGCCACGTATGACTGGATTTAACAAGCTGAAAATATGTTTAGTTAAATTAATTATTATTGAAAAGCTATAATGTTTTACCGTCATCACGGATATTGCTCATTCTTCGAACATTTAATGGGAAATTTTGTGCTCTGCCAGAAAAATTTTATTAGACAACCGCCTGTTATTAAAACAAATGTTTATATTGTATTCTTTCAAGTTTAAAACTATTTGTGAGTTTGCAAGAAATATCCTAAGAAATGGAGAAAATAAAAACAAATGTAAGAAAAGGCAGCAAGTTGTAAAATATTGCAAAATACGGATAAAGAAATATCTTGTTCAATCATTAAAAAAAGACAATATATTATAGTTCTGGGCAGAAGTTTTGAAAATCTTAATCCAGTCCAGAAGAAAAAATATACCTCAAGTCTCTAAATTGAAAATTCAATTTTAAAACTGAATTTTGGAGTAAATCTGAGATTTTTCTTTGCCATTGAAAGCTATGAAAATGTAATAAAACAGCAAATGAAGAAATTTAAAATACACTTTTTCTTTAATCAGTTCAGTCGATCCAGTAAATTTACCAAAATATTTTATAGCTAGTGGGTTTTTATATCGTATTTTTTTAACACTTTCCATCTTAGCTCAAAAGTACTTATGAATTCAGTTTGTCTGTTCGGGCTTTAACTCGCATAAATTAAATATATTCGAATTGCTTGTAAATGAGATACATTTTTGGAGTTTACCCCGACATATTCAGTATTGAAAGTGAAGTTTATAACACGCTTTGCTCATTTACAGGGGCTCTCAAAAATATTTTGTTACATTATTTTTTTTGTTGTTGTTGTTGTTGTTATTGTTTCTTCGAAAAAATCATTTAATGCTAAACTTATGCTAATGTTCTTTTCAGATTATTTCTTTGCACTTCAATAGTTTCTTTTCCTTCATAAGATAACTGAGGTCTCTAGTCAGATATTTTTTTACTTTTCCGATTTTTTTTTTCAATGAAGTCATTGATTCCACATAAAAGACTGCTGAAATGTGGGAACCACATCTGCAGAGGATAGACATCCTCCCAGACACTTTTATTAAGGTTTTAAAAAGGAGAAAATGTCACAGACTTGAATTTCTGAATAAACGCAAACAATGGGTGACTGTAAGATGTATAAAATGTATAATATAAAGATTTAAAATAGGGTCATAGACCAGATTGCCATGTATAAGCATGGACGATAGTAAAAACGAAGCAATAGCTGCTTAATGCGAGAGGCCATAACTCAGGCCGGAAGAAAAAGAAGAAAAAATATATATATATAACCCTTTTTTATCAAATAAAGAACTAATTTTTATAAAAATCCATTAGAAAATTTGAAACTTGGTTTTAATTGCAGGAATCTGATCCGAAATAGAAAGTTATCTTGTCTCATATAAAGAATTTTCAACCAAAATAAAAAATGCTCAGTCAAAAATCTACCTGAAATACCGAGCTGTAAAAATTTTTAGGTGCATTTGTAGTTATAAATACGTAGCACCTATATTCGTCGTCTGGTTCGACCGATTGTCTGTCTGTCTATCCTCATATAACAGAGAAAAAAATACCGAAATGATTTGAAATTTAAAATATATAATCGTTTCAGAATTTTGTCGAATCACTTCAAGTTTTATGAAAATCGAATCAAAACTTAAAAATATATTAATAAATATTTTCTTCATTTTATTAAATTCTATCATACTTAATGAATTTTATAATATCTCATGATAGATAATGATTCTTTGTTTTCGTGGTAATTATTACGTCCTATTTAAGTACTACCATTTCCGTATCACTGAAATGAATGTATACAAACGTAATAAATTTTGTATTCATGCATTTTTGTGTAAAAGTGTAACAACTGTTGCGCCAAGATCTGAATACTTATAAAACTAGTCAAAATACGAACGGAACCTCATTTACCACGTTTGACGTACAATTTCCATTTTTTTTTTTTTTTTTTTTTTTAATATTGAAAGAAGGCTGCCGTTAGTTTAACATTAGGTAGCGAGTGTGTTTGGCGTGATTAATGTCTACTTTTAAGGGGACACAATACCTTGAAATTGGCCCAAAATGGCGATTTTATTTTTTGAATATTAAATGAAATCTTCTTTAATTGTGATTATTTTGACGCCTTGTTTTTACCTGTAAGACTATTACGAGATATTGTAAATTTTGTTAATAGATCCAGCGCAATTATCTATACAAATGAAAATTTTAACTGATTTTTCCCTTCGTTTATGTTTTTATAACTTGCTTCTTCGATAAATACTAAGGCTATTTTGCTAATGTAGATAGAAGTTTGGATTTTTTTTTTCTTGTTCTCCATAGTGTACTTAATATTCTTGTACATGGATTTAACATTCGGGTTCCTGGTTATTTTTTTTTTTATATTTAAATTGAGAGATTTTTGAATTTCCTTCATTTTTTAATATACACGAGAGAAAAAAAAATCATGTTAAATTTAAAATTCCATATATTTAAAAATCCATACACAGTTTTAAATAATATATTCTAAGGAATGTGTAAAAAAAGTCAGACAAAAATAACCATATTCTTATTGGAACTATTGTGGGCTCTTAAGAGCCCACAATAGTCACAGGAAAAGTACACAAAAAGACCCGGATGACCATGTAAAGTCTATGGGAGCGTTCTTTTCTAATATCTCGTTCAAATTTTAATATTTTGACATGATTTTTTTTGCATAAAATAGTTCAGGACGATCCACAACCGGGCTAGTTTTTACTTTTTTGATTTTGGTTATATATTTTTTATATTATGATAGTTTCAGTTTCAGAACCGGTTTAAACCGGTTTTGAAAATTAAAGTAATTTTTTTAAAAAAATCTAAAACCAAAATCGAAAAAGTAAAAACTAGCCCGGTTGTGGATCGTCCTGAACTATTTTATGCAAAAAAAATCATGTCAAAATATTAAAATTTGAACAAGATATTAGAAAAGAACGCTCCCATAGACTTTACATGGTCATCCGGGTCTTTTTGTGTACTTTTCCTGTGACTATTGTGGGCTCTTAAGCGATAGATTCTACCCTCAAGTTCTATCTTTTCCAATAATTCTTTTATCTTTCTGGGTGAAAGAGCAATAATGAAAAATTGAGCGTATTATACTTGATTGTTTCACTATTTCACCGACAGCATCCCCTAAAAATTTAAGGCCTCTCCCCAATGACTAGATCCCAGGCCTTATCAGATCAAGAATGACATTTTTTTTACAGGTTACCTCAAAGGTTACGGCAACACTATGTCTAATGATGCGCGGTTCCATTCACGAAATGGGTATGTATTTCTGATAACAGACTCCTGAATTCCGCTGCTTGAACTTTAAAACGTTCGTGCGAATAAATCTAAAAAAGTTTATCAGCCATAGATTTATACGACTGTTACTTGAACAACATGATATTAGTCAAAATGAAAATATCGCAAATTTTTCTTTCTTTTAACTTATTTCAAAAAATTAAGTGAAAGAAGATTACAAAGATAAATGTGGGAAATTTTATCTCTCTATCTATACATATTTATATTCATTAATGTCTTTAAAGAAATTTTAGAACTTTCCGTTTGAAAAAGAAAAAAAACTATGATAATTTGTCTTGACGTCTAGGAACTAGATAGCAATGCATAAGCAAATAAATGCATATTTAAAATTTTCAGAAACTGTATTTGGGTTAATTTATAATGAAAAATGTGCCTTATATTCTCGTTTCCTTTGAGATGCTGCACGGCATGTAACTTTCAGCGATACACAAGATTTTTCAGAGTGGTTTCACCTTAAATCAATGAGACAATAAAAATGTTTTTTAATAAACAGATTGTAACCCATTTCCTATACAAAAATTGCTCTGTTATCCCCATCAGGGCACCGTTTGCACTATGCAAACGATTAATTTTGCTGTTCGAATTGCGAACTGGTACCAGTAAATTTTTACTACAATTTCGAACTCATAATATACGTGAAAGAGCTCTTGATTATTTCTAAATAAATTTGTTTGTAAATTGCTTTGTGAATCAATTATTTGAAAATTTTTGGAGCAGATATATCTTGCCCCTGAAAAGATTAATGGGTGCTGTCAAACCTTTAGTTTGTTGAAACAGTTTATGATGGGATAACGTGGAGGGTATGCGAATATAAATGCCGTAAACATTGTGGTGGATTTTTTTTATAATTACCGTGTACCCACTGTTTTTCAAAAACCTATAGTTATTCTAGGATATTCCTCTGTTTTGAGCATATACCCTCTTTTTTTTCTTTGAGTACATTATTGTTTATGGTCGCCCTATATATATGTATAAAACAAGACGGAACAATGGAAAATGAAATTAATGCACATGTATGAATCCATTATGAAATTTCATCTTTTTCGAAGTAAAAATGAAATAATAAACGAAATATGATATTAAAAACCAATTTCTTTATGAAATGCATTCAAAATGCATGAGAATGCATGAGAATGCATGAGAATAACGGAAATTGAAACATGAGGTTCTTGAAAGGTTGGAAATCTGAGGAGATAACGACCAAGTTTCACGATAACGTGAGTGAATTTATCTGTAAGAATCTATCACACGTATCACTCTTGTTATCGCTGTTTTCAGCTCTTCTATGGATTTTGATCAATCTCTGTAGATTGTAGCTTTAACATAGTGACATAAAAAATCTATTAGTGATAAATCAGGGCTATAGGGAAGGGGAGCTAAAAAGTTCACGGACAAAGGCATTCGGGAAGACTCTTACGATTTACGATTATCATAGTGACAGCTCAGCAAATTCCAGTATTTTGATGAATATGGAGGAACTGCATCTTTTTGAATCCATGTGTTTGTAAAAGGTTTTCCACTTAGCAATTTATGCTTTTATCCTGCTCGAAGATGGCGTTATCCTAATTTTTAAAACAAGGGTGAACTTCGAGTGTTTCGGCAAATCAGTCACCGAGATAAACCATTTCCACTAAAACACACGCTCTTTTGATTGAATCTCAGTATAATTTGGCGAAAACAAAATATTCTTCGACAGTAAGCAAAAATAAGTTTCATTTGGCTCACTGCGCAATCATGCGCAATTTCACATCACTAGCTCCGCACACTGAGGTGTTATTCAATTAAAATATTCTCCCCCTGTGAAGCATCCGGTAAATAGATGAATGAAGACAGGATAAATAAAATGCCATCTCTCTTCTTCAACACTGAAATAGAACTGCTTTTTAATAATCTGGGAAAATCTAACATAATCCCAAAAGAAAATGTACAACAACCTCTTCTGAAATACTAAATATTTCGAAAACAGCTGCTTATCTTTAGAAACCTCAGAAACAATACGTTTTCGAAATATAAAGAAACACTAAAAACAAATATGAATGTGAAAAATAACACTAATAAGCCTTGATTACGTCCACTAATAACTATATCGCAATACTAATAACATATATTCTACATAAAAAATAAGAATTTATATTATAAAAAATATTTTGCTTCTAAGACGTTGTATATTAATAAAAACATTTAAAATATGATAAAAAATGTTTTTTTACATGTTTCAACTCCTTTTAATAGAGTCATTAACCCTCTAGATCCCAAACAGCCTGACACCTCTCGAGGTATTTTAAGATATTTTAATTCGTATATTCTGATTACCACCAGAAAATTAAAGTAGCATTATTGGCTTTAATTCACTACAGACATTCCGGATTTAAATAAACCGAAAGTAGCCATTGAAACTTTCTGGTGTAAAGTAAAGTCATATTTTCTGAATTAGATAATTTCTAGAACGTGTTCTATCATGGGAATAAAAGGATTAATAGACTCTATTAATAGGAGTTGAAACATGTAAATAAATTTTTTTTTATATATTTTAAATGTTTTTATTAATATACAAAGTCTTAGAAGCAAAATATTTTTTATAATATAAATTCATATTTTTTATGTAGAATATATATTATTAGTATTACGATGTACTAAAAAAAAGATTCGTTTGCTGTCACTGATTTTCGGAAACGTTTCAGAGCAGCTTTTATAGTGTATTAATAAGTTTTCTTAACTCAGACTCGGTTAAACTCGATTCTGAATCGAGTTTGACCGTGACCCATATTATAGGTTTTGCGAATGCTGTAAATTTTCTTGCAACATTTTTCAAGTCAACGAACATATTTAATAGACAAACATGATAAATACACAGCATTATCATTAACATTAAAATTAATATTTTTCTATCACTTTTGTGTATATAAATCGAGCAACGCAATTCAAACTGTTTAATGAAGAATTGATAGCAACCTGAAATCCGATATTGGCAATTCATAGTGTTAGTACAATAAAAGATTTTTAGATACGTTGTAATTATAAAAATACGTAGCACCTCGTCTGATCCGTCCATCTGTATGCATATAGAGACGCAAAAATTAACTGACAGAATGGTTTGAAATTCACTATATACAACCGTTGCAGGGTGTTTTCCAGTTAATCCAAATTTTATGAAAACCGAATCAAAATTTAAAAACGATATTAATAAAAGTTTTCTGCATTCTATTAAATCCTATAATAATAAATTAATTCAGCGATATGCCAATATATATAATTTTTCTAGGTTGATATGGTTATTAATTTGTTAAATCCTAACAAGTGTAATTATTTCAATCTTATCTCCTGATTAGATATTGATTTTAGGTTGTCATGGTGATGACGTTCGATTTAAGATGGAGACTTGTTATTTCCGAGTTTACTGAATTTAATATACAAAACGATAATAAATTTTGTATTCCCGTACTTTTGTATTCACTATCAAATCCACATTTTTTTATTAAAAAAATTCTAATCATCAGAATTTAATGAAATTAAAATGGGACCACGTGGGTATCTTATACTTTCAAACATAAAAAGAGTTATCAAAATCGATTCATATTTAAAGAATTTATGAATGAACAAGAAATACATACAGGTTAAAATCATAACCACCTCCTTGAAGTCGGTTAATAACCCGTAAGACATGGTGACGTCACAGTGACGTCGTTGTGAAGTCACATTGTGACTTTGTGACCGTCGATGTGACGTCACGTGACGTCGATGTGAAGTCACAGTGACTAAAATGTGAAGTCGTTATGGCCGTTTTAGAGCTCGTTTGAGACGTCACATTGTGACCACTTTGTGAAGTCACGGTGTGACCAAAATGTGAAAAATGTGTCATTTGTGACAAAATTGTCATTAAAACTGTGACTATTTTGTGACGATAGTGACAAGGTTGTGAAGCCAGTTTGGATTATTTTTTGATTTGTGACAAATTTGTCACTTAGTTTATGACGGTGGCAGCATTGTCATCGTTGTGAAGTCACAATGGGGCACAATTATACAGTTATGAACATTGTTATGTAGTGTAAAATCACTTACATCTATAATTTTATTATAATTTGGCGATACATCTCAATTAAAACGTGGGAGCTGCTATAAAAAGAATATACCAAAAGAAAGTTGCTAAATCAAAATGTAATGCCGTGCAGACTTTAATCTTTGATATATTTTGATCTGTTGCAATAAATGAGAATATTTAAGACAATTTAATATTCGATCTATCGCAATTATTTCAAATTTAGAAATTTGTTTTTTCAATAAGCATTAAAGTTATCAAAGAAACACTTCTTTTAAGGTGCAACAATAGTCACAGAAAAAGACCCGGATGATAATACAAAATCTATGGGAGCGTTCTTTTCAAATTTTAATATTTTTGCATGATTTTTTTGCATAGGATAGCTGAAGACGATCTACAACCGGCCTAGTTTTTACCTTTTCAATTTTGCTTATATATATTTTATATTTTGATAGTTTCAATATCAGAACCGGTTTAAACCGGTTTTGAAATTTAATATATATACATTTTTAATCTGAAGCCAAAATTGAAAAAGTAAAAACTAGGCCGGTTGTGGATCGTTCTCATCTATCCTATACAAAAAAATCCTGTAAAAATATTAAAATTTGAGCGAGATATTTTTCAAAAGAATGCTCCTACAGACTTTACATAAACATCCGTGTCTTTTTCTGTGACTAGGACTGCACCATAAAGGAAGTGTTTCTTTGATAATTTTAATGCTTATCAGAAAAACAAATGGCTAAATTTGAAATAATTACGATAGATCGAATATTCAATTGTCCTAAATATTCTCATTTATTGCAATAGAAAAAAATGTGTAACAAAGATTAAAGTCTGCATGACATTAGATTTTGATTCAGTAACTTTCTTTTGATACATTCTTTTTATAGCTGCTCCCATGTTAAAATTGAGATGTATCGCCAAAGTGTAATAAAATTATAGATGTAAGTGATTTTACACTACATAACTATGTTCATAACTGAATAATTGTATCCCAGTGTGACTTCACATCGTTGACAATGCTGCCACCGTCACAAAGTTAGTGACAAATTTGTCACAAATCAAAAAAAAAAAAACGCAAACTATCTTCACATACTGTCTTTTATAAATATTAAGATATTATTAAAACATGCAAAAAGAAATTATGAAAAAAAAATCAAAGCTAAATATTTATTATCGATATTAACGAACAAAAAACATTAAACGGCTATCCATTACTGGAAGGCTGTCTATCACAGACACATCTAGCTAATAAGAATTCCAACGATAAAATAGAACAACAAATACGTTAATTGAAATTATTAATATTTTATTTATAATATTAGAGAGTAGTTATAAATAAGTGACCCACTTTAAGCACAATCTATACAAATACTACATATAATGGGTATTTTGAAATTTACCTCTGTAAAATCATTCAGGAAAGGAAATAATAAAAGTGTCTAGAATGAACAATAAATAATAAAATACTGTTATTACTTTTTAGCTTCATACCTTTTAAGTATTTCTGTTATTTGTTTTAAATACAATCATGTTTAAATTCTTATTGATAACTTCTAAATTTTCATTCAGACTTCTAGTTCTCTCTGAAAACATTCCAATAAGAATATTTACACCTGAAACGTTTTCACCCACAATTCATCCATTTAGAAATTTTATAACATTTCATAGTTTGAAAAATAAATTAAACAATCATTAACATTATTTTTTTAATATGAAACATCTAAGATTTCTTTTAATTTTTCTTCTCGTTCTCTTATAAATTCCTCTTCTGAGCATATATAATTTTTTTAAATAAAATTATGTAACGTTTCAGAAGATTACTAAATACAAAAATTAAAAAAGGATGTTTGCAAATAATTTTATTCTATTAAAGCTTCTTTATTAAAAAATATAAGATTTTATGTTTACGGAAACATATTATTTTAACCAGGTATTTTAAATAAGGAAACAACGCAGATTAAAATGCAGTTAAAATCACTACTTTTAACACTTAATCCAAATTATTAATAATCAAGTTTTCTATGTCAACAAAATAAATAATGAATGTATTAGACTTTATAAAGTTAATGGAGCATTAATGTTTTATAGTATGTTTTTGAGAAGCTAATTAAAATCATTCTAAGAACAATAATAACTAAAAAGCAACCATGATAAATATTTTTTCATACTTTTTTTCCATCGAAGTCATTCGTTCTAGTTATTCTTTTTGCCGCACAAACTAAATCCGATAATAATTAAAGTGGCAAAGACCAAATCATTTTCACAGTCAAAGCCTCATTAATTTTCTCGGACTTATATTTTGCCTCTTGGAAGAGCTGTAGTAGATTTTCTTGTTTAAATTGTTAAATCCGTATCAATACGAAACTACCCACAACTGCCATAAATTCCAGCCGACTAACTTTTTGCGTCTATCATCAATTTAAAATATTTCTGTTTACTTTTATTTATTCTTTCCACGGAGTAAGTTTCTTACTCCTTGATTCTTTTGTTTGCAGACGATTTTAATTTTCCACGCGCATGGCCGTTTTGTTTTTCTTTTTCTATACAATATGTTAGGAATTTAAATACGCAATAATTTTATGAGAGTGTCTTTAATTATTTTTTTTTATTTAAAGAATTTTTTTATGTATTTTTACCTTTTATTTTTATTATTTTCAAAACAATTCAAGTTAAAATAAATTGTAAAACCATTTTTTGTAAATAATAATAATAATAATATTCATAATAAGAGTTCATTAGATAAAATATTGTTTTTAGAGAGTAAAAATGATAGATTTAATGCTAATAATAAAGAAAAACTTTTTTAAAAAATAAAGCTTATATCACATGCAAAAATACATAGTATCTTCTTAATAAAAAAAGAGGGGGGGCTTACCCGTAAAGCATGGTGACCTCACTGCAACGTCGTTGTGAAGTCACATTGTGACTTTGTGACCATCGATTGTCGATGTGACGTCACGTGATGTCGATGTGAAGTCACTGTGACTAAAATGTGAAGTCGTTATGGTCGTTATAGAGTTCTTTTTTGACGTTTCACAAAGTGGTCACAATGTGACAAATTTCTGACAAATGTGTCATTCGTGACTAATTTGACATTAATATTGTGACGAAACTGTGACAAAAGCGACGACATTTAAATTGTCAGAAACATGTTTTTTAAAGTAAATAACATGTTTGGATGGATATTTATAAATTTCTAAAGATTTTTAAGAAAGTCACATCTCAGTCACAATGTGACGTCACTGAGTGGTGGCATTTTGGTCACAGATGTGATGTGACCAAAGTGACTCACAGTGACGTCACAATGACGTCACTGTGAGTCGTTCTGGTCACATCACATCTGTGACGAAAATGCCACCACTCAGTGACGTCACAATGTGACTAAAATGTGACTTTCTAAAAAAATTTTCACAGTTCGTCACAATGTTAATGTCAAAGTAGTCACAAATGACACACTTTTCACAAATTGGTCACATTGTGATGTCACAAAGTGGTCACAATGTGACGTCACAAAAAAGCTCTAAAACGGCCATAACGACTTCACATTTTAGTCACTGTGACTTCACATCGATGTCACGTGACGTCACGTCGACAATCGATGGTCACAAAGTCACAATGTGACTTCACAACGACGTTGCAGTGACGTCACCATGTCTTACCCCGTAAGACATGGTGACGTCACGGTGACGTCGTTGTGAAGTCACACTGTGACTTTGTGACCGTCGATGTGACGTCACGTGACGTCGATGCGAAGTCACAGTGACTAAAATGTGAAGTCGTTATGGCCGTTTTAGAGCTTGTTTGTGACGTCACATTGTGACCACTTTGTGACGTCACAATGTGACCAATTTGTGAAAAGTGTGTCATTTGTGACGATTTTGTCATTAACATTGTGACGAAATTGTGACGAAAGTGACAATGCTTTCAAGTCACATTGTGACCAAATTGTGAAATACAGGGTGAGTCCAAAATCATGGAACAAACGTTGAGGGGGCGGTAGGATTCACTATAACAAATAATGATGGCACAGAAATATATGATCGGAAGTGACCCGTCAAGACGCTACACTAGTCACCAAAAAAAGACCCGGATGATAATGTTAAGTCTATGGGGGGGGGCGTTGTTTTCAAATATCTTGCTCAAATTTCAATATTTTACATGATATTTTTTTCATAGGATAGCTGAGGACGATCCACAACCGGGCTAATTTTTACTTTTTCGATTTTGGTTATATTTTTTTATATTACAATAGTTTCAGTTTTAGAACCGGTTTAAACTGGTTCTGAAAGTTAAAGTATTTTTCTTTTAATCTGTAACCAAAATCAAAAAAGTAAAAACCAGCCCAGTTGCAGGTCGTCCTCAGCTATCCTATGGAAAAAATATGCGAAAATATTAAAATTTTAGCGAGATATTTGAAAATAGCGCTCCCATACACTTAACATTATAATCCGTGTCTTTTGCAGTGACTAGTGTGGCGTTTTAACGCGTCACTTCCAGTCATACATTTCTATGCCATAATTATTTATTATAGTGAGCTCTACCACCTCCCTTAAAGTTTGTCCCATTATTTTAGACTCACGCTGCAGATCATTTGGGACAAAACTTCGTTAACACTGTGATGATTCTGTGACAATTTAACTTTTCTTAACGATTTTCTAACAATTTCTAACAATCACCAGTTTTGGCCACCCTAATATCTTGTAATTTTGCAAGCATTTTAACTGATAATAAGTAAAAATAAAGCATTTTTGTGCAAAATCTGTTTTACTTCACACATATTTGTTTGCTGTATAAAAAAGATTTGCATTTTTTTAAATGAAATCATAAAAACATCAAATAAAATATACTTAAGCTGATTTTAACTGAACACTTAAATTTTAAAACAAAAAATATATTTAATTCATAAAAAAGACTTATAGGACATAAAAAGCTTATTTTAACATTTTGCATATTTTCATTTATATATATCATATGTTATACTATACCAATATTTACAGTTATATGACTAGAATCTTGAAATTATTCTATTTTTTCATGAAATAGTATTTTGACAATCTCTAAAATCCATTTTTTTCAACTGATTTTTAACTGTAATTCCTCGTACTTAGCTGCCTGTCAGCCTAATCATTTGGAGTTAGTTTTCTTCAAACCTTAGATTTCCTTGTGTAAATATGGGCTGGGATCTTAGAAAGATCTTCACAGAGGGCATCTCCCTTCTCTTCGGCCCATATTTCTCATATAGATAATTGGTCATCATAAATAGCACAACCCTATTACTTGAGATTCAAAAATAGTAAAAACTAGTCTCCATTCTGTAAACTTGTGTTGCAAGGTAGAACGAGATACTACAAAACTTAACCATCTTGAAAAGCTGACAATGAATTTTGAAAAGCCATAATTTTACTTCCTATCTTATAACAGTGTTTAATCTAGACCATTTTTAAGACTACAGAATTGTCTTTTTTAAACCTGTTAAAATGAATCCTATTTATAGTGTAAAGATTTTCACATTATTTGTTATTTCTAAATTCATGTGCTTGAAATTTTGCAAAAGTTATGTAACTTCCTCATTTTGTTTTGAAAAAAATACAAGAAACCACTAAATGATGCTGTAATTTTATTGAACTTTTAAATTTATAAGTCATAAAACTTTTCTAAATATATTGCTGAACTTTTCACTATAATTAGTCTTGTAGCCAAAAGTGGAGCATAATGTTGTGCCCTTTTTGGCCACACCATGGCCATAACTGGTACACATAGCAAATTTAAAATACCAGTTTTGGCCACCCCTACTTTAAGCTGTAAAAATAATTAATTTAGATATGAAATTACAACAGAGAGAAAGCCTACTTCATAAAGCTTTATAGCAATTTGTTTCAGAACAAATAAAGTTCGATAAATGCCTAATATTGAAAGATTATGAAAACTTGTTACCTAAGCAAAAACCTTAATATATGTGAGTGCACACTATAGTTTTACACATTTTTTTTTTTTTTTTTTTTTTGCAAGTCATTTTTTATCAAAAAATAAACAAATGGGATTGGAAATGATAAAAGAGTGTTAGATTAAGGAGTAAGAATGCATATAATTTGTTAAAATCAATTTACAGCCTAAATAGAGGGTAAATCATTCCAGTGTGGCCAAAACTTGTGCAGTTGCCAAAACTGGAGCAGCCACCCTATATCTTTTAATTATCTTTTGTTGTAATTTACCAATTGATTGAAAAATTGTCCAGGTCAGGATTCGAACTAAACAGTCTTTCGCGCAAATTGTCGACTGAACTATCCTGGAAGAATCTGACGCACACAATTCACACAGTGAATACGAACGCATACTTATCATTATTATACATAACCCTATGTAATAATACTTTAATTTTTTTCAAACTACCCGTATGATAAACGCATACTATTCGTATGAGTACATAATGATATTTCTCCTGGTGAACTGTGCGTGCTAAGTTGCTCTGTTGGAAGAGCATTGGCAGCATACATCGAGGGTCTCTAGTTCGAATCCTAACCTAAACACTTTTTTACTCATTTTGGAAAATTAATATTCGTTTGATTAATTTACCAATTAAAATCATTCTGTTAAATATAATATAGAATTATCTTTTGATAAAACTACGTAAAGTTTATGCGCAATATTCGTAATATACAGATTTTATTTGAAAATCGAGTACAAATGAAGATGAGGCAATTAGTTCTAGTATTACGCTTAGTTATTTTCTTACTATAGTGGCCTGTGCGCATGTATGATTACACCATGGTTTAAATTCATAGTTAAACTAATATATATACTATATTGTATATGTCATATAGTATAGATGTGCCGGTAAAGGACATACTTAAGGATTTTTTTTTAAGTTTCCTTATTAATAGTTATAATTATTCGATTTCATTTTTTTTGTATTAGATGAATCTATTAATAATATTTAAGTATTCTCAGTCTCACTTCTCAATATTAGACAAAATTTTATTGAAAATAATAGAAATACATCAAACACTAAAAATTTCAGCAATGTACATCCGCACAAAATGTACATGTAATTGTTTTTATGACTATTTAGAACCAGGATTTAATGAACACATACCAATGAAACAAAATTGTTATTTTCAACACAATTTAACAATTAAGATATCAAAAATTAATAAAATAATGCGATAATTACTCATTTTTTTAAAATCAATAATTGTTATTACCACAAAATTAATATCTTAATTATTTTAGATACATGATTTAAAATAATAAATGTCATGGAATTACAGTTATCAAATTTTTGGGGTTATGAGAAATTCTCGAAAGGTAATAAAAAAGTTTTACAAAAGTATTTTTGCAATATTAGTGCATAAATTAGTATATTTATCACTATTTTCAACAATTAAACAACCCCAAACTCCTTTATATATTAATTATAACGTTAACTTTTGATTATATTTATATTTTTTAATTTATTAAAATGTGATTTTAACCATGTAATTAAAAAAATGTGATTAAAGTGCATTTTAAAAATAATATTATTAAATATTTTCAAATCGTTGACATGCTGTTCCGTATTTCAACAAAATAAATGTTAAATGTATTGAATTTACTAAGGTAAGTGAATTCAAAAAAGTTAAACTAATATGATACTTATTCCTTCTATAACATGTTTTTTACGAAATTAACAGAAATCATTATAAAAAAGCAGGAAAAATAACATTTTCTTACCTCTTTCTTATCGGCATTATCCTCTAATTCCAGTTTCATAATCCAAATAGGGAAGATAATTTCGAAGTCGGAATGTCCGAATGAAGTACAATGACATTGGCGCGCTCAAATTAACGAAACGCCACTGACATTGTATTTTTTCGGACCGACATTTTATATAAAATGTCACCTGATCTCATTTTTGCATAACTTTTTAAAAATTTTCAACTTACGTACTAAATATACACACATAACATCATAACAAAGGTACTAGAGCAGCTGCATAATATTCTAAAGAATAAATACACTTTTGTCAACTATTCTGATCGTTGCCAAACGATATTTTTTAAGCAGGTGATTTTTTGTTATTATTGGTTGTTTGAGCTTCGAAGATTTATAAGTTGAATGCGCATGCGCATTAGTTTTATGAGGGTATCCCTAATTAAAATTTTGAGTTAAAAAAAAATTTTCACGCATTTCTATTTTACTTTTAATTAGTTTCGAAATACAGTGGAACTTTCGTTTAACGAAGCCCATATTTAATGAAATTATCTACTTTTTTAATTTTCTGTTGAACCTTCATTAAGAACGCAATTAGCATTTAAATTAATATTCATATTAAAAAAATTCTACTTAGCAAAATTTGTTGCACTTCCGTGCGTGTACAATATTCAAAAGGATAGATTGCTGTTAAGATTGATTGGTGAATATATTTCAGCGGATTGTATGAATTGAAATTATGTATTTATTTTATCTTTTAAATAAAAAGGGAAAAATGCGAAAATTTTTCGATATGCTAAGAAAGGGATTCTAATTCCAGGAAAATATTATAGGTCCATTCTCTGAATACTTAAAAAAGATGCGAAAGTTTTTATGAGTGTATCTTTCATAAGAGATCGCACATAAAGTAATATTCCAATTTTTTTTTTAATTTTTCGATTTGAAATACAAGAGAAAACGAGAAATAGAACACTGCGATTCAGTTTTTATTTCCTATCCTTTATTACGTGGTTTTTTAGATATTATACTAATGATTTTTTTATGTGGCTATATTGCATAACAAAAATTACTATCCAAATTAAAACAGTTTTATAATATTTCCATTTTTATTTGTAGCTTACTATATAAATTTCATGAATTTTTGTGGGTTTCTATTCAACGATATTTTTTTCATAACGAAGCATTTAAGTGTAACGAGAAATTTCCTGGAAGTTTCACTGATAGGTTCATTGCTGGGTGCTTAGTTTTATATGATGGGAGGTTTATCTCACATATGTGATATGACGTACACGTTACACGCAGTGCATGTAACGTGTGACATAACAGCGATTGCACAATATTCTTCTGAAATGCCAGAAAACACGTTTTTTGCCAGTAAATAACATGGTTTGAAGAATTTTTGTAATTTTCTAAAGTTTTCTAAGAAAGTCACACCTGAGTCACAATGTGACGTCACTGAGTGGTGGTAATTTGGTCACAGATGGGATGTGACCACAGTGACTCGCAGCGACGCCATTGTGACCATGCATGCTATGAGGGATCTTTTGAAGAATTTTTGTATATATTTATTAATTTTCTAAGAAGGTCACATTTCAGTCACAATGTGACGTCACTGAGGGGTGGCATTTTGGTCACAGATGTGACGTCACATTTCAGTCACAACGTGACGTCACTGAAGGGTGGCATTTTGGTCACAATGTGACGTCACTGAGCGGTGGCATTTTGGTCACAGATGTGACGTGACCACAGTGACTCACAGTGACGTCACTGTGACGTCACTGTGACCATGCATGCTATGTGGGACGGGTAGGGAAAAAAAGAAGAAATGAGAAGAATTAGGAATTTTTTACTTCATTTTTAATAAAATTATAATATAAAAAAATTAACACTACTTAAAAACTTAGGGCCTCTCTACAATGACCTGTAGATCGATTTGATACTCAACGGTATTTTTTGCTGTAACTTAAGAGGATATTGCAACATCAAAATCTAACGAAGCGTGGTAAAATTAACGAAGAAAATATCTATTTCCGCAGATATTTTTTTTTATGAAGTCTGTCGATTGAACTTTGAAGAGTTCAAACGAATAAATCTAGAAGGAAAAGAAATATATATTATCAGTCTCAAATTTCCGTCAGTGCTAGGTGAAATACTTTGTATCAATCAAAATGTAAACGTTACAAATATTTCTTTCTTTTTTTAAAGCGTTTTAGAACAATAGTAAAACAGACAAGGTCCCAGTTTGATCCCTATATCTTTCTTCTTGCCTTTAAAATACCAATTTTTGTACCTCGTCGTACCAAATGAAAAAATGACATTGAAAAATAGAGCTTATTTCACTTGACTTCTTTTTTTTATGTGTTTTTTTTTTTTTTTTTTTTTTTTTTTTTTTTTTTTTTTTTTTTTTTGGCGCGACCTACAATGCTTAACGGCAATGGCATGAATTTTAAAAAAAAAGTACCGAGGAATTTTATACTGAAGCTTCTCCTTCAATCAACATAACTGATTTAACATCAATTTATAGCATTAACATTGTAATGTCACAAAAATATTGTGATTTTATGTAACTCTATGATCCAATTTCAAACGCATTTAATACGTTCATCAATTGAATTTGGCAAAATTCGATGTTGAACAAATTGTATAGAAATGAGAAATTTTAGATATGGAATATTTAAATCAAGCCTATTTAGTGGCTGTGATTTAAACTTAATAGGTGAATCATTTGAGAATCTGTCAGATACAAAGCGTTTTTCATTATCCTAGAAGTGAAATTTTGCTTTATACTGTTGTACATATGCTTTTGACCTTTATTTCAAGTATATTGACTTTGCAATGAACCACCACATTGACTATTAGTTAAACGTTTTGATTTGATACTCATTTCTACTTTGTAATAGAGTACTAGCTAAGCCATTATTACACATTTCGTAAATGCAGTGAGTATCATTTTATTTTGTGGAGCATTTTCACCATTCGCTTACATTTCAGAATTTTATTTTTATTTTACAAACTTAATAATTTCTTTTTAAAATGGGGACAGGTGTTAAAGTAAATGTTTAAGGTACATGAAAAAAAATTGGTCGTTCACTTTGCCCTATAATATAATATGTAAATGCTATTTAAAGTTGGCTTGTAAGGCAAATTGTCATGTCCGTTACCATACAAAATTATTGAAAATACTCAGCTTTAAATTTATTAAATTTCCTAAAATCAACTTACTTTGAAGTGACTTATGTCCCTAAATTTCAAAATATGATATTTATCAATAATACTTAAATTAAATTGAAATGAGAGACAGTTTTAGCCATAAGATTTTGATCACATAGAAATTATAAAATATTTTTTTCTAATAATTACTGTATATACTAATGTAAATTATTAAATTTTAAGAAAATTACACATTTATTTCTTAGTTGAATAAAAAATAAAATTAGAATGGTGAAAAAAATGATAATCATTAAAAAACCGTGTGGTAATAGATTAGACATTTGGTAACGGACCTGACACTATTCTAAAAATGGCCATTATAGGAGATAAAATATTTTTCTAATAACAATCTTCTAGCTTAGCACGTTGAGTAGCAAGTCTATTTTGTCTGTCTTTCCGTTTGGGACACGAAAAAGATTCCTATTACACAATCCTAATATTGTCAGTCACCGGTGATTGACGTGGCCTAAACGGATATTTCGGGGTCAGTCACCGGTGAGTGACGTGACACACAACGCGTTAAACAATGTTTGCTTATTTAAAAGTCCCAGTCAGAAACAAACGCGATTCTTCGTTAACTAACTTGTTTATAATTGCTAATCTTTTTTTTTATATATATATACCATGTTTCCGGACAGAGGAATTGCCACATTATATAGCTTTCATTTTTATTTATTTTTGCAAATTCACTTATACCATTATGCTTTATTTCAAGATATGACTTGAAATATTCTATTAAATTTAAATCCTCAATCTGTTAAGCCATCAGAATTCTCCTTCCTAAATGGTTAAATTTCACCAGAATTTTAACAATAGTCCTTGCTTTATTAAATCTCAGAAATACTGACATTAAGAAAGGCAGCGATGCCATTAATTTAGTGGTATCAAGTAGTCATTTCGGGCGGAGAATACTCGTCCTTGGTCACAAGATTTTCTAAATTACAAAATCCCTATCAACTCGGCCTATAGACACAAGTAGATTTCGAAGTTAAGTGCTAATTTCGCGAACAAAAAGTAAAATGTGATTATATATAAACCAGTTTGATAATTTTATTTGGCCACGTTTGCAGAGTTTTTAGCTCACAGGCTATCATAGCCTGAGAGCTTATGTGCCCGTCCGTTCTGTATGTATGTGCGTATGTGCGTAACGCGATAACTCATGATAAAAATATCGGATCCACTTGAAATTTTGTATATAGGTATATCCTGATAAGGCGCTTCCCTGATTAGTTTTTGGAGTTCATTCGATATGTATAAGAGGGGGAACGGGGGGCTCATGCCCCCCGTTAGTTGATATAAATGGGATTTTCATGCAGAATTAAGTTTTCGTTCAAAATTTAGATTAGGATCATTCTGATGAGGCGATTCCGTGGCTGTTATTAGGTGTTCATTGAATAAGTATAAATAGGGGGAACAGGGGTTCTAATGCCCCCCCCCCCGTTAGTTGATATAAATGGGATTTTCATGCAGAATTAAGTTTTCGTTCAAAATTTAGATTAGGATCATTCTGATGAGGCGATTCCGTGACTGCTATTAGGTGTTCATTGAATAAGTATAAATAGGGGCAACAGGGGTTCTAATGCCTCCCCCCCCCTCTTAATTTATATAAATAGGTTTTTCAAGCAGAATTTTCAGATTTCGTTCAAATCTCTGAATCGTTTTGGAAGTTTAATGGTTAAGTATAAAAGAAGAGGATAACTCCTTTTAAATTATATAAATGCTAAATGGGTTTTTATTAAGAATTATCTAATTTGCTCTGAATTTTGGATATAGATTTTTTATATGATAAAGCATGTCTTTGATAGTATAGGAGGTTCAATGATTAAGTATAAAAAAAGAGGAAAGGGGAGAGCTGTTTCCCCCTCTTAATTTTTTTTTCGAACGGAATTAACCCTTGAAAATATAAGGCTTTAATGTACAATTAGTATTTGTAGCCTGTGAGCTCAATGCCATCAGTTTAACTGGGCAGTATTCTTTATTAATTTCATTTTTCTGTATGAGCTGATTTTATCAGAGTCACCTCAGGGAAAATTTGATTCAAAATGCCTATTTTGACACAAATTTCGACCATGTTTTTAGCAGACTTGTGGAAGTTATCGTAGCGAAAAGTGATATGTATATATAGATAGATAGTTAGATAGATAAAGTTT
The DNA here is from genome assembly GCA_964019185.1 of Maratus speculifer. NCBI lineage: Eukaryota > Metazoa > Arthropoda > Arachnida > Araneae > Salticidae > Maratus > Maratus speculifer. Next base: position 185,028,162 of record OZ025301.1, read on the forward strand.
TTTACTCATGGTAGTTTTGCGGTCTAGGGGCCACAATAAGCATAGATCTATTAAAAAAAAATTTGAGAAATTACTGCACAGGAGCGAACGCAATAGGTAGTATTTCGTACGAAATCTACATAAAAGCACAAAAAAGAAAAACAAATTTCTTCTCCAGCTTTTAACTGTTCGTGTCGCATCTGCTATAAGTATGCTTTAACAGGCAGTGTTAAACGCCTTCGCTTTTATCGTGGCATAGATGGATTGATCTTACATGGTATATTTCAAAACTATTTTTATTCGTAAGCTTTACAAACTGTGCATCATGACATGATCCTCTGCAGGTTGCCTTTCCAGTTGAATTATTTCCCAGCACTCCATCATTCATTTGGTATTATGTATGTAAAATGTTCGTAGTCTTACCTCAAATGATTTCTTTTCAAATTAAATATTCTGAACTACTGCATAACTAAAGTGCATTAAATCACAGGCTTAAATGGAGGATAAATCTGGATATTATATCGTGTGGGGTCTTATATTGAAAAATAATCTCAATGTAACCCAAGAATGTCGTAAGAGGCGACTAAAAGGAGTTAGGGAAAGGTTGACAAACTCTTCACCATGAATATAAGCCTTTGTTCAAAAGCATTTAAAAGAAAATGTTATTTTATGATAAAATTGACTGAAATTAAAAAAGGATTTTTATTTTAAGAACAGGGGAAATTGAAATGCTTTAATTTTAAACTGAACCAATGGATTGGAGTAATTATAGATGCAGATGAATAAGTAAAGGTTAGATATACTGGCCTAACAGGAAGTTAAATGGAAGAACAGATAAAAATAGTTACTAGTATTTTTACAGTTGTCAATAAAGCTAGCGCTCTAAAATGCTTTAGAGAAATTGTAATTGATTTCCGTGGCGGTAAAAGAAAGAATCTGTATCTTAAAATTGAAAGCAATGTACAGTCGACTCTCGTTAATTCGAACTCATCGGGACCACAAGAAATGTTCGAATTATCCGAAATTCGAATTATGGAAAACATGCTTAATATGGTACTATTACAAAGGAATTAATGTTATAGTGTTTTTTAAACTTATTTCGTCTGTTATTATTAGAATATGACTTAATATTAAATTAGAATGTATAAATACATAAACTAATTAAAAGATTAGAAGCAAGTACGATGGAAGAAAAATTTAAAGCGTCACTGATGGACGGACGGGGATCTAAGAAAGTGGAAATCAAATGCATTTTATTATATGTTCGGAACAATTTTCATAAAAATCGAAGAAAGAAAGTTATTCAAATGATCTGAAATCCGTGAGAAGGAAAAGAAAATGAAAAATCGCAATTCTCGTTAGTTCGAATTAAACGAAGTCAAGAGAAAATGAGTTCGAATTAATGAAAATTTTTAACTTTATTCTGCCATTGAAAATTTCGGGACTTCATGTTTAGTTCGAATTAAGCGAAGATTCGAATTATCCGATTTCAAATTAACGAGAGTCGACTGTACTTTATCTTTTAATAATAGGATAAGGTGCCCTATTGCCGTTTCCCAGTCACTTTTAGGCGTCTGAAAGCTTTAGATTTGAGTGAATACCTACCAAATTACGATTTTCAATAGACTAACTACCCATATGCACGTAGAAACATAGGCGAATGTTGCACAAAAAAAATTAACAACGCGTAAAATTGTTTTTTCAAAAGTATTTATAGATAGGAAAAAATTTATCTCATTTTTTCTCAAAAAATTTCGTCCTCCTCAAAAACTCCAATATGCGGAAGCTTAACATATAACTAAAGTAAAATGTATTTCTCAATGAATAAGCAATTTAATTTTCATTAAACTAAGACGCAAAGAAAAACGTAATATTTATCAGTGAAATAATAACATAACGAAACTTTACCATCCAAACATGAGGAACACCGGGTGTTTCAAAAGTTCGGTGCGAAAGTAAAACGCGAATAAAAAAGATTTATGGGTCAGAGCGTCATGCAGTTTGCAGATAAATATTCAGCAGGTATGATACTATTAAAATTTAGTTTAAAATCTCGATTATAGAGGGCGCTACTTTTGATAATTTTATGAAATAATTCCATGTTACTCACATAACTGAAGATTTTGATACAAAAAAGTGCACATGTTGTATTCTAACGTTTGCATTCAAATCTTGTGTTGTGTGAGCAATATAGAATTATTCCATGGAATTATTTGCAGTAATGCTCTCAAATGTCTTAGATTTTGAACGAATTTATATTTTTATTGTCAGACATAAACCTTTACCACGCTGAATATTTATCTGCAAACTGCTGATCCTACAATTACCTGAAATCGCTGGTTAGATCACGTTTAGATATTTATATGGTTATTGCCCTTTTCTTTAAAAATAGTAAATGCCAAAAGTTTTTTTTCCCTTTTTTTAAGCTGGACTTCCTCCCCCGCCTCCCCCCCCCCCGCCCCCATCCACCCGCATGAGAATATTTTATTTTATTTTTATGTAGAGATCCAGTGCTCAATGTCGCTGAACCTCTTTGCGCAGAAGATTTGTGTGACAGAAATTGAATACGAAATGTGTATTTTATTGCATATAAAAACATAATATTGACATGTTTTAACCCTTTCCAGCGCAGGAAAAGTCTATTCGTACAATGGTGAAATGATTGACGAACTCCGAAATTTACAAATGACTTTTTTAGAAATTAAAAATTACTTTAACCTTTCCTTCTAAGAGCAAAATTTTATTAAAATACTCTTGGCACCGTTTATAAGTTTGGAATTATAATTAGATGGTCCCGACGTCGGACATTTGCGTACGAAAGGGTTAAACATAAGAATATACAGGGCGATTCTAAATTCATGACGCAAACTTTAAGGATTGGTACAGGACACTATCACAGTCATTTATTGCAGAGGAATGTATGAGCTCAATTGAGAGGCATTGAGTCTCAAACAACAGGAGACAATTTGGCCCCTTTTTAGGTGCGTTCGTAAATATATAAATACGTAGCACGTATAGTCGTCATTCAGGCCATCCGTCTATCCGCTTTTTACTGAGAAAAAACTACCCAACCGAATGCTTTAAAATTCTAAACATATAGTTGTTGCAGAATTTTGTTGAGTCATTTTAAATTGTTTGAAAATCGCATTATATTTCTATTACATGAATAAATCAAAAGTTTTCCGATACATTATAAGGCCAATGGGAAGGAGCGAAGGGGGCTGATAACGTTATATCAGCACAGCCTCTAAGTCCTTTACCGATAAGCCTTAATAATAAAAAAAAAATTAAGATTCAACTATAACCTAAAAGTTTCCCCTAGATTGCACCTGTTTAATTAGGTTGAACTGTTTTAAGCTGTGAAAGGCTCAATGGGGCTACCGGTGAACTGAAATTTTAGTGCATTATCTTCTACTTTAGGTGAATGGCAGAATAATAAAAACAAAGTAGAATGGAAGGCATAAATAAATAAGACAAATTTTTGAGTTATAGCGCTTTTAAAGCAAGGATGCGATGTGTAAAACCGTCTTCTTTTTCACATTTGATAATAGTCTTATAGTTTTTCCTAATTTGCAAGCATTTATGACCAATTTGCTTTCCCTTCTCGCATGAAATTGTATGCATGTAATAAAGACAGCTGCTGTCAATCGGTGTGTCATGAAATGAGTTAAGTTACACTTTTATTTATCAATCTGCCAAATTTTGATAGCTTCTAAATAGTTTCATATTACATGTTGCTTTTTTAGCACTTTTTTATACTAATCACCACTTACATCCATCGAAGACTTAAAACGCTCCATTAAACCTGAATTCTTAATCTGTTAAGTCATTTAATATTCTTTCTCTAAGGAAAAAAAAGTTCCACAGAAAACAGAATTCTTCTCCGGTTAAGTACCTATTCATGTCGCAGCTACTGTAACATTCTTTTACAAGTAGTGTCAAACACCTTCGTTTTCATCGTGGCAAAGATGGATTGCACTCACATGCTTCATTTCAAAACTGTTTTGATCCTTAAGCTTTACGAACTGTGTATCATGACGCGACCCTCTGCAGGTTGCCTTTCCACTTGAATTATTCTCCAGCAGTCCATCTTTCATGAGATATTATACTTGAAATGAATGATATTTATACTTTTTTATCGTAAATAATTTCTTACTTTTACTTATTTCTATTTTGGTATGTTAAGATGACATTTTGAATGAAACAGCATGTAAGGTTATTTTATTCATCAAGCAAGTATTACATGTTTTTTGTTATATAAAATAAATTTTTCTAACTTCTTACTTACTTAGTTGTGAGATCGAGTGATTCAGATTGACAAATACAGACAAATTTTAACCCACGAGCATCCGCACCGGATATTTCGAGTACAAGAATTATCTTCTTCACGAAATGTCCATGAAATTTTAACTAAATGTATTAAGCGTATACAGACACCATTATGTTTTTTTAGAATTCAGGACTACTGTCGTATATAAAAAAAGAATATTTCGAGATTAAAAAAAAAAATTTGAGAAAACTCAAGATTTATTACCCATTTATTCTTTTCATTATTGGTCATTTTAAAAACATATTATATCCATTCTCAATTAAAAACCCTTAGCTTGTTTTAGCGCTTCAAATGTGAAAAATCATACGCACAGTGCTGGCAAAACAACTCATTTGTAGAAATATGTATTATATTTTTAAATAAATTTTTAAAAATTACTGTATTTATGTATATTTTAATGGATAAAATAAATCTTTCTTAATGTGTTTAAAATTTTATTATTAAAAGCGAATTAGTTCTAGAGCAACTGCAATTTTTAAAGGGGTCACTTTTTCATGGATCTTATTAGTTCAAAGTATGCCTTGCCTTTTAATCTGTTAAGCCATCCAAGACTTTCTAAGCAAAATAATGTAAGAGAAAACAGAATTATCTTCTCCGGTTAAGTACCTGTTCATGTCGCAGCTACTGTAACAATCTTTTACAAGTAGTGTCAAACACCTTTGTTTTCATCGTGGCAAAGATGGATTGCACTCACATCAAAACTGTTTTGATCCCTAAGATTTACGAACTGTGTATCATGACGCGACCCTCTGCAGGTTGCCTTTCCACTTGAATTATTCCCCAGCAGTCCATCTATCATGAGATATTTATACATGAAATGAATGATATTCATACTTTTTTATCGTAAATAAATTCTTACTTTTATTTATTTCTATTTTGGTATGTTAAGTTGACATTTCGAATGAAACAGCATGCAAGGTTATTCAAATTTTATTCATCGTTTTCATTTGAAACAAATCTCAGATTCTTTTTGTTTGTTACATGAAATAGATTTTTTTAACTCCTTATTTATTTATTTATGTGATCTATTGATTCAGATTAACAAATACATATGAACGTTAACCTACGAGCATTCACGCAGGATGTTTCAAGTTCAAGAATTATATTTTTCACGATATGTCCATGAAATTTTAACTGAATACATTAAACGTATACAGGCACAAACCGGTATATTATTAATTTTTTAAAGAAAAATTTAGAATTCAAGAGTACTTTTGTCATATAAAAAATTATGTTTCGAAATCCTTAAAATAATTTTTAAAAATCAAGATCTACAACCTAACTATTCTTTTTATTCTCGGTCATTTTAAAAAATATTATATCCGTACTCATTAAAAAAAAGATGTTTTGAGTGCTTCAAATGTGAAAAAATCAGAAGTACAATTCATGCAGGAATAACTCATTTGTAATAAATGTATTATATTTTTAAATAAATTTTGAAAAATTATATCTATGTATACTTTAATTGATAAAGCAAATCTTTCTTAATGTATTTAAAATTTTGTTATTAAAAGCGATTTAGTTATAGAGCAATTGGAATTCTTAAAGAGATCCCTTTTTCATGTATTTTATTAGTTCAAAGTATGCCTGACGTCTTGATCTATTAAGCCATCTAAGATTCTCCAAGGAAAAACAGATCAAGAGAAAACAGAATTCTTCTCCGGTTAAGTACCTGTTCATGTCACAGCTACTGTAACATTCTTTTATAGGCAGTGTCAAACACCTTCGCTTTCATCGTAGTAAAGATGGATTGCACTCACATGCTGCATTTCAAAACTGCTTTGATCCCTAAGCTTTATAAAACTGTGTATCATAACGCGACCCTCTGCAGGTTGCCTTTCAAGTTCAATTATTCCCCATCGGTCCATCCTTCATGCGGTATTATACATGAAATGAATGATATCCATCTTTTATCGTAAATAATTTCTTATTTTTATCTTTTTCTATTTTGGTATGTTAAGTTGACACTTCGAATGAAACAGCATGTAAGGTTTTTATTTTATTCATCATTTTCATTTGAAACAAGTCTTATATATTTTTTGTTATATGAAAAAGACATTTTTAACTTCTTACATATTAATTTATGTGATCGAGTAATTCAGATTAATGTATACAGATGAACTTTAACCTACGATCATCCGCGCCAGATATTTCAAGTCAAAAAATTATCTTCTTCACGAAATGTCCACGAAATTTTAACTGAATACATTAAACGCACGCAGGCACAAAGCGGTCCATCTGAGGTATTATGCTTGAAATGAATGATATTCATACCTTTATAGTAAATGATTTCTTACTTTAATTCATTTCTATTTTGGTATGTTAAGTTGACATTTCGCATGTAAGGTTAATTTCTCTTATTTATCATTTTCTTTTGAAACAAGAAAACAGGTGTTTTTTTTTTTTTTTCTCATATGGAATTTTTTTTTTAATGCCTTACTTACTTATTTATGTGATAGAATGATTCAGATTGATAAATACAGATAAACTTTAACCCACGAGCATGTGTGCCTCCTTCTGTTTCAAAGAAACGCGTACTGGGAGCTTCAGGTCCAATAATTATTTTTAAGAATCGACCAAAACAAGATTTTAGTAAGGCCGAAACCGAATTTCAGCGATTTTCCTATTTACGGCAGAAGACAAAAACGAAAATACTCAAAATTTTTGTGAGCAATTAATAGCTACATAATTATTAATTAACTAGTTGCTCTTAGCAACCAGTTTTGTCTCCCTTAAATCTACGCTAAGCACTGTATAAAATTACTTTTATTCAATATTCTATTTATTTTCTCAATATTTAGCCATATCGGAAGATTTTGATAGAAAAAATAAGAACTGTTTATTTTCATGTTAGGCGTACGCAGGTGGTAAATCGCCAAAAGTTGTTAAAACCGTTTCTTTTTGCGTATTTCCTTAAGATCCTTTCACTTATTTCGTTTAAAAATACAAAACTTTCATTTAAAACTGAAAAATTTAAAATTCATGGCTATCGCATCTTTCTTTCTTAAAAAAGGAAAACAAAAATGCTGACTGGCGAGTTAAAAAATGCTATTTGCGAGATTCGCACCCGACTAATATAAAAGTATCAAGAATTCTTTGCAATCATGACAACTTTTATGTAGTTTTATTCGATTTTTTTTTAAATTTTTTAGTTTAAATGGAAATTTTGCATGTGAAAAACGGTGAAATCAATTCGTAGTTGTTTATGACAGCTTTGAAGTATATTATATAGATGAAATAATGATGACAGAACAATATTTGGCTACTTATCACCTGCGCCTGGCATATAAAAAATGAAGTGTTCGTCCTGGAACTGTTGATAACAGTCAGTGACGCAGCCAAGGGGGTGGTTTTAGGGTTAAAACCCCTCCCAGAGCTGAGAAAGATCGCTATAATTGCTGCTTATATGAATGAAATCTAAACTTAATATTTAAATGTTTTGGCGCATTTTGGAATCCGCCACTTTATTGAATCAGATTTCATTTAATAAAATGATTCAATTAAATGGCGAAAATTCTACTTAAAATTGTGAAAGTGCATATTACATGAATTAGTTAAGTAAAAATTGGTTATTTGAACTAAATTACTTTTCTTAGATGCTTCATGCTAAAAAAAAAAATGATGATTTCCAGCCACACAGACGCTCTTTGAGTTTAAGTATTATACAGTAAATATCCTAATTAGTACTGATTCTATTAACCGGCGATTCAAATAACCGGCAATCACCTTTATCAGAAACTCAAAACCCCCCTTAGAACCGAATTCTGGCTGCGCCACTGAACAGTCACGTGACTTAGGCTTTTATTATATAGATTATAAATTTTCTAAATGATCATTTGTTACACTAGAACTTTCTCATACAGTATTCGAAACATTTCTACGGTTTCAAACAAAAAAAATCTCTATTTCCGTTAAAAAAAGCAGCTTTTAATGAGCCCATAGAAAAGCTTAGTCAAATATGAATCATCTGCTTTATCATTTTTAATCACGTCTTGAATCAATCATGACTGATAATTATAAAGAATGAAGATCATAGCAATAAATTGTCTCATTTGAGCCGATACATGAATAATGTTGAAAATTTCCAAAGTAAGAAAACAAGTTTTTAGAAAACATAGTTTCGGTCGGGCCGAATTTTCAGCAATGTTTTCACCAAAAATTCGTTTTCGGCGAAACTTAAAATTTGAGCTGAAAATAAAAACGAAACCGAATTTTCAGTTAATCTCTAATTATTTTACACAGAAAATATCCAGCAAAGTGCGCATTTTTATCAAACTATTCTGTCCAGGAATTTTCACATTCAATCTTGGTATATTTTTTACTTAATTCAATATTTTCATCATTTTTAAGTGAATAATAAAGAAATTCGCATATGCATTCAATTCGTCACTTAAAACTAATTCCCTTTTAGAAATATTTATCAGCAATATTTTACGAAATCTTTATTAAGAGTTTTTTATCAATTCACACTTTAATCAACGAGTCCATAATAACTTCACTTCACCTTTTGAATTAAATTAACAATGCATTTTCAAGTTTATGTTTGTTTTTTAGATAAAACGAAAACATTTCTACCGTGCTTAATAGATTCAAAAAGTAATAGAAATAATTTTTCATTCAACGAAAATGTGTCCAGGTTGTAACACAATCGCAGAACCCTTGATTTTAATTGCCAATGCTCTTCCAACTATCTGGACATCATCTCATCGAACTCAATATTCGTTTGGTTATAAGATTTTATTTACTCAGGGCGTGTTCAGCCAACACCATCTCGAAGAGACAGGCCTATCCACCCATTAAATATGGCGGCGAATGAAGTGCTAGGGTGTAAATGTATCAGCAAAGAGTCATTCACTAGTAACCGTTTAATTGGGAATCTTCAATTCGAAATTTTCGTTTTTATATCTAACAATACGAATAATTTTCGAAAAAATAAATAAATAAATAAACCCTTTCAATATTTTTTGCAATTTAAATTTTAGAGAATAAACAAAACTTTCTTAGTATTACTTACAACAATCCAGTTTTTATTTTTCTCTATTTTCCCAATGAAAGTGCATTAAAAATAAGATAATTTCGAGTTGATATTTTAGTAACTAATTTTTTTTAAAACAATTCTATAGATTTATTTAGAATTTAAATTTCCAATTATATAATTTTATCCCTTCAGTGAAATAAATACTGTTAAAACATTGATAAAGTTAATTGTTTAAAAATAAGTACATCCAAAAAAAAAAAAAAAAAGGAATTTGTCAGTAAAAAAAGTCCTATTTTTTTTCGGGGAGGGGGAGGGGGAGGGTTAACAATAAAATTACTTATCAAACAAAAGATTGTTTTCAAACTAATTTCAATTTTAAATTTTACAGCGTATGAAAATTAATCATACTTTTTAAAACAAAATGGATTCTCATTTTCTTTTCTTTACATCATGGAAATTGCTTGTTTTTTAATCACAACGTCTCGAGTTAATATACAGTAATTAACACCTTTATAATTTTTTTTAATTTATAACACTAAATTTCAGATATCTGATTTATTCTTTATGCAATTTAAAATTTGATATGAACAGGGATCTGTTTAGGAAAAAATTTGGTTCTTTAAGAGAATTTCCATTATTTTTTAAATCTTAAAATCAAACTCTTCACAAAATGTTTCATCCTAAAAGAGGACGCTTCATAAAATTCATTTTACATATATATATATATATATATATATATAATAAAAATAATGAAAATTCAGTCTTCAAATTTGAAATTTCATAAATTTGAATATTTTAAAATGAGATTTAATTTGTCACAAAACAGCTGAAATAACCAAATTATCTATTGCATACCTTTTTAAAATATAAATAATCTTGTTAAAAAGATAAACAGGAACTTGTGTATAACGGGAAATTTAAATTCAATAAATTGTTATTAGATTTTTCAAAAATATTAAAAACAATTTCACAAAAATCAAACCAACTAAAAAAATTCTATGACAGACCATGCATGAATAATTATTTCAAAATGAGTGCCACTATTTACAAATAAGTAACCTTTTTCTTATTTAATTACATGTAAGAAAATATAAATATCTTGATAAGTAATGAAAATTTTCTTTATTTAATAAAGATTTAAAAAAGTAATATTTATTTCTTCCATTTTATTTAGAACGGTTAAAATAAATCATATTATTTTCATACAGGATAATGGTGATCTTGAAGCCTGAAATTAAAATATATTGCTGCATTCACACATGTTTGTCTCAACAGATACAGAGAAGTAAAATTTCCGGAAATTTTAAAGTGATGGAAAGCAATTTTATCGTTAATCCCCCTGAAAAGGTTGATTTATTATATTTTTTCCTTATAGTTGTACTTCAATTAAATATAGATCATTTCAGTATAATATAAAATAATAAGTATCTGCAACATTTATACACATTAATTTTTTTTTAAACTTTAGATGATGTATTATTAAATATTCTCCCATGATTTCTTATTAAAAATTTATCCTTTTTACCTTCATAATTAATTTCAATAATATATATTATATACCCTTCATATCCTTTAAAACATAAAAGATGCGAAGAACAATATTTTTTTATATATATATAATAGAGATACAAAAAAGAAGTAATATTATCTCAGACTTAATTACTTAATAATGAATTTTTTTTTAAAAGCTAAACATTTGATAGATAATAAAACTTTTTAGATTAAAAGTTTGAAATTAAAATATGTTTACATTCACAGATATGATTTATCATACATTTTATTTTTTATCATGTATAGATGGATAAAATGCCCAAAAGCTTTGAAAGGGTGGGGAAAACAATTTTTCTGGGAGAGTATATTTCTTGTGGTTATACTGCAATAAAATGTAATATTATTTCAATAAAATATAAAATATTAAATAACTTTAACATTTATTCATACTAAATTTTATGTCATTTCATTTTAGGCCAGTCAAATTGTCAGAAAAAAGGGCCGATAGATGCAAAAATTCTGCTAGAAGATTTTATGTTTTTAAAATGTTTATGGGGATGCTAGTAACAAAAATAAATGGTTTTCCAACAAAATATCTCTAGGCTAAATTTTGTGGAGCCAAAAAGCCACGAAATTTTTGGACTTTGTTCAATTTTTTGCTTATAGCTCGAAAATTATAAACTTTTTGCGTAACATACTTAATTACAAAAAGAAAGAGAATTAAATTCTCTATAAATTTTGTTATAAAAACGTTTTTCTAAACCCACTACTTAGCGCGCTATGGTTTTTTGAAAATGTCTCTTTTTTAAAACTTTACAGAAAGTGACCTATTTTTCGCCTCCCATCCCTAAAAACTTTTTTCCATCACTAACAGTGAAAATTAAGTGCACCTATTGATGGTTGAGAAATGAAACTTTTAAAAAAAGGCAGGCAGAAGAAGCATAAATTCTAGAAACCCTATAAGAAAAACAATTACAAAGGGAGGGAGGACCAAGGTTAAAAAGGAATGCAGATGAAATATTGCAGCCACGTGACGCTCCCGAGCCGCTTTCCTTCAGATGAAAGTGTTCTTTTTTAAAGACATACTCTTTTAATATGCTGCTATTCAGTTTATTGCATCACTTCATGGGCAGTAATAAAAAAGATTGAGCTCGATCCAAAATTGTGTTTCATTTGCCGAACGGCTTCAAATAGTGGTACTCGTGTTGTGAGCCAGAAAAAACTTGCCTAGATCTTTGAACATAGCATTCAGCATCAAAATAATATTCATCAGTTTTTCGAAAAGTAGCAATGAAGTTAGAATACAGGATCATTGCCGAAAAACATATGCGAATGAGAGAATGATAGCAGCATATGTCCGTTGGGGCGAAGATTCTACGCAGACTATAGTTTGTTTCTCAGATCAAGCACTTCTTTCAAGTTTCAGGATAATTGCTTCTTGTGTGAAGAAGGTAATCCCAGTGACTTCAACAAAAAAATATAAAAAAAAGCTCTACGCAAAGAGAAATTTGATTCACAAAGTAATGAAGTTAGAATCACAAAGTAATGAAGTTAGAAATTATATTTTTGAAAGCTGCAGAAAAACGTGGTGAAGAATGGTCCCAAAAAGGTATTGAACGTATTCAACACGAACCTGACTTGCAGATGCATGGTATCATAGTTTTTGTCGCGTAAAACTAGATCAATCTGGAACAAGTGGAGAGAAAAGAGGGCGTTGACCCGCATCATCAGATTACGAAGCCAGTGACAAAAACAAGAGCCGCTTCATTTCATTGCTTAAAACATATTAAAAATTTCAAAAAAAGAATTTCAAAAAAACAGAATTTAAGATGAGCAGGTAAAAGAAAAAGCTGATGTCATGATAGTTATCTCAGCCATTTCGAGAGCTGAGTCTTTTGAAAGCATCGTAATTGTCGGAGAAGACATTGACCTTCTCGTGATCATGACGAGCTTAGGCCATCAGCCCAAATATCTGTTTTTCCAAAAGCCAGGAAGAGGTAACCAAGTGGTTTTTAACCACGTCGTTCAAATACAATTATAACAATATTTTTTTCACTAATGAAATCAGCGGATACGATGGAACATCCTCTCTTTTTGGGCAAAGAAAGTCAAAGTTTTTGAAAAAACATGATCAGCTTGGAGAAATAGCTTGCATGTTCAATAAATTAGGTTCTACCCGTTTACAAATCATCAAGGTTAGAGAAAAAATCCGTATTGCACTATACAGTGGATGCACAGATACCCCACAGAAATTGAACACCTTAAGGTTCCAGTTATTTGCTAAATCTGCCATAAAAAGCAAAGTTCATCTTTCAAGACCACCACCAACACAAGAGGCCGCGCAGCATCATTTTCTCCGATGTTATCATCAGATACAAGCTAAGCTATGGAACAACATCCTTCCTGAAGAATGGGGTGGGCTCACAGGTCGAACGATCTCTTTCAGCCAGTTTAAATGTGCCAAGTGCCAAGACCCGGCACCTGAATCTTTGTTGCATGTTGTGTCATGAAGCTGTAAAAAGGGGCGAAGCAAAGCAGTTCTTTCCATAAATTAAAACTCAAATGCTCGGTAATTTGTAAAAAAATGTAATGGGATCAACTACGTAAATGTTCACGTCATTATTTATCTAGAAGGAGGGGATGTAAAAATGTCACTGTAAGTATTTTTTACTTACATTCAGTCAAATAGCTAATATTAATGGTTTCCACTAAAGCTCTAAATACATTAAAAAAAAAAAAAAAAAATTACAATGTTTTGAAATTTTTTACAATGTTACTGTTTTGTAATTCATCATGATTGTTATCATGCTAATACCTGTAATTTTAATAAATTACATTAAAGAAGATAAAATAATGAAAAATTGTGTCAAATTTTCATTTTTCCAATTTTTTCACAAAGTTAGAAAAAATGAGTCACTTTCAGATAACTGTAGCGCGGTTAATAATGGCTTTAGGAAATCAGTTTTATAATGAAATTTGTAGAGAATTTTATGCTCTTCCTTTTGTAAATGAGTATTGTACGCAAAAATTTTATAATGTTTGAGTTTTAGGCAAAAAACTGAAAAAAGTCCAAAAATTTTGTGGTTTTTTGGCTCTACAAAATTTAGCCTCGGGATATTTTGTTGGAAAACCATTAAGTCTTGTTACTAACATCCCCATAAACAGTTTAAAAACATAAAATCTTATAGCAGAATTTTTGCATCTATTTATGACAATTTGACTGGCCTATTTTACTTATATTTTATATTAGATGAATATATTATTAAATCATTTTTCATGATTTTTATGACATACTTCATTTTACATTTAAACCACATAATTTAAAGTAAATAATTCAGCAATTAAATAATAAATTTAAAGTAAATAATTCAGCAATGTTTTTAAAATATTTACATTGCTTTTTTATATACATAAATAAAACATTAACTTTCAATTACCAAAATGTCGTTTTTTCAGTGAAACAAATACAGGTCAAATATTAATCTAAATAGCTATTTTAAAATAACTATCCAACAAAGAGTAATTTGCCTGTAACATTTTTTTCTAGGAGTCTTGTATTTAAAATTTTCATTTTTAAGATTAATGATAAACAATTTTCAAATCAAACTTTTTTTAAAACTTTTAATTTTTTTTTTAAATATTACAGTACATATAAATCATTCATGGTTTCATTTAAAACAGTTTCATTAGTTGTTTATTTAACAGTTTCATAGATTCATTTAAATTCTTTTCTTTTTTAATCATAGGTACATTTGACATTATAAAGACGTAATTCGGATTTAACATTCACTAATTAAAGCTCTTTAAAAAGCTTTTATTATATTTATAAAATTAATTTTCAACTACGAAATTTTATTCTTTCTATAAAATCAAATGCAATTCAAATATAAACATAATATTTATTTAAAAATAAAATGAATATATTTCTTCATAGAAACAATGAACACACCTACCAACACAGATTAAACTTTTTAATAGGTAAAAAAATTCATATTATATATTAAATATTTAATTACTTACTACTTCGCTGTACTCTTTATAAATCCAAAAATGTGCAGTAAAAAAACTAGCTGACCTGGTTATAGAACTGAAATTCAATTATTTACATTCAGCTCCCACAACCATTCCAGCTGGTATAATTTTTAGAATGTTTCAAACTGTACGCAATCCTTAACAAAGTTGTTTTGATTTATAATAGGTATTAAAATATTTTAAACAAACGTTTACACATATTTATAATTCATTCCCAAAAGCTCCATACACAAACACAACGAAAGACATTCAAAACAAGCGCGGAATTGGGTGATTTCCATTGGATTTCGGGGTTTCCATCTTGGTTTTAGCGTCGAGTCATTTGGGGATCTAAGTACAGACACTTTGGGTCCATTAGCATAGTTTCCATGGCAAGCTGGCACACAACATGTACGACTGTACGAGGCATTATTAATTGCTGTAATAAAACTGTGTAGTTTTATTAAAATCAATTTTCATTTCAATAATTCTTAATTTCTTGACCATTGTCCAAACAAGCGTCTTGAATGAAGGCACAGCCGGTGTTAAATGAGATGACCACTATCCACTACATTCTCCCACAAGAGGGGTTGGGTTCTCCCACACTTTAGCACTACACTCGTGACGTCACGGCAAAATTTTATGACCGTAAGTAGGCATGTATGTATATATCGAGACGGTGTTGGTTCAGCGCAACTTATCAATGTTACCGACCGACTGTAGGGCTGTACTGTATGAAAGCGAATTGTGGCACCAATGAAAACTATCCTCTTGAATTGTAGCTGACGTCACACTTCGCCTTGATTTTCATTTCGTACTTGTCTACAATCGGTAAGTCCCCGGTAAGTGTCCGGTAAGTTGTGCTGAACACGCCCTCAGAAAAACCATTTGTTTTTTTTTACCAAATGGTTGTTCGAAGCTAATATTGTGTCAGCTCGGATACAGTTCAGCTAATTCAGTTAGAAAAAGATTGGTTCATGCAATACAACCATAAACTTTGTTTTTTTTACCAAATGCTTGTTCTAGAACGAACCCATAGAGCACGCACATTAGCAGCAAGTTTGATTTTTTTTTTTCCATGATATGCCTTGCCATGACAAATTTGATTTGACAAATCTTTAGCGAATCTCCCGCAAAGAAGACCATTACCCACGTGCAGGAGTAGCTTGTTGTGAAATTGATGAGAGGCTGTCTTTAATTAACGAAACTGACGAAAGTAAAAAAGCTCTATATTAAGAGAATAGACAATTTTTAGGACTGTATCCCTTACACAAATTTAATTCGGCTGGAACCGCTTTTTTAAAATGCTTCACTTATCAAACACTAAAAATTAAGGCTATAATTTTTAAGTACAAATATCACCTTTACTTGATAATGGTGATCATAGCAAACGCGGTAGCGTTTGGTATAATATGTTTGCGAAACGGAAAATGCAAACGTCTTCTTTAAATTTTTGACGAACCAGTTGACGTACGACAGAGATTTTTTTTTTTTCAAAAGATAGAACTTGACAAAACGAATAAAATGATAGCATTAAAAAAACTATCGTAGTTTACTGTAGTTTTTTATTTAACTTTTAAGGAAAAAATGAAGACCTAAAATTCAACAAGCGATAACTAACGATCCCATGGATGGATTAACTTCATTTTTGGTTTATTTTAATCTTTTTGGTAAAACTTAAAATAGATTTTTCTTCATCTTTGTATGTGTGACAATCGCTGAGAAAATCGACTTTGTGTCTTAAAGCTCCAGTTGAATTGTTCCTTGTTGTTGCTGTGGTAGTTTATTTTTATTCGTTGCCACCAAGTTTAAATAAGTATAAACTCTTTATCTGTATAATTCATTCAAATTAAATAAAACACGTGAAAAACATAATTATTTGTTTTTATTGCGAAGCATTTATTTTCAGTTCCTTGAATAAAGTTGTAAGCGTACATTAATTATTTTCGTCCGACTCCTATGTTTACTTTTCAGACATCATGCGTTTTATATGACAATGCAATAACTTTCTTAATTATTCTAATACAACAATAAATTTTGGCAACAAATATTTTGCTTTTTAAGATATAAAAAAATCTTCAGTTTTTATCTTGAATGACAAGTATTAAAAAATGCTCTGGTGAGCAAAAAAAAAGGAGGGGTTAATATGTTTTTAAGTATGGAAAAGTGTGTGACAGGTGCTTCGAATTGAGCATGCGAGAGAGCAAGGGGTCCCTTCTTGGCTGCAGCTCACTGTCAATGCCAAATTTGAAAAAGTCATATTTGCGCTTTTCTATGTATAAGAAATTTGCGTAAAACTTTCCGTCTTTTTTTTTTTTTTTTTTTTTTTTTTAAGTAAAATTTTTAATTTTGCTTTACATGTGAACTGCATTGTTGACTCTGCACTGCAAACTGCTCTGTTGACTCTGCATTGCAACTCCATTACCAATCAGTTTTCTGTGCAATTCTATGCTGAGGGCATTCTTGGTGGCATTGCATGAGTATGATACTCTACCGGAACTAAGGTTTGTGGTACTATTTCGCTTTACATTCATCTTTAATCACGATGCGTTTTTTCTGGCTATGTCTTTGCGCTACACATTTTTATCGTAATTGTGGCTAATTTATTTTACATGGAAAAAGCGCAAATATGACTTTTTTAAATTTGGCATTGACGGTGAGTTGCATCCAAGAAGGGACCCCTTGTCCTCTCTCATGCTCAATTCGAAGCACTTGTGAAACACTTTTCCATACTTAAAAACTTATTAACCTTTTTTGTTGATCACCAGATCCTTTTTTAATATTAAAATTATGATTGACCTTTCAGACGGTGAATATGCATCAATAGACGTGAAGGGGTTAAACTTATATTGTGACAGTTGTAAACAGATAATGTGGCAGCACAAGGTTACTGTTATGCTATAAGTCTCAGTATTTTTTACAAAACAAAACTAAATTACTTACTATCTTGCGAAGAATTTACTGTATTTCAGTGGCGACAGAATTAAATTTTCTGTTTGTTTCTTGTTAATTCGCAATAAATTTGATACAGTAAGAATACTTGCATGACAAATTAGCTGCAAGTCCAAAGTGTGGTTACTTCGGCGCTTGCGTTATCTTGCTGCAGTCTTGTTATAAACTTTCAGTCTTGCCATACCGAACTTGCTTCAACTTTTCAAGTTTGCAAATAAAGACTGCTGCAAACCTTCTACAAATTAAAATTGCTATAAATAGGAAGATTCTGTTGATTGGAATGTCGCTTAGATAGCTGAATCGGATTTTCACTTAAACAACCATTTTGTTGTTCTGTTTCATGTTTACTCACACACACACGTACTAATTCATGATAATAAAATTTTGTTACACTATTTTTTCGGTAATTAAAGATGATCAAAGGTTTTCTCTCCTTGTTCGAAGTGATTTTAGCATAAATTTAACATTCATCATATACTAACATAACTTGATTGGAAACAATATCTGCACTGTCACTTAAAAAATAATTTATACAGGGTGTCCCTAAAAAATGATATATACGCTAGGGGGTGATAAAGCACATCAAGACGAGTAATAATAAATAGGAAACCAAGGGTCCCAAACATTTTCCAAATGAGATAACCGCCATTAAAGTTTGGGGTCCAAAATTTCAAATACACATAAAAAACGGAAAAATTGGTCGATTGATTTGCGGTTTTCACTAAAATTATTCTTTAGGTTGGCATTTTCTTGAAAATAAATTTTTAAGATAAATTTCGAAAAATGCCGATAGAGGGCGCTGTAGACTTTGAATTAATGAAAAACTATTTTTTGCCGTAATTTTTTGCATCTTATTAAATGGTTTCGTAAGCTTAGACTTAAACTTAAATTTTGAGCTCAAAATCTGAATAGTTGGAAGCGGTTAAGTAGCACAAACTTAACTGTGTTCTGAGGGTTTAAATTTCAAATGATTATAAAAAACGGAAAAATTGGTCGATTGATTTGCGGTTTTCACTAAAACTATTCTTTATGTCGGTATTTTATTGAAAATGAATTATAAAGATAAATTTCGAAAAATGCCGATAGAGGGCGCTTTAGACTTTGGATTAACGAAATAATCCATTCTAATACTATTTTTTGCCGTTATTTTTTGCATCTCATTAAATGGTTTCGTAGGCTTAGATTTAAACTTAAATTTTGAGCTCAAAATCTAAATACTTGGGAGTGGTTAAGTAGCACAAACTGAACTGTGTTCAGAGGGTTTAAATTTCAAACGAAACGGAAAGCTATAAAAAAACGGAAAAATTAGTCGATTCGTTTGCGGGTTTTTGCTAAAACTACTCTTTAAATCAGTGTTTTCTTGAAAATAAATTTTAAAGATTAATTTCACAAAATGCCGATAGAGGGCACCTTAGACATTGGAGTAGCGTACAACTATTTTTAACCGTTATTTTTTTAAATCTCATTAATTGCTTTCAAATGCTTAGATTTAAATTTTGAGATCAAATTCTGAGTCGTTGCGAGTGTTTAAGTAGCGCAAAAGTGAACTGTGTTCGAGGGGGGGGGGGGGTAAATTTCAACTCCTGAACTCACTTCAGTTTGCGCTTCTTAACCCCTCCGGACGATTCAGAATTTGAGTTCAAACTTTAAGTTTAAATCTAAGATTTCGAAAACATTTAACAAGTTTTGAAAGCATTTAATTAGATACAAAAAATAACGGTTAAAATTTGTTGTTGGTTACTATGAAGTTTAAGGCGCCCTCTAACGGGATTTTTTGAAATTTATCTTTAAAATTCATTTTCAAGAAGATACTGACTTAAAGAATAGTTTTATTTTAAACCGCAAACGAATCGACCATTTTTTCCGTTTTTTATTATCATTTGAAATTTGAACCCTCTGAACACAGTTCAGTTTGTGCAACTTAACCACTCCCAACTATTCAGATTTTGAGCTCAAAATTTAAGTTTAAGTCTATGTTTACGAAAACATTTAATCAGATGCAAAAAATAACGTAAAAAGTAGTTGTTCATTACTCTAAAGTTTAAAGCGCCCTCTATCGGCATTTTTTGAAATTTATCTTTATAATTCATTTTTATTAAAATACCGACATAAAGAATAGTTTTAGTCAGTGGCGTAGCTAAGGGGGGGCAAGGGGGGCGTCCGCCCCGGGCGCCGAGGCCTACGGGTGCCAAATTCAGAGAAATTGTTATATATCTATATTGGGGTGGGGGCGCAAAATTTTTTGCTGGCCCCGGGCTCCAAAAAACATAGCTACGCCACTGGTTTTAGTAAAAACCGCTAATCAATCGACCTATTTTTCCGTTTTTTATAATAATTTGAAATTTAAACCCTCAGAACACAGTTAAGTTTGTGCTACTTAACCGCTTCCAACTATTCAGATTTTGAGCTCAAAATTTAAGTTTAAGTCTAAGCTTACGAAACCATTTAATGAGATGCAAAAAATCACGGCAAAAAATAGTTTTTCATTACTTCAAAGTCTAAAGCGCCCTCTATCGGCATTTTTCGAAATTTATCTTTATAATTTATTTTCAGGAAAATACCAACATAAAGAATAATTTTAGTGAAAACCGCAAATCAATCGACCAATTTTTCCGTTTTTTATGTGTATTTGAAATTTTGGACCCCCAAACTTTAATGGCGGCTATCTCCTTTGAAAAACGTTTGGGACCCTTGGTTTCCTATTTACTATTACTCGTCTTGATGTGTTCTATCACCCCCTAGCGTATATACCATTTGTTTAGGGACACCCTGTATATATGTAATGTATGCTATACATATATATGTATGTATGTAACGACTTCTTGGGTGTTAGTCGTGGCATAAGAAGTTGGACTCGGGAACCTCTTGTTGGTTCGAACTCTTTTTATTAGGTCGCTTTTCGTACAGAAGAATACGCGATTCCGGTCGGAGGTCGCCCGAGCCGTTTACTTTGATTATGGAGCATTTACATGGCCGTAGGTTCTGCAGGCATCTCAAATCTGCAGTCTCCCGTTTTTTGCGCGCGTTCTGGGTAATATGTTGGGGATTGTAATATTTTCCAGCAGAGGGCAGAGTTGTGAATTTGGGAGGAACATTTAATTTAACTGGTTCATTAGCTTTTGATTGATATGTGGTCAAGGCCCGCACAATTCCCAGGTTTGTGACGTATGGAGCCCTCACCACAAATGGCTGCAAAAAGCGCTTAGATAATGGATTTTAATCTTAAGGAGCGTCCAAAATTGATCTCTGAAAGTAATAAATGTTAGGCTGGGAAAGAAAATTAACAGGGGCAAAATAGCTTTAAGCTTCAGAATTAAAGTTTAAAAATATTAATTAAGACTTTAAGCTTTTGAATTTTAATTTTAAGTTTAAATTTTAAAAAGGTTTTAATTTTTATCCTTTCATGTATGTACATATGTAAGATTTAGAACGTAGTTATTTAGAATATTGTCGATAAAATGTAAAATTCTGTTCTAAATCAAACCACTTAGCAAGAACACTTGTAGATTTAGCAGTCGTGAGCGTACGATCGCAAAGAGAACAAGAAATTTTCTTTTTCATGTTTCCCATTTAAATTAGACAGAATCAATAAACATTTTTAAACTCATTTATTCACATTCCACATCACAGTAAAAAATTTCCTCTCATGCTGTTTTAAACTCCGTATTGATATAAGATACAGTCATTATAAGTAAAAGATGTTATTATCATCAAAAAATCTTACCAGATAAATACTTTTGCACCAGCTGACAGAGGTTTTATTAGCACAAGAAAAATGCAGAATAATCCGTTCTGAAGCCAAAGTAACAAGGTTATAACCGAACAAGCGCAAAAATACAGGATTTCACGTCTACTTTCTAAGTTGCCAATAAACTTACAAGAAAAAATGATTTTAACAAATCCAAAATTTTACCCCACGAAAAACTGTTAGAGGAATAAATGATGCAATTAGCTCCCTAGCGTCTCTAGAAGGGAATTTAGGATAATCAAATGATTTTTTAGAAGGTAAATAAAAAAGATATTATACAACAGATAAAAGAATAAAATTAAGTAATGGGATTTTAAGGAATGTGTTGCTTTGATTCATTAATGTTTTTAGACTTAAAAAAAAAAGAAAAGCAGCGTAGTTTAAAGGTATGGAATATAAATAATACTTTAAATATTATAAAAAGAAAAATTAAAAGAATTTGGAAATAATTAATTTAGAATTAAGGCGAAAAAAAAAATTTTTTTTAATAAAAAAAAAAAAAAAAGCGTAGATTAAAGGTATGGAATATAAATAATGCGTTAAATATTATAAAAAGAAAGGAGAAAAGTTGAACATAAAAAAAATTTAAAATAATTACTTTAGAATTAAGGCGAATTTTTTTTTATTATTACATATATGTGTGGGGTTTTTCCCCTGTGTGTGTGCGTTATTTCTAACTTCAAAAAACATCAATAATTTATCAATTATTAAACAGAAAAATAAAGCACAAAATACCTTATTGTATCATATAAATCTTAAAAAACAACTTTAATTGAATCAGCAAAAGTTACATTATGTGTAATTAAATTAATTTGATATACCTCAATTGAAGGCTATTACTAATATTTTAATCTATATAGGAATCAAATTCTCATCTCTAAATTCTAGAAAATTTGAGCAATTTATTTTAAGTAGAAAATACTCTTTAAGCAATTATGAAATACTTTTCTGCAAAACTTTCCCTCAAAGATCTACTTTTTTGAATACTTGAATCATATCTGCATCTCTTTTCATGACTAAACCAAAAGCTTTTCTTCCCATGCTGCAAGCTATCATTAACTAACAGTTCTTAAATTGCTGTGGTCTATAATTTAGGCAGCTTGTTAAATCGGAACAATTTTCTTCGCTTTTCATCCAACTCTGAAAGCAAAAGTTTTGAAAGTAACCATAAAGGATGTTTATATTTCTTCAAGGGTAAGTGTGATGAATAACTCAAGTTTATCTTTAAAATATTTGTTGTGGGTTCGTAATTTGTTTGGAATATTCTCAGTTTATACATGCTGACATCACGCGCATGATGTGTTTTCAGAATTCATATGGAATTCACAAAAATCGCATTAATCCCTTCGTCACATTTAATTTACACAAAAACGATTTTAATTCGAAAGAATATTTTCATACTTGACTGCATATTTTTTCAATCTTAATGAAAAATAGTGTTTGATATGATCTTAATGAAATAATAATTAAAATTAAAAAAGAAACAATTGATTGGAATTTTCTGTCAAAATTTTGAATTTTATCGACAATAGAAGATAAAGTCCGCATTCCTCTATTACATTTTTTTTGTTTGTTTGTTTGGTTGGTTTTTTTATAACTCTTATAGATTTTTCAGCTAGAAATTCCCTCGGAAATACCAAAGTTGAATTTCAAATTCTATTGTTTTGTGTAGTAATATTCGCATTTTTACCGCAGAATTTCTGTGATTAAATAAGGTGTACAACGTTATTCAAAAACAATTAGATTTAAAATTCGATAATAATATTATTCAGTAATCCTAGCTAAATTTTACCGGTTTTGCAAAATCATTCTTTAAGAACTCATTATAGTATTTTCTTTCCTTTACTTCAATATTTTAAAATTAAAATCGTAAAACGTTTCGTTTATTTATTTTCAGAAACTTCTAAATCAAAGTTCACCAGGTCACTTAGCCAGAAACAACATAAACAATAAAAATTCCAAAGTTAAAGTCATAATCGTACTCTTCTTGGAGACTCTTATTATTCCATTACCGTGGTCGTATAAATAAGATCTGGAGGTTGCTGAGGTAATAAACACTCGTAAAAAGTAACTGTTTCTACAATCAAAAGTGCATTGCCCAACTGGTCTTGTCTCGTGCCGACTAGGGCAATCAGATTCTTTGTTGGGGATTCCCAACTTGTCTTTATTATATGATCCTTCCGGCATCTTAGAGTGATGGCAGAATTAATTATTTATTTTTGCAAGTTATTCGCGTAGGATGGCAACGAGAATTTCGGATAAGTACCAAGCCCAATTTAACCATGTGAAACAGCTATTTCCTGCTTCAGCAAGTGTTTTGACCATGCATAATTACGAGCAGTTCATTATCGACATTTATCATAATATTGAATCTTTTGTAAAATGTTGCCTAGACGTGATATGCTATTTTTTTTTCTCTTTTAATAATTTAAATAAGTTCATCAATGACATAGTTCATAAGAAATAATGTTTAAAACCCACTATATGATTATCACGATTTCAGCAACAATTTCTATCAGATGAAGAAGGTTCTGAAATTAATTCCGTTTAAATAGTTGCCCAGGGTTCAAAAAAGTTTAATTATGTTTTTATGCTATTCACTTTATCAGATTGATGTAAAAACCATCACGACTTCCGCAGCTGTTACTATCAAGTTGAAAATATTTTTTAATAGAATTTTACTCTAATGAGATAATATATTGTCAGAATTTTGATGAACAAAAATAAAGTTATTGGAGCTACAATGTTGTAAATCCGAAAATCAATGGAGTTTAAGATTATGGAAATTAAGTTAACTAAAAAAGAACTAAAAATGTTAAATTAACTAGATTGCACAGTTAGTATTTAGCTCCACATTTATTTTCTAACATATAAAGAATAGCATATGCTATAATTATAGTAAGGTTATTTTTTTTTTCAAACACACTACCACACAATGTTAAATTTCATTCAGGCTCAATGTAAATTAAGTATTTATTATGTAGAGAAATTAAGAATCGCAATGTAATTGTATTTAATTAAAATCTTCATAATCACACATAATATTGTTTAAAATAGAGTTAATGTCTTATAAAAACAAGTATTTATGAAACATAAAAAAAATCATTCATGGTTTGGCTTTGCAATCTGTTATAGCGAAAAACAAAATCTCAAAATTTGTGTACACTCTGAAAAATTCTATGAATTGAACGATTCTTCCATTCATTAAATTTCTTTAAAACACGGAATTTTCCATCTTTGTTTTACATATTTTATACCAACATACTGAAAATTCTTCAATCTAATGTAAAAAGCAATTAAAATCTTCTTTGTATCGCTGTAATTTTGTTAAATCAGAGGGATTTTCCGCCAACTGTGTTGCCTGGTACTTTTTGGTGTAAGTGGAATTTTTACATATGCTTTTTTTCTTCTAAACACAATAAATTCTCAAGCCTAAGCCCAAGCAGAATTTAATGAAATTAACATGTCAAAAGAAGATTTCTCCAAATAGCAGAACAATTGACGTCCTTTTATGCGAGTCCCGATACGCATAATCATTAATCCATATTTATACAATTAATGGAAATGTGCATGAAAAAGTATTTAATTTAGTTATTATTATTCTTCAACGTTATTTTATATGTTTCCATGGAAAGATAAAATCTTTTGTTATTTATAACTAACTTAAAGCTATCCAAAAACTTTTCCTTAGTAAAAAATTTCTTTTTTCATGTAGTCCATTTCGTCCTACACTGTAAAACATTTGTGTAACTTTACACAATAAAATGGGTGGCAGTTTTGCTGACTCCAATTTTATGGAGTGATTTTTTTTTTCACCTATATAATGGTGAAATGTAAACATATATTACTGGTGTAACATTACAATGTTTCTCGGTTATATCGGTTAAAATACTCCTTAAAATTGGAGGAAGCAAGGTTACTCTATAAAATTGGAGGCAGCAAAGCTGCCACCCATTTTATTGTGTAACGTCACTCAAATATTTTACAGTGTACAGTTATGCATAACATACAGTATGCTTAATTTTTACCAATATTCAAACATAATTTCAAATTACGTTTGCACTGTATATTTTAAGAACTGAATTTTGTTTCATTGAGCAAAAGATAGATCTATTAGACAAAATTTCCTTGGAAAATGTTATATTGTTACATTGATACATTGTTATAATTATGTTTCATGCTTATTATATAATATGGCTAATATTGGCTTTTGGGTTTGAACTTTTGTCGCGGGAAAAAATGACAGCGAAAATATTTTGCAACACTACTGTCAAACAACAAACTTTAATGCATATTTCAATAGCATTTACAATAGAAATCTACTACGAAGTTTATTATTTGGAAAGAGTGGTGTTAATATTTTGGTGCTATTTCTTGCGCGGAAAACATCCATTCTTAATGATATTATTACCTTTGTTAAATTGAAATATTATACTACTTATGTTAGTTTAATTATTGATTTTGTGAAGTATGTTACGGCCTGCGTAAATTCGAAAACTATTTGGGGCCCTCTTAAAATCGGAAACTTATATTTGCAGCCCGCGAGAAAAAAAAAAAAAAAGGCTGGATATGGATGGTCTAGAACAGGGCTGTCCAACGCGGCGTCCGCGAGCGCCATGGCGTCCTTTGGGTCGTTCCTTGGCGCCTTTTTGAAGATTTTCTGTTATTAAACATTTTAGAAGCAAAACTCCATTATAAAGAATGCTTTCTTTAAAATCGTTAATGTTTTATCAGCGATATTTTTAAAACCTGTGTTTTTCATGCTCTCCGCTTGCCGTTGAATATTAAATACAAGAAACATACATTGAATATTTAACCATCATGCATATTTCTGCAATTCTTACTTATTGTTTATGTAGTGTAATTATGATAGTTAAATTTCTTAATAGTTGGAAATAGCTCTTTTTCATACTTAAGAAGTAAGCTCCCCTCCCTTTTGAAGATACGTGTGCATTAAAGCTCAGGTTTTTTTTTTTTTTTTTTTTTTTTTTTTTTTTTTTTTCCTTTTTATTGTTGTCAGACTGGCCCATTGGCTGTTTTATATGAAGAAAAGGGCTTAATTTTTCTTTTTTCACTTTTAAAATTTTAGAGGTTCTTTTCTTCTTTTTTTTCTATAACTTTGCTCGGAAAAATTGTGAAAGTACTTCCAGACTATCCTTCTAAAACCATCCACAAGGTTTGGTCACGATCATACTTGTCTGATTACTTTTCATAAAATTAATCCACTTTTTCAAAAAAAAAAAAAAATAAAATAAAATAAAATAAAATAAAATAAAATAAAATAAAATAAAATAAAGAATAAAATAAATCAAATCGTATTTCACATTCTAAAAGAAAACTAGCAATATCTCTGATTTTTATATTTATTTATTTTTTATTATTGCTATTATAGACGCAATTAAAGTTTCTGGTGACTTACCCTACAAACATTTTTTATGCACCTTTCATTAAATAAAAAAAAAAAAAAGGATAATTTGAAATTTAATACGCGTAACTCCAGAACTGTATGAGTCTTTTGCTTGCCGCTGTACGATTCACTTGAATTATGTCAATACGTGACTATATACGAATACTATGCGATAATATTGCCCCATGTTTTTAGACACGTAAATAATGGCGCCCTTCATTGAGTGTTAAGAACTAAGATGCTCCCCTGGTTACTAAAAGATTGGACAGGCCTGATCTAGAATAATCACTATAATTTTCCTGCAATATTTAAATTAATTTATACTGGAATCTATTTTTTTTCTCATAATTTTAGTTTTAGCAGATTCGGAAATAGAGGAAGTATATTTTTGCATTAGATTTTCGATGATATCGCTAAAAATATAATACCTAAAATTAAAATAAATGTGTTTTTGACTTTGGCGTTACGAAAGCTTTCACACAATATACACAGATAAAAGATTTTCCCTTTTTTAAGTAACTTAATTAACCTCTCTACATTTTCCCTAAATATATTTGCGAATAGTTAATAATATATAAATATGTGGGTCAATAGGCTTTATTACTTTAGCCAATTTGAACATTTTCCAATTCCATAGTTTACGAGTAAAATGACAGACCAAATATGGACAGCAGTCGCAGGAGCGATCTGATTATAATTCCGTTCTTACTTTTTAAGGACGACCCCCCCCCCCAAAAAAAAATAAATAAATAAATAAATAAATAAAAATAGTAATAATAATAATAATAATAATAATTACTATAATTAATTATAATAATAAATAAATATAATTATAATGATGATGATGATGATAATGATGTTAAAATCTACTAATGACTAATATTATTATACACATATATATTTTGTTATAAAAAATCATAAAAAATCATTATAGTAAACATAAAAAATAATTACTTAGATATAAAATTACTTATATGGAAAAACATGATAAACCTATTTTACTATATTTCAAAAATATATATTAGAATATTTAATTGCTAAAAAAAGACATCAAATGCTAATAAAATACATTAAAGCCTTTTAGCAATTAAATATTTTAATGTATAATTTTGAAATGTTTTTAATGGACGTATAAGAAAACTTCTATTTATAATTAAAGTTAATATTTTACTATATATTTTTCTCTAAAAGAATTAATGCATGTCATACAAAATCTGAAAAAAAAAAAGTTTTGGTAATCTCAGCAAAGTATGCTCGAAAAGTAACTACTTTTTTTGTACATTGATGTAATATTCGTTGAATCAATATAAAGTAATCTGATAAGCTGTAAATAAATATTCTTTTAATGTTCACATATCCTTAAGAAGGAGGAAAAAAAGATATTTCCAATAATCTAATTAACACTTAAGGTGCTGAAATGAAAATCCTGATTTTTTATGAGTTATCTTAGAAATTTTTTTTTTTTAAATTCGCATCTTGTGGATCCACTAGTTCGTTAAGTAAATAATAAAAAAATTATATCTCAGTAAATAGTTTATTTTTATTATTGATACTAAAGAAGTTATTAGTGCAATAGTGCATAAAAAATCAGAATTAACTTCTTTAATTAACTCAGAATTAAGCAGAATAACTTCTTTAGCATCAATAATAAAAATAAACTATTTACTTATATATTTTTTTATTATTATTTATTTAACCCCTTCCGGCACACTGTCCCTAGGTCGGGGTTACCTAATTAATTCCAAACATGGAAACGGCACCAATAATATTTTAGTATAATTTTTATTTTGCCGTGAAAAAGCTTAAATTAAGGAGTTCATATTATATCTAAAAAAGTCGTTTGCAAATTCCGGTGGCAGTCGATAATTACTCATCTTACAACAAAATTTGTCCGTGCCGGAAAGAGTTAGCTGTGCATCCACAAGATGCGAATTTTAAACGGTTCTAAGGTTAACTCATAAAAAATCAGAATTTTCGTTTCAGTATCTCAGGCTTTAATTAGATTATCTAAAATAAAATTGCCTTGGAAAAATCAGAAAAATTTTCCTACGTCTTTTATAGTAAACTAGGCACACTTTCATATGCACAACATTTTTTTTAGATGCGTTCCTAAGTATATAAATATGTAGTGCCTACGGTCGTAGTCTGGTCCGCCCGTCTGTCTGCGTATAACATCGCAAAAACTACCCAATCAAATGATTTGAAATTTAATATACATAATCATTGCATATTTTTTTTCGAGTCATTTTAAATTTTTATGAAAATCGAATCTAAAAATATTAATAGTTTTTTCATTTTATTAAATTCTATCATATGTAATTAATTCATTGATATCCCGTAAAAGGTAATCACTCTAAGTTGCATGGTGATAAGACTGTTAAATATTATTATGCGTAACTAATTAAATGGTATCATGATAAGTAATGATTCTAGATTGTCTTGATGATTATTCAAATAAATCCTATCAAACGTAATTAATTCAATGATATCCCATGATAGGTAATAATTCTATATTGAAATGATGATGACGTCCTATTTAAGATGGAATCGTATTATTTCCTATTATTTTTGCATAGGATACTATAGGAACGGTATTCTTTCCACTAAATAGGCGTTCATATTTCCTTCTCCACATCGCAACTCTCATCATCCAGGTACTCTAGATGTCAGCTGAAAAAAATAGCCGTGGTTTGAAGCTAGCCGCAGAAAAGAAGTGAAGAGAGTTAATTTGGAACGGTTATGGGGGGTCGGAAAAAAGAACAGGCGGATCGAAACAGCAATAGCTCCCTATGGAGATTTACTTCGCATGCTCATTTAGTGCTAAAGTGGTAATCAGGATTGGCAGTATAGCTTTAAAAAGAATTGCCAAATACACAGGCGAATCCAGTGTCGATTTATATAACATTTTTAGCTCTGGATTTTTCCATTTATACAATATATTTTACTCCGGATTTTTCGATTAATTCAAATTCGGGATAGCGCATGCGCGGGGATAGTGTCCCGTAGGGAGCTATAGACCCCTTGCATTGACGTCACAGCAACGGCTGATACTCTAATCTGGTGGACATCTGGAGCCCAAACAAAACATCATAACTCCCCGTTTGCAGTTTAAAGCACGTGTGGTCTTTCTGTTTAATTTTGATTTTTCTTATCCTTGCATTATTTTTTTAAGCACTTAAAAAAGGAAGCGCACATCACTGTTTACAATTGTGAAAACACCACATTTGCCTTATGTTTGGGCATCGGATGAAACATGTGACGTAACGTGCAAGGGGTCTATTGCTGTTTGGATCCACTAGTGAAAAAAGAATGTTCGATGATGATGATTTCCCGCGTGATTAATTAACTAAAACTTATGATGTTTGAATTGTAAATAGAACTATGTAAATAATCTTCTTCTTTTTTTTTTTTTTTTTTTTTTTTTTTTTGTAAACAATTTAACAGTTAATATCAGTTTTAAAAGTTTTAACGGTGCCAGAATTTATGACTCTGAGTTTAATTATGATTTGAAAGAACTTTAGAAGAATTCCACAATACTAAAGCTATTGCATCACGATCTGAATATTTATTAAGACTAGTTACAATACTATACAACACATCTCTCTTGCCATGTTTGATCTACAATTTCCGACTTGTTTTATTATTATTATTATTATTATTATTATTAATTGTTATAGCATTTTGTAATATCAGAGGTTTAAGGGTGTATTTCGATAAAAACTACTTATTTTCCGATTTATTTTTAAATTCGTTTTTGCTCTCAAACGCACCAAACTTTCAAAATCCCTTATTTAGAAACTACATAATGTGCCGTGATAGTCTATTTTTTGGTAAATGTAGAAAATATTGCAAAAAAATGCTGTCAAAGTTGCTAATTTGAACAGAAATTTCCGAACCTGGCGATATTGGAACGAAAGAAAAATGATCGAACTGAGAAAATAATTTTTTACAAATCAAAATCTAATTAATTCAGCGAAAAATTGAATCACACGGCATCTTATACATCAGTTCAAAAATCACCCCAACAAGTTACATGTTTATACTTTTAAAAATGAGTCTGAAAATTTATCGGAAAATTTCGAGCTGTTGAAGGTAGAAAATCATTTTTTTTTCGATTTCACTCTTAATGCTAAAAATTCGCACTGCCTCGTTTCCTTCCGCCTCCCCCTTCCGCGCTCTTTATCATCCTTTCCGTTATCCACTCCGTTTCACTCCCTCCATATCCTTTATTTTTAATTTAAAAGAAATTTCAAACAAGTCTTTTAACGAAAAGTCAGTATGCAATGTCAAGTGTGGGCAAAAAAAAAAAAAAAAATTATCTAATAATATTTCATTTATCGTTGTATGCTACATATTAGTTAAATTCAGTATGTGATGCCAGAAGTAGGTAAAAAATTCTACCCAATAAGTTCAATATCCAAATGAACAATTGTAAGAATGCAAAACGTGTGTGAAAACACATTCAGGAATTGCCATTAATAGTAGGAGAAATATCTGAATTTTTTACGTATTTCTGCGTATGATCTATAGCTTTATCATATAATACAGCGAAATTTAATTCGGTTTGGAAACGTCGGAGCAGTTGAAAATGTCCTTTCCTTAATTCCATCATTAGAAAGAAATGTACTCTAGATTTTTTTTTAGCAGTCCTATGATCTGTATAATTTGTACACACTAATTGATCTTTTAAAAAATGTCAAATTTAAAATCACATACGGCAATGCAAAACACACTTAAAGCAATTATTGCACATATAAATAGTATTGTAATCTAATTATTTTGTGTGTCCCTGCATATGAACGATGCATTCTATGCATCATATTATATAGTTAGCGTCTTGTACAGCATTTCATATTCTAATTATTTTGAATAACCCTAATATTTGATCTGTAGGTTGATATATATTTTAAATAATAGGAAGATTTAGTTTAGAAAGAAAACGAATAACAGATTGCAATTTCTCCTTCGGCATTTTATACTAAAAGATAGAAACATGCTTACATAATGTTTGTTCAGCCCGGTAGTTTTCCAAGTACTTTTATTACACGCCACTATTTAGCTAAAATTTAATTTAAATTAAAACACGGTTAAAACTACTGAAATCATATTTCCAAAAATTATCATTCATAACACGGCAGTGTATCCGATTCTTTGCGTGGAACTGTATATAATTTTATCTCTATTTTAAAAACATTTCTTGGTAAATGAAATGTCTTTGAGCGTAAAAATGCATAACACATTCAAAAATCATCTTTAAACAATTTACGTTATAACTCAGTAAATTTTACGAATCCTTTTGCATAGCCCTGTATACCATCTGTAACATTTACACACACCATGTACTGTGAATAGATATAGAGAAATTTAAAAGCGCATGTTACAATTAGAAATGTATTTCCTGCCATCATCACTATTATGCAGTATTTCAGATACAATATACAATCTGAAATTTTTTGCGTGGCCCTGGAAATTCTACGCATATCGTATTATACATGAAATAACTTATAGTAAGTCTCACCAATGTATAACAATTACATTATACAGGGTGTCCAGCAAATAACACCCTGGTTTCAAAATTAAATTTCTCAAAAACAAAGATCGATAGTAATATGCGGTAAACGGTTTTTTCATTAGGTAAGCTGTAAAAATCTTATACAGAAATTGCAAACATTGAATATTTTGAAAAGATTGTGTTCTGATTGCATAGAATGCTTTGATTCGACATTTTTCTTGCTTTAGATTGCTGCCAGAAAATGTGTTTTTCGGCCTAAAGTGCCATATTTCATAGTTTTTTTAAATTAAATTTTTGAAATTTCAAAATTCTAAAAATTTACTTCGAAAAATCTTTAAAATATTGCACTGTAAGCTGAAAGATTATTTCTCTGCAGGCAATCTAAAACAAAAAAAATGTCAAATCAAAGCATTCTATGCAATCAGAACGCAATTTTTTCAAAATATTCAATGTTTGAAATTTCTGTATAAAATTTTTACAGCTTACCTAATGAAAAAACCGTTTACCGTATATTACTATCGATCTTTGTTTTTGAGAGATTTAATTTTGAAATCAGGGTGTTATTTACTGGACACCCTGTATATGAAATAGTTTAACAGAATTAAATAAGTGGTAAACAATTCCCCCCTATACTATTATGTAATGGATTTCTTTTGTGTGGCCCATTAAATGAATAGTAATTATCTTTTGCACCACATATTCTACACAATTCATATTTTAATGCACGTTGTAAATGTATATATATGTATATATATCATGTTTCAAAAGCTGTAACATCTTTAAAATTAATTTTGAACGATTATTTCGATTGATTATTTATTGATTATTACGAGCGATTGGACGTAATGCAACGGAAAAAAAATTGACTGTTCCTATAGATAAATCAAACGCACTATAACTTCATTTGAAATAGGATTCGAGTTAGTTTAACATAAATAACATCCAAAAATTTCAAGGCAATCTGGGTATATTTACGAGAACTAGGGCTCGGACAAATGGACAGACAGATAGATAAACCGAAGTCATAAAAACTTTTCAATTTTCTGGGAAAGTATTAGAAAAAGAGTTAATTTAAAATCGAAAAATATATAGTTTAACCCTGTATTTACCGCATTATGAATTTATGAAAATTTTACATTCTAAAGCATTTTGCGCAAATTATTTAAACTAAATTAAGAGATTTACATAATCATTTAATAAATATCTGAAGGATTTTAGACGGATTGAAGGATCTAGAAAGATTAATTAAATTTCAATTTACAGGGATTTCATACAATTTTTATAACCCTACTCATATATTTTAATTTTAATTATTTTCTTAGTATTATGGAGAATTATAAAATGTACAAATATGATGTTCTTACAATATAAATATAGAAATATTTCCGCAATAAAAATTTCTTTCCTCTCCCTCAGCGCCAAGAAAGCTGAAAAGATGCAAAGGCAAAAGAAATCATTGTTTTAAAAATAATTTTTTCTGTGTAACCAATAATGCTTTCGAAACAAGACAAAGTAATGTATCTGTAACTCATTCTAAACAGTATTACAACCAACTGACGTATTAAAAGAATTTTATAATAAGTTATTTTAATGGTACTTATAAGTACCGTCGGTAGATAAAGGGTTAATCCAGGTAATTAAATTGATGAAATCAATAGATCAGGTATTGTGTAAAGGGTTTATATTGTATATATTTCATCTCGATTCAATAATTCATTTTAGCTGCGTAGAATTTTGTGGTTGTTGGTGTAACAGACTGCATTATACTTCATTGTTTGTATTACGTTTTTTTTTTTCCTGATTGTTAATGTAAAACTACAAATCATCAAGGAGGGATCCAGAAGCTCTTGGAGTTACAATGAAGTATGATACTATTTAGGCCCACACATCAGAAACATTTAAGAAAATTAATAAATAACAATTATTGAAAATTAGTGATTTTCTGCAAAGCAATGAACACGTATATGCTAGAAATAAATACTACTTCAATTTCCTGATACCAATAAAAGAAAACCGATAACCTAATTAAAGCTTAAGAACGTTGAAAAAACATCAATAGTGAGCCTCGAGACTTTTCTGAACAAGTTTTTAATGATAATCGATAATAAAAAAGGCACTTTTATGTTAAAATATTTTTTTCTCATTTTATTTATTTTGGTTTTTAAACTTTATGTATTGGGAAATATAATTCACAGACATAAAAAAGAACAAGTCGGAAATTGCGCGTCAAGCACAGCAAATGAGGTACTTTCGTACTATAACGAAGTTTTAAAAATATTCAGATCTTGGTGTAATAGTATACAGTATACTTCGGATACAGTATAGTAGCCAAAATCTTTTGAGTGTTCCTGTAAATATTGTCTGCTTTCTATTATGCGCGAAGTAACTTGTAGTAAATCTCAGCAACGTGTGTCAATTTCATAAAAAGTGAAATAGTTTAATACAATTAAAACATGCCCCACACAACGTTTCCTCAATTCCCATAATCCAATGGAATACTTTTGTGTGGTCCTGTAAATTAATGAAAAATCTTCTTTGCATCACAGAATGCAGAGAATGTATATTTAAGTATATACTTCATAGATGCACATCAATTTTATTATGTTCGAAAGAGTCTAACACTGTTAAAATGCATTTGAAACTATTTTCTCTCATTGGCCGTAACGTAAAGGAGTACTTTTGATTATCCCTGTGATTTAACTATACATCCGATTTTCATGAAATTGAAGTGATTCGACAAAATTATGCAATAATTGTACATTTTATGTTTCAAACGATTCGGTTGAGCAGTTTTTGTATATGTAGACGAACAGACAAACGGACAGAAAAACGAACAGACGGACGGACTCACAGTGGGGCAAAAAACCTTCAAATCTGGCAAAAAATCGAAAAAATGAAATTCTATTTTAAACGACCGGCAAACGTCACTTTAATAGAGCAGATGTCAGTAAATATATGCCTAGTATTAAAAACTGCACAAAGCATATCACACTTTGATAACAAATGAAAATAAATAAATAATTTTGTTTCAACATTCGTCACCGATTAGGTGGTTTACGCCAAAATCTAGTCAGCAACAATTTATGTCAACTTATAACTGAATCTGAAGTTTGTTGAAAATCCGCGCATAAGTTTTTTTGAGGTAGAGGTATAGCAAAATCTTTTTAAAAAATCTATATAACAGCATCCCACGTTGGATTACGTACACCATAAACTAATCAGGAATTTTTTTTATCGGGTACTAAGTAAATCTAAACTTTTATGAAAATCCATGCATTATTTCCTCAGAACTTCAGATGCAGATATTGTGATATCATGAAAAATGCAGCATAGCAGCGTAGAGTGATTTACATCCAAAAAATAAACAACAAATAATCTAATCAGGGACTAACTGTAACTGAAGTTTTAGAAAAAATCGTGTAGTACTTTTTGAGATAGAGCTATTGCGATAATCGCGAATAATGCACCATGGCAGTGCCACTTGTTGAGTGATTTGTCCTTAAACGTAATCCACACCATATAATATCAAGTACTAACTAAATCAAAAGTTATGTGAAAATCCATGAACTAGCTCTTTAGATATGGCTACTGTGGAAATTGTAAATAATTGACACAGCTGTTGAGCCATACAACAAAAAACTAATGAGATCTAATTTATATCAAGGTCTAACAGAATCTAAAGTTTTGCGAAACTCTGTACATTAGTTCTTGAGATAGAGCGCCCGCAAAATTTTTGTCGGATACAGACAGACTGACTGACTGACAGACAGACAAACAGACCGACATTTTGTAAAAACATTTTTTTTTTTCGTCTTCTATGATCCCTAAAACGCGTAAATCCGTCAAAAACTAGATTTCAAAAATTTTCACGAATTTAATATTTTCTTCTTGTAAAAATAGCAGAAAGAAATAATGCAAATTTTTATAACACAATCAATGATCAAAAACTTACTTAACAAAACTTACTAAATAACTAGTACTTATTCTTCAAACGATTTCTCTCTTTGGAATTAATTTAATTTTGAAAAATTACGCGCAATTGTAAGACTAATTTGGAGACAAGTGGACAATATGGAAAAACAAATCGAAAATTGTAATCAAACATGGCAAATGAGGTACGTTCGTACTATAACTAGTTTTACAAATATTCCGATGTTAGTGCAATAACTATTGCATTCTCACCCAAAAATGCATGAATACAAAATTTACTACCATTGGAAATTAGTAATACAGATATAATATGACTTTATTTCAAATAGTACATTATTACCATGGCAATCTAGAATCATTATCTATCATGGGATAATATTGAATTAATTACGTATAATAGGATTTAGTAGAACGAAGAAAAATTTTAATAATGTGTTTTTAAGTTTTGGTTCAATTTTGTTAAAATTTGAAAAAGCTCGACAAAATTCTGCAACGATTTTATACATTAAATTTCAAACCATTCTGTTGAGTATTTTTTGCGCTGTTATAGTCAGACAGAAGGAAGGACCAAGACAACGACTATAAGTGCTATGTATCGATATTATAAAGACCAAACGTATCTGTGCGTAACGCATGCGTCATTTTGCAAATGGCAACACTTTCAAATTTTTAATGAAATTTCGGTATTGCAATTTTTGCTACTACAAAATTTTAAACTTCCAAATATTTTCAATTTTTACACCATCGTGTACGGAAAAAAATGTACCTTTAAATGAAATTTGTTTGAAAGCTGTATCTTAATTTGTTTTTAAAATATTAATTTTTTTGTTAGTTTTAATACCACTTTTCTAATCGTGGCAACAGGAGTACTCCATTTTTATTAAAAGCAAAGGCAAAAAGGGAAGAAATTGATTACTGTATCTCTATATTGCCATTTTCTCATTAAAGGGGGAAATTTTGAAATTTAATTATCTTCTGTTATGTAACCCGGTGAATTTTGATTTCATTTACAAAATTTTATTTACACGCAAAAGAATATCAAAACTTTAATATTTGTTTCAGCTAATAACATTGAGAATTCAAGTTTTGAATCAAAATGACCAAATTAAAATGTCCATTTTTTCTGAAAAGGTGTACAGATACGAAATGTGCATTTGTAAATTTTGATATGATGAAAATGATGTCGGATTTAGATTTTAGGGGGGAAAATTCTATGATTGAATCAAAGTTGAATAAAATTTCCTTTTTTTCATTTTGGAATACTAGCATAAGAACCTAAATTGGTAACTTTAGCATAATAACAGATCTTTATTATTTTTTACTGCTTACATGTACGATTAAAGTTAAATTTTAACAATTTCTACAACTGAGTTTCCTAGAAATAGTATTTTGTTAATTTGACGTTAAATATCGTTTGTTTAAAACTTAGATTTACCAATGTAAAATGCATTTTTTACTATAACTAATTTTGTAGGTTTATTATAAATCAATGAAACAGTTCCTTTTTAAACATTTCCTTTCGTCGAAATTCGACGGGTTCTACCTTGTTTATATAATTACGAACGTACTTAAAATTTTTAATAACTACCACTTCAATATCCATGAAAGAAATGATAAAACACCACAATGATTAAAAACTTTTTCAGATAGAAAATCAACAGAACTTGAGATTTTTCTAAGCAAGTCCTTTAAAATGACAATCGATAAAAGATGCCAAGAATTTATTCTTCAAATTATTTTTCTCTTTGAAATTAATTTAATTTTGAAAATTTAAGCGCTATGCAAATTTAATCCGCAGACATAAAAAAAAGACTTTTAAAAGTAAAAAAACTGCATTCGTCGTTTTGTTGATGTAATATATTTAAGCTTCGAAAAAGAATAGTGTGTAAAGCTTCGAATGTGCGTAAAGCTCAGAAGTCAGGATATCCAGGGTCATTAGAGGAATTAAGTCATAGGATTAACCCAGGACTGTCTTGGATTATCAAGATAAACATTTTCCTGTTTTCTTTTTTTGTCCTAGTATGATTAGAAATTAAGGCTTAAACAAAGGTAATTGCTTTTATTTATTTATTTATTTATTTTGGTAAATTATTAAATCTGAAAAAGCACGTTTTCTCCTAATTAACAAATTTTTGCCATTTGTTCTACTAGGAGGCTTTTCCTCTTATGAGGTACACAGGCACAGTAGATTCTAAAAATGAGATTTTCTTGTGGGCTTTAAATATATCTCAGAAAAATCTCCCTATAAATTGCTTTTCATTCATTACTTTCTTCTATCTTCAATAGAAAAAAGTATTGTAATGAATAATTTTTTTTTACTTCCGGTTTTTAACCATTTACACATTTTAGAGGTCAGATATTCCAAAAGCATGTTTTTACAAAATGTGTGTCTGTTTGTGTGTCTGTGTGCCTGTATGTGTGCCCGTATATCGCCATTCTACCATCAAAATGTGTATGAAGATATACATAAAATTGAACCAAACTTTCTGTGAATGTTTTTGGCTGTAGCAATTAAGTTCTCCTTCAATTTTGAAATATTCTGCCGGAAGGGGGAGCTGTAGTAACAATTTTTGTGCTATTTTCAATATCGAACTGACTAAAAGTGTATGAACTTATGCATACAATTGAACTAATTTTTTTGTATGATTTTTGGGGGTATAGCGAGTAGATCCTTCCTAAATTTGAAAAAAATCTGCCTATCATTCTATTGTTCATC
Organism: Maratus speculifer; assembly: GCA_964019185.1. Taxonomy (NCBI): domain Eukaryota; kingdom Metazoa; phylum Arthropoda; class Arachnida; order Araneae; family Salticidae; genus Maratus; species Maratus speculifer. The sequence goes on from OZ025301.1 coordinate 185,067,216, forward strand.
GGCTCGTGCATTTGCAGAAACTCGTTTTCACTCCAGTTAATTGATTGAAGCAGAAATTTAAGATGAAAATCATAGTTGGTATTGTATTGAATTAATAATATTAACGTATTAACATGTGTAACTAAATTTTGAAAGATTAAAATGTACATATGAGATAGAAGAAAGTTTTGGGATTGGCACATCCAACTAGTTTTTCTTTGATTGGGAAATTTTAAAACCGAATCGTTTGCTGCTAAGATTTCGAATGAATGTTTTCGTGTTTGATTAAATAAGATCAGTTAAACAGTTGAAAATAAGCAAATTTAAAATGAATTAAATTAACAAATATTATTATTTGCACTGTCTTAGAATTGGCAACAATAGTTTAAAAGATCATTTCGAAATATTAAAAGAATGTATCGTGTAAATATATTTTAAAATTTAAACTGCTTGGCACTACTACTATTTGGTTGTTTTAAATATGACGTAATGTCCTCTGTTTACGACTTTTAATGCATATTAATGAATTCGTTATTTTAGAGTTTTTATTTTCTCCTTTTAATTTTCTCATTAAAATATACTTTTGCTAATAGAAAAGAAATATTGTTATTATCGCTGCCTTAGAATTGGCAATAGTATTTAAAATTATTATCTCGAAGTATGAAATATATGTCTGACGTAAATATGTTTTTTAATTTAAACTGTTTGGCAACATTATTAATTGGCTGTTTTAAACATACATAGTTTCCGCTATTGAGTGCTTTTAACGCATATTAACCGCTTAAACGTCAATGTTCCCAAATGGGAACATTGCATTATTTGTAACAGAAAGCATATATTTTCCAACATAATAATGTCCTTATTTTTCCTATAAAATATAAAGTTCTTTTCATCTTTTGAAAAAAAAAATTATGTTTAAGCATTTATCACAGGTATAAAAAACATGCAAGTTCATTTATTTGCATAAAAATATATTTGTTTTTTATCGTTTTCTCTATATAATTTACATTTTACCGCTAGAAGTCTAAATGTTTTTTGGGATTCGAGAAAATACTCAAGAACAATATACAACAGTATATAGTAAAAAATAATTTGTCATTTTTGCATAGGTTGCCAATCAAAAATCATGTTCCAAAATGTGAACACTGAAAACATCCCCCCCCCCCCCCCCACCCAACCAAAAAAAAAACTGCGGATTTTTTTTTTTTTAATTTATTTGTATGCATAAATTATAACATTTTAAGCTGTAATATAGGAAAAACTAAATTATTATTACATTGCGATATTAATTCGGCATGTAAACGGTTAATGAATTTGTTATTTTTAAGATTTTTTTTCCTTCTCTTTCTAATTTTCACAAGAAAATGCTCTGGTTGTCCTAAAGGATATAATATTAATTGCACCTGTCTTAAAATCAGCAACAGTAGTTAAAAGTATCATAATGATCATCTCGAAATGTGAAATAAATGTCTTGATAAATACCTTTTTAAATTTGAACTGTTTGGCAATATTATTATTTGGCTATTTTAAATAATTTCCCGTAAAGCATGGTGACGTCACTGCGACGTCGTTGTGAAGTCACATTGTGACCATCGATTGTCGATGTGAAGTCGTTATGGCCGTTTTAGAGCTCTTTTGTGGCGTCACATTGTGACCACTTTGTGAAGTCACGGCATGACAAATTTGTGAAAAATGTGTCATTTGTGACTACTTTGACACTAACATTGTGACGAAACTGTGACAAAAGCGATGATATTTAAATTGCCAGAAGCACATTTTTTGAAGTAAATAACATGTTTTAAAGAATATTTTTAATTTTCTAAAGATTTTTAAGAAAGTCACATCTCAGTCAAATGTGACTCACTGAGTGGTGTCATTTTGGTCACAGATGTGATGTAACCAAAGTGACTCACAGTGACGTCATTGTGACGTCACTGTGACGCCACTGTGACCATGCATGCTATGAGGGTTCCGACATTTACTGTTTTTAACGCATATTAATGAAGTTATTATTTTAAAGTTTTCTTTTTCTTTTAATATTCACGTATAAATTTGCAATTCTTATGACGTAATTTTCAACATTTTTCTGATTTTAACATGAAATCATCTAACTCAAATTTTAAGTATTAATAAAGTTTTCTTTTTCCTTTCCTTTTTTTTTTTTTTTTTTTTTCTTCACTAGACACGTGTGAATAAATTTTTTATTGAGTGAAAATAATATCATTCAAACATTTTTTTTCAGTTGACAACAATTTAAAATAATATAATTTTTTTCTAAAATAAAAAAAGTCTTAAAATTATTAAAATTTGAATAAAAATTTGAAACAAATCCTCAAAAAATTGGTCAAATTAAAATATATATATAAATAAATAAATGTTCTTATTCTTATATATGCTCTAAAATTCACTATCTTAGTCGTAAATTTGTAATATATATCCTTAGAAAAAATCATTAAATTTCTATGCGTAGTTCCTGCTCTTATAAAACTTTTCTAATGAAAAACCTTAACTATTAAAGACCGATTTTGAAAAACCTTAACAATTAACAGCTCTTTAAATAATTCTTCAATTTAGAAACTGTCTGCTTCTGAATGTTCATCAATTATCAAACATTCTTGCAAAATATTACCGATTTTCATATTTCTGATTTATCATACACTGTTAAAAAAAAAATCTGAAATTCACGAACATTCTTTTCCTGAATTTCACAGAAAAGGTCCATTTTCACAACAAAAGGCATTTTCCGTTACAAATCACGAAATTCCACCATATTTCCTGAAAATAACGAAACGGATGGAAATAGAAGCAAAAAACGGAGACACTCCGTTATGCGGGGGGGCTCCATGGCCCAGCGGTGAAGGCACCACATAGCCAATCGCCTGCGAGCGCAGATTGTGGGTTCGGGTCCTACTGGCGCCATGGAATAATGAAAACATAAAAAAATCCCTTTTAAATTACATTTTTTCTGTTTATTTTTCTCTTATTTCTTATTAAAAAATCTTTTAATTAACTAGCCAAAAAATAAATAAATAGTGTACGACAATTTCAAAAAAATGTCTATACATTATTTTTGTAAAAAAATTATTAATAAAAACTTTCTTTCATTCATTCATTCATTCAAAAAAAAAAAAAAAAAAAAAAAAAAAAAAAAAAAAAAAACGGTGGTTTTAAACAATGATTTTTTTAATTTAAACTATTTTAAAAATTTCAATTGATTTTGAAAAATAATAAGTTTATGCATCAGTCTAAAATAAAATAAAACAAACCGTTTGCAAATATTCTAAGGAATATATTTGAAAGGAAATCTTTAAAAAGCACAACAGAATTTTTTACTAACTCATAAAAGATATACTTTGTACAGTCTGGCATCGGCAGCTTTGGCTCTGTTCGTAAGGATTTGTTCCGCTATCAAAAGGTCCCGAGTTCGATCCTCAGGTCAGAGTGAACTAAATTATACTAACTAATAATAATAATAAATAAGTAAAATAACATAGTAGCTTAAAATCATTCGTTAATTTCGAACTCTTTGACAATTTATCGACTCATTAATTTTAAAAATTATATTAAATCATTATTATTAAAAATCAAACTTTGTAACGGAAAGTTACTGATTCTTCAAACGGAGTTTTCCTTTCTTGTATTTCCCACAACGGAAAATCTACTGACGGAACGGTAAAAGTTCGGCTACTTTGCTGCCAGTAGTTTCACCGTCAATTCACAGATTTATTTTTATCAGTGTAGGAAGAATTGTTTAAAACAAGTCAGTACGTGTGATCACAGATCGCACAGAGGGTTTCATTTAATATTTATTTCAAAACAACTTATCCTTACATTAATAAATCCAGATTGTTAATTTATGATTGTTAAATTCTTACATTGGTAGTAGCATCAATAAATTTAATTTTATAATAATTATAAAAGGAAGTTATTTATTTTATTCAAACTAAAAATGTTCAAGTCAAATTATTTAAATAAAATCCTAAATTATAAATTTTTGGAAAATCCGAAATTTAAAATATTTAGTAGGGATATATAAAAAATTTAAAATTTCTAAAAACGAAGAAAATAATTTAAACTATATTTAAAATCTAAATCACTGATAAATCGCAACAGTTTTTAAAATAGAAAGAAAATCGAATTCCAAAAATTATTATGAATGTCCGTAATTAAAAAAAAAAAAAAAAAAAAAAAAAAAAAAAATGATAATAGGGTATTTTTATGTGTACATCTAGTGTAAGTCACATACTACGATTTTGGATATCAATATTTTACAACGGAAAAATGTGACTTATTTTATCAGAGATATTTCATTAATTGAACAAGGCCATGCAAGCATTTCAAAAATAACGGTGGCCAACAACTTAACAGTAACTAAATATCTGACTTGCACGACAAGTGCTCATGGAAATATCCAATATAAACCCTTTAGGTTTGTAAAAAATACAAAATTTCTTTTAATTAAATCCATATTAATATGGAAATTTCAACCTCCACCACCCGACTCAAACTAAAATCTTATGTTTACATTCGAGATACTTTACCTCCAACCTATAGCATCTACACGCAAAATATTGAAATTAAGGTTCTGTTTTAAAATTTAAATTACAAAAAAGAATAAATATCGTTGATAAAATTGATCTAAAATAAAATAATAGACTTTTTCAAAATTTTGTGACACGAGGTATTCAGATGTAAGTACACAAAATTTGAAGTCTCTGACTTACACAGTTTTTGTGCATGGACTTTGTGACAGACGAACAGACAGAAAAGTGAGACAAACAGGGTTTCCTCAAGTGATCAAAATCCTAAAATCTACTCAAGAATCAGAGCCAAAGCATTTTTTTTTTCCCGTTCGCCGATACAATGATCATTCAATCAATATTTTACATTTGATAAAGCCACAAATAAACACCACTTGACTGTGCATGTAACTAATAAAGAAATTCCGATAATTAAATCAAAGATGAAAAGAACTTTGAAAAAAAGACGCCTGAGATTTTTCTAAACAAGATTTATAATGACAAGCGATAAAAATCAAATACTTTTTATTCAATGAATTTCTTTCATTAGTTCATTTATTTTGTTAATTTGATTTTGAAAACTTGTGCGTTTTGAAAATCTAATCCTCAGAAATTTAACAAAAACTTTTAAAAAGAAAAAACATTGTAATCACTTGTTGATTTAATATGTTCAACACGAGAAAAAAAAATAAATTAAAAACGCTGTTCACAAAGCGTTAGAATGTTCGAGTTCGTTAGCGGAATTAAGGAATAGGATTAAATGGAATTTTTAGTTTAACGTAACTAGCAGCTAAGCCTTAAATAAAAATATAATTTAATTTTTTTTTTTTTTTTTTTTTTTTTTTTTTTTTTTTTTTGCGTATGTGTGTGTGAATTATTAAAGGTTAATAGACATTTTGTACTAATTATGATTTTTTTCTCTATTTATGCTAAATAAGTAGTGCTGCTACAAAAATAAAGAAAGAAAGAAGACGAAAAAAATCTTTTCTGAAGTCTGTTATCAAATCTTTTATTTTTATTTTATTTTTTCCTCTTTTTTTTTTTTTTTTTTTTTTTTTTTTTTTTTTTTTTCGTTTATAATTCTATGATCTTTCAATGGGTATGCTATATTCGATAGCAGCAGAAATAAACAGCAATTGAATATTTAAGTCACCAATAAAAGGATACCGATAATTAAATAAATTCTTGTGAACTTTAGAAGAATGTCAACAGCAATCGACTGAGATTTCCATAAGAAGTCCTATTCGATAAAAAACCAAGAAAATTATATTTAAGAAAATTCTTTCGTTGAATTTAATTTATATTTGAAAACTTGTATGTTGTGAAAATCTAATATCACAGATAAAAAAATCTTTAAAAGAAAAAAAAGTAAGAAAAATCATGCGTTAAGCATAAATAATGAAACACTTTCCAACACTTCCTGAAATCTTTAACAAAACTTCGTTATTTAGGGAAATAAGAAGTTACTGTCTATAACAAAATATGTATTCCAATACTTTTAAATAGCCCTATATTTGATCTTTCGGTTGACATCTATACTGTATAATGGGGAAATTTAGTTTAGCAAGAAAATTCTTAGCAAGTTAAAATTTCTCATTCAGCAATTCATACTAATTATGGAAACATACTTGAATACTTCTGTTCAGCCTTCTAGTTTATCTAGTATTTTTATTACATGCCAGTATTTAGATAAAATTTATTTTAAAATAAAGCACTGTTAAAACTTCTGAAAGCCGATTTTCAGAAATTATCATTCATAGGCGTCTATGTATCCAGCTCTTTGTTTGACTCTGGATATTACTTTATCAAAATTCTACAAACATTTCTTAGTATACTGAATACAGTTCAGTAAAAAAAATAGCAGTATTAAAAAATGCAAATGTTTGCTTTGTTGATGTTAATATCTTTAACATTTGGATAACGAAAAAAAAAAAGGGGGGCTGTGTATAAAACTCGCGATGTTCAGCTTCGTTAGCGATATTAATTCATAGAATTATCCAGATTAACACTTTCGTGCACGTGAAATTTTCCTTTTTAACTTAATCTAATTGTCAGTCAAACCAAATTAGAAATTTGGTTTTTTGTGAATTATTAAATTTTAAAGTTGACGTTTTCACCTGATTAACGATTTTTCGCCATTTGTATAACAAATGCAGTAACAAAAAATTCATTAATTAATTAAGTAAAATAAAGAAACAAAAATATCTACTCAAAAAATCAGAAGTCATTTTTCTTATGGATATTATGATTATTTAATCGGTATGCTATACTTGATAACGCTAAAAATAAACACCAATTGAATATTTCAGTAACTAAGAAAAATTTACCTATAATTAAATCAAATCTTGTGAACTTTAGAAAATTGTCAACAACAATCGACTTACATGTTCCTTAACAAGTTTCATTCGATAAAAAACAAATATGTTTCATTCAAAAAATTTCTTTCAGTGGATTCAATTTTCATTGGAAAACTTATGCACTGTAAAAATCTAATCCGCAAGGGACAAAAAATTTTAATCATCTGCTTTGTTGATTTACTATCTTTAATATTTCGAAAAAGAGGCCGGGGGAATGCTGTGCATAAAATCAGGATGTACACGTACAGTTTCGTTAGCGGAAGGAATTCATAGAATTATTTAGATTAACATCTCGGTAAATATCAAATCTTTGTTTTTAGTTTAATTTAACCCAACTGGTAGCTAAGGTTTAATTAAAAGTATTATTAAAAATTCTTTTTTTTTTTTTTTTTTTTTTTTTTTAGAATTATAAAAAAAAAAAGAAAGAAAAGAAAAGAAAAGAAAAGAAAAGAAAACGAAAGAAATTCCCTGCTGGTTCGGCCTATAGACGCAAGTATATTTCGAAGTACTAATCATAGAGTAAAAAGAAAAATTAGAGATGAAGTATGAGCGCTCTAGGTAACGCCAAAAATGTAACCCTAAAATCCGATACATTACTACCAAACACATCAACGTGCCTTCGCAAAAAGAATTAAACTTTTATTAATAGAGTTTTTAATTCCTAATACAATGAAATGCTGTTCTAGAATGCTTAAATATAAGCAGATCATTTTCATTTAGAGAAAAGATGCACGACTAATTTCAAAGATTTCGGTCGATATATCACGTGATTGTTTTGTTTGGGCCTAATGGGGAAATTTAAATTTGAGCGATAACGCGCATCATATTGCAATCGGATTTTACGGCATATTGCATCTCCTTCTATCTCTCTCCTCCATGGTACTGATTTCATCAACAAGATTATGATTAGAAATAAATTCAGTTTAACAATTTTATTTAAATGCTTTTGACAAGGGTTTCTTTCTTTTTTTTTTTTTTTTTTTTTTTTTTTTTTTTTAATGTATAAACTGGTTTTATTAGAAATGTATGTAAAAAAAAAGAACTGTCCCAAATTTAACAATGGGAAATTTTCTGAAACTGTTTCAAACATATCTTTAAAAGAAAAAACATGAAATTTGCTACGTGACTTTTGAAGACATTTATTTATAAGTAACCTCTGTTTTTGTTTTTCATTCAATTATTTAGAACTTTGGTTTATAAATAATTATTTTCTCAGTAAGAACATGTTTTTCGTTTCTAGTACTATCGCTTTGAGAAATTCGTTTCACTTTGACAGGATTTTTCGAAATATATTCTGTCGTTATCAAAAAAAAAATACCAATATGGACATTATATAGTTACTGAATAACATAATCTCCCATCTGGATACGTGTGAAAGTAAAAATTAATTTAAAGATGAGTCAAAAAATAAGCAACTTAGATTTGAGTACATCCTCAATACGATAATTTTTTCTTCGATCGCTATGTGTTTTTAATTTGTTTTTGCTGTAAGTGTTCACTCTTAAAACTGTGCCTCTGATATGAGAGGCAAATTCGGAATTTTTTTGCCTCTGAATATTGAGAGGCACATGGTGCCTTTGAAATTAAGAGGCACACTGTTAAAACTGTGCCTCTGATATAAGAGGTACATTTTTAATTTTTGTGCCTCTGAATATTTAGAGGCACACGGTGCCCTTGAAATTAAAAGGCACAATCTTTAAACAGTGCCTCTGATATAAGAGGTACATTTTTAACTTTTGTGCCTCTGAATATTAAGAGGCACACACTGCTTTTGAAATTAAGAGGCACATTATGTGCCTTTGAAAGTCTATTTTGTGCCTCTTAGTAAAAGTGGCACTTTTTTTTATTCTTACATTTTTACTTTCCAGTAAAAATAACTCAAGTCAAACAATATTAAAATTTATACTGGGTGCCTTCCTTTATTAAATAATTTATTAATCATTATATAGTTTTAAAGGTATGGTTCCAACAACAAAAATGTTTCAAGGATTGTCCTCCATCAATGATTTTTTATGATAAAATAATTATTACATCTTAAAGTTTATACATCCCTTCCCGATATAAATTATATTTTGAAAAAATTTCTCCACCCTCTAATAATAATAAAAAGGGTTCTTTTTTCTGATAACAGAAATATTCAGTGCTAAATGATTACTTTGAATTTTCAGTGTTCCCTGGCTTTAACCTCTTCAGTCCCTGAGTACCCAAATGGGTACATCAGTTTTGTGCCATTTTATTAATGATACTCGAATATAAATGAAATTTCGATATAAGAATAATATGTTTCGAATTCTAAGATTCGAGCTAATGAAAATAAAACAAAAAACTTGCTCTGAAGTCAAACGAGAGAAGAAATAATTCAGTAATAATTAAAAATACTGTAATAATCACCAGTAGTGAAGAGGTTAGAAGCAAAATTTCCTGCACCAGAAAATGCTGAAAATTCAAAATAACCTAACTTTGTATGTTTTGTTCATAAACTCAGACGAAAATTTTTCTTGCTTCCATATTATTTTGAGTTTGAAATATTTAATATTCTTTCTAGCAATGTCAAATGATACTTTTCAAAGTTTATTTATGATTATTTTTCTAATTTTTAAAGTTTAATAATAGAAAAAAAAATGACTTGTGTTTGTTTTAATCTGAAAATATTAATATTCAAAAAATCAAAATCTTTTAAAAAGTGACATTTGATAATGCTAGAAATAATGATATTGTTTATGTTTAGCTAAAAAAGAAATACAGAAATTTAAGCTCTGACACCAATTTAAAAAAATAATAAATAATGAATGATCTTACTAGAAGTTATAAATAAAAATTTAGTTTGACACTTAGCAAATAAAAAATTATATCTTTTCCCCCAAAATAATCAAATTTTCTTGCATTTTGTATTTTATAGTAATTTATAGAAATTAGAAATCTCACAGGCAGTAGTTTACATTTTGTTTAAAAGGTTTCTTGTTTCCAATAAAGGGATAAAAAATGGATATCTTTTTTCAATAATTTAATAAAAATATGCCAGAAATAAAATTCTTAGCTGAAAATATGTTTTTTCAACTAAAAATTAACTTTTTTTTTTTTTTTTTTTTTTTTTTTTTTTTTTAATTTTTTAGTTTGAACATGTGAGAAATGAAGAATAATATTTCAACAATAAACTATTCTTAAATATACATACTAACTTAAATATAATTATTTAATATTCTCGTAAAATAAAACAAATTGAGGCAAATACTTACTACTTTTAATTTATAGTTCTAGAGAGTTTATTTTGTTTTTCATCATTTTATTAAAGTAAAGCACTTCTCAGAAGATACTACCAAAGTTAACATTTTAAAAGAGTTTTAGCCACAATAAGATTATTGTAATGCAGTAAACAATTAACTTAGTAATAAATAATGTGCTACATTACAAAAAAAAAAAAAAAAAAAAAAACTGTTTGATTTAATATCTCTAAATATCATTCATGTTGATATAGAGCTACTTTGTTCAATGGGGAACATAAAATTTTTTGAGTACAAATTTAAGCCAATGTTAAATAAAATAAACAAAATGGCATTGCTAATTAACTACTTAATACATAGAAATTAGACAAGAATAATACTTGGATTTAACACATGAGTAGGGAAAGTGGAAAAGTAAACAATAAAGATGATTTGGATAAAGCCAACAATATTTATTTGCTTAATTTGTGCTGGATGTTAAATAGTATTTTTTACATTCTTTGACTTTATCTTTTCTCCCCTCCTCTCATGTTATTTAATCATTAAAAAACAATATTCTGAAACAGAAAAAAGAACAGATAAACTTTAATTATTCTTGTTAATGCTGATGCCTAAGAACTTAAAAAATAAATAAATAGAAATACAATATATATGAAAATAAAAATACAGGACACATAAATATACAAATATATTTTATTGTAAAATATACACTTCATTCATTAAATTAATTCTATGCTGTAAGAATATTTAAATTTAAACTGTAATATACAACATAATAATGAAACAGTTACAGATTCTAAAACAGAATTATCTTCTAAATATTTGGTCCAAAGAGTAGTTAGTTGCCATTTGAAAAATAAATTTGCAGGTTTCTTCCATTGAGGAACATATCCTAGAGAGAAATTGATAAAAAAAATAATTAAATGCTTAATATTTGTTCATAAATAAATTCAAATACATGTTTTAAAAAAAATTGTATTTGCTACAATAAACTCCCGATTATCTGGTAGCAGCAGATGGGCACAGTGGATAATAAAAAAGCTTGATAGGGATGAGTTCTGTAAATATCCTTATCATGCCATCATGCTTCTGTTAAAAACACATTTTTGATACAAAAACTTATTCCTGTTCATGTTTTTTGACTTGTTTCATAAAAACAGTCGATCATATAAAATCATGTACCCTGTATATGAGTACAATATATATAGTTTTAAATTAAACAAATCCTTGATGTAAAAAGCCTAACTAAGAAACAATTTAAATTTATTTTATTGACCCATGATTAGAATTAAAATATATAATTACATACAAAAGTCAAGATTAAAAACTAATACAAATAATAATTAATTATTGATAAATGACTGCTTTTATATTTTAGCAGTCTTATTAAGAACACATGCAATATAGAAGAATCACAGATGATAGAAAACATCCATATCCATCACCAGGGAAGGTTTTTTGACATCAAAAAAGGGTTTGTGACATGACAAGGGTTTAAAACGTCAAAAACCCAGAGTCACAATCTGCTGCAGTGCACTAGAGTTTGTTCAGGAAACAAATTTTAAAACTAGCTTCTATTGCCATACTTCATGTTGAAATTTAATTACCCTAATTTCCTGCCTATAATCCGCGGATCAAACAATTCTTTTTCGACCCAGAAATTTTATTTCGTAAATGAAGGCAAATATTTACGGCGATCTGAAAAGTTATTTTTTATTTAATAAAATTTCTGGGTCGAAAAATGATTGTTTGATCCGCGGATTATACGCAGGAAATTAGGGTATATTATGGGTAATTAGCAATGTCTTAAAATATTTTTAATTAATAAAAATTAAGGTAAAAATAACAAATTCCAAATCCCAGAAATTTATCTCAAAATGGACATGCAGAAATATTTGCACAAAAATTATGTTTAAACATTTTGTTTATTTATTGTTATTATTATTTTAATATTTGTAAAAAAATCTAAAGTTATTTAGTATGCATTTTGACATAGCTATATTTATAAGGAACAAGTTAAGTGTTATAAATGCAGGATTTTCAAAAGTGTTATACTTAATATATACGTGTTTAATTTTTTTTTTTAATTTTTTTTTTTTTTTTATGCTTTACACATTATATACATAATATCTAGTAGGTTAATTTGAATTTAAATACAATGCATGCTATGATTATTATCTATCTTTATAAACCATTTTTATATCAATCCCCCCCCCCCCCCCCCCCAAGCAGGCAAACTAATAGTATCAAGAATACAAATAATGTTTACTTTAAAGTAAGGTAAGAAAAATCAAATAGCGAGGTAAATAATAGAAGTTCTCAGATTGGGAATGACTGATGAATGCTCAACCTGATTAAAAGAATTTTCTTCAAAAGTGTCTAAAGTTCAGAAAATGTTAATATTTATCCTTAAAAATGTTTAATCTTTAATATTATTTTAACTATACATTAAGTTAGGTTATAAATAAATTTCTTAATAATATAATATCCCTGCAGATTTTGAATAACACATTAAAATTTATTAAATAAAGTTACAAAAGATAAGTTTTCCAAAGTCTAAGATTTTGTTTACTCTTCAAAATATGTTTCTTCAAAAATTTAAATTTATTTTTTCTACAACATATTTAGAAACATTTTCTTTATTAAAAGCAAATAAATTTTACTTATTAAATATAAATATAGATAGATACATACATATGTAAATAAATATAGATTTTTGGCCATGGTTAAAGCCATCAAAAACTGTTGCATGTCAAAAACTTACCAAGCCTGTCAAACACCAACTTAAATCTATTCACAATTTTAATAGAGAATTTATCTTAACAACTTTAGATAGTTGAAAAGCTACTGGATATAATTAGGTGTAAAAAAATTAAAGTTAAAGAAATATGACTGAAATTACATCAACTTGGGGACATTAAAATCTCATTACATAACAATCAACCTTTTAAAAAAACATATTTAATAAACTAAATAAAATATATAACACTTAACATGACGTGTTTTGATTTTAGGTAGTAATTATATAATTTCTTTAATAAAGGAAAATATATTTGTTTTAGAAAATAAAAACTGAAAGGTTGACAGCTATTGTTATCTTGAGTTAAGTTTTTAAAGAAATATTTTCAAAAGATTTAGTTATTTATAAGAGCAGTTAGCATGTTTATTGTAAATATTTCCTTCCTTTTAAATCAATGTACCATTAAATTAAATCATTTGTTTGAAAATAAATTGAATTTATACTGAATAAGCACATTAAAAAAAGACTGTCTGATAAAGATAAGAAAAAATTCAAAAGGTAATTTCTACCACTTGTGTTTTTCCTGGTATATGCAACTTCTTGAGTGATGCAATCAAAGCCCTGTTGTCGCATATGGTTGATTTTCTATTTAGGTATCGTGAATTTTCACCAATAAATTTTAGTAGTTATTTTTACTTTATACGATGATAGAAAATCCATAAATAAAATAAAATAGTTATTCATAATTTTCTGTTCTGAATTCAATATTTTTAAACAAAAAATCTGCCAGATGTTAAAGCAGTGGAGCACATTATTCTATGGTTACAACCTAACTTTAAAAAATCATGGCCATAGTTATGTATAAAACTTCTTTTAATTTCTCATGCTAATTTCAACAAAAATATCAGTAAAAGATTCATGATGTACAGATTTCGCTCAATTACAACACTACCTAATCCTACAATATTACAGCACCCATTTAAACATACATTGAATGAGGAGAAAACATTGTAATAAATCAATAACCAACCTTCTCAAAAAAATAATATGCATAAATAATGTAATATTGTGATGCAATTGTGAATGGAAACTTTTCTGACAAAGTGAAAAGGTGCCCAGGAAAGAGTTAAATAAAAGATATTTGACTTAAATTTCCAAATTTTGCCTCTTGAGTTACCTGTACTGACAATAAGTTGACACATTTGACTCAAACTTAATAACCTTATTGGAAATAGTATCAGATCTGACATGTAAACAACTCGACAGAATATATCATAGATAATGAAACTTGTTAAAAAATAGATGCTACTGGCAATAAAGTTATCACAATGAAATTTTTGTCGACTGGCTGTCAGTCTAGGTATGTCAAGATTTTGAAAATAATTGTACATGTCTTACGTTCAACTATCAACCTAAATACTTTTTCCTGCAGATCGAAAAATTTTAATTTGTATATTTTTACCAATGAATTTAAAAAGAAAATTTAACAATGTAAAATGATATTGTTTCATATTTATTATTTTTATGAAATACATATTAGAGCTTGATATGAAATTTTAAAATGAGTTTACCTAATTTTCATGGATTTCCATTAATATAAACAGGTGAGCTAATTTAGTGAGTAACACTTGAAAAAAATAGAAAAATCAAGTTTAACTTTGCCTTACTACAGTTCTTTAGGCTATCCATAATAGCTTAATTACCACTAGGTGTAATTTTAAGTTTTGATTTATAACATATTGTAATGCAATTAAATGCTTTAAACTTGCAAGAGTAGCAATTTAGCTAAACGAAAACCTATCAATTGCACAGATTTTTGGAATACATCTTGTAGTAACATAGCTAAATTTTTGCAAATTTGATATTTCTACTGATTCGTGTTGGTGGTGTGTGTGTGTGGCGGGGGGAATTATAGTATGTTGTTTAAAGAAAAAAATATAACTCAGGAAGAAATTTCTTAATTTGCTTTAGCGTTTTACTTCTCAAATTAAATTTTCTTTGACATTCTGAAATTACACACCACTTTGGTGGAATAAGGGCACCTGTTCTGTGCTTAGTGCACCAATAGAAATTTTGTTCATACTAATCAAGGAATCATTAAAAATATATATATATATATAAAACAAAAAATACTGTACAAAAAAAGTGATATCTAATGACATTGATTACATGAATTATAATTTATGTATATAATGTAATCATGATATCATGTTTATAATAAATTTTACATGTCTTGAGAAATTTTCCATTTTGAATGAATGTGTGTGAATGAGATGGTTATCTCATTATTTTTCTGGTATCTAAAATAATATTTAATAGTTACAAATTTTAAGATGTGAACACAGAGCCTAATATAGTTGAATTATGAATTCAGCAGTATGCAACAGCAACATGAAATTAACATTAGAATAGATATATTCAGCATTAAATGCAGATAAATTTTAATATACCATTGTTATTGCACTCCATGTAGCTCTGTTTAGTTGTATCAGTTTCCTTAATTCCAGGAATTTGTTAGACATTGAATATCCAGTCTCTCTTGAATTTTCTTCATGTCACCGATTAAAGAAGTAACTCGTCTGTCGACTTCCATATCCAGCTGAAAGTAATTAAGAGAGTTATTAAAAAGTGAATCATCTGTTTTCAGTATTAAAATCACATGCTTATGATCTATAAAACAACAGACATACAGTAAATTCTGTCCAAAACATATCTAGCCCACAGAAATTTTCTGCCATAGATGATATTCTGCTTCTGACAGAACTTACTGTATCAAAAATCATTCAGCATGACTTTAAATCCTTTCTGTGTCAGACAAATTGCCATCTAACATAGTTTACTGTATACTGTTACACAAATATAGTAGAGACATAAAATTCATTCCCCATTTGTAACTAAAGTTCAAAATCAACAGTCAGCAGGAAGCTGATCAATCAATTTTCAGAAATCCTGTCTTGGAACTTTTGATGAAATTTGTCGTTTATCTTGCGAGCTTTCGATATAAACTTGTGGTTTTATCAAATGTATCTTTTTTTTTTTGTGATTTTTTAGAAAAATTGGCCATTTTTTTCACTATTTTTATGCGAATTTTACCTTTAACTGTGATCTTTTGATGAAATCTGCCTTTTTTCCCCATCCTTTGAAAAAATTTCTTGTTTTGCACAATCTATTTACCAAAATTTGTGCTTTTTGAAGTACTTAGACCGTGTTTTTGCGATCTTTTGATGAAATTCACATGTTTTATGATACCTGGACCAATTTTTTTCTTTTCTCGTGGCCTTTTGGTGAAATTTATCGTTTTTCTTGCAAGCTTTCGATGTAATTTGCCGTTTTATCAAATTTATCTTTATTTTGTGATTTTTTTGCAAAATTTGTCGTTTTTTTCGCTATCTTTATGCGAATTTTACCTTTAATTGTAATCTTTTGATGAAATGTGCCCTTTTTCCCCCATTCTTTGAAGGAATTTCTGGTTTTGCACAATCTATTTACCAAAATTTGTGTTTTTTCAGGTACCTAGACTGTGTTTTTGCGATCTTTTGAGAAAAATTCACGTTTTTTATGATACCTGGACCAAATTTGTTTTTTTCTTGTGGTCTTTTGGTGGAATTTGTTGTTTTTCTTGCAAGCTTTGGATGTAGTTTGTCGTTTTATCAAATTTATCTTTATTTTGTAATTTTTTGGAACTTGGTCGGTTTTTTTCGCTATTTTTATGCAAATTTTACCTTTAATTGTGATCTTTTGATGAAATGTGCCTTTTTTCCCCGTACTTTGAAGAAATTTTTTGTTTTGCACAATCTATTTAACAAAATTTGTGTTTTTTGAGGTACCTAGACTGTGTTTTTGTGATCTTTTGATGAAATTTGCGTTTTTATGATATGTGGCAAAAATACATCATTTTGTCAAGGTGTTTTGGTGAAATCGGTTGTTTTTCGGGGCCATTTGATGAAATTTGTCGTTTTTCTTGCGAGCTTTTGATGTAACTTGTCGTTTTATAAAATTTATGTTTTTTTGTGATTTTTTTGAAAAATTGGTCATTTTTTTCGCTATCTTTATGCAAATTTTACCTTTAATTGTGATCTTTTGATGAAATGTGCCTTTTTCTACCATCCTTTGAAGAATTTTCTGGTTTTGCACAATCTATATACTAAAATTTGTGTTTTTTCAGGTACCTAGACTGTGTTTTTGCGATCTTTTGAGAAAAATTCACGTTTTTTATGATACCTGGACCAAATTTCTTCTTTTCTCGTGGTCTTTTGGTGAAATTTGTCATTTTTCTTGCAAGCTTTCGATGTAATTTGCCGTTTTATCAAATCTATCTTTATTTTGTAATTTTTTTGCAAAATTGGTCGTTTTTTCGCTATCTTTATGCGAATTTTACCTTTAATTGTGACCTTTTGATGAAATGTGCCTTTTTTCTCCCATTATTTGAAGAAATTTCTTGTTTTGCACAATCTATTTACCAAAATTTGTGTTTTTTGAGGTACCTCGACTGTGTTTTTGCGAACTTTTGATGAAATTAGCGTTTTTTATGATACCTGCACCAAATTTGTTCTTTTCTCGTGGTCTCTTGGTGAAATTTGTTGTTTTCCTTGCAAGCTTTCGATGTATTTTGGAATTTTATCAAATTTATCTTTAATTTGATTTTTTTTTTTTGCAAAATTGGTCATTTTTTTCACTATCTTTATGCGAATTTTACCTTTAATTGTGATCTTTTGATGAAATGTGCCTTTTTTCCCCCATTCTTTCAAGAAATTTCTTGTTTTGCACAATCTATTTACCAAAATTTGTGCCTTTGATGTACCTAGACTGTGTTTTAGTGATCTTTTTATGAAATTTGTGTTTTTTATGACATGTGGGAAAAATTCGTCGTTTTGTCAAGGTCTTTTGGTGGAATTTGTTGTTTTTCTTGCAAGCTTTGGATGTAGTTTGCCGTTTTATCAAATTTATCTTTATTTTGTGATTTTTTTGCAACTTGGTCGGTTTTTTTCGCTATTTTTATGCAAATTTTACCTTTAATTGTGATCTTTTGATGAAATGTGCCTTTTTTCCCCGTACTTTGAAGAAATTTTTTGTTTTGCACAATCTATTTAACAAAATTTGTGTTTTTTGAGGTACCTAGACTGTGTTTTTGTGATCTTTTGATGAAATTTGCGTTTTTATGATATGTGGCAAAAATTCGTCGTTTTGTCAAGGTGTTTTGGTGAAATCGGTTGTTTTTCGGGGCCTTTTGATGAAATTTGTCGTTTTTCTTGCGAGCTTTTGATGTAACTTGTCGTTTTATAAAATTTATGTTTTTTTTGTGATTTTTTTGAAAAATTGGTCATTTTTTTTGCTATCTTTATGCAAATTTTACCTTTAATTGTGATCTTTTGATGAAATGTGCCTTTTTCTACCATTCTTTCAAGAAATTTCTTGTTTTGCACAATCCATTTACCAAAATTTGTGTTTTTTGAGGTACCTAGACTGTGTTTTTGCGATCTTTTTATGAAATTCATGTTTTTTAAGATACCTGGACCAATTTTGTTCTTTTCTCATGGTCTTTTGGTGGAATTTGTTGTTTTTTATGCAAGCTTTGGATGTAGTTTGCTGTTTTATCAAATTTATCTTTATTTTGTGATTTTTTTTGCAAAATTGGTTGCTTTTTTTGCTATTTTTATGCGAATTTTACCTTTAATTGTGATCTTTTGATGAAATGTGCCTTTTTTTCCCCCCATTCTTTCAAGAAATTTCTTGTTTTGCACAATCTATTTACCAAAATTTGTGTCTTTTGAGGTACTGAGACTGTGTTTTTGCGATCTTTTTATGAAATTTGTGTTTTTTATGATATGTGGCAAAAATTTGTCGTTTTGTCAAGGTGTTTTGGTGAAATTTGTTATTTTTCTTGCAAGCTTTCGATGTAATTTGCTGTTTTATCAAATTTATCTTTTTTATGATTTTTTTGAAAAATTGGTCATTTTTTTCGCTATCTTTATGCAAATTTTACCTTTAATTGTGATCTTTTGATGAAATGTGCCTTTTCCCCCCCCATTCTTTGAAAAAATTTCTTGTTTTGCACAATCTATTTACCAAAATTTGTGTTTTTTGAGGTACCTAGACTGTGTTTTTGCAATCTTTTGATGAAATTCACATTTTTTATGACACCTGGACCAAATTTGTTCTTTTCTCCTGGTCTTTTGGTGAAATTTGTCGTTTTTCTTGCAAGGTTTCGATGTAATTTGCGTTTTATCAAATTTATCTATATTTTGTGATTTTTTTTTTGCAAAATTGGTCATTTTGTTTGCTATTTTTATGCGGATTTTACCTTTAATTGTGATCTTTTGATGAAGTGTGCCTTTTTTCCCCCATTCTTTCGAGAAATTTCTTGTTTTGCACAATCTATTTACCAAAATTTGTGCCTTTGATGTACCTAGACTGTGTTTTAGTGATCTTTTTATGAAATTTGTGCTTTTTATGACATGTGACAAAAATTAGTCGTTTTGTCAAGGTTTTTTGGTGAAATTTATCGTTTTTCTTGCAAGCTTTCGATGTAATTTGCCGTTTTATCAAATTTATCTTTATTTTGTGATTTTTTTGCAAAATTGGTCGTTTTTTTCGCTATCTTTATGCAAATTTTACCTTTAATTGTAATCTTTTGATGAAATGTGCCTTTTTTCCCCATTCTTTGAAGGAATTTCTGGTTTTGCACAATCTATTTACCAAAATTTGTGTTTTTTCAGGTACCTAGACTGTGTTTTTGCAAACTTTTGAGAAAAATTCACGTTTTTTATGATACCTGGACCAAATTTGTTCTTTTCTTGTGGTCTTTTGGTGGAATTTGTTGTTTTTCTTGCAAGCTTTGGATGTCGTTTGCCGTTTTATCAAATTTATCTTTATTTTGTGATTTTTTTGCAAAATTGGTCGGTTTTTTTTGCTATTTTTATGCGAATTTTACCTTTAATTGTGATCTTTTGATGAAATGTGCCTTTTTTCCCCGTACTTTGAAGAAATTTTTTGTTTTGCACAATCTATTTACCAAAATTTGTGCCTTTGATGTACCTAGACTGTGTTTTAGCGATCTTTTTATGAAATTTGTGTTTTTTATGACATGTGGCAAAAATTCGTCGTTTTGTCAAGGTGTTTTGGTGAAATTTGTCGTTTTTCTTGCAAGCTTTCGATGTAATTTGCAATTTTATCAAATTTATCTTTAATTTGATTTTTCTTTTTTTGCAAAATTGGTCATTCTTTTAGCTATCTTTATGCGAATTTTACCTTTAATTGTGATCTTTTGATAAAATGTGCCTTTTTCCTCCCATTCTTTGAAGAAATTTCTTGTTTTGCACAATCTATTTACCAAAATTTGTGTTTTTTGAGGTACCTAGACTGTGTTTTCGTGATCTTTTAATGAAATTGGCATTTTTTATGATTTGTGGCAAAAATTCGTCATTTTGTCAAGGTATTTTGGTGAAATCGGTCGTTTTTCGAGGCCGACTGATGAAATTTGTTGTTTTTCTTGCGAGCTTTCAATGTAACTTGCCGTTTCATCAAATTTATCTTTTTTTTGTGATTTTTTTGAAAAATTGGTCATTTTTTTCATTATCTTTATGTGAATTTTACCTTTAATTGTGATCTTTTGATGAAATGTGCCTTTTTTTCCCATCTTTTGAAGAAATTTCTTATTTTGCACAATCTATTTACCAAAACTTATGTTTTTTGAGGTACCTACATTGTATTTTCGCGATCTTTTGATGAAATTCACGTTTTTTATGATATGTGGCAAAATTCGTCATTTTCTCGAGGTCTTTTGGTGAAATTGGTCGTTTTTTGGGATCTTTTGATGAAACTTGTCGTTTTTCTTAAGAGCTTTCGATGTAACTTGCCGTTTTATCAAATTTATCTTTTTTTTGTGATTTTTTTGAAAAATTGGTCATTTTTTTCAATATTTTTATGCGAATTTTACCTTTAATAGTGATCTTTTGTTGAAATGTGCCTTTTTTCCCATCTTTTGAAGAAATTTCTTGTTTTGCACAACCTATTTACCAAAATTTGTTTTTTGAGGTACCTGTGTTTTCACGATCTTTTGATGAAATTTGCGTTTGTTATGATATCTGGGCAAAATTAGTCGTTTTCTCAAGGTCTTTAAATGAAATTGGTTGTTTTTCGTGGTCTTTTAATGAAACTCATCGTTTTTCTTGTGATCTTTCTATGTAATTTGCCATTTTATCCAATTTAAAGTTTTTTTTGTGAGATTGGCTGTTTTTTTCGCTATCTTTTTTGCAAATTTTACCTTTAATTGCAATCTTTTGACAAAATGTGCCTTTTTTCCCAACTTTTGATCAAATTTGCCGTTTCTCCTAATCTATTTACCCAAATTTGTGTGTTTTGAAGTACCTAGACTGTGTTTTTGGGATCTTTTGATGAAATTCGCATTTTTTATGATATGCAGACAGAATTCGTCGTTTTCTCAAGGTCTTTTGGTGAAATCTGTCATTTTCTCGATGTCTTTTGATGAAATTTGTCTTTTTTTTTTTTTTCAATCTTTTGATATAATTTACCATTTTATCAAATTTATCCTTTTTTTCGTGATTTTTTTTGCGAAATTTGTTGCTTTTTTCACTACCTCTCCTCCCTCCCTCAGAACATTGAAATGTCTCCTCCTGAAATTTTTGGGATTTCAATGGTCAGAAAGTACAATGTCTCCCCCCCCAGATCACAGAAGTTACTCTTTGAGAAAAATGTTTGAATACAGCACTAGTTGCAGTACTTTTACAAAAAAAAAAAAAAAAGAAAAAAAGAAAAAAAAGAAAAAACAGTACTTTTACAAAATATATATATAGCAGCGTTTTTTACACACTGACCATTAGATTCATTTGTTGACATATGTGACCAGGCCCAGTAGCAGAAAGTTCTTCACGTGTCTGTGAAGAATACTTCAGCAATAAAAAATAATCTGCGGCAAAATATTTTTAGAACTGAACCGTTTATTAATCAAACAATTGTTTACCTATTAACGTTTTTAAGCATTTTATAAATTTTAATAAATAATAATCTTAACTTTTTGTATTAAGTAATAAAGAGCTAAACATAATACGAAGTAATACAAAAATTTGATATAAAAGAATCTGCAAAAGAGAAAGAAAATCTGTCACGCCAGTCTCGAGCTTTCTACTACTGGGTGACGAGGTTCTTAATAAATAATTAATACTTAGTTTTCCATCTTTTGAAAGAATATAAAAATTTAAACAAAATAATTATATAATTTTTCTCAAAAAAATATTTTTCTATTATTATTATCATTACCAGTTTCAAATATAGTTTAGTATTTGCTACTAATAAGAAAATGACACTAAGTACTAATTTCATCATAATCCCAGTAAAAATTTTTTGTGCCAATTAGAAAAAAGGTAAAATTGATATGCGACCCAAGAATGAGCAAAGCTTATTATTAAAAGAAATTGCAATAACCAGTATAACCCATAAAATAAGCAAAATTTGCATTTTGAAAGAAAACTACAATAAAGGTAGAAACAATGAAAATTTTAGCAACTGTTTTTAAGCTCATATATTTGTTAAAAGTATTAGATTAGTCTTCAGCATACATCAAACATATATTATATCTAATGTTTAGGGATGGGACGAATATTCGGCCACTATTCGGTATTCGGCCTATTCGGCCCTTTTGCCGAATATTCGGTTGGCCGAATATTGAAGGCTTGTTGACCGAATACTTCGGCCGAATACCTGTAGCCGAATATTTAGAGATATCTTGCCGAATATTGCTAAAATCTCGCCGAATAGTGAAAGATATCTTGCCAAATAAATTTCGGATTTAAAGAATTTCATTCTTGCAACTTTTTTTCCTCTAATCCAAATTGGCTGCTTCATTTATGAAGTCATTCTCACTCTTACTTACAAAATATAGAGTTATTCAGATACTAAAAAATATACAGCCTTTCTGTATTTCCTATAAAAGTTGGTGATATTCTAGAAAATGCTGCCCAAGTTGGAGATTTAATTGTACGGGAAATGTCATCATTATAGAATGATATATTACAGTTCAAAATATAAAAATGCTGCCTTATTCTAAAACGCTCGAATATTTTTTAATGTCTGCAAATTCCATGCACATATAAAAAAGGCTCTTATGAAATTCATAACTTATTTTCTATAAAGTAAGAAATGAAAAAATTTATTCACTAGCTGTGTTAATGAAGATTCATTTTCAAAATTAAATATAATTTATCACCATTCCAACTACAACGGTTAATCTGAAAGCAAAACTGGTGTCAAATTCGATACATATTAGATGACACAACTTGCTTTATGAAGATGGTTTTATAAATATTTTAATATAAATTCTAAGTCTCAACAAAATATTTTTTTCATTCTATAGTTTTCACTTTTAAATAATTATTTGCATAATTACTGACTTAAATATGTAACATTATTATGTATATATTTTTAATTTAATCTTCCTTCCTTCATTTTGTTATCAATTTCTGTTTATCCTTTTAATGCTTGTTGAATAAGTGGAATATTGAAGTTGAATATTATGTGCTGATTCAAATGTCAAAGATTTTGTTAACATATGCATTCTACTTTAAGCATAACCTTTTGCTTTAACGTAATTTGTAATTTAAAGCTTGGCATCTGATTTCAGAACAGTCTCATTCTTACAAATTTGCTTATCACTAGGGACACAAACTCTAAATGATCAAATTTACTTCATTAAAGGTTATTTCAGAAAATATGTCCTTGTGAGTTCTGAGAGAGAGAGAGATTAAGAATATTATTGATTTTGGATACGAGAAGTATCAATTGATAATAAAAGTGAAGTACATTCTTCATATTTTAATGGAAATATTTTCCCATCTTAACTTACTGAAAATCAATTTGATGTACATTAAAATAAAGGATATAATGAAATTTCATAATTTTTTTGTGTTAAGTTTTGTTTAAGAGTAATAATTATTAATGAGCTCCTATTTTTTAAATTATATATAATCAAAATTTATTTTCTTTATTGAAGAAAAAGTTTTACTATTCGGCCGGCCGAATATTCGGTATTCGGCCTAAAACTTGGCCGAATATTCGGTATTCGGCTATTCGGCCAAATCACTATTCGTCCCATCCCTACTAATGTTGCTACACACAAATGTGGCACTACTTTAAAATCTATTTTTAAAAATTTTAAACTTTGGTGTGTCTGCAGAGAAGGTTTGGGGGGGGGGGGTGCTAAATTACCAAGTGATTATTTATTTACCAATATAAAAAAAAGAATTTAAACAGGGAGGGAAAAATTCCAGACAAACTCCAAGAAAATAGAGTAATTTTTGCTTTCTACTCATTCCTAGAAACCTCCATTTTCCTTTTTTTCCAGGGGTTTTAAAGGAATGATAGACCATCTACTGTACACTTAGTTAAAATGTAAAATTCAAAAATTTTCCATTCTCGATACAGTTAGACCAAATGAGGAAGGAAAGGGGGGGGGGGTGATCAATTGTCACTAAGTGACATTCGTGATAAACTTTTGGTGATCCTTTGAAAAACTGAATCTTGTATTTTTCTATAATTAATTTTTTTTTTTTTTTTAATCTAAGAAATTTTTATACCCATAAAGTTTTAGATGTTCAATTTTGAAATTTTACATTAGCAGGCTAGAATATTTACATTAATTGATATTATTACTAATTACGCTAATTAAAAAATAAATACCTATGAAAAAGCAAACGAATATTTTAATTTAGTTTTCAATAACATATAACAGAACAATTTCATCTGACACAGCAATTAAAATTATGTACAGTTTCAGCCTCAAATAAATAGTCATGCAATAACATCACCAAAATAAAAAAATCATGAAGTTATAAACAAAAATGAACAAATATGCTAAAACTGTGTGCTTACATAAATAATCTTCAACTACTTTATAATTACTTTTGTTACAATCAAAAAAATTTTTAAAGATTTTTGTTTTCATTAAATAAAATGCATTTTATGTTATAAAATGGAAATTCTCTGATTATTAAAAAGAAAAATACGGTATGTACAATAAAGTCATACTAGTCATCCACAGGATTAAAACTTATGAATTTGGTGATTTGTAAGGTCTGCGGTTGGCGAATGCTAATTTAGATAAATAATTCTTATTACAATTAAAAAAAATTAAGGAATTTTAACACTTACAGATTTTATGTATTTTGAGAAGGAGATGAAGCATATTTTCCTTTTTCTTGGAGGGATGAAGCAATTTGCTTTCCTTTTCTAATTAGGAAGAAGGAGCGACAGGGGTGCCCAGAGAGGGGTTTGGTGATGCAAGATGCATCATACATTTTAGTTTTGGGGGGGGGGGGGGAATTTGAGAAAAAGTACATTTTGGGGGAGAGGGGGGGGGGATTTTAAATTCTTAATATATATATATATATATACAGTCGTCCCCGCATAAACGAATATCGACGGTTCCAGAGAAAATATTCGATTAAGCGGGATATTTGATTAAACGGGAAGGCATATAAATGTAATATTTAAGTTGCAATAAAATGAACATAATTATTAAATATAGTATATTTAGTTACCAGAGTAAGAAAATCGTTAAAAACTTTAATAGAATAATACAAACTGAAATAAAAACAAAATGACATGTAAATATGCAATAGTTCAATGACAGTAAACACATGAATTTTGTTTACATTATGCAGATCATGTGAATTGGATCCAAACTTTGTTATTAAAATTTAATTTACGTAATTTATACAGATTTAAAAAAGTAGATGAAAACGGTTTATGTGAAATTTTAGAGTAAAAAAATGGACGAGATTTTTTTCGAATGGTATCATAATTACCATCTTGAACTTCTAAATGACAACACATTATTATTGAAGGGTTATTTCGAGGATTTGCTCGTTAATGCTAATGCTATAGAAAAATTTATAAAGATATCTCTTTTGCATTCCAATATTTTTAAATGATCTTTTTTTGCAATGGATAGCTGAGATCGATCTGTACAAAAGGCGTCGTCGTTTTTAACTTTTTCCATTTTTATCGCGGTTATTTTTAATGAGGATGATTTCTGTTTCCGGTCCGGTTTTGAAAATGAAAGTGTCTCCATTAAAAATAATTGTAAAAAAAATCGAAAAAGTGAAAAAGAAGTCTTTTGACAAACGAAAGTAAACAAAATACAAAATTGATCGAAATTCCTCTCCAATTTATGTCACCATTTTTGAAATTAATTCGAAAAAATGAACAAGGAAGGGAACTCCCTTGACCAGTACTTATACACCTGCCAGGCGAAATCCATGCTGGGAGTTCTGGAAATTTGTTTTCTGTGTAACAACCGAAAATGACAAAAAGTGTGGAGGAAATTCCAATTGAAACATGTTTTTCACGCCCATTTTTGAAATTGTCTCACTCATTTGTTATTCGATTAAGTGAGGACATTTCGTGAAAAGTATTCGGTTAAGCAGGGAAAAATAACATTAGCACAATGGGATTAAATTTGGTTCTGGAGGATTTTATTCGAATAAGCGGGGTATTCGATTATCCGTAACCCGATTAAGTGGGGAGGACTGTATATGTATATATATATATATATATATATATATTTTTTTTTTTTTTTTTTTTTTTTTTTTTTTTTTACTGTAAAAAAAAAAAAAAAACCTTGATTCTTTTAATATCACTTTTAAATTTTTTCAACATTGAATTTTCAGAAATGTTCCTGTGTTTTCTTTCTTTAAATTCTAGATAAGGGCAATAAGAACTCATTCCACTATGCTCAACTCGCTATCTATTGAATGTGCAGTATATTATAAGTAGAATATATTTTATAATTCATATTCTGTTTAGCGGGGGGGGGGGGGGATCAATGTTAAAGTATGAAGATTTCTTTTGGGGGGGAGGGATTTTGCGTCATTAGATTTATGGGGGGGGGGGGGATGGTCACCACTGAGGAGAGATATTGTCTAAACATTTTAAACAAGAAGCAGAAATATACTGAAATGCGAAAGATTATGTGCCTGAAATGTAGGCATAGTAGTCAGTGTTGAATTAAAGGGGTGACCCAAGGGGGACTCCCCCCAAAGCATTGAAATGTCTCCCCCAGAAATTTTGTGATTTCAATGGCCAAAAGTGCAATGCCCCCCCCCCCCCCCTGGAGTGACAGAATTCCTTACTCAAGAAAATTGTTTGGATTCAACATCAACACTGTAGTACTTTTACAAAAAAATAAATAAAATAGCAGTTTTTCACCAAACACTGACCATATTTTGAAAGAATATAAAGTTTTAAACAAAATAATTACATAATTTTTGTCACAAAATATTTGTTTATTATTATTATCCTCACCAGTTTGAAATACAACTTAGTATTAGTTAGTACTAATTTTATCATAATCCCAGTAACAATTTTCTGTGCCAATCAGCAAAAAAGAAAAAATTGATATGCGACCCAAGAATGAGCAAAGCTTATTATCAAAAGAAATTGCAATAATCAATATAACTCCATAAAATAAGTAAAACTTGCATTCTGAAAGAAAATTACAATAAAGGTAGAAACAATGTAAATTTTAGCAATTATTTTTAAGCCCATAATTTTTTTTAACTATTAGATTAATCTTCAAGGTGTAAAATTAATCTGCAGTCGTGTTACACTGTTTATGCTATTTTGGGACTATAATTAACAAAAAATAAATCCACATATTTTATAATTTGTATCATTTATCGATTTTGTCCAATAAAAACTAAGAAACTACATTTTTTTTCTTTAACTTTTAATTAGAAAAATGCAGCATACAATTTTTTAGAAAACAAAATAGTATTCAAAATTGTAAGTTTTAAGCATCATAAAAAGTAGAAATACTCAAGAATGTTGTGAATTATAAATAAATATATAAATAAGGCCTGGCCTTGGAACATTAATCTGGACTGAAGTATGAAAATATCTATGTATATATCTTCTCTGAAGATTTTCAGCGCAATAAAAATACATACATACAATCCATACACAGAGATGATAAGCAAACAAATGGTACGGTACAGCTGCCCTTTTTAAAAATATTAAGATATAATAATCTGAAAAACTTATGACCAACTGCATACAATTGCTCCCTTCCTAATCTTGAGTGTCCCCATGTATATGGAATACATTTTCAAAACACAATACATTGTTTTTTGAGTAGGTAATTTTTATATTATGTAAACAATCATACTAGAGAACAGAAATACAAGTGAAATGTACTTACTTATTCAAGACTCATTTTTCCTTCTAGTACGGGCGACTGGTGGGATGTTTTGAGCTACAAAAACGTTGATTTATTCCATTTTATTAAACTTAATTCCTATATTATAAAGACGATATAGCTGCGTACGACGCTGCATCATCAACAGCGTACGACGCCATGAAAATCCCGATCTACCGCCAAAACACATCCAGATGCATGACGGTAACCTTTTCGTTGCGCATGCGTATTTGCCACCGTACTGCTTCTCGCTTTGACAGGGAATTTTGAAAGGTACAGAAATGGAACTCCGTGCCTCTAACAATTTTTAAAGGCACAAATCGAACTTCGTGCCTCTGACAAATTTCACTTTCGTATCGGTGACTCTCATTTTGTCGTGGCTTGACGTTTTTCTGGAAAATCAGAGGCACTTTTTCTATGTGCCTCTCATATCAAAATAATAGAAGGCACGATATGCTTGTGCCTTTTATATGAGGGGTACAGTTTTAAGAGTGTTGGCTTTGAAAAAAAACTTATCAATATAAATCTTAATACTAGATTATGATAATACTAACAAATCTGGTGATATATTCATGCGCATTTGATATCTTGTAAACTGACAGAATTATAGATTTTATTATTATTATTATTATTATTAGGAGTTGGTCTTATCAAAAGCTTGTTACTATAAAAGTTGTAAGTAACATTAAGAAGATTTATAATAAATTTAATTGAATTTTACGTTTTGAGAATTTACTGAGCTATGATTTTTTTCTCCCTAAAGTCCCATTTTTTTTCGCCCTAAGAGCGCAATTTTCATTTTTTTCAAATCTGCCATACATAAGCTTTTAGCCCCTTTCCTAGCAGTAATAATAACTTTAAACTGATTCGATCTGTATTAAAATAAGCAAGTTATCTTTTTTTCCTTTTTCACAAAATCTTTCCCTGTTTCTGCCTCTTTGGTTGATATCTTGCCCATTAAGGAGCTTGTGCAAGATTTTCTGCCTTTTGATTTTATATAGCAGTTTGGAAGATATTTGTGCAAAATTATGGAAGTTGTCTTGTCCGTAAAAAAGTTGATATGATAAATTGACAGATGAAGTTTTTAACTGATGGTGGTTTGGGGTTCTAGTGGTCGTAATTGGTATAAATTTGAAAAAAAAAAAAAAAAAAAAAAAAAAAAAAAAATTCAAAAAATTCCAACATAAGAGTGACTGTAAAAAAATATACTTTTTAGGAAATCTATCAAATACATGTTTTCTCCTAATTAAGGATTTTTCGCAATTGCACTTCATAGTCAGTAAAACAATAATAAAATAAAATAAAAAAATTTACTTAGAAATCAGAATTTATTCCCCTCCCCCTAGTTTATCGATACTATGATCATTCAATCGGTACGTTACGCTTTTCAAAGCTAGAAATAAATACCATTTGACTATCGATATAACCAATAAAAAAATACCGATAATCAATAAAAGCTTAAGAACTTTGGATGAATGTTAATAGTGATCTTCTGGGATTCATCTAAGCAAGTTTTATTTGATAAGAAACAGGTGCTTTTTATTCAATGAATTTTTTTCATGGGTTTTAATTTATTTGAAAACATATGCGCTGTTAAAATCTAATCAGTGGGAAATAAAAAATAAATAAGTAAGTAAAAATAATAAATAGATAATAAATAACTAAAAAAGAAAAAAATTGTATTCGTCTTTTTTTTCTTTTGATTTAATATCTTTAATATTTGGAAAAATATAAAAAAAGAATTATGTGTATAAATATCATAATGTTCAGGTTTGTTAGCCGAATTTATAGGATTATTCGAATTAAAGTTCTAGTACATGTCATGGATTTTTTTTTTTAACATAACTGGCTTAAATAAATATATAATTACAAATTTTGTTTTTCTAAATTATTTAATAACATTTTTTTACTATTATTAAAATTAACATTATTTATTAACAGTTAATAGATATTTTCTCTTAATTAACGATTTTTCTCTCTTTATCCTACGAAAAATAAATAAAGGAAAAAAAATCTGCACCGAAATCAGAGTCCGGAAGCTTTCGTTGTTGTTTTTTTCATCGATACTATAATAATTCAATCGATAAAGCCAGAAATAAACACCACTTCACAAATCATGCAATAAATATAAAAATATCTAAACTTTGATGGGACGTAAACAAGGCTTCTATTTTACTATCTATGAAGCTAATTAGCACCGATAATTAAATCAATGCTTAAGAGCTTTGGAAGAATGTTATTAGCGATCGTCTGAGATTCTTCTAAATAAGTTTTATTCCATAAAAAACAAGTGTTTTTTATTCAAAGGATTTTTTTCATCAGATTTAATTTAAGATATTTGAAAACATATGCGCTGTTAAATTCTAATCAGTGTGAAATGAATAATAAATAAATAAGTATAAATATTAAAGAAATAATAAATAACTAAAAAGAAAGAGCTTTTAAAAAGAAAAAGATTGTATTCGTTTCTTTTTCTTTTTATTATCTTTAATATTTGGAGAAAGATAAAAAAGAATGATGCGCATAAATATCACGATGTTCAGGTTAATTAGCCGAAATCATAGGATTATTCAGAATCAAAATTTATACATGTCGTGATATTTTTCACATAACGGGCTCATAAGTAAAGGTATAATTAGAAATTTTGCTTTTGTAAATTATAAGTAATATTTTTTAACTGTTTTTAAAATTAACCTTATTTATTAACACAGTTAATGCTTATTTCCTCTTAATTAATGATTTTTCGCTATTTATCCTGCAAAAAAATAAATAAATAAATAACAAAATTGTAATTTAACAAATTACAACGACTGTTTGGAAATTGATATTTTCAAAGAAAGTCTATACTTAAATTATTAATAATAATAATAAAACATCTTTTTTAGGATTATTATAACGAATTATATATTACGTACGCCGTGAATTAAACATTAATATTCCTAAACCAATGATAAAAAAACAGTAATTTATAGATAGACAACTTTAACTGTTTAAAATGTGCAGTTTTACTTGATGGAGTTAATCAGACTGACTTCTGAACGCCTCCTATTACGTACGACATGGATTAAACATTAATATTCCTGGACCCATCGCAAACAAATTTTAAATAAAATTTCAGTTTTATAATTTTCGGAAATGCAAATTTTTGAACTTCTTAACATCGCACATATTTACACCGTTGCGTAAAGAAAAAAAATGCACTTTTTAATGAAATTTGTTTGAAATGTCTATCACAATTTGTTTTTAAATTATTGTTTTTTTTTTTTAAGTTTTTATTACTCTTTTTGTCATCGTGTCAACAGAAGTATTCCGTTTTTGGACATTAAACTTAGACCAATCAGAAAACGAATAAAATAAAAAACAGAAGTATTCCATTTTTGGACATTAAACTTGGACCAATCAGGAAACGAATAAAATAAGTTGCGGAATTCCACCAATAAAAAGGTTAAGACATATTTTAGATTTTCCAATTCTCTACCGAGAACAACTATTTTCCAAATAGTTAAATATATATATATATATATATATGCTCCGAAATCAGAGTGTAAAATCTTTCATTGTTATTTTGTTCATCGATACTATAATGATTCAATCGATAACGCCAGAAATAAACATCACTTCAATGTCCATGCACCAAATGTAAAAATATCTAAAGAATAATCATTGCTTACGAACTTTGTTGGAATTGGAACAAGCTCCTATGAGATTTCGCTAAGTAAGTTTTTTAAATAACTATTGATAAAAAAGAAATGATAATTTTATTTTTCATCGAATTTCTTACACGTAATTTAATTTAAAAACTTATGTGCTGAGAAAATTTTATTTGCAGCAATGTATATATGTACATTATTTATTTAAGAGGGAAAAAATTGGATTTTTAATGAACTTTTTTAAAATTTGAAAAAGAAAAATCTATGCTTAAACTCATTGTATTATGTTTTTTATCGTGATGAATTCGTAGGATTATTCTAGGTCAACATTTTTGTGTGAATGAAATTTTTGTTTTTAGTTTAATCTAACAAAACAAGACTTAAAAGATTTAAGTAAAAGAGTAATTATAAATTGGATTTTCGATGAATTATAGAATCTTAAAATAAATGTTTTCGTACAATTAAGGAATTTTCTCCATTCTTTCTTTCACTAAAAGAAAGGAGATTTCCACAATAGCTATATCTAAAGAACTAATTGACGGATTTTCATAAAACTTCAGATTCTGTCAGTCCTTGATATGATATGGTTCTGATGACATTTTGGTGTAAATCGCACAACAGGTGGTGCTACTCTGTGGTATTATTCATGTTTATCGTAATAGCTCTATCTCAGGAACTAATGTACGAATTTTCATCATACTTCAGATTTAGTTAGTCTCTGATATGAGTATTCTGTAGTTTTTGGAATAAATCTCTCAACAGATGGCGCTGCTATGCGACATTATTCATGATTATCACAATAGTTCTATCTCAGAATCTAATGCACGAATTTTTATGAAACTTCAGATTCAGTTAGTCTCTGATATAAATGAGTGTTCTTTAGTTTTTGGAGTAAATCGCTCAACAGATGGCGCTGCTATCCAGTTTTTTTATGATTTCTGCGATAATTTTATCTCAATTACTAATACATGGATTTTCATCAAATTTCAGATTCATTTAGAACTTGAAATAAGTTGTTGCAGATTACACTTTGGTGTAAATTGCCTAACCAATGACGCTGCTATATTTATTTTTATTTATTTTTTTTTCTAGAAATATTAGCGTGTATGAAAAAGAAGAAAGTTTTGAGATTGCCACATCTTAATAGTTATTGTTATTTTGTCTTAGCACTTCTTGTAAGTATGCAAAATATTTTACGCGGCTTATCTATTTGCCTATATAAGTCTTAGTTTAAATATCAGAGAAATAAATCTAATGTTTTTAGAGAGTAGTGGTAGCTGCACTTTCTGAAAACATAAATGGCCGCCGGATACCGCTTCTTTACATCAGTGGGGAGGAACGGGGGTCTTCCAATTGGCCATCTTTTCCATACCTTGAGATAAGATGCCGAAATGTGGCTCGATATGCCGAACAAAATTTCTCATGCTTTCTATAATATCTGTAAAATGAAATAGGTTTCAAATCATACATAAGAGAGCAAACTTTAACAAGAAATCAATGAATAGCAATTAAAATAAACATGTGATTTTTAAAACAATTAAATCAAAAACAACGGCATCTTCATTCAATTTACCCTACAATTCTCAAACAAATATATTCTGTAATAAATTTATCTAATAATGTAATGCAATATGAAAAAGATAGACTGTAAATAGAATATATTTGATTATCCCTTCCGCTGTCCTCTTTAATAAAATAAATCTAGTTTCATCATTTTCCGAAGCATATTCAGAACAAAAATAATTAAATATAAAGCGATCTTTTCTCATGCTTTCGTTTTATTCACGTTACAATGCGTTTCAAAAATTTCGTGGTGAAATTAGAAAGAAATATCCAAGCTATCTGAATTTATATTAGTTCATATGATACAGAAACAGAAATTCCAAAATACTGTCTGACACTTTTCTTTGAATATACCAATTCGTCGGATTCATCACAAAAATTACATGCAAATGTTCCAAACAAAGGAAAAGTAAATTTTGCTTTCTTTCGCTTTTGCATAAACTTTATTGTATCGCAGATTTTCTTTTATCTGTAAACACAGCTTTTTTTGTGTGTGTGCTGTCTGGATCATGTCTGTTATTTGTAATGACAAGAATTGGCAACTGGAAATGGTTTTCGATGAAAGTCTCTAGGTAAACGGTCGTTGCAGTAACTGAGAGTTACAAAGTTGGTGCATGTATTTAACACATTCGCTGCCGCTCACGCGAAAGCGCGAGATATGGCGCCAACGCTATGGAGCCACTCACGCGTCAGCGCGTGATGTGAGGTGATGTTCAATAGCCAGTCACGCGTTGGCGCGGGAAAATCTATTACAGATTCTTTTATATAAAAAGTAAATCTGCTTCTGGGAAAAACCCTCTCCGACAGTGCAGCATTAACTATCATCACGTCTTTACGTAAGCGGCAGCGAACGTGTTAAGCTCTGGTTCGTCGTCTGCTCGAAAATCGAGATAGGATATAAAAAGTGCTACAGTTTATAGTCGGATAAATTTCCATCGTTGGCAAGCGGCTCTGTAGCATGGCCAGTTAGCGTACGAGATTTGAGATTTTTCTATGTGAGTTCGAATCTCGCTTGTACTCCTTTTTGAGAAACGAAAATCTATTTCTTTGCTAAAAATAGTAGATTGGCATCGAGATAACTATAGTTTTAAATAGCAACAAAAAAATTTTGGTTAGTAGGCATAAATATTTCTATTTTTTATTTATTTTATTTGTTTATTTTTATTTATTTATTTTTTTTTTCGTTGCATTTTTAAACCTGCAAAATTTTGTAGTTAAAAATTACTTATAGGCGACAAAATGTACATTTAATTTATATTTTTTGTAAATTTCAGTTATCATACATATTTTTTCAATTGCGGTTTGAAAGTGATTGATGGAAAATTTTGTTCCAAAAAATAAGACCGAATAACATTACATCAACTTTTTACTCTGTTTTGATTTTCGAGCAGACGACAAACCAGAGTTGAAATACGCATGTGCCAACTTTGTAACTCTCAGTTGCTGCAACAACTGGCTCCCGCTTATCTACCACTTTATTACAAGGTAATATTCGCTTTACGTTTCATCTGTTGGGATAGGATGAATTTAAAATTTAAAATCGCTCTATTAAATTTTTCATTATCAAACTAGTGGAGAATTTAACATTTCAGGTACCAAATTATGTAAATAATTATGGCTTTTTGGGTAATACTAATTCAAAAAAAACACTTACATTTCTCCCTCTTTACAAATAGCTAAGTGTTGTTTATTTTATGAATTTGTTTATTTTATGTTTGGAAAGCTATTATGTTTAGATCGGGAGGCAAAAGCATAGACAATCACCTCATCGAAATCACGGGTGAAATTCCAGAATTAGTTTTAAAAATCGATTGACATATTAAAAGGAAATCGGTTCGGCAAGTCATATCTTTGTGGGAAAACACCTGAAAACCCGATTTCAACAGTTAACTCGTAGGTAAAAGTTATGTTTTCCTATACCCAAGGATATGAAAACATATAGGACTAGGAAGAATTCAAATGACTTTACCTAAGACTTTTACAGTCGCCTTTTGTTGAAAGGAATTCAAAGAGAGAATAACGAAGTTAAGTGAAGTTTAACTTTCGTTAAGAACTTCCAAGCATGTGCGAAAATGTAAATATCTATATCAATAGTCAGGAGGTAATGGTATTAGCTCTACGAAATAGAAAAGTTCCTCTTTTCAAGACAGCATTCATAGACCGAGAGGCTGGTGCATAGACAATCACCTCATGGAGTTCACGGCTGAAATTCCAGAATTAGTTAAAACTCGATTCGCATATTAAACGGCAATCGATCCGTCAAGTCATTTCTTTGCAGAAAACATCTGAAATTCTGATTTTAACAGTTGACTCGTAGGTTTACCATTGAGTTTTCCTGCACCCAAAGATATGGAAACATATAAGACGGGGAAGAATTCAAATGACATTACCTAAGAGTATTAGAGTCGCCTTTTGTTGAAAGGAATTCTGAGAAAGAATAACGAAGTTTTGCTTTCTTTTAAAGTGTCCAAGCGCATGTAAAAATGTAAATATCGAAATCTTGAAGACATTGCAGAGCTTGAATGAACTGTCAGGAGGTAAGCGGTTTAGCTCTACTTGACGAAAAAATTCCCCTTTTATCAGGACATCAGTCCGGGTTGGCAACACAGACAATCACCTCAGCGAGTTCACGGCTGAAATTCTAAAATTAAATAAAACTCGATTTGCATATTAACAGGCAATCGGTCCGGCAAGTCATGTGTTGATAGAAAGCACTTCAAAACTCGATCTTAACAGTTGACTCGTAGGTTTACTATTGTGTTTCCCTGCACCCTAGAGAGAGGATAACGAAGTTTAACTTTCTGTTGGAACGTCTAAGCGTATGTGAAAATGTAAATATCTGCACCTTGGAGAAATTGCAGAACTTGGATAAATGGTTAGGAGATAAGGGATTTAGCTCAACTTGACGGAAAAGTTTTTCATTTGCAGGACATCAATAATAGACTAGGAGGTGGCAGCACAGACAATCACCTCACTAAGTTCACAGATGAAAACCTAGTATTAATTAAATCTCGATTCACATATTAAAACGCAATCGATCTGCCTTGTTTATATCTTGGTGGATACCTAAAAATTCGATTTTAGGGATTGACTCGTAGGTTTACCATTATGTTTTCCTGCTCTCAATCCTCATTTTTTCATACTTCTGAATGCAGGAAAGCACAATGGTAAACCTACAAGTCAACCAATAAAATGGATTTTAAGTGTTTTTCGCCAAGATATGACTTAGCAGACTGATTGCGTTTCAATATGCTCTCTTAAAACCTTAGCTGCAAAATAGTTCAAGTTGAGCCGAAATCTACTTATATCACAATTTGAATGTCATCTATAAAGAGTTGTGACAGTTCGAATAAACGAGTTGTTTTTAAGCAGTTTTAATCAAGATGAATAATTTAACTAAACAATTTTAATCAAGATGAATAATTTAACTAAGCAATTTAAATCAAGATGAGAAAACTCTTAAAAAACAACTTATTTACGATCCAATAAATTATAGCTCTTTCATGTGAAGCCAAATCCACTCTTTCGTTTTAAGAGTGTATGAATCAAAATTTAACTAATCCTAGATTTTATACGTGAATTCGATTAAATGACTGTCTGTGCTGTCGCCTCCCAGTCTATCAATTTCCATTTAACGCCATTAAAGATTAAAAAAAAACACTGTGTGGTCACAAGAAAAAAACGTCAATACTGCTGACAATAGAATGATGGTCTATTCGCTCTTTTATATTCGTATTTTAGGCAATGATATATGTAACACATCCTAATTGTTGATAGCGAAATGCGATAAAATCACTCAAATGAAAGTATTTTTTTTTTTTTTTTTTTTTTTTTTTTTTTTTTTTTTTTAACGTCAGAATTTGTTAAGTAAAGTGAGAATGTCTCCCAATCACTGTAATTTTTACCTTAACTTAATTGATCTGACAAAAAACTCGTGAAAGATTTGCGTTAAATTTGAACTTTGTTTACATATATTTTTAAAATTTTCTGTAAAAACACAGGGCGTTGAGAAAGCGTGATTCTCGGTAAATTTACACTAGTTCTCGGTTAAATGCATTTGATTGAATTTTTTAATCATTATTTTACTAACATTTCCCTTATATTATATTTCAATTCTCTGTAGTGATTTCGTCTTTATTTAAAAGTATTTTTATCGTTGTTAAAACTTATAAATTATTTTGCAGTTTTATTAAAAATATTAAAAAAAATTAATTTTGTTTTTATTAAAATAATTTAGAAAAGTGAAAATCATCTTCTCGGTGTTAGTGGGAATTTTTTATCGATTTTTCCCGCTAAATAATAAAAGACATATTTTGCACAAAATAACCAAAGCTCCTGTAGCTCTGACTGTACACCCAGAAAAATTTTTTGTTGAATCAACAAAAATTTGTTTGGTCCAACAAATCTTCTTGTTTTAATATGGGTCAATGGAAATTTTGTTTGAATAAACAAAAAAATATTGTTTTTTTTTTTTTTTTTTTTTTTTTTTTTTTTTTTTTTCATTTTCCGTCCGCTATTTTCATCCGAAATGCATAATAACATAGTAAAATCGTCATTAATCCGTCTCAATTTGAAAAGTTTTTACTATCCAAAAATTATGTTAATCCTTTTTAGCAATTAAACAAAATTACGTGAGAGAGTTATGGCTACTGCACACCAATTTAAACTTTACAAAAACAACAAAATTTTGTTGGAATTACAAATTGAAAATACAAGACTTTAGTGAGACTCATATAAAATTGATGAAATTTTGTTAAAATTTTATAAGAGTGTTAACAATAATTTCTTTTGTCTGAGCAAAAAATCCAATTATTCACTTTAACTAAAAAATTCGCTTAAAACAACCAAAATGTACCCAACAAAACACGTTTTGTAGTTTTAATTAATTCCTTTTTCTGAGTGTAGTGTGTTCTTCAGGTCTCGGGTTTAAATTTCAGCACGGCTTCAAATAAATTATGCAATATATATACAGGGTGTCCGAAAAGTCTGGAAACGGTCGAATAACTCGAGAAATACATATGAGATTGAAAAACGTAAATATACGTGTTATAAATTTTTAAATAAGCTACTCAGTGATACCAAATTTGACCTTCGTAACCGACCCCCTGGGGGTCAGAGGGGGTCCAACTTTGAAATTTTAAATTATAACCCCCATTTTTTATTGCAGATTCGGATTCTACGGACAAAAATACGTAACTTTTGTATTTGATGTTTATTTCGAATCCTCGTTTATCACGGTGTAATTGGGCATATTAAATCGATACATATTTCGGCTTTTCCAACGGGATTTTCCCTAATCGAAACTAATTGGGGAGAATTTATGACATCAAATTCCTCGTCTTTTGCAATAATAGCGTTTCCTGAAAATCACCCGTGCCGATTATTTCGGTAGTGCTACACAGTTAAAGATTTGATCCACTTGCTGTAGCGTCACTCCACAGCTTTTATAGACTATCTCTTTCATGACCAATGAGAATGTTCCATAACACAGTAAAGTACACTGTAAAAAAATTGACCCTTTTGCTGCATCGTCACTCCACCGCTTTTATAGAAAATGATTACTTTACTGTGTTATGGAGCATTCTCATTGGTCACAAAAGAGATATTCTATAATAGCTGTGGAGTGACGCTGCAGCAAATGGGTCAAATTTTTAACAGTGTAGCACTATTGAAATAATCGCCACGGCTGATTTTCAGGAAACGCTATTCCTACAAAAGACGAGGAATTTGACGTCAAAAATTCTGCCCAATCAGTTTCGATCAGAGAAAATCCCGTTGAAAAAGCGGGAATATGTATCGATTTAATATGCTCGATTACACCGTGATAAACGAAGATTTGAAATAAACATCAAATACAAAAGTTACGTATTTTTGCCCGTAGAATCCGAATCTGCAATAAAAAATGGGGGTTATAATTTAAGATTTCAAAGTTGGACCCCCTCTGACCCCCAGGGGGTCGGTTTCGAAGGTCAAATTTGGTATCACAGAGTAGCTTATTTAAAAATATTTAACACGTATATTTACGTTTTTCAATCTCATATGTATTTCTCGAGTTATTCGGCCGTTTCCAGACTTTTCGGACACCCTGTATATATATATCAAAATCTTTAAGGTTCCTAGACGATTAATTGATTTACTGATTTTGAAAATTAAATCAAATTGTTATCATTAAAAGTAAATTTACAGAATCTTATGTATTTTTAACAATGTCAATTTTTCAGAGTCTACTGTAAATTTACCGAAGAATTTCTCTGTTATTTGACAGAATCTCTGTTTTTCGATTCTCTGTAATTACGTAGTATAGTAAATTACGTAATTCTCTGTAATATAGTAAAAGATATTAGATTATTCGTAAATTCTCTGTAATTTTACAAAAAAGGTTTTAACAATGTACGATCTGAGAATCGTGAAAGCATCAGCCCCACTCTAAACTATTTGAGGAAAAACTTTATTTATTTATCTGTCTTCTATTTGCTATTATTCCAACTTTGTAAAAAAAAAAATAACATTCTGCAACATATTCTGACTATTTTTAATATATACTTGAAAATAGTTTCAACTCAAGTATACATAGAATCTGTTAATCTAATATAAATATCCAAATAAAAAAGATACATTCTGCAATACTTTATCGTATAATCTGACGAAATAAGAAAACGATAACGCTTAGAAACAGAATATTTTAGATGAATCGATTAACTTTATATTCTAATAAAATCTAATTTTAGTTTATTACAGTACTTAAGATATTTAAAACTAGAACCTAAAAGGATTAACTATACAAAAATCTTTTTCGAAGTTTTACTCGCATCACGAAACCTTGCAAAAAAAATTTGATGTTATCAGAAAAAAATGTTGAAACAACTTTCATTTATATGATGCAAAAACAAAATTTCTAAAGTATACTATCTGATATTATATTCTGAACACATGAATTCGTTGGATTCATCAGAAAAATTACCTGCAAATGAAAAACAAAGGAAAAGTAAAATTTCGCTCTTGCAGGCGCATTATTGCATTGCAGATTTTCTTTTATCTGCATAGAGCTTTTTTGTTTTCCTGCGTTGTTTGGATTTCTTGTCTGTAATTTATAAGGATAAGAATATAAACTGGATATTTTGATGCAAATTTTTTCATCAATCGTACTTTAATAAAAGGGATCCTTCACAAATCTCTTCGCTCATTGTGATAG
This sequence comes from Maratus speculifer, assembly GCA_964019185.1. Lineage (NCBI taxonomy): Eukaryota > Metazoa > Arthropoda > Arachnida > Araneae > Salticidae > Maratus > Maratus speculifer. The sequence goes on from OZ025301.1 coordinate 185,107,646, forward strand.
GGCGATCTTAAAATCGCTCTATTAAAATCTTGATTTCTGAAGGATTTTTTTTAAATAATGTTTTAGGAACCAGATTATATAATTAAATACCTATTTTGGGATATACTAAAAGAAATAGGTCATTCGATTTTTTCCCTTTTAAAATAAGATGTCATGGCTTAAAAACGCCGGGATGTTTAGTAATGCTAAGTACTAAAATTTAATTATGAAGGAATCCGGGAAACGTCACTGTCGGGTTTTACGCAGAAGGCCTCTGAGTCATCTGGATCACAAATGACTGCTAAAAGTTACTTAGTTCAAATTGTAAACTGTATCGATTGAAGAAGCATGCAAGAGTCAACGTCCAATCTAAAATTTGGGACGTGAGTTCTATGATCCGAAGACTATATATTTATTAGGAAAATCTTTGTTTGTTACATGCATTTGTAGTGTATTTACGCGTACTTTCTAAATGATGTGAAAATTTTTGGATGTGTTCGTCAGGTAGTTTGTAGTTTAAAATCTACAGCGTTGTACACCGGTATATAATGCCATTAACTGGAGTTATTATTCTGGTAGATTTTTATAATACTGGAACTACATCATAAAAGAGTTTATTTTGTGTTTTTATTTTGTGTATGAAAGAGTATTATTGTCATTGTTGAAAACCAAAAACAAAAAGAAATGTGCATGTCATAACTGCTGTTACTTTTTTTATGTCAGAAAAATAAAATATCAAATAATTATTATTGCATCCTGATTTCGGGATTAATGATAAGTAAGAGAAATTTATCAATTTCTAAAGCTGTAGATTTTATATTTTTAGAACTGGACAATACCAATATTCCATCTTATTTTATAGTTTTGTTTCTACAGCCAAATAGCATAGGTTCAGAAATCACGCCAATACATTTCATAAATAAATATATATATATATATATATGCTAAAGTATTTTTTCTTCTGTACATAGTCAATAAATAACTGATATACACTATATGACCATTGATTATTGGGCACTTGCGATTTTAGACATTTTGTTAAATATCTAGAAAAATACATGAGGAATCATCTCGAAACTCTTAGTGTATAAATATAATAGTATAAGTCATACATCTCTGTGAAGATTTTTTCCCGAAACTCCAAAGGGGACCGTCAAAAAATTAAAAAAGAATTAATATATTTTGAATAACCCTGTCAAAACTAATGTAGCAAAAGCGCTCAAACTCTAGATTATGATTGAATGCCTTATTGTAATACGCCTTGTTCCTTTTTATGCAAATAGCATGCATACTCGCAGAGTAATTAAGGTTTTTATACAAATGGTCCCAAATTTTTCCAAGTTTTTTCCTTATAATTTTCAGAGTTCTTAATATAAAATAATATGTTTTTCAGAAAATATGACAAACAACATTGCACATAGTACCCTGTTATCAGAATTAAAAAATAATGAAAATTGTATACAAAATGAGTTGGTTTACTAAATAATTTTTTTACTGCGCATGCGTCAAAGATATCAAAATCTCATTAGCATATTATGTTAGCTAAATGTATAGAGCAACTTTTGTGAAAGTCACAAAATCATAATTTGAAAATTATAAAAATAATCGTCAACTGAATAAGTTGAAAATCCGTTATTCTCAAAATGAAGAAAAAACAAGAGGGGTTGTATCCATATATTCATTGATTAGTGTCAATATAGAATACACAATATGGGATGTACTACTACTCTGGATAAAATCCCTCATTTTTTTTGCTTCATTTTGGAAACAGCGGATTTTGTCCTTTTTCTATAGACGATTACTTCCAGAATTTTCAAGCTATGATTTTGAGACTTTTACAAAAGTTGCTCTATACACTTAGCTAACATAATATGCAATATAATATGCTAACATAATATGCAAATTTTGATATCTTTGACGCATGTGCAGTAAAAAATTATTTAGTAAACCTACTCATTTTTCATACAATTTTTATTATTTTTTATTTCTGATTACAGGGTACTGCGTGCAATGTTGTTTGTCATATTTTCTGAAAAAAATAATATTTTATATTAAGAACTCTGAAAATTATAAGGGAAAAACTTGGAAAAATTTGGGACCATTTTTATAAAAATCTTAATTACTCTGCGAGTATGCATGCTATTTGCATAAAAATGAACACAGTGTATTACAATAAGGCATTCAATCATAATCTAGAGTTTGAGTGCTTTTGCTACATTAGTTTTGACAGGGTTATTCAAAAAATATTCATTATTTTTTAATTTGTTGACGGTCCCCTATGGAGTTTTGGTAAAAAATCTTCACGGAGATGTATGACGTATACTATTATATTTATACACTAAGAGTTTAGAGATGATTCCTCATGTATTTTTCTAGATATTTAGTAAAATGTCTAAAATCGCAAGTGTCCAATAATCAATGGCCATATAGTGTATCAAGTTCTATATTTGTTTGAAAAAAAAATGTATATATATATATGTATAAAGCCAAGCTGTGAAAATTGATAGAATATTAACGGGAATTATTATTCCAGGACACCTTATTTAAACCATTGTTTATTTGTTTGATAAGATATTGTTGTTCTAACAATTATATAAATTAAATCTATACCTGAGAACCAAACTAAGGGATGCTAAGGATGTTTGACCCACTTTTTGCCAAATGATTTTTAACTTTTTAAATATTGATCCTAGAGCAAAAGTTTTACATATCATTTTATTCGTTATACAATCATCTATAAGAATAAAAGTATGACGTAAGTGTAATATATGAGAAATTTGAAAGAAAATATCGATTTTAAGCGTTAGAAAATAATGGGTCAAGGCTCCCCACATATGGGTAGCTTGACCCATTGTACTTTATGTTATAATATTGGCAATAATAAACAAGTATATACATAAAAGAAGTTTAAAAATGCAAAATATATTTATTCTGTAAGAGTTAAACAAATAAAATAAATTTCAGAAACGTAGAATCCTTTTATACTATAAAGTTTAACAGTAAAAAAAAAAAAAAAAAAAAAAAAAAAAAAAAAAAAAACAGAATATTTTTATTTTTTTAACTGATGTTACCGGCAGCATAGACCGCTCCTTTTATTTCAATTTTTACAGTTTAACTTGTAAATTTCAATTTAAATTCACTTTTGATGGAAAAGTCTGACAGACCGCTTCATAGTAATTATGTGATAATTTCTGTCTCATCAGGTAAAGATTAATTTTAATAACTTTCTTTTGTATGGCTCCTGTAGCTTTTCAGAATAAACTTACATTTTTTTTACAAATGTAAGCATTAAAACTTTATATACTGAGATTAATAAGAAAAAAGATTTCCAAAAATACTTAATTAAGAAAGCTTTCAACATGGTCAACCCTCTCTCACATTGTCTGGGTCAAGCCTCCCCACATAGCCATTTTGTAATCAATAGCAAATAGTTATTTTAAGCCTGATTTATAGCACAAACTTCATAACTAGAATAAAAGCTTAATATTTGTGCATTAATTAAAACCTACTTACTTTAATGTCCATGCCATATTTTATATAAAAAACATATCAAAGTATTCCTAAAAAACTCACCTTTTATGTTGAAAATACATGGCAACTGATTCTGTCTACAACTGTTTCAATTATTTGCATGAAACAAATGTTGTTGCTTGATCATTCCATTAGCTTTGATTGTCATCTAGCAATAAAAGTCTGAAATACATTTAACCCCTTAACTTATCTGCACGTACGTCTTACGGGCAAGACGAATTTGCTTAGTTCATCACTTGTAGCTTTTTGACACCACATTTTAAAAAAAAATAATTTTAAACTATTTAAAAGCGGAAATGTTTAGACTAAATGTTACGAATATTTTATTTAAAAAAATATGGTGAGAATCCGTTATTTTCAATTTATTGAACGGAAAAGAAAGTGCCAGTTGAGGAGTTAAATATGAAAATGGACGGGTGGTCAACCATCCCTAGTCTCCCCTATATTGTCACATTTCACTCATTTTTCAGGAGACGTAATAGTTTGACCTGAAGGTAAGGTGTGATATATGATGATATAAAACAGAATATCTCCGAAATCATTTACAAGTATAGCGATAGATTTTCTCGAAAGAGAATTGTTTTTTTACTAAAAATACTTTTTTAACATTAAATTTGTCATTTTTGGACAGACGATATAATTTAGTTCTCAGGTACAGAAATTATTACTGATGTAGATTCAACATTCAGGATATCCTTGTAGAATGGGTGTATTTAAAAATCTAAGTTATTTTATTTGTATCATTTTTATAATATTCTTTCGCTGAAAATTTACTCTTTTCCTAAGCACGCTATAATAAATCGTGAATTCCAGTCTCTTCTTGTTTTATTATTATTATCATTATTATCTATTTTTAAATAATCACATAAATTTGGTTCTTCGAGTATTATTTATGAGTTATTTAGGACTATTTATTTGTTATATAATCTAAAATAGTTCTGTAAAAAATATTTTTCTGTTTAATCTAGTTTTTCTAAAAATAAATTATTACAAATTTAATGTTTTCCCTGACACAATATAACAAATCAAGTTATTTAGGTATCAAGGTATTTATTTGTTATATAATCTAAAATAGTTCTGTGAAAATAAGTAAATAAAAAACCGTCTTTTTGTTTAATTTAGATTTTTCTAAAAAAAAAAAAAATTATTGCAAATTTATTGTTTTCTCTGGCACAATATAACAAATCAAATTATTTAAGATTGTTACATAATTATTATGCCTAATATTTGTTGTGCAATCTAAAATAATTTTGTAGAAAAAAAAATGTTTTTCTGTTTAATCGAATTTTTCTAAAAATAAATAATTGTAAATGTACTTTTTCCCTGGCTCAGTGTAACAAATCAAGTTATTTAGGTTATTTGTTACATAATTTAAAATACTTTTTTTTTTTAATGTCTCTGTTTAATCTAATTTTCCAAAAAAATAAATGGTTGCTTGCAAATTTACTGTTTTCCCTGGCACAATATAAAAGATCAAGTTATTTAGGAATATTTGTTTGTTATGTATTTATTGTATGTTATCAAATCAAGTTATTTTGGACTATTTATTTGTAATATAATCTAAAATAGTTCTGTAAGAAAAAAATTGTCTTTTTGTTTAATCTAGATTTCCTAAAAACAATTATTGTAAATTTACTGTTTTCCCTACTACAATATAAGAAATCCAGTTATTTAGGACTATTTATTTGTTATATTATACTCTGAAATAGTTTGGCAAAAGATATATTTTGTCTGTCTGTCTTTCTATTTATTCTATTTTTTCTAAAATTAAATGATTGCAAATTTGCTGTTTTCCCTGTTAATATACAATCAATCAAGTTATTTAGGACTATTTATTTGTTATATTTTGTTCTATACTGAACTAAACTTAGGAAACTAACTTATGAAACTAAAATACTACCTTTGACAATAAAGTTCGGTGAATGAATTCAGAACGACCGATCTGGCAACACTGAGAAAACAAAACACTGCACCTGCATAGAGGCAAGAGTTGACCATACTCCCCCACTGTTGTTCAGTTGAGCGTTGTTTATGTTCTGTGTAAGACGTGCTTTACTAAGTGCTTGTTCAGTGTGTTGGTTCTTAACTGAGAACAGGAAAATGAACGAACAAAAGATCAGTTTAAAGTTTGGTTTTAAGTTTCAAGACACCGAAAGAAATTCATGAGGGGTTGTGCAAGTTGAACATCCACCATACTCGCCAGTTCTCAATCCTCCAGTCTTATTCCTACTTTCACGACAACTCTCTTTGAAAGAGATTTGACCATATTGCTGACATCCAACGAAATGTGACGAAGCTTTTAAACTCCATCCCAAAAGAAAACTTCTTGCGATTTTCTCAGGACATGTATAGCAGATGTCAGTGGTGCAAAGTTATGGGAGATGACTATTTCGAAGGATGGTACGGTAACTTTCATTAGTATTTCATCTACATTAATGTTACAGGACTATTCACCGAACTTTATTGTAAGAGGTAGTAGTTTCATAAAAGATATTTTGTGTATCTGTCTTTCTATTTACTCTAATTTTCCTAAAAATAAGACATAGCAGCATAATTAGACTATGTTTGTGGTATACATTTCAAAATGATTTCAACTCTAAATATAAATAGAATATGTTAATCTAATATAGTTATTCAATTGCACAAACTAATAGTCTGTCATAATTTTTCTTCTGATGTGACGTAATAAAAAACGATAATCTAGAAACGAAATACTTTAGATAAACTTATAGGCAATCCTATATAATAAAAATCTAATTTAAATTTATTATTCTACCAGACATATTCAAAACAAAAATAATTAACTATAAAAAAAAATCTGTTTCCATGTTTGCGTTACTCGTATCACAAAACTTTACAAAAAAAATATGATGTAAGCAGAAAAGTATAAGATTTAGGGAATTTGCATTTATATGAGACAAGAGAAACAAATTCAAAATATTGTCTAACTTTATGCTTAAAACATAGAATTTCATTGCAATTTACAAAAAGATATGCAATGAAAAACGAGGCAAAAGTTCTCTTTTTGCTCTTGCATACAATTTTTTTTTTTTTTTTTTTTTTTTTGTATTGTATTTGTTACATATTTAAAATGGATTATTTAAAGCAAATGGTAAAAGTGCAGCAGAGATAAGACACCTTAGTTTTCCTCTTAAGTTTCAACTTAGATATAAGTGAAATGTGTTAATCTAATTATTCAATTGCACAAACGAATGTATCCTGTGACAATTTTTCTTCTAATATAACATAATAAAAAATGATAATCTAAAAATCGAATACTTTAGATGAATTATAGGCAATCCTTCTTAATGAAAATCTAATCTATGTTTAATATTCTACCTAACATAAACAAAACAAAATAGAACTAACTATAAGAAAAATCTATTTCCATGTTTGCGTTACTTGTATACAAAACCGTATAAAAAAACTGGACGTTAGCAGAAAAATATAACATTTAGAGAAACTGCATTTATATGAGACAACAGAAACGAATCCAAAATACTGTCTAACCTTATACTTAAAACACACAATTTCATTGCAATTTACAAAAGAAAAAAAAAATGTAACGGAAAACGAAGCAAAAGTTCTCTTTTTGCTCTTGCATAAAACTTTTCAATATTTTTTTTTTTCTTTTACTTTGTTAAATGTTTAAAATGGATTCTTTAAAAGTCTGTTTATAAAATAAATGGTAAAAGTATAGCAAAGATAAGACTAACAATTTTTTCGCTTATGTTTCAACTTAGATATAAATGAAATACGTTAATGTAATGCAATTGTTCAATTAGCCAAAATAATATAGCCTGACATAATTTTTCTTTTGATGTGACGTAATGAAAAAAGATAATCTAGAAACTGAATACTTTAGATGAATTTATAAGCAATCCTCCTTAATAAAATTCTAATTTAAATGTATTATTCTCTTTAACATATTCAAAATAAAAAAGAATTAACTATCAAAAAATCTGTTTCCATGTTTGCGTTACTCGTATCACAAAACTTTACAAAAAATAAGACGTTAGCAAAAAAATATAATATTTAGAAAATCTGCATTTATATGTTGCAGAATAAAAACATCGAAAATATCGTCTGACTTTATACTTAGACCACACAATTCCATTGCATAAAAATATATGCAAATGAAAAACGCAGGAAAAATTTCTGTTTTTTGCTTTTGCATACAATTTTCTAAGGTTTTTTCCCAGTTTATTACGTTTATAAAATGGTTTATCTAAAAAATAGTTATTTACAAAGTACATGGTAAAAGAATGGGAGAGATACGATGGATCCCAGCTCGGTTTTTTAGCACTTTCCAACAAAGTTGAAAAGTGCTTATGTATACGGTTTATCTGGCCGTCTGTCCGCGCTTTAACTAACGTAAATATACTCGGATTGCCATGAAATTTTAGGACATTATTAATGTTTACCCTAGCACGAACCTTATTGAAAATGAAGTTTCTACCATGATTAGTTTATCTACAGGGAGAATCAAAAGTTTCCCATTACATTACGGCCTATGGGAAAAAATCGTTTCAAAGGAATTTTAAAAATGTTATACCCTGTCAAACATATTAAAATTTATATGTTTTTACGAGGTGCATTAAAATATGCATTCTATAAAATATAAGGTGAAAATGTAGCTATTATTCATTTACAGTGCCACACAAAAGAATTCCATTAGATAATGGTAAAAGGGGGGATTGTGTGTGACATATTTTAACTATATTAAAATGTTTCATGTATAATAAAATTGATGTATATAATAAGGCTTAGTATAAATTATACGATACTGCCTTCCCTAATATAAAGTACATGGTATTTACAGGGACACACAAAAGATTTCAAATAGTACATTCTTTCCGAAGTACTGCACTGTAAAAAAAATCTGTAACCTTAGTAATCTAAATTAACCGAAATCTCTTATGCTTACTAAAATTTTATGTGTACACTGTACAAGAAAATGATGTCAATCTACAAAACTTGTAAACAAAACTAAAACCATCTGTAACTTTACAAAAGAATTTACTGAAATTTTGGTAACTTTGCTAAAATTTTATCTATAATGCTCGTTATCGTCACTTAAAAAGTTCTTGGAATACGATTTCCCAAAAAAATTCTTAGTAACCTTAAAATTTGTTTGATTCAAAGTGCAAATCTGTATCTGTTACATGAATTTTTATTGTTGCCGTTACATAAAAAGTTCTTGGAATACAATTCTACTAGAAAAATTTTTGTAAGTTTCCCAATTTTTTTTTACAGTGTGTATATGCATCCGATGATAGCAGATGGATGGATGAAATGCATTTTAATTATGATATGTGTGTATAAGTTTCACTAAATTTATGCATATTATATGGTGTGTATAAATGCTATAGTTAAAATACAGGGCTATCCAAAAGAGCTCGCCAACGTTAATGAATATGAGCATAAATTACTAAAAGGTGATTCTTAAATAAATTATGCATTTTTACGCTGAACTGCATTAAAATTACTAAGAAATGTTTACGGAATATAGATAAAATGATATACAGTGCCACGCAAAGAATTGGATACATGGAGCCTATGAATGATAATTTATGAGAAAGTGATTTCAGTTGTTTTAAGAGTGTTTTAGTTTAAAATAAATTTTATCTTAACACTGATGTGTAATAAAGGTACCAGGCAAACTACAAGGCTAAACAAAGTATTCAAGTATGTTTCCATCTGTTAGTATAAATTGCTGAAAGAGAAATTTCAAGCTACTAGGCATTTTTTGCTAAACTAAATTTTCAAATTATATAGTATGTTTATTAGCTGACAGATCAAATACAGAAGATTTCAATAGTACTGGAATACATATTTGGCTATATTTGGCTTGATATCCATATTTACCGAAATAACGATGTTTTGTTAAAGATTTCATGAAGTGTTGGAAAGTGCTTCATAATCTATGCTTAACGCATGATTTTTCTTACTTGTTAGATCAGTTTTCGGGCTTCGGTAAGCGATGTAAAAGAACAGAATCGTTGTTGATTCTATGAGTCATTCCATGCATAACGAGCAAACATTTTTTAATAGTTGTGGCCACATAAAATTTCAACATAGATTCAATTCGTATTTAAATAGAATTATGTAAATATTTTGACAAAAAATGTAGATGAAGGTAGCCTAAAATGATCCCCTTAAGGAGAAAACTTCTGTAAATTAACATAACTGTTTTTTAAAAAATGCCCTTGTTGATCTGTATTTGACCAAGGATAATCGCTATAATTTCCCTGCAAGATTTAATCTAACGTCCACTACCTCTATTTTTTTCATACTTTTAATTTCGGTAGATTTTGGAACAGAGGGGGGATACACATTTTTGCACTACATTTTTGAGGATATCACTGAAAATAACACCGAAAATTAAAAGAAATGTGTTTTTAAGCTCATCGTTACGAAAGCTTTCACATGATACCTCGCTCGATGTACAAAGAAAAGATTTGTTTTTCCAAGTAACTTAGTTATCCTTTCTATATTTTCATAAATATGTGAATGTTTCATAATCTGTAAATATGGGGGTCAATAGTCTTTATTACTTCCTCCAGTTTGATATAACAGGCAGATAGACACAGGAGTGATCTTAAAATGGTTTCGTTTTTAGGTGCGTTCGTAATTATGTAAATACGTAGTACCTATAGTTGTCGTTCAGTTCGTCCGTCTGTCTGTTTGTCCGCATATAACAACGCAAAAACTACCCAACCGAATCGTTTGAAATTTAAAATGCATAATTATTACATGATTTTGTCGAGTCATTTCAAATTTTACGAAACTCAGATCCATAGATCAATTACAGGGACAATCAAAAGTACTCCGTTGCATTACAGTCAATGGGGGAAATTTTTCAAATGCATTTTAATCGTTTGAAATTTTAAATATATGATTATAACATAAGTTTGGCGAGTCATTTCAAACTTTATGAAAATTGGATGCGTAGATCAATTACAGGGACAATCAAAAGTATTCCGTTTCATTACGGTCAATGGGGGGAAATGTTTCAAATGCATTTTAAAGGTGTTACACTCATTTAAATATAATAAAATACATGAACCAATGAAATGTATATATATATATATTAAAATATACATTCTGTATAATCTGTGATGCAAAGAATATTTATTATTAAATTACAGGGTCACACAAAAGTATTCCACTACATAATGCTATAAGGGAAAACATTGTTTGGGGCGTGTGTTAATTATATTAAACTATTTCACATTTTATGAATATGATATACGTTGCTGAGGTGTAATAAAAGTTTATTCCTGTATATTTACAGGAACACAAACAAGATTTCGACCACTACATTATATCTGAAGTACTGTCTACTATAACAGCAAGATCTGAATATTTTTAAAACTTCGTTAGTACGAACGCACCTTATTTGCAACGCTTCACGTGCAATTTCCAACTTGTTATTTTTTAAGCACAGAATCCTAAAACTTTATGTTAATGATCTTAATTTAAAATTATTTAAATCATACGAACAGCTAATGTGGACATTAAATAATATTGTTGCACTTCTGATTCCTAAAAGAAGATTATATATATTTATTTAATAATTATGTTCAGGGATGCATGCGACACATAAAATATATATACGTAGATAAACAGTAACTTGAAATTCAGTAACTGTAAATTTTATTCAATATAATTATTTTATACTCTGAGAAAGCACGTTCCAGCCCACTTCAGGGATACGTAGCAATTTCATTGTGTTTGCAGTGCTGTAACATCATCAAAATACATTGAAATGATTTTTTACCTTATAGATCATAATGTAATATTTTCGTTTTTGACCAAAAATACATTTTCGGTGAAAATGCTGCTAAAAATTCGGCCGCACCAAAACTATCTGTATTCCAAAAATCTCGTTTTTCCCTTGGGAAATTTTCAACATCACTATTGATTTGAATTGTGTCGGCTCAAATGAGACTATTTATTACTGTGAACGTCATTGTTTACATTAATCAGTCATAACTGACTCTAAACGTGAGTGCAAACAACAAAGCAAGCAATGCGTATGTATGACTGAACTTTTTCACGTGCTTATTAAAAGCTGGCATATTTGTTATAGAAAATTTTTAGTTTGAAACCGCAGAAGTATTTCGAATACTCTTTGAGATAGTTCTGGTCTGACGTATGATCATTTACAAAAATCATTATAAAAGATAAATAGAGGTGTAATTACCTAAAAATAAATGATAATATTCGCATAATTAGCAAATCTTTCTGTGTCGTTGGTGAATTATTTACGTTATATTTTATATGAAAATAAATATTTTGGATCTAAAACATAAAAAGCCAACTTGTGGGACACGTATACTTAATTAATAATTATGTACGTTTAATAAATACCTATAATTAATTTGTAATTATGTATTTTTAATAAATACCTATAATTAATTAATAATTATGCATGCTTAATAAATATCTGTAGTTAAATAATAATTATGTATAATTATGTATGCGTTATTATTATTATTTTTTTTAATTTTGGACATTTTTCTTTTTGGCATAAGATAGGAGTATTCCCGAAATTCTGTTTCCTTTTCTGTTTCGGCCAAAAAAAAAAAAAAAAAACACGGTTTTAGTTGATTTTCAATAAAAATCCTAATACATTTATGAGAGCCAAAAGACGAGTAGACATATGCAAACTGAATTCATAAAAACTTTTTAATTAAGTTGGGAAATACTGCAAAAGAATTAAATGTGGGCCCACATGAATGAAGCTCCGCTTAATATGAATCTCCGCTTGATGCGGACAAATTCCTTTCCACCATCGTATTCTAATTAATGTTCAAGACATCGCTTAATACGGGTTTCAGTTATTGCAGACGAAAAATTTCATCCTTTAAGAAATCCTCACTTTCAAAATTTCACCGTATATACAGATTTATTTCCATACTTTCTTCTTACTTGGATCGCAAAACTTTGCAGAAAATAATGTAACGTTAGCAGAAAAAAATATTCAGACATTCTGCATTTATATTAGTTCGTATTCGTATGACGAAGAAACAGAAATTCCAAAATACTGTCTGGCGTTCTACATAGAACAGGGGAATTCATTGCTTTCACAAAAATTATATGCAAATGAAAAAGGAAGAAAAAGTGAAATTTTGCTCTTTTTTACTCTCGCAGGCGATTTTCTCGTATTTACGAATTTGTTATCTGGATGAAATGGCTTTTTTCTGAAGGTCTTCTCTGTTATTTTTAGAGCAAAGAGTGGCAACGAGAAATAGTTTTTGATGCATATTTCTAAGCAACCTTCTTTTGATGCAAGGAAATTTTCACTAATGCTTTCTGTCTGGCTGTAATATGGCAATTTAAACTCTTTACGAATGAAGAAACAGTTATTTGCTAATAGTAAATAGGTTCATTTTATTTCAAACGAAAGTAATAATCCAAATACTTTAAAAACCATAGAATTTTAAATCAAAAAGATAATGAATATGCAAATTTTCAACATTATGCTAAAATGAAGTCATTTATACATTTGACCTCAATATTTTAAGTTAGGTTTTAAAGATTAACTAATTAGTTAATATATAATTTTAAAAATACATGTGTTTATTTCAGCAATTGTTGACAGAAAATTCTAAAAAAAATCCCCCAACAGTCAATAACAACATTAATGTAAACGGATCAAGTATATTATTCACTTTCATTAATTTTCCTTGACTATTTTGAAATGATATATTTAGACAGATGTGTATGTTTATAGCAGCATCAGTTGCAGAAATGTTTCTCCATAATTTCAAATTTTACTTTTCGAAAATTTAATAGTTTACTTTTTTTAAATGATTGAAGTTTGGCTTAAAAGTTAAACCCATTATTAAATAGCTATATTGCTTTTATTTTTAGACATAAAAGATAATATTTCTTTATGTATACCGTCTGGATTAAAAAAACATAATATTAACAATAAAATATATTATTATTATTATTTTGACGAACATCACAGTTTTAATTCTGAAAATAAATTTGTAACTTAAGTAGATTTGCTTTTTAAATTTTAATAAATATAGGCGGGTTTTGTTTGAATAGCACTTTACACATTTGGAATTTGGATTTTGTTTATTTATCAGTAGGCATTATTACCCGATGTATTGCATTTGGATTTAATAAGATTTTTTTTTTTTTTTTTTTTTTTTTTTTTTTTTTTTTTTTTTTTTTTTTTTTTTTTTGAGAGGGGGTGTGTATGTCTAATTTAATTATACATTTAGAAAATATTTATACTGCAAATTTTATTGAATTTCTCATTACATTGTTTACAGTGTTACAGTAACCAAGTTTACAGTGTAAATAAACTGGTTATATGAAAATTATATTCTGCTAGTTAAATGGTTTCGAAGCAATTGCATTAGAACTTCTGTGTTTATAAGAAAATGGCGGAAAATAAGGAAATTACCGTAAAAAATGTAGCATAGCAGTGCCACCTGTTGAGCAATTTACATCAAAAACTAATCATCATCAACCTATATCAGGAATTGCCTGAATATAAATTTTCATTAAATTCCTAGTGGCCGTTCTTGAGACAGAGCTCCAACAAAATTTAAATCAAATATAGACAGACATTTTGTAAAAACATGTTTTTTGGAATCTCTGACCCCTAAAGCGTGTAAATCCGTCGAAAACCGGAATTCGGAAATTTTCATCAACCCAATACTGTTTTCTAGTAAAGACAAAATAAAGTAAAAATAAAACTAAATTATTTGGTGATGATCTTGGATAACAAACGATATCCAATTATTTACATTTTTCTTTATTTTTCTCACAAAAATTTAATAATTAGGTTTCTATTTTGTGTAAAACTTTGTTAAAAGTTACAAAAAAATTAATATCGGGGAAGCTATTTCAAATTTCAAAATTCGGAGAGCTTTGATGACATCTTCTTATTCATATAGATAACCGATATTAATTTCACTGCGCTTCGTTTCGTTTTCTAGGAGGAAATGTTATGAAATACCAAATAAAAGTCAAGTATTAATATAATAGATTCATTTTAAAAAGAATAAGGAATAGACAAATTTAGTTGCGAACAAAAGTGCAGTTAAACACATAAAAGTTTTTAGCTCAGTCGAAATCAATTTAGTATACAGGGTGGTTAGTAATTAACTTGAGGTGTTTAGAGCCCTCTAACGAGTAAAATTTTGGGCGAAACATAACCAAATTTGATCAGCATGCATCTAGATTTCCAATTCTTAAAAAAAAATTCAAAAATAAAAAAATTTAAAAATCGCCACTTGGGGCAATTTTAGCATTGTTTAACGACAAAAATGCATTAATTTGCATAAAATTAGTTTTGTGTAGCGATCATGAGTATAAAAGGAAAGACTGGGAGAGTTCTCAGACCAACTGCTTTGTGATGGCTCTCACCTTACGGGATCATGCTTTGCTAGTCAAAAAAAATCGCCACTAGGGGCAATTTTGGCGCACCAAAAATGTATTAGTGCAAATTTTGAATGTTTAAATGCTAAAAAATACAGCACAGATCAATTTTATACTGCTGAGATACTGCCCGAGCGCTGATGGTACCTGCACATTTTTCATCTCTTGTTCGACAGTAGCAGTTACAACTTCGTCGACTTGTTATTGACTAGTCACTTTGCGTCCTTGGCCTTGTTGCCGCATAGTTTCAAATCGATGAATCATCTTTTGTAAATTTGTTATGCTCGTCGGTTCTTTTGGCGAATTCTGTAATCGGTGAAATTCAGGAAGAGCAGCACTGCAATTCTCGTTCCGCTGATAACGCAGCATGACTAGTAAAGTATGGTGAGAGTTGATAATGATGAGAACTCTCCCAACCTTTCCTTTTATACTCATGATTCCTACACAGAACTGATTTTATGCAAATTAATGCATTTTAGTTGGTAAACAACGCTAAAATTGCCCCTAGTGGTGATTTTTTAAATTTTTTTTAAGAATTTGAAATTCTGTGGTCTACTATGTATGCTGATCAAATTTTGTTATGTTTAGACCAAAACTTTACTCACTAGAAGGCTCTGAACACTTCAAGTTAATTACTAACCCCCCCCCCCCTGTATATTATTTAAAGAATTAAGTTAATTGCTTTAATTTTAAATCATACTGTGCATTATACTGCCTTACTGATAGTAAATTCTTAAAATATTTCTGAATTATATTAAATATAATCTTGCTTGTTTGTTTGCTTTTCTTACTCAATATGTTAATTTTTTCTATAGAAATCAGAAATATACTAAAGAACTAAAAGCATGAAAATACTGATGGAAGTAGAAAAAAAAATTTATTAACAACGTTTATCTAGGTGGTTGTTTTCTATTTATTCTAGTTCTCTATTTATATTCTATACTTTACATTCAATTAATAAATAGGCTTTTGTAATAACATAGCTTTGCATACTTAATAAATAGAATTATTATTAATAAATCTTTAGTAAGTTTCATAAAAAGATCGGCATAACGAACGATTTAATTCTCACACGCAAGTTTTAATATAAATAAAATTATTCGCTCCGGAATGAATTGGCTGCCAAATCATCCGGGGGATTCAAAGAAGAGAGAAATTAATTCCGCCTAAATTCTTAATTATCTGTATTGGTCTTCAGCCAAGAAACTATTAGGTAATAATCAATAGAGATGGGTAATCCCCGGAGAAAAATTAATCTAAAGAAAGCGTTGACCATTTTATTTCAATAGATTTTATTCCAAAAGTAATACAGTCGACTCTCGTTAATTCGAGCTTGTCGAGACCACAAGAAATGTTCGAATTATCCGAAGTTCGAATTATGCAAAGTATGAAATGAGAACATGCATAATATGGTATTATTACAAAGGAATTAATGTTATAGAGTTTTTTAAATGTATTATGTCTGTTATCATCAGAATATGACTTAATATTAAATTAGAATGTATAAATACATAAACTAATTAAAAAATTAGAAACAAGCACAATGGAAGAAAAATTTGAAGCGTCACTGATGGACAGACGGGGCACTTAGAAAATGGATATCAAATGCATGGGATTATATGTATACTCGTTCGGAAAAATTCTCACAAAAATCAAAGAAAGAAAGTTATGCAAATGATCTGAAATCCGTGAGAAAGAAAGGAAATACGAAAAATCAGAATTCTCGTTAGTTCGAATTAAACGAAGTCAAGAGAAATGGAGTTCGAATTAATGAAGAATTTAGCGTTATTCTGCCATTGAAAATTCCGGGACTTCATGTTTAGTTCGAATTAAGCGAAGATTCGAATTATCCGATTTCGAATTAACGAGAGTCGACTGTATCATGATCGACAATTACTTTTTCTCAAAACCTTTTGCATGCATGTGTATCTTATTCATATAGAGATAAATAAGATATTCTAGTAATTGGCATCTAGTTTTACAGAACGGTAAGCGGCAACACAGACAATCATCTCGTCGAATTCACTGATGAAAAGCTAGGATTAGTTAAATCTCGATTAGCATATTATTACGCAGTCGGTCTGCCTAATAGATTTATCATTATGTTTTCCTTCTCCCAATCCTCCATGTTTTCATACTTTTGGGTGCAGGAAAGCACAATGGTTAACCTACAAAACCGATGAAGTAACAGTAAACAGCTAAAATCGGGGTTTTAGTTGTTTTCCACCAAGCTATGACTTGGCAGACCGATTGCGTTTTAATATGCGAATCAAGATTTAACTAATCCTAGATTTTCATTTTTGAAATCGATGAGATGATTGTTTGTGCTGCCGCCTCCAGGTCCATAATATTTCCCATTCGTTTCAGAACCAGTGTGGACAATTAACCAGAATTTGTTGTATTTGATATTCATTTTTTTTTTTAATCAATTCCATGGCAATAAGGAATTGCCATGTAACCAGTCGCTTGGATACTTTACATGCAATGCACAGCCACCATATTCTTGCAGTTTTCTATTATAAAATCAAGTGTTTCGGTACTGGTAAATTCACAAGTGCGTCTGTCCCTCCACTGTAAAAAAAAAAGATAGATATTACTTAATTTGCGAAAATGTACTGTAATCACGAAAGAAATTGTACAAAATCTTTTTCGAATCACCGAAGATTCCGAAAAGCGTTCATTTGTCTTTAAAAATCTCAAAAAATAATATAACTCTGAAATTTAAAAAATAATTTTTAAAAATAATTTTTTATTAGCTGCTCGTGGTTTTCGACAACATTCCTGTGTAACTTTTACAGTGTATCAATTATTATTATTATTATTGTTATTATTACGAAAATACCTCATTTGCCATAACGGTTATTTCTTTTATATTTTCCAGGGGGACAAAACCCTTTCTGAAAATTTACAGAGAGTGTACGTTTGCTCTAGTCGGCGTCAATGACCTGAGGGAGGGTATCAGTTTCAAGTCTTAAAAAAATCATTGTTTTATTTTTCTTATTTTCTAAAAAATGTATGTAGTTCTGAATGAACAAAATAAACCACGTAAAAACATTCGAAATAGAACTATGTTAATTAAAATTTGATGCAATCTACATTGACACAGACTTCAACTGATTTTTAAACTAAGCAACCACTTTTCTGAAAATTCCTTTTTTGTCTAATTGAAACACTGTAAAAAAAAAAAAAAAAAATCGTTTACTAACAGATAGTTTCTTTTCCATAGATATGTATAAAATGATCAACCTTTATGGCATGAATAAATTTTGATAAATAGATAAATATAAATATATATGCAATTGTATGTGCTACATGCATAATCGATAATAAAACTGATAGCAATCGATAAATGGATATTATTAAATGAATAGATTATAGCATTAATGAGAGTCTATTGTAAAAAAAGTAAGTCAAAAATTTTAATTTTCCTCCACTTTTTAATGAATGACATATTTCCAATAATTTACCTTTGATTAGGGGACATTGCGGCCAGTAAAAATTGGATTAGAGGACTGTAGGTCGTTCGAAAATTCTGCTTAAAACTGACAAAAAAAAAACCCCAAAAAAACTGATAACCCGACACACTTTAACCCGAAACCAACCCGAGGTCGAAGTAAAAGAAATTTAATTCCATTTTTTCTAATATGAATTTTACCTTTTTTGCATACAAATAAATATATAATGCATCCATTAATATTCAAATATTTTAGGTGTTGCTGATGTATTTATATTTAAAAGCATTCAGAACTTTCTTATGAAAATTCAGATCAACCCGAGGTCGATCCAAAAGAATTTAAAACAGACCCGAAAGCGAAACTTTTAAAGTCACATTGATCCAAACACGACCTGCAAAAAATAAATAAATAAATAAATAAATAAATAAATAATAGTTAAAATATTAATAATAATATCAACCTCACCTAACCCAACCCGAATCGGGTCTTAAATCGGGTTACCCAATTCGAGACAGAATTCCAAATCGCAACTACCACTATCACGACTAACGAGTGTTTTTATGATTGATTAGGTTATATTGATTACATATTCAAATATCAGATTGTATTTTTAAAAAAAAATGGTTTAGAAAAAATACACAGGCTCCAAGAGTATTAAACGATCTAATGGAGAAACGCAAATCTAATATAAAGGAAATAATTCACATCAGAATAAACTTTTTACCAAATCAGTTGGGGATTCAAAGAAGAGGCAAATTAATTTCATCTCAAGTCTTAATTAGCTGTATTGGTTGTCAGCCAACAAACAATTGGAGAACAAACAACAGAGATGGGAAATCTCCAGAGAAAAATTAATCTACACGGAAAGTATTACAGTTTTGTTTCAATATTATTCGTTCCATAAAAGTTCTTTTTATAACCAGTATAAGAAAATAAATCGAAATATTATTATTTTACATTTAAAGTTTATATCATACGTATGGTCATAGAATCCCAAATGCAGGAAGCCTCATATCATCAAAACCGCCCAAATTTCTTTCTTAGAAGGCATAAAAAATGTCCAAAGAATTATATCTCAACACTGAAAAGAAAAAAAAAAAACGGAAAATTTTAAGGAAATACTACTGGTAACGCCAGTATAATTTACTGTTTTTTAACGGAAAGATTTCCGTAAATTCCAGATGATTTTCCGTATTTTCCTGGAATTTACGGAAATTGTTCTGTTAAAAAACAGTAAGTTCTACTGGCGTCAAGATTACCAGTATTTCCATAAAATCCTCCGTTTTTTTTTTTTTTTTTTTTTTTTTTTTTTTCAGTGAACGCTCCACAGTTTACGAGAAAAATACGAAAGAAAAGTATGACGTCATATCTTGTACAAGAAAATATAATGAAACAACTAAATTGATTCCATCAAAATTTTTAATTATTTATATTAGTTTTCCTGCTAAGAACTAACAAGTAACCAACAGATATGAAGAATCTCTGGTGAAAAATTACTCTAAAAATGATTAACATCCATTAGAGTCCCTCATCGGGCAATCTAATGTCCGTATCAATCTGTCCGTAATCTAATTTTAGTCGATTCGGTTCGAATCGGGTTAACGCTATTTTTTTCCCGTAATACATGATGTGTTTGAGTCAAATTGACAATTAAATGTTTCGATTTCGGGATAGAATTTGGATGTTTCGTATCGGGTTCAATTGACCCCATTTTTAAAAAGAAAGTAACTTTTCAGGCACACACTACCTTGAAATTGGTTAAAATATAATTTTTTTTTTTTTTTTTTTTTTTTTAATACTAACTGAAAGCTTCTTTAACTGTGAATATTTTGGCATATCATTTGTACCTATACGACAATTATACCGCGAAAAATTGTCAGTTTCATTAATAGATCCAACACAATCACTCATACAAATGAAAATTTAAAACTGATTTTTCTCCATGTTTGTATTTTTATAACTTGCTCGTTCGATAAATACTATGGCTTTTTTGCTATTTAAATAAAAGTTTCATTTTTTTTAACTTATTTTTTATATGCATGGACTTAACATTCAAGTTTATAGTTATTAAAAAAAATTTTAAATTGATAGTTTGTTGAATTTTCTTCATTTTTTAATATACATAAGAGAAAAAAGATCATTTTAAATGTAAAATTCATGTACAGTTTTATATAGTATATTCTAATGAATGAGGAAAAAATTGAAGCAAAAATATACATATTTATAAAAATAGTAGAGATTTAAGCAAGTTAATTTTTTTAATTGATATTTAGTAAAATAGGCTGTTTTACAAGATTTTTTTTTTATAATTATATTTAATTTTTAGTACATTATACCACCACACATTATTCCAGTATTATTCATAACTGAAGAGATGATTTCAAAGGTAGTGTATTCCCTTAAAAATCTTTTTATCTTTTACACACAATATATATATATATAATTATTTATCGACCTTTAATTTTTTGGTTGTTTTGATTATTGAAAAAAAAACTATATCTCTAAAGGATATCGGAATTTCAAGGAGGGCTTTTTAAGAGAAAGGAATATAGTTAGTTAGGGAATTCAGTTTATCGATTTTTGTTTAAATATACTTTTTTTCCCTTTCATTTTTACAAGACAATACTTATAGCAATATAGACCACTCGAAATTTTGAAATTTCGTAAGCTTTCTTTTATTTATTTATTGTGGCATAATAAGGATTTTTTACTGCAATAATAATAAAAATATTTATCGACTTCTTCAGCCTGTATAAAAGGAAAAATAAATAAAAATAATATTTTTCTATTTTTAGTTTGTTCTTTAGGCGATAGAAAGTTGAATTTTTCTGTAATAATTTTTGAAAATTAAACTTATGAAATTGCACTGATAAAGTTAATTCTAAAACTCTAATTGAAAACTGTTTTTTTATTAATACAAGGTAGAACCCGTCGAATTTTGACGAAAGAAAATATTTAAGAAGAAACTGTTTCATTGATTTATAATAAGCCTATAAAATTAGTAACAATAAAAAAAAATGTGTCTTACATTAGTAAGTCTAACTTTCAAAGATATGATATTTAAACTAAAGTTTACAAAATATTACTTCCGTAAAACTCAGTTTTAGAAATTACTAAAATTACACTTTAATCGTAATGTAAGTAGTTAAATGTAATAAATATTTGTTATTATGTCAAAGTTATCAATTAAGGATCTTATGCTTGGTATTCCAAATAAAAATCAGCAAAGAAAATGGCAACGAAAAGATACTGTAATCTGCTTTATTCTAAATTTTTAATATAAATGAAGTATTTTTGTTGCCACTATTAAAAAAAAACTGTAGTAAAAACTACAAAAAAATTAATATCTCAAAAATAAATTAAGATACAGTTTTCGAACAAATTGCATTTAAAAGCATTTTTTTTCTCTATATGACAGTTTAAAAATTCAAAATGTAGGACGTTTAGAAGTATAAAAATTTGCAGTAGAAAAAATTGCAAAAACCAAATTTCAAAAAGTTGCCATTCGCAAAATGACGTGTGCGTTACTCCCAGATACGTTTGACATTTATAATATAGATAATACATAATGTTGTTTTCTTTGTGTGCACTCGTTCACCAAGAGAAAGCATGTAACGCATGAAGTCATATTAGGTTTGGAAACAGCAACGGCAACAATAAACAAATGAAGCAATAACAATAAACAAGTGGGTAAGTGTGATCGCAAATCGCAGATCACGCAGGGGGTTTCGTTTAATATTTCTTTCAGAACAACTTATCTTTTAATTAATAAATTTAAATTATTAGTTTATAATTTTTAAATTCTACATAGATGATAGCACCAACAAATTTAATTTAAAAATAAATATAAAAGGAAGTTATTTATTTTAATCAAATCAAAAATGTTCAAATCAAATCATTTAAATAACACCCAAAATTCTAATTTTTTATAAAATCCGAAATAAAAAAATTAATTTAATTAAAATAATAGACTTTTTCAAAATTTTATGATTTGTCATGTGACACGAGTTATTCAGCTGTAAATATACAAAATTTGAAGTCTCTGACTTACATATGTTTTGTGCATGGACTCTGTGACGAACAAACAGAGGACAGAGACGAATAGGGTTTCGTCAGATGAACGAAACCCTAAAAAAAAGAACAAAACAAATTGCAACAGACTTCGAGAGATTCGGGGAAGATATTGAGAAAGTTAATACAACTAACACATAAAAAAATATGAGTTTTTAGACACGTTAGTAACAATGTAAATACTAAGTCGTCGTCTGGTTTGTCCGTCTGTCTGCCCGTCTGTTCGCGTGTAACAGCTCAAATCTACTCAACCGAAAGGTTTAAAATTTAATATATATAATTTTTGCAGAATTTTATCGATTCACTTCAAATTTTATGAAAATTGAACCAAAACTTAAAAAGATAATAAATGTTATCTTCATTCTATTAAATCCTATCATACGTAATTGCTTCGATTATATCCCATAATTGTTAATGGTTCTAGGATGTCGTGGTGATTATTCTAGTAAATCTTATCATACACAATTAATTCAATGATATTCCATGATAGATAATCACTCTAAATTGCCATGGTGATGACCTCCTATTTAATATACAGTCTTATTACTAATGAATTTTAAATAAATTTAAATTGTATTTATGCACCTAAGATCAGTTTTACTTCGTTTTATTTGTGCTTTATACGATTTTTAATTATTCACACAAGGTGAATATAGCACAAGAATTTTAACCTTCATTTTTTGAAGATTTCGAGACTTACCTCTTCATGTTGAAGGCCAGAGATTGCGGGTTAATTTTGCAAACAGAAAAAGAACTCTTTATTTTCAAGTTCATCTATTAAGCAAACTTTGCATGACACTATTTGTAATTTTACGTTATTTATGCTATAAAGTTTAAAGGAAAAACAACTTAACGCATCAAGCTCCTGCTGATTAAAACTATCTGTTGCTAAGTAAGAAGGTAATTTATAATCACACTTTATCTTGTCGTATTCAAATCTTCTGTGTGGTAATAAAATTTTTAAAAGTTTGGTACACGCATTCTTATTTGATTCTTTAACCTCATATCAGACGAATAGATTTAAGTTCACTAAAATATAAAATAAATAAAAGTTCAACAATGTTTCAACTCACTATCATGTGTAAAACTTAAACAAAAATCCTATAACCTCAAACGAGTAGACTGAAGTTCAGTAAAATATAAAATAAATAAAAGTTCAATAACGTTTCAGCTCACTAATGTACAAAACTAACAATGTAACATAAAAAATATATATATCTTGCACTTTAAACACTTCCGGATGCTTATAACCACAAACAGTAAATCAAACAACAGCAATTACCTTAAGTAGATGTCATGCATGGTATCTTTTTCCATTTTCATTAAGATGTAAAAAAAAAAAATCCATTTATATTTGAGTTCACTAAAGTTACAAAAATAATAATATGCATAAAATAAAATTCAAATGCACTTAACACCTCCGAATATTCTAAACAGGAAGTTGAAAATAGTAAGTGAAAAAACATTTTACTTCGTATGCAGATATCATGCAGTTTACATATCATGTTTTATATTGTATCTTCCATTTTCACCCTTAGCAAATTAAACCCAAATCAATCTTACATTAACCAAATCCACTTCTGTGGCTTTTTTCTTTGTCTAATAGTTTACATCATTTTGATTTCATGTTTGAAGCTTTAACCTTGGTCAGCAAGCTATCTGAATACGTCCTTCGTAGTTGGGCTTTATCGGGCATAGTCATTTTTGACACAAGGGTTCACATCACCAAAGTTCCATGGTCAAAGCTACAAATTTGAAGAAGTTTTTTGTGTTGTATATTTTTCAGGGTTCAGTTCATTTTTGAGCTTGTAGTGTATATGAACATATTAATCGATACAAAAATTATTATTACTTTTTTTTCCCCTCTAGCACAACATTCTTAAAATTAAAAAAAGAAAAGAAAGGAAAGGAAAAAAAAGAAAGAAAGAAATAATTCCAATGCACATTAAACATTTCCGGATTTTCTAAACAGGAAGTTGAAGACAGTTCATTAAACAACAATCTGTTAGTATGCAGATATGGTATAGTTTTATTTTTTATCTCGTATTTGCATACTTAGCATATTAAACACAAATCAATCATATGTATACCAAATCCTCTTTTGTGTCAATAGTTCAACTACATTTTAATTTCCTGTCCGTAACCTTAACCTTGGTCAACAACAAACTACCTGCATATGTCCTTCCTGTTTAATGCAGCCAGTGCTTATCAAACATAGACACCCCATGACACGAATAGTAATCAACACCAAAAAAATCCCTCTGGGAGAAACTAGGATTTTGCAGGGGCGTAGGCGATAATAACCCTTTCATACCGTATTCTATGCAGACGACTATAAAGGGTGGAGTGCGGCAGACGATCTTCACGCGGTTACTGGGCTTATCGAGCACTTGTTCAGCGGTTTATTCACGGGGGCGTAGTATTCCAGAATTTGCTTATGTGGGAAGTAAGCGATCACTAGGTCATTATTTTCCAAAGAATTGCTGAAGTTTTTCACAATCCGATAAAGGGCTGATCCGTTTGTTGCTCGTGAAATCGAAGACTATTTAACGATGGCGTTGCCAAATCGAATTGGGAAATATTAGGTCATTAACTTGGGTTTTCCCACATTATTCGTTTTTTTTTTTTTTTTTTTTTTTTTTTTTTTTTTTCTATTTTCAATGT
This sequence comes from Maratus speculifer, assembly GCA_964019185.1. Lineage (NCBI taxonomy): Eukaryota > Metazoa > Arthropoda > Arachnida > Araneae > Salticidae > Maratus > Maratus speculifer. The sequence goes on from OZ025301.1 coordinate 185,132,755, forward strand.
CAATGTCAGAGTTAGTTTGTATATTGTTTTTGGGGAATCGGAAATAAAGATGATTTATCTTGTTTAGCTAAACAAGTGCACAAAATAAAATAAGAATATTGAGACTATGAGTCATTCCTTGAATAATGTATGAATTTTTGAACTATCGTGACTAGTTCATACAAAGTAATTGCTGAACATATTCTTTAGTGATCTTTATCAATCAACATTAAATTTAATTTTTCAGTCATATAGATGTATTTCTATAAGCTTGTTACTTCCCTACAACAAAAAATGATCTACAAACATTTTCATCAAGCATAAGAGAGCGTTAATCAGGAACAGACGCCCAAATTATGACATAGGCATGGGCACACAGAGATTTATTTTTGCCATTATATTTCCTAATAATAGTTTTTGCCTTACTTAAATGCAAACAGTTGCTACAAATTACGCATTAAAATAATCCGAAGCTTTATCGAAAATAGTGGTGACAACAGCAAAGATCGTATGTATATTGGGTATGTCATACTCTGCGCGACTGTTAGCAGGTTAAGAATATCTGAAGATTATCTGAAGCAAATACAACTTATGCAATTTTTTTAAATAGGTTATTCCAAACTGTGGTACGAAGGCATTCCGATATTTGTAAGCGAAAGAAATAAAGCAAATTATTGCAAAGTCAAAAACGCAGTCTGTTTTAGATTAGATCCCGAGAAACCGTAGCACCAAACAATAGAAAACAAGAATAGAAATCTTTAGGGTTATTTTTTATGAAATGATCTGGAGAGTACTCAGGCACAAGAATAAGTGAAAGGCAACAATTAGAGAAGACTATCAGATATAGACGGTTACTAATGTACAGTCGTAAAAAAAAATGAAAAATAAAAAATACATTTTTTAGTTAATGAAAAACGTAAAGACCCATTAGGCTAGAAATTATGTCTTATTTTTATTATGCCGGTACGGTTTAATTCCAAAACTTGGTAATATCCGCTTTTACAAATTTCTTTACGGAATGAGTTAACAAACCATAGTTTGGCAAAAATGCAGGTTTTCCAAATTTTGGTCCAAAATTCTACTGAATAATCAAAATATCTCAGATATCTCCGCTTTGTTTTTTAAATTAAAGGTACGGGTTGGTCAAGATTTTATCCAAAATCCTTTTTACAAGTCAGATTCTATTTCTTCTACATTTCTTCTATTTCTTTTACATTTATTAAGTCAAGCTGTTGATCGTCGTTCAGATTCGAAGCACAGATAATCATACATTTAAATATTTATTTGTTTGTGTTAAAAAAATAGTAATAAAATTTAAAAACTGTACATGACACGATGAATTATTTTAGTGTAAAACTTTCATAGTGATGAGAACTGTAATGCAAAACTTATATTCATATTTCCGTTCAGTGATTGTTGAGAAAATTGAGGTTATACATATATCGCTCGTGAGCTGCAATAGTGGCACAACTAAAAAAAAATCAGGTTCTGAGATTAATGGGTTTGAAGTTCCGTCTTGTAATAACAAAGCAAGGAAGGTAACAGCGGCACTTTAGCCATCTGTTGGTGAAATACTGAACTACAAGATATACCGCTGTTGCTGCTGGAAAAAATGCTAATCTGCAATGCTGGAGAGCGCACACTATGACCAATAACAGAAGATTCTTCTTTTGAAAAAACTTAAAAAAAAAGAGGACAAGTCCAAAATTGCAATGTTTTAGACTAGGTTTTTTCAAACTATAGTACGAAGATATTCGGATACTTCATACTTGTAAGCGAAAAGGAAGTAAAGCAAACTATTGAAAAATCAAAAACGCATACTGTTTTTAGACCGAAAAACCGTAGCACCAGACAACAGAAAACACGCACAGAGAATCTTTATAGGATTACTTTTTATAAAATGATCTGGAGAGTCTTATGTGCAAAAATAAGAAAAATACAACAATTAGAGGAGACAGTCGCTAGCTGAAGATGGTTACAAAAGTAGAGTCTCCAAAAAAATGAGAAGTGAAAAATGCATTTTTTAATTTACAAATTATCAATGAAAAACTGAAATAGCCATTCGACTAGAAGTTATGTCGTATTTTTATTACATCGATCAGTTTTAGTCCAATCCCCGCCTGTAGAAATTCTTTTAACTGAGTAAGTCAACAAACCTTAGCTTAGCAAAAGTGCAGATTCTGCAAATTTTTGTTCAAAATCCTATTGAACGATCAAATTTTATAGCTTGGATATCGCCATTTATTTTTTAAATTAAAGGTACAAGTTGGTCATCGCTCAAGATTTTGTCCAAAATCCTTACCAACAATCAAATTCTATTTTGCATATGCAACCTCTTTTTACCTTTATAAAGTCAAACTGTTGATCACCGTTTAGGCTTGAAGCTCAAAAAGACAATCATATATTTAAGTATTTTATTCGTCCCTATTAAAACGAAAAAAACTATACGTGGCAAGTTGAATTCTTCTAGTGTAAAATTTTCCATAGTGATGAGTATAGTAATTCAAAAGTTATATTCATATTTCCGTACAGTGATTGTTGAGAAAAATGAGGGCATACATACTTATAGACACACATATACGGGTACATTGTGACCAACAACAGAGAATTCTTCTTTTGAAATAACTTTTTAAAAAAAGAGAACAAGTCGATAATCGCACTTCAAACGTAGCAAATGAGGTGCGTTCATATTATAACAACGTTTTAAAAATATTCAGATTTTGGTGTAATTGAATACAATACATCGGATACAGTATAGTAACCGAAATCTTTTGTATTCCCTGTAAATACTGTCTGCTTTCTATTATACAGAAAGTAAATTGTAGTAAACCTCAGCAACGTAAATCAATTTCATTAAATGTGAAATAGTTTGATATTATTAAAACGCTCCCCAAACAATGTTTCCCCCTATGCCATTATTAATGGAATACTTTTGATTGGCCCTGTAAATGAATAACAAATATTCTTTGTATTATGAATTAACTTGAACTTAATTAGCTTCCCTTCATAAATAACAGTCAACAATAAAATATATAAAGTCTGTCCTACCTTGGTTGATTTATCCGAACGGCGTGATTTATCCAATGTAATAAATATCAGGTAGAAAAATTAAATCCACTGAAGCTGAGCACAGTCTTTTTGAAAATTCTATAATTTTTTTCTTTACACTCTACATTAAAAGGATATTAAACAAAAGTTAGAAAAATACAGTTAAATTTTACAGAGAACAATTTTTGTTACATGTTTACTTTTACAAATAAAATAGAAGACTGACAAAGAATTGAACTTTAGCACTGACGAAACATCGATTGCATCACAACCTTGAAATACATAATTATAGGAAAAACAGTCATTATTATTGCGAAATATCTCGATTACAAATTGAAAATGAAAGTACTTGATTAAAAGAAATAAGATAAATGTTTATAGTTTCAGGAAATCATCATAAATCTATCACCCCTGCTTGATTTCTGAAGCTAATATAGTCATTAAGTTTAATTGGCTTCGATGTTTAAGGAAATCAGCCTTAGGTAAGGGCTTAGTAAAGATGTCAGCAGTCATGTCCTTGCTTGGGCAATATTCCACGTCTATAATTCCTTTATTTCGAAGATCCCTTATACTGTGAAATTTTATATCCACGTGTTTGGTTTTCGAATGATATCTTTCATTTTGTGTCATCTTAATGCAGGATTGATTGTCTTCGAAAATTGTTATTGGCAAAGTTTGATTTAACTCTAGATCCTTTAAAAGATTAATTATCCACGTTGTTTCTTGGGCAGCACTGGCAACTGATACATACTCAGCTTCAGCTGAGGATAGAGCAACTGAATTTTGTTTCTTTGTTTTCCAAGAAATAGCTGTATTTCCTAGCTTACATAAATTTCCGCTAGTTGATTTTCTATCATATTTATCTCCTGCCCAGTCTGAATCCGAATATGTTGTTAGGATTGGTTTATTTTTATTGCAAATAATTAATTTTATGTCTTTTGTAGTTTTTAAATATTTTATAACCTTTTTTACTGCATTCCAATCTTTTTCTCTCGGTTTTTCATTTCGTCGACTAAGAATACTAACGGCTGCTGAAATATCTGGCCTACTGATAGTAGCTATATATAACAATGCCCCAATTGCCTGCCTATATTTGCTGTTGTTTGGAAGTAATTTTTCTTCATCAATTGTGTTTAAATAACCTGGTTCCATCGGAGTATCACAGAGTTTTGCCTCACTTAGATCGAATTTTTCAACTAGTTCTTTTATTTTGTTTCTTTGATCGAGAAAAAAATTTCCTTCTTTATTTCTGCTTATATTTATACCCAAATAATAATTTACAGTTCCTAAATTCTTTACTTCAAATTCTTTTCTAAGTTGAGTTATGGTCTCGTCTATTTCTTTAGTATCCCCTGAAATTAACATGCCATCCACATAAATGATGATATAAGTAGTACCGTTTTGTGTTTTTCGCATGAAAAGACATGGATCGGCAGTGCTTTGCACAAAACCTATTTTTTCCAAACTTTCACTTATTTTAATATTCCATGCCCTTGCGGCTTGTTTTAAGCCATAAATTGCTTTTCTTAGTTTACAAACTTTATTTTCTTCTCCCGGTACAACGTACCCTTCTGGCTGAGACATGTAGACGTCTTCTTCTAAATTTCCGTGAAGAAATGCTGTTTTTATATCAAGATGGTTTACAACTAAATTTTTGTATGCCGCACAGGCTAAAAATGCCCTCAATGTTGTATATGATACTACTGGTGCAAAAGTTTCGTAGTAATCGGTTCCAAATTTTTGAGAAAAGCCCTTAGCGACTAAACGTGCTTTGTATTTATCAATTTCACCATTTGAATTATATTTTAATGAAAATACCCATTTGCAATTTATCACTTTTACGCCAGGTGGAGGATTAACTAAGTCCTATGTTTTGTTTTTTCTTAAAGAAGCAATTTCTTCCTTAGTTGCTTCATACCAATTGTTTTTATCATAGGGATTATCAATTAATTCAATATCCTTCCATTCTGATGGTTCTAATATTTTATTTTCTGTTGAAAAATATGCAAATCGATCAGGTGGAACACCCCTATTTGATCTTTGTGATCTTCTAGGTTGATTTATTTCAATATCTTCATTACTTGTTTCATTATTTTCCTGCATATTTATAACAATTTCAGAAGATTTCCCCCCTGCTATTTCGGGTTGTTTTTGAACGTTGATGTCGCTTGTTATCTCAAAGCTTTGTACCCTTTGGTTTGAATTAGAGTTTTCAATAAATTTTACTGTTCGTGCGCGTATTACTTTATTATTTCCAATATAAATTCTATAACCTTTTGATCTATTGTCGTAACCGACAAAGGTTCCTTCAATTGCTTTGTTATTGAGCTTGTTTCTTTGGGATTTATCAAGATAAGCATAAGCTTTGCAGCCAAATGTTTTTATATTTCTCAAATCCGGGATTTTATTTGTCCACAACTGGTATGGTGTTAAGTTGTGTGATTTTGTTGGTAGTCTATTTAGCAAATACCCCGCTGTATTTAAAGCTTCGCCCCAAAATTTCTGAGCTAGATTAGCTTCCGATAATAGGCAACGTGTCATTTCAACTAATGTCCTGTTCTTCCTCTCAGAAACACCGTTTTGAGATGGAGAATATGGTACTGTTAATTGATGATGAATACCTGTTTCGGATAGAAAATTTTCTACTTCATCGCTAATGTATTCTCCGCCGTTATCTGTGCGGAATTCTTTGATCGTGTACCCGAATTTGTTTTTAGTAAAGGCTACATATTCCTTTAATTTCTCAATTACTTCGCTTTTCTTTGATAAAAGATATATCATCGTAAATCTACTGAAGTCATCGGTAAATGTGAGAAAAAATGTCTTTCCTCCTATGCTTTCTGTTGGCATCGGCCCACAGATATCTGAATGTACCAGGTCTAGGACCTTCTGAGCTCTGTTTGTTGCTTGTTTTGGATACGGTGCATCTGTTAATTTACATTTTATGCAACTTTTGCAAATTATATCGTGTTTACACTCTTTTATTTCTATTCCTGTTGCTAAATTTTTAGATGTTAGTTGCTTAATGGAATTTATGTTCCTGTGTCCAAGTCTTTTATGCCAAAGCTCAATGCAGTTTTTATTCTTGCATTGATGAGCTAGATTTGCATAGTTATCTTTTTTAGGTTTATACAGATCTATTTCATACAAATTATTTTCAATTTTTCCTTCTAAGAATGTTTTCCCATTTTGGGTTAATTTACATGTTTTGTTTTCAAATGTGAGCTTACAACCATGTTTAACAGCTTTGCTAACGGACATTAGATTTGATTGTAAATCCGGCACATACAAAACATCCTTCAAAGTTATGTCGTTATTTTTTGTTTGTAATTTTATAGTCCCTGTACCTTGAGACTCGAGAGTTTTCCCGTTCGCTATCGTGACAGTATTTTTATTATTTGTGTTAATGTCAACGAATAAATTTATATCATTACACAAGTGTGAGCTGCTCCCTGAGTCAATAATCCAGGTAGATTTATAATCATTTTGTGCGAGAAAAGATATTTCTTTTTCTTCGCTATTATTTTTCAGAGTCTGTGTATTTCTTTCTATTTTTGTTTCCGGAGTAACTTTATTTACTTCAAAACATAACGACGAATTTTGTTTATTTTTATCATTTGTTTGGTTTTTAGAATTTTTATTCTTAAGAAACCAACAATTTTGTTTTACATGGTTTTTTCGTTTACAGTACGTACAAAAAAGATTTTGTTCGCGCTTTGGAAATGGTTTTTGATTAAATTTTATAGCTTTGTATGCATTTTCATTCGACGAATTGGAGCTATCTTGTCTCCTTTGAAATTCGTCAGTTAATTTCCCTTTAATAAAATTAGAATTTAATTCCTCCTCAGATTTAGATTCTAAAGCAGTAATAAGAGTGTCGTAACTCGGTGGGAGAGAGCATAACATGAGTGCTGATAGATGAGAATCTTTTATCTCTTCACCTATTGCCTTTAATTTATCAGCGGTTTCTAAGATCTTTACAATATGATCATTCATGTTGCCGTTTTCGGCAAGTTTTATGCTGTATAATTTACGCAATAAATATAATTTACTTGATAAGTTAGCGCGTTCATGTATTCCTTTTAAAACTAGCCAAGTAGCTTTAGCTGTTGTTTAATTTTTTACGTAAATCAATTGCGAGTCTTCTAATGTTAAATTAATCGTAGCTCTAGCTTTATTATCTTTCCTAGTCCACTCATTATTTAATGGAGTTGGTGGACCGTCAGTTATATGACTAAATAAATCTTCCTTCATAAGAAGCATTTGGAGTTTAAAACTCCATATTGCATAGTTATTTGAGTTTAGTTTTTCTATACTAAAACTTTCTTTTGAAGAAGAAGCCATATTCTTTATTTTTATTTCTGCCTTAATTCAACTTTTATAACTTTTACTTTTACTAATTTTCAACTTTATTTTAATTATTTTCAACTATAGTTTAATGTAATTCAATTTTGTTGTTGTTCCTTAGAAGAGAGCAACATTGCTAAAAGTTCAGTTCAGTCTTTCTCATAATCTATTATGAATTAACTTGAACTTAATTAGCTTCCCTTCATAAATAACAGTCAACAATAAAATATATAAAGTCTGTCCTACCTTGGTTGATTTATCCGAACGGCGTGATTTATCCAATGTAATAAATATCAGGTAGAAAAATTAAATCCACTGAAGCTGAGCACAGTCTTTTTGAAAATTCTATAATTTTTTTCTTTACACTCTACATTAAAAGGATATTAAACAAAAGTTAGAAAAATACAGTTAAATTTTACAGAGAACAATTTTTGTTACATGTTTACTTTTACAAATAAAATAGAAGACTGACAAAGAATTGAACTTTAGCACTGACGAAACATCGATTGCATCACAACCTTGAAATACATAATTATAGGAAAAACAGTCATTATTATTGCGAAATATCTCGATTACAAATTGAAAATGAAAGTACTTGATTAAATGAAATAAGATAAATGTTTATAGTTTCAGGAAATCATCATAAATCTATCACTTTGCACCGCAGATTCTATAGAATGTATATTTCCGCTTTTCATACTTCATTGATGTATAGTAATTTTATTATGCTTGAAAAGGTGTAACATAATTAAATATACTTGAAACTATTTTTTTCTCATTGACCGTAATGTAACAAAATACTTTTGATTGTCCCTGTAATTTAACTATACATCCGCTTTTCATAAAATTTGAAATAGCACGGCAAAATTATATGCAACAGTTATATATTTTAAATTTCGAATCATTCGGTTGGGTAATTTTTACAGTATTACATGTAGACGGACGGACAGACGAACGGATTGAACGTTGACTATAGGTGCTACGTATTTAGATAATTACGAACGTACTAAAAAATCAATGTTTCTTTACTAAATGAAATGCTTTTTTTCTTTCATGTAATTTACTATATAAGAAATAATCGGACATCAAAAACTCATGTAAAAGCATAAACAAGGCTGAAATTAAGTAGATGTACACCGTGGTTTCATACACATCTGGGCAAAGAAAATTAGGGAGATATAAATGAGGAAAAAGCAATTCCAGAATCAATTTCTGAATCTGGAGCTAATAAAAAAACTATACACAGTTGGAAAAATTAGTAACATAATGGAAAGGCAAGAATCAGAAACCATTTAATCGTAAATAAAACACATAAATTTCTTCTTGCTTTTACCAAAAACTATATAAGATGTTAGGCTGCCAATATTTCTCGTAGAAAGAAATAGAAAACACTGGCACACTGTAAATAAAAAGTAATATAAATAAATAAATAAATAAATAAAATCCCATAATTGCCAGTACCATTTCTTTATCTTTATTACAGATTTTTTTTTCACCGGTTAAGTTTATATTATTTTTTTCTGCACCCAAAATTGAAACATGGAGGACTGGGAGCAGGCAAACATAAATGTAAACCTACGATAATAACTAAAATCCTGTTTTCAGATGTTTTTAACCAAGACATGAGTTAGAAAAATGATTGAATTTTAATATGCAAATAGTTTTAATTAATTCTAAAATTTCAGGCGTGAACTTAATGAGGTGATTTTCTGTGCAGTCGCCTCCCAGTCTATTTAATTACTTATAGTTTTGAGCTAGGCTGTTACGTTACTTTCTAGTTATGTACCTAAAAGAGACCACCAAATAAATTTGCAGGACTCACCCTGTCCTAATTATAGATTTGGTAGCATCTATAACCCTCATTTTTGAGTGGCACCCAATTTATAGAATTTTGTCCAAAAGAGAATTTTGCCCCCAATTTAGAAAATTTTGTCAACAACCTTTTTTGAAAAATAATATCTGCACTCATACACTTATATAAATTAAATTAAAGAAATTGGATTAATAGAAATCTGCTATGAATAAATATATAAATTGCGGTACAATCTATACTAATAAAATAATAAAACGCTTTGTCAGTGTGTGTGTCTGCGATGATTACCAATATCTACCGCACGTAGAAACCGAAAAATTTAGGGGAAAATAGTCCAAGACAAGTTTTTGTACAATAAATTAAATAATACCATAATATTATTAAACTGCCCTCTCTTAATCCAATCTTCATTTTTGGAACTATTTTTCCACTTAGTTATTCCCATGTTGTTACATTCCATTTAAGAGACTGAGATTCCCTATGGTCCCGTAGGGCCCGACTCAGAGACCTTGAAATTTTTGTTCGCCATGCATGTTTCATCTACTCATTTTCCCAACTTCTCAGTGCATAATTTTAAAGTTGAGTTTTGGATTTTTCTTTCAGGACCTACACCCTGATATTTTTATTGGGGTCCGAGGACCTTTTTTCAATCATTTACTCAATTTTTTATGCATTTCTTTAAAATATTATTCTAACGAATAATTTATAGCCTATGATTAGTTTTCAGTAATTGTAGATCGAAAGTATTAAATGTCTGTTTAAGGTTATCATAACGGGTCTCGGGGAACGCCGAGCAGGTAAGCTGTTGAATATATAAATTATTGCCAATGCTGGCCCGTAATCAAATGTTTAATGTAATCTTTACAGGTGGTAAATGTTTTAAGGTGAGTAGAGCACTTTTTAATTTTTTAATTTTTAACACTTATCAACATAGTTGAAAAGTGTCCATAAATTCTATTTGTCTAGCCATCTGCCTGTCTGTCTGTCCGTCCGTGCTCTTTCGCACATAAATATAATAAGATTGCCATGAGATTGATGTATGATATTGATGCTTACGGTAGCACGCTCGGTGTCGAATATAAGGTGTGCGGCATTAATGATTCATTTACAAGGACAATCAAAAGAATTCCGTTACATTACGGCCTACGAGGAAAAATCGTTCGAGGTGTATTTGGTATTACACTATTTTAAATATATTGAAATTTACATACATCATTGAGGTGTTGCACGATACGTCTAATGTAGAATCCGCTGTGCATGTAATTTATCGTTCAATTACAGGGACACACTAAAGTATCTTGTTACAATTCTGCCCACGATATCTAGTATGCTAGATACCGTGGTTCTGCCTATGAAGAACAGTTGGAGAAAATGCGTCTTCAGTTAGAATATTTTTTAAATTTAAAAACGTTTTTTATTTAGATATTACAGCCAAATCTCGTTAACATGAACTTTTTTCACAGTCCCATATAAAGACGAAGACAAAGATTTGATACCGATAACATGAATTACTGTCAAAATAAACAACATTTCGATTCCCCTTGAGGTTCATCTTAACGAGGTTCGACTGCATTGTGTGTGCGTGTATGCATTCTATGGATCATATATAGGGCTACACAATATATCTTAAGTGCATTTACGTTTATTGACGGATGTTGCTGAATGGCAAATTTTAACAGTTCTATGGATTCCATTGAATTAAATTAAGCATACTATGTGATACACATGTGAATCTTTTGATCAGAGCTAAAAAAAAAAAAAAAAAAAAAAAAAAAATCGGGTTTTTTTTCGTGCTATTCATTATAGTTGCAGAAATTGTGTTTTCAAATACGTTATGCATTGATTGCATAAATTGTTTATTTACACATCTTTCAATTTAATAAATTGTAAAGTTTTGTCACAGTATTCTGAATGTGTTGAAAGCTGCCTGATAATCTATGATGGGTACATGATTTTTCGTTCTTGTTATTGCATATGTGATGTTATTTTGCTAATGTTGAGCCGTAAGTGATATTCAACTTTTAATGTATTTTAGATTTTTTTTTTTCAAAAACTAGTTGACCCGCCCGGTGTTGTCCGGGCAGAAACCAAACCGAGACTGTCATTGGAAAATAAAATACTAGACTGGACTTTAAAATAAAAGACTGAATGAATTTATGTGGCCGGGATTCCTGTTATCATCAGTGTACAAAGGAGAAATCCTGTGATATATCGGACCGTGTATCCGGAAGCAATATGACTCTGCTCAGAAAGCAATTTGATTTCTGCTCTCATTGAAGCAAAAGAAAAAGTGACGTTATACTGTCGAATATCCTCTTTATAGTTTTTGGCTTCAAGTAAGAATTTCAAAAGCAATGCGTTCGCGTTCGCCCATGCGACGGTTATTAAACCTATTTTGGCGATCTCTGTGATTGACGCCATTCTCGGTCGATTATCTCATCTTAATGCGGCTTCTTCTTCGCTTTCAAGCATTTGCCGAGATCTTTTACGGGTATTCCTAACGATATTATGAAGTTCCATAAGGGGTCAACCATAAATGATGTCACGCTTGGAAAGGGGGGGGGGGTCATTAAATTGTGACAGTTTGTGACAAAAGGGTGGGAGGGGCTAAAAATAATTGTGACATCACACATTTTGGTTAACATAAAAACATTAAGAATCAGCAGATTAAATTTTAAAGGTATTTTCAAATTAAAATATTTTGCCTTCATAAAGCAAAGATAAAATTTAAAGCCAAATATACAGCTAAATTCAATTTCAAATTCCAAAATACTACTATTTTCAATTGTTCTTTCATATTACTATTGTATTAATACTGCACATTAATTATAAATTTTGTTATAAACCTTAATCTTATTTTATACAAAATAAGAACACAAATCATATTTATTGTAATTCTCCCAAAAGTCATTAAAAGACAGTTAAAATTAAAAAATAAAATTTGGAATGTGATCTATAACATAGTGCTTTGTTTCTGAACTACAATTATATGTATATGTATAATATGGCGTGACATGTGACAAGGGGAAGAAGGGTGGGAATGGTGAAGTGTGACATTTTGTGATAAAAGGAAGAGCGGGTTAAAAATATTGAAAAAAAGTGTGACATCATTTATGGACAGTCTCTAATTGCAGCGAAAAGAGCGAAAGAGATAAACGTGAAATTGCGAGACGTAATCAAACCGGATTTACCTCTTATACCTCCTCTGCCTAAATCCTGACAAAGGATTTTTACAATAACCAATAAAATACGTTTTGTTGCCATTAAGCAATAACAAATAATCGCGATTTCTGTGCGTCGTACGTCAGACTAATATATATATAGATTATCCATGAGATGAAAAAGACTTTTAGCTGCCTTGTCACATGATGGTGTAAACACACAGCTCTTTCGAGTCCCATAATTTTTATGTCCATAATTGTTGTCGGGTTGAGAACTACCTTTAAGTGCGCGCATGTATTTTTCGATGTATGCAGCGCGATTTTGTTCTGTATATAATGAATAAATATTTTTAATATCGCCCAAGGCGTACGTGTGCCACACTTGAGATATCCTGAACCCTACACTAAGAGATTTCGTGAAAGTTCAAGGACGGAATAAATTAAAAGTTAACCTTTTAAAATTTGTAATAAAAGAGAAGCTTTAAATTCAATCATTACTCATAACACAAACTCTATATATAAAAAAAAAATAGATTTTGGTTGGAATTAAAAAAAAAAAAAAAAAAAAAAAAGGTCAGAAACATTAAATTTAGCTCTGCCGAATCCAGCTTAGCAAGCTTACACTATAAATCAGCCTTAAGTAATTGTCGATAAAAAATATCAAACTTCCTAGCATTTTTCGAAATAAATATTGAACAAGACTTTTAATTGATGGCCTTCAATTTTTCTATAACTTTCAATATGATCTTTTGTGCTACTAAAAAGCAAAAATGTAACTTTAAAAAACGGGAGGAAAAAATAAACATTCATTGTCAGATTTCATTTTATTCGCTACTATCCAAGATTATTAAATATTATTTTATGTACATTCGTAATTGTATAAATAACTGAGTACCTACTGAATATTTGCCTAGTCCGTCATCTGTCTGTTCTTGTCTTTTTATAACAGCGCAAAAATTATCCAAACGAAAAATCATATTTAATAAATACAGTCAGCCCCACTTAATCGGGTAACGAATTATTGTGTACTCCATTTATATGCATAGAATGCAGTAGAACAGAAATAGTGCCCATAAGGTTAATGTTAAAAATATTCGTTTTATGGCATAACATCCCGGTTAATCGCATAATATATTCCCAATCTAGTAATCCGGATTTTGTAAATTCCAGTAAATGAAATAAACGGGGAAAAAATGGGAACAGATTTTTTTAATAAAAAAACTTTGTTATTTATAAAATAAAAGAGCAGAAATCTTCGTGAAAAAAATAAACGTCATTCTCTTAATTCTTGGAAGCGTATGGAAGTGTTGATTTTGAAAAGGCGTGATTTTCTTTTAAAGCTGGCCATACATACAGTGACTCTAGATGTCGGTGAAACTTCTTTGAAAATCCTGGAATTGGGAAATAAACAATAGGGAAGCTCAAGAGAATAAAAGGACAATATTTAGTACCGGAAGTGGAGAAATAAGTATCCGAATAAGTATACAGTATCCAAAATAAGAAAAAACAAACTTAATTTTTTTCCTTCAGTGTGTGTGTAGGCAACGAATAAAGGATAAATTGGCAAAAATTAAAAACTAGGTGAATTTACACGAAAAAAAAATGATTAATATTTGCAAAATTATTATTTTGAAAAGAACAATTTCTTATTTTAGTTTCCTTTTTAATTTTTCTTTAAATCAATAAATTAAAATGAAAAAATGAACTATGTAACGTAAACAGTATTATAATGCATCACAGTTTGGTATATCCATCGTTACATATAGAATAATAATAAATTACTGATTAAAATTATTATTATAAAAATTAACTTTTAAATTATTTTGTAAATTGTTATTGTTGATTAATATCTGTGGTATAGAATCAAATGATAATCCATACTAATAGCGTCAATTAATATTTAATATTTAATTTAATAGTGTACGGAATACTTCTGTTGCGACAATGACAAAAAGAGTAATAAAAACTTTTTAAAAAATTAATAATTTAAAAACAAATTGTGATAGATATTTCAAGCAAATTTCATTAAAAAGTGCATTTTTTTTCTCTACGCAACGGTGTAAAAATTTAAAATGTGCGATGTTTAGAAGTTTAAAAATTCGCAGTTTCGAAAATTGTAAAACTGAAATTTCATTTAAAATTTGTTTGTGATGGGTTCAGGAATTTTAATGTTTAATCCATGTCGTACGTAATATGAAGCGTTCAGAAGTCAGTCTGATTAACTCCATCATATAAAAATGCACATTTTAAACAGTTAAAGTTGTCTATTCTATAAACTAGTGTTTTTTTATCATTGGTCTAGGAATATTAATGTTTAATGCACGGCGTACGTAATATGTGACTCGTTGTAATCATCCAAAAAAAAAAATATGTTTATTATAATTATCAATTTAAATATAGAATTTCTTTGAAATAGTCGTTGTAATTTGTTACATTACAGTTTTGTTATTTTTTAATTTTTTTAATTTTAATTTTAATTTATTTTATGTATATATATATATATTAAATAAGTAAAAATGGGGAAAAAAGGGGAAAAAACGAATTTGCTCAGTTGCATAGAGATGTGTTTCAATTGAGCGGATTCGTTTGAAAATTTTTGAATTTGAGAGTGAACTTGAGTCATTTTTAGCTCTTTCCAGCAAAGTTGAAATGTGCATTTGGTTTGTTTGGCCGTCTGTCTACTCTCTAACTCCAATAAATATACTTGGATTTTCATGCGTTTGATAAACCTTATTTAGGGTAACCAAAGCACCATTAATTTTCAGAAGTGAAATTGCGCTTGAAACTACTGGATATTTAATATGTGATTTATCACTTGTTAACGAAGCGTAGAACCAACAGGGTTAAAAATATTTCAAAAATATGCATTAAAATATTTAATTGCTATAAAGGAATAAATATTGCTTTGTGTTTATTTGTATTTTGTTTTTCTGATGATGATTGAGTAAATTCAATTGAAACATGTAAAAAATTATTAAGATCTTTTAATGTTTTTATTAGTATTTGAAGTCCTTTATAGCAATTAAATATTTTAATGCATATTTTTGAAATGTTTTTAATGAACGTATAAGAAAACTTCTATTTATAATTAAGGGTTAAAAATGTCCTAGCCGGGGATAGAACCCGGAACCCTTAGAATAGCGCCCCAGTGTTGTGCTTTTTACATGTGCTTGTTACAGTATGTTTTTTTTTTCCTTCATCTTGTGCTGCAGTTGCAGCCTTACCAACATATCCGAGTGAAAATGGAAGCCAGGCTGGGCGTAGCTTAAAAAGTAGAGCACTTGGAGTGCTATTCAAGGGTTCAGAGTTTGATCTCAGCTTGGACTTTTTCACACTATTGGTTCTACGCTTAGTTAGCAAGTGATAATTCAATAATTTCAAGCGTAATTTTACTGCTGGAAACTATTTGGAAAATTAATTTTTTTAATTAAATTTTATCTTTTCAATGAAAAAAAAATTTCGAAATTTGTGCAGCAATTTTTTGACGGCTTTGATCAATCCGAGTAAGACAGTTAATATTTAGATAATATCAAAAAATCAACAAGTAAAAGTACGCTTAAGTGTAAGGGAGATTGAAATCAGTCAGATTCAGAATCCTTGAATATCTTCTAATAGTGCCACTTGTAAATTCATTCTATTGTTATGCTCTCTCAAGAAAAAATGAAAAAAATATATGGAAATTGAAAAAAAAAAGTAAAAGAAAAGAATTTATTGGAAGTAAAGTTTAACGTCGAACAAAAGTTCAAGGCCAGCTTTTTTAAAGAAGCCCTGACCTTTCTTAAAAACTAATAAAAATCAAACAAATAATTCAAAAATGAATAAAAGCTCATAAACTATAACCCTTCAGTTAAAAATGAAAGCAAAAAATACAGCCCATTGTAACCCTTCAAGAACAGACTGAACTAGTTTACTCCAGCTGACTCTATGAATCATTTAGGATAGCTGCCGAATGAAAAAAAAAAAAAAAATCAATTTACACTTCCTAATGCTTTTTAAAAGAAAAAGTATGAAAAAGATAGATTCTTCTATTGTTGACCGCCCAGAGAGGCCTTTACAGGGACTAGGAAATGGGGAAAAAATGTATTTGATGTCTAGCAGACGATAAGGGAGAAAATAAAGAAAGTAAATTAACTGCAACCACATGTAGGTTCAGGTGAAGAAAATCTTTACTAAGGTCAGCAATCGAGCCCAATTTAGAAAAATCCTGCCAGTCATCCCAGCATCAGAGGCTTGTCGACTTACGCAATCTGTCTGAAGAGATACTACCTGTAACCATCAATTCATAGCTTACAAATTGTTTCGAATCGCTGTCTCTCAGACTTGGCCTCGACTCCATGCAACTCTTGCTTTATCAGGCTATTTTTACGATTTCTCACGAAGACGTGACCTTAATTGACGTCACAAAAATATCTCATTAACGGTTTTCTTGGAAAATCATCATTTCCTGATATTTACCGCTTACTTCCTGTTTGTAAATAGTTTCATATATATATATATATTTTTTTTTTTAAATAAATGGTATTTATAATTAATTAAAACGACAATTTCGGTATAATTAACCCAGCAGAAGGCACTTTTAGAAAGACGGCCACATACGGCGATTATCGAGTTCTTATAATTTTTTTAAAGAAACTAAATTTTTTTTTATCTGTTTTAAATACGTCATTACATTTTGTACCAATGCCACTAACAAAAATTGTACGACCCAATACAGATTTTACACATGCACTTTTATATCATTTCGAAACTGCAGTTTAACTAAAATTTAACAAATGACTGCAATTGGTACATGTTAAGAGATTTATAGAACTGTTAAAAATCGAAAAATGATGCAAATCAAAACTTACTGAGTTATGGTAAGTTTATTTTATTGAACTTGGAGGATTTTCGGCATTGACCCTTGGAGACGAGCGACACGCATACGTGCCGCAAAAAAGGCTTAAGAATCCTTGTGAATCCCCACCAGTAAAATTTTACTGCAAAATTTGGCTTATTGAATCGTAGTATTTTCTCGATTTAATAAGGCACAAATTTCTGTTTTTGAAAACCGGTGACAAAACATTAAAAATTTCGTAAATTTCTCCCGTCGCGAAGGGGTTAATAATGGACAGATGATTTCTATGAGCTGGAAATCTGTCAAATCTCGATGAGTTATGTTCCTAGTAATTAATAGTAGTAATAAAATTTTTACTGTTGCACTTATCAGAACATAAAACTTGAACATAAAACTTAAAATTTAAAATCTAAATATAACTTATAAGACCCAAGAATAATATAAAAAAAATATGTAATATTTTGAAAATAATTGGCGCAGTTATCTCACCGACATAGTTTTAAATCTTATCTTATTCTGAACATTTACATAGTTACTTAGTCTTCGTATTTTTCACATTATAAAAAAGTTCAAGTGCATTTCAAATTGTTTGAGACAGCCTGTATATATATATGCGTTCGCGCAAAGCAAATTTAATTGCTTAAAGATTTAAAAATTTTACGATCTCTTAAGAGAGTCACAAAATATCACAAATTACTCCCCTCAAAGAAAGACTATTCATGGAATAATAGTTTCGATGATCTCTTTAAAAATTAACGGAGCAAAAACCCTATAAAAGCTTGATCCCGCCCTTTAAAAAATAATTTGTTGGTATGTAAATAGTTGATTCGATTAAATAAATTTATCAAATTTATTAGATAAATTGATATATCGTGAGGAACATCTCGATAAAATGTAAGTAAACAAAAAAAAAAAGGTAAGAAAGAAAAGTGCCCAGTTAAACTGATGGTTGGTTGTGTTTATGATGACCTGCACGAAGGATATAAGCGCTAGGAGTCTTTCTAAGGTAACCTAACCCACATTTACGCAAGGAAATCTCAGGTTCGAAGAAAACCACGAAAAATTCCGAACAATTAAGCCGATGGGCACGATTGGGTTCGAACCGAGCACCTCCGGTCAACCAATTTCGAAGGCAGAACCTCTTGGCTAACTCGTGAGGCCATTAAATTGACGAAATTGAGTTCATAGACTATTTTCACACTAATTGCATATTATACTATTAATTTCAAAGAATAATGTCCCTTGGAAGAAAAACTAAAGTGGAAATATCCTCCCCTTTACTTTCTTTATACCTAATTAATGAACTTCCAAATCTAAACAGATAGCGCCTTATCAGAATAAACATGTATACCAAATTTGAAGCAAATCAGGTAATTCTGCATGAAAAACCAATGTTGCTAAATTAGGAAGGAGTATTTGCTCCCACATTTTCCTCTTTATACTTAACCAGCAAGCCTCTAATCCAATCAGGAAAGCTCATTATCAGAATGAACTTAGAAAAAAATGTTGAAGCTATTCAGATAATTTTGCATGAATAACCCATTCTTTAATTTAAGGGGTGACTAACCCCTCTTTCTGCTCTTTATATTTAACTAATGAACGTCCAAATCTAAGTATAGAAACTCCTTAATAGACTAAACAAGTATACCAAATTTGAAGCAAATAGAATAATTTTGCATGAAAAATATATTTATCTGAATTAAAGAGAGTACATGTCCCCCCCCCCTTTCCCTCCTGCATTCTTAACAAATGAAGCTTGAAATCTAATCAAGGAAGCACCTAATCAGAATAAATCGGTTTATCAAATTTGAAGCATATCAAATATGCAACACATTTACTAAATTAAAGAAAGAAATCAGCCCCCTGCTTCCCTTATACTTAACTAATGAACTCTCAAAATAAATCAATAAATCAGTATGAACCTAGAGAAAAAAAAAAATTTAAGCCAATCTGGTATTTTTATCAAAAGTTATCTCGTTACGTACATACAGAATTGTGCGAACAGAACTGAATTAGCTTTCAGGCTTTGGATAGCCTGTGAGCTAAAAATCATTTTAAATTTTAATAAACAATTTCTTTAAAATATATTTATGTTTCAAATCAATGGTTAATACTTAAGATAGCCATACACCTTCGGGCGGGAGGTTAGGAATTTTTAAAATTTTGTTTTGTTATCCATTTTTTTTTTTTTTTTTTTTTTTTTTTTTTTTTTTTTTTTTTTTTTTTTTACAATGGCATTTATTTTAAAACTTCGGGAAAATATAAAAATTTTAACAGTTACCCAGAAATAGTTTTTTAAAGAGAAAAATCGTCAAAATTATGTCAAAAACTGACATTTCCGCAAAACATGATAACTCAAAAATAAAACAATATATTGACATTTTGTAAATTTTATAATAAACAGAATAACTTTCTCTAGGATATAGACTACGTACATTATAATCACATCTCTATCTCAGAACGATATGTCAGTCAAAGTACTGACGTGATGAAAAATTCGCAAAAATTGTCTCACGTTAGTCATACCAGTGTAAATATAAAACTAATTAATGTATTATCATGAGTTCAGCCTATCTCCCCAAAAGATATTTGCAAAAGAAGTACAGAAAATTTCGTGGCATTTCATGCATAATTATTTGTTTTAGAGTGTTTTGCGTTGAGTAAAATTATGAAAAACTTCCTTTCGTGAAAAAGCAAAAAAAAAAAAAAAAAAAAAAAAAGAAAAGAAAAGAAAAGAAAAGAAAGAAAAGAAAAAAAAAAACCTTAAAACATAGTTCAAAAACTGTAATAAATCGGTATCTAAACTGAAAAAGAAATCTAAAAATTACAAACATTAGTATTTGAAATAATAACATTTTGCCAAAAAACTTTATTTGCCATTCGTCGAAAAAAAAATTATTTTGATACTTCAAAATAGTATTTTTTCCATCCATAACAAATCCAATTTTCTTACATAATGATACGATAAATGCTGAATAGTTTAAGTTATGTAAATTTATTTTTAAGTATTAGACGAAGACAAGAACTACACACATTATTATTTAGAATAATAGGAGTATTTTCAAGAACCCTTATTGTCTGCTTGAAGAAACAACGGCGGAAGTCACATTAAACTGATATTTCAGACCGTATTTCTTTCATCCACAATAAATCCAATTTCTCTAATAACCTTACCTTTTCAGAGTTTTCTTCGATATCTACTAACTTCTGGATATCATTATTATCACAAGATGCTTTTTTATTCTTTGCTTTATAGTTGCAATACAAAGCGGAATGTCCTTAATACGATCTTTTTCTGCTTTTTTTTTTCTTTCCACAAAGAATTGCGTCAATGGAACGCATCTTATTATTATTATTATTATTTTATTTTATTTTTTACTTGAGTTTCTTTTCTTAGATTAATTTCATGATTCGCCCTTTTTTTTTCCCCCTCTCTTTTTAGGTGGTTCGTAACTATGCAAATACATATAAGTCAGCGTTCAGTCCGTTCGTCCGTCTGTCTGCATATAACAAAGCAAAAACTACCCAAACAAATAGTTTGAAATCTAAAATATATAATTTTTGAGTAAATTTGCCGAGTCATTTCAAACTTCATGAAAATCGGATACATAGTTTAACTACAGGAACAATCAAAAATATTCCTTTACATTACGGCCAATGGCAAAAAATAGCTTCAAGTTCATTTTACTGTCACACTCTTTCGAACATAATAACCTTGAAAAGAAATCTTAATTGAATGTTGAATATTGAAAAAAAAAAAAATGAAAAACTACAAGCATTAGTATTTAAAATAATAAGATTTCTCCAAAACACTTTATTCGCTGTTTTAGTAAGTATCGTCGAAAATACAATATTTTGATACTCAGTATCGTAATTTTTCCATTCACAACAAATCGAATTGCTCTTACATAATGATATGATAAATGCTGAATGGTTTAAGTTATTTAAATTTATTTTTAAGTATTAGACGAAGGCTAAGAATTCTGCACATTATTATTTAGAATAACAGGAGTCTTTTCAAGAGCCCTTATTCTCTGCTTGAAGAAATATCGCCGAAAGTTACATTAAACTGATATCTCAGACCGTATTTCTTTCATGCACAGTAAATCCAATTTCTCTAATAAACTTAACTTTTCAGAGTTTTCTTCGATATCTACTGACTTCTGGATATCATTATTATCACAAGATGCCTTTTTTTTTTTTTTTTTTTACTTTATAGTTGCAATACAAAGCAAAAAGGCCTTAATACTATTCTTTTTTTTTCTTTTCTTTCTACAAAGAATTGCGTCAACGAACCGAAAGTACGCAGAAACTACCCAACCGAATCATTTGAAATCTAAAACATATGATTGTCGCGTTAATTTGTCGAGTCATTTCAAGTTTCATGAAAATCGGATGCATAGTTTAATTACAGGGACAATCAAAAGTATTCCGTTACTTTACGGTCAATGGGAAAAAATAGTTTCAAATTCATTTTAGTATCACACTCTTTCGAACATAAGAAAATTAAAAAGAAATCTTAATTGAATATTGAATATCGAAAATAAAAATAAAAATTACAAGCATTAGTATTTGAAATAATAAGATTTCTCCAAAAAACTTTATTCGCTGCTTTAGTAAGTATCGTCGAAAATACAATATTTTGATACTTAAGACCGTATTTTTTCCACCCATAACAAATCCAATTTCTCTTGCATAATGATATGGCAAATAGCAAATAGTTTGAGTTTTATAAGTTTATTTTTAAATATTAGACGAAGACTAAGAATTACGCACATTATTATTTAGAATAATAAGGGTCTTTTTGAGAACTTTTATTCTCTGCTTAAAAAAAATATCGCTGGAAGTTACATTAAGCTGATATTTTAGACCGTATTTCTATCATCCGCAGTAAATCCAATTTCTCTTATAACCTTATCTTTTCAGAGTTTTCTTCGGAATCTGCTAACTTCTGGATATCATTATTATCACAAGATGTCTTTTTTTTCTTTACTTTATAGTTGCAAAACAAAATGGAATGTCCTTAATACGAGCTTTTTCTTTATCTTCTTTTATTTTTTTTTTCTTTACAAAGAATTTTGTCAACAGAATGTACCTGATTTTTTTTTTACTTTAGTTCTTTATATATATATATATATATATATATATATAAATAATCTTATTGTTTCTTTTTTTTCTCTCTTTAGGTGGCTCGTAATTCTGTAAATACGTAGCATCTATAGTTGTCATTCAGACTGGCCGTCTGTCCCTATAAAATAGAACAAAAACTACCCAACCAAATCATTTGAAACCCAAAATACATAATTGTTGAGTAAATTTGCCGAATCATTTTAAATTTCATGGAAATCGGATGTATAGTTTAATTACAGGGACAATCAAAACTATCTCGTCACATTACGGTCAATGGGAAAAAGTAATTTCAAGTTCATTTTAGTATCACACTCTTTCGGACATAAGAAAATTGAAACAAAATCTGAATTGAATATTGAATATTGAAAAAAATAATGAAAAATTAAAAGCATTAGTATTTGAAATAATAAGATTTTTTCCAAAAAACTTTATTCGCTGCTTTAGGAAGTAACGTCGAAAATAACATATTTCCATACTTCAGATAGTATTTTTTCCATTCATAGCAAATCCAATTTCTCTTACATAATGATATGGTAAATAGTCAATAGTTTGAGTTTTGTAAGTTTATTTATAAGTATTAAACGAAAACTAAGAATTACACACATTTTTATTTAGATTAAAAAGAGTCTTTTCAAGAACCCTTATTCTCTGCTTGAAGAAATAGCAACGGAAGTTACATTAAACTGATAATTCAGACCGTATTTTTTTCATCCACAGTAAATCCAATTTCTCTAATAAACTTACCTTTTCAGAGTTTTCATCGATATCTAGAGACTTCTGGATATCATTATTATCACAAGATGCCTTTTTATTCTTTTACTTTATAGTTGCAATACAAAGCGGAATGTCTTTAATACGATCTTTTTCTGCTTTTTTTTTTTTCCTTTCCACAAAGAATTGCGTCAACGGAACGCATCTGATTATTATTATTTATTATTATTTTTTTTTTTACATGAGTTTCTTTTCTTAGATTAATTTCGTGATTCCCCCTTTTTTTACAAGCTTTTTTTTTTTTTTCTTTACAAAGAATTTTGCCAACAGAATGTGTCTGCTTTTTTTTTTTTTTTTACTTCAGTACCTTTTTATAAATAATCTGATTGTTCCTTTTTCTCCCTCTCTTTAGGTGTTTCGTAATTATGTATATACGGAACACCTATAGCCTTCGTTCAGTCCGGCCGTCTGTCCGTATATAACAGAGCAAAAACTACCAAACAAATAATTTGAAATCTAAAATATATAGTTGTTGATTAAATCTGCAGAGTCATCTCAAATTTCATGAAAACCGGATGCATAATTTAATTACAGGGACAATCAAAATCATTCCGTTACATTACGGCCAATGTGAAAAAAAAACTTCAAGTGCATTTTAATGGTGTTAAACTCTTTCTAACATAATAAAGTTGAAAAGAAATCTAAATTGAATATTAAATATTGAAAAGAAATCTAAAAATTACAGGCATTAGTATTTGAAATAATAAGAATTTGACAAAAAACTCCATTCGCTGCTTTAGGAAGTAACGTCGAAAATAACATATTTTCATATTTGAGATAGTATTTTTTCCATCCATAACAAATCCAATTTCTCTTACATAATGATATGGTAATTTGTGAATAGTTCGAGCTTTATAAATTTATTTTTAAGTATCAGATGAAGACTAAAAATTACACACATTATTATTTAGAATAATAAAGGGTCTTTTCAAGAACCCTTATGACCGTTTTTCTTTCATCCGCAGTAAATCCAATTTCTCTAATAACCTTACCTTTTCAGAGTTTTATTCGATATCTACTAACTTCTGGATGTCATTATTATCACAGGATGTCTTTTTATTCTTTTACTTTATAGTTGTAATACAAAGCGGAATGTCTTTAATACGATCTTTTCTGCCTTTTTTTTTTTTTTTTTTTTTTCCACAAAGAATCGTGTCAACGGAATGCATCTGATATTTTTTACTTCAGTTTCTTTTCTTAGATTAATCTCGTGATTCCTTTTTTCCCCCTCTTTTTAGGTGGTTCGCAATTATGCAAATACATAGCACCTAAGTCGGCATTCAGCCCGTTCGTCCGTCTGTCCGCATATAACAGAAACTACCCAACCGAATCATTTGAGATCTGAACTATATAATTATTGCATAAATTTGCCCAGTCATTTCAAATTTCATGAAAATCGAATGCATAATTTAATTTCAGGGACAATCAAAAGAATTCCGTTACATTACTACTAATGGGGAAAAAAAATAGTTTCAATTTCATTTTAGTATCACACTCTTTCGAACATAAAATTGAAAGGAAATCAGAATTAAATATTGAATATCGAAAAATAATGAAAAATTACAAGCGTTAGTATTTGAAATAATAAGATTTTTCCAAAAAACGTTATTCGCATTTTTAGTAAGTATCGTCGAAAATACAATATTTTGATACTCAATATCGTAATTTTTCCATCCACAACAAATTGAATTTTTCTTACATAATGATAGGATAAATGCTGAATAGTTTAAGTTAAGTAAATTTATTTTTAAGTATTAGATGAAGACTAAGAATTACGCACATTATTATTCAGCATAATAAAAAGTCTATTCAAGAACCCTTATTCTCTACTTGAAGAAATACCGCCGGCAGTTACATTAAACTGATATTTCAGAACGTATTTCTTTCATCCGCAGGAAATCCAATTTCTCTAAAAACCTTACCTTTTCAGAGTTTTCTTCGGAATCTGCTAACTTCTGGATATCATTATTATCACAGGATGTCTTTTTATTCTTTTACTTTATAGTTGTAATACAAAGCGGAATGTCTTTAATACGATCTTTTCTGCCTTTTTTTTTTTTTTTTTTTTTTTTTTTTTTTTTTTTTTTTTTTTTCCACAAAGAATCGTGTCAACGGAATGCATCTGATATTTTTTACTTCAGTTTCTTTTCTTAGATTAATCTCGTGATTCTTTTTTTTTACTTTTTTCAGATGGTTCGTAATTATGCACCGTATAAGCGTTCGTAAACATAGTACCTAAGTCGGCGTTCAGTCCATTCGTCCGTCTGTCCGCATATAACAGAGCAAAAACTACCCAACCAAATAATTTGAAATCTAAAATGTATAATTGTTGAGTAAATTTGCCGAGATTTGAAATAACAAGATTTTGCCGACAAACTTTATTCGCTGCTTTAGGAAATAACGTCGGAATTAACATATTTTCATACTTCAGATAGCATTTTTTCCATCCATAACAAATCCAATTTCTCTTACATAAGGATATGATAAATGCTGAATGGTTTAAGTGATATAAATTTATTTTTAAGTATGAGACGAAGACTAAGAATTACGCACATTATTTTTTGGAATAATAAGGGGTCTTTTCAAGAACCCATATTCTCTACTTAAAGAAATACCGCCGGAAGTTACATTAAATTGATAGTTCAGACCGTATTTCTTTCATCCACAGTAAATCCACTTTCTTTAATAATCGTACCTTTTCGGAGTTTTCTTCGGTATCTACTGACTTCTGGATATCATTATCATCACAAGATGCCCTTTTTTCTCTATTTGCAATACAAAGTGGAATGTTTTTAATGCATGACTTTTTTTTTCTTTCTTTTTTTTTTTTTTTTTTTTTTTGCTTTACAAAGAATTGCGTCAACAGAATGTATCTGATTTATTTTTTATTTATTTATTTATTATTATTTTTTTTTTAAACATCAGTTTTTTTTTTGGATTTATTTGATCATTTTACTCTTTTTATTTTAGAACTTTACAACAAAGTTGAAAAATGCTTATGCATTCATTTGTCTGTCTGGTCGTCTCCCATAAATATATTCAAATTTTCATACAATTGATAAACCTTATTTAGGGTTACTAAAGCATCTTTGGTATTGCATATGAGGTATGTATGATTAATGGTTCATTCACAAGGTCACTTAGAATAATTCAATTACATTATGATATATGGGGGAAAATATTTGACGAGTATTTTAATGACATTACGCTATTTCAAATGTTATGAAACTAATAAAATCACTGACTTTCACTATGATCACGTTAAAACAGAGAGTTCATAGTATTTTCTATTTATTTACAGGGACACACAAAAGAAATCGGTTAAGTACTGTCTTTGCGTAATAAATGCTGAAGAGTACGTTTTAAAATTCTTTTTGCATATCAATTCCATACTTCATATACAGGGCTGCAAAAAAGTATTCGCCTACCACACTGGTTATTAAAGGAAATTGCTCAAAGGGAATTTTCAACTGAAATATGTGTATCTCTTAAATAAATTAAATTTCGGAATGCATGTTGTTAATAAACACAAATCTTTATATCATATACAGGGCTAGTAAAAAATTCGAATATTTTTCCGATTGTAGATTGGAAACCGCTGTAATTTGGCTTTGAAATACGTTATACATTTATGTCTGAAAATGAAACGCTACATTTCAATTTTCTTACATTACTCTGAATGTGTTGGGAAGAGCTTCATAATCTCTAATGCTTGACGCATAATTTTTACTTTCTTGTTGAGCAGTTACCAAAACCTTATTAATTTTGCGATACTTTTAATATTTGAAAGTCACGTAGTTATTTTGAACAGGTAATGAAATAAAATTAAACAAAATTAAATTAAATAATAAAATAGTAAAAAATTAGACTGTCTTCAATTGATTATGTAATTTTTCCCACTGAACATATAATGTAAAAAAACTCTTGTAATCCTTGCGTGTATCTGTTTGTTTGTAAAAGGAGACAGATGTAGATTGAGAATCTTCCAGGGCCATTTTCACCATTCGCTTATATTTCAGAATTTTACTTTTATTTTTCAAGCTTAATAATTTCTTTTAAAAGTGGAGACAGATGTTAAAGTAAATGTTCATGGTACATGAAAAAAAAAATTGGTTGTGCACTTTGTCCTGTAATATAATATGTAAATGCTATTTAAAGTTGGCTTGTAAGGCAAATTGTCAAGTCCGTTACCATACAAAATTACTGAAAATACTCAGCTTTAAATTTATTATATTTATTAAAATCAACTTACTTTGAAATGACCTAAATTTCAAAACATGATATTTATCAATAGTACTTAAATTAAATTGAAACGATAGGCAGTTTTAGCCACAAGATTGTGATCACATAGAAATTATACAAGAACCTTTTCTAATAATTACAGTATATATTCATGTAAGTTATTAAACTTTAAGGAAATTCCATATTTGTTTCTTAGTTGAATAAAAAATAAAAGTATAATGGTGAAAAAATGATAATCATTAAAAAACCGTGCGGCAACAGAATTGACATTTGGTAACGGACTTGACAATATGTTGAAAATGGCCGTCCAGATTTTGGATTTAATTATGCCAATTGAGTATTTCTGTAGAAAATTTTTGCTTGTGAGAATTTAAAGTTTTATTTCGGCTTCCCTTTTGAGGCAATCTGCCAAATCCCCCAAACTTTCTTAATAAGTAGTTATCAAGTAGTAGTAAATATTTGTAGTTATTTTGAACAAGTAATGAAGTAAAGTAAAATTTAAAAAATATATTGTAATAAAAATAATAAAATAAATATTCTTAATTTTTTTTTTTTTTTTTTTTTTTGTATTTATTAGTTTCTAGGTATCATTATTATCACAAGATACTTTTTTTTTTTTTTTTTTTTTTTTTTTTACTTTGTAGTTGTAGTACAAAGCAAAGAGTGCTTGATGTAGAATATTCCAATTTTTGTATAGGATTATGTCAGCTGAATGCTTTTGTAAGGGTGCTTTCGTTTGTTCGAATTTTAAGTTTTACTTCGTATTGTCTTTTGAGGTAATCGGCAGTTTCCCCAAACTTAATTAATACTGGGATAATTTTATTGAAAGTCAAGAAGTTATTTTGAGGAAATAATTAAATTAAATTAAATAATGGACTGTCTTCAAATGATTATGTAATTTTGCTCACTAAACATATAATATAAAAAAAGTTTTGTAATCTTGTGTATACGTCTATATGTTTGTGAAAGGAGGGATAGATTGAGAATCTTCCAAATTTGAATAGAATTGGCCAATTGAGTGTTTCTGTAAAAACTTTCGTTTGTACGAATTTAAAGCTTTACTTTGACTTCTCTTTTGAGGTAATCTGCCAGATTCCCGAACTTTCTTAATATTGGGATATTTTCAATATTGAAAAATCAAATAGTTATTTTGAACAAATAATGAAATAAAGTAAAATTTAAAAAAAATTAAATATAATAAATAAAATAAAATAAATATTTTTGAAAGCAATATAAAATGTCTTGATAAAAATTTAGCCTTAAATTTTAGAAAATATAGTGTTTGTCACACGCAAACAGATACGGTTTATCTCTCATAGGCTTATTTTGAAGAAATGCAATCATTAATAGTTTCTACAATTGGGAATCTCTCTTATAAGCATCTTTTCCAGAACACTTATTTTCTTCAAAGATACAACGTGCCGTTACTTTTGATCGCATTTCTTTCATTCGCAGTAAATCCAATTTCTCTTACACAGTCAGGCCTTTACAAAAGTTTTCTTGGGCATCTTTTAACTTTCAGAAAAAATTATCCTCACAAAGTGTTTTTTTTTTTTTTTTTTTTTTTTTTTTTCTGTAATACACAGCAAAGAGTCCTTGACAGATAGTCTTCCAGTTTCTGAATAGGATTATATCGGCTGAAAGCTTCTGAAGTTGTGTTTCTTATGCAAGAACTTAAACTTTTTACTTCGATTTCTCTTTGAAGGTAATTTGCAGTTACCCAAACCTTATTAATACTAGGATACTTGTAATATTTGAAAATCAAGTAGTTATAAAAATGTTGGAATGTTATTCCATAAGGCATGGAGTTGTGGTAGGTTCCTCAATAATAAAAAGAAAGATAAAAACTTTACCTAATAATAACACATTGCTCAGTGGTGCACAAAACAGGAATTTTAATATACATTAAAATTCCTGTACATATTAAAATAAAATAAAATTTTCAACGTTTCGCGCCGTCTTCTGCGGGCGTCTTCAGGAAAATATGAAATGGAATGGCGCGAAACGTTGAAAATTTTATTTTATTTTAATATGTACTAATGTATATTAAAATTCCTGTTTTGTGCTCCACTGAGCAATGTGTTATTATTAGTTAAAGTTTATGGTGCAACTGTCCTATATATATTTATAAAACTTTACCTTTCTGTGGTGATACATTTATTTGATGAAAATAAAGTAAAATAATGATGCACATAATATTTGAAACATTTCACATCATAAAAAAAAAGACGGACAGTCTTGACAATTATTTACACAAACACTAAAAACAAAGAAAAAATAACTTTGAAACATATATCAATTTCAGTTTGATGCAGTTCTTGATGAATAGTAATTACTCTTTTGGAATAATAATAGATTTTTAAACCATGACAACATTTTCCTGCCAACTGCTACCTGAGTCACTACTTAATTAATTGTTCTAAAATCTGTTCCAGCAAAATAGGAGAATTGTCTGATGCTGCCATCTGGTGGCAAGTTCTGGTACAAAAAAAACAATTTTCTAACAGTTATTTTGAAAAAGTAACGAAATAAAATAAAACAAAACAAAATAAATAATAAAATAATGGACTGTCTTTTGACTGTGCAAAATTGCGCTCAGAACACATAATATTGAAAAACTTTTGTAATCTTGCGTGTGCGTGTGTGATTTTGAAAGGAGAAAGAGATTGAGAGTCTTCCAGTTTTAGGGTAGAATTATGGCAATTGAGTGTTTCGTTTGTAAAAATTTAAAGTTTAACTTTGATTTCTCTTTTGAGATAATCTGCCAGATCCCCAAACTTTCTTAATATTGAGAAATTTTCAATTTTGAAAAATCAAGTAGTTATTTTGAACAGTTTAATAAAATAAAGTATAATCTAAAAAATAATAAAATATAATAAATAAAATAAAATAAATATTTTTATAAGCGATATAAAATGTCTTGATAAAAATTTAGCCTGAAATTTTAGAAAATATAGTGTTTGTCACATGCAAACAGATACGGTTTGTCTCTCATAGGCTTATTTTGCAGAATTACAACCATTAATAGCTTCTACAATAGGCGAATTTCTCTTATAAGCATCTTTTCCAGAACACTTATTTTCTGTTGACAGAAGTATCGCCAAAAATACAATCTGCAGATACTTCAGATCGCATTTCTTTCATTCGCAGTAAATCGAATTTCTCTTACACAAGCCCTTTCAGAGTATCCCTTTGGTATCTATTATTTTCTAGGTATCATCATTATCGCAAGATATTTTTTACTTTATAGTTGTAGTACAAAGCAAAGAGCGTTTGATATAGAGTATTCTATTTTTGTATAGGATTATGTCAGCTGATTGCTTCTGAAGTAGCGTTTCGTTTACAAGAATTTAAACTTTTACTTCGACTTCATTCTTGAGGTAATCTGCAGTTCCCCAAACCCTATTATTACTAGGGTACTTTCAATATTTGAAAGTCAAGTATATATTTTGAACAAGTAATTAAATGGAATAAAACAAAACAAAGCAATACAAAATAAAATAAAAAATAATAAAATAACGGGCTGTCCTCAAATGATTATGTAAGTTTGCCCTCTGATATAAAAAACTTCTGTAATCGTGTATATGCGTATGTGCTTGTGAAAAGAGAGGGAAATTGAGAGACTTCCAGATTTTGGAGAGAACTGTGCCAATTGAGTGTTTCTGTTAAAAAATTTCGTTTGAAAGAATTTATAGTTTTAATTTCACTTCTCTTTTGAGGTTATCTGCCAGATCCTTATATTTTCTTATTATTTCCGATTATTTATAGTTGGGATATTTTTAATATTTGAAAATCAAGTAATTATTTTGAACAAATAAAAAAATAAAGACATTTTTAAAAAAAACCCTAAAATATAATAAATCCTTCTATAGTAAAAAAAAAACTAGCCTTAAAAGAAATGACTCCTGGAATGATGCTGATGTGGAAGATTTCCGGAACTAACGAATCCGGGTTGTCTACTCCTTCCATGAGTCGAATAGACCAATCAGGAAAGGGCTCCGTCTATGCATCGCCGTATGGGTTACCATAAAGAGAGGAAAGGTTACCATCGCCAACAATCGCCAAGTTTGTCGCCAACTTGGCGATATATTGCCAAATTTGGCGACCAAAATTAGTTGTCAAAAGTGACGCCACCTTGGCGATAACTGTAATATTTCGCCAAATTTTTAATTTCTTTACAACACCAGTCGTTTGATACATCATTTGAGAGGTTTGCAACTGCTTATTCATATAATGGATGTCTTGTGTGTTATCCCCCATTCTGCTCCCCAGGGGGGACACATTTTTATTTTCTTTACAACACCAGTCGTGTTACACAAGATTTGAAAGGTCTGCAACTGCTTATTCATATTATGGATGTATTGTGTGTCACCCCACAATCTGCTTTCCCCAGGGGGGCGTGACATTTTTAATTTCTTTACAACACCAGTTGTGTGACACATCATTTGGAAGGTCTGCAACTGCTTATTCATATTATGGATGTGCTGTGTGTCATCTCCCACTCTGCCCCCCAGGGGGGCACATTTTTAATTTCTTTACAACACCAGTTGTGTGACACATCATTTGAGAGGTCTGCAACTGCTTATTCATATTATGGATATCTTGTGTGTAACACCTCCCCCCCCCTCTGCCCTCAGAGGGGCGCATTTTGTAATTTCTTTACAACACCAATTTGTGACACATCATTTGAAAGGTCTGCAACTGTTTATTCATTTTATGGATGTCTTGTGTGTCACCCCCACTCTGCCCCTTAGGGAGGGCACATTTTTAATTTCTTTACAACACCAGTCGTGTGACATATCATTTGAGAGGTCTGCAGCTGCTTATTCATATTATGGATGTCTTTTGTGTCGCCTCCCACTCTGCCCCCTAGGGGAGCACATTTTTAATTTCTTTACAACACCAGTCGTGTGACACATCATTTGAAAGGTCTGCAACTGCTTATTCATACAATGGGGTAATGGCGAGCGCAGCAAACAGGGGTAGCCAATAATTTGGAATCGCGAAGCGATTACGCGGGGGGTTGGCGAGCATAGCGAGCAGGGGGGCTGGGCCCCCCTAGTAAAATAAAATAAAATAAATATTTTTAAAAGCGATATAAAATGTGTTGATAAAAATTCAGCTTAAAATTTTAGAAAGTATAGTGTTTGTCACACGCAAACCGATACACTGTTAAAAATTTTGCTCTAGTTTGAACCAAATTTTGGTGCTCAGTAGCTGCCACCATAAAATAGTGAAATATCGTACCAACATTTGGAGCTTCCTATTTCAACCTCGTTCCAACTATTGGAACTATGCTTCAATAGCAGTTCCAAATATTGGTTCAAGATTTCACCATATTACAGTGCCAGCTATTGAGCACCAAAATTTAGTTCAAACCAGGACAAGATTTTTAAAAGTGTGTGGTTTATTTCTTATAGACTTATTTTAAAGAATTACAACCATTAATAGCTTCCACAATAAAAAATCTCTTTCATAAACATCTTTTCCGGAACGCTATCCAAAGTGTGTTTTAAAAAAGAAATGATGTGCAAAGCTGACGTTGAGGCTCTTGATCTGCAGATTTACTAGTATTCGCGTTTGAAATGAAATAGACGCCCTCTCGCGGACAAAGTCTGAAATGAAATAGAGCTGATACCGTGAGCATCTTCCGCTGAAATCAGTGTTTAAAAGGCCGATAAATAAATAAACAGTTCTATAATAAATAAATAAATAAACAGTTCTATAACGCATGCAACGTTGGGTTCTTTGTATTAAAATTATCTAAAATCAAAATTTTATACACAAAGTTTAGATCTATAACATAAAAAAATACATTTGACTTACTCATGACAAAATAACATGACAGCAACACAATGCTTGCATGATTCGCTTGCTCCAGCTTTGCAAGAGCAAGAAAAAATTTTTATTTTCAAATTTTTGTTTTCCTCTACTAGCAAACCTGAAATAATATGGGATTTCCTTTTGTTTGGCTTGTTTGCAAACACGAGCCTACAATCTCTATTTCTTCTTCTTTGCATTCTTTAATGCCGCACATTACTAATCTCTTTGAATCAATAATTGCTTCAGCTTCTCTAAAGCAATTACTAGATTTTCCAGTATCTAGAAATTCTAAAACTGTCGATATTTGTAATTTATCTCCCATAATTAAATAAAAAAGATAAAAAACTGCACTTTAAATAGCTCTTTAAACGGGTTTCGCTATGCTACAGCATGGAACAAACAACACTACGTAAACAAACGATTATCAGGTCTATACAACGCCACCTTTCAGTCATTACAAACGCGAAGAGCTTATACTTATATAATATAAGTATAATAATATTATATAAGTATAAGCATCTTTACCAGAACACTTATTGTCGGCTTAAAGAAGTAATCCCCAAATATACAATGTGCTGATACTTTTGATCGCATTTCTTTCATTCGCAGTAAATCCAATTTCTCTTACACAGGCAACCTTTTTAACCGACTTCAAGGAGTAAGTTATGATTTCAACCTATAAGTATTTCTTGTTCACTCATAAATTCTTTAAATATAAATCGATTTTGTTAATCCTTTTTTTTTTTTTTTTTTTTTTTTTTTTTTTTTGAAAGTGTAAGATACTCATGTGGTCCCATTTTAATTTTATTAAATTCTGATGATTAGAACTTTTATAAAATGAAAACTTTAAAAATTCAAATTCTTTTTTGAAGCAATTGTCCAATTAAAAGCGTTCATTCTTTTCAATAAATTATATTCAAACATTAAAAAATACAATTTCGTTTCACGTTACATCAAATACAAAACATGTCACGAGAATTAAAGATGAGAGGATTAAAATAAAATAAATAAACATGGATAATAGACTAAACAGTAACCAAAAAATACGAAAAATGTGATGCTACCAGAAGAAACTATTACTCTTACACAGATACGAAATCTTTTTTCTTCAATGTGCGAAATCTAGACTGAACAAAGGTCGGGGTCTAGATAGATTTTGCGAAGTTATCGAAAGCAGATTGGCACTAGTTTGTTCTAGCAGTTTGGCGTTAACGCATATGAATGCATAGTTTTAAATATGCTTATGATTTGATAAAAAAATAATGATTTATCGCAATTTCTCTTTCATTGTTGCAACTGTTTTCAAATCATAAGCATATTAAAACTATGCATTCATATGAGTTAGTGCCAAGTTGTCGCCAAACTTGATTCTTTTTTTTTTTTTGAAGTCGGTTAGTATTTTTTTTTTTTTTTTTTTTTTTTTTTTAAGCATGTTTTATTTTGCTTTGTAGTTGTAGGACAGAGCAATGAGCTCTTGATGGAGAGTCTTCCAGTTTTTGAATAAATTATTTCAGCTGAATGTTTCTGTAGTAGTGTTTCGTTTGTAAGAATAAAAACTTTTACTTCGATTTCTCTTCTGAGGTAATCTGCAGTTCCTTAAACGTTATTAATACTGGGATACATTTAGTATCAGAACGTCAAGTAATTATTTTGAACACGTAATTAATTAAAATAAAACACGACAAAACAGAAGAAGATATAATATAACAATGGACTGTCTTCAATTGATTTTGTAATTTTGCACTCCGAAAACATAATATAAGAAACTTTTGTAATGTTGTCTGAGTTTGTAAAAGAAGAGAGAGATTGAGAATCATCCAGTTTTTGGATAGAATAATACCAATCGAGTGTTTTTGTAAAAAATTTTAATTTTTAAGAATTTATTATTTTATACTTCGACTTCTATTTTGAGGTAATCTGCCAGATCCCTAAACTCTTTTAATATAAATGTGTTTTTTAATATTGGGAAATCAAGTAATTGTTTTTAAAAAGTAAGAAAATAAAGAAAAAATTAAAAAACCTAAACTATAAAAAATGAAATAAAATAAATAATTTTAAATGTGATATAAAATATTATGAAAAAAATTCAGCCTAAAGTTTCATAAAATGTAGTGTTTGTCACTCGCAAACACATACGGTTTATCCTTCATTGACTTATTTCGAAGAATTACAACCATTAATAGTTTCCACAGTAGAGTATCTCTCTGCATCTTTTCCAGAACACTTATTTTCTGCTTAAAGAAGTATCGCCAAAAATACACTGTGCTGATACTTTAGTTCGCATTTCTTTCATTCGCAATAAATCCAATTTCTCTTACACAAGCAAGCCTTTTCAGAGTTTTCGTTTGGTATATCTATTAACTTCTAGGTATCATTATTATCATAAGATACTTTTTCTTTACTTTGTTGTTGTAGTACAAAGCAAAGAGCCCTTGATGGAGAGTCTTCCAGTTTTTGGATAGTATTATATCAGCTGAATGTTTCTGTAAGAGTGTTTCGTTTGTAAGTATTTGAAGTTTTACTTCGACTTCTTTGAAAGTCAAGTGGTTATTTTAAACAAGTGATGAAATAAAATAAAATAATAAAATGGACTGGTTTTAATTGATTATGTAATTTTATTTTCCCGAAAAGTAATATAAGAAACTTTTGTAAGCTTATGGGTGCTTGATTGTATGTATATACGTGAGAGAGATATTCAGAATGTTGCGGATTTTGGTTGGATTATGGCAGCTGAATATTTCTGTCAAATTTTTTCGTTTGTAAGAATTTAAAATTTTACTTTTACTTTTTTCTTTTTCTCTTTTGAGAGAGAGAACTTGCAGGGTTTATTGAATTTTCTCAGACTTCATTGCCGAATTCTATTGCGTTATTATACAATCAAACTCATTCAATATGAGCACAGCTAAAACAAGCAATTTGCATGCTAAGAATGGTACATCAGTTAAATTACATTATGATTTTCACGCTTTTTTGCAAGCTAAAAAGATAGATTCATGGCTAATACGAGCAAAACATCTTGTATGTTTAATGTATGTTACATTTATTCAACTCTTTCTAATTTTTGTCGAAATGTCGAGTAGAATTGGGAAGGAAATTCTTTCATATCGACCACTTTTTTCAAGGCCCGATTACGACTGTTTGGGGTCCTGGGTAAAGATAAATCAAGGGCCCCCTTTCGAATCGTTGCAACGTTACTCAAACAGAACTCATGGTCATTCATACGTGTATGTGTAAAACATAAACATATTTTCGCACTTTGGATACAAATAGAAGAAAATTCTTAGCTCCGTCATTCTAAATTAAATACTATAATTAATAAAAGTACATTTTTTTTTACCTTAGTGCAGAACAAAACTCTTCTTTATAACTTTAGCAATGTTATGTTGCTTTAAGTTAAATTTAATAACTTCATTATATGGAAGAATTGGAAAAAGAAAGAAAATATTTTACAATTTAATGTTTGAATTCGGGGCTCCTTAAGCTCTGGGACCCATGGGCAAAGTCCCGATTTGCCCATGCGGTAATAAGGGCCTGACTTTTCTCTTTCTTTAATGATATTTTTACATTGCAACTGTTTGTCAAAACCTACTAATTTATCAGCTTTTCCAGATAAAGTTTCAACCTCTTCAAGGACATCCTCACCAAGGAATTTCATTACAGAGGTCTTGAAAGAATGGAAAAAAAAGGGGGGGAGTTACTCTCTTAAAAAGTCAGCCACAGAATAGCTCAAGTTGAGCTGAAATCCACTCATCTCAATGTTGAAAGGCAGCTTCTCAAAAAAGAGTTGAAACAACTCGAATTTTAACCAATTTAAATGAAGTTGAGCTATTTAAATAACCAATTTAGATCAAGAAGATTTAATCGTTTGAAAAACAACTCTTTTATGATCGAAAAAATTACAGCTCTTTCATGAGAAGCCAAATCAGCTCTTTCGTTTTAAGAGTGTAACG
This sequence comes from Maratus speculifer, assembly GCA_964019185.1. NCBI lineage: Eukaryota > Metazoa > Arthropoda > Arachnida > Araneae > Salticidae > Maratus > Maratus speculifer. The sequence goes on from OZ025301.1 coordinate 185,169,853, forward strand.
ACATTTCGAATGTCGTTCTTTGTACGATTTCCAACTGAGTCATATAAAGGAAAAAGGATGAAAAAGCTTTTATTTTTTTATGTAAATCAGGACCCTGGGCTATATTATCCAGCTTGTTCATATCATTTAGTGCACTGCTAAAATGAAAAGGATTTGTAAAATACATAGTTCCAAAATCGCACATAGAGAATTTTATTGAAATATTGGCCGAATTTTCCCAAGAAACATAATGATATTTAGCAATTATGTTAATAGAGCAATAAACAGTGCTAATTAGTTTAATTAAGAATTGTTTAATATTGTTATTTTCTTCACGGGCATTGCGAGTAATGGTTAATGCAAAGATTCTTATAATTACCTTACTTCTCGAAACTAACCTAATTAGACAGTATGTATGTAATGAATTTGAAAATCAAAATACATCTAACAAGTTCTTTTAAAATAATTGACAAAAATTTCTAGTTTTAAGATGGCATATGTTAAATTTATATGTAGAACAATTAATATGAAACTAAAAAGCAAACATACTCGGATAATAAATAAAGTGACCAAAACTCTAAATTTAGATATTGCAAATAATAATCCGTAGAATTGTTGCAGGAAAAATTACAAAACAACATAGTAAATAAAATCCACTGTAAAACCCTTACATAAAAATAATCAAAATTTTATCTAAAAGCAGATAAAACCGGATATAATGAATTAAATATAATTTCAGTATAAGTTTAAAAACAAATTACATGCAGTAGATTTCAAATGATGATAGAAGTTTAAGAAACCAAACCCACAGGTGAATGCCTAATCGCCAGACCGCATATCACATGTCGCAAATAAACCCATTATTTTATATAATAGACTGTCAGATTTGAAAAGAATAATCTAGTACTGCTGATATAATGCATTGGAACAATAAATACAGAAGGAAACAAAACAAAACCAGAGAAATATCGAAAATCAAACTCGCATCCCAAGAAAACGATTAGAGGCAGACTAATGTGGAAGACTTTAAGTTTCTTGATTTCAGGAAAGTATTCTAATCAAACTCACTGTGATTTCTAGATTAGCCTAAACATCTCATAAACATTAAAAAAGAAGTCGCCATACATTAATAGCGTACGAGAAATCTTTTGCGTGTCACTATAAATGCTATGCACTACATATTATACAAGGAGTAATTTGTAGTAAACCTCAGAAACGTACATGAATTTCCTTTTATATGAAATTGTTAAACAAAATTAAACTGAAACGGTGTTACCCCCCTCAATACCATTATGCAACGCAATTCTTGTGTGTGTTCCTGTAAATTAATAATAAATATTCTTTGTATCGCATATGCTACAGAATGTATATTTTGGTGCGCTTTATAAATGCATATCAATTTCATTATATTCGAAAGGATGTAACATCATTAAAATGCACTTGAAACGAATTTTTTTTTTTTCATTGGCCATAATGTAACGGAGTACTTTTGACTTTCCTATAAATGAACTATACATGCTACAAACGTCATTTACAATAACAATCGTGCTATAGTTGAAGTCAATAACATACAAAAATTTCAGAGCAATCCGAGTGAATTGACGAGAGTTAACAGCATAGCGAATACAGACAGATAAACCGAAGTCAAAAACATTTTTCAACTGCGTTGGAAAGAGTTAAAAAGAAAATAAACTTTATAATAATTAAATTACTAAGTTTAAAAACCATTTAATAAGAAAAATTATATTAGAAAGTCTAAATGATAGTATCGTCAAATGCTTTTAAATTGAAAAATATATTTACATGTGGATATTAAAAGAGAAAGAAAACTTTAAAATAATTAAATAATTACATGCGAAAATCCTTAATTAGGAGTAAAAGTAAGGCATATTTAAAACGGTTTTGTTTTAGTATATATAGATAACTTTTTACTTACCCATCATACGTAGTATAGGGTAAGTCTTGCAATCGTTTTGAAAATCGAAAAATTTTTTTTGACGGATTTACACGTTTTAGATAGTGGAGATTCCGAAAAACATATTTTTAGAAAAAAAAAATTGCCGTCCGTCTGTCTGTCTGTCTGTCTGTAAACGCTCTATCTCCCGAACAAATTGAGATAGAGACTTGAAATTTTCTATGTAGTTAGTATGTAAGAATGGGACGAACCCTATTTACTATCAGCAACCTCGATTATCCGGAACTATTTTTTTCGGACTCTCGAAAAATTCGTTCTGATGAAAGGTATATAAAAATTTTCGAATTTTTTTGTTCTAAGGAATGAACGTTAAAGGCAATAATATAACACAGATTTTGCATATAGAACGAAGTCGATCGGATTATTAGTTGCCGAGATATTTGCAATCCTGTTTTCCACATTCTTCGATTTTTCATGACCCTGTATTTCATTCAAATTTCAATTCAGAGGTATATTTTAATTGGAAATGAGACGTTTCATCCGACGCAGTTAATTGTTAGTTAATAGAATTATTATTTTTGGAGTTATAAGGATGTTTCTTTTACGCAGTTCGGTACTACTTGAGTAGTTTGGCGTTTTATATAATTTGTCGAAATTGGTTCATCAGCAGTTCTTTAATATAGCATTACTATGTATATTAACAATATTTAAATTTTGTTTATGAATTGCAATGCATTTTATAAATAGTTTTCACATGTTTTATTTTCATATACATATCCATGATGGGTAAGTATTACGGTGGCCCCCAACGACTAGTTTTCTACACGTCATAATCAAAATTCAGGCGGTAGTAACATTTTTTACTTATTCATTAGATACAAACTAATTTTCAAATATGTAAAAGATCTTACTTAATCATTCACCAAAAAAGGTGTCGAGTGTCTTGACAGCGGTGGTTGCGATCTTAGGATCCGAAAAATCATCCCAAGCAAAGATAAATAAATGGCAACTCGATTACAGAAGATTGCCATTGATCATTCAAGCGACTGTGATCAGGTAATCTTTTTTTTTTTTTTTTTTTTTAATTACTGATTCTGGTTGGTGTTAGGCGAACGTAACTCGCTGATGGCAGAAACCTTTAGTTATTTAAGGTATCCGACTACGTTCGGACATTTTTTTTTTTAACTCTAATTTAGACACATTTTTTGGTATTTTTCAGTGTAATGTAACACAGAATAAAGAAAATTATAAAAAAATATATAATATCAATGCAACTTTTTGAAATTTTGAAGACTTTTGGTCATTTTTTAGCATTTTTTTTATAAAAACGGCTCCGGCTCTAAAAAAAATATAATGCATATAACCCAATTTTTTTTTCATCATAAGCATATTAGACACTATTGAGTGTAATGAACTAAAAACTAGTCAATATACTGAAATCTAAAAGAGATACAGCTGATTATATACAACTACATAGAAAATTTCGATAATTTTAAGTGTAATTTTTCATTAAAATAGCTATATATCGACAAATAAGTCACGTAGAGCTAATTCTTTAGTTCATTACACTCTAGACATTCTCAAAAAGCTACACAAAAAATTTCATGGTTATAAGATAATAAAATTTTGAGTTAGAGCAATAGTCGTTCACCTTTTCCGATGAAAATTTAATTTTTCAGAAAATGCATTTAAAGTTTTCATATAACGTTCGTTCCAACGTCGTCTGCCTTTTTTTAAAGAGTTATAATTTCATTTCTGATAGGCGTACAGGAAAAATAAAAACAGATTTAGAAAAAGAAATGCCCATTCTATAATAAAATCAAATAAAAAAAAATTCCGAATTTTCATCGAAATTGCTGTTTCAAACGTAGGCGGATACCTTAAATAGTATATTTAAGAAAAATCACGTTTAAAGTCAAATAAGTAACAACGCTTAAAGCACCAAAATTCTTTATTTCTTACGGCAAACCAATTTCGATAGCCATAACATACCGTCATAAGTGCAAATTATGATTGCTCACAAAAGAAAACTGCCAATACATATGTCAGAGAAGCAGATTCAATGACAAAGTTAATTTACAGAAAATCCTAAAAAACAGATAGTGTTATAGAGACAGATTCAAAGATAAAGATCGTTCAGCCAATAGAATTGCAACAGAAAATCTAAATAAAACGGCCATGCAAGCGGATTCAATGACCAAGTTTATTGGCCAAAAAATTTCTGAAAAGTTTACATAACCGCCAATAAGATGTAATGAATGTAATCTGAATAAATGCAAATGGAAATTACGAACAAGAGATTTTTATATAATTTTTCCAACAACCCGACTGCAGAGGAATGACAAAATCACAATTAACAATATTTTTTTTTTTTTTTTATTAATTATGGAATGCTTCAAGAAAGTCAAATTCATGAGTAGAAGTTGGTTTTAAGATTACTTATATTTATTTATAGAGTTTAACGTAACATTTCTTTAATTTAAATTTTCCCAATCACTAGAAAATCCCATATTCTTATAAATCTATAATAATATAAAAATAATCAAATAAATGAATAATTAGGATTGTAAAGATTTTTATATTACATAAAGTAAGATCAAAATAAAAATAAGTTTTGCGCACAGCGAATGTTTGGTGATCTTGATGTGTTTAGATTTTCTAATCAATAAATTAATAGATTTTGATTTATTTCTAATTGTTCGATTACCGTCTACCGAAAATGAAAAGAATGAATCATTAACTTCATTTTATTATGTTTATAATTTTTCAAAAAATTATTATTTTTAATCCTTTCGGTTTTCTATTTTGAGAACAAAATTGCTTTTACTTTAACAATGAACCGTAGCTATCCAAATAAATTTATTGATTATCTCACTGAAATTTAACAAATGTAATTATTTTCTGTACTATTCAATTCATATTTATATGATAATAGATTAAGGAAGAGTTTTATGAGACGTTTAGAAAAAAAAACGTATAACAACAGGGTTTAAGAGCTATTACAACTTTCTCATGTTTTTTGTGTTTCAAAACAAGTGATTCATTCAGAAAATTAACCTAAATTTTAAATTTAAAAATTGAAATATGTGTATAAAATAAAGGAGTAGCCAACCGAGCATAAGAGAACTAAGCAAACTTTTATTATTATTATTATTATTATTATTATTATTATTATTATTATTATTATTATTATTATTATTATTATGATTATTATTACTAAATCTCAAACATAAATGAAGTCATGTGACATGAGAAAGGCATAGCGATACACTATCATTTCTATATGTAGATAGTAACAAATTTACTGTTAAGACAAAATAATACTCGATGAAAAGATATTTACTATTAATAATACGCTAGACCCGAAAGGCTTAAATCGTTATGTATAAAAACATTCAAAAGCATTAGGAGTTCTTACACGCATTTACTATCGATATCTAGGAGAGTAAATTGTTTCAGTTCCCAAGTCTATTATTGGAAATCGATGAATGAGTTATTCTAAACACACCATTAAATGTTCTGGGAAGGCATTGCCATTAATTCAACTAGTGGAGAGAGAGGAAATTGCTTCGCATACTTGGGAGTGATGAATATATGCTTTCGATTATTAAATGAATCCAAAATGGATAAGTTTGTATGTTTTAACTTGTAATGCTCTTCCAGGACCGTCCTTTAACTACATTATTTTTTCTGCTATTTAAGGGCGTTCTTAAATCAAAAAGGGTAACATTGTGACATAAGTTTTAATTTATTTTTATTTGGAAATACAAGAAACTAGCAAGTGCTGTTGTGCAGAAACTATCTAATCGCGCTCACTTTTTTGTTTTTGTTTTGAAATCGCAATAGATCTTTCAGAAGTCGCCGTCAAAAATCACGTTTTGAACAGTATATACCAACGGAATTATAAAAACCGGTCAACGAAAGGGAGAAAAATGCGTGATCACGTGATCAAAATAGTTTCTATCTAGGTAGGCATTTTAATTATTATAAAACGGAAAACTGAATTCGATTCAAAATTGTTTCCTTTTGTAGGCCTTTTAGTTTTATATCTTTTCTTTAAAAAACTAGTTGGATGTGCTAATCCCAAAACTTTCTTCTATCTCATACGAACATTTTAATATTTAAAAAAAATAGTTACTCATTTTAATGCTTTAATAATTTTAATTCAATACCATATCAACTTTGATTTTCATCTTAAATTTCTGCTTCAATCAATTAATCGGAGTAAAAACAAATTTCCGTCTCTGCACGAGCCGATAAACAATAGAATAATAGGCAGATTTTTTTTTTTTTTTTTTTTTTTTTTTTTTTTTAAATTCAAGGAGGACTTACTTGCCTTACCAAAAAATAATCATATACAAAAAATTTAGTTCAGTTCTAGAACTAACTTCATACACTTTTAAGTGATGCAATATTGAAAATGGCATAAAATTCGCTATTGCAGCGCCCCTTTCCGGCGGATTTTTTTTCAGATTCAGGGCGATCCAACTAGCCATAGCCATACACTTGCACAAAAAATTTCGTTCAATTCGATGCATAACTTCATGTACTTTTGATCGGTACAATATTGAAAATGGCACAAAAATCGCGATTGCAGCACCCCCTTCCGGCGAATTATTTTCAAATTCAGGGAGGACCAACTAGTCATAGTCATACACTTACACAAAAAATTTGGTTAAATTCGATGCATAACTTCATATACTTTTGGTCGGTACAATATTAAAAATGGTACAAAAATCGCAATTGCAGCGCCCCTTCCGGCAGAATATTTCAAAACTGAAGGAGGACCTGCTTGCTGCAGCCAGAAACATTCACAAAAAATTTGGTACGATTCTATGCATAACTTCATACACTTTTTGATGGTAGAATGGCGGCATACATACAGACATAGACACAGACAGGCACACAGACAGACACACGGGCAGACAGACATTTTGTAAAAACATGTTTTTTGGAATCTCTGACCCCTAAAACGTGTAAATTCGTCGAAAACCGGAAATTGAAAAAAAATTTCGATTACAGTACTTTCTTCTATTGAAGATAGAAGAAAGTAATAAATTTGTGAAATGTGTTAAAATGTTTTGTGCTTGTTGAGCAGAGCAGTTGAGAACAGCTTAAGGGTAACACCTTTTTGTAAAGAAAAGGAGAGTATTGTAATTTTTTTATACTATACATTGCAAGATCATATACAAACGTGTTTTGTGCAACGGATGTTGAGGCTCCTGATTTGTAAATTTTCTAATTTATATACTTTTGACTTCTTTCCAATTGTTGGATTACCGTCTACCGAAAATGTAAAGAATGAATCATTAATTTCATATTTACTATATTTAGAATAAATTTCAAAACATTATTATTTTTAAATTATTGCGTATAAAACCATTCAATAGCCCTAAGGAGCTCCTACACGTACCCATTATCGATATCTAAGAGAGTAAATTGTTTCAGCTACCATGTCTAAGTATTGGAAATCGATGAATGAGTTATTCTAAACAGACCATTAAATGTTCTCAGAAAGCACTGCCACCCTTTCATTCCCAGTGAGTCCAAATGGCATCATGACATTACTAATTTTTATTTCTATATTTAATTCGGATATTCCAAATTCATACCAGAATATTGAAATAGAGATACTTATTTCATTTAATAACAGATGGTCTATATTTAAATAAAACGAAATTTGCCATAGAAATTTCCTGGTAGAAATTCAGATTCTCTGACCTACGGATTTTCTAGAACGTATTCTACCATGGGAATGAAAGGGTTAATTCAACTGGTGTAGAGAGGAAATTGCTTCGCATGGTTGGGAGTGATGAATAGATGCCTTCGATTACTAAATGAATCCAGATACGAACTATGAAAAGGGATAAGTTTGTAAGTTATAACTTGCAATGACCCATCCAGCATCCTGGGACTCAACTGCATTATTTTTTCTATTATTTAAAAATAAGAAATGGGAAATGTAAAGAATGTAAAGAATGTAAAGAAATGGGAATTTTTTATGTAATGCAATGCAAGATCATATAAAAATGTGTTTTGTGCAATAGATACTGAGGCCGATCAGTAAATTTGCTAATTTTTACTTTTGATTTCTTTCCATTACTATACTGTTACTGTTACCGTCTGATGAGTTTTGAAAGAACGAGTTTTAGGCTGCATTTTAATATGTTTATTATAAATTTTAAAACTATATTTATTATTATTTTCTTCTACCTTTACAAGGGAAAAATATTGAATTCTCGAAAATTTTCGTCATCCAGTTTTTGACGGATTTACACTTTTACGAGGCAGAGATTTCGAAAAACATGTACAGTGAAACCTCCAAATAAGGGACACCTATGGGACCGGAACTTTTGTCCCTTAAATAGAGGTGTCCCTTATTCGGAGTTTTTATTATTTTTTTCTTTAACCAATCATTCAGAAGGATGTAAAAATAACAAAACATTAAGGGTGAAGCTTAAATGTATCTGAAGTGAATAAATTACGTTAATCAGACACAAAAGGAATAGAGATTTAATTAAAATTTTCAATTGATTACTAAATCATTAAATGATTTGTAGAATTATTGCTTTGTATATTTTATGCAAACTGTGTACATGCAAAAAGTATAATAACATTTAAAAGAATTTTACTTGAAGTAAACAACCAAAAGTGATTGTTTTGCAAATTTTAATTTTTAACTTTTCAAGTGTTCATTTACCATACTTATAAATTTTAGTTCATTATCAGCAATATCCCCCCCCCCCCCAAAAAAAAAAAAAAAAAAAAAAAAAAATTATTTAACTGCGTTGCATATTTTAAGACAACAAATCTCTCAACTCCTCTTCTCAGCAAGCAGAAAACATTTTGATACATTTATGAATTCATTTTTTTAACCAAAAGGTATAAAATTGGTTCCCCTGACTATGGAAGCGATTTCAAATTGAACTGTGTTTTCAAGTTTTTAATAAATTACCTATAGAGTTATAAGGGATTTTGATCACGTGACAAAGACTTTTTCACCTTTTCTTGAGTAGTTATTCTTTTTTCGCATAGGTATTCGGTTCAAAACGCCCACTTTGACAATCTTTTCTAAAAAAGCTATTGCATTAAAAAAAATCAGTTTGATTTTAAAAAGTTTCTTATCAACACGCTCCCAGTTTCAAGGCATTTCTGACTAGAAATAGATTAAAACTTATGACATAAAAGTTGCCCTTTTGGATTTGAGAACAGACTCAAACCATCTATCAAGCTCTTTATTTCACAATTTTCTTTTATTCTCCAATTTCTGAATCATCGTCACAATTTTCAGCATTATTTTCAATGGGGATAAACGCACTGAAGTCAAATCTTAATTATGGATAAATAAATCCTCGTCAATTGTGTCGTATTCCTCTGTGTAATTGTCTGTCTGTTTGAACACAACAATCTGTTTTCACAAAAGAAATTTCTGAGTTTACAAAAGTCTGTATTTTCATTTTCATCACAGACTACTTCATTAACTAAAATGCAAAAGCAATGCAAAAATCCTTTAATCTCATTTTCAAGTGTCCCTTAAATCGAGTGTCCCTTATTCAGAGGTAAATACATTACACGTCCTATACCAAGGGACTGGGACCGGAAGATTTGTCCCTTAAATAGAGGTGTCCCTTATTCGGAGTTACCCTTATTTGGAGGTTTCACTGTATTTAGAAAATATCTGTCTGTGATTCTGTCTGTCTATCTGTACGTGAAATAAAATTTGTAGGCGCTCTTTTTCAAAAAATAGTGCACTAATTTTCATCTAATTTCAGATTCAATTAGATGTCGACACACATTGTTATTAAACTCATTTTGATGTTAATCACCCAATAAACGACGCTTTTATGCTGCATTTTTTACGATTTTTGCAATAGCTTTTTCTCAAGCAATCTCGGATTTTTTTTTTCAAACTTCACATTCCGTTAGAAGTTTACATAAGTTATTGCTGAATAAGTTTTGATGTAAATCACCCAACAGTGGCACTACTGTACTGGATTTTACAGGTTTTACTCGATTTTAGTGATAGTCATATCTCAAGAACTAATGCACGGAATTTTATATCTTTAGAATCCTCATGATGGGCAAACATTATCATTTAATTTCATCAGGATGATAGCGAATTTTGAATTTTTAACATTATGAAACAAAATAAAGTTTTCGGATTGGCACATCAGACTAGTCTTTAAATTATTGTTTATAAAAATATTCAATAACACAGTAGGAGTTCTTACGTATTGCTCTATCGATATCGAAGAGAGTAAACTGCTTCAGCTCCCAAGTCTAATTATTGGAAATCGATGAATGAGTTATTCTAAACACACCATTAAATATTCTTGGGAAGGCATTGCCATTAATTCAACTAGTGGAGAGAGAGGAAATTGATTTTCGATTACTAGATAAACCCAGATGCGAACTACGAAAATAGATAAGTTTGTAAGTTATAGCTTGTAATGACTAATCCAGGACCTCCCTTAAGTAATATATATATATATATATATATATATATATATGTATGTATATATATATATATATATATATATATATATATATATATATATATATATATATATATATATATATATATTAACTATTTGGAAAAAATAGTTGTTGTTCTCGGAAGAGAATTGGGAAATCTAAAGTGCATGTGAATCTTTTTATTACTTGAATTCCGCAATAAAGTTGGTTTATTTTACTCGTTTTCTTATTGGTCTAAGTTTAATGCCCAAAAGTGGAATACTTCTGTTTTTTATGTTGTTCATTTTTGGTTTGGTCCAAGTTTAATGTCCAAAAATGCAATACTTCTGTTGCCCACGATGTCAAAAATAGTAATTAAAATGAAAAAAAATAATAATAATAATTTAAAAACAAATTGTGATAGAGATTTCAAATAAATTTATTAAAAATAAATTTATTAATTTTTTTCTCGTCGCAACGGAGTAAAAATTTAAAATGGGCGATATTTTAAAGTTGAAAAATTTGCAGTTTCGAAAATTGCAAAACTGATATTTCATTTAAAAGTTTTTTGTGATAGGTCCACGAAATTAATGTTAATCCATGTTGTACGTAATAGGAGGCGTTCAGAAGTCAGTCTGATTAACTCCATCAAATGAAAATTCACATTTTGAATAGTTAAAATTGTATATCTTTAATCTACTGTTTTTTTATCATTGGTCTAGGAATATTAATGTTTAATGCACGGCGTACGTAATATATGACTCGTTATAATCATCCTAAAAATGATGTTTATTATTATTATTGATTTAAAAATAGAATTTATTTATAAGTCTTTAAAATTTGAGTCTTTGAAAATATAATTTTCCAAATAGTCGTTATAATTTGTTAAATTACAATTTTTTTTTCGGTTTTTTTTTTATTTTTTTAATTTAATTTAATTTAATTTAATTTATTTATTGCATCAACTGCTACGTTTTAGTGCGAGTAGTTAGTTTCGCAGAAGAATCTTTTTTTTCCTGTTATTTAAGGGTATTATTATTTTGTAAAGAAAATGGGATATTGTAATTTTTTTATATTGTGCAATGCAAGGGGTTATGCACATATAACGTTGTCATTTTAGGAGAGGAAGTGGTATCTGACATATGATATCGTAAGACATCTCTAGGGGGAGGGGGATTGTCTTTTGATATCGATATAATTTTTGATCCAATCGAAATTTTCTCGTTTTATTCGTAACATGATCTTTGATACAAAATAGCATGTTATCTTTTTTTTGGGGGGGAGGGGGGGAGCTTGTTATTAATTTTTATGAAAATACAAAGTCATTATTAATATCACTAAATTATTATAAAATCATTTAATTCTAAAATATAGAATGCCCCAATGTGTGACGTTCCTATTATTCTTTATTTGTGTTTCCATATATAGGGTAACATCCCCAGTAATTGGCAGACACCAATGATTGGCACATCCTACAAAAATTTCCTAAAATAAGATTCATATCCAGTCTTTTAAAAATGCAAGACCATATACCAGTTATATGCTCATTTACTTTACAGATTATAACTTTGATTTATGCTACTAAATGACAATAATGCCTAGGAAAGAGATACAATTATGGTCTGTATCAAATTAGGCATTTTTATTCCAAATGCTTCTTCTCTGGTTTAAGAGAGGCATGCATTTCAATTTATTATCATCTGATTTATAGTATATTTTAAATTTTAATTGACAACAGTTTTGTTTAGTTGAAAAGGGTTACTTTAATTGTGTAAAAGTCTAAGTGCCAGTTACTGGTGATTACAGCAACTTTTTATATATATATTTTTTATAAAAATACTTTTTCAAATATTTTTGCTTTTAGTGAGCAAAATAGATGCACAGATATGCACTCTTTGATTTAAAAATATTTGCAAGTAAATACTTTATTTCTTGGTAATGGAAATAGAAGCAAGTTTAAAAACAAATCCTTAATGTGCCAGTTACTGGGGATGTTACCCTAATTACGATTCGAGAAACCATGTGTGAAGTGTATTGGAAAAGAAGCTTGTGTTTACTAATAAATAAAAGAGAAAGGAAAAATTATGTTCACTTATTTTGTTGATAAGAATTTCTATCTGCTCCCCACCCCGCCTCCATTCGAGGCAAGTGCAACAGCACTTTATTACTATTGAATTCTATGTGCTGTTGAATGCCGAATTTTGAAAGAACAAGTTATGGGCTGCATTTTAATATGCTTATTATAAATTTTAAAACTGTATATTTTATTGCTTCCTTCTATCTTTATAATAATCTAATATTGGATTCGTAAAATTTTTTGACATTCAATTTCGATGGATTTACATGTTTCACGGGACAGAGACTCGAAAAATATATTTTTACAAAATGTTTATCTCTGAATCTGTGACTCTGTCTGTCTGTATGTCACATAAATTTTGTAGGCGCTCTATCACAAGAATTAATGCACGAATTTTTAACTAACTTCAGATTTAATTAGACGTTGACACAAGTTATTGTTAAATTGATTATCGTCTTAATCGCCGTATAAGTGGTGCTTCTATACTGCATTTTTTTTTTTTTAAAGATTTTTGCAATAGCTTTCGCTGAAATACACTCGGATTTTTTCAAATTTCATTTTCATTAGAAGTTGATATAAGTTGTTGCTGATTAGGTTTTGGTGTAAATCACTCAGCAGTGACGCTGCTGTACAGCATTTTGCAGGGTTTACATAATTTTAGCGATAGACATATCTCAAGAACTAATGCACGGAATTTCATATGTTCAGAATCGTCATGATGGACATACATTGCCATTTAATTTCTGATACCATTTAATTTCAAAATACTGATAGCGTATTTTGAAATTTTTGCTTGGTCATATTTATGCTTTGTAATTTTGGCAATGATTTTTATCGTCTGCGTTTGTTTACGAGCTCTGAGAATGTTTTTCTAAAAAATATAGCCATGAGCGGTTAAGTTCTGATTAAGTTGAATAAATTACAGTCCAATGAATTTTTTAAATATGTGTTTTGTGAGTTTATGAGTGTTTATTAATGAGTTATCGACAATATTAATATGTATGAATTAGAATAAAGTTTTGATATTGCCACATCCGACAAGCCTTTCTTTAAATTATTGTTTATAAAAATATTCAACAGTATCTAACTATACTATTGAACTGTTAATACTATTTAGTACTAACAGTTCTTAAGCATTACCCGATCGATACCTATAGGGTAAGCAGTTTCAACTCTTCATTTTAACTATTGGAAACCGATGAATGAATTATTCTAAACATAGCCTAAATCTTCCGGGAAAGCATTGTCATTAATTCAACTAGTGCATTTGAGGTAATTACTTCACATTGTTGAAATGATAAATGCATGTTTTCGATTTCTTAGATAAATCCAGACACAGTGAAACATTGATAAGTTTAGGTTATAACTTATAATAACTCTTCCAGTTTTCTCAGCATTTTCGGTTCATCTACAAAGACACTCAAAAGAATTCCATTACATTATAGCCTATGGCGTAAAACCTTTATGTATTTTAATGATATTTCAGTATTTTAAACATATTGAAATTGATATATACACTGAGGTACTACCCAGTTTTTACTATAAACTATGGCGTATGGAACTTGTCGTTCATTTACAGAGACACACAAAAGAGTTTGGCTATAAAAGAAAATGAGCAATAAATGAACTATTGAAACCCACGAACAATAATTGCTGGAATTAGCATTTGAAACTTCTGAAAAAACATTTTTTAGTAAATATTCTTTGGGAAATTGTCGAATTTTGTAGCTTATATTTAAGTCTAAGCTCTTGTGTGTATTTGTCTTGTGTAGTGTCTTGTGTCTGTTGTGTGCTAAGTGTGTGTGTGTGTGTGTGTGTGAGTATGTGTGTGTGTATGTTTGTATGTGTTCCCGGGGTGGTCATCCCTTGTCGCTTATGTTCAATTGCACCGTGCCACATGAATTCCTAACATTTTAATAAGTTAAATATCTGTTTTAGATTTTTTTTTTCATGATTACGGAAGATATTTAGAATATATATATATTTTTAACATAATATTTGTAGCAAATATTTGAATTTAGATTAATAAAAGTCGTTGTCGCAGTTATAAAAACTTAGATTATTTTAGAACATATTGTAAAAAAGGGGTACATTAAAGGATTAAAGACAATTTTGTTAGTGCTGCACGGTGAATCTATTTTGCTAATTCTTTTTTCATTTTGCGAATGTTTTTTATTTTTAATTAGCCAAATTACTAACGTTAGTCAAATGTCAGCGAGAACACTGGTGATGAGTCGCTCTTGTTGTTACTTACCCATCATACGTAGTATAAGGTAAGTATTGCAATCGTTTTGAAAATCGAAAAAAAAATTATGGCGGATTTACATGTTTCAGATACTGGAGATTCCGAAAAACATACTTTTAGAAAAAAAAATTTGCCGTCCGTCCGTCTGTGTGTCTGTCTGTAACCGCTCTATCTCCCGAACAAATTGAGATAGAGACTTGAAACTTTGTATGTGCTTAATATGCAAGAATGGGACGAAGCCTATTTAATATCAATAGCCTCGATTATCCGGAACTATTTTTTTCGGATTCTCGAAAAGTTCGTTCTGATGAAAGGTATACAAAAATTTTCGAAATGTTTTCTTTTAAGGAGGGGACATAAAAGGCAATAAAATAACACAAATTTTGCGTAAAGAACGAAGTCGATCGGATTATTAGTTGTCGAGATATTTGTAATCCTGTTTTCCACATTCTTCGATTTTTCATGACCCAGTATTTCATTCAAATTTCAATTCAAAGATATATTTCAATTGGAAATGTGACGCTTAATCCGACGCAGTAAATTGTTAGTCAATATGATTATTATTTTTTAACTATAAGGATGCTTCTTTTACGCAATCCGGTACTACTGGCGTATTTTAGAGTTTTATATAATTTGTCGAAATCGGCTCATCAGCAATTTATTGATAGAGCATTACTATGTATATTAAAACTATTTAAATATGCGTTTAAACTTTATTTTGGAATTGCGAAGCATTTTATAAATAGTTTACATGCGTTTTATTTTCATATTTTATATTATGCGTATCCATGATGGGTAAGTATTACGGTGGTCCCCTAACGTCTAGTTTTTTTTTTTTTTTTTTTATGCAAGAGAACAGAAGGTAAATAAAGAATGGTATGATCATTTCTTGCATTAATGTAGAATTATTGAATGAAAAATATGAGGGATGGGGCTGTGGGGGAGGAGAATGACACTATTTACATCCGCATCCGCCCCGGGTGTCACTCGTCCTAGCTACGCCACTGTTTCTTTCTTGTAAGTTAGTCTTTAAGGGTGCATTCCAATCCAAATTACTTTTTTTATTTATTTTTAAATTCACTTTTGCTCTCAAATGCCCCAAACTGGCAAATTCTCTTATTTAGAAAGTACACAATGTGTGCCGTGCTTATCATTTTTTAATAGATCAAAAAACATTGAAAAAAAAAAAAAAAAAAAAAAAAAAAAAAAAGCTGTCAAAGTTGACGTTTTGAATCAAATTTTCTGACGCATGATATTTGGCAACGAAAAAAAATGGTCATACTGAGAAAATAATTGTTTATATATCAAATTCTAATGAGTTGAGTGAAAAATGAAATCTTCCAGCATCTGATATATCTCTTCAAAAATCCTCTCAGCAAGTGTTTCATTTTTCCACTTTTAACAATGAGTGAAAATGTTGCTGGAAATTTCGAGCTGTTGAAGATGGAAAAATATTTTTTCGAATACACTCTTAAATAGAATTTTTAATAGAACTTTGCTTTCAATTGCTAAATTTTCATGAATTAGTTTGCGAAAAGGAGTAACATTAAAATAAAAACTCGACAAAGCGAATGATTTAGATATAGAATAAAATGCAGCAGCTCGATCTTGTCTGATTTAGATAACATTATTTATAAAAATAGCCGCGCTCACATTAACCTTTAACTGCTCTGACAAAAATTGTCACAAAACTACAGTAAGCGGTCTGTCCGACCGCTTAATCTAAAGATGATAAAATGTTACATTAATCCTCAGAATATTATTTATGTATTAAACTTTATATACAAGACTATTATAAATCAAATTCAATGATTCAAAAGTATTTAGCGGTAGTAATAAGACTGCAAACTAAACAAAATTTGACGACGAGCATCTATAGTTAAACTAAAAATTACAAGTTAAACCTTGAAGCTTAAACTTGATAAACTGAGCTGTCTCTGAGACCGCTAACAGCAGTTAAGGATTAAGCGACATATGCTGTATTATTATTAATATTTAAAATTTAAGAATGAAATTTACAAAGAACAATTATTTGAAATCAATGGCTTACTTCTATGTATTATCAGTAGATGGCAGCACCAAACATAAATTTCATAATAGGGAAATAATTTAAAATTTCATTATTTTAATATAAATAAATGCCTTTCTGACACTTTTTTTTTTATTTCATAAGTTGGTTTTAAAATATTTTATTAAGTGTTCAAAAAAGTGCAAAAAGAATGCAAAAAATCCATTCGAAAAATTAATTGAATGTCGAAAATTCCTTTAAATTGAATGTAAGAGGAACACTTGGAATATTACAAAAGTAATAAACAAGTTTCAGTAATTTAAATAAATGAGGAAAACTTTTACTTAACCCTTTCCGCACGACAGAAATATGTTAGTAAAATGAGAAATTATTGATCGTCACCGGAATTCAAAAGCGAATTTTTTAGATATTTTTAAATCCTTAATTTAAGCTTTTATTGTAAAAGCAAAATTTTACTAAAATATTATTGGTACCGTTTGCAAGTTTGGAGTTAAAATTAGGTATCCCAGACCGGGTGCAGTGTACCGGAAAGGGTTAACTCACTTAAAATGCTTGTGGTTGAGAAAATGTAAATTTAAGTGTGGAAAATTGCAATCCATAATTATCCAAAATCGACTTTTTGCTTCTAAAAAATAACATTAGATGGCAGCATCAAATAACTTTTTTAACCCCCTCGCGACGAGAGTCTTTTACGAATTTTTTTATATTTTGTCACCGGTTTTTAAAAACAGAAATGTGTGCCTTGTCAAATCGAGAAAATGCTCCGATTAAATAAGGTAAATTTTACAGTATAATTTTACTGCTAGGGGTAAATGACGATTCTTAAGCCTTTTTGCTGCACGTATACGAGTATACGTGTCGCTCGTCCCCAAGGGGTTAAATCTAGTACCAAATCCAAAGGAGTAAACGAGGTAGTTCCCGACGCGTTTTGGAATTGTTTTTTGCTTAGAAACACATGAAATGAACTGGTGTTCTTATTCAGAGGCTGAATAATCGAATGGCGTTTTCTTTTCTTTCTTTCTTTCTCTTTTTTCCCGTACGACAAATTATTTTTGAAAAAATATCAAAGTGGGCGTTTTGAAACGAATTGCCAACGCGACAGCACAAGAAAAACGAAAAGATTATTGTCATGTGAAAATGATCACTTACATAAATCGATAAATAATTTATTAAAAAATAGAAAATACTTTATTCTAAATCGCTTCAATAGTCAGACTTATAAATTTTATGCTTTTAAATTTAAGGGTGTATTTCGATTCAAACTGCTTATTTTCCGATTTATTTTTGAATTCATTTTTCCTCTCAAATGCTTCAAACTGGAAAATTTCTTTATTTAGAAAGTATACACTATCTACCAATAAGTATTTGAAAACTTTCAATTTTTGACATTTTGTCAAATATTTAAAAATATACTTGTCGGATTCTTCTGAAACTTCAGGATTATGAAGATTATGTCTGACCTCATATTTATCAACATCCATTTGATAAGCAGGGCAATTAGGGGGCCGACAAAAAAAATAAAGACTAACAGAAATATTTGGGATCACCCTGTACATGAAAATGCACGAAACGATTTAACGCTGCAGAATACAAATATGTGGATACTGCACAACATGTACACTGATTTTTGTAAGAATAGCATGTATATTCATGGAGAAAGAGTGATTTTTTTTTAAAAAATTAAAAAATTCTGCTGCTAAAAATTAACGCTGCAGAATACAAATATGTGGATACTGCACAACATGTACACTGATTTTTGTAAGAATAGCATGTATATTCATGGAGAAAAGAGTGATTTTTTTTTTATTAAAAAATTCTGGTACGTTTTTTGTTTATATCATGCAGGGTTTTTGACCAAATTTAACGCAAATTTCAGAAATATTGGCAAAATCTATTCGAAAAAATCTAGCGCAATTGGAGTATAAATATATTAAATATTTTATGAAATATGAATAGTTTTATGCAATAATTTTTATCTGCGCATGCGCGAACGACAAAAACGATTCTTTTACATCATTTAATAGTCAGTTCTATGGAGTAACTTATAAAAAAAAATCCAATCAAATATCGTGAAAATTTAAAAAGATATCATTATTATAAGTAAGCTGTTTTTACATTGCTCTCTAAAAACGGCTGAATTATAAGAGATTCTCCACAAATTGACATTTTTTATTAACTGACTTTTAGGGAAAAATTAGTATTTAATTTATACAATATTTCTGTTAATAAGTATCTTAACATTTGTGATAGAAAAGAATAAAAGCTCTTTTCCTTTTCTATCACAGGTGTCAAGATATTTATTAGCAGCAATATTGTATCAGGTATTGGATCATTCCAGGCAAATTAGCTGTGGCTGCCATGTCACGGATTTGAATGAAAATTGGCATATGAGTTACAACATGTTTATTTATGAAGAAATGCAAAATAAGAGATTACAGGATAGATTGTTTAAGTATGTAAACCCACTTTAAAAATTGATACAAAATCGAGTTCTTGTTTACATGCTTTAAATTTCAATCTGTATTATTCGCGTTAGGAATGAAAAAACTATATCATAAATTATTTTCAGATAAGAATGGATACTAAGTAAGAGTTTGGCGTAATTTGGGATTTGAATTTTTATTCCTTACTGAGAAAAAAATATAGAAAAGGAAAATTTTTAAGAAGAAAATTCAATATTTCTTTTGCTTATAAAAAATTAGGACAGGCGTTATGAATTCAAAACTGTTTGACATTTCAGATAAAAGTATATATTTTGAACACAAGAAGTTTCATATATGCCTTTTTTATTCCTTAATCTGAAAAAAAAATAAATAAGGAAAAAAGGACGGGAAAAGGCAATATTTCTATTGCTCTTTTAGTCATGAAGGAAATCTCTTATATCATTTCAAATTACTTGATATCAAAGATAAAAGTGTCTATTTTAAATATTCAAGTACTACTTCTCGCCTTTTCTTCTTTTATTTTCTTTTTTTCTTTCAGACTTATATTAAAAGCGATGAGAAATGATGAATTAATTATCTAGTATTGTTAAAATCCAATAGATGGCAGCACTATTTTTAATTGAAATCGTACAATATTTTTAAAAAAGCCTGCTAATTCAAAGGGAAAATTGCGTGAAATGTAACAAAAATACATTTTGGAATCATTTTTTTTCAATGTTAGGAATCAAAAGGCACTATTAAAATTTTTCGAGCATATTATGGACTCATTAATCTTTATGTCTGTGCAATATTGTTAGTGACGAACCTGTCCTTTATTCATTATTTGATCATAAATAAGAGGAAAAAATACGATTTTGTAATTTTTTTTTTTTTAAGTTTCTAAGTTTTTTTGAAGATGAAGGAATTAAATGATAATTATCAAACTTGGGGAATTCAATCTTCATATATAATACTGTATTATGCACCAATTTCTCACTTGTCTTATCATTTAAAAAATAAAATTATAATGTTTCAAATTTTCTCAAAATTCACAAATTTTCAACTTTAACAATCCATTTAAAATTAATTACGTTGTTACCAGATTGCTATTGCTAAATAAATAAATAGATAATTATTCAGAGGTTATAAAATTGCAAGCCAAATTCATTTATGTTAAATATTTTTCAAGATACAGAGCTTTAAACTTGCAACAAGTTTTTTAAAAGTTTTTTAAAAGTCCAAAACTGCTAAAATAATTTATTTTTTGTCAAGATATTTTGCAGAGCTCTATTTGAATATGAATAAAACCCGTGTATCAAATTTTATTAAAATCGGTTACCATGGGGCTACGACTTTTTAGCTCACAGGCTATCATAGCCTGAGAGCTTATGTGCCCGTCCGTTCTGTATGTACGTTCGTATGTTCGTGCGTAACGCGATAACTCATGATAAAAATATCCGATCCACTTGAAATTTTGTATGTAGGTATATCCTGACAAGGCGCTTCCCTGATTAGTTTTTGGAGTTCATTCGATATGTATAAGAGGGGGAACGGGGGGCTGGTGCCCCTCCCCTTAGTTGATATAAATGGGATTTTCATGCAGAATTAAGTTTTCGTTCAAAATTTAGATTAGGATCATTCTGATGAGGCGATTCCGTGACTGTTATTAGGTGTTCATTCAATAAGTATAAACAGGGGGAACAGGGGTTCTAATCCCCCCCCCCTTAATTTATATAAATGGGTTTTTCAAGCAGAATTTTCAGATTTCGTTCAAATCTCTGAATAGTTTTGGAAGTTTAATGGTTAAGTATAAAAGAGGGGGATAGCTCCTTTTAAATTATATAAATGCTAAATGGGTTTTTATTAAGAATTATCTCATTTGCTCTGGATTTCGGATATAGATTTTTTATATGATAAAGCATGTCTTTGATAGTATAGGAGGTTCAATGATTAAGTATAAAAAAAGAGGAAAGGGGAGAGCTGTTTCCCCTTATTAATTTTTTTTCGAACGGAATTAACCTTTCAAAATATAAGGCTTTAATGTACAATTAGTATTTGTAGCCTGTGAGCTCAATGCCATCAGTTTAACTGGGCAGTATTCTTTATTTTAAATTTTTGTTCATTTGACGTGGAATGACAATAATCCATTAAATAGCATTAATTTTTTCCTAAAAGTCAGTTAATAAAAAATGTCAATTTGTGGAGAATCCCTTATCATTCAGCCGTTTTTAGAGAGCAATGTAAAAACAGCTTACTTATAATAATGATATCTTTTTGAATTTTCACGATATTTGATTGGATTTCTTTTATAAGTTACTCCATAGAATTGACTATTAAATGATGTAAAAGAATCGTTTTTATCGTTCGCGCATGCGCAGATAAAAATTATTTCATAAAACTATTCATATTTCATAAAATATTTAATATATTTAATATATTTATATTCCAATTGCGCTAGATTTTTTCGAATAGATTTTGCCAATATTTCTGAAATTTGCATTAAATTTGGTCAAAAACCCTGCATGATATAAACAAAAAACATACCAAAATTTTTTAATTTAAAAAAAAAAAAATCACTCTTTCTCCATGAATATACATGCTATTCTTACAAAAATCAGTGTACATGTTGTGCAGTATCCACATATTTGTATTCTGCAGCGTTAAATCGTTTCGTGCATTTTCATGTACAGGGTGATCCCAAATATTTCTGTTAGTCTTTATTTTTTATTTTTTTATTTTTTTTTTTTTTTTATTATTATTATTATTTTTTTTTTTTTTTTTTTTTTTTTTTTTTTTTTGTCGGCCCCCTAATTGCTCTGCTTATCAAATGGATGTTGATAAATATGAGGTCAGACATAATCTTCATAATCCTGAAGTTTCAGAAGAATCCGACAAGTATATTTTTAAATATTTGACAAAATGTCAAAAATTGAAAGTTTTCAAATACTTATTGGTAGATAGTGTACAAGGTGCCGTGATTGTCGATTCTTTGATAAATACAAAGCAAAAAACGCAATCATAAACGGCATTTTGAACTGATTTTCCCCAAGAGGGAGATCTGCGAACGAAAAAAAGGGTCATGCTGAAAAGGTAATTGTTTATAAATCAAATTCTAATGAATTGAGTGCAAAATGACATCACACGGCACCTTATAGGTCTCTTCAAAAATCCCCTCAGCAAGTTTCATATTTCTACTTTAAAAAATGTGTCTGAAATTGTATCGGAAATTTTCAAGCTGTTGAAGGTGGAAAAGCGTTTTTTCGAATACACCTTTAAAAATGAGTCAGAAAATCGTTAGGGTAATTAAGAACCAGCCATCTTCTGCAATGAATCAGTAGCCCTAATTCAAGGGAGAGAAGAAAAAAAATCGCAATGTATCGTAAATATTAAAAATTAAAGAATACAATCTAGCAGAAATAAACATAAAATATAGTCATTCCACACGAAATGAGCAAATCAGGTGTGGCTGACATGTCACAGATTTTATTGAAAAGCATCATATAAGTAGATCACAATCATTTACGAGGAAACGCAAAGTAATAGAGCTCAGACTAGTTTTATTTCAGTACAAAAATTTACATAAGTTGATACGAAATCGAGGTCTGGTGTACATGCTTGAAATTTTAAGTTCGATTATTAGCCTTAGGAATGGAAAGACTGTAATAAAAATTATTTACACTTAAGAATGAACTATAAGTAACAAATTAGCACAATTTAGTAATTGTATTTTTATTTCATAATTTAAAGATAAATAAACAAAAAAAATTCACGGAAAAAATGAAATATTTCAGTTATTTGTTTTAAAATGAAGGACAGTTTTTCCAGATTCAAAAATTTTTGCCGTTATAGCTAATTGAATATATTTAATACATCTAAATTTTAATTCTTGCCTTTTTTATTCCTTAATGAGAAAAAAAATTAAACAGTGAAAACTGTTGATTAAAAATTGAACATTTTTATCATTTGTTTGGACACGAATGAAAGCTTTCAAAAGTTTTAAACTCTTTGATATTACGGATAAAAGTGTATATTTTAATTGTACAAAGTTTTTTTCTTGCTTTCAGTTTATTTTTACCTAAAGAATATTTTAAATTTCAGTAAAAGAAAAACGATTCTCTTGAAAAAATAACTATTTTAATCTTAAAATCAAATGTAGATGGCAGCACATATCTTTTTTTTTTTTTTTAACCAAGAAATTTGCAAAAAGCGCGTTATTTAACCCTTTCAAGGGTGGTGGCTAGAGGGTCTAGCCACCTAATTTTAATTCCAAAATTCACAAATGGCACCAAGAATACTTTAATAAAATTTTAATTTTTCAATGAAAGTTCAAAATAGCAATTTTTTATTTTCTAAGAAGTTTGTTTGAATATTCTGGTGTCAGTCAATTATTTCATCCTTTTACGTGCGTAATTCCTCTGCCCCTGAAAGGGTTAAAAGAAAGATTGTCCTTAGAATGTCTCGAATATTAGTTTTTTGAACCCATTTTTGTAATGTTAGGAATCAAAAGGGCAGTATTGAAACTTTTTTAGTGTGTCATGGACTTATTGATTCTTATATATGTACAATATTGTTGATGTCAGAGCTGTCCTTTAATTACCTTTTTTTAGGTTAAATAAGAGGAATAATTGTGATTTTGTCATTTTTTTAAAAGTTTCTAAGTTTTTTTTGAAGATGAAGGAAATATGAGAATTCGATCTTCATATATATTACTATATCTTGCATGCATTTCAAAGATGTTTTTTAAATCCTTTAATTTTTATAGCGTTTCATTTTTTTTTTTTAATTTACGAAATTTCAATATTTAAAACCAATTTATGATTGATCATGGTATTACCAGATTATTATTACTCAATAAATATATAGATTGATTTTCAGAGATTTCAATATTATAAAAAAAACTTCATTTTTGTTAAATAGTTCTCAAAATACTGAACTTCAAATTTACAACTTTTGACGATTATCTGCAAGCCATTATCACAAGTTTTTTAAATGTCCAAAACAGATAAAATATTTTTTTTTTTTTTTTTTTTTTTTTTTGTCAAAATATTGTGCAGAACTACATTTGAACATGAAATGAACACGTATCTCAAATTTTATTAAAATCTGCTCCTATGCAGCCACGGCTTTTTTTACATTTTTGCTCATTTTGCATGGAATGACCCTATATGAAAATATCAAATGTCTTTATAATCTTAGTGGTGCCACCTATCAGTTTCAAAATGAGAGAAATCAAAATATAAAGGGATCTCCGTCTAGGCTTAAAAGAATTACCAATAGATATTTGGTCTAGTCATCACTAATTTGACCGAATACCAAATCCATTTGAAAAGGAGAATTCCTTTTTTGTAATGCTTATTCTGTTTTGAATATATTTCCAATGGACGGAGCATTATTTTAATGGATTCGGTTTTATTAAATAGAACAAAATATTTTGGATTTTTTTTTTTTAAGCTAAATCATTTAACTGCTTTAAAATATTTCTGTTATTTCATTACAATTAAAATGTTAATTTTTTTCTTAATTAGGAAAGAAATCACCGAGTAGGAAAAAATGCAATTTATGTATCCATCATTCTAAGGAGTTCCTTTGCCTGCGGTCTATTCTGTTGAGCTATCTAAATGACAGATCAGATTTTAAGACCTACAAGGTTATCTGGGCGAAAAATGCTCACTGGTTGTCGTGCCGAGTTATCTTAAACTGTAAAGCATTGGCCTTGTAAGCCAAGTATCTGGGTTCGATTTCTGGCCTGGGCAATTTTTTGCTCTGTTGGAAATATTTAATTTGTATAACTTTACCAATCAGTTTGATTGTGATAAAAAAATGCAATTTGAAGTTTCTCAATATAATTCCCAATCAAATGGTGATTTTTTATTTTCTCTATTCAGTTTTTTATTTCAATTTTAATTTACAGACATACCTTTTTTTTCATTTTTGACTGACTGTACAGTCATAGAAGTACAGCATACAACAAATTATCAACTTTCAGAGTTAACTAAAAGTATATGCAGTGTATCTATACTAATAAAAGAATTTTCATTTTGCACTGTGTGTGTGTGTGTGCTTGTTAACGATAGCTAAAAAAAACCTATAGCCTAAAAGAGGCTAAAAAAATTTGAGAATATTTGAGGATAATTGAGAATATTTGGTGCACCTGAGACTGACTTTTGATAGTTTATTAATTAATCAAGATAATAATTAACAAGTTGGAAATCGCATGTCGAACATAGTACATTTGTACTATAATGAAATTTTAAAAACTAGCCTCTGTTGGCGACGAGTTTGGTCTCCCTTTTGAATGTATACTAAACATTAATTCATATTGCTTTTATTCATAATTTATTTTAATTGCTCAATTTTTTGCCAAATTAGAAGATTCTGCTAGAGAAGTAAACATAGATGTCATATATGCATCACATTGGTGTGATTGCAACAAAATGGCTATTATATGTGCCTCACATGGTAACCCAGCTATTGTTATTTATATATTAATCAACTGTTTGTTTAGTTTTACTTTTCTTAAATGATACAAATTGTTTTTTTCTATAATTATTAACTAAATTTTTTTTACTTATATTTTCTTTTTAAAATAATAGAAATTAGTTAAAAAATATGTATGTAACTGGTATTTGAAAACAAAGTTTTCACCAAAATGGAGAAAGAAAAATAACGTGCAAATGTGGTGCATATATGACATCTGTGCTGATAAATCAAGAACTCAATATTTTTATGCTAGCCTGGCACAGATAATAAATCACTAAATATTGTACCTGTGGCATTTTTTCGTATTTCATTAATTATTTAAAATATAATAATATAATCCTTTCACTCATTTCATTTATAATACATAACTTTAATTCGAAACTGAAAAGTTTAAAATTCATGACTAAGGAATTTTTCACAGTGACCAATAAGATGTGCATTATTTGGGCATTGCCATTAAACAATTAACAAATATAATCGTAATTTTTTTGCCACATACGATAGCGTAATGTATATAGAGAGATATATTCAGATCTTTGTGTAATAGTATACAGTAATTCGGAAATAGTATAAAGTCCGGAATTTTTTGTGTTTCGCTGTATACTAGAACTAACTAGTAGTAAACTTCAGCAACATACATCAATTTCAAAAAATGTGAAATAGTTTTATATAATTAAAACATGCCCCAAACAATGTTTCTCCGATACGATTATGCAATGGCATACTTTTGCGTGACACAGTAAATTAATAACAAATATTCTCTGCACCACAGATTGTACAGAATGGATATTTTAGCGTATATTTCATAGATGCATATCAATTTTATCAATATCGAAAGTGTATAACATCATTAAAATGCAATTAAAACTATTTTTTCCATTAGCCATAATGAAATGGAATACTTTTGATTGTCCCTCTAATTGAACTATACATCCAATTTTTTATCAAATTTGAAATGATTCAACAAAACCATGCAACAAATATATTTTTTAAATTTCAAAAAATTTGGTTGGATAGTTTTTGTTCTGTTATATGCAGACAGATGGACGAATGAAATGAACGAAGACTGTAGGTGCTACGTATTTACATAATTACGAACACACCAAAAAATGACAGGGAACTCTTAATTTTTTCATCACCAGCTCTGAAAAGCTCTTGCACATGCTTACAAACTCATTTATACATCTAACGCATTATGAAGGACTGGCTTTTCAATGTTATGTGTGTTTTTTAATAGTTTTGTTTTAACCGTTTATGCACCGACGGTACTTTAAAGTACCACTGAATAAAATTTAATGTAAAATTTATTTGCTGAGTCCATTAAGAATAGTTTAATTTTCTTTCCACACAAAATATGTAGTGTGATCAAATTTTGAAAGGGTAGAGAAACAAAGCAAGCTCAATATTTACAAAAAGTGGCGATTTTCATAATCATTTACATAGGTATAGCTTTTCTTAAAAAAAAAAAAAAAATCTATGAAACATTTTCAACTGCAAAAGCCTTTCTGTTTACAGAGAGCATCATAATACATTTAAATACACTGCTTTTATAACAATTGTGATATTTTCATAAGAGTATTTTTGGTTACTTAATCTGATTATTCTTGTAAATATTTTACAGAAAAAGTTATAACTACTGATATATTTAATCAGTTTTAATGAAAAAACATGTCTAAATTTCACATTATTGTTATTTAGAAATTCCAGTGCATCTTCCGAGAATAAAGTAAATAATTATTGAGGTGAAGTAATTTCTTGAAAAATAATTCGGTAGATAAAGGATTAACGAAAATCAATCAAATTACTCAGCACAGTTAAAATTAAAAAAACATATCCCAATAGATTGTATTATTTGCTCTCAATGGCCGCATTTAATTTAAAAAAATTTCGTTACTAACTTCTTAACAAAAATTTTCTATAAGGGTTTTTTTTTTTTTTCAGAAAAACATTTTTCCTTATTATGTCAGTGCCCCTCCACAGCACAATTTTAGAGATACCAACAAACCAAAATATGCTATCAAAACTGAAACATTCTTTCAATTTATGGTACAATCGATTTTTTAAAAAGATGAATTTAATTCAATTCAAATCCACCAGTGAATGCAATTCACTTTGCGCTTCACAAAGACAATTTCTTTTCTAGGATAAAGGTAACTTATGCATTCATATTTTAATGCAATCTTTTTACAGCATCTCAATAAATCAAATTTACATCATTCAGAAAAACTTTGACAAAATAACTGAAAAATTTCAATGTGGATACTCTCCACTTCAACAAAATTTTCACTATTTATACATTTTTTCCACAGAATTTTAAAGGCAACTTGTGTACAATTAGTTATAATATACAAAATCTATTAAAATTTGAGAGAGTTCAAATTAAAACCATTTATTTTGTGATGCTAACAGAACCAGTACAAAAACAAGAAAGAACACTTTTTTCAACAAGATATATATATATATATATATATATATATATATATATTTTCACAAATTTTTATTTATGAGGTTCACAACTGTCATATTTATAACTGTTAAATGTCTCAAACAATTTGAAAAAATAAGAACTTTTTTATTTCTAAAATAAACCAAATGTTTAAAAAAAAAATAATCATAATAATAATAATAATAATAATAATAATAATCTTACAAGTTCTTTTAACACTAAATATCAATATGCTTTCATGATTTTTTGACCAATTTACAAAAACATTGTGTTAACTCCTAAAAATTTCTGAGTTCGGCGATAAGGACAACTTTTTAAGCATTTGATATATTGGAATACCCCTCCACTTCCTTCTTTTTCTGGCAAATTTTAACATTGTGTAATAGACTCCAAAAAATCAAATTGTGCAGAAAAAAAAAAAAAATAGCATATACTTTCAATTTTCTTTGAAAACACTGCAAAATATTTTTTAAAGTAAGAAAATTAACTCTTTAAAAAAAGATTCATTCAATGAAATCACTTATTGCACATTTATTCACACATTTATTCAAAAAATTCAAATGAAACATTTATTAAGAATAACTTTAATTATTTTCCTAAATTTTAAATTTTTTTGACAAAATTTTTATGAATAAAAAAATATAATTATAACCAGGGCTGTGGAGTCAGAATTGCTGTCTCTGACTCAGACAATTTTTGTTAGACAGTGTGTAATGAAATTAAACCAGTTATATGCAATTTTAAATCCATAATAAGAATTATTATTGTTATTTTTTGGATTATTACGGGCTATCCAAGTTAAAGATTCACAATAATCAATCAGGCATACAAATTAGTTAAACCAATTTTTACTAAAATCTCTCGAATATATCCCAAATTATTTCCAAACTACTAAAATTTTCATTTTTTTTCCCCTTTCCAATATTTTTTTGCCCTGGCAGATATGAATTAACATCAAAATTGTAAAGATTTACCCTTTTCAAGTCCACGGATCTGAAATAGTAAAATTTGTTTGTTTTTCTTCTTTAGAATACAATAGTTAGATATTTTGCATTTATGGAATGTGAACTTGAAAAATTAGTGAAACAGAGCACATACACATATATATATATATATATATATATATATATATTTGTTTTTCTTTTGAATCTCTAAGAACTAAATTAATAAAATATTTCGAAACTGAAAAATTTTCTTCTAATTTTTCTTGTGTTCCATCATAATATTAACTAAAAGAAACACCAGTAGATTAGCTAGCCCGGAGTCGAAAACTTTTAAATTTTCAGAGTCAGAATCGGAGTACCCGCTGACTTCGCAGTCCTGTTTATAATTGATAAAATTTGCAAGGAGTTCTGACCATAAGAATTACATATTTCTTTTTTTAATCATGAAACAAATATAAAAAAACAATAAAATGTCTTCTTGTAAGAGCTTTAAATACAAAAAATCAGTATTTTATTTTCACCTAAAAATATAAGTTCAGATAAAATTGAGTTAAAAATATAAAATAATACAAATTTGAAGTTCATTTTAAGTAATTGTCATAGGCCCGGGTAACACTGGACAAGTCAGGTAATATGCAAAGTATAACTAAATATCAGATAATCCAGATTTGGTTGTATGTATCTGTTTAACAAAGTGAAAATGATTTCAAGCCTCATTTGATAAAAACTCTAATACTGAATATAAACAACTTTATTTTCATAAATGAAATTCTTTCACATTATCTACACAAATACAGTTTACTTCACAGCTTATTTTTCAATAAAGTAGTTTATTTGCTACCACCAAGGATAATACGTATCTATTTTATGCACTTGCTTCTTGGGATCAAAATCTTCTTCTCGTACAACTAAAAATAAAATACATATACAATTATTAGAATAAAACTATTGATATAATTAAAAATGCAATAAATAATAAAATAGTATGTATGTAATACAGTAAATAAATTAAACAATGATTAAAGAAATATTATTATTGTTAACAAAATTTCCTAAAAATTATTTTTTTTTCTTTTAATTTATAAAAACAAACAGAATAATAAACAATTTAATTTTCCTTTTAAACAGATTTCATTTAATCTGTTCACTAATTTTATCTGCTTCCATAAAATTCTTTTATGATACATGTTTTCCAGAAAAATGTGAGAATTTCAATTAACAGAGTAACTAACATATTTCTAATAAGAAAATCACTTTTGGTACTGCTTGCACTTATTATTGAGACCTGGTGCATTTTAAAGCCCTATATTAGGAAATTTGGAATCAATAAAAATTTTCTGTTAAAAGCATATTATTTTTTAATCTTATGCCTCTTATGACAGCATAACTTCCTGAAAATGCAATTTTTGAAACTATTTATTAGACTATTAACAGTTTTTTTTTTTTTTTTTTTTTTTTTTTTTTTTTCAAGAAAAGGTTTTTAAAAATATGAATTTAGTCAATAATAAGTGTAAAATATTGTAAAAAGCCCAGAAATTCTTTCAAGAAGCTATGAATTTGATTTTCAAAAATTACAACATTAAATTCACACTTTTTGGCGGCAATCCTATCTGAAAGTCATAGCTGCTTGTCTTGTATCAGCAGTGGTTTGGATTTGATTAGAAATTATAATGCCTTACCTAATTAGGTACAGTAAATTTTCTAAATTGCATAAAAATATTAATTTATTTTATGATTACTTTTACCAAAAGTACATTTCATTTTAAACATTCAAAACTTTATTTCATCCAACTTCAAAAAAATAGTTTATTTTGTACTTTACAAAAAATGTTTTCAATGATTTTGAAAGCTTTAACAGAAATATATTTAGTATTTATATACTTATTATCTCGATAGAAAAAACTAATTCTTATTTCTTATGCTATCAATTATCAAACAAATTGCAATATGATTTAATTCTAATACATATCATATTGTACATATACTTCAAGGATAAAACAGCCAAAAAATATGCAACATCATATTTGGAAACTTAACTCACTTTTGCTGTAAAATAAACAAACAAACACCCAATATTAAAATAATAAAAGTATAAAAAATATGTAAAGATTGTTTTAAAAGAGGAATTTTATCGGTTCTTTAACTTTTATGTATGGGAGTATAAAATGCAAAAGGTCTCTATGCTAGATGCGAGCAGCAAAAAAGTGATTAACTTCTAAGTTATTAAATCTCTTTTAAATTAAGGCTAAACACTGGCTTTTTCTTTAGACATGAAAGTGGGCTAAAGAAGTAAAAAAAGAAAAGAAAAACAAAATTTCTCAAAATGGAATGCATGAAGAGGTGTACATGCTAGGGTGTTTCAAGAAATCTGTGAATAGGAATGATTTTAGTAGCCATTGTGTCATGGATAAAATTTTGTTTCAGTGCTTCTATGAATCCTGCTATATCAGTACAGCTAGGCATACAATAAAACCAGCCTAAAGCAACCACATTCCGTCCCAACAAAAACTGGTTATTCCAAGAAGTGGTTTCTTAATGGAAGTTATGTTTAAATCTAGATTTTAATTGTTGAAAAAAAGGTAACAATTAATGTTGCTAAAAATTATTTTTCACATAAGTAAAAAAAAAAAATAAATAAATAAGTATCAAAACAAGAGTTAATTATACAAATTAATTAATGCAGAGTTTAAAAAATGAATACATTGGCATTAACTTTGATTTTACGGTTTTATTTTTTTTATAACTTTTATTTCCAAGTCATTTCAAAGTTCAGTATATGAATGGAATTTTTTAGGACGGGAACATATAATAATAATTTTGTTACCTTTTAAGAGTTTTCTGACAGAATAGGGTAAGGAAGTTTCTTAACCGTCATTAATTTATCATCAGAATTAAATCCATTGCCTAAAAAGGCACAAAGGGGTTTTAAATGCTTAAAAGTTATTGGATTTTTTTAAAAATTTAAACTTAGTTTAGAAATTTGATGAATAATAACATTTTCTTCCAACAACCAAGGAAAAAAAAAATGTTTCATTTCCTTAAAAAAAATGTATGCTCATGAAGAGAGTTCAACTGGGATGATCTCTGAATGAAGATAAAATTAGTATTAAGTCTATGGGTATAAATTTCATCCCATGGAAAAATGGCCATTCAAAGAGGTGGTTGTATCATGCAAGTGATCAGACAGGAAGGTTTCATTATATGTGTTTTTATCAGTAAACGTTGTTGAGAATATTCTCAGAAAAAAAAAGCTTTAAAAATAAGTTTAAAAAGAGGATTCCATAAAACTGTTGATATTCAGAGAATTTCAAAGTGGAAATTTTCCGAACCCTATTTCTTCTATAAACAGAGTTTTCACTAAGTTTAAAAAAGGGCAGGGTGCTGCTAGTAGCAAAAAAAAAACCTTTTTTAAATTCTTAAAGTTTTTTCCCTTATTTAAAAGTCTGGGACTTTTTAAGACATGAAACTTGTCAACACTGTAAGAAAGGTTATTTCTCAGATAACAAGATACTTTTTTATTTAAAAAAAAGCTGGTGGTTGGCAGGTGTACATCTTAATAAAATGAAAATAAAATAGTTGCATTGCCACTTCCAAAACTTTCTCAAACTTTACACATGTTAATACAATCAAACCTTATAACATGAACACGCTTAACATGAATTACTTTTAACATGAATTGTTTTCACAGACCCTTATAAAAATGAATACAAAGATTTGATACTGATAACATGAATTACTATTAACATAAACAAAATTTTGATTTCCCTTGAGGTTCGTGTTAATGAAGCTCAACTGTATTTGAAAATTCACTATCACAGTGCCAAAATTAAATGAAAACCTATCCCAGGGTTCCCCGCGTCATGGAAAGTATGGGAAAATATGGAAAGTCATGGAATTTCAAAGTAGTCAGTAAAAGTTATGGAAATCTCAAAATATATAGGAAAAGTCAGGGATTTTACAAATATTTTCTAAAAAGTCATGGAAAAGTCTTAGAGAAAAAATTAAAAATAATGTAAAAGTCATCAAATAGTCTTGGGGAAAAAGATCCCAAGGGGGAAAAAAAAACTAGAAATTTGACGAATAATTTGCAGAAAAAACATTAGTTTTGACAAAGGATTGTGAAAAAAAGTAGAAATTTTCGTTGCATTCTCGTTTGGTTAAAGAAATTTTGAGATTTGGTCAGGGAATTTTTTGAGATTTGGTCACGGAAAATGAGGGAATTTGCCCTTCATGTTTTGCTGGGAATCCTGTATCCCAACATAAGGATATCTAAAGATATACAGATTCAATTGTGTTCATTTAAAAAGAAAATATAATAATCACATTTAGCAAACAAATCACTGAATTTTGGCACCTATTTTACTCAAAGATGCCATTTGGTAGGTAACAAGAGAGGAAATTACGTGTAACGTTTCTGACATTTTTCACAACATTTATGCATGAATTTGGTAAACTATATTGTTTATAATAAACTAAATAAAGCATAAAATTTATAACATACTATTTTTTATCTTAAAAAAAAAATTAAACCTTTGCCTGGTCTTTCTACATGCCAATCTGTCAAACAGTTTGAAATATGCTGTTCATTCACTGTGCATGAAAACTTATATGAATTAATAAAAATGACTTTTCTTTAGTCCACAGTGTTTTACATCGGTTAAAGTAACCCAAATAAAACTTTAGAAAACAAAACAAATTTATTACGCACTTAATTTATTTAAAAAATTAAAATGTACTTAATTGAATTTTTTTCAAGTAATTAATGGATGTTTGATTATTATCAGATACTAGTTAAATATATATGATTATTTTTTTATGTATATATAAAATGTAATTTATGCTTCTTTAAATTTCTTATATTCTAATTTAAAATCTAGAACAATTTATTGATTTAAAATTTGTGTAAAATAAATTAAATTTTTATAAAGTTGAAAAATGGTCATAAAATCATAATATATTAAATTCTGCAAAATAAATAATAAAAATGAAAAATAAGCCCATAAAATGGCTAAAAAATACAAAATGTCTTTTAATTAAATTTATCAGATAATTTAATGCAAAAAATTAAAAGTTTCAACTTCTATCAACACAATTCACATTCAAATAGGGGACCTTGCTGTTAGGAATAAAACACTCTACTATGTGACGAAAGATGACTGAAATTAAAAGTGTGTTTTGAAATCACAAAAAATAGCAGGATGTCATTCATTTATTTAATTAAAATAATATTTTTTTCAAAATTTTATGATTTTGGGAAGATTAGGAGATATTGAGCTCTATGTAAAAAAAAAATAATAAATAAGTTTTTAACTCAAATAGTTTCTGAATACAAGGAGTGGGCGATCCTTTTCAGCAATTGTAAATGTTGTTTTTAAAATCTTAGAGAGAAACAGATTATTTACCGGACAATGTTCAGGAACTTGCATTTGTATGTAATTAATTCTTATGAAAATCATCGTGATTGGTTAATTTTCTTAAATAATACTTAACAAACAGCAAATAAATAACGTAAAAAAATTCTTTTTAATATATGATTCTATTTCTAATTATTCTGAACATCTTTATGAGTTGACTGTTAAACATATAAGTGTTATGAGATTTTAAAAAATGTATTTTAAAAGTTTTTTAAGTGTTTGGTTGGTCAAATATTTCAATATTCAGTATACCGAATAGTTTGATATTCGGCCAAACCGAATTTTCGGCAACATGGCTGAATACTGAATAGATACCGAATTTTCGGTGCATCCCTACTGCAGGGTCTAGCGGATTCAAGGACTATAAGTCATACTGAATTTGTTCAAGCAATAAGATTTGCCCAAAAAGTATTCAGAGTAAAGAAAAGATGTTACACTAATAGATCTTCTGTTAATCAAAAATTTGCATAATCAGACAACCACTCATAGAAAATTTAGACTTTTTCAATGAAAGATAAGACTTTATTTTACAAAAGAATGCAATTTAACAAATTGATATAATTAAAAAACTTCTTGAGATGTATTTTATTTTTAAAGGTGCATTTTTTAACATTTCACTTAGTATAATAAAAGAAATTCAATTTGCTTTTTAAAATTTACTATTAATATTTAATTTCCTTTTTAAATTTGTTGATCTGTGAAACATACCTTTGTGTATGTTTTTTTCTCATAAAAAAAAAAAATTATTGTCTTTTATTCTAAGAGAGTTAAATTCGCAAGCATAGCAAGTTTTTAAATGCAATTTCTATAAACCGTTATTTCCAATATATGAGATACTAGCAGTCCCAATTAGTTCAGATAGTCGAGATTGCACCCCAGTGGCAGAAAGTTTTGCAGCTGTCTGCGACAAGCTTTTAAAATTTTATAATCTGTCTGCAAACTTTCCGTGTAATTTTAATGAATAAATAATACATTAAACTAAGATTTTTTTAATTATTTTATTTAAAGCATGGTAAGCATGATGCATTTTCATTAATTTTACTTATAACTTTTGATGTAATGTATCGTTTCATCATCTCACTTCTTGTGGGATTTCTGAAATGCGAAGGATAAGCAGATCCATACATAGACAATAGAGCCGCTTTTAAAAACCTTCGGGTACCTTTATAACCAGATGGGGGTCCATTTAGTTGAATAAAAACTCTCTTATCATTAGTACCCACTTCTTCATCTGTCCCATCTTTTGATCGCAGCCTATGCTTTCCAACGACATCAATTACTGAGCCCCAAGTCTCACATACAGCTACAGAGACAGGCATTGATATAATGAAAAGAAATAATTGTAGAAAGGTTGGAAGTTTTTCTTTCAGTTCATGCAGTGCAATTTTAAATAAATGCTTTATATCTGGTGCATCACCCTCAATAACAGTTTCATATATTTTGTCACACATCCACTTATTGAATATTTGATACTGAAACCACAAAGTCTTTAAGTCCATAGAGGACTCCACAAAAGGAAATACTTTTAAAATATCACTGAAGCTCTCTTCAGTGAGTCCCCTGTTTTCTTTGGCTTCGTCTATACTAACATTGGGGTTTGGATAAATCAAAAATTCATAATTCAACAAAAGATGACTCTTGTCAATGATAGCAAACATTGAGGGTTTATCACCTGATTCAGTTTTACTAAAATATACATTAAGTTGTCCAATTAGCATTTTCACATAGCTTGATAAGCACAAGAAATTATCTCTTAGTTCATCCCACTCACTAATTTTGTGTTAGGATCTAAGATTTTTTGAACCAATTGATGTCTCAGGAAGGGGAACGCCATGATATGTACTGGAAATACCACTATTTGATGGAGG
Source organism: Maratus speculifer (assembly GCA_964019185.1). Classification (NCBI taxonomy): domain Eukaryota; kingdom Metazoa; phylum Arthropoda; class Arachnida; order Araneae; family Salticidae; genus Maratus; species Maratus speculifer. Next base: position 185,206,127 of record OZ025301.1, read on the forward strand.
AAACATTTCCAGTGCTGTTTTTAAATTTAAAAACATTGTTTTAGGCAGTTTTGCCAATGCAGCTGCAAATTGAGTGTTTTTCTCCACCTTTTGATTTTCTTTTTCAGAGGCTACAATTGAAAGTTCCTCAAAATATGTTTTCATAATTTCAAAGGATGAAATGAGGCTTTTAATATGAGATGTGTACTCCCAAGGCATATTATCGGTTTCTTGTACTTTTTTGGATGTTTTCCCAAGAGCAGAACAAATATCTGCAACTGATAGAATATTTATCATTGTTAACTTATTCATTAATTTGTCTCTTAATACAAAACCATCAGGGTCTTGTTCACAGGCAGATATTAATGTCTGATAATCTGCTAAAAATGTGTGAAAAACTGTTTCACAATGGGCTGAAAACTTCATAGTCTTGAAAAGTTTGGGTCTGTAAAAGAATCCAGAGAACTGTTCAGAACATTTTAAAAGAACTTCGAAGCTTTTTCCAGACAAGAAGTTTTTCATAGCATCATGTACCAAATCAAATGCCTCTGCTACTATTTTCGGAGTATCAGCGTGCTTCTTGCTAAGCTCTATTCTGTGCATGGGGTCCCATGATACTAAAATACTTTTCATGAGTTTATTTTCTAAATGTTTCCCAACATCTTGAATAATATATTGGCCGTCTAACGGCAAGACCAACAAGATGATTACGTATATAACTTAAGTCCAAGCCAAATTTTTCTAGAGTTTGTAATATATGCATAGCTAAGCCGTTGCCAGTCAAATCAGTTGCTGGATTGTGTTCCAAGTAGATTGACTGAAATAAATATTTACTGTTTATATCAAGAATTGGTACCCTCAAACCAATTATGTGGCGACTTCTGCGATTAGCGGTCATTTTATCAGCTATAATGCCAAAAGGTAAATCATTTGAAATAATAAAGTTACAAATTTCTTTTGATAATGTAAGATATACATGCGGTAAAAAATTTCTTGCAAATTCTTTTGAATGGTTTTTTAGTCCAACCACTCCTCCAGAGTTATAAAATTCTGCAATGATGGTTTCATAATCTCTGTATGAGGATTCAAGCTTGTATGTAAGATATGCTGCACTAGCACAGTTTATAGCTGCTTGTTTACCTGTATCATATTCTTGTTTTTCAATTAAATATAATTTATTGACACGTTTCAGATTCTCAATGTGTGTAGAAGTTTTTGAGTGACGTATCAAATCAAATTTTAAATGCCGAAAAGTAAGAGGTAAAATGTCCTCCTGTGCTGTAAAATCTTCTCCATCATTGAAGTCATAGGAGATAGTTGTTTGGCAAACTTGGCATCGAATCCCATCATCACATCTTTCGAATTTTAGTGTTCCTGCCCACTTCAATATTCCTGCCACAGATCTCTGTGACTTCAAAAGAATTTCTATTTCTTCATCTGTTAATGTTGAATCTCGGCCTTCATGTTTAGACATTACTGGTTGATCTTGATGTTTTGGCATCTTTTTCAATTCGTTAAGTTCTTCAGAAAGTTCTACAAGAAATAAAATATGCTTTCTTAAAAGAGCATACTTGTAACAAAATATTCTATTTCTTAAAAATTCCATAAATTATGAGTTTACTTAAAATTAAAGCTAGTTTTATTCTAAATTTATCAGCATAAAACATATACAATAGCAGGTCTTTTATCCCCGTACTAAAAAACAAAATTTTTTGCATGTTTTTTTTTTTTTTCAAAAATATTTGAAAGCATTTATGCTTAAAGTATCATAATCTGTATGCATATGTCTCCAAAATGTATAACTGTGTGCAATAATATTAATGATGAATAGCTATAAATTTAAAGCAAATTGACTTGAATAACAATAATTAAAAAAAAAAAAAAAAATTAAATGCTTTAAATGTGTCATTAAGGGGGCTGGTCACACAGCTTCCGTATTCCTTTTGCTAATTTAAAGTTTATTGCTATTGATACATTCATTATATTTAAAATATCTCCTTGGCTACTCTTCTTAAAAGATGATTCTGTTTTTCTTAGTTTTCCAAATTTTTTTTTACGAAATATGGCCTCATTTTAGGAGGGATAATAACTGCATTATTAAGCAAAAAAATTTTGAGCATTTATTTATGGAGACCTGATTTGTGCACATACGCAGTACTATAATAAAATTACTACTATAATAACAATTAAAAGTTTTATTAAAGCTCGATTAATTGCGGGGAGGGGTCGTTGTAACCGTAAAACGGAAAATCATTTTGGGCCTGTTTTCATATCATCAAAAAGTCTATCAAATAATTATTTATTATTATTAAATTTGTATTTGATAAAGTTACTTTTGCCGAATTTAAAATAAATGTAAACAATATTTTGTGTTAGCATCTAATTTCTAAATTTATTTATTAACATTTTATAATGTTAGATTTATTTATTGTAATTATTTTCTGCGATATATTTAACTTGGGTTGCTCAATTATACTTGGCCAACACAAATGCAGCCCACCCACCGTAATACTGATTCCTTTCTGCATAGCTAAGAACATCGTCAGATGCAAGCTGATAACGGCCAAATTCTGCTCTCCGATCACTATGAAAACAAACTAAATTGTCATTTTTTTCCCTCTAGGAGTGGTTCAGGTAATGAACGTTTTTTAGGGGAGATCTAATTTCTTGAAAACTAATGATATTTTAATAGAAATTTGGTAAGTGGCCTAATTTACTATTATATGAATTTGCTGAAAATTTGAACACAATCGAATAATTAGCAAAAGAGATAGCAATTTTTTTTAATTATTTTTTTAAATAATAAATAAGGAGAAAGTAAAAAATCTTTTTTTATTTTATCTATAATAACATTATTATTAAATCGGTTTGCGGTTTTAGACAGTTAAAAAAAATTTTATCCTCTAATTCAACAACGCGAAGTTGAGAATTTCATTCATCGGGAGCCGGCTGAGAAGAATAAGGCCTAAACTGATAAAAATACAACAATAAATCACAAACAAAATTAAAATTTACTCTGGACTGCCTTTTTATCTTTTAATTTCCCGTAAATGTAGATGCTACAAATGCATTCAATTTAAAAATATTCTAGTGTAAACACACTTAAAATATAATGTAGTATAACGATCTTTGTTAAATATTTCTTTAAAAAGAATAATTTCTAATTAAGTAAAATAATAATAATAAAAAAATAGCTTGTTGTAAATAATTTCTATGCACTAAAAATGATTCAATTATTTATTAGAAAATAAAAATAAAGGAGTCTCCAAATTTTGCCGATTAGTTGGGCTTCTGGGTTACTTAAATGCCGGATAACAGATTTTTTGTTGTTCTGTAATAAAAATATGCGTTATTTTATAAATAAATGAGAAAGCCCATGTATATTGCAAATATTAATACTTCCTGTTACAACCCTGAATCGAGTCGGGTCATTTGATGTTACCCGAGCCCGACATTTTGGATTTTCTTTTTCGTTTTTTTCGGCCAGTTTGGGTTGATAGTGTTTTATTCTCTCGCGTCGGAATAACTCACGTTTTAGAATTTGGATCGAATTTTGAATGCATCCGATTTTACACAAACCGGATTTGTAGATTACATTGGATTTTTTTTTCTTTTTAGTGGGTTGGGTTTAGAGTACGTAGCTTTTTTTACGACAGATCATGTTGACTTTTTTTATTTTCGGATTAAACTTTAAATCACGGAAGTTAGGCTCGGATGTGCCCAATTTTATCCGAACCAAATCTGCGGATTATTTTGCCTCTTACTTTTCTTTTTGGCATTATTTTTAGATAGGGCTATTTTTTAGTTTCGGTTTTAAGTACGGTAAATGTAAATTCATTTGATTCAAAAACAAATAATAATAAATAAATATAAATTATGTAACACTTACTTTGTATTGCTTGTAGAACATCAGCTATAGATTTTTCCGGTTTTTCATCATCATATCTTGCTCGCTTCGAAGCTCGATCATCTAAACAATCTTTTGCGATATTCTCGTTGCTATTTTCAGCAATATCCTGACTTTCTTTGTTGTTATTTTCGAAGACATTTTCCTGGTGGGCATCAACTTCAGAACTGATTTGTTCATTCTTAGAGTTGGAATGATCCGCTATTTTAAAATGTTTTTCCACGTCTTTAGCCCAAGGCAATTTCCAAGTCGCATTTTGACCAGGGTGACTTCTTTGAAAATGTATGTTCAAGTTTTTTTTTTACCATTTCTGAACTACACACACCACATAAAATCTTATCCCGGGAAGCCATTCTAAGCACGTGTTTTTCGATACAGATTTGATTTTAGCGGCCGCTGAACACAAAGCTTCGACGTGCGCGCCAAAGCCTGCTTCTGAGAAAAACCACATTACAGGAGAACAGTAGAAGCGGTGCGTAAGGGTGCGTTCTGCCGCGGACAAAAGTGTCCGAAAGTTTCGGACGATGAAAATATATATATATACTAGCGTGGACAACAATAGTTCAAAAGTTGCGGACAATAAAAAAAGTCCGAAAGTTGCAGACAAAAAAATGCCGAAAGTTACGGACAAAAAAATGTCCGCAAGAGATTTGCTGTGTCCGCGACTACGTCGCCGTGTCGCGGTGTTTCTGCCACTGGGGATTGCACTGTATATAAGGAAATAACCATAGAAATACTTTATTTTATAATTTAAATATTGAAACAACATGACACTGTCTATAGATGTCCAAGAACATAAATTAACAACAATAATAGATCTTTGAAAAAAGTCAATGAATCAAAATGTATCATTCAAAACAAGCACTAAAGAGAAAAATAACAAATATTCATCAAAGTGAACTTTTATAAAAGTCTTTGACATCTACTATCAGTTCTAATCAAAAGAAATAATTTTTAAAAATTGTTATAATACCTGTGTATCTTCGTTTCCATGTTCTTCTTGCCCTCTCATATTTCCAGTGACGTCTAGTAGAAAAAGCAGCAACACCAATATCTATGATATTAAATATGACGTTTTTTAGTAAATAATAAAGTTATAACACTAAATATGATAAAATTATGCATAAAAACATTGTAATTTTTCGAACATTCATTAAAAAAAAAGAAAGAAAAATTTTAAATTAGAAATATGTTTAAAACTTTGTACTTAATCTTGAAGGTTGTTTCTACAAGATGACCCGAGGTTGAGGACACAGAATGTGGGACACTTTGAACATTGATGAAATATATTCAATAGATAAATTTAATACAAGAAAAAAATACAACATGCAGGAGGGCTTGCAAAAACAAGCCTTAAAAGTCATCCAATTTTGACACTTTAGTACATAATCAGATAAATTACACATTTTTTAAAGTGACTGCATTGTTCAGTTAGCAGAGAGTCAAACTTTTAAGTTTTTGCTCTTGAAACTCTAAGGATCCAAAAAAAAAAACCCAACAAGAATTCTTTTTTTTTTTTTTTTTTTTTTTTGCTATTAATTGAGTGTTCTGAAATTCATTCTTCAATCTATATATGTTTTTTTAGTCATCAGCCCTGAGCTTTTTACTGAATGGATTTTGATAATTCTTTTTTTTTTTTTTTTTTTTTTTTTTAATGAAAGCTGTTTATTTGTAGATGTGCCCATTCTAGCCCTTTTTTTGATATTTCTTCAAAATTGTGGCAATAGATTAAACTTTTCTATCTTTAATAAAGTTTGATTTTATCAGTGAATATGTCATCGCATTTAAAAGAAAAAATATTAATAGTTTTCATAAAACCTCACCATAATAAAATTATTGCATATAACTGAGATAGAACACAGATTATTTACTCAGAAATATTATTAAGTAGTCTATATAAATATAATAACAGAAAATGATTAATGATAAAAAGTAATATCTAAAACGAAGTATCTCCTGGGAGGAAACTGATGTCATTCAGAAACCAGATAAATTTGCTCCATGAATCTAATATGCTGTTTTAATTGTGTGAGTGATATCATATTCATTGACATTTATTCCAGTATCTAAATAATATAGACTGAACGAAATTTCTTCACAATGATGGCAAACGAGTTAGTCTACTGTTAAAAAGAAACGGAAACAATCAGAATTGTCATATTATTAAGAATGCCATTTTTGTATTAAAATGGACATTATTCCTATGACACAACATTAGACAAAATGGTGATTTTATAGCCTCGAACCGAAAACATAATCGATGAAAAATAACTTCTTAAAACTGTTTGAGTAAAAAATGACATCACTATACATAAAATACTACTTTTTTAACCATAATGTTTTTACACTTCAACATTTTTTCATTCCGCTGTCACTGAGATTGAGATGATCATCTCAGCGGGTGAAAACGATGTCATATTGAAAACAAAATAAGTATTATCTTTGACAAAACTAAATATTTTACTATGAGTATGTCTAAAAATAATTTTCTGAATGTTACCGGCACTCAGAGCAAAACATCAAGTAAAGAGAATGAATGTTTAGATGCAAAATTGTAAGTAAATAAAAGTAATACTAAATAGAAACATTATGATAATTATTCAGAATACCAATAGATATCAAATATATAGTAGACTTTCACTTAGCTGGCAAACTTAGCAACAAGTTTCAAGATAAATGAATTTCATACTGTTGAAAATTGTATAAACACAGGTAAACAACACATCTCGATATGAATAATTATGATTTAAAAAAAAAAAAAAAAATCTCCTTGGGATAAACTTTTATATACTTTAGGTTACTCTTGTTATGTATCAATGAGCAAATTTAATTAACTTTTTAATTAAAATATTACATTCATATCTTTATTTTTTAAATGTTAACTAATAAAAGAACACTAAAAAAAAATAAATAAAATAAAATAAAACTATTAAAAAAAAAAACAGTTATAAAACAAAGAAAATTTTTATGAGTAATTAGTAGTAGGAATCGCATGAAATTCATGCATATTTTATACTAAAAATCTATACTAATAAAATCCGTGCGCCTCTGTCTGCTTGAAGCCGATTAAACTTCGCAACGCGGGCGAGTTGGAAGTCGCGAGAGGTGTCTTTCGATTGGAAAAATTCCGGGAAAGTCATTTCGGGCATTTTCGAGACCATGGGACCAAAATTTAAAAAGTTATGAATTAAAAACCCCTTGGGAATCGGAATGGAAAATATCTCAATTCCCAAACGGTGCTCCAAAGCAGAACACTGCGCCACCTTGCGGTGAAGAACCTGAACTTTTCCCCTTTGGCTAGAAGAAACAGCCGAAAACCGCTTTTTCTACCGGCGCTAATTGCGTTTTTTTTTTTTTTTTTTCGCGTTTTTTCTTAAACCATCATGCAGACAGTTTTTAAAGTAGAAAAAAACTGATTACATATTCAGAATCTGCATAAAAGTCTGCTTCTGATGAACTAAAAAATACGAAAAAAAATGTCTTATGGGCGCGTAGTGCCCACCGTGCAAAACCAAATATTTTTAACGGGACTATGGGCGCGAAGCGACCATAGCTCCGATCCACAATCTTTTTTTTTTTCAAGTGCACGTGGCCCACAGTGAGAAATCACATATTTTTAACGGGACCATGGATCGTTAATTTACTTTTTTTTTTGTGCTTGAAGATTTGAACACCAAGACTTGCTTATTAAATGAATTTTTTTGCTTATTATATACTGCTTAATACCGAGGTTCGTTTGGAAAAAGTGGCCCAGCTAGCGGGCTTAGCTCACTAGTATATAATACATTTTGCAGCCCATTTACAAAAAAATACATATAAATATGGAAAAATTCTTCAGTTTTATTTTGTCTTTGACCTTTTACTAAAAAAAGATACATTAGAGGCCTATACCTTAAAAAGAAAAAAAATCACCCAATATGTCCTAGTTTGCATGGAATTGCCCATGTTTATTCAGTAATAAAAGTAGTACTAAAATACAAACATTATAATAATTATTTAGAATACCAATAGATATCAATATATAGTAGACATTCACTTAGCTAGAAGCGTTAACGGTTGAGTTAGTTTTACGCATAAAAATTATTTTCTACTAGAACATTTGGAAATCATGGTTAATGCAACACATGATAAAACAGATCTTTTTTACACTTACTTGCAATAAATATAATTCCACCAATCATTAAATGGGGAACTTCATGAAACCCTCTTCTTATTAGGCCAATGCTAGCTAAAATTAAAATTGCAAATTAATGATAACAATGAAAGCTCAATCTTTTAATGAATTTTGCATTCATACAGAAAGTTATAGTATTCTTTAAAATAAACTATAAAAATAAAATATAATTTAATTATTAAATGATCTGAAAACATTATTGGGTCATTCAATTAGGATATCAATCACAGGGTAGCCAAAAGTAGATTGTAAATTATTTTTGTACACAATTATTAACTCTTTTATAAAAAGTCCAGGGCACCAAAAGAAATTGGATGAAATGGACAAAATGAAAATCTCCTGATTTTCCATATGATCAACATAAAAAATTATTGCTATTATGCAATAGAATCATATTCCTACATTATTTATTAATAACAATGTGTATTTTTAAAATCATTTACTAATTAAAATAGAATGACTTCATGTTAATAATAATCTAATAAATCCACAAAAATGATGTTAATTACATGTTGATACATTCCAGCAGAGTTGTATAATATAGATGCATGCATGCGCAGAGAAAAGTTATGAACTTTACAGAAAATTTTATTGAAGAAACATTTTTTTTTACTTTTTTTTAGTACAAAAAATAAAAAATATCCTCCCCATTTTATGCATAAATTATTTACTGTTAGCACATAATTAAAAACAGGGCCGATTTTAGAATTTTCAGAAAATTTAAGGCATTTGATGCCGAAAACTTTAAAAATTCATCAGTCCGAAATTTCGGACACAGAAAATCGTGATTGGATCAAATCAGCACAGAGAGGGTTAAAAGTTCTTTTCTGGTTGAAGCTTAAGTTCAAACTGCACAGCAGGTTAATGAAGGAATAAGCAAATAGGAATGAATAACAAACAGTACATTCAAACTTTTCAATCAAAAGAAAATTTATATACTTAGCACTTAAAATTGTAATTATAAAATTTTATTGATACTTGAATATTACTCATATTGGTTCTTTAGTTTGTTTTTTAACATGTAAAAAAAAAAAAAAAAGGCAGAACATTGGCTTATAAAGCTAATGGACTATGCAAATATAACATTATCATTTTAGGGGGACGGGGGGAGAGGGGGTTGGCAAATGATATTGCAACATATCTTTAGGGGAAGGAAGGATTTGCCTTTTGATATCGAAATCATTTTTAATTCAACAATTTTTTTTTTTCATTTGTAATATGATTTTTGTTTGAAAAATAGTATGCTAATGTATTTTAATCTGTTATTTATTTTTATGAAAGTGCAAAGTTTTTGATAGAATCACCAGAGTTTCCCCCAGAGGGTTTCAGAGGGGCGCTCTGCCCCTCCTGCCCTTTAGTTTAAAAAATAGCGCCCCTTTTGCCCCTCATCCAAAAACTAGCGCCCCTCTTGTCATTCATTCAAAAAAAATAGTGCCCTTCTTGCCCCACATCTGAAAAAACGCAGCCCTCCAGCGATGATCCGAACGCGATATAGCGCATAAATTACACAAGAAATCAGCGACGGAATGCAAAAATAGCCTCATACTCGTCCCGTGGAATGGGTAATTTCGTCATAAAATCGCTAAAAAATTTCCGGCAAGATTTGCAAAAAATAAAATGATTAATTTTGTCAAAAAATGTCACAAAACGGCAGATTTTTTCAAAAGATTGTGGAAAAACACCAAATTTCTTCCAAAAATTGCGATAAAACGAAAATTTTTGTCAAATGAGTCGCAAAAGATGAAAACTTTCGTCAAAAAAATAGCGATAAAACGGTCAGATTTTGTCAAAAGATTTGCGTGAAAAACGGCAAATTTCGTCCAAAAATCACAATAAAACAGAGAATTCTGTGAAAAGTTCTGTTTTTTCGCTATATTTTCACGAGATTTGTTGTTTTTTCCCGATTCTGTTTAGCAAAACATGCCGTTTTTTACGATCTTTTAACAAAAACTGCTGTTTTTACGATCTTTTAACAAAATTGGCATTTTTTCAAGATCTTTTATCAATATTTGCCGTTTTTTCGAGATCTTTTAAAAAATTTACCTTTTTTTTTTTCTTTTTTTTCAATTTTTTGATTGAATTTCTGTTTTTTCGCTATTTTTTGAACCGCTAGATTCTTGATTCAACTCTATAAAAGTGCCCTGAAAAATGTAAAAAGTGCCTTTTTCAGAGCAGTAGCACCCTGCCCTTTTTTAAACCTGGGGGAAACTCTGGAATCACTAAATTATTATAAAAATATTTAATTCTAAAATATGGAATACTCCAACATTTGGCACTCCTATTTTTCATATCTGTATGCATAAACAATCATTGTTCAAGAAACCATATGTGAAGTATATTTGAAAAAAAGCTTGTATTGTTGATAAGAATTTCTAATCCCCCATTGTGCAGGGCAAGCATTAATAAGACATTATTACTGTTGAATACATTATGTAACAAAAAGCTATAATAAAATACTTTTAAATAATAATAACAATTTCTTTTAAGTGCTACATAATACAAAGTGATATTGCATTGACTTCTCTTTAAGCATGCGAAAAATAAATGTAACCCGTTTTATAAATCACTCAAAAAAAAAAAAGAAAACATTGATAATGATATATTACTGTGGAGGGGTGGGGGAATTTGATGGATGTTAACGTATGATATTGGAAGAGGGGAGGGGGGGGTCCAAAATTACCAAAAAGTTGCTAACATTATATATGCCCCTATTTTCCCACCTTCGAATATGACCTAGATGCTTTTCAATCTGTTGAGATAAAAATTTCAAACTAGAAAGTAAACAGTTTTCAATAAGCAATAGAGTTTCATTAATCTTAACCAAAGCAAAGCATTTATAACTTATTTTTAAAATAAAAAATACCAATTAATTTACTAAAACAAAAAAAATATTAATGTTTCATAACTAAATGCAATATGTGGTTGAAGAAAATGAAAATGGATACAATGGATATCAATGCTTTTTTCGTAATGATCCATAGAAATAGAAAGTAATAGAAACTGTGCATGATAAATAACAGATATTAAATTTATTTTCTTCTAAATTTGAAAAATTGACAGAATACACAATAAAACATGGTGAAAAAGATTACTTTCACTCTTTTATGAACTAACACATACTACATATCTATATACCCGGTAGCAGAAACAGTGCAGCACGGCAGCAACGCTGCAGATTTTGTTTGTACCTTACAGATCAATCTAATAGTTTTAAAATAAATTCTGAACTAAAAAAAAAGACTGAAATATAATTTTCTTTCTATATTTATGGTATTTATTGTACCTTTTACTTATACCTTTTGCTTATATTTTCTTTGTAAATGTAAACTGTTTATTTTATGGGCTAGTATAACTTCTTATATTAGCAAGTTTGGTCCAACATATTTGGGTCGCAGATAAATTGTGATTTGCTGCAGATTAACACAAAAAATTCTGCTACTGGGTCTATATATATTTTTTCTTTTTTTCCAAAAAGATTTACACCAAGACCAATCCATGAAACAAAATTTCCGTGACTACATCTTAGCCGAATATTGTTCACTTGAAAAGAATTGCAATTTGGAAGAAATGTGCAGCTGATCCTGATCTTAGCCCACATTTTTTATATATAAAAAATATAACAAGTGTTAAAAAAAAAAAAAAAACTAGTTCAAAAAGTATACAGAATAAATTAATATATTTCAAGATGTTTCACAAGTATATAATATCACAGTACAAAAAAGCTAGAAAACAAACATTTCTTAGCTGCTAGGTTATTTAAATAAATTTTAATTCTTTATAAAGTTATAAATTACCTTGCGCCATGTTTACTTTCTAATTCCCTACTCAATAAATTAGGATTATTATTCTTTTTTTAATATAAACAAAACAAAAAACAAGCTGCTTCAAAGTCAAAGGCAATTTTACAGTTAGAAGATCTTAAAAATCTCTACTGACAGAAATTTATCACAAATGTTTGCCTTTTTTAAGTAAAATTGGATAAATTAAGTTTTGTTTATTTATGAAACTAGTTATTCAGTTAAACAGTACTTCAAAATTATATAAATATTCTATTTGGCCGTGTTCAAAAGCGGCTTTTTTTGTGCGCGCGCGCTCAGAAGATTCTGCTTGGAGTAGGTGCTATCGAAGAAGAGAATTTTAAACTTATTCAATTATTGTATTATTTTTATGGTTCAGAATTGGTAAATACAAATACCATATCTCTTTATCCTTTCAAAATATGATTTTCGTAACAGAAATACATACCTGTGACCACTCAAATAAAATTAAAAGTATTCCGGAAAAGTATCACGTGACCTATTTCATGTAATTAAGCCCGATTAGCATTTAAAAAATGACAATCAACCCTGCTCAAACCTTGACGCGCGCGACGCAAAAAAAATGATGGGCGATTTGATCACGTGATTGTGCGTTTTGTGCTGATCTCTTATTGGTTGCACGTTGTTTGTTGTCAAAGTTGGTAGGTTGACTGATACAATTTAACAATTGGTGATTTAATTTTTTTAATAATTTTATTTTTATTTATTTAAAAATCATTTATCAGTTGCTTTATACTTTTCGTATTAAATAATAGAATACTGTTGATTCTATTGTTGTAATTAATAGAATGCTGTTGATAAACCAAGGTTGAGATATCCACACGGGGGACTAGCTAAGGGGTGGGGGTATCCTCCCAAAACATTGACAAATGTTGTTACACTTCGCAAATTTAAAACTTTTATGTCAAATTTAATTAAAATTTTAATAAAAACTGCAATACATTTTCTATTTTTGATAGAATTTGCAAAAGTTACAACTCTAATTGGGAATATTATTATTTTTTTTACAAATAAGAATTGTATTACATTTTCAAAGTGCGTTAACTTGGCAAAATTATAAAACGAGTTGGCGAATATAAAAATTTGACTTGACAATATTAAGGTTTTCTCCCCCACCAATAAAAAGTCTTAGCGATGGCCCTGTATCCACATATTACAAGATTGATTTGTAATCTACAATACTGGATTGATTTCAATGGAATTTGCATTGTTAGTTAGATAATTTTTCAGAAGAAGTTTTAGTATGTATATATTTCTTATTTAATGATTGTATATTTTAATACCGTGTGGATAACAGGCCAAAATATGTCATAAAATATGAAAAACAAACGACATCCGAAATTATGTTAGTATAAGCAAAACACTTATTTATACTTTTAATAGAAAAATTATAAACATTCTAATCATACTTTATTCATTATAAAACTAGAAGGCAAACTCCAAATATTTCACTTCTTTAAAATATATGTATGCAGATATTCTTAATTTAAAAAAATGTATATCTTTTACATTTTGCTTTTATAATATTTTCCATTTTGATTTTAACACCGTAAAATATCCACGCATGCATTATATTTGCATCCTAATCTCAATAAAAAATTACTTCTAAAATTTTCAAAAAAAAAAAAAAAAAAAAAAAAAAAAAAAAAAAAAAAAAAGAAGAAGAACATTAATAATTATTTTATGCGTATACGGATATTTTCGCAGAAAACTTTTTTTTTCATTTTCTTAATATATATATAAATCACTTTGGAACGATATTAATATCGTTCTAATTATCCTTTTAATATTCTAAATTTGGAAGATTAAAACTTTCTCCGCAAAAATCTCATTTTCTCATATTTAAATAAGTATTTTATTATTATAATAGAAATACATGTGCTTCTGTATTATTAATATAAATTTTACCTTTAATAAAAATGTCTTATTTATTAATAAAAAGCAACCAAAAAAAAAAACAACAAAAACCAACTTTTGGCCCGCGCAGGTTTCGAACCCGTATCGTCTGGGTTCAAGCTCAGCACTCTGACCATTCGACCAGCCAGCTCACTTCCACTTGTAACAGATTATCTTTATAATTGGCACTACAAGTAATTACATCCTTGATCTGTTCTCCATCTGTTACTGAGCGAACAGTTACAGTAACTGGTGGCACAGTAGCGAGGACTGAACGCACATCCCACCAAGTATAAGTATCCACTCCATGTCCGTGGCTCCTAGCGTGCGCGTGCAGCGCGCGTAACAGCTGAACACGGCCTTTATAAGTTTTTAGCTATCAACAATACTTATTAACTGCTAACCTTTTCATAATAATGATGCTTGTAACCTTAACTGTTTCGAATGTAAACAAATCATGTATCATGCTTTAATTTCTAAACATAAATTAGCCTTTTAATTCTTTTAAATAAAACTAATAACGTCCCGTTCAGTTACACAAAAAAATGATTTTTATTTTTTTATTTTTTACGCATGTTAATAAATCATGTGAAACTTTTTAAATATCTATAAACTGTTTTTGTACTGTAACATCCATCGAGTTCAGTTTTCTCAGAAATGTAAGCATTATAATTTGTATTTCTTTGATTTTAAAATTATTTCACAAAGAAAAAAATATCAGCAGAAGCAGATTTTTATAGAAGCCGCAAATCCGTATATAGTTATGATTCAAAACACCACAAATAAAAGTCAAATTGCTTATAGGATTGTGTATTTTGCCAATTAGTTGTAATGAAATCAAAGTTGTTATACTACATGTAATGAATTTTTTAGCTAATATAAACCGAAGTTAGTTGTCTATTTGTTTTTTTAAATCATAAATGTCACATTTTAATTAAAAACGACCTAAAATAGCATGTGTTTTTGAATAAAACTTCATACCGAACGCTTTTCCAATCCCCAACACATTTATTATTTAATAGTTTTTACTTCTGATTAGCGAAAGAATTTCGTGTGTCCGTTATTTAGATGCCTCTTTGTACAATTAGATACATTACTTTAAACTAACCTTTTCCATTTAAATGATATTTTTGGAATTAAATCAAAACTGTGTAGTTATTTAAAATACACGACATACTATTATATTTTTAAATTAGCAGAAATATTAAGGTATCATATTCTTTGATTTTGATCTTTAAACATATGTATGTTATGTATCTTTGCATTATTCATTCAGATATATCATCACTTTTTAAAATTCAGTTCCCTGTGACTAATAAACATTCTATTCACTGCAACAAACTTTTTTAATCCAAAAATTTTACTGCAGAAATAATCTCTAAAGCACTAGAGAGAGGAGGAAAAAAAAAATCTTTTCTTTTTCATTGTAGGCAGCAAATCAAAATTTCTGTTTTTGATTTTATATATTTGTCTACTTATTTTCATTACTACAAAATAACAAATACGGCAGAGGTTTTTGTTTTTTTTCTCTCTCTTTTAACTGTGTTTTTGGGCAAAGATAGAAGTAAACATTTATTTTATTATTTACTAGCATCCAATGCTATTTCTTTCAGACAAGCTAAAAATGTCGTGTCATCAGCCCTGAATTTTCTACTGAACCGATTTTGATAATTATTTTTTTTAATGAAAGCTATTTATTTTTAGTTGTGCCCATTTTAGCTATTTTTTAATTTATTTCCATTTTTATATTTTATTTTTAATTTTAAATGCTTTTTTACGATATTTCTTCAAAATGGTGGCAACTTAGTTTAGGTTTTCTCTCGATAATAAAAATTTATTTTCCATTATTACTTTCCACAAGTCAGAAACTTTATTTCATCAGTGAACATGTCCTCACATTTAAACGAAAAAAGTTAATTGTTTTCGTAAAATTTAACCACAATAAAATGATTGCATATAATTATGCACTAATTGAGGTAAAAAAATATATTTACTGAGAAATAATATTAATAATGTAAATAAAATAACAGAAAATAATTTATGATAAAAATTAATGTCTAAAGCAACGTAATAAATATTTCAAATGAGGAAAATGATGGCATTCAGCAACCAGATAAAATAGATTTACAATATTATTACGGAAGCCTTTTTCATATTACTAAAAACAGTAACTTTTAAAAAACATTTGAAGAGAAAATGACGTCACTATTTAAAACATCGCATTTTTACTCATACCGATATTACATTTCAATATTTCTTTTCATTATGGACACTGAGATTGAGATTTTACTTTCAGATGACTTCAGTTAGTGAAAATAATGTCATAGTAAAAATGAAATTAGTCTTTTTTTAAATAAATCTATTTTTCTGTAGTGCATATAAAATAAAATTTCTGGATTTCGCCGGCACTCAGATTACAGTTTTAACTGAAGATGGGCGAATATTTGCATGCAAAATTGTAACTGGAAAACTTGACTTTAACTGTGGAAATATATTTATTATATATTGTTTCAATAATGAATTATTTTTGCTTTTTTTTTAAGCCAAATTGATCGGGTCTTTTAAACATTTCATTTGTCGAATTCGACGGGATTCCACTCGTTTTATTGTTAAAAGCATTTTCTTTTTCCCAGAGTCTATAAAAAAGCGTTTAAACTAAAGAAAAAATCTGTTTTTGATGAATCTGGTCAATGAAGAAGTAGCACATCAAATTGTATCTCTTTATTATTCCGCAATTCCAAAATCTCAGAGAGAAATTGCTAATCAACTGGGTATTTCACGCAGTTCTGTTTGCTATTATATTGATAAACACAAGAAAAATGAAGTTAGTTCATTGCATTCTAAGCGGGGTCGCCCTTCTAAAAAACCTCTATCGATTTTTTATTTTTTCTTCTAATTGGAGGCGAAACTGAATACTGCAATGGCAGTATCTACATTCAACTTGTTTTTATTTATTTATTTTGGTGAAGAGTGGTATAAATTGATTGTTTATTATTGTTCTTATAGAATAACAAATAAGGCAGAAACTTTGTATAAATAAAGAATTTTAAAGTTTTTCAACTTTGTGTGCTAGAAGAAAACAAAGTACGAATTTGAGATTTTTATTCTTAACAATTAAAAGTTTTAAATATTTAAAAAGAAAAAAAAAAGGGCTAGATTCCTTGTGAAGGCAAAATAAAAAATTAACTATAAAAATGACTTGCTCTAATGTATTCCAATTTCATTTTAACATCTGTATGTTGCAAGAAAGAGAGGAGAGGGAAAATGGGAATGATTGTCATGCTGCCTCTAAATAATAAAAAAAAGTAGAAAATTATTTAAAAAATGGCAGCAGAGCTTGTTTGTTTATTTTCAGATCCAGTTAATGCAGCAGTTTCCAATAGGCAATGTGCCCTACACAAATAAAATGATCATGATTTTGTGCCATAATCAGAGACAAAATTAAACAAATATATTAAGAAAGACTATATAGAAATGCATATTAACAAGGGATCCTTTGCTAAAATTGGTGTACTTGTTTTCTTTGCAAATTGCATATTTTAAAACCTAATATTATAAAATTAATCAATAAAGAGTATGTTTTTATGGAATAGAATTTTGTAAAGAGGCTTTATTATTATTATTATTTTGTGTGTGTGTGAAGGAGCCCTAAATATCACCCCAAATTTTGCCTTGATAGACCCTTAAAATACTTTATTTTAAAGATTTCCAACTCTGTATATGGGTGAGAGGAATTAAGCATTTCAAAGGTGGGTTTGTGTATTAAATTAATTACTAAGTTAGATGTTTGATTATTTATTTATTATTGCTTCGAAATGTGTTACTTCAGATTTATTTTTGTGAGAAAAGTTTAGACAAGACCCTTATAAATATATGACTCCCCCCCCCTCTTTTTCTCCTGAGATGTGCAATGTAACATGGAGCTACTATATTTTTAATTTGTATGTCTAAATTTAACTGATTCATACTATTATAAGTTATTATTCAATAGCTACAGTCATGTGCATTCTTTTAGCAGTATTTTTTTTCTCTTTTCAGCATGTCTTGGACTAGAATAACCTTGTATTTTAAAAGACCACCATATTTTCAAGATATTGTATTCAAGCAAACTCATCAAGTTTCCAGAAGGAAGATTACAATAGTAGATTGCTTACCTGTTAAAAGTCCTTACACTTGTTTCCATACAAGTTCATTTATGTTTAAAAATAAAGATTTAGTACCTACTGAAAAAGAACTTGCATCAAGGATGGAATACTTTGAACAAATTCAGACAAAAGACAAAAAAAACTTCCTACAGATTATAAAAGCTTATAATGAACATGATAAAACTAAAAAAGGTCATCTAGAATTTATTTATGCTGCTTTGAAATACATGGAAGATTATGGAGTTGAAGGAGATTTAGAAACTTACAAGCAATTGATGAATGTTTTTCCTAAAGGAAAAATGATACCAAAAAATCTTATTCAAGCAGAGTTTTTTCATTTTGCAAGACATCAAGAATGTGCTATTTATATGTTAGATAAAATGGAATTTATTGGTATAAGCTCTTTAAGCTAAAGTTTTATTTCCTATTGAATATTTTTGTGTAAAAAATGTATAAGACATTGAATTATGAATATTAATTTGCTTAGTGCTAAAACCAAATTTCAAAATCTATATGTATGTATTTTTTTCATTTAAAACAAAGATACTACTTGGTTATCCCATTGACCACAAAACTATTGCCAAATTATACGATTAAATGTCAATAATGGATGATCGTGAATGTCACATTCAATGTCATATACAATATGCATTTTTAAAACATTATTAAGTGATTTTTATATCGACTTTTTATTTGTATTTTTATTAATATTCTACTAATTATTTGTATTTTCATTATTTAAGATAAAAATCATGTCAATATGTATTATTTGACTATTAGTTTGGCGTTTTTTATGATTTGGCAAAATCAGTCAACAGGATAACCAAGTAGTACCAAAATGAAATACTTAATTTTGATTTGATCCATTCTCTCCCAGAAATAAGTAAGTTTTCTTTTCACTTTTAAATGAATAACCAACTTTTATTTATTTTGAAAAGGTATGCAAATTTTATATTGTTTCATTGAGTTTTAAATTTCATTCATTGATATTGCTAAATTGATAATTTTATGTGCAAAATAACAAAATATAAAATCAGGTCAGTTAATAAATATTTTCATTTTTGGCAGTTTAATTACTTAATAAGTATACATTATTTCTTATTGAACTTTTGACATGCCTTATATCTATGGGTATTCACAGTGGGAACTGGGGACACAGTTGCACTGGGTTGCAAACTTAAAAGATCTCTGTAAAGGGTTGTTTTCATGTTATGTATATGCATATACAGGACAAGCTGTAATATAACCATAATCTGTAGGTGATCCATCCTCTGTAAAGGGCCTCACAGTGTTTATGCATGCTCCTGTTTATATTAAGAAGATAAAAACAATGACATACATTTTAATTTATCATTTAATATAAAATTTTAAGTTTTTAAATTAAATTTTGCAAAGTGTAAACAGTGACAGATAAAAAAAAAAAAAAAGTTCATTATTATTATTTTTTTTTTTTCTCTTTTCTAGTTTTTAGTAAAAATTCTGGTTTGAAGCCCTACTCTATTTAAATCATAAGCAATAATATGAAATCATAAGTAACTCATGTTTTCAATCCCTGTACTTTGTTTCTTATTTTTCATAATATCACATTTTTTATTAATTTTGCTTTAAAAAAATTAACTCATTTTTATAGAACTCTGGTAAATTTCATAATAAACTAAGCATGAAATCTCTTTTTTGTGTATGAATTTTTAGTTTTTATAGAGATAGGCAAATCAATTTAAAATTTAGATATGATAAACCCCTTCAAATCCAAACATCATTGCAGATGTAAACAATGAAAGTTTCAGTTCAGATGTAATTGTACAGATATGAAATATTTTTGTTTTATGTATCATTCCATATTTATTTTAATATTTAATTCTCAATAATATGATTGAATGTGTAGTTTTTTATGAAGGAGACATTAATCTATTTTAGAAAAAAAATCAAGATAATCAAATTTTTTTACCAAATGTATTTATGTATGAATAATGCCTTTTTGGTTATTAAGATTGGTAAACTTCAAATAAAACTTTCCCAATTTATGATTTTCATGTGAATTAATAGGGTACCTTTATGAGGAAAGTTACATTGAATAATTAAATAAAAAGTAATTATATATGCAATTATTATGCATATAATAAATGCATATTTAATTATGCAATATTAATTATTTACTTAATCATTTAATTAATCATTTTTACTTAATACTTTTAAAAATTATCTTGATCTTATTAATTTATTACTTAATTATTTTAATATTTTACTCATTGCTAGCACTTGTTATAATTTCGATTGCATTACTACCTTTTCAAATTCCTTAGGAATGCTGTTTAAAAAATGTAAATAAAACAATGACCTGAAATTCTTATAATTCTAAAATCTCTAGCTCCAAGCTGTACAAATTTCAGAGAGTCTACTGTATTATATTGAGCTAGAGACCACAATATCTTACCCTTTAAAAAATGTTCTCTGTGCCACATATAATTATTATGGAGGGACATATGTATTATGTATGTTTTCAACAAAAATGTCCAGATTGTTAAGAATTTTCAATATGTTTGAATAGAGTACAATGCTGCCTTTTTAAAAACCATCATTTGATGAAAAGTTTAAATCTAATTTGGATTACAACAAAAATTTTAATGTATTATCATCTTAAGACAATTATTGCTTTTATAACAAGTAAAATCATTGAAAATATAACATGTGTCAAGAAATTCTGTGATAATCCTGATGTAAAGTATTTCCATAAATTTATGACCTGAATTAATTTTCTGTCTAATAGAATAATGCAAATATACCAAAAATGTATAAGTATTTATAAATGAAATATTCCAAATGTTAATATGTTTCTAAAATTCTAAAACTATAAAGTTGTTTTTATTTTATTGAAACTTTAATTTTCATATTAAACCTGTTTAGTGTAATGATAATTGCATTGTAAAATGTGTTTGTTAATCTCATTGTATTCTCTTTTTTTTAGGCATAATGCCAGATAAAGAAATGAAAGAAATAATACTAAATGTATTTGGTAAAAGTTCTTCAGTCTTTAAGAAATATTCCAGGATGATGTATTGGATGCCCAAATTTAAAAATGCAAATCCATACCTCTTGCCTGATCCTCTACCTTCTGATATCAAAGAGTTGGCAAGACTTGCTCTGAAGAAAATGTCTGTAGACACTCGAACAAAGATTGTGGAATATGATGCAAGTATATATTATAATTTTAATTTATCTGTAGTTGACCATTTATGTAATTTTAATGTTTGGGGCTGACCGCAAATGAAATTATGCTTGGAGGGGGAAGGAGAGAAAGAAGAAATGTGATGTCACACATTTTGGTTAAAATAAAAGTACTTTGTGTTTATAAAGTAAATATAAGATTTAAAGCCAAATATATTAATTCTATTTGAAATTCCAAATTACGAGTGTTTTTAATTGCTCTTTCATATTAATATTTTATTACTATTCTATATTAATTATGTTTTTAGTTATAAATCTTAACCTTATTTCATACAAAATAAGTATATTTTTATTGTCATGCTCACAAGCGCCACTAAAACACCTAGTTAAAGTTTTTAAAAAAGGCTTGAAATATGATCTATAATGTAATACTTTGTTTCTAAACTGCAATTTTATGTTATATAATATAGCGTGACTTGTGACAAATGTGGAGAGAAGAATATTGAAAAAACATGTGACATCATTTATGGACAGAACCTTTGTCATTTATCATTTTTTCATCTCTTTGTTCTTCTGTAATAACTTTTTGATAACAACATAATATGCATTGCTTCTTTTAGAATAACAATACATATGAATGGCATGATATTTCTTTATAGCATTTTGTAACACTTCATTATCTAGCTCATAAAATTTATTTTTAAAATTGTTTGATTTTTTTTTTTTTTTTTTTGGGGGGGGGGGGGTCAATTTTGACTGTTATACTTTTTACTCTGTTTTGAGGCTTTTTGTACCACACCTAAATTCTCCTGATAATTTCAATACTTTTCAGTTAGCCAGGCACCACTGTTATATATACAAATATACATATGCATTTTTGTAGTAGTTTGTTATTTTATGGGTTATTCTATATTTTGATGTTAAATTATAGTTATTGTATAATGTTCTATATATGTATATATTCACACACAGTGGAGAATTGCTTATATGTTTCTCCTTTATATGTTTTTGTTTTTATCATGGGTACCGTAAAATGGGGTGAATAGAAACAAAACTTCCTGGTCATACAAATAAATTCATTATAAATATATGTGATGACATTTTTAGTTGCCAATTTTTTTATAAGAAGGTAATAACAATAAGAGTTGGAAAATTCAGTTTTGCCATGTCTGCACCACTACTTTGGTATGTAAAAAAAACTGCAAGTGGATTTCCCAAAAACCTCATTTTTTCAACGTCTTCAAAACTTTGTATATAACTGCAGTATTTTTCGTATTTTAAACCTAAAAGTAGGGGATTTTAATTAATGATAGACCTGTAAATGATATGCTGTATTCAATTCTACTTATTTCTAAACTACATACATAATGAAAAAGTGAAAAATGGCTTGTAACATCAGATGTTCAAGATTTACGGGGTGAATCGGAACACGTTTTCTCTCACAGTTTATTTTCCTAGTGTACAGTAATAGTTTCATGTAATATCTGAAAGCATATGTATGAATATGTATTGTAACAATATTTTGTTTGTTCTAATTACTTGAAGAGTTTAAAGGTGCCAAGAAATTACTTAGATAAACAAAAAAGTCAATGCCCAATCCAACAGGTATGGAACACACAATAAAATAATTTAAAAATGGCAAATTACTAAGAAAAATTGCACAGAATTATTCTCTGACATCTACAACATTGCACAAACATCACAAAATGGAAAACCAATTAAAAAAGGAGAGAGATGCAAACAGTACTAAGGACTGGGGATGAGAGCATACTAATAGATTGTATTAATACATGCAGCAATTGAGGCTACTGAATCGATTTACTTACCCAATGACTACTAGCATAGGATAACACAGAAAAGGGCTGAATTTGTATTAAATTCCAACTTCTAAATTCAAATATAATGTTTTAGAATAAATTTTAATTTTTCTTGAGTTCAAAGTTGTTTTTTAATTTTTAAAAAGGCATATCATTACTTGTATATAAAATAAAGGCTTGGTTTGATAGTAACTACGTGTTCGTATTCCTCCCTTATCATTATTACCTGTTTTTATTAACCCTATTAAAGTTTGAATCAAAATAAATAAAGATTATAACATTTGTTCCGATTCACCCCTATCTGGGAGGTGATTTGGAACACCATTAAAAAAATTATATATATATAAACAGTAACAAATGTTATGCTTTTGCTTAAAAACTAAAGAACAAAACAAGACCGAAGTTTCTAGTAAAAAAATTAAAGGATTAAAAAATCAGTTGTTGCTTTTTTCGTTTTTTTTCTTTAGCATTGAAAAGTGTTCCGATTCACCCCATTTTACAGTACTTTTTTAATGGTTCTGGAAAAATCTAATAAATATTAGTTAAATAATTTCATTTATATGTTTTTCTTTAAATCGCAAATTTCATTTATATGTTTTTTTTCATCAAGTCAAAAAGAGAGAAAATGCTCCCAACTCCTGATTGTAATACTTCAAAAAAGTTTCGAGTCTAAAGCAGAAAATTGGTTGATGTTGAAAAATTGCTTTTACAGTTGTTTAATTAGTGTCATAGTGTAAAAAAGTTTTATCAATGGTCTTATCAGCAGTGAATAATAGCTGTAAATTATATCGAAATAAGAAGTTTAGTATTACATACCTCTTGCATTTCATGTATTTAAATTTATCTCTTATTTTTTTTATTGTTGGTAATTATGTTAATGTTCCTACTTTTGCAAATTTCATTTATGCAATTTTTTGTGAGGGAAAAAGAAGGGGGAAAGAGGATTTTTTTTTTTTTTTTTTTTTTTTTTTGGTTTTTTAAAAAATGTATCAGCAGTGCTTCAGTGTATTTATATTGTATATATACACCTGTATACATTATCCATACATATATGCTGACATATGTTTGTATACATAACACTGGTGCCTGGTTAACCAAAAAGTACCCAAATTTCTTTGACCTTTTTATTTACTAAAGAGAAAATTCATTGATATTTATGTTTTGATTTACTCTCTCAAGACAAATAAAACAAATTTTCCTTGATTTAAATGAATAAAATTGTTAGATATTGAATATAATGTATATTACTTTTTATGGTGATCAATCTGTTCTTGTACAAAAATGGCAGACATTTTGTTAATGTCCAATAGCTCTCTCTTGTACACTGTTAAAAAAAAAAAAAAAAAAAAAAAAAAAAAAAAAAAATTACAGATGTAAAGTTACCCAAATCTGTATGCTTACTAAAATTTTATCTGTAACTGTTGAGTTGCCATGACTCAAAAAGCTCTAGAAATCCGATTTTCCTAAAAAAAATACCTAGCAATTTTACAAATTTTTTGATTCACAGTATAAATCTGTATCTGTTACATGAAGTTTTGTCATTGCAATTACATAAAAATTTCTTGAAATACTAATTTCCTAGAAAAATTTTAATAACTTTGCTTTTTTTTTTTTTTTTTTTTTTTTTTTTATATATATATAGTGTAAACTACATATATATTTTAACCTTTGATTCCATATATAGTTCAAGTTTGTTAATTTACATATGCTTCTAAACATTGCATAGTTTCAGTTTTTACATTATTGTATTAGGGAAAAAAATGTTCTTGCAAATGTACTTTGTTTTGAGCACTTTGTATCACAATTTACTGCATATATATATATATATATATATATATATATATATTTAAAAAATTTTCAAGCATGGGTTATTATACAATTTATCCCAATTACAAAAGATTAACCTATTTGCCTTTAAAACAATATAAATAATTCAGCATTTGTTCCTGCCTAATATCTCATAACAAAATTAAAATGTAATCAATAAAACATACTAGTTTTTGCCAGTGGCTCCACTGACATAAAGTATAAGTTTTGCTATTCACAATGCAAATTTTATGTATATTTTTTTTTTCCTTTTTTATAACCTTAAAAAATAAAAGTAAAATAAGTAACATTATTTTATTTATGTTTGTGTGAATAGATGAAAATGCTATAAAAAGATTCAGAATTTATTTTTTTTTTAAATGTAGCAAACAAAAAATTATGTATAACTCTTGAAATGCTAATATTTTACTCCTGCAGAGTGTCTAAAATTCCTGAAATAATCAGGAGAATATTTTATTCCTGATAATAACCCCTTTAGAATGTTGATGGTTATGATGTGTTGATGTTTATGTATATATAAATGTATTAAAATATGTGTAGGTGCATTTACATATTGATAAAAATTTCTATTTTTCCTGAAGCAATCAGCACATAAAGATAATTAGAATCAAGGTGGATTGAATCCATTTTTTAAGATCAATTCTTGCTTAGAGAATAATTTGTTAATACCTCAATAAGCCAAGTCCTAAGTTTAAAATATAAGTAATTAATGTTGCTGGTCTACTGAAATTTTGAATGGAATATGTGAGAGCCCATTAATTTTATTTCTAAATATTTTTGTGGTTTATAGGCTTGATCTACTTTTATTTTAAGTGTGTTATATATAGCCCAATGATCAATGTGAAATTCATATATGATTGCCTTTGAAGATTTATTTTCTATCGCCAAAGAACAAAATTTGCTTTTTAACTAGACAATGTCATTTTTCCATTAATAAAAGAATGTTGTAATAAGCAAAAACAACATAATAACAAAAATTTCAACAATTGTTTCCACTCACTTTGCAAAATTATCATTAATTTAACACATTTTTTCTGACTGGTGAATAAATTACATGAGTTATAATTTTCCAACTGATTGAAAAAAAATGTCCAGGCCAAGATATGAACATAGGACTTGTGTTTAAGCTGATTGAGCTATCCTTGACAAATCCAGCATATACAGTTCACTCAGCTAAATTTTTTAATAATAACATTTGGTCTGTCAGCTGAAACAACTCAGCAGAATAAATCACAAGTAAAGGAATTCCATTTAAATATTAGATGCACTCTTCATTAATTTAACACAATTTTTCTGATAGTTAAATGAATCATATGAGTTATAATTTTCTAATTGAATAGGAGGAAATGGTAATTGATGGAATATTAGTAACTTAAGCAAAGGTGCTTGATTCAAATCCTAGCAATTTTTTCACTCCATTGAAAAATCATAACTCATTTGTAAACTTTTTCTAATAATTTTTTCCTATGCCAGCAATTATGCATACATTGTAATTTTGATTTTGTAATAAATGTGCTATATTATATTATGTAATTGCTTCCCACAGGCTAAAGAATTAGAAGATTCTGCTGATAAAACATGGGTAATGAGTGCCCAGAGTCCTGTTCAGCAAAAGCTCATCAATGAGCATCCAGAAGACAAGCCACTTTTTGTTGAAGGGCCTTTCCTTGTTTGGCTTAGAAGGTTATCAATGACTTACTTCATATTGAGAGCTGATCCGAAAATTTATCCTGAAATTGAAGTTGATGATGATGGTAAGTAATGTAATAATAATAAAGGGAAGAAAAACTTTCTAATAACACCATAAAATTTAGAAATTCACAAGGATTTTTTGGAAAAACTGCACATTTCTTAATTTTATGGTTTATTAAAAAGGTGCCTTTGAATCATACCAATCGTTCAAAATTTTAATTAAATAAAAATAGTTTCTTTGATGTATTTTTAAAAAGAGATTAGCTTTTACTATAGCATTCTGTGCATTCATGCAACTGCTGTAATTTTTAACAAAATCTAATTTGTTTTTTTTTTTCTTTAAGAAATATTATGCAATAACATAGCAGTTTAAAAAATGTATTTTGAGAAGGGCTCAGGTAATTTTCAACTAAATTTTAAAATTAAGATTATCGAAAATTGAACTTGTGTCTGGAAGAAGTAACTATGATATAAATTATGTAAAGTTGGAGGGAGGGGGTTGGTTAGAAGTGATCTATGTTTGAAAATTGCAATTTCATAATGTACTAGTTTGTTTATTTATTTATTTTTTTCTAAATAAAATTATTGATTTTCTTACCACCCAACAAATGTTTTAGAACTCGTTGATGTTTAGCATGAAGACAAAAGTGGAAGGTAACTAACCCATTAATACCGGTTGTCCAGAAAACTTTTCATTTAACATTATATTTTTATTTGCTGTTAATAGACAGTGAATAGTTTTTTGGGCAGTTTTTTAAGTAAAATGTACCAATCATATGTTAATAAACAAATTATAGAAAAAACAGTTTTTTTTACTATTGTAATTGTAATATTAATTTCATTTTATTTAAAATTCAAAGCTGATCTCTTAAATATGCTGCAACTTCTTAAATAAGTTATTTTAGTGACGGAAAAACACAGACTCTCCTGTTCCCAAAATTAGGAAAAAATTGACTTTTTTATTAAATTTTAGTTAGTCAAATTAATTTACATTACAATTCATATTTTAAAAAATCATAAGATAATTTTCTCTTTCCTCCTCCTTTGAAAAAATTTTATGGTTACGCCATTGTGTTATTTGAATACATGTATACAGAAGAATTCTGTTTATTTTCTTCTATCCTCCCTACCTTTTCAAATATTCTAAAAGGATCTATCTGCTCATGGTTTCCAATTTTTTTTTTTTTTTTTTTTTTTTTCTGACAAAATTTGCAAAAACAGTTAAAAATCATCATTTAAAAAGTTTTCCTGTATAGTTAACAAACAAAATCATTTAAGAAGCAAGATTTATTAAAAATTATTTATCAAAGTGTTTTATATAAATTATGTAGCTGTAAAGAAAAAAAGGTATAATTTATTGATAGAATGATATTTGTTGATTTCATTTTTTTATCTTTTCATTTACTGCATCATTGAATAATGCAGTAATTTTGTTTACATAGTTTAAAAGCATTTAAATCATAAGTTTTATTCATATTCTACATGGGATTGTTTTAATTTTGTTATTTAGATACAAATTTTGGGGGAGTAGGGGGACAATTTTGCTTTTTAAAAGGGCCTGAAAACCAGAAAATTCTAAATCCAGAAAGCTCTTGGTCCAAAGGATTCTAGATAATAGGTGCTCTACTGTATTCAAGTTGCTTTGTGTTTTACTCGTGTTAATTCTTTTAATCATTTTACAGATGTTTCAAATCTATCTTTGTACATGTTTGGTGAAAAGAAACCTACAGAAATGGTCCTTCGTCCACAATCAGTGCATGAACAAGAAGATGGTATTATCATGGGCATCTGCTGCACTGGAACTTCAAGTAAAGACTCTTTGTTATCATGGATTCGCTTCCTGAGGAAAACTAATCCTAAATTAGATAGTATTCAAGTTTTGTTTAAACTAAAAACTTCACCTACTGATCTGGTTGCTGTTAATATTAATAAAATAGAAGTTAATGAAAATTCTGAAGAAGAGGCCTCAGATGCAAAATCTAGTTCTTGAAATTAAGAATGTAATTATTTTAATGTAGATATTATTTTTAATTAAATTAATGAAAACATGTGAGCTGTTGTCATTTTATTTCTGTATTTTAACTTAATTTATGCATTTTTTGTTTAAATGTTAATTATTGTCTTCCAAAGTAATAATTGAACTAGGCAAAAAAAAAAAAAAAAAAAAAAAAAAAAAAAAAATATATATATATATATATATATTGTAGATTTTATTTACACTCTGAATGGTTGATGTTAGGATGTGTAAATATTTTCAGGCAATCTCAAAAATTCTGATTATTATCTTAAGTAAATTTAATTAAATATCAATCTATTCAAAAAAAAGCAATTTTAATTCTCTGGAATTTTATTAATAAATCAAATAAATTTAATATTTTTCAGTTTAAACATCGGAGCTCTCCGTCATAACATAATTGGAACAAACTAAATTTTTTTTTTTTAAATTATTTTATCAACTATTAACTCCTAAAAAACTATATTAATCGATTTTATTTTCAAATATAAATCATTTTTACATTATTACCCAATTCTTTAAACCATTAGTTTGTAATTTATGCATTTTTTTAAATTTTGGCGCGATCACTTATTTTTATTATCAAAAACTGGCTTTTTCTCAATTTCAAGTTCGCCATTTACAAACCTGCCCCTTCGCGTCCCTTCATTGATGATTCATCATGATCCAGATTGTTCCAGAAGGTTTTTCCCGCCTGTTTTCGGCGCGCATCCGCGATGATTCACCCCCTCTCTCGGGAACATTCCAGATCCTTCCAAACGTACTGATCTCTGATTGGCTGAATGCCGAAGGCGGACGTTTAAGCGGGCAAGTTTGTGTGATTTATTTTGACACTTTTTAGGGAGAGCTCGTACAAGAAGGACGTGGGGCTCCCTGGCCGATTTTTCGGTCAGGGGAGTCGGAGTCTTGAGCTAAAAAAGAAAACGCGTACTTTTTGCATATCGGCAGCTAAAGGTGTGGGACTCTCATTTTTTTTTAAAGAATTTTGAAGTGGTAATTCATCTAGCTTATTGCTCATCTGCCAAGAACGAGTTTGTTACATTAACTTGACGGTTCCACAAATCAGATATGATGAAGGTTTAACAAGTGCTATTGTTCTACAGTGGGGGCCGATCCGCAGCGTGCTGTTCTGCAACAGGGGCCGATCCGCAGCTCATGGCCGATTCTTGGGCCGAGTGTCACTGGTCTTCACTTTGATTCTCCGCTGGTCAGCACATCCCTGGAGTGAGTTTTCTAAAGTCTGGTGCTTGGGATCGGATTACTGCAGGAATTGACCGCAGCACATCTTCGATTCGTGGGCCGGAAATCTGTTGCTGTCTCGTCGAACGATACCTTAATGTACAGTCTGGCGGATTTTACCAAGAAAATGACGACATGCCTTCCTGCAAATTAGTGTTCTAAAAACTGTATAATACGAACTGTTAACAATTATGGACTAGATTTTATGGAACTGTTTACATCTTCCTTTGGCAGCAAAGAATGAATCGTCGTAGTCTGATCTTCATGTATTATGTAATGATTTTATACTTCTTTTAGCTCTGTGGCCACAGACGATTTTTTTTGAGATGATCATGAATAATAAAAGGGTTAATCTGATAAATTCTCAGTTTTCATTGTGTTATCAAGTATGGTGAGTGAATTTTTAATTTTTCCTTTTCAGCTAATATTTTTTCTCTAATTTAAATTTTATTAATGATATAGAATCCATCTCTTTACGTTAAATTAAACTCTTCTTACAACGCAATGTCTGCTCTTACGTCGCGAGCTGCGGGTTGTGTTTGGGAAGTTAACTGTCCGATAATATAATTTTTGGGTCAATCCTTTTATTTTGATGAGTATTGGCAGCTAAATATTATTGGTTTAGTGTCTCCCCAAATACAGCTATAGCATTAAGTGGTGCCGATCGACCGTTTTCATAGGATCGGAGATCGGTTTTAATATTTTTAAGAGTTTATTTTTTTCTTTAAATTTAATGGATTCGTAGTCTATTTAAAAGAAATGTTTGAATTTTTTTTCCCATGTGAATACCTAAAATTTGATTTTTGCTCGGTGATTTATCTTTGCAATTTTATTGATTTTATATTTTTGATTTGTTTTATTTTCATATTTATGCATTTTATATTGTCATATTTTATGTGTATAGGGGTAAAATATCTATTTTCAAATACTTGAAATTTACTACTCAAACTTTATTTTTATTTTTTTTTGCATTCATATGATTTTTTGAATTTTGATTTTTTTATTTTTTCATGATGGCAAACAAACGCGCTCTATTTCACACCTTAATGTCCGTAATTACGCCATTTCAAGGCGAAGAAAATGAAGATGTCAGATTATTCCTTAAAAACATCACGGACATTTGTGAAATACAGAGTGTGAGTTCTAGAAACAGAGTCACACTTTTGAGATTGCTGTGCAAGGGTAGGGCGTTAGATTTTATTTCTAATGACAAAACAGTTTCAGAGGAGACGGATTTTGAAAAAGTTTCACAATTATTCATCAAAAAGTTTGAAAAAAAAGTAAATTTTCAGGAATCATCTGCCCTATTTGCAAAGCTTGCTCAAAAACCTGGTCAATCTGTAAAAAATTTTGCTGAGGAAATTACTAACATTGTAAATAATATGTCACCTGATGCCACGGGAAATCATGAGCTTGAGAAATTCAAATCTCATCTCATGATCTCAAAATTCACAGAAAACATATGCTCTGACATCAAAGTAGAATTACTTAAATTTGGTCTACAAAATTTCAATGAATTAGTAGAGAAGGCAGTACATATAGAGAATGCTTTGAACCAACGAGAATTCGATGTTAACAATATAATTTCAACACCTTCAACCAGCAGTGATTCCTTTCTTTTTAACTCTATTTTGGAACAACAAACCACCCAATCTAAACAGATTGAGGAACTTACCCTAACAATAAAAAAATTAAAAGAGGAAAAATTGTCATGCCAAATTTGTGGTAAAAACCACTCAGCCAAAGATTGTTGGCATTTCCTAGGAAGTCAAAACAATTTTCAAACACCTAACCTGTACTCCAACCCCCCCAACCAACAGAATGATGAAAGTAGAGGTAGAGGTAGGGGCAATTTTAGAGGATTTCAAAACTCTAGGGGATTTAATAGAGGTAGAGGAAGAAATTTTTATAGACCATACAATCGATCACGAAATTTAAACTATTAGAGGGTTCGGATATTTTTGATGTTGTTTATAGTTCCCCACCTTTTCAATCCAGGACCCTTGATTTTTCTCTTTTTAATGATTTTGGGGATTTTGACAGTAGTCATAATGATACAGTGTGTTACAGAAATTTGATGAGTTGTACCATAAATAATGCAGAATTACCTATAGTTAAACTTAATTTTGGTAAACATTCTTTTGATGCTCTCCTTGATTCTGGTGCAAATTTATCTCTCATTCAACCTCAAACTATTAAAATATTAAAGCAATATACTAAACTTAATTTTCTTTCTCGAGCTGTTAAAATTAAAACTATCAACAATTCATCCATTCCTTTTTTTTCGACGGTACAACTCAAGTTCAAAATCCAAAACACCTGGTTTACTAATGTTTTTTTTATTACAAATGAGAATTGGCAATCCAATTATCAAATTATACTCGGCTATGACTTTTTGAATCGTAACAAACTGCTTTTGGATTCTGCAAATCAACAGCTAGTCATGAATAACCTAACTTTCCCCTTTAACAATAAAATTCCAGATCCTTTGCTTACTCCAAATAAAAACTCCAATATTGATAAACTTAACTCTAGTAATTCTAATTTTGATAATTCTAATGTAAATAACTTTGATAATTCTAATTTTGATAATATAAACATAGATGATAACACATGCAATGACAATATTCCTATTGATGATTTGCACAATCCTGAAGCAGACAATTTGATAATTGATAACAATCCACAACTTTTAAATGACATTGTTTCGGTTACAGATGATTTTGATTCTACTTCCAATAATTTTGTAAAACCTGCTAATCAAGTTACTTTAAGACCTAATCAAGGCAAAATAATTAAACTTAAACCAATACATAAAATTAATAACTCACTAAATTATTTATTTTGTCCTAACAATAGAAACTCATCTTTAAAATTAGAATACAGTCTGCACAAACCTAACAAACAAAATGTAATCTTAATGTATGTTCATAACAATAGTAATAAGAATGTAATTCTAAGAAAAAAAACTAAATTGGGCCTCATTAAACCTGTTTCTGATGATCAAATTTCTTCTAATAACCACAATGAAATTTATCAAGTTAATTCTCTTATATCTCAAGAAATGTTAGAGTTGAGGAAAAATGAATTAAAACCGAATCAGTTTAGTCTAGATCACTTACCTGATACTGATAAGAAACGTCTTCTTGGCTTTTTGTTGGATAACTCTGCAGTTTTTTCTTCGTCTTATGACACTTTAGGATGTACAGACAAAGTTATCCCCGAATTTAAACTTTTGCACGACTTTGCCCTCCAGACCAAACCCTATCCGATTCCAAAAATTGCACAGGAATTTGCTCGTAAAGAAATTAATGATCTTTTAAAAGCTGGCATTATACAAAACTCTTCATCTAATTATTGTTTTCCTGTATTATTTGTACAAAAAAAATCTCTGCCTAACGATGATCCAAAAAAATTAAAGTTTAGAATGGTTATAGATTATCGTTTGTTAAATGCAATTACAGAACCCTTTAAAATTTCTTTACCTAGAATTAATGATGTTATACAAAATATTTCAGGCAAAAAATATTATACAGTTTTAGATTTAAAATCTGCTTTTTTTCAAATTCTTGTGCAGGAAAAGGATAGACATAAGTTGGCATTTGCTACTGATTATGGTAATTTTGAACCAACGAGATTAACGTTCGGTTTAGTCAATAGCACATCATATTTTCACACTTTAATTAACAGTTGTTTGGACCCATTAAGAGGCAAAAACGTACAATATTTTCTTGACGACATAATTGTAGCTGCAAACTCAATAGAAGAAATGTTGGAATGGCTCCAAAAGGTTTTTGACAGACTTAAAAGCTTTAATTTAACTTTAGATCCTGCTAAAATGCAAATTTGTCAAGAGGTTATTACTTATTTAGGTTTTAATTTACATCAAAATGGTCATTCTCCAGCTACAGATAACATAAACAAGATAAGTAAATTTCCAGTACCTACTAATGTAAAAGAAGTTCAAAGTTTTCTAGGAATGATAAATTATTTCCGACATTTAATCTTTAATTTTGCCCACATTGTCCAGCCAATTGTTAATTTAACTAGAAAAGATGTAAAATTTGTTTGGAGTAAGGAATGTCAGGAATCATTTTTGAAGATCCAAAATATTCTTCTCAACAATCCAACGGTGAAGAATTTTGATGAAAATAAGGAAGTTTTCTTAGTTACTGATGCTTCTAAACATGCAATTTGTGGAATTCTTTTACAAAAAGACAATGATAAATTTTATCCTATTGAGTTTTATTCAAAAAAATTAAATAAAGGTGAATCTAACTATCCATCTATTAAAAGAGAATTTTATGCTATTTACTCTTCTATTAAACATTTTCATGAATATCTTTATGGTAGGCAATTTAAAATTTTAACTGATGCAAAAGCTCTTACTTACCATATGAAACTAGAAAAACAATCAGAAATAATTATTAGATGGATTATGTACTTACAAGGTTTCAATTACAAAGTGGAACATATCTCAGGCTTGGTGAATCCAGCAGATTTCCTGTCTAGAGTTGTTGACCCCCCTGACAACCATAATTTAATTGTTAACGCATTAAACATTTTTATACCTAGTAATGATTCCCTAACAACTGAGAACATTCTAAAAGAACAATTAAATGATGAAAAACTTAAAGATATCAGAAAAAAAATAATAAATAATAAAATGTCTAATTCCGCCTACTCAATTAATCCAGATAATAATTTGTTAATGATTGCTAAGAAAAAAATCAAAAGAGTCAATAGATCTAAAAAAATCTTAATACCTAAAACCTTAATCAATAGTTGCATTGCTTTAGCTCATCAATCCCATTTTGGAATCGCCAAAACTGTGGAAATGGCTTCAAAACATTATTTTTGGCGTGGTATGGTCAAAGACATACAAAATTTTGTAAATTCTTGTGATCAATGTCTACCGCATAAAACTAAGCAAACTGAAACTAAAACTTCCTTCATTCCTAAATCTGATTTGGCTCCAGGTGAAATGATTGCTATCGATGTTGTGGGTAAACTTCCTAGATCACATGATGGAAAATTTTTTATTTTGACAATTATTGATCATTACTCTAGATTTTTGGAAGCAATTCCTCTTGCTAATGTCACTTCATTTTCTATAATTAAAACTTTAAATGATTATTTTTCACGTTATGGCATACCTAAAATAGTTCTTTCAGATAATGCTGGTTATTTTAAATCAGCAGAATTTAATGAATTTTTGAAATCTCTACGCATTAAGCACAGGCATTCTTCTATTTATTATCCGAAATCAAATGGACTTGTTGAACGAATTAATCGCTCTCTAAAAGAATCTGTAGCTTCTCTGGCCGATCAAGTAATTGAATGGTCAGACAGACTTAAATTTTTCACACTACATTATAATAATTCAAAACATTCTGTCACAAATTTCACTCCGGCCAATTTGTTTCTTGGTAGAGATCTTAACTTACCTATAGATACTTTTCATGCTCCTAAAGATGCTGAGGAACCTCATGTTTATTTTAAAAAGCTACAAGAGCACATTTCCAAAACTAGAGAGATGGTGAAAGAAAATGAAACTAAATATTTTGCTCAGAATGAAAAATACATCAAAGGTAGGAAACCCCCCAAATTAAAAATTGGAGACATAGTGTATTTAAAGAATTTTGTCCCCTCCTCTACTTTTCTACCAAAAAATTCCGGACCTTATAAAATCTTGGAGACACGATGGAATGAAAATTATATTATTCAGGATGCAAATGATTCTTCAGGAAAAAAAATAAAGGTCCATGTCAGCAAGCTTATTACAACAGGACAAAAATAATATTTTGGCTTTTTATATGGTTTTATCCTTTGTTTACCTTTTACAATTGTTAAATTTTACCACTACTTTTTAAATTTTTATCTATTTCTCCATTTTAAATTTTAATCACTCATCTTTATAATATGCATTTTATTTTAATTATTGTGACAACTCATTACTTTTCATGCTTGGTAATCTGGGACTTGCCAACCCGGATTTGTTTAGGATAAGATTGGTTGGCAGCCATATGTTATCCTGAATGATAACTAGGCATATTACGTATTTATTTAAATGGATTTTACACTCAATAGATCTATTAATTGAATGGTAACTTTTGATTAATTTTTAAAAAAAAAAAAAAAATTCTGTTGTCACCAATTAATTTTACAAATATTATTCAAAAAAAAAAAAAAATCGGTGGATAGAGGGCATGACCCTATTTTATTAAAGCCTAACTATTTTTATGCTGTATGTTATTGGAAGTGATGTTATTTCATATTAGGATCCTAATTAATTATTTAAAGAAACTTATAATTTAATTTTAATTTAGAGACAAAATTATAAAATAAATGAAAAAGATATATTAAAAAATATATCATATTAAAGGAAATTTTAATGTTTGTATAATCTCTAAAATGCGCATGCCTTTTATGGTTCTAGTAGAGATTTTTATTTTTTTTCAGAAGTTAAAGCAAGAGTTTGCTCTAGGCTTTTCTTACAAATTTTCAATTTTGGGGAAATTTTGGTTTATCACACAAAGAGGGTCAACTCGGCCTGGTTTGGGGTTTTGCACAGTTCACAAATTTTGCCCTTCCGACATTCCCTCATGGTGTAATCCATGTATAATTTCTAAAATTTTGAAAATTTATGTAAATGAGTGTCTATGATTTCCTCTGTGGATATCAGTTAGATTTATGCTTCAAATCTAGGACACATTAATTTTTTTTTTTTTTTTTTTGATGATTTGTCACATAAATGAAAATCTTTGATTTAATCATTTACAAATTTTTTGAAACAATTTTATTTTGTCTCATCATCACATTTTCCAAGCGTCAGCATTGTCCTGTAAAACTGTATTGAATTTTGATCAATTTACTTGCTGTAAAGAAAAATTTCTGTGATTGGAAATGCCATATGTTACATTGTTATTCGTTGGAGTGTTTATGTTCTAGTACTGCATCACAATTTTATGCATATTTCTTTTATGTAAAGGTATTCACATGGATATTTTTTTTTTTTGTCTTCACTCACCTTGGTTGTATTGATGGATGCTTGTAAATAGATATATATATTTGTATTCTACATGTTTTGTCTAGCAGATATCTTTTAATTATAAAATTTTTTTTTTATTGGGTTATGTGGTCAGAGAGAGTCTTACACATAGTCCAATCGTTTGTTCGCAAACGTGTAGGTTCCTTTTCAGTGCATATTATATGTACTTGAGATCCCAGGATCTCATATTTTTTTTTTATTGTTTTTTTTTTGTTAGAGGCTGGAGGTAATGTTAGGATGTGTAAATATTTTCAGGCAATCTCAAAAATTCTGATTATTATCTTAAGTAAATTTAATTAAATATCAATCTATTAAAAAAAAAGCAATTTTAATTCTCTGGAATTTTATTAATAAATCAAATAAATTTAATATTTTTCAGTTTAAACATCGGAGCTCTCCGTCATAACATAATTGGAACAAACTAAATTTTTTTTTTTTAAATTATTTTATCAACTATTAACTCCTAAAAAACTATATTAATCGATTTTATTTTCAAATATAAATCATTTTTACATTATTACCCAATTCTTTAAACCATTAGTTTGTAATTTATGCATTTTTTTAAATTTTGGCGCGATCACTTATTTTTATTATCAAAAACTGGCTTTTTCTCAATTTCAAGTTCGCCATTTACAAACCTGCCCCTTCGCGTCCCTTCATTGATGATTCATCACGATCCAGATTGTTCCAGAAGGTTTTTCCCGCCTGTTTTCGGCGCGCATCCGCGATGATTCACCCCCTCTCTCGGGAACATTCCAGATCCTTCCAAACGTACTGATCTCTGATTGGCTGAATGCCGAAGGCGGACGTTTAAGCGGGCAAGTTTGTGTGATTTATTTTGACACTTTTTAGGGAGAGCTCGTACAAGAAGGACGTGGGGCTCCCTGGCCGATTTTTCGGTCAGGGGAGTCGGAGTCTTGAGCTAAAAAAGAAAACGCGTACTTTTTGCATATCGGCAGCTAAAGGTGTGGGACTCTCATTTTTTTTTAAAGAATTTTGAAGTGGTAATTCATCTAGCTTATTGCTCATCTGCCAAGAACGAGTTTGTTACATTAACTTGACGGTTCCACAAATCAGATATGATGAAGGTTTAACAAGTGCTATTGTTCTACAGTGGGGGCCGATCCGCAGCGTGCTGTTCTGCAACAGGGGCCGATCCGCAGCTCATGGCCGATTCTTGGGCCGAGTGTCACTGGTCTTCACTTTGATTCTCCGCTGGTCAGCACATCCCTGGAGTGAGTTTTCTAAAGTCTGGTGCTTGGGATCGGATTACTGCAGGAATTGACCGCAGCACATCTTCGATTCGTGGGCCGGAAATCTGTTGCTGTCTCGTCGAACGATACCTTAATGTACAGTCTGGCGGATTTTACCAAGAAAATGAC
Organism: Maratus speculifer; assembly: GCA_964019185.1. Lineage (NCBI taxonomy): Eukaryota > Metazoa > Arthropoda > Arachnida > Araneae > Salticidae > Maratus > Maratus speculifer. The sequence continues at coordinate 185,244,233 of OZ025301.1, forward strand.
GACATGCCTTCCTGCAAATTAGTGTTCTAAAAACTGTATAATACGAACTGTTAACAATTATGGACTAGATTTTATGGAACTGTTTACATCTTCCTTTGGCAGCAAAGAATGAATCGTCGTAGTCTGATCTTCATGTATTATGTAATGATTTTATACTTCTTTTAGCTCTGTGGCCACAGACGATTTTTTTTGAGATGATCATGAATAATAAAAGGGTTAATCTGATAAATTCTCAGTTTTCATTGTGTTATCAAGTATGGTGAGTGAATTTTTAATTTTTCCTTTTCAGCTAATATTTTTTCTCTAATTTAAATTTTATTAATGATATAGAATCCATCTCTTTACGTTAAATTAAACTCTTCTTACAACGCAATGTCTGCTCTTACGTCGCGAGCTGCGGGTTGTGTTTGGGAAGTTAACTGTCCGATAATATAATTTTTGGGTCAATCCTTTTATTTTGATGAGTATTGGCAGCTAAATATTATTGGTTTAGTGTCTCCCCAAATACAGCTATAGCAGTTGATTTTAAAATTATCTTCACACTGAATACTTTACAGTACACTTATAAGCAATTTTAAGCCATTAAATCATAAATGCTCTAAATTGAAATAAATAAACCATAAAATCTTTGCTATATTGATGTACATTTAATATAGATTAAAAACGTTAAGATATTCTGCAGTTTCAGCCCACTTCCATGGCCTTCCTCAGGCATGTAAATGAATTAAACTGGATAAACAGTGTCAAAACCTTGCCAATATAAAATCATACACATGGAGAGAAAAATAATGAGCCAAAAATCACAGATGTTATAGCCACCATCTGTTAAGATATGATTATAATAAGTCTTACAAAAATTCCCGTCACCAACTATATGTGAAATAGCGATGAACTAGATAACTCAAAATTAAATATTTCTTAGGATATTTAACTAGTGTTTTGAAATATTGTATGATGTATTAGCATTATATACTTCATCTTTTAATAATAAAATTTCTATTGATTCTATCTCTAATTAAATTGTCGTGTTCATCATTACTTGGAAAATAATGCTTGCACTCTCAAAATCAACATAACAATTAAATTGTTATGTTGCTATAGAATTTATAATTCTCAATAATTATAATATTATATATTACAATAATTAAATACCTAAGAAACATTTCATTTTGAGTTGTGTGGTTAATTGTTATTTTACATATAGATGGTGACAGGGTCTTTTGTAAAACTTCATTACGTCATTCAATATTATCATATCTTAATAAACGATGATTGTAAAATTCATGATTTTCCATGTCTTTGGGCTCATTGGTTGTTTTTTTTCCCATTTGTACGATTTTCTAACAGGTAAGATTTTAATGTAGTTGATCCAGTTTAATTCATTTACATTTCTGAGAAAGACTACAGAAATGTACTGAAACTGTAGAATATTTTAATGTTTTTAATCTCTATTAAATGTTTGTACACCAATATAAGGAAGAAGTTGTTGTTTATACATATCTCATTTATTTAAATTTACTTTACACCTAATATATTATAATTAGTATTACTAAGTATCTATATTTATTCAAGTCATCTTGATTTTCAGGGTATTGTAAGCCTTATCTCATGTAATCTCATCTCAGGATTCCAAAATCCTGATTTTTCACTCTAAATAATTTATTTTCATATTTCATACCATGTCGCCACCATTTACAAATGTTATCAGCAAGATTTTCTTTCTTAGAAAAAGAAATCATGCCCTGATCTAATAGTTTCCTAATTCATGTTTAACCCTTACAAGAATATTCATATAGAATGATTTAATAGAAATAATCATTTTGCAGCAAATTAATTGTTCTTTTTTAATTTGTCGTGTTTTTCATGCAGATATCACACTTTTCTCTTTGTTAATTCATACACTAAAATTCCCAATTCGGAGAAAAAAAATTGACAATCCTGTCATTGGTGGAGATTAGTTAAAAATACTAAACTGTGATGACACTTTTTTGAAAAATTTATTACATTTATTGAAAAGCAAAAAGTTATTCTTTAATTTTATAGTACCTGAATAAATATACCTGAAAATTTATTTATTGTCAGTGAAATTGAGTTCATGAATATGTCCAAATATACTTTGCATTTGAAAATAACCATGATGCTAAAAATCTTTCATTTGTTGACCTTACATATTTTTATTACCAGTTACTTTAACAAGATTATACAAGTCAGAAAAAAACCTGTGAAAAAAAAAAAAAAAAAAAAAAAAAAATCAGGAAATCTAAAAATTTAGGCAAAATATCAGGGAATTATTTTAAATATCTGGCATGAAATAGTTTCTCCTAAAAGAGAAGATTCCTCTTTTTTAAAATGATTTTGGACACACTCTGGATTGATGCAAAAATGCAAAGAAAATATTGAAAACATATAAAGAGGAGGATAGGTCTGGAAAATTTAATAATCAGACATTTTATCAGCTCAAATCCTTGAAATTTGTTTCTAAATTGCTGTCCAGAAGAATCCCCAAATCAAAGATGTGTTTTTACTTTAAATATCTGAAAATCATACGAATTAAAGTCAATTCACATGATTGACAATTCACATGAATGTTAATCAAGTTCTTTGGAAGTGTCTTAAATGGGAAAAGAAGTTTCCATAAAGTTCTTTTTGGAATAGAATATTTTGTCTTATTTATATAGTTCTTTTGGGAAATTTCATTGATGCATTTTTGGAAATGTGTTTCTGAAACAAAGATCAATTTGGCATGCCTAAATTTAGTATGGAGATTTTTTTCTTTTTCAAAGAAGTGAAAATATTTAAACTCCCCAAACCATTCATAATAACATTTCTCTTGTGAAATTAGTCACTTTATTTCACATAAGTTCACCAGATACATCTGAATTTATATCTTTAACAAATTGTCTTCAGTTTTTATTATTATTATTATTATTTACTGAACCTATGCATTTATTGTTGGCTTAGTTTAAAAAAAACTCTCTAAGTTATATATATATCAAAAAAGAAAAAAAAAAAATCCTGTGTATGGTTACATTTTATTTTATTTTTTAAATAATTGTTAAAATGTGTCAAAATTATACTAATTTTGTTCTATTGTATAGATGGATTTTTTTTTACCTTTTTTTTTTTAATTTTTATTTACCATTTTCATACCTGAAATATTTGAAGTGATCAGGGAACTTTTTATATACTACTTTTCACCAGAATCTCAATAGTAATAAATGAAATTTTGAATTAATTATTTATCCAATCCAAAATTTCGATACAAATGTTTTTGCAAATTATATAACAATAGCATAATATGAAAAATAATTAAAAATTTGAAATTCATATAGCACATACTTCTTTTTTTTTTTTTTAGCATTTATCTAGATTAAAGTTGTCCACTTTGGAGGATTTTACGACAATATCGTTCACCTGCAAAAAAGTAACACATTTCACAAAAGTTCATTTTACATTTCATTCCACTAATAGATCTGTCATAGGTGTATTCTTTCTACACAAACAGTTTCATAAGTGTAGTTATACAGAAAATCACTTTTTAACTCTGTATGTCCGTTTGTGATCACAGAAGAGGGATGGATTGTGTGGGGAAGTAAAATTATACAATCCACCTAACCTCATCCTAAGTCTTCACTGTTCAGGGTTTTATGCTCATATGCACGATTTTACTGTTGCATTCAGAATTATTGCTATAAATTCAAGTTACAGTAAAATCATTCAAATTTGCTTTTGCCTCTCCAGTGAAGTTTACTTTTGTTGAGATGTGTCACTTTTCTTGCAGGTGAGTGTGATATGTAAGCCACATTGAGATTAAAGTAAGGGAAATTTTTGAAAAAGGTCAGGGAAAACCTGGAAAAAACAAGGAATTTTTACCAGAATTGTGTAGGAACCCTGTTAAAATCTTTTGTAATATTTTAAAGTGTTTAAAACATTTACTCTTATTTATATCTGTTGCCAGTTTTGACAAAACTTAATGATAGTGCTGTGGAGTACAGTGGTGTAGCCAGAATCTGTACTGAGCAAGGGTTTTTGAAGCATTGTTGAAGCATCCCCCAAAAAATGAAAAATTCTGTCATGTTACATGTTTGTAAGATAGTATTTAATAAACAGATGGCATATAAAGCTACAATTTAACTGAAAATTCAGTTTTGTTTTGTGTCTAAAATCTTAGTTATTAATTATTTCTTTAAGAGTTTTTTTTTTTTTTTTTTCCCATTATGAGATTTTCAAAAGTTATTTGCTTCAACTTTTTCAATGTTGTTAATCTAAAAAATTTTGAAGTGCATTAATGTGAAATCTTTACATGAAAAACATAACATGATTTAAAAAAAATAACAATATGTAAACTCTAACATTATTAATTTTTTAACTGATTTTTATTACTGTAGTAAAAATATGTTGTGTTTTGTTTATTTATTATTACCTTCTGTTTTGTAAATGGATACACAAAATTTTATTCAGATATGTACACTAATTTTTCTTTATTTCAAACTCTACATTAATACATATAATCTGGAAAAATAAAAAATGTTGTTATTTATTTGTTTGGCTTCTTCTACGGATAGGTTATCGCCTCGTGTTCTTTGACCTTAGGAGCTCTTGCCAGATCTACACCTAATGAAGAGAATACAATATTTAATTAACCAGAATAATATGACATTCATTCATTTATCATACATATTATTACTGTTATCCTTTTTCCAATTAATATGTACCATACAGCAATAAATGGGTATCACTGAACATGACATTTGATTTCAGCATCGAATTATTGTCATTACCTTGATTTACCATTTTACCATGCGAAAAACAAAAAATGCTAACTGGTGAGTTAAAGAATGCTATTGGTACTCGGCTAGCATAAAAATGTCCAGAATTGTTTGTGATCATGACAATTTTTATGTAGTTTTATTCAAAAAAATTATTTGATTGAAAATGACTGCCTTGCATATGAAAAATTGTTTATGAAAGTCGCATGACTTGAATAATTATAATGATGAAATGATGCCAGTGGAACAATATTTAGATATTTATCACCAGCGCCAAGCACCAAAATAACTTCCTGGCATATAAAAAGCAAGATGGTCAGCCTGGAACTGTTGATGACCATCATATGACTTAGGCTTTTATTATGACAAGGTGGAACCTGACAAATTTCGATGAAAGTAAATGTTTAAGATAGAATTATTTCATTCATTTATAATAAACTTACAAAATTAGCTGCATTAAAGAAATGCATCTTACAATGGTCAGTCTAACTCTGAAACAAATATTATTTAAAGCTAAAATTAAGGGGGGAAAATGCTGTTTCTAGAAAACTCACTTGTCCAAATTATTAAAATTAAACTTTATTCGCTTATGTAAAAATACAATAATAAAGCAAAATATAATAAAGATCAGCTATTAAGATGAAGTTATCAATTGAGGCTCTTATGTTTGGCATAAATGTGTATGAAAGTATGTATATGTATTTCAAATTGACACGATCTTAGAATTTCACATGAAATCTAAACCCATCATAATTTTCATCTTCTCAAAATTTACATGCTTATTATCATTTTTAATAATTTTAAGAGAAAATGGCATATTTCTGTTGCCACAATTACAAAATTCGTACTAAAAACTATAAAAAAAATTAATGTGTCAAGAAGAAATTGAGATACAGCTTTCACACAAATTTTATTTAAAAGTACATATTTTTTCTCTATACGATGATGTAAAAATTGAAAATGTTTAGAAATGTAAAATTTCCAGTATTGAAAATTGCAAAACTGAACTGCATGTGAAAGTATTGCCATTTGCAAAATGACGTATGCGTTATGTACAGATACATTTGGCCTTTATAATATAGATAGATAGAGTCGTTTGATTAAAAACATTGCAGTTAATTATGAACTAATAAAAATATAGTAAACTCAAATATTTGAGTGTGGAAATTTAATCATACTGATAATCATTTAATTTTGTCACAGATTGAGGTGACATTTAGTTTGTGCCATTGCTGGGTATGCATGAAAGTCACATAGAATTTCAATATTCTATTTATAAGCAGGAAATGGGAGCAACTATAAAGTCTAATCAAATTATGTATGTATAAAAATTTGATTTCTTTATTATTATTATTATATCTATGGGTTACAATAAACATTTACTACTTCATCAAAACAGGAAAATGGCAATAAAAATTTAGTAAAATATTTTGGCAAAATATTTTATGAGTGATTATTTGGGTCCTAATCATTTTATCTATAAGAAAATTTTTTAATAGTCCTTTTGAAATGAATACCTTACAAATCTAAAGCAATAATACCTGTAAAGAAAAAAATTTTCTACAACGATATTTTTTTATAGTCCTTTCGAAAGGTTACCTTACAAACCTAGTACTGTAAAATCAATGAAGGCAAAACCTGTGTATAACAGAAAATTTTTAGAGCTGCTTTGAAACTAATACCTTAAAAATTTAATGCAATAAAATCTATCTATAATGCAATTATTTTGCAGCCTCCTTGAAACGAATACCTTACAAATCCAATACAATGAAACATATAACTTTTAAAAAAACCTGCCTGTAACGATACATTTTAAAATACCTTATAAATTTAACACTGTAAAATCTGTGAAGACAAAACCTGTCTGTAAATAAATTTTTTCATGCTGGTCATATTAGAAGATACAAATCTCGCTAAAATTTCTTAAAAGTATTTTTTAAATAAACTAAAGGAAATTTTTTTTCTTCCTCTTTCTTTAAATCAATCAAACTTGCAACATATCATTTACCCATACAACTGAATCCAGTATGCAATTTGAGGAGTTATTTGTAATTTGTGGCTTGTCCATAATTTCAATCTTCAAGATTTCCAAGAATAATCAAAAATCAAAGTTTTTGGTTAGCATTTTCGAAAAATTTACTAACAATTTTCAAATTTGATTTATTAGAATTTTTTAGCATATTTTCTCTGGTTATCTATTTGCTCATGCTTGTATGACAAAAGCAGTCAAATTCAAATCATGTACAATATCTGTTATCCAGTATGCAGACAAAGTAAACATATTGTAGTAGACTCCCTCAAATCTGCAACTCTGTAAAATCCGCAAATAATTTATGGATGTAAACAATGAAACATTCAGCTTGGATAAAGAATCAAAGTTTGACTTTTTTAGTTTTATATCAATTCCTTATAATTTAATTCGTAATTTTTGTTAATATTACTGAATTTAGGTTTTTTCATGATGAAAAAAAAATTATTTCTAAAATTAAAGAAAAAAGATATTGCTAATATCATTGATGATCTCTATCTTATCAAATATATTTATGTATTAATCAAGCTTTTTTGGTTAAGTCTGGTTAAATCTGAAATAAAACTTCCTTATTTTATGATTTTGATGTGAATTAGTGATGTACCTATGAGTTTTATGAGGCAAGTTTCATTGAATAATTTAGGAAAAATACATTTCATCTTTATAATAAATATATAATCATACATTATTGATTATTAACTTGACCTTTGCTTTTAATATTTAAAAAATAATTTAAATTTTTATTATTTTAGTTTATTACTTATTTTATTATTTTGTAAGTATTTATTATAATTTTGATTGCATTATTAATTACATTCAAATTACTGTTTAAAAAATGCAAACAAAGCAATGACCAGAAATCCACAAAATTCTAAAATCCGCACAACCTCTGGTCCGATGCTGTGTGGATTTGAGGGAGTCTACTGTATTTTACTTTATGTGTGTTAATGTAACCAGAAAGTATGACAGTTATATTTATTTACCTTTGGGTGCAACACAATGTGGCAAAGGTGGTTGCCATTTTCCATTAGCCATGCAACTGTATATTTGACTTTTTGTTTCGGCTTTATCTTCATATTCATCGCACTCCACTTGGCACTGTGGATTCTTCATGATTTCATTTCCAATGCATTTGAGATTTCCGGGACTTATAAGTTTCAGCTTGCAGTCCACAAATGCTATGATAAAGAAATAAAAATTAAATTCTGCTTGAAAAAAATTATTTTTATAAAGGCATATTTATATTATCTTTCATTTATACATGCAGGTTCCCCCCCCCCCTCCTCCCTCTTATCTTTGATGAATAGCTAATTCATAAATTTTTACAGTGATATTTTTAATCTCAAACATATTTTAAATGTTGTTTTCCATCTTGTTAAAATATATTTATGTCAATATTTTTATGAATGTTACAAAAAAAAAAAAAAAAAAAAAAAAAAAATTTAATCGTCCCTAAATTCTTTTTTTTTTTTTTTTTTTTTTTTTTTTTTTTTTTTAACAGTCTTTATATTCTTATGAGTAAAAAAGACTTATAATTATTAGTTTAGGATAAAAATTACCGAGCTATGATGCTCTGAATTTTCAGCATTTTCCAGCTTTACAAATGTTTTTTTTTTTCCGGTTTTATTACTGAGAAAAAAATGAATTCAAAGCTTCATAACTCAGAGAATTTTGGTCGTACAAAAATGATTTTGTCGTTGCTGTTTGTTTTATTTATAGCAAGGAGAAACTTTTCCAATATGCCTTTCTTATAGGAACCAGGGATCATGCAAAATAATTTTATTGATGCAAATGCTTTTTAATAAACATAACAATAAACAATTTTCAATAAACATAACATGTTTCAAGTGTCAAGTTACTTGAAATATGTTTTCAACATGTTTTGTCTTTCAAATGTAAATATCTTTCTAAAATTACAATTTAGGAATTAGTTTTTGGTCATCAATTAAAAAGAACATTATATATAGTGTAATTTGTTCATGTATAGTCCAGAAGGCAGCATCCCATTTTTCTTACAATTTCAGCATCAGTGATTTTGGTACCTATGATAAATAATGAAACTGGTGCACCAGCGGAAGATGTTGGCATAGTAATATCGTATCGGTATCCTTCAATGCAAAATAAATAGCAACACAGTTACTGAAGACAACCCCAAAACTAAAAAATATCAGTAATCAGGTTATCAATATTTTCAGATTGCAGCAAATTGTGCGATGCTGCTATGGCAACACTCCTTCACTGTTGTCAGCTGATTTGCTAGTTCGTGGCATGTACCAATTTAATCTGTCATACCACAATCATCAGCGCTAAAATTGGTTGGGAAAAAGCGACTCAATCTCCTAGACAAATAGCAGATGTAACGAGAATACAGATTTAACAAGCAAGAAAAAGAAGGAAATGGTTGATATAATATTACCTCTGACAATAAAGTTCGGTAAATAGTCCTGTAGCATTAATGTAGATGAAATATTAACGAAAGTTACCGTACCATCCTTCGAAATAGTCATCTCTTATAACTATGCACCGCTGAGATCTGCTATACACGTCCTGGGAAATTCGCAAGAAGTCTTCTTTTGGGATGAAGTTCAAAAGCTTCATCACGTTTCATTGGATGTTAGCAATATGGTCGAATCTCTTTCAAAGAGAGTTTGAGTCGTGAAAATAGGAAGAAGTCTGGAGGATTGAGATCTGGCGAGTATAGTAGGTGTTCAATTTGCACCAGCCCTCATGAATTTCTTTCAGTGTCTTGCAAAGCTTAAAACCAAACTTTAAACTGATCTTTTATTCGTTCATTTTCCTCTTCTCAGTTAAGAACCAACATACTGAACAAGCACTTAGTAAAGCACGTCTTACACAGAACATAAACGACACTCAACTGAACAACGGTGGGGGAAGATAGTCTACACTTGCCTCTATGCAGGTGCAGCATTTTGTTTCCCCAGTGTTGCCAGATCGGTCGTTCTGAATTCATTCACCGAACTTTATTGTCAGAGGTTGTATAAAAATACATAAGAAACTTCAATTTAATGAGGAAAATTCAGATACGAGTAAAAATTTTGCAAATTTGCAAAACGTTATCTTAGTTTTCCTGTTTTTTTTTTTTTTTTCTCTTTATTAAAATTATCTTGTTTAATATATTATTTGTGTATGAAAATGTATTGTTTACCCTTCTGTGAACCTTTAAACAGTCGCATGCGGTTTCAGAAAGTTCATTTCTGGTTTATATTTTTGGCTGTAACATTGTTTCTAATAATCGCTGAACCAAAAGTAAGACATTTTTGGAATTCTCAATACTTATATTTTAAAATAATAAAAATAAATAGAAACTTTTGCAAAAACAATAATTTGAGGATAGGCACACACCTTAAGGGATAATGTAAATTTTTTGTCTTTAAAAAGTTTTATCTTTTTTTCTTTTTTCCCTATTTTTCTGAATGACGGATATTTTATAAATGCTCCCCCGGAGTCATTTTTAAAAATTTAAACATATAAAGATCATAGAAATTTTTCTTCCACAGTATGCCAGTGAGTTTGATTTGTAGAAAAACTTTAAATGCAATTTTTTGGAAACTTGTTGTAAATTGGTACTACAACAACTAAACCGATTTCTATGACCCAGACTCCTCTCATAGCACTTTTCCCCTTGTACTTGAAAAATGCATAAAAGAAAAAAAATGTCCATTTTTGTGAACAATTAGAAATCAGATTCTGCTGTTGAAAACATACATTAACTCTGATATTCCACCATCTTATTACACCACCCCCCCCCCCCCTCCAAAAAAAAAAAAAAAAAAGTCATCGCATAGGCCAAGGATGGGAATTATATACATGTTAACATGCTTTTTGTAAATGAAAAGAGTTAGAAAAGCCTTGATTAAGCTTCATAGTGTGTAACATCGAAGAAAAACGAGCTCAAAGGTGCATTTTCTATTACAAATGAATTAAAATTCGTGTATTGAAAGTTCAAAATATCTGTTTCATATTTTTAAAAAACACAATTTTACATTACTCCTAAATGTCAGAGTAACATTGCTAGGTCTCTAATGTTAATGAACGTTCGCCTAATGAAACTTACTGTTAATTTTATTTATTTTTTATTGTATTTGTCTGTGTATTATTATTTATATACTTTGGTTAGGAAAACATTTTTCTTTATCTTTGGGATTACAATGAGTAACTGGTTGAACTATATATTCATATATGTATTGTATGAAAAACTTTATTGTATAAAAGGAAAAGCTGAAAGGCTATCCTTTTTACTTCTGAATGTGAATATTATAGTGAGTTACATAAAGAGAAAAAAGCAGGAGCAACAAAGAAAATCTGTGATGATTAGTCAATAATCAACCTTGAAAAAAAATATACAGTTGGACTGTGATTTTACAGGTGGAAATCGCCCTTGATTTCACTGGGGAGGACTGTATGTTTTATAGAAATGCAGAAGCTGAAGTGAGGGAAGTCAGTAGTCAATCTTGCGTTAGAGATTAAACTTGAAGGTTGTAAAAGTATTGGTTCCTGTATGGGGTAGTTCATGTACAAGTGTGCAGGAAATACATGTGTGATTATCCCATTGAATAAACCTGAGTACTGAGTATAGTAAATTGAAGAGGGGGGAATATAATTTATTGACATAACCCACAGGGTGACGAGTGATCAGGAAAAAACATGATTTAAAAAAAGAGTTAAATATCAGCATTTTGTCAAAGAGAAATTTACTTTTTTTAATCCCTTTATAGTAATTGAAGTACTTTCTATAAGAAAATGTTTTTAATTACGCACATTTACAACTCTGAACCCAGTAAGTAAGTTAATGTGCAACTTAACCCCTTGGGGATATGCGACACGTATACATGCGCAGAAAGGCTTAAATCTCCTTGTTTATCTATAACAGTAAAATTTTACTGTAAAATTTGTCTTATTTAATTGGAGCATTTTGACGATTTGATAAGGCACAAATTTCTGTTTTTTAAAACCGGTGACAGAACATTAAAAATTTCGTAAAAAACTCCTGTCACAAAAAGGTTAAAGGTGGACAGAATTTGCCACATCCGTGCCCATAAGTGTAAATAGTGCCTTTTAATGTAAATATTTTGTAAATAAATTATCCATTAATATTACTTGAAGAACCAATCTTCCCACGGTGTATCCAGTATCACATACTTATACCGGTGGTGGCAAGATATAAACTAAGGAGTGGTTGTTTGCAGAGCTTGATTACCTCACAGGCCAATTAGGCCGTGGCCTTGGGCCCACTGCTGAGGAGGGCCCAAATTTTATCTTAAAATTGCAGTTTCTTGCAATTACTTTCTGAAAAGCCAAAAATGATTTTGGTTAACTTGGCAATCGTATGATAATCTACTTATAATTCCTCAAATACCCCAAGGCGAAAAAAAAATCTAGCAACTATTTTGGTGCGAAGGGACCCGGAAAAAGTGCTGGGCCTTGGGCCCAATACAAACTTACTCTGGCTGTTTGCTTTTTTTTTTTTTTTTTTTTTTGTGTGTGTAATGGACTAAAATTCGAATGATAATTATTAACATAACTATCGGCAACGAACCATCACAGGTACAATGAAATACGCACGTTTTAGTAAATAGTGACTTTTAATAAATATTTTGTAAATAAATTGCCCATTAATATTATTTGAAGAATCCTAGTAATTAGCTATCGATCCTCCTACGTTTGTGTGCGGTATCACGTACTCATACCTGTGGTGGCAGGATATTAACTAAAAAGTGATTATCTGCATTTTTTGCGTGTTGTGGACTAAAATTTGAGTGATAATAGTTAGCATATCTATTGGCAGCGAACCATCAGAAATACAATGAAATAAATACACACATTTTTCAAGGCGAAAAACTACCTTAACCCCTATTTTTAAAAAGTGTTATCTTACGTCTACATTCTTCAAATTCCTTGGACCACTTATTCTGTTTGTAGGTGCAAGTGTGCATTCTGACTATACCTTCCTCAAATGTAGATCCATAAACACAATATGATTTGCACTTTCTGCAACAAAATAATAATAAAAATATAAATAAATATAATATTTTAAAAAATGAAAAAATTAGAAGAATTTTAATTATAATTTTGTTATAATATTTTCAATTTTAAGTATATTATAAAGCAACAATGTGTCTGTGAGTAAGAATAACATCATAAGAATGGTAGAAAAATGTGAGCAATTAATTTGGCTTTTTTTGCAAATTAATTTTATAAAATAGCACAATTTTTTCAATTTTTAGACCATCGAACAGCGGAAGAAAATGTACTTTCAAATGCCTTTTTTTCTCCGTAGAAATGAGCGACCGGAATACTTAAGGTACTCAGAATCCTTCTTTATTCACACCAGTTATTTTTAATTGCAAAATTTACTTTATTTAAACAGCACGATTCAATTACAGAAAATATTCTGTTTTGTAAAACTGGTAGTAAAAAATTAAGCAAAGGGCTCTCGTCACAAAGGGGTTAAACTATTTCAATTTATTGATATATATATACAGTAAAACCTTCATAACAGACACTCCCGAAAAGCGGACACCTCTATTTAACGGACAGTTTTCAAATCCCCACTCCCAAAACCTAAATTTTTGTATGTTTAACCTCTGAATAACGGACACTCCGAATAGCGGACACTTTATCCGGCAATAAAGGATGAAAAAGTAATTAAAGAGAAAAAAAAAGGGGGGAGGGAAATAGTCAATAGGCCTCTGAATTTACCAGGGCAATGTGTCACAAATTTTGTGTCACAGATAAATGTAGATAATGAGCTGGGGAAAATTCCCCCTCTCCTCCACGTTCAGTGCTAAATTCAGGGGATTGCCCAGGAGGAATATTTCCCAGAGCACTGAAATGTCATCCAAGAATATTTTGAGATTTTATGCTTTTAGAGGTCAAAAAGTGCAATCCCCGCCCGGAACTCCACAATGTCCAATAACGTCACATAGGAAAACAAATTACATGTAATCGCAAGCAAAGGGAAACTTTTGTAACAGATTTTTTTTTTCACGATAATATAATAAACAGCAAATAAAAGTGAACACAATTTTATTGCTTAAAAATAATTTTAATTTCCGATTAATTATATAATAGAGGTTTTAGGACATATAAAAATAAATTAATAAAATATTAAGCATTTCATAGCGCTTTTTTGAATCTGATGTTTTCCCAATAGTGGACATCTCCGAATAGCGGACAATTTCTGAGTTCCCGAGATGTCCACTATTTACAGGTTTTACTGTATATATATATATATATATATATATATATATATATATATATATATATATATATATATATATATATATACATATATATTATATAAAATTACATATATATATATAACTTTTAGGAATTTTTCATTATTTATTGCATGAAAATTAATCTGTTTTCACTTCCACTTAATCGTCGCGCCCGAGACATTCACGGGCTGCAAGATTCACGGCTTTTATTCAGAATTGTTTGATTTCCACCAGTTTTATAAAATAGTGTAACTGGTTTTATTCTAGTATCATTTTACTTGTCATTAAATAAGATGAATATGTATATATATATTTTTTTAAGCGGTGATAATAATGAATTTGAATTTTTAAACCGTAATTTAACCATTAAGGGGTTAAAGAATAATATTAGTTATAAAAATTATTAATAAATTCATATTTTAAAAGTATATGACTTATGAATTATGATCTACCTCAATTTTTAAACAAACATAATAGGCATTGTAAAAAACATGATGTTTTACAGTTCATTCCATAATATTATTTATCGAATTATAGTGAAATTTTACTTTTCAAAGATAAACAAAGGTTCTATTTCGCTACTTTTGAATCTCATTAAAAGAAAAAAAAAATTGAAACAATAATTAGAACAAGTAGGAAATTGTACATCAAATGCGGCAAATGAGGTGTGTTCGTGCTATAGATATATTCAGATCTTGATGCATTAGCTGTTGTATTCTTATGCAAAAATGCATGGATACAAAATTTATTATAGCTATTAAATTCAGTAAAACGGAAATAACAGGACTCTATCTTAAATAAGTAGCATAAAATCCTTTTCTATCATGGAATACCACTGAATTAATTATGTGTGATATGATTCGATAGAATAAAGAAAGTATCATTTTAAGTTGTTTCGATTTTTAAAAAAATTGAAACCAGTCGATTTGACAAAATTCTGCAAAGATTATATCTATTAAATTAAAAAAAAAAAATCTGTTGGGTAACGTTTGTGCTATTGTATGCGAACAGACAGACGGACGAATCAGAAGAAGATCCTAAGGAAAGTTCTACATATTTATTGGGAATTCAAACGGCCTATAGAGGCGATGCTCGCAGCCTTCGGTACAGGATAATTGTCCCTTTAATTTTCCTTTAGCCCTTTCTGCGGCAAGGTATTTTATTTATGCTCCAAAAATGTTCAAATAATTGATTCACACCGCAATTTAACCCCTTGGGGACGAACGACACGTATACATGCCGCAAAAAGCCTTAAGAATACTTGTTTAACCCCATCAGTAAAATTTTACTGTAAAATTTCTCGATTTAATAGGGCACGAATTTCTCTTTTTTAAAGTCGGTGACAAAACATTAAAAATTTCTTAAAAAGTTTCCATCGCGAAGGGGTTGAGAACAAATTTATTTACAAATTATCAAGAGCTCGTTTTCACGCGCATTATTAGATAGAAATTGCACTAAAAATTTACTAGTGCCATATCGCAACTGGAACAGTAAAATTAACCGCTTGCAGACTGCAAATGTCGCCCCTGAAAGGGTTAACTAATGCCAAAGTGCCATTAAAAGAATGCTTTATTGTAAATGCATTTAAAAGTTTTAGATACTCAAATTCGGGTATTTTTGTTTGTCATGTAACATAGAAAATAAATATCACATGAAATCTGAAATTGTGCAAAAAAATAATTATTCTGAGCTAATTAAAAATACATATAATGCAATACGCTTGCACGGCACTATCCTGAATAGAGAAGTTACATCTTTTTTTCCACCAGATGGCATATTCGAGCACTTGAATCGCCAATACAATTACGAACGTACTTAAAAATTATGAGGAAAATATTTTTTAATAATATTTAGTTTTGTCAACATACCGCTCACACACAAGAAAAGTGACACATTTCGCAAAAAATCCATTTTGTGTTTTATTCCGCTAATAGTTCTGTCATAGGTGTGTCTTGCTACACATAATGTTTCATAAATGTAGTTATTCTGAAAATCACTTTATTACGCTGCATGTCCATTTGTGACCACAGAAGAGGGGTGAATTGTGTGAGGAGATAAAATGGCCCAATCCTCAAAACCTCATCCTACGTCTTCATTTTTAAGTGTTCAATGCTTTTATGCATGTTTTTATTCCTGCATACAAGAACTAAATACTATAACTACATGTTATAGTAAAATCATGCACATTTTCTTTTGCCTTTCCTGCGAAATTTAGTTGTGCCAAGATGTATCATTTCTCTTGTGGGTGAGCAATATAAGGAAAAAATCTAACAAGACGCTTACAGTGAGTATTCATCTTAGGCAGTCCATCAAGGAGCTTACAAAAAATATTAACCCCTTGGAGACGAGCGACACGTATACGTGTCGCAAAAAGGCTTAAGAATCCATGCTTATCCCCACCAGTAAAATTTTACTTTATAATTTGCCTGATTTAATCGGAGCATTTTCTCGATTTAAAAAGGCACAAATTTCTGTTTTTAAAAATCGGTGACGATACATTAAAAATTTTGTAAAAGGCTCCCGTCGCGAAGGGGTTAATAGTTAAGGAGTTTACCAAGAAGCTTACAGGGAGTATTAACCTTTTACTCCTCGACTTTTTCTATTTCTTTTAATCATTCTAATAATGGGAAAAATAGTAAAAATAAACAAATTTCAAATTTTTAGCGAAATGTTCATATTTTATGCTGTGTACACAATTAGTGTTTTAAAATATTGTGTTGGTGTATTTTGCAACTAAATGGGCTTAAATTAATTAATTTTATCGACTTAAAACTCCGCAACTTTTTTTATATTAATATTTTTAAATATTCAGTAAAAATAATGAAAGTTAATCTTACGTTAACAGTTTGATCAAAATTTCTTTTGTTTCTGAAGAACAAATTCTAATTTTTTGTCAATTGTTATTCTATTCTTTGGCTTGTCCCTGATCACGTACAGAGATTATATTGGCCAAATTCATGACACATAATGAAAATTATAATATTTTTAAGTATGTACCAGATATGGCACATAATGCAGTAAAGGGTCAACAACTAGAATGTCTATCACGAAGCTTGCGTTTTCCTTGTTGTTTCCTTTCAATATATTTTTCATATTGTATACCTCTACAGTTTTACTGGTGTGACCCTGGAATTTTTTCTTTTGAGATCCTAATTTATTTTTTCTAAATATTTCAAAATACTCTTAGTATTTTATTTATTTATTTATTTTTATTTTTATTATTTTTTTATTTTTTGTAATTCTATGAAGATTTAATAAAAATCATTTAAAGTATACCTTTTTTGTGCTGCCTTGATCCAGCCAAGCAACATGAATATTGTCAAAAAATGGGTGTTGCCGTTTGAAAAATCGCAGTTTGTGTGTAATTTTGAATATATAAATGACCTCTATTTCGAAAAATGCATCTTTTATTCTGGAAAAAAAAAATAATATTCCTTATCTAATGATATCGTTGATGGGGTATCATCATAAACGGTCTCCAATTAAAAACAAAGTGAACCAACTGTTTTATACGGACTATACCATCTCTCAATACACAAGATAGTTTTGTAAAAAGGAAACTATTAAAGTGTTGGTATGTTTTTTAATTTTATATTTTTGTTTGTCTTCTCATTCTCATTACATTGGGAAATATTCATTTTTTTATATATATAATGAAATATTGGGTAAAAAAGGCAGTGACACTTACATTGATGACGGGAAAATCTTGCACCGAACCTCTACAGTTTTCAAATTATTGGCAATTTTACATGTTGATGCGCCATAATAATATTCACTTGATAAATCTGCTGCGTTCCTCTTGGATGCTAAATAAATAAAGATTATAATAAAAATGATGATGATGATAACAATAATAATTCGTAAATTTTATTATTGGATATTTCTGCGTTAAAGTGCTTCATGATTACAACTATGCCGAAGTCATTTCCAAGGTTGTATATGCACTCTCTTTATATTTATATAAATAGATTCCTAATTTATGTGTCATATACCATATACATGTACACACACTATGATATATATATATATAATTCTAATGAAACGACTGATTAAACAAATAATAATTTCGACAATACACACACACACATATATATGCACACAATCCTAATGAAACGACTAATTAAACTAATAATATAATTTCTATCTTACATATATAAAGTTCTAATGAAACGATTTTATGAAACGACTGAGTAAACAATAATTTACAAACAAGTAATATATACAGGGTCTGTCCAGAATGTAATGAGACGGATTCCATACAATTTGTTTATTTGAAAATAATTTTACAGACACTCAATTTTCTTAATTAACCTTCTCCGGCATTAACACACTTTTGCCAACGAATTTGTTAACCATTTTATGTTCGCTTGGAAGTCTTTAACTGATGCACTGCGTGGTCTGTTTTTTGCCATAAACTGACTCATTTTGAAGGATATGTTGGAACCAACTTGGCACAAACTTTTTAAAGTCTCAAAATCTTCCAACGAAATTATTTGGACAAACATATAACCGACATATCAGAGACATATCAGACATAATTTTAGTCACATTGGCTGAAGCTCAAGAACTTGGTAGGCGCCTAGCACTAGCACGTTGTTCATCATCGGTGTCCTTTCTTTCGCCCTTAAAGACATTTGTGCCACCTAAACAGATCCGTCCTTAGGGATGTGCGACAGATGCGGCCGCACAGGGTCTCCTTGCCTAGAGAGGCCTGGCACCTGGACACAAAATAGTTTTTCTTTAATAAAAAAAAGAAGGTATAATATAAAATCTTCAATATAAATTTATGATTTTAGTTAAGTAAAGATAGTGTTCTTGCTAAATATATGAAATATAACCTGTGTTGGAAAAGGGACTTTCACCATCAATTTGTCATCATTACTTTTGAAATTAATTCAGTAGTTCCGGGTATTACCCCTATAAACACACAAATAAATGCTATTATTTTATAATAGCTAGGGGATTAACACCTGGCTCCTTGGATTACAGTATATATGTAGAAGCCATTCTTTTTCATTGATAATATGGATCAGATTATATTAAGAGGCGAAAAGAAAAGGGCCTCGCAAAATACTTGCACCGGGCCTTGCTTTAAGCCATCTTCCGTAAGGACGGCTCTGCACCTAAACAATGCCTGCTTTGAGCCCTGCTCAAAGAATTCTTCCGGAAAGCTTTTTGTAGTATGACAAGCGTTTCAGTTATCGATTTATTTATTTTTACGCAAAACTTTATGGTGTATTGCTGCTCAACATTCTGCTGCATTTTGAAAACATAAACACCATTTTCAAACGCGTGTCTCCTTCACGAACGAATTGTGCAAAGACTTAAGTCCAACTGACTTCTGACAAACCCTGTAGCTGGCAGCCCCTACCTCATGTACTGCCCGCAAACTCAGTCCCTTTGGCCTTCTGTTGGTGCGAAAAATCTCATTATTTCCTGGACAGACCTGATATACATATAGCAATTACAGTTAGTACACAAATTATACGATCCGTTTTAAATATTTTACATTTAAAGAGGTGTTTGAGTATATGCGACTGCTAACTTATTAAAAAGAAAAAAAAAAAAAAAAAAAAAAAAAAAAAACGTGACCTATAAAGGAACCGGACTTTAATAATTTGCACCGGCTTCAATACCTTTCCCTGCGTCCTCAAGACATACTTTTTACACTGAAATCGCCACTTATCCCCCCCCCCCAAAAAAAAAATATTTGAGTTGTACAAACGTGATAATCTATGTTAGAGGTCTGCACGGGCCCGGCCCGGCCCGCGTTCGGACCGATTTTCATTAACGGCATTCGGGCCGGGCCAGACGGGCCTAGTCACTAATCTTTTCGGGCCAGGCCTTAATTTTTTCTCCTGGGGTATCGGGCCGGGCCGGGATTAACTTATTTTTTCTGTACGAAGCCGAGACTTATTTCGTTCTTCCTAGTCTTCACGGCCCAAAATAATCAGTTCCTGTTGAATCTTCCCGTATTAAAATCCTTTTCTCGACGTGGAAAAGTGTTCATAAATCAGTAAAGTTTGGCTTGGTCCAAAAATTTTTGCAAAATAGACATATACTTTTAATTCGTCATTATTCTACAATTAAACATTAGAATTTATTCTTTTTTAAAGAATCTTAGATCACTAGGCGTCTTAAAATAGAATTAAATACATTAAAAAAAAATGATTATGACGGAATTTTTGTTTAAACTGAAAACCGCAAATTTCTTTTAAACTGTTCATTCATGCAAAATGAATACAACAATACGCGAAAATATATATATATATATATTTATGTAAACATTTACATCTGCTAAGAAGGAAACGTTTTTTTTTCCCCAATGTCTTAGAAGATTTTACTTTTACCATATACCATTTTTTAGATTTTTTTTTTTTAATGTATTAATAATACTAATGATAACTGAAAGATTTACATACAACGAACAAAGGTTTATTAAAAACGTAAATATCGCAGCCTATGGCATTTCTGCATAAATAGAGATTATAAATATAGGAAAAAAAAAGACTAAGATAAGTTTTTTTGGTCTGAACTCTTCCGTTAAAGCAAAGATCAATGTTCTGTAGACATTCACCAGAGCCGGGCCGAAAATTTAACTTTCGGGTCGGGCCGGGTCGGGCCCGGGCCAAAATTTTAACTTTCGGGCCGGGCTCGGGCCTGGAAATTTCGGCCCGTGCAGACCCCTAGTCTATGTGAAATAGATTTACACACTTCTCTGTTATTACTACAAGTATTAACATAAAAATAGAGAAATAAATTCACTTAGAAAAAATTCTTGTCTTGTTGTCAGAGAAAAGTCAAATTCAATGGAATCTTCATATAAAGAAATCACTCCCCTCCATCAAATAACTCATTATGTAAATTTAACATACTAACTAGTTAGTTTTTAGTCTAATAGATTAATCATCCATAAGAAAAAACAAATCATCATTCAACAAATTACAATTTTTCGGCAGGTTCAACATGAGTAGATGGAGCCTAATTAATGGTGTTTGGAGGCTTCGACTATGGTGGTACAAACTTAACCTGGTTCTTCCTTTAGACTGCATGTAGGCCATCAATTACCAAGAATTGCTAGCAGTGTTGAATTCAGACGCTTTTCCCCGGGAGGGACTTCAGTGGCTCCCAGAGGGACATTTCATTGCTCCGGGGGGAATGTCCCCTAGGCCCACCTCCTGAATTCAATAATGATTGCTAGAAACCCATTAATTGCCAACCGAAGGGAAAATTGGCGGACTAATTTGGATTTTTCAGCAGGAAAACGCCCCATAGCCTTTACAAAATCCTCCTAGAAACTGGTTTAAACCGGTTCTGAAATTTAAACTATCATAATATAAAAAAATATATAACCAAAATCGAAAAAGTAAAAACTAGACCGATTGTAGATCATCCTCAGCTATCCTATGCAAAAAAAAAATCATGTAAAAATGTTAAAATTTGAGTGAGATATTTGGAAAGAACGCTCCCATAGACTTTACATTATCATCCGGGTCTTTTTCAGTGATTATTGTGAGGCCTTAAATGACAATGGCAAACAACTCAGGTCTGTAGCAGAACTGAAGTCCGCCATCATTGAGGCCTGGGATGATATTAATGCTAATGTCTTCCAGGGCTTGGTAAATGGTATGCCACATCGTATATTCCAAGTCATATGTAAGCATGGCGGATATAATTGCTATTAACAGTAGTGGTTCGGATAAACACCTTCCCCCCCCTCTCTTTTTTTGTTCATTCATTTTTTCTTTTTTCTGATCAAGTGGTGCAAGGAATGTGGAGGTGCCGTTCGCACACCTCTCCATTAATCTCATTTAATCAGTGAGATAATTGAATGTACTTGATAATAAAATAAACTGCTAAGGATAACTTTTCATAATATTATATTTGAACAAAATATTTACAGAATATTAAATTAAATTAGTATGAAGAGTTGGTCATGATTTGCTGCACACCGAGATCGGTCGTATGATCATTATAAGAGCCGGCAGGTAAGTGTTAGAACAAGTCTCTGATGCCACACAGGTAAGTGTTTTAGGTAAAGCTGTGGCGTGCTGCTATCTATCGGATGATTGAGTAGCTAGAGTTCGCTATATAGAAAATCTGGCAGCTGCTGCAGTACCCCCCTCCTAGCAATTGCTAAGAGAAACGTCCAGATCTGGAAACCGGAGTAGGGAGTGGAGGTTCCGCTACTGGAATGTCGATGGCTTGATGAGTGTCTGTATCTGCGCTCGGAATGTCGTTGGGCTCTGCAAGAGTAAATGCAGGCTTTAACCGGTCTACTGATACGATGACATCTTTCCCGTCTTTCTGAACTTTGAAGAATTTATCAGTTCTGTCAAGGACCAAAAATGGTCCATCATATGGTGGTCTTAGCGGTGCACGCACAGCATCATAACGCATAAAAACATGTGTGCATGTTGTCAAGTCCTTTGGGAGGAAGAAGCTAGTCCACTTTTGCACTCTGGTTGGAGTAGGACGTAGCTGAGCCATGGCTTGTTTAATTGATTTAAGGAAGTCTGATGTCTGGATATCGTTGTCAGTTGATGCAAAAAATTCCCCCGGTAAACGAATTGTTTGACCATACACTAGTTCGGAGGGAGTGCATTTCAGATCTGGTCGAAATGTGGCTCTTAAGCTCAACAAAACTGTTGGGAGTATCTCCGTCCACCGCTCTGTCAGGTATGCTTTCAGGGCAGACTTTAACGTACGATGCCAATTTTTGATAAGGCCATTCGCCTGAGAATGAAAGGAACATGTGTGGATGTGCTTTGAACCCAACAAGTTGGCCAAAGAGCGAAACAAACGAGATTCGAATTGACGACCCTGATCAGTTGTTATAATTTTGGGTGTGCCAAAACGTGCAATCCAAACTTTGTAAAACGCACTTGCTACCGTCTCAGCTTCAATATTCTTAAGAGGCTCCGCCTCCACCCAACGCGTAAACCTGTCAATAATTGTAAGACAATAAGTAAAATTTTGAGAAGTGGGAAGAGGGCCGATTAAATCCAAATGGATGTGAGAGAAGCGCTGATTTTCAACTGGGATATTACTTATTGGAGCTTTGGTGTGTGTCAAAATTTTAACTCGCTGACGTCTTGGCCCACTTATCGCAATCCGCTCTAATATTAGGCCAAACAAAACGGTCCGTGATAAGTTTAATGGTCGATTTACGACCAGGGTGGGAAATGTTATGTAAAGCGTCAAAAACATTTTTTCGCTGAGTTAGCGGGATAAAAGGCTTGATTTTTCCAGTAGATGTGTCACAATAAAGTTCCACAGAGCTATTGGGCATGATGAATTTACTGAGCTTAAGCGATGATGAATTATCTGCTAAACATGTGCTTAAATCACTGTCCCTACTCTGATCATCAGCGATCTGCTCGTAGTTAATTGGCGTGGGACAAGTTATAGATTCAATTCGCGAAAGTGTGTCGGCTGGTATGTTGTCAACCCCCTTAACGTGTCTAATATCAGTGGTGAACTGGCTAATGAAATCTAGCTGTCGCAATTGTCGTGGGGAACATTTGTCACTTTTTTGGGAAAAAGCATAAGTAAGTGGTTTGTGGTCTGTGTATAAAGTAAAATTATGACCTTCCAGCATGAAGCGGAAGTGTTTAATAGCAGAATAAGCGGCTAGTAATTCTCTATCATATGCGGAATACTTCTTTTCAGTCTCAGTCAATTTGCGTGAAAAAAACCCTAATGGTTGAAGAGTCGATTCAACACACTGGTGCAACGCTGCGTCAATAGCGAAATCACTAGCATCTACAAATAAAGCAATTTGAGCATCGGGCGAAGGATGAAAAAGCAAAGTTGCGTTAGCGAGCTGACGTTTTGAATCCTCAAAAGCTTTACTGCTCTCATCATTCCACTCAATCTCGCTCTTATCAGCCCTTTTAGAACCTTTTAAGTAAATACTTAAAAATGACTGAACATGAGCAGCCTGTGGGATATTACGCCGATAATAATTAAGTAACCCCAAATATCTCCTTAAATCCCCAACAGTTTTTGGCTTATTAAAATTCAAGATGGGTGTTACTCTCTCAGGCATTGGTCTTATACCCTGCTCATTAATGAGATAGCCCAAAAAAGACAGTTCCTGAACACCTAAAACACATTTATCCACATTGATTCGAATGCCATACTCAGAGAGGCGACTAAAAACCATATCTAAGTGCTTAGCGTGCTCCTCCTCAGATGAGCTGCCAATTAATATGCCATCAATGTAGTCGAAAGCAAAATTAAAACCATATAGTACTTCATTCATAAAACGTTGAAATGTTTGGGCTGCGCATTTTAAGCCGAATGGCATGAATAAAAATTCAAAGAGCCCGAAAGGTGTAGTTATTGCCGTTTTGGGCACGTCACCAAGATGCACTGGGATTTGATGATATGCTCTAGTAAGATCGATTTTTGAAAAATATTTTTTTCCGTGCAAATTTTGTGCAAAATCATGTAAATGTGGTAAAGGATATCTATCCATCTGAGTTATTCTATTTAAGGCGCGATAGTCGCCCGTGGGGCGAAATGCACCATTAGCTTTAGGAACCATATGTAAGGGGTTTGACCAATTCGATTTACTAGGCCTACAAATACCCTGTTCCATCATAGTCTGAAATTCCTGCTCTGCCTGGGGTTCAAACGTCTTGGACGACTGAAGACTGGTTGCCCATTTGTTATTATCCTATGCACAGTATTATGCTTTGGGTTGGGTGAAGCAGGATATGGGCGAATTATATCCTTGTATTTGTTTAAAATGTTATAGAATTTATCTCTACTAGAGACAAGAGTAATGCTTTTGCTGTGACTGTTAATTGTAGTGCCTTTGGAAGTGAACTTAGTGAGTGGGTCATATAAACAAGAATTTTTCAAATCAATTAATAACCCATAATGTTTTAAAAAATCGGCGCCGATAATTGGTTTACTAACGTTAGCGATTATAAATGGCCATTTTAATTCGCGTCGTAAATTTAGACTAAGTGTTACCATTTTAGTACCATATGTTTTGATTGGGGAATTGCTGGCTGAATACAGTGTTAAATTAGAAGGTGCAACAAAAGACATCTTAGCCATATACGGCAAAACACAAACATCGCTGCCGCTATCAATTAAATAATGCCGGCGAGAAGTAGGATCGTGAATAAAAAGGCGACTTGACGTGTTAACATTGAAATCACATTGCGCCACGTGCGATTTTCCCTCTAGTTTTCCGATTTATTAAAGTTACATGGGGGTCGGCATTGCCGTGCCCTATCGGCGAACGTAGCGTGATACCAACACAAACCTTCTTTCATACACTTAGGAGTCTGCGATCGATGTCTTCTATGCGTAGAACGGTCCCGCGATCTATGCTCCAGCCGCTGGCTAAAGCGCGATAAATGTTTCACTTGCTCGGTTAACTCCGCGATTTGCGCCTGTAATTCGGAAACCGACGCGTTTTCTTTATTTTGATCGTAACGCCGCTGCGTCTCCGCGACTTGTGGAATTGCTACTTCGATGATTTTATCAGCCATCTGCGCGAGTTTATCTAAATTACCTTCCGAAACAGATAAAATGGCTTGCGTTTCTTTCGGCAAACGTTGTATCCATAGTGTTTTAGGAAATTCCTCATTAACTTTTTCCTGCGCGAGCTGTCGCATTTTACGTAAGAGGTGCGATGGCTTTTCATCCCCCAAAACCGTATGCATTAGCAAATCTTTCACCCGCTTTTGCTCAGAATCCGCGAACTCAGCGATTAAGCATTTTTTAAGGCTTGAGTACAAATCCGTATGCGGGGGATTTTTCACGATGTCACTCACATAGGAAAGCAATTCCGAATTAAGAGCCGATACTACAGCGTAATACTTCGTAGTATCTTGAGTAATGTTATTTAGAATAAATTGTGCTTCAATATTGATAAACCAAAGGTCAGCCTCTATCCCAAAAAGGGGGAAATTTAACAGAGACTTTCTCAACCTGTTGTAAAGGATCGTTTGGCGGCATCGTGAATATGTAAAAATAAACAAAGCACTCCTGACAGAAACAATGAACGGAAATGAAAAATAGCCACTTACCTTCAGAATCGGCACATCGCGAACACGTGGGCTCTCCTTTGTACCCCAGCTGGTGTAAAATTCAGAATAAAGTCCATAATCATAAGTTGGACGAGGGTGAAAGCAGGACGATGGTGAACGCAAGTCTTCTGGATTAAGGCTCCTCTGGATGCACTCGATGATAAGGATCCTGTCGATGTTAGCGTGTGTAGCCCTTTTTTCACAGGGTCACCACTTGGAGGTGCCGTTCGCACACCTTTCCATTAATCTCATTTAATCAGTGAGATAATTGAATGTACTTGATAATAAAATAAACTGTTAAGGATAACTTTTCATAATATTATATTTGAACAAAATATTTACAGAAAATTAAATTAAATTAGTATGAAGAGTTGGTCATGATTTGCTGCACACCGAGATCGGTCGTACGATCATTACAAGAGCCGGCAGGTAAGTGTTAGAACAAGTCTCTGATGCCACACAGGTAAGTGTTTTAGGTAAAGGTGTGGCGTGCTGCTATCTATCGGATGATTGAGTAGCTAGAGTTCGCTATATAGAAAATCTGGCAGCTGCTGCAAATGTAATTCCTTGTAAATATGCATTTCTATATAATATTTCTTAATATATATATATATATTTTTTCTCGTGGTTTTGTTTTGTCTCCAATTACGGCACAAAATCATGGTGGCTTTATTTAAGGGGGGGGGGGGGACACTGTATTTTAAATTTCGAACGATGCGGTTCGGTAGTTTTTGTTCTGTTATATGCGGACGGACTGAACGACAACTATAAATGTTACGTATTTACATAATTACGAACGCACCTATAAAAGGGGTAGCTGGAGAAATAACAGGGTTAGCCGAAATATAATTTTGCCAGCGTAGAAATTCCGTTTTGAACTTTGTGATGGGTCAGTTATTTCTTGCTAACATTGTATGTATACGTATATATATACACAAAAGAATTTTAAAACTTTCTTTGTTTGAGGTTGGCTAATAATGGGTATCATGTTGTTCTTAATTCAAAATGTATCAATTAACAGCAAATAACAATTTTCAGGCTTTAAGAAATATTTAATGAAGAAATTTTACGCTATGTTCATAAATGAAAACACAAGGCCCAAGTTAGATTAGTTTTAAAAAGAATTAAAAGAAAAAAAAATTACCTCTGCGAATCCTAAGTGTTTTTGGAGCAAAATGTACCAAAGTACCTACAGAAAGATACGAATGTGTCACAATTATTGTTTCAAACATATAAATAAAATTAAAATTTGACAATAAAAAAATAATCAAAATTAATTGAACAAATTATAGCAACCATTTGGAAAAGGAAATTCTAATAAATTTAACATGTTAGATACAGATACAGATGACGAAAATTTATTTGATTCAAGTTTACTGGATTCAGATTCGAGTTTATCCAACAGAATTGGTCAGCCAATGGTTTAACCCTTTCAGGGGCGCCGTTTGCAGTCTACAAACAGTTAATTTTAATACCCAAAATACCAAGTGGCAACAATAACACTTTAGAACAATTTCGACCTTGTAATATACATTAAGAAAAAGCATTCAATTAATTTCAAATAAGTTTGCTCTTAAATTGTGGTGTAAGTTAATTATTCGAACATTTTTGAAGCGGAAATGCCTAGCCCCTGAAAGCGTTAATAATAATAAACTGGACGCAGCTGCTTGTTCTGTAGCTTCGGAAACCTAAATCCACCCATATTTCTATTCGGTGTCTTTGATTTAATCAATTTTGCTTTTAAATTTGTCCGGTTTCGAATTCCCCCCCCCCCAACCTGGCTTCCGCTAGAGCGTCTCAATAAGAGAAAGAGAAGAAAAGTTATAGGATCACAGACGTTAAAAGAAGAAAAGCTAAAGGATTACAGTCGTTAAAAAAACAAAAGTTGAAGGATCCTGGATGTTAAAAAGGGTGAAAAAAATGAAATGCGGACACTACTAGTTTCATTCCGAACCGAAAACAACAACCATTTCTAAATGGTTAAAAATGTATGTTTATATTGTTTTTCTGGGAAAAAGAAAAATATAAGAATTGATTTTTTAAGAGCAGATTTTATTCATATGCTAAAATGTCTAAGATTGTTTTAAGAGATCAACATTATTAACGAAATTCTGTGGAAAATAGCTAGTGTTGGCGTATTTTTATTTCAGTATTTACTAGAATGATTTCAATCATTTAGATACTTTTTTTGTTCATTTAATTAGCTAAAATTATTCAGAGAAAAATACTTGTCGTCGTAATTTATAGGTTTTAAGATGCTTAATATGCAATATTAAGTTGAATGTTTGTAACAATCTTACGTTTTTAAAATGAATAATTAACTTATACATTACCTCTTCGAGTCCTTCTTCTATTCTCAATATGTTTTGTCCCATTCATTGGCAGAGAAGAGTTCACATACTCTGTTCCATTCATTATAACTCCAACTGCAATAAATGAAACATGTGCAAATATAGTGTACTAGAAGACAGCCCGTCAAAATGACGTGTTTGCATTTTTAAAAGGATGATAAAAAAATTATAACTGTGGTCAATCAGCCACTTTAGGCTTAAACAATTTTTAAAAATACTGCGATTAAACACGCGGAAAAAAATCTATATAAAAAAAGGAAATTTTAACAGAAATTTGCATTTAAAACTATAACAAAACTGTCTGGTGGATGGGGGGGATTGGAATGAACAAATCGTAAATACATAAATTTTAAAAGAATAAAGTAAAGCAAAAAATCAATTATAAAAGATTATATTGTGAAACTACAGCCAAAAAATATATAAAAATACTGAGAGAAAATAATAAAAATAGCTAAAATGTATAAAAAAACATTCCTATTTTGGACTATTTTTTAGCTAATAATTAAAAAAAAAACACTCTATAAGATCGGAAACAAATGTAAACAATAAAGAGGAAACAGCGCGTGTTCGAGAGACACACGCGCTGCGCGCGCGAGCTCAGGGATTTTGGCTTCCGAGTACTAAATCCGCTGTAATATTCACTCCATGTACCTGTCTCCTGAACACGCGCGCATAGCTCCCGAACGCACCCAATCATTCCTGAGTCGTGATGTTACAATGGAGTCATTCTAAAGATTCATTCACGGAATTTGTCATTCTTAAATGGCAACAGTTTTAACTTGTTTACATTGTTGTTCTTTTTCGTAATTGCTGGTTGTTTTATTTAGAACTTAAACATTATAATTAAATAGTTTTTGTAGGTTTTAAAGAAAATGCGTAATGAATAAATCTGTTACATGTATATTTTCATAAGTTGAACAATTAGAATATTTGTGAACAGATCGGAATAGTTAAGCCTAACGTGGACGCAATTGCAATAAGTTTCTTTTTCTCGTGGATGAGCTGACCCCGGAATCGTCGTACACGGAGGGGTTTTATATATATAACTAGAAGACAGCCCGTCAAAATGACGTGTTTGCATTTTTAAAAGGATGATAAAAAGTTACAACTGTGGTCAGTCAGCCACTTTAGGCTTAAACAATTTTTAAAAATACAGCGATTAAACATGGAGAAAAAAATTATATAAAAAAAGAAAATTTTAACAGAAATTTGCATTTAAAACTATAACAAAACTGTCTGGTGGATGATGGGGTTTGTAATGAACAAATCGTAAATACATAAATTTTAAAAGAATAAGGCAAAAAATCAATTATAAAAGATTATATTGTGAAACTACAGCCAAAAAATATCGAGAAATACTGAGAGAAAATAATAAAAATATCTAAAATGTATAAAAAATTTTCCTATTTTGGACCATTTTTTAGCTAATACTTAAAAGAAAACACTCTATAAGATCGAAAACAAATGTCAACAATAAAGAGTAAACAATGAACGTGTTCGGGAGATACACGCGCTTCGCGCGGAAGCTCATGGGTTTTTACCGAGTACTTTCCGCTGTAAGATCCACTCCACGTACCTGACTCCTGAGCGTGCGCGCTCAGCGCGCATAGATCCCGAACGCGCCCGATCATTCCTGAGTCGTGATGTTACAAAGGAGTCATTCTAAAGATTCAATCACTGAATTTGTCATTCTTGAATGGCAACAGTATTGATTTGCTTACATTGTTTGTTTCGTTTGTTTTTTTCGTAATTGCTGGTTGTTTTATTTAGAACTTAAACATTATAATTAAATAGTTTTTGTAGGTTTTAAAGAAAGTGAGTAATGAATAAATCTTTCACATGTATATTTTCATAAGTTGAACAATTAGAATATTTGTGAACAGCTCGGAATAGTTAAGCCTAACGTGGACGCAGTTGCAATAAGTTTCTTTTTCTCGTGGATGGGTTGTCCCCGGAATCGTCGTACACGGAGGGGTTTTATATATATAATTGCTCATGTTAGAAAAGTTGAGTAATTAATTTTGTTCATCATACGTTCAGAGTCCGATCAAGATGAAGTTGGGCCCATTGCCTGTTAAAATGTTGCCTCCCCCCCCCCCTGCCTCCTCATTCCAGGCGATGCTTTCAAAAAAGTAGGTTTATTTGATCAGTTGACAAAGTTGTTTGGGTGAAATTTTCAAGTTTACAAAAAAAAATAAATAAAATAAAATAAAATAAAAATAAATAACTTACAAGGATAATTATGAAAATGAATTACCATCCACTTTTTCAAAAATGAGAAAAATGGTGTTTTCCCTAACAGTCTAGTAATCATTTTAAGGGTGTTCTTAAATCAAAAAGGGCAACTTTGTGACACATGCATTAATTTATTTTTGTTCGGAAATGCATGAAAATGGCACGTGTTGTTATTCAGAAACTGTCTAATTCCACTCATTCTTTTGTTTTTTAAAAAAACACAATAGATTTTTCATAACAAGCCTTCAAAGTTGACATTTTTGAGCATTCCGGCGAAAGCAGAAAAACCGGTCGAAAAGGAGGAGAAAAACGGGTGATTGCGTCATCGAAATAGCTTATAACTCGATAAGTAATTTAATTATCATAAAATGGAAAAGTAAGTTCAATTCGAAATCGCTTTCATAGTCAGGCATTAAAATTTTATAACTTTCTGTTAAAAAATGAATTTGTAAATCTGTCAAAACATTTTTCGTTTGTTGAGCGGATCAGTTAAGAACACCCTTAAATTATAATTCTGACATTGTAAAAGGCTCGTTTATATTGAAACCAATAGACACAGTGTGCAATTTTTGGCATTTTCCCCAAATTTGATTTTCTGGATATGACACGTTTTGAAAATTATAGGTACTCTCAAATTGAAAAATAATTTTACAGAAAAATTAAATACGGAGGTTTTTTATTGTAGCAAAACTTTGTTTTTACGTCAGGGACCAAAATATAAAATGCAAACAGTGGAAAAACTTAAATTGTGAGAAAATTTACATGCAAGAAAACGCAAATTCCAAGAACATATAATCGAGGTTTCACAGTACTTATCAATTTTTCAAAATACTAAATTGCATTGAGTCAACCAAAATATTTAAATTTTATATTTCATATTTTATAAAACAATATTTTTGAAAAGTATTTGATTAAGCGAAAAAATTTGTGGACCCCTGAAATTGGTGGGTTGAGGCCCCGGAATCCCGTGCATTAATCAGGCCCTGTGATACGTTCACGATGCACAGTGGAGCGAAATCACAAAAAAAAGTGTTTAAGACTTCTTTTACTTACCCATTATACGTAGTATAGAGTACATTTTTCAATCGTTAAAAAAAAACAACAAAAAAAGAAAAAAAAAAAAAATGACGGTTTGCACGTTTTAGACACTGGATGTTTCGAAAAACATGTTTAGAAAAAAAAAAAAAAAAAAAAAAAAAAATTGCAATTCGTCTGTCTGTTTGTAAACGCTCTACCTCCCGAACAAATTGAGATAGACTTGAAATTTTGCATGTACTTAGTATGTTAAAATGGAAAGAAGTCTATTTAATATCAGTGACCTCGATTATCCGGAACTACATTTATCGGACTCTCGAAAATTTCGTTCTGATGAAAGGTGCATAAAAAGTCTCGAAATTTTTTATTTTAAGGAGTGGACGTAAAAGGCAGTAAAATAACACAAATTTTGCATAAAGAACGAAGTCGATCGGATTATTAGTTGCCGAGATATTTGTAATCCCGTTTCCCACATTCTTCGATTTTTCATGACCCTGTATTTCATTCTGATTTCAATTCAAAGATATATTTTAATTGGAAACGAAACACTTAATCGGACGCAGTAAACTCTTTATTAATATGATTATTATTTTTGGAGTTATAAGAATGTTTCTTTTACGCAATTCTGTACTACTTCAGTAATTTGACGTATTATATAATTTATCGAAATGGTTAATCAACAATTCATTAATAGAGCATTACTATCTATATTAAAAATATTCAAATATTTGTTTAAATTTTGTTTTGGAATTGCAATAAATTTTTTAAAATAGTTTTCACATGTTTTATTTTCATATATTATATTATGCATATCCATGATGGATAAGTATTACGGTGGTCCCCAACGACTAGATTTTTCTCCATATCATATTATCATATCATATCAATTTAGGCATTTTCTTCGTATCATATGGTTAGATTTTGATGGCTGAAACTGCATTTTGGAAATTAAATTAGATAACGAGCAATAACTTAAGGCCCCACAGTAGGCACAGAAAAAGACCCGGGTGATAATGTAAAGTCTAAGGTAGCGTTCTTTTCAAATATCCAGCTCAAATTGTAATATTTTTACTCGATTTTTTTTCTTTTTTTTCTAGGATAGCTGAGGACGATCTACAACCGGACTAGTTTTTACTTTTTCAATTTTGCTTATATATACAGTCGAGTCTCTCTATAACGAAACTCCATACATCGAATTTCTCTGTATAACGAATTTTTAGTAGGAACGGTTCCCTTTTCGCATGATTACATTAAAAACAGCCTCTATATAGCGAAATATCTATCTCCATTTAACGAATTTTTTCATAAATTGGTCTTAATTTATTCCGTTTTAAAAAGCTTCGAAATCGTATGGAACCAGTTTTCCATCACTTATTTTTGATTTATCGTCAGTGAGCAATTCCATCTCAGCTCAGGCAGGGCATGTCAAATCACCATCACAGATTTTTTTCAAAAAAATTCAGTAGTTAGAACTAAGTGATTTATAAAATTTCCTAAAAGGATTTTTCCCTAAAAAATTTATTTCTCTGATTACAGCACTTTAAAGTTCATGATAAAATTGGCAGTTTTCAGAAAAACTGAAAAACGCTTCATTTTGAAATGAACACAATACCAAACATATTCAACATATTCAGTCAATTTATTTTTTATAAACAGTTATTTAACTGAATTTTACTTTGGCATAGTTTTAAAAAATATAGTGACATTTTTACTTAATTAAAAAAATTAGATTTTAAGTACAAAAAATATAATTATTAGTGAATTTAAGATTTTTTTTCAGAATAAAAAAATATATTTTAAAGCTAAACATTGATGGCAATCCAAGGACCTTTAATGGGAGTTTTACAGCAAATTTTATTTTAACTCTAAGGTGCTTACAACTTTTGTAATTCAATTTTAAATTATGCAAAATTTTGTAAAATCACTACTTTTGAAATGCAATTTCTCAAAAACACCATTTTTTAAAAATCTGATAATATGCTCAATTCATACCTTATTAGCCTCTAATAAATACCTTACAAGCAAATTGTGTGTTTTTGCTTAGAAAATTTTATATGATTTTTTGAAAATAACATGTTGTGTGTATTTTTCAACAGACCACAAAGGCAAGCTCTTCCTTATTTAACCGAACTTGTAATGTAATTAATATTTCAAACTAAAAAATACATCACTAGTACATAATTATTACTGTTAAATTATAGCTAATCATTTGCTTAAATTTAAAATTGCGTAAAATACAGTCAATAATAAAATTAGTATTGATCATATGTCATTTCATTCCATATTCATAAATGTGCTAAATTCATCTACAGTGTGTTAAATATTTTGTTATATAGTATGGCTATAATATATTAAAATGCAAATACATACATTACAACTGAATTAGATTTTTTTTCAAGTTTAGTTTTTTTCCAATTAGTTTTTTTTCTCAGAAAACCAGAAGATCAAGCTTTTTCTTATTTCTCTGTATTTATAATAATATTTTTTAATGAAAAAATAATAATATGCACATTATTATGGCAGATAAATATAAGCTAATCTTCAAATATTCCTATTCATAAAATTAAATAAGCCAAACTCCTTAAAAAAAATCTGCGCTTGTGATGCATTTTGACTTTGCTGAAAATTACTCACTAATACTGCCAAATGAAGTACAAAGCTACCACTGACAGAATACTCAGATATCGTTAGTTACCTGCACAGCATACTTTAGAGAAGAAATAAAGAGTTTTATCATAGTTTCTGATGATTAACTCATGATACAGCTCATGCTGTTTGTGACATAGAAAAAGTACAAAAAGAATTATTTAAGTTGTACCAATTACAAACACTAATATCACTTGTGTATATATCAAATGGAGCTGGAGCACATTTTAAAAACAAGTATCAGTTTTATGAATTGCACAAAAATAAAATTGTACTGAAGTAGAGGATATTTTTAGGTACTGGCCATGTTAAAAGTGCATGTGATGCTATTGGAAACTGAGACAAGCACTATGCAACAAAATTTAATCTCCAAAAGGAACCAATAAAAGCTATCCAAAATTCTGTCTCATTTGTTGCTGAACTATCTTCTCTGCTAAAAAATAACATTCTAATCCATCCAGACAGAAATATTATTCAATCCTATAGAACTAATAATGAGAAAGAATATGCTAATGCAAAATCTATTGTTGGTATTAGATATAAACATTACAGGGTGATTGTAAATAATGAAAATTATATGGAACGAGCAAGTAAAAATGAATTGACAAAAATTGAAACCTTCAGCCAAATGAAAAGACAATATTCAATACATAGTTTCCAAATCGGTGATTTCATTGGATGCATTTATGAAAATAATTGGTGGATGGGACAAATCAATGGTATATCAATCACAAGAACTAAATGACATTAAAGTATCATTCATGTACCCAACATGGTCCATAGATAAAGCATTCCAATGGCCAAAAGAATCTGGAAAGAAAAAATATGAATGTGCATTACCATTGGAAAATGTGCTTCTAGAAAAAGAAAAACCAGTTACAATAGGACAATCTGAGCGACTTCATACCTTCAAAGATAAGGAGTTGAAGTTAATTTAAGAAACCTTCACTACCTAATTCTTCTGTTATGTACGTAATGGCACATTAATATATTATATCCATACTATATAACAAAATTTTTACACACTGTAGATGGATTTAACACATTCATGAGTATGGAATGAAATGACATATGATCAATCCTAATTTTATTATTGGCTGTATTTTATGCAATTTTAAATTTAAGCAAATGATTAGCTATAATTTAACAGTAATAATTATGTACTAGTGATGTATTTTTTAGTTTGAAATATTAATTACATTACAAGTTCGGTTAAATAAGGAAGAGCTTGACTTTGTGGTCTGTTGAAAAATACACACAACATGTTATTTTCAAAAAATCATATAAAAGTTTCTAAGCAAAAACACACGATTTGCTTGCAAGGTATTTTTTAGAGACTTATAAGGTATGAATTGAGCATATTATCAGATTTTTAAAAAATGGTGTTTTTGAGAAATTGCATTTCAAAAGTAGTGATTTTACAAAATTTTGCAAAATTTAAAATTGAATTACAAAAGTTGTAAGCACCTTAGAGTTAAAATAAAATTTGCTGTAAAACTCCCATTAAAGGCCTTTAGATTGCCATCAATGTTTAGCTTTAAAATATTTTTTTTCATTCTGAAAAAAAAATCTTAAATTCACTAATAATTATATTTTTTATACTTAAAATCTATTTTTTTTAATTAAGTAAAAATGTCACTATATTTTTTAAAACTATGCCAAAGTAAAATTCAGTTTAATAACTGTTTATAAAAAATAAATTGACTGAATATGTTGAATATGTTTGGTATTGTGTTCATTTCAAAATGAAGCGTTTTTCAGTTTTTCTGAAAACTGCCAATTTTATCATGAACTTTAAAGTGCTGTAATCAGAGAAATAAATTTTTTAGGGAAAAATCCCTTTAGGAAATTTTATAAATCACTTAGTTCTAACTACTGAATTTTTTTGAAAAAAATCTGTGATGGTGACTTGACGCATATCAGTACTGTCTGCCTGAATTGAGATGGAATAGCTCAGTGCTGAGTTTTTTTTTTTTTTTTTTTTTTTAATTACTTCTCTCCTTGTTCTTTAAATCCAACGAATTCATCCTACCTCCCACACATCTTTCCACATCCTTCTCAAAACAGAATCAATTGGATTGATACACACGTAAGAGAGGAATCAATGAAAGGCCGCCTTCAATTTTTTTTTTTTTTCTTTTTTTTTTTTTTTTTTTTTTTAGAGAGAGAGAGAGTGTAACAATTTTAAAATCAAAACAACAAAAAATTACAGATTTCTTCGTCTGAAATTAATGCAAGTCTTCCTCATTTGATTTTCATTAAGCTTTCAAATAAAATATGTTCTCTTTTTTGAAACAACTTAAATAATTAAGAAATAAAGTGTTAGGTTAATATTTACTTTTAAACATTTCAAATTCTTAATTCAAAAGATCAAAAATAATATTTGTTCAAATTTCACACATTAAATAAGATTTTTCTCTATTCATCGAATTTCTCTATATAACGATTTTTTTACTGGAACGGTGGATTTCGTTATATAGAGAATCGACTGTATATATATATATATATTTTATATTACGATAGTTTTAATTTCAGAACCGGTTTAAACCGGTTTTGAAAGTTAAATTAAAAAAAAAAAAATCTGAAACCAAAACTGAATAAAAAGAATACTGCCCAGTTAAACTGATGGCATTGAGCTCACAGGCTACGCATACTAATTGTACATGACAGCCTTATATTTTCAAAGGTTTTACTGTTCGGGGAAAAAAATTTAAGGGGGGGGATCAGCTCCCCCCTTTCCCCTTTTTATACTTAATCATTGAACCCTCTAAACTGATCAGGGACATGCTTTATCATATAAAAAATCCATATCCAAAATTTAGAGCAAATCGGAAAATTCTTAATAAAAACCCATTTATATAATTTAAGAAGAGTTATCCTTATCTTTTATATACTTAACCATTAAACTTCCAAAACTATTCAGAGATTTGGACGAAATCTGACAATTCTGCATGAAAAACCCATTTATATAAATTAAGGGGAAGGGCATGAGCCTCCCGTTCCCCCTCATATACATATCGAATGAACTCCAAAATCTAATCAGGGAAGCGCCTTATCAGGATATACCTATAAACAAAATTTCAAGTGGATGGGATATTTGTATCATAAGTTATAGCGTTACGCACGAACGAACGTACATACAGAAAGGACGGGCACATAAGCTCTCAGGCTATGATAGCCTGTGAGCTAAAAAGTAAAAACTAGGGTGATTGTGTATCGTCCTCAGCTATCTTGTGCAAAAAAATCATATAAAAATAATAATATTTCGGCGAAATATTTGAAAAGAACGCCCCCATAGACTTTACATTATCATCCGGGTCTTTTTCTGTGCCTAGTGTTAAGCCTTAATTAAATTTACCAATAAGCGCACACAAGTGACATCAGCTTAGATCAGGGCATGAAATTTCAGTTTAAAAGGTACTCGCCAAACTAAAATTTTTAGTCGCCACTATTTTACATTTATTCAGACTACAACGCCAGCCCCCACACCTGCGCAAAAACTGAAATATTTACGACAAATTTTATTTAAATTGGCGATTGTTAGCATGAGCTGTATGTTAAATCCAGAATATTTTACATTTATGAAAAATATGGGATATTTTTTAAATATTAATAGATGTAGTATGAAAAACTTTCTATTGACCTAAAAAAGCAGAATTTAATAAAACGAAACGTATTTACTGCAAAAAGAAAAAAATAACATTAACTCAAAATAAGTTTTGTGTATTGTTTCAGTGGTTACAGAAATACATACCAATGATAAGTTCCTGTATTATTAGAACTTCAGGTTTGGAAAATAAATACAATCGCTTCATTTTGAAATACTTCCGTGTACCGCAATGCATAGTTTAATATAAGAACGACATTTTAAAAGACAAAACTTACACGCCAACCTTAAATATTTACTCGCCAA
Organism: Maratus speculifer; assembly: GCA_964019185.1. NCBI lineage: Eukaryota > Metazoa > Arthropoda > Arachnida > Araneae > Salticidae > Maratus > Maratus speculifer. The sequence goes on from OZ025301.1 coordinate 185,282,505, forward strand.
TGGCGAGCTGGCGAGTGGAAATTTCGCGCCCTGGCTTAGATGATCGGTGCAGTAAATGTGTCTGAGTAAAGCATGCGTCCCTACGAATTGAAACATTTGACACATTTCACATTATCACGAGTGGGTAAAGCCATATAGAGTGGATAAAGCTGGTACAAATTACCAAGGCTTTTCCAGAGGGCCATAGGCTTTGGTCCTGGACATTTAAAAAGTACAAAAAAAAAAAAAAAAAAAAAAAAAAAAAGTAGAATCGTACATTTTTATGTTAGAATACCTAAAAATATTCAGATGTTGGTGTAATAGTATACAGTATTTCGGATTCAATACAGTAGCCGGATTTTTTTAAGTTAATCCCTGATATAGATTAGTGTTGTTTAGTTTTTGGGGTAAATCGCTCGACGACTCGTCACCTGAGAATAATAAGGTTCTATCTGTGTTTTTGAAAAATTGACTTGTCGATATGGACAGTTTCTATTTGTATCAGTGAAATCATTTCTGGATTAAAATAATGTCATAATATAATTGTAATGTCATATGTAAATTATATAAAGCATCATTTTAATGCAAAAATACCTTCATAGATACAAATAGAACCCTTCTATATCGATAAGTCATTTTTTTTCAAAAGCACAAATAAAACCTTATTATTCTCAGGTGACGAGATGGCGCGGCTATGCTGCATTTTCCACTATTTCGCAATAGATTATCTCAAGAACTAATGCATGGATTTTCATAAAACTTCAGATTCAGTAAGTACCTGATAAAAAATTGATCCTGATTAGTTTTTTGTACATCACCCAACATGTGGCACTATTATGGAGATTTTTTTAAAATGACTTTGCAATAGCTCTTCTCAAAAACTAATGCACATGTACGGATCAAGCTTCAGATTCAATCAAAAGTTGACAAGTTGTTGAGGACTGTATTTTGTGGTAAGCCACCTAACCGGTGGTGCTGCTATACTGCATTTTTCGAGAATCATTAACATGCATAAGACAAAAAAAATTTTGGGGGATCGCCATATCAACTAGTTTATATGTGTATAGTAGAAAGATTAATCTAAACTTACTTTCTGTGCACTTTCCAACTTCGTCTTCATTGTATAAGCAAAGTTTCCGATACTTCCATGTTGAGTTTTCATGGTCTTTGAAACTGAAATATGGCAATATTAAGTAGAACAGTTTCACATAAAATGTTTTGTTTCATAATGAAATTTCATAGTATACTGAAAAAAGTTTCTTCTATTTCTTTAAAAAAATCTGGGTCACATTAAAATATATATATATATTTATTAAATTAGCGTTCTGATTTTTTGTGATTAACGATTTTAGTTGTAAATAAAATCACATGATAAAACTTTTTAGAATTTTTTTTTAATTTAAAATTTGAAATTTATTAAAAAAGAAGGATAATTTAAAATTGTTATAGCTCGAAATATTATTTATAGAATTTCTTTTTTTTTCATATAAATAAACATAAAAATATAAGTTTACATTTTGATTCGGCATTTTAAAAAGATTAATTTAAATAAAAATGAAAAATATTCAAAGTAAAAATCTTTTAAAAAATGATGTAACTTAAATAAATAAATAAATAAATAGATAATATATATATATATATATTTAAAAGTAAATATTTTTTTTCCAATTTGCTGAATCAAAATTAAAGTAAAACAGTTGCTCCAAGTGTGAAACATTTATTTTTAACGGTTCTTGAGTTATAACAATTTAAATGCAAGAAATAATGAAAAAACCAATCTTGAAGAAAAATGAATTATTACAATAAGACGTTATCATGACAACCATTGCTTTAAAGGTAGATTTTGAAAACAAACCAAAATGATAAAAATAATATTATCCTGTTCCATTTAAGATAGAAACATATATCTAAACGTGCTTTTAAGCATTTTAAAATTTTACGGAGAAAGTTTTAGTGTAATAATATTATTTTAGAGAATCTGAAATTTTTTGTGTTTCGGACCCCCTTAACCACTTCGCGATGGGAATTTTTAATGTATTGTAACCGGTTTTTAAAAACGGAAATTTGTACCTTATTGAATCGAGAGAATGTTCTGATTAAATAAGACAAATTTCACAGTAAAATTTTACTGGTGAGGATGGACAAGGATTCTTAATTCTTTTTTTTTTTTTTTTTTTTTTTTTTGGAATATATAATTATGTGTCGTTCGTCCACAAGGGGTTAATAAGGTATATACGTACTCTGCTGGCAGGAGAACGAGAGCCGATCCATTGTATTTCACTTCAAAATCCTGCTTATTGTGACAGAGATAATCCAGCCACTGACCTTGTACTTGAAGCAGAATGGAAACGGCAACTGGAAAATGAAATAAAATTTTACTCCTATTAAAAGTAAATGTAAGGTAAAAAAAAAAAAAAAAAAAAAAAAAAAATATCATTATTTCATCACAACACAATGCCAAAAAAGTTATCACTATAAGGAAGGGTCAACAGAAATTCCAGTTTCGCTTTCGCCGAAAATGCTGTCGAAAATTCGGCCGGATCCAAACTCAACCGTAACAATCTATATTAAAAAAATTTCTTTTCTCATTTTAGAAATTTTCAACATTACGCATTGATTTGAGCTGTATCGGCTCAAATGAGACACTCTTTATTAGGTGCATTCGTAATTTCCTAAATACGTAACACCTATAGTGATTTTTCTGTCCGTCCGTCTGTCCGCATTTAATAATGTAAAAACATCCAACCGAATCATTTGAAATTTAAAATGTATATTTATTACATAATTTTGTCGAGTTATTTCAGATTTTATAGAAATCAAATGCATAATTCAATTACAGGGACAACCAAAAGTAAGGGAGACTAGGAATGGTAGACTCACATTTTACTAGATAATTTTTAACTTTTTAAATATTGAACCTAAAACAAAGTTTTTGTATTATTTTATTCATTATTCAATCAGCTATTAGAATAAACTATGTCATAAGTGTAATGTATAAGAAATTTGAAAAAAAGTAGATTTTAATCATGAGATTATAATGGGTTAAGTATCCCCACATATGGGAAGCTTGACCCACTGTAGTGAAATATTGTCAAAAATAAACAATTGTACCAAAAAAAATAAGCTTTAAAACTCAGAATAACTTTATTCTATAAGATTTAAATAAATAAAATAAGTTTTAAAAATGCAGAATACTTTTGTTCTGTAAAATTTAAACAAATGAAATAAGCTTAAAAAATACAGAATACCTTTATCATACAAGGTTTAAATACATAAAATAAGTTTTAAAAACGCAGAATACCTTTAAGCTACAAGCTTTAAACAAATAAAACAAGTTTCAGAAGCCCAGAACAGTTTTAAGCTACAGGGTTTAAACAAATAAAATTAGTTTCAGATAACCAGAATACCTTTATGCTACAAGGTTTAAAAGTTTAAAAAACCCAGAATACTTTTACCCTGTAATTGATGTTACAGGCCTCACAGACTTCTGCTTTTTTCAATTTTTACATTTTAATTTGTAACCTTCGGTTTAGATACGAACACTACCGAAATTGTGTTTTATTTGGAATTTTAGTACTATCACCAGAGACATTTGAATAGGTGAATTTTAATCATAACAACCAGAACAAAATTTTTAAGTAAAAAAACACTATGGAATAAGTTAATATCGCCTTAAATTAACTTTTGATGGAGCTGTCTAACTGATAGATTCACAGAAGTTATATGCCAATTTTTGTTTCATCAGTTAAAAGTTAATAAAGAAAAAAAAAAATCCGTTGTATTGTTTCTATAATTTCACAGAATAATTTTACATTTTTTACAAATATAAACACTTTATATATTACAACTTTAACTTTAACTTTATTACTTTAATATAAACACTTTATTATATTACAACTATAATAATAAAAAAAAAAATCCAAAACCACTTAATTATGGGAGCCATTACCACAGTTAACCCTTCCTCACGTTGACTGAGTCAAGCCTTCCCACACAGCCATTTTGTAAAGAATAGCACATATTTATTTTAAGCCTTATTTACTGTGCAAACTTCACGCCTAGAATTAAAGTTCAATATTTGGGTATTAATTAAAACCTACTTACTTTAATTTCTCTAAAATATTTTATCTGATAAACGCTTACAAAATATTTCTAAATAAAAAGAATATTGCCCAGTTAAACTGATGGCATTGAGCTCACAGGCTACGCATACTAATTGTACATTACAGCCTTGTATTTTCGTTAATTCTGTTCGAGAAAAAAAATTAAGAAGGGGAAACAGCTCTCCCCTTTCTCCTTTTTTATGCTTAATCATTGAACTTCCTAAACTATCAAGTACATGCTTTATCATATTAAAAAATCTATATCCAAAATTCAGAGCAAATCGGATAATTCTTAATAAAAACCCATTTAGCATTTATATAATTTAAGAGGAGTTATTCCCCTCTTTTATACTTAACCATTAAACTTCCAAAACTATTCAGAGATTTGAACGAAATCTGAAAATTCTGATTGAAAAATCCATTTATGCAAGTTAAGGGGAAGGGCATTAGAACCCCCGTTCCCCCTGTTTATACTTATTCAATGAACACCTAATAACAGCCACGGACTCGCCTCATCAGAATGATTCTATATCTAAATTTTGAACGAAAACTGTTAATTCTGCATGAAAATTCCGTTTATATCAATTAAGGGGAGGGACATGAGCCCCCTGTTTATACTTATTCAATGAACACATAGTAACAGTCACGGAATCGCCCCATCAGAATGATCCTATATCTAAATTTTGGACAAAAACTGTTAATTCTGCATGAAAAACCCATTTATATCCATTAAGGGGAGGGGCATGAGCCCCCCGTTCCCCCTCTTATACATATCGAATGAACTCCAAAAACTAATCAGGGAAGCGCCTTATCAGGATATACCTATATACAAAATTTCAAGTGGATCCGATATTTTTATCATGAGTTATCGCTCAGGCTATGATAGCCTGTGAGCTAAAAACTCATCTTTTATGTTGAAAATACTTCACAACTGATTCTGTCTTCACCTGTTTCAATTATCTGCATGAAATGAAGGTTGTCATTTGATCATTCCATTAGCTTTGATTGCCATCTAGCAATAAAAGTCTGATACACATTTAAATGTGAAATAGAGGAATGGGTCAAGCCTCCCGTTTGGTCAACCATGTCTAGTCTCCCCTATTCCGTTACATTACGGTCAATGGGAAAAAATAGTTCAAGCTCATAATGATGCTACAATTCTTTCGAACATAATAAAATTCATACGCATCCATGAAATATATACTAAAATATATATTCTGTACAATCTGATGTTCAAAGAATATTTGTTATTAATTTACAGGGCCACACGAAAGTATTATATTACCTAATGGTATAGGAGAAAACATTGTCTTGGGGTAAATTTTAATTATATTAAATTATTTCACATTTTATGAAATTGATAGACGTTTGCCGAGGTTTACTACAAGTTAATTCCTGTGTAATAGAAAGCATACAGTATTTACAGGGACACAAAAAAGATTTCAGATACTGTATTGTATCCGGAGTACTGTATATTTTTAAAATTTTGTTATAGTACGAACTCACCTCATTTGCTACGTTTGATGCGTAACTTCCGACTTGTGATTTAATGCTATGAATTTAATTTTTTATAGTATCAGTCATGACTGGCTCAAGAAGTGAGTGCAAATTATAAAGTAAGAAATGCATACAGGACTAAACTTTGATGACGCTTTTCACGTGCTCATTAAAAATTACACACTTAATAGTAATAGAATTTTACTAAAGAAAACGTAGAAGTGTTTTAAATACCCTTTTTTGGAAGTTCCTGTACAACAGATGATTATTTAAAAAAAAAATTATATAAGGTAAATCTTATAAAAAGATGCATACACCAGACATTTTTTAAATAGATGAAATTCGTATAATTAAAAAATCATTTTGTGTCGATGATGAGTTAATTACATTTAATTTTATTTGAAAATAAAAAGTTTTGGTCAGAGGCACAGAGGACTTATTTGGGTTACCCGCAACACATTATTGATAATTATATATGTTTAATAAACACTTATACTTAAATAATAATTATGCATATTTGATAAACATAATTAATTAATAATTATCTATATTTAATAAACACGTATAAATTAACAATTATGTATATTTATATATGTATTAATTTTTTTAACATTTTTCACATCTCTTTTTAACATCTCTGTTTTCGGCCAAAAATAGGAGGATTACCAAATTTCAGATTCAGTTTCGGTCTTAATCCCTTAACTGGTTAATTCTTTTCCGTTCTATAAACTGAAAATAGCGGATTTACACCACTATTATTTAAATAAAATATTCGAAAAATTTAGTCTAGACATTTCCGCCTTTCAATAATAAGAAAAAGTTTTCTTAAAAATAATAGTGGTGTCAAAAAGATTTAAATGATGCAATAAGCAAATTCGCCTTGCCCGAACGACGTTCGGGCAAACCAATTAAGGGGTTAAAATCCTGTTTCAGTCAATCATAAGCCATGCAATGATGAAACTTTGTTCCAACATTTCGTACAATACTGAATAAAGCGGTTCTCAAACATTTTCCCCCTCTCAACGAAACGAAACTTTCCGACACATTTTCTGAAGCATTTTAAAACATAAAACAGCCTGATACTTCCAGGAGTGTTTATTGAAAAAAATTTGCAATCAAACACATTTTCTTTTCTTTTCCTTTTTTTTTTTTTTTTTTTTTTTTTTTTTTTTTTTACATTTTAAATTACAAGCGATTATTGTCTGAAGATGGCAGATTTTTTTTCTTCCTTTCCTCCAGTGGCGTAGCTAGAATGGGTGACACCCGGATCGAATGTAAATGGTGTCGCCCCCATTTATCAAGATGTCACCCGCCTCATCCGTCATATTTTTTCAAGCACAATTCTACGTTATTAAAAGAAATGATCATACCATCCCTTATTTACCTTTTGTCCTCCTGCATAAAAAATCATCATCAGCGACTTATCACTCAACCCATAATCCACATAAGTCAAATGCGGTGTCTATATATAGAAGATAAGTCTTCCTTTCAAAGTTTACTTCACTAGCCATTCGTTGGATAGATTGGTTTTTTGTTAGAAAAATTTCACATTCTCAAAGAAAAGAAAATTAACTTTGTTGCGTCGTGCTCTAGAATTTTCATTTTATATCAAAATTCTTTTTTTTATCTTATAAGATTATATATATATACAGGAGTGGGGAATTTTTCAAAAATCTTACCAGCCAAGGATTTATTTCACCAGCCTGCAAGATGCAACACACATGCAATTGAAAATAGTTGTGACAAAATCACAGACCATTACAGACGAAATTACTATTACTACAATGCATTTTCGTAATTCCTTTTTTATATAATATTAAGAAATATATACAACAGAGGTAAGCTTAATATAAGATAGAACTTAGTACCGAATTTACACTGTAATAATTTGGAAAGTTAAAATATCTAGATTGAAAAAGTGTCTCTAATAATATCTATCGTCTACAGTTTTTCGAAAACTAAAAATGCACTCGCCTTGCCAGAAAATCCACTCGCCACTGGCGAGCAAGAATATGTATTTCCCCACCTCTGTATATATATATATATATACAGTCGAGTCTCTATATAACGAAATCTACCGTTCCAGTAAAAAATTCGTTATATGGAGAAATTCGATGTATAGAGAATGATGTTAAAAATCGTATTTAATGTGTGAAATTTGAACAAATATTATTTTTGATCTTTGGAATTAAGAATTTAAAATGTTTAAAAGTAAATATTAACCTAAGATTTTATTTCTTAATTATTTAAGCCGTTTCAAAAAAGAGAACAGACATTTATTTGAAAGCTTAATGAAAATCAAATAAGGAAGACTTGCATTAATTTCAGACAAAGAAATCTATAATTTTTTGTTGTTTTGATTTTTAAATTGTTACTTTCTCTCTCTCACACACACAAAAAAAGCTCAAATTTTAGCAAGGAATGAAAAATTGTAGTTAACATTCCCCTCCATTTGAAGGTCTCTCTTATGTGCCTCTCATTAATTCCTCTCTTACATGTGTATCAATACTGTTTGAGAAGGATGTGGAAAGGTGTGTGGGAGGTGAGATGAATTCAATGGATAAAACAAGGAGAGAAGTAATATAAAAAACTCAGCACTGACGATAAATCAAAAATAAGAGATCGAAAACTGATTCCATATGATTTCGAAGCTTTTTAAAACTGAATAAATTAAGACCAATTTATGAAAAAATTCGTTGTATGGAGATAGATATTTCGCTATATAGAGACTGTTTTTAATGTAATCATGCGAAAAGGGGACGGTTCCTACTAAAAATTCGTTACATAGAGAAATTCGATGTATGGAGTTTCGTTATAGAGAGACTCGACTGTATACATAGATAGATTTGCAAAAGAGATTGAGTGTCACCCCTTTGAGGGACATCCGGGGCGCTTGCTACGCCACTGCTTGCCTCTGCTGTGAAGTCTTGAAATGTGTTCAGTGCTGTGGTGGTATTAAAGCATCGGTTTAAGTATCTGAGGATTTCCTAAAACTGCACAGATGTTTTTAGAAAATTTATTTTTGAACACGGAAAACATAAGAAAGATAATTAAAATAATAACTTAAATGGCTATATCAATGAAAGTTCATGTATTTTATTTCTTAAATTGTAGTTCACAACTTTTCTAGTAATTCGAATTGTATATTTAACTGAAAATAGTTCTAAACGTTCATTGATTTTCTCATAATGACTTTTTTGCGAAATCTCACATATTGCATTATTTTTTCTTAAATTTTTAAATACTAAAACGAAATTGCATCAAAATAATCTATATTGTGCGGGGAAAAATTAAAACAGAACTATAAAAAGATGCATAACAAAACATTTAAAATATTTTATTCATCTTTATGTCAACTGCAATATGTTTTAGTTTCTTATTTATATTATTGAGTCTAAAAATATTTATAATTATCAGTAAGTTGGTGTTTTGAAAATACGCAATGCACATAAAAAAATATCGATGTATATTAAAAGATCACATTTTTGATGTTTCGAAAATATCATGATATTTACGAAACGTATTTAAGTCTTTATATACCGACGGTACTTAAAAGTACCGATTAAAATTATTTATTTTGAAATTCTTTTAATACGCCAATTAGTTGTAATGCTGTTTAAAATGAGTTACAGATCTATTACTTTAACTTGTTCCAAAAGCATTATTGTTTACACAAAACAAAAATATTTGTTAAAGGATGATTTCTTATGCCTTTGTATCTTTTCAGCTTTCTGGGTGCTGAGGGAGGGGGATGAGGATTTTTCATGTCGGAAATATTTCTATGTTTAAATTGTAAGAATATCATATTTGTACATTTTATAATTCTACAAATTACTAAGAAAACAATTTAAAATAAAAGATTTGAATGGGATTATAAATATTGCACAAAATCCCTGTAAATTCAAATTTTATTAATCCTTCTAAACTCTTCAATTCTTCTAAAATTCTTCAAAAATTTATTAAATGATTACGTAAATATCTCCATTTAGTTTAAACAATTTACGTAAAATGCTTTAGAATATAAAAATTTCATAAATTCATAACTCGGTAGATAAAGGATATAAAACAAACAAAAATAAAAAACACAAATGGATAAAACAAATAAAAATGGATATAAAACAAACAGAATACTTTACAAAGGGAAAAAAGGCCCCAAAAATTAGAAACTTTAAAAAATGACTTACGTGTAAGAACGATGAAGCTAGATCGATACATACTTAGGCCAAATAAAAAATACAAAAGTGGAATTTATGTATATATTCACTCATATTTATAAGCTGCAAGTGACATCATATAAGATCTATTTTACCAGGATCTTTCAATAGAATTAAAACACGATCTTTCCAAGAAATAGTATTTTCGTTTCTCAGAAATAGGCGAAAATACTTATCCATTATAATCAGAAAATGATAAATTATTATTCAATAAGATAAATCTCAATAAACCTAAGTAGCACTGCTTATGAAAGTTTAAATATTTTTTAGCCTTTTAACCGAATTTGGATGATTCAGTAACTGTAATAAACTGTTATTGATGCATATTGTTTTACAATGAATGGTTATAAATACTTATATCTAATCACGCATAGTTTTACTGAATATTTACATTAAAAAAAGTGAGTAAAAAAGGAAATTGATTTAAACCAGCCAATAAAGCAAAAAAGCATGTTTTTTTTTTTTCTTTTTCTAAGATACAAATTTTTACTACTTTAAATTAATTTAAGATAATTAGTATTACAGTAAAATCTCTAAATAACGGAAACCTCGGGAACTCAGAAACTGTCCGCTATTCGCAGGTGTCCACTATTGGGAAAATCTCCGAGATTAAAAAATTGCTAAGAAAGGCTTAATGTTTCATTAATTGACTTTTATATGTCATAAAACTTCTACTATATGATTTATCAGAAATTAAAATTAGTTTTTAAGCAATAAAACTGAAATAAAATTTTGCACTCCTTTATTCACTGTTCATCACATTATTATGAAAAAAATCTGTTACAAAAGTTTAGTTTTGCTTGCAATTACATGTAATTGTTTTTCAATGTGACGTTATTGGACATTATTGAATTTTGGGCGGGGGAGAAGGAATTGAACTTTTAACTATTAGAAGCATAAATTCTCAAAATCTTCCGAGGGGATATTTCAGTGCTCTAGAAGACGAAACCCCTTGAATTCAACACTTCTGGGTGGGGGGATTTTCCCAGCATCCCCTCTACATTTATCTGTGATTACAAAATTTTTGACGCATTGCCCTGATAAATTTAGAAGCCTTTTTACTTTTTTTTCTTTCTTTTCTCGTTAAAAAATACTTTCTCATCTTTTATTGACGAAAATAGTGTCCGCTATAAGGAATGTCCGTTATTCAGAGGTTAAACATACAAAAAATTAGGTTTTGGGTGTGGGGATTGGAAAACTGTCCGTTAAATAGACGTGTCCGATATTCGGGAGTGTCCGTTACAGAGGTTTTACTGAACTATCATAACCCCCCCCCCCCCCAAAAAAAAAAAACATTAAGATATTCACACACGTTGAAGGGCATTTATTGAAATTTCCACTTTATACAAATTTTTTACGATGACATTTATATGAACCCTTTATCTACCGACGGTACTTATAAGTACCATTAAAATAACTTAATATAAAATTCTTTTAATGCGTCAGTTAGTTGTAATGCTGTTTAGAATGAGTTACAGATACATTACTTTATCTTGTTCCAAAAGCATTATTGGTTATACAAAACAAAAATATTTTTAAAAGAATTATTTCTTTTGCCTTTGCATCTTTTCGGGTTTTTTGGCGCTGAGGGAGAGGGATGGGGATTTTTCTATGCGGAAATATTTCTATATTTATATTCTAAGAACATCATATTCGTACATTTTACAATTTTGCAAAATACTAAGAAAACAATTTAAAATAATAGACTTGAGAGTGGTTATGAATATTCCGCAAAATCCCTGTAAATTCAAATTGAATTAATCCTTCTCAATCCTTCTAAAATCCTTCAAAAATTTATTGAATGATTTAGTAAATCTTTTAACTTAGTTTAAACAATGCGCAAAATTCTCTAGAATGTAAAATTTTCATGAATTCATAATGCGGTTGATAAAGGGTTAAAACTTTGAAAAATATGTAAATATTTTTAAAATTTCGCAGAATAAATTTTTAAAAAGGGAAAAATAGTCAAAATTATGCGAAAAAATATTTCCGTAAAGCATGATAACTAAAAAACAAACCAATCTATTACAATTTTTAAAATTGCATAATAAAGATGCAGATACTTTCTCTGACAGTTAAACTATTCACTTTATGATATCATCTATTAGGGGAGAGTGGGGGTACTTGAGCATAGGGTAGTGATGGGCGATTTCGATTTTTTAAATCGATTTAATCGATACTACGGCCAACTCGATTTAATCGATACTTTAAAATTTTTAATCGATTTCTCTGAAGGTAATATAATTTTCATTTTCCTTCAAAAGTCGAAGATAAAATAGTCGGATGTGCCAATGTGCCAATTCCAAAATTTCAGTGTATTAATTTCTAAGATAGAAGAATTAAAGAAACCTCAGAACCCCCCCCCCTTCCCCGCAAAATAGCGTTTTTTGTTGAGTGATGTACACCAAAAATTTATCAGGATAAATTTTTATCAGGTACCATCTGAATCTGAGCTTTGAGGAAAATCCATGGAAGCGCGAGATACAGCTATTGCGAAATCATAAAAAATGCAACATATCAGCGCCACCTGTAGGGCAATTTACACCAGAATTAAACAATACTAATCTATGTCAGGAATTTACTGAATCTGAATTTTGACGAAAATTCGTTCTTGAGATAGCGCTATTGCGTTAATCATGAATAATGCAGTATAACAGCGCCATCTCTTAAGCGATTTCCACCAAAATGTAATTAGCATCAAATAATATCAAGGACTAATTGAATCTAAATTTTTATGAAAGTCCGTCCATTAGTTCTTGAGATAAAGCTAAAATGGAAACAGGGGCGTGCGAAAAGAGAACTGCGCCCGGTTCAAAGTTCCAATTTAGCCCCCCCCCCCTATTAACTTTTTCTTGTGATAGGCTAGAAGTGATGTTAGTAGTAAAAATTTGGCGTCCCCTAAGCATAGCAGCGCCATCTGAGAAGCGATATACATCAAAATGCAAAAAAACATCAATTCGTGTCAAGGACTAACTGGATCTGAAATTTGATGAAAATCCGTGCATTCGTTATTCAGATATAGCTGTTGCGCAAATCGCAAAAAATGCAGCATAACAGCACCACCTCCTAGGCTATATACACCAAAAATTAATTAGGTCAAACTAAATCTAGGTCAAACTAAATCTAAAGTTTTGTGGAATTCCGTACATTTGTTCTTGAGATAGAACGGTCAGAAATTTTTGTCATATACAGACTCACAGAGTTACAGACACACACACAGACAGATATTTCTTAAAAACCATAAAATCGTGTTAAAGACCTTCTAAAATATATAAATCCATCAAAAAGGGAAGTCGAAATTTTTCACCAATCTAATACTCTCTTCTTGTAAAGTTACAAAAGAAAGTAAAAATGTAAAATCGATTCTGCCCGTAAGATCGGTCTTTAGATTCGATTTCGATCTTTAGATTCGATGTCGATCTTTAGAATCGATTTCGATCTTTAGATACGATGTCGATCTTTAGATACGATGTCGATCTTTAGATTCGATGTCGATCTTTAGATTCGATGTCGATCTTTAGATTCGATTTCGATCTTTGGAAAGCGCATTTTGGAAGATTTAATTTTCTTGATTTACTTTAAATCCTTGATCCACGTTTCAGATCAGATTGATTTTTCCACTTTTATTGTTTTAATGGTACTATTGATGTAAAATTACGTATAACAATGGATTATTATTTTTTTTTTTTCTAGGGTAAATCTGTGTTGAATGCAGGTATTTTTCTGCGACTCCGGAGGAAAGCATCATGTTTTAGGCACGCCACACACTAGGGTCATTCCATGTCAAGTGTCCTAAATTTTGGCATGGTTCCCGCTCGACCCCCTTCAATTTTTTTATAATTGATACAGAATATACATGTAGGTATATGATGAACATTTGGAAACTGTTTAGTGCAAAAAGTAATATAGATGGGGCGCCAGGGGTCCATTTGTACTAATCACTATTTCATGGTCATAGAAAAAACGGCCAAATCATCAACTTTGGCATCATATTTCTCATGATATATAAAACCTTACTTATTGAAAATAGGTGGTCTAGTACAACTTCTTATGCTAAAAAACGCAACTGCAGTATTATAAATCACAAATAAAAACTATCGTCATTACTAGGCCTCAAAGTAGGCCGTACGGCCAATCTGGTTGAATTTTACCCTTACTTTAACATGCTGTAACTAATACAAATATTATTTTACAAATTTGTCGCTTTGCAAACTAATTACCTATGAATATGTCATAAAGCCGCTAAAGTTGTTTTTTAATTGCTTAAATATTCAATAAATTATTCATGTTCAAAATCTAATAAAAAATTAAAATCGTCGATTTTGCGCCATTTTCAGAAGCGTATATCTCAAAAGGGACACTTCTGATTTGGTTACAATTAGTACCACTGCAAAGAGCATATCTTAATTTATCAGAAAAACTTTATTTCATTTTGGGCCTCTTAGATATAGAAGAAAAATAATAAAATTCAAAAACCTATTGTACGAGATAATCCAGATACATACGAGAAAGGTATATATTACGACAGAGTCTTTCAACATATTTTACATTATTCTTTTTTTATTACAACTATTAATGCATTTAATAATTATCACTTTTTCTGGTCACAGTTACTTCCTCTTTACCATTATGAATGATTTGTAACCACATTGCCAATGAGTTATACTCAATAACCAGGCAAGATTAGCTTCTGGTTGGGTATTGCATGTTTCAAACTCGGAACGTGGGTACCTAACGGGATCCATAGATTATTATAGAGTAAATATTTTGATTATTTCAAGCTTCCATTATGTTGATTCATGATCTTCAAGCTATAAAAAACAGTTCAGTTTGTCAAATTTCTTATTGATTGCGATTGCAACAGCTTTCGGTAAATTGTATTGCTGACTAATTTTTGTTTTTATTGGAACTGGAACAGTAATTATTATATGCTCTTCGGGAATCCAACAAAGATCTTGTCTATTGGGCCAATAAAATGTTTCCGAAGGTCCACGAGGGTGCATAAAATTTATTAGGACATCGTTCTCTTCAAGTGAGATTTCATGTACATTTCCAATCCACCAATTTTTCTCGTAGATACAGGCAATATACTGTCCAGGCTGTATATCGGATAAGGATACGTTGTGAAATGCAGTCAAGTTAGAAAATTCTAATTACTTGACAGGTTTAACAAAGAAAAATGTCAAACCAGGCCAAAAAATATGCAGATCATGCAGAAAAGAGTTCAAAGAAAGAAGAACAACATGGTCCTCATCTCCAAGCGAATTGGAGCAAGATGAAATAGATGTAACGGAAACATTGAACAAAAGTCTAACAGCTATTGATTTGTCCCCTTTAAAATTTCAACGAACATCAACAAGAGATATTAAAAGCTATGCAAAGCGAAAGATAAGTGAAACTGAAGATGTGATTTCAAAGAAAATAGCTATTGTTGCCGGTATAGATCCATGTGAATTAAGACAACCTACTACAAGCAACCAATGCCCAAACTGTTTAGATTACAAACAGCTAATTAAAGATTTGAAAGAGAAGTTACAGTTGTCAAAACGTCCAGAACAAATACAAATATTAACAATGGCACCTCAAAGTTGGACAATAAAAGAAGTTATGGAAGAGTTTGGAGTTTCAGAAAGAATGGTAAAAGCAGCGCGAAAATTAAAAGCAGAAAACGGAATATTGGCTTTACCAAGAACAAAGTTTGGTAAGATGCTGTCAGAAAACGTAAAAGAAAGAGGAATATTTTTTTTTTCAAGATGAAGAATTTAGTCGAATATGTCCAGGAATAAAAGATTTCATTTCTGTTATGATAGATGGAAGGAAAGTTCAGATGCAGAAGCATCTATTACTAAGCAATTTGAAAGAAATGTTTGCAGTCTATCGAAGTAGAAATGGGCCGGAAATCGGATTCTCCAAATTTTGCGAGTTAAAACCAAAATGGTGCGTGACTGTTGGTGCAGCTGGTTCACATTCCCAATGTGTGTGTAAAATGCATCAAAATGTGAAGTTGATGCTAGCAAGTTGCCCAACTGAAGTAGATTATAAATTCCTTATAAGTAAAACAGTTTGTGACTTGATTTCTAAAGGTTGTATGCTTCATCGCTGCGAAGTATGTTCTGGAACAGATGATTTAAAATTTTTTTTGGAAAGTATTTTCGAAGATAATGATCTAGAAGACACCATTGAATTTAAACAATGGGTTCACACAGATCGTGACACGTTAGAAACGAAACAGATGACAATTGAAGATTTTATTGAAGAATTGGTATTGAAAATCTCAGCACTTTCTACGCATCATTACATTTCAAAGCACCAAAGTAAACATCTGAGGATGACCAAAGATACTCTTAAGCCAGATGAACTGATCATATTGGTGGACTTCGCAAAAAATTACAGTTTTGTAATCCACGATGCTATTCAAGGTTTCCATTGGGAAAACAGCCAAGCGACATTGCACCCATTTGTTATCTATTTTAAAGATAATTCGGAAACTAAAAGTGCGAGTTGATTGTCTCAAACATGAATCAGTTGCGGTATATACATTTTTAATAAAACTAATGGAGGATCTGAAAAAAAGCTTTTACGAAATTACTCATATACATTATTTTAACGACGGATCTTCTGCGCAGTACAAGAATTTAAAAAAAATTCTGAATCTTTGTTATCACCAAACTGACTTTGGTATTTCTGCAGAGTGGAAATTTTTTGGCACAAGTCATGGGAAATCACCCTGTGACGGAATAGGAGGAACTGTAAAACGGTTAGCTGCAAGGACAAGTCTTCAAAGGCCAATTAAAAACCAAATTTTAACTCCAACGGATCTATATGATTTCTGTGAAAATAATATAAAGGAAATTCAATTCATTTTTGTTTCAAAAAAAGAAATAGAAGCAGTAAAAACTGAGCAAGAAGAGCGTTTCAAAATCGGATGTACAATTCTTGGAACAAGAGAACATCATCATTTTGTACCAGTAAATGAAAAACAAATTCGCGTCAGTAGGATATCAAACGATGCAACATTCATTATAACACATGTTGATAAGAGTGCTAAAACTGCATTTCGAAATATATCCTTATCAGATATACTAGGTTTGGACAGTATATTGTTTGTATCTACGATAAAAATTGGTGGATTGGAAAGGTACATGAAATATCAGTTGAACAGAACGATGTCTTAATATATTTTATGCACCCTCATGGACCTCCGAAAACATTTTATAGGCCCACTAGACATGACCTTAGTTGGATTCCAGAAGAGCCTATAATAATTACTGTTCCAGTTCTAATAAAAACAAAAGTTACAAACAGCAATACAATTTACCGAAAGCTATTGCAATCGCAATCAATAAGAAATTTGACAAACTGAACTGTTTTTTATAGCTTGAAGATCATGAATCAACATAATGGGAGCTTGAAATAATCAAAATATTTACTCTATAATAATCTATGGATCCCGTTAGGTACCCACGTTCCGAGTTTGAAACATGCAATACCCAACCAGAAGCTAATCTTGCCTGGTTACTGAATATAACTCATTGGCAATGTGGTTACAAATCATTCATAATGGTAAAGAGAAAGTAACTGTGACCATAAAAAGTGATAATTATTATATGCATTAATAGTTGTAATAAAAAAAGAATGATGTAAAATATGTTGAAAGACTCTGTCGTAATATAAACCTTTCTCGTATGTATCTGGATTATCTCGTACAATAGGTTTTTGAATTTTATTATTTTTCTTCTATATCCAAGAGGCCCAAAATGAAATAAAGTTTTTCTTATAAATTAAGATATGCTCTTTGCAGTGGTACTAATTGTAACCAAATCAGAAGTGTCCCTTTTGAGATATACGCTTCTGAATATGGCGCAAAATCGACGATTTTAATTTTTTTATTAGATTTTGAACATGAATAATTTATTGAATATTTAAGCAATTAAAAAACAACTTTTGCGGCTTTATGACATATTCATAGATAATTAGTTTGTAAAGCGACAAATTTGTAAAATAATATTTGTAGTAGTTACAGCATGTTATAGTAAGGGTAAAATTCAACCAGATTGGCCGTACGGCCTACTTTGAGGCCTAGTAATGACGATAGTTTTTATTTGTGATTTATAATACTGCAATTACGTTTTTTAGCATAAAAAGTTGTACTAGACCACCTATTTTCAATAAGTAAGGTTTTATATATCATGAGAAATATGATGCCAAAGTTGATGATTTGGCCGTTTTTTCTATGACCATGAAATAGTGATTGGTACAAATGGACCCCTGGCGCCCCATCTATATTACTTTTTGCACTAAACAGTTTCCAAATGTTCATCATATACCTACATGTATATTCTGTGTGAATTACATAAAAATCGAAGGGGGTGGAGTGGGAACCTCTAGGCCAGTTGACATGGAATGACCCACTAGCGAGACATGCGTCAAAAATCGTGCAACATGTCGCAGTCAAACCGGTTTTTTCTTTGTTATAAGGGTGAAATTGTCGCATGTCTCATGTTTTTTCGCTCAATGTTTCACAGGTGTGTGGCCTCCCTTACAGATCTGTAAGAGAGGGGGAATCGCAATTTGTGCATTAAAAAGCATAAAATCTCATAACTTCTGGGGGGGGGGGGGGGTTATCCCCTGCGCGCCACTCCATTTATTCGACACTAGGTTAAATCGTTTTATTTTTGTTTAGAAGTCCAGTTATTTGAAGTATAAGTTTATTATGTTTTATTTTTCACGCTCGTCTCTTCTAACCCCCCCCCCTTCCGCGTCAGTTTTAACTTGCAGGACCATTCGAAATATGCATACAGTTTTAAAAATGTCCAATTCTCGGTCTATTTTATCCACATTTTAAATCCTTGACAAAAGATAAATAAGGGGTCGCCCTTCCGCCCGTTTGGGGTTCATCTTGGCATATTTTTTTGTTTCTTCAAAAGAAACAAAAAAAAATGTTGACGGTCGGGGGGCTTGCACCCTCCCCCAGTATACACCTTAAAATTTCGCTCATTTAATTCTCTACCATTTTTAACTTAAAAGTTTAAGCTACATGGCATCCCCAGAGCTGTGGACCTCCCCCCCCCCCTCCGCTGTCAATCACTCACATGATTTTGCTTATTTCTTCATTTCATTTCAATTTTTAAAAGGCTATAACTTTGCTTCTATAGGAGTTACTGTGGGGAGAAAATTTCTAGTATAGCTAACAATTTCCCGTTCATCTTGCTATTCCAGTTTCCCGGTTTTCTCTATAGGACCTTTTTTTTGGGGGGGGGGGGCAGAGGGGGGTTTTCTCATTTCTTGATACAATATGTCTATTGAAAGCTTTTGCTTCATACATTACAAATCTAGCATAAGAAGTTTTCTCCCATCGTTTTAGGTCACGTTACGAACCCATAATGGGTTAAAATTTTAATTTTTCAAACTTCTTCGAAAACAAACAAACAAACAAAAAAAAAGCATTGATACATATCAGCAAAACTGGGGTTCGAACCCACAATCTTTTGATTGCACACGTAATCCCTAAGCTTATTGGCCACCGAGTGCTCAGCAGCGCTATTATTTCTTTAGAATGTCATTTTTAAATTCGTAATATATTTTGATTCGGAATATTAGGTAGCTTTCATTACAAAAAGTAAAAAGCTACCTATTGCAGCCGTCCGGAAGAAAGCACTTCCGGAAAATTTTGGTATATTTTCACCGATCATGACCCCCAGACCCCAAAACCACCCTCCGTTCAAATGTTGACATATATATATATATATATATATATATATATATATATAACCATATATATATATATATATATATATATATCTGATTTTCGTCATGCGATAACTAACGTATTTATGAACCGATTTGAATGAAACTTGGTATGTACATAGTACATACAAATGTCTCGACCGAGTTCGTTGGTCAGCATCATCCGCCATTTTGTTTCAAAATGGCGGCCATTTTAAATTTTTAAAAAAAATTAATATTTAAAATTTAATGCGAAAAAATTAAAAGTTGAAAAATATTTTTCTTTTACGTGTTAGAATTTAAAACAAAGATTCCAGAACACTTTTTATTTTGTCTATATCTTAAAAAATGATTGAGATATAGCACTTTGAATTTTTCTTATGGCTCACATTTTGAAACGATCTGATTTTTGTCACGTAATAACACGCGTATTTATGAACCGATATCAATGAAACTTGGTATGTACATAGTACATACAAATGTCTCGACCGAGTTCGTTGGCCAGCATCATACGCCATTTTGTTTCAAAATGGTGTCCATTTAAAAAAATTTAAAAAATTTAAAATTTAAAATTAAATGCAAAAAAATTAAAAGTTAATTTTTTTTTTTTACGTGTTAAAACTTAAAACAACGATTCCAGAACACTTTTTATTTTGTCTATATCTTAAAAAATGATTGAGTTATAGCATTTTGAATTTTGCTTTATGGCTGACATTTTGAAATTTTTTTGATCTGAATGATCCATCATGTTGCTTTAAAATGGCATACACTTTATGATATCGTGGAATTTGTTGACTCTCTAAATCGCTTAAAATAAAACCAGGTTGAATAAAAGATGTCTAATTTCTAAAAATTCCTATTAATATTCAGTCTTGACAAAAACTAGTATTCAATCTTATAAAATCACTAATTTTATAAGATTATTTCCACTAATTTGAGCTTAGTATTTTTGAACAATGTAACTTACTTTAAAATAAATAAATAAAGATATAAGTATATGAAAGCTACCTCTTCCTCCCGGCATTGCCGGTAGGACGTTCTTTTATTCTTCTGTCCGATTTGAATAATTCAAAAAGTAATCTACAGATATTGTAACACGCATTAATACAAAATGATTTATTTGGATAAGGATTAAGGTATCGATAGTATGGTCTAATTTTGGTTGGTGTATTTATCGCATTTTAAAATGTAAGAAAGTAGTTATAGTGAGTTAATAGCTGGACATATGGTATCGCTCGGTTTTTTTTTTTTTTTTTATAGATATTGATATATTCTTTAATATTATAGAACCTTTTTTTTTATTCATTTAAAAGACTGACGATTCAAACTGATTTTTCCTGACGATTTCGATTTTTCCTGACGATTCAAAATTATATATCCTAACGATTCAAAAAATACGCACGTAATTGTTCAAGGTTTCACTTCTGTCGGCACTCTCTGAGTGCCACTATTTTTTATTGTTATTATTATTATTATTATTATTTTTCATGTTCGCCCGTCGTAACCCCCATCCCCCTTCCTCACCAATCTTTACTTACAGGATCGTTCAAATTATGACTGCGATTTAAAAAAAGTGTAATCCTCGTTCTATTTTGTTATAAATCCATATTTTAAAACCTCAACAAAAGATACATTTGGGCCGGGGTCGCCCTTCTGTCCGTTTGGGATTTACCTTGCCCCCCGGGGTGGGGGGCATATTTTTTGTTTCTTCCACACCATCTCATGTAATATATCGTTATAAAGCTTTTATCTCCTCGGTTTTTTTTTTTTCTGATACTACCCCTCTCTTCACCTAGTTACATGCTCTTGCCACTTTTTACAGTTTCAAAGAGCGAAACTTCTCGTTCTATTTCATTGTAAATTCTCATTTTGAAACTTCGGCAAAAGATACATTTGGGCTATGGTCGCTCTTCCGTCAAGAGTGGGGTTTACTTGCCCCCCTGGATATGGGGCATATTTTTTGTTCTTCTAAACTATCTCATGTAACATTTGGATGGCATTAGAAATATTTTTTTTTTTTTTTTTTTTGTCTATTCTTCTTGTTCCCCATCCTAGTTACACGCTCTTGGCACTCTTTATCCTCGGTTTAATGCCAAGTTACTCAGTGCTATTGAGTTATGTCTCTCAAATTTGTCAAAGTTTTTGTGTAAGTAACAACCATAAGTGACAATCATTTTAAAATTTAAAATTATTATTATCCGACTCTAAAAATTGCAATAGCTTAATTCTATGCCTCCCTAAATGGGGATGGGGGAAGGAGGCGGTAATTACGGTGCTGCTGATTGTCAAAGTTTTGGAATTAGTAATTTGGATCTTCTTTGTATGAGTCTGAATATCGAAATATCGATTCTAGAACTGAGAAATCGATTCTTATTATGATCGATGTTGTTTTATACGAAATACGATGTCGATTTTAATCGATTCTCAAAATTTCCAGAATCGCCCATCACTAGCATAGGGGATACTTCAGCCACCCCTATTATTTCTACAGCTGGTTAATTTTTCTTTCTAAAACTGGCAATATGGTAACATATTTATAGTTCTGAACATGTAAAAAAGAAATCACATACCTTGGTACCATTTTAAAAGTATGGTGATTAATAGTTGTTTTTCTCTATCTAAAGTAAATATTTAGGTGCATGGTTTTTTTTATTTTTTTTGTTATCAAAGTTTCGTTTAAAGTTGCAACAATATATATAAATTTAATAAGTATAATCTCAGTTGTATTTTGAATCTAAAATAGCTCAAATAGCTGCATGCTTTACTTAGTAAAACTCTGATAAACAAAAATAGTGGTAATGGGGATACTTGAGCCAGTGAGATTGGGGATACTTGAGCCATGGTTCAACCATCCCCACTAGGAAATTAGACATGGGTAAAATAAACAAAAAACAAAATTACGTCCTTGTATTCACTAAAAGATTTTTTTTCTGGATAAAAGGGAGCATAATTTTTTATTTTTTTTTCTTAAAAAAATAATGACTTATGAATGTTTAAAAATGTTAATGTTAATGTAAATGTTAAATGTTAATTTAATGAAATGTTTAAAAATGTATTTTTTTATGAAAATATCCATTTTATTTTTCATTTTGACTAATAAAATAGCCTGTCTAGATAAATGTAAAATAATCTCTAATACTTTAATTAGTTAGGTCCAACATATTAAATATTTATTTTTTAATATAATATATTAAGATTAAAATTTTATATTGAAATTGTAACCTCTGATTCTGTAACTTTTTTTTAAAAAAAAATCAAAGAAATGACTTCTATTGTCCCCATCAGAGGGCACCACTTAGTTACCATGTAAGTAAAAGAAAAAAGAGTGTGGTTTTACAACCATTCTGAATTTGTTCTTCACACATGTTGCCAAAGAGCTGAAATATCTTAATTTTAATCTCAATAGGTTTTGAAGAACTTTATGCATCATAATTTATCATTCTATAAAATATTTGTGTAAAAATAAAGCGAAAAATATTACTTTTGTAGGTATTTTTCCGTACTGCCTCAAGTATCCCCTCCATGGGAATACTTGAACCACTATGTAAAAAAAAAAAAAAAAAAAAAAAAAAAAAAAAAAAAAGTAAAAATTAATTAAACATAGAAAAATAGTTCAAAATTAATTGAAAGTGGTTTTCAGTTAAGAAAAATTATCAAATTTTCATTTTCAATATTTTATTTTGTTCTAAGAAATTAAAAAAAAAATTAAATTTAAAAAGTGGCTCAAGTATCCCCATCTTCCCCTATATATAGATAGAGAGAGACATTAAAATGTAACTTAGAAAATTTCTGTCGGCTAGAGAAACTAAACACATTTATAAAGATTCAGATTTTAATGCAAGTGAGCGTTAGCTTTTGGAATCTAAATTGCCAAGATCTCCAGATTCACAATTGTAAAATCATGGCCCAGTTGCCCCACGTAAGCTTACATGACTCGTTTTAAAGAAATTGTGTAGCATTATTCAGACATGGTAATACTTCAATCATGCATGGAGAATATAGTTTTATTATCTATAGTAGAAAAATCACGATCAGCCATTTCATATTTTATGTTATGCGAAGGTGTTAGGAGAAGGGAAGACTGGGGTACAATCGATAACTTTTGTTGATTTTGACTGTTTACTCTTAAAATATTCATTAAAAAAAAAAAAAAACTCACATGCATGTATGTTATCCATACATTATAGTTTAGTTACATCTACTCAAAAATAACAATTACATATATTTTTTTAATATATATTTTTAAATAACAAGTGATAAAATGGACCATTGTGCCCCATGGTCGGTGTACAATGGTCCACAGCATGGGGCTCTATGAACCACATGTAATTCTGAAAAAATGTATATTATAATAAATTTTTCAATAATAAGAAGCATAGAATGCATCATAATTTGTTTATTCATGTCTTAACTTCTCAGATATAACGTAAGATTAACGATTATTAAAGTTAGCAAATGATACATAAAAAAATATTTTGTCACTTGTAAAAATGTTTAGATATTGCAATGTTGTCCCCCTTTTAATTAATTCTACCTCGCTTAATACTTTTTTATAATATTTATAGGTAGATATATATTTACTTTTTTTTTTCTCAATGTACTATTTCATTTAAATCAAATTTAATATGGATGCATGTTTGTAACAGTGCACGAATTTTGAATTAACTGAATGTTCATAAAAAGCAAATAAGGCGAAAAAAAAAAAAAAAAAACGAAATCAATAAAATATTTTGTTTACTGGCTTTTGGTGTTTAATTTGAGTTAATTTTGAAATTTGAAAACATACCGATAATATTTCAAAAATTCACTATACAACATGAATCATTAGTTTATTCACATACAAAAAATAAAGTAAATTATTAATTCTTAATTTTATGTATAATTTTTAATTTTAAAAACATAGAATACAGAACTGGCGTCAATGGACCATGGTCCATTGTACCCCGGTTTCTGGTGGCCCATTGTACCCCATATGTGACTTTGACAAAAAATTTATATAAAAAAAAAAGAAGTTTTATTTTCAATTATTTTACAATAAATATAGTAATGCATTGTCTTACCTTTTTATTGTGCTGAGCAAGGTCTTTTAAATTACAAATCTTTAAAGTAAAAAAAAAACATATGTATTGCTGAAAATATTTACTTTTACTTGTCTCAAATCAACTATCAAGAATAAAATGACAGCTATGCACATGGCTTTAAATTTCTATTCACTACTGCAGGGCTGCCATGTATGTACCAAAATATGAAGCATTCAAAATCATAGATAATATCAAAAATAGGGGGTGGGCCGCTGTACCCCGTGGTCCATTGTACCCGTCTCCCCTACTTTAGTCAAGCGAAAAGACCCGTTCGCTAATGCTAATCCTATGGAAGAAATTATAAAGATATCTTGGTTGCCTTTCAATATTTTTAAACTTTTTTTTTTCATTGGATAGCTAAGATCAATCTGTACAAAGACCGTTTCTTTCTTTTTCGATTTTGTTTGTAGATATTTTTAACGAGCTTGCTTTTTTTCTGGTACCGGTTTCAAAAGTGAAAGCAACCTCATAAAAAAAATCTGCAATCTGATTATTGGTCAAAATTGAAAAAATAAAAAACAGTCTACATATTGATCAATCTCAACAACTATCCAATGTAAAAAAAAAAAAAAAGAAAAAGAAAGAAAAAAAGAAAAAGAAATCATTTAAAAAAATTAGAACGCAACCGAGATATCTTTATAAATTTCTTCCATAGGCGACATTAGCGAACGGCTATTTTTTACTTGAATGAAGTGGCCTCTTAAACCTTATCAAGCCAGACACAACACACACACACACAAAAAGAAAGAAATCAAGGCGTTTTTAAGGGTGATCTCAACTGCTCCGCTCAACAAGCGCAAAATGTTTTGACACATTTACAAATTAATTTTGTAACGGAAAGATACAAAATTGGAATGTCTGACTATGAAATCAATTTCGAATCAAACATATTTTTCCATATTATGATATTTAAATTACCTATCCAGTTCTAAGCTACTTCGATCACGTGATCACCCGCTTTTCGACCGTTTTTTCTGCTTTCGTCGGGAAATGTGCTCAAAAACGTCAGCTTTGAAGGCTTGTTATAAAAGATTTATTGTGTTAAAAAAAAAAAAAAAAAAAAAAAAAAAAAAAAAACAGAAAACTGAGGAGTGGATACAAATGAAACGGTTTCAAGCTGTAACAGTTACGCGTCACAAATCTGAAACTTGCAACGGGCATGAAAACGGCGATACAAAAGTAACACTTGTGACCGTAACAAATGAAGATAGCGGCGTAACAAAGTTGTTACCGTGTATCGATTATTTTCAACGATAGGCTCTTTTGATTGGCTAGTAGTCTTTGGATTGTTTATAAATAAATCACGTTGCGAAGATAATTTTCTGTATAAGATGATTTAAATTTTACAATCTAAATGAAGTTATTGTGAAAAGATTCTTCCAGAGTGTCTGCATACTGATTATTGAAGTGTATTGTTCTGAATATTTTCCTGCTAAACAAACTTTTGCCTGAATAAATATTGCCTCATGTATGTGTTAAATAAACATGTCACATACTTTGGCAATAAAAATTCAGTTTTTTCTATTTTTGATCGAAGATGAAAGAAATGAACCTCCAGCACCAGAAACAAGTCTATAATATTGTTATATTTCATTATGGAATGTGTTATATGCCATGTAAGCACTTGTTAAATAGGTAAAAAGTAAGCTATACATTTTTATTATTTCACAGCTGAAAAATCTTGCTGTTGCAGGAGAAATTTTTTACTTTAGCGTTGTTTAATAATAGTACATTTTGCAATTTAGACGAATTAAATAAAATAAAATACAATGTGGAAATTATAAACATTCAAATGATCATTGTTAGTAGATTAAGTTATCAGTTTTTAATTTGTAGATTACTCTAAAATTATTATTTATTTAATGCTTATAATAATTTAATATAATGCAGATTGTTATCTGAAAACAATATGCATTGAGCTTTCATAAATCTTAACGTATTATTTTCTCTTTTGAAAGTATAATCATGGGGGAAAAATGAAAGTGTCAAGTATTTTTAAATCGCTTCTTTGAATAACTGAAGAGCATTGAATTTCCATGACTTGTGCATTTTATAAGAATAAATTATGCAACTTTTATTTATTCAATAGTATACAGAAAAATACAGTTTTGATTGAGAGAAAGCCAGAAAGTAATTTATTGTTTATTAAGTATTGTGCAATGTAATAAAAATTGCTTACAAAAATTAATTGAAGGTTTTCTTGTCTTGATGCTGAAGTTTGTAAGCTCCTGAAAGTAAAACTAAATAACCAAAATGTGTTTGCTTGGGGGTGAGGAATTCAATCAATTTACTCAGCAATGATGAAGTGATTTTTTGATGGAGTAAGGAAAAAAGTTTATATTTTTATTAATTCATTATAATAAATGGCAGGATTAGCTTATTTTAATCATAATTTAAATCAACTAATTAAAAATATATATTTAAATTGATTTTGCAATAAATTTTTATTTTAAATCAATGTATGATATTTTGTAAAAGATATTGTGTTTATCCAAAAATACATTTTAAGCTTTAAAAGTAGGAGAGGTATTATTATGCTTATGATTTCTGTGAAAAGTTAAGGAATAAAGTACTGAATACATTTGCAAGAAATAAAATGCTTGCAAGTTAGATTTCTAGAAAGCTTTCAGTCCCTAATTCAATATTCCACTACATCAATACTCATCCCTTCCTACCAACCTAACATTATATTTACATGTAAACAAATGTTTTTTTTTTTTTTTTTTTTTTTTTTTTTTTGTTCCATTTAACTCCTTCAGGATGAGCTTCTTTTACAGAACTTTTAATATTTTATCATTTGTTTTTTAAAACAGAAATTTTTGCATAATTGAATCGAGGAAATGCTCCGATTAAGTTGGTGATTTTTTTGACAGGGTAAAGAAAACAGTTTATATTTATTCATTCATTATATTTAGTGTTATAATAAATATTTTACTTGGGTGGCAGGATTTGTTGATTTTAATCATTATTCAAATAATACATTGTTCAAAAATACAATGTTCAAAAATACAATGTTCAAAAATACATTGTAAATGTTAGAAGTGGGAAAGGCTTTTTTAAGTTATTAAAATCAAGCATAACCAGAGGTGGAGAATTTTCAGAAAATCTTACCAGCCAGCAAAATGCAACATATATTTGAAAAATGTTATGAAAAAAGTTATGTCACTGTAAAAATAGCAAATTTCTATTACTACAATGCATTTTCGTTTTTTTAATACATAAAATTAAGAAATATATATAAGAAGGGAAAGTTTTATATAGAATAAAACTTTGTATAATGTAATTTAGAAAGTTGTCAAAATATAAACTAACTAGAAAAGAAAAAAATAACTTTTTGGCATATCTCTGTAGTTTGGATTTTTCGAAGATTACCTAAAAATGTACTCGACCTGTCAGAAAACTCACTCACCAGAGGCGAATAAAATGATGTATTTCCCCAACCCAGAACATAACATTTAAAAATAAAATCATAAGTAGAGAATGTGTAAGTTAAGGTAATAAATAGATAGGATACTTGTAAAATTGTAGCTATTATTAGTAAGGAGAATGCTCATACAATACTAGACATTTATTTATTTAATATTTTCAAAAGTAAAAGTAAATTCACATTTTTAAATTAGATTTCTGTTTATTTTGTTTTACTATATAACAATATTTTTATATGCTTAAAACAGTTCAGATTAACCAAGTGAATGATTTTTTTTTTCAGATAAATTCAAATAAGTTTTTCTAATTATTAACTTTAACGATTTAATGAAGGATATTTTGCATTAAAATTATACTTTTAAACTTAAATTTTGAATTTTAAAAAATCACAAAAATCTTGCTTAAAGAAGTAGAAAGAAATCTTATTATTATTTAATTATGAATTTATCAAGATGAGTAATACAGTAGACTCCCTCAAATCCGCAGAGCTTGGGACCAGAGGTTTTGCGGATTTCTGGTCATTACTTTGTTTACATTTTTTAAACAGTAATTTGAGTGCAATTAATAGTGCAATCAGAACTATAGTGAATGCTTACAATATAATAAAATATTAAAATAAGTAATAAACTAAAATAATAAAAGTTTAGATAATTTTTAAAATGATTTAAATACTATAAAATACTAATACCAAAGGTCAAGTTAATAATTAATAATGCATGATTAAATATTCATTATAAAGATTAAAAGCATTTTTCCAAAATTATTCAACAAAACTAGCCTCATAAAAGTACATTACTAATTCATATCAAAATCATAAAATAAGGATTTTTTTTTTCAAGTTTAGCCAGGGTTAATAACCAAAAATTCTTAAATTAACCCATGAATATATTTGGTAGGAAGATTGTGATTACCAGTGATATCAGCAATATCTTGAATTTTTTCCAAAATAATTTATTCTTCCTTCATGAAAAATACATGAATAGAGTATTATTAAGAAAATTACAAATTAAAAAATGTATGGAATTGTTACAAAACTAAAAATTCAAATTTTGCCCCAATATCCAAACAGAAAGTTTCATTGTTTACATCCATAAAATATGTGCGAATTTTAGAGAGTTGCGAATTTCTGGTTTGCGGATTTGAGGGAGTCTACTGTATATTTAAAGAATCAAAATTTTTACATGGTGAGTAGAATGTGTTACATTCTGAGTAGTAAGTATTTCATTAAGAGAAACTAAAAATGAACTTTTAACCTTTTTTTTTCAAAGGTATCTCTTTGAATATATTTAAATTTGTAAATAAAATCCCCCCTCCCCGAAAAAGCTTTTGAAAACTTATACATTTATAAAAATGACTCATATAGTTTAGGCCTTTCCTACCCTTAACTTCTTGTATAAACAAAATTGCTGCTTCTAGGCATAGTTTACATCTCTATATAATAAAGCACAATATACCCCCATAGCATGCCTAACTGTTTTTTCCTCCCCCCCCCCTCCCTATTTTTTTTTTTTTGCTTAAGTAGTGGGTTCAGTTATGCAATAGAAGATTTAAGTTAAATCGTTAAATGTAAAAGGTGCTTCAATAGCACCAATTTTTTCAATATCTTCTTATTCAACTTCAATATCTTAAGGTTGTTATTATTATTATTTTTACACTTAACCAATTTATACTCCCAATCAAGAAAATTTTCTTTCAAAGCTTGACTGAAATATTAAAGGTAACTTTATGTTAGTAACTGTAAATCTGCGTTTTTCAAAGGAAAACACTTTTTTTCTAAACACTGCATATTTTTAATCTTTATCTTTGTTAAATTTACATAATTAATGTGTTTTATTTAGAACTTCAGTCATGTTTATCAACGAATGAAATTTGCATTCTACATGCATACTAACAGAACCTAGACTAGACTCACAATGTCTTGATGACTGCTGAGATAAGTCTGCTAAAAATTAATTATTCTGCCCTGTAGATTTATAGCTTGAACAAAAAGTTAGATTGATTAAAAATGTTTGTCATTTTTAAAATTTATTAATTTATCATTTTTCTAAAACTTTTCTTGTAGCTTCTGGGTCATTCCATGTCAATTCAACCAATTTTTCCCCCATTTGTAACCCGACCGACAGGGATTTTGATGAAACTTTGTGTACACACTAATTCTATCATAAAATGATTCCATCAGAAATTTTTCCTTCCTAGACCTCATGGTTTGTGAGATATGGGGGGTCCAATTCTTGGGGGTTTCTCAAATCTCACATTTCTTAGTCTGTATTCTGAGATTGCTGTTCCATCTTCAAAAAATTGTTTCTCTGGATCTAAAACATGAATCATCCTAAAAATATCACTGTAAAAAGATAAAAAGATGCAGATTTTAATAAAAAAATATTTAAAAAAATTACTTGTAATATTTAGGATAAAAAAAGTCAGCCAAAGTTGAGAGTTATGGTTATTTTTCCAAACTTTTGTGACTTCACGAAAAAGGCTGTACACAAAAAGGCAAATTAAATTTCCAATTTCTTTTTGTTTTAAATAAAAGTTCACACTTTGGGCTTTCTATCTATGAAATAAAAATGATGTGTTTCGCATGGCTTATGCAAAAATTTTGGGTACTTTCCAATTAGCCGGGTAAGTGCTTTATTTTTATATATTACATATGCACACAAAAAAGCAAATGAAATTTCCCATTTCTTTTTGTTTTAAATAAAAGTTTACACTTTGGGCTTTCTATCTATGAAATAAAAATGATGTCTTTCGCATGGCTTATGCAAATATTTTGGGTATTTTCCAATTAGCCGGATAAGTGCTTTATTTTTACATATTACATATGCACACAAGACAGCAAATGAAATTTCCAATTTCTTTTTGTTTTAAATAAAAGTTTACACTTTGGGCTTTCTATTTGTGAAATAAAAATGATGTCTTTCGCATGGCTTATGCAAAAATTTTGGGTATTTTCCAATTAGCCGGATAAGTGCTTTATTTTTACATATTACATATGCACACAAGAAAGCAAATGAAATTTCCAATTTCTTTTTGTTTTAAATAAAAGTTTACACTTTGGGCTTTCTATTTGTGAAATAAAAATGATGTCTTTCGCATGGCTTATGCAAAAATTTTGGGTACTTTCCACTTAGCCGGATGCATGTTTTATTTTTACATATTACATATACACACAAAAAGGCAAATGAAATTTCCAATTTCTTTTTGTTTTAAATAAAAGTTTACACTTTGGGCTTTCTATCTGTGAAATAAAAATGATGTCTTTCACATGGCTTACACAAAACATTTGGGTACTTTCCAATTAGCCGGATGCGTGTTTTATTTTTACATATGTACATATGTATAGATCTATATAAATGGAGATGTATTATACATGTACATATGTATGTATATATACAGTATATTGATATATATATGTATAACACTGGTGCCCGTCTAACCGAAAAGTACCAATTTTTACCTTCTTTTGAAAATCTGTAGTAATTAAGGAGAAAAAATCTGACTAAGTTTAGCTGTGGTACTTAAATAATTACTGGAGTTTCTATGAGTTACTGAATTTAATGTTATTTGATACAAAAACAAATTTGAAATTTCATTTGCCTTTTTGTGTAGAAACTTTTTCATAAAGTCACAAAATTTCGGAAAAATAATCATAACTTTCAACATTGGTTTACTTTTTCGGCCGTATATAAATCTCTATTAACTGCCCTAATTGCTTTTTTCACTTGCTTTTTATGCCGCTTAAATGAATCTCCACATTTATATAATTCATATTTCATTAAGAGCGAAATTCTGTGATGCTCACATATATTAATGAAACGGTTTTCATTTAGTTTTATAAATGCAATAGTCCTAACTAATAAAAGTTCTTTTTCTGAATCACAGAGATTATCAATGTAGCCTATTTCTCTGCTATTTATATAGCTAGTTTTGTGACATTCTAAACCAGTTAATATTACAATATTGCAAGCCTGAAGACTAGTAGAAGGTTTAATATCAGGCTCCATATTAAAACAATAAAGCAAAAAAATATTTATACATATCGTAAACTATAAAGTATGTAACATTTAGATTATATTTTAGTAGCATAGTAAAAGTTAGATCCTATGATAAGAAACAACAGAATGACAATAATTTTATTAAATTGATTTCAAAACATCTGCTTTCATACTAACGAACATTACCTGCCTTTATCAGGAGGTGTTTATACAAGGCAGGTGCAATTAAATCTTTCAGACTATAGAAACAAATTTAAGTTCTGTTAAACATTTGTGTATTTAAACTTGCCAATATAAATATTTAAACTGATTAAAATTAACCAAGGACGGGAAATACAAGGTTTTGAACATTTTTTAAACACAAATAATTAATATATAAGCATTCGAAAGAAAGAATGGAAATGTGAGGAGAAAAAATTATCTATTTTATACTGTACAAAGAAAAAAAATAATAATCTGTTTTGTGTTTAATTATTGAAAATAAAAGTAAGAGATTCTTTAGATTAGCCAAAAATGCCCATTATTAAATAACTAAATGAAATATATGAACCATTCACTAAATTTAATGGGGAAACATATTATAGTCAGATTTTTTTAATCAGAAAAAACAAAGCCCAAATTTTAAATTGCAAATTAAAAAAACATGCATTAACTAACATAAAATTCAATAACTCATAGAAATTCCAGTAATTATTTAAGTACCACAGCTAAACTTAGTCAGATTTTTTTTCCTCTTAATTGGTGCAGATTCTCAAAACAAGGCAAAATTTGGTACTTTTCGGTTAGACGGGCACCAGTGTTATACATATCTATATCAATATACTGTATATATACATACATATGTACATGTATAATACATCTCCATTTATATAGATCTATACATATGTACATATGTAAAAATAAAACACGCATCCGGCTAATTGGAAAGTACCCAAAATTTTTGCATAAGCCATGCGAAAGACATCATTTTTATTTCACAGATAGAAAGCCCAAAGTGTAAACTTTTATTTAAAACAAAAAGAAATTGGATATTTCATTTGCCTTTTTGTGTGTATATGTAATATGTAAAAATAAAACATGCATCCGGCTAAGTGGAAAGTACCCAAAATTTTTGCATAAGCCATGCGAAAGACATCATTTTTATTTCACAAATAGAAAGCCCAAAGTGTAAACTTTTATTTAAAACAAAAAGAAATTGGAAATTTCATTTGCCTTTTTGTTTGCATATGTAATATGTAAAAATAAAACATGCATCCGGCTAATTGGAAAGTACCCAAAATTTTTGCATAAGGCATACGAAACACATCATTTTTATTTCATAGATAGAAAGCCCAAAGTATAAACTTTTATGTAAAACAAAAAGAAATTGGAAATTTAATTTGCCTTTTTGTGTACAGCTTTTTTGGTGAAGTCACAAAAATTTGGAAAAATAACCATAACTCTCAACTTTGACTGATTTTTTTTATCCTAAATATTACAAGTAAATTTTTAAAATATTTTTTATTAAAATCTGCACCTTTTTATCTTTTTACAGTGATATTTTTAGGATGATTCATGTTTTAGATCGAGAGAAACAATTTTTTGAAGATGGAACTGCAATCTCAGAATACAGACTAAGAAATGTGAGATTTGAGAAACCCCCAAGAATTGGACCCCCCATATCTCAATAAAGAATACTGCCCAGTTAAACTGATGGCATTGAGCTCACAGGCTACAAATACTAATTGTACATTAAAGCCTTATATTTTCAAGGGTTAATTCCGTTCAAAAAAAAAATTAAGAAGGGGAAACAGCTCTCCCCTTTCCTCTTTTTTTTATACTTAATCATTGAATCTCCTATACTATCAAAGACATGCTTTATCATATAAAAAATCTATATCCAAAATTCAGAGCAAATTAGATAATTCTTAATAAAAACCCATTTAGCATTTATATAATTTAAAAGGAGTTATCCCCTTCTTTTATACTTAACCATTAAACTTCCAAAACTATTCAGAGATTTGAACGAAATCTGAAAATTCTGCTTGAAAAACCTATTTATATAAATTAAGAGGGCATTAAGAGGGGGGGGGGGCATTAGAACCCCTGTTGCCCCTATTTATACTTATTCAATGAACACTTAATAGCAGTCACGGAATCGCCTCATCAGAATGATCCTAATCTAAATTTTGAACGAAAACTTAATTCTGCATAAAAATCCCATTTATATCAACTAACGGGGGGGGGCATTAGAACCCCTGTTCCCCCTATTTATACTTATTCAATGAACACCTAATAACAGTCACGGAATCGCCTCATCAGAATGATCCTAATCTAAATTTTGAACGAAAACTTAATTCTGCATGAAAATCCCATTTATATCAACTAACGGGGGGAGGGGCATTAGAACCCCTGTTCCCCCTATTTATACTTATTTAATGAACACCTAATAACAGTCACGGAATCGCCTCATCAGAATGATCCTAATCTAAATTTTGAACCAAAACTTAATTCTGCATGAAAATCCCATTTATATCAACTAACGGGGGGGGGGGGGATTAGAACCCCTGTTCCCCCTATTTATACTTATTCAATGAACACCTAATAACAGTCACGGAATCGCCTCATCAGAATGATCCTAATCTAAATTTTGAACGAAAACTTAATTCTGCATGAAAATCCCATTTATATCAACTAACGGGGGGGGGGGATTAGAACCCCTGTTCCCCCTATTTATACTTATTCAATGAACACCTAATAACAGTCACGGAATCGCCTCATCAGAATGATCCTAATCTAAATTTTGAAAACTTAATTCTGCATGAAAATCCCATTTATATCAACTAACGGGGGGCATGAGCCCCCCGTTCCCCCTCTTATACATATCGAATGAACTCCAAAAACTAATCAGGGAAGCGCCTTGTCAGGATATACCTATATACAAAATTTCAAGTGGATCCGATATTTTTATCATGAGTTATCGCGTTACGCACATACGCACATACGCACATACATACAGAACGGGCGGGCACATAAGCTCTCAGGCTATGATAGCCTGTGAGCTAAAAACCATGAGGTCTAGGAAGGAAAAATTTCTGATGGAATCATTTCATGATAGAATTAGTGTGTACACAAAGTTTCATCAAAATCCCAGTGGGTCGGGTTACAATGTCTGGTTGAATTAACATGGAATGACCCTTAACTGTGTAACTTGGATTTTGCATTTATCAACAATGTGTAAAATAAATCAAAACATTATGGAAGAATTTAAAAAAAAAAAAGGTTTAAACCAAACAACCTTGGTTTGGAATGAGTTTAAATAAATGGAGGTTGCGTTCTAGTGAATCGAAGCTAAAATAATAAAATCTGATAATGATAGTGAATTTTTATTTTTAAAAAATCAATATAATTCTTAGTAAAATAATTGGGTGGAGGTGGAAGGGATTGTGCATACAAAAAGAATACTTTTCTAGCTATTTTTATTGATTTAGTTTATGTGTGTATAGAGGGGTGGTTCTAATTTTCTCATCTTTGATCCACCTTTGAGTATAATGGTAGTATTCCATGCAGGATAATTTATTACCACAGTTTTTTACCTTTGCCTTTTATAAAATTTTCTTAAGTGAAAAAAAAAAAAAAAATTTTCAAATATTATGAAATTAGTATAAGACATTTTAAGGATTTTAATAATTGAAAGAATTTTTTTTATAAATATAAAAGCAAACAAATCTTAAATTTCATAAAATTAAAAAATAAAATTTTAGATAAAAATTTAATTTGAAACATACTTTTCCATTCTAGATTTATAATAAAAAAAAAAAAAAAATCATTGGCTATATTATTATTCTAGTGCAGTGGAACACTCTTTATTCATTTCTAATTTATATGAATTTACTTTTAATCATTTCATTTTTATTTCCCACAAGAGAGGAAGTCTATTGTTGTTGAGAGATTTTAAAATTCAATTAATTGTTCTTGAATGAGTTTGGAAAAAGAAAAAAAAACCCTTAAAATTAATTTTTTGCAATTTGTTTAAATTAAACATAACAAAAAACAGAATTGAAGCACTCATTGAAGATAATTTTTAGTTATATTTTGTTTTTTATATTCATGTGTCAAAAATTATCTTAAACAGAAGGAAAAAGAAACCTGAAGAAAAGAACAATAAACTGTTTCAATTCTTCAGTAAACATAAATGATAGAAGCTCATTTTTTGGATCTTAATATGATATTTTTGATAAATTTTGATGAATTTTATTTTATTTATTTATTTTTATTGATATATTTAAAAATTGTCTTGTACATGAAATCGTGATTAAAAGAAAAAAAAAAAATAGATTAGGTTATTTATGTTTGAACTCCCCTTTCCCCAAAATGATAATAATAATAATAACAATAATATGCACTCGATATATTGAATGGTATTTTTTGGACATTTTGATAGCAGACAGTACATCTGTTCCAAAACCTTGTCCATTGCTTGATTTTTTTTTTTTTTTTTTTTTTTTTTTAAGACATGATCTATTATTTCAATACATTCTGAATGATTTGAATGTGAAAATATTTCATTTATCCACCATATAATTTTATTTATATATTTTTCTTCAGGCTATAAATAAAAACTAGATAGTTTTTTCCCTTATTGTGAGTATCATTAATTAAGAATTTAATGATAACATTTTAATTATTATTTTGATAAATTAAATCTTTAAAGTATATTTTTTATCTTTCAAAACAATTTAAAAAGTTTGATTAAATATATCCCTGAAATAATTTATATATAAAAAACAATTTAATTAGAAATTCATTACTTTTTCAGATTAATAAAATCATATGCTAAACTACTGAAAAAATACTATATTATAGTACAGTGAAAAGTCATGATCACCTCTTGATGACAAAAATAATAAACTATTCCAAATTGTTTTTAGAGCTTTAATATGTTTTATTTTGTTACATTTTGGTATTGTTTTATGTTAATATGTTTAAAAATAATCTTACATGTAAGGTTCTGATTAAAGTAAAACAAAATCTAAGTTAATATCCTATTTATATTCTTCAAGGGAAAAAAAAATGCAGACTATATTGGATATGTTGTATTGCATGGTTATATCTTAGGTACTTCAAAATATATTTTATGGCTTCTCAAATACATCTGTCCTCCCCACTTTACCCTTTGTTGTCATAAAAAAAAAGTAGAATTACCAATCCGTCAAATGGGATGGTACCATAGTTATTGATTTAAGTTAAAGACCAAAAACTGGTCTGGATAAGTCAAATGAGGTTATATATAGTTATAACAAACCACAGGTTAAAATATATATTTTTTAAAGTTTGTCCCAACATCTTGCCCTTCGTTCATTTTGTTCTGCATGACCTCAGGATTCCAATATATTCTTAATAATTTTAATGTAAAAGCACTTATGCAGTACATAATATCATTTATATATCCTTCAGGCTGTAAAGGAAAAAGAGTTTGCATAGATAACCCCCCCCCCCCTCACACACACACACACTCTGTGAATACCATTGAACAACAGCAACAAAATAATAATAATAATAACAATAAAATTGTAATTATTATTTTGATAAATTGACTTGAAATGAATTGCTTTAACACAGATTTTTGACTATTCAACATTTGAAAAAGTTTGATCGATAAAATTTCATTTTAAAAAAATATTTTTTATAAATAAATTTTGAAAATTAAGGATATAAATCATAGGTTCCACCTTTTCTGGACCACCGCCCCCTTTACAAGAAAAAAAAATGCCAACGCCCCCTCTCCCATAATAGTTAATTATGCATAACGTTAAAATATTGTTTCAAATTATCTATAGCTATCTATTTATTTTTAAAAAATCATAAAGTAGAAATTAATTAAAACGATCGTCAAATGTAGTAAAAAATTGTTTATTAAAAATTGAAAAATAAACACAAAACCAATAGGAATTTTAAAAAATAACGAAATGGTTGAGGTTGATGGAGTTTTAACAATTTGTTCATGTCGGATTCCGATTTCTTTAATATCACTCACAAATTGTCAGGTTCAAAAATGTCTGTTCCTTTTCTTGGATAGTAATTTAGCTACTGCACGGAACGCACTCTCAGGCAAACCTGATGAAGGAAAATAACTTAAAATTCTTATGTACTCTCGCTCACAATCCAGATTAAAGAGCTGTATTGGATTTTAAAGTTAGAAATCCCGGTATCCAATTCTGAATTTTACTTTTAATTCTCGTTTGCTGTGAGTTCCACGATTTCCTCCTCCAAATATGGTGATACTGCTGTATCATTTGGGAAAAGATCTAAAAACAAACTCGCTTATTCATGCATATATATCTTGGAATGGCTTTGAGAAAATTTCATGAAAAACATCCAAGTGTTGACAGTAAATAAGTAAATATTCCTGTTTTCACACACTGCGAATAATGTGAGAA
The DNA here is from genome assembly GCA_964019185.1 of Maratus speculifer. Classification (NCBI taxonomy): domain Eukaryota; kingdom Metazoa; phylum Arthropoda; class Arachnida; order Araneae; family Salticidae; genus Maratus; species Maratus speculifer. The sequence continues at coordinate 185,320,945 of OZ025301.1, forward strand.
AATGGCTGTATTCTTCTCTACTTAGATTTCGTTTGAACAAAATAAGTTTACCCACAGAAGCAGCTATGAGGTTTTTTTGTTTTAATTAAATTCAACTCATTATCTTGGAATCGTCTTATTATAAATATTTAGAATGTTTAAATTGATTTAATTAAAGATTCTAAACATGTCTGTCAAGTAATCGGTGTCATTTTTTAATGTAATCGGGTTTTTCCATATTTTTACATTTCTGTTTTCAGTTCAGTGTAATACTGAATATAATTTATCGAAAAATGATTCAAATACCTTTACAGAGATGACGAACATCTCTGTCTGTGAGCCAGCGATTGAATGTAATCATTTCCAAGTTTGATGCAAAGTGATAATGGTAACTGCACTATAAAGTGAAACTGTTGTTTTACTTTATTTTGAAATGATTTTCAAAATAAAGTTGGCCAAATATCCTGTCATTTAATGAATTGCTTCTATTATTATTGACTGCTCTAATAATGTAATATGAAGTGACGTATATAGGTGTTCATTCCAAATTTTTGAAAGCAAATGCTGATGATGTGTAACGGAATGTACAGAAAGCACATTTAGTACTGCTTGTTTGAAATGCGTTTAATGAAGACCATTCTGATGCACTGTCGTTGCTGGAGCAACATTAGTAGAAAGTGAGAAAATACTATGAAAAAGAATTTATTTCTCTTTGACCAACTTAGTGGTATTAAATATAGATTCTCTCTTTCTATCAATTTCCAAATTTTTAGCAAATATCTACTCTTGACATTTGTTTTCTTCTTTTATGAGTTTTTGTTATTTGTTAACGCAAATAGATCGAATTAAATGGAAAATTTGCAGGTCTTTAAGTAATATCATAATGATATTTCAATGCCTTTAGCCATCTGTTCCTCTTTGTACCGAATTATTAATCAGGATTTTTTCTGATGATATCCGACGGTTTCTTATGATGAAGAATAGTTTTTATTTTCTCTCTGACTACCGGCAACATTGATTTCTCGCCGATTGTGTGCGGTTTTCATACATTTGCGATTAACAATATAATATTATATGAGGCTCGTAATGCGTCATCTTCTTGTTTAGAAGACGACTGAAAAAAGTTTGATATAACATAGCTGACTGTTTAAAATTTTCTTTTCCAATCTTTGAAAAATAAGACACATCTTTGTCTTTTCTATCAGCACGCATTTATTCAAATGCTCTTGTAGTTTAGAAGGCTTCACAATTTCATTAAAAAAATACTTTGGCAAATTAAGCACATAGGTAATGATTGGTTTGTAGGAGAGTGCGTAGATCTATATTTAAATTACTCAACAATGTACTGCCGGCATTTCTTCTTCGACTAAGATATTTTGAAATATATTTTTTTTTCTTATTTAAGTTTAAATAAATTTACTTTTGAACAAATTTATAAATTCAATGGTTTTCTCATTTTCACAAAGAATAAACGAATTTCTTGATCTGATTCAAATCACGGATTTGTTTGAAAATCTCTGTCCAGGCATGTGTCCCCATACTTTAGAATTTTTCGAAATACAGGTTAATAAATCAGAATTCTGTTTAAAAATTTTATCCAGCCAATTATCGCAAATTTTGTACTCCCACAATTTTTGAATTCATAATGATTTTCATAATGATTTAATGAGAGTTTTTTGCAATTTTTCGTGCTTCACTGTGATATTTTAACATTAATGAAGGAATTGCAACAACAATGTTTTTAGCCTGATATAATAAAATTTTGTTCTCTGAGATTTTAGTCCTCCTTCGTATTCATGGCGATTTTTTGACATTAGTAAAATAAATTTAATCCCTCCCCACCGTCCTCCTCAGAGCTACGCTCGTCTGCATAGAATTCCATTTAAAAGTGCAGTTAAAGTTTTGTCATGGACTGGGCAATCCAGAGGAGATTCTGTTATTTTCCCTATATTATTCAACTATTTTCTCTACATTACTTCCTTAAGGGTGTATTTCGATCCAAAGTGCCTCTTTTCCGATTTATTTTTAGATTCATTTTTTCTCTCAAACGCACCAAACTTTCAAATTCTCTTATTTAGAAACTACACAAGGTGCCATAATTGTCGATTTTTTGATAAATGTAGAAAACGTTGCAAAAAAATGCTGTCAAAAACGGCGTTTTGGACAAAATTTTCAGAAGCGGGAGGTCTGCGAACGAATAAAAGGGTCATCCTGAGAAAATAATTGCTTATAAATCCAATTCTAATTAATTCAGCGAAAAATGACTTCACACGGCATCTTCTACATCACTTGAAAAATCACCCCAACCAGTTTCATGTTTCTACTTTTAAAAATGAGTCTGAAAATGTATCGGAAAATTTCGAGCTATTGAAGGTGGCATATCATTTTTTTCGAATACACCCTTAATAGGTAGGTACGCTATCACCGCCCCCTTTGAGTCTCCTAACGCCCCCCATTTTTCTCTAGACTCACTACCGCCCCCCTGGAAAGCTCCAGCGCCCACTGGGGGGCGGTACCGCCCCCGTTGGGAACCTATGATATAAATCATATACATTAAATTGTGGAATGTATGACATTAAGCATTTACACAATTATAAATAAATATGAGATTTATATTTTTTAAATATCAAGGTTATGTATGATTATGATTTGTTATAACTATTACAAAACAGAAGTAATTTTATTTAAAAAAAATATTTTCCTTTTTACAGTATTTATTATTATTAATCATCATTTGAAAATTATAAATATTTGTATTCAATTCTATCTTTTTTTTTTTTTAACATAACAAATTATTAAACTAATCTCGTATCTTACCTTCGGTTTAATATTCAAGCCATTATTTATAACTATTAAGATTTCAAATCAATAATAATTATCATTCAATTATAAGCAATACAAATTTATATATATTTTCCCCTGTCTGTCTGTTTGTAGTTTAGCTAACAAACTTTCAAATTAGTAAATAAATTATAATAAAAAAACCACAAGTTGTTAAATGTTATTTAAATTTACATATCAAAAAATTAAAAATATATAGCGAAATTTGCTTTCAAAATTAAAAAAAACTACGTATTTGGATTAATTTTTTAAGAAATAAAATCGATCCAATTTTAGCCCTTTAAAAAAAAAAAAAAAGTAATAACTTAATATTCACAACATTTATAATTTTGCTATTTAAATAAGATTAAGTGTAATTAGACAGTTTCTGAATAACAACACCTGCTTTTTCATGCATTTCCGAACAAAAATAAATTAAAGCATGTGTCACAAAGTTGCCTTTTTTTATTTAAGAACACACGTAAAATTTTTTGCGCTTTCTGAAAATCGAAGGACTGTGGCTTTTCTTTTCTGACCCACTCCGAAAATCCGAAGCTGCGAGCGATCGTCATTTCTATTACAGTACACAGAATAATAAAATTTGGACTCTTCTCAAAGGGATCAGCCATTTACGTGCAATATGCGTAACAAGGTTGGCGTCGCACGTATCATGTACTTTGCATGAAAGCCGACTCATCATTTCCCTTTGATCTGAGAAGAATCAATTATCCAAACTAAGGTAAAAATACCATCATAACAAAGCTTTAGAAAATAGTGGTATGAGTGTTTTAATAAAAATATAATTTAAAGAGTATACAAGTTATTTAAATATAGATGAAATTTCGAAGGAAATAAGGTTTATACGAAAATAGATTTCTCTAATTCGACAATGTGTAATAAGTTGAACAATTTCTCCAATTATCTGATTTTGTTTCTTAAAGCAATACAGGAAATGTTTGTACAAGTCAAACACGTTATTTTACTGACAATGTTTTATAAAAAATATCGGTCACTATATGGGCATGATAGAAGGAAACTTTTGAGAGAAAATATTCTGAAACACGTGTCAGTGCTAGAATGACCAAGTTTGGGGGCATAAGGGAAAAGAGATGGATATGGCGCTTGCAATCCATTTTGGTTCCAGAAAGATGCTAAATGTCCGGCTTCCAATAAGACATTCAGTGGCGCATCCAGGATTATACTTTCATAGAAGCTAGAATGTTTTAAAAGTCTCTCTATATGCGCCCAAATCTGGCCCAGTCCGCTGCCGAATTCAGTTTTTCTTTCATTTGAATTGATGGGACGTGCCGCCGTGCCGGGTTAGGAATATATAACGCATTAATCGTCGCAAATTTTATTTCATGTGCAATAGAACTTTTCAAACGCAAGAATTAAAAAAAAAGTTATTAAGCTTTTCAATTGATGTATTTATTACCTATGGGATACATATTTTTCCATATTTTTTCGAACATAAATAATATTAATGAAAAGAATATTGCCCAGTTAAACTGATGGCATTGAGCTCACAGGCTACGTATACTAATTGTACATTACAGCCTTATACTTTCAAGAGTTAATTCCGTTCGAAAAAAAATTAAGAAGGGGAAACAGTTCTCCCCTTTCCCCTTTTTTATACTTAATCATTGAACCTCCTAAACTATCAGGGACATGCTTTATATAAAAAATCTAAATCCAAAATTCGGAGCAAATCGGATAATTCTTAATAAAAACCCATTTAGCATTTATATAATTTAAGAGGAGTTATATTTTTATACTTAATCATTAAACTTCCAAAACTATTCAGAGATTTGAACTAAATCTGACAATTCTGCTTGAAAAACCCATTTATATAAATTAAGGGGAGGGGCATTAGGACCCCCGTTCCCCCTGTTTATACTTATTCAATGAACACCTAATAACAGTCACGGAATCGCCTCATCAAAATGATCCTATATCTAAATTCCGAACGAAAATTGTTAATTCTGCATGAAAAACCCATTTATATCAATTAAGGGGAGGGGCATGAGCTCCTCGTTCCCCCTCTTATACATTTCGAATGAACTTCAAAAACTAATCAGGGAAGCGCTTTATCAGGATATACCTATATACAAAATTTCAAGTGGATCGGATATTTTTATCATGAGTTATTGCGTTACGCACGTACGCACGCACGCACGAACGAACATACATACATACAGAACGGGCGAGCACATAAGCTCTCAGGCTATGATAGCCTGTGAGCTAAAAAAGGGTAAATTTGTGTGAATTGAGCCTAACTGATAGCAGAATTAAACAAAATGGCAATCTGTTTCTTATGGATCCTTTTTAGATAGCTATATATTATATAAAAATTGTTTGCAGCGGAAATGTACGAAAATTATAAAAATGAAAACATAATGTATTAAAATAATATTTTTAGAGTCTATCAGTAATAAAAAAATTATTAAATATATATTTATTTTATGTTCTACAATGTTTTTTCAATGCAAATAAGTAAAATAAAATAAAACAAATCCTAAGAAATTATCAAAAAATGTATTTTTTAAGTCTCCATGACAAACCAAATTTTATGTATAATTTAATGTGTGTGTGTTTAATCCTTGTTAGTTATCAGTTTGTTTATATAAAAGCATAACTGAAACTTAAAAATTTATGTAAAAAAACCCTTGATTCTAAACAGGTTATGTCTTTAAATCCCACGTTATTATTTTTCATTAATTTTACGATTTAAAAATAACTCTTGTTTCAGAAATCTTTCAAGATAAATTTTTATTAATTTTTTCCATCAATTTCCACTGAAACAAGACTCAAATACTGATAATCGAGCATATGCTGTTCTTTCGTAAGACAGCATTGCATCATTATAAAGATGCATGTAGTTTGTAGTAAGTAGTCGTATGGTAACAAGATACAGAGAATGTCCATTTGTCATCATCTACCCAAGGTTACCTTATCATAATAACAGGTTTGTCATTCGCCAAGTTTCCTTTGTCTGCAACACCGAGTACGGAACAGAGAATCAACTTTCATATACTGTAATGGCAACTTGTTTAACATGGGATTACGCATAGACAGTAGCGATACGAGCGGATGACTCTGAAACTACGATCATAACATAAGAGAGGTTGCTAATTCGGCGAAACATCTCTTCCTTGGCGAAAAATGATAAAAGAAAAAAAATACAGCGACGGCTTGCTGCTTCTTGTTTTGAAATTTATGAAAGAATTATTTTAATATGAAATAACTTTGACGTATTCGTCTTGCAAACAATACATGTGTCTCTTCGTAACATAACGACCTAATAATTTAAACTTAAAAATTCAAGAATAATAACAGTAATAATTACGAATCAATATATAAGAGCGGAAATCTAAGATCAAATAGCATAAGCACGTGTACAAAGATAATCAAATCAGCATTCAGCAAAAAGTGCCAAGCCAGAATATGATTACAGTTAAACAGAAATCACGAGGATAAAAATCGTCAACGCGATGGTTTAGTTTTTAAGTCATCCACTGAGGGCGTTCTTTTCAAGCCGAGTTGAGGCTCTGTCTGTACTCTGTGGTCTGCAATACACGTGGTCAAAAACCACATGATTTTCCCGTAGGTAGGCCATCTAATGTGAGAAGCTGAATATTTACCATTTTTTTTCTATGAATTTGTGCATGAAATATTACCAGTAGTATGCACCAGGTGGCGTTACTTATGAGACAAAGTCATATAATAAGGTTTCAACTATAGGGACATTTTCACCTATAGACTTTCTTCTGAATGCGAGGCCTGATTATTATGATAAAGTGGCAACTATAGGGAAATTTTCACCTATAGACTTTCTTCTGAATGCGAGGCCTGATTATTATGATAAGGTGACCTTGCATCTATCACTATGGAACACTTCTAATGACAGATTCATTTAGATTTAGTTATTCAAAGGACACTAATGTAAATTATAACACATCGAATAGTAAATACAAACGTTAAAATATTAATTGGACATCAATTAATTTAAAAGAGCACTAAAAGATATTTTACTTAAAAATAACTTTGAAATCGTAAGTACAATAAAACACAATGGAAATTAATTTATCCACTAATGGCAATGTAAAAGCCTGAACTTCGTTGTAGCATACAAGCAAATGCTCCTTCTTTGTGGGGTAAACACTAGTATTAGAGTTTTCGTACTTTTGTAAGCCTCGAAACCTGACAATCTATACATATCAGATCCGTCCTTATGGAGGGCATTTTAAAGCGAAGCCAAGCGATTATTTGCAAGAATTATGCGAGGCCCTTTCCTTTCATACTCTTAACATAGTTATACCTGTACTAATAATAGGAAAAATAGTTTTCACCTATACACTGTGATCCGGAGGGGGGGGGGAGGGCAGGGTTCGATACCCTACCTATTATAAAAGAGTAGCGTTTGTTTGTGTGTTTGCAGGGCCCGACTTAGACAGTGAGGGCCCCGGGGCAAACATCATTTAGGGGGCCCCCTTCTATCTTAAAATTTTTCGTAAATTATACCGAAGTGTCTAAAATTGAAATTCATAACTATTGTATGTGTACATAAATTTCGTACCAAGTACTATTACACCTTCTCCATGTTAAAGAAAAAAATTGTGTCCGGGTGCGAGGCCTCTCTAGGCGCGAGGCCCAGTGCGGCCGCACCTGTCGCACACCCCTAAGGACGACTCTGATACATATATATTCACGTATCTCTAATACTACAAAAAATTGTCGCTTTATTTAATGAAGGAATGTTTGTTATAAAATAAAGCAAATATTTCTATTTTAAAAATTCGTATATGAATTTGGAATATCTGAATTAAAAATTCGCTAAGTTGAAAATTCTAGATCTAATGTTCAATTCAATAACCATTATTCAAATTTTTTTTTTTTTAACTGCTTTCCTGATTTGACCTTAGGCCGTACGGGCAACATGTTTTTGCCAATCTTGATTTGCCCGTACCGCGTACGTGCATCCAAATTCCAATCATGTTTTATTATTTTTACAAACAATTTTTTATTGCAAATTTTGCATTATTTGATCCGAGTATTTTATTTTTAAATTCAATTAGGCAAAAAAGTCTGTTTTAAAAGATTAAAAATTCTGTAAAAGGCATGAAAAAATATGCATTGTGCAAGTTTTTCCAAAAATATTGATCAGTTAAATGGATAATTTATGGATCTGTGCGGATTTCCAAATATTCATATTTTTTTACCTCGTGTTTCGTAAATGCTGCAAAAATATTGATCCATGTATATTTTCTTTCTTTATCATAACATTTCAGTTTTTAAAAAGATTCAATGCTATAAGCATTAATAAAATTACAAAGCTACATTTATTATTATAATTATTATTTTTAATTTATTAAAAAAAAAAAAAAAAGTGAAAATTTGTGACAGTAATTGGAATGCGTTGGAAAGAGGTTCGTAATCTATACTGGAGCGTGATTTTTCGTCCTTGTTAATTAATATTATAATTGATCTGCTTTAATATGTTTTGGATATATATATTTTTTGTTATTTTATCTGTTTGATTATTTATTTATCAAAAATGAATTACAAATTAATAATACGGATTTTTTTTCTTTTTTTACAGCTTTATATCTTTTAGTATAATTAAGTCCCTTTCAATTATTTATTTTATCAAAAATGAATTAGAAATTAATACGGATTTTTTTCTTTTTGTATTGCTTTATATCTTTTATTATAATTAAGTCCCCTTTCATTATATTGTCTTTAAACTTGTATGGAATTTGAAAGTGCAGTACAGTGTTAAATGTCTGCAGCATAATGATCATTCGTTAGACCGTTTCTTAAAATAACGATTTCTTGACCATATTATTAAGTGTATTTGACCCATATCATAGCTGTCAACTTGTACGGATTTTTCCGACCACAAAAATTTAATAGAAAAACTTTAGTTTCTTTCGAAATCAATTTAATCAAATTATTGTCATTCTGTTCTTTCTTAGCATAGAAGAATGATCTAACTTTTACTGTGCTACTAAAAATATATTCTGATTTTTACATACTTTATAGTTTGTGATATGTATAAATATTTTTTTTGCTTTATTGTTTTAATATGGAGCCTGATATTAAACTTTCTACTAGTCTTCAGGCTTGCAGTATTGTAATATTAACTGGTTTAGAATGCCACAAAACAAGCTATACAAATAACAGAGAAATAGACTACATTGATAATCTCTGTGATTGAGAAAAAGAACTTTTATTACTTAGGACTACTGCATTTATAAAACAAAAATTAAGTGAAAACCGTTTGATTAATATATGTGAGCATCACAGAATTTGGCTCTTAATGAAATATGAATTTTATCAATATAAATGTGGAGATCCATTTAAGCGGCATAAAAAGCAAGTGAAAAAAGCAATTAGGGCAGTTAATAGAAATTTATATACGGCCGAAAAAGTAAACCAAAGTTGAAAGTTATGATTATTTTTCCGAAATTTTGTGACTTTATGAAAAAGTCTCTACACAAAAAGGCAAATGAAATTTCCAATTTGTTTTTGTATCAAATAACATTAAATTCAATAACTCATAGAAACTCCAGTAATTATTTAAGTACCACAACTAAACTTAGTCAGATTTTTTTCCCCCTTAATTGGTGCAGATTTTCAAAACAAGGCAAAATTTGGTACTTTTCAATTAGACGGGCACCAGTGTTATACATATATATATATCAATATACTGTATATATACATACATATGTACATGTATAATACATCTGTATTAATATAAATCTATACATACGTAAAATTAAAACACGCATCCGGCTAATTGGAAAGTACTCAAAATTTTTGCATAAGACATGCGAAAAACATCATTTTTATTTCACAGATAGAAAGGCCAAAGTGTAAACTTTTATTTAAAAAAAAAAAAAAAAAAAAAAAAATTGGAAATTTCATTTGCCTTTTTGTGTGCATATGTAATATGTAAAAATAAAACATGCATCCGGCTAATTGGAAAGTACCCAAAATTTTTGAATAAGCCATGCGAAAGACATCATTTTTATTTCATAGATAGAAAGCCCAAAGTGTAAACTTTTATTTAAAACAAAAAGAAATTGGAAATTTAATTTGCCTTTTTGTGTACAGCCTTTTTGGTGAAGTCACAAAAATTTGGAAAAATAACCATAACTCTCAACTTTGGCTGACTTTTTTATCCTAAATATTACAAGTAAATTTTTTAAATATTTTTTATTAAAATCTGCGTCTTTTTATATTCTTACAGTGATATTTTTAGGATGATTCATGTTTTAGATCCAGAGAAACAATTTTTTGAAGATGGAACTGCAATCTTAAATTACAGACTCATAAATGTGCGATTTGAGAAAAACCCAAGAATTGGACCCCCCATATCTCACAAAGGTCTGGGAAGGAAAAATTTCTGATGGAATCATTTCATGATAGAATTAGTGTGCACACAAAGTTTCATTCAAATTCCTGTCGGTCGGGTTACAAATGGGGAAAAAATTGGTTGAATTGACATCGAATGACCCTGTAGGAATAGATAGAAAATACAAATTAGGTTGAGAGTTTCGTGTTTTGCAATTTATTATTTACGATTATCTATATATTTAAAAGACCTGGCTGTTTATTTAGTCATCAGCCCTGATTTTGATAATTATTTTTTTAAATGAAAGCTTTTTAGTTGTAGTTGTGCCCATTTTAGCAATTTTTTAATTTATTTCCATTTTTATATTTCATTTTTAATTTTAAATGCTTTTTACGATATTTCTTCAAAATGGTGGCAACTCAGTATAGCTTTTCTTTCGATAAAAATTTATTTTCCAACTTTCCACCAGTCCGAAGCTTTATTTCATCAGTGAACATGTCCTTGCATTTAAAAGAAAAAAGTTAATTGTTTTCGTAAAATTTAACCACAATAAAATGATTGCGTATAATTATGCACTAATTGAGGAAAAAAATATATTTACTGAGAAATAATATTAATAATTTAAATAAAATAACAGAAAATAATTTATGATAAAAAGTAATGTCTAAAGCAAAATAAGAAAATTTTCAAATGAGGAAAATGATGTCATTCAGCAACCAGATAAATGAAAATTACATTATTATTACGGATGCCTTTTTCATATTGCTAATAACAGTAACTTTTAAAAAACATTTGAAGAGAAAATGACGTCGCTATTTAAAACATCACATTTTTACTCATAACGATATTACATTTCAATATTTCTTTTCATTATGGACACTGAGATTAAGATTTTGCTTTCAGATGACTTCAGTTAGTGAAAATAATGTCACAGTAAAAATGAAATTAGTCTTTTTTTTTTTTTTTTAATAAAACTATTTTTCTGTGAGTGCATATAAAATAAAATTTCTTGATTTCGCCGGCACTCAGATTACAATTTTAACTGAAGATGTGCGAATATTTGCATGCAAAATTGTAACTGGCAAACTTGACATTAAGTTTGGAAATATATTTATTAAATATTGATTCAATAATGTAATTACTTTTGCCTTTTTTAAAACCAAATCGATCGGGTCTTGTAAACATTTCATTCGTCGAATTCGACGGGATTCCACTCGTTTTATTGTTAAAATGTATTTCCTTTTTCTCAGAGTCTATAAAAAAGCGTTTAAACTAAAGAAAAAATCCGTTTTTGATGAATCTAGTCAATGAAGTAGCACGTCAAATTGTATCTCTTTATTATTCCGCAATTCCATAATGTCTCAGAGAGAAATTGCTGATCAATTGGGTATTTCACGCCGGTCTGTTTGCTATTATATTGATAAACACAATAAAAATGAAGTTAGTTCATTGCATTCTAAACGGGGTCGCCCTTCTAAAAAACCTCTATCGATTTTTTTTTCTTTTTTTTTTTTTTTTTTTTTTTTTTCTAATCGGAGACGAAATTGAATTCTGCAATGGCAGAATCTATAATCAACTTGTAATGAATTTAAAATATCGTGGATGTTTTATCGAATTATTTTAGGTGCATTGTACTTAAGCATTGAGATGATTTTATTCCGTTATTACTTTTCTGACATTTTTAGTTTGGAAGCTTTTAATTATTTATCAACGAAATTTAATTTGAATGTTTAATTGAAGTGGAGCACGCATGCGCGTAACCAGAGGGGGGGGGGGTGACCGGGTGCCCCTCCCCCCGCTTGCGCAGATCAATTTACAGTTATTTAAAAAATTGCTTTTGGACCCTTTTTACAAAAAAAATATCACACAATTATACATTTTAATGTAAAAACCTGTCTAAAACGGAAATTAAAACTGTTTTAAAGGCTTCTTTTAGAAAGTATTACTACATAAGATATTGTTTGTACCCAGCATGTTCAGGTTCAAAATTCTAGGCAACCGCCCGTTCAAAAGGCTTGTTACGCCTATGAGCACTCCTTTCGAAATCAAATGGAAATGTTTTTTTAAATTGGGGTGGAGTTATTCAGCCTTAGCATCTGTTAGGAGGCGGATGTTGGTCGATAAGCTTAAATAGTTAAAGTTCTTTATCTGATGTTTTAGAATTATTGGGTCATAATATTATATTATTTTAAAAATGTTAAAAAATAAAATATTTGTAACCACTGACGTGAATCGGCAATTTTTAAGTATTTGTTATTTTCTCCATCCCTATTTGCCTTGCTTTTAATATTCCACATAAATTACAGCTTATATATTTTTTTTCTAAAGATGGGGTTTGAGGCCAATAAACATATAATAATACCTCGAAAATATTTTAAATCGAAGTCGAAATAACAGACAATAGATTAATAAAATTATTGTGCAAACACGCATATATACAGGGTGTTTCAGTTAAACGTTTCAGAACACCTAAGAGAGGTAGGGTGCATCCTGACGACTCGAAAATCATATAGCAATGCGGGGTCGGAAATGCTTCTTTGAAGCGGTGGTGTACACAGAAGCACCATAAAGAAAAGACACCGTAAGTGAAAAATCGTGAAAAATGTGAGGTGTGCATTGTAGTCGGTGGTAGAAATTTCGAATACTTACTTTGACCCATGTACCTTTTGCTTTTTTACATGTATTAATAAAACGATTTTTCACTTACGGTGTCTTTTCTTTATCGTGCTTCTGTGTACATCACCACTTTAGGAAAACATTTCCGACCCCGCATTGCTATATGGTTTCGAGTCGTCAGGATGAACCCTGACTCTCGTAGGAGTTCTGAAACGTTTAACTGAAACACCCTGTATAATAGTAGTTTAAACATAATACAATATTTAAAAAAAAGTTATTAAGCTCTTCAATTGATGTATTTGTTACCTATGGGATACATATATTTACATTTTTTTTTCGAACATAAATAATATTGAATTGAATGAGTATCAAATGAGGTGCGTTCGTACGATAACGAAGTTTTAAAAATATTACTCTCGTATATCAATCTCATAAAATTGTAAATAGTGGATTACAATTAAAACGCACATCAAAAAATGTTCTCCTTATACCATTATGTAATGGTATACTTTTGTGGGGCCTTGTAAATCAATAACAAATGTTCTTTACACCACAAGTTATGTAAAATGTATGTTATAATATGTATTTTATAGTTGCATATAAATTTTATTAAGTTCGAATGAGTGTGACACCATTAAAATACATTTGAAACATTTTTCCCCCATTGACCGTAACGTAACGGAATACTTTTGATTGTCCCTGTAATTTATCTATGCATTCGATTTTCATAAAATTTGAAATAACTCGACAAAATTACGTAATAATTATGTATTTTAAATTTCAAACGATTCGGTTGGGTAGTTTTTTTGCATTATTATATGCGGACAGACAGACGGACGGACTGAACGATCACTATAGGTGCTACTTATTTACATAATTACGAACGCAATTAAAAAGGGTAAATTAGTGTGATTTGAGCCTAATTGATAGCAAAACTAAACAAAATAGCAATCTGTTTCTCAAAGATCCTTTTTAGTATCTTAGTTCTTAGCTACGTATTATATAAAATTTGCATGCAGCAGAAATGTACGAAAATTATAAAAATGAAAACGTAATTAATTTTACTGTGTTTAAAAAAAAAAAAAAAAAAAAAAAACATTTGTAGAGTCTCTTAGTAATAAAAAATTATAAAATTCATATTTATTTTATCTTTTTTCAATGCAAATAAGTAAAATAAAATAAAACTAAACCTAATATATTGTCAAAAATGTACTTTTTAAGTCCCCATGACCCACCAAATTTTATGAATTTTATGTACAATTTTTTTTTTCTGTTCAATCTTTGTTAGTTAATCAGTATGTTAACATAAATGCATTTAACTGAAATTTAAATTTATATATAAATAAACCGTGGGTTATGGACAAGTTATGTCTTTAAATCCCACATTATTTTAACGACTTAAAAATAACTCTTGTCTCAGAAATATTTCAAAATAAATTTTTGTTAATGCTTTCATTAACACTCCAACGCAAGAATACGTATATCGATGATCAAGCAAATGCTGATCTTTCATAAGACAGCATTGCATTATAAACGTGTATGTAGAAACTAGCTCTTCAATGACAAACACCCTCCCTTTGAGGCGGGATCATTCCATTTTTTTTAGTAGGTGAGGAAAGATAGAAAGTAAAAAATTTCATAAATATGGCTTTAGATACGTTACTTCTTTTATCTTGAGTATAAGAGAAATAAAAATATATACAAAAATAATTACAAAATAAAAACTAGAAGATGGTGAACGTTCAGGAAGGAAAACAATGAGATAAAAACTAGGAAAAATTATCCTGGGTCGATGTTTTCAGGGAGACCTAGGGTTGCTCGTGGTCGTCTCTAACGAGCGTTTACATCATAATTTGCTAAAAGTTTAGAAATATGAGAAAGGTTTTATTACCGTTGTGTCGAATGTTGACGATAGTGACGACTTAATAGTCGAACTATGTAAAAATTAAAACAATATGAATATAGTACTAGAGAAATTAAAAGCTACAGTTGCAGCCAAAATAACATGAAAAACTTTTATTCATTTCCAAAATGCTTTCAAAGAGCTCGAGAGATTTTTCTTTTTTCATTAAGGATGTTCTTAAATCAAAAGGGCCACTTTGTGACACATGGTTTAATTTATTTTTGTTCGGAAATGCATGAAAATAGCAGGTGTTGTTATTCAGAAACTATCTAATTGCATCCCATTTTTTTTAACACAATAGATTTTTTATAACAAGCCTTCAAAGTTGACGTTTTTGAGCACATTTCCCGACGAAAGCAGAAAAACCGGTCGAAAAGCAGAAGAAAAAAGGGTGATCATGTGATCGAAATAGCTTAGAACTGGATAGGTAATTTAACTATCATAAAATGGAAAGTTAAATTCCATTTTTAAATAGCTTCCATAGTCAGGCATTTCAATTTTATATCTTTCCGTTAAAAAATGAATTTGTAGATGTGTCAAAACGTTTTGCGCTTGTTGAGCGGAGCAGTTGAGAACACCCTAAAAAAACTTTTTCCTTCTTTTCTTTCTTTTTTTCTTTTCCTTAATTTATTTTACAGTTTTTCACAGAAAAGAATTGACTAATGACTTTGTGAGATTTAAATTAATTTTATTTTTTCTTCAAAATCAATTTGATCGCAACTAACTGAGTTTAGAAAAAAAATCTTTCCTCTAATACCATTAAAAATGTCTATTTTATTTAGTGAAACATTTTCATATTCTCTAAAGTTATCAATAGAACTAATCATTGGGGGCCACCGTAATACTTACCCATCATGGATATGCATAACAGAATATATGAAAATAAAACATTTGCAAACCATTTATAAAATGCATAGCAATTACAAATTGTAATTTAAACGCATATTTAAGTAGTTTTAATATATATAGTAATGCTCTATTAATGAATTGCTGATGAACCAATTTCGACAAATTATATAAAACGACAAAATAATCTAGTGGTGCCGGATTGCGTAAAAGAAACATCCTTATAACTCCAAAAATATTAATCATATTAACTAACCATTTAATGCGTCGGATTAAGCGTCCCATTTCCAATTAAAATATATCTTTGAATTGAAATTTGAATGAAATACAGGGTCATGAAAAATAAAAGAATATGGAAAACAGAGTTACACATATCTCGGCAACTAATGATCCGATTGACTTCGTTCTTTATGTAAAATTTGTGATATTTTATTGTTGTTTATGTTCACTCCTTAAAACGATACATTTCGGAAAATTTTGTATACCTTTCATCAGAACGAATTTTTCGAGAGTCCGAAAAAAATAATTCCGGATAATCGAGATCATTGATATTAAATAGGCTTCGTCCCATTCTTACATACTAAGTACATACAAAGTTTCAAGTCTCTATCTCAATTTGTTCGTCATATAGAGCGGTTACAGACAGACACACAGACGGCAAAATTGTTTTTCTAAAAATATGTTTTTCGGAATCTCCAATATCTGAAACTGTAAATCCGTCAAAAAAAAAATTTCGATTTTCAAAACGATTGCGATACTTACCCTATACTACCGTATGATGGGTAAGAAATATAGATACTTATATATAGAAAAAAAATTATGCGTAAATCAATGGTTCATTTACAATTTTTAATTAATTTGGAGTAAATGCAATAAATTAAAAAATATATATAGATAAAAGTTATCATGGATTACTTCTAAAGAAAAAAAAAGTTGCTATTAAATACAGAATTCTCTGTTAAAAAAGTAGAATAAAACATTAGAAGTAAAATTTTTACGATTAGTACAAGCATTTAAATGTCATGATTAAGATATTTTTTACTGTAATTGCTTGAAATATTTTTTTTTTTAATTGCCTGTCTAATCCATCCATTTTTCTCATACCCAATAACAAACTTATGTTTGGGACTGTGCATATCCATATAACATTATTATTTTAGAGTGGATGAGGATGGGAGGGGGAGGGGGAATCTGATGATATCGTAAGATATCTCTAGGGGGTAAGGAGTTTGTCTCTTGATATTAATGTTGTTTTAGATGCAACCAAAATTTTCTTTTCTATCTGTACCATGTTCTTTAGTTCAAATAATATCTTATTATTTTATTATTATAGTAATTATTATTTGTCTGATATTTATTTTTATAAAGATACAAAGTTATTATTATGATCATTATATTTAAAGTATTTGGAATCCAAATCTTCATAAGCCTTTACATTAATCCTTTGATTAATATTCATGAATAGCTAATTAATTATTAAAACATAAATTTTATAAATGACATATAGGATCACTAAACATTGGATTTCTGCAGGATAAATATTTAAAAACATTTGATAGCAATATCCTTTTAAAAAAATAATGAAGCTCCAGTTCAATAAAAATAATTAGGCAGAACTCAGAATTTAGGACACGCCTTTCTTTGATCATAAACGCTGTTTTGGAATGATAGCACGTGGCTTTTTTCTTTCTTATTTTTCTTTTTCTTTCTTTGTCTTTTCTTTCGGTTTTTAGGTGCGTTCGTAATTATGTAAATACGTAGCACCTATAGTTGTCGTTCAGTCCGTCCGTCTGTCCGTCTGTCCGCATATAACAACGCAAAAACTACCCAACCGAATCTTTTGAAATATAAAATATATAATTATTACATAATTTTGTCGAGTCATTGCAAATTTTATGAGAATAGGATGGATAGATCAATCACAAGGACGATCAAAAGGATTCCGTTACATTACGATCAATAGGGAAAAATGTTGCAAATGCATTTTAATCGTTTGAAATTTAAATTACATACTTATTACATAATTTTGTCAAGTCATTTCAATTTTTTTGAAAATAGGATGCACAGATCAAATACAGGGACAATCAAAAGTACTCCGTTACATTACAGTCAATGGGGGAAAAAAAGTTTCAAATGCATTTTAATAATAAGGTATTTGTACCCTATATGGACAGGGCTCTCAATATGGACACCCCTGATATTTTTAAAGGTAATAATTTTGATCGAGAGATGGCTAAACATTTTCGCGAAGAAAAGCAGTTGAAAAGATAATTAAGTCTAGAAAGTGTAAAAAAACGAGCTATTCGCCATTTAAGAGGAAACTTGTTATTTCGAGATGTGCCGATCTTAATTACTTGTAAGCTTAAATTCTTATTAGATATGGTAAAATTACATCAAATGTTGAAAAGTGGAGTATTTTAGAAAGCTAATAAAATATATTTTCGATTGCTATTGCATATTTTGCTTAAAATAATTTTCCTTATTCATTTGGTACAAGATTTAGTAAAACTTCGCCCGGTTCCCAATATGGATAGCATATGTTCCCATCGACTACAACAGTAAGAAAGAAGACTATTCAACCTTGCCAAGCAATAACTTGAAAAGTCATCAAAGTGGTAAAATCTTTTTTCAACAAGATGCTATTTGAACAATCCTCCAAAAACTTTCCTCCAAAAAACTCTTGCAGAAAAATAAAATGATGCCCCCTCCCCCAGTAGGATATCTGTTGGCGAAATCGTAGGTACCAATGGTATGACTTCCTCAACAAAGGAGACCTGGTACTGCTTTTTTGCAGTATTGATGCTTTTTCAAACATGTGGCCAAGGATTATGTGGGACTTACAGCCCATGGTGAAAAAGTTTCTATTTGTTCATGCTGTGAGCACTGAGTAATAACAGATGTAAATTCGCAGACAGATGCAATAAAGCTAAGCAAAATCAACAATATTACTTCATAATATTTACTAGTAACTAAGGGGCTTTGCATGGGTCTTCAAAGGGTAAAAACCGAGAATGCCCCCCTTTCTAAAATGCATATTCTGAAGATATTTACTGCCCCCCCCCTCCTCCTCGGAATACTTTAAGATACATTTTTTTTTATCCCCTCTCCTCTAAAATCCCTTGGAAAAGTGGCTCTTTCATGCACACTGTGTAGAATGTCAATAAGAAAGCACCTGTCCATAATAGGGACAGGTAGTTCCTTATATGGACACTTGTAAACATTTTTTTGTTTTTATCATTTAAATTAAACCATAATAATTACAAGGTCACTAATTTTAATAATGATAGTCAATAGTCCAAGGATAATGGTCACATATTTTTGGAGTCCTATGACTTGTACATGGGGGTGAAAAAATACATTTTCCTTAGGGTGTCCATATTGGGTACAGGTACCTTATTACACTCATTCGAACATAATAATATTGATATGCATCATAAAGTACATATTATAATATAGATTTTGCATTTGCATAATCTGTTGTGAAAAGAACTCTTTTTATTGATTTACAAGGCCACAAAAAAGTATTCCATTACATAATGAGTATGGAGAGAAAATTGTTTGTTGCGCATTTTAATTGTAATTAACTATTTACAATTTTATGAGATTGATATATGAGACTGATATTTTTAAAACTTCATTATCGTACAAAAGCACCTCATTTGCTACGCTTCCCGTGCAATTTCCAACTTGTTTTTTTTCTTCTTCTTTTCTTTGTGTGCTTAATATATCTCAAAAAATTCTTAACTAGCTGAAATTTTTAAGCTAAAAGATCATTTCAAAATAGCACAAAGACTTTTCAATTTGTTAATGAATGAATTCAAAGAATTAAATGACGACGTAATTTTAAAATGTGTTAGTTGAGAAATTCGAATTCGTTATGAATAGAATTCCAGTTTTTGAATCTTAATATTAACATGACCATTAATTAGGATGAGCGAAGCGAATCCTCTGTTAGGCTACACAAATTACATTTTGTCGTACACTTTATAAAAAACTACTCAATATTTTCTCTTGAAATTAAACATAAAAATAAATTATGATCTGCAGATTTGCACAATATTATTTTTTACCGAACAATTTAAAAAATATATTATTTTAATTTCTTTATTTTACATGTTTTTCCATTACGGACGCATTTTTGCAAATAAAAAATGAAACACGTACATTTTCAGAAAAAATAAATAATTCATGGAGTCAGTAATTATAGATAGAATCATGATTGAATAATTAAATAAAGTTTATTTTCATGTTTCTGCGAAAATATCGCAAAAACTGCTTTCAGATTTTCCTATGTTCATTCCTTTTAACCATGTAATAGTTTCACGATTTCTTTTATGAAATTTTTAAAATACCCCTTTTTTTTAGGAAAATTATAGCATAGTTTTAATGAATTAAAATGTGTGAAAATTCAATTATTTAAATTCAATTGCAAAATTACTTTTCATTCTTAAGAATTCAAGTACATAATTTATTCTTATATTGTGAAATGCAAACGATATTTACACATTTAAAATGTATATATATATTATGAATTTTGTGTGTGAAGTGGCAATAAAAGAAAATATTTTTATATCTTATAACATAAATAAAAAACTCTGGGGAAATTTTTAGTTATGTAGCTGAATTTACATTTATAAAATTAAAATGCGCCGCAACATAAAATAACTTTTTGCTTAATAAAGATGCAAAACTAATTAAAAATATATATTGCTACTTTCAAATATTTATCTTATGAAATAATATTTCGCGAGTCCAGATAACTTTTCAATTTGTTAATGAATGAATTCAAAGAATTAAATGACGACGTAATTTTAAAATGTGTTAGTTGAGAAATTCGAATTCGTTATGAATAGAATTCCAGTTTTTGAATCTTAATATTAACATGACCATTAATTAGGATGAGCGAAGCGAATCCTCTGTTAGGCTACACAAATTACATTTTGTCGTACACTTTATAAAAAACTACTCAATATTTTCTCTTGAAATTAAACATAAAAATAAATTATGATCTGCAGATTTGCACAATATTATTTTTTACCGAACAATTTAAAAAATATATTATTTTAATTTCTTTATTTTACATGTTTTTCCATTACGGACGCATTTTTGCAAATAAAAAATGAAACACGTACATTTTCAGAAAAAATAAATAATTCATGGAGTCAGTAATTATAGATAGAATCATGATTGAATAATTAAATAAAGTTTATTTTCATGTTTCTGCGAAAATATCGCAAAAACTGCTTTCAGATTTTCCTATGTTCATTCCTTTTAACCATGTAATAGTTTCACGATTTCTTTTATGAAATTTTTAAAATACCCCTTTTTTTTAGGAAAATTATAGCATAGTTTTAATGATTTAAAATGTGTGAAAATTCAATTATTTAAATTCAATTGCAAAATTACTTTTCATTCTTAAGAATTCAAGTACATAATTTATTCTTATATTGTGAAATGCAAACGATATTTACACATTTAAAATATATATATATATTATGAATTTTGTGTGTGAAGTGGCAATAAAAGAAAATATTTTTATATCTTATAACATAAATAAAAAACTCTGGGGAAATTTTTAGTTATGTAGCTGAATTTACATTTATAAAATTAAAATGCGCCGCAACATAAAATAACTTTTTGCTTAATAAAGATGCAAAACTAATTAAAAATATATATTGCTACTTTCAAATATTTATCTTATGAAATAATATTTCGCGAGTCCAGATAAAGCATTGCTTTTGTTTAATATGTTAAAAAATAATCTAGAATAGCGGTTCCCAATCTATGGATCGCGACCCACTGGTGGGCCGCGGCAGTTGTTTTGGTGGATCGCGGAACAATCGAGGTTTTTCCGTCAAAATATATCTTTCATTTCATATGTTTAAAAAGATATGACAATTTTAACAGGAAATAACATTTCAAGGGCAAATCCTTAATTCCTTCTTGATTAATATACGAACAGAATATCGAGAAATATCTAAATCAGTTTTGAGGTCCTTAATTAAATTCAACACTTCGTGCTTATGAGAACATGCTTTTTCTACTTTGCTGTTTTTGAAAGACATGTACTGAAACAAATTGTTTCATAATATAGTTCCCACATTGGTAAACACCAGTACCAAAAATCTCTTTGATTATAAAGTTATGTTTTCATAATAATTTAACGTATTTTAAACTATCTTTATAGTTTGTGCATTGTTTTAATTGCCATTCATTTACACACATTGAGATTACCGAGTCTTGTTTTTGTTGAAAATACATTTTCCGTATGAAAATTTGCATTTTTCGTAGGATACGATACTCGAGTGTACAGAGATCGTACAAAAATTGCTACACTGATATACAACTTTTTCTTTGGTGGGTCACAAGATTTTTTTATACTGAAAGGTGGGTCGCGAAATTTCTTTTCACTGAAAGGTGGGTCGCGTACCAAGAAAGTTTGGAAACCGCTGATCTAGAAGACAATAATAAATAATATGAGTAGGATACATTATAACACTCCTCATTGAAAATCACATTGAAAGTTTATCGTTTAGGAATATTTTTATCATTTTTTTTCTCTGTTTATTTTAAAGAATGTTGAACTGTTGTGTTTCATAGTTTAATGCTTGAATTTACTCAGGAATGAATGAAAAACAGATTCTTTATTTAAATATTCACACCATAAAATATGAAAAGAAAATCTTAAATAAACCGAAAAGTAGTTCTGGGTATAATATTTGCTGTGGTACTTTGTCATCCTGAAACGCTGCTTCTTCCAGGGGCAGCTGATATAAAAATCAGTCGACACATACAGAGTGTATCTAAACTACTGGGCAAAACTTTAAGGGGTGATAGTACACATCATGACAAATAATATTAAATGGGAAACTAAGGGTCCCAAACGTCTTCCGAAGGAGATAGGCGCCATCAAAGTTTAGGGTCCAAAATTTGAAATGATTATAAAAAACGGAAAAATTGGTCGATTCGTTTGCGGTTTTCACGAAAACTATTCTTTATGTCAGTATTGTCTTGAAAATAAATTATAAAGATAAATTTCAAAAAATGTCGATAGAGGGCGCTTTAAACTTTGGAGTAACGAACAACTACTTTTTACCGTTATTTTTTGCATCCCATTAAATTTTTTTAGAAGTTTAGACATAAACTTAAATTTTGAGCTCAAAATCTGTGGTTAAGTAGCGCAAACTAAACTGTGTTCAATGGGACTTGGTAGGTTCAAATTTGAAACAATTAGAAAGAAACAGAAAAATTGGTCAATTGATTTTCAATTTTCACTAAAATTATTCTTTATGTCAGTATTGTCTTGAAAATAAATTATACTGATAAATTTCAAAAAATGTCGATAGAGGGCGCTTTAGACTTTGGAGCAACGTACAACTATTTTTTACCATTAATTTTGGCATCGCACTAAATTTTTTTAGAAGCTTAGACATAAACTTAAATTTTGAGCTGAAAATCTGAATTGTCGAGAGTGGTTAAGTAGCGCAAACTGAACTGTGTTCAATCGGGGTGGGGAGGTTCAAATTTCAAATGATTGTAAAAAACGGAAAAATTGGTCGATTCATTTGCGGTTTTCTCTAAAACCATTCTTTATGTCAGCATTTCCTTGAAAATAAATTTTAAAGATAAATTTCAAAAAATTCCGTTAGAGGGCGCCTTAAACTTTAGAGTAACCAACTCTTTAAAATTTATTTTCAAGGAAATGCTGACATAAAGAATGGTTTTAGAGAAAACCGCAAATGAATCTACCAATTTTTCCGTTTTTTACAATCATTTGAAATTTGAACCTCCCCACCCCCATTGAACACAGTTCAGTTTGCGCTGCTTAACCACTCTCAACAATGCAGATTTTCAGCTCAAAATTTAAGTTTATATCTAAGCTTCTAAAAAAATTTAATGAGATGCCAAAATTAACGGTAAAAAATAGTTGTACGTTACTCCAAAATCTAAAGCGCCCTCTATCGACATTTTTTTTAATTTATCAGTATAATTTATTTTCAAGACACTACTGACATAAAGAATAATTTTAGTGAAAATTGCAAATCAGTTGACAAATTTTTCTGTTTTTTATAATCGTTTCAAATTTGAACCTACCAAGTCCCATTGAACACAGTTTAGTTTGCACTACTTAAACACAGATTTTGAGCTCAAAATTTATGTTTATGTCTAAACTTCTAAAAAAATTTAATGGGATGCAAAAAATAACGGTAAAAAGTAGTTGTTCGTTACTCCAAAGTCTAAAGCGCCCTCTATCGACATTTTTTAAAATTTATCTTTATAATTTATTTTCAAGACAATACTGACATAAAGAATAGTTTTCGTGAAAATCGCAAACGAATCGACCAATTTTTCCGTTTTTTATAATCATTTCAAATTCTGGACCCTAAACTTTAATGGCGCCTATCTCCTTCGGAAGACGTTTGGGACCCTTAGTTTCAAATTTAATATTATTTGTCTTGATGTGTACTATCACCCATTAAAGTTTTGTCCAGTAGTTTAGATACACCCTGTATACAATTTTACACTGGACTGGGAGATCGAAACTGCAATACCTCCCTGCGAAGATTATCACCGTTTTTTAACAAACTAAAAACTTAAAATTATTGCAGTGATAGGAACAATCAGTTTTAATGCTTTTAATTTTTTTTATTGAAATATTTGTATTTATTCATTCTTATTTTTTTTTAAATAAAAAATGCGTATAGATGAGAAAAATGCAGTGTTATCCATAAAATGGTTGCGCTTTTTTTCTTTTTTACGGGCAAAAAAATGTAAATTGTTTGCTGTATCCAAAAAGAAAAGGGCTTTAATGTTTTTATACAGCAATATTTGTAGTCATTTAATCTTATTTTTATAGTTCTGATCTGTGCACATGAGAGAAATACAGTGCTCCCCTCAAAGAAGCTGCGTATAATCTTTTTATAAGCAAAAAGTTTATCACAGTATTCCAATATAGCTATTATATTAATTTTTAAATTTAACTATTTTCCAGCATAAATCTTACCCTTAAATAATGGATTCACATAAATAAAAAACAAAAACAGTTGCAAATAATTTTTTAAGAAAAAATACTAATAAAAGTTGGCAATATTTCATAAAAATCTATATGAATGCTTTTGTTTTTGGTATTAAAGTGTTTACTTCGTATTTAACCTAATTTTTTAAATGGAACATACAGGAGAAAAAACAATAAATATTACGATGAAAATAATAATAACAATGAAAAAATTCTATGTAGAAAGTAAGAATCGTAAGTAAGAAACCGAAACCAAATTTCGGTGATCATTCTATTTGCGATCGAAAACGGAAATCTTAAAAAAGATTCTTGAGTTATTAATACATAGAAAAGATACATAATTATAAATCACTTATAGCTATATAGAAGCATATTTTTAACAAACAAATAGACATACATATGTACAATGCAGGCCCTGATTACCACAGAGTACGTAACACAGCCTCAACTCGACTTGAAAAGAACGCCCTCAGTGGATCACTTAAAAACTAAACCATCGCGTTGGCGATTTTTATCCTTGTGATTTCTGTTTAACTATAACCCTATTCTGGTTTGGCGCTTCTTGCTGAATGCTGATTTGATTATCTTTGTACACGTGCTTATGCTATTTGATCTTAGATTTCCGCGCTTATATATTGATTCGTAATTATTACTGTTATTATTCTTGAATTTTCAAGTTTAACTTATTAGGTCGTTATGTTACGAAGAGACACATGTATTGTTTGCAAGACGAATACGTCAAAGTTATTTCATATTAAAATAATTCTTTCATAAATTTCAAAACAAGAAGCAGCAAGCCGTCGCTGTATTTTTTTTTCTTTTTTCTTTTATCATTTGTCGCCAAGGAAGAGATGTTTCGCCGAATTAGCAACCTCTCTTATGTTATGATCGTAATTTCAGAGTCATCCGCTCGTCTCGCTACTGTCTATGCGTAATCCCAATGTTAAACAAGTTGCCATTACAGTGTATGAAAGTTGATTCTCTGTTACTACTCTGTGCTGATTACCAAATAGGCACGAGAAGCCCGTGCATCCTTCGGAAAATTTCGAAAGGGCCCAAAATTGAGAAAACAGAGCCCTCCAAACTTATTAAATTAATTCCATTCCAGAATTCTATTAATTTCTTTTCTAACTATTAACTCATTTATATAAAAATATATTTAAAACTGTTTCATAAAATGCATTTCATGTCTTGTATGCACAACATAAAATATTAGTATTTAAACAATAACTATTGTCAAATTGAAAGAAATATTCGAAAATTATTTGTTATATGCAATTCATTTTATTATGTGCATACACGCGGAATTCAATCTTTTTAGCCTATTTACACTTTTATGCTCATAATATACAAAATTTAAAACAAGTATTTTTCTTGATTGTATGTGTACATACTACAGAGTGTGTAGATTGTATATTTATTGTGTAGGTATAAATAGGGGAACACACGTGTAAAAAAAAAAGATATTTAATGCAATATATGTGAACCCAAATGAGTCACTTATTGAAATAATATTTGTAGCACTGGTGAGGTTCTGGGTATATTGAATTTAGAAAACTTCTCGTATGAAAGGAGGTCCCAAAATGATTCTGTGTTCCCCTATTTTCAGACTTTAATCAGGCCCTGTATGTATGCGTATGTATAAGTTAAAAACAAAACGAGTTCTTCTACCCGCCCATCCTCTAGAATCCCAATATAAAATAAATCATCCTCAAAACAGAAAGATTTTCGATTACACGAATTTCATATAATTAAAATAAATGTTCAAGTATACATATCTCAGTTTATCTTTTACAATGATTTTTGTTAGACGATCATCTTTAGAAAGTTCTCAAAGAGCATTGGAAATTAAAAAAATTCTATTACTATTAAAGCCTGCAACTTTTAATGGCAGTTTATGAACTTCGAAATTTAATTATACGTGAATTGTTTGCTTTATAATTTTCATTTACGTCTTGAATCAATCTTGACTAAAGTGAAGTCCATAGCAATCAATAAAGAGTGTCTTATTTGAGCCGATACAGCTGAAATCAATGAGCGATATTATACATTTCCGAAGGAAGAAACGAAATCTTTGGAATACAGATAGTTTCAGTTTCGGTCGAATTTCTAGCAGCATTTCCACCGAAAACGAATGTCCGGTCAAAAATGAAACTGTATTTTCGGTCGATCTGTAATAAAAAGGTTAAGGGGCGTTTACATATCACACATTGAAAAATACTACACGCCGCAAAATATAAAGAATTGCTATGATATTTTGAAAATTGATGGTATAAACAATTCAGTCATAGTAACTTTGAACCATGGGTGTTGTAAAATGAAATGAAGTGAAACTAATAGAACGCGCTGTGCGTAAATTAAAAAAATGAAAATATCGTCTGATTTTATTGTTATTATTCGAAGAACTTTGATAAGTGTATGAGAACGATTGAGTTCTCTGGATGTAATGATGGATGTGTCTTTTACCTGGAATTAAACGACATTTTTTATAATATACGGATTTTTTGATGAATTTGAACTTAGAATAAGTTTATCTTAACAGATGATTTCGATTTTAATTCAAGAGCTCCAAGCATCGCGTAGATGCAACCCGCAAATGAAGACATGCATGGTTAGTAAGTAAGTTTCAAACTAACCCTATTTTCGAATTCTAACAATGGGGATGTAGCCTTGCACCATGCACCGCCCCTTTGGATTTGAGAACCGCCTTAACCCTTTATCTACCGACGGTACTTATAAGTACCTTCAAAATTACTTGTTATAAAACTCTTTTAATACGTCAATTACAGAATTTAGAATGAGTTACAGATACATTAATTTATCTCATTCCAAAAGCATTACTGGTTATACAAAACAAAAATATTTTTAAAAAAGATGATTTCTTTTGCCTTTGTATCTTTTCAACTTTCTTGGCGCTGAGGGAGGGGAATGAGGATTTTTCAATTCAGAAATATTTCTATATTTATCTTGTCAGAACATCATATTTGTACATTTTATAATTCTACTAAACATTAAGAAAACAATTTAAAATAAAAGATTTGAGTGGGGTTATAAATATTGCACAAAATTCCTGTTAATTCAAATTTAATTAATCCTTCTAAATCCTTCAATCATTCTAAAATCCTTCAAAAATTTATAAAATAATTATGTAAATCTTTAAATTTAGTTAAACAATTTACTTAAAATGCTTTAGAATGTAAAATTTTAAATTGATAATTTGGCAGATAATGGGTTAAGTTAGGGTAACATCCCCAGTAATTGGCACATTAAGAATTTTTCTTTAAACTTACTTCAATTTTCGTTACCAAGAAATAAAATATGTACTTGCAAATATTTTTAAATCAAAGAATGCATATCTGTGCATCTATTTTGCCCACTAAAAACAAAAATTTTCGAAAAAGTATTTTTTTTTTAAATACATTTATAAAAAGTAGCTGTAATCACCAGTAATTGGCACCTAGAGCACCAATGTATGACACCTTGTTATCCAGTAATTGGCAGATGTTTATATATATATATATGTATACAGGGTGAGTCATAAATATCGAAACAATAGGCTATCTCCTTAAATATTGCACCTAGACCCATACTTCCAATTGCAAAAAATCATAAAAAAAGGTTAAATTTTTGATAAGATAAGTTGCGACTCCATGGGGGATCTATTTGAAAAAATACGAAAATTAATTTTGTATACGGCCCCCGTAGGATAAAAATTCCAATTAGAAGAACTTTCCTTACCCAGTCCTGAATAATACACAAAAAGTTGCATCTTCATATCTTCAAAATTCGCGGAGTTATAACCATTTGAATAATTCATGAGGGTTTAAGGGATTAGACACAAATTGAAATGCGCGCAATTCGAAAGACAATGTTACTTTAACAGTTGTAGGAAACGCGTAAAAAACCTATCTTTTGAGTTAAAATTTTCTTTTTTTTTATGAAAAGAAAAAAAAGCCTATTGTTTATTATTGGAGATAGCTATTGTTTCGATATTTATGACTCACCCTGTATATATATAACAACTTTATATTTGCATTGGGTTTTATCGCTTTAAATGAATTTACTGTAGATGAAGATGCCATATTTCAGCTTTTTGAGAGAAAGAAATCAGCATATTACTCCGAAATGTGAACATTTTAAAACAATACAATATTTTTATATTAATACCCAGTAATTGTCATGCTGTCCCCAGTGATTGACATACAAAGCTTTAATGGATTCCAATTAGTGATAATATTTCATATTTTCAAATAAAAACAACTGATAAATAAATTTAGTCTAAAACTTTAAAAGTACTGCCAAAATAAGTGGTTTAATCTCAAATCTTGCGATTTCCTAGTATTTGGAATAGGTGCCAATTACTTGGAACTAGCAAAATTGAAGCACCATTAATTGACATCTACCACTAATTCAGAAATCCAAATATTTGTGTCAAAAATACTTTTACACAATTAAAGTAACCCTTTTCTTCTGAACAAAACTGTTGTTGATTAAAATTAAAAATACATTATAAATCAAATAATAATGAATTGAAAAGCATGCTTTTCTTAAGCCAGAAAAGAAGCATTTGCAACAAAAATGGCTAATTTGAGCAAACCATCATTGTTTCTCTTTCCTATTAATTATTGTCATTTAGTAGCATAAATCAAAGCTATAATCTTTAAAGTAAGTGAGTATATAACTGTTATATGGTCTTATATTTTTAAAAGACTGGATATAAATCTCATTTTAGGACATGTTTTTAGGATGTGCCAATCATTGGTGCATGCCAATTACTGGGGACGTTACCCTATTTCAAATTTAAATTTATTATAAAGGCGTAAACGTTGGAGCGCATTTCTCGTAAAGGTAATGCGGCTCTCGCATTCGTAGTTTCTTCGAAAATGGTTTATTCTCACTAGTCAGTTATTTCAATTCGGAAAAATTACTTTTAACGTACCCTTTCCTCCTTTTTTACGAAGAGTAAAAATATCACATTTTTACACATAATATTTTTTATGATATGATATTTACATTACATATTTATAGTATCTATATTTATATTTTCCAATTTATATAATAATCATTATATATACTTATATACAGTCGACTCTCGTTAGTTCGAACTCGTCGGGACCACAAGAAATGTTCGAATTATCCGAAGTTCGAATTATAGAAAATATGAAATGAGAACATGCTTAATATGGTACTATTACAAAGGAATCAATGTTATAGTGTTTTTTAAATTTATTATGTCTGTTATCATCAGAATATAACTTAATATTAAATTAGAATGCATAAATACATAAACTAATTAGAAGATTAGAAACAAGCACAATGGAAGAAAAATCTGAAGCGTCACTGATGGACAGACGGGGCACTTAGAAAGTGGATATCAAAGCATGGGATTACATGTATACTCGTTCGGAAGAATTTTCACAAAAATCAAAGAAATAAAGTTATTAAAATTATCTGAAATCCGTGAAAAAGAAAGGAAGAATGAAAAATCGTAATTCTCGTTAGTTCGAATTAAACGATGTCAAGAGAAAATGAGTTCGAATTAATGAAAAAGTTTAACGTTATTCTGCCATTGAAAATTTCGGGACTTCATGTTTAATTCGAATTAAGCGAAAATTCGAATTATCCGATTTCGAATTAACGAGAGTCGACTGTATTTATATTTGCCGGCGCCGTGAGAAAGGGGGAGGCGAAGGGTGCGATGAAATCTATGGGGCACCAAATTGGCACTTCGCCCCGGGAGCAGTTTTTTCTTCGCACGCCCCTGATATTTGCATTACCAAATTGTATATTCGTGTTATATTATGTTACATTTTTAAAAATTTTATATTGCATTTTTATTCACGATTCCTTTTACGATTAATGCCAAATGATTATATGCTTATATTATAGGAGTAAGTAAAGCAGTAATAGGATAATCAGGATAATGCGAAATTTAAGATATCCCAATACATAAGAAAATAGCATCAAGAGGAATTTGAATTACAGAAAACGGCAAAGTTTTGGCGAAGAGTCGCCGAACTTCTCCACATTATGCTGTCTGATTAGGTCCATAAAACTGGATCTCTTGCAAACGTAAATATTTTTCCTTTTCATAATCATCTTTTACAATATTAATAATAACAACAATAAAACAATCGCTTGAAAAATATTCAAGAATATCAATATATATTAATTCTCTCGTTACTTTGTTTCCACCTGGTCAATCAACTGCTAACAGATATGATACAAGAAAAGAGGGCGCTGCTAGGACTTTGTAGCGATGGCACAAATGTATAGGAAGAAATGTAATCTTTCCGCACCGGTAATCTGAAAGAGATACGAATGCATATGATTTTCTCCCATCAACATCATTGTATGCTCTGGTTTCTCTTCATAATACGAGCTAATCTTTCGCCTTTTACTAAAGATTACCGTGGAGAGGAACAACTTAATGAGCCTAAAACTAATTTTTGGAATCCCACCGAAAGGTGGGGCGTTTCTTAAAAATAGAATACACTGTGTATGCTGTTTCACGGCCGTGGCTGTTTTTCTGACCGCAGTAAAATATCAAACGATTTTGTTTCGATTTTTAGTCCTATCTTGCAGATTTCTGTTGACGTAAAGAAACGCAATTAAGAAGTTCTTTTCACAGAGCTTCTGTGTATACGTCAAGAAAATGTTACTTTTATTGCGAGTTAATTTCGTACAAATGTTTTCAAATTATTTTAAACAGTCATAATAGAAAACATTATGTCTATTAAGCTTAAATAATCGAAATAGATCACTATTTAATTTCCTTAATAAAGTATAAAGACAAGCTTCTTTTTAAATATATTCTGTTGTTCATTTATTTATCTATGAGCCGGACCAGATGAAACGGTGACTCCGCCAATCTTGAAATTCGTTGAATGCAGATTGCATCTTGGCGCTTTTTATTTCGGAAAAGTTGCCTTTAACTTAAATTTTAAGGAACTGAGAGTCGATTCCTGTTATTTTGGTCTATTGAGGGCTCGATTTGATAGACATAAGTTTATACATATGAAACAGGATAGAGAGCCGGAGAATGAAAAATTCGCTATCTGAAATAACATCTTTAAATTGGAATGAGCGTTGAATAAATCTAATCTGCTTTTGAAGGGAAAAACCCTTTAGACACAATCCTCTGCGAATATTTTGTACGATATTCCAGAAAGATAATTTTTTACAATAGTCGGTAGCGTTTTGAAATATTCGTAGTTCCCACTACATATTTCTTCAAATCAGTTTTCGACGTGTATATATAGTCTGAGCAGTAGTACTATGTGTACTTGCTTCACCAGTATATATACTAAAACTGAACAATACAGAGAAGGTTTAGATCAATTTAGAGAGAAGAGGTATATAGCATGCCCCCCTGAGCAAGAGTAACACACAAAATCGTGAAGCGTTCCACATTTTTTTTTTTTTTTTTTTTTTTTTTTTTTTTTGTATTTAATTAATTTTTACTTTCTTCTATCTTTACAAGAAGAAAGTATTGGATTCATGAAAATTTTCGACTTCTGGTTTTCGACGGATTTATACGTTTTAGAAAGTCCTGAACACGTTTTGACTATTTTTAGAAAATGTCTGTCTGTGAGTCTGTCCGTCTCTGTCTGTATGTCTGTATGTCTCTCTGTCTGTATGTGACAAAAAATTTGTGGCGCTCTATCTCAAGAACTAATGCTCGAAATTTAATAAAATTTTATATTCAGTTAGACCTTGATATGAATTAGTGCCTATTGGTTTTTGGTGAAAATTGGCCTGCAGGTGGCGCTGCTATACTACGTTTTTCATGATTTTCAAGATTGCTATATCTCAAGAACTAATGCACAGAATTTCACCAAACTTCAGATTCTGTGACCCCTTGATATACGTAGATGCTGATTAAGTTTTGGTGTAAATTGGCCAGCAGGTGGCGCTGCTATGCCACGTTTTTCATGATTTTCATGATAGCTATATCTCAAGAACTAATGCACAGAATTTCACCAAACTTCAGATTCCGCAATACCTTGAGATACATAGCCGCTGATAAGGTTTTGGTGTGAACTGCCCTATAGGTGGCGCTGCTATGCTACATTTTGCACGATTTTTGCGATAGCTATATCTCAAGAACTAATGCAGAGAACTTCATCAAATTTTAGATTCTGTTACACTAGAATATATAACATAATTAGACGCTGGTTACATTTTGGTATTAACCTTGCAACAGGTGGTGCAGCTATGCTGCATTTTGCACGATTTTTCCGATAGCTATATCTCAACAACCAACGCAAAGAATTTCATCAAACTTCAGATTTTGTTACAAAATGACATATATCAATTACACGATGATTACGTTTTGTTATAAATCCTTCAATTGATTATGCTCCTGTGCTATATTTTACACGGTTTTTTTTAAACTAGCTATATCTCAAGAACTAATGCACAGAATTTCATCAAACTTTAGATTCTTTTACACCATAACATAATTAGACGCTTTTTTACGTTTTGGCATAAATTGTCCAAGATATGGTGTTGCTGTGCTGCGTTTTGCAAATTTTTTGTTATAACTATATCTCAATAACTAATGGACGAAATTCCATCAAATTTCAGATTCTGTTAGGTCTTGACAACCCAACATGAGGCACTACTAAGCTCATTTTCTCAGAATATTAATTAAATTTTGTGTTTTAGGCTTTTCGGATACCAGAATCTCATTAGGCTAGGTCAAATGTTCGAGGAAATTCGATAGTGGGTAACTTTGGGGTCACTACGTTTTTTTTTTTAATATTAAAATGTACTTATGAGATAGAAGAAAGTTTTGGGATTGACACATCCAACTAGTTTAGAACAGTCTGATATTTCATTAGTTCCTGGAGTTTCTAAAATACTGCGTCTCATATTCGTCTGAGAAATTTCAGAAGAGTTCTGTCCAGGGCCGTAGCTAAGGGAGCTCTAAGGCGGGCTTAGACTCCCTAAAACAAATAAAGTCTCCCCTGGAAAAGATTCCAATGTTACAAAATGAATTTATGTTCTGAAAATCTAAATGAAATTCTGTTCAAAAATCTAATTTAGTTTTGAGGCCTTTTCATAGTATTGTAGAACTACTAAATTGTAACTAAAATAAGTGTTTGTACTCTCGCTCATCCAGGGGTGTAGTCGTAAAAATAACAGAGGATATACGCTCTAAGCAGAGGGTATACGCTTAAGGCAGAGGGTATACCCTAGAGTGTGTATGCTATTACTTTCTTGAAAAACAGAGGGTATACGATGCTCCTTTAAAAAATACAGAAAGTATGCGGCGTATACCCTCCATTACATCTCTGCGCTCACCCTATTTGCACATAAGCTAATATACTGAGTTTATTAGAACATAAACTAGCCGAATTTTGCGCATCTAAACATTGCATATTCTCATATTTTTTAACAGTTTTTTAAATTTTAAGCCAAAAACGCAATTTTTAGCCTAGGACGAGCCAGCATTTACACTAGTAAAAGATAAATCAAGGTAAAAAAAAACATTTTTTAAATTAGATAATAATTGCTTCTGTGCCTAGACGAATTATTTACATTTTATTTTATACAAAAATAAATTTTGCCTGGAAGCACAGAAAGCAATATTGGGCCACACGTATAATTAACTGATAATTCTGTATATTTATATATGTACTAATTACTATTGGTTTTTAATTTGACATATTACGTTTACGTCCTAAAATCGGAAGCTTACAGTAAATTGGCTTCGGCATTTCAAAATGTGTTCCAGACAAGTCGATTCTTAATTCCGACCGAAGTTAATTGTTAATTATTCCATTTAATAAGTAAATTTTTGGATTCTTCCCAGAGGGATCAGTCGATTACGTGCATTCTGCGTAACAAGGTTGGCGTCGCACGTATCATGCACGTAGCATGAAAACCGACTCATCATTTCCCTTTGATCTAGTGTTGGGTAACTCATACATGAGGTACCTCATTTGTCCCATACACCGTGACAATTTGTCCCAATACCTCAGTTTCCAGATTTGAGGTACTTCAAAAATTTTGTCATGTTTGCGTCTTTTTTGAAGCGGCGAGACGCGAGAGTTGTTTCGTTTCAGAGGATGACTGGACTGGAATGTGTGTGTGTGTTTTGTTGTCATTGTCTGTTGATGAAAGGGTCGAAATCCAACAGAGTTGGGCGGGCGCGGGCTACGTTTGAAGTTTGAAAAAGCTTAAGCATGGGAAAGGGTGAAAAGGAAAAAATGTAACAAGATAAAAAGTGAGACGAATTTGGGGAGGATTGGTTCTAGTGGAAAGAAAAGAAGAGATCTATTCTTTTCATTTCTTTCTTTTAATAATATTGATTCATACTTCCCAACTTGTGCTTGTCATTATGTATATTTCATTTAAGATAGGAAAGGATTGACAATAACAGAGTAGAAACAGAATCGATTTCAGCCGCCCTGTAAAAAGTTGTCACATCTTTTTTTTTTTTTTTTCTACATGGGCGGGGAAGAGGCTCATTTTGACGGCCTACCCGGCCCACACAAAAATAAGTCAAAACAGACTCAATTTCGATCTGGCCCGACTCAATTCAAAAATTAAAAAATAACATAATTTTCTCATATTTCTTAACATGTACTTAAGATTTCTTTAAAGAATACCGCATGCATACTTATGGGATAATTTTACAGTTTATTTTAAAATTACGATGTGTATGCTAAGACAAAAAATATACAGTAGCAAAATTAATGATTATGATTTTTAGAAATCCTAATATTCAAAAACTTTTCATTAAAAATTTAATGTAGTTGGAAAAAAAAAAAAAAGAAAATGACGGTTAAAAATATCACAACTTTTAAAGTTGCGTAATGAAATGTTGATTATTGAAATTACTTTTCTGTATTTATTAAGGTTTTTCTCAAATTCATAGAAGCTACTTTCCAAAACATTTCTAAATTCATTTCTTTTCGGAAACGCATAAGATTGGCTGGTGTTCTTATTCTTAAACTATGTAATCAAATGGAGTTATCCTTTTTATTTATTTATTTATGAAGGTGTTACATTTTTGAGAAAAATACCGTCAATGTTAGCGTTTTGAATCGAATTTTCGGTAATGGCATAAAAGCTAAAAAGATAAAAACTAGGAGCCAAATGATAAAAATCTCTTGTACCTCAACAAATAATTTATCTATCAAAATGGGAAAATGCTATTCGATTCTAAATCCCTTCAAAAGTCAGGCTTATCCATTTTATGCTTTTACAGTGAAACCAGTAACGAATCCAAGGGGGAGGTCACGGGGTCACCATCCCCTCCCCTGGACAAAAAAAAAATTTCTAAAGCATATTTAAACAAGTTGGAAATTGCACGTGAAGCGTAGCAAATGAGGTGCGTTCGTACGATAACGAAGTTTTAAAAATATTACTCTCACATATCAATCTCATAAAATTGTAAATAGTGAGTTACAATTAAAACGCTCATCAAACAATGTTCTCCCTATACCATTATGTAATGCAATACTTTTGTGTGGCCTTGTAAATCAATAACAAATGTTCTGTGCACCACAAATTATGCAAAATGTATATTATAATGTGTACTTTATAGTTGCATATAAATTTTATTCAGTTCGAATAAGTGTAACACCATTAAAATGCATTTGAAACATTTTTCCCCATTGACCTTAATGTAATGGAATACTTTTGATTGTCCCTGTAATTGCCCTATGCATCCGATTTTCATAAAATTTGAAATGACTCGACAAAATAATGTAATAATTATGCATTTTAAATTTCAAACGATTTGGTTGGGTAGTTTTTGCGTTGTTATATGCGGACAGACAGACGGACGGACGGACGGACTGAACGACCACTATAGGTGCTATCTATTTACATAATTACGAACGCACCTAAAAATGGAATGCAATATGGAAATGGAAGAAATATAAAATGGAATGGAATAAATTTAAATTTTCATCATTTCTAGAGACATTTTTTACATATTTTAAAAAAGCGTATTATTTTAAATATTTGTCATCTAAAAATAACAGAACAAAGAATAATATTTCTTTCGGATTAAAAATTTACTTATACGTGACTATTATAATCAGAAAAAAAAATCTTTCGAATTAAAATAAAATTAATATTACTTATTAAAGGCAGGAAAATATTGAAAGTTACGGCGTAAAAACTACATGTACACCGAATTTTAAAAGAGAAAAAGCTGCAAAATAATAAATCTGTTTATTTGCGTTAAAAATCGTAAATGGAGTAAATTATGTCAGATTTAAAATAGCCAAATCACATTGCTAAACAGTTTTAAAAAAATGTATTTGCACGATATACACGAGATATATACGTACACGAGAGATTTATTTCATATTTTGATATAATCTGTCTCACATTGTTGCTAAATTAATGACAGCGCAAATAATATTTCTTTTCTAACGTTAAAAATTATTTTCTCCTGAATATTTTTTTTAAAATTAGGTTTCAAGCGTTACATCTAAAATCACTTATTTAAAATTATTTCTTTATAGCATTGTTAAAAAAAATATCGGGAAGCAATGGGAAAGACTACATTCTACGTGTTGACTTACATTAATATTATATAAGATGATTGTTACATGTTAAAGTAATCTTATTTATTCAAACGCGAAAACACCCATTAACAACAACTGATTTGGTCTTAAACCCTTTTAGTAAAGGGGAAATGAATTAAAACTCGTTTACAAGGCGATCGTCACTGTTTATGTTTAATTATAATTCAATCTTTATTAAGCTTTTCAAAACCGATCAAATTAACTTATTTTTTAGAGTGGGGACGGTGGGCTTGACGATTGTAGCTCGTAGGAAACAAAATCCCTAATTGAAAAAAAAAAAAACTTAATTTTTTTACGTCACAGCACTCTGGGGATCTTAAAATTGCTTTATTCTTAAAATTGCTGATCTTTTTATTATTTATTTACTTATAATTAGTATTTTGAGGGGGGAATTAAATTGCCCTATTTATTATTTTGTCGGAATAATAAATAAACAATCAAACATAACTTCTTGTTAAATCGAATGTTATTGAAAGATATTGTATTGATTTTAATGGTGGCCCGGGATTGGCATCCCCCACCCCGGGACCACAGAAGTTCCTCCCGGAGAAAAGTGTTTGGATTAAACACTGGAAAGATATCGAAGTTTCCTTTGTCACTAGATATTATAATAATAATAAGCATTTTAATTCTTGTAAATGTGATTTTTCAGATGAATAATATCAAGCAAAAATATGCATTATAATTTGCAGCAATTATATGTAAATTTTCTTTAAAAAAAAAACAATTAAAATTCTAAAATTCTTCACTAAGGTTACCCATTTCCAAAGTCCTGCTTCTTGCTCAGTATATGCAAAACAATTCGTTACGCATTTACTTTTACATTTTTTTAAATATAATTATTTTCAAAAATAATTTAAATTCTTTACAAGTATATTTATTTATTTCTACATAGTACTATCAGGGATTGTCCATAAATGATGTGAAACCTTTTTTCAATATTTTTTATCTTCCTCCCACCCTTTTTCATAAAGTGTCACAGTTCAACATACCACCTCCCTCCCTCTTGTCAGATGTCAGGCTTTATTGTATAAACATATACTTTCAGTTCAGAAAAAAAGCACTACACACCCCCTAGCATGACATCATTTGGGAATTTCCTTTTACCGAAAAAAACCCTCCTTATAATCAGATAATACGCGCGTTACTGCATTAATTCGCCGTCGAGCCACTAATTCCATTTATATTTTCCGAAAACTATACACGTCTATTTATCAACCTAACAACAACATTAAAGTAAGTAACCACCCCCTAACTTCTCGTTACACTTTACACAGAGAAAAGCGGAAAGCCTTTATTTCCGTCACAACTCCCAATTGTAGCTCCTGGATTTTAACCCCTCACCACCTCACTCAATTGAAGCATGACATTGTCATGACAAAAGTGTTTTGGTTGTACCTCATACAAACGTCATGAATTTTCCTTGTCCTACCCAACACTACTTTGATCTGGGAAGAATCAACGCTGCAATTTAGAATGAAACTACAATTAAAACAACATTTAGAAAATAGTGGTATGAGTGTTTTAAATAAATAATACAGTTCACAGAGTTTTTCATTTAGAGATCAACTGGAAATTCAATTTCGTTTTGGTTTTCAGTATCTGAATTTCAGCGAAAATGCAACTGAAAATGGGACTGGACCGAATTTCAAATAAAGCTATCTGTATTCTAAAAACCTCATTTATTCTTTCGGAAATTTGTAACTTTACTCGTTGATTTGAACTGCATCGGTTCAAATGTGACCCTTTTTATTTATTGCTATGAACTGGGATCTAAAAATCTAGACGCCAGTGACAAATCTCTCACTTCCAAGTTTTATTATAGTCATTCAGGATTGCTTTGAACCATGGGGTGTAACTTTGCACTACGCCCTAATTTTCAATATTTTTGACTTCAAAAGGCTAGATAAATTTCAGAACTGTGTACTGTATGCAAGGTTCTAAACTGGGATTTTTACTTTTTAATTTAAAAAATAAATTAGCAACATTACTCACAATTAATTGCATCACCAACTATTAATGTGAAGTACTTTTATCAACCTTTTTTTAATGTTGTTTCGAAGTTGTTGTAATTTAATTGTATTTTTTAGTAAGTAAATATATAGTCATTTATCAGACATATTACTGTCTAAATATCGTAAATGTTTTAATATTTTATGGTTATTTATATATTAATAGTTGATAAAATGTAAAATAAGAAGGCATTACCGTTTACCACATTTTCAGTATAACTTTGAGCCGGCTAAAAGTGAGGCATAGGTTTATAATTTACTGATTATTACTATTGTCCAAAATTCTCCATATTTGTACGTATATTTTATATAAATGCCGAAAGTGTGTATTAGATATAACCTGTAAATATTTTTACATATAAGTATAAAATACTGTAAAAGCACTTATTTCCACGAACCGTAATTTTCGCGCATATGAGGATATTGGTGATTTCTCGAGCTGAAAATTTCGCGACACATTTAGCAGTTTTGAAGCCAAACGTAAGATAATTCTGGAAGGTTTTAAAGAAGCTACTATAAAGATTGTAAAAAGCTGCATTCTACTAGTTGGATTTTATTTAAGGAATAGTTGTGTAGTATTCAAGAAATAGTTATAAATATTCAAAAACTTTTTGTACTACAATCAGTAAATTTTGGAAAAGTGAAAATTTTCTAAATTTTAATTATTATTTGAGGAGACAGAGAAAAAAAAATCGCGATGCTTAAATTTTCGCGATTACGACGGACTCCCAAAAATAAGTGCTTTTACAGTACATAAAATTCATTTAAAGACGTTATTCGGGGCGGAGCTACTGAAATTTTAAATTCCATTCATTCCACATTTTTTATTATTGTTTGAATGATACCAGTGCTATGTATTACTGTAACTATGGATATATTATTGAGTTAAAACATTGAAAATTGCTTTTCACTTTATTTTTATGTTTTACGTGAACATTGAACAGTTCTTTTTATTTCTAAATATTCATGGTTTTCTTCCATTCTTCTTATGCATAATATTTGTTGCAATATCATAAATTATACAAATCTTGTGGTGTTGCAAAATGTCAATTAAGAGTCTTTGCATATCTGAAAATTTTCTAATTTTTAATTATTATTTGACGCGACAAAGAAAAAAAAATCGCAAAGCTTAAATTTTCACGATTACGACGGACTCACGAAAATAAGTGCTTTTACAGTACATAAAATTCATTTAAAGACGTTATTCGGGGCGGAGCTACTGAAATTTGAAATTCCATTCATTCCACATTTTTTATTCTTGTTTGAATGATACTAGTGCAATGTATAACTGTAACTACGGATATATTATTGAGTTAAAACATTGAAAATTGTTTTTATTTTATTTTTATGTTTTACGTGAACATTGAACAGTTCTCTTTTATTTCTAAATATTCATGATTTTATTCCACTCTTCTTCTGCATAATATTTGTTGCAATATCATAAATTATACAAATCTTGTGGTGTTGGAAAATGTCAATTAAAAGTCTGCATATCTAAAAATTTTCTAATTTTTAATTATTATTTGAGGCGAGAAAGAAAAAAAATCGCGAAGCTTAAATTTTCACGATTGTGACGGGCTCACGAAAATAAGTGCTTTTACAGTACATAAAATTCATTTAAAGACTTCATTCGGGGCGGAGCTACTAAAATTTGAAATTACATTCATTCCACATTTTTTTAAATTCTTGTTTGAATGATATTTGTGCTAGTATACTGTATTACTGTAACTATGGATATATTATTGAGTTAAAACACTGAAAATTGCTTTTCACTTTATTTTTGTGTTTTACGTGAACATTGAACAGTTCTTTTTTATTTCTAAATATTCATGATTTTCTTCCACTCTTCTTATGCATAATATTTGTTGCAATATCATAAATTATACAAATCTTGTGATGTTGGAAAATTTCAGTTAAGAGTCTTTGCATATCTGAAAATTTTCTAATTTTTAATTATTATTTGAGGCGACAAAGAAAAAAAATCGCGAAGCTTAAACTTTCACGATTACGAGGGGCTCGCGAAAATAAGTGCTTTTACAGTACATAAAATTCATTAAAGACGTTATTTGGGGCGGAGCTAATCAAATTTGAAATTCCATACCTTCGACAATTTTTATTCTTGTTTGAACGATACTAGTGCTAGTATGTATTACTGTAACTATGGATATACTATTGAGATAAAACACTGAACATTGCATTTCATTTTCTTTTTATATTTTACGTGAAAAAAAAAAAATCATTGATCCATATTTTAAGTGAAATAGATGTATGTGCATTAAAATATTGAAAAATTTAAATGTTGTTCTATTTATTTTTATGAGTCGACAAAAGCTACACTTATATTGTTAATTAATTTAAATTACATTAAAACTTGTGTAATGTTGTTTGCTTAAGTTCGAACTGTGCTTTAATAGTGGATAAATTTCTTAATCTTGAACACTAGTCAAACATTATTTCAAATTAATTAAATTTGCCCTTTAAGTTTCTACAAAAAAAAAAAAAAAAAAAAGATTATGCATTGAGCAATAGGCTGATTTTTAAAAAATTCCTCTGGTCCTTTTTTTCTTTAGGATTAGAAATTTTGTATTGTTATAGTATTACGTTTATTTATATTTATTACATAGTTTGTTTTTTATTGCTGAACGTTCGTCACGAAAAAAACTTGGACAGAAACATTTTTACACCATTGTTTCCAAAGAAAAACTTCGCGACATACTTCTACAACACTTGCAATAGATAGTTATCACGGAATTTATTGTTTGGAAATAGTGGTGTTAAATTTTTCCAGTACACTTCATTCGTGACAAACGTTCCAATATATACTGGTAATATTAACTTTGTTAACCCTTTTGGGTCCGAATTGTTTTTTCAGTTTTTAGAAAAAATTACTTTTACGTTAATAACATTCACACTTTTTAT
This sequence comes from Maratus speculifer, assembly GCA_964019185.1. Taxonomy (NCBI): domain Eukaryota; kingdom Metazoa; phylum Arthropoda; class Arachnida; order Araneae; family Salticidae; genus Maratus; species Maratus speculifer. The sequence continues at coordinate 185,362,967 of OZ025301.1, forward strand.
CCAAATAGATTAGTTAGTGTTTAATGAATATTCCATTGTCTTAAAGATAACGAATGTTGTTATTTTGCGTACTATTCCATTAATATTCATATGACAATAGGCTAAGGAAAATTTTTTTGATATGTTTAGAAAATATTGTATTACAGTAAAATTTAACATTTATTACAACTTTCTAATGTTTTTCGCACTTTATTACACATTATTCTTTCAGGAAAGAAATTTTAAATTCAAAGATTGAAATACAGTCGAGTCTCTATATAAAGAAATCCATTGTTCGAGTAAAAAATTCGTTATATAGAGAAATTCGTTGTATATAGATTACCGTTAAAATTCTTATTTAATGTGTAAATTTTGAACGAAAATATTGTATTACAGTAAAATTTAACATTTATTACAACTTTCTAATGTTTTTCGCACTTTATTACACATTATTCTTTCAGAAAAGAAATTTTAAATTCAAAGAGTGAAATACAGTCGAGTCTCTATATAAAGAAATCCATTGTTCGAGTAAAAAATTCGTTATATAGAGAAATTCGTTGTATATAGATTAGCGTTAAAATTCTTATTTAATGTGTAAATTTTGAACGAAAATATTGTATTACAGTAAAATTTAACATTTATTACAACTTTCTAATGTTTTTCGCACTTTATTACACATTATTCTTTCAGGAAAGAAATTTTAAATTCAAAGAGTGAAATACAGTCGAGTCTCTATATAAAGAAATCCATTGTTCGAGTAAAAAATTCGTTATGTAGAGAAATTCGTTGTATATAGATTACCGTTAAAATTCTTATTTAATGTGTAAATTTTGAACAATTGTTATTTTTGATGTATTTAATTAAGAATTTGAAATTGTTATTAATAATTACTGTAATTAAAATATCACTATTAGTAAGTACTGTATCAGTACTGTGCAATAGTGAGGGTTGTAATCCACTTCAAAAAGAAAAAAAAATCAGAGAGATATTATTGACATCTCTGCATTCCTTAATTTATTTCTATTTCTCTTTTTAAATCTGCACAAGTGGCATCTTCTCCGTCCTCAGAATCCACATTATGCTCTAATATAAAAAATTCGGCCTTTTTGAAGCAATTGTAAAATATTTTTTCTTCAGTTACTCCCATTGATCCCGTTCTTATGTGTATAACTATCCATTTGACACTGTTTTGGCAGAGAAAGATGTTGAAGGGTATATGGGAGGAGGAGGCGATGAATTCGTTGGACTTAAAGAACAAGGAGATTCAAGCAGAGAAGTAATATAAAAAAAACAGCACTGAACGATAAATTAGGAATAAGTGATGGAAAATTGATTTCATGTGATTTCGAAGCTTTTTTACTACTGAATAAAGAACATTTTATGAAAATATTCGTTATATGGAGATAGATATTTCGATATATAGAGACTATTTTTAATGTAACCATGGAAAAAGGGGAACGTTCCTACTAAAAATTCGTTATATAGAGAAATTCGATGTAAGGAGTTTCGCTATAGAGAGACTCGACTGTATATGTTTAAAATAAAAGAATCGCAAAGGGCGCAAAGAAAATGAAGCAAATACATAATAATGATTATTATTATTAATAAATGCCTAAACATAAATGAAGTCACATAGTAAATGCATAGACATATACTAACAATACTGCATATAAACAATAGCAAAAGTAGTTCTAAAATCAAAATAATACTTTGGTAAAGGACATGTACACCAGTACACCAGACCCGAAAGGGTTAAATTGCTTTGTTATACTATACTTATGTTACTTATGATAGCATGCTATTTTAATTACTCTTCTTTACGCTTTTCATAAGTGTGTTGCGGCCTGCGTGGGAAAAAAAAAAAATGGCTCAGTATGGCTGGTCTAACAAAATTGTTTTTCCGTGTTTTTTTTTTTTTTTCTTTTGCAAACGCAGAAATGGATGTTTCAGAAAATATTGTCGAAGTAGGGATTTTGAACTGAATTTTCACGCGAAAGAAGAATAACTATTTAAGGAAGAGTGTAAAACGTCACGTGATCAAAACCACTTATCATTCAACAGGTAATTTACCTAAAAGAATATAAAAACACAATTCGATTCCAAATCGCTTGCATGGTCAGGCCTTCCAATTTAATATCTTTCAGTTAAAAAATGAATTTGTAAATATGTCAAAAACGTTGTGTGCTTGTTGAGCAAAGCTTGAGAACCAACTTAAAACTAGCCGGAAATGGCAATCCCAAAACTTTCTTCTATCTCATATATGTTAATACTTCCAGAAAAATGAAACATAGCAGCGTCAGTGGTTAGGTGATCAGCACCAAAATTTAATCTGCAACAACTTATTTTAAGTTTTAATTGAATCTGAAGTTTGATGAAAATCTGTGCATTACTATTTTAAATAGAATCATTGAAAAAAAAAATGGATTGAAGCATTACTTGTTGAGTGATTTACTCCAAAAAATAAATACTAATTTATATCAGGGAATAACAGAATTTGAAATTTGATGGAAATTCATGCATTAGTTCTTGAAATGATCTATTGCAATAATCATAAAAAATGCCGCAGAGCAGCACCACCTGTTGGACAATTTTACGTCGAAAAGTAATCAGTATCATATTATATTAAGAATTAAAAGATTGTGAAGCTTTTTAAAAAGTCTTTGTTAGTTCTGATTCCTCTATACGCCGTTAAAAATCTGCAGCTTCAGCTACATAGTCACTCTACAGTTTTTATAGAATATTTCCATTCTGAACAATGAGAATGCACCATAGTATAGCCAAGTAATCGTTTTTCATTTATTTATTTATTGAAGAATACACATCTAACTTGTGTGCTCGACTTGAAAGCCTGCTTACAAGTCATCGCCAATATACAGGGACGAGTGACGAGTAGCACAAGGAAATTTCACAATTCAGGAGAGGTACAACCAGGAGCTCCACACAGGGAGTACGTGCAATGGAGTCAGTGAGAATCGAACTGAAACAACCCGAGGGGTTCGACAAACTAGTTTTTGGCGTACCAGATTTATAAATCAAGTTGATTTGCCTGATTTCTGATTGATTTATTGATTTACTGCAGATTTACTGATTTATTCTTGATTTACTGACTTGCTTGCGATTTACTGATTTACTTGTATTTACGGATTTACTCTTGATTTACTGATTTACTTGCGATTTACAGGCGGTTAGCATTGCTTTGATTGGCTCTTCAGATCACGTGACATGTCGATGTTCGTATATTTCATAATGCTGTAAAAAAAAGACAAAAGAAATACCCATATGATATCGTTATTTTCGGATTCGCTACCTGTTAAAAAGTATTCCTAACTCGTTTCTTTCCTAACAGTTCAGAAATCAGGTACATTAACATCATCGTACAAATTACAAACTGTACATCTCTCTCAAATCTCTTTTGACGAATTTGCACATGCCATGTGCTGCCATCTATAGGTGCAATTTACATTTAATCCTTTACATCCGAAATAATATCGCAATGTAATTATAATTTTGTTTTTCCTATATTACAGAAGTATTCTAAAAATTACTTTAAAAATTAAATATACTTTCAGCGCCGTGCGAAAGGGGGGGGGGGGCGAAGGGGGCAGTCGCCTCCGGGCGCGGAAATTTAAGGGACACCAAATTTATTCTACGAACGTCATTTTTTGGTTTGTCACAAACAAAAGTTGGGGGAGGAGGGCGTCAAATTTTTGCGCCCAAACTTTTGGCCCGGGTGCAGTTTTTTCTTCACACGCTCCTGTATACTTTAAATTCCCCTCCCCCCACTGTTCAATGATGCGAATCTTTCTTATTCAATAAAGGTCTACTCAAATCAAAATTCGATAATTTCTGACTCATTTGTTGTAGAATTTTCAATCTCGAGAAATTATCAAATTTATTTATTCGAAAACTGTGTTATTAAAAAGTGTTTTTCCATTTTCCAATAAAAGCGAATTTTAAAATAAAACTTTCAAAAAATTCCATGAAATTCAGCATTTTACACTAAATTTCCGGACGCCACTGCTAATTGCTCTCTCATGATGATATTGCTTTGATTGTCAAGTCTTAAAAATAATCGTGAATTGCTAACCTAAGAACATTTCAAAATCATTTTTTACATTTATGAGAAAACAAGAAACATATTAATTTCCTCATATCTAAATGAAATCTGTGTAAATTATTTATTTTTAAAAATACTAACGCATTTTTTTTAAATAAATGAAAGTAAATTAGCGGAAGTATCACAAAAATCGTCACTTTTAATTTAAGAATAACTTTCAATATAACAATTGATCATGAAGTGATGTATTCCCCCTTCCAAAGAAAACGTGTTATGACTTCCTCCCCTCTAAATTGAGGATTGAATCTGCCTTTGCATATTATGGAAAATGCTTTACCAATATATGTTTTATTATTATTATTATTATTATTTGTTGTTGAACTTTCTTTAACTGAATACTTCGCTTGGCATAAATATAAATCACAATTTGCTTTATCATTTACTGCTTCAGAAAAATATGTCCACAGTTTACTTCTTTTTCTTTCCATAATAAAAGAAATAAATGAATCAACAAGCCTAGTTCATGAGATAAAGCTATTGTGATAATTATGAATAATGCCGCATAGCAGCGCCAACTGTCGGGGGATTAATGCCAAAATGTAATCAGAACCATATTATATCAATGACCAAAGGAATGTAAAGTTTTATGAAAATCCGTCCATTAATTCTTGAGATATAGCTATAGTAGAAGTCGTGAAAAAGGCAGCATAGCAGCACCACCTGTTAGGTGATATACAACAAAATCTAATCAGATCCATTTTATATAGAGGTCTGAATATAAAATTTTGTGAAATTCCGTGCTTTAGTTCTTGGGATAAAGCACCCGCAAGATTTATGTCACATAGAGACAGACGTTTTGAAAAAACGTGTTTTTTGAAATCTCTAACCCTAAAACGTATAAATCCGTCGAAAACCGGAATTCGACAATTTTCCCGAATCCGATACTTTCATTCGAATACAGTGAGATTTATTGATTTTACACTGATTTATCGATTTATTACAGGATTTACAATTTAAATTTTGATTTAATGATTTTAATTTGATTTATTACAGGATTTATTGATTTGTTATTGATTTACTATAAGATTTACAACTAGATGGAACCCGTCAAAACTTGACGGCACCACAGAAATAAAAGGTATTTTCCAGCTATTAAAGGATTTTTTAATGACTAATCTTCAGCAAAAATTTCAATAAATAAAAGAAAAACCTGCATTTTACATCTAGGCAAATGACCCGCAATTGGCAGAGTTACATTCAAACATGCTGCTATAGAATTAGAATCTGTCTCATTTGATAATTTTCCATTTACAAATACAACACTAATAAATTGTACATGACATGAATAAATCATAAATTACCGTCACTTCTCATTTCATACAAAATATACATACTTCACTTACTTCGCAGCAAAATAAGACTGAATTTATAGTTTGCCATTTAGCAACAACTGTAACAATGATCCTCTCAGAGGTTAATTTGTTTTTACATTACCCACCCCATTCAACAAATAAACATTTGCATTTTGAACTAACTTTTCTATTACATTTTCATAAATCAAAAATACATGTCGATTTCACATATTAAAAAAATTAATGATATTTATTCTGGCTAGGTGAAACCCGTCAAAACTTGACGGCAACAATATGAAAGAACCAAAGAAAAAAAAGTATTTTGGCGCTATAAAAAAATTAATATTTCTGAAAAATTTCAATATGCTTTTCCATTTACCAACGTAACACCAACATGACATGATCCCGGGCGCAGAATCGGTGCAACGCTGCGACACACATCACAAACTCTTGAAAATGTTTGAAGATTATTTTTCTACTGTTAAAGTTTCTTTTAAAAAATGCTAGAAATCATTTACTATGTACAAAAGTTTGTCTAGGTACCATAAAAAATGCAAATTTTGGCAAATAATCACAAAAAAGTTATTTTCGTCAAAATACCCCCCTCCCCCCCCAAAAAAAAAGAACACCTGGAAATTTTGTAAATTGATGTGAAAAAAAAACAGCAAATTTCGTCAACAGATTGCAACAAACAACAAATTTCTTCAAAAAATCTCTAAAAAATTTGTCAAAAAACTGCAGAAAAAAAAAATTGTCCAGGTATCTCAAATAAAACAAATTTCGTAAAAATATTGCAAAAAATCAAAATTTTGCCAAAACGTTTAAAAAGATTTCGAAAAAAAAGAATTTTGACAAAAAAAAAATCTCTAAAAAATGGCAAATTAAACATATTGTGAAAAAAAATTCAAAATATTGTGAAAAAACAACAAATTTTGACAAATGATTGTGAATAAACAGCAAATTTCCTCAAAGGATTGAAAAAAAAAACAAATTTCATCAAATAATCACAAAAAAGGTAATTTCGCAGAAAAAAACAACAAATTTTGCAAAAAAACGGAAAATTAGATCGAAAGATCATGACAAAACGACAATTTCATCGAAAGAACTCGAGAAAAACGATAAACTTCTTCAAAACTGTCCAGGTATCATAAAAGACACAAATTTCGTCCAAAGATCTCAAAAGCACAGAAATTTTGTCTAGGTAATCGCAAAAAATGTAAATTTCGCAAAAAAAAGACAAATTTCTCAAAAAGATAACAAAAAACGACATTTTCTCAAAAAAAAAAAAAAAAAATCACGGAAGAAGGATAAATTTAATAAAACGGCAAATTACATCAAAAGATTGCAAGAAAAAAACAACAAATTTCAAAAAACAACTTCCATTAATTGCAGGGAGAAAAGATGCAACATTTCTTTGATCATCTGAAAAAAAAAAAAAATCACAAAATTTCTCGATCCATCACATGAAAAATAGAAAATTTGTCAATCAGTTCGACAGTTGGTCATGTGGGGTAAAAATTATAAAATTCATTAATCAATCATGGAAAAAAAGTCATTCAGTTATGTAAAAATCCCACAAAAATTATCATTCAGTAGAAGTCCCCACAAAAATCTTGTGATTGATTGAGACATTTCCGAATGTTTTTTGCATGTCCAAATTAAAAATATATATATATATATTTTGTAGCTGCAGATTTAAAAAAGTAAGTTATTTATAAGGCATCTATTTTGACCTCTTATTATTTTGTTTATTTTTGCAAGACCTATGTTTATTTAGTTGAATAATACGAATTTAGAATTTACAATGTTTTGTCTTTTGTTATTTTTTATCAATTTTTAAAATGATAATGCAACAAATGTAAATGCTATAGGCAAAATAGAAATGAAATTTTCATATGACAGAAATGAAGATCACAATAAGGAATTACTTTAGAAAAAAGAAAAAGATTGAAAACAAAATAAGAAGTGTTACACAATAGAAAAAACGGTTAAATTATGTCCTTCAATAAAAACGGGCAAAATCAAAATAAATAATATTATGAAATATAAAATTATAATATTATGAAATATAAAATTAAGCATCGATCGAAAAAATACTATCCGAGAAAAGTTTTCGCGAACATCGTAAGGGGGATATTTTACTTCAGTGTACCCATGGCAGAATAGAAATGTATTTTTCATATAACAGAAATGAAGATCACAATAAGGAATTACTTAAAAAAAAAAAAGATTGAAAACAAAATAAGAAGTGTTATGCAATAGAAAAAATGGTTAAATTATGTCCTTCAATAAAAACGGGCAAAATCAAAATAAATAAACTTGATCGATCCGATGTTGCATTGCATTAAAAAAAAAGTTCTCACTTACCAGGTTATATTGTTGAAAAGACTAATTTAAGCTGTAATAGATTACTCTGATCCTATGTTAAAAATATACTAAAATATAAAAAATCCATACATATATTTAATTGCACATTTAAACATATGTCACTCAGCAAACAGTAGATCCATTGACTCAGCTACGAACGAACGCGGGCATACCACGCTAACATTTAGAGACAGTAACTATCTCTTCTCTCATTGGTTCTGTTGTCGGATCTCCGCAAGCACGCATGCGCAGAGAGCACTTTGAGTGTGCTGAATAAATAGGGCTTTCGTTTTAATATATAGATTTGCATCTTGATTTATTAAATGATATACTGAATTACTATTGGATTTATTGATTGTAACTTCATTTATTAAAGGATTTACTGATTTGCTATCGGATTTACTGATTTACTACCGGATTTACTGATTTACTATCGGATTTATTGATTTACTGATTTATTACAGGATTTACTGATTTCAACTTGATTTACATAGCTGTAAGTGTAATGTTCTCATTGGTCAGAAAATAGATAGCCATAAGATTGCCATACTCTGGAAAAAACTTTTATTTTTATATGCGTCCTGTACATTTGTTCGCGATCTCATACAGGGTCCCCTGGCACTGTATGGCACTGTTAGGTGTATCGTGAAAAATTACCTCTATTTTTAAAGGCTATTTATTTTCTGATCAATGAGAACACTATATAAACGCCTATGGAGTGCTCGCATTGGTCAGAACATAGATAGCCTTTAAAAATAGAGGTAGTTTTCACGATATACAGTCGAGTCTCTATATAACGAAATCCATCGTTCCAGTAAAAAAATTCGTTATACAGAGAAATTCGTTGTATAAATAATGGTGTTAATAATGTGTGAAATTTGAACAAATATTATTTTTGATCTTTTGAATTAAGAATTTGAAATGTTTAAAACTAATATTAAACTAACATTTTATTTCTTAACTAGCTGACCCGCCCGGCGTTGCCCGGGTCCGTATTAACAATATTAAACGAACTTGAAATTTGTATGATTTTATCATTAACTCGTTACATGCAGAAATGCATTGTCTGAAATACGTAGCCACTGACTGTGTGAAAAATCGGTTTTAAAAACAACTAATATTAAGCTCTAAAAATACTCAAAATGAGCAATGAAAAACGCGGGAGGGAATATGTATCCAACGATTGCAGGATTTTCGTGTAAACAAGTTGATATTTACCCGTAAAAATCACTGTTAAGTCACGTAACTAATTATTATTTTCACATACAAATCCCAAGTGAAATATTTTGAATTTCAAACTAATTATATCACTCTTAAATCCGACTATACCATGAATGAAATCGATACACGATGTAGCTAAAAGGTTGGTATATAGTACTATAATTTTAGAGCTATTTAACAAAAGTAAGTGTTATTTTTTAATCAAATCTTGCGTATAGGTTCACTCTGTGTATAAATTCCTAACCTTAAACTTTTATACCGTAACCAGAACCTGTCTGTAACCTAACAGCGACTTAACAGTACCCTACCGTAAATTAAATATACAGAAATGTAACCTAGCCTAAATGTATTCACTTTATTGTAACATATCCTTATTCTAACCATAACATGAATGCAATTTAACTTTAACCTAACTTTAACCTAAATAATATAATAGAAAAAAAACTATTTTAAAAAATTACTATTTCTTCGTAAAATATGCTTCAGCTGTAATTCGTTTCTTTCAATTCGTTTTATTAATACAAAATTCCTTCCTCGTGTTTTTGTTTGAGACATTAAAATTTCAGCGATAAATGGTTTAATATTGCAAACCACGGAGTAAGACACTTCTTACTCCGTGTTGCAAACCTTTTTTCGGTTTACTTCGCCTCCACCTATCTTTTTCTCCATGGTGTACAGCAGCTGTGATTTAAAAAAAAAATCCTCATTTAAACTGACAGTTTGCCAGTCTATGAATTTTAAAGGTCTGTCCCAGCTTTTTAGCACTTTCCAACAAAGTTGAAAAGTGCTTATGCATTCGGTTTGTCTGGCCGTCTGTCCGTCTGGCCGGATGGCCGTCTGTCTGTCTGTCCGTCTGTCCGCGCTCTAACTCCCGTAAATATACTCGGATTGCTATGAAATTTTTATGCATTACTGATGTTTACCCTAGCACGAACCCTATTGAAAATGAAGTATCTACCATGATTAGTTTATCTACAGGGCGAATCAAAAGTTTCCCATTACATTACGGCCTATGGGGAAAAATCGTTAATATACTCGGATTGCCATGAAATTTTAGGACGTTATTGAGGTTTACCCTAGCACGAACCCTATTGAAAATGAAGTATCTACCATTATTAGTTTATCTACAGAGAGAATCAAAAGTTTCCCATTACATTACGGCCTATGGGGAAAAATCGTTAATATGCTCCGATTGCCATGAAATTTTAGGACGTTATTGACGTTTACCCTAGCACAAGTACTATCAAAAATGAAGTTTCTACCATGATAGGTTTATCTACAGGGCGAATTAAAAGTTTCCCATTACATTACGGCCTATGGGGAAAAATCTTTAATATACTCGGATTGCCATGAAATTTTAGGACGTTATTGACGTTTACCCTAGCACAAGTCCTATCGAAAATGAAGTTTCTACCATGATTAGTTTATCTACAGGGCGAATCAAAAGTTTCCCATTACATATTTTAAATATATTAAGCTTTTTCATGTATAATAAAATTGATATATGTCTCTGAAGCTTAATATAAATTATACGCTACTGTCTTGCATAATATGAAGTTCATAGCATTTACAGGGCCACACAAAAGATTTCAAATAGTATATTTTTTCCGAAGTACCGTATATGTGTCCGATGATGGCTGATGGAGGGATGAAATGCATTTTAATTATGATATGCGTGTTTATATTTCGCTAAATATATGCACATTATACGATGTGTATAAATGTTATAGTTGATATACAGGGCTACCCATAAAGAGCTCACCAAAGTTACTGAATATGAGCATAAATTATTTAAACGTGGTTCTTAAATAAGCTATGCATTTTTACGCTGAGCTTCATTCAATTTACTGAGAAAAGTTTGCAAAATATAGATAAAAGGATATACAGGGCCACGCAAAGAATTCGGTACATGGACGCATATGAATGATGATTTATGAATGTGATTTAAGTTGTTTTAAAAGTGTTTTAGTTTATAATAAATTTGAGCCTAATGCTGACGTGTAATAAAGGTACAATGTAAACTACAGGGCTGAACAAAAGTATTCAAGTATGTTTCCATCTAATAGTATGAATTGCTGAAAAAGAAATCCCAAGCTACTGGGTATTTTCTTGCTAAGCTAAATTTTCCCATTATATGAACTGACATATGAAATACAGGGTTGTTCTAATGTACTGGAATACATATTTGGGTATATTTGGCTATACACTATTATTTCCCTAAATAACAAAGTTTTGTTAAAGATTTCATTAAGTGTTGGAAAGTGCTTCATAATCTATGCTTAACGCATGATTTTTCATACTTGTTTAATTATTTCTGCAAAAATTTTATGCTACCAATCAACCATAAGAAAATGAAATGAAAAAAAAGCGAAAAAAGGCGATTTTTTATGAGAGTGAACTTTGGAATTTAATTAATTACTCAGTTAATAAATAGAATTTTGAAATTCTGAGCTTCAGGGGCATCAGGAGAGACATTGGGCTACTCTCAAAAAAATTTTGAGCTTCGTACGTGCTGTAGATTTTGCTAGCCATCGCAGACACACAGACACACACACAGACAGACAGAGCGTTTTGTTCTTTTATTAGTATAGATTATTTAAGCTGTTTCAAAAAAGAAAACAGACATTTATTTGAAAGCTTGATGAAAATAAAATAAGGTAGACTTGCATTAATTTCAGACGAAGAAATCTGTAATTTTTTGTTGTTTTGATTTTAAAATTGTTACGCTCTCAAAAAAAAAAAAAAAAAAAAAAAAAAAAAAAAAAAAAAAAAAAAAAGGTTCAAATTTTAGCAAGGAATGAAAAATTGTAGTTAACATTCTCCTCCATTTGAAGGCCTCTCATGGCATCTCATTGATTCCTCTCTTACATGTGTATCAATCCAATTGACTCAGTTTTGAGAAGGATGTGGAAAGGTGTGTGGGAGGAGGGATGAATTTAAAGAACAAGGAGAGAAGCAATATAAAAAAACTTAGCACTGACGATAAATCAAAAATAAGTGATGGAAAATTGATTCCATATGATTTCGAAGCTTTTTTAAAACTGAATAAATTAAGACCAATTTATGAAAAAGTTCGTTATATGGAGATAGATATTTCGCTATATAGAGACTGTTCTTAATATAATTATGCGAAAAGGGGACCGTTCATACTAAAAATTCGTTATATAGAGAAATTCGATGTATGGAGTTTCGTTATAGAGAGACTCGATTGTATTTTAACAATATTGTCTCAATTGTCCAACTGAACTTGTTGACACGAATATTGTAAAGTTTTGGAATCTTAGGCCGTGTTCAAAATCAAATGACACCATTTTTGCGCGCGCGCGCTCAGAAGATTCTGCATGGAGTAGGTACTTTCGAATAAGGGAAATTTAACGTTATTCAATTATTGAATTACTTTTATGGTTCAAAATTGGTAAATGCAAATACTATATTCCTTTATCTTTCCAAAACATGATTCTCGTAGCAGAAATACATATCTGCGGTCACTCAAGTAAAATCTAAAGTATTCCCAAAATGTATCACGTGACCTATTTTATCTAATTAAGCCCGATCAGCATTTAAAATATGACCACCAACCTTGACGCACGAAACTCAAAAAAAAAAAAAAAATATGTGAGTGATTTGATCACGTGATTGTGCATTTCGTGCTTCGATTTTATTGGTTGTACTTTTGTTGGTAGGTTGATTGATACAATTTAACAATTCAATTAGGGATCTAAAGATTTTAACTTTTTAACATATTTTTATTATCTGTTTAAAAATGATTTATCAGTCGTTTTATATTTTTCGCGATAATTAAAATGCTGTTATCAAACAAGATTGTGATATCAACATGTTATAAGGTTTATTTTTAATCTATCATATTGGATGTATTTCAATGGAATTTGCCCTGTTAGTTTGACAATTTTTCAGAAAAGGTTTTAGTATACATATTTCTTATTTAATAATCGCATATTTTACAGAATACTATAGTATTCTGTAATAATTATAATTATTACAGAATACTAAATTGTTATAATAAAACTTTAACCACTAGTTGTCTAATGATGTAGCTTGTTTTTTGCATAAATGGATACTCCATTCAATGGATACTGGAAGCAAAGAGGGGAAGGAGGACCGCACTATCTTCTTAACTGTTTGAAAATATATGAATTTTGGTCATTTTGGCTGATTCTAATAGTTTGGCACCTTTTAATAAAAATCCTGATTAGTTTCAAGGGGGGGGGGGATTCGTGGCAGTTGCCCCTCTTGCCTCTGCATAAGTCGAGCCCTGAGTAAAAATAATATTCTAAAAAAAAATAATAAAGCTAGTTATTTTCTAATAACTATAGTTATTATAAAATGTGATTTGTATCTTAAACTTACTTCTAAAGTACTTTTTTAAAAAGAGAAAGAATGAATGAATGAAAAACACCAAGAAATTCTTTTACGCGTATACCTTTTTTAATTTTTTTTGTTGTTGTTATTGTTGTTTATTTGCTTAATATGTATATATATAAATCACTTTGGAACGATACTTAAAATATTAAACGAGTTCAAATGTAAAACTTTCTTCTTAAAATATCATTTTTTTCTCATATTTAAATAGCTATTTCATTTAAAATATTTCCTAATAACAGTCTCGGAATCGCCTCATCAGAATGATCCTATATCTAAATTCCGAACGAAAATTGTTAATTCTGCATGAAAAACCCATTTATATCAATTAAGGGGAGGGGCATGAGCTCCTCGTTCCCCCTCTTATATATTTCGAATGAACTTCAAAAACTAATCAGGGAAGCGCCTTATCAGGATATACCTATATACAAAATTTCAAGTGGATCGGATATTTTTATCATGAGTTATTGCGTTACGCACATACGCACGCACGAACGAACGAACATACATACATACAGAACGGGCGGGCACATAAGCTCTCAGGCTATGATAGCCTGTGAGCTAAAAAAGGGTAAATTGGTGTGAATTGAGCCTTACTGATAGCAGAATTAAACAAAATAGCAATCTGTTTCTCATGGATCCTTTTTAGATAGCTATGTATTATATAAAAATTATTTGCAGAGGAAATGTACGAAAATTATAAAAATGAAATCATAATGTATTAAAATAATATTTGTAGAGTCTATTAGTAATAAAAAAATTATTAAATATATATTTATTTTATGTTCTACAATGTTTTTTCAATGCAAATAAGTAAAATAAAATAAGACAAATCCTAAGAAATTATCAAGAAATGTATTTTTTAAGTCTCCATGACAAACCAAATTTTATGTATAATTTTTTTTTTTTTTTTTTTTTTTTTTTTTGTGTGTGTGTGTGTGTGTGTGTGTGTGTGTGTTCATCCTTGTTAGTTATCAGTTTGTTTATATAAAAGCATAACTGAAACTTAAAAATTTATGTAAAAACACCCTGGATTCTAAATAGGTTATGTCTTTAAATATGTCTTTAACGTTATTATTTTTCATTAATTTTACGATTTAAAAATAACTCTTGTTTCAGAAATCTTTCAAGATAAATTTTTATTAATATTTTCCATCAATTTCTTCTGAAACAAGACTCAAGTACTGATAATCTAGCATATGCTGTTGTTTCATAAGACAGCGTTGCATTATTATAAAGATGTTGGTAGTAAGTAGCCGTGTGGTAACAAGATACAGAGAATGTCCATTTGTCATCATCTACCAAGGCTACCTTATCATAATAACAGGTTTGTCATTCGCCAAGTTTCCTTTGTCTGCAATACAAGTGGCAAAGAAAGTACATGGTACAAGAACCTCAGCTTCGAAAACACGTAACTATGCCATCTGTTGGCACCTTTGTAATCCTGTGCTACCATGCATAGTAGGAAAGCAAACATTACAGGATGAAGCACGAAGCAGTACGCGCGCGCGCCAAGGACGAAAGATATGTCTCCGTTGATATGCGCGCGCAGACGCGCCGCGTTTTTCTCTGATCAAGAACTTCAACACTTCCTTGTTTTGGTGGCGCTGGCGTGGCGCGTGGGTCAGCCATCTTGCCGGCTCATAAAAGCAATGGATATTTTTAAACATTTTCAGCTTTTTAAAATAGGGTAAGTGACAGATGCTTATGTATATATTATTTATTTAAATGTTCCCATAAGTTTCCATTTTAATTTAAAGAATATTATCGCACTATTGTGTAGTTAAAATATAAATTATGCCCTATATTATTAATACATTATTATTACGTATTTTTATATTAGTATGCATTGTGAAGAGTCCATTTTTCTGAGATCAGATCTGATCTTGTGAAAAATAGATCGCTGATAATGTACAATAATGTAATAATATAACAACGCAATAGTATTATTATTCTTTAATTATTCTAGTAGCGATATATAGAATAGTATTATATAGTATAGTAGTATTATATAGAATAGCATTATTATTATTATTATTATTCTGATTTTTCTGATCTTGTGAAAGACATCGCTGATAATGTGCAATAATTTAATATAATGTAACAACGCAATAGTGTCATTCTTTAATTATTATAATAGTATTATATAGTATAATAATATTGTATAGAATATTATTAATATTCTTTTTTATTACAAATAAAAATGATTTTATCACAGTTTTTTAATAAAAATGGAAACTTGTGTTAATATTTAAATTACATATAAATGCATAAAAATCTGTCGCTTACATTTTAACGTCCTCATAATTTGAGTGAAAATGATTAATTGCAAAGAATTCATTGCTATCACAAATGAAAAAAAAAAGTTGAATGAAACAAAAACATTTTTTTATTCCATTTACAAATGAGTTAAAACGATGTTTCAAAAGAAAACAATAGTTTTCAAATGTTAAATATTTTTCTTTCCTTTAAGAGAATAGCATTAGTTCTTTCATATCTATACATACATTTCCCTTTAATGAAACAAAAAATAATAAACACTCATTAAATAATAATAATAATGCAATATATATATATACTTTCATTACTAAGATAAAAAAAAAATAATGTTCTTGAATCACTTCCTTATATGTCTGAAAACAAGCAAGAATCTGAAAATACTATCAGATCGAAATGCGCGGGTCTTCCTCCCCCCCCCCCCTTCCTTCTCCCATCACGTGCTCGTCGCTGCGCTTTATCCCTGTAAAGTTTCTTTTCTAGCACTGCTCAAAGTAGCGTAGGTTACGTAGCGGCAAAGAAATAGACTGGTACAAGAACCTCAGCTTCGAAAACACGTAACTGCGCCATCTGTTGGTACCTTTGTAATCCTGCGCTACCATGCATAGCATGAAAGCAAACATTACAGGATAAAGCAGTGCGCGCGCGCGCCAAGGACGAAAGATAGTTTCGTTGATATGCGCGCGCAGACGCCGCGTTTTTTCTCCGGTCAAGAACAACACTTGCTTGTGTAGCGTGGGTCGGCCATCTTGCTTTATGCTGATACTCGCCGGCTCGTAAAAGCAGTGAATTTATTAAGCATTTACAGCTTTTGAAAACAGGGTAAGTGACAGATGCTTATGTATATGTTATTTATTTAAATGTTCCCATAAGTTTCCATTTTAATTTAAAGATCATTATCGCACTATTGTGTAGTTAAAATGTAATCTATGCCATATATTATTAACACATTATTATTACGTATTTTTATATTAGTATGCATTTATATTAGTGTGCAACGCAATAGTATTATTATTCTTTAATTATTATAGTAGTAATATATAGAATAGTATTATATAGTATAGTATTATTTAGTATAGTAGTATTGTATAGAATAGCATTATTATTATTATTCTGATTTTTCTGATCTTGTAACAGATCGCTGATAATGTGCAATAATTTAATATAATACAACAACGCAATAGTATTATTATTCTTTAATTAATATAATAGTATTATATAGTATAGTAGTATTGTATAGAATAGCATTATTATTATTATTTTGATTTTTCTGATCTTGTGACAGATCGCTGATAATGTGCAATAATTTAATATAATATAACAACGCAATAGTATTATTATTCTTTAATTATTATAATAGTATTATATAGTATAGTATAGTATTATACAGTATAATAGTATTGTATAGAATATCATATTCTTTTTTATTACAAATTAAAATAATGATTTTATCACAGTTTTTTAATAAAAGTGGAAACTTGTGTTAATATTTAAATTACATATAAATGCATAAAAATCTGTCGCTTACATTTTAAAATGAAGAGGGTGAAAAATTATATATTATTAACGTCCTCATACTTTGAGTGAAAATGATTAATTGCAAAGAATTCATTACTATCACGAATAAAATTTAAAAGAAAACAACACTTTTCAATTGTTAAATATTTTTCTTTCCTTTAAGAGAATAGCATCAGTTCTTTCATATCTATACATACATTTCCCCTTAATGAAACAAAAAATAATAGACACTCATTAAATAATAATAATAATTCAATATATACTATAAGGTTGAAATGCGCGGGTCTCCCCCCTCCTTCCCCCCATCACGTGCTCCTCGCTGTGCTTCATCCCTGTAAAGTTTGTTTTCTAGCACTGCTCAAAGTAGCATAGGTTACGTAGCGGTGAAAGAAGTCTGCGTTTACATTGCGCCAATGAGAGCTTTCTATCTTTTCCCCTCTCTAAGATCTTTGGTAGCGGTGAGAGAAGTCTGCGTTTACATTGGGCCAATGAGAGCTTTCTATCTTTTTCCCTCTCTAAGATCTTTGCAAGTGGTCAAAAACCACATGATTTTCCCATAGGTAGGCCATCTAATGTGAGAAGCTGAATATTTACCTTTTTTTTCTAAGACTTTGTGCATGGAATATTACCAGTAGTATGCACCAGGTGGCGTTACTTATGAGACAAAATCATATATTAAGTTGGCAACTATAGGGACATTTTCACCTATAGACTTTCTTCTGAAAGCGAGGCCTGATTATTATGATAAGGTGACCTTGCATCTACCACTATGGAGCACTTCTGATGACAGATTCATTTAGATATAGTTATTCAAAGGACACTAATGTAAATTATAACACATCGATTAGTAAATACAAACGTTAAAATATTAATTGGACATCAATTAATTTAAAAGAGCACTAAAAGATAATATTTTACTTAAAAATAATTTTGAAATCGTAAGTACAATAAAACACAATGGAAATTAATTTATCCACTAATGGCAATGTAAAAGCCTGAACTTCGTTGTAGAATACAAGCAAATGCTCCTTCTTTGTGGGGTAAACACTAGTATTAGAGTTTTCGTACTTTTGTAAGCCTCGAAACCTGACAATCTATACATATCAGATCAGATCCGTCCTTATGGAGGGCATTTTAAAGTGAGGCCAAGCGATTATTTGCAAGAATTATGCGAGACCCTTAACTTTCATACTCTTAACATAGTTATACCTGTACTAATAATAGGAAAAATAGTTTTCACCTATACACTGTGATCCTGGGGGGGGGGGGAGGGGGCAGGGTTCGATACCCTACCTATTATAAAGGAGTAGCGTTTGTTTGTGTGTTTGCAGGGCCTGACTTAGACAGTGAGGGCCCCGAGGCAAACATCATTAGGGGGGCCCCCTTCTATCTTAAAATTTTTCGTAAATTATACCGAAGTGTCTAAAATTGAAATTCATAACTATTGTATGTGTACATAAATTTCGTACCAAGTACTATTCACATCTATATATATATATATATATATATAATAGCAGAAAAAAGACGACTTTAATAAATTATAAAATAAAGTTTTTTTTTTTTTTTTTTTTTTTTTTTTTTTTTTGTCGATTACAAGAATATTAGGATAAATGTAAAGCTTTAAGGATACGGAAACACAGAGGGTAGAAGAAGAAAGACACTTAAAATAAAAAAAGGTAACTTTTTGACCATTTATTATCATTTGACACGCCTTTAACGAAAATATCTGTCCTTGGGGGGCCCGGGGCAGTTGCCCCGGATGCCCCTGCCTTAGTCAAGCTCTGTGTGTTTGTAGAGGTAATTTCTGGAAGTACTGAACCAATTTCAAAAGTAATAGTGGCAAATTGATGGTGAAAGTCCCTCTTCCAACATAGGCTATATTTTATGCCAAGTCCTCTATTTTTCTTAACTATAATCATAAATTTATATTAAAGTTTTTCTATTACACTAATGTTATTAAAGAAAAAATAATTTGTGTATGGGTTCGAGGCCTCTCTAGGCGCGAGGCCCAGTGCGGCCGCACCTGTCGCACACCCCTAAGGACGACTCTGATACATATATATTCACGTATCTCTAATACTACAAAAAATTGTCGCTTTATTTAATGAAGGAATGTTTGTTATAAAATAAAGCAAATATTTCTATTTTAAAAATTCGTATATGAATTTGGAATATCTGAATTAAAAATTCGCTAAGTTGGAAATTCTAGATCTAATGTTCAATTCAGTAACCATTATTAATTTTTTTTTTTTTTTTGACCGTTTCCCTGATTTGACCGTACGCCGTACGGGCAACATGTTTTTGCCAATCTTGATTTGCCCGTACCATGTACGTGCATCCACATTCCAATCATGTTTTATTATTTTTACAAACAATTTTTTATTGCAAATTTTGCATTACTTGATCCGAGTATTTTATTTTTAAATTCAATTAGGCAAAAAAGTCTGTTTTAAAAAAACCGGTTTTAAAAGATTAAAAATTTTGTAAAAGGCGTGAAAAAATATGCATTGTTCGAAAGTTTTTCCAAAAATATTGATCAGTTAAATGGATAATTTATGAATCTGTGCCGGTTTCCAAATATTCATTTTTTTTTTTTTTTTACCTCGTGTTTCGTAAACTTTGTGAAAAAAATGATCCATGTATAATTTCTTTCTTTACCATAATATTTCATTTTTTAAAAAGATTCAATACTATAAGCAACAAAGATACATTTATTATTATTATTTTTTTTTTTTAATTTATAAAAAAATCTGAAGCTTTGTGACAGTAATTGGAATTCGTTGGAAAGGGGTGCATAATCTATGCTGGAGCGTGATTTTTCGTCCTTGAACCAAATTTTTTGTGAATGTTTTTGGCTATGGCAAGCAGCTCCTTCTTAAATTTTGAAATATTCCACCGGAAGGGGGCGCTGCAATCGCGATTTTTGTGCCATTTTCAATATTGTACCGACAAAAAGTATATGAAGTTATGCATCGAATTGAACCAATTTTTTGTGTAAGTGTATGGCTATGGCTAGTTAGTCCTCCCTGAATTTGAAAAAAATCCGCCGGAAGAGGGCGCTGCAATCGCGATTTTTGTTCATTTTCAATATTGTACCGATCAAAAGCGAATGAAGTTATGCATCGAATTCAACCAAATTTTTTGTGTAAGTGTATGGCTATGGCTAGTTGGTCCTCCCTGAATTTGAAAAAAATCCGCCGGAAGAGGGCGCTGCAATCGCGATTTTTGTTCATTTTCAATATTGTACCGATCAAAAGCGAATGAAGTTATGCATCGAATTCAACCAAATTTTTTGTGTAAGTGTATGGCTATGGCTAGTTAGTCCTCCCTGAATTTGAAAAAAATCCGCCGGAAGAGGGCGCTGCAATCGCGATTTTTGTTCATTTTCAATATTGTACCGATCAAAAGTGAATGAAGTTATGCATCGAATTCAACCAAATTTTTTGTGTAAGTGTATGGCTATGGCTAGTTGGTCCTCCCTGAATTTGAAAAAAATCCGCCGGAAGAGGGCGCTGCAATTGCGATTTTTGTGCCATTTTCAATATTGTACCGACCAAAAGTACATGAAGTTATGCATCGAATTGAACGAAATTTTTTGTGTAAGTGTATGGCTATGGCTAGTTGGATCGCCCTGAATCTGAAAAAATCCGCTGGAAGGAGGCGCTGCAATAGCGAATTTTATGCCATTTTCCATATTGCACCGCATAAAAGTGTAGGAAATTAGTTCTAGAACTGAACTAAATTTTTTGTATATGATTATTTTTGAAAAGGCAAGTAGGTCCTCCCTGAATTTAAAAAATCTGCTATCATTCTATTGTCTATCGTCTCGTGCAGAGACGGAAATTCGTTTTTACTTGAATTAATTGATTGAAGCAGAAATTTAAGATGAAAATCAAAGTTGGTGTGGTATTGAATTAAAATTATTAAAGCATTAAAATGAGTAACTATTTTCTTTTAATATTAAAATGTACGTATGAGATAGAAGAAAGTTTTGGGATTGGCACATCCAACTAGTTTTAAAAACAAATCGATCGGGTCTTGTAAATATTTCATTCGTCGAATTCGACGGAATTCCACTCGTTTTATTGTTACAGTGAAACCTCCAAATAAGGGACACCCATGGGACCGGAACTTTTGTCCCTTAAATAGAGGTGTCCCTTATTCGGAGTTTTTTTAATAATATTTTTAATTAATCGTTCAGAAGAATATAAAAACAACAAATCATTAAAGGTAAAATTTAAATGTATTTGAAATGTATAAATTACGTAAATTAGACACAAAAGGAAGAAAAAAAAATTAATTAAAATTTTGAATTCATTTCAAAATTATTAAATGATTTGTAGAATTATTGATTTGTATTTTTTATGCAAACTGTTTACATGCAAAAAGTATAAAAACATTTAAAAGAATTTTACTTGAAGTAATCAATCAAAAGGCATTGTTTTGCAAATTTCAATTTTTTCATTATAAACCTTTCAAATGTTTATTTACCACACTTATAAATACCACACTTAAGTATTAAACTGCTTTGTGTATTTTAAGGCAGCGAATTTCTCAATTGCTCTGCTCAGTTAGCAAAAAGCATTTTGTCACGATTACAAATTAATTTTTAAATGGAAAGGTATGAAATTGGGACGCTTGACTATGGAAGCGATTTTGAATTGAATTGCGTTTTCAATTTTTGATGAATAAATTATCTATTGAGTTATAAGTGATTTAGATCATGTGGCAAAGATGTTTTTACCCTTTATTGAGTATTTTTTCTTCTTTTGCATGAAAATTCTGTTTAAAATGCCTACTTCGATAATATTTTCTGAAAGATCTACAACATTTTCAAAAAAATAAAACAAGCAGATAGATTACATATTTTCTGAACAATAACGTCTGCTAGTTTCAGGTATTTCGGTATAAAAATAAATTAAAACTTATGCCTTATAAATTGCCTTTCCGGATTTGAGAACAGTCTAAAAGCATCTGTAAAATTCTTTATTACACAATTTACTTTTATTCTCCACATTCAGAATCATCATCACAATTTTCAACATTACATTCATTGGGGATAAATGCATTGATGTTGAATCAGAATTGTGAATAAATAAATCTTCATTAATTGTGTCGTATGCCTCTGTATCTACATGACTGCCTGATTGATAAGTTACAAAAATCTGCATTTTCATTTTCATCACAAACTAATTTATTATCTGAAATGCAAAAATCCGTCCTTTTGATCTCATTTTCAAATGTCCCTTAAATCGAGTGTCCTTTATTCAGAGGTAAATAGATTACACGTCCTATACCAAGGGACTGGGACCGGAAGTTTTGTCCCTTAAATAGAGGTGTCCCTTATTCGGAGTGTCCCTTATTTAGAGGTTTCACTGTAAAATGTACAGTCGACTCTCGTTAATTCGAAATCGGATAATTCGAATCTTCGCTTAATTCGAACTAAACATAAAGTCCCGAAATTTTCAATGGTAGAATAACGTTAAAAATTTCCATTAATTCGAACTAATTTTCTCTTGACTTCGTTTAATTCTAACTAACGAGAATTCCGATTTTTCATTTTTCTTTTCCTTCTCACGGATTTGAGATCATTTGAATAACTTTCTTTCTTTGATTTTTGTGAAAATTGTTCAGAACGAATATACATATAATACAATGCATTTGATATCCACTTTCTTAGAGCCCTGTCTAACCATCAGTGACACTTTAAATTTTTCTTCCATCGTGCTTGTTTCTAATCTTTTAATTAGTAATTTCTAATTTAATATTAAGTCATATTATAATGATAATAAACGAAATAAGTTTAAAAAACACTATAACATTAATTACTTTGTAATAGTACCATATTAAGCATGTTTCCCGTAATTCGAACTTCGGATAATTCGAACATTTCTTGTAGTCCCGACGAGTTCAAATTAGAGAGAGTCGACTGCATTTCCTTTTTCTCTGAGTCTATAAAAAAGCGTTTAAACTAAAGAAAAAATCCGTTTTTGATGAATCTAGTCAATGAAGAAGTAGCACGTCAAATTGTATCTCTTTATTATTCCGCAATTCCAATGTCTCAGAGAGAAATTGCTAATCAAATGGGTATTTCACGCCGTTCTGTTTGCTATTATATTGATAAACACAAGAAAAATGAAGTTAGTTCATTGCATTCTAAACGAGGTCGCCCTTCTAAAAGACCTCTATCGATTTTTTTTTCTAATCGGAAACGAAACTGAATTCTGCAATGGCAGAATCTACATTCAACTTGTAATGAATTTAAAATATCGTGGATGTTTTATCGAATTGTTTTAGATGTATTGTACTTAAGTATTGAGATGATTTTATTCCGTTATTACTTTTTTGACATTTTTAGTTTGGAAGCTTTTAATTATTTATCAACGAAATTTAATTTGAATGTTTAATTGAAGTGGAGAACGCAAGCGCGTAACCAGAGGGGGGGGGGGGTGACCGGGTTCCCCTCCCCCCGCTTGCGCTGATCAATTTACAGTTATTTAAAAAATTGCTTTTGGACCCTTTTTACAAAAAAATATCACACAATTGTACATTTTAATGTAAAAACCTGTCTAAAACGGAAATTAAAACTGTTTTAAAGGCTTCTTTTAGAAAGTATTACTACATAAGATATTGTTTGTAACCAGCATGTTCAGGTTCAAAATTCTAAGCACCCGCCCGTTCAAAAGGCTTGTTACGCCTATGAGCACGCCTTTCGAAATCAAATGGAAATGTTTTTTTAAATTGGGGTGGAGTAATTCAGCCTTAGCATCTGTTAGGAGGCGGATGTTGGTCGATAAGCTTGAATACTTAAAGTTCTTTATCTGATGTTTTAGAATTATTGGGTCATAATATTATATTATTTTAAAAATGTTAAAAAATAAAATATTTGTAACCACTGACGTGAATCGGCAATTTTTAAGTATTTGTTATTTTCTCCATCCCTATTTGCCTTGCTTTTAATATTCCACGTAAATTACAGCTTATATATATATTTTTTCTAACGATGGGGTTTGAGGCCAATAAACATATAATAATACCTCGAAAATATTTTAAATCGAAGTCGAAATAACAGACAATAGATCAATAAAATTATTGTGCAAACACACATATATACAGGGTGTTTCAGTTAAACGTTTCAGAACTCCTAAGAGAGGTAGGGTGCATCCTGACGACTGGAAAATCATATAGCAATGTGGGGTCGGAAATGCTTCTTTGAAGCGGTGATGTACACAGAAGCACCATAAAGAAAAGACACCGTAAGTGAAAAATCGTGAAAATGTGAGGTGTGCATTGTAGTCGGTGGTAGAAATTTCGAATACTTACTTTGACCCATGTACCTTTTGCTTTTTTACATGTATTAATAAAATGATTTTTTCACTTACGGTGTCTTTTCTTTATCGTGCTTCTGTGTACATCACCGCTTTAGGAAAACATTTCTGACCCCACATTGCTATATGATTTCGAGTCATCAGGATGAACCCTGACCTCTCGTAGGAGTTCTGAAACGTTTAACTGAAACACCCTGTATAATAGTAGTTTAAACATAATACAATATTTAAAAAAAAGTAAGGCCTTCCGTAAGGCGTTCCTTTTATGAGATTGATATATGAGACTAATATTTTTAAAACTTTATTATCGTACAAACGCACCTCATTTGCTACGCTTCACGTGCAGTTTCCAACTTGTTTTTTTTTTCTTCTTCTTTTCATTGTGTGCTTAATATAACTCAAAAAATTCTTAACTAGCTGAAATTTTTAAGCTAAAAGATAATTTCAAAATGGCACAAAGACTTTTCAATTTGTTAATGAATGAATTCAAAGAATTAAATGACGACGTAATTTTAAAATGTGTTAGTTGAGAAATTCGAATTCGTTATGAATAGAATTCCAGTTTTTGAATCTTAATATTAACATGACCATTAATCAGGATAAGCGAAGCGAATCCTCTATTAGGCTACACAAATTACATTTTGTCGTACACTTTATAAAAAACTACTCAATATTTTCTCTTGAAATTAAACATAAAAATAAATTATGATCTGCAGATTTGCACAATGTTATTTTTTACAGAACAATTTAAAAAATATATTATTTTAATTTCTTTATTTTACATGTTTTTCCATTATGGATGCATTTTTGCAAATAAAAAATGAAACACGTACATTTTCAGAAAAAATAAATAATTCATGGAGTCAGTAATTATAGATAGAACCATGATTGAATAATTAAATAAAACATATTTTCATGTTTCTGCGAAAATATCGCAAAAACTGCTTTCAGATTTTCATATGTTCATTCCTTTTAACCATGTAATAGTTGCACGATTTCTTTTATGAAATTTTTAAAATACCCCCTTTTTTAGGAAAATTATAGCATAGTTTTAATGAATTAAAATGTGGGAAAATTCAATTATTTAAATTCAATTACAAAATTATTTTTCTCTCTTAAGAATTCAAGTACATAATATATTCTTATATTGTGAAATGCAAACGATATTTACACCTTTAAAAAAAATATATATATTATGAATTTTGTGTGTGAAGTGGCAATAAAAGAAAATATTTTTATATCTTATAACATAAATAAAAAATTCTGGGGAAATTTTTAGTTATGTAGCTGAATTTACATTTATAAAATTAAAATGCGCCGCAACATAAAATAACTCTTTGCTTAATAAAGATGCAAAACTAATTAAAAATATATATTGCTACTTTCAAATATTTATCTTATGAAATAATATTTCGCGAGACCAATTAAAGCATTGCTTTTGTTTAATATGTTAAAAAATAATCTAGAACAGCGGATCCCAATCTATGGATCGCGACCCACTGGTGGGCCGCGGCAGTTGTTTTGGTGGGTCGCGGAACAATCGAGGTTTTTTCGTCAAAATATATCTTTTATTTCATATGTTTAAAAAGATATGACAATTTTAACAGGAAATAACATTTCAAGGGCAAATCCTTAATTCCTTCTTGATTAATATACGAACAGAATATCGAGAAATATCTGAATAAGATTTGAGGTCCTTAATTAAATTCAACACTTCGTGCTTATGAGAACATGCTTTTTCTACTTTGCTGTTTTTGAAAGACATGTACTGAAACAAATTGTTTGATAATATAGTTCCCACATTGGTAAACACCAGTACCAAAAATCTCTTTGATTATAAAGTTATGTTTTCATAATAATTTAACGTATTTTAAACTATCTTTATCGATTTGTGCATTGTTTTAATTACCATTCACTTACCGAGTCGTGTTTTTGTTGAAAATACATTTTCCGTATGAAAATTTGCATTTTTCGTAGGATACGATACTCGAGTGTACAGAGATCGTACATAAATTGCTACACTGATATATAACTTTTTCTTTGGTGGGTCACAAGAATTTTTTTTACTGAAATTTGGGTCGCGATATTTCTTTTCACTGAAAGGTGGGTCGCGTACCAAGAAAGTTTGGAAACCGCTGATCTAGAAGACAATAATAAATAATATGATTAGGATACATTATAACACTTCTTTTGTAGATCATTCAAAAATAATAAACAAAATAAAAGTATTAAATTGTGCTCACATTGAAAGTTTATCGTTTAGGAATATTTTTATTATATTTTTTTTCTCTGTTTATTTTAAAGAATGTTGGACTGTTGTGTTTCATAGTTTAATGCTTGAATTTACTCAGGAATGAATGGAAAACAGATTCTTTATTTAAATATTCACACCATAAAATATGAAAAGAAAATCTTAAATAAACGGAAAAGTAGTTTTGAGAATAATATCTGCTGTGGTACTTTGTCATCCTGAAACGCTGCTTCTTCCAGGGGCAGCTGATGTAAAAATAATTCGACATATACAATTTTACACTGGACTGGGAGATCGAAACTGCAATATCTCCCTGCGAAGATTATCACCGTTTTTTAACAAACTAAAAACGTAAAATTATTGCAATGATAGGAACAATCAGTTTTAATGCTTTTAATTTTTTTTATTGAAATATTTGTATTCATTCAATCTTATTTTTTTTAATAGAAAATGCGTATAGATGAGAAAAATACAGTGTTATCCATAAAATAGTTGCGCTTTTTTTTCTTTTTTACGGGCAAAAAAATGTAAATTGTTTGCTATATCCAAAAAGAAAATGGCTTTAATGTTTTTAATTTTCATACAGCAATATTTGTAGTCATTTAATCTTATTTTTATATTTCTGATCTGTGCACATGAGAGAAATACAGTGCTCCCCTCAGAGAAGCTGGGTATTATCTTTTTATAAGCAAAAAGAAAAAAAAAGTTTATCGCAATATTCCAATATAGCTATTACATTAATTTTTAAATTTAACTATTTTCCAGCATAAATCTTACCCTTAAATAATGGATTCACATAAATAAAACACAAAAACAGTTGCAAATAATTTTTTAAGAAAAAATAATAATAAAAGTTGGCAATATTTCACAAAAGCTATATGAATGCTTTTGTTTTTGGTATTAAAGTATTTACTTCGTATTTAACCTAATTTTTTAAATGGAACATACAGGAGAAAAATCAATAAATATTACGATGAAAATAATAGCAACAATGAAAAATTTCTATGTAGAAAGTAAGAATCGTAAGTAAGAAACCGAAACCGAATTTCGGTGATAATTCTGTTTTCGATCGAAAACGGAAACGGAAATCTTAAAAAAGATTCTCGAGTTATTAATACATAGAAAAGATACATAATTATAAATCACTTATAGCTCTATAGAAGCATATTTTTAACAAACAAATAGACATACATATGTATGCAGGCCCTGGTTACCAAATAGGCACGAGAAGCCCGTGCATCCTTCGGAAAATTTCGAACGGGCCCAAAATTGAGAAAACAGAGCCCTCCAAATTTATTAAATTAATTCCATTCCAGAATTCTATTAATTTCTTTTCTAATTATTAACTCATTTATATAAAAATATATTTAAAACTGTTTCATAAAATACATTTCATGTCTTGTATGCACAACATAAAATATTAATATTTAAACAATAACTATTGTCAAATTGAAAGAAATATTCGAAAATTATTTGTTATATGCAATTCATTGTATTATGTGCATACACGCGGAATTCAATCTTTTTAGCCATTTTACACTTTTTTGCTCATAATACACAAAACTTAAAACAAGTATTTTTCTTGATTGTATGTATACATACTACATAGTGTGTAGATTGTATATTTATTGTGTAGGTATAAATAGGGGAACACACATGTAAAAAAAAAGATATTTAATGCAATATATGTGAACCCAACTGAGTCACTTATTGAAATAATATTTGTAGCACTGGTGAGGTTCTGGGTACATTGAATTTAGAAAACTTGTCGTGTGGAAGGGGGCCCCAAAATGATTCTGTGCTTTCCCTATTTTCAGACTTTAATCAGGCCCTGTATGTATGCGTATGTATAAGTTAAAAACAAAACGAGTTCTTCTACCCGCCCATCCTCTAGAATCCCAATATAAAATAAATCAACCACAAAACAGAATGATTTTCGATTACACGAATTTCATATAATTAAAATAAATGTTCAGGTATACATATCTCAGTTTATCTTTTACAATGATTTTTGTTAGACGATCATCTTTAGAAAGTTCTCAAAGAGCATTGGAAATTAAAAAAAAATTCTATTACTATTAAAGACTGCAACTATTAATGGCAGTTTATAAACTTCGAAATTTAATTATACGCGAATTGTTTGCTTTATAATTTTCATTTACGTCTTGAATCAATCTTGACTAAAGTGAAGTCCATAGCAATCAATAAAGAGTGTCTTATTTGAGCCGATACAGCTGAAATCAATGAGTGATATTATACATTTCCGAAAGAAGAAACGAAATCTTTGGAATACAAATAGTTTCAGTTTCCGTCGAATTTCTAGCAGCATTTCCGCCGAAAACGAATGTTCGGTCAAAAACAAAAACGTATTTTCGGTCGATCTGTAATAAAAAGGTTAAGAGGCGTTTACATATCATACATTGAAAAATACTACACACCGCAAAATATAAAAAATTGCTATGATATTTTGAGAATTGATGGTATAACCCACAGATTACGGAACAGAGAATCAACTTTCATACACTGTAATGGCAACTTGTTTAACATGGGATTACGCATAGACAGTAGTGACACGAGCGGACCACTCTGAAACCACGATAACATAAGAGAGGTAGCTAATTCGGCGAAACATCGCTTCCTTGGCGACAAATGATAAGGGAAAAAAGAAAAAAAAATACAGCGACGGCTTGCTGCTTCTTGTTTTAAAATTTATGAAAGAATTATTTTAAACTTGTTCTGAAACAGTCGAAATTCAATTTTATTTTAAAATTAATGTTGTAGTAAAATAATAACAGTAATAATAGCATAAGCACGTGTGCAAAGATAATCAAATCAGCATTCAACAAGAAGCGCCAAGCAGAATAAGGTTACAGTTAAACAGAAATCACGAGGATAAAAATCGCCAACGTGATGGTTTAGTTTTTAAGTGATCCACTAAGGGCGCTCTTTTCAAGCTGAGTTGAGGCTTTGTTGTACTCTGTGGTATAACCTATTCAGTCATAGTAACTTTGAACCATGGGGGTGTAGCCTTGCACCATGCATCAAGTCCTAATTGTCTCGCCCCTTTGGATTTGAGAACCGCCTTAACCCTTCCCTTTATCTACCGACGGTACTTATAAGTACCTTTAAAATTACTTGTTATAAAACTCTTTTAATACGTCAATTAGTTGTAATACTAGAATTTAGAATGAGTTACTGATACATTAATTTATCTCATTCCAAAAGCATTACTGGTTACACAAAACAAAAATATTTTTAAAAAGATGATTTCTTTTGCCTTTGTATCTTTTCAGCTTTCTTGGGGCTGAGGGAGGGGAATCATGATTTTTCAATTCAGAAATATTTCTATATTTATATTGTCAGAACATCATATTTGTACATTTTATAATTCTACTAAACACTAAGAAAACAATTTAAAATAAAAGATTTGAGTGGGGTTATAAATATTGACAAAATCCCTGTTAATTCAAATTTAATTAATCCTTCTAAATCCTTCAATCATTCTAAAATCAATGGTCGCAGCGTCCCTAAAATTTTTGCACGTTCCTACCACAATTTTAAAACGATAATATTTATTGTATAATTTCATTGTAGATGTTAAAGGAATCTCTGACAAGAAAATTTTTGATTTAAAATACTGGTAGAAAAGTGCGAAAATGTTAGGGACGCTGCGACCCCTGTAAAATCCTTCAAAAATTTATAAAATGATTATGTAAATCTTTAAATCTAGTTAAACAATTTACTTAAAATGCTTTAGAATGTAAAATTTTAAATTGATAATTTGGTAGATAATGGGTTAAGTTATTTCAAATTTAAATTTATTATAAAGGCGTAAGTGTTGGAGCGTTGGAGCCCATTTCTCGTAAAGGTAATGAGGCTCTTGCATTCGTAGTTTCTTCGAAAATGGTTTATTCTCACTAGTCAGTTATTTTAATTCGGAAAAATTACTTTTAACGTACTCTTTCCTCCTTTTTTACGAAGAGTAAAAATATCACATTTTTACACATAATATTTTTTATGATATGATATTTACATTACATATTTATATTATCTATATTTATATTTTCCAATTTATATAATACACATTATATATACTTATATATTTATATTTGCCGGCGGCGTGAGAAAGGGGGGCGAAGGAGGCGCTGAAATCTAGAGGGCGCCAAATTTATATTACCAACGTCATGTTTGGGCTGTTACGAGAAAAAGTTGGGGTAGGTGGGCGCCAAATTGGCACTTCGCCCCGGGCACAGTTTTTTCTTCGCACGCCCCTGATACAGTAAAACCTCTAAATAACGGACACCTCGGGAACACAGAAATTGTCCGCTATTCGGAGGTGTCCGCTATTGGGAAAACCTCAGACATTCAAAAACCACTAGGAAATGCTTAATGTTTCATTAATTCACTTTTATATGTCCTAAAACCTCTATTATATAATTAATCAGAAATTAAAATTATTATTAAGCAATAAAATTGAAATAAAATTGTGCACACTTCTATCCACAGTTTATTATATTATTGTGAAAAAAATCTGTTACAAAAAATTATTTTTGCTTGTGATTACATTTAATTTGTTTTTCTGTGTGATGTTATTGGACATTGTATAGAGTTCCGGGCGACGAGGGAGGGATTGCACTTTTTGATCTTTAAAAGCAAAAAATCTCAAAATGCTCTTGGATGACATTTCAATAGTCTGGGAGATTATTTCTCCCGGGCAACCCCCTGAATTTAGCACTGAACATTGGGGGGGGGGGGGGATTTTCTACATTACACTTTTATCTCTTTTTTGCTCTTTATCTACATTTTACTGTGATCACAAAATTTGTGACACGTTGTCCTAATAAATGCAGAGGTTTTTTTTTTCTTAATTTCTTTTCATTTTTTTCTGTTTAAAAAAGGCTTTTTTATCCTTTATCGCCAAATAAAGTGTCCGCTATTCGGAATGTCCGTTATTCAGAGGTTAAACATACAAAAATTCAAGTTTTGGGAGTGGGGATTGGAAAACTGTCCGTTAAATAGAGGTGTCCGCTATTCGGGAGTGTCCGTTATGGAGGTTTTACTGTATTTGCATTACCAAATTGTATATTCGCGTTATATTATGCTACATTTTTTAAAATTTTATATTGCATTTTTATTCACGATTCCTTTTACGATTAATGCCAAATGATTATATGCTTATATTATAAAAGTGAGTTAAGCAGTAATAGGATAATTAGGATAATGCGAAATTTAAGATATTCCAATACATAAGAAAATAGCATCAAGAGGAATTTGAATTACAGAAAACGGCAAAGTTTTGGCGGAGAGTCCCCGAACTTCTCCACATTATGCTGTATGATTAGGTCAATAAAACGGGATCTCTTGCGAACGTAAATATTTTTTTCTTTCGTAATCATCTTTTCCGATATCTATCTATATTATAAAAGCCAAACGTATCTG
The DNA here is from genome assembly GCA_964019185.1 of Maratus speculifer. Taxonomy (NCBI): domain Eukaryota; kingdom Metazoa; phylum Arthropoda; class Arachnida; order Araneae; family Salticidae; genus Maratus; species Maratus speculifer. The sequence goes on from OZ025301.1 coordinate 185,395,136, forward strand.
TGCGTAACGCATACGTCATTTTGCTTCTGGCAACACTTTCAAATTTTAAATGTATTGCAATTTTTGCTACTAAAAGTTTTTAAACTTCTTAATGTCGCACATTTTTAATTTTTGCACCATCGTGTAGGGAAAAAAATGTACTTTTAAATGAAATTTGTTTGAAAGCTATATCTTAAATTGTTTTTGAAATATTAATTTTTTTGTAGCTTTTAATATATCTTTTCTAATCGTGGCAACAGGAGTAACCCATTTCTATTTAAAGCAAACGGAAAAAAGGGGAAAAACTGAATGCTGTATCTTTATGTTGCCATTTTCTCATTAAAAGGGAAAAAATAGAAATTTAAATATCTTCTGTTATAAAACCCGGTGAATTTTTAATTCATTTATAAAATTTGATTTACACGTAAAAGAATATCAACAGTTTAATATCTATTTAAGCTAATAGCCTTGAGACTTCAAGTTTTGAATCAAAATTATCAAATAAAAATGCCAATTTTTTTAAACGTGAATACAAATGTGAAATGTACATATGTAAATTTAGATATGGTGAAAATGATGCCGGGTTTAGATTTCATGGGAAAAAAATTCTATGATTGTGTCAAAGTTGAATAAATTTTGCTTTTTACCATTTTGGAATGCTACCATAAGAACCTTAATTGATAACTTTATCATAATAACATTTATGTTATGTTGTTTATTATTTTTTACTGATTGCATATACGATTAAAGTTTAATTTTAACGATTTCTATAACTGCGTTTTGTAGAAATAGTATTTTGTTAATTTGACAATAAATATCTCTTATTTAAGAGATAGGCGTACCAATATAAAATGCATTTTTTACTATAACTAATTTTGTAGGCTTATTATAAGTTAATGAAACAGTTCCTTCTTAAATATTTTCTTTCGTCAAAATTTGACGAGTTCTACCTTGTTAATAATAAAAACAATAAAGCAATCGCTTGAAAAATATTCAAGAATATCAGCATATATTAATTCTCTCGTTACTTTGTTTCCACCTGGTCAATCAACTGCTAACAGATATGATACAAGAAAAGAGGGCGCTGCTAGGACTTTGTAGCGATGGTACAAATGTATATGAAGAAATGAAATCTTTCCACACCGGTAATCTGAAAGAGCTACGAATGCATATGATTTTCGCCCATCAACTCTAGTGTATGCTCTGGTTTCTCTTCATAATACGAGCTAATCTTTCGCCTTTTACTAAAGATTACCGTGGAGAGGAACAACTCAATGAGCCTAAAACTAATTTTTGGAATCCCACCGAAAGGTGGGGCGTTTCTTATAAAAAGAATACACTCTGTATGCTGTTGTAAAATATCAAACGATTTTGTTTCGATTTTTAGTCTTAATCTTGCAGATTTCTGTTTACGTATAAGAAACGCAATTAAGAAGTGCTTTTCGCAGAGCTTCTGTGTCTACGTCAGGAAAATGTTACTTTTATAGCGAGTTAAATTTATACAAAATGTTGTTTTGTACATTGTGACATTAATTTCTTACAAATGTTTTCAAATTATTTTAAACAATCATAATAGAAAACATTATGGCTATTAAGCTTAAATAATCGAAATAGATCACTATTTAATTTCCCTAATAAAGTATAAAGACAAGTTTCTTTTTAAATCTATTCTGTTGTTCATTTATTTATCTGTGAGCCGGACCAGATGAAACAGTGACTCCGCCCATCTTGAAATTCGATGAAAGCGGATTGCATCTTAGCCGCTTTTTATTTCGGAAAAGTTGCCTTTAACTTAAATTTTATGGAACTGAGACTTGATTCCTGTTATTTTGGTCTATTGAGGGCTCAATTTGATAGACATAAGAATGCATATGAAACTGGATAGAGAGCCGGAGAATGAAAAATTCGCTATCTGAAATAACGTCTTTAAATTGGAATGAGCGTTGAATAAATCCAATCTGCTTTTGAAGGGAAAAACTCTTTAGACACAATCCACTGCGAATATTTTATACGATATTCTAGAAAGATAGTTTTTTACAATAGTCGGTAGCGTTTTGAAATATTCGTAGTTCCCACTACATATTTCTTCAAATCAGTTTTCGACGTGTATATAGGACAAGCCAGCATTTATACTAGCAAAAGATAAATCAAGGTAAAAAAACATTTTTTTAAATTAGATAATAATTGCTTTTGTGTCTAGACGAATTATTTACATTTTATTTTATACGAAAATAAATTTTGCTTGGAAGCACAGCAAGCAATATTGGGCCACACGTAAAATTAAGTGATAGTTCCGTATATTTATATATGTACTAATTACTATTGGTTTTTAATTTGACATATTACGTTTACGTCCTAAAATCGGAAGCTTACCGTAAATTGGCTTCGGCATTTCAAAATGTGTTCCAGACAAGTCGATTCTCAATTCCGACCGAAGTTAATTATTCCATTTATTAAGTAAATTTTTGGATTCTTCCCTAAGGGATCAGTCGATCACGTGCATTCTGCGTAACAAGGTTGGCGTCGCACGTATCATGCACGTAGCATGAAAACCGACTCATCATTTCCCTTTGATCTGGGATGAATCAACGCTCTAATTTAGAATGAAACTACGATTAAAACAAACATTTAGAAAATAGTGGTATGAGTGTTTTAAATAAATAATACAGTTCAGATAGTTTTTCATTTAGAGATCAATTGGAAATTCAATTTCGTTTTGGTTTTCAGCATCTGAATTTCAGCAAAAATGCAACTGAAAATGGGACTGGGCCGAATTTCAAATAATGCTGTCTGTATTCTAAAAATCTCATTTCTTCTTTCGGAAATTTGTAACTTTACTCGTTGATTTGAACTGCATCGGTTCACATGTGACCCTCTTTATTTATTGCTATGAACTGGGATCTAAAAATCTAGACGCCAGTGACAAATCTCTCACTTCCAAGTTTTATTATAGTCATTCAGGATTGCTTTGAACCATGGGGTGTAACTTTGCACTACGCCCTAATTTTCAATATTTTTGACTTCAAAAGGCTAGATAAATTCCAGAACTGTGTTCTGTATGCAAGGTTCTAAACTGGGATTTTTACTTTTTAATTTAAAAAATAAATTAGCAACATTATTCACAATTAATTGCATCACCAACTATTAATGTGAAGTACTTTTATCAACTTTTTTTTTTTAATGTTGTTTCGAAGTTGTTGTAATTCAATTGCAGAGCTGCCAACTTCTACGCCTATTTAAATCGCATAAACATGTTTAGAGCCACAAAAAAGTTTTAGTAAAATGCATGCCAAATATATTCAAAGTTATGCCTTACACTCAGGGCCGTGCTTAGGACTTTGGCGGCCCTGGACGAACTACATTTTGGCGGCCCTTTTTTCTGAAATTTTTTAAGCAGGTATAAAATGTTATAAACTGTACAAAATGTATCACAAAAGTGAAATTTTTGTGAATTTTTTAACACAAAAAGTTGTAAAAAAAAGGTCATAAAAATTATTATAAAAAAAAATCTAATTTCCCTTGCCCATTAGTATTTAAAATAATAATTTTGGTTTAAGTTCATTTTCCCTGACAAATTTCAGTTCATCTGAATTTATAAGTTTTAGCATCATAAATAGTACTTAATCATATCATACATATATTATAGAGCCGTAAAGTTTGTTTCTTTGTAGGGGCTAATCTCCATAACTACCGAACCGATTTCAAAAGTAATGGTGCCAAAATGATGGTCTTTGCCCCGATTCAAACATAGGCTGTATTTTAGGTTGGTGTTACTACCTTTTAGGGGATGTAGGAGCAAAAAAATGCTCTAGTAATGAGACTTTTGTGTTCAGCGCCGTGCGAAAGGGGGAGGGGGACCGAAGGGGGCGGTCGCCCCGGTCGCGGAAATTTAGTGGTCGCAAATTTTATACTACCAACGTCATTTTTTGCCTGTTACAAGAAAAAGTTGTGGGTGGGGCGACAAATTGTGACTTTGCTCCGGGCGCAGTTTTCTCTTCGCACGGCCCTGTTTGTGTTACTGAAGGACCTAGAGATATAAAATTTGGTATGTCAATTATTTAAAAGATATAAATGATCTCTTTCCTTCCGAGCACTAATTATTTATGGTGCAGTTTGGTTAAATTATGATTTCATTTCAAATCAATTTCTGGCTAAGTGTAAATTCCTAGAACTTCCTCAAACAGAATTTTAAAAACTTAGTTCAGTATGTTATTTCTGCTTAAAAATTATACCCATAGTAAGAAATAATCATTCTTGTTTATATGTGCGCTATTTTCTAGAAGGACCGCTACATTTTTTTCCAAGACCGTTTGATAAAACTCAGGTTTTTATCACGACCCTTTGACAAAATTCACTTCTTTTCCGCGGCCGTTAGATGAAATTCGCGTTTTACCGTTGCCCTTCGACGAATTTCGCTTTTCCTGTGCGGCCCTTCGGCGGAATGTGTGTTTTTTTCGCAATCCTTTGTCGAAATTCATATTTTTTCCCATGGTCGTACAACAAGATTCGCGTTTTCTCTGTGGCCGTTTGACAAAATTTGTATTTTATTATTTGCATTTTGCATTCGGCAAAAGATTTTGCAATCTTTTGCCGAATTTGCGTTTTCCGCTATTTTTTAAACGAAATTCGCATTTTCCCGCTATTTTTTCATGAGATTTACATTTTTTCTGCGACCCTTTTGACGAAATTAGAGTTTTTTTCTGCAATCCTTTGTTAAAATTTGCGTTTTTCTTGTGACTTTTAGGCAAAATTACTTTTTTTTCGGGATCCTTGTTAGAAATTTGCGATTTTTTCGCCTTTTTAAAAATAAATTCACGTTTCTTCCGTGGCATTTTGACAAAATTAGCTTTTTACCTCAGTCCTTTGACAAAACTTGTGTTTTTGGCAATCTTTTGACGATTTTTTTTCGCGACACTTTCATGGAATATGTATTTTCATTAACGACATTTTGGCAAAATTAGCGTTTTCCCCCCAGGCTTCTTGATGAAATTAAGGTGTACTGCAGACCTTTGCCGCAATTCGCTTTTTTTCAGCTTTGATTAGACGAAATCCGCGTTTCATATCGGTTCTTTGGCAACATTCACATTTTTTTTATCTTTTGCCAAAATTTGTGTTTTTTTCGGCTCAGAATCTTTTTGACGAAATTCGCGTTTTTTTCGTGTCCCTTTGACAAATTCGCTCTTTTTCGGGATCCTTTGTCGAAATTTGTACTTTTCCCGAGGTTTTTTTTTTTTTTTTTTTTTTTTAATACTAAATTCGCATTTCTTTCCGTAGCCTTTTGACGAAATTCGTTTTCTACTGCGGGCCTTTAACGAAATTTGGATTTCTTTTGCGATTTTTAAACGAAATTCGAGATTTTTCCGCGGTACTTTCACGGAATACGTATTTTTTTACAACCCTTTTTCGAAATCCATCACTGTTTACGCAGTCTTTTGATGAAACTCGTGATTTTCTGTAGTCCTTCGACAAACTTCGCGTTTTCTTCAGTGACCGAAAGAAATTGAATTCGTGAATTTCTTCGTTCCGAAGAAATTCTCGATTCCTCTACGATCATTTGACATAATTCTCATTTTTTTTTTTCGTGACACTTTGATGAAATCAGCTTTCTACTGTGGTCCTTTGACAAAATGTGTTTTTTCCGCTACCCTTTGACGGAATACGATATTTTTTTCGGGATCATTTGTCGAATTTCACATTTTTTTCTGCGTTTTCTTGGTGAAATGTTGATTTATTTTACAAAATGCAGCCCTTTACAAAATTCACAAATTTTTCAGCGGTCAATAGAAGAAATTCGAGCTTCCACCGTGATTATTTGACGAAATTCGCATTTTCTCGGCGATCATTTGTCAAAAATTGACTTTTTTGTGATTCTATGTAAAATTTGCCTTTTTTGGTAGTAGAAAATTCGCGTTGTATAAGTGACTTTTTGACAAAATTCGCATTTTATCCGCGGCTTTTTGGCAAATTTCGGGGTTTTTTCGCGATCCTTCAACGAAATTGGAGATTTTTTTTCTGTGAATGACTGACGGAATTATTTTTTTTCATCGACAATTTGTCGAAAATTGCGATGTGTTTTTAAGTCCAAATTTTCAGACTCGTGGCTGATTTTTTAAAGATTTTGGAATTTCAACTTAAATTTCGGAAAATTCAGAACAGAATCACCGCTGCTCCCTGTACCTCCCTTTTCCTCCCATGGTCACGGTCTTATTGTGAAAAATTATTTTTGTTTACAGGAGAATTCAACGTGTTTTGTAAGACATAGAGCATTATGAAATCCTGAAATAAAATCCACTGCCCCCATACATCACACACGGTCGGCATATTTAGCACCGATAAATTGGTAATTTAACTGGGAAAATCTTGGAAATTGTTAGCAAAAAAATTTACAGTTACCGAGTCGAAAAAATTTTAATCTGGAAAAATGATACATTCGACTTATTTTTTATTAAGAGAATGTAGTAAAATTTCTATTCAGTACAAAATTCTAAGTTTTTTTAGAGTAGAAAATAGTTCTTTCTATTTCTTTGTATAGGTCTATACCAGGGCTGTCCAACCTTTTGGTAAACAGGGGCGCCCTCAGCTCTTGGTACTCAATGAAGCGCGCCATTTTTCATGTGACTCAAAACATGCGGCAGTATTATTGCGTAGTATTAGTATATATGCACATCTTAACGATGTGGGGATGAATCTTAAGGTAGTAGATAAAAGGCACCTAAGTTTATGAAGTTACATGTATTAAATTTTCAAATTATACATTTTTCTACGTAAGTTCTGTCTTAAAAATGTTTGTAGGGTAAGGTACCAAAAACTTTAAACATGTCTACAATAAAAACAATAATGAAAAGTATAAATAAATAAACACGAAGATCAAAGACATTGCTTGGTTTCTTTTAAGATGCTAAAATACATTTTGACTTATCTTGAAGGTGTGAATTTAGCTTTATAAAAAGTACAAGAAGAAAAACAAGCTTGATAGTGATCAATTCATATGGCTGATTCCAGAGAGAAAGTCTGGAAGTGCTTTCGTAGATGGAAATCATTTTGCATTGTTTTATTAATTTTTCTAAGTAAATTGAAAAGAAAAAGTATAAAACTTAACTTCAAAAGTCAAGAAGGAAAAATTAAGCTCTTTTATATCTCGTATAAAACAGCCAGGCCAGTGAAACAACAACAACAACAACAAAATAATAATAATAATAATAATAATAATAATAATAATAATAATAATAATAATAATAATAAAGAGCTGAAATTTCATGCCCAAACACATGCGTCTTCAAAGTGAAAAAGGGTTATTTTTCTGTTACTTCTTAATCTTAAAAGTAGTTATTTCCAATTATTACCAAATTTAAACATCTTTATTACATTTTATAAACAGTAACTAGAAATCGCGAAAATATGTTTCTGGTTTATAATATGTTTTCGCAGACTTTGAAAACATCTCTAATGGAAATAAGAATGATTTTAAAGAAAAAATTCTTTATAATGGAATTTTACTTCTAAAAAGTATAATAACAAGAAACCTTCAAAAGGGCGCCAAAAAATCCTTGAGGGCGCCGCGTTGGACAGCCCTGGTCTATACTAATAAAGCAAATTTTATTTCTGTCTGCATGTACGTCTGTGTACAATGGCTAGCAGAACCCACAGAACGTTCGAGGTTGAAATATTTTGTGAGGCTAGTCCAAAGTCAAACCTGAATCATTTGAATTCGGAATTTAAAAACTCTTATAATTAAAAATTAAAAATTAAACTCACTCTCTCTTAAAACTTATCTCGGTGGTTGCAAGAAATGAAAAGCTGTGGCGCATGGTCTGAAGGTTCATTTATGATGGACACAAAATGACAAACGCGAAAAGAAAATTTCCGAGGAATTTTGTACTTATGTATTAACGTACATCGTCCAAACCGTTTAGTAAATTTAACAAGTAAGAAAAATCATGCGTTAAGCATAGATTATGAAGCACTATCCAACGCTTCATGAAATGTTTAACAAAACTTCGTTATTTAGGTAAATAAGGATATAAAGCTAAATATTGTCAAATATGTATTCCAGTACTATTGAACAGCCCTGTATTTGATCTGTCACCTAATAAACATACTATATAATTGGAAAATTTAGTTTAGCAAAAAATGCCTAGTAGCTTGAAATTTCTCTTTCAGCAATTTATACTAATAGATGGAAACATACTTGAATACTTTGTTCAGCCTTTTAGTTCGGCTGGTACCTTTATTACATATCAGTGTTAAGATAAAATTTATTTTAAACTAAAATACTCCATAGCTCCATGTACCCAATTCTTTACGTGGCCTTGCATATTATTTTATCTATATTCTGCAAACATTTCTTAGTAAATTTGATGCAGTTCAGCGTAAAAATGCATAATTTATTTAAGAATCATCTTTTAGTAATTTATGCTCATATTCAGTAACGTTGGCGAGTTCTTTTGGGTAGCCCTGTATATTAACTAATGCAATTATACACACCATATAATATGCATAAATTTAGTAAAACTTATACGCGCATATCATAATTAAAATGTATTTCATCATCCATCAGCTGTCATCGGATACATATACAGTACTTCGGAAAGAATGTACTATTTGAAAACTTTTGTGTGTCCCTGTACATACTATGTACTTTATATTAGGGAAGGCAGTATCGTATAATTTATACTAAGCCTCATTGACATACATCAATTTAATTATACATGAAACAGGTTAGTATATTTAAAATATGTCACACACAATTCCCCCTTTTACCGTTATCTAATGGAATTCTTTTGTGTGGCCCTGTAAATGAATAATAGCTACATTTTCATCTTATATTTAATAGAATGCATATTTTAATGCATCTCGTAAAAACACATAAATTTTAATATGTTTGACAGGGTATAACATCTTTAAAAATCCTTTGAAACGATTTTTCCCCCATAGGCCGTAATGTAATGGGAAACTTTTGATTCTCCCTGTAGATAAACTAATCATGGTAGAAATTTCGTTTTCAATAGGGTTTGTGCTAGGGTAAACGTCAATAATGTCCTAAAATTTCATGGCAATCCGAGTATATTTACGTGAGTTAGAGCGCGGACAGACGGACAGACGGCCAGACAAACCGAAAAAAACTTAACTTTGTTGGAAAGTGCTAAAAACGGAAGATATATTCATTGAAATCGTACTCTTGCATCTGAAATGCTGCAATCAAAAATAAATAAATAAAAAATAAAGACAGCAGTTAAGTTCTTGAATTATTATTATTATTATTATTATTATTATTATTTTAAGGTCATTTTACTGAAAATCGTTTTTCACTCTTATTGCAATCAAGGGCGGCGCCAGAGGGGGGTCCGTGGGGGCATATGCCCCCCTGTCGGGCATACCTGGCCCCCCCATCGGGGTCAAAATTCAATTTCGTTGGGGAAAATATTTTGACTTTTGAATTTCAGCCCATTCAAATTGGGTCGAAATATGGGGCTTTTTTTTTTTTTTTTTTTTTTTTTTTTTTTTTTTTTTTTTTTGAAAGTCGGATTGACTAAACTAATTCTTTTTTGTACACCGGTTTCTGACTGAAGTTTGATTCTTGCAATTTGAGTTTAGATAAACCCGAATTGTCGAAAAAAATCCGAATTTTTAAAATAAAAATCTACATGGATGAGAGCATAAGATGATGCATGAATGACTCTATACATGTTTATTTTTCAACTAAAAGATAAAATTTATACTAAAAATTAATTTTATACGGTTCTTTTTTTTTTAACTACATTAAATTTTTGGATCAGTTTTCGCTTATTTTGGATTTACGATTGGCTTGGTAATGAAGAATTTTTAGTTCAGTTAAAATACGAAAACGAAAATTATTTTGTCGGAGTTGTCTTGGATAACAAGTAGAAAGCTTCATCGTTTCGGGCAAACTGTACCTGACGTGACTCGCAGTCTGGACCGGATCGGGTTGAGCCTAAATTTTTGTCATTGAGTGTCGGATTCCAGTCGGGTTAACTTTAATTGTTTCAGGTTCGGGTTGGATGTTAATATTTATGGTTCTTGATTCGAGATGAATCGATCTCTCAAAAGAATTTACAAAACTTATTTTAAGATGAAAAACTGTATTTGAATGTCAATGAATTTATGTATACTGATTTTTTTACTTAAAATCTAAAATTGTTACTGAATATATAATTTTAAACATTATCTTATATAATTCGCATTACAGCATGGATATTTTTTTTCATCAGTTACAATTAGGGTTTGGTTGGGTTGAAATATTTCGGGTTCAAGTCGAAATGTAGAAAAGTCGAGCTCAAATCGGGTTTCGGGTAGAAACCCGATCCTGCATCTCCTCGGAAAATTAAACTCAACTCGACTGGCGGTTTTAATCGGACCTGGCTAAAGTTAATTTTTTTTCGGAGAGTTTAGGATTGACTTCTATTTTTTGAGTCGGGTAATTTTAATTGTTTTAGCGTATGGGCTCGATTTTATGAGATTCCTCAAAAGTATCCCCAAAATATATTTTAAAATGAAAAATTATATTATTTGAGTGTCAATGAGTCAATATACAGATATATCGATTTTTCTACATAAAAAATATAATTGATACTAGACTACTTTTCCATTATTGCTTTACGAGATGGAATTTTGTTTTTTCATACTGAGTTGGGATTGCGTTCGGAATGAATACTATTGATTTTAGATCGAAGTTTTGTCAAGTTCAGGTTATCTATTTTTTAAAAACTGGTTCAGGTTGAATGGATATATAATTAATTAGCTCAGGTCGGGTATAACCCATTCCTCGGAGGATTCCGTGCTCGGTAAACAATCCGTGAATTGAACTATCCCCCCGCCCCTATTGATTAGATTCCGTAAAAACAGAAAAAATTGCACTTTAATTTTGCCATTTCTACTCCACCTCCTGCAAAAAATACAGAAAAAACACCAAATACCTGAAATATTCACACCTAAAGCAGCATGTTCGTCAAATTACATGGGGTATTCTGGCATCTGTGTTGCTTACTACTATTCGTATTAGAAACGGAATTTAAATCCCTTTTATCTAAAAATATGTAAAAATTAGAAATCTAAGATCAAAATTTAAAAAAAAAACTTATGGCAGAAGGCAGAAATTAATTAAAATAATAGAAAAGATGAAAATCAAAGGAATGCTTCGGCAATGTTGAGACGGAAAATTTTGGTCCTCGCAGACCTCTAACCCACAGCTAGATCTCCTGAATAACTCGCAATTCGAATCAGCAATATATTTATAATTGCAGATCGCTTTTCGCTGATATTAAAATAATTCACTTTTAGATTCCCAACTATTTTACAATTTTTCACTTCATTTACATTTTTCTTGGAAATTTTGTATTAAAGTTTTTCTTTCAGATTTAAATTTTGATCTTATCAAAATTTGGAACATCACACTTTGTGCATTTGATCAATATACACTCTAAACAAAATGGAAATTGAAGATATTTTCCCCCATTGTTTTTATTATTATTTCTATAGCTAAAAAAGTCTTCTTTAATTTGAACATTTTTTCGAAAATAAAGAAAATTAATCAATTTAATGCTAAAACTACCTGAAATCCTCCAATATCTACAAATGCATTTTTTTTAATTAAAGGACTGTTTAATTAACTGTGCAACAACGCTGTGTACTAGGTTTTTCGATTATAAACTGATTTTTTACTTATCTCTATTTTCTGTCAAGATATGAAAAATTCATGAAAGAAATCTCAATTAAAAAAAAAATTCTACAATCAAAAGACAGAAAATTCTTCAAGTAATAGAAAAATCCGTTCCAACCACACGTGCGTTCCAGCAACTTACTGCCTGTATGTTTTATTTTTTTGCGAAATGTTTTTTGAGAGTTTATAAAATAATTATATTTTCTCAAAAATGACTAAATTAGAAAATGATGGAAAAAGTAAAACGCGGTACTTATAAACTCTTAAAATTTACATATTTCAAAAATTCTAGCTCGATTAATTACTTTCACATTCATTTCAAGGAAATTAGTATTTAGTACAGCAACGTGTTCAGATTTAACGAAAAAGGATATGAAAGAAATTTCAATTTTATACAGGTTTTGTTCTAGTCAAGTGTGTTGTTTCTTTATACAGTAATTTCCGGAGTATAAGCCGCGGATCAAACAATCATATCTTGACCCAGAAAATTTTAAAAATAAAATTTGACTTTTTTGATCGCGGTAAATATTTATCATCAATTACTGAATAAGTTTTCTGGGTCCAAAAATAATTGTTTGATCTGCGGCTTATAAACAGGAAATTACGGTACTTGTATTCTTATTTAGATTTCAATCTAACGATGTTTAAATTGCAAAGAACAGCTGCGATTCATCAAAAGGAAATGCATGCCTATCTGTTTTGAGTAGTTTTCAAATTCTGTTCTGCAAGTTAATATAAAACAAACTTTTCGACAGCTGGAATGATAAAGAGATCGATGAATATGTTGTTTAGCTTCAGCAAACGTATTCTTGCTGATTGGTTGTAAAAAGAACCTTTATACATCTCAATGTTGCTGTGGGAATTACTAGAAAAACATCTGCTCTGATAGGCTTGAAGGATATTTCAGAGTTACATAAGGTGCAGTACCCTATTATCGACATTTGTCCATTGACCACAGATATAAGGAGTTAATTTTTTTTCCTAATCTAGTATTTTTATTTAAAAATATCAATTCGTCCATTTAATGCTTTTTTTACAAAAATTATATAATTAATCATACAGTAACCGTAAGAACAATGCTACAATGACCTTTTAAAGACCGAATCTGACTATAAAACAATGAAATTTATGACTTTGCAAATTTTGCATTTGAATTATTATTTCTACTAATTATAAATACTTTATGAGTTCAATCTTTTTACGAATGTGTGAACTATAATATTTTTCTGCAGTACATAAAAAGTTTCAAGTCTTTCATACGAGTAAGTTCAAATGATTTCTTATTTCTTTGCGTTTGTATGTAATTTGATATTTTTACCCGAGTGCTTTTATTTTAAAACTTCTTTATACGCAGAATTCTTAATTTTGTTGATAATAATAATTTAACTTTTAAAAAAAATTATGTAAATTTTTCATTTGTATTTTTGCATTCAGTAATACATACACTAGAGCACCGATTATTACGCCTCATATATTACGTACGACATGGATTAAACATTAATATTCCTGGGCCCAACATAAACAAGATTTAAATGAAATTTCAGTTTTACAATTTTCGGAACTGCGAATTTTTAAACTTCTAAATATCGCACATTTTAAAGTTTTACACAGTGACGTAGAGAAAAAAATGCTCTTTTAAATGAAATTTGTTTGCAAACTTTATCACAATGTTTTTGTTAATGTGTTAATTTGTTTTCAAATTATTAATATTTTTAAAGTTTTTATTACTTTTTTTGTCATCGTGTTAACAGAAGTATTTCATTTTTGGACATTAAATATAGACCAATCACAAAACTAATAAAATAAATAAATTCCGGAATTCAACCAATTAAAAGATTCAGATCTGCTTCAGATTTTCCAGTTCTCCATCGAGATCAACAACTATTTTCCAAATAGTTAAAAAAAAAAAAAAAAAAAAAAAAAAAAAAAAAAAAAAAAAAGATTAATTTTTTTTGATCAGAACTCTTCATGTAAAACAGTTTATAACCATATCGAAGTAGAAATTCATGTTTTGTAGAAATAGAGTCAAGTTGGGTCGAGATTTTAACTTTTTTCGGGGGGAGAGGGGAGGGGCTAATATATATAATACTTGCTAGACCATATAAGCAGGCAAACTTTTTAAATTTTACGCCGACCGGAACATTAATTTATTTTGTACGAACTGGGTCCTTGAAATTTTTGCCGACGCAATTTTTAGGACCTGGCCCATCACGCGGGGACCTCTAATATATGTTATAAACTTGGCCCCCGTCGGGGATACAGTGCCCCCACGTCGGGCAAATTTTGGCGCCGCCCTTGATTGCAATGCACCACCAGGATACAGTTTGAGAGGTATCCTATCGGCAAACCAAAAATGTGCGCTTAAAAGCTGAAACCTATTTCTAATCGATAATATAATTTGTTTTAAAAAATAAGAATTTTAACCCTTTCTAATGTATTAGCAAAAGCAGAGACGATATTTTTTCTATACTAAAAGTAACAAACGTCCGTATTTTATTACAATCTTTTTAGAACATTCCAATAGTTCAGATTTAATCACCTACAAAAATTTTGAAACGTTCTGATGGTAGAAGTATTTTTACGAAATAAAGTGAGTAGTACACTGTAAAAATTGAAGACCCAAATTGGGTTGAAAGATTTCTGGGTATAGTAATGTTCCTGAAATGGTACAGTAAGGATACCAAAATGGGAGAGTATTGTTCCCAAAATAGATAACCCAAAATGGTTCAAAACAGAGCAGATCTTTATTAACATTAAATTAATCAAAATTTCTGAGGTATAATATATATACTATCTAAGATATTTTAATTGTTTTAATGTCATTAAAAATCAGACTTATTTAAAACGATTTTGTGCTACAAACTGAACTTTCCAAATTGGAACAATGCTGTACCCAAAAATCTTTCAACCCGATTTGGATATTTTGTTTTTACAGTGTAATTTTGACGAAATCTGTAAAAAAAATTGAATATTTCGCCTCTCTACAGCACAGGTTTAGAATTTCCGACAAACCAAAAGTATACTCTTACAGATGAAACTTTCTAATCAATGGTGCAACTTGTTTTAAAATATATGAATTTTAATGTTTTGAAATACACTGGCGAACGCAGGTCACTTTGAGGCTAATGATAACAATATTTCCTGCGCTAAAAGTAACTAAACGTCTGCATTTTAACAAAATATTTTTTGAGCATCTCAGATTTGTATCAGATTTACGTAACTTACAAAAACTTTGAAAAGTTCGGACGTTTAGAAATATTCTTTACAAAATGAAATATGGGATATTTCGACAAAATCAGTAAAAATCTGGGTGTTTCGTCGCGGTTTCACTTGCTTTCTGTGCGTTTTTACTCCAACAATCAATTTAAGTAGAAAATAAAACGAAAAATAGAAGCCACTTTCAATTCAATATTTTAACTTTTATTTTAACTTTTAATATTTACTACAAAATATAAATATAAAAAAGATTGAAGTCTTAAGATATGAAATCCTACAAATTTGAGGTGAATTTAAACGTAATTCATCACGGGCAGGTCAGCTAGTATCTTCATAAAAACTGGTAAAATGTAAAAACAGCATCAAATTTTTTGCGGCCCCAAATTTTGGCGCCCTGGGCAAATGTCCGGCTTGCCCCCCCCTTAAGCACGGCCCTGATTACACTCCATATTGTTAATTATCTTCTAAAACTTCTGTTTCTAATATGTTTATTCGTCTTTAAATAGGCGTAGTAGTTGGCAGCCATGCAATTGTATTTTTTAGTAAGTAACTATATACTCATTTATCAGACATATTATTGTTTAAGTATCGTAAATGTTTTAATATTTTATGATTATTTACATAATAATAGTTGATAAAATGTAAAATAAGAAGGCATTACCGTTTACCACATTTTCAGTATAACTTTGAGCCGGCTAAAAGTGAGGCATAGGTTTATAATTTACTGATTGGTACTAATGTCCAAAATTCTCCATATTTGTACGTATATTTTATATAAATGCCGAAAGTGTGTATTAGATATAGCCTGTAAATATTTTTACATGTATGTATAAAATACTGTAAAAGCACTTATTTCCACGAACCGTAATTTTCGCGCATATGCGCAATATCGGTGATTTCTCGAGCTGAAAATTTCGCGACACATTTAGCGGTTTTGAAGCCAAGCGTGAGATAATTCTGGAAGGTTTTAAAGAAGCTAGTATAAAGATTGTAAAAAGCTGCATTCTACTAGTTGTATTATTATTTTTATTTAAGGAATAGTAGTATAGTATTCAAGAAATAGTTATAAATATTCAAAAACTTTTTGTACTACAATCAGTAAATTTTGGAAAAGTAAAAATTTTCTAAATTTTAATTATTATTTGAGGAGACAAAGAAAAAAAAATCGCGATGCTTAAATTTTCGCGATTACGACGGACTCCCAAAAATAAGTGCTTTTACAGTACATAAAATTCATTTAAAAACGTTATTCGGGGCGGAGCTACTGAAATTTTAAATTCCATTCATTCCACATTTTTTATTATTGTTTGAATGATACCAGTGCTATGTATTACTGTAACTATGGATATATTATTGAGTTAAAACATTGAAAATTACTTTTCACTTTATTTTTATGTTTTACGTGAACATTGAACATTGAACAGTTCTTTTTTATTTCTAAATATTCATGGTTTTCTTCCATTCTTCTCATGCATAATATTTGTTGCAATATCATAAATTATACAAATCTTGCGGTGTTGCAAAATGTCAATTAAGAGTCTTTGCATAACTGAATTTTTTTTAATTTTTAATTATTATTTGACGCGACAAAGAAAAAAAAATCGCGAAGCTTAAATTTTCACGATTACGACGGGCTCACAAAAATAAGTGCTTTTACAGTATATAAAATTCATTTAAAGACGTTATTCGGGGCGGAGCTACTGAAATTTTAAATTCCATTCATTCCACATTTTTTATTACTGTTTGAATGATACCAGTGCTATGTATAACTGTAACTGTGGATATATTATTGAGTTAAAACATTGAAAATTGTTTTTACTTTATTTTTATGTTTTACGTGAACATTGAACAGTTCTTTTTTATTTTTAAATATTCATGATTTTATTCCACTCTTCTTATGCATAATATTTGTTGCAATATCATAAATTATACGAATCTTGTGGTGTTGGAAAATGTCAATTAAAAGTCTGCATATCTAAAAATTTTCTAATTTTTAATTATTATTTGAGGCGAGAAAGAAAAAAAAATCGCGAAGCTTAAATTTTCACGATTACGACGGGCTCACGAAAATAAGTGCTTTTACAGTACATAAAATTCATTTAAAGACGTCATTCGGGGCGGAGCTACTAAAATTTGAAATTACATTCATTCGACATTTTTTTAAATTCTTGTTTGAATGATATTTGTGCTAGTATACTGTATTACTGTATCTATGGATATATTGTTGAGTTAAAACATTGAAAATTGCTTTTCACTTTATTTTTGTGTTTTACGTGAACATTGAACAGTTCTTTTTTATTTCTAAATATTCATGATTTTCTTCCACTCTTCTTATGCATAATATTTGTTGCAATATCATAAATTATACAAATCTTGTGATGTTGGAAAATTTCAATTAAGAGTCTTTTCATATCTGAAAATTTTCTAATTTTTAATTATTATTTGAGGCGACAAAGAAAAAAAAAATCGCGAAGCTTAAACTTTCACGATTACGAGGGGCTCGCGAAAATAAGTGCTTTTACAGTACATAAAATTCATTAAAGACGTTATTCGGGGCGGAGCTAATCAAATTTGAAATTCCATACCTTCAGTGGCGTAGCTAAGGGGGAGGGGCAAGGGGGACGCCAAGGCCTAGGGGCGCCAAATTAAGAGAAATTGTTTTATATCTATATTGGGGTGGGGGCGCAAAATTTCTTGCTGGCCCCGGGCGCCAAAAAACATAGCTACGCTACTGCATACCTTCGACAATTTTCATTCTTGTTTGAACAATACTAGTGCTAGTATGTATTACTGTAACTATGGATATACTATTGAGATAAAACACTGAACATTGCATTTCATTTTCTTTTTATATTTTACGTGAAAAAAAAAAAAAAAAATCATTGATCCATATTTTAAGTGAAGTAGATGTATGTGCATTAAAATATTGAAAAATTTAAATGTTGTTCTATTTATTTTTATGAGTCGACAAAAGCTACACTTATATTCTTAATTAATTTAAATTACATTAAAACTTGTGTATTGTTGTTTGCTTAAGTTCTAACTGTGCTATAATAGTGGATAAATTTCTTAATCTTGAACACTAGTCAAACACTATCTCAAATTAATTAAATTTGCACTTTAAATTTCTACAGTAAAAAAAAAAAAAAAAAAAAAAAAAAAGATTATGCATTGAGCAATAGGCTGATTTTTAAAAAATTCCTCTGGTCCTTTTTTTCTTTAGGATTAGAAATTTTGTATTGTTATATTATTGCGTTTATTTATATTTATTACATAGTTTGTTTTTTATTGCTGAACGTTCGTCACGAAAAAAACTTGGACCGAAACATTTTTACACCATTGTTTCCAAAGAAAAACTTCGCGACATACTTCTACAACACTTGCAATAGATAGTTATGACGGAGTTTATTGTTTGGAAATAGTGGTGTTAAATTTTTACAGTACACTTCATTCGTGACAAACGTTCCAATATATACTGGTAATATTAACTTTGTTAACCCATTTGGGTCCGAATTGTTTTTTCAGTTTTAAGAAAAAATTACTTTTACGTTAATAACATTCACACTTTTTATCCAAATGGTTTAATTAGTGTTTAATGAATATTCCATTGTCTGAAAAATAACGAATGTTGTTATTTTGCGTACTATTCGATTAATATTCATATGACAATAGGCAGGGCCTGATTAATGCACGGGCCTCCGGGGCCTTGGCCCTGGGCCCAACAATTTCAGGGGCCCAAAAATTATGTGACTGATTTTTTTCCTTAATCAAATACTTTTTAAATGATATTGTTTTATAAAATATGAAAGTAAAATTTTAATATACTGAATGATTCAATAAAATTAACCCAAACAACATTGTCAACTCGTCAAATAAACCTTTTTTGTGAAAGTGTTGCCAAAAATGGGTAAGTAGGGGGGCCCATTTTTTTAACAGGCCCTGGGCCCAACTTCAGCTTGATCGGGCTCTGACAATAGGCTAGGGAAAATTTTTTGGACATGTTTAGAAAATACTGTATTACAGTAAAATTTAACATTTATTACAACTTTCTAATATTTTTCGCACTTTATTACACATTATTCTTTCAGGAAAGAAATTTTAAATTCAAAGAGTGAAATACAGTCGAGTCTCTATATAAAGAAATCCATTGTTCGTGTAAAAAATTCGTTATATAGAGAAATTCGTTGTATATAGATTAACGTTAAAATTCTTATTTAATGTGTAAATTTTGAACAATTGTTATTTTTGATGTGTTTAATTAAGAATTTGAAATTGTTATTAATAATTATTGTAATTAAAATATCACTATTAGTAAGTACTGTATCAGTACTGTGCAATAGTGAGGTTGTAATCCACTTCAAAAAAAAAAAAAAAAAAATCAGAGAGATATTATTGACTTCTCTGCATTCCTTAATTTATTTCTATTTCTCTTTTTAAATCTCCACGAGTCGCATCTTCTCCGTCCTCAGAATCCACATTATCCTCTAATATAAAAAATTCGGCCTTTTTGAAGCAATTGTAAATTATTTTTTCTTCAGTTACCCCCATTGATCCCGTTCTTATGTGTATAACTATCCATTTGACATTGTTTTGGCAGAGAAAGATGTTGAAAGGTATATGGGAGGAGGAGGCGATGAATTCGTTGGACTTAAAGAACAAGAAGATTCAAGCAGAGAAGTAATATAAAAAAAACAGCACTGAACGATAAATTAGGAATAAGTGATGGAAAATTGATTTCATGTGATTTCGAAGCTTTCTTACTATTGAATAAAGAACATTTTATGAAAATATTCCTTATATGGAGATAGATATTTCGATATATAGAGACTATTTTTAATGTAACCATGGAAAAAGGGGAACGTTCCCCCTAAAAATTCGTTGTATAGAGAAATTCGATGTATGGAGTTTCGCTATAGAGAGACTCGACTGTATATATTTAAAATAAAAGAATCGCAAAGGGCGCAAAGAGAATGAAGCAAATACATAATAATAATAATTATTATTAATAAATGCCTAAACATAAATGAAGTCACATAGTAAATGCATAGACATATACTAACAATACTGCATATAAACAATAGCAAAAGTAGTTCTTAAATCAAAATACACCAGTACAACAGAGCCGAAAGGGTTAAATTACTTTGTTATACTATACTTATGTTACTTATGATAGCATGCTATTTTAATTACTCTTCTTTACGCTTTTCATAAGTGTGTTGCGGCCTGCGTGAAAAAAAAAAAAAAAAAAAAAAAAAAAAAGGCTCAGTATGGCTGGTCTAACAAAATTGTTTTTCCGTGTTTTTTTTTTTTTTTTTTCTTTTTTTTTGCAAACGCAGAAATGGATGTTTCAGAAAATATTGTCGAAGTAGGAATTTTGAACTGAATTTTCACGCGAAAGAAGAATAACTATTTAAGGAAGAGTGTAAAACGTCTTTGTCACATGATCAAAACCACTTATCACTCAACAGGTAATTTACCTAAAAGAATAAAAAACACAATTCGATTCCAAATCGCTTGCATGGTCAGGCCTTCCAATTTTATATCTTTCAGTTAAAAAATTAATTTGTAAATATGTCAAAAACGTTGTGCGCTTGTTGAGCAAAGCTTGAGAACCAACTTAAAACTAGCCCAAAACTTTCTTCTATCTCATATATGTTAATACTTCCAGAAAAATGAAACATAGCAGCGTCAGTGGTTAAGTGTTCTGCACCAAAATTTAATCTGCAACAACTTATTTTAAGTTTTAATTGAATCTGAAGTTTGATGAAAATCTGTGCATTAATATTTTAAATAGAATCATTGAAAAAAAAAATGGATTGAAGCACTACTTGTTGAGTGATTTACTCCAAAAAATAAATACTAATTTATATCAGGGAATAACAGAATTTGAAATTTGATGGAAATTCATGCATTAGTTCTTGAAATGATCTATTGCAATAATCATAAAAAATGCCGCAGAGCAGCACCACCTGTTGGACAATTTTACGTCGAAAATTAATCAGCATCATATTATATTAAGAATTAAAAGATTGTGAAGCTTTTTAAAAATTCTTTATTAGTTCTGATTCCTCTATACGCCGTTAAAAATCTGCAGCTTCAGCTACATAGTCACTCGACAGTTTTTATAGAATATCTCCATTCTGAACAATGAGAATGCACCACAGTATAGCCAAGTAATCGTTTTTCATTTATTTATTTATTGAAGAACACACATCTAACTTGTGTGCTCGACTTGAAAGCCTGCTTACAAGTCATCGCCAATATACAGGGACGAGTGACGAGTAGCACAAGGAAATTTCACAATGCAGGAGAGGTACAACCAGGAGCTCCACACAGGGAGTACGTGCAATAGAGTCAGTGAGAATCGAACTGAAACAACCCGAGGGGTTCGACAAACTAGTTTTTGGCGTACCAGATTTATAAATCAAGTTGATTTACCTGATTTCTGATTGATTTATTGATTTACTGATTTATTCTTGATTTACTGACTTGCTTGCGATTTACTGATTTACTTGTATTTACGGATTTACTCTTGATTTACTGATTTACTTGCGATTTACAGGCGGTTAGCATTGCTTTGATTGGCTCTTCAGATCACGTGACATGTCGATGTTCGTATATTTCATAATGCTGTAAAAAAAAGACAAAAGAAATACCCATATGATATCGTTATTTTCGGATTCGCTACCTGTTAAAAAGTATTCCTAACTCGTTTCTTTCCTAACAGTTCAGAAATCAGGTACATTAACATCATCGTACAAATTACAAGCTGTACATCTCTCTCAAATCTCTTTTGACGAATTTGCACATGTCATGTGCTTCCATCTATAGGTGCAATTTACATTTAATCCTTTACACCCGAAATAATATCGCAATGTAATTATAATTTTGTTTTTCCTATATTACAGAAATATTCTAAAAATTATTTAAAAAATTAAATATACTTTCAGCGCCGTGCGAAAGGGGGGGGGGGGGCGAAGGGGACAGTCGCCTCCGGGCGCGGAAATTTAGGGGACACCAAATTTATTCTACGAACGTCATTTTTTGGTTTGTCACAAACAAAAGTTGGGGGAGGAGGGCGTCAAGTTTTTGCGTCCAAACTTTTGGCCCGGGTGCAGTTTTTTCCTCACACGCTCCTGTATACCTTAAATCCTCACCCCCCCCCTCCCACCGTTCAATAATGCGAATCTTTCTTATTCAATAAAGGTCTACTCAAATCAAAATTGGATAATATCTGACTCATTTGTTGAAGAATTTTCAATCTCGAGAAATTATCAAATTTATTTATTCGAAAACTGTGTTATTAAAAAGTGTTTTCCATTTTCCAATAAAAGCGAATTTTAAAATAAAACTTTCAAAAAATTCCATGAAATTCAGCATTTTAAACTAAATTTCCGGACGCCACTGCTAATTGCTCCCTCATGATGACATTGCTTTGACTGTCAAGTCTTAAAAATAATCGTGAATTGTTAACCTAAGAACATTTCAAAATCATTTTTTACATTTATGAGAAAACAAGAAACATATTAATTTCCTCATATCTAAATGAAATCTGTGTAAATTATTTCCTTCTATAGTAAAAAAAAAACTAGCCTTAAAAGGAATGACTCCTGGAATGATGCTGATGTGGAAGATTTCCGGAACTAACGAATCCGGGTTGTCCACTCCTTCCATGAGTCGAATAGACCAATCAGGAAAGGGCTCCGTCTATGGTTACCATAAAGAGAGGAAAGGTTACCATCGCCAACAATCGCCAAGTTTGTCGCCAACTTGGCGATATATCGTAAAATTTGGCGACTAAAATTAGTTGTCAAAAGTGACGCCAACTTGGCGATAACTGTAATATTTCGCCAAATTTTTAATTTCTCTACAACACCAGTCGTTTGATACATCATTTGAGAGGTTTGCAACTGTTTATTCATATAATGGATGTCTTGTGTGTTATCCCCTATTCTGCTCCCCAGGGAGGGTCACATTTTTAATTTCTTTACAACACCACTTGTGTGACACATCATTTGAAAGGTCTGCAACTGCTTATTTATATTATGGATGTGTTGTGTGTCATCCCCCATTCTGCCCCCCAGGGGGGCACATTTTTAATTTCTTTACAACTAGAGTTGCAAAAACTCGGTTTATTCCCGGGTTTATTTCCAATAGACCAGGTTTATTCCCAAGAAACCGAATTATTCCAAAAAATCCCGGGTTTTTTCCAGGTTTATTCCTAAAAACCCGGTTTATTCCCGGGTTTAAACCGGGTTTTTTCTAACCTTTGCAACGCTATTTACAACACCAATTGTGTGGCACATCATTTGAGAGGTCTGCAACTGCTTATTCATGTTATGGATATCTTGTGTGTAACCCCCCCCCTCTGCCCTCAGAGGGGGCGCATTTTGTAATTTCTTTACAACACCAATTGTGTGATACATCATTTGAAAGATCTGCAACTGTTTATTCATTTTATGGATGTCTTGTGTGTCACCCCCACTCTGCCCCCCCAGGGGGGCACATTTTTAATTTCTTTACAACACCAGTCGTGTGACATATCATTTGAGAGGGCTGCAGCTGCTTATTCATATTATGGATGTCTTTTGTGTCGCCTCCCACTCTGCCTCCCAGGGGGGCACATTTTTAATTTCTTTACAACACCAGTCATATGACACATCATTTGAAAGGTCTGCAACTGCTTATTCATACCATGGGGTATTGGCGAGCGCAGCAAGCAGGGGTAGGCAATAATTTGGAATCGCGAAGCGATTACGCGGGGGGTTGGCGAGCATAGCGAGCAGGGGGGCGGGGCCCCCCTAGTATTTTTAAAAATACTAACGCATTTTTTTTTTTTTAAAGAAAGGAAAGTAAATTAGCGGAAGTATCACAAAAAATCGTCACTTTTAATTTAAGAATAACTTTCAATATAATAATTGATCATGAAGTAATGTAATCCCCCTTCCCAAAGAAAATGTGTTATAACCCCCTCCCCTCTAAATTGAGGATTGAATCTGCCTTTGCATATTATGGAAAATGCTTTACCAATATATGTTTTTTTTTTATTATTATTTGTTGTTGAACCTTCTTTAACTGAATACTTCGCTTGGCATAAATATAAATCACAGTTTGCTTTATCATTTAATGCTTCAGAAAAATATGTCTACAGTTTACTTATTTTTCTTTCCATAATAAAACAAATAAATGAATCAACAAGCCTAGTTCATGAGATAAAGCTATTGTGATAATTATTAATAATGCCGCATAGCAGCGTCAACTGTCGGGGGATTTATGCCAAAATGTAATCAGAACCATATTATATCAAGGACCAAAGGAATGTGAAGTTTTATGAAAATACGTCCGTTAAGTCTTGAGATATAGCTATAGTAGAAGTCGTGAAAAAGGCAGCATAGCAGCACCACCTGTTAGGTAATATACACCAAAAGCTAATCAGATCCATTTTATATAGAGGTCTGAATATAAAATTTTGTGAAATTCCGTGCTTTAGTTCTTGGGGTAAAGCACCCGCAAGATTTATGTCACATAGAGAGAGACGTTTTGAAAGAACGTGTTTTTTCAAATCTCTAACCCTTAAAACGTATAAATCCGTCGAAAACCGGAATTCGACAATTTTTCCGAATCCAATACTTTCATTCGAATACAGTGAGATTTATTGATATCACACTGATTTATCGATTTATTACAGGATTTACAATTTAAATTTTGATTTAATGATTTTAATTTAATGATTTTTTTGATTTAATGATTTTATTACAGGATTTATTGATTTGTTATTGATTTACTATAAGATTTACAATTTACATTTTGATTTATTAAATGATACACTGAATTACAATTGGATTTATTGATTGTAACTTCATTTATTAAAGGATTTACTGATTTACTATCGGATTTACTGATTTACTACCGGATTTACTGATTTACTATGGGATTTATTGCTTTACTGATTTATTACAGGATTTACTGATTTCAACTTGATTTACATAGCTGTAAGTGTAATGTTCTTGGTCAGAAAATAGACAGCCATACGATTGCCATACTCTGGAAAAAACTTTTATTTTTACATGCGTCCTGTACATTTGTTCGCAATCTCATACAGGGTCCCCTGGCATACATACAGTGCCACTGTTAGATGTATCGTGAAAAATTACCTCTATTTTTAAAGGCTATTTATTTCTGATCAATAAGAACACTACATAAACCCCTATGGAGTGTTCGCATTGGTCAGAACATAGATAGCCTTTAAAAATAGAGGTAGTTTTCACGATATACAGTCGAGTCTCTATATAACGAAATCCATCGTTCCAGTAAAAAAAAATTCGTTATATAGAGAAATTCGTTGTATAAAGAATGATGTTAGTAATGTGTGAAATTTGAACAAGTATTATTTTGATCTTTTGAATTAAGAATTTGAAATGTTTAAAAGTAATATTAACCTAACATTTTATTTCTTAATTATTTAAGCTGTTACAAAAAAGAAAACAGACATTTATTTGAAAGCTTGATGAAAATCAAATTAGGTAGACTTGCATTAATTTCAGACGAAGAAATCTGTAATTTTTTGTTGTTTTGGTTTTAAAATTGTTACGCTCTCAAAAAAGAAGAAAAAAAAAAGGTTCAAATTTTAGCAAGGAATGAAAAATTGTAGTTAACATTTTCCTCCATTTGAAGGCCTCTCATGGCATCTCATTGAGTCCTCTCTTACATGTATATCAATCCAATTGACTCTGTTTTGAGAAGGATATGGAAAGTTGTGTGGGAGGTAGGATGAATTTAAAGAACAAGAAGAGAAGCAATATAAAAAAACTTAGCACGGACGATAAATCAAAAATAAATGATAGAAAATTGATTCCATATGATTTCGAAGTTTTTTTAAAACTAAATTAATTAAGACCAATTTATGAAAAAGTTCGTTATATGGAAATAGATATTTCGCTATATAGAGACTGTTCTTAATGTAAATTATGCGAAAAGGGGACCGTTCCTACTAAAAGTTCGTTATATAGAGAAATTCGATGTATGGAGTTTCGTTATAGAGAGACTCGACTGTATTTTAACAATATGTCTCAATTGTCCAACTGAACTTGTTGACACGAATATTGTAAAGTTTTGCAATTTTGGTTAAACAAAAATTCAACTTTACATATTTATTTACATATTTATTTGCTTTGAGGTAGGCGCTACAGCTATTCGCCGGCATAACCTCCAATGATCACAAGAAACCATACAGAACACTTTATTACAGAATATCCAGTACATACATTATCACAGGGACAACACAGACACCCATGCCGCTAGCTGGACTCGAACCAGGGACCAGCGGTGTGGGAGCAGCTGCAACTACCATCCACGCCACTGGATCGGCAAATTCAACTTCAGATGAGCACGCTCCTTATATGCTTGTTGCCACTCTCTTACGAAGACATTCTTATCCACAAGGAAAAGAATAAGATGTAGACTGCAAAAAAATTTATCCTTTTGCTGCATCGTCACTCCACCGCTTAAACGATTACTTCGGCCCATTATGGAGCATTCAAATGGGTCAAAAGCGAGATATTCTATAAAAGCGGGAGAGTGGCGATCCAGCAAAAGGGTTAAATATCTTTACAGTGTACACTGTAAAAAAATTGACCCTTTTTTGGCTTTTATTGAATACCTCTTTTACGACCAACAAGAATACTCCATAACACAATAAAGTAATCGTTTTTATATAAGCGGTGGAGTGACGCTGCAGTAAATGGGTCAAATTTTTAACAGCGCTGTTAAAAATTTGAAACTTTTGCTGCATCGTCACTCCACCTCTTTTATAGAATATCTCTATTTTGACCAATGAGAACGCTCCATAATGCAGTTAAGTAATCGTTTTCTATAAAAGTAATGGATTGACGATGCAGCAAATGCTTCAAATTTTTGACAGTGTACTCCTTTGCTTTAATCATGGGATCAACCAACACTGTTAAAAATTTGACTCATTTGCTGCAGCATCACTCCGCCGCTTTATAGAAAACGGTTACTTTA
This sequence comes from Maratus speculifer, assembly GCA_964019185.1. Classification (NCBI taxonomy): domain Eukaryota; kingdom Metazoa; phylum Arthropoda; class Arachnida; order Araneae; family Salticidae; genus Maratus; species Maratus speculifer. Next base: position 185,422,029 of record OZ025301.1, read on the forward strand.
CTGTGTTATGGAGCATTTTCATTGGTCATAAAAGAGATATTCTATAAAAGCTGTGGAGTGAGGCTGCAGCAAATGGGTCAATTTTTAACAGTGAAGATGGGTTTTGGAAAGTACCGCAGCCTGTTGGATTCAGTCAAATTTCGTGGAATAAGGTTAAAGAATAAAAAACACCTTTATTTTTGAGAACTGCGAATTTTTCATTTAATAGCCTTCTAGGTTATTATAGAATAGATTTGCATCTACAAAAGAAAACGATGTTTAAAATAAATAGATTAATAATAATAAAAAACTGGATGCAGATAAATCGTAATTTCGTAATATATGAAACCTATCGTTTATAGGGATTCAGTAGTAAAAATAACAGAGGATATACGCTCTAAGCAGAAGGTATACGGTCAAGGCAGAGGGCATACCCTAGAATGTGTATATTTCTTGAGAAACACAGGGTATACGGTGTTCCTTTAAAAAAGTCAGAAGGTATACGGCGTATACTCCTGAATACCCCCCCACTACATCCCTGATCGTTTAGTCAAAACTATCAATGTTTCAACACTATAAAAAATTTTACCCTTCTGCTGCATCGTCACTCTATTGCTTTTATAGAAAACAATTACTTCACCCAATTATGGAGCATTCTCAAGGGTCAAAAGAGAGATATTCTATAAAAGCGGTGGAGTGACGATGCAGCAAAAGGGTAAAATATTTTACAGTGAATAAATAAATAACAAAAAAAAGATGGATGCAGAGAAATCGTAATTTCATAGTGTATGAAACCTATTGTTCAGCCAAAAACATCAATATTTCAAAAAATAAATAAATAAATATTTAATTAATTAAAAAAAGCTGGATGCAGATAAATCGTAATTTCGTAATGTATAAAACCTATTGTTCTGTATTGAGAAACACCGAAAAAACTGGCGATAAATATATATCAATAAATATAAAAACTTTGTTAAATCACCATAAAAGAAAAATTATACAGGACGCGTTTCGAGCTGCAAAATTACCGCTCGTCTTCAGCTGGTCCAAACACGTGTCCCAACGGACAGAGTGGAAATGACTCTCTGTCCGTTCCACTCTGTCCGTTGGGACACGTGTTTGGACCAGCTGAAGACGAGCGGTAATTTTGCAGCTCGAAACGCGTCCTGTATAATTTTTCTTTTATGGTGATTTAACAAAGTTTTTATATTTATTGATACCTATTGTTCTGCTAAAAATTTTATATTTTTTTGCAAAATAAATAAATAAATAAATAAATAAAAATAAAAAAATACCGAAATATAACTTTTATAATAAACGAAGTTTAGAATTTTAACTGGTTCTCGATCATAACTATTACTACAGCGCAGGTTTTTTTTTCGCTTCTAGATGGCATCGTGATTGATAACTTGACATTTTAAGCCTGAAGGAAATCGATATAAGCTACGTCAATCGAAAAAAAAAAAAAAAATCCAGTTTATATTTTTTTCCCCTTCTTTGTCACGAAACGCTAAATTGAAGATGTTTGCTGCTGGTGTTTTAATAGGGCTTCTAGTCCTAAGCCCTTTTGTAGCAGCAGAAACTGAAGGTAATTATTTTCTCGAGATTTACTTGAAATTGTCTTAAAAAAACACTTGTTCTGAAAATCCACTTATAGCTTTTATGGAAGCGCGCACGTGCTGTATGCCCTTGAAATTCCTTGATTAGCTGTTTTTAGAATTAATCAATGATGTAAATACTTTAACAGGAGTTTCATTTACAAAAATAAAATGCATTTTAAAAAAGTTACTTTTTCTATTTTGTTACTCTCCATATATCACGGTTATTATGCAATTTCAAATCTGTTTAAAAGTAGATCGGAAAAGTGCTACTATTTTTAATTCTTTCCTTAAACTTATGGAAGTGGGGGGGGGGGGGTATAAGATATGGATAGATACCGCATTGATACAGGAAGCAATTATGAATATTTCGACTAAGGTTATATTTTAATTATAAAGCCAAATTTTGTTTTTACAGTATAAATAACCTTTTTCAGTTCCGAAGCTAAAATAATGCAAATACAGTAAAACTCCTATAATTCGGATTAATTGGGACCACACCTAATCCGGATTATCCGGAGAATTAGAAAAAAAGGAAATAAAATAGAACGTATTTACAGAAAATCATTATGTTTAGCTTATTGATTATTTACAGATAGTAAAAATGTTTACTTTTTAAATAAAACAATTTGTAATTTTTTGATGCACCAGTTTTCTGTACCTTTTGCGAGCAGTACGATCACTCATCCGTTTGAGCATAAATAGTTCGTTGGGTGTAGTTTAAATAAGAAAACTTAAGTTACTTAAGTTAGTATTCTTCCGAAAAGATTTCGGAAAATTTTTATTCAGAATACGACGATGAAACAAGTTAATGTTATGGAAATTAACCAAATCGCTTCTCAAACTTGGAGGGGGGGGGGGCCCAAACCTATCCGGAGATCCTGGTTAACGGGGTGAGAATTAGTGGGGTTTTATTGTACTTATTCATTGGTTTCTTCCAAACAAAATGACAGAAAAAATATCTTTTCCGATCCTTTTCCTCGATTCTTTAGGAGCAGAGTAACTTAAGTTAAAAAAGAGCTAAAACTACAAATCCCCCTTAAGACATAAATTTTAATAACCATTAATCTGAATTAATGCGATAGCAAAATTAAGAGCTTTAAGCAAGTAATCTACAAATTCTCAAATGTTTATTGAAGATTTTAATTAAATGCTTATGAAAATTTCACTTTTTATGCACTTTCTGTAGGTTTTGGACATTTTTAGGCATTTTGCAAACTCTGATGAAAATAACATTCCTTTTGAGGGATTGAGCTTAGATGGAGGCAATTATTAGTTTGTTTTCAACGCAAAAAACATACAGCTATTAAGAAGTGATGTAAAATTGCAAACAAAATGAGATTGTAGTTTTTATAAGTAAAAGGAAAGGTTCCCGAATGAATACCCAGGACCGAAGAAGTTAAGGATGTATTGAAATCCAAACTGCTTATGTTTAAATTAAATTGTTCTGAAACTCAAATTGACATTCCTTTATTCAGAAACTCTATAATGTGCCGTGCTTTTTATTATATAAAGGCAGAATGTAGTGTAAAAAAACGCTTTCAAATTTGACATTTTGAACCAAATTTCCCGAAGTGAGCTGGCAATGAAAATAAGTCATACTGAGAAAATTAGTATTTATAAAGTTCCAATTGAACGAAAATTGAACCAGTGCCGTTTATTGCATCCTTTCAAAAATCGCGTCAACAAATTTCATGGTTTATTTTTAAAAGTGAGCCTGAAAATGTCATTTTCGAGCTGTTTGGGGTGGAAAAATACTTAAGGACTCTTAAGGTCGCTGCAGGGCCATAGCTAAGGGGGCGCTGTGGGCGGCTCAGCCCCCCCTAAAATATTTTGAGCCCCCCCCCCCACCACCACATCTGGAAAAGATTCCAAGGTCACTCAATGAATTTGTTCCGAAAATTCATGAAATGCTAATCAAAAATCTAGTTTTGAGACCTTTTCAGTTTTGCAGAGTTACTAAATTGTATCTAAAATAAGTGTTTAAAAACTCTCATCCTATTTGTACATATGAAGCTAACATGTTTAATTTTGCACCCGTTATGTACTCAAAACTTTCATCGTATACTTTTCTTAGCATAAAAGGAAGTTATTATAACAGTTTAATAAGAAACAGTACTTACAATGTGAATGTGCACGAATTTATCTTTCTGCGTCAGAGAGAAAAATTGCCCCCCCCCCCCTATTGTTCATTCCTAGCTACGGCCATGGGGCGCTGTTTACCTTAAAATCAATAAAACTTTTGTATTTAAATACTAAATGAAAGCCTGTTTAAATTTGGATATGTTGACACCATATTTTTAACCATAATGAAATTATATCGCGAGATATTGTAAATTTTGTTAATATACTCCAGCGCGATTTCTTTCATTAAAACTTTAAATGGCCCTTTTCTTCATTTGCTTACTTATTTGGTTTGTCTGGCCGTCTGTCCACGCTTTAACTCGCGTAAATACTCAGGTTTTCATGCTACTGATAAATCTTATTTAGGGTACCAAAGCAAGTTTGGTATTTCATATGAAGCATGTACGATGAGTAATTCATCTACAGGGACCTTCAAAAGAATAGGATTACATTATGATATATGGGGATAATCGTTTGGAGAACATTTTGATATTTCGCTATTCCAAATGTATTAAACTGAGTGAAATCACTGAATTTCACTACGATCACACCAAAACAGCATTCATAGCAATTTTAATTTAGACGGACAAAAGAAATCGGTTATACAGTACTGACTTTGCGTAATTGCTGGAGAAAGTTTTAAAATTCGGTATGCGCTTTTAAATTGGATTTTGCATATTACTTTATAATTCTATACCTCTTATAAAAGGCTGCACAAAGATATTCGTATTCCATTCTCCTGGGAGGAAATTGTTGAGGGAGAATTTTCAACTGAAATATCCATATCTTAAGTAAACTGTTAATTCCTTAACAAATTATCGTAAAAGATAGTTTAAAAAAACCCATTACATTTTTTTTAGATCGCAAGATTTTAAGTACGTCACCTTTTTATATAAACATTTCAATAAATTTTATATTACTTGAGAGGTGTTCAAAAATTAAAGAAATAACATTGGCATGTTTCGGATCCGTCTAATAAAATCCATAAAATAATAAAAAATAATTATGAATTTTTATTACAATTATGGATCTTATTAGATGTATCCGAAACTTGTCAATGTTAATTTTTGTAACACCTCAAGTAATATTAAATTTTTATTAAAATATCGTTGAAGAGTTACTGGTACTGAACGATTGGGAATTGTCTACTTTTTAAATGATGTGTATAAAATTTGCTTAAGGAGGATATTTACATATTAACGAGCCTAAACTTAATTTTTTTTTTCAATACCAATACCCAATTAAAACAATATTTCAAATCTTCGGTTCAAAGTGTGTCTAGATATCAAATTTAAAGTCATTTGAATAAGTTTTTGAATTGTATTCAAAATTTAGTGCTTCTAACGTTAAATTAGAATTTCATATTTTTATTAAACTCCTAATGTGCTTTTTTTTTTACATAGCAATAATACTAAAATACCCAAACATAAGGACGGAATTTGCAATTTTCCTAATTTTATGGTATAAACTGTGAAATTAATACAGTACTCTCTATTTTACGACCCTCTATTTAGCGACCACTGGGTTGAGGTTCTGACAATTTTTCAATATTTACTGTGGTTTTTATTGCTCGTTTTAACGACCTACAACTAATTCGAATCTTGATTTAGGGACCTTCTCGAGAATATGAAAAAACTGCGCAGTGTATTCAAACTTTCCGAAAATCGTCGAACTAAACTTTTCCTTTTTCTGACCTTTCAAAGGCTGGTCATCACTATCCAGTATTGATTTTAGGGAGAACCCGGAAGGGAGGACATCTCCCCCCTCCCTCCACAGAGCAATGAAATGTACCTCCCCGGAAATTTTTAGGTTTTGTTTTCCAGGTCAACAAGTAAACAAGCGAGATTCCTCCTCCACGCCTCTTCCCAGAGCCACAGAAGTTCTTCCCGAAGAAAAGTCTGAATTCAACACTATTTTACCCCCTCCGCCCCTCTTTTTCATTCCTTCTCTAGGAAGGAGAATGCATTTAACAACTTTGTTAAATTACTTGGAATTTAACAGACGATTGCAGATGGATGGCTCTAAATTTCCTGAAATTTCACAATGGGCAAAAAGCAATTAAAAAAATTCTAGATAAATTACCACAAATATTTTTAATTGTATAAATAAGTAGTTTTTATTATATTAAAATGTTAGATATTTTTAATGCATTGTAATCATCCAAAAATAGCACCTTTTTGACGTAACGACCATTCGATTTAACGTCCAGTTTGCCGAGGTCCCGTGAAGGTCATTAAATCGCGAGTCTACTGTATTAAAAAAAAAAAAAAAAAAAAAAAAAAAAAAAAATTTCAACCTTTTTTTTAATTTAAAGTCCCGTTTTATGGAAATCCCAAAATTGCAAATTTTTCATCCACGTAGTTTTTAAATTCTCAAAAGGATAAATGATTAAGGATCAGTCTACAATATAGGTGACTAGATATTTTGAAACTTTATACGCTACCCTGTCATTTAGCAATCTTCAATGATCGCTTGAATGGCGCCTAAGATGCCATTGATCAAAAATGGAGCTCTGTCGGTCAGCTAGAACTTGAATTTTGGAAACAGCCCTAAAATATGCTCGCTTTTAAAATTTCTCGGAAATTTTATCGTACAAATTGCATGAAAAATTGTACTGACTAATTGAAAGATGTAGTTAATTTATGAAGTTAAAATCGGGCACTGCTATTACAGGGGGGGGAGTTGGGGCTTGGTTTTATATGTAGATAGATCCCCAAACAAATTTCACATGCATAATTTAAATGTGTTTATTTCCAATCTTCGTTTGGTAGGCCCCACCAGTAGATGAGATGCTGTGCTCTCGAAACTGGCGGCAGGAGGTACCGAGTTCGAGCAAAATCGTGCCCGTCGGCCTAACTGTTAGGAGTTTTCTGTAGTTTTTCTACTAATCTTGGGTAACCTTGCGTAAATACGGGTTAGGTTCTCTTAGAAATCCCCCGCGTGGGATTCCCCCCCCCATGGCCTATATCCCTCGTGCAGATAATAGGCAGAGATAGGTACCCCCCCCCCCTCGCCTTGATCATTTGGTACCAGTAACTTTCTTCTACAGTGTTTTTGCATAGTTGGGTGTTTTTTTTCCCCTACGACTGTACATATACCTTAATTTAAATTATTCAGTTACAAAACTATTGTTTCCTTGCAGGTAACGTCAATAAAACTCGGTCGAGACAACCTCGCCACTGGGGAAATTTGTTTCACATGACGGGTGCTGCCACTGGTAGGGATCCAACGGACTTTGTCACCTATGGACATTACTGTGGAATTGGAAGCGGAGTCGACACTCTACAGCCAATGGATAAAATCGATGAGTAAGTTTGACATGGTTGTAAGTAGAATTTTCGTTAAGGCTGCTGGCCACTCACTTTCCGAATTCACCTCCGTCAGACTTGTATAAAATTAATCTTTCCGCGCACGTAAATATTGGGTCAAACTTTCCGCAAATTAATTTAATGTTTAATAAAATAACGAGTTATAAAACTTTGACATGGAAGAAATTCACGTTTTTTATGAAATTCATGGACAAAATGAGTGTTTTTTACAAGATTCCTCCACGAAATTTACATTTTTTGCGCTGCCCTCTTTTGAATTTTACGTAATCTTTTGTCAAATTTTGTGTGTATTGCGCGGTCATTGGTCAAAATTAGTTTTGTGCAGTGCTTTGACGAAATTCGCGTTTTTCATGCGGTCCTCTGTCAAAATAAGGGTTTTTACGCAGTTCTTTGAAATGCTCATTTACGATATTTGTTAAAATGCGTGTATTTAATTTGATTCTTCGTTGAAATGCGCGATTTTTTTTAAAGGTCTTTTAAGGAAATTCGCATTTTTCTCACGATCCTTTGACGAAATTTTTCTTTTTTCGTGAAAAGTTACAATATTGTTTCTTTCCTAAAATTTTCTGCAAAGTTCATAATTTTCTGTGCACGCGTGCGTTTATATTATACAACTCTGCCCTCCGTAATGTAAAGACTATGAGCACTTGATGCACTATTAAATTTTAAAAATCTCCTCGGGAAATTTATTTTTAATTTCTTTCGGTGATCTCCTTTTAAAGGATGTCGCTCTTTTTCTTGCTTTTCAAAGTATTTCTAAAATCTGTTTAATGTAATATTTTGTTAAAAACTGACGAAATGGTAGTAAAATTTTAACACTTCATATAAAATTAAGCATAGATTTTTAAAATATTCTGGAAACAGATAAGTGACATCCTTTAAGGAGAGATTACCGAAAGGAGTTAAATATATAAATTTCCTGAGATTTTAAATATCAGAATGCATCAAATGCCCATAGACTTTACATTACTGAGAATTCAAAGAATGAGTGACCAGCAGCCTTAAGGCTTCTTTCCTCTGCGGACGAAGCGCTCATAAGCTAATGCTTTTCCTATGGGGAAGTTAATTTCCAATACCTGATTTGCATTTCGACATTTCTTTTCATTGGGTTGCTGAGGTGTATATATTTACATCGCTCCTATTTTATTTTTTCAATTTTGGTTGCAGGTATTTTTGAAAGTTTCACTTTCAAAATGGGTTGTGAAAGTGCCCTTTTTATATAAATACTTGCAACCAAAATCGCAAAAAAGAACTGTTGACATAAACCTTATCTATCCAATGCAAAAGAAATTTTAAAATGTCTAAATGCAAACCAGATATTGGAAAATAACCTTCCCTTGGGAATAGTATTAGATCGCCAGTACTTCGTCTGACGGGAACAGGAGCTTTAATCCCTTGAAAGGCAGCGAGATATATTTCCCCACTTAATTTTTATTTCAAAATGCAATATTCACAGCTAAATTTCTTTTTAATTAGAAATTTGCTTCAATATGTAGATTAAAAAACTTTCACGTATTTGGAAATTTGTTTTCCTCCTGCTGCAAATCCATCATTGAACACTTTGGTAACAGAAGTACTTTGCCCCTGAAAGGGTTAAAGGGATCGGTGGTACTTGGTGCTTTTAACATAAGTGCAGACTAGAGGAGAAAAATATTTTTAAATTTTAACTAAATTAAATTCTTAATTGGTATTGACGGTCTTTCAAACCGCAGATTTATTTAGTTTTCATAGTTTGTCTTTTTCAGTTTAACTGTAGATAGCAAAATTTAGTTTCATTTGGAGTCCTAAGTACTATGGATAGACTTTTGAATAAGTGAATTTTAAACATAAGACTGTGCATAAATTTTAGCACAGAAATTGTATACTTTGAATGAATAAAACCTTCTATCATGCTTCGAGCAAATGGTCTTAAAGATTGCCCGTTTTCATTTATGTCGCACCAGATTCATTGTCACACCAGATAAGGGTTAAATATCACATTATGTCAAATTTATGGAGTGAAAGACTAGTGCTTTTCGCGAAAGACTCGGTTTGCAATTGCAAGCATAACTTGGAATTAAGTAGATAGCCTTAATACAGCGGACTGTTTATTTGAATCTTAAATGAGCGCTTTTAGAGCTGCGACTGCCTCTGGTGTACTAACTGCTGAAGGAATGATGAAATACCTGTTTTTCATCAGCAGTTTAAACATCCGTACTTTCAGGTTCCAATTTCAAATCGTCGATCCCCCCCCCCCCCCCCCAAAAAAAAAAAGGTACAGTCTACGCTATACTTGGGGAACGAAGACGTTGACAGTACAGTTTATACTGTGAGTGTTATGCTTCCGCGACAAGAAAAAGTGCGTTGACTATTTCAGTAAAATCTCCCTCGGTGTTTGTTTTTTCTTCAAAATTTTAATGCGAAAACGATTTATTGACTAAATGCAACTGATTTAAGTTAAAATTTTTCACTATTACGACATGTACAGATAAAATTTATATAAAAATGTATTTATTCTCTTTGGCGAAATTTTGGCGCTAATAAACATGTGTTGTACAAAAATTGCAAACCTTTTTCTCATAACGACTCCCCGCGTCTACCCCAATTTCCGGTCAGTTACGAGATAATTACTTGAAGAATGGAGTTTTTAATCTGCAATATATTGTTTTTATTTTTGAAACTTTCTAAAATACAGAAACAATATTTGTAGATTTGAACTTATCGGAAAAATTTACCTTAAATGCATACCAAATATGACAATAAAATATATTAAAGCAAAATAAAATAAAGGTTTCTATTTAAGTGCTGAGTTTAAGGATCGAGTGAAACAGGTTTTTAAGATCTGAATCCGAATTTCGGTGATCTTTCTATTTTCGGCCGAAAACAAAAACGAATGTAAAAAATTTACAAAGTAAGACATACATAAATATGCATAATTATTAATTATATGTATTTATTAAATATGCATAATTATTAATTATAGGTATATTTAAATACACATAATTACTATTAATTAAACGCATTTATTAAGTTAGTATAATTAACTATACATATTTATTAAATATACATAATTAATTATATATATTTATTAAATATACACAATTATTAATTATGTGTGTGACTCAAGTTGACTCGCTATGACTTAAACCCAACACTTTTTATTTTCATAATATAATACGTAATTAATTCAACCATAACACAGAAATATTTTCTATTATACGAATTTCATTAAATTTATAATTCCCACTCATCTTAAGTCATCTTAAGTCAATGATGAATGATAAATTGTAAACAAAGAAGTTCATAGCAATAAATAGTCTCATTTGAGCCGATGCAGCTCAAATCAATGAGTAATGTTGAAAATTTTTGAAGAAACGAGATTTTTGAAATAAAAATAGTTTCGATCAGGCTGAAATGTCAGCAGCACTTTCGCAGAAAACAAAGTTTCGGCGAAACTCGGGTTTTCGGCCGAAAACGAAACTGAATTATCAGCCAATTACAAGGGTTGTAAATAAAAAGTCGACGAAAGTTATTCTGCTCAAACATGAATCTTTCTAACGTCAAAACCAAGTCATTTTTCACAAAAATTTAAGCATATGCAGGGCAATGAGGGGGGGGGGGTCTAAATAATTGAAAAAAGAAAGACTTGCTAAAAAGATTACTGTTTAATACTATTTGTTGATTTACTGAAAAAAACGTAGTTCTGAATATTAAATAATATTTAATTGTTAAATTTTTAAGTTACTTCTTATTGTTTTTTACATTGGTATGTGTTGAAAAAAGTCTTGCGCGGATATTTTGATTAAGTAAAATTATTTGTTTAGCATACGTCATCTTTATAGTCGCCATTCTAAAATATGTTGTGAAGGCTGCGGACCACAGGCTTATCAGTTCTTTACTTTAACCTGGATTTCGTTCTCCCGGAATCCATTCAACGAATTGCTATTTATGGTTATCGGCCCAAAAAAAAAAAAAAAAAAAAAAAAAAAAAAAACATAATTATGCTAATATAGTACAGAAGTTTTAACGTGAATATGGGATTGAATAACAAATAAAGAAAAAATATTAATTAATAAATCTGAAAATTTTATTTTATAGTGTACATTCTATAATTTGTTTTCTTTTTTACTTTCAATATTTTTAAATGTATCTTAAACGGGATTTTAGGAGGGTAGCTTTCCTTAAAAAAAATGAAATTACTGTTCATTTGTCTTTTCTATCTTTCTTTTTATTTTATTTTTTTATCATTTTAATGCCAGTAGAAATTCACGTTTGCATATTTATTTTATTTTATTTATTTATTTTTTTATTTATTTTTGTACGTTAAATTTTGAAGTTGCTTTTTTGTTGGCATATTTTAAAAAAATTCCTGCGCGGACGTTTTTATTAAATATAAAATAAAGTTTATTTTATGTCCTCTATACAGTCTCCTTTTTGTAAAAAGAAAAAAAAAAAAGTAATCAAGGCTGCAAACCACAATCATATCCGTTCTAAAAACTTTTTGTTTTAATAGTATATTTTCTCATCGCAATTTAAAAAAATATGAATAGATTTTATACAAAATACAATTAGGAATTCGTGTGGTTCTTCAAAATTGCACATTGAGCAATGTTAGATACACATGTTAGGTTCACATTACATACATATCATTTTAAACCTGATTATTAAAAACACATTTATCAAAGAAAAAATTGAAATTCCTTTACAAAATAATAAAAAATTTATAGGTGATGTTAAATTGTAACAATATGTTTATTTTTAACTTTCAAAATATTTTAATTCTAAAGATTAATTCTAAGATGAAAAATTCTTGGAAAATATGTATGTTAATCTAATTTAAATAATGTGCTTTGATAATAAATTGTCAATAACTAATTATATTTAATCTTTCAAAGAAACGACGGGGAAAAAACCTTTTGAAATAAGATTTTTGCAAAAACAATTCAAAAGTATTATGTCGCCAAAATGAGTGCTATAAAGCCAGATATTGCAACCATGTCACGCCAAGCCTCCAAGCCAACGGAGTGAAAAGTCTGTATAGGCTATTACATGCTATCTTTTTCATCCTTCCCGGACTATAGACTGTATCAGTTCCGGTTTTTGTACCAACGGTTCCCAACTTGGGATACGTGATAATGATTCGTTATGATGGAAATCTCAAATGGTTAGTAAAGCCGCAGACATGTTAGAAATGGAAACTTACATTGTATAAATTTGGTATTTAGTTGAGATAAGATTATTAATGAAAAAAGAATGTTTGGGATATATAGTTAGGTAGGTATAGGTGTGTAGAGGTTTGGGGGGGGGGGTCATATTTTCTCTCCCTCTCCGATACAGAAAGATAAATTCGTGCATATTCAGTGTAGGTACTATGTTTCTTACTGTTGTAATAACTTTATTTTATGCTAAAAAAAGAATGATGAAAAATTGGAGTACAATATTAAACGTGGTAACTTCACATGTGCAAATTGGATAAGCGAGTGTTGAAACTTTAGTTACAATCTAGTATTTCTGATTGTGAAAGGGCCTCAAAATTAGATTTTTGGCCAGAATTTCATTTAAATTTTCGGAGCATAAATTCACTTGATGACCTTGGAATCTTTTCCATGGGAGGCTGCTCTTTTTTTTTTTGGGGGGGGGGGGATGAACCGCTCCTAATAGCCCGCCTATCTATGGCCTTGCTAAGAAAGAAATTGGTGGAAGAAGAAAGGTTGGGAAACGCTGGTCTAGCATACAAAGTTCTAAAGAATACATTTAAAATTTATTCTTGGTTACTTTTTTAATAAAAATATTAAATATACTTCCTGTTATTTTATGCAATAGTAAAATTTAATCTTTAAAAAATTCTCATTTTTAATTTAAAGTTAATTCCTTTAATTTCAGTTCTAACATTTTTCGTTACAGGTGCTGTCGGTACCATGATGCATGCTATGATTTAGCTGTGAGGGAACCTTGTAAAGAGAAAGCTATAACAGAAAAGGATATAGCCTATGTTCAAAGTTACAAATGGAATATCCAAGTTCCAGATATGACAGTACAATGTGGTAAAAATGCGTTTTTATCCTCTTTATAAGCATTAAATGCTAATTTTGAAATTGTCTCATTTTAACTTTTTCCCCTTAAATTTTTATTAATTTGGTACAGAATTTAATACGGAAAATTTAACCTTTTAGCGCTGTTGGGAAACGCAGGTAAATTCATTGAATTATAAAGAAAAAGGAAATATTTAAACTATCTCTTGGGATTTTTTAAATCTTTGAACGTATAATCATTAAACTGATTAACATGTGTACGTTTAAAATGCGTGAAAATGTATTTCTAATGTCATTTTTAGTTGACTGTTTAAATTCATTAATGTAAAACTGTTTTTTTTTTTACTTGGATTTTTCTTTCAACTAGAGTTGATGTAGTTTTCAACTTAAGTAGATAATTTTTAAAAATACGAAGTGCTTATTAATGCTGCCCAAAGTTCGGCCACTGTCGCGTCGGCTGGTTCAGTGGATTTCGAAACACAAAATTAATTTAGGCGATTCATATTCAATAATTTCCAAAACGGGCATCTTCTTATTTCTTTTTAATTGGAAGAAAAAAAGTATTATACATCTTCTATACACATTATACAATACTGTACATCTTCTTATTTACACATATGATACATATTTACATGAAATTCAATGTATTTTAGAATTCTTCTTTTATCAAGACTGTCATAACACCATCGCGTATTAATTCTTTTCGCTCTCTGAAAACATAAACAAAACAAAAAATATCTTGAGCCCAGGGGAGGGGTTGCCACGTGTCACGATGGAAGGTTCGGTTTGAAAAGCGTGATCGTATTGAATATTATTAAACTGGATGCTGCAAACAAGAGTTCATGGATAGACTAAAAGGGCAGTCCGGTTGCATCTGCTACTTATAAAAGTCGTTGAGTGCCGCAATGTTCCAGAGTAGGAGTAACGTCTTATAATAAAATAATGGAAACAAATTACCTCTGTACTGCTAAATAAATGAGTAAAAACAAACACAATGTTGAGACTGGATTTCTTGTTTTATTGATGACACTCATGGGCAGGATCCTTGGCTCTTTTTCTGATGATCTCCTAAATTAACGAAATCGCCGCTGAACCACATGGAGGAGGCTTCTCCTTTAAGAGGTAGGTGCGGGATACTAAGTCTTTTAGACGAATTCTCTTCATGAGAATAAAAGCTTGTTGACGGTTATTATTACGCAGAAATCCAACTAATTATTTTGACAGGATGCATTACCGGAGAATGGTTAACTACGGTGAGGTAATTTAAGGCGTTGTCTGGAAGGCTATTTCGGGCACTGCTCGAGAGGCCATTATCGGCACTGCACGAGAGGCCACAGCCCCCAGCGCGGGACTCGGAGCACGCAAAGAAGCTACTTATCGGTCCAACTGTTCACTGCGTACTGAAGAGAGAAACGGGAGAGAGATTCGAAGCGCGCGGGAAAACGGGTTACCATAAGGTAGGGTCGAATTCACGCCAATAGTGCGCCAAGGGAAAGAGAAGTGCGCGCGAACGCACGATAGCCAGAAAAACAAGCGTTATTAAAGAAATGGAGACATAGACAAAGTTAATATTTAAAAGGATAGATACGGTAGATTAAGGAATTTGGATATGTCACACGACATATTCTCCCGCAGCAATACGAAGAAAACTGAAAAGTAGGCCTAAACAAGAAAAAATTAGCAGTAAAAATTAATTTTGAAAAGAATTTAGTCAACAGCTGCATAAGCTAAGGAATTGTCCGAAAAAACTTACCAAAAACGAGGTAAACAACTATTATAAAATGACTTAGAAGCCTAAAACAAGTTACCAGAGATCATCAGATGTAGCCAGGAATACATGGGAAACAGACGATACCCTACAAATGGGTAGCTTTAAAAAATACAATTAGTACATGTATATATGTTAAAAGTTTAAGAATTAATTACAGATGTCTACAAAGACCTATTACTGAAATATTATTAAAAGAGTAAAAAAAAAGGAAAAAGGAGTGTGTGTGGTACCACAAATAGAAAAGATTATAACAATATACATATAGTACTAATCACATAAAATTGTTCCCAAAATTCCATAGACACTTAACATTCCAGTCAAAAAATTGCACACATAAAACACTAAAAATAAATTGCAATTGCTAAAAAATTGTCACTAAACAGTGATCATTACTGTGTTAACATCAAAGGTTAACATGAGCTCAAAATAAATTGTACGTACAAAATATATTTGGTTAACCATGGCAAAAATAATTGAATGCATTACATTTCCAGTAAACATGTTTACATAATAAAATTCAAGTATTTATTTCAAAAAAATTTTTTTAGAGATTTTGCCAATATATTATTATTGTATCATAAAAGTGATTGCCAAATAAGTACCTTATTTTCAAATACACAAGTATATGAATTTTCTAAGTATTTTCAAAACACAAAATTTAAGAGAAACTCAAATAGTTATGAAAAAGTGTTTAGAATGATTTTGAAAAAAAATTCACTTTCTCTTTTTTTGTATTTATAAAAAGTAAAAATATTTCTGACAGCCAAATCATGGCACTAAAATTTTAAAAATATCAGTTACTCGTATTCTAAGCCATCTTTTATACCAATATGCATCATTAATATGATAAGCAAAAATATGACAAAGTCATGAAAAGAATGGTTGAACACAGTTTGATGCCAGATATCTATATACATTTTTGCATAAATGAAAAAAATTAAAATGAAACAAGACTAAAACATGTTTCATAAAGTTATACAAATCTATTTATGACTATTAAATATGACACTGAGTCATCACTAGAATTTTGCTAGAATCCCTTTAAAAAAATATGATACCAAAACTTAAAAGTTATCGTTGCAGTCAAGTATTTTAAATGCAACATAAAGTCACCCCTAGAATTTTTAAAAAAAACTGAAATGAGATGTACAATATAACACAGACCTAATATCAAGAACTTTGTTTGTTTTGCATATAATTCAAGAAAAAAAAATTGAATGATTTAAAGAAATTTTACCAAGTACATGGTAACAACTGAGAGTAGTTATTAGTCAAAATAGTAAAAATATAGTATGGTATAGAGCACAGTTCAAAAGTAGTACAAACAAAGAAGCAGCTATTTTTTTTTTTTTTAAATTATTATAAGTGGAATAAAAAGAATGAAATCCTAGTATCTTCATATTTTACAGTGCACTAACACAAGAACTTGAAACATGATACAGACCAGCTGCATCAATATTCTATTTTGTTCCCGTTGAAACAGTAAACAAAGTTACTATAAATTTTCAAAACACTAAATTGAAAGAATTACTAGGTAAGTAAAAAGGAAAAAAAAATCAGCGAACTGACTTCAAGAACATCAAATGTCATTTGTCGCCTGACAAGAGTACTCCTGAAAACTCAAGTCAAATCTAAATGACAAAAATGATGTATCAAACACCATGAAATGGAATGAAATTAACTGAAAAAGGTAAGTAAAGTATTTTGGTTTAATGAAGGTGATATAAAAGAAAAAAATTGGAAACCTATTGAAATTGTGAAAGATGTGCATGAAGAAATCACACCAACTGAGTATACATAAGGAATGAATGGCACAAAAAAGGGCACAATGTGAAGGCCAAGTCCCTAAAAACCTATCACAGTGCGGGCTGATACCATTCAAAAGAAAATAAAAAAAAAACTGTTATTGTGAAGAAAAAGGAATACACAGGGTGTGGTACGTTATCCCAATGCATTCGGGCGAATCACAATGACAAAATTAAGACCTATATACATATTTACAACACACGAAAATAAAAGTTAATGTGATTGAAAGATCATGCAATCCTAAAGAATGTTTACAAACAATTATGAAAACATAAGAAAAAAATTGAATATGAGAAAAAAGCTGCATATACTTTATTTGCAAATATTTGAAACAATTGCATTTAGCAATTAAAAGATTGACTATGCAATATTAACCAAAACTAAGCAAGGCTGACCAAAATTATGTAAAACGTAAAAGAAAAAAACTGACTTTTTTTTTTTATATAAACCTGAAATTAAATGAAACTGCAAAGAGAAAAAAACTGACTGTGCAAAAATTACACATTGACTGAAGTTTGCAGTATTGCAAACACATTTGCTTAAAAGTAAGTTTCATTCAGCTAATAGAACAACATTTAAAAAAATGGGCATTTCAAATTTTAGGAATATTTAAATTGTTTAACTGAAAGTACATATAAAATGAAACAAATAATGGAATAAAAACACCTATTATATAGCATAACACTCATTACTTAGCACCGGAAAACCAAGCATGAATGATAAATTTTTCATATGATTCCTCCTGGCCAGGGAACAATCAAATGAAGAGAATATCTATTGATTGTTACATAATTAAATAAAATTTTGAAATACCAAACAAAAATACACTTAAACACATAAAATGCATTAAAGAAAAGTTTAAATGTCACCTATTGATTTTTGTGAAAAAAATATTAAATAGAAAGTAACTAAATGTGATAAAAATTCACACTAAGAAAAAATAGATTATTTTTTAAAATGCTTTGCAATATCCCACAGAAATGCATGAAATATATAAATGTGACACAAGTTAGGTCACCACTAGAACTGAAAGTACACACTAACATTGCATTCTGCATACATAAGGCAAAACTAAAATAACTATTTTGTAAATTGAAAAGAAATTTCAAGGTTTAAAACAATATTTTGCATTATATGACATAAAATATCACAAAAAAACTGATTACAGATATTGTGTTATATCTGAAAAGCTGAAAAAAAACTACATATAGGAATAAAATAAATATTATAAAAGAAAATTTTTAACACTTGAGGCTGCATTGATTTTAGGTAACATGGCTTCTAGGATTTTTGCTCTTTCATTATACTGTGGTGTATGAGTTCACCAGATGAAGGAAAGAAATTTTGTTAAAAAAATGATTTTCATTAAATTTTTATACATGAGTTTACTATATTTGGCATACACATAGAAGAGAAAAAAACAATGTGAATAGAATGTAACCACTGAGATGAGACTATAGTTCATACTTATTATTATTGCAGTGAGAAAAAGAGAAAAACTCTTGTACATAAACACTCAGTACAAATTTTGTACAAAACGGTAACAAAGTAGATTAGCACATGAGATAAAAATTGTAGATAGTGCTTCATTTAAAATAACATATTTCATATTTATTTGTTTGTATTTTTTAAACTATTGTTGAAAAGAGGTTCTTCTTCATAAAAGAAGAATAATGTCAAAAGAACATTGGCATTAATGAAGTGGTTGTACAGACAACACACAATTCTTGACTAGCAAGATTTCAAAAAAGTATTGAAATGTTTTTACACCTATCCCTATTTCAGTGTAAAAAAATATAAAATCACATTGCATGTACCCCAATCATGCAAGAGGTGAATATCAAATTTATCCATAAAAAAATGGACCAGTGGTTACTATTGAAAAAATATTTAATGCACAATATTAAACTTTGACATTTCTTTAAATGCTATTCAAAGCATTCCTCAATTCATTATTTTTTTTTGAGAGAGAAAAAAAATTTTGAAGCACATAATTTAAAATACTGTCAAACTTGACCAAATATTAATATTTAAAAAAATTTTATACACATAATTCTATTTTGTTTTCCTATAGCATAAAAAGATCTCCATGAGATGTAAATACCTTTTACTGATTGCATAAGATAAAAAAATACACATGTGCTTAAAAACATCGATACGATTTCATTTTGAAATCTATTTGCATCTGCCGTAAAATAACGGAATTTTTGATGATTATGAAAGAAATCTATTGAAAGGCATTATATTTAATAATGCAGGTGGTTAATTTTCAGAAAAATGCCATAATAAAGAAAAAAATGAACTTTGGCAAAAAAATTGCAACACGTGTACTCTGAAAATTTTCATCTCACAATATTCACAAATATTATATTTTCATAAAAATAAAAAAAAACGTATTACAACATTATTAAAACATATATAATCAATACTGGCAGACAAAGTTAATATTTAAAAGGATAGATACGGTAGATTAAGGAATTTGGATATGTCACACGACACCACGCGTAACTAAGATCAGGATTCATCGCCCTTTTGGCGTTAAAACATGATTCCCCACACACTCCCCACCTGGACTCATGAGAGTACATAATGATAAATCAATAAAACTAAATTCTTACAATAAACATTAATTTAAATCATAACTCAAATCATAAAACAGAAAAAAATTTCAATCTTCAGATACTGACATATAAAGCATTAAACAATAAAATAATATCATGAATAATATGAATAAAAATGACACTTCAATAACATGTAGCTACATGAACCTATCTGGCCAGATATTTACCTGAATAAAATAAACTAAATATATATACATAATATAAACAAATACTATTATTAATATCTCAATAATCCTTTCAATTTAAAATAAAGCATAATTATACACAAATGAAAAACATTTTTTTTTTTCTTTTTCAAAATGGATAAATTAACAATTGCAAATTACACATAAAAAAAACATATTTCAACTATGAATTTATAATAAGAAATAAATCACATTTATATATTCAAACAATAGTAGAAAAAAAAGTAATTAATTTAAATTTCAAATACTGAAATCAATTAACATTCAACATCTAGTTCAAAAGGATACAACAGTTGTACTGGTTTTCTTAGCAGGCCTTTCGCAGTCTTTACCATGCAAGCTCGAATGAGCTGATCTCTGCCAAGAATCACTTCTTGAACTACTCCTAAGTCCCACAACAGTTTAGATTTAGCATTACCGTCCACTAAGACAACATCTCCAATCTTTAGATTTTTGTGTCTCTCAGGAGTTTTAAATTGATGGATCGATCTTAAGTTCAGCAAGTATTGTTCCTTCCATTTAGTCCACAGTTGTTTCAACAAGGTGGTTTGATATCTTTTTCTTCTTAATAATGTCTCTCGGGTAGAGATTTTATTCTCTAATTCGGCAAAATGTAGTGGAAAACTAATATTTTCTCTTCCGAGTTGAAGAAAGTGAGCTGGTGTAAGTGGCTCTGGCTCGCCGAAATCACTTGTTGTATACGTAAGCGGTCTCATGTTTATTACGGCTTCTATTTCTGTCAAAATTGTAGCCAATTCTTCAAATGTGATGAGAGCTCTTCCCAAAATTTTTCTTAGGGGTTCTTTTACACTTTTTACGAGTCGTTCGTAAAATCCTCCCCACCATGGGGCACGCTCGATGATAAATTTCCATATAATGCCTTTGTTTGATATGAAGTCTTGAAGTTCTTGATCTTTAATGATTTTTTCAAATTGTTGTAGTTCTTTGTCGGCAGCTTTAAAACTTAATGTATTATCAGAAAAAATTATTTTAAAGTTTCCACGTCTTGAAATAAATCTACGAAAACTCAATATAAAGGACTTTGTAGTCATATCCCTGACTGCTTCCAAATGTATTGCTCTTGTTGCGGCACAGGTGAACAGTACAATGTAGGATTTTGACGTCTCTTTACTATCTGTTTTGATGATTATTGGGCCGGCAAAATCCAATCCTATAACGGTAAACGCAGGGGATTGTGAGATCCTTTCTTTCGGAAGTTGCCCAGTTAGCTGGTCAGCTGCCCTTGCATTGTATCTTCTACAAATTAGACATTTTCTTAGATTCTTTCTGATAGATTGTCTTCCTTGTGGAATCCAAAATTTCTTCCGGATTTGTGCAAGCGTTAAAGAAACTCCACTATGCAGCAAATTTCTATGTTCTTGCATAATTAGCAATTCTGTAAATTTTTCATTCTTCGGCAATATGATTGGGTTGGTCTCATTCGAATCAAAGGAGCCTTCGTTAAGTCTGGTTTTTATTCGCAAAATTTTATTTTCATCCAAATATGGACACAGGGAATAAATTCGTGATGTTTTCTTAATAGAGTTTCCTTTTTCTAATGACTCAATTTCTTCCTTATAATTCTTCATTTGTACTTCTTTGATTAATAATTCTTCAGCTTCTTTCAATTCTTCAGCAGATAATGTATCTTTACGCTTGATTGAATTTCTTAAATTGAAAATAAATCTTCTCTTGCCAATGTTCTAACTGCCTTCAAGAAGGAACTGAAACGCTCAATTTCTATAAGTGGCTTCTGTTGTTCTGATGAACAAACATTTTGGAAAATCACATTTCTTTTAGCTTCTAGTTGTTTCATATCTTCATCTATTTCTCTGTCTTCTTTGGGCCACAATTTTGAATCTTTAATTAACCATGGAGGCCCTGACCACCACAGGTCATCTTTTTCGAGGTCGAGAAGGGATAGTCCTCTTGTGAGTCGATCAGCAGGATTTGAGCTACCGGGACAATGTCTCCAGTTCTTCGGATCTGTTAAACTTTGTATTTCTGATGTTCTGTTACTTACGAATGGCTTCCAAGTACTAGATGAACTCTTGATCCAGTGAAGCACGATATTTGAATCGCTCCAATAATGTACTTTGTCTTCACTTATTTTGAGAACAGACATTACCCGCTTTCCAAGTAGGGATGGGACGAATATTCGGCCACTATTCGGTATTCGGCCTATTCGGCCCATTTGCCGAATATTCGGTTGGCCGAATATTGAAGGCTTGTTGACCGAATACTTCGGCCGAATACCTGTAGCCGAATATTTAGAGATATCTTGCCGAATATTGCTAAAATCTCGCCGAATAGTGAAAGATATCTTGCCAAATAAATTTCAGATTTAAAGAATTTCATTCTTGCAATTTTTTTTTTTCTCTAATCCAAATTGGCTACTTCATTTATGAAATCATTCTCACTCTTACTTACAAAATATAGTTATTCAGATACTAAAAAATATACAGCCTTTCTGTATTTCCTATAAAAGTTAGTGATATTCTAGAAAATGTTGCCCAAGTTGGAGATTTAATTGTACGGGAAATGTCATCATTTGAGAATGATATATTACAATTCAAGATATAAAAACACTGCCTTATTCTAAAACGCTCGAATATTTATTAATGTCTGCAAATTCCATGCACATATAAAAAAGGCTCTTATGAAATTCATAACTTATTTTCTATAAAGTAAGAAATGAAAAAATTTATTCACTAGGTGTGTTAATGAAGATTCATTTTCAAAATTAAATATATCACCATTCCAAATACAACGGTACGTCTGAAAGCAGAACTGGTGTCAAACTCGATACACATTAGATGACACAACTTGCTTTATGAAGATGGTTTTATAAATATTTTAATATAAATTCTAAATACTCAACAAAATAATTTTTTCATTCTATAATTTTCACTTTTAAATAATTATTTGCATAATTACTGACTTAAATATGTAACATTATTATGTATATATTTTTAATTTAATCTTCCTTCATGTTGTTATCAATTTCTGTTTATCCTTTTAATGCTTGTTGAATAAGTGGAATATTGAAGTTGAATATTGTATGTGCCGATTCAAATGTCAAAGATTTTGTTAACATATGCATTCTACTTTAAGCATAACCTTTTGCTTTAACGTAATTTGTAATTTATAGCTTGGCATCTGATTTCAGAACAGTCTCATTCTTACAAATTTGCTTATCACTAGGGACACAAACTCTAAATGATCAAATTTACTTCATTAAAGGTTATTTCAGAAAATATGTCCTTGTGAGTTCTGAGAGAGAGAGAGAGAGATTAAGAATATTATTGATTGTGGATGCAAGAAGTATCAATTGATAGTAAAAGTGAAGCACATTCTTCATATTTTAATGGAAATATTTTCCCATCTTGACATACTGAAAATCAATTTGATATACATTAGAATAAAGGATATAATGCAATTTCATAATTTTTTTGTGTTAAAATAAGTTTTTCAAATTTAAAAATACATTTAAAAGCACATTTAAGAGTAATAATTATTAATGAGCTCCTATTTTTTAAATTATATATAATCAAAATTTATTTTCTTTATTGGAAAAAAATTTTACTATTCGGCCGGCCGAATATTCGGTATTCGGCCTAAAATTTGGCCGAATATTCGGTATTCGGCTATTCGGCCATATCACTATTCGTCCCATCCCTATTTCCAAGTCTAGCTCCAATTAGAGCACCCATCAATTCGAGGCGGGGCAAGGTTAACTTCTTTATGGGAGCTAGCCTGCTTTTTGATGTAACAAAACTTGTCTTTATACTATTATTGTTATATCTCAGATATATAACACTTCCATAGGCCTTAATACTTGCATCACTAAAACAGTGAATTTCTACATTGTCGTAAATGTCTATTTCCTGAAAATAATATCTTGGAATTTTTATTTTACTAATGTATGGAATCTGTGCACACCAATTATCCCATTTTTTCTCTAAATGTTCTGGCAAATTCTGATCCCAATCGATACCATGTTCCCATAATGATTGAAAAATCATTTTAATTAAAATCGTAAATGGTGATAAAAACCCAACAGGGTCAAAAATTCTTCCAGCTGCTCGAATTATGGTTCTTTTGGTCTTATCTTGACAATGAACAAATTCTAATAGACCTTGATTATCTAATCTAAAAATGTCTTCTTCAGTGTCCCATATTAACCCTAAAATTTTAAATGGGGTTGTGTCAGTTGATGTATCAGCGCAAACATTCATACCTAAAGATTTTAATTTTTCCTTTAAAATGGTAGAATTACTTTGCCATTTACGTAAAAACATATTTGCTTGCTGAAAAATAAAGATTCCTTTGAAATTTTTAAAGCTTCATTAACCGTATGTGCTCCTAACAATAAATCGTCCACATACATGGAAGAGTCAATTTTAGAGCAAGTTTCCGGATATAAAGTTGCATACCTCTTCAAATGATGTTTAATTACAGCTCCTAACAGAAATGGACTCGAAGTGACGCCAAATAATACACGACACATTTTCATAATTATAAAATTAATTGGGGAATTTTTATCTTGAGGGAGTTCTTCGATCCACAGGAAACGCGTTATATCTGTCACTTTCAGCAAGACTTATCTGTAAGAAAGCCTTTTCAATGTCTGCCACTACGGCAATTTTATTGCTTCGAAATTGCAAAATTAAATCAAATAAATCTGAGTTCAAATTGGGACCTGGGAAGAGTACATCATTTAGAGAAGGTTCAGAAGGAGCGTGAGATGAGGCATCAAAAACAATGCGTAGTTTGGTTGTTTGTTTATCCCTTCGAATTACAGGGTGGTGGGGTAAATAATAGGTCAAATTACCATTCGATGAATTTATTTCTTGCGGTTCAACAATTTCTACTATTCCTAAAGCCTTATATTCATCAATAATTTCTTTATATTCCTTAAATAATGCAGGATTATTTACAAATCGTTTAATTAGACTATTAAATCTCTTTTTGGCAACATCATAATTATTCGGAAGATCAACATTGTCATATTTCATAGGTAGTTTAACTTCGTACCTATTGTTCTTAAACTGAATAGAATTTTCAAATTGTTCTAATATTTGATTATTACACAAATCTTTATTTGTATTATCTTCCTGAATCCCTAACCCTTCTATAGTCCAAAATTTTTCAAGTTGAATTGACATTTTATCAACTTCATTATTATCCCAAATAGATATATACATTGCACCCACTAAATTTATTTTCATTAACTTCATCTGAAAACTTCCCATGAAGTGTCCAACCTAGTTTAGTTTCATTCAAAACAAGAGTTGGTGAAATACGTTTATATTTCCCTGTCATAATTGACCAATAGTAGTCACTACCAATCAGCAAATCTATTTTATTCTCCCCATCACTTAATTCATTTGAAACATCTGACAACTGTATACCCATTTCTTTTATTTTTTCCTTTAACTCTGAACTTGGGGCACGTATTATATCTGAACAAATTTTCTGTTTCTAATGCTTCCAGAGAAATTACATTGTCAGAAAATTTATCCTTTAAGAAAATCTTAACTCTGTTATGATTATTAACAATAGGTTTCGTACCAGCAAATGTATGGATTTTTAATGATTCCTGTCCTGTCACCTCTAAATTTAAATGCCTTGACAAATTCTTTCCGACAAACGTACGCTGCGACGCACTGTCTAGCAAGATACGAACATTAATATTTTTATCTTTCCCAATCATTGTTCCCTTTAAAGTTTGAAAATAAACATATTCATCTGGCTTACAACAAAGTGAAGAAACAGTTATTTTTTCATACTGCGTATTTTGCTTTCCCCCTATTTCATCCCCTTCAGTTGAAACAAGGTCAATTTTATTTTCCTTTGATGATCTTTCTTTTTACCTTTTTATTACAAAGAGAATTTTGATGAGCTTTAGAATTACAAAGAGTGCAACGAATATTAGAAATTTTACAAAATTTACTCTTATGAAATCGTTTGTAGCATCGAAAGCATTTCGCTTGTTTCGATAAAGATTGTTTTCTTTCTTCCAAATTTAAGTTACACAAATTTGCTTCATGTTTCTGAGAACAAAAAGGACAAAGGTTTTCTGTAATTGTATTTAATGTAAATGCTGAAGGATTTTTATTTTTCCCTTGAAGAAAATGTTTAGAAGGATTTTGTTTAAATTTATTTTCATGAGATTTAATCTCAAAACTGACAGATGTAACATTAACAACCTTTTCCCGCGCTTCGATTTCGCGCTTAAGGAACAATAAATCATTTACGCAAACATCTTTTTTCTCGCACTGTTCTCTATGAAATTGCAATAAAAGGTCATTAGGTATACATTTATAAATAATAGGTAACAATAAACAACCATATTGGTCTGATTTCACATCCAATGATTCTAAACTTCTTATTTGTATCGCTATTTCATCATACAATTTTCTTAATGAATAAATATCATTTGATCTTCGCACTGCTTCTAAATTTAATTTATTTGTGTGCGCAGATATTAAAACTTCTTTTTCCAAAACGATCCTTTAATATATTTACTGCCGTTGCGTAATTTTCACCAGTTAATGGAAGCCCGTTAATAGCAGCAGCTGCTGATCCCGAAATCAAAGATTTCAAATAAGTAAATTTTTCTATCGCTTGAAGGGCTTCATTTTCGTGAACAGCGACTTTAAACTGCGGCCGAAATTCTTGGAATTCGCAAATGTCGCCGGTGAATTTGTTTAAAGAAATTCGCGGCAATTTAGTGTTACACTTTAACTGAGTATCTGATATGGGGAGCGTAACTACTTTTGGTTCACTTGTAATATCAGAAGTTTTCTTTAAATTATGCAAAAATCTATTTGCTCTCGATTTACATGTAATAATAGACTCTTTATATTCTAAACAAGCTTCAATTTCGGTTTCTAAATTAGAAGTTTCAATTTCAGATTGTATTAAATCGTCTAGGTTTTCTAGAGAAATCTTATGTTCCAGCAATGTTGCTAAACAATCCTCCACAATTTCCGGTTTCAAATCACTTTCTTTCAAAATTTCATTATCAATTTTTTTTTATCAATTTTGTTATTGTGGATCTAATTGATCCGCGTTTAGTAATATTTCTTTTCAAATTTTCACCGGTACTCATTTTGTATAGTACTGTTTCTTCCAAATCATAAATTCAAAGAAATAACAATAAAAAACTTACCCGTTTAATATATGCAATCGTCTTAATCATATTCTCATTCTATTATTTCCCGGCGAATGTTGCACCATTGTCGCGTCGGCTGGTTCAGTGGATTTCGAAACACAAAATTAATTTAGGCGATTCATATTCAATAATTTCCAAAACGGGCATCTTCTTATTTCTTTTTAATTGGAAGAAAAAAAGTATTATACATCTTCTATACACATTATACAATACTGTACATCTTCTTATTTACACATATGATACATATTTACATGAAATTCAATGTATTTTAGAATTATTCTTTTATCAAGACTGTCATAACACCATCGCGTATTAATTCTTTTCGCTCTCTGAAAACATAAACAAAACAAAAAATATCTTGAGCCCAGGGGAGGGGTTGCCACGCGTAACTAAGATCAGGATTCATCGCCCTTTTGGCGTTAAAACATGATTCCCCACAGCCACATCGAAACGGTCTGTATTCAAAGAACTTTTTTTCTATCGGAAATTTTGTACATTACTCATTAGCTATGATATTTTGTTATGGACTTCACTGTTTATAATTATCAGTCATGACCGACTCAAGACGTGAAAGCAAATTATGTGGCAAGCAATGTCTGTTATACTAAACTTTGAAGACTTAATAGAAAATTTAATTTGAAATCGCTTAGAATAAGTTTGCAGAAAGTTCAGTGTCATTTGTCCATTTTATAAAAATTATAAAAGGATAAATCGAGGTATATCTAAAACATTTAATGAGATGAACTTCGTATAATTAAAAAAAATTGTCTTTGAATTTTTACATGAAAATAGTTTTAATTAAAGACAGAGCCAATTTTTGTTAAAGTTGTAATTTCACGTGTAATAATTGAATAGTTATGAATTACTTTTGAGAAAAAAAAAAAATGGAACAGATTCGTTTTAGACCGAAAATAGGTCACCGAAATCATTTCGCTTACGGTGTTAAACCTGTTTCGGTCAATCCTTAACTTTATTTTCAACTATAGCAATTCTGTTAATCTGTTTCTAATGGGATGTTAAGTAGCCCAATATGCTTAATCAAAATTTCATATTTACACATAGTTTTTGAAGTTGAGCAAATTTAAAATAGATTTTCATAGTTTAAAAAGGTAAAATAACTTTAAGAGGACAGTGAGCCTTAATTTGAGCAAAATCGTCGCGAAAAAAGTCTTTCTGTGTTATAACAGTACCAAAACTGTTTTTTCTTATTAAAATATCATTTATGAAGGTTTTAAGTAAATAAAGTGTATTTAAGTGTTTAAAGTGTAAATCTTTCTCAAAACTAATTTTTCAGCGTTTTAATATTTATGAAATACTCCTTTGACGTAATTTTTTATCAATATTTATGAAATTGATAAGGAAGTGTCCTGATATTGTTTAGAAAGAAATTGTAAGCTTTTTAGTCTTTATTAAGATAGTCAAATTTGATTTTTTTTTTTTTTTACTTAAGACCAAAATTTTGATGAAAATCTATATAGAATTTAGAATCAAATCTGTAAAATATTAACTATTCAGGAGATTAAAAACTTGCACAAATTTGTTTTAAGTGATAAAAAAGCAAAAGCAAGAAAATATCTCAAATTAAGACACGAGCATTTTAAAATTTCGTTTAAAAATTTAATTTTTTTAAAATTTTAATAAGATTAGAAATTTTTTTGAAGGTGTTCTATATGCTTTTTTTGAAATGTATATATGCACAAAATTTCATATTTCTATGATAAAAAGGAAGAAAAAAATTCTATCGCTCCCTTAAGGGTGTTCTTAAATCAAAAAGAGCAACTTTGACAAATGCGTTAATTTATTTTTGTTCGGAAATCCATGAAAATAGCAGGTGGTGTTATTCAGAAACTGTCTAATTGCACTCATTTTTCAGTGTTTTAAAAAACACAATAGATTTTTCATAACAAGCCTTCAAAGTTGACGTTTTTGAGCACGTTTCCCGATGAAAGTAGGAAAAACCGGTCGAAAGCAGGGGAAAAAGGGTGATCTCGTGATCGAAATAGCTTATAACTCGATAGGTAATTTAATTATTATAAAATGGAAAAATAAGTTCCAATCGAAATCTCTTTCATAGTCAAGCATTCCAATTTTATCTTTCCGTTAAAAAATGAATTTGTAAATATGTCAAAACATTTTGCTCTTGTTGAGCGGAGCACTTAAGAACACCCTTAATGACTTTACTTTTTTTCTTTGGCAGAAGATTACGGCGATTTGTGCAAAACAACTCTTTGCGAGTGCGATGCCACTCTTGCCGGATGCTTCAGGTATCACTTGGATAGCTATAACGCATCGAACGTCAGAGAGGCTACCATTGCAGAAACGCTCAAAATGATGCAATTATTTTATAGAGAATCTGAAAGAAAAAAGAACGAGCAAGTGGAAGAATGAACAAACTTTACTATCGAACTCTGAAGCAAAGTCTTCGAAATGCATATCATACGATCAGCTATGACTTTTAATAAAATGAAACTGTTTTGTTTCCATCTCTTTTCATTTACACTTAAAAATTGTGTATACAATAAATGTATATTTTTGTAGTTTGTGCGGATTGTTTAATTTACTCAATTTGCATACAATAATGGAATTGCAAATATTTGTTGGTAGAGTATTTTTAAAGTTTTTCTACGATAGGATAAGCTTACAGAAGTTCAGGTTACAAAAGTCTATTTCCAAACTGTTTATATATTCTTATATTAGGTGGATCGCGAAAACTTCATTTACTCAAAGGTGGGTCGCGTATCAATTAAAGTTGGGAACCGCTGCAATAGTACAGTTACGGTCTTGACTCTAAATTCCAATTTGAAAAATATTTATGGAGATATTCGAATCTATCATTTTTAGCATGATAAAATCTGACAAACTTGACTAAATAGTACTTTTTTCCACATCGTACTTTGAAAGAGAAAATTTGATCAGATTTCGTGCCAGCCAAGCGCAGTTAAAAATTAAAATTAATAATCCAATGCAAATCGTAAAATAACAAAGTTAAATTTTTAACTAAATATTAAATCTTAAACTCAGGCAATTGGATTTGTCTATTTGATAATTGCATGTAGCTTGGCTGGCGCAGGCTCCAAAAAATCCCTTATTTTGAAAATCAAAGTGTGATAGTTGTATTTTTTAATTTGCTTAAGTGTTTTTTTAATGTTGAAGTAGATCTTATTTAATGAATAGTGTGCAATTTTGAAGCCCAAAAAAAATTTCCTTTCTTATAGAAAATATCAAAGCTCTCGTTTGTGCAATATATTTGGAGTGGTATCTCTGGCAAGCAACAACATTCCAAAATTCTTTTGGCATAAACTTGCAGTATAACACTACCTGCTTATTGAAATTGGTTTCCATGGAGCATTATTTTATATTATGTTGCCACAAAATACAGTCAAAATGACGTTTTTTTTTCAATTTTCCGCTCTTATTATCTTATTTAAGCTATAATACCCCAAAGTTTTTCTTGTAGAATATGAAAGTGCACTACTAAGACAAGCTAAATAATGTAGTACTGCACGAAGATATTGTTGCTGTTAGTAGCTATAACCTGTTAAATATCCAAAATTTCCAAAATCTGCAGCATTTAAAGTAGTTTATTTCAAAAAAGCGCCACAGTTGGATGAAAAAAATATACCACGCAATAGTTGAGCATAATGTACAAAAACATGGAAAAGAAAGTGGGGTCTCGTGATATTTTTTAATAAAGACAATTTATAAGAAAAGCTATGTCCATATTTTTTCCCTAAGAGAAAATGAGACATCGTTTTTCTTTAGTCTTTCTATGATTTTTCCCTAATGAGTAAATGAAAATCCCTTTTTTGTAGCCTCTTCCGAACGAGAAACGGGATGTTTCATATTCTCTTAGGGGGAAAATGTGGTGATAAACGTTGCTTTTCTTATAAATTTAGTTTTTTTTTTCTTTTACTGAAATATCACGAGGCCCCACTTTTTTTCTTTTCCATGTTTTTGTACATATGTTAAACTATTGCGTGACATACTTTTTTTATCCAACTGTGGCGCTTTTTTGAAATAAACTGCGTTAAATATTGCAGATTTTAGAAATTTTGAATATTTAACAGGTTTATAGCTACTGACAGCAACAATATCTGCGTGCAGTACTATATTATTTAGCTTGTCCTTAGTAGTGCACTTTCGTATTCTATAAGAAAAACTTTGGGGTATTATAGCTTAAATAAGATATTAAGAGAGGAAAATGGGCAAAAACGTCGTTTTGACTGTCATTTGTGGCAACATAACAATGTAAAATAACAATGCCCCATGGAAACAAATTTTAATAAGCAGATAGTGTTATACTATAAGTTTATGCCAAAAGAATTTTGGGATGTTGTTGCTTGCCAGCGATACACCACTCCAAACATATGGGGATTTCATTTTTCATTAAAATGGCATTCACAAACGTGAACTTTGATAATTTCTATAGAGAATAATTTTTTTAGGGCTTCAAAATTGCAGATTAATCATTAAATATGATTTACTTAAACAAAAAAAATCAAGGCAATTAAAAAATACAACTATCAAAACATTACTTTTTTGTCGGAATTTCAAAATAAGGGCTATTAATGTACATAAATATAATACACATGGTAAATACTATGCTCTTAATTTCTTATTGCTACTATGTAAAAAAAGTATTTTTCACTTTGCAGTAGTTTTTAAAGTACGTTTAATTTTTGGTAAAGAAAACTTTTCTAATTCTGGTTGCAGTTATTTTTTAAAAAAGGTACTTTAATTTTTGAGAGTGAAACTAACTTCATGCAAAATATCTGCATTAAAAATTGAAAAAATAAAAAAGGAGCTATGTAGAGATGCACCTCAACTATGCAATGCCCCCTACCCCCCCCCCCCAAAAAAAAAAATAAAATAAAAAGTCAAAATAAACCAGATATTAGAAAATAAATTCCCTATAGTAATAGCATGAACTCAGGGGCAGGAGCCTTAAACGTCGGTTATTGTGGCACTCAAGAAGTTAAAAAAAAAAAAAAAAATTCATCTATATTCTGTAATTCGATAATGTCTATTTGGATCTATTTGTTTATTTAAACAACAAATAGTGCATTAGTTTTTCATGAATACATAGAGAACAACATATACGTAGTAGAAAATTGGTTTATTTATGCTAATCCCTTTTAAAGAGTTTTAAATAAAAACTATCTTTTTTTGAAGTAGAATTAGCGTAGTTAATTTCTTGCATTAAACATTGTGTAAAATTGTTCCATAAGTTTCTTTTAATGCTTAGGCATAATTTACTTAACTTCAAACTATCGTGTGTATAGTCTTATATAAATTCCTCCCCCTCCACCCAAATCTTAAGCAAAATTTCGAAAAAAAAATTTAACGTTGAATGTAGCAAATGAGGTTCATACTATGACGAAAGTTTAATTAATCAGATCTTGGTGTTAACAGTATGCAATACTTCGGATACAGTATAAAAGCCTCAATATTTTGGGTGTCCCTAATGAATACTGTTTTCTATCAAACTTCAGCAATGTATATCTATCTCATAAGATGTGAAATAGTTTAATATCATTAAAATACCTCCAAAACAATATTTCCCTCCTATACCATTATATATTTAAAAAAAAAATTGTGTGCCCATGTAAGTTAATAACAAATTATTTTTGTACCACAGATTGTATATTTTAGTACATATTACACAGTACATGCATATTACATCAATTTTATTATGTTCAGAAGAGTGTAACACTTGTTACTCTTCTGAACATAATAAAATTGGGTAACCTTTCCTATGCTTTTCCATTGGCCCTAATGTAACGGAATACTTTTGATTATGCCTGTAATTGAACTATATATCTGATTTTCATAAAACTTGAAATGACTCTATAAAATTATGCATCAATTATGTAATTTAAATATATATACAATGCTCTATTACGTAGTATGATTCAAAAGTTCGGGGAAAAGTTGTAAAAAACATTACTCTGAATAGTTCACAGTATCGAAGCATATCCACCTTCAAAGGAGTGACATTGGTCCAACTTCTGCAACAGTTCCTATAATTTCTGGAAGCACCGTTAAAAGTCGTTTTTCGCGACCTCCCATAGAGCCTCCTGCGATGTTTTTTATATCTTTTTTTCTTTCTAACCGATGACCAGGCCCCAACCTGCCGAGTTACCTCAGATTAACGGGTTAGATACCTGGTATCGGGGCGAGTGACCGACCTTGTTTCTACCTCACCTGATGACTGAAAACGGCGTCACTGTAAATGTTTTTCATTGGTGGGAACAGGTAAAAGTCGCACGGAGCTATGTCCAGCTAATAGGAGATGGGATGTAAAAGCACATGAGTGAGATTTTTGACGAAGAATTGTTTTACCAGTTGATATGGATGTAATGGAGCGTTTTCAAGCAGAAGGTACCAGTGTGTAGCCTCAGCGAAGGTTGTCTAACACATTTATAGTCTTCGATGGATTCTCGACCCTCTTTAACCACTTAATTGTCGCGCCCGAGACATTGACGGGATGCAAGTTTCACGGCTTTTATTCAGAATTGTTTGATTCCTACAAGTTTTATAAAATAGTGCAATTGGTTTTATTCTGGTATCATTTTACTTGTCATTAAATAAGGTGAATATTTTTTTTTCAAAAAAAGTGGTGGGAATAATGAATTTTAATTTTTAAACCGTAATTTAATGCGACCATTAAGTGGTTAAAACGTCGGTACCATTGATAAACCTTGAGTTTCACCATAGTAGATTCATCATACATTTATCTTGGTTTTTTTCATAACAATTCTTCATTGGTGTTTACCTGAACATTGACAGTATTTAATGATGCAAAAATGCTCAAGAAAAGCCATCTTTTTCACTTAGCAAGGCAAAGGTAACGATTTTTTGAGGATATCATGTACATGCGGACAGACGGGCTAAACGGCGACTATAGGCGATATGCATTTGCATAATTAAGAACGCACATATAAAGGATTTCATTTATATTCTATAACTCAAGAAATCCGGTTTGGTCCACTTGTTTATTTAAACAACAAATATTACATTATTTTTTCATGAATACATAGAGAACAACAGGTATAATCAGTACTTCACAGACACGCATTAGAAAAATGTTTTATTTATGGTAATCTCTTTAAAGAGTTTAAATAAACAGAAGCTTATCTTTTTTTGCAAGTAGGATTAGCGTAATTAATTTCATGTGTTAAACATTGTGTAAAATTGTTCATAAGTTTTCTTTTAATATTTATGGATAATTTACTTCTGGATTTTCATATCAAATTGTCGAAAGCCATTAACATTAAACTATGTTTTATTACTTCATTTTTTAATTATCCTGATGTATTTACTGCAACTCAATTCTTAACAGCTTTTCTCAACTCATTTCATAACAAGCAGTCGAGTGGCTTTTTGCGTTTCAAGTAAAGATAGACCAAAAATTCGTTTCCGTTTTCAGCCCAAAATCTAATACAATAGAACGCCGATTATATGGACGTCGATAAACCGGATTGTCCAACGAATCGGATTGATCAAAGACCGTACATTTTTCTCGCCTTCTCAAAAATTTTTGAAGTGAAATTTCCTTAGGGGCGGTAAGGTAAATTCAGCTGGATGTTACGAATACACTAACACTAAATGGCCAAAGGTAATCGACCACTTGCGATTTAGACATTTTGTTAAATATAGAGAAAAATACATGAAGAATTATCCTGAAACTCCAGGCGTGCAAACATTATAGTACAGCTCATATAATACCACGAAAAGTTTTTCCCGAAACTCCATAGGGGACTGCCAACAAATTGAAAAAGAACGAATATATTTTGGATAACCCTGTAAAAACTAATGTGGCAAAAGCGTTCATACTGTAGATTATGATTAAGTAGCTTATGGTAATAAATTGTGTGCTATTTTATGGCGATAGCGTATATGCTGGTAAAGAAATAGTTTTTTTTTTTTTTTTTTTTTTTATAAAAAAGTCCCAAATTTTGTCAAGTTTTTTTGCCTGTAATTTGCAGAGTTCTTAAAGTGAAAAAAAAATATCCTTTCCTGAAAACATGACAAACGACATTGTACATAATACCGTGTAGTCAGAGTTAAAAAATAATAAAAATTGTATGAAAAATGAGCAGGTTTACTAAATAACTTTTCACTGCGTATACGCACGCGTAAACGCTATCAAAATTTCACTTGCATATTATGCTAGATAAATGTATAGAACAACTTTTTTGAAAATCTCAAAAACATAGCTTGAAAATTCTAAAAATTATCGTCGATAGAATAAGATCAAAATCCGGTGTTTCCAAAATAAAGCAGCCAAAAAAAAAAAAAAAAAAAAAAGAGGTTATATCAAAATAGTACGTGACATATTGTGTATTCTATATTGACTCTTGACAATGGATATATGAATACAACTCTTCATTTTGTGCTTCATTTTGGAAACAACTAATTTTTAGTTTATTCTACAGACAATAGCTAATTTTCATTACGGTCTCCACCCAGTCCATATGAAAATCATTGTCTCGTCGTGGCTTGGTCCGTGCAGAAATCTGTAAAATTTGGCCCGGCACAGATTTCTTTTGTAAAAAGTGCATACATTTTTAAATTTGTCATTACTCTACAATTTAACCTTAAAACTTATTATTATTTTTTTAAAGAATAGTAAATTTCCAGGCAGTAAAATTAAAATACAGCAAAACCTGTGAAAAAGAAACCGGCTTTTACGGAATCCTGTGTTAAACTGGAAAATGTGCTGTTCCATGCAAAATGAGTAAAATAATTTATGAGAACAGAATAGAATACATTTGCACCTGATAAGAAGAGAACTTGTCAGTAACGCATTTCTTTTTCTGAAGTTTGATTCCGTTTTAGAAGGTATTACTATAACATTTTTCAAAGTCTCCAACACATGGAATTTGGATTAACGGTATTAAGGATAACTGAGACCATTTACACGCAAATAGAGATTCATTAAATAATTAATATCACAAAATAAGGCATTTCTTTAAAAAGTAAGATTATAAACATAAAGAAAAGTCAAAGTAAATATTTTTCAGCAGAACTTCTCGTACTAAACAATTTTAAACCCAAACCGACGTAAAAATCTATGCTTTGTAGAAATTCAACCGGGTCGGGTACAGAGCCGAAATTTTGGCATTTTCAAACATATCGTGTGGGACTTCCAGCATATTTCAAAATCACATTTAATACATCTAACACGCTATTAATTTTGTGTCCAAAAGAAGAAGCGCTGTCTTACATCGACTTTTAATAACGCATGTTTTGCGAATGATCCCTTTGTTTCCTTCCAAATACATCGATATCGCGTCGCTCATTGGTAAGCTTAAGTGATGTAAGTCCCGAATTTTGGATTTTAATATATGTGAGTTTTGCAGATATTAAGATGGATTATTTTTCGTTTAATTCAAGAATGGATAAGTACAATTTTATTGATTGGAAATGCTACCATATGGCCAACCGTATAAAAATCTAGTTTATTTGTACTTTCTCAAATAGATGGAGTTGCAAATACTAATGTCATCAAATTTTACTCCTTAAAAAACTTTAAAATCGGTATGTGTCTAAGATCAATATTTAAGGAAGGACAAGGGTCTGAGAAACTAAAATAAAACACACACACACACATATAAGGATTCTAGGGGTATTGTCAAACATCTTTAATAAGTCTTGGTTAGGTAATGATATTCAATGATATTTACAATGGAAATATAAGTACAATTTAGAGATTAGGGACATCTTCGGCAATTCTGCCGCTTGAGCTCGGGGCGCACGTCTTTACCTCTTTCGATCCGGCCTCGTTCTGATGCTTTGTGCTGTTACTGGGGACCTTTCGTAGGAGAGTGCTGACTGTGCACTATTCCTTCGCACGTGGCTTGTTACTAAGGGCCACATGCTCCCACGTGTTATACTTACTGCTTTGTTAGGTTTCTGACGACACAGGCTAGATGCTGAGTCAGTAAATGTATCCCGAAGCAAGCCTGCTGCTAGGGGCTTGCTAGATTGACATATATTATAGAATACCTTATTTATTAATATTTTAAAACTTATTGTATTTTATTAAACATTATTCTATGAATATTCTGGTACATTTTCATTAAAAAAAATGTTCAAAATTCGGCCAATGGTAACGGTAAGAACCCAGTTACTTACAAAAAAAGCTTCCATGCGGTAGTCAGGATATCTCATGATTTCTTCATCTGAAATTAAAAAACCAAAGGGATTTCTTTAGTACATAAGTTTATCTTTAATTTGAATGTAGGAATTTACAAAATATTCATATTTGGATTTTTTGTGAAGATGCAATCGAAAAACTCTGATTTAAAGTTTGATTTTAGTCAAAAATTGCTCTTTTTTGTTTAGTTAAAAAAGAAATTGTAATTGAAAAAAAAAAAAATCTTCGTTCAGAAACTAGTATTTATATGTAAATGAATTGTGCAAAGTTTAGGCGAAATCAATTCAAAGGTTTTTGAGAAATTTTGAATACACACTTTAAAAAAAAAAAAAAGAAAAAGAAAAAGAAAAAAAAAAAACGTTTTGAGAGAAACGCGATTAAGAGCTCACACTACTAACTGAAAAAGATCCGGATGATAATGTAAAACCTATGGGGGCGTTCTTTTCAAATATCTAGCTCAAATTTTAATATTTTGACGTGATTTTTTTTTTTCATAGAATAGCTGAGGATGATCCACAACTGGCCTAGTTTTCACATTTTTTTAAAATCTGACACCAAAATCGAAAAAGTAAAAACTAGGCCGGTTGTGGATCGTCCTCAGTTATCCTATGCAAAGACATTTTCGTCAAAATATTAAAATTTGACCGAGATATTTGAAAAGAACGCCCCCATAGAACTTTACATTATCATCCGTTTTCTTAATTTCATTCAGTAGTGTGGCGTCTTAAACTTTGATACATGAATAAAATAGAGATTTAAAAAAAAAAACTTACATCGAATCGTCCATTCCAGCTCCATAAAGCAACTCGCCTGCAGTTGCTACATCATCCAAACCATCCATAGCACAAAAGTATCGGTTCTATATGGCTTAGTCACGGTCAGAGGGACCGAGCACCCGGAAACTCAATTGTCTATAACTCGAAAAGTTTTGTTTCTAATAACTTCAAATTTTTCTATAATATTTCTTATAAATTGTACTATTAAAAAATAAAAAAATAATAAAATAAATCTATTTTTTTTATCCTTTTTCTTTCTTAAGGAAGTAGATTGTTGTTTCGATCTGTATGAATCGCTCTGTACCATGCATATGTATATTAACAAAAGCAATGTGTTTTATTTATTTATTTATTTTGAATTAAATTCAGAAATGGAAAAGGACAACTTTATTAATTGGAAATGCTACCCTATGGCCTACCATATAAAGATTTAGTTTTTGTATTTTCTCAAATAGACCCCCCCCCCCTCCCCCATGAGTTGTAAAAACTAATGCCATCCAATTTTGCACCTTAAGAAACTTTGCAGTTGGCGGTATGGGTTTAAGGGCAATATTTAAGGAAATAGACTTATTTCGATCTTTATGAATCGCACTGTACATGCATATGTATATTAACAAAAGCAATGTATTTTATTTTTTTTTCCCGAAGATAAACGTAAATAGAAATCATCAAAATTTCAAAAGACTAGACAGCTCAATCAGCGATATCAAAACAGCGAAATCAAAACAAATTCACAGGTGTTTTATTAAGTCACAGTGTTACGTACTTAGTATTTCATTATTTTACTTGTATATACTCATTTGAGATGGAATGCTTTTCATTAATTGACTGTAAAGAGCCAGACTTCAGACACTATGGCCAAATAGATGTTGTGTGTTTAATAACAGAGAAAATACACATTCTATTTCGTACTTCAGGTAAATATAGCACATTAATATTATTTTGAATTTAAGATCATGATTTTATATAATTTTGATAAGGGACTGTGCATATATAATGTTATCATTTTAGGGGGGGGGGGGGAGTCTGGCACATGATATCATAAGATATCTCTAAGGGAGAAAGGGGGGTTGCCTTTTGATATCGAAATCATGTTTGATCCAATCAAAATTGTCTCTTTTTATTCGTAACATGGTCTTTGGTTCAAAATAGTATATATCTTCTTTTAATTGGTTATCTATTTTTATGAAAATACAAAGTTATTAAAATCACTAAATTATTATAAAATTATCTAATTGTAAAATATGGAAAACCCCAACATTTGAGATTCCTGTTCATCTTCATAATTGCATGTATACATAATTACGATTCAAGAAACCAAATGTGAAGTATATTTGAAATGACGCTTGTGTTTATTATTAAATAAAATAGAAAGAATGTTGTCCACTTGTTTTGTTGATAAGAATTTCTATTTGCCCCTCCCAACCCTCCCCCATTCAAAGCAATTGCAACATGCTTTTATTACTGTTGAATGCATTATGAAACAAAAAGTTATAAAGTACTTTTAAATAGTAATTATTTCTTTTAAGCTTTATTTAAATAAAGCTGTATTTTATTGACTTATCTTCATTTAAATCAATAAAATATGCAAAAAACAAATTTGTCAGTTTTGTATATCGCTCCAAAAAGAAACAACTAAACTCAAAAAATAAAATAAAAATTTCACTTTGATAACGATATCTTTACCGGAAGGAGGGAGGGGTTCGAAGGGATGATAACATATGAAATCGAAAGGGGGGGGGGAATTATCAAAAAGTTGATAACGTTATATTTTCACGGCCCCAGCCTTCTTATTCTGTCATTTCTTTAAAAAATCAACCCCAAATATATCAATTTTTCAGCGTTTTGAGTCTTTAACCAAATATCAAAATAATTATAAAATAGCTTAACAATCTGTCAAAGAAAAGAAAAACAAATTGGAAATTCCACGTGAAGCGTTGCAAGGGATAACGAAGTAACCTTCGTAGGATAACGAA
This sequence comes from Maratus speculifer, assembly GCA_964019185.1. Taxonomy (NCBI): domain Eukaryota; kingdom Metazoa; phylum Arthropoda; class Arachnida; order Araneae; family Salticidae; genus Maratus; species Maratus speculifer. The sequence continues at coordinate 185,461,547 of OZ025301.1, forward strand.
GTTTTAAAAATATCATTCTCATATATCAATCTCATGAAATTATAAATACTTAATTACAATTAAAATGCGCACCAAACAATGTTCTCCCTATACCATTATGTAATGGAATGCATTTGTGTGGCCTTGTAAATTAAAAACAAATGTTTTTTCCATCACAGATTATGCAAAATGTATATTATAATATGTACTTTATAGATGCATATCAATTTTATTATGTTCGAACGAGAGTAACACCATTAAAATGCATTTGAAACTTTTTTCCCCATTGACCGTAATGTAACGGAATACTTTTGATTGTCCCTGTAATTAATCTATGCATCCGATTTTCATAAAATTTGAAATGACTGGACAGAATTATGTAAAAATTATATATTTTAAATTTCAAACGATTCAGATGTGTAGTTTTTGCGTTGTTATATGCGGACGGACGGACGGACTGAGCGACAACTATAGGTGCTACGTATTTACATAATTACGAACGCACCTAAAAAACTGTTAATACGCCACTTTCGACTTATTAGAGCAGCAAAGCGTAAGAGAGATTTAAAGGAAATGGGTTTCATATGTGACCGCAGATCGCACAGAGGTTTTCGTTTAATATTTTTTTCGAAACAATTTATACTTAAATTTAAATCTAATTTGTTAATTTATAATTAATAAATTCATACATAGATGGTAGCGCTAATAAATTTAATTTTAAAATAATTATGAAAGGAAGCTATTTATTTTAATTGAATAAAAAAAAAATCAAATAAAATTATTTCAATAAAATCCAAAATTTAAAATTTTTTGAAAATACAAAATTGAAAAAAATTAACGGTAAAAATATATACATTTAAGCGAAATTTAAAATGTTGAATCCTTAATAAATCGCAATAGCTTTTTTAAAATAGAAAGAAAACTGAATTGCACAAAACATTATGAATGTCAGTGATAAAAAAAAGTAATATAAACTCTTAAATTGGAAAGAAAACATTTAATTAAATCTATCTGAGTATGAAAGTTTTAAGTTTCATCGCCGAAGTTCAAACTAAGAATTTTATGTTCACTAGCAGATGCTTTTCCCCCAAGGCATGATATCAATACGCAAAACGCTAAAATTAAACTACTCTTTTAAAATCGCAAAAATGAACGGATGACATTAATATAATTAATTTATTAATTAAAATAATAGACTTTTTCAAAATTTTATGATTGTTTGTGTGAAACGAGATATTCAGTTGTAAGTATACAAAATTTGAATTCTCTGACTTATACAGTTTTTGCGTATGGTTTGTTGTTTGTTTGTTTGTATTAATGTCGACCAATTATCTACGCTCTGCGATATAGGCCCTATGGGGTGGGATGCTCTCTGTGGGGGTCTTTCTAAGGGAACCTAACCCGTATTTACGCATGGTTCGAAGAAAACCACGTAAAACTCCGAACGGTTAGGCCGACGGTCGCGATTGGGTTCGAACCCAGCACATACCGTCTACCAGTTTGGAGGTCAGAACCTCGCGGTCACTGGTGGGGCTTTTGCGTATGGACCCTATGGCGGACGCAGAAACAGAGGATAAAGATGACTAGGATTTCGTCAGATGAACAAAACCCTAAAAATGAGCCGATAAACGAAAGCAAAAAGGAACTCATCGAAGAAAAATTACATAACACTTAAATTTTGACGCATTGCAGACGCACCTTGAATATTATTTACATAAATTATCATGAAAAAAAATGAAGAAAATTTATCAATGACAATGAAATTTAAAATAAAATTGAATCAACTAATCAAAATGAAACAAAACTTTTTTCAAAGGAAATACTATTAGTTTTATTTGCATATTGTAATAAATTTTCATTCATTAACAATTATAAAATATTTGTAGTGACAATATTTTGATAAATGCTTTTCTTAAAGTTAGTTGTTTATTTTCTTATTAAGTTTATTGTAACAGAAAAATCACTTTTACTATTAAGTAATCTGACTGTTAAAGCTCATAAATAAGTTCAAATCATTAAAAAGGAACACAGTAGACTACTCAAACCTGCAATCCTAAAATGCGCACATCATTGCAAATATACTTCAAATGAAACTTTCAGTACAGAAAGTTCCGCGAATTTCATTTGGGCGTTCGACCGAAGTTTTCTAGGGTGACGTAAATGGTGAATACAGAGTTAAAAATTTGAAGCATTTGCTGCATATACAATTAAAAATCTGCAGCATTTCCTGCACACTCACTACTCTGCTTGTATAGGTTATCTATTATCTCTATTCCGACTAACGAGATTGCTCCATAATATAGTCAAGTAAACGTTTTTCTATACAAGCGGCGGAGTGAAAATGCAGCAAATACTGCAAATTTTTAACATAGTCACTTCGTTGCTTTTATAGAATATATCTATTTAGACCAATGATAATGCTCCATAATATAAGTTAAGTACTTAATATAAGTTAGTATATACTCCATAATATAAGTTAAGTACTTAAGTAACCACTCTTAAGTATAGCAATAATTGTGGATATATTATTCCTAGTACCATAAATAAAATGGTGATAATTATTATTGATTGTCATTGTTTGGCACCAATTTCAAAAAGTAAATCATTACTTTTTCTATGTATGCATTCATAAATTAAATCAAAAATATGTAAATAAATCTCTGCTAAAACATATTCTTTCGAAAACTCAAGTTTAGTTGGTATTAAATTCTATATATTAAATTTACGCGTTTTTATGCTGGTACGTGATATCCGATGTGTGGTTATTGAATAACGATACGTCATTAGGGAATTTTAAAGAATTATTTAATTCTTTTTTAGCATGTTTTTTTAAGTGTATATTTTTAAAATTTATTTTATATTGAAATGTAAAGAAAAAATGCATAATGTAACATTTAATAGGAATTTTACTGTACAAACTGTATTATTCGTATTTTGTACATCGACGGTACTATTAAAATACTATTAAAATAACATTATTAAAATAACTTATTATAAAATACTTTTAATAAGTCAGTTAGTTGCAATACTGTTTAGAATGAGTTACAGATACATTACTTTATCTTGTTTCAAAAGCATTATTGGTTACACTAAACAAAAATATTTTTAAAAAGATGATTTATTTTGTATTTGCATCGTATCACCTTTCTTGGCGCTGAGGGAGCGGGATATGGATTTTTCAATATGGAAATATTTCTATATTTATATTGTAAGAACATCATATTTGTAGATTTTATAATTCTACAAAATACTGAGAAAATATTTAAAAATAAAAAATCTGAGTGGGGTTATAAAAATTGCACAAAATCCCTGTGAATTCAAATTTAATTAATCCTTCTAAATCCTTCAATCCTTCTAAAATCCTTTAAATATTTATGATATGATTATATAAATCTTTTAATTTAGTTTAAACAATTTGCGTAAAATGCTTTAGAATGTAAAATTTTCATGATTTCAGATGTGTTGGATAAAGAGTTAAAGATGATAATATCGTAGATTCTTTTCAAGGTTATTGAGAAATGCGAGAATTATTTAAACGAAGGCAATCGTGCGTTATACTCATGTAAAAAACATTAACAAAAAAACATTATAATTAAAGTTTAAAAAGATTTAAATATATTTTATGACAGTGGCGATTAATATTAAAATGCACGGATTACTGTTTAAAACCTCCGTCATTTTAGGATGCTTATAAATAGCACTTTATTGGTCTCAGAAAATATATTGCCACTAGTACACTTCTTATATGCTTTGCTGTGTATTCCATTTTGTGAATAGCTGATTTTTCTGTGCAGTTTGAAGCTGTTAGAATCGAAAAAATATAAAGTAAGCAGAATTTCCTCTTTAGTCAAATGTAAGTTACGTACGTTAAATTTGTTTAATTACAATGTCGGTGATTTACCGTTTTTTTTGTCATTAAATATTTGAAAAATGGTTGTTATTTTCGGTCGAGAATGGACCTTGTGGTGCCCGAATTATATTTAGTTTTCTGATTGGTCCAGGAATATTAACCCTTTCGGGTCTGGTGTACTAATAATAGTACATGTCCGTTAATGGAGTATTATTTTGTTTTAAGAAAGACTTTTGCTACTGTTTATATGTAGTTATGTTAGTATGTTAGTGTCTAGCTTTCACTGTATGACTTCATTAAAGAATTAGGCATTTGGTAATTATATTAATAATAAGTGTTCGCTTAATTTTCTTTGCACCGTTTGCGATTCGTTGCTTTTAAAAATATATTTTATTCTTTAAATTAAATTAAAGGTAATTTTCCTTAAAAAACATGAATAATAAGGCGCAAAAAGTATTAGAGAAAGTTGTAATGTCAGTTACTATGGCTGGGGTTCTTCTGAATATCTTAGACGGTAACATAAATAGTTATTCTATTAAAACAAATTTTTTAAATTCGAAATTCAGCATATAAAGAGTTAAAATTTAAAGAAATGTTCGTTTGTTATATTTATATTCAAATTTGAATTAATAAGATAATGTTAACGAATTTGTTTGCATCTATTAAGATAAACATACAACTGATTGTATTATGCGGTTATTTGATAAAACTTCAGGTTATGATTTTATATTCAAAGATAAATAAAAACTGTTATTAGCATAAAAAATCTGATCTGTCGACTTTTAATATTTAACGTAACTTTAAACTTATAACGGTGTCGATAACTGCGTGTCTTAGATTAACTTTAATCGTGGATTAGATAAGATGAATTTTAATTTTATTAAAGATATGTTTTCATCTGCAAGAGTTATAATCTATTCGCGTTTGTAATGACCGAAAGATGGCGTTGTAATAGACCTGATAATCGTTTGTTTACGTTTGTTTGTTTACGTTCCATGCTGTAGCACTGTAGCATAGAACCAGTTTAAAGAGCTATTTAAAGTGCAGTTTTTTATCTTTTTTATTTAATTATGGGAGATAAATTACAAATATCGACAATTTTAGAATTTGTAGATGCTGGAAAATCTAGTAATTGCTTTAGAGAAGCTGAAGCATGAAAGCATTGTGTTGCTGTCATGCTATTTTGCCATGAGTAAGTCAAATGTATTTTTTTATATTATAGATCTAAACTTTGTGTATAAAATTTTGATTTTAGATAATTTTAATACAAAGAACCCAACGTTGCACGCGTTATAGAACTGTTTATTTATTTATCGGCCTTTTAAACACTGATTTCATGCTCACGGTATCAGTTCTATTTCGTTTTTCAGACTTTGTCCGCGAGAGGGCGTCTATTTCATTTCAAACGCGAATTGCATATTTAACTTTGAAACTTAGGGTTTTATATTTTAGGTTGACATCTTCAAAAACTGGTTAGGTAAGTATTTACAAGTTTCATGATCACTTGTTTGCAAGGGAACCTTTTTTAGTGTTGCTCGCGCCTAACACTGCGATTTAACGCATTCGCTGTCGCTCACGCGAAAGCGCGTGATATGGCGCTAACGTTAAGGGGCCAAACCCAGGTACGCGCTAGCGCAGAAAAATCTTTCACTGATTCTTTGTTATAAAAAGTCAATCGGCTTCTGGGAAAAACCTGCTTCTGCATCTACAGTGCGGCATTAACTATCATCACATCTTCACGTTAGCGGCAGCGAACGTGTTAATGTATTTTAAAGCCCTATATTAGGGCTCACCAATGCTGGGTTTGTGTTATGTCTCATGTTATGCCTCAAGATTGTGTGCTCATGAAGACTTCCATCAAGTGCTGCAGTGCAGCCTTACCAACATATAGCTGTGAGAAATGCCAAGCTGTGCATCGTCCTCGTAGCTTAAAAGGCAGAGCACTTGGAGCGCTATTCCAAGGGTTCCGGGTTCAATCCCCGGCTTGAACATTTTTCACAGCGTTGGTTCTACGCTTAGTAAGTAAGTGATAAGTCACGTATTAAATACAAATATAGTATTTTCCTGCGAAACGTGCACCGCATATTTACATTTCATACATTATTTACAAAATTTAAAGCAATTTCATCTTTAGCAAAATAAATTTAAGAAATTTTGACAAAATATTTATATTTAGTGGAATATAAGAGTCTAATAAACGAAGAAAGCGAACATTTTTCAATCAGGAGTGGGAAATTTTTAGAAAATCTTACTAGCGAAGGATTTCTTTCTATCAAGTTGCAAAATACAAGACTCAGCGCTGTTCTGGTGGGCTCCAGGGCGTATAGTATTTAGCTCAGATTAACCTTGAGATTCAGCCCGATATTTAAATAAATCAAAGAAGTATCAGTTGCAACCCCATGGTTGCAGCCCCATGGAAACAAATAAATTTCAATAAGTAAGTAGGGTTATACTAACAGTTTATGTCAAAAGAATTTGGGGATGTTGTTGCTTGCGAGAGATACAGTGCTCCAAATACACCAGCATTTCAATTTTCATCAAAAATGGTACTCACAACTTTGAACTTTGAAATATGAACCTTCTATAGAAAAGAGGAAAATTTTTCAGGGCTCCAAAATCGCAAATTATTCATTAAATATAATTTATTTCAACAACAACAACAAAAATATATATATATATCAAAGCAATTAAAAAATACAACAATCAAAACATATTTTTTTTTTTGTCTAAATTTCAAAATAATGGCTCTTAAAATAAAAGATTTGAGTGGGATCATAAATATTCCACAAAATCCCTATAAATAAAAATTTAATTAATCCTTCTGATCCTTCAATCCTTAGAAAAATTATTAAATGACTGTGTAAATCTTTTAATTTAGTTAAAACAATTTACGTAAAACGCTTTAAAATGTAAAATTTTCATGAATTCATAATTCGGTAGATAAGGGTTAATCTTTAGTACACTTAACGCATGTAATTAGCAGGCAATTCAATTCAGGAATTATGAAATCAAATAAGCGTTTTTTATGTTTCAATAAAAACAAAGGCTATTTCGGAAAATGCCTGTTAAAGAAAAAATCATTTCGAACTATCTATATTATAAAGGCCAAACGTATCTGTGCGTAACGCATACGTCATTTTGCGAATGGCAACACTTTCAAATTTTAAATGAACTCTCGGTATTGCAATTTTTGCTACTAAAAAATTTTAAACTTCTAAATGCCGCACATTTTCAATTTTTACACCAACGTGTAGGGAAAAAAATGTACTTTTAAATGAAATTTGTTTGAAAGCTGTACCTTAATTTGTTTTTTAAATATTATTATTATTACTATTATTTTTGTAGCTTTTAATAATGCTTTTCTAATTGTGGCAACAAGAGTACTCCATTTCTATTAAAAACAAAGGAAAAAAGGGAAAAAATTCAATGGTATATCTTTATGTTGCCATTTTTCTCATTAAAAGAAAAAAAATTAAATTTAAATATCTTCTGTTATAAAACCCGGTGAATTTTGATTTAATTTACAAAATTTGATTTACACATAAAAGAATATCAGCAGTTAATATCTGTTTCAGCTAATAGCATTGAGACTTGAAGTTTTGAATCAAAATGTCCAAATTAAAATGCAATTTTTTTTCTTTTTGAAAAGGTGAATACAGATACGAAGCATTTCTAAATTTTGATATGGTGAAGAAAATGATGCCGGGTTTAGATTTCACGGGGAAAAAATTCTACGATTGAGTCAAAGTTGAATAAATTTTGCTTTTTTTTCATTTTAGAATACTAGCATAAGACTTTAATTGATAACTTTATCATAATAACATATCTTTATTATTTTTTACTGCTTACTTATATGATTAAAGCTTAATTTTAACAATTTCTACAACTGAGTTTTATAGAAATAGTATTTTGTTAATTTTACAGTAAATATCGTTTGTTTAAGAGCTAGACGTACCAATATAAAATGCGTTTATTACTATAACTAATTTTGTAGGTTTATGATAAGTCAATGAAACAGTTCCTTTTTAAACATTTTCTTCGTCAAAATTTGACGGGTTCTACCTCGTATTTGTAGACGCGAAAGCTGGTTGTCGGAATACCATTTTTACGCTTGCCAATTTCATGTTGTTAGGTTTTAAAATGAACCTTTTGAATGTTTCAGAAAGTATTAGGTGAATATTTAAAATATTTATTATGTATATTACTTAATATTGGAGAAATATTTTAAAGAATCCCTTTAATTAGAAGTCACGGTCTGTTTATTCAACATCTACAAAAAATATGTTTATCACTCAAAAATAACAAATCAACTCAGTGGTGTAGCTAGGATGGGTGACCCCGGGGCGGATGTAAATGGTGTTACTCTTCCCCCCTCTTCAGGGCCGTAGCTAAGGGGGCGCTATGGGCAGCTCAGCCTCCCCCTAAAATATTTTGAGCCCCCCCCCCCCCTGGAAAAAATTCCAAGGTCACTAAATGTATTTCTGTTCCGAAAATTCAAATAAAATTCTGTTCAAAAATCTAATTTAGTTTTGAGACCCTTTCACAGTTTTGCTAAATTATTAAATTGTATCCAAAATAAATGTTTCAGCACTCCCTCATCCTATTTGTACATATGGAGCTAGCATTATGTTTAATATTGCACCAGTTATATATTCAAAATTTTCATTTTTTATATTCTTTTCTTAGCATAAAATGAAGTTAACATAACAGTTTAATTAGAAACATAGTACATACAATGTGAATATGCATTAATTTATCTTTCTGCATGAGATTCAAGAAAAAAATTATGAGCCGCCCTACATTTTCTTGAGCCCCCCCCCCCCCTACTGCTAAGTTATAGCTACGGCCCTGCCCCTCTTCCGATCCGTCATATTTTTTCAATCACAATTCTACGTTATAACAAATGACCATATCATTCCTTATTTACTTTTTATCCTCCTGTATATAAAAACCACAGGAGCGACTCATCACTCAACCCATAGTCCACATATGTCAATGTGGTGTCAATGATGTAGAAGAAAATTCTTTCTTTTAAAATTTGCTTTTGCTATCCAATCATTGGATAAGTAGGTTTTTGTTCCCTGTTGCATGTCTTATTTAGATACACCATTCTGTATCAAATTTTACATTCTCAACGAAAAGAAAACTAGTCGTTGGAGGCCACCGTAATACTTACCCATCATAGATATGCATAACATAATATATGAAAACATAACATATGTAAACAATTTATAAAATGCATTACAATTCCAAAATAAAATATAAACGTATATTTAAGTATTTTTAACACATCATCATGCTCTATTAATGAATTTCTGATGAACCAATTTCGATAAATTGAATGAAACGCCAAACTATTCAAGTAGCACTGAATTGCATAAAAGAAACATCCTTATAACTCTAGAAATAATTATCATATTCACTAACGGTTTCTTGCATCGAATTAAGTGTCTCATTTGCAATTAAAAGATATCTTTGAGTTGAAATTTGAATGAAATACAGGGTCATGAAAAATCAAAGAATGTGGAAAACAGGATTAGAAATATCTCAACAGCTAATAATCCGATCGACTTCGCTTTTTATGCAAAATTTTTGTTAATTTATTGCCTTTTACGTTCACTCCTTAAAATAAAAAAGTTCGAAAATTTTTATATACCTTTCATCAGACCGAATTTTTCGAGGGTCCGAAGAAAATTGTTCCGGATAATCGAGGTTACTGATATTAAATAGGCTTCGTCCCATTCTTACATACTAAGCACATACAAAATTTCAAGTCCCTATCTCAATTTTTTCGGGAGATAGAGCGGTTACAGACAGACAGACACATACAGACGGACGGACGGCCAAAAAATTTTTCTAAAAATATGTTTTTCGGAATCTCCAGTGTCCGAAACGTGTAAATCCCTCAAAAATTTTTTTTTCGATTTTCAAAACGATTGCAAGATTTACCCTATACTACGTATGATGGGTAAGTAATTAACTCTAATGCGTCGTGCGCTAAAAAATGCATTTTATTTCTAAATTCCTTTTCAAAATGTTACAAGATTATATTTTTTATTTGCAAATAAAAATTGGGTGTGGACCACCCTCTCCGCCTCCCGCTAGCTACGCCACTGAATCAACTAGTGTTTCTGGTGCCCCGATTTCCACGGAACGTTCAAAATTCAGGTCGCTATAAATCCCTATTTTCTATGATGCATGAATTCTCATAAATTTCTTTTAGAATATACTATTGTTAATCAGCATCGATTGGAACTTAATGCGAAAGCAAATGTGAAAATAGAGCCAATCTTTAACGTATTTTTTTTTTTTTTTTTTTTTTTGTGGTTCAATCGAATGGAACACTGTACAAATCTTTAGAAGGAAACCTGCTTAAAACGGATTATTTTTCTGTTCCATACAGATTCTGTTGTTACATGTATTAATGGTTTTTTCTTTTTTTTTCAATAAAACCTGTTAGAATGAAACGTTTTTATTAAGGATTTTTGTGTTAAACGTTGTTAGAAGTTTCATGCAATTATAATGGCTCATTGGCAATAAATAAATAAAGAGATTTTGTCATGTTCCATAGATTTTACGATTTTTACAGTATTAAATTATTGTATTTATTTAGTACAATAAAACATACTAAGAAGAAATTTAAAATGACAGAAGAAGGATTCCATTTTATACAGGATTCCGCCTTATTAGGCATGATTGTATGGTAATCTTTCCGTCGAAATTATGAAATTTTTATTTTCTAAACAAGATTCCGTTATTCTCAGGTTCAGTTCTCATAAGTTTGTCATATTTTTATGAACTAATTTAGATGTCGTTGTACTGCTTTTTGTGACAGCGGACCTGGCAACATTACAACCAACCAGCCAAACATGACATAAGCAATGTAGTGATAGAAGAATAGAAAAAAAGAATAATATTAATCTATCATCGATTCAAATTCTTAAAAAGTAAAACACGATAAATAAATAAATAATAAATGAAGGTCTTGTTTTAGCGCAAAATATTTTAAAAACATAGCACAAATATTTTTAAAGAACGTTTAAGTCACGATTTTCACGTAATTCTTTCTGACAAGGCTTTTAAAGCTTTTATAAAAATGTTTCATGATTGTATTAGTATTTTATATTGCTTTTTTTCTCCTTTCAGCATTGAAAAAATATCGTATAGAATCGTCTGCCAAGGCGCATCCTTCGAATCAATATAAATGACGTTCGAGCAACTCAGAACGCAAGCGCACTTTGTTTACCTGAGAAGAAAGGAACTGGAAATGTCGTCTGCCGGTTGGATTTTCATAGGGCTTCTCTTGATAAGCCCTTTATCTGAAGCTAAAGAAACCAAAGGTAATAATTTTTTCCATAAAAAAAAACTAAAGCATGAAATGATCGCATGATGTAACTGATTGTCAGGTATTAGATGCTATTCAAGGATTTCATTCGAAATAATAATGAAACATATACACTCCCCAGTTCACGTTTTTGACATTTGACAAGAAGTTCATCAAAAATCATGAATGTAACTTAGTGATTTTTAATGATCTGAAGGTAAAACTTTTCCCGATTTGGATCAATCATTTTATAAAGATTATTTTTTACTTACCCATCATACGTAGTATAGGGTAAGTCTTGCAATCGTTTTGAAAATCGAAAAAAATTTTTTTGACGGATTTACACGTTTTAGATAGTGGAGATTCCGAAAAACATATTTTTAGAAAAAAAAATTTGCCGTCCGTCTGTCTGTCTGTCAGTCTGTCTGTCTGTAAACGCTCTATCTCCCGAACAAATTGAGATAGAGACTTGAAATTTTGTATGTAGTTAGTATGTAAGAATGGAACGAAGCCTATTTAATATCAGCAACCTCGATTATCCGGAACTATTTTTTTCGGACTCTCGAAAATTTCGTTCTGATAAAAGGTATATAAAAATTTTCGATTTTTTTTGTTCTACGGAATGTACGTAAAAGGCAATAAAATAACACACATTTTGCATATAGAACGAAGTCGATCGGATTATTAGTTGCCGAGATATTTGTAATCCTGTTTTCCACATTCTTCGATTTTTCATGACTCTGTATTTCATTCAAATTTCAATTCAGAAGTATATTTTAATTGGAAATGAGACGCTTAATCCGACGCAGTTAATTGTTAGTTAATAGAATTATTATTTTTGGAGTTATAAGGATGTTTCTTTTACGCAGTTCGGTACTACTTGAGTAGTTTGGCGTTTTATATAAATTGTCGAAATTGGTACATCAGCAGTTCTTTAATATAGCATTACTATGTATATTAACAATATTTAAATTTTGTTTATGAATTGCAGTGCATTGTATAAATAGTTTTCACATGTTTTATTTTCATATACATATCCATGATGGGTAAGTATTACGGTGGCCCCCAATGACTAGTTTCTTTAGTTTTTTACTGTACGAGGGTATAACATTTAAGTATTTAATTGATAATTAAACTAAGGAAATAGAATGATAATAAACTTCTTTTATAAAATTATATATGTAACCTACTTTTACCTCATAGGGAACACGCCACCCGTATAAAATGTAATATCCAAGTAAATAGTGTGTTCTAATCAAAGTAATCATAAATATAATACTAAATATTATCTAATCTAATACTATAAATTTATTTCTTTTACGATATAATCTAACTTAATATTGTTTAAGTATAATAAAGCCAATTAAAATAATCATAAAACATATATATCCTTCCCAATTCTTGTTCTTGACATTGATAAGCAGTCTATCTGTCTAAATCTAATACTATCTAAGTCTAATATTATAAATCTTTTACTATATAATCTAATCTTAATAATGTTCGAGTATAAGTAAACCAATCAAAATAATCATAAAACATGTATGTCCTTCTTGATACTTGTTCTTGACATTGACAAGCGGTCTATCTGTCTAAATCTAATACAATAAATCGTTTACTTTTACTTTATAATCTAATCTTAATAATGTTTTATAAGTAAGCCAATCAAAATAATCATAAAACACATATCCTTCCCAATTCTTGTTCTTGACATTTGACAAGGAGCCTATTAATCTAATACTATCTAAATTTAATACTATAAATCTTTTATTTTTACTATATACAATTTAATCTTAATAATGTTTAAATAAAAGAAGCAGGTCAAAATAATTATAAAACATACATATATCTTTCCCAATTCTTGTTCTTGACATTTGGCAAGCAGTTCATCAAAAATCATGAATGTTATATAGCGATTATTATATTGATTGCTAATTACTAAATTATTACTAACGATTACTAATTGAGTTAAAAGTAAAATTTTCCTGATTTGGAATAATCCTTATTTTTTACTGTATATAATAACTAAATCCTTAATTAATAATTAAACTAATGAAATAAGAAAAATATAAAATCCTTTTAATGAAACTGTATCTTGAATATTACTTGCCATCCGTATAGTAATATCCAAGATAGTGCATTCAAATAATCATATATCTAATATTAAATATTATCTAAATCTGATTATAAATACAATATTTATACTATTTAAGCTATTCGACTCTAATATGAAATAATATTTAAGTATAACAGGGTCGTACTGATTCACCTGATTTTTAGTGTTTTAGTACCAGAAATTTTGTAAAACACTGGTCGCTCTATCTGAAATCTGAAATTTTTTTCATTTAAAAACCAGATATTATCTCTCATTTCTAAAGGGGGGGGGGGGAAGTAACTAACGTTGTCACCGCTGTTGACAATGATTTTTTTTTTTATGACCAGAGGTCTTTCTTCGTTAATATTAAGAGAGCTGTTACATACAAAAAATATGAAAATTGGTGGTATTATAGAGAAATGATTGAAAACACGCTGGTGTAAACAGTTTTTAAAACGAATAATTATTTTAAGAGTTATTTAATGTTTAAGTTAGCCAAAATCGTTTTATTAAAAAAGTTTTATAGCAGCAAAAACTATATGCCTAGGAATTTAAACATTTTATATCATTTTATAAATTAGAAGTTTCCGGTGTGCAGACTGCTTTTATTTTTTTATTTGACTCATTTTCTGAAGATTTATTTCCATTTTAAATTAAAATTTTTAGCAATTGAGAGATATTTTTTTACATATTTTAGAAAAGATTATTCTTTTAAATTGTTGCCAAATGATCAAAGAATAATATTTGCTTCAAATTAAATACATGCGACATGCGACAACCACAAACAGAAAAAAACTTTTAATTTAGAATTAAATAATTACGAGTTAATATCAGGAAAATATTGAAAACTACGTCATAAAACTAGATTTATATTATTTTGTGAATCATAGAAATATATATGTATTCATATCTGTATATAATATTATATTCTGAAAAAAATATCGCAATAACAACGTATACATGCATTACAAATTTTAAACGCTTTTGTTTTTTTCTATTGCATTTTTATTTTAAATATTTTCCCACAAGAAATTTATTAAAGCGATTATTCTTAGGCTAGCAATCATATTCAGACAATAGATTATCAGCAGCATATCACTCGATACAGCTTCAAACGAATTACATATTTCCAATTGAATGAAAAATTACCCAGGCCGGGAATCGAACCCAGATCCTTGGCTCACAAGGGCAATGCTTTACCGTTTAAGCTGCTTTACCGTTTAAACAACCTGCGAGCATTTCTCGCTCAGTTAATCTTATCGGTTATGATATCTGGTCTGTCAAGTACACTGCCCATTAAGAATAAACCGCAGGTAAAGTAACTCCATATTAACGATGAATACGTAAATATACTATTATTTAAACATAATCAAACCGATTTGTAAAATTATCAAATGAATTGAATATTTTTTCTGTTGAGCTGTCCAAATGACACACCAGATATCATAACCGATAAGGCTATCTGAGCGAGAAATGCTAGTCAGTTGTAGGCTCAACTAGTTTAAACGGTAAAGCACTCGCCTTGTAAGCCAAAGATCTGGGTTAGATTCCCGGTCTGGGCAATTTTTCACTCAGTTGGAAATATTCAATTCGTTTGATAACTTTACCAATCAATTTAATAATGTTAAAATAATAGTAAAATACAATTTCCTTTACTTTGTGTTTTTCTTTCGTGTATTTATCACTTAGTTTTTACCTAATATTTTTAAATGGATAAATTAGAGTAGAAACGAAATACAGTCGACTCTCGTTAATTCGAAATCGGATAATTCGAATCTTCACTTAATTCAAACTAAACATGAAGTCCCGAAATTTTCAATGACAGGATAACGTTAAAATTTTTCATTAGATCGAACTCATTTTCTCTTGACTTCGTTTAATTTGAACCAACGAGAATTCCGATTTTTCTTTTTTCTTTTCTTTCTCACGGATTTCAGATCATTTGAATAACTTTCTTTCTTTGATTTTTGTGAAGATTGTTCCGAACGAGTATACATATAATCCAATGCATTTAATATCCACTTTCTTAGTGCCCCATCTGTCCATCAGTGACACTTCAAATTTTTCTGCCATTGTGCTTGTTTCTAATCATTTAATTAGTTTATGTATTTA
Organism: Maratus speculifer; assembly: GCA_964019185.1. Classification (NCBI taxonomy): domain Eukaryota; kingdom Metazoa; phylum Arthropoda; class Arachnida; order Araneae; family Salticidae; genus Maratus; species Maratus speculifer. The sequence goes on from OZ025301.1 coordinate 185,476,904, forward strand.
TACATTATAATTTAATAGTAAGTCATTCTAATGATGACAGACGAAATAAATTAAAAAAACACTATAACATCAATTCCTTTGTAATAGTACCATATTAAGCATGTTTTCATCTCATATTTTCCATAATTCGAACATTTCTTGTGGTCCCGACGAATTCGAATTAACGCGAGCTGACTGTATATCTAGAAATTAGTAAAAACTTTTATATTTAATCCGTACGCATAAGCGCTTGTTTTTTTTGTTTTTTTTTTTTTTTCACAGTCAACACACGCGTGGGATAAAGTTGATCCTATTTTGCCTGTCATTAAATTTTTGACTAAGTACGCTTTAGAAACAAATCTATTGCTCTATATTGTAAAATGCATCATTTCTACTTTTTATATAGAAAAAATAAGGCTTTTCATATTTATTTTCAGATTTTGTAGCTGTTTCTATAAAAACCACGTTTTTTCTAGAAAATATGCAAATGATTTTTTTACTCTTTAATACATTAATAATTTAAAAAACTCGAAATTAATTATCTTTTAATGTCCTTACATCAATATATACAAGTAATTTTTAGATTATTTTTTCATTAAAATTATTTAATTGTGTATTATATTGTAAGAAAGGAAAGTATCAAAATGAAACATTCGTCCACCCGTGGGATTACATAATCCCAAGAAAAAGATTCCTAGAAAACAAAGAAAATACATTCCTTCAACAGCCCCTTCGTGACTATAACCTAGAAAAGTAGAAGGCAGGTCAGAAGAGTCATAAAAAATGTATGGTTTTTTTTTTTTTTTTTCCGAAGAAAGAACGTGAATGGGATAAATTTTACCCCAGAGCGCGTGCCTAGGGGTTAAAAAGTATACCTCTCAAAATATCACTATACTTGCGACTTAAATTACAAATTTTAAATGTGATGTTTTTTAATAATATTATGGCAAAATATCACTATAAACCATGGACCTACATTTCAAATGTTATTTAATATAATATTATGGCATAATGTAAATTTTAAATAAATATGGAATGCACGTATTCAGTATAAAAGGAACCTTTTTCTTTTCCTTTTATTTAACTCTCCTCCCTCCCCTAATCTCGCTTTTTAGCAATTTGTTAGGGCGTTTATTCTTTGAAGAAAAATCATGTTCAAATAGCGAGTTATTAAGAAAACATATGAAATAGAAATCGCCTGACATTTTCTTTCATTTTATTTTTTCTGTCGTGTGTTTTCCATTTTAGTTTTGACATAAGGTTATTTAAATGGTTGGAGTTACTACAGACGAACATATCTAAAAAGGTAATAAAAGCTTTTTATTTAAAAATATTATCCCCATAAAATATCGTTATAATCACGCGATTACATTATTGAATTTTAAATTTCTCTTACATTGAAATACAAGTCTCGTGGCATTGGCAACGTTTTTCCTTTAAGTCATTCTATATCAGATCAATGTAGTGATTGTAGGTTACTGTCTGAGATTTTGACTTTCTACAGAAGACAGAAATGATCTTTATAATAGATTGAACAAGAAAGAAAAAGCATGCGTCAAACGTAGATTTTGAAATCCTTACTAACACTTGCAAAAAGCTAAATAAAACTTTCGCTGTCTAATTTTTTTGTGCAGCCCTGTATATGATCTATATATTTGTATATACACTACATGGCCATTGATGAGCGTCCACTTGCGATTTTAGACATTTTGTTAAATATCTAGAAAAATACATGAGGATTTATACCGAAACTCTTAGTGTGTAAATATAATAGTACAAGTCATACATTTCCCTGAAGATTTTTTTTTTTTTCAGAAAGTCCATAGGGGACTGTCAACAAATTTAAAAAGAATGAATATCTTTTGGATAACCCTGTCAAAACTAATGTAGCAAAAGCGCTCAAACTCTAGGTTATGATTAAGTGGCTTATTGTAACAAACTGTGTTCATTTTTATCCGAATGGCATCTATACTCGTAGTGAAATTAAGGTTTTTTAAAAAATGGTCCCAAATTTTGCCAAGGTTTTTGCTTATATTTTGCAGAGTTCTTAGTATAAAGTAACATTATTTTCTGAAAATATGACAAATAATATTGCACACAATACCCTGTAATTAGAAAATTGTAATCCCTGTAATTTTAAAAAATAATAAAAATTGTATGAAAAATGAGTAGGTTTACTAAATAATTTTTCACTGCGCTTGCGTCAAGGATATCAAAATTTCATTTACATATTATGTTAGCTAAATGTATATAGCAACTTTTGTGAAAGTCGCGAAATCATAGCATGAAAATTCTGAAAATAATCGTCAATAGAATAAAAAGAAAATCCGTATTTCCCAAAATGGCGCAAAAACAAAAAAGGTTATATTCATTGATTAGTGTCACTATAGAATACACAATATTGGACATACTACTACATTTGGATAAAATCTCTCTTATTTTTGCTTCATTTTGGGACTAACGGATTTTCAACTTATTCTATTTAACCTACTAAGAATGTTACTTTATATTAAGAACTCTGCAAATTATAAGAAAAAAACTTGGCAAAGTTTGGAACCATTTTTATAAAAACCTTAATTTCTCTACGAGTATACATGCTATTCGCATAAAAATGAACACAATTTATTACAATAATCCACTTAATCATAATATAGAGTTTGGGCGCTTTTGCTACATTAGTTTTGACAGGGTTATCCAAAAGATATTCATTCTTTTTTAATTTGTTGACTGTCCCCTATGGAGTTTCGGGATAATTCCTCATGTATTTTTTTAGATACTTAACAAAATGTCTAAAATGGCAAGTGGAAGGTCATCAATGGCCTTGTAGTGTATTTCACATAGTAAAATTTCTCATAACTAAAATTTAGTTTAGTTTGAAAGAGTATAACACTGTTTAAAATTCATCTTCATTAGCTGTCTAAAATTCATACATAATGGAAAAGTACTTGGATGCTTCTGTACAGCCATGTTTATTATGCCTAGAGTTTTATACACGTCACATACTACTAATCTTAAATTTAATTCAGCTAAATAAAAAAAAATAAATAAATAATAAAAAAAACAAGTACTGAAATCACATATTCGGAAATTGTGCATAAGTGAAAGTGACCATGTGTTCTTTCTTTTTCTTCTTTTTTTTTTTTTTTTCTTTACATATAGCTATGCATACGATTTTACTTACTAAATCGTCATTTTACTACACTAAATGTAACTGAGCTTGAAAATGCAGAACTCAAATTAAAAATGAAATTCTCGCTCATTTTGAGTAATTCTTACGAATGCTTTTGTGTAGCCCTGTAACTCCATATAATTTATACACACTAAATTGTATACAAGAATTCAGTTAACTTTTAACACATACTTTAACCCTTTCCGGCGCGATGTCCCTAAAAAGGGACACCTAATTTTAATTTTGCTGGCATCAAGAATATTTAATATAATTTTTATTTTTATAACATACATGAAAATAAGCAAATTCGTATTTCCTAATAAATTCGTTTATAAATTCTGGTGTAGGTTAATTATTTAAAATAGATTTATTCCGCGCCGGAAAGGGATAATCGGAAACACCCCCATCAGACAATATTTCAGTGACAGTATTGTCGCCGAAACCTTTTATGTGTTCCTGTAAATGAACAGTAAATGCTATGAAAATCATATTCAATTGCAAGCCTCTTGTAGTAAACCTCAGTAATTATATTTAATTTCATCATGTTTGAAATAGTGCAATAATATTAAAATAGGCTGCGAGCAGTTATATCTCATATGCTATTATATAGCCGACCTCTTATGAGTGAACCTGTAAAGGAATGTCATATGCTTTGCACCCAATATTCTACATAAAGCATGTTTTAGTGCTTCTGAGAAATTCATATCAATTTCATTGTATTTGTTACAGAGTAACATTATTAAAATACGCCGCAAACGATTTTTCTTCATATATCATTGTAATTGAATGTATTTTTGAGTTCCCTGTATACGTACTGTATAACATATTCTATAGGACCATGTTCACGTGCACCTTAATAATGTATTTGAATTTCATTATGTTTACAATTGTGTAACACTTTTAAAATAAACCTTCAAATAATTTTTTCTCATAGACCATAATGCAACGGGATTCTTCTCAGTGCCTTTGTAAATGAACTATGAATGGAATACACTTAATTTTCAATACTGAACCTGCCGTGACAAATCTCCATAATGCATATCATTTTCATGTATGTATACACGAATATATGCAAGTTAGATCAAGGATAGACAGACAAATCGAAGTCATAGACACTTTTCAACTATGTTGGATAGTGTTAAAAAATATGAATTTTTCTTTTTCTTCTTCTTTTTTTTTAACTTTCCAACGTAATTGAAAAGAGTTTATGAATTTGATTTTTCCGTCCGTCTGTCTGTTGGCCGTGCCTTAACTCGTGTAAACATACCCGGATTGCTAAGTAATTTATATACGTTATTGAGGATCACCATAACATGTTTTGTATTCAAAATGAAATGTGTACCATACAGTTCATTTACAGAGATATGAAAAAAGTATTCTTTTACATCGGTCTATGGAAAAAAAGTTATTTGCGCCGTATTTCAATATTGTTACAATACTTTAAATACAATGAAATTTATATACCTTATTGAGATGTACTAGAAGATATTTACCATGGAATATGTTGTGAACAGGACTTTCAGTAAGGGTACAGGGAACTAAAAAGTATCCCGTTATATTGCGATGTATGAAGGAATAGCGTTTGCGAGGTAGTTTAATGATGTTACTCTGATACAAACGTAATAAAATTTTATGGATTTCTAAAATGCTCTAACACATACTTTCTATTACAAATTTACAAAAAAAAAAAAAAAAAAAAATCCGAGATACTATTGGCATTAAAGATAATTTTAGCATTTTGAAAACTAAAACTATGGCTGGAACCTCATGAATGTTTGGCAATAGAAGATTCAGAAATTTCATGATTATTTACTTAACGAGTGTGTTCTTTTAAGCAGATTTCGAGATTTTTTTTTTAATTTCACCAATATAACATAAATCACAGCCATTACAAGGAACATTATAGATTCTCAATTTAAGAATGTGTGCAAGAGATTTAATAAAGGGGATGTTAAAATTTTCTTTCCTTAGTCCACACAGCTTTGAAGAAAGTTCCTTTGTTTTAGTATGCTATGCTGCCACCACCGATATAATTAATTCATATCGGGCACTTAGTGAGAAGAATTGTCAACAAGAATACTTTCTCATTCAATTAAACTAACGTAATAATTCATTTGCGCATTATTTACAAATAATAAAACAATATTTTCAATTAAGAACTCGGATATAGGTGTTCTGGCCCGACATTAAGTTAAAAACAACAAATACTTTCTGTGTACTATTAAACTACTCTATATCTCTCTCACACTGTACTAGTTAAATTAGATTTGTCGGGGGTTATTCTTAATCTACCAGTAAAAAACTCTATCCTAATAGAGCGTCACAAAACTTAAAGCATGTTCTCTCCGAGAACTCATACTCATCAAAAAGTGCCCATACGCTTTGGCTCCCCACGAGAACTGATTCTGTTAGCTATCCAAATCCATTCCAATACAGCCTACCGGGATACCCATCAATCAAAAAATCCCTGTTTCCTCAAAATGTCACCTTCCTGGGATGTCTTTTATCTTGCTAGATAGTGGGTCAATCTTTTACCTGCCTTATCTCAGGTATGTAGTATTTTGAATGGTAAGAGAAACCCCACTCTATTAATACAGTACATTCTTTCCACAACTCAAACTAGTTCGGATTAACTTCCAGACAAGAAAAACTAGTTAGATGTGCCAATCCCAAAACTTTCTTCTATCTCATACGTACATTTTAATATTTTAAAAAAAAAATAGTTACTCATTTTAATGTTTTAATAATTTTAATTCAATACCTTACGAACTTTGGTTTTCATCTTATATTTTTGCTTCAATCAATTAATCGGAGTAAAAACGAATTTCCGTCTCTACACGAGCCGATGAACAATAGAATGATTGGCAGATTTTTTTTTTTTAATTCAGGGAGGACCTATTTGCCTTACCAAAAAATAATTACATAAAAAAATTTTAGTTCAGTTCTAGGTCTAACTTCATACACTTTTAGGTGGTGCAATATTGAAAATGGCATAAAATTGGCTATTGCAGCGCTCCCATCCAGCGGGTTTTTTTCAAATTCAGGGAGGACCAACTAGCCATAGCCATACACTTACACAAAAAATATGATTTAATTCGATGCATAACTTCATATACTTTAGGCCGGTACAATATTGAAAATGGCACCAAAATCGCGATTGCAGCGCCCCCTTCAGGCGGAATATTTCAAAACTGAAGGAGGACCTGCTTGCCACAGCCAGAAACATTCACAAAAAATTTGGTTCATTTCTATGCATAACTTCATGCACTTTTTGATGGTAGAATGGCGACATACACATAGAAACACAGACACACGGACACACGAACAAACAGACATTTTGTAAAAACAGGTTTTTTGGAATTTCTGACCCCTAAAACGTGTAAATCCGTCGAAAAACGGAAGTCGAAAAAAATTTCGATTACAATACTTTCTTCTATTGAAGATGGAAGAAAGTAAAAATTACTTTAAAATTCCAGTACACAGATAGTGACACGAATACAACAAACAAGTAAAAAGATAATATCATATAATATTAGTTCTAAATAGTATTGTTCAACAGAAGGAAGATTTGAATTTATTGACAGATTTAAAGATAATGTTAAAATTGAAACGTCTTAAAACTTTAGCCAAATTGAAACATAAAAGAGGGTAAAACGTGACAACATACAAATTATGTCGTTTGCATTTCACAGATTTAGAAAATGTAGATTTACTAGATGTCTGTTGTGTTTCTTCACATCATTATTGATAACAGAAAGATTGAAGCCTCTTTTTAATCTGTCAATAAATCCATGAAGCTATACGATAACGATACTGTTGCGTTGAAAAACTGTTTAGAGATAAGAGAAAATGTTGAAATATAAAAAATAGATATTTCTTGTACAACATAAACATAAACAAGTCTGCTAGAAATATATTTTTCTGAGAATATTTTTACCCATTCTCTGACGCAATAAATATTGTTTTTTAATTTTCCACTTCATATTACGGTAAACTGGTCAGAAATCTGTACAATAAAGAAAAACGAAAATTCATGTATCCAGAACAGATTATAAAACACTTTCCAACGCATTCAGAATACTATAACAAAACAAATCAATTTATTACAATTTATAAATTTAAAAAAAAAATGTGTCTAAATGAACAATTTATGAAATGTATAACGCATTTGAAAACCCAATTTCTGAAATTATCCTGAATAGTGCGAAACATATCGATCTCCTTTTTGCGTGTAGCCCCCTGCAGTGGTGCAGTCGTAAAATAAAGAGAGGGTATCCGGGCCGTAGCTAGAAGAGTACGATAGGGGGGGGGGGGAATCAAGGGAATATAGGAGGGGCTCATATTTTTTTGTTCTCTCTCTAATGCAGAAAGATAAATTAGTGCATATTTACATTGTAGGTACTATGTTTTTCACTAAACTGTTGTAATAACTTCATTTTATGGTAAGAAAAGTATATGAGGATGAAAATTTTGAATGTATAACTGGTGCAAAATTAAACATCCTGTTAGCTTCATATGTACCAATAGGATGAAGGAGTGATGAAACACGTATTTTAGATACAATTTAGTAACTCTGCAAAACTGTGAAGGAGTCTCAAAACTAAATTAGATTTTTGAACAGAATTTCATTTGAATTTTCGGAACATTTAATGACCTTGGAACTTTTTCCAGTGGGGCTCAAAATATTTTAGGGTGACTGAGCCGCCCATAGCGCCTCCTTAGCTACGGCCCTGGAGGGTATACGCTTTAAGCAGAGGGTATAGCCTAGAGTGTATACACTATAGCTTTCTTGAGATGCAGAGGGTATACGGGGTTCCTTAAAAAATCCAGATGGTATACGGCGTATACCCACGTATACTCTCCACTACATACCTGAGCCCGGTAGAGAAGGTAGGAGCAATTAGGATCACATTTTGACAATTTGAACTCTGACAATTAATTGCCTGAGAATGAAATGGACTACATACTAATGTTCTGTATAATTTTATTCAGAAGATAGTTGTCTCTTGAAATGTGTAAAGAATTCTTTTCAATATATCACGTTATCTTGGTGCAAGCGTGTTTTTCAAAAAGTACCTCTTTAGGATCAGTGGTATTTACTAACATAGACCGAAAGGTAGCAGCACGAGCAAACACCTCATTGAATTCAAGAATGAAAACTTCGGATTAGTTGAATCTCGATTCCCATATTAAAACGCAATCGATCTTCCAACTCATATATTGGTGGAAACTGGAAAGCACCTAAAAACTTGATTTTACCGGTTCACTCAAAGGTTTACCATTATGTTTCCCTGCTCCCAATTCTCCATGTTTTCACACTTTTGAGTGCAAGAAATCACAATGGTAAACCTACAATTGAACCGCTAAAATCGAATTTTTAGGTGTTTTCCACCAAGATATGACTTGGTAGACCGATTGCATTTTCATATGCGAATTGAAATTTAACTAATATAGATTTTCATCGATGAACTCGATGAGGCGGTTATTTGTGCTGCTGCCTGCTGGTCTATCATGCCTTACAAGATACACAATCATGAGTAAATAAAATTAAAAGATCTTTGTGTGGGCTTTACAGCAAGATATTTTTGGTTTTACATAGGCCCCGATTATGACTTTTTGGGGCCCTGGGCAAAGATATATTAGGGGGCCCCTTTCGAATCAAACATTGCAACATTTTTCAAATAGAACTGATGGTCACTCAACGTGTATGTGTAACGCATAAACATATTTTCATACCTTAGATATAAATGGAAGAAAATTCTTAGTTCTATTCAGTTGTCTATTCTGAATAAAATACCTTTATTAATAAAAGCACATATTTTTTTTTTTCTTTAGTACAGAACCAAACTATTTTATATAACTTTAGCAATTTGTTATACTATTTTGAGATGAATTTTACAACTTCAACATATGGAAGAGTTGGAATTGGAAAAAGAAGTGAATATTTTATAGTATAATGTATGGATTTGGGGGCCCTTTAAGGTCCGGGGCCCATGGGCAAAGTTCCGATTTGCCCATGCAGTAATAAGGGCCTGGTTTTACAATTACACCTATTCTCAGTAAGGGAGGTTTGGATACAGATTTGGAAAGCTAAGTAAGCTGGTAAAAACGTTTTTTAAGGGATTTCCAATATTCATATATTTTACACTCTGCCTACAAGATAAAATAAAATGCAAAATTTTCTATTGGATATTTATAGCCTTTTTGTATTACTAAAAAAATAATTTTTGAAATTAACTTTAACTATTTAAAATGTGTATTTTTTATTGAATGGAGTTAGACTGACTTCTGAACTCCTCATATTACGTACGGCATGGATTAAACATTCATATTCCTGGACCCATCATAAACAAATTTTAAATGAAATTTCAGTTTTACAATTTTCGGAACAGCAATTTTTAAAACTTCTAAACATAGCAAATTTTACATTTTTGCACCGTTACGCAAAGAAAAAAAAGTGCACTTTTAAATGAAATTTGTTTGAAATCTTTATCGCAATTTGTTTTCAAGTTATTATTATTTTTTTAAAGTTTTTATTACTTTCACAGAGAGAGACAGATAGACGGTAATTTTGTTTTTTCTAAAGATATATTTTTCAGAATCTCCAGTGTCTGAAACGTGTAAATCCGTCAAAATTTTCTTTCCGATTTGCAAAACGTTTGCAAGACTTACCTTATACTACGTATGATGGGTAAAATGGAACACATGTGAAACAAAAAGATGAAAATTATTGTCCGGGATTTTGACAGATCGGCACAGATATTTCTGCTTTTCTCCAACCACTTGCATGACCAGTATTTCCAGAAAATAGCTGGGCCTCTCATAACAATTTTAAAAACTAGCCTAATTCAGGGCAATGAACTGGCTTTGTTTCTTAGGAATACGTAAGGCTGTGTTTAATATGTGAAGAATCAGTTTTTCACTCCACTTGGAGATATAAAATAATTTTCTTTCTTACCAAATGCCTTGTTATATGATCACGAAACGCTGAACACCTATTTAGGGCCCATTATGGTGTCCAAAACTTTTCTGACCTTCATTGACAACTTTATTGAAAAAAATTTCTTAACGTAATGTAGAATCAAACCATTACATTGAATAAAATTTAGTTCTTACAATGTTAAATGAAAACGCGTATAAGTCCAGAAAAGAGCACTTTACTGAAAAATAATCTTAAAGATTAGGGATTTATGTTGGTTAGTTTTAATAAATTAAAAAACTTTAAACCGTTACATGTTAAAATACAAATAAAAAATATAAGCGACAGTAAAAATGCACATAAAAATGTTAGTTAACCCTTTCGGATCCGGTGTACTATTAATAGTACATGTCTTTTAATGGGGTATTATTTTGTTATTGTTTTAAGAAATACATATATATATATATATATATATATTTTTTTTTTTTTTTTGCTATTTGCATGTAATAATGTTAGCATATGTCTATGTATTTAATGAATGACTTCACTTATGTTTAGGAATTTAGAAATAATAATATTTATTATTATTTGCTTTATTCTCTTTGCGCCGTTTGCGATTCCTTTATTTTAAACATATATTTCACTCTTTAAATTTAAAATAAAAGTTACTTTCCAGATAGAATCGTGTGTAAAAAAGCACAAAACGTATTAGAAAGTTTTAATATAAGTTAAATTTTATTGTAATATAATATTTTCTAAACAATCCTTCCTTAGTTTATTGTCATATTAATATGAATTGAATAGTACGCAAAACAACATTGGGGCCGTCCATAAATGATGTCATACTTGAAGGGAGGGATGCATGAAGGTTTATGAAATTGTGACAGTTTGTCACAAGGGGATAGGCAGATTAAGTTATGATGTGTGAAATTATTCAAAATTAAACTATTTTGCACTCATAAATAGTGCTGTACCGAGTACTCGGTAAATACTCGGTATTCGGCCTACTCGACCAATTTGCCGAGTACTCGGTACTCGGCCTATACCGAGTAGTTGCAAGAATTTCTTTTTTTTAAGCATATGAATTTATAAATGATCTGTAAAAAGTTATTCGAATATCAATGTATAATATATGTAAGTAATTCATAAAACTATTTACTCTGTATATTTAACAATCTGTCTGCAAAATATAGAAAAAGTTAAGAACAAAAACCGTCATAAAATTTTACATTTATACAAATAAAAATACTTTTTTGATAAATAGGAAAACAAAAAAGACTAATATTTTGGATAAAGAAACTAAAAATACAATGAATGCAATAAAAAATTTATAATTAAATTTATTATATTTCAAATTATGGTGCAAAAAACAACAAACATTCTACATTATCAGTAGACAGGGCATTTCTTTTACTACTATAAATTTGGCCTGTCTCTGAAAATATATGTTCAGGATAAACAGTTGTTGAAGGTGAACATAAGAGTTTTTTGCAAGGTGTCGTAAAGAAATGTCACGACATCGCTTAGAATAAAATAAAATAAAAGAAAAGAAAAAACAAAGAGAGAGAATGAATAATAATAAATAAATAAATAAATAAATAAATAAATAAATAATCTAGAAAGAGATAGAAAATGAAATGATATTAATGTATATAAAAGTATTAAAATAAATTTTTATTTTAGCTTTCGTAAACAAGAAATGATAACAATAATATGTGTTGTTTGTTCGGAAGTTTTATTATACTATAAGCTCTCCTTTAGTCAAAGTCTGGGTATAGCAAAATCACATGAACGAAGGGATTTTCTCACCATTAGTTACAAAAGGAACAAATGTTTACGAGAAGCAATAAAACCTAGAGTCGCCATTCGTGACATTAACGTACACAAGCAACAATGAGAGATTTACAATCAAATTTATTACTCCCGTGTGTGGTCCAGTTGGGGTCGCCGGTTCGGAATTGTAGCTCCGGCAATAAATAATGGAGAAACAATGTCTAAAAATCCAACCCCGTTTCTTTTACTTGACCAATGGACAGCGAAACATATTCAAAGCCAATTGGAGTCCGAATTTTATACCCAATGGGGTCAAAGGGGGCGTACAGGCCCCGAAAAGAAAACCCCACATGAGTCAGTGCAGTTTTGGAATTGAAAGTGTAAAAGTAAAAAAAGATTTTTTTTCTCTCTGCTGCGAGTTTCCCGCTAAGATGAGAGGGAAAAGAGGAAATCGAAATAATCCGTGTCGTCGGAAGATGTGATCTTATGCCTCCCGGACGAAGTGATGAGAAGCGACGCTATGCTCTGCACATAGAGAACGAATCGTCGACTGATTTCCAATTCAAAAAGGAACACCTGAGTATTGCTGAGCGGACTATTTTTCATCGGATGATTTCTAAGTATTGCTGAGTGGAATTCATTTCTGCAAAAAAAAAAAAAAAAAAAAAAAAACTTTGCCTGAAACTCCCAGTGAAATTTGAAAGTGCTTATTAGTGTGAAAAGGACCATACGTCTAACTGATGACTGGAAAGTGCGCAAAATTTGAAAAGTTGCAAACTATTTGTGTTAATAAAAAAAAAAACAAAATGCCTTGGAACTCAGCACCTGGATTTAATTGTGTCAGTGTACTGATGAACTGTATGGACAGCTATAAGCCAACGACGACCAATACCAGGAACATACTTGTAAGGTGAGAAAATTTCATTGTTCATGTGACTGGCCAATTTATTTTATTGATATAATGTTGTGTTAAAAATTTTTGGTTTTTGAAATTTGATTATTTAAAATTTGATTATTTTAAAATTTTAAAATTATTATTATCTTTGGGGCTCAAAATTATCAGAATTTAATGCTCAAACTTAATTAATAGTAAAATGAATAAATAAATAAATTAATAATACCAGTAAAATAATACTAATAATATGAACGAAGGACTTGATTTGATAAAATATGAAATTTTGGGGCTTTGCCTATAAGTTGTGTCGTGAACTTTAGTGTTATGAGCTGTGAGGATAGCAGAACAATAGGAAATGAATAAATAAACAACAACAACAACAAAAAAAAAAAAAAAAAAAAAAAAAATGAAATAAAATATATTGTATATTTCACTATAACCATATTTCAGTAGTTATTGCCTTGCATATTATATTTTTATAGTGTTTGCATGATGCCAATTTATATGTTTTAATAAAATTTGTATATATGTACCTATTCTTGTCTTTATTCCAGTTTTCTCCTTTTATGTATTTTAAGGTAATTTCTAGATGCAGATTAGGGAATGTTAACATTAAAATTTGTAGATTAATATCTCAAGTATTTTATTGACTCATCAATCCCAATTTTCACAAATTCATACGTTAAATAAGGCGATCCTAATGTTATTGCAAAATGTTAATTTTATGTATGATATTAAGGAATTAATTTCAGTAAATTAATAATATCCGATCTTCGTTCACAACGCCGAAGGGATATTATTTTCATTTGTCTTCGTACTAACCACGTCACGTTTGCGTACCTAGTAGGAGGTGTTTATTTTCGTCACCACACTACTAAAAGTTTAATGGTGCTCATACCAGGTGTATGAATTTGTATTTGGGATTCAAAAATTAAAAATTTTCTGCATTTAAATATAAATAAAGATAGCCAGTATTATGATTTTATTCTTAATTACCTATCTTCTCTTAGCTTTTTCTCCTTCTACTAACAAACATTATTTATCCATATTGTGTTTATAAATATTGTGTGTATATCTAAAAATTTACGAAATTGAAATATAATAGTTGAGAAGATGAAACAAAAATATACAGAAGAGTTGGTTTAGTTCACGACACATTAGCTTGTAAGATTGTAAAGAATTTCGTTACTATATATATCCGTATTTCGGAAAATTTACTTTGTCATTATATTTATGTGTATTTATAAAAATATTTAGGGCTATTTCATAATTTCTATTAAATATTATTCTTGAATGAGTATAAATTATAATAATTCATTACAAAACTCATATCTTGAGAGTATATGATATCATAATTTGAGGTGTGAAAGAGTTCAAAAAATAAAAATAAAGGAAAAAGTATTAAACATCAGTCTGTGTGAGATTTTCCAAATAGGTAAATAAATATGACAGGTAGAAACAAGGCAAGGCAGTCTTCTCCCGAAAGGGACACATTTAAAATTGGAATAGACACTCTATTGAACTCTTTACAAAATTTTGAGGACAAACCAGACCAAAATATATCATATTTTTTCGAAGAGTTCGAAGAATTAGCCGCAGCGGCACAATTTCCTGATGATTTAAAATTGGTGTTGGCAAAGTCAAAATTTAAAGGTCAAGCGAGAGAGATTCTAAAAAACACAGCCGAATTGCATAAAGCACAAAACTATAACACATTCAAAGAAAATGCGATAACACAATTTAAAAAAGAAAGATCGTTTGCTGACGCTCAGGCGCAATTCATAAACGCAAAACAAACACCCAACCAAACTATTGAAGAATTTACTAAACAATTCAACATTGAGGCACAAAAATACCTTGTCTCGTCAGGACATGAACAAAAGAATGGAGCTAAAGAATTATTAGAAACTATTAAATTAACTAAATACCTTGAAGCACTAAGACCGGACATCTCCTTTGAATTAAAAAAATACCCACCCACAAAGTTTGATGAAGCAGTAAAAAAAGCTAAAAATATCGAAAGTGCTTTGAACAGTAAATGTGCAGGAGAAGTAAACAATTTAACTGAAAATAGCGAAAATAAATTATTCGAGGCACTTCTTAGCATGTCGCAAGAACAAAAATCGGAAATACACCAATTAAAAGAACAAATAAAAGATTTAAAAATTCAAAAAAATGAAAGCGAACATAACAACGCAGAAGTAAATCAGATAACACATAATTTTTGTCATATCTGTAATAAATCCAACCACCAGACACAAAATTGTTATTTCAATCAAAAAAGTGCGAATTTTTTTCAACCAAGGGGAGCGCAAAACAATGTTCGGCCACGATTTCAAAAAAATTATTATCAAAATAATAATTATAGAGGCTTTCAAAGATTTCCACAAAATTATGCACAACATTTCCAAGCGCCACAAACACTGGATTTTGCAAGACCTTATCACAATCAAACTAGATTCAATGATATGCAAATTCAAATGCCAAATTGGCAAAATTTGACCCAATCACAAATAGGACCTAATCAAATGTATCCTGGAAATTACAATATGCAAAATATGATTCCAATACAAAACTTTGATCCAACACAAGGAAACAACACACAAATTGCATATACAGGGCAGCATCAGGGTTTCGCAAATATGCAAAATAGCCAAAATCCTTTGCCGCAAAATAATGAGGGAAATAGGGAACATCAGCCCACAATTACTTTTCCTAACGAAAACAGAGACAGGCGAGGCAGACACAATAATAATAATAGGAACAGACGGCAAAGTCATTTAAACCGGTAAGCGGGCCTACAAAATTGAGAGAAATACAAGCCCGTAGGTCCCGTAACATTGAGAAAAAACAGGGTTATAATATAAAAAATAAATCAAACAAGGAATTAAAAATATTGAAACAAAAGCAAACGAAAAAGACAATGATAAAAAAAAAATGAGGAAGAAAACAAAGATATAACACAAAAATTGATCGCAAGTTGTAACTCGGAAAAAAACAATGAATTACCAATATGGGACTTAAAAATAAAGAAAGATTTAATTATACCCAGCCTTATTGACAGTGGGGCGAGTATAAGTTTAATATCTCCAGGGGTCTTTGAAAAAATAAAAGGGACGGATATAAAGATTAAATATTTAGCTAACGCTATAAAAATTACAACTTTATCAAACAAATCCATTCCTTTTAAACACTGTGTAAAATTTAAGTTTAGATTTAACAACACTTTCTTAAATGGCACATTTTATGTAACTAAAGATGAATTTGACCGTAATTACAAAATTATTTTAGGATATGATTTCTTAAAAAGTAATAAAATAATCATGGATTTTGAAAATAATACTTTTAAACTCAATAATTCAATTATACAATTAAACCCCAATGAAAATCAAATTACGGAGGTGAATAAAATTAAGCCCGTACAACAAAATGATGACGTTCAAACAATACCAAAACAAATCAAATCCTATCAACACAATAACATTCCGAAAATTAATACACGAGTATTTGTAAAGGAAAGCATTACTTTGAGACCTAGAGAATCGAAATTAGTAAATTTAATTTTTGATGGGAAATTAAGAAACAAGCAACAATTTTTTTTCCAACCTAAATATAACAACAGGAAATTAGTAATCCAAAATTCAGTTCATGAAAACAAGGAAACAGAAAATAATTCATTCACAATATTAGTACAAAATAAATCGAAAACGTATTTGAGACTTCATAAGGATCAGGAAATGGGAAAAATTACCACTGATTTTTTTATAAAAAAACAAAATAAACCAAATACTGATAATATTTACGAAGTAAATAACTTAAATATCACACAAATTAGAGAATTACGAAAAAAAGAACTTTCAGAGAAGGATTTTAAAATAGATCACTTAACACCGAAGGTACAAAAAGAAGTATTGAAAATTTTAATGAGACATGCTACTGCTTTCAGCAAATCATACAAAACTCTAGGAGAAACGGACGTAATAAAACCGAATTTTAAATTAATGCATGACTTTCCTATACAAACGAAACCATTCAAATTAGCGCATGATGTAAAAAAATTCGCGGAGAAAGAAATTCAAGATTTATTGGATGCAGGTATCATAGAGCCTACGAACTCAAGTTATGCTTTCCCAGTAATTTTCGTAAAAAAAAATTCTACGTCAAAAACCAATGATCAAAACTTAATAAAACTTAGAATGGCTATAGATTTTAGAGCTCTTAACGATATATTAGAAAGCGATCCGTATCCAGTCCCTAACACAAAGAGTATTTTACAAAGCATCGCTGGAAAAAAAATATTTACAGTTCTAGATTTACATTCTGCATTTTTTCAAATCAAATTACAAGAGCAGGACAAGCATAAACTAGCATTTATCACGGAGGATAACCATTTTCAAATAACACGAATGCCATTCGGAACTAAAATCTCAACAAATATATTTGCTCGTCTAATCGATATAGTTTTAGGTGATTTAAAAAAGAAATATAACATTCAATACTTTATTGATGACATTTTACTTGCCGCTGATAATATACAACAAATGCACACATTACTAGAAGAAGTACTAACACTATTAGAAAAATTTAATCTCACAATTGAACCAGCTAAAATAAAACTATACATGCAAGAAATAGACTTTCTGGGATATAAAATTAGTGAAAAAGGATATGCACCCTCAGAAAAAAATATAAAAAAAATAACAAGCTTTGCAGTCCCTACATCTCAGAAAACAGTGCGAGCATTCATTGGATTATGCACGTATTTTAAATCAACTATAAACAATTATGCAGAAATTATAGCGCCACTGACAGATCTCACTAAAGCGAATACAAAATTCAAATGGAATGACAAAGCACAGGAATCATTTGAAAAAATACAAAAAATTATCATGGAACAACCTACCATACATCCCCCAGATTTTAATAAAGATTTCTATATAATTACAGACGGATCAAAAATTGCAACATCAGGTATACTCGCGCAAAAACAAGGAGATAAAATGATACCAATTGAATTTACGGGCAGAAAATTAAAAGAATCGGAAAAGAGATATCCAAGCATGCAGATAGAGCTTTTGGCAATATATGAAACTATAACTTATTTTAGAAACATTTTATTAGGAAGAAAATTTTTTCTCCTAACAGATTCAAAAGCATTAACATACCACTTACACTTGGAAAAACAGCCGGAAATTGTAGCACGATGGTTACTTAAGCTACAGGATTATGATTTTGAAGTATCGCACATTGAAGGTATTCATAACCCAGCAGATTTCTGTAGTAGAGAAACAAATGCCTTAACTATAGCGGACGATTTAAACAAACATCTTTTTGCGGTAAATAAAAATTTGAATGCAGACAATATAAAAAAAGAACAATTAAAAGACCCTAAATTAAACGAAATTATTCAAGCTTTACAACAACAGAAAAAAGCAAAAAAATATGAAAAATACAATTTAAATAAAGAAGGAATATTAATTCTAAGAAAATCACGAAATTCAAATAATGATGATTTATATATTGCGCCACAGAATTTAAAAGAAGATATTATAAAAAGCGCACATGTCCCACACTTCGCTTTTCTAAAAACCTATGGCATAATAAAAGAAAGATTTTTTTGGTATAGAATGTATCAAGAGATAAAACAATTCTGTGCGAAATGTATAACATGCAATACATTTAAACAGCATAAAACGATAAAAATTCCACTGAAAACGATGGATAAAAATTACATACCTGGTCATAAATTAACTATTGACGTAGTAGGAAGTTTGGTTACATCTCTAAATAGGAATAAATTTGTTTTAACTATTGTCGATACAGCATCTCGCTTCCTACAAGCATTTCCACTTAGATCGACAGATACTAAGGTTATAATCAACGCATTAAATGGTTACTTCAGTACTTTTGGATTAGCGAAATATATCTCTACAGACAACGGAGCTTATTTTAAATCGAAGGATTTCAAAGATTATATGACAAATTTAAATATTGAACTAATACCTTCGTCGGTGTACCACCCGGAATCGCAATCTGTACTTGAACGAATACACCGGGATTTAAAAGCTTCCATAGCCTCTATGTGTAATAAAACTTACGAATGGGATATAAAACTTCCATATTTCGTACTTATGCATAATTCAACTGTACATAGAATAACAAAATTTTCTCCAAGCATGTTATTTTTCGGTAGAGAGATAAAAACGCCATTCACGAATTTTGAAGCGCGTAATATGGATTCTTACAGTACATATGTACAGAATAAGCTCAAACATATGCACGATATAAGATATGAAGTTATGAAGAATCAAGAAAAGGCGGATTTGGAACTGAATAAAAATTCGCAGTTAAAACACAAAGAATTAAAATTGGGTGACGAGGTCTACATGAAAATGCTGAGAAAACCTAAGGCATTACATCAGAAATTTTCAGGCCCATATTATATTGAGAGAATTTTCAGAAATGATAACTACCTCATAAAGAACAAACATAGGCCAGACCTGAGACCTATTAGAATTCATATTTCTAAATTATTTGCGCCCAATGTGGCAAACAGAACAGAAAACAAGTAATCATTCCTTAGAAAATAAGTGTAAAAAAAAAAAAAATAATAATAATAATAATAAAACAAAATTAAATAAATAAAATTCCAAAAAAAAAAAAAAAAAAAAAAAAATTTTAGACTTCAAGAATTTATTAAAATTGTTTTAAGCGTCTACTGAAACCGTCAAAATCTTTTAAATATACCGTATTTAACATATCAGCCAAACTTAAAAAAATTTTTACAATTAAACACAGAAAATTCTAAAAAATGTTCGAATCTTGCAAATTACATACAAAATTAACGTTATAAAAAAAAAAAAAAAAAAAAAAAAACGGAGCTATATTATGGTCTCATACGAAATATGTTTCGTACTTCCCGGGATGTGAGTATTTATTGCTGGTCGATAACTTGCATGGTATGGAAAATATTTTTTAGTAGACTATACATAGACAAAATATATATATAACAGAGACAAATAAATATTAAAAATAGGCATTACATGAATAGTCGTAATATATTACCTAATATAAAAATAAACTAGATTCAAACAAAATATATATACATATATATAAAAATTATATTTACGAATTTTTCATAACACGGTATGTTATACAAAAAGGAAAATGAAGATAGAAAAGGTTTCAGAACAATAATATAATGGGATCGTGAAATAATGTATGATAAAAATAAAAACGGGAATGAAAATGAAGTCATAAACAGTAGCATGAACAGTAGTGAATTCTAGTGAGAATGCGTCTCAGTAGGAAATTCGAGCGAATAATATAGGTATCGCGGAGGTGAATATGTTTATATACATATTATATTTGGCAGTTTTCAAAGGCCAACACATTGCAATGATGATTTTCTCACATTTAATGTATTTGTGTATGTTATTTCAATTTTTGTATTACTATGTCCATTTGTCATTACATGTATATATTTATAATAATGGTATGGTATTCTTGCACATCTTTTAATTTTAAGTGATTAGATTATAAATCTGTATATATATATTATAGCTTATTTTTGGATAGAATAATTTTTTTTTCTTAAAGTAAGAGGGGATAAGCTTGTCGTAAAGAAATGTCACGACATCGCTTAGAATAAAATAAAATAAAAGAAAAGAAAAAACAAAGAGAGAGAAAGAATAATAATAAATAAATAAATAAATAAATAAATAAATAAATAATCTAGAAAGAGATAGAAAATGAAATGATATTAATGTATATAAAAGTATTAAAATAAATTTTTATTTTAGCTTTCGTAAACAAGAAATGATAACAATAATATGTGTTGTTTGTTCGGAAGTTTTATTATACTATAAGCTCTCCTTTAGTCAAAGTCTGGGTATAGCAAAATCACATGAACGAAGGGATTTTCTCACCATTAGTTACAAAAGGAACAAATGTTTACGAGAAGCAATAAAACCTAGAGTCGCCATTCGTGACATTAACGTACACAAGCAACAATGAGAGATTTACAATCAAATTTATTACTCCCGTGTGTGGTCCAGTTGGGGTCGCCGGTTCGGAATTGTAGCTCCGGCAATAAATAATGGAGAAACAATGTCTAAAAATCCAACCCCGTTTCTTTTACTTGACCAATGGACAGCGAAACATATTCAAAGCCAATTGGAGTCCGAATTTTATACCCAATGGGGTCAAAGGGGGCGTACAGGCCCCGAAAAGAAAACCCCACATGAGTCAGTGCAGTTTTGGAATTGAAAGTGTAAAAGTAAAAAAAAGATTTTTTTTCTCTCTGCTGCGAGTTTCCCGCTAAGATGAGAGGGAAAAGAGGAAATCGAAATAATCCGTGTCGTCGGAAGATGTGATCTTATGCCTCCCGGACGAAGTGATGAGAAGCGACGCTATGCTCTGCACATAGAGAACGAATCGTCGACTGATTTCCAATTCAAAAAGGAACACCTGAGTATTGCTGAGCGGACTATTTTTCATCGGATGATTTCTAAGTATTGCTGAGTGGAATTCATTTCTGCAAAACAAAAAAAAAAAAAACTTTGCCTGAAACTCCCAGTGAAATTTGAAAGTGCTTATTAGTGTGAAAAGGACCATACGTCTAACTGATGACTGGAAAGTGCGCAAAATTTGAAAAGTTGCAAACTATTTGTGTTAATAAAAAAAAAACAAAATGCCTTGGAACTCAGCACCTGGATTTAATTGTGTCAGTGTACTGATGAACTGTATGGACAGCTATAAGCCAACGACGACCAATACCAGGAACATACTTGTAAGGTGAGAAAATTTCATTGTTCATGTGACTGGCCAATTTATTTTATTGATATAATGTTGTGTTAAAAATTTTTGGTTTTTGAAATTTGATTATTTAAAATTTGATTATTTTAAAATTTTAAAATTATTATTATCTTTGGGGCTCAAAATTATCAGAATTTAATGCTCAAACTTAATTAATAGTAAAATGAATAAATAAATAAATTAATAATACCAGTAAAATAATACTAATAATATGAACGAAGGACTTGATTTGATAAAATATGAAATTTTGGGGCTTTGCCTATAAGTTGTGTCGTGAACTTTAGTGTTATGAGCTGTGAGGATAGCAGAACAATAGGAAATGAATAAATAAACAACAACAACAACAACAAAAAAAAAAAAAAAAAAAAAAAAAAAAAAAGAAATAAAATATATTGTATATTTCACTATAACCATATTTCAGTAGTTATTGCCTTGCATATTATATTTTTATAGTGTTTGCATGATGCCAATTTATATGTTTTAATAAAATTTGTATATATGTACCTATTCTTGTCTTTATTCCAGTTTTCTCCTTTTATATTTTAAGGTAATTTCTAGATGCAGATTAGGGAATGTTAACATTAAAATTTGTAGATTAATATCTCAAGTATTTTATTGACTCATCAATCCCAATTTTCACAAATTCATACGTTAAATAAGGCGATCCTAATGTTATTGCAAAATGTTAATTTTATGTATGATATTAAGGAATTAATTTCAGTAAATTAATAATATCCGATCTTCGTTCACAACGCCGAATGGATATTATTTTCATTTGTCTTCGTACTAACCACGTCACGTTTGCGTACCTAGTAGGAGGTGTTTATTTTCGTCACCACACAAGGTTGCACATAATCGGAAAAGTTTTTTTTTTCTTTTTTTCTCTCACCATGCAAATGGAGTGTCAGTTTTGCATAAGTCTTCTGTTAAGAATGCCTGTATCTCTTTTTGTACCAATTCTTCATGCGGAGATTTTAAACTAGTACTATTGCCACAATCTTTTTGTTCATTCGCAATTTCCTCAAAACATTGCCAGAAAATAGATGAACTTTTTGCTGACATTTTCTCTTTTGGTTCCTCTACATTAGCATTCTCATGATGTCTTTTTTGTTTCTTTGATGGATTATCAATTCTAGAGCTTGCTTTTTAAGGCATTCTTAATTCACACATTTATAATTTTTATTGAAAAGGTTAGTTTTTTACTGAGATATTTAAAAAATGATACATTTAAAATAACATAATTTAATCTGTACACATGAAAAATGAAAAGAAACTGCAAAGCCAATACATTTTTTTTTATTCAAAAGAAAATAAGGTACAGACAGTTACAAAATAAATATGAAATGTTTTGCATTATTCAGTGAATTGTTACAGTAATCAATAAACATTTTTATTTTTGATAGACAGATTTCAATGGTCGGAATAAATTGGAGGGTTAAAGAATGTTTTAATTTTATATTGGTCAATAATTGTACTTGTTATGTATCAATTCTCCTTTTTTATTAGTTTTGAACTGTCAAAAATTGTTTTTAAAAGGTGCCCAAATAAATTTCAAATTTAATGAGTTAATTTATTTATACTATTATATGTACACACAAGTATAGATATATGTACACAGGTATATTTATATATATGTACACCTAAGCCCACATTACGTGCACATCAGTATTTTATTATCTTATTACACAACTACTCGGTACTCGGCATTCGGTACTCGGTATTCGGCTACTCGGCCAAAGTACTACTCGGTGCACCACTACTCATAAAGATATGATTTAAAGCCAAATACGATAAATTCTATTTCAAATTCCAAAATACTATTGTTTTCAATTCAAAAGTCTTCGTACACTTTTAAAACATCGCCTTATATTTGTAAATATTGTAATATTTCGTTGAAGATGTATTTAATAGGATATTATTTAGCACCCCCAATAGTTTTTTAAAAATCTGGGAATAGATTTAATTAATATTTTTGTAATTTCTACATGAAAGTTGATTCCTTCATCGAACTTTACTGTTTTTACTTCGCTTTTCGTTTCAATGCTGTGTCTTCGTATTCTAACTTTTAGTTATCTCCAAATATGTTTTACTGGTTTTAAATTCAGTAATTAAGGTGATGTTTTCCGAACTTGTGGATAATTATAGAGACACCAGAGACGAACGTTGAGAGCCACGGGCTTTGTATCATTATACTGATAAAAAAACAAACTTGTTTCTGTTACTCATAATTTGGGCTGACAATTTTAGATTGCTTTTTAAAATGTTTGAATAAAGATCGTGGTTTATTATGCTATCAATATATGTAAAATTACTTAATCCTGATGCCGCTATGCACCCTCACACAAGGACAACTCCACTACCATGCTTAACTGTTCCAACTAAGTTCTTTGAATTAAATTCTTATTTTTTTTTCCCCTCCATACTATCACGAACCTATTGGAGTCAAGAATTTCATACTAGGGATGGGACGAATATTCGGCCACTATTCGGTATTCGGCCTATTCGGCCCTTTTGCCGAATATTCGGTTGGCCGAATATTGAAGGCTTGTTGACCGAATACTTCGGCCGAATACCTATAGCCGAATATTTAGAGATATCTCGCCGAATATTGCTGAAATCCCGCCGAATAGTGAAAGATATCTTGCCAAATAAATTTAGGATTTGAAGAATTTTTTTTCCTCTAATCCTTTTTTTCCTCAAATTGGTTACTTCATTTATGAAGTCACTCTCATTCTTACTTGCAAAACATAGTTATTCAGATACTAAAAAATGTACAGCTTTTCTGTATTTCCTATAAAGGTTGGTGATATTTTAGAAAATTCTGCCCAAGTTGGAGATTTAATTGTACAGGAAATGTCTTCATTAGAGAATGATATGTTACAATTCAAGATATAAAAACACTTATTGAAAAAAAAAGAAACACTACCTTATTTTAAAACCCTTGAATATATATTAATGTCTGCAAATTTCATGCACATGTAAAAAAGGCTCTTATGAAATTCATAACTTATTTTCTATGAAGTGAGAAATGAAAAAATTCATTCACTAGGTGTATTAACAAAGATTCATTTTCAAAATTAAATATCGAATATTACTATTCCAAATACAACGATACGTCTGAAAACAGAACTGATGTCAAACTAGATACATATTAGATGACACAACTTGCTTTATGAAGATGGTTTCATAAATATTTAAACATAAATTCTAAATGCTAAACAAAATAATTTTTCATTCTATAGTTTTCACTTTTAAATAATTATTTGCATAATATGTAACATTATTATGTATATATTTTTAATTTACATCTTCCTTCATTCATGTTGTTATCAATTTCTGTTTATCCTTTTAAGGCTTGTTGAATAAGTGGAATATTGTATGCGCCGATTCAAATGTCAAAGATTTTGTTAACATATGCATTCTACTTTAAGGGTGTATTCGAAAAAACGTTTTTCCACCTTTAACAGCTCGAAATTTTCCGATACAATTTCAGACACAATTTTAAAAGTAGAGACATGAAATTTGCTGAGGGGATTTTTGAAGTGACGTATAAGGTGCCGTATGATGTCTTTTTACGCTCAATTCATTAGAATTTGATTTATAAACATTTATCCTCTCAGTATGACCCTTTTTTTCGTTCCCAGATCTTCCGCTTCTGAAATATCCGTTCAAATTGGCAACTTTGGCAGCCTTTTTTGCAATATTTTCTACATTTATCAAAGAATCGACCTTTACAGCACCTTCAGTACTTTCTGAATAATACAATTTGCCAGTTTCATGCATTTGAGGGCAAAAATGAACTTAAAAATAAATCGGAAAATAAGCAGTTTGAATCGAAATACACCCTTAAGCATAACCTTTTGCTTTAACGTAATTTGTAATTTAAAGACTGACAACTGATTTCCAAACAGTCTCATTCTTACGAATTTGCTTATTATTAGGGACACAAACTCTTAATGATCAAATTTACTTCATTAAAGGTTACTTCAGAAAATATTTCCTTGTGAATTCAGAGAGAGAGAGATTAAGAATATTAATTTTGGATGCAAGAAAAGATAAAAGTATTATTTAGTAGTAAAAGTGAAATACATTGTTCATATTTTAATGGAAATATTTTACCATCCTGACTTACTGAAAATCAATTTGATGTACATTAAGATAAAAGAATATAATGCAATTTCATAATTTTTTTGTGTTAAAATAAGTGTTTCAAATTTAAGAATACATTTAAAAGCACATTTAAGAGTAAAAATTATTAATGACTGCTGTGAGGATTTTGCATTTCTATATACTGTTTAGTAATTATTTTGGTAGCGATGAAGTGATGCAAATCCTTTTCATCTTAAATAACTTTTATTCAAGATATGATAAAATGAAATACAGTTGTAAGAACTCAGGGTTCTTTATGATAAAATAATCCACACGCCTTTTACAGCGAGCTGCATCCTCGAGACTCATCTCCAACTCCTCTCTCATCCTCATCAGGAGAGCCTCCTCTCCTTCGGGCTCCTCCCAGATCAAAGTTATTGGCTCAGCTGGGATACGCCTCGGCGCCAGGTTGCCATCGTCCGTCTGGACCTAGTGAAACTATTTCAACCGATTTTTAGTTCTCAGGGTGGTCTGGTGATTAGTCAACGGTAGCCGTAACTAATATGCTAACGTCACATGAAAAAGGCCGCGCTAGACTTGCTGTCTACAGGGAAAAAAGGACCTTAATCCTTTTAAGTGCATACACAATTCACGTTTTCACAATCGCCAGACTTCGATGTAGCAGTGCATTGTCTAGCATTAATTAGCCAAATTGTTAAATCCTTACAACCATCCCCTCCTGTGACAGAGATTTTTCACATGTGGAAAATCTTACGTCGAGGTACAGTTACTCTTAATTCACTACAGAGGTTAGCACCAGTTAGTTTTATTAATTTAACTTGTAAGATAAAACACACAATTTATTACAATACAACATTTTTATAATCCAGATACACATTTTAATTAATAATATAATATAGAAATAATTTGAATGCAAGCTAATTAAGAATTTATATACAAATATTATCTACAGCTCACATTCATTCTTCTCTACTCAAACATTAATGTGGAGCTTTCCCCTTACAACCTTTTTCCTGAAAGAGTGATGATAAGCTCGAATTATTTTCGAATTTCTTCGCGTAATTCGGCATCTCCCAGATCGGATTTTCGTTCACCTCTTTCGATGTGAGGAAGGTTTCCTCCCTTTCTGGATTCCAATTAAGTTTAGTTTTCCGATTTTTTTCCTCAAAATCGGGCGTCTCAGATTTTATTGCCGAAGCATAATTTTGGATAAGATCGGGCATCAATTTCGAACGACTAAATTTTGACTTACATTCCGGCGAGGAGAATTCCGTTTTATTTCGGGTTTTAACTCCCGTTGAGTTATGACCTCTGTCACCTAGCCTTCTTCTCAACTCATTAATCTTATGCAGTGCTGATTTTCCCTTCGTAACCTTAACTTTCAAATTTTCCTTACGCCTCTGCGAATTCCGACTCGGGCGGAGCCTCACCACTTTGTTATCATTTGATTCTCTTTTTTCCGAGTCAACTTCTTTCGGGATACGGATTAAAGATCTAGTAGCGAAATCATCCCTCGTTACATCAGATTCCGATGCCTTTTTACCCAAGAAGTGAACTTCTGACTCTCTTGGAACACGCATTTTAAGAAAATTTTCCTTATTGTTTTGGGAAAACGCGCCGCAGTGCGACTGACTAGTGACCTCATCCGTCTCTAATTTTTCCTCCACCGTACCTACATCATTTTGCTCCGTCTTATTTTCAGACGCCTTTGTCATCGTTTTCCCTACTAATCCCTGATGACCTTTCATGCGGTTCATCAAATCAAAGGCACATTCGATTACCGTATTTTCGGAAATCTCACCTTTCTTCCATCGTTCGTATAATTCTTTCCGCTCTTTTTCGGCATTTGGCCAAAAGTAATTATCCGCAATTTCTCCCTTTTCTCCAATGAGCGATATTTTCTCGTCAGGTTCAAGGTTAGTACATTTTACTTTCGCTTTCGGTTTAAAAACACTAGCGGCGTTCCGATTGCCCCAGGCCATCATTCCTCCTAAACCTTCTCTTTCGCTCTGCGAGAAAATTCCCTCCTTCGGACTGACTATCTTGGCGCTCTGGTGTATCGTTCCTCCCGACACAGGGGGGTCGAAATGGGGGGACGCTCTTCCTCCCTCAGCGCTGACAATTCCCTCTACTGCGGAGATCTTGAAACCGGTTCGCTCGTCTAACGATTGAGATTTTCTCTTCTCACGTTCGTTGCTACTTTCGGAATTCGAAAGTGCGCATGGTTTCGGAACGAAATGTCCTTCTAATTTCGCGCTTGTCCTCTGTTTATCAATTAGCGCTTGGGTTTTGTTTCCTAATAAATAATGGATCATATCCGTTTCTTTATCAACTGCAGCCGCTTTAGTGCGTATGAAGCTGCCGTCACTTAGCCTAATTTCAACCTTTACCACTGGTAAACAACGAAGTTTGTTGTCTAAGGCTTGTTTTAGCCAAACCCTTTCTTTAGTAAATTGGTCCTTATGTACATCGTGAGCAGAAATTAGGTCAAAAGTAGATCCTGTATCGCGTAAAATTTTCATCTCTTTCCCATTAATTTTCCCTCGACTGACATAGGGACTAAAATCTTCTTCCAAATTTCGTAGACCCGCGATATGATAAACTGTTTCAGTATTTTCAGTTTTTGATTCCGTACAGTTAATTTTATAGTGACCTGATTTCTTACAATTAAAGCAAGTAATTTCTTTTCTCTTATCGAATATCCCATTTCGATTTTTAGAGTTTTCTTTATCCCTCCAATTTATTTTGGTCTCATCCGTTCTAGTTTCGGTTTTAGACTTATTACGCTCAAAAGGTTTAGCGGCGCTATGAATTTTAGGGGATCCTTCCCGCCTAATATTTTTCCTCGCCACCTCGTACGCGTCTAACTTTTTAGCTAACTCAAATGGTGTAATTATCGCGCTCCAAACATCAATAAAATGTTGCTTCGCTTCCGGGTTAATTTTCCGTTTCAGTTGATCAGTGATTATCAAATCTCTGAGTTGTTCGAACGTCGTTATTTCTAAACCACTTAACCATTGGTCAAATAAATTGGAAGCTTCGTACACGAAATCTTTCCATGTTTTGTTCTCGGGCTTTTTAGAATTTACGAATTTTAGCCGAAAGTCTTCTGCTGAAAGTTGAAATCTTTCGAGAAGCATTTTTTTAATGTGGTCGAAATCATCTGAATCAGAGGGAGATTCGCGTAGTATCAATTCCCCTAAATCGGTAGGCAATAGTCCTAACAAATGAGTAACCCACTGATTTTTATCAATTTGAGCTTTGCGTGCTTGTCTTTCAAACAAATTTGAATAAATGGAAATCTCAGAGTTCTCTGAATCAAATTTTGGTAGAACAGACTTTAAAGATATTTTTGGTTCTCTCTCGCTCTGATTAGAGGCCAAACTAATTGTATCCGTCTCCCGTTCTAACCTTAGTTTCGCTAATTCATGCTCCCTTTCCAACGCTTTAGTCTTTTGTTCCCTCTCATAAACTTTCAGTAATTCTCTCTCAGCCCTTTCTTCATTTTCCCTGTCTAGCCTATCCTTTTCAATAATTTTTAGCTGGGCTAATGCCAAAGTCTCATCATAATCAGGTGCTTCAATTAGTTTTTTTATGATTTTAGGAATATTATCCGAATCCTCTACATTTGCGCCAAATTCAACAGCTAATACCTTTAAATCACATTTTCTCTTTCCTGACCACGTCATTCTGAACGGTGCGTGATTATGAAAAAAAAAAAAAAACAATCTATACTAGGTTCACTCCGTAAATGGATGCCTCTCAATTATTTCCCGTAATGTAAATATTCACAATCATAATACGCGACATGTCAATCACAATACAAAATACACTATGAAAATACAATACAAATACTCAACAATATGCTAAATAGCACTTATCATTACTCAAACAGGAAAATATTTCTAAAGCACTTTACCGAACCCAATGTTAAACAATCAACTGATTCTTAAAAAATATTAATTTTGATTAATATGCAAATAAGAGATAGAAATTTCTTTAGTTAATCGCAAAACTCTAGTATAATATTTAAACTTTTACTACACATAAAGATTTAAATCCTAAATCACAGAATTATATTTATTCAAAATTATTAAAATGCATTTCCAATAAATAATTAGTTATTCAAATTACTGCATTCCAATTTGTACCCTACTTAAACTTTTTAATTTTAAACTTTGCAAATTTAATTTAATTCAATTTTGAATAATCATAGATAACTGCCGATGATTTTTTTTTTTTGAACGAACACACAACCTACAGTGAAAACCTCTGCAATGAACAATTAAAGAGCACTGACCTGTATTCCTTTTTCGGATGTCCGCAGCTTCCACACTTAGGGTAATCCACTGTCCACTTTCCCCGGGCGTCCTTTTCTGGATTATCTCGGGCTCCAAGCTACGTCTGTTGATTCTTTTTCGTCTCAGGTCTCCGGCTGCACGTCCGACCTCTCCTCGGCTCTGGGTCACGTCGCTTGCGTCTGGGCTAATTTCCTTCAAGTCCCCGCTGCACGTCTGGAGTCCTCGGCTCTGAGTTACGTCACTTGCGTCTGGGCTAATTTCCTTCAAGTCCCCGCTGCACGTCTGGAGTCCTCGGCTCTGAGTCACGTCGCTTGCGTCTGGGCTAATTTCCTTCAAGTCCCCGCTGCACGTCTGGAGTCCTCGGCTCTGAGTCACGTCGCCTGCGTCCGGGCTCCACTAGCGATTTTCATCATCGTCCGCTGCGTCTGGGCTTCAGTGGCTATTTTTCATAATCTTCCGCTGCCACCACTGTGAGGATTTTGCATTTCTATATACTGTTTAGTAATTATTTTGGTAGCGATGAAGTGATGCAAATCCTTTTCATCTTAAATAACTTTTATTCAAGATATGATAAAATGAAATACAGTTGTAAGAACTCAGGGTTCTTTATGATAAAATAATCCACACGCCTTTTACAGCGAGCTGCATCCTCGAGACTCATCTCCAACTCCTCTCTCATCCTCATCAGGAGAGCCTCCTCTCCTTCGGGCTCCTCCCAGATCAAAGTTATTGGCTCAGCTGGGATACGCCTCGGCGCCAGGTTGCCATCGTCCGTCTGGACCTAGTGAAACTATTTCAACCGATTTTTAGTTCTCAGGGTGGTCTGGTGATTAGTCAACGGTAGCCGTAACTAATATGCTAACGTCACATGAAAAAGGCCGCGCTAGACTTGCTGTCTACAGGGAAAAAAGGACCTTAATCCTTTTAAGTGCATACACAATTCACGTTTTCACAATCGCCAGACTTCGATGTAGCAGTGCATTGTCTAGCATTAATTAGCCAAATTGTTAAATCCTTACACTGCCTATTTTTAAAATTATATATAATCAAATTTTCTTTTTCTTTATTGGAAAAAAAGTTAGTATTCGGCCTAAAATTTGGCCGAATATTCGGTATTCGGCTATTCGGCCAAATCACTATTCGTCCCATCCCTATTTCATACTAGTTTTCATCTGTAAATAAAACATTATTCCAATACGATTCGAGTTTATTTATCATTGATTTTACCAAAAAAAAAGCCTAAGCTTTCTGTTTTTTTTTTTTTTTTTTGCCCAAACAAAAAATTTTCTACTGGCAGAACGCCTATATAATGCAGCTGGGCTTACAACTCGTAGAACACTTTCAGATGAAAATGAATTCAAACTGTTTCATTAAATTCTGTAGCAACTTTTACAGCACTTAAACGTGGATTTTTTTTTTCGACTTTTTTAATTAAAAGAATTTATCTTATTGCGTTAACTTTGATTGACGACCTTTTCATACTTAGTTTTCAATCCAGTTTTTTTCTATAAAACCTTTTATTGCATACTTCACCGTAGAATGGAATAAATTAACTAATTTTGTAATATTTCGAATTGATTTACTACTATTATGAAGAAAAATAACTAATTTTCTAACGCTGTTAGTCGTAACATTACGATTACAAACCATTTTTTAATTAATAAATAGAATATTACGGGCCAATTCTGCAAAATATAAAGCCAAGTGATTTCTTAAATGCCACCTAGAATAAAGCGACAAACAATATTTTTAATAATGAATTTATCCGAAAATGTTTCTATGTACGAAGACTTTTGTGGCATGTTCTTTCTGTGGCATCTTCCGTTTTCATTCTTAGATTTAAAAAAAAAAAATCCTTACTGTCAAACAAAATGGTTGTGTGTTGTTTGGAATAACTAGGAGATAATATAATAAAAAGAATGATGCCCAGTTAAACTGATGGCATAGAGCTCACAGGCTATGCAGACTAATTGTGTATTACAGCCTTATATAATAATGCCTTTCGAAAAAAAATAAGGAAGGAAGTACCTCCCCCCCAATTTTCTTTCTTTATACTTATCATTGAAGCCCCAAATCTAATCAGGGATACGCCTTATCATATAATAAACCTGTATCCAAAATTCGAAGCAAGTCGAATAATTCTGCATAAAAACCCATTTATGTAATTTAAGAAACGTTTTCCCCCGTTCCCTCCTTTAAAATTAATCATTAAACCTCCAAAACTGTTCAGAAATTCAACTTATCAGAAAAAACCTACATCCAAAATTTAAAGTAAATCGGATAACTCTGCATAAAACTCTATTTACCTAACTTAAAATGGAGGTAATCGCCCGTACCCTCCTTTCTAATTAACAAAAGAATATCACAACAAATGAGCGAAGTTGCTTATTACTATGAACCTGTATACAGAAATTGAAACAAATCAGTTAAATCTGTATGAAAAACTATTCACATAAATTATGAGGGGTAGTTTCCCTTATCCTCCCTTTATACTTATCCAGTGAATTCCAAAAACAAATCAGGTACTCGTACGAACGGCCATTTCAGAATAAACCTTTAGACAAAATTTGAAGCAAATAGATAAATTTTGCGTGAAAACCCTAAATTAAGACGTGGGGTTACCCCCCATCTCCCCTCTTTAAACTTATCCAATGAACACCCAATACTAACCATGAAGACACCTCATTAGAATGATCCTACATCTAAGATTTGAACGAAATCTACAAATTCTGCAGGAAAAAAAACATAAATTAAGAGGAGGGGCAAAGGCTCTCGTTCACCTTCTTATACTTATCGAATGAACTTTCAAAACTAATCAGGGAAGCGTCTTATCATAATAAGCCTAAATCCAAAATTTTATGTAAATCGGATATTTTTATCATGATTATTGCGTTACGTACGTACGTACGAACGTACGCACGTACATACATACAGAACGGGCGGGCACATAAGCTCTCAGGCTTTGATAGCCTGTGAGCTGAAAAATTACTGAACTTCATATACGAATTTAATTTCAGGAAAATTTCTTTTTAGTACAAATTTTTAAAGTGTACGAGCACTTTTGTGAGCCACTGTATGCATTTTATTTAAATTTCCTAGTACTTTCGGCTTTCTTTTCCTACTACTTGCGCGGTCATCGTCAACGAATTTTTTCATTGATTGCAGTTCCATTCATTCAAATATCTCACTTCGTTTAAAAGCGGAATATAGCAGTATAATAATTAGGACCTGGAGTAAAAGTAGCAGTGCCTTGATTTGAGTTTATGCACAGAAAAATATTTAACTGTCATTTTATTTATTTTAATACGTCACTTTCATTTTAAATACGTAGCTGGACAGTAGTAGTAGCAGCAGCAATATTTCGGATTAAACTTGTGTAGAGAAAATATTTAACTGGTATGGAATTGAACGGAATTTAAATATTTTATAGGAAAGTTTATAAAATGCAGAGGTTTGCAAATTTTGCTCTAAATAGAAGAAGACAAGTACTAAACAATTTGAGGTTCATGTTGTATAGTTTTTGTCATTTCAAATTAAAGGAAAAATTCATGTATTCTCCCGATCTTCCAAATTTGCCGACTGCATCAAAAAAGCCATTGAAAATTAATTTTTTTAAATTCAATATAGTAAATTTTATCAACTTTTCTATAAAGTTTATACAGAATCCGTCATTTCTCCAATATTTAGGAATTTTTCAAATCCCTTTTAAGTCGAAAATGAGGACATTGTTTTTTACAAATCAATTTATATTTGATACCTTAATCATTGAATTGTATTTTACATGCTTGTATGAAACAAACAAAGTCATTTTTGGATAATTTTAATCATTTGCCAATTTTTAATAAAAATCCTGATTAGCCTCATTGGGGAAGGGGCTAAAAATGGAGGCCCGGGAAAAGGCCCAGTCAGACTCTGCGAATGAGTTAAAAAAATAATATAATCGGCTGTCGTTATCTCGAACTCGTCGGGACTACAAGAAATGTTCGAATTATCCAGAATTCGAATTATGGAAAATTGTAAAGAAAACATGTTTAAAGGAGTAAACGTTATTGTATTTTTTTAAAATTTATTTCGGCTGTTATCATTAGGATATGACTTAATATTAAATTGAAAGATATAAGTACATAAACAAATTAAGAGATTAGGAATTAGGAACAAGCAAAATTGAAGAAGGGGTAGAAATACCATTGATAAACAGACGCTAAGAAAGCGGATTTAAAATGCATGGGATTATGTGTATACCTGTTAAGAATAATTGTGACACAAATGAAAGAAATAAAATTATTTCAAGGATCTTAAGTCCGTGCGAAAGTTTAAAAAAATAAAAAACCGGAATTCTCGTTAGTTCGAATTAAACGATGTCAAGAGATATTATGTTCGAATAAATGAACATTTTAACATAATTTAGCTATTGAAAATTTTGGGACTTCATGTTTAGTTCGAATTAAGTGAATATTCGATTTATCCGATTTCGAATTAACGAGTCGACTGTATGTGTATTCTCTTTACTCGAAAAATGACGAGTCACATTTTTCTGGCTTCCGGTAATAACCAGGTAAGGCACATTTTTAATATTTTGAGTAATTAACGCTTAAAGTTTTCAAATGTCTTTTTATCATTACTTTTATAAAATAGATTAGAATTTAATAATTTTCACTACATTCAATTAGGATATAAGAACTCCCTTTTTTTGCCAAAATAGTTATATAAAAATGGTTTTTATTAATTGAGAACCAATTAAAAAAAAAATTCAATTTTTAAATGAAAATTTATAGTCGCCCTATGACGGAAAGTATTCAGTTTTCATTTTTCAGTACAATGGCAGATGAAAGTACTCCTTTAAAGTTACATTTTTCCAAATTATCTCAATTTTTTCAAAAATGTGCCTTATCTGGTTATTACCGGAAGCCACAGATTTATGCACCTAATAAATAAATATGAAATATTCTCTTTTTCAGATGAGCCTACAAAGACGAATACGAGATATCGCCGCAGTATCATGAACCTGAACGATATGGTGAAGGGGGTCACCGGCAGGGAAGGAGAAGATTTCGTACCGTACGGAAATTACTGTGGCATTGGAGGAGAAGGGCATCCTGTTGATCCTATCGACGAGTAAGTAAAAATAAATCGAAGTATTTTTGTTTACTGTTCCTTTTTTACTTACCCATCATATGTAGTATAGAGTAAATCTTGCAATCGTTTTGAAAATCGAAAAAAATAAGAAGAATGACGGATTTACACGATTTAGACACTGGACATTCCGAAAAACATAATTTTAGAAAAGAAATAAATATATAAATACATAAATTGGCTGTCCGTCCGTCTGTGTGTCTGTGTGTCTGTACAGTGTTGAATTAAAACACTTTTCTCGGGGAGGGACTGTGGTGGCTCCAGGGGGGAGGAATTGTACTTTTTGACCATTGAAAACGCAAAATTTCAACTTTTCCGGGGGAGACATTTCATTGCTCCTGGGGAGGGGGGGGATGTCCCTCCCAGGGCAACCTTCTGAATTCAACACTGTGTCTGTAAACGCTCTATCTCCCAAACAAATCGAAATAGAGACTTTTGTATGTCCGTAGAAATTTTGCATGTACATAGTATGTAGGAATGGGACGAAGCCTATTTAAATCAGTAACCTCGATTATCCGGAACTATTTTTTTTCGGACACTCGAAATATTCCTTCTGATGAAAAGTACATAAAAAATTTCGATTTTTTTTATTTTATAATTTTATTTTTATTTTATTATTATTTTATTTTTATTCTATTTATTGTTTTTTTTTTTTTTTTTTTTTTTAGTGAATATAAAAGACAATACAAAGACATAAATTCTGCATAAAGAATGAAGTCGATCGGATAATTAGTTGTCGAGATACTTGTAATCATGTTTTCCACACTCTTCTATTTTTCATGACCCCGTATTTCATTCAAATTTCAATTCAAAGGTATATTTTAACTGGAAATGAAACTCTTAATCTAACATTAGTTATTATAATTATTAGTTAATATAATTAATCTAATTATTAGTTAGTATAATTATCATTTTTGGAGTTATAAGGATGCTCATTTTACGCAATTCAGTGATACTTAATTTTATTTTCATATTTTAATAGTATACATATCCAAGATGGGTAAGTATTACGATGGCCTCCAATAACTAGTTATTTAATTTTGTCAATTTTCTTTTATATTACTAATCACTGCTTCAAAGTACGACTGTTCAGAATAAGGAAAAAGTACCGGGTGTACTAAAATGGACTGATTGACTTTAAATTTCAGTAACTCGGAAATAGCGACAGCTATTAAATAAATTCTTGTAGAAAAATTGTATAAAATGTCAAGAGCTTTTTTTTTTTTTTTTTTTTTTTTTTTTTTTTTTTTTCCAGACGTTTTTGCGATTTCCGATTTTAGTTCTAGCTATCAGCGATAGATAGCGCTACAGGCAGGTCAAAGGCTAAATCAAGGCCCGATTTTTTCGGTTGTACGCTTTTACCAACATTGATACGGAGCAAAGAGATTAAATACATGGAATGGGTCTCTAATAGCAAGATTGTATTGCGACTGAGAACTACTCCATATATTTAATCTCCTTCTTTTCCTTCTGCTTCTTTCCAACACTCCTAAAATAATAATAATAATAATAATAATAATAATAATAATAATAATAATAATAATAGCTGCCATAGTTTGCAAATTATTGAATTTTAAAATCAGTCAGTGTATTCTAAAATACCCGCTAAGTATAACCGTAAGAATATATTTTTAGATTATTCCATATATTTAATCTCCTTCTTTTCCTTCCTTTCCTTTGATGATAAAAATTCAATGATCATCTTGAAAATCATGCCTAATTTTTTTTTTACAGCAATGCATGATTTTTTTTTTTCCATACAAATTTCTGTTACAATGCATTCATTTGCTATGGGCATCAAACTCAATTTCAAACTATTCACTTCGGATTTTTTTTTTTTTAACTTGTTACAAAACACAAGCAAAATGATTTATTGAAAAATCTAAGTTTTGTCCCTTTCTATTTTAAGGCTCCAGTGCAATGAAACTTCCCCATCGCGAAATCCTATGTTAGCCTATGGGAAAGATTTGAAACGCGATTACTCATTACCTAATATTATTATTGAAATATCGTTTTCTTTTCACCATCAGAAAATAGATGTCAGATGTCGATGACATAAGTTTTTATAAATTGTCTCTGAATTTTAAATATACAAAAAATTCCTATGAACTTTGAAATTTCCATTCGATTAAATTTTATCATCTTAAATATACTTAAAAATTATGGAGACAATTTTTAAAAACGCATATCATCTGATGTCTACTTTCAGATGGTGAAAACGGTATTTTGATAATTACATTTGGTAATGAGGTATCATGCTTCAAAGTTTTCCCATAAGGTTGACATGCGGTTGAGCGATCAGGGAGTTTCACTGCAGTGGCCCCTTAAGGCATCTATCCTCGCTCGAGGAAACGCTCGCGAGCTAATGCTATTCCTATGGGGAAGCATTTTTCTAATAACTCTTTCGCATTTTGACATTTTTGAATAATTTTTTTTGCATTGGATAGCTGAGGTGCATGCCGATAGCGCACCTTTTTTACTTTTTCGATTTTTGTTGCAGATATTTTTTACAAAGTTAGTTTCACTTTTAAAACCGGTTTCGAAACTGAAAGTGCTTTTTAAAAAATATATCTGCAACCAAAATCGAAAAAGTAAAAAAGGTGCGCAATCGGCATGCACCTCAACTATCTAATGCAAAAAAAATTATTCAAAAATGTCAAAATGCGAAAGAGTTATTAGAAAAATGCTTCCCCATAGGAATAGCATTAGCTCGCGAGCGTTTCCTCGAGCGAGGACAGAGGCCTTAACATAACAACGGGAAAGAAAATACGAAACATTATCTGAACTACATGGTGTCCTAGAATAAACAGACTGGTTCTAAAATTCAATAACTTATTGCAAATGGTAATAGCTTAAAAAACAAAAACTCTTGCTGGGGGCAATATCGCAGCTAAAAGAGAGGGGGGGGGGGGCTCGGCCACTTCTAAAACATTTTGAACCTCCCCTGGAAAAGATTCCAAGGTCACTAAATGAAATTGCACCGAAAATCCAAATGAAATTCTGTTCAAAAATCTAATTTAGTTTCGAGGCCCTTCCGCAGTTTCGCAGGAATACTAAATTGTAACTGAAATGAGTGTTTTCAACACTCGCTCATCCTATTTGCACATATGAAGCTAACATGATGTTTAATTAAAATAGCAAATAAATAGCCTTTGTGCGAAAATGTTAAAAGATAGAAAACCAACGAATATAAATGCACAAATAAAGTACGAAAAGGGAGCAGCTGTTTGCTCCCTTTTCATACTTTATTTGTGCATTTATATTCGTTGGTTTTCTATCTTTTAATGATGTTTAATATTTGCACTAATTATACACTCGAATTTTTCCATCATTCTATTCTTTTCGTAGAACAAAATGAAGTTATTGCAACAGTTTAATAAGAAACATAGTTCCTACAGTTCGAATATGCACCAATTTGTCTTTCTCTTCCCAGAGAAAGAAAGAGAGACAGAGAGAGAAAATATGAGCCCCCTTACCCCCATTATTCATTTTTAGCTACGGCCCTGGCTGGAGAATTATTTAAGATGTCAGGAATTTTTTTCCCCCTTGAAATTTCTAGTTTTATTCAAAATACCAGCGAAAGATGTTGCAGCAAGCAATAGGCGCTAAATCGAGAGCAATTTTTTGGCCTCTCATCTTCTCCCTATTTTACATGCAAAAGAAAGAAGGGGTTAAAAATATGGAATGAGCCTCAGTCTGCAGTCTTCTTAGGGACCCATTTCATATAATTAACCTTCTTCCTTTTCATGAATGATGGGGTAAGTGAAAAGCCAAAAAAAGAAAGGCCATTTTAGGACACCAGTATCGTTTTGCGATTTTTAAATTGTTTTCTCGACGTATATTATAATTTATATTAAACTATTAATTGATAAAAAAAATTTTAAATGTATATTACACCCTTAATTAAAAATTAAAATTTTGTGTAAATCATCATAAAATATTTAACTTGTTTCGAGCTGGAAATTATAACAGTCCAGAATTATAACAGAAAGTGGATTTGGTATCAACCGATATAAACAAGTTCGTATCCCCTGGACATGTGTTTAATTCGGCTGATGACGGCTGTTAAAATTCTTCCTTTGGATTCTATACCAAATAATAATAATAATAATAATAATAATAATAAATCAAAGAACAAACCATATAAAGTAAATCTAGATAAAACAGAATCGCAAAGCGATCGAAAACTGTTTAGTTAGACGCAAGTTTTTGTTATTAACGTGTGCACAGTCTTTTAAAAAAGCATAATATTCCCTTCTGTTTATTGCAGATTCCGCCATACACAAGTTTCGTTTTCAGCGGTATTATTATTTTAACATATGTTTATTCTTTATTATAAACAAATTCAACAAACCAAATTCAGGTTTTCTAAAATAGTCTTAAACAAATACATAATTAATTCTAACGAATAAATAGCTTTCTGTTCAATTTCCTGCAAAAACAGCAATTTATCAAAAGTGGTGAAATCTTTTCCTCATTCAAAAAGAACAAGTGTTGTATGATGAATAAGATTCCTTTAGAATTTCATTATTTAATGTTTTATACCTTGCGGCAACATCCGTCTCTTTTATAACTTAAAAGTCACCTTTTAACCTAAAAAATATATTATCTTTCCTCTAGCCATTTCTCTTTTTTTTTTTTTTTTTTTAATTCCTTTTTGTTTTGTTTTTTTCTTTTTACTTTTTTCTATCTTTACAAGAAGAAAGTGTCGGATTTAC
Source organism: Maratus speculifer (assembly GCA_964019185.1). Classification (NCBI taxonomy): domain Eukaryota; kingdom Metazoa; phylum Arthropoda; class Arachnida; order Araneae; family Salticidae; genus Maratus; species Maratus speculifer. Next base: position 185,516,718 of record OZ025301.1, read on the forward strand.
GAACATTTTCAAATTCGGCTTTTTGACGGTTTCACACGCTTTAGAACTCAAAGGTTCCTTAAAACATGTTTTTACATGTTTGGGAGTCTGTCTGTACATGACATAAATATCGTAGGCGCTTTATTTCAAGAAATAATGCACAGAATTTTATAAAGATTCCTATCCGATTTGCTTGAAATTGTTTCGTAGGTTTACCATTGTGTTTTCTTGCATCCAAAGGCATAAAAACATGAAAATCTGGGCACAACAAACACAGGTACGTAGCCAGGGAGGGGGCTAAGGGGGCTGAAGCCCCTCCCGAAAGTTAAAAAATAATTAAATTAGATTTAATAATAGTAAAAACTGCGAAAATTTTCTTGTTTTTTTCTTCCATTGCATTAGAATTACGTATATTTTTAGTTGCAAAAATATAAATTTATTCAGTTAAAGAAAGTTATAGCAATTCCTCATTATATCTTTCATTCGGATATATTTATTGTTCTTTATTCGCATGTACTACAAAAATATCATTTCTTCTTAAAACGCAATTTTCACTTTATACACAGTAAAATTGGATAAGTGTAAAGCATGTACCACATCATTATTATTATTTTTTAAAGTTTAATATGCGTATGACGTATCATTTAACTTTAGGAGTCAAATTTAAAATATTTACTTTCGTGTTATGATCTTTCTTAATTTCCTCTATACTCATTATATCACGATTTAATTAATATTTAGAGTGGTCAGTGTTAAAATGTTTTGTAGAAAAAGGAGCCAAAAACTGTAATAGACCTTGTAATGTAAAACTATGTGAAAAATAATGATTTTTAAAAAACTTTTAACAATAAAAGTTTTTTTATTAAAAAAATCTTGTAGTTAGAAATTTCGAAAAGAAATGGTGTGAAAAAAGACGATAGGGTATCAACAAACTTTCAAAGACACCATAGCGGCCGGTGTTTCCCTGCTCTACACTGAATAAATTTGAGGTAAATTGTTTGCATATGAATCTTTAATAGAAAGGGAATGTGCACAGGGTAGTAGTCTGTTTGTGCGGGAAAGCTTCTTTGTCTTTTGTAGAATTGTCAACTGCAGGGACAGTGCTTTAAAGTAGGGATTTTTTGGCAGTTTTTCACAGCGCTTCCTAAAAAGTCTTCTAGGAGTCGACATCTAACACTCTAACAATCTCGTTTTGTGCAGAGCAAGAAATGCTATTAAAAGCTAATTATAATACCGGTCCTCTAACGTTAGAGAACAAGTAAAAAAGACGATAAGCTAAGAACTCTTTTAAGATTTATAACAAAGCCTGGAGATGAGGAATTGAAATGTTATAAATGTCCATATAAATACTACTTCTTACTTCAGTTCAGACATCCAGAATGAAATCATTTAAATATGCTGGGATACAGCTACTGAAGAACTGATTACCAAAATAAATAACGCGATCTGTTTTAGGTTGAAAACTGATGAAATTATAGACATTTCAAATACAGACAGAGCCTGACTAAAGCAGGGTCATGCGGGGCAATTGCCCCGGACCTCCCGGCTTAAGGGGGCCCCCAAGGGCAGATATAAGTTTTTTGTTAAAGCAGTGTCAAATGATAAAAAATGAATTTTTTTTTTTAATGTTTAAGGGGCTTTCTTTTCCTTCCCCATCTGTTTCCATACCTCATGCTCTCTAAGGCCTCACATTTATCCATACATTTCTGTAACCGAAAAAAAAATGAATTCTATAGTTTCTTAAAGTACTAGGTACGAAATTTACATACACATACAACAGGTATGAATTTAGTTTTAGTTACTTCAGTATAATATGCAAAAAAATTTAAGATAGAAGGGGGCTCCCCTAATAATGTTTGCTCCAGGGCCCCCCACTATCTAAGTCGGGTCAATAATTCCAAAAACCAATAATTCGGAAAATTTTAGATTTTAGTTTAGATTCATTTAAGTAAATGATTTCTCCTCCGAAAATATAACAGAATCATTAGTACAATGTTGTAATGAACTACGTAATGATACATCTAAATGCATCACACAGGCGTATGACAGAGAGACTAATATGATTGGACGTGTTGTTATAATTTAATCTACTAATCGTCAGAAGTGTCCCAAAATCAGATACCTCCAATTTGCAAGCCACTGTTTAAACCATACATTATTCAAAAACACATGCTGATTCCTGCCATCCAAATCTTTCTTGGAACAGTTAATGAACTCAATTTTTTTTAGAAATCATCCTAAGGTAAATTTGGTCCTTCAACAAGCAATTTCATCATATGCCCCAGAAAACAAAAGAAAATTATTTTTTCGCATTTGAAACTAAAGATTTATAAAAAGTCATGGAAATACGGTAACTTTTGCCAAGCTGTTTGAATGAATTTGCATTAGCTTAAAAAAATATTTCGGAAAGCACATGAAATATTTCTTCAACAGCTATAGAGCTTTTTTGCGGAATGGGAAAGAGTGCTTTTTTTCACAAGCCTATTTGTTTGTGACAAGCTTTTCAGTTTGAAAAAGCCATTGTTAGCTCATCTTCATGAAAAATGTCGTAACACAATTTCGGCTGTAATTCATGAAATTTGAATGACAGATTCATTTCAAATGAAGACATCCTAACTGCTTTTCAAACTTTTTTTCAAGATGTGCTTTTTTGGAATAAGCAAGAAAATTAGAGAATCTCTCTCAATATTTCGAATATAAGGTATTAATGTCATGAGTGAAAGTTGAATATGAAGTATGGTGCGTGAGAATTTGAAATGTTGATAGAAATACAAAGGTCCAAAAAGTTTTAGAGTATTGTAATGCAATGCATTACAAATCACATGTATGCTATTATAGAGGTCTGCACGGGCCGGAATTTCCAGGCCCGGCCCGGAGGAAAGTTATTTCGGCCCGGCCCGGCCCGGCCCGTTGCAAAACTTAAAAGTTCGGCCCGGGCCCGGCCCGGCCCGTTTAAATTTTTATATTTTAGGCCCGGCCCGGCCCGTACAAAAATCAGCGAAAACAGGCCCGGCCCGTTTTGGCCCGTTACAATTTCTACGATTTCTGAAAAATTCCGATTTTTATCAAATAACCAACATTCCTTTAAAGAATACTGCGTACATATCTATGTAATGATTTTACAGTATATTTTACAGCAAATACACATTAACAACATTAATGATTACTTAGATTCTTAGGCTTTCAACATTCGAATAAAGATTCATTAAAAAATTAATATGGCTTAGAATAAAAGAAAAAAGAAAGAAAGCTAAAAACATCGTTAATTTTGAAGCTGTTTAATAAAAGATTTATAAATATATTTCTATATCATTTTATTATAGATTTCAATTCCAAATTCATTCTTAAATTCAAAGAAGCTCCTTTCTGATACATTTCTAAATTCATTTTTTTTCTCAGAAACGCATAAGATTAGCAGATATTTTTATTCAGAAACTATATAATCGAATAGCGTTATCCACTTTTTGATAAAAGCAATTTAAGAAATACACAAACAAACAAATAAAATACTGTCATAATTAGCGTTTTGAATAGAATTTCCGGAAGAAATAGCAAGGCAAGGGAGAAAAACCTGCAATCATTTGAGAAACTATTATATCTCAACAAGGTTATACAAGTATTTTATTTACCAAAAATGAAAAACGCTATTCGATTCCAAATCCTTTCAATAGTTAGGCTTATCACTTTTGTACTTTTACAATTTAAAATTAATCAGAAAATGTGTCAAACTTTCGCATTATTGAGAAATGAATTTAAAAATCATCAAGAAGTATATATCCGAAGACTAAGCTAACATAAGTTCTTTATCGCTGTTACTAATTTTACAAATCATGTTTTCTGCCAATAATTAAGTCTAGTACCGCTCCGGCCAGTCTATATGTAGAAAAATAATGCAAGCGTGATCTCGGATCGGCATGAGTCAGTTAAAAAATTTTAAAACGGGTTACACATAATGTAATTCTCCGATGCCGATACACTGTGCATTTTTATATTGACACTGTCAAACTAGTATGGCCACATTTATACTTATTCTCGTTAAAACCATTTTCGTTGAAAATAGCTCATATTTTATCGTTTCTGCTTAAATCTTCAGAACGGGCCGGTAGGCCCGAAAATTTTTTTTATCGGCCCGGCCCGGCCCGTCTGGCCCGTTCAATTTTTTTGCCGGCCCGGCCCGGCCCGTTAGAAAATTCGAAACGATTCCGCCGGCCCGTCACGGGCCAGGCCCGGACCCGTGCAGACCTCTATGCTATTATACATACAAGACACATGTATACTATTATTAATCCTGCATTTTAAATCCATTAAAATCACTTGCTTGCATTTCAATAGTTAAAAAAAATCTCATAAAGATGCATGAGGTTCATCGCAAAAGTTGTTAGTTTGCACTTTTTTATTTTCTTTGCAATTTCCCCACCCAAAAACGCTTTTGGTTTTCAAACACGCACTGAATGCGTTCTCAGAAACGAAAAAACCAGAAATCGAAAAAAATAACATTTTTTGAAATACAGTACAGCCTCGATTATCCGCGCAATTGGATGGCAAGGGCAGCGCGGATAACAAAAATCGCGGATAAACCGAAACATAGAGTGCAAACACGAAAAATAAAATTTTCAACATAAAACTGTGTTTTATTGTACATACATGTGTACAGTACTGCAAAAACATTCGCTCTACGTCTAAATCATTAAAATAAAGAAGAGCAAACAAACAAACAAACAAACAAAAAAAAAAAAAATATGCGACATTACCGTACAAAAATTGTTGAGTTACATCTTTCTAAAATAATCCGTCACTTGTGTTTGCTTCTTGCTTTGGAAACACCTTTTCTTTATTCTAAATTGTATTTTCCTTACAAAAAAATTGTATTTTACTTTTTAAAAAAATCGTCGCGGATAATCCGCACCGCGGATCATCCGCTCGCGGATAATCGGGGCTCTACTGTAGTCAACGTTTATATGGATATATATATATATATATGATCATATTATGCAGGAATATATCGTACGTTAAGCCTTGTTTAATTTTTATTTACGTTTTAAAATATACTCATTACTGTTGTAAAATGAAAAAAAATTCCAAGATTAAGCCCCTCCCGAAAGGAAATCCTGGCTACGGGCCTGAAAAAACACAATGGTAAACGCACACAATGGCATCGGATGTGCGATGTGCATTCGTTAGCAGTGGTGTAGTCGTAAAAAAGCGAGAGTGTATACGCTCTTAAGCAGAAGATATAATCAAGGTAATTGATATACTCTAGAGATGATATAGTATAGTTTCTTGAGACACAGAGGGTATACGGTGTTCCTTAAAATGTCCCGAAGGTATTATACGACGTATACCCTCACTACATCCCTTTGTGCTGTCATGCACATGCGCAATGAGACTTTGAGTACTGATGATGTTTTTTTTTTTTTTTTGGTGCCGAATCTAGTTGATCTTGAGAGGAGATAATTGTGGTTGTTGTTAGTTGTATATGTCCGTGTTACCCGTTTTGAGGTTGGACAGGCGCTGATAAGAATTGAAGGAAGGACCTCTTCAACAGTAGACGAGCGACAAGGCATCGAGCAAAAGGCCATTGAGGTTCTCTATCAAAGGTTGTAACTCATTATATTCATTATTTATTCATACTATTCAAGTGGTGACATCGCCGCACACTACAACTTCCCTGAGGGAGTCATCTTGTTAACATCGGACCGTGATGTGCGGTCGTGTACCGTAACTTTTTACACATCTGTGATGCGCGGCGTGGTGAGATTTGCGGACTTAAGATGTCTTATTTGGTGCTGCTATCTGTTGTTCTTAAGAGGAGATTATTATGTTGTTGAAAATTGTATACACGCCCGGGTTACCAATCTTCAGATCGAAGACAAGCTGGCACGGATTGAAACAGGGACCTTCTGAGCAGTAAGCAAGCGACATTATGTTAAGCAGAAAGGCCAAAGCAGTTGCTCTAATCTAGTAACTCATTCGTATACTGTTCATGACAGATGGAATCGCTTCAAGATCAAAACAGAGTTACTTAAAAGCAGTGTTGGGTTTCTGACGTCAGAAACTGGTTTTTGACATGACAAGTGTCCAAAACTGTTTTAAACCGTCAAAAATTGGTTTAAACCGTCAAAAACTGGCTTAAATCGTCAAAAACATGTAATGCACTTTAAAACATTTTAAGAACAGGAAGTAAACATGGAATAAGTCTTAATGATTTAAGTATTTTTTTTATTTAACATTAATTACTGTAATTTAATAGTTACAAAAAGGTCAAATTATTTTAATTGCTATAAAACATTTTTATTTTTTAGAATGTTCAAACAGAAGAAAAGGATTTTGTACAGTTAATAATCTGGATCAATTTTACTCTGCAGCACCTCCTATTGCACACAACCAATTTAGCACACTTATTTACACCCAATCGAATTCTGAGTTTAGAGTGTATGAAGACAAAGTTAGAAAATATTCTCTCAATTGATGCTGAGCTAGCAGGGCTTGTTAGCAGAAGCATTGCTAGTAGAGAGAGTTTGGAGGCAGGCCAAATTTTCAGATTTATGACAGATTTTTCCGAAAATGATAATATACAATACAGTAATAGTGAATTTTTAATATTACATCTAATGTTGTACATCTGCAATAGATATTTAATGTGAAATTTTAAAGATCAGTGTAGTATTTGAGGTTTCTGACGGGGTTTTTGACATGACGGTTTAAAGTCTGGTTTAAACTTTAAACCAGATAAAACCGCACACTGTCAAAAACTTGCCAACCCTGCTTACATTTTTGCGGATCTAGTGTAGGGAAGAATATACTGGCTTCTGATTGGTTGATTAGCTTAAAGAGCATTTTGCTTTTGCTCATTTTTAGTTTACGTTATCTTAATCTTAAATTTCTATATGAAAACCTTTTGAAAGATGAATTTTGATAAATATCCTTCTCATTTTACATATTTATTAATATATAGAATAGTATTTTCTGGAATTTTAATTAAAGAAGTTAATCATGATGTTTCTCAATTCTTCTGTATTTTAGAAAAAAATAAAGATAAAATTGCCATTTCTTCTTATTATTTTAACATGATATGCACACATATACCCGTAATACATTCAGACAATTTATTAACAAACAATCACATTTCCTTTTTACGGCGTCAATTACGCAATATTTACAAACCCAATCCTTGTATTTTATTTTTAAAAAATCCGATTTATTACTATTACTATTTTAACATGATATACCCATATACTCTCTTAATACGTACATCCGCATTCAGAACAATTTATTGGCAAACAACAATTACTCTTTTAAATTATACAACCAATCACAAGCCCGTATTTTCTTTCCTATGCTAGCTTTGGTGGGATCGGCAAAAATGCACCCTGCTTAAAAGCCATCTTAAAATGCAGCAACTCTGCTATTAAAGTTTTTTTGCTATGAAAAAAATGCTGCCTTTCAGTTTGTTTGGCTGAAAAACGTATCTATACTTTTCGAATTCTTAATTTTTTATTTCTTTTGTGACTATTGTCTCTCTATATAATCTATTTACTAATAGCTATAAATTATATCATTTTGAAAGGTGTTGCCAGAACCACGACATTTGTTATGACATCGCAAAGTCAGGAGTTTGCAAAGACCATGGTGAAAAAAGCATCTATCAGTTAGAATACAAATGGCATGTAGCAGACGATGAGACAGCAGTGTGCGGTAAGATGTTTATTATTACTAGCAGGGGTGACCGAGCTCAGCTCGGTCAAAATTAACTTTGTTTTCAACTCGATATAGTATTATTACTGTAAAACATGTTATTAATAATAGTATTATTTACAAAAACAATCAATAAGAAAACTATGTTTGTATGCACCTGTTCATAAATTTTACTTTATTTTAAAATTTACAACGAAAGGACATCAATCCAAATCACTTTTTTAGCTCGACTCTGATTAGTTTAACTATGCATCTCGAAGACTATTAAGAATGTATAAGAAATTTCTTCACATTCTGAAAGACAATATTTTTTGCCAGATATAACCAAATTTGGACACATTCTTTTATTTGGCGCCAAATATGTGTTTTGGTTTCGTAACCTTAATAGTCGATTTTTCGGCCAAATTTCGCCAGTATTTTGTTAAATATCGCCAACTTATTGGCTTTTGCCATAGTCTCGTGATCCTGACCCTTATTACCCAAATGATCCACTAATCACATATGATTAAACATGTGACTTAGCTCAATGGTCTTCAGGTAATCAAAAACAGTAGAGTATAAAATGAATCAAAATCATTTAGGCCATTTCTTAAGTAAAATTAGCTTGACAGCATTCAGCAATGAAGCGATATGACCCACTAATATAATTCTGTTTAATATGCAACTCAGCTCAATAGTCTTCTCGCGACAAAAGATGTTCCGTTGCAAAATTTAGGTAAAATTGACTGAGTCATTATCATATATAATTAGAATGACCCGAACCCATTAAGACCTAAAACGACCCACTAATTGAATTGTTACGTGCATGTGTCCTATCTCAATGATTTTCTTTTGCCCGAAAACGATATAATAGAAAATATACTCAAAATGGTGAGAACAATTTTCTAGATAAAATTAGCATGACCCACAGATGGCCCTTATATCGAAATCTCTCGAAAATGTGACTTAGTTCATTAATTTTTGCGTGTCGAAAAACGTTAAATACAAAATTTAGATAAAATCGATTGAGCCAATTTTTAGGTATAAATAGTTTGACCTTGACCCATTATGACCCAAAATGACTCATTAATCGAGTTTTCTCAAACATCTGACCTAACCCAATGATTTTCTTGTGTCCGAAAACGATAGAATATAAAATTAAGTCAAATTTGCGCGAGACATTGTCTAGATAAAATTAGAATAACCCAAAAGTGACCCACTGATCGAAATTTCTCGAACATGTGACATAGCCCAATGACTTTCTCGTGCCAAAAATATGCCGTGTACAAAATTTCGTTAAAATCGATTCATCCGTTCTTTAGATATAGCTTGACCATGACCCATCATGACCCACAAATGACCCTTATAATCGAAATCTCTCGAACATGAGACTTAGCCCATTAGTTTTCTCGTGTATAAATATTGTTACACTCAAAATTTCGTTAAACTCGATCGTGCCGTTCTTTAAATATAAATAACTTGACCCAGACCCTTTATGACCCAAAATGACCCATTAATCGAAATTTCTCGATCATGTGACCTTGCCCAATGATTTTCTCGTGCCAAAAAGTGTTGTATGCAAAATTTCGTTAAAACTGATCCACATGTTCTTTAGATATAGCTTGACATGACCCGTTATGACCCATCATGACCCATAAATGACTCTTATAATCGAAATCTCTCAAACATGTGAGATAGCCCATTAATTTTCTCGTGTGAAAAAACTTACATACAAAATTTCATTAAATTTGATACTGTCGTACTTTATATATAAATAGCTTGACCCAGACCTTTTATGACCCAAAATGACCCAGTAATCGAAATTTCTCGAACTGAGAACCTGGCCCAATAGTTTTCTCGTGCCAAAAAAATGTTGTATACAAAATTTCGTTAAAATCGATCCACCTGTTCTTTAGCTATAGCTTGACCATGACCCATTATGACCCATCATGACCCACAAATGACTCTTATAATCGAAATCTCTCGATCGTGTGACTTAGCCCATTAGCTTTCTCGTGTCAAAAAACTATTACAGGCAAAATTTCGATGAAATTGATTCTGCGGTTCTTTAAATATGAATAGCTTGACCCAGACCCTTAATGACCCAATATGGCCCATTAAAATTTTTTTTCGAACATGTAACCTAGCCCAATGTTTTTCTCGTGCCCGAAAACCATAGAATGCAATTTTTAGTCAAAAAATCTCTAGATAAAAATAGCATGACCCACAATGACCCCAAAAATGACCCACTAACCGAATTTTCTCGAACATGTTACCTAACCCAATGGTCTTCTTGTAATCCAAAACGATAAAATATAAAATTTGGTCGAAATCGTTAGAGCCGTTTTTTAAATAAAAGTGGCTTGACCCACAATGACCCAAAAGTGACCCACTAATCAAAATTTTTCGAACATGTGACCCAGTTCAATTGTTTTCTCGTGCCAAAAAACGATTGGATACAAAATTTCCTTAAAATCGATCCAGCCGTTCTCTAGATATAAATAGTTTGATCCTGGCCCATTATGACCCAAAATGACCCAAAAATCGAATTTTCTCGTGCATGTGACTTAGCCCAATGGTCTTCTCGTGCCCGAAAATGGTAAAATCCAAATTTTTACGAAAATCGTTAGAGCCGTTTTTGAGATAAAATTTACCCACACACACACACACAATTTTTGCTCGCACTATAGTATAAGATTACAGTCACAATAAATATCAATACATATACACTGAATAAAATGATCCGAACTATTATAATGCTAATCGAAGCAAAACCACGCAAAAATATTCGGATTATCATATGAGGTAAAATAATATCATTTTGATGCCAATTAGGTACTCTGATGCGTATATGACATCTGTGCCAAATAAGTTAGTTCATGTTCCATTAACAACAACAAAAAAAAAAAAAACAAGTTTTTTGATATATCATAATGTCCAATAAACTGAAGCGTGTTGACACTAGAATCTTAACAAATCCAAAAAATTAGACCCTAAACCAAAACAATTATTCGAATTATTCGAATTTCAATTATGTGAATATAATTGAAATGAGCTTATATTCAATGCTAATTTGGGTAGGATTTTTATTAAACTACGTAGTTAGACCCGGCTATACTTGGCGATGAACAGGCCATTTAGGGACCGTTCAAGTATTACGTAAGCATATTTTTAGTCATTTTGTACTCCCTCCCCCCCTTTGTAAGAAAATATAAGCAAATGCTAGACCCTCCCCCCCTTTGCTTACGTAAGATTTTATGACAGTTTATACATCAGTACTTATTGACTTATAAAAAGTTACCAATCGATTACATTATTAATCCTACAAATTTATACAGGCATATAGGGATTGTGATATCAAAATATATAAAATGGTTTTAATATATTGTTGCTTATTGCATTAAACAAACCACAGAATACAAAATGGTTTAAATATATTGTTATTTATCACATTGAACAATAAAACAAGATATACAAGAAGTCTTAACTTACTTAGGCATCATAACTAAATTTTTTGACATGAATCATACAAATGTTGGTGTTCATATTTTAATCTGATATCCAGGATCCTTGAACCCATGTTTCAACATTGTCTATTATAAAGTTTTCACTGGAGCAGTGGACTGGGGGTATTGCAGGTTTCCGGTACTTGTTCTTCCACTTCTTCTTTCTCTAGCCACTCAACGTCTTTATCACCATTTCCAGGTGTCATCGGTTTTATAACAATGCCAGCATAAACTGAGGGTATGAGTGTATGGCGCTCTGCCACCACCCAGTCATGGAAAAGAAAATACCGGACTTAGCTAAAATAAAGTCAACTAAACAGTTACCTTGGCAACAGGACCCAGCCACACCGGTTCCTGTGTTTTTCTAGTCTTGCAATGTACTTGACTTGGAACACAACTTAACATACAAAAATGAAGACAAAGGGCGAGTGGGTGATGCGGGTCACGTGACTGCTGATGGATAAGCAAAGGGTAAAATCGAAAATAAACGGCGAATTTCGAACGGACTGTAGAGCGCTCTTTCCCCATAATACTTTGTTTTCTTGTTGAATTGCAGTTGCTTCGTTGTTTAATGCTTACGTAAGAATCGTCGTGACCCCCCCCCTCCCCCTTGTCAGGAAAAATAAGCAAACTCTGAACTCCCCCCTCCCCCTTTAGTGCTTACGTAATACTTGAACGGTCCCTTATATATTAAGTAAGCAATGGTTTGGAGATATTTTTTAATATAAAGAATGATCGGCGAAGTATTAAATGAGGAGGATTGTTAATGGAAAAGAATGAAAAGTAGTAGTATTTGATGCTAATGGCAACACTATTATTTCGAAGTGCAATAAAACCAGTTTGAGTTAAAAAGCACAAAGTTCTAATAATAGACATGCAGTATGCCATAAAAAATGAAGGCAGTTATCGCTCAGACTTAAACGCCCTCATTAGGCTCAGCCACACACAGGCTCTGTATTTGGACTTAGTTTTGGATACAGTATCGAATTTTTAACTATAACAAAAAGTTTCATAAACCCATTAGATTTTTTAAATCACAAGATTTTAAGAACTTCCTCTTTTATATAAACATTTTACTAAACGATTTATATTAGTTGAGAGAAGTGTTACAAAAAATTAAAAACAAATAACATTGACATGTTGTTGTTGTTGATTAGGCCCGCGTGGACCCGGTGAGCAGCTTTATATTTTTTTATAGCTGTCTTAATCCGCAAAATTCGATTCCAATCTGATAAGAACCATAATCATAATAAAAATAATAACGTTCTCACAGTCAATATGAAACGCGACAATGGGATGTAAACAAAAAATAAGCGCTCTTTTGTAAAAAAAAAAAAAAAAATAAAAAATAGACAGGATCTAAATTTAATTTCAAACTTGTGAAATGTAAACAAAAACCACGAGCTCTGTTGTTAAAAAAAAAATAAATTAAAAATAGACCATGATTCAAAATTAATTTTCAATCAATTTCCTCGTGAAAGCTTGCTTGGGATGAACCAAGTTGGAAATTAATTTTAGATCATGGTCTATTTTTAATTTAATTTTTTTACAATAGGTTACTTGGTTTTTGTATACTTGGTTTTTGTTTACATCTCATTGTCACGTGTCATTTGTATTGGCTGTGAGACGATTTGTATTAATATTTTTATTATGATTATGGCTCTTATTAAATTGGCGCCGAAACATGTCAATGTTATTTGTTTTTAGTTTTTTTTGTAACATCTCTCTCAAGTAACATAATTTGTTTAGTAAATTGAATTTTTAACATCATGCCAAATCAAAACATTCCATCTCCATCTATATCTCTTACCTCCATGGCTAAAATATACACATTTAAAACGAGCTTGATCTCGTTCTGTATTTCTTTATTTCAAAATTTAAATTGAAGTCTGTTTTCCCATATGGCTATAAAATGCACCAGGAGCAAAAAATGCTTGAGAAGCAGAAAAAAGAAACAATTTGTAACTGTAAAAGCAGTAAAGCCTACAGACTACAGAATTTATAGATGGTGGAAAAGAAATAAAAACTCCAGTGGAAAGAAAACGCCAAGAAAATGGAAATCTTTGCAGCACAACGGACCGCTGTTTTCACCAGATTATAAACCTCTTCCAAAGAAGGTTAAATTTTATTACGATGGTAAACCCATGCGATTACAAAAAGAAGCAGAAGAAATTGCAGGATTATACGCAAAAATACTGGATGATAAGTACACAAAAAAGAAGAAATTCAACGAAAACTTTTTTCAGGACTGGCGAAAAGTGATGACCGAGAAAGAACGAGCCACCATTGTGGATTTCAAAAAGTGCAATTTTGAGGAAATCAACAGATTTTACAAAGAAGAAGCAGAGAAGGCTAAACAGGCCAGAAACAAAGACAAAATAAAGAAAGAAAAAGAAGAGCTCTTCGCAAGATTTGGATTCTGCGTAGTGGACGGAAAAGTGCAGAAAGTGGCTAATTTCCGAACGGAGCCACCCGGCTTATTTCGGGGACGCGGCGATCATCCAAAAATGGGCAAGCTCAAGAAAAGGATAGAGCCTGAAGATGTAACAATAAACATCGGCAAAGATGATCCCGTTCCCAAACCGCCCCGAGGTCACAAATGGATGGAAGTGATCCACAATAATACAGTGACATGGCTTGCATCCTGGAAAGATAGCACGTCGAAATCCATCAAATATATTATGCTCCATCCGAGTTCAAAGCTGAAGGGACAGAACGACATCGAAAAGTATGAGATGGCCCGAAAGCTGAAGCTACATCTGCGAGATATCAGGAAACAGTATATGAAAGATTTGCGCTCGCCAGCCGAAGATACGAGACAAAAAGCTGTAGTAGTATATTTTATAGACAGATTGGCTTTGAGGTCGGGGTATGAAAAAGATCTAGAGACAGGGGCGGATACTGTTGGATGTTGTTCGCTAAGAGTAGAACATATTACAATGAGCAAGACGTTTCAAGGCGATAAGCATGTGATCCATCTAGATTTTCCTGGAAAAGATAACATCCGTTATCATCGATCTGTTCCTGTTGATCCTCTAGTTTACAAAAACCTACAGGATTTTTTAAAATATAAGAATTCTCGAAGCCTGATATTTGACACATTAAATTCCATAATACTCAACAAATATTTAAACAAGCTAATGGAAAATTTGACAGCGAAAGTGTTTCGAACGTGCCACGCATCCACTGAACTAGAAAATCAGCTCAAGAAAATGACTACAGGGAGTATGTCTTTAGAAGAAAAACTCCAAGTTTATAATGTAGCCAATCGATCGGTTGCCATTTTATGTAATCATCAACGCGCAGTTCCCAAAACTTACGCTAAGAGTATTAAAACCATTGAGAATAAAATTAAAAGGAAAATTCAAGAGATCAAGCAAATAGAAAATGAAATTGAGAGATTAAAAAAAAGTAGAGAAAGAGATGATGCAAAATATTTTGTATCTCGGTCTAGAAAAATCACGCTTCTGCGAAACCAAATAGAAAAGCTTCAGTTGCAAGCAACCATCAAAAAGCAAAACAAAGATGTTGCCCTGGGCACATCGAAGCTTAATTATTTGGATCCAAGAATAAGCGTGTCCTGGTGCAAAAAATGGCAAGTGCCAATCGAAAAAATATACAATAAAACCCAACAAGAGCGATTCCTGTGGGCCATTGAGACTACAAATGATGATTTTACATTTTAATCTTTAATAATAATAATAATAAATAAATAAATAAATCTATAGTTTTAAACTGTGTTATTAAAAAATTGAAAGTGGATTTTGGGAGTGTTCTGGTTTTTTTTACTAACTTTTTCTGACATTAAATGAATCGATGTGGTTGTCTTTGGGGCTGCTTTTTTACTACTGGAATGGTCTTTAGCCATTCGTTTTTTGTATTTTTTTACATTTAGCATATTTTTTTTTTCGAAAAAATTTATAGCTTTTCTTTCAATTTGACGAATATAATAAATATATGAGACATATAAAATTATAACTATCTCTTTATATATAAGTATATAGTATTTATTTATAGTATTATGTATTTATATATGTGTATCGCTATATATAATTACATACATATAGAAATATATCTAAAATATATATACAAAAAAGTATTTATGTAAACATCGCATATTTTTGTAACATGTGACATATATAACGTTTATTAAATAAACATATCTTTATAAATTATTTAAAAATCATGTTTCTCCCCCATCTTGTGAAATCTGATAAGTTGCTAAAACGGCTTTTTGTCGCCAATTTCGATCGTTTTTTGCCAATCATGCCAATCAGAACAGGATATGGAACTCTTCCCCAAATTTCGGAACAAATTCAATCTACAAAACATCAGATATTGGTGTGATTTTCATTTCACGCCACTTTAGCAATAAATCAAACACCTGTCAGGCCTAACGGTATTTACGTATTATCCGGACCATATATGATACAATTGCGACTAGCATGGTGCCAGTAATACTGGCTACACTAACCCTTAATTTAGAAAACCGTGTAGTTTATTTATTATAGTTCACTCATTGTCATAGATGTCATATACGCACCTCATTTGCATGACTTAAACAAAATGGCGATTTTTTGCTCCTCATGCTAACCCGGCTCTTATTACTTATTTATTAATACATTGTTTATTTACTTTTATTTTCTTTTTTAAAGGATATAAATAGTTTTATTCTACAATTCTTAACTATTTTTTTATTTATTATTATTTCTTTTTTAAATAATAGAAAATAATTTAAAAACATATGTAACTGGTATTTGAAAACGAAGTTTTCGCTGAATTGGCATCAGAAAAAAATAGCGCCAGTGTGGTGCGTATATGGCATCTGTTCCCACTTATTTTATTTTACAGTTATATTAATTTATAGCTTATAATTTTTGGCATAGACATTAAGTACGTACCACATTGGCAAGATTTTTTTCTGGTACCAATTTGGTGCATCTGACACCAAACTTGGTGCGTTTGTTTTGATGCCAGTTTGGTATTCAAAAACTTCGTTTTCGCGTCGGAAAAAAACATCGTGCTAATGTAGTGCGTATATGACATTTGTGCCATTTGTATTTTGAAAACATGCTTTCATGACAATTCTCGAAAATATAGAAAATATGTCTTAATTACTCATCATACATGGTATAGGGTAAATCTTGTAATCTTAAAGAAAAAAAAACTGACGGATTTACATGTTTTAGACTTTGGAGATTCAGAAAAACATATTTAGAAAGAAAAAAATCGTCCATCTGTTTTTTGTGTGTCTATCTGTGTGTCTGTAAATGCTCTATCTCTCGGACAAGTTGAGATAGAGACTTAAAATTTGGCGTGTATTTTGAATGTAATAATGGGAGAAGCATATTGATTATCATCAGGGTCGTACTGGCCCACCGGGCAACGAGGCAAATGCCCGGTGCGCCCCCTCGTCACTTTTTTTTTCTTTTAATAAAAAGTTTTTTTTTTTTTTTTTTTTTTTTTTAATTTGTGCATTCTGAAAGGCATAAAATTTCAAATGTTTTCATTTGGAAAATAAAAGGTAATGATATATTTAGCAATTTACTATCAAACATTTAGAGCCATAGGTGGCTGCGCTTAATTCTAATTCTTCGCTTAAACTTTCATTTTAATTGATCACATTGTCAGAGGCGCCCTTGTTCAGATTTTTTTCAGCGCCTTGTTAAAAATAACTAATATCGTGTTTTTGTAATAATGGCGCCTTTGTTCAGGTAGTTCCAGAAATCTTCCACATCAGCATCATTCCAGGAGTCATTCCTTTTAAGGCTAGTTTTTTTTTACTATAGAAGGATTATAATATCAGGTAAAGAAATATATGTAACTGTAAATTTATACATATGAATGTCAGATTGTAATAGTTCAAAAAGACTGGCATTGCAAAGTAAATAAAAATGTAATATTTAAAGAAAGTAAGTAAAATAATAGATTTTTTTTTTAGCACAATCATCCAAAAAAAGTACGATTTATAAAGTCAATATTCTGAATTCTTTTTTTAAAAAGATTGTCTTAATACTTTGAATGAAATTTCAGTAAGAGTGCACAGTTGATAGATACTTAGTTATATGAAAAATACCCTTTTTATCATGTTCTCATATTTGGCGTCTTATTTCTTAAATAGCATTTGTAAAACTATGAAATATTTCGACGTAATCTAAGAAAACTTCTAACTAATATTATTCACAAAAATAAATATGAGCATGAGAAAACAATGCATAATAAACAATAATTGAAATAAAATCACTCATCATATTATTCTAAAATAATAACAAAAAAGTCATGTAATTAAAATAGAGATTGAGCATTAAAATCATAAAATATAAAATGCATATATTTTCTCGTACTCACATTTTATACCGCAGATGCTTATTTATTTTCTTCACTTTCTTTTTTTTTAATCACTCCATTGTTTTAATTTGGCAGCATTCTCACGAGTGCGCTAATTTTTTTACTTCTTTTCATAATAGATTTCGACAATTCCTTTTTTTTTAAAATTTTGAAGAAATGCAATATATGCACGTTGGCAATCGAAGACACACAAAATCCAGCGCAAAAACACCTAATCTATGAATGTAGATTAAATTGCAGATCAAACACGAAAATCTGTAGCACTGAGCACACTGCGCACGATCCATCTCTGAAGTAAACAAAAACTACTGAAGTACACAAAGTAGAAATAAAATGCACTATATTGCCGAAAGCAAGGCTGCGAGTTGAACGGAGATGAAGTATGAGTCACCACAATCTACCGCAGATTCTTAGGCCTACATCGGGAGGAGCAGGCGTTAACGAGCAGGAGTTCTTTACGCTGAGCCTCATGAAATTTTTTTGATCAGAAAAATCAGCCGCATCCAACATGAAGAATGGTTCGGCGCCGGGACACAATTCCAATGCGATCCATCAGGGAAAAATCCGGCAGCGACAGTCCGCATTCTATAGGCACTCCAAACTATATTCTATGAACTGAGAACACTCGTAATAGCTAATAGTCTATATTCCGAAAACGTAATAGATAGTCATCTGTCGGGGGAATAGACTTTCAAAAATCATGTAAACACCCAATGAATAAGATAATGTCATACTACTCAGGTAGATAAATAATCCAGATAATAGTCCAGATATAGTCCAGATAAGTGCTAATAAATAGTCCAGAAACTAAACTTTCAAGCAAATCGAAGCAGGCAACTAAAAGCAGGCACTATCCCTTGACGTTTAAAAATTGCGAATGCCTGGTGTAGGCACCATAAATTTATATATTGTAGATCTGTAATTTAAAGTATGTTGACAGGTTCTTTTTAAAAATGCATTCGCTAGTTATAGGCTATGATCGCTTAAGACAATAAATGCTCTTTAAGAAAAATTATTTATTTGCAGTAAACTTCAAAATTTAAGGGTTTCATACAGAAAAGTTAGGGATGGTGCCTGAACGCATTTTTTAAGAAAACAGTCTTCACATGACTGAGTTCATGAAGCGAGAGGGAGGCAATTAATTCCTCACTGAAAAATTCACACATTGGCATCACACAATTGGCGACATTAAGCATATGAAAAATGACTGATATCATCTCCGCAAAATTGTCTGTTACGCTTAAACAATAAAAGGATTTTGAATTTAATAGCAGGGCAACCAGAAAACAGCAGTCCTAAAAAATACGCCAAAAAGGAATCCGACTGCCAATTCGTACGTTAGGAGCATATTTTGGGAAAATGTTCTCAAAAGACATAACAACCATTATGTACATAAAAAGACTCATATGCAACGAATAAGTTATACTTAAAATTACGCAGAGAGGAAAATGAAATTTCACTGACCGCAAACACATTCGAACTTTATTCTTTTTTTATTTGTTTCCAGCAAGGGTGAAATACGCATCTTAATGAATTCTCTTTATCTGATAGCCGTTTTTCAGTAATAAGGCAGATGCTAGATGTTTTTCTTTCTTTTCTTTTGAACGGAAAGCTATTGTGGAATCGAAAATAAACGTTAAGATAAAATGGACATTTAATTAAAGATTAGTTTTAACGGTAATTTAGAAAAATGTAAAATTTAAGAAAACTATATGTGATTCTACATCACATATATCACCCCTTTCACAGGCGAAAAAAAAATCTATAAATGTACATGAAGGGAGAAAAATCAATTTTCATATGCTCTTACAAGTAATAATGTGTAAAATGCTCATGAAAACAAACCAAACCTTTACTAAATAAAGTAAACAGCATTTGAACTTCTCTTTAAGTAGGCAACCATCCCATATAAAAGTATATAAATCATGATATTGTCACCATAAATTTTGTCATACAGATGACATCATATATTGTTTCTATTTAGAAACAGCTGCAGCTTCATTAATAAAATTCGTGATCACTCTTCAATTCGTCTTATTTAGACGATGACCTGTATCAGAAATGTGCACATACAAAATAAAAATACATTAGGCCTAAATAAACAGGTCACTTACCAGCTGGCTATAAGTTTCAAAATGTTTTCAATAATAAACATTAAATATATATATATTGATCAATATTATAATAAAATAAAATAAGATACTCGAGTAATATAATGCAATAAAAGACATAATATAACACACAGATAAACAAAAATAATGTAAAAATTAAGAATCCAGAAATAATGCCCATAATAATGACCGAAAGTATGGGTTTTAAGCTTCTTTCTTTTTTTAAAGATTTTTTTTTTATCTCTCAACATGAATATTAAACAAATGTATATTCATGAGATAGATATAAGGTAAAGAAGACAGTAATAAAAACTGTAGAAAATCAGGATATAAAAAAATACCTCAAACACTGTCATAAGCCATTTAATTCCATGTGACAACTGTATTCCCCTGTCTTAATGTAAATGTAGTTTAAATAAAACTGTGATTTAATAAGCCTTTACTTGTGTAAAAAAACTTGAGTTATTCCATCATGTAATCTTTTAAATGTAAAAATGTATGAGAAAAATGAAATTTTAAGTGAATTGTACAACAGGTAATACTGAAGAGAAAAATTGTATGTGTGTGTGTGAACTCAGCCTCAATTAATATGTGCTAAAGAATTAACTGGTATAAACCAGGAGAAGGCTGCATGTATGTAATAAGAAAAATGAAAACCTGTGCATTACCTATAAGAAAATTCGTGAACAATAAATATATATATATTCACGTGAAATGTCTTGGACCACAAGGAATGCCATTGATGAGGGAAAAATAAGAAAGGTGAAATCCCACAAAATTGTTATCCACAGACCACAAGCTCATCCGCGTAGCATGCCACAAAAGTAAGATTGTAAAACCTTTGTAAAATAAAATACCATTGTAAATACCATTGCCGCATGCCAAGCAACGCCCTCGCGATTGTGTAGAAAAACAAATTAGGATTTTTTTTTTTTTTTTTTTTTTTTTTTTTTTTTTTTGCTAACGTAAGAAACAGACAGTATGTGTACAAGAACCCAAAAACACCTACCAATGAGTGACATTCAATTACGTAATTAATGAATTAACAATCAATAAACAACTCGATGAATAAGGGTTAACTTGTCTCAATGAACTAAATGTATTATGTAAAAAGAATCTCTGGTTAAACTCTAAACCAGCTACAGTGAACTACGTGTTTTAACTATGAACTATGTGTGAAGTGAAAAAAAAAAACTGTCGAATACTATGGTTAGCAAAAGGTTAAAAATTAAGTGTATAGGCATAAAATATTACCGGAATATCAAATGTGACAAATATGTACAATTAAAACTGTAAAAGTATTTAACTTCCTCGATTTAAATACTCTTGATGTTTAAGGTATAGCTAAGAGTCATGCCAAAACAATTGTGATTATTGTACAATAATAAAAATGCTTACAATGTTTTTGTGTGTACATGGTGATCTAAGCAAACTGCAGTAAGTGCATGTATTTCTAAAAGCTTAAATGTGTGAAAATTTAAAGTGTCATTTAAAATAGAGAAAAGTACAAATGATGTAATGGTCATACCTGGTCTAGCATATATACTTTTAAAGATAAAAGTATATCTAACTAGTGACAACAACCAAAATAATATTGTATCAGAAACATGTCCAATTTTAAAGATGTACTATAATATTCTGAGAAAAATCATTTTGTGAAATGATATAATTAGCATCGAGTCACCATCCGCGTCCAATCAGTCAAATTTTATCAGTAAAGAAAAATGTATATGGAAAGGCATGTACATATTATAATTTATTTCATATATTAAAATCCTTAAAGTATGTGCTGGCAATTTCCTGAGTGTTGTATGGATTTTTAGAAAAAATACATTAAAAAAAAACTACTGTTTTATCTAACAAAAATAATTAAAAAGAGGTTCCAAATTATATCTTAAAGATAATGTACATTAAAATGTGGTTTACTTTCTAAGAAGTAATGTGTTACATATTCTATGAACAAAGATGTGTATTTTCATTGAACTAATGTGTAAAAAATCTATGAATAATAATATAAAACTTCAACGAACTAAAGTGTACATCTCTATGAACTACAACGTACGACATGACTGAACACATGTATAAAATCTCTATGAACTAATGTGAAAAACATCGATGAACTAACGTGTAAAATTCTATAACTAAACGTGTAAATATTCTATGAACCAAAGTGGAAAAAAAATCGATGAACTACTGTGTAGAATTTCTATAATTAATCATGTAAATATCTATGAACTAAGTTGTTTATTCAGCTAACTAAAATGACCAGGAAGAAAGCGATTTTTTTTTGGTTTAAAAAAAAATGAATGTAACTAGTTCCCCATGTACAACAAGAATGGAAAGTAAAGCGATGAACTAGTGTAATATCAATGAACAAAGAATGTGCGATGAACTCTTGTGTTTTTTCTATGAACAAAATTCTTATGTGTACCAGGAACTAATACATTATATAACGTGTTTAAAATAATTGAAGATGTAAATAATGTGTATTTATAACAATTTAAACTTCAAAAGAGGAAAAATGCCTGTTCCTAACAGTAAACCAACCAGCATGAATGAGTGTAAAATTATGTAAAACAAAATAGTTTTTTATTGTCTGCAGAGTAAAATAAAAGGAATGTGATCATGACACAGTATGTAGAAAAAATATTACAGAAGTACATAAAAATTATGACTGAATTCAACCAAGGCGAGTGATATCTTTGAACCATAACCAAAAATAATTTTGTGAGAATGAAGTGTAAGTATGTGTATGCATGTAAAGCCAGGTTGAATATGAAACCACAACAAATATGTACAAGAGTTGCAAGAAAAAGGAAATCTCTGTGAAATATATTCTAACGAATTAATTTGAAAACCGCGAGGTCGCGCGAGACCACACTTCAGTAATGACATGCCTAAATAAATAAAAAATTAAAAATGTTCTGCACATGAAAAAACGGTGAGAATTTAGCAAAGTGTCGAATAATAGTAAATTTTAAAAAATGAATTAATGAATTTTGTAAATGAAGA
Source organism: Maratus speculifer (assembly GCA_964019185.1). Lineage (NCBI taxonomy): Eukaryota > Metazoa > Arthropoda > Arachnida > Araneae > Salticidae > Maratus > Maratus speculifer. The sequence goes on from OZ025301.1 coordinate 185,539,348, forward strand.
CAAACATTCTCTCCCTTTTTGTAGGTAAGTGGCCATCTTACCCCCAAAAGGAAAAGAAACCCTTCAGGAAAAACATTCTTGGCATTGTGCTACCTCTAGAAAATAACACAATGCAAGAAGAAATCTATCGAAAACGGTCACTAAATATTAGAAACAAAAATAAAAATATTAACTGAATTTTAAAAATACTGAGATTTCACATCTAAAAATGTGTGCTGGTATGCAACAACACGGCATACAATTGACTTAAAATATATACTGGTACGTTATATGTTTTAATTGCATTAATGAAATAAATAAAATCTCTCTTCCTGTTATTATTAATAATAATATTGATGACTCGAGCAGGCATTAAAATGTTAAGAGGAAAGCTTGTGACAGGTTGAGATAATATAACTAAAGAAAATATTATATTTTACACATAAGATCTCCAAACCTAAAAACATATTATATTTGCGAGAATATTTTAAAATGTAAATTATTCAATGTCTAATTGCTGTCAACTATTTAAAGTTTAGTAAAAACAAGTGAAAAGTTTACCATAAGCGAAAACAAATTTAAGCTTCTCGCCTTCTTCATTATATTTCCAAATTTGTCAACATGGCAACACATAAAATATTTTTATAATGGTATGTCGTAATATACCACTTAATGAACCTTATGAACATTAAAAATAAGATATCTATACACAAATATCTAAAAGGCATATAAAATTAATTACCTATATCTATGTAATAAAACAAACATACACATTGGTTATATAAAAATTGTAAGACCATTCTGTATATTATCAAATAAATGTCTAAGAAATACTATAATATTTCAAGAAAATTATCTAGATATATTTTTATGAAATAACCTTTAAAATGAAAGTTCTTATAATGTTATAATTACTGATGAAGAATAATCATGCGCATACGTTTAAATATTATATGTTATAAAACCGTCATCTTCTTTATATACTCAGAATAAAGAAACAAAATTCCTTAATATTTAGCTGCAAGAAATAGCTCTACTTAAATGGATATAATTAATAGAAAATGCTGCTTTAAAGATATTGATTACATATATTCAATTATGCAATAAAGAAAAATGGTAAATACTTTTAAGTACAAATATAAAAATAATGTATTATCTGTAAATAATACTCAATTGAAACACAGTAAAACATAACTTACCCTTTGATTATGGAATTTTCAAAGCATAATAAAATATAATTGAAATGATACAATTTTATGTATCTTAAGAGGAAGGCAGTGTCAAATATCTAGAGAGGTGCATACATCTTTATTTATTACAAGTATTCATATTTATCTTTCTTCATACTTTTTTTTTTTTTTTTTTTTTTTTTTTAACTTTCCTAACCTGCAAAAATAATAGTCTGACACAAAAACATTCTCTCTTATTTATCTGGAAACATGAATATTTTAGATGCACCATTAACTTACCTTTAACTTCTTTTTTTCTTTTTTTTTTAATCATACTAGGGGGGCCCCGCCCCCCTGCTCGCTATGCTCGCCACCCCCCCCCCCGCGTAATCGCTTCGCGATTCCAAATTATTGGCTACCCCTGCTTGCTGCGCTCGCCAATACCCCATGGTATGAATAAGCAATTGCAGACCTTTCAAATGATGTGCCACACGACTGGTATTGTAAAGAAATTAAAAATGTGCCCCCCTGGGGGTCAGAGTGGGAGGCGACACAAAAGACATCCATAATATGAATAAGCAGATGCAGACCCCTCAAATGATATGTCACACGACTGGTGTTGTAAAGAAATTAAAAATGTGCCCCCCTGGGGGGCAGAGTGGGGATGACACACAAGACATCCATAAAATGAATAAACAGTTGCAGACCTTTCAAATGATGTGTCACACAACTGGTGTTGTAAAGAAATTACAAAATGCGCCCCCTCTGAGGGCAGAGGGGGGGGGTTACACACAAGATATCCATAATATGAATAAGCAGTTGTAGACCTCTCAAATGATGTGTCACACAATTGGTGTTGTAAAGAAATTAAAAATGTACCCCCCTGGGTGGAAGAGTGGGGACTGACACACAACACATCCATAATATGAATAAGCAGTTGCAGATCTTTCACAATTGGTGTTCTAAAGAAATTAAAAATGTTACCCCCCCCTGGGGAGAGCAGAGTGTGGGGAGTGACACACAAGACATCCATAATATGAATAAGCAGTTGCAGACCTTTCAAATCTTCTGTAACACGACTGGTGTTGTAAAGAAATTAAAAATGTGTCCCCCCTGGGGAGCAGAATGGGGGGTAACACACAAGACATCCATTATATGAATAAGCAGTTGTAAACCTCTCAAATGATGTATCAAACGACTGGTGTTGTAAAGAAATTAAAAATTTGGCGAAATATTACAGTTATCGCCAAGTTGGCGTCACTTTTGACAACTAATTTTGGTCGCCAAATTTGGCGATATATCGCCAAGTTGGCGACAAACTTGGCGATTGTTGGCGATGGTAGCCTTTCCTCTCTTTATGGTAACCCATACGGTGATGCATAGGCCCTTTCCTGATTGGTCTATTCGACTCATGGAAGGAGTGGACAACCCGGATTCGTTAGTTCCAGAAATCTTCCACATCAGCATCATTCCAGGAGTCATTCCTTTTAAGGCTAGTTTTTTTTTACTATAGAAGGATTATAATATCAGGTAAAGAAATATATGTAACTGTAAATTTATACATATGAATGTCAGATTGTAATAGTTCAAAAAGACTGGCATTGCAAAGTAAATAAAAATGTAATATTTAAAGAAAGTAAGTAAAATAATAGAATTTTTTTTTAGCACAATCATCCAAAAAAAGTACGATTTATAAAGTCAATATTCTGAATTCTTTTTTTAAAAAGATTGTCTTAATACTTTGAATGAAATTTCAGTAAGAGTGCACAGTTGATAGATACTTAGTTATATGAAAAATATCCTTTTTATCATGTTCTCATATTTGGCGTCTTATTTCTTAAATAGCATTTGTAAAACTATGAAATATTTCGACGTAATCTAAGAAAACTTCTAACTAATATTATTCACAAAAATAAATATGAGCATGAGAAAACAATGCATAATAAACAATAATTGAAATAAAATCACTCATCATATTATTCTAAAATAATAACAAAAAAGTCATGTAATTAAAATAGAGATTGAGCATTAAAATCATAAAATATAAAATGCATATATTTTCTCGTACTCACATTTTATACCGCAGATGCTTATTTATTTTCTTCACTTTCTTTTTTTTTAATCACTCCATTGTTTTAATTTGGCAGCATTCTCACGAGTGCGCTAATTTTTTTACTTCTTTTCATAATAGATTTCGACAATTCCTTTTTTTTTTAAATTTTGAAGAAATGCAATATATGCACGTTGGCAATCGAAGACACACAAAATCCAGCGCAAAAACACCTAATCTATGAATGTAGATTAAATTGCAGATCAAACACGAAAATCTGTAGCACTGAGCACACTGCGCACGATCCATCTCTGAAGTAAACAAAAACTACTGAAGTACACAAAGTAGAAATAAAATGCACTATATTGCCGAAAGCAAGGCTGCGAGTTGAACGGAGATGAAGTATGAGTCACCACAATCTACCGCAGATTCTTAGGCCTACATCGGGAGGAGCAGGCGTTAACGAGCAGGAGTTCTTTACGCTGAACCTCATGAAATTTTTTTGATCAGAAAAATCAGCCGCATCCAACATGAAGAATGGTTCGGCGCCGGGACACAATTCCAATGCGATCCATCAGGGAAAAATCCGGCAGCGACAGTCCGCATTCTATAGGCACTCCAAACTATATTCTATGAACTGAGAACACTCGTAATAGCTAATAGTCTATATTCCGAAAACGTAATAGATAGTCATCTGTCGGGGGAATAGACTTTCAAAAATCATGTAAACACCCAATGAATAAGATAATGTCATACTACTCAGGTAGATAAATAATCCAGATAATAGTCCAGATATAGTCCAGATAAGTGCTAATAAATAGTCCAGAAACTAAACTTTCAAGCAAATCGAAGCAGGCAACTAAAAGCAGGCACCATCCCTTGACGTTTAAAAATTGCGAATGCCTGGTGTAGGCACCATAAATTTATATATTGTAGATCTGTAATTTAAAGTATGTTGACAGGTTCTTTTTAAAAATGCATTCGCTAGTTATAGGCTATGATCGCTTAAGACAATAAATGCTCTTTAAGAAAAATTATTTATTTGCAGTAAACTTCAAAATTTAAGGGTTTCATACAGAAAAGTTAGGGATGGTGCCTGAACGCATTTTTTAAGAAAACAGTCTTCACATGACTGAGTTCATGAAGCGAGAGGGAGGCAATTAATTCCTCACTGAAAAATTCACACATTGGCATCACACAATTGGCGACATTAAGCATATGAAAAATGACTGATATCATCTCCGCAAAATTGTCTGTTACGCTTAAACAATAAAAGGATTTTGAATTTAATAGCAGGGCAACCAGAAAACAGCAGTCCTAAAAAATACGCCAAAAAGGAATCCGACTGCCAATTCGTACGTTAGGAGCATATTTTGGGAAAATGTTCTCAAAAGAAATAACAACCATTATGTACATAAAAAGACTCATATGCAACGAATAAGTTATACTTAAAATTACGCAGAGAGGAAAATGAAATTTCACTGACCGCAAACACATTCGAACTTTATTCTTTTTTTATTTGTTTCCAGCAAGGGTGAAATACGCATCTTAATGAATTCTCTTTATCTGATAGCCGTTTTTCAGTAATAAGGCAGATGCTAGATGTTTTTCTTTCTTTTCTTTTGAACGGAAAGCTATTGTGGAATCGAAAATAAACGTTAAGATAAAATGGACATTTAATTAAAGATTAGTTTTAACGGTAATTTAGAAAAATGTAAAATTTAAGAAAACTATATGTGATTCTACATCACAAACCTTTCTAAAATTAAATTAACTTTTTACGCATAATTATCCGATTTGCTTAGAATTTTGGACATAGGTTCATTATGATAAGACGCATCTCTGATTAGTTATGGGGTTCTTCTGCTTATTATAAAGGGGGGGTGAGCAATTATATCCCTTTTAAACTAGAAAAATAGGTTTTTATGCAGAATTATCCCATGTATAGAAGGCCCAAGTATAGAAGGGGAATAGAATATAACCCACCTTAAATTAAATTACTTTTTACGCAGAATTATCAGATTTGCTTCAAATTTTGGATTATAGAACCATTATGATAAGGCGTATCCCTGATTACAAATGGGGTTATTTTGCCAATTAAAAATTGGGGCGGGTGATTATCCCCCCCTTAAATTAGATAAATTGTTTTTTATGCACACTTATCCAATATATTTCATATTTTGGATATATGTTCTTTCTCATAAAGTGAATCCAGGAATAATTTTAAAGGTTTAATGGCTAAGTAAACACTGGAAGAACGGATGATACCCCAAACCCCCCTTAAATTAATAAATGGCTTTTTACGCAGAATTGTCTGATTTGATTCAAATTTTGATTGGGCGTTCATTATGATAAGGCGAAGTCCTGATTAATTGTGGGTTAATAATAATGATTAATTGTGGGCTCTATACTTAGCCATTAAACCCTTAAAACTATTCAGGGATACACTTTATCAGGAAGAACCTATACCTAAAATTTGAAATACGTTAAATAGTTGTGAAAGAAAAAAAAAACAATTTATTTTATTTAAAGAGTGGAGGATTAATCGCCCGCTTCCCCTATTTAATTATCAAAAGAACCCCATAATTGATTTGCCTTCTTATAATGAATATACATCCAAAATTTGAAGCAAATCGGATGATTCTGCGTAAAAAGCCATTTATTTAATTTAATGGGGTTTATCCCCCGTTCCCCCTCTATACATAGCCATTAAACCCATAAAATTATTCAGGAATTCACTTTATGAGAAAGATCCTATATCCAAAATTTGAAATACATCGGATAAGTGTGCATAATTTTTTTAATCTAATTTAAGGTGGGTATAGTAATCACCCGCCCTCCTTTTTAGTTACCAATAGAACCCCATAACTAATCAGAAATACGTCTTATCATAATGAACCCATGTCCAAAATTCGAATCAAATCGGATAATTCTGCATAAAAAGCCATTTATTTAATTTAAGAGGGGTTTCCTCTATCTCCCCTTTATACTTAGCCATTAAATCCTTAAAACTATTCCGGAATTCACCTTACCAGAAAGGACCTATATTTAAAATTGAATAATGGGATAATTCTGCATAAAAACATATTTATCTAGTTTGAGGGGAGAATTGCTCGTTCCCCCCCCTTTATAATAAGCAGAAGAACCCATAACTAATCTAAGATACGTCTTATCATAATGAACTTGTGTCCAAAATTTTAAGCAAATCGGATAATTATGCGTAAAAAGCCATTAATTCAATTTAAGAAAGGTTATCCCCCGTTCCCCCCTCTATACTTAACCCTTAAACACCTAGAATCTCTTCAGGCATTTTATACTATACATAAGCCTTATCGAAAAGATCCTATATGCAAATTTGACACACGTTGGGAAATTCTGCGTAAAAACTCATTCATCTAATTGAGGACGGATGGGGGGGGGGGGTAATCGTCCCTTCCCAAAACTAATCAGGCAAGCGTCTTTTCAGGATGAACGTATATCCAAAAATTGAACCAAAACAGTTAATTCAGCATGAAAAACCCATTTATCTAATCTATGAGCCCCCCCCCCGATCCCCCTTTCATACTTAACCAATGAATCCCCAAAATCAATAATAAATCCCCAAAATCAATTCCTTGTCACTTTTTTTCCGGTAACTTTTTTTCCTTGTCACTTTTTTTCCGCGTCACTTTTTTTCCGTGTCACTTTTTTCCGCGTTTGTAGTTTATGTCACTTTTTTTCCGATAACTTTTTTCCGGTCACTTTTTTTCCGTTTACCGTTTTTTGTATCGTGGCGCCCTTGGCCAGATTTTTTATCGACGCATCTATAAAAATAACTTTTAAAAAACTAATATCGTTTTTTTGGTATCGTGGCGCCCTTGGCCAATTATTTTTTTTCATCGGCGCCTCTACAAAAATAACTTTTAAAAAATTAATATCGTTTTTTTTAATAACTTTTAAAAAACTAATATCGTTTTTTTTAAATCATGAAGCCCTTCGTCAGCTTTTCTCTGCGTCTCTTGTAAAAATAACTTTCAAAATATTAATATCATGTATTTGTAACCATGTCCCCCGTGGTCATTTTTTTTCAGTGTGTCTTTAAAAATAACTTAAAAAAAAAAAACAAATATCATGTGTGTTTTTATAATGACTACGCTCTTGGTCGGATTTTTTTCTGTGTTAATATAAAAACAACTTTCAAAAAACTAATATCGTCTTTTTGTAACCATGGTGCCCTTGATCAGATTTTTTTCAGCGCCACAGAAAAATAACTTTTGAAATACTATTGTCATATTTTTGTAATGCTGGCGCCCTTGATCAAGTTTTTTTTTCAGTTTTATAGTAAAAAGAACTTTTAAAAAAAACAACTATTTTGTTTTTGTAGTAACACCGCCCCTTACATATATATAAATTGGTGCTCTTAGTTCTAAGAAACTGAAGTACTTTATAATTTCTTAAAGTTAATATAGGTCTTAATGACCTATATTATCATTAATTTCTTAAATGATAATATGGGTCAGATTACGAATAATAATTTTTTAGGAGAGTTTGTAATGGAAACTTATGTAAATTTTGCTTTGAAAGAAGAATAGGTTAATTTTTTTTATATCTGTTTGACAATTCAATATCTTTTAAAATGCCAATATCTAATTTTATATATATATATATATATACTGATCTGATCTGTTTAACCTCTCTAAACTTCAAACACTATCGCAAATTACAAAATGAAAAATACACATGTAATTAATATAAATATATAAGCTCCTGAAAATCGTTAACGTCATTTTACAAAAGTGTGGATGATTACAGTTAAACAGAAGCACAGATGTGTTTTTGTTCAGTTTTCAAAGCTGTTGCTGTTAGTCAATAACGTGGGAATTTCCAAGAAGACAAATTACTGTTTCAGGGGAGTTTCAAGTTTCTTCAGATACTCAATGATGGCTGTAGTAATACAAGATGTGACATTTTTTATTGATTATGCCGTATACTGAGATTTCTGGATCTGTGTATCTTTCTGGAGAAAATAGAAACAGATGTATTGCTCGGAACAGCCTTAAACATACTATCCATCTACTTCTTTGAAATACTAGCAAAATATATTAAATCCGAGAGAAAAGAACGTACCGAAATCAGTCATCTATTATCCATTCCACAAGAAACTGGAAAAACATGTGTTTCCAATTTTCAGCCGATAGCCGGTACGGTATAGTTAAAGTGCTTTTGGGGAACCTGCTTCGTTTTTCTCATTTCATTTTCATCCGGTGTCAAAGAACAACTTTGTATTTACATTATTTGCTTGTATCCTGAGTTATTTATCTGTTTAGCGTAATCTTAGTTTTTTTTTTTTTTTTTTTTTTTTTTTTTAATAATAAACTTTGGTTTTTTGGTTTTACAATTTTTAAAAATAGTGTACTAAAACGTTCATCACCACAGCTCAGATATACTGATGTTGCATGCACCTTGCATAGCAGGAGCTACGATTTGCCCATGGAAAAACAACATAAAGTAGGATTACTTATAACATTTTTTATTAATAGTAATTGTATCACTTTCACATGAGTTTTATATATATTATATATATTATTTCAAAAGCAGGATTCAAATCAATACTTCTGTGTGATATCATTTTACAGTTAAAAAAAAAAAAAAAAAAAAAAAAAAAAATCCTTATTTATTTTTTTTTTTATTTTAAATTAAAATCAAATCAATCAATTAAAATCAAATTTTAGTTCTGATTAGTTAAATAATTTTTAATAAATAATAATCCATTCCGTATTCATAATATTTTAATGTCAGCTGTGGAAGATGTTTGAAAGAAGATTTGTTGAGTAGAAAAATTTAAAAGAAAGATTCTATTTCTTGAGTTAAGTGAAAAACTTCCTTATACGGCTTTTCTGAAATAAAGTAATTTGATTTTTTAAAATTTTAATTGTAGCTAGAAAAGAAACTTAAAGAAAGATTTTAGGTTGAAAGAAAAAGTTATATTATCATTTTATTACATTTTACAAGATAGGGAAAAAATGCTTCTTGTATTTATTGTCTATATTTCATTTGAAACCGATTTATATATTATTGAAAAAATAAAAAAAAAAGCTTTTTAAAAATAACTCCCGTAAAATAGACATTTTCTACCACAAATAAGAAAAAAAAATTTCGGAGTTTTTTATTTTACACCATAAATAGCATTTGTATCTCAGAAACTGTATTAAAAACTTGAATTTTTTTGCACTTTCGAGTCTTGACCCAATGAAATTGTTTTTGTTGTTTGGTTCTTTTAAATCATTTCATTTATGCATTTTTTAAAACAATATAATAATTTTTAGGGCATTACAGATATATATATTTTTAATATGCAATTTTTCTTCACATATATTAACTGATGTAATGCGGTTCAAGTAAACTAACACAGTGCTTAAATTTTGCAAATATTTTTACTTAAATCACCATTATTTCCCAATAGTAATATTCAGCTTATTTAATGTATCATTAAATAAGGTGAGTAGAATTCGAAAATAGACGTAGATTTTTTAGAAAAGTGTGGTGGGAAAAAAAAACCCTCTAAATTGGCAACACTTGCCTAATATCAAGATATTTTTAAAGTGCACTGTTTTGCGGAGAGCTATTTTTGTGTATATTTCTATAATACATAATATTATTTTGGGTGACATATTTATTTTAGGGAAAAAGTTTTCGATACAACAATGTACTTGTACATATTTTTATTTTTAAAGTGAATTTTTATGCATAATTTGTGTAGTATGTGTATATATATATATATATATATATATATACATATATGTAAGGATTTGCGCCCTTTTGTAAGGCAATTGGCGCCCTTGTTATCCATTTTGCCACCGCCCTCTATGTTACGCCAGTACGACCCTGATTATCATTAACCTCGATTATCTTGAACTATTTTTGAATGAAATACAGGGTCATAAAAAATCGAAAACTGTGATAAATAGAGTTACAACTCGGTAACTAATTATCCGATCGACTTCATTCATTATGCAAGATTTATGCTTTTTAAAGTCTTTTAACACTCACTCCTTAAAATAAAAAATTAAAAAGAAAATCGAAAATGTTATGTATATTTTTCATCAGAGCGAATATTGCGAGAGTCCAAAATCGATAATCGGCGTTACTGATATTCAGTAGCTTTTTCCTATTATTTCATACAGTACAAACCAAATTTCAAGTTTCTTAATCCCTTCACGAGATAGTGTTTACAGACAGACAGATGGACTGCAATTTTTTTTTCTAAAAGTCTGTTTTTCGGAATCTCTTGTGTCTAAAACGTGTTAAATGAATGTGTAAATAAATAAAAGTAAAACATCTTTTATTTTTATTTATTTATTTATTTTTATCCATTTTCAAAACGATTGAACATTTACCTTATTATTACGCATGATGGGTAAGTAATTAAGCAGAAACATTGTATAAACAAATAAACTAAATCCTAAATTACATTCCTAAATTTTTAATGTATTTGATATTTATATATGTATTTTAACAACAGATCTAAGCTTTAACAACTCAAAAAATAAATAAATAAATAAATAAATAAATAAATAAAAAATCTACAAGCGTTTATTTTATTTTATTTTTTAACTGATTTGATACTTGAAATTTATTTATGCTAATAGAACTGATTCACTGTATAATCAACTCAAATAGATCTGTTAACATGTATGCACTTTTTAAAAACTAATCTGATTTGTTACTTTGACGTATTTGCATTGGATGAAAAAAGCTAAAAACGCTGTTTAAACAATTAATAACGATTCTATTATCAGTTATTGTCATTATGAGTTAATCCATAATTAACATACATATTCCATATCAAGCAATCTTTTTTTTTTTTTTTTTTCTTTCTTTCTTTCTTTTCCAGAACAAGCAGTCAAGGTCAGTTATCAAACGCTCTCGCGTCAAGCTTGTCCGGTATACGTGAACGATAGTTATAAAAACAAAAAGAAGTAGAAGCGATAACGCTTCAGCTGACGTTTAAAAAAACAAAGTTTTGATTAATGGCAGCTGATTCAATATGCATTTCCTTTTTCGAGATGAATTGCGCAATGTTTTGATTGTTAGCTAGAGGCTGAACTCTTTCTGGAGAGATCTAGAAACAATGTAATTATATACTGCATTACAGCGTGATAGCGATTTACGTAGTTTTAAAAGAGATAGTCGCAAGCAGTGGCAATTATTCCGAGGCGTCTGATTAAATATTAATATTTGAGAGACTATTTTAGAAGTAGTGAAGTAAGAACAATATATATATATGTATATACATTCAGAGTAACTCAAAACGAAGTTATTTATGACGCCTTATATTTGCACGAGGGAAATAAGACCGAGAGGGGGTGCCCTCCGTGGGGGGGACTTTCTAATCGAATCTAACCGCATATATTTACGCAACGAAATCCAAGGTTCGAAGAAAATGATGGAAAATTCCGAATGATTAGGCCGACAGGCGCGATTGAGTTCGAGCTCAGCATTTCCCGTTTACCAGCTTCGAGAGCAAAACTTTTCAACCCTGGTGCGATTATAACTCAAAATCAGTGTTGAATCCAGGGGATTCAACACCTCCTCCCCGGAGCAATAAAATGTCCCCCCCCCCCGGAAAATTTGAGATTTTGGGTTTTCAATGGTCAAAAAGTACAATCCCCCCCACACCCCGGAGAAAAATGTCTGAATTCAACACTGCTCAAAATGAATGGTCTAATTTCAAAGGTTTACAACACAAATTCTAATAAAGGTATTTATTCAAAATATACTTACATGTAGAAGAATCATATACAATTTGGAAATATCATTTATTTTATTCGTAATCGTAACATATTATGTTATTTACTAAGTTAGTCTATTCTTAATTAATTTATTTACTAATTGTGTTAAAAATTAATTTAATTACACATTCGTAGCGATTACAGGAGTTCCATAACGTACGATTTATTTTATTGAGCTTATTTAATTATCAAGCCAGATGCGGTGATCATTAAAATTAGCTGGGTGAATTAAGCCCTCCAGATGCTTCCGGGGTAGACTCGAAGATGGCAGACATAGGGTGCTGGGTAAAGGTCTGCACCGGCCCGGGCTTGACTCGTGGCCCGTACCCGGCCCGGCGAAATCGTTTCGACTTTTCTAACGGGCCGGGCCTGCAGAATTAGAATAGTTTTTTCAACGAGCCGGGCCAATAAAAAAAATTTCTGAATATTTAAGCAGAAACGATAAAATATGACCTATTTTGAACGAAAATGGTTTTAACGAGAATAAGTATAAATGTGCGTCACGAGCCATACTAGTTTGACAGCATCAATATAAAAATGTAACTTGTACAGTAGGGTGGGCCGAAAAAAACTTTTTTTCGATTTTCGATTATGGCGGGTGCGGAAAAGTGGCCACTGGTGGCACTCAGTTCACACAAAAAATTTGAGATTTTTTGGACTTTTCCTTACCCTGCCGCAAATGGCTAGAAAATTTGCAAAAATGCTGATTTTTGAATTTTTTTAGGTAAAAAATTAAAAATGTTAAATTAAATTTATTTTGGCTGTATTTGCTGGAAAAGGCAGCTTTAACGTACCAAATGCTTAAATAAGTTCCGATAATGCATTATTTAATTGCTAAGTGTATTTTAAATAAGCCGATTTTCATAGCTTTTTCACGTATAATAGGCAAAATATGTATTAGTTTGAATCGTTCGTTAATTTCTCGCTTATTTGTGTTCCTTGGTCTTTAAATTTTGTCTATGCGTCAAAGGTCATATATTTGGGCAGCGGACAGCAGTATAACTCAAAAACAAAGCTGGAAGGTGAGAAGGGGTGAAGCAGGACTCATAGAGTACGCAATGCCTCATCGTAATGTTGAGGGAGTTAAGGAGGAAATAAAAGAGAAGAGAAAATTGCGATAAGGGGTTGTTATTATTTTACTATGCTCATAACCTGCGACATATGTTCAGTGTGGACGTGAAACCTTTTCCTAGAGAGATGTGGTACTTTTTGGATCATTTGACGTACCATTACAGTGTTTTGTGCGTTTTATTACGACGAGCTTAGAAATGGCTAGTATGAAGGTCTATGGCAATGTAAAAGACACGCGACAGCATGAAAAGTATCTTTTTTGAGGCACCATGCTTATTGAAAGATTTGCAATTGCCTTATACTGATATCATGCTCCACTACTACTGGTTGCGAAGCGATATGGCAGCAAATCGAGAAATCGAATATTAGTCAATAGATGATGTTATTAAAATGGCTGGTGAAAAAGTTACCATTGAAAAAAAGCTTCGGAAAAAAAATCTGAATAAAAGCTTCCATACCAGTGTTTTCCCAACGATCAATTTTACAAAAAAGATTAAAAACTACTAAAAGGTTTCACCATATCGTACGAATTCTTCGCGGTTTGTCTTTACTTTCAAGCCCATACGATTACAGGATTTCCTCAATGATCTACACGTCTTTTAATAGTGATAGTTTAGAATAATAGTTTAATAGTTGGTGAAAAAGTTACCGAAATCTGAAAAAAAGCTTCCATACCAGTGTTTTCGAAACGATCGATTTACAAAAAGATTAAAAACTACTAAAAGGTTTCACCATTTCGTACGAATTCTTCGCGGGTTGTCTTTACTTTCAAGCCCATACGATTTTAGGATTTCTCCAATGATCTACGCTTCTTTTAATCGTTTTTAATCTTTTTGTAAATTTATCGTCGGGAAAACACTGGCTTTTATTCAGATTTCGGTAACTTTTCAATCTACCATTTTAATAACACCATCTATTGACTAATATTGAATTTTTCGATTTTTTGCCATATCGCTTCGCAACCAGTAGTAGTGGCATATGATACCAGTATAAGTTGGCAATTGCAAGTCTAACAAGCAATTGCAAGTTCAACAAGCATGGTGCCCAAAAAGGGTACTTTTCATTCTGTCGTGTGTCTTTTACATTGGCACGGACCTTCATAATAGCCATTTCCAAACTCGTCGTAATAAAACGCACAAAACACTGTAATGGTACGTCAAACGATCCAAAAAGTACTGAATCTCTCTAGGAAGAGGTTTCACATCCACACTGAACAAATTTCTCAGATTTTGAGCATGGTAAAATAATAACAATCTCTTATAGCAATTTTCCCTTCTCTTTTATATCTTCCTTCACTCTCTCAACATTAGGATGAGGCATTGCGCAAGTTTAGTGTCCTGTTTCACCCCCTTCTCACCTTCCAGCTTTGTTTTTGAGTTATACTGCTGTCCGCTGCCCAAATATATGACCTTTGACGCATAGAAAAAATTTAAAGACCAAGGAACATAAATAAGAGAGAAATTAACGAACGATTCAAACTAACACATATTTTGCCTATTATACGTGAAAAAGCTATGAAAATCGAATTATTTAAAATACACTTAGCAATTAAATAATGCATTATCGGAACTTATTTAAGCATTTGGTACGTTAAAGCTGCCTTTTCAAGCAAATACAGCCAAAATAAATTTAATTTAACATTTTTAACTTTTTACCTAAAAAAGTTCAAAAATCAGCATTTTTGCAAATTTTCAAGCCATTTGCGGCAGGGTAAGGAAAAGTCCAAAAAATCTAAATTTTTTTGTGTGAACTGAGTGCCACCAGTGGCCACTTTTACGCACCCGCCATAATCGAAAATCGAAAAAAAGTTTTTTTCGGCCCACCCTATTGTACAGTGTAGGGATCGGCATCGGGCAGTTAAATTGTATGTAACCCGTTTTAATACTTTTTTTAGCTGACTCGTGACGGGCCGAGATCAAGCTTGCATTATTTTTCTACATATAGATTTGCCGGACCGGAACTAGACTTAATTGTTCTCATGATCTGTAGGGCAGACAGCATGACTTGTACAATTATTATCAGCGATAAAGAACTTGTGTTAGCTTAATCTTTGGATATGTACTTTTTGATAAATTTTAAATTAATTTCTCAATAACGCGAAAGAATGACACATTTTCAGATTAATTTTTAATTGTAAAAGTATAAAGGTGATAAGTCTGACTATTGAAGGGATTTGGAATCAAATAGCGTTTTTCATTTTTGGTAAATAAAATACTCGTATAACGTTGTTGAGATACAATAGTTTCTCAAATGGTTGCAGATTTTTCTCCCTTCCCTTGCTATTGTTTCCAGAAATTCTATTCAGAACGCTAACAATGACACTATCTTATTTGCTTGCAGTATTCTTAAATTGCTTGAATCAAAAAAATGGATAACGCCATTCGATTATATAGTTTCTGAATAAAGACACCTGCTAATCTTATGCGTTTCTGAGAAAAAAATGAATTTAGAAATGTATCAGAAAGGAGCTTCTTTGAATTAACGAATGAATTTGGATTTGAAATCTTTAAGGGGGTAGTAAGGTTAATTCGAGGGAAAAAAAGCATATTTTCTATGATTTTTTGTAAGTATACAATTAATATTTATTTATTTGCATAGTTATAGTATAATTATATGTCATTTAAAGAGTATTCTGTGAAATTTTCATTAAGAAATATTAAAAAATGAGCCAATGACAGCGAATCTTCGAAGACGTCCCAAAAAAAAGTTGATTCGCGGTGAACCGCATAACTCATGACTGGATCAACTGAAATTAAAAAACCAAATTGATTTAATTAGTTAATAAGTTTCCTCAGGGAACGCCGTCGAGTTTTTTTTTATTATTATTGATTTTTCAATTTTTTACAAGGCTCGGAAATCAAAATACCGATTTTTCATAAAAAAAAATCTGATATTTTGTTTTTTTAAAGTAAGTTAAAATAAAAAAAAATAAATAAACTCGACAGCGTTACCTCGTAATTTATATAAAGAAAGAGTGTGTAAAATTTTAAAAAGATCGGTTCAGTAGATTTTGAGCTACAGAGTTCACCGGCTTTGAAAAAGCGAAGTCTTAGAAAAACACGTTTAAAGTTTCACAGACTTTTTTTTTGGCATTTTGCGCTTAAAAAACTCAAAATCACAACACAAAATTACGGCACACGTGTACACACGTGTACGTGTACCTTCGGAAAGGTCCATTATTTTGGCAGTATGCCAGGACAGGTCTTTGAAACCTGGTCGAGCAGTAGCAGCTACTTTGTAGCTGATTGTTGCGGCCACATTCCTCAGTGTAAAATCGGAGGGCGGAGACTTACAAGTGTATATCTCCGTCAGTTTTACTTCAATTGCTTTCAAATTTTCACAGAATAATCTTAAGATGTTGTACATTAATATAAAATAATTAAAAAAAAAAAAATGCAAAAAAAAAAAAAAAAAAAAAAAAAACCTTACTACCCCCTTAATAAAATGATATTGAAATATTTTTTATAAATCTTCTTTTATTAAACAGCGTCAAAAGTTACGGTGTTTTTAACTTTCTTTCTTTTTTCTTTTATTCTAGACCATATTAATTTTTAATAAATCTTTATTTATGTTGAAAACCTAAGAATCTAAGTATTTATTAATGTTGCTAATGTGTATTTCCTGTAAAATATGCTGTAAAACCATTCCATAGATATTTATGCAGTAAACTTTAAAGGAATCTTAATCATATGATAAAAATCTGAATTTTTAGGAAATTGTAACGGGCCAAAACGGGCCGGGCCTGTTTTCACAGATTTTTGTACGGGCCGGGCCTGGAAATTCCGGCACGTGCAGACCTCTAGTGCTGGGTTCGAATCCAATTGTGTCCGACGACCTAACCGTTCGGAGTTTTCCGTGGTCTTTTTCTAACCTTGGGTAACCTTGCGTAAATACGGGTTACGATCCCTTAGAAAGGCCCTTATGGAGGGCACTCTCCTCGGGCCTATATCTTTATTGCAGGTAATCGGTCGCCATAAACAACACTACCAAATATCTCAGGGATAGATTGACAGTTGGATCAATCGGCAGCTTCGGTCAAGATGAGTTTCCAAGTCCGAATCGTGTTCTGGTCATTTTCCATCCACTTGGGAAATTTACAGCTTATGTGATCTATTAGATACTAATTTAATAATTGTGTTAAAAATTAATCTATTATAAACAAATTTTGAATGTATCTCTCACAAGTGTTCAATGTGTGCTCCCTTTTTTTTTTATACGAGACTCATCAGTGGCTGAGAGATTCTTTTCTCAAAGTTTATAGACTCGAGGTGCTGAATTCGAACCCACTCGTACCAATCGGCTTAATCTTTCGGAGTTTTCCTTGGTTTTCTTCGAACTTTACGTAAATGCAAAATTTATCTTTACGGATTAATATTAATCGTCCCTCAAAAAAGCACCTACGGAGAGCATTCCCCCGCCGGGCTTATATCCTTAGCGTAGTTAATCAGCCCGTCATAAACAAAATCTTCTTTTTGTTATACGATATATATCAAACTTTATCCATCACAATCTCCAGATATCACACCATGCTTTTTTTTTTTTTTTTTTTTTTTTTTTTTGAGGGTTTGTAAAAAACCGCGTATATGTGCCTCCAGGTCCAGCAACCATGACTGATTTCAAAAATACAGATGTTATCGACAATATTTTTTATAAAGTTAAAGTATCATTATAAAATATATCTGCAACAAATTCGAAAAAGCAAAAAAGGAGCGATGTAGAGATGGACCCCAGTTATCCCATGCAAAAAAAAGGTCGAAATGCAAGCGAGATATTAGAAAAAAAAAACCTCTCCTTAGGTTTAACATTATCTCGCAAGTATCTCCTTCAACAAGGACAAAACCCTTAAAAGTCAGGTGTGGCAAATGTCAAAAACCCTTGGAAGTTTTTCGTAAGCAGAATCATATAGATTGAGTTTAACTTGATTACTTGATGCACTCTCGAATTAATCAACACGTGTTTTATGGAACATGTTTATGGCGAAATTCTAAAAAATCAGGAGTCATCTCTTCAGGTGTGTTTACTTGAAGTAGATGATAAAAAAATGTAAAAAGTTCTTTCACGATCTCGTGCATCTGGTTTTAAACCCTTAATGGACGACTTCGAAAATTAATTATATATATAATTTATTCAATCAAAAGCCTCGACTAAACTATCCACTTTAAAGCATAATTTCGGTGCAAAGAACTTTCTAGAACACGTGAAATAAAAACTTCTAGAATAATCTTAAAGGAATCTGAATCAGAATAAAATGTTTCGAATTCAAAGAACATCATTTTCCCTTTAAGCATTTTTGTTAATAAGAAACAAATTAATTTTGTTTTCTTTCCTCCTACAGAGGATGAAAAAGCTCGATGCAAAATGACCGTCTACATCTGCATCATTTCCCCCCTTAAACATACTCGCTAATAAGAAGTAATTTAATTTTATTATCTTTGATCTTACTGAGGAGGGAAAAGACCAATACAAAATTACTATTTACATCATTTTCCTCTTAAACTTTTCTGCTAATTAGAAGCAATTTAATTTTGTTTTCTCCTTTTACAGAAGATTAAAAAGATTAATGCAAAATGGCCATCTGCATCATCTTCTCTTTAAACTTTTCCGCTCATAAGAAGTAACTTAATTTTGTTATCTTTCCTTCTACAGAGGATGAAAAAGACTTAAGCAAAATGACCATTTGCATCATTTTCCCCTTAAACTTTTCCGCTAATTGGAAGCGATTTAATTTTGTTTTCTTTCCTTCTACAGAGGATGAAAAAAACCAATGCAAAATGACCATCTGCATCATTTTTCCCTTAAACTTTTGCGCTAATAAGAAGAAACTTAATTTTGTTTTCTTTCTTCCTACAGAGGATGAAAAATACCAACGTAAAATGACCATCTGCATCATTTTCCCATTAAACTTTTCCGCTAATAAGAAGCAATTTAATTTTGTTTTTGTCCTTCTACAGAGGATGAAAAAGACCAATGCAAAATGACCATCTGCATCATTTTCCCCTTAAAGTTTTATGCTAATGGGAAGTAACTTAATTTTGTTTTCTTTTCTCCTACAGAGGATAAAAATGACCAATGCAAAATGACCATCTGCATCATTTTCCACTTAAAATTTTTTGTTAAAAAGAAGAAATTTAATTTTGTTTTCTTTCCTCCCTCAGAGAATGAAAAAAATGCAAAATGACCATCTGCATCTGCATCATTTTCTCCTTATGCTAATAAGAAGCAACTTAATTTTGTTTTCTTTCCTCCTGCACAGGAGAAAAAGACCAATGCAAAATTACCATTTCCATCATTTTCTTTTTAAACTGTTATGTTAATAAGAAGCAATTTAATTTTATTTTCCTTTTTGTACAGAGGATGAAAAAGACCAATGCAAAATGACCATCTGCATCTGCATCATTTTCCCCTTAAACATTTATGCTTATAAGAAGTAACTTACTGTTGTTTCCTTTCATCCTACAAAGGATGAAAAAGACCAATGCAAAATGACCATCTGCATCATTTTCCCTTTAAACTGTTATGCTTATAGGAAGTAACTTAATTTTGTTTTCTTTTCTCCTACAGAGGATGAAAAAGACCAATGCAAAATGACCATCTGCATCTGCGACGCCATCATCACGAATTGTTTCAAAAGCAACATGGAATTCTACGACCCACAGCACAAGAAAGAATGGGACCTTTTCTCGCTTTTTGAAGGCATGGAAGCCATTTCGGATTCCAGAAAATAATGACCGGCTGGGGAATAAAGGACAACGAAACCAGGAGCAACACATAAAAGTGAAAAAGGAAGGATTCAAACCTAATCTGAACCTTTCATCTTATGCAATTGAAGACATGTGATATTTGTATTTTCATTTATTTGATGTTTAATGTAACGTTTAATATGAATGTTTTAAAGATATTTAACTTTCGTTTAATGAAATGTTGTAAATTATATTGTACACTTTTTTTTTCTATGTTTGATGAAAGAATGATGTTATAAGTTATAATGGAAGCCTGTTTATTACGAAATTGTGATGTTATAATAGAAAAAATAATGTTATCTATCTAAAAAAGTTTTTATTTCACTCATATTATACAATTTATTTAAAATTATAAAATTGTTTTAAAGTTATTTAAATTAGTCGCATTCTACATTTTTTAAGAGAAAAAAAAAAAACAACATTTAGAATATTGATATACATGAAGTATCTCTGAAAAGGAATCGAATGCTATAAAATGGAAATTATTAAATATAAAACTTTAATCAAATTATATGTTTTGCCAAAAAAAAAAAAAAAAAAAAAAAAAAAAAAAGAAAAAAAAAAGAAAAAAGAAAAAAAATTCTCTATTTTTTACAAATTTAAATAAACATCTGGCAAAACATTAACTAAATTGATAGACTTCAGGTACTTCCTCTTTTTGAAGCTAAAAATTTAAAGGAAATGAGATTAATTAACGTACATAGTTGCCAACTTTTACGTTTTTCTCTGACCACTAAAACTTAACGGTAGTTTTTACCTTACTTAATCATCTAAATCTGCAATTAAGTAGGACAGCACATTATTAAATTTAATAAAAGCCTAAAAGTGGGCATTGCGTTTGATGAAATGCTGTTAATTATAGTGTCCAAAATTGTTTATGGTTTGGAAGGAATAATATTATAAATAAAGTATGTTTATAAAAGCATTACAGTGTTATAATATTAAAAAATTATTATCTATAAATGTTTTCCGCACAAATACAATGTAAAATTGGTTCAAAATTATAAATAACTTTAAGTTTTCTTAAGAAGTCTGATGTTAAAACTTACTAATTTTAAAAACTATTAGAACCATTTGTACAAAATTTTAAAAGATTTTAACAACTTATCTTTTGTCATTGTAAAACCTTAATATTTTGCCATTGTAGAGATGTAATATTCGTATATTGATTTATTCAATACTTTTAATGTAAAACATTTCTCTTTTGTTCAATATAATGCTGTTAATTATGTTGTACAAGTTTTTTTTCATTGTTTTTTTAAAGAAGTAATGTTATAGCAAAAGTATGTTCTTAACAAAAAACAATGTTATGAAATATAAATAATGATTAATGAAAAATTTCCTACACAATTGCAGGATAAGAAATTGTTTAAATTTTCTCACAATTTTAATTTTACGTAAAAGGTGAGATTTTGAGGAGAAAGAAGTGCTAAAAAAACATATTACACTCAGTCAAACAAAAGTTAATAGAGATTTAAATAATTTATTAAAAGGAACCTTTGATCTTATGCAATTGAACACATGTTATAGTTGTATTTTGAGATATTTGACATTTTTAATATATTAACGTATGAATTTTTTTTAAAAAAATTCCCTTTTGTTCGGTATGAAAAGTTGTTAACTATGTTTCCAATTTTTTTTTCATGTTTTCTGAAGAGTTTGTGATGTTATAAGTGAAGCCTTTTTTATAACAATACTGTATTATAATCGAAGACAAAATGTAATTTTATTTATAAAAGTTTTTTTTTTTTTTTTTTTTTTTTTTTGCACAATAACAGCACAAAACTTATTATAGATAATTTTTAAACTACTTAGAAGATTATGTTTTTTTTTTTTTTTTTTTAATAAAAAAAATTAAGGTTTGTTATTTTTAAAAAATATCAGATCTATTTGTACAAAAAATTTTAAAAATACTTAACTTGTAAATCTGGACAATTGATGACAGTCATGGAATTTGGTTTATTCGATGTTCTAATGTAATGTATAAATGTTTTAAACATTATTTCATTCAATCGAGTGTTGTTTATTATGTTGTCCAAATTTTCTTTCTTTTTTTATAATCACGTAGATTGATTTATAACAAAATTAAACTGCAGTGTAATAGAAGATAATTATCAGTAAAAAATGTTTGTCCACTTAGTTTAAAACTTTAAATAATTTTCAATTTCTTAAATAATTCTCTGTGTTTAATGTAATAATATAATTCATGAACGATTTAAATATTCTTTTGTTCAATTAAGTGTTGTTTATTATGTTGTCCAAGTTGTCTTTTTTTTTCTTATCTTTTTTTTCTTTTCTAATATTATTTATTTATTTTTAATAACGTTGTAGATTATTTTAAAACGAAATTGCAGTATAACAGAAGATAATTATCGATAAAAAATTTCTGTAGACTTAAAATACAAAAACTGCTTAAAACTTTTTAAATAATTTTAAATCTACTTAAATAATTATCTCTCTGTTTAATGTAACAATGTATTGTATGAATGTTTTAAATATTCTTTCGTTCAATTAAGTGTTGTTCATTATGTTGTCCAACATTTTCTTTAAAAAAAATTTAATAATGATGTAGATTAATTTATAACAAAATTGCAGAGTAAGAAACATAGTTACCTATAAAAATCGTGTGTACACATAGAAGACAAAAATTGTTTAAAACTAAAAATAAATTTAAATTTAATTAAATTATTTGCTCCCCTTCACATACATACATATCGTTTTTTCTACCCAATGAATTTTATCTCAATACATTGCTACATAAATTCTAGTTTTTTTTTTTTCTTTAAATGTTAAATTAACATATTTTGATTCTTTACAAATGAAATAATTACATACCATACACAAACGATATGCATTTCATTAAATAAATTTTCTCTCTATTTTCAACCCTTGAAAAGAAGCTATGGCAGTGGTTCTGTAACTCAAAGATCATTAATGCATATAAAATGTACTCTGCAAAATGTTTTTTAAAAAAACTGTATATTACAAAAGAGATTTTATTCGAAAAGCAACAAATTAATATTCGATAACACATTCACAAAATCTCTCATTAAAACTGCGTATTATAGAAGAGATTTTATTTTAAAAAGCAATAAATTCACATTTAAAAACATATTCACAAAATCTCGCATTAAATCTCTATATTTTAAAAGAGATTTTATTTTAAAAGCAATAAACTAAGGTTTAATAACGCATACACAAAGTCTCTCATTAAAACTATATACTATTATAAAAGAGATTTTAGTTTAAAAGCAATAAATTAACATTCAATAACACATTCAAAAATCTCCACAAATTGCGATTATTAAAAAAAAAAAAAAAAAAAAAAAAAAAAAAAAAAAAAAGGCCTGAAATTTTAACTGACACATTAGCATAAATAAAATGAGCGCTGTATTTATTTTTAAAATATAATTATATTGCAACGAAATTAAGGGACCAATTAAAATTTACTACAACATAAGTTTCTTAATTTCTTTCCTCCCCCCCCCCCTCCTTTTTACGAATTCTGTTTGTGAACTGAATCATTAAACGTAAAATATGAAAAATTTCATTATTTTCTCTCAAAAGCATTTGTAATTTAATCTGTAATGAATAATATAAACATACATCTAATCGGCAGAATTATATCTAAATAATAGTTTATCAAATAAAATATGATTAAATATAACATTTGTATTTTTCATTTGTTAGTAATATCCAGTTCTTCCAATTGAACTTAATCAAAACCTAACTAATTAACTTACTGTTTTGAAACATTCAATTTATTGATTATAATTAAAATTCGATTATTGTATCGACTATTTGATTATAATGTGGATTATTGTATCAACAGATCAATAGATACTGTATCACATTACATTTTTATTTCAACAATTATATTTTATCTTGAATATTCTACGAAATTGGTGCAACAGTACTTATCAAGAATTGATAAGGAGATGTGTGTTTTTAAAAATGCAATTTGAAATCGTTACCTTTTAAATATAAAAATAATTTCTTGAAGCAAAGTGCACTTTAAAGTAGCTATTAACATAAAATTAGTTTTAATAAATTAATTTTAAATTTTAATAGTCTAACAAATTATTTTTTCAACGTCAATTCTTAATTATAATTAATGCCGATGTTTAGAATTTAAAATTAAATTGCTAGTGAAGCTCCCTAATTAAATTAATTCTAAGAAAATATTTTCTCATCAATAATTCTAAACTACTGTAAATGCTAAAGTTTAGAATTTCTTGAAGGCAAATTAACTATAATTACCACAACATTCATCAAGCATTTCCAAGTTTAAAAACAATATAATAAATAATTTATATCTGCTCTATGTTTCAAATCTTAATGTACATAAGCACATCATAACGCATTTTGATTAACAGTTATAAGGCATATAAACAAATGATTTTGACGATTTTAAAAGTTTTTTTTTTTTACACGACGCAATTAAATAAGCGATTTTGTTATAAAAAGGCTGAATTCAATGTTAAAGTGCGATTTGTATTTTGTCAATAATCAAAATACAGCATTTTGTTTCTAATCAAAATATTCTGTTAATCAAAATACTAATAATTCTCCAATGCTTCAAATATTTATGTCTGATATACTCTGATATTTTTCTTCACAAAATCTATTTTGAAAAGATGCATCATCATAAGACAATTATTTTAAAGTATATTTCGACTATGTAAAGTATTTATTCTCTTAAATGTATATGGAAGTCTCACTTGTTCTTTAAATGTAATAAAAAGTTCTCTGTTAAAAATAAAATGACTTGAAAATCAAATGTTTTGTATTTTTCTTTCACTGTAATAAAAGTAAAATTGTTTAAATATCTAGGAATTTTTAACCGATGTGCCTCAGGAAGATTTCGAATGTAGTAAGTTAAAATTGTTTTGTATCAAAAAAAAAAAAAAAAAAAAAAAAAAAAGAAAAAGAAAAGAAAAGAAAGTATTGTTTAACATAATTTATGCTAGATTCCTTCCGACTTCCCAGCTCTTTATTTAATTCAGGGCCCGATTTAAGCAGGGACATATGGAACATTTGCGTCGCACCCTCCTTTTTAGGGGATCCCCATGACAGTAATCAGAACTTTCATTAAAGGGTGTCAAATGCTTAAATTTATCTAAAAATGACACAAATTCATACATTTTCAAACATTTAGAAAGGAAGTGTGGTCGTCCTTTCCCTTATTGTTTCCAATACTCCTTCCGCCCATGCAAAATCAAATTATATCATTAAAAATATAATGATTAAAATTTTATTACAACAACTTAGTATTCTACTGTTTTCAAAAGAAACACTTTATTAATGTTTCCTCCTATCGTTGCAAGTTAAAATCATTAATTACGACCAGTTTTGAGCCTTCTATTTTAGACATCTAATAATGTACGTAGATAAGCAAAGTAAAAGTTAGATTCGAGTCGACCAATCTGTCATTTTTTCTACTATTATCAATCCAGTATTTTTCATCAAAGTTGTGGTCAACTTTTAGGAATATCCTGTATTCAGATGTGAGTAGTATCTACTAAAAGAATTATGCTTACATACAATATGTGTGAAGTTGTTTAATACTAGCCACTTCCACATTATTCCCAAAAAAATTCTATTGATAAATAGGAGTCCCCCCCCCCAGAATTACATTTGCTCCGGGACCCTCCATAATCTTATTTGGGCCTGGTTTAATTACAACTGTTACATTGTATATAGCATTGAGAAGTTGTATCATATGATTTTGTTTGCAAATAATTGGTTAAGCATGACAAAAAAATTCCGAATTTTAACTCAATAAATAAAAATTATTTTAAAATGTGTCCTTAAATTAGGAATGCTGTACACAAAATATTTTTATGAGAATTATTAAACAAAAATATTTTTGAAGAATTATTTAAGATGTTAAATAGTATGAAACTACAAAAAAGAATTTAAATTAATCTAAGTTTCAAAAAAAAAAAAAAAAAAAAAAAAAAAAAAAAAATCTACGATTTATTCTGTTGAACTGACTGTGGAATAAGGTGTGCGTAACATTTATATCGTTCATTTACAGGGACAAACAAGAGTCCAGTTACTTTGCTGTCTACGAGTCATGGTTGCTGTAAGTGCGTTTTCAGTTGTGGTAATTGTGTTTTTAAATTTAACTAATTTTTTGCACATTGCTTGGTGCATATACAAAGACTTGACGCACAATTTTTCGTTTTTTTTTTTTTTTTTTTTTTTTTTTTTTTTTTTGTTTAAGTGAATCATGTATAAACAATTAAAATGATGTAAAATGACTCAAATTATATGAAATAATTAAAATTCTTGTGTTTACTTCGATGCGTTAAACTATTAATCAAGAACTGTAGCTTGAAGTGATTAATGGGAAGATGGGGGGCTCATATTCTCTCTCTCTCTTTCTTGCAAGAAAGATAAATTAGTGCATATTCACATTGTAGGTACCATGTTTCTCATTAAGCTCTTGTAATAATTTCACTTTTTGCCAATAAAATAATATTATGATGAAAAATTCAAGTGCATAACTAGTGCAATATTAAACATCATATTAGCTTCATACGTGCAAATAGGATGAACGTGTGTTGAAACATTTATTTTAATTACAATTTAGTATTTCTGCAAAACTGCGAAAAAAGCATCAAAACTAAATTAGATTTTTGAACAGACAGTGACGTAGCTAAGGAGGGGCAAGGGGGGCGTCCGCCCCGGGCGCCGAGGCCTAGGGGCACCAAATTGAGAGAAATTGTTATATATCTATATTGGGGTGGGGGCGCAAAATTTCTTGCTGGCCCCGGGCGCCAAAAAACATAGCTACGCTACTGTGAACAGATGCAGCTAGGGAGGGGGGGGGGGGGCTGATCCCCTCCTCTCTACTTACGGTATTAATCTAAAGTAAGTCTTGAAAAATGCCATTTTATAGAAGAATGCAAATTTTCAAATATACTATTTTATAAAAAGGACATAATCTACTCTACAATATATTATAACCTTTTAAAAAGCACTAACTAAACTTTTCATCTAGACATAAATATACAGACGAAATCTAATACAAATGCTAATCACTCCTTTCTTCTAAATTAAAGGGCTAGTAAATAAGAGAGATCCATTTTACTACAGATTAATGTAAATTGTAAATGGTTACAATGTGCATTTTATGAAGAAACTATTCAAAACGAACGCTCCTTTTTTGTAATCTGTCAACGGCTACAAGAAACAGATAAGCGGCTTCGTGGGCTGAAGTCCATAATTCAGTTAATATCACTTTGACAATAAACATAAAAAAAAAAAAGAATAGAAAAGCAAAACTTTTCTTATTTAATGAAGTGTTAAGGCGCGTGCAAAAGGAACATGTCAGAAATTGTATGTCAAACATAATAAATGAGGTGTGTTAATATTAAAAGCAACCACTAAAAGTAATAAAGCAAAATAAATTTTTATTATAGAGAGAAAAGCTTAACATATTGCCACTGTTGTCAAGATATGTCACGAAAATTCTTTTAAAAATAAAATATAAAAATGGAAATAAATTAAAAATTAACCAGAATGGGCACATCTACATATAAACAGCTTTCATTTAAAAAAATAACTATCAAAATCGGGCCAGTAGAAAGTTCAGGGCTGATCAGAGGCGGATCCAGATGATCGTTTTTGGGGGGACGATACTAAAAAACATAGAATCAACATAGTCGTAATTTCTGTTCATGAAATCATTCCTTGTACAGCTATTATTAAATGAATGATCAAATGAAATGCTTTTCCGCGATCTTTTGTCTAAATTCGCGCTCTTTTCGCGACTCTTTGACGGAATTTGCATTTTTTTGTATTTTTGACGAATTTCGCGTTTTTTCCCGCGATATTCTGTCAAAATTCGGATTTTTTCCGTGATCCTTTGACGAAATTGGCTCTTTTCTGCGATACTTTGACAAAATTAGCAATTTTTTGCAACCCTTTGAGAAAAGTAGCTCAATTTCCGTTACCTTTTAACGAAATTAAAGTTTTTTCCGCGACACTTTGACAAAACTCGCGCTTTTCCATCGATCCTATGTCGAAATACGCGCTTTTCAGCGATCCAATGTCGAAGTTCGCATTTTTTACGGGATCCTCTGTCAAATTTTGCGTTTTTTTCGCGACCCTTTGATGAAATTCGCACTATTTCGTGGTACTTTGACAAAATTAGCGCTTTTTCAGCAATCTTATGTCGAAGTTCGCGCTTTTTCAGCGATCCTATGTCGAAGTTCGCGTTTTTTACGCGAACCACTATCAAAATTCGCGTTTTTCCGCGACCCTGTGATGAAATTCGCGCTTCTTCAGTGATCATTTGATGAAATTCCGCTTTTTCACGATACTTTAACAAAATTAGTTCTTTTTCAGCGATCCTTTGTCGAAGTTTGCGCTTTTTATGCGAACCTCTGTCGAAATTCGCATTTTTTCCGCGACCCTATGATGAAATTCGCGCTTTTTCCACGACCTTTTGACGAAATTTGCTATTTTTCCGCGATATTTTGACAAAATTAACGTTTTTTTTTTTTTTTTGCAAACATTTGACAAAATTCGTGCTTTTTCCTCGCCCTTTTGACGAAATTCGAGCTTTTTTGGCGACACTTTGACAAAACTCGCGCTTTCAGCGATCTTGTGTCGAAATTCGCGTTTTTTAGCGATCCTTTGTCGAAATTCTTTTTTTTGCGCGACCTTTGACAAAATTCGTACTTTTTCCGCGATCTTTTGTCGATATTCGCTCTTTTTCCGCGACGCTTTGACAAAATTAGCACTTTTTAGAACAATAGAATGTCTCCGACGGAGTCGCAGAAATCCCTTCCGGAAAAAAGTCTGAATTCAACACTGGTTTGGGGGGGGGGCGATCGCCCCGATCGCCTCCCCCCCGTGGATCTGCGCCTGGGGCTGATGACTAAAAAAACAGCCAGGTCTTTTAAATATATAGATGATAGGATATAACCTTTTCAGTTCCGAAGCTAAAATAATAATACAAATACTTATTCATTGTTTTTTTTTTTTTTCAAAAAAATAACATTGAATATGAAAAAAAAAAAAAAAATCTTTTCTGAAATTGATCTTTTAGGAGCTTAGTACTGATCAAGAAGATAGAAATAATAGAAGGAGAACAAAGAAGGTGCTTCCACTTTTGTCCCTAGAGTCTTTCCGAGTCTGGCTGCCATTTCCGGCGGTTTGGGGGAAGATGAAATCCAGCGCCCCCTACGTCCCGCTAGCAGATTAGTCGAGAGACTGGTCAAACAGATCATGTGATCGAAAGTCAGTCCATCATCACTAGCGCCACGTCATGCACTGGGCAATACTTTGGGGCTAAGTTCTGTTGGGAAAAGCCTACTGATGTACCACGTTTGATAAAACCTGGTCAGAACTGCGCATGGGCTAAAAGGACTAGTCCATGTCGAAAATGGGAAAGTCCGTACCATCTCAGTAGCGGATAGGGACAGCTTAATGCAACAATGTTAAAACTTAGACTGCATTGCGAAACGGGGAAAAAATCAAAAAATCCTACCCGGTTTCGGCGAGTTGTTTGCTTGGTATTGATGTTTGAAACAAACAAAAAAACATGGAATTTTTTCTGTATTTTCATGTATCACTCATTATAATATGTATAATAGTTTTGAAGAAGTAATTTTTTAAAATCTAATCATTTATTTATTGTACTAACACTATAGAATGTGGAGAAGATTTTTCTTTTCTACCTTCCCTTATTCCTCTTTTTTTCTTTTCTTTTCTTCTTCTTTTTTTTCCCCCAGTATCAAATATATGAAAATATCTGTATATAACTATTTTCTATTTCAAAATCTATCTCAAATTTATTTATCAGACATTGAAAATATCTTGAAAACAGTAACTCGTTCTCTTTCACTTCGACACTATCTGTCACACACACAAAGACATAACAAAGAGTACATCTCCATGGTAATTTATCAGATGTTACAATGCAAACGTACTATTTGTCGCAGTGCATTACCCTTTCAAGGATTCCCAATTGTTTCTTCACAATTCTGACGTTTTGAGGGGACAGGTAACTTATTCCCTTGACGACAAAATTGAATCAGTTTTGACAGATTTACACCTTTAAATAAAGATATTCATAGTAAGAATGCACTATGACAATGGATCTACATTGCCAGACATTTTCTTTGTATACACAAATTGCAACATTTCATAGCCTGTTTGAAAGATGGATTATCCTGTCAAACAAATCAATGTTTTCTAATAAAGTAACAAAGCACTAGAGATGGGCATTATTTAACATAACAGGATAAATATTCGTAATATCAACCAAAAACTTATTATTCAGTAACATATTACCAACAAGTCCCTGTTAATTTTGGTACGCCTCGTGAGATAAGCATTTTAAAAGAAGAAGCAAATAGCAAGGCTAAAAATTATTTTAGGAATGAATATTTATACATTAATAAATGTTTAGTTATATAAAATCTATTTCCTAGCTTATAAATCTATTTGAATTCTAAGACAAAGAATTTCTATTACTGCAAAAAATAATATACCCAACAGCATTAAAACGTTTTTGAAACACAGAGAGAGAAAAAAATGCCTACGCACAAAGAAAACCTACCAGACTTTCCTTTTGACGCAACACTATCCTTCTACGACTCTAAGACATTAAAAATCCTTTTGGTCTAATCAAGTGAGCCAATCACATGAATAATTGTCCGTTTGCTATCTCAAAAGTTCACGTGGTAAAATCTCTCAAAAGCTATTGGTTGTTCATTATTCTATGGATATTTAAAAACACCTGGCTTCGGTTTTTTCCCAAAAATTATTTTATCGTTTGAATATTTTTATAACGCTCACAGTTACAAAGATTAAAACAATAAATATGTTTTTAGAATATCGAAAACTATATTTATTGAAAAAAATGAGTGGAATAATAAAAACTGCATTTATCGAACAAGTAGATAGAATACTGAAAATGAAATGGTGGGGGAAATGTGTTTTTATTCAAGGGAATGTATTTAGTGAGTGACGCTTGCAGATTATTAAAAAGCAAGGAGTTAATGTCGGCCATTTTTGGTCATAATTTTAATGGGAAGGAATATGCGTTTGAAAAAAGGAATTAAAAGATATACGGATTTAATTGTTGATAGCTGTTTTATCGCACGGGAGAAAATCTTTGGTTGGTGTAGTTAGATGAGTATAACGGTGGCAATCTTTGATTTTGAATAGTTAAAAGGGATATTACTTTGTACTCATATGATTTGGGGAAGGGGGGGGGGGGTATTCTGGCGCTATGATTTTTTTTTAATAAAGTGTTAATTACTGGGTTTTTTTATTATTATTATTTTGTCATTATTGCGTCATTAGAAAATAAGAACTCGAAAACATTATTTTCGTAATTTTATTTTACTGAAAAAAAAGAAGAAAAATAGCCTGGTGAGGGCAGCCCATGCGAAAAGGGGGAGGGGCAAGGGGGCGGTCGGCCCGGACGCGGAAATTTATAGGGCGCCAATTTTATACTACCAACGTCATTTTTTGGCCTGTCACAACTTTTTTTTTTTTTTTGGGGGGGGGGGGTTAATGCACATATGAAATTTGTTGGATGAATGACATTTGATTAAAAATGTATAAGTAATGTTTCGTGTTCTTGTGGGATAAGCTTTGAATATGTGTTGACAGATATTGATTCGGGGATGTCAAAATTTGAACTTCAAGTCAAGGTACCAACGAATAACGATCCTTTTTTTTTTTTTTTTTTTTTTTTTTTTTTTTGCAAATTGTATTGTTAAACCGGTGTTATTTTTTATGGAAGATATTTCTGATCGTTTATAATAAGTTAATTTCTAAACCGCCAGTTTTAGAGGCATTGTACCGATTGCAAAAATGTTTTAAACTTTCTTCTGCATCATATAAATATCAATTTACACTAAAATAATTATTTTTTAAATTGTTAAGAAATTACATGTTTTATACAGTGTTAAATAAGTTTATAACTTTTATTTAGAAAAAGTTTCTATGCGTTTTAACAGGTAAAACAGCATAAAATTTCTACGGGTAAAACTTAGTGAGTTATGATACTTATGAAATTTCAATGAGGAAAAATACATTTTTAGTGCAAGAAAACGATAATAATTCGTGAAATCCAAAGCATCACAGCTAACTAAGTTTTTGTCTTGCAAAAATTAAATTTTTAACATCAAATTTATTTTAAAGGTGTATGTTTATCTGAACTAAAACAGAGTCTACTCTTATAAATCAAAATTATTCAAGATATCTTAATTAAAGTCCCTCTAATAAAAATGTCTGTTGACAGCATATTCTCATTGATTAATTATTACGTTACAAATATAACAGGTTGTTGAAACCTGTTACCTGTGAATGTGTGGAACGATGTAACCTGTTAACCAAAAATAACTATATTTCCCATCTCTACAAAGCACACAAACGCAGATCCCGATATGACAAATTGGTGCCCTGGGCAAAGATAAATTAGTGAGCACCCATTCGAACTATTGCAACATTATTCAAATAGAACTAATAGTGAGTCATGTGTGTAATACATAAACAATACTTTCGACCTTGAATTTTACATAGAAGAAAGTTCTTTGATCCGTCAATTCTAAATTAAGTAAATAATAATTAAGCAAATTAATCCCTTAATTAGTAAAAATACTCTTTTTTATGTACAGAACAAGATTTTTTTAACGTAACTTTAACAACTTGTTTGTTATATTACTTTAAGATAAATTTAATAACTTCAACTTATGGAAGATTGTTAAATGGGTGATTCTACGATAAGAGGTTTCAAATACATAGAGGATACGGCCAAAAAGAAATGTTTGAGTTTTATCAAAAACCTTTAAATTATTATTTTTGTCCCGTTTATTTACCTTTTCATATAAGGGCAAGTCACTTTACACTATTTTATAACTTTTTCTGGTCCGTGACTCTCTCCCCTGGCAGTTATTTTGACAGGTGAAATACGGCAGGGGAGAAACTTTATTTGATAAATTAAAATTTTTTAATTGACTGAATTAGTTTTTGGATTAATTGTATATTTCTCTTTAATTATTACTGTATTGTTTAATTAAGGTAGTAAATGCAATTGAATTAAATGAATATTATAAGTTTTATGACTTACCAGGGGAGATACACGATCACCTTGCGAAACCACTACATCGCACGGTCGCGTTGCAACAACTAAAAATGGCGACGCGGCTTAGTATTGCTAACTTCAAGCCGATAGATGTCCTTAAGCGCTACTTCCAATATAGCCATCCTTGAATTTATATTTGTTTCAGCGGAAAGAAATTTGACAGGGTAAATACACAAAAAAAGCGGGACAAAAGTTAATTTTAAAAATTATTTGAAATTAACAAAATTATTTTATTTTTTATTTTATAATACGTTATTAAATACTTAAATTCCAATTAAACATACTTTAGTTAAGCATCCGATGGAAAAAATAGATGTATTGTTTGAAAATTAAATTGAAACCAGCAAGGGGATATGCCAGGGTAGAGACTTTTTTAGACTTTGTAAGAAATTTCAGAAAAATGTGTTTTAATTAGGCATTCAGTCGTAATGTTATTTAATAAAGCATATTAAGATGATGCGATTCATTGTAAAACATAGCAACATATAGAATAAAAAATCTGTTTTAAATGGATTGCCGTACAAATTACCCAAATACTCTAACATTTAAATGTGAGTTAATCGAATCACGGAAAAAAATCGTCCCGGAAAAAATCACCCCGGTAAAAATCTCCCCCGGAAAAAATCGCCCCGGCAAAATTCTTTACAAAGAAAGGTAACCGAAAAATAAGGCTTTTTAAAAATTAAGATTGAAAAAGCCCACACATACAGGGCCCGATTATGACTCATTGGGGTCCTGGACAAAGATAAATTAGGGGGCCCCTTTCGAATCATTGCAACGGTATTCAAATAGAACTGAAGATCATTCATATGTGTATGTGCATAAACATATTTTCGCCCCTTGGATATAAGTAGAAAAAAAATATTAGCTCCGTCAATTCTAAATACCTTAATTCATAAAAAACACTTTTTTTTTCTTTTTTTTTTTAATTTTAGTACAGAACAAACCTTTTTTAAATAACTTTAGCAACTTGTTATATCACTTTAAGATAAATTTAATAACTTTAACCTATGGAAGAGCTGGAATTGGGAAAAGAAAATGAATATTTTATAATTGAATGTATGGATTTGAGGGCTCCTTATGGTCTGGGGCCCAAGGGCAAAGTCCCGATTTGCCCATGCGGTAATAAGGGCCTGCACACATATGAATAACAAAGATTTGATGACTTTGATTATGGCAATTATAATTTCAAGTAAATCACGTGCTAATCACGTGTTTTCGTACTGGAAACAATTACGGCATTATATGCATATTGTTTAATAGTAAAACCTCCATATGAAATAAGGTCCTACTTCCATGATTATCGCAAGGGCAAACGAAAAAGCTGCAACAGCTACCCAAACTCAAATTCTGGATTTTTTTTTTTTTTTTTTTTTTTTTTTTTTTATTATCATTATTAATAATGTAAATTGTAGCTACAAAGACAGTTTGGATGCCCTTATTTGAGTCTTCACTTCAGGTATTGAATATTGTTATTCAGTCATTGATAACTCATTACTTATTAGGATACAAACCTACATTTCATTTCGTATCGTTTTCAAATCCGATTTTTATTTGTGTAATAGAAACGAACAAGGAGAAAACTCTTAAACAGTGAAACATTTTTTTTATTATCGGGTCGCACAAATAAGAGGATAGGGAGGAAACAGAGATATGAATGTTAAGACAATTTTTAGATGCAAAAGGACAAATCAATGACATAAGTTTTAATTTGTTTTTGTTCGGAAATTCATGAAACTAGCAGGTGTTGATGTTCAGAAACTATCAAATCCAATTACTAACTCGTGTTTTTTTTTTTTTTTTTTTTTTAACCCGATAGATTTTTTAGAAAATAATATCAAAAGCGGCGTTTTGAATTAAATTTCCTCGCGAAAGATGAATGACCACACAAACAGGGGTAAAAACGTGTTTGTCACGTGATCAAAATCTCTCGTATCTCAATCTTTTTCGTTATATGTCATTTGAGGTGAGGGAGGGGTTGATTTTAGGGGAGGTAGCAAAAAAAATATGAGATAAAATCTAGAGATGTTTGGGAAAGTCGGATTTTCTGTGAAAGGAAGTGTGTGAAAGGAGGGGGGGGGGGGAGGGCTAATTTAAAAGAAAATGTAATTTATTGATTCTTTCACCTCTCTTCATCTATAGCATAGGTTCCCAACCTTTTATGGACCACCGCCCCCCTTAGAAGTAAAAAAAAATTCAACGCCCCCCCCCGCTCTTCCATAATAGTTAATTATACCAATTAAAATATGTTGTATATTATCTATACCTATTTTTTGTCTTTTTATTAAGAAACACAAGGTAAAAATTATAATTAAAACGACTATTAAACGTAATGAAAAGCTGTTCAGTAAAAATTCAAAAAATAAACATAAAATAAAATTAAATAAACTTGCTAAAAATGTGTATTTGCTATGTTTAAAATATCATACATCTAAAAAAGATGTTATTATATATAAAAATACAGTTTTAAAAGCTTAAAACTTCAAATATTTTACGCCAAGCGCTTCTGATCAGAATTGCATCTTCCTCAGGGCAGCTTTGTTTATGTACTGAAATTCCTTTTCATACTCTTATGTAACTCGAATACAAACAAAGCTGCCCCTAGAATGAACAAGTTTTGATGGAAAGCGTTCGGCGCATAATATTTGAAATATGTAACATAATGTTCAACATTAAACTATGTATTTTAACAATTTGTTAATGTCAGATTTCAATTGTGTTGACAGCAGTATTAAATTGTCACATTCAGTGACGTGCAGTCTATTTCTTTTCTTAGTCAATAAATTAGATATCGCACTGAACCCACACTTCGCTAAATAAGATTACGCAATTAAAAATTTTTGTACTTTTGCCCATAACTCGGGGTAGTGTGAACTGGTGCAGATTTCTGAAGCCAGAATTCTTGGTATCTATTACAAAATTTTAGTTTTAGTTCTTCATTGGTTGTGATTTCTATGAGTTCCTCTTCTAAATTTGATGATTTTACTGTATCTGAATTTTCGAAAAGATCTAAAACCCAACTCGGTATGTTCATGTTTAGAATATCACGGAATCGCTCAATAAAATTAGTATGAAGAGCATCCAAGTGTTGTCACTAAATTAGTAAATCTTCCTGCTTTGCAGAGACTGCTGCTAATGTAGGAAAATGGCTGTATTCACCTCTACCTAGATTTTTCTTGAACATAACAAGTTTACTCATAAAAGCAGCTGTGACATTTTTTGTTTTAATTAAATTTAATTCATCACTCTGCAACTGTAAATTGATTTCATTGAATATTGTAAACAGGTCTGTGAAATAAACAATATCATTTTTGGATGTTATCAGGTTTTTGCACAATTTTTCATCCCTGTTTTCAAGGAAGACCAGTACTGAGTCAAATAGAATGAAAAACGATTCAGACAAATACCTTTTTGTCAGCCAACGAACTTCTGTGTGCAAGAGCAAGCGATTGTAATCTTCGTCTTTTTCATTTCAAAGTTGGTCAGATAATCTGTCATACAAAGAGCTACTTCTAATCTTCTTCACTAATCTATAATAATAAAGAGAGAAGGATGTTTGTCTGTCAGCGCTGTTCTGAAGAGACCGCTGCATGTAGAGTTACAAAATTTGGAGGAAAGGTACTTTTTTACATGTAGTTTTGCACCTCGAAGCCCGATTTTCGATTTTTTGTTTAGATTTTTTAAAATAATTTTTTAGGCGATTTTTAGCGTCATTTTTGCGGTTTTATCCCATTAGTGAAAGGGATACGGTTTCATTCTTTTAACCCAAAATAGCAATTTTTTTTTCTCTTTTCAACAAAGTTTATTCGGAATTTGTACAGCGATTTTTGAATTTTTAACGAATTTTTAATGCGATTTTTAGTGTTTTTTCTCATTTTGCGGCTATTTTTCGAGATTGATAAAAAGAAAATCGTTTCAAACTTTTAGCCTAATGCACTAAATTTTGTGTTTGTTAAGATTTTTAGATTTTAACGATTTTTAATGCGATTTTCAATGCGATTTGTAACGCTTTTTCAAGATTTTTTGCATTTAGTATCTATTTTTTTCATAGTTGTTCTATCAAAAACTTGAGCTGTTGAGAATACAATAAGTAGTATTTTTTTGCGAAATCCAGCTAAAATGTTAAAAATTTAGGTACCACTATTTTCGAATAGCAATTTCATCAAATATCTTAAATTCTTGCTTAAGACCGCTACCCCCTCGAGTAATGTATCACCTGATAGGTTGTTTAACAGAGTATCGTTTTGATAAAGTTTTGGAAGAATAGAGTGCGCTACCTGGTGGTGGAAAATGGAACTAACAGAACGCGATTTTGTTAAAATTTGGAAATACAACAATGTGCTTTGTTTTAAAATTTAAAATGGTTTGTAATACATGATAAAAAAAAATTTAAAAAAGAATGGTGTGACACATTTCAGGGTGCGTGAGAGGAAGGGCGCGAACAAAATTAGGAAATGTAACATGGAGATCTGTTTTACACTTTAAGGTAGTTTATAACGCATGTTAAAATTTTTAAAGTACTGGCGATGCTCTGGAGAGACCACTGCACGAAGTTATGTATGAAGTTTTACACCTTGAAGGCCGATTTTTAAGTTTTTTTAAATTTAATTCATATGCGATTTTTAGTGGGTTTCGAGGCGATTTTTCCACATAAAAAGAAAGCGTTTTCATTCTTTCGACCTAATTTAGTGAATTTTGTTCTTTTTTCAGTATAATTTATTTGGATTTCGCGCAACGATGTTTGGATTTTTAGTGAATTATTTAATGTAATTTTTAATGTTTTTTCGAATTTTACCGCTATTATTCGACGTTAGTAAAAGGAATTTTGCTTACAACTTTCAGGCTAATGTATTAAATTTTAGCTGTTAAGATTTATGAATTTCAGCGATTTTTAATGCGAATTTTCGAGATTTTTTGCGTTTGATGTCGAATTTTTGTCATTCATGAGATATTTCCAACTACAACGTTTTACCCTACTAGAGTAAATTTTGACCCTTGTGATTTTTTAATATTAGTGATTTTTAATGCACTTTTCAATGCAATTTTTAGATTTTTCGAGTTTTATGGTAATTTTTTGATATTGGGAAGTAAAAATTGATTTCAAACTTTTAATGTAATATAATTTTAGAGATTTTTAACGCGGTTTTTCAAGATTTTTTGGGTTCCGTGTCGATTTTTTATTATCTATAAAGGATTTCCATTTACTACTTGATTATCCTGTCGACCAATTTCGCCAAATTACATCAATCGTAAAACAAGCCAAATTATGCAAATTGATGTAATTTTTAATTACAATTTGTAATTTGTTTGTTAAATAATGAAAGGAGAGATAATTTAAAAAAACATTAATAAAAATACATATAAAAATACGAAGTAAAAACCACTTGATGACGTAACAAATGTATGTAGCATGTTTAATGTCAAGTGAATATGGAATTTACGATCCGCCATTATTGTCATTTAATCTTATGGTTTGACCTAGATCTAGATAGTTTCTTGGTCAACCGGATAATCAAATAGTACAGATTTCCGATTAGAATGTTTTATTCGTTTGATGAAATTCTGATTACTGCGATTTTAAAAATAACTAGCGATATTTAGTGCATTTTTCAATGCGTTTTTTAATGAACTTTTTAATGCGATTTAGTACCATTTTTTTTCGACCCCCACCACAGCGGTGTTTTAACAATTAAAAAAATTATTTTGGTTTCAAACTTTTAGCCTAATATAGTAAATTTCACCATTTACCTTTTTTGAATTTTGTCTATTTTCAATGTGATTTTTGATATATTTTGTGTTCTGCGTCGATTTTTTTGTAATTCATGTAAAAAGGAATGATTGCTATGTTTTACACGACTAGAATAATTTTTTATTCACGGGATGTATTTACATTTAGCGATTTTTAATGAATTTTTCAATGGTTTTGTATTGATTTTTTGAATCTCACGGCAATTTTTTGAAATTTGGAAAAGGAAATTAATTTTAAACATTTACCCTTCATTTACGAATTTTGAAATTTAGTGATTTTTCAATGTAATTTTCAATGCAATTTTTAGCAATCTTTTCATTATTTCTAACGCTTTGCGCCAATTTTTTTCATTCGTATTTAAGAAAGAATTCAGATTACACTACTTTACTCTATTAATGTAAATGTTGTCCCCTGCTATTTTAAAATTTGAAACGATTTGTAATGCATTTTTGAATACAATTTTTAGATGTTTTCGAGTCTACGGCGATTTTTTCACAATTGGAAAAGAAAATTTCTGAATAATTTGTAGCTTAATGTAGTAAATTTTGACATCAATGATTCAGATTTTTAGCATATTTTCATAAAACCTTTAGCGATTTTTTTAAAGTTTTGTGTCGATATTTTTTAACTAATGAAAGAGTTCAGATTTCAATGCTTTGTCAAATTATGGTAAATTTTGTCCGCAGGAATTTAATATAAATATTTATCTTACTATGGAAATTTTGTCCGGATTTTTGAATTTTACTGATTTTTAATCTGTTTTACAGTGATTTTTCAGGTTCTGCGACAGTTGTTGACATCGGTAAAAGAATTTCGGTTTCCAATTTTTAGCATAAATAGTACAGTTTGTTTTCCACGCTTTTTGAATTTTTCCAATTTCTAATGCGATATTCAATGTAATTTTTAGTTAGTTTTGGGGATTTTAGGTGTTCCGTGTTGACTTTTCCTTATTCATGAACGATTTCCGATTACAATATTTTCGACTGAATATTAAATTTTTACAGCCATGACTTTTAAATATTCAGCGATTTTTAATATAGTTTTCAATACGATTTTTATGCATTTTTTAAGTTCTTTGGCGAATTTTCTGCCATTCAGAAACCAATTTTGATTTCAAACATTTTGTTTAATGTAGTTATGTTTCGAATGCAATGTTTTATCTCTTAATATGGTTTTCGCGTTCCATGTCTACGTTTTGTTATTTATAAATGATTTCCGATCATACCCCCCCCCCCGGCCCTGCCTTAATATTAATTTTTTAAGCATTGACTTCCAAATATTTAGCTATTTTTTAATGCAATTTTCTATGTGATTTTTAGTTATTCTTTAAGTTCCGTGGCTATTTTTTTCATCCGGAAATCGATTTCGATTTCAAACTTTTTGTTTAATATGGTTAATTTCTTGATTACAATATTTTATATTATAACAGTGAATTTTTACCCTAGGGATTTTTTAATGTTTTACGACTTTTATTACAATTTTCGATGCAATTTTTGGGCTTTCTCAGTCATTTTTTATTTTTATTTTATTTTTTTACATTTTTCAAAGGAATTTGATTTTAAACTTCTAGACTAATAAGACTCTGGTTTCAAACTTTTCTCCTTTATGGTAATTGTTTTGTTCTCCTATTTTGATCTACAGCAATTTTTAATGCAGTATGCTTTTTTTGTTTGTTTGAGTTCACGGCGATTTTTTTCAGATACGGAAAAGGAATTCGGTTTTAAATTTCTTTGCTAACATGATAAATTTTCTCCTGTGCGATTAAAGGTTTTTATTGCGATTTTTAGCGGGGTTTTTTTCGCATTTCAATGCTTTTTATATTATCAAATTAATTAGATTCAAAACATTTATCCAAGTAGAGTAAATTTTGAGTTCCATGATTTTTGAAAATTTTGCTATTTTTAAAGCGATGTTTACGTTTCTTCGCGACCCGCTTCGATTTTCTAGACGTTCAATTTTTGGCCGAATGTAGTAAATTCTGATCTCTTTTCTTCAAAGTTTATTCGAATTTTGAAACACAATTTATGAATTTTGTTTTATATTTTTATGTGATTTTTAATGTTTTTTTGCGATTTTGTAAGATTTTTCCGCGTTAGTAAAAATAATCCAGTTTCAATTTTCTAGCCCATCTCTTTTCAACGAAGTTTTGACGAAATTCGTGCAGCATTTTTTCAATCTTTCGAGTTTTTTATTATGATTTTTAAAGTTTTTTCGCAATTCTTGCTGTTTTTTGACGAACCCGGGCAACGCCGGGCAGGACAGCTAGTAACGTAATAAAGCGACATATACAGACGTTCATTCTGGCAATTAAATGCTGACGTTGATTAACACAATATGTACAGCAAGTACATTTGCTACTACTTCTTTCAAATGCACCATGAAACCCGTATGATGCCCTGTAGGATTAATACCTCGCCAATTGTATGTAGTTTTCCCATACATTTGCGATTAACAATGTTAAATTATATAAAGCTCGTAGTCCATCATCTTCTTTAGAAAACAACTCAAAAGGGTTTGATACAATTCACTGTTTTAAATATTTCTTTTCCAGAGCTTAAAAATAAGATAAATCTTTGTCCTTTTTATCATCATGCATTTCACTCAAATGCTCTTGTAATCCAGAAGGCTTCATAGCTCCGTTTCAAAAACTTTTTGACAAATTAAACACATAGATACAGGGGCGTATTCAACTAGAATTCATTAGGGGGGCGTAAATGATGATTTTGCCGACTAACTTAAAGTGTATATGTATATATCTTTAAAAGTATGTTTTGGTATTTGTATACATGCATCTACCGGATTTTCTAAAATTGACTGAC
Organism: Maratus speculifer; assembly: GCA_964019185.1. Taxonomy (NCBI): domain Eukaryota; kingdom Metazoa; phylum Arthropoda; class Arachnida; order Araneae; family Salticidae; genus Maratus; species Maratus speculifer. Next base: position 185,580,813 of record OZ025301.1, read on the forward strand.
TGATTTTAAAACACAGTAACTTGCAAATTGCGGTAGTTGTAAAATTAAATTCCTACAAAAGTGTCCCTCATGTAAGATAGCAGAAGTTTTTTACCGCGATTCTCGATTTTAATTTAAAATAGCAGGGATAGATGGTACTGTTAGCAATAGGCGTTAAATTTGAGCTCTTTTGGTCTCTCTTCTCAATACTGATGTGAAAGAAGGCGATTAAATATATGCAGTGGACTCCTAATAACAAAATTACATTGGCAACTGAGAGTATCCATATATTTAATCTCCTATCGCAAAAAGACACAGTGAAGAGAAACAAAATATCGGTTCCCAATTTAGCACCCATTGCTAGAAATGTCATGTATTTCTACTATTTTAAACTAAAGTCGAGAACCGCTGTAAAAGACACTCCTCACATCTTACCTAACCTTTCTAAAAATATTTATTAAATAGCTACGACCATTTGTAAGTTATTGAATTTTTAAATCAGTTAATTCATTTTAAGCCACAATGTATGTTCTATGTAAAATTCAACATTATTAACCCACCGAGATTAAATTTTTCACTTTAGAACATCAAATATTTTACACTTATTGAGGAGACTGTAACATAGATTTAAAGATGGCCATACTATACTACCCCTTACATTACATTGCTATAAATATTCCAGTTAAGTATTTTGATATTAATGAAAATTTGTTTATTTTTAGCTGACAGCACAGCCGGAAATTCGAATTCAGACTAATTAAACAAGATTTTTAGTAAGATGTTACTTTGAATTTATTTCAAGGAACTTAACTTATATATATATTTATAATAAAAAGGATTAAATCAAAAATTATTCTATTACTCTTCAAGGAATGGGCTGAGATAGGGACTTATTATTCCAAGGATCGGATATGGGCCGGGCCTAATTTAATTTTTCCGTACCGAGCCGGGATTGATATCATTCTTCTAAGTTTTCACGGACCAAACTATTTAGTCCCAATTTTGAGCCAGCCTATATGATAATCATTGTCTCAGTGGGGACAGGTCTCTTGAAATGTCAATAAAATTTGGCCTACCCAAAAATTTTTGCCCCCCCCCAAAAAAAAAAAAAAAAAAAAGAAAAAAGAAAAAAAAGCACATAGTTTAAGAACGCTTTTATTCATCAATTAAACATAAAAATTTATTCTTTTTAAAGAATCGTAGATTTCTAAATTCATTAAAATGCAGTAAAATGTATAAAAAAAATACTTGCCTAACACAGAATATTGTTTTAAATTGAAAATTGCGTTTCATCTATATAAAATGAATGCGATAATATGTGAGGGAAAAAATATAATACAATTTTATACCTGCTAAGAAAGAAACATTTCTATAACGATTTTTTTCTTTCCTATACGATTCCGTTTTAGAAGAGTTTACAGCATACCATTTTTTAGATATTTATGTCTCCAATACATGGAATACGGATTACTAGTATTAAGGATAACTGAAACATTTACATACAACAAACAGAGGTTTATTAAAAACATAAACTATGGCACTTCTATATAAATGAAGGTTATAAACGTTATAAAAATTCTAAGGCAATTTTTTTTTTATCAGAACTTCTCCTTACAAGTAAAAATCAGTATTTTGTAGAAGTTCAATCGGACCAGGATGGAATTTTTCTTTTTTGCGGGCCGGTCTTGGTCGAAATTTCAACTTTTAGAGCGGGCCGGGCCAATATTTTTTTCGAACGGGTCGAGCCTGAAAATTTCGGCCCGTGCAGAGATCTCTAGTTTTTAAAAGGAATAAGAAAAACACTTTATTCATCAGACTGGTCAATTTTTCAATAATCGGCTTTAGTCGTAAACAATCGACTAAATGATTCAATTTTTCAACCCATTTCACTGAACTTTACCTATGTCACGTCAGCTGCGGATATCTAGAAGAAAACACCATCAGACTGAGAATCAGCTGCATAGATCACCACCTTATCGAGTTGACGGCTGAAATTTCGAAATTCGCATGATAAAATGCAACTGGTCTCCAAAGTCATACTTAACCCTTTAATTCCCATGCTAGAAATTATGTATTTCATTTCACACCAGAAAATTTCAATGGCAAATTTCGTTTTATTTAAATACGGAATGTTCTGTTATTGATTGAAGCAAATATTGTTGTTTTAATTTTCTGGTGGGAACTGAAATATACGAATTAAAATATCTCGGGCGGTCTCAGGCGGTTTGGGATCCAGAGGGTTAATGCCACCTGCAGACCAGATTTTTATCATCGTATTATTACAGATAGGTTTATCATCGTATTTTCCTATATTAGAGTCAGAATTTCACTACGGCCTGGAATTTTCAGGCCGAGGCCCGGCTCGAACGATAGTTTTGGACCGGCTTATCCGATGTTAAAATTTAAAGTTCGGTCCGTTTATATTTATAGTACACGGCACAACGCTTCCCGATCTGGCCCAATTCATTTTCTATTTTAAAAAAAATTCAAAATTTTGACTTAACTACAATTAAGATTCCTTTAAGAATATCGCATACATATTTATATAATAAATTTACAGTATTAAAATTACGATGCGTTCGCAAGACGGAAAGTACATAAAAGCAACATTAATGACTATTTTTCCTTGACGTTTCAACATTCAACTAAGGATTCATAAAAATATGTAGTTTAGAATACGTTTGAAGCTGTCTAATAAAAAGTAGATTTGTGAAAATATTTCTCCGACATTTATTAAGGTGTTTCCCAAAACAAAAGAGCTATTTTTGAAAACACACTTCTGGTGTAGTGGTGTATTTTTGTCGGCCGATTATCTACGCCATGGGATATAGGCCCTATGGGGTGGGTTGCCCTCCGTGGGGGTCTTTCTAAGGGAACCTAACCCGTATTTACGCAAGGTTCGAAGAAAACCACGGAAAACTTCGAACGGTTAGGCCGACGGTCGCGATTGGGTTCGAACCCAGCACCTACCGTCTACCAGTTTGAGGTCAGAACCTCTCGGCCACTGGTGGGGCGAAAACACACTTCTGAATTCATATCATCATATCTTTTCGGAAATGCATAAGATTGGCAGGTGTTCTCATTTAGAAACTATTTAATCGAATGACGTTATTCATTTTTTGGTAAAGACAATGCAACTTAGATAAAATAGTGTTAAAGAAAGCGTTTTGAAACGAATTTCCAGTTGCGACATCATGAAAAAGGAGAAAAATGTGAAACCATAACAAGAATCTCTTATATGTCAGCAATTAATTTATTTATATTCATATATGAAAAAAATAAATAAAGGGAAACGCTATTGGATTCCAAATCGCTTCAATAGTCAGCCTACTAACTAAGCCTACTAACTAATTTTTAACTGTAACAGTTAAAAATTAGTTTAAAAATGTGTTGTTTAGCAATACATTTGACTACCTTACGATATATTTCCAAAGATTATTTTAACAGAAGATTATAGTTTTTAATATTTTTACACAACACACTGCCTGCACTATACATCCTGAGAACAATTAAGTACAGTTCCACCCCGTCTCGAGAAAAAAGCAAGCCTGATTTCAGCACTGCAAGAGAAAAAAAGAAAAAAAAACTCAGTTTAGACTTTATTCCTGATGCCGACCTCTACGGTGAACATGCTACATTTCTGTATTGATTTGTCAAATTAGCATCGGTTCATGACGAACATTTACACTTATTCTCACGAAAATCATATTCATTGAAACTAGCCAATATTTTACAGGTTTTGTTTACTTTTTTTTTACCGGCCTGGGTGGTCCGTTTAATTTTTTTGCTGGCACGGTTCGTATATTTCGTTTATCAGCCCGTTGATAAAAATGTCTTAATTCTGCCGACTCGGCCCCTTTGAAAATAGTCTTTATTTCGCCTGGCCGGGTACGGGCCTCGGATCAAGCCCGGGCCCGAGCAAGAATATCTTGTACCCTAAGGTATGAAAAACATGGATGACTGGGAACAGGAAAACGCAGTAATAAACCTACCAATTAAATACTAAAATAAAGTTTTTGCAAGTAGTTTCCACAAAGTTATGAAATTGGCAGATCAGTTGCATTTTAATAAGATAATCGATTTCTGTCCAATCCTAGAATTTTAGCTACAAACTCAATGAGATGATTGTCTGTGAAATGGCTTTCCTGTCCAATAAGAATGAAGAACATTTTTACTCAACTTTCCATTCATCCAATAAACAGTCTTTTTCAGACGGTTACATATTCGCCGAGTGCGATTGTTGCCAGTCGTAGGTTAAGTCCATGCACACGAGAAATATGAATATCTTCACCGAAGTCGTCAACATCTTTAATACTAGTTGATCTGCTAGAACTCTACTAATCTACTGCGAATTCTCAGAAAGACTAGTCTTTCCCGAATTTTTTCTCAATTTATTTTCAGCTGTCACGTAAATTCGAAAAATAATAAGGCAAAATTCAGATTTTTGGAAGAAATTCTTTAGAAAAATGCAAAAGATTGGTGTTTTTTAGTTTTTGCTTTAAGTAAAAACATGTAAAATTAAAAAAAAAAAAATGGGGTGTTTTATAGTTGTATCGACTGATATTGACTACCTAGAATTTGCCGACTGCCATCGAAGTTGCCGACATTGGGGGGGCGAGACGCCCCCCTACGCCCCCCCAGTAGCTACGCCCCTGCATAGATAATGATTGGTTTGTATGAGAATGCGTAAATCCATATTTCAAATATTCAATACTATACTCTGCCGGCATTTCTTCTTAAATTCAACATTTAAAAATACGCCACAATTTAAGTTTAAATAAATTCACTTTGCAACATATTTATAGATATGCATAAAGGCTATAATGTCTCTTACAGCTTTTATTCAGAATAAACGAATTTCTTGAGCAGGTTCAAACTATAGTTTCGTTAGGAAATGTCTATTCAGGCATAATTCATCATATTTGCACCATTTTTTGAAATACCGGTTTTAAGAAATACCTCTAGTTATTAAACTTTTAGTGAGCTTAATGCAGCAAAATCTGCAATAGTGATCGTCATAATAGTTTGATCAATGCGTTTATTACTAAATTAGAAGGTTAAATTATACTTCAAAAGCGACAAAATTGAATTATTCGCCGCTGCGAGAATAAAAAATATAGCATTCAGAGCATAAGCTTCCGCGATCCAAGAAGCTTACAACGTGACCACAAACAGGCGACAAAGGAAGCGTCGCACGCAATTTGTTTAGATGGAAAGCGCAAGCTGCGACAGATGAAAGCAAGTCTCAGCTCTAAGCTCGTTTTAAAAGATTTTCATTTAAAGTTATATTTAAGATTTTTATGATCGATCATACAACGCCGGGGAGACGGGTCAACTAGTTTCATTCGTCATGACCGCCCCCCTTGACTATCTTAACGCCCCCCATTTTTTACTGGACCCGTCACCGCCCCCTTGGAAGGCTCCAGCACCCACTGGGGGGCGGTACCGCCCCCGTTGGGAACCTATGATCTATAGCTTACATATATAAGTAAAGTTGCTTCTGTCTTCATATATATTTTTTAAATTAATAATAATTAAATTAAAATTTTAAATATTTAATTATTTTTTGAATTTTTATTTTACACAAATTTTATGCGCGCGAAATAAAACAATCACAAATGCGTTCATTTGGGGGAAAAAATCGAATTCGTAAAGGCCGTGACGTCTCTTCCATAAAATACGGTATGTAACTACCGATGGATAATATATAGTAAAACAATGTAACAATTTGGAAGAATCTGAAATTTTATTAAGGTTGTATTCCAATCTAAACTGCTTATTTTGTGATTTATTTTTTAATTCATTACTTTCTTCTATCGTTAATAGAAGAAAGTATTGTAATCGATTTTGCGTTCCAGTTTTCGACGGATTTACACGTTTTAGGGGTCAGAGAATCCAAAAAACATGCTTTTACAAAATTTCTGTCTCTGTGTGTCCGTATGTCGCCATTCAACCATCAAAAAGTGTATGAAGATATGCATGGAATTGAACCAAATTTTTTGTGAATGTTTTTGGCTGTGGCAAGAAAGTCCTCCTTCAGTTTTGAAATATTCCGCCGGAAGAAGGCGCTGCAATCGCGATGTTTGTGCCATTTTCAATATTGTACTGACGAAAAGTATATGAATTTATGCATCGAATTAAACCAAATTTTTTGTGTAAGTGTATGGCTATGGCTAGTTGGTCCTCTCTGAATTTGAAAAAAATCTGCAATAGCGAATTTTATGCCATTTACAATACTGCACCACCTAAAAGTGTATGAAGTCAGTTCTAGAACTGAACAAAATTTTTTGTATATGATTATTTTTTAGTAAGGCAAGTAGGTCCTCCCTGAATTTGAAAAAAAAAAATTCTGCCTATCATTCTATTGTCCATCGGCTCGTGCAGAGACGGAAATTCGTTTTTATTCCGATTAATTGACTGAAGAAGAAATTTAAGATGAAAATCAAAATTCGTATGGTATTGAATTAAAATTATTAAAGCAATAAAATGAGTAACTTTAAAAAAAAAATATTAAAATGTACGTATGAGATAGAAGAAAGTTTTGGGATTGGCACATCCAACTAGTTTTTGCTTTCGAACGCGTCAAACTGGCAAATTCTCTTATTTAGACACTGCACAATGTGCCGTGCTTGACGATTCTTTGATAAATGCAGAAAACTTTGCAAAAAGATGCTTTCAAACTGGACATTTTGAACGGAATGTTTCGGAGCATGAGATCTGGGAACGAAAAAAAAAGAGTCATACTGAAAAAATAATTGTTTATAAATCAAATTCTAATGATTTGAGCGAAAAAAAAAAAACCCCAAAAAAACATGGCATCTTTTATATTTTTTCAAAAATCCCCTCAACAAGTTTAATGTTTTTACTTTTAAAAATCAGCCTGAAAATGTATCCAAATATTTCGATCGGTTGAGGGTGGAAAAATCATCAATAAACGTAATGTGTTCAGTAAAACCTCCATAATAAACACTTTCAAATACTAAAAATAACAAGAGACATTTTTAAGTGTGGTCTTTTTTATGACTCAGACTTTGTGTAAAAGCTACTGTAATGCTTAGAGTTAAATTGTTTTTTTTTTTTTTTTTTTTTTTTTTTTTTTTTTTGTTTCTTTTTGTGTGTGTTTAATTCCTTCACTGTGATCCAATCTTAGTTAATAATGTTTTAATTCTTTCATAAAAAAAAATAAAAGGCTAATTAATGCTTCTTTCGGATACGAAGTGATTCAGAAATTATTTATAATATATATTCTTTAAAAGCAAAGAGACGGATAGTTATGAATAATGAAAATTAAATAAAATTCCATCGAAATTTAAATAACAATAAATACAATATGTTCATGTCAATGTTCATAGCATTCTAATTAATTATAGTAAAATGTTATATAATGCAATAAATTTTAATGAAATAAAAACTAATTATCAGGAGAATTTACATGTGTCCAACTGAGAACATTTTAAATTTTATATAACTTTGAAACACATCACTTTGAATCCCATACTATTGAAGAACATATAAAATATAAATCAATATTAAAAAATGCTCCAGTTCATGATAAACAAAAAGTAAAAGAAACGAAGAAGAAGCGAAAAAAGATTTAACTGGGAAAAAAAAAATATCTAAAAATATTAACTATGTATAACATGCATTGAAAATAATGATTATCCACAATTATTAAAATAAATCACAAAGTCATCTAGATAAGATAGTTATTAGGTTACAATGTACTAAATAAATTGAAATAATGTTACCACCTCATCAGACTATAAAAAACTAATAGCCAAGATAGCACAATACATGATGTATACTCTCTGTAATACAGAGATAATACAGAACCATGAAATTTCACGCTGTGCCTCTCTTGTTGCAGAGTCAGGATTATTTGATTTTTTAAAGATAACTGTTATAACAAGTGAAAACCCATCAAATTAACAATATGCTGTTTACAAAATCATCTGCAATTACTCTAATTCGAATATTATAATACACGTTAATTTAGCTATAAATTATTATAAGTAAATTTAATTCTTTATTTAAATCACAACAAGTATTTATAAAACTAATAAATATATTTTATGATTCCCAAAATCAATATAAAAATTATGAATTTATATCAAGAGATTTCAAAGTCATTAAATGACTAATAAATTATCAATTAGATTCCAAAAAACTTATAAAAATAAATAAATCTCTATTAAATAATATTCAAAAAATTAGATCTTTTGTCCTGATAAATCAATTAATCTTATAATGTATGTTTCATAATATGAACAATAAGAAGACTTTTTCACGCAGTAAGTTATTACTAGAATTAGTTTATAAATAGTAAAATGTTTGCATACACATATTGAATTTTAATAAAAATTGAATATAAATTTAAAATTTTTCATTTTAAAAGTAACGTATGCGCAGAAATAAATATTTTTCTAAATTTGATATTCTTTTTTCAGTTATTCATTTTATTTTAACCGTCAAAATTTTTATTGATTTTTAAATTAATTTTGAATTAAAACTCTCATTAAAGCAAAATTTATTCCCCGCTACTCAAACATTATAATGTTCCCTGAAAAATACAAATGAAAAATTCTTTAGCTGAAGCTTTTGTGACAAATCACGAGGTTTTGGTGTATTTCAACATTTATTTGCATTCCTAGGAGCATTTAATTTCATTGATACAGATTACAAAACCCTTTTCTCTCTTCAATTACAAAAAGATAGAAACGAAGCACATATTTTTATTCTAAAGATCATTCTATTTATGTGATATAGCTTGTCAAAATAACAATATAACTTTACATTCCTGTAACTCAAATTCAAACCGCAGAATAAAGCTCAAAAAGCAGAATAATAAACAGATTCTTCGAAAGTAAATTCCTTTTCTCATTGTCTATGTAATCCCCTCCCCTCTACTCCAATACACCCAAAGTCCTTTCTTTGAGTTAGGGTAGCTGGGGCAGCTTCCCCGTTCGCCCTTGCGATAATCATGGAAGTAGGACCTTATTTGATATAGAGCTTTTACTATTAAAGGATATGCATATATAAAACGATATGCCGTAATTGTTTCCAGTACAAATACACATGATTAGCACGTGATTTACTTGAAATTATAATTGTTATAAACAAAGTCATCAAATCTTTGTTATTCATATGTGTGGGCTTTTTCAATCTTAATTTAAAAAAAAAAGCCTTTTTTTTCGATTACCTTTCTTTGTGGGGAGATTTTTACCGGGGCGATTTTTCCCGGGGGAGATTTTTACTGGGGAGACTTTTTCCGGGGAGATTTTTCTGCCTACCGAGTTAATCAAGTTACTTTCTTTTGCACCCTTTTTAAGTTGTACTGTTACGGTCAATGGGGAAAAATAGTTTCAAGTGAATTTTAATGATGCTACACTCTTCCGAACACACTTAAATTACATCTATGAAGTAATATACTAAAAAATACATTCTGCACAACTTGTGGTGCAAAGAATATTTATTATTAATTTACAGGTTCTCACAAAAGTATTCCATTACACAATGTTATAGGTGGAGACACTATTTGGAGCGCGTTTTAATACTATTAAATAAACTATTGTGAAATTGATATACATTGCTAAGCTTTACTACAAGTTAATTCCTGTATAATAGAAAGCAGATAGTCTTTACAGGGACATACAAAAGATTTCGGACACTATACTGTATCCGAGGTACTGTATTCTATTACACTAAGATCTGAATATCTTTAAAACTTTGTGATAGTGCAAACGCACCCCATTTGCTACGTTTGACGTGCAATTTCCAACTTGTTAATAACAATTAATAATTTAAAATTTACAAATATTAACAATCTGCTCCGAAAGCGTACACATACTTTAAATGCCTTCTAGGGGTTTTAACGCCGAGCACCCCCCTCCCAGGGCCGTAGCTAAGGGGGCGGCACAGCACCCCCTAAAATATTTTGACTCCCCCTGCAAAAGATTCCAAAGTCACTAAATAAATATCTGTTCCGAAAATCCAAATTGAATTTTGCTCCAAATATCCAAATTGAATTCTGTTCAAAAATCTAATTTAGTCTTGAAGACCTTTCACAGTTTTGTAGAAATACTAAATTGTAACTAAAATAAGTGTTTCAACACTCCTTCATCCTATTTGTACATATGATGCTTAACATGATGTTTAATTTTGCACCAGTTATACACCCAGAATTTTCATCTTAGCATGAAATGAAGTTATTACAACAGTTTAAAAAGAAACATAGTACCTACAATGTGAATATGCACTTATTTATCTTTCTGCGTCAGAGAAAAAAAAAATTATAACCCCTCCCCCCCCACACACACGCACTTCCCTGTGCCAGCGGTTTGTATATATTCAGCAGGGTTTTCTCTCTGTGTTCGTTTGAACGAAAGCAGGAACGTCGGGTTAGCAAGGTCTGCAGGTAGAACTAACTACAAGCAAAATCCATATGCCGGATTTCCTTCTGTCGCTCCAGTACATCCATGGATGAGTGTTTTTTTCCAGACAATGGAAAGAGGGGGAGACAGGTCGGATGTATCGCTTAAACGTTTTCCTTCTAAACGGATTTCCGATAAAAATGGGGAGGAATGAGAAATATTTCCCAGCGAAATCAATACTCCTTTTCTTTGCCAGCATGAAGGGAAAGTAATAATGCTTTAAAAAAATGATGTAAAGGAAGGAATAAAATTTACATCTATCTATTCTAGTGTTTCGCAATCTTTTTGAATCAGTGAGAAAGACACAACCAGGGCCTGGCTAATGTGGGGCAGTTGCCCCAGGTGCCCCAATCAGTGACGCAGCCAATAGGGTGGTTTTGGGGTTAAAACCCCTCCCAGATCTAAAACAGATCGCTACAAAAGCCGCTTATATGAATCAAAACCAAACTTAATATTTAAATGTTTTGGCGCATTTCGGAATGCGCCGCTTTGTTGAATCAGATTTCATTCAATAAGGGAATTCAATTAAATGGCGAAAATTCTACTTAAAACTGTGAAAGTGCATATTACATGGATTAGTTAAGTAAAAATTGGTTATTTGAACTAAATCACTTTTCTAAGACACATTATTATGCTAAAAAAAATGACGAATTCCTGCCACACAAGTGGTCTTTGAGTTTAAATATTATACAGTGAATATTCTAATTAGTACTGATTCTATCAACCGGCAATCATTTTTATCAGAAACTCAACCCCCCCCCCCCCCCCCTAGAACCGAATTCTGGATGCGCCACTGGCCCCAATTGAGGAGGGTCCCATATTGAACAGGGTTTTTGTTAAGAGATTCCGAGTGCAAAATTGTCAAAGAGAGAAATACTAGAGGAATATATACCATATTCACCCGCATTAGATGGCATGCTGCAAAATTTGAGGGAGAGGAGATTTTCAAATATGAGTCTCTGGTCTTTCCCGGCATGCCGGAAAAAGCGGGGATCGTCGAAAACAGAAAGGATTGTGGCTCATAAACTGTATTCACTATAGAGGTCTGCACGGGCCGGAATTTCCAGGCCCGGCCCGTTGTAAAACTCAAAAGTTCGGCCCGGGCCCGGGCCGGCCCGTTTAAATTTTTATATTTTAGGACCGGCCCGTTACAATTTCTACGATTTCTAAAAAAATCAGATTTTTATCATATAACTAAAATTCCTTTAAAGAATACTGCATACATATCTATGGAATTATTTTACAGTACATTTTACAGCAAATACACATGAACAACGTTAATGATTACTTAGATTTTTGGCTTTCAACATTCGAATAAAGATTCATTAAAAAATTAATATGGTTTAGAATAAAAGACTAGTCGTTGGAGGCCACCGTAATACTTACTCATCATACATATGCATAATATAAAATATGAAAATAAAACAAGTATAACTTATTTATAAAATGCATTGCAATTCCAAAATAAAATTTTAACGCATATTCAAATAGTTTTAACATACACAGTAAAGATTTTTTAATGAATTGCTGATGAGCCAATTTCGACAAATTAGTATATAAAACGTCAAAATACTCAAGTAATACCGGATTGCGTAAAAGAAACATCCTTATAACTCCAAAAATAATAATCATATTAACTAGCAATTTACTGCGTCGGATGAAGCGTCTCATTTCCAATTAAAATTATCTTTGAATTCAAATTTGAATGAAATACAGGGTCATGAAAAATCAAAGAATGTGAAAAACAGGATTACACGTATCTCAGCAACTAATAATCCGATTGACTTCGTTCTTTATGCAAAATTTGTGTTATTTTATTGCCTTTTATATCCACTCCTTAAAATAAAAAATTTCGAAAATTTTTATGCACGTTTCATCAGAATGAATTTTTCGAGAGTCCGAAAAAAATAGTTCCGGATAATCGAGGTTACTGATATTAAATAGGCTTCGTCCCATTCTTACATACTAAGTACATACAAAATTTCAACTTTCTATCTCAATTTGTTCGGGAGATAGAGCGGTTACAGACAGACAGACACATAGACGGACGGACGGCAATTTTTTTTTTTCTAAAAATATGTTTTTCGGAATCTCCAGTATCTAAAACGTGTAAATCCGTCAAAATTTTTTTTTCGATTTTCAAAACGATTGCAAGACTTACCCTATACTCCGTATGATGGGTAAGTAAAAAAAGAAAGAAAGCTAAAAACATCGTTAATTTTGAAGCTGTTTAATAAAAGAAGATTTATAAATATATTTCTATATCATTTTATTATAGATTTCAAATCCAAATTCATTCTTAAATTCAAAGAAGCTCCTTTCTGATACATTTCTACATTCATTTTTTTTTTCCTTCTCAGAAACGCATAAGATTAGCAGATATCTTTATTCAGAAACTATATAATCGAATGGCGTTATCCATTTTTTGATACAAGCAATTTAAGAATACTGCAAACAAATAAAATATTGTCATCATAATTAGCGTTTTGAATAGAATTTCCGGAAGCAATAGCAAGGGAAGGGAGAAAAACCTGCAATCATTTGAGAAACTATTATACCTCAACAAGGTTATACAAGTATTTTATTTACCAAAAATGAAAAACACTATTCGATTCCAAATCCCTTCAATAGTTAGGCTTATCACTTTTATACTTTTACAATTTAAAATTAATCAGAAAATGTGTCAGACTTTCGCATTATTGAGAAATTAATTTAAAAATCATCAAGAAGTATGTATCCGAAGACTAAGCTAACATAAGTTCTTTATCGCTGTTAATAATTTTACAAATCATGTTTTCTGACAATAATTAAGTCTAGTACCGGTCCGGCCAGTCTATATGTAGGAAAATAATGCAAGCGTGTTCTCGGACCGGCATGAGTCAGCTAAAAAAATATTAAAACGGGTCACATAATGTAATTCTCCGATGCCGATACACTGTGCATTTTTATATTGATGCTGTCAAACTATAAAAACACACACACAAAAACACATTTATACTTATTCTCGTTGAAAATAGCTCATATTTTATCGTTTCTGCTTAAATCTTCAGAACGGGCCGGTAGGCCCGAAAATTTTTTTTATCGGCCCGGCCCGTTGAAAAAACTATTCTAAATCTGCCGGCCCGGCCCGTTAGAAAATTTGAAACGATTCCGCCGGGTACGGGCCTCGGGCCAAGCCCGGGCCCGTGCAGACCTCTAATTCACTCGGAGCGACTTTTGTTGGAGAGGAGGAGAGCAATATAGTTTGTCCTTACGTTATTATTGAGTTTGAATTTTTTACATAAAGAGAATAAAAACGTATTTCATGTGTCTCATATCATTTCACAGAAAGCTCTCTGATGGTGAGGGTGAGTGTGTCAAATATTGAAAAAGAGTGTGACATCATTTATGGATGGCCCCTTATGTCATTTATTTTCATATGCTCTTTCTTTTCTCTTGAAGGAAAATTATTGTGGGAATGAAATAAAAGCTAGAATAAACTAGTCGTTGGGGGCTACCGTAATACTTACCCATCATGGATATGTATATGAAATAAAACATGTGAAAACTATTTATACAATGCATTGCAATTCAGAAACAAAATTTAAATATTGTTAATATACATAGTAATGCTATATTAAAGAACTGCTGATGTACCCATTTCGACAAATTATATAAAACGCCAAACTACTCAAGTAGTACCGAACTGCGTAAAAGAAACGTCCTTATAACTCCAAAAATAATAATTCTATTAACTAACAATTAACTGCGTCGGATTAAACGTCTCATTTCCAATTAAAATATACCTCTGAATTGAAATTTGAATGAAATACAGGGTCATGAAAAATCGAAGAATGTGGAAAACAAGATTACAAATATCTCGGCAACCAATAATCCCATCGACTTCGTTCTATATGCAAAATGTGTGTTATTTTATTGCCTTTTACGTCCATTCCCTAAAACAAAAAAATTCGAAAAAATTTATATACCTTTCATCAGAACGAATTTTTCGAGAGTCCGAAAAAAATAGTTCCGGATAATCGAGGTTGCTGATATTAAATAGGATTCGTACATACTAACTACATACAAAATTCCAAGTCTCTATCTCAATTTGTTCGGGCGATAGAGCGTTTACAGACAGACAGACAGACGGACGGCAAAATTTTTTTTTCTAAAAATATGTTTTTCGGAATCTCCACTATCTAAAACGTGTAAATCCGTCAAAAAATTTTTTTTCGATTTTCAAAACGATTGCAAGACTTACCCTATACTACATATGATGGGTAAGTAAAATGGATAAATAAAGATTAGTTTTAACTGAAATTTAGAAAAAAATTATAATTTAATAAAAATATATGAGATTCTATATCACAGGGGAAGTGAGGGGGGGGGGGGGTTCTTACATGATAAAGATGGTAAGTGAATATGAAATAAAATATTTGGAGTTATGGAGCAGTGTATAATTTCATTAGGTACAACACGTTGTAAGTCATTGCAAATCCCAGTTTTAATAATCCGTTTCCTGTGTAAATCTATCAAGCAATAATTCAGAAATCTTTCCATGGAAAAATTATTTTATCATACGAAATAGAAGGTTAGGATGTAAAATTAGTGGTGCCCCCCCCCCCCATGTATGGAGCAAAACTTTTTTAGCTGTTACTAATCACAAGATCAGATGAGAGGTGTCTGACTAAGTTGATACATTCCAAGCATACATCCATATTAAGCCAAAAAGCCAATTTTATAAATAACCGTTAAATAGGAATCGGTATAAAAATTTAAACACGATAAATGCCCATAAGGGGTATCACATTTGGCTTAATAAAGTGAAATAAAAATACAACCATCGTTACTTACTTCAACTCTAACAGTTCACATATTTAATGTCTAATATTTAATTGCAGGCAGATATGAAATGCTATTTATGGGCCTTTTTAATGACTTAAGTGGGCACCGGAATGCTTAAATTACTGTCTGACTTTTTTTATTACATAAACAAATTTGTAACAAATAATCGTTTACCTCATATAACATCTATAAAGAATATTTATAGAGTATAATAATTGTGCTTAAATTCAGGGCCCGATTATGGCTAATTGGGACCCTGGGTAAAAATAAATTAGGGGGCTCCTTTCGAATCATTGCAACATTATTCAGATAGAATTGGTGGTCACTCTATGTGTAATGCATAAACATATTTTTGCACCTTAGATATAAATAGAAGAAAATTCTTAGCTCCGTCAACTCTAAATTAAATACTTTAATTACTAAAAGTACACCTTTTTTCCCTTAGTACAGAACAAAATTATTTTATATAACTTTAGTAATTTGTTATATTACACGAATGAGTTTAATATGATGAATTCAATAACTTCAACATATAGAAGAGATGAAACTGGAAAAAGAAAGTAAATATTTTATAAATCAATATATAGATTTGGGGGCCCCTTAAGGTCCAGGGCACCATGAGCAAAGTCCCGATTTGTCCATGCGGTAATAAGGACCTGCTTAAATTAAAAAAAAAATATATTTTTTTAAATGCTAGTATTTAACAGAGGAAAATAAAATAAATTTAGAAAATGGATTAATTTTGAATAAAAATACCATACGAATACATGGCTTCACCATAGTGAACAATCAGCGTTTAGAGAAAACACATTTTGAACTTTTATCAAATGAAATTACAATATTTTACTGTCAATGTCTTTCTTTTTTATAAATTAAAATTTCTGTATTTTTTAGATGGTAATTTTAACAGATGCTAGAGGACCATTAGTTATCTTCAATCATATGATTATGATTATTATTATTATTCTTTATTTTGCCACGAGCCTTTTTTATCACTTGAGCTCTTCAATTATTAACTTCTGCCTTTAATGTTGACTAATGATGTTTCTACTGTAGTCAAATCTGATAAGTCATTTTAGCTTTTGCGCAATCTCTGTTTATGCATTTGTTATCATGGTTTAGTTGATAAAAAGTTCAGTTGAAAGGGGAAAAAAGATGTTTGTAAATGATCCAACTGCTATACAAAGATTTTTCCTAAACCGTATCTGAAACACATCTGCGATTTTAAATTAAAAAACTTCCACCACAGTTAAGTCTGCTGCTTTTAAAGTGCATGTGAAAACAGTCTTCAAAGTTTAGTCATACATGCATTACTTGTTTTATAATATGCACTCGCATCTTGAGCTAGACTGATAAACAGTGACGCTCACAGCAATTGTAGTATTAAGGCCCATGTCCCTGGCCGAGGAAATGCTCGCGAGCTTATGCTATTCCTATGGGGAAGCATTTTTCTAATAACTTCTCTTTCGCATTTTGACATTTTTTTTTTTTTTTTTTTTTTTTTTTTTTTATTGGAGAGTTGAGGTGCATGCCGACAGCGCACCTTTTTAACTTTTTCAGTTTTGGTTGGAGATATTTTTTACAAAGTTAGTTTCACTTTCAAAACCGGTTTCGAAACTGAAAGTGCTTTTTTAAAAATATATCTGCAACCAAAACCGAAAAAGTAAAAAAGGTGCGCTGTTGGCATGCACCTCAGCTATCCAATGCAAAAAGAATTATTCAAAAATGTCAAAATGCGAAAGTGTTATTAGAAAAATGCTTCCCCATAGGAATAGCATTAGCTCGCGAGCGTTTCCTCGAGCGAGGACAGGGTCCTTAAATAAAATTGCTGTTAAGTCTTCGGCTTTTAATGAGCACATGAAAAGAGTCTTCAAAGTATAGTCATATATACAATACCTGTTTTACAATTTGCACTCGCATTTTGAGCTAGTCAGTACTTGATAAATAGTGAAGTTCATAGTAGTAAATAAAGAGAGTCTCATTTGAGCCGATACAGTTGAAATAACTGAGTTACATTGAAAGACTAATTTTAATCTAAAGTCTGAATTTGGGCTGAAAACGAAGCCTAGTCTGCTGTCTATTTCCATTTTTAACGGTGTGTGTGTGTGTGTGTGTGTGGGGGGGGGGGGGGGGGGGGTTGTTGTCCATAAATGATGTCATACTTTTTTGCAATATTTGGATCACTATATCGCTATCCACCCCATCGTCATAAAACCTCACACTTCACCATATCCCCCTAACTTGTCACGCAATATTACATAAATATATACTTGCAGTTCAAAAACAAAACATTACATTGTAGACAATATTTTTAATTTTGTTTAAACTTTAGCATAACAATAAAAATGATTAGTGTAATTATTTTGAATAAAATAAAATGAAGGTTTGCAAAGAAAAAAAAAACATACAACAGTAATAGAATAATAATATGAAAGAGCATTTGAAAACAGTATTTTGAAATGGACTTTAATATTTAACTTTAAATCTTGTCTACTTTTTAACAAAAAAATACTTTAGTTTCAAAATTTAATCAGCTGATTTTTAGTCAGGGCCGTAGCTAAGGGGGCGCTATGGGCGGCTCAACCCCCCCTAAAATATTTTGATCCCCCCCTGGAAAAGATTCCAAGGTCACTAAATGGATTTCTGCTTCGGAAATTCAAATTAAATTCTGTTCAAAAAGCTAATTTAGCTTTAAGACCCTTTCACAGTTTTGCAGAATTGTGGGAATATTGAGTGATTATCTTATGATTTAAGTAAAACTAATATTCTTGATAAGATAAAAAGGTTTAATAGACATAAAATATGCAAGTAACATTCAATGATAACAGTAGAACTGAATAATATTTAAAAGAAATAAGCTTCCCTGAGCTTTTGATTAAAAATCCATCCAACTCGCCATTGCTGAAATCTATAGAACACCTCGTTCTTTTTATGCATCATCACGTGAGTCTCAATTGGGATATCACGTTCATTAAATCATTGAGTATATTATCTTTTATTGCTTAATACTTCATCCTTTATACCCACATTTTCGGTCATCCTGACGTTCCTGGCGACCTCGCCAGCTGCCTATTAAAATTTAGACACAAATTTATAGAAATAAAACAGGTAAATATAAAACAACAACATCTATCGTTACAAGTAAACATAAAACAAAAACATCTAACATTATGCAGATGCATTACCCCACGGCTTGACGTATTTTGCAATAGTGGATATCTTGTCCACCATGGTCTCCAATCCTCTTTGCATCATAATGATCATGTGATTTTTCTATAATGTTTTTATTAGGTCCATGGAATTTTCTCCTTTTCATTCCTGTTCCATACTGCATTTCTTGGATTAACTTGGTATCATTTAATTCATATCTGTTAGGTACTTTTCTCATCATGTTAAATTGCTTTCTATAATTACCATTACTCCAAAAATATAGATTTCTACGCGGACCATTAAAATTTGTTTTTATGCTTCTTTTGCCTTTAAATTTAAAAGTATCCTTTTCACACGGTTCAGCCCTTTCTTTTTCAAAAATTTCATATTTTCTTTCTGTTTGCTGTACCTCTAAATATTTCTGTTTGCTGTTTCTCCAATTTTCATATGTGTGACGTTTTCCATCAAAATTATTTCTCGAATAATATTTCTTTTCTTCATCTCTATCATTGTAATCACGCTTCTTGTAATTTCTGATAAATTTCTGTTTATTTGCATTAACTCCTTCAATATTCCTTTCTTCCCTCGTATTTTTCCGTTTATAATATTTTTTAATTTTCCTCGTTTCATTTTTATTTTCATTGGCGCGTGCACATAAATTGCGTTTTTCTTTTAGGTCATTCATTCGTCCTGTTTGTGATGTCTCGTTTCTTTCATTCAATCTTTTCTTACTAATTAAATTTTCTTCTTTCTCATTTATTTCTTTTCTAATTTTCAAATTTCTCACGTGATTCAAATCAATTTCATTTTCTTCTATGACTCTCGCGAAATTAATCAAGTGATTACCTCCTGCATTATTATCATTTGCAAGTATAACATTTTCATCGCGTGAATTATCTAACGTAGACGTTTTCATTTCATTATTATTTTTGGCAGCATGATTCAATTTTATATCAGAATTCTTCTGAACTTTAGTGTAACCTACTTGAATACTATTGCGTTTGCCAACGATCTTAATTCCATTCTCGTCTATCGCCAAATTTAATTTGCTAATGACATCATATCCCAGTAAAATATCATATTCAAGAGATTCTAGCACGTACAAATTTGTTCTGATTAGAAAACCATCAATATTAAATTCATATGGGAAGTATCCTTTTGGATAAACAACTATTTTATTTATGCCGGACAAAAAGATATTATTTGAAAATAATCTTGGCGAGCCTATTTTCGTATAATATTCGTAACTCACCAAACTGATATCACTTCCAGTGTCGAAGAAGATCTGTGTCTTTTCACCGTTAATATCAATATTTTTCATGTAATCTGATTTGGCACTGTTAGTTTGCTTGATTACTGCGGAATTCATCTCTTTGTAGTTGGATAATCGCGGATTTTGGCTCCGATTTTGGCTGTCATTTTTTATTTGTTTATTATTCCCATTATTACACTGCGATATTACGTGGCTAAGACGATTACTTTTGAAACACATAATTTGTGCCCTGTTCTTTTCATTTAAATAAGAAAATTCATTTACATTATCTGTATTATCTTTAAATTGTTGTCTTCTTAAAGTATTATAACGTTGATATGGTAACCATGGTTTTGTGTTGTTGTTTTCGCGCATTTTTGGCTCTCTTTCTTCAAAGCGGTGTAAATTTCTATTCAGGGTTTTAATATTACGTCTTGCTGTTTCGTAATCATCTAGTTTACAAACTAATGTATCAACACTTTTAATTTTTGGAAGATCATCGATAAAATGTTCTTTCATTTCTATCGGTAACCTTCTCTTGATTTGATCGACTAATATTAATTCTTTTAAATCTTCAAAATTGGATACATCAAGACCGGTACTCCATTCTTCTAAATAATTCCTTAACTCAAATGCTAGATCGCGCCAAGTGGCTGAGTTTTCTTTCTTATGCGACATTAATTTTTGCCTAAACTCTTCTGGCGTCAATTTGAATCTTTTGAGCAGCAAGTTTTTTACATAATCGTAGTTATTTGTTAATGTTTCTGGTTCTCTAGTTATAACATTAGCAATTTCTAGCGGCATTAAACTTAATAAGTGCATGACCCAATTCTCTTTTGTTATATTCATCCTAGAAATCTGTCTCTCGAATAGAGCTAAGTAGATACTAATATCACCCTTCCCATCAAAGTGTGACATTAATTTAGACAAATCTAGTTGCTTACCTGTACCAGTTACAGCCGAACCGTCACTTGTATTTATCATATTTCCTTGAAGTTCAATTTTTCGTAATTCGTACTCCATTTCCATCTTCTTTTCCTCTAATCTTCTTTCTGCTTCTAACCGTAACCGTCTTTCTTCTTTTTCTGCTTCTAGTCTTTTTTCTTCTTTTTCTGCTTCTAGTCTTTTTTCTTCTTTTTCTGCTTCCAGCCTTAATCGTCTTTCTTCTTTTTCTGCCTCTAGTCTTCTTTCTTCTTTTTCTGCTTCCAGCCTTAATCGTCTTTCTTCTTTTTCTGCCTCTAGTCTTCTTTCTTCTTTTTCTGCTTCTAATCTTCTTTCTTCTTTTTCTGCTTCTAGTCTTTCTTTTTCTATTCTCTCCGCGGCAATGACTTCAAGTCGAACTTTTACAAAATTTTCTTCATAATCCTTCGATTCAGTCACCAACTTTATCAAATCAATGATTCTTGGACTCTGAGGCACAACTATACCTAGGTCATCACACAATGTTAACAAGTCCGCCTTTCTAGCTTTATTCAGAACAGACATTATAATTTTTGTTTACACTTCAACAAAACAATATAGTGCACTATCTTGCAGGCTTGATTACGGATAATTTCTAATCATTACACATATAACAAACAGTTCCTTTTTTACATAATACGTATTAGTTTAAAAACAAAACATTTTTCTTAGACTTAGATCTTCTTAGTGTAAAATAGCTTTCATCGTGAAATTCAAATTCAAATATAAATCAGCGAAATCATTCAAATCCCGGCAACGAACCCCCAAAACTTGTGGGAATATTGAGTGATTATCTTATGATTTAAGTAAAACTAATATTCTTGATAAGATAAAAAGGTTTAATAGACATAAAATATGCAAGTAACATTCAATGATAACAGTAGAACTGAATAATATTTAAAAGAAATAAGCTTCCCTGAGCTTTTGATTAAAAATCCATCCAACTCGCCATTGCTGAAATCTATAGAACACCTCGTTCTTTTTATGCATCATCACGTGAGTCTCAATTGGGATATCACGTTCATTAAATCATTGAGTATATTATCTTTTATTGCTTAATACTTCATCCTTTATACCCACAGAATTATTAAATTACATCTAAAATAACTAATTCAACACTCCCTCATCCTATTTGAACATATGAAGCTAACATGATGTTTAATTTTGCACCAGTTATACACTCAAAATTTTCATCATCATGTACTTTTCTTAGTATAAAATGAAGTTATTACAACAGTTTAATAAGAAGCATAGTACTTACAATGTGAATAGACACTAATTTATCTTTCTGCGTCAGAATGAGAAAAAAAAATTATGAGCCCCCCCCTATAGATCACTTCTAGCTACGGCCCTGTTTTTAGTGTTTTTATTTTAACCAAAATGTGTAGCGTCACATTTCTTCTTAATTCCTCACACTAGAAGTCTGCACAGGTCGAAATTTCCAGGCCCGGGCCCGAAAGTTAAAATTTCGGCCCGGCTCGAGTGAATTTCTACAGAGCATTGATCTTTAATCTTATGGAAGAGTTCTGACCAAAAAAAATTAGTCTTTTTTTTTTTTTTTTTTTCCATGTTTATAATCTTCATTTATGCAGAAGTGCCGTAGGCTGCGATATTTATGCTTTTAAATGAATCTTTGTTTGTTGTATGTAAATGTTTCAGTTATCACTAGTATTATTAATCCATATTCCCTGTAATGGGGACAAAAAATCGAAAAAGCGGTATATGGTAAAATTTCCAAAGACGAAATCGCTTTGGAACGAAAAATAATGCATTTCCTTCTTAACAGATGTAAATGTTTAATATATTTTTTTCTCCCGTATTGTTGTATTCATTTTGCATGGATGAACATTTTAAAAGAAACCTTCAGTTAAAAAAAAAAAAATTCCGTCATAATCGTTTTTTTTTTTTTTTTTTTTTTTTCTGTGTGTGTGTGTCTGTGTGTTTAATTCTATTTTAAAACGCCTAGTAATCTACGATTCTTTAAAAGGAATAAATTCTAATGTTTAATTGTAGAATAATGACGGCTTAAAAGTATATGCTTCTTTTGCAGAAATTTTTGGACAAAGCTAAATATTACTGATTTATAAAAAGTCGAGAAAAAGATTTTCATATAGGAAAGATTCAATAGGAACTGATTATTTTGGTCCATGAAAACTAGGAAGAATGGAATCAGTCTCGGCTTCGTACGGAAAAAAAAAGTTAGGCTCGGCCCGATACTCCAGCAAAAAAATTAAGGCCCGAGCCCAGCCCGAAAGATTAATGACTAGGCCCGGCCCGAAAGGATTAGTGATTAGGCCCGGCCCGAGTCTTCAGAAGTAAGGCCCGAATGCCATTATTGGAAATCGGCCCGTGCAAATTTCTACCTCACACCCCCTTGTCATAATTTCCGAACCCTCTTTCCAAACATGTCATCATTTGTGGATGGCCCCATGCCTAGGTTGTTAATTCAACACTAGAACCAGAAAGTTACATAACTTTCAAATTATGGATATGTGCCGAGAAAATTTAAAGAGCCACAGAGAAGATCAATCTAAAGATGAAGTATCATTTTACATCACCCCCACCCTCCCCAATCTTATCAGGATTTGTAAATAATCGTATTGAAAATATATATGCATATAAATAAATTCTGATTTTACAAAATTTAACTCTCTGATATTTCTACAATAATTTCAGATTAATAAAATTGCTTGATATTTTCAGGTTTTCCTTCCTTATAGAATCTAATCTAAAAAGTGCCCTTTTCTCACTAACTAGGCACAGGGCCGTAGCTAAGGGGGTGCTAGGAAGAAAGGGGAGTTCAGCCCTTCGCCTAAAATATTTTGAGCCTCCATTGGAAAAGATTCCAAGGTCACTAAATGAGTTTATGCCCCCAAAATCCACATTTTGAACCACCTTTGGAAAAAAATTCCAGTTCAAAAATCTAGTTTAGTTTTGAGGCCCTTTCATAGTTTTGCAGCAATATTAAATTGTAACTAAAATAAGTGTTTGAACACACGCTTCTCTTATTTGCACCAACATGTTTATTTTTTACTAGTTATACACTCGAATTATTCATCATTCTATCCTTTTCTTAGCATAAAATGAAGTAATTTCATCAGTTTAATAAGAAACACAATACCTACAGTTACAGTGTAAATATGCACTAATTTATCTTTCTGCGTCAGAGAGAGAGAGAGAGATAAATATGAGCTGCTCCCCCCCCCCCCCCTTCTATTATTCACTTCTAGCTACGGCTCTGACTGGGCACATTGGCCCAATTTTAAACCGAGAAAACTTCTAAGTCCATATTACTTCAATTAAACCTCCAAAATTGATCACCTCTCTATGTTGAGCGAAATTTATTAGTTTGAAAGGTCACAACGCATTTTCAATGGAGATTTATCTCTCTATGTTGACCACCTCCGTAAGTTGTATGTTGACCACTTTTTAGTAGGTTTTACTCTCAGTAACTTGACCACTGATATCTTCTTGTATTTGTTTTCTCTTTCGTTATTTCTCCATCCGGTTTCCAGAGGGTTGCTCTACTCACTTCTATATATGATACAATGGAAGGTAAATTCCAGAATTCCTTGAAAAATCATGTTTAGTAATATTATTGGGAATTGCATTTTAAAATAATGATGTGCGTATTTTGGACATTTGCAGATTTGAGGGAGTCTATTGTATTTTTATATACAATTTCTGAATACTTTGAAATTAACTTACTCTGAATTTGAATTATACATTCATTAAGCAGAAAAAACACTATGTCAAAGAACATAATTTATTTTGAATTCAAATGCACAAACTATTTCAAAACATTAAAAAATATATTCATTAGGGAAAAAACAAAAACAACCTTCAATAGTATAGCTGAAATATGTTTTCAAGTTTTAAGACGATTTCCATTTAAAACAAAGTATGAGAAATATATATAATATATATTAGTATTAGATCATGTAAATTGATACATAAAAATATTTATTCTAAGCAATTAGACTAAAAGTAATTCTACTAAGAAAAACTTTAAAACTGATATATATTAAAATATTCCGAATTATTAAAGTAAAAATTCTATAACTAAAATTGTAACAAGGAAAGTACTTTTCAAACATACAAGAACAAAGCTTTTAAGTACAGTAATTTTGTGCAAGTTGGAATCTGCCTAACTCAGAAAGATTTTCAAGTGCAGGAAAATACACAAGACAACAAAACTTGTCTAATGCAAAACATTGTGTATGGTGGAAATTTTTCTTAGTACGAAACCATTAATTGCAAACAAGACAGATTTCTCAGCAAAATCTTATATAACAAATAGGTACTACTTAGCTATCCCGTCAACCAATTTCACCAAATTGTATAAGTTGACTAATTTTTTATTTTAATTTAAGGAAAAACAAATTATAAAAGTTTAAAAAATAGAAATAAAAAGTCGAATTAAAAATCACTCAATGTCGTAATATGTATATCTTAGTTAATGTCAAGTGAATGTAATATTTACAATTATCCATTATTGACATCGACATGTAATCTTATAGTTTGGTGATAGTTTTTTGGTCGACAGGATAACCAAGTAGTACCAATAAATATAACTAGCAGGGGAGACCGAGCTTAGCTCGGTCAAAATTAACTTTGTGTTCAACTCGATATAGTATTTTCACTGTATCATTCACTCTGTATTATTACTGTAAAACATGTTTATAATAGTATTATTTGGAAAAACAATAAGAAAACTATGTTTTCATGCGCATTTTTATAAATTTTACTTTAATTTAAAGTTTACAACGAAAGGACATCGATCTAAATCACTTTTTTAGCTCGACTCTGATTGGTTTAACCACGCATCTCGTATCCTCTTAAGAATGTATAAAAAAATTCTTTACATTCTGAAAGACAATATTTTTTGCTAGATATAGCCAAATTTGGAGGCATTCTTTCATTTGGCTCCAAATACGTGTTTTGGTTTTTGTCATTTTTTATAGTCGATTTTTTGGCCATATGTCGCCAATATTTTATCAAATATCACCAAGTTATTGGCTTTTGCCATATTCTCGTGACCCTGACCCGTATTACCCAAAATGAGCCACTAATCAAATTTGATCAAGCATGTGACATAGCTCAATCGTCTTCAGGTAATCAAAAACAGTAGAATAAAAAAATGAATCAAAATCGTTTAAGCCATTTTTTAGGTAAAATTAGCTTGGCAGCATTCAGCAATGAAGCGAAATGACCCACTA
Organism: Maratus speculifer; assembly: GCA_964019185.1. Classification (NCBI taxonomy): domain Eukaryota; kingdom Metazoa; phylum Arthropoda; class Arachnida; order Araneae; family Salticidae; genus Maratus; species Maratus speculifer. The sequence continues at coordinate 185,606,630 of OZ025301.1, forward strand.
ATATAATTTTGTTTAACATGCGACTCAGACCAATAGTCTTCTCGTGACAAAAAACGTTTTGTTTAAAAATTTAGGTAAAATTGATTGAATCGTTGTTATATATAATTAGAATGACCCTAGCTCATTAAGACCCAAAATGACCCACTAATCGAATTTTCGCGAGCATGTGTCCAAGCCAAATGGTTTTCTCTTTCTCAAAAACGGTATAATACAAAGTATAGTCAAAATGGTGAGTACAATTTCTATATAAAATTAGCATGACCCATCATGACCAACAAATGACCCTTATAATCGAAATCTCTCGAACGTGTGGCCTAGCTCATTAGTTTTATTATGCAGAAAACATTAGATACAAAATTTAGATAAAATAGATTGAGCCATTTTTTAGATATATTTAATTTGACACTGACCCCTTATGATCCAAAATGACCCATTGATCGAATTTTCTGAGAAATATGTCATAACGCAATGATTTTCTTGTGCCCGAAAACGATAAAATACAAAATTTAGTCAAAATTGCGCGAAACGTTGTCTAGATAAAATTAGAATGATCCAAAAGTGGCCCACTAAGCGAAATTTCTCGAACATGTGACCTACCCCAATGATTTTCTCATGCCAAAAATATGTTGTATACAAAATTTCGTTAAAATCGACCCACCCATTCTTTAGATATAGCTTGACCTTGACCCACAAATGACCCTTATAATCGAAAGCTCTCAAATATTTGACTTAGTCCATTAGTTTTCTCGTTTCTAAAAATTGTTACATACAGAATTTCGTTAAAATTGATCCTGTCGTTCTTTAATTATATATAGCTTGACCCAGATCCTTTATGATCCAAAATGACCCATTAATCGAAATTTTTCGAACATGTAACCTAGTCCAATGAATTTATCGTGCCAAAAAAATATTGCATACAAGATGTCATTAAAATCGATCCACCTGTTGTTTAGATATAGCTTGACCATGACCCATCATGGCCCACAAATGACCCTCATAGTCAAAATCTCTCAAACATGTGATTTAGCCTATTAGTTTTCTCATGTCAAAAACTGTTACATACAAAATTTCGTTATAATCCATCACGCCGTTCTTTAAATATAAATAGCTTGACCCAGACTCTTAATGACCCATTAATCGAAATTTTTCGAACATGTAACCTAGTCCAATGATTTTATCGTGCCAAAAAAATGTTGCATACAAAATTTCGTTAAAATCGATCCACCTGTTCTTTAGGTATAATTTGACATGATCCATTATGACCCATCATGACCCACAAATGACACTCATAGTCGAAATCTCTCAAACATATAATTTAGCCCATTAGTTTTCTCATGTCAAAAAACTGTTACATACAAAATTTCGTTATAATCCATCACACCGTTCTTTAAATATAAATCATTTGACCCAGACTCTTGATGACCCAATATGACCCATTAAAATTTTTTCTCCAACATGTAACCTAGCCCAATGTTTTTCTCGTGCCCGAAAACCATAGAATGCAATTTTTAGTCAAAATTGCGTGAGAAAATCTCTAGATAAAAATAGCATGACCCACAATGACCCCAAAAATGACCCACTAACCGAATTTTCTCGAACATGTTACCTAACCCAATGGTCTTCTTGTAATCCAAAACGATACAATATAAAATTTGGTCAAAATCGTTAGAGCCGTTTTTTAGATAAAAATGGCTTGACCCATAATGACCCACTAATCGAAATTTTTCGAACATGTGACCCAGCTCAATTGTTTTCTCGTGCCAAAAAATTATTGGGTACAAAATTTCTTTAAAGTCGATCCAGCCGTTCTCTAGATATAAATAGCTTGATCCTGACCCATTATGACCCAATAATCGAATTTTCTCGAACATGTGACCCAGCCCAATGGTCTTCTAGTGGCCGAAAATGGTAAAATTCAAATTTTTGCGAAAATCCAGAAAAACAGCCTAATATTTTTAGAGCATTGATTAACAGTTTTATAAATCCAATTTCAAAATTTAGTCCAACAATTCATATATGTTGACAAAAAAAAAAAAAAAGAGGTAGCTGATAGGATAGTTGGTCACCTGGTCAAATTATGCAAATGTATTAGGGATGTACCGAATAGAGATTTTGGCCGAATACCGAATATTCGGCTTTCCAAATACTTCTGATATTTCAAAGTTTAAAGGTATTAAAAAAATGTTACTATTAAAACAATTTTGCATAATATTTAATAAGAGAAATTATATTTTGATAGATAAACAAGAGCTTTTTATAAGAACATTTTTAGTATTAAAAAAAAAAAAAAAACTGCCCTTTTTACTTTTTTTTTTTATCTTTACAAGAAAGTATTGGATTCATGAAAATTTTCGACTTCTGGTTTTCGACGGATTTATACGTTTTAGAAGATCCTGAACACGTTTTGACTATTTTTTGAAAATGTCTGTCTGTGAGTCCGTCCGTCCGTCTGTCTGTATGTGACAAAAAATTTGTGGGCGCTCTGTTTCAAGAACTAATGCTCGAAATCTAATAAAATTTTATATTCAGTTAGACCTTGATATGAATTAGTGCCTATTGGTTTTTGGCGAAAATTGGCCTGCAGGTGGCGCTACTATACTACGTTTTTCTTGATTTTCAAGACTGTTATATCTCAAGAACTAATGCACAGAATTTCACCAAACTTCAGATTCTGTGACCCCTTGATATACATAGACGCTGATTAAGTTTTGGTGTAAATTGGCCAGCAGGTGGCGCTGCTATGCAACGTTTTTCATGATAGCTATAGCTCAAGAACTAATGCACAGAATTTCACCAAACTTCAGATTCTGCGATACCTTGAGATACATAGCCCCTGATAAGGTTTTGGTGTGAACTGCCCTATAGGTGGCGCTGCTATGCTACATTTTGCGATAGCTATATCTCAAGAACTAATGCAGCGAACTTTATCAAATTTTAGATTCTGTTACACTAGAATATATAACATAGACGCTGATTACATTTTGGTATTAACCTTGCAACAAGTGGTGCAGCTGAACTGCATTTTGCATGACTTTTCCGATAGCTATATCTCAACAACCAACGCACAGAATTTCATCAAACTTCAGATTTTGTTACAAAATGACATATAACATAATCACACGATGGTTACGTTTTGTTATAAATCCTTCAACTGATGATGCTGCTGTGCTATATTTTACACTTTTTTTTAAACTAGCTATATTTCAAGAACCAATGCACAGAATTTCATCAAACTTCAGATTCTTTTACACCATAACATGATTAGACGCTTTTTTACGTTATGGGATAAATTGTCCAAGATATGGTGTTCCTGTGCTACGTTTTGCAAATTTTTTGTTATATCTCAAGAAGTAATGGACGAAATTCCATCAAATTTCAGATTCTGTTAGGTCTTGACATAAACAGATGCTTATTAGGTTTTAGTATAAATTATCCAACATGAGGCACTACTAAGCTCATTTTCTCAGAATATTAATTAAATTTTGCGTTTTAGGCTTTTCGGATACCAGAATCTCATTAGGCTAGGTCAAATGTTCGAGGAAATTCGACAGTGGGTAACTTTGGGGATCACCACTATTTTTTTTTTTTTTTTTTTTTTTTAAATATTAAAATGTACTTATGAGATAGAAGAAAGGTTTGGGATTGACACATCCAACTAGTTTTTTTTTTCCTTCCCCTTTTTTAAGAAGCACAATTATGAGACTTTTTTACAGTCTGTGTAGTCTCATAATTGTTCTTTTTAAATAACCCAAGGCAGATTTTTTTCAATATAAAGTATAAATAAATACTTTCAACTTAATTTTGAATAAAAGAATTTCTAGCTCATAGTTCTTTTCTTATGATTGGTAGCATTTTCCATCTTTCCCATCATATATTTTACAGAAATCAAAGCATGTGAGTTGAAAATATAGCCATGGTATCTTATTTATTATTAATGCAACAAACAAAACACAAGTTTGACTTAGAGTTATATGAAATACAATGTACTTATGATTCAATAAGTTCATTTTGATTATAGTTTCATGAACAAAAAATGTCTGCCTTGATAGCTATTACTAATCTCAAAAGTTTTTCTTTCTTGTTTAAAGGACTTTTATTTGGGAAAAGCAAGAAACATTACTTGCTAAATAAAATTTAGGAACTTGCATCTGCACTCACATCATTTATTCCTAAGGAGAATCCTAATAAATCACCATTTTAATCCTTTTCATGATTAATTTTCTTAAATTAAACTTTACAAACAGCAAATAATGTAAAAACATTATTTTATTTAAATATGATTTTCTTTCTAATTATTATAAATATAATTGTAAATTGACAGTAAAAAGTAGAAATTGTGAAACGTTTTTAAAAAGCTATATTAAATATTGGATTCGGTCGAATACTTTTATATTTGGCCAAACCGAATAGTTTGATATTCGGCCTAACCGAATAGTTTGATATTCGGCGCATCCCTAAAATTTTCAAAAGTGGATAAATTGTCTTCAATATAAGTACTATTTACAGGAAACGAGGACATTTGATCACCTTAATCTGCATAAAGGCCCCCGTCCTCGCTCGAGGAAACGCTTGCGAGCTAATGCTATTCCTATGGGGAAGCATTTTTCTAATAACTCTTTCGCATTTTGACATTTTTGAATAATTTTTTTTTGCACTGGATAGCTGAGGTGCATGCCGACAGCGCACCTTTTTTACTTTTTCGATTTTGGTAGCAGATGATTTTTACAAAGTTAATTTCACTTTCAAAACCGGTTTCAAAACTGAAAGTGCTTTTTTTAAAAAAAATATCTGCAACCAAAATCTAACAAGTTGGAAATTGCACGTGAAGCGTAGCAAATTAGGTGCGTTCGAACGATAACGAAGTTTTAAAATATTACTTTCATATATCAATCTCATAACATTGTAAATAGTGAATTACAATTAAAACGCTCATCAAACAATGTTCTCCCTATACCATTATGTAATGGAATACTTTTGTGTGGCCTTGTAAATCAATAACAAATGTTCTTTGCACCACAAATTATGTAAGATGTATAGTATAATATGTACTTTATAGTTGCATATAAATTTTATTAAGTTCGCATGAGTGTAACACGATTAAAATGCATTTGAAACATTTTTTCCCATTGACCGTAATGTAATGGAATACTTTTGATTTTCCCTGTAATTGATCTATGCATCAGATTTTCATAAAATTTGAAATAACTCGAAAAAATTATGTAATAATTATGTGTTTTAAATTTCAAACGTATAGAATATATTTGAAACTTTTTCCCCATTGACCATAATGTAATTGAATACTTTTGATTGTCCCTGTAATTCATCTATGCACACGATTATCAAAAAATTTGAAATAACACGACAGAATTATGTAATAATTGCGTATTTTAAATTTCAAACGATTAAAATGCATTTGAAACTTTTTTCCCCATTGACCGTAATGTAATGGAATACTTTTGATCGTCCCTGTAATTGATCTATCCATCCGATTCTCATAAAATTTGAAATGACTCGACAAAATTATGTAATAATTATGTATTTTAAATTTCAAACGATTCGGTTGGGTAGTTTTTGCGTTGTTATATGCGGACAGACGGACGGACAGACAGACGGACGGACTGAACGATCACTATAGGTGCTACGTATTATATAATTACGAACGCACCTAAAAAGGAAAAAAAGTGTGCTGTCAGCATGCACCTCAGCTATCCAATGCAAGAAAAAAAAAAAAAAAAAAAAAAAAAAAAAAAAAAATTCAAAAATGTCAAAATGCGAAAGTTATTAGAAAAATGCTTCCCCATAGGAATGGCATTAGCTCGCGAGCGTTTCCTCGAGTGAGGACAGGGGCCTTAAATATCAAAAACTTATACCATGTGCATTTTAAAAATACAGGGAAACTGATGGCTGCAAGAAATCCATCTAAGCCAAGATTGGAAATATTCCTCTGTATTAAGTATACTAAAGGAGATAGGCTAGAACATTAATAAGGTTACTCTTCAGTCACTTGAAAACACAGGCTGTGTAATCCTATGAGCTGGTTGTTTCGAATTTCTCATTTAATTTTTTTTAGCATCCGATGCTATTTCTTTCAGACAAGCTAAAAATGTCGTGTCATCAGCCCTAAATTTTCTAGTCAACCGATTTTGATAATTATTTTTTTAAATGAAAGCTATTTATTTGTAGTTGTGCCCATTTTAATTATTTTTTAATTTATTTCCATTTTTATATTTTATTTTTAATTTTAAAAGCTTTTTCATGACATTTCTTCAAAATGGTGGCAACACAGTTTAGCTTTTCTCTCGATAATAAAAATTTATTTTCTAAAATGATTGCGTATAATTATGCACTATTTGAGTTAAAAATATATATTTACTAAGAAATAATATTAATAATGTAAATAAAATGACAGAAAATAATTTATGATAAAAATTAATGTCTAAATCAAAATAAGAGAAATTTCAAATGAGGAAAATTATGTCATTCAGCAACCAGATAAAAAAAATTACAATATTATTATGGATGCCTTTTTCATAAACAGTAGCTTTTAAAGAACATTTGAAGAGAAAACGACGTCACTATTTAAAACATCGTATTTTTACTCATAACGATATTAGGTACTACTCTGTTATCCCGTCGACCAATTGCGCCAAATTATACAAATCGCCACATTAATAGCCAAATTATACATATTGACATAATTTTTATTTTAAATAACGAAAAAATAAATAATTAGTAGAATATTAATAAAAATATTAATAAAAAGTCGAAATAAAAATCACTTAATGACATTTTAAACAAATGAATCGTATTTAATGTCATTGAATGTGACATTCACGATCATCCATTACTGGCATTTAATTTTATAGTTTGGCGATAGTTTTTTGGTCGATGGGATAACCTAGTAGCACCCGATATTACTTTTTTTTTTCTTTTTTTTTAAATAAAGCTATTTTTCTGTGAGTGCATATAAAATAAAATTTCTGAATTTCGCCGGCACTCATATTACAATTTTAACTGTAGATGTGCGAATATTTGAATGCAAAATTGTAACTGGCAAATTTGACATTTACTTTGTAAATATATTTATTATATATTGATTCAATAATGTAATTACTTTTGCTTTTTATTAAACCAAATCGATCGGGTCTTTTAAACATTTCATTCGTCGAATTCGACGGGATTCCATTCGTTTTATTGTTAAATTGCATTTCCTTTTACTCAGAGTCTATAAAAAAGCATTTAAACTAAAGAAAAAATCCGTTTTTGATGAATCTAGTCAATGAAGAAGTAGCACGTCAAATTGTATCACTTTATTATTCCGCAATTCCAATGTCTCAGAGAGAAATTGCTATTCAATTGGGTATTTCACGTCGTTCTGTTTGCTATTATATTGATAAACACAAGAAAAATGAAGTTAGTTCATTGCAATCTAAACGGGGTCGCCCTTCTAAAAAACTTCTATCGATTTTTTTTTTCTAATCGGAGGCGAAACTGAATTCTGCAATGGCAGAATCTACATTCAACTTGTTTTTTTTTTCCTCTCAGGCTAGTTGAGGTCTATTTTTAGTATGAATATTTTTTTTTAATTGCAGATTTTTTAAATAAAGGCATTTTCACTTTTGGAACCAGTTTCAAAACTGAAAGTATTTTTATTTAAAAAATCTGCAACCAAAATCGAAAAAGTAAAAATTACTAATATTACAGATCAATTTTAATTATCTTATGCAGAAAATAAATAAAATAAAATAAATAAACAAGAAATTTGAAATTAAACTGCTCATTGGATGAACATTTCAAAGCAGGTGTCAAGTAAAGAGACCCCAGTTTCATGCATTATAATAAAAAAACGATCTTGAAAAAAAAGAATACAATAAAAAGTTTTACTTGTAAAATTACCATTTTTTTTAATTACATAAAATATGTAGTTTATTAGTAATTTTTATTTTTTTTTTCAAGATTGAAGACCTTGCATCTATGGATGACTAATCAGAATGTGAAAAAATATGGCCTATAAGAAGTAGAGGAACCAGCCTCATTGGCAAGGCGAAAATGCAAATGTTTTCACATACAGACAAATCACCCCAATTTTTAAAATATATTTTACAAATTTTCCTGACTTTGCCGAATTAATAAATCTCCACAATTCCCCGATTCTGTAGAACACCTTGTTCTTGTATTTATGATGAATTAATTTTTTACAGGTCAATGTTCTCAATTGGGAACATACATTAAAAAATGTAGTAAAAATTAAAATTTCATCAATTAGGAAAAAAAAAAAAAAAAAAAAAAGATGACTTGATTTTTTGAAATAGAAGTTACATTCCTATCATTAATGGAGAAAGGTACAAGAAATAAATAATTTTTTGAATTAGATAACTTGATTTTTTAAAAATTGAAGTTACATTCCTATCATTAAGGGGGAAATACACAGAAAATCATAAAAATGACAGATTACCACCAGATGTGACCAATGTTCCTAATTGGGAAAATTCTGAAAATTATGTACAATACCATAATGACTAATATCTCTTAACTAAATTATTAGAAGGCATTAATGTGCAAAAAAATAATTAAAAATATACCTGGATCTGAATTCAGCCTGTAAAAAGTTAATAAAACTTCTGAAGAAAAAAAAAAAAAAAAAAAAAAGGGGGGGGGGGGGAGAGAATGTTACCATTTCCAAACCACCACAGAGGTAGGTAACATGGCTCGTTTTTTTTATAGTGGTGTCCCCATAGTGTTTTAAGGAGACGCTTTTGCAATCTTTTTTTACCATGAATTCTAATGCTAAGAAATGAAATTTAAATGGGCACTCATTCATTACCTATACATGTATTGCATAATATATTGAGAAAATATCATTTTCACTATCAGAAAGCTTACATCCAATAGTGACACACTATTTCAAAAATTGTCCCAAATTCTAAGCAATTTTTACAAACATAATAAATTTTCAAAATTTCAATTGAAAATTTATTATTTTTGCAAGACAAAAACTTCATTTTAAAAATAAAGTACATCAGCATCGGACATATGCTTTCTGATAATAAAAGCCAAATCAATATATTTATTAGGTAATGAATAGGCCCCTGTTTAAATTTCTCCATAGATTAACACTAAATTTCTCAATAAAAAAAGATTGCTTAAGCACCCCCTTAGTTAATACACATACAGGCCTATATCCACTTACTGAAATACAAAGTTTATGATAATAATTAATGCTGAAGTATCATAACTTTGTATTTCAGTGTATATTTATGCATATATAATGCACCTTCTTCCCTTAAAATTTATTTTATATATCTTGTATACATGCACTTTGGATCAAAATTTACATTGTAGCATAGTTTTTAATTTTATGCATATTAAAAAAAAAACTTTTTTTTTTTTATTAAATAAAAACAAGAACTGAACCAAAAGATTTTTTTTTTTGGTAAATTTAAATAATTAGTCAGAGACAGCCTTTATTTCTGATCTCTTAATTTTTTATATATAACTTGTCAAAAGTTAAACATGAAATTACGTACGTTAATTGAATTGTTAACCATTTAAACTGCCAAAAAATATAATTAAAAAAAAGTTTAAGCTCTTTATAAAGTTCCCACATTTTCTGCTGTTAAATAAACATAGGACATCTTAAGTGTAATATATAATACTTTGGAATTTTAGACCTTTTATGCAAGCCAAATGCAAATTTTACCAAAAGCAACTTTAATTTTTTTCATGTAGAAAAGTTAAAAGAAATAATCTGATGTTGAAATAAGATGTTTTAATTTATGGTAACATTTGTAATTATTAATTTTGAGTTTTAAATTAAGTGAGTAAAAGATTTATATTAAATGAAGTGAGTAAAATAATTATTTCAAATGAAATGAGTAAAAGACATGTTTTTTGATTTATGTGCTTTAAATATTATGGAATTAAAATAAGATGAGTCAAAAGTTGTATATTTTAAAGAAAATGAATGTAATATGATTGATGAGAACAATACCCGACGATTTATCACGTGCATCCAGCGCAACATAAGTACAAATATTTATACTTTTTTCCATATCAAAAATAGGGATGTGCATTATAGACACATAAATATGTCAAAATTTATCATCATTAATATGGAAAATATGAAAATGCATGTTCACTTCTGTATGGATGTTTAAGATATACCTAATTTTAGTTCTATTGCCTTAAATACTTTTTAAATGTTTAGGTTTTTAATAAGAAAATGATACATTTAAAACACGAGTATGCGAATTATAAATCAACTTAATATTCGGCAGCCAAATGGTTGAATATTCTGCCTCTTGATTTTAGCCGAATATTCATTGTCTAAATGACTTATGTATTTTTAAATCAAAATGTTACTCAATGCTTTGCAATCTGCCCTACGAAATTAGAACATTCTGTATAATAAGTCTTTTTAGTCAAAACTTTTTTTTTTTTTAATACACAGCTAATAAAAATGCAATTAAAATTTAATAGCACGTCTATTAAATATTCAGATCTACACATATTTACTAACTATTTGAATTTAGATTAATCAAATACAGCATTTACTTTTGTTTCGTGCAATTAATAAATCCTATGCTGTTGCAAAATTAAGCAATTTTTTCTACCAGAATTAAAATTTATATAATCAAAACCAAAATTTTATAAAGTAAAAATGCTGTCTATCTCAAAGAAAGGTGATCAACCTACATATGGATATATTGCATAAAATGACACAACAAAAAAGTTGTTTTGCAGAAAACACTAAGTTTTGGAAAAAATTATTAAGATATAAAGGATGAGGAATTTACTTAACGTTTCACATTTAAGGCTTAAAGTTATTCATCTATGTCAAAAGTAAAAAAAAAAAAAAAAAAAAAAAAAATTAGTTAGAAAAAGAGACCCCCTCTCCCACTAATTTACTTATTTTTGAAGAAGATATTAAAAAAGTACTTTTAATGATAGATTAGGAAATATTTTTCTGATTCAACCAAATTAAAAAAAAAAAAAAAATCTTGTCAAAGATCACCTTTCTGATTTGTGCCATTTTAAAAACAAAAAAGGCATAAGTTGATACCTAGCTTCGTGAATGTACGATATCTGAAATTGTACAATTGCTGGACGATATGAAGACCACCTTATCACCATTTATGGGCCCTAGTGGACCCGGAAAATGAAAAAAAAAAAAAAAAAAGATGAGAAGGAAGGGAAGTAGAGGGAAAGGTGGGGGGAAAAGATAGGAAAGATAAAAGAAGTCTTTGGCAAGAGAGAAATACATAGTATAAAATACAAAATTCAAACATACAAAGGCATAGATGCTTAGTGTCTCTTGATGGCATTGATATTATAGTAAGAGTCATTTCTCTATATGGCAGGTCACAAAGCACTTTGATTAATACATCAGCACCGTTTAAAACTCGAGATCACAACAACAAACCACATGTTTAAAAACTCTGGACATGTGCGTTGAATGATAAATGTTTATGAATTTGTGGAATGTTGTGAGAAAATACTCAAACTAAGGAAGCTGCATCCACAGTCAATAGGCAAGTACAAGAACACAGTCATCTCCAACCGGACTTGACTCCAGGATCACCATGGAGATTTCTTCTTTCGAGTGCAGCGATGTTTGAGGATTTTTCTTTGACTTTGTTCCATAATTAGAGAGAAAAGATGAATATCACAGCTAACAGTCCTCTGATGCTGGCACTAGTTACAAAAGCTGATAAAAATAGATTCCACAATGTGTACTTAGTACAGAAATAAAGGTCTTCGTGACTAGACAAGCAAGCCAACAAGGGGCACTAACACTAAACCCCAATTGCAAAGAAACAAAATTGTAACGAGACTGTATAAAACAGCAACAGATTGTATTTTGAAAGAAAAAACAAATTTCAAAACAGAACCTGTTTCTGATAAACAATTCTCAAAATAAAATCATGACAAAACATAACTGAACATCTCAATATTATAGGCTATAAAAACCTTTTTTTTCTTTACATGGGAATAAAAATACATTTATATCATACATATATTCACACTTTACAATATTTTATAGCACATGAGTTTTATGTTAAAGCTTCAGTTACGTCGAAATCAAAAAGACAATCAATATATTTTTTTTTCTTTTTTTTTTTATATTTTTTAAAAAAAGTTTCACAAAATTAAAAAAAATGAATGTTGATTCTTGTAAAATAAAAGATTTAATAAAAGGAGAAAAAAATCTCACATAGTTTTTTTTAAACAGCTAAGACTTTCTTTTTATACATGTTATTTAAGTAGCATGCCCAAGCAATTAAGAAAAGAAAAGTTTTTTTGTTTTTAAATGTCATTGCTTTACCTTTACATCATTTATTTTGACATATCTTGAGACTATTGCAAAAAAATTTGCACATTAAACTTGCATTGAGCATACCATGATATGAAAGGATTTGATGGAGAGATTTAACTTGCATATAAATTTTTTAGATAACCTTCAAAACAAAATATGGCAATATCATCATAAATATATCCTAATTCAGTAAAATTACGGGTATTTAAAGAAATGCACTAATTTTGTATAACATAAGGATTTAAAACTGAACAAATGAATACGTTTGTTATGCATGATAAAGTAGATTTAAACAAACAAACAAAAAAAAAAAATTGTTTTTTTCTTTTAATAAATAAAACTATAAATTGGAAAAAAAAAATTTTAACAGTAATATTTAATAAATTAATGCAAAATTAGACATGCATTAAACAGGATCAAATTAAAGTAAAACTATTATATTGGTATAATATTGTCATTGTGGCAATAGTTACATACTAATTTTATAACCAAAATTAGGTTACTTGTTATGCGTGAGATTATCAAAATATGGACAAGAAATTTTCATTGCACACAATTGGCTAAATATCATCACATAACTTTTGGCACAGATGTCATATATGCACCATGTTGACAATAGTAACAAAATGGTGATTTTATGCCTCAAAAGGTCCCTGGCTATTGATTATTTGCTAATAAATTGTTATTTTCTTTTTAAAGATGATATAAATAGTTTTGTTCTATAGGTTATTAATTAAACATTTTTTTATTAATTATTGTAAACTTCCAATTAATTTATTAATTGATTATTAAAATACAATTAATTAAAATTATAAATTAAAAAATTCCCTTTCAAAATAATAGAAAATAACTAAAAAGTATATATGATTAGAAAACAGTTTTTGCTAAATTGTCGTAAAAGAAAAAAAAAAAAAAAAATCACATCAAATGTGGTGCATATATAACACCTGTGCCTAGTTTTCAAATAACTTTTTTGTGTGTGTGTGACAACATTACAAGTAAATTAAAAACTTCATTTCTTTTCCCTCATTTTTAAAATTCATCATAACTTACATTAAATATGATTTGAGAAGTAATACTTATTTTTAGTTGCTTAAAATTCCTACACTTTATGGCAGATAATTTACTAAAATACAAATATTTAAAACACTAGAAATATATGCTTTAAAAAAAAAAAATCACATCTGAAATAAAATAGCTGCAATATTTAAGTTCAAATAGGATCAGTAGTTCCCAATTTTTTTAACATAAATTATATCATATGAAGATGCAAATCTCTTAATTTTGAAGAGAAAACAATTATAATTGAGGAATAAAAATGGCAAAAACTATGAAGAGGGAGGAAAATAGAAAAAAATAATTCACCAGGTTTTTTTTTTCCCCAAGCATTTTTTAATTCTATGCAATTTAACTCTTCGCTCAAATGAAATTTTTTTATATGCAAGTATGATGATGTTTAGATGAGATAAATGCTTTCCGATAACCAGCTGATTACATTATATACACAAAGTTCTGTATGATTACATGCACACAGAAAAGAAATCGCATCACTATCATTTATATCACAAAGTTAGGCCAACCAGTGACCCACAGTTGAAATAAGTGAAGCATTAATTTTTTAGCTAATTATACTATCGCTAACCAAAGATGCAAACAACACAAAACTAAAAAACAGCAATACTATTTTTAATAAACATATCAGTGGTGGCACTATATGTTCTGAATAGAGAACTTTTGTGAAGCAGCCATCACCAGGTTGCACACTAATTCAGTAGTTAAGACTTTAGCTTAAACTGCTAGTGTCATTACTTTTACAATACACTGATGATTTGTTCCAAGACTTTTTTCAAAAAGAAAGATTATGATATACTAAAAAAAGAATGAATAATACTAAAAGAGCACAGTTTAAAATTTAAGCATTGCGATATAAGGTTTAAAATTTTTTTAACCACCAATTAACATTTTTTTAAATAATAAATATTACTTTATAGCATTAACTGTATCTTTTATAATTTTGTTTAAAGCCTAGTAACAATAAAAAACAAATTTTTAGCATTAGACATCATAAAACTGTGCAACACTTCAGTATTATCATATATGTGAGATTTTTTTTTTTTTAAAGACGTTTCTGAAGCTTCAACATGGAAAGAGAGAGAAAAATAGTAACATTAGGATTAAAAAATGGACACATTTTTGAATCAATACTTAGAAAAGTGTTAAAAACTATAGCAAAAGATTTTGTAACTTAAAATCGGAAACAAAATATTTGCACATAAGTTCAAAAATGTGTCATAGCTAAACAGGATTTGAATATAATATCTTATTACTAAAACTACACAAATTTATTTAGTATCATAAAATGAAGACACTTGATTTTAGTATCGATTCTAAAAGGTGGCAGTGAAAACAAAAAAGATTAAGAGAAGGCACATCTAAATAATTAAAATTTTAAAACCATTTAGATTTGATTGTTTAATTTTTAATGATGTATTTAAACATTTCCTGAGAAATTTCCTATATTCAAAACCTGTTTGCTTAAAATACTATGTTTTCACATTATTTTTTTATGTATTAAAGTCATAATAAATGCTTAGGGTTGTCTATCAGCCTCAGCCAACTAACAAAATAATTTTGATTCACCCTCGTAAGTTATTATTGAAAAATGACATTTACATTATATCAGCAAAACATAAAAAATAGCATTAAAAAATTATTTTCTATTAAAGGTAAAACACCAGACATATCACATATTAAAGAATTACAGTATTTAAATTATGGTGATGATACATGAAATTTTTAGGCAATATTTTTTCCCCTCTTAAACATGTCCTAATAAACTTGACAACTGTAATATTAAATTTTGATAGAAACCATTCAGAGTTCTTTGAGCTTTCTTAGGTTATTTGACTCAGCCTAATTTATTTTTGAAAAAATATCCAACCCTAAGATTCATGAGCCAGTATAACATTGATTTCAGCAGAGTGACACCCTTTAGCACTGTACTTTAAGTAAAACTTTTAAGGTGTTTGTCATCTCAATGCAGCTCTGCTCTGTAGACTCTCGCGTATTTCCACTCATCCAGTGATTAGGAGGTTTTGGCAATTCCGTTGGCGGAGGCCTTTCTCCAAACTTGGCACCAGCATAGAAATCATGATGAAGCTGACTGGGTGATAGTCTGGACGGACTATTCCTGGTCATAGATGCTTTTGAAGATGCCTTATTGTAGCCGTTTGGTGCCCTTGATGATGGTGGTGAGCAATACTTGAACTGGGAATCCATTTTTTTATTGGCATGCGGATTTCTACGAGGTGGTGTAGCAAAACTACACAATGCAGCACTCAAATCAAGTGGAACTCCTTGATGGGCAAAGCCAATATAATCAGAACTCATTACTTCCATCATTCTCATTAAAAGCAAGAGATGAAAACAGTTTTAAAAAATTGTTCTTTTGATACTGTAAAAAGTTGAAGTCTTTCAAAACCAAGGGACGCTAGGTTGGCATACAGCTAAGATGGCGTCCTGATCGTCGTCGTCGTCTTCTCACTAACTCGATAGCTGAATTCAGTTTCGTTAATTGACAACAAAGCTGCTGTTTAACCACTCGATTGCATTCAATATCCGATCTCAACAATATAAAACGTTATCTAATATAATTCAAAACAACAACCAGTACATCCACGTCAAACGTACACTCTTTGGTGCAACACTGACAAATAAACAATCGATCAATAACTTAATGGAATATGCCTATTCACCTTTTATATGGAAGACTCAGTCCGATTTTCAGGCTCTCCGAATTCAGACATAAAATTTAACTAAACGATCTGTGATATAGATGACTATACATATATACAGGAATTAGCAACTAATCACGATCAACAAAACATCAAGAACATCCTTCGCTCTTCGCCTTTCCTGTTCTCCCCGTCACGAACACAATTACACGTAGAAGTACAAATAAATGACCTACAAGAAACAACCAATCACAGATAAAGTTTTGATCACGTGACTGCACCATTGCAGTTGTTTAAAAACAGTTATTGTGACGTCATTGACAGCTGCAATGTTTTTTTAATAAAAATAAGAATGATTCGACTGTAAATTATTTATAGAGTCAATTAAAAATACCTATTAGTTTGAATAAGATATTAATATTGAAAGAATAGAGAAATAAATCTAGAACTTAGATATTTTGCTTTTTAAAAACAATAATATTTGGAGATTCAAACCGTTGCCAAATTTAACTAAAAAAAACCCTCTTCGAAATTTCAATTTTTTGGACAGTTAACTGTTGAGTTTATGTCAATGATAAAAAAATGTTTTTTAATTAAAAATATCATAAAATTTTCATATTAAATCTACTTATAAGAGTCATATTTAATACAAATTTACTCCTGAAGACCTAAGATATTACTTTTGCAATATCTGATTGAATAATAAATATTCAAAATATTAAACAACATTTTCTCGATAAATAAAAGAAAAAAAAATCTTAAGTAACTTTTAACTATTCTGAGTCAATTTCTATTTTTTATTAAGATGAAATCTTCGTATGTAAATAAAAAAAATCTTTTATTATCCATGATATGAAAATTTCTTGTTGAAGATGTAATATTGAAATATGTATAAAAATTATCAATTTCAATTGTTTAATTTAATTATATCGATTCTTTAAATCACTTTATTTGTAAAATAAATCACAATCCTTCTATTCACTGAAAATAGTTATGACTGACGCGCACCGTTTGGCATCTCAATAGTCAGCTGACTTTAGACCGTAGAGTTTTTAATTGTAAAATAATAAAATTTCTTAATTTTAACAAATGGCTTCTGAAAAGTCCCCTCTATTAGGTAATAATCAAGGAGACACCACTCCGCCTCAGTATGGAGAACCTTCTGATGGTAAATTTTCTTTATTTGTATGGTAAAGTTTATTTTAGGTTGCATGATTTTAATTCTAAATTTGTTTATGTTGTCATATTTCATCTGTTAATTTGGTACCTGTAATTATAATGTTGAAATATCTTTTGGAAAATCTTTCTTAAATTTGTTTGGAGTAATATCCTGATCTCTATTTGCTTGTTGTTTAAAACCAAATTATAATACATTAAATAAATAATTTGAAAATCTAAGTTTATGTACTTTGAATCTCATATCTGTATCCTATATTCATAGTGCAAAATTTTATTTCGGGATTTCTTAAGAAATACTGAAATTTCTAGTTATTTCCTTTGGTTTTTGCATGTTCAGTTCATATTATAAGATAACGCATTACTTGTTTTCGTAACCAGATATTCAATTTTGTAGAATGAACAGATGCTTATATTAATAATAACTACGACATTAATTTGTTTTCCTATTGACATCCTATATAATTTTTTTTACTGAATTTGATTTTAACATTTTTCATAAGAAGCTTTCTACATCAACATACTTCTTGTCATTAGTTAGTGATATTATAATAAAAATCCATAAATACAGGCATAAATTTGCATGTATTAAGATAGCTTATTTACTCCTCCGCAGTCATGTGTAATGTGCAAAAGCAGGAAATGTAGAAAGTTGAGCGGGGGGAGGAAGGCAGAGGAATTCTGTTAAAATAACAATTAACTTTATTTTTCTCCTCAAACCTAATTTACCATATTAACTCATGTGTATTCCCACCTCTTTATTAAAATTTTGCAAAATTTAAATGTTTGCAACAGGATTGGCATGATTTAAATCAGCTGATTTTTTTTTTTTAATTTGATTTAAATCAATTTTTTTAAATGTAAATTAGTCAGCAGAAAAATAAAAAGTAGGTGTAAATAAGCAGGTGTTTTTCTGGTATTTTCAGGATTGATAGAAAATGTATTAGATAAAGATAGAATTACAAAATTTAAAGCAAGATATGAGCAAGCTATTAATGGCTGTCATTTTGCTGGAGTTTAATTAAGTCTCTCTGTTTTAAATCAAAATGAAATTTCACTTAGTGTAGAGGAAAATAATGAAGGTTTTGCATTCATTAAAGAAAATTGCCCAAATCTTCTCACTACTGTAGCACATTTTCAAGCAAAAAATTGCTCATTCCCCAAAATTACCATTGCTTTGAGAAAAAAGTTTCAGATATTATGACAGATTATGATTGGTGAAAATCCTTTTATGTAATGGGAGGTAAAGAGAGAATCAGCGAAATTTAAATTGAATTTATTTACCAAATAACAACAGCCATGGCTTCATCTGCTGACGTAGAAAGACAATTTTCTTCTTTTGGACTAGTTCAAGCATTCGTAATAAATTAGAAGTGGACAAAGCTTCTAAATTAGTGTTTTTGTTCAATTAAATCCCTTATTTATTTCTATTTGCTTAAAAAATATTGAATTAATTGTGATTTTTATCCTTTAATAAGTAACTTACATTAAATGAATATATTTAATTTGTTTTTTAAATTTTACCATTTTCTATTCATTTACAACGTATTTAAGTTTATTTCTCATTTAGTGTGCACAATTCATTTATAAAATAATAGAATGGCTTTAGATTAAAGCCTAAATGTTTAATTTTTAGTACAAATCAGTAACTAGAATAAAGTATTTTCTTAACTATATAAATATTTCTTTTATTTTTATAAATTATAAATATTATTTATTCTTTTTTAGTTATTTATTTTAAAAAACTGCTCTATGTCTTGTAAAAACATAAAAACACAATAATTAAAAATAGAATTCTAAAAAAAAAAGAAATAAATCCAATTTAGATTTTTAAAATTCTGATTTTTTTTTTTTTTTAAATCATGATTTTTTTCCATTTTTGGTTTGTAATATGTATGGTACTTTTCTGTTATATGAGCACCATTGTTGTCAAGTGTAGTAGTTGGTGCCAAATAAAATTAAAAATAATAACATAATGCATAGGAGCCAACTTTGGACT
This sequence comes from Maratus speculifer, assembly GCA_964019185.1. Classification (NCBI taxonomy): domain Eukaryota; kingdom Metazoa; phylum Arthropoda; class Arachnida; order Araneae; family Salticidae; genus Maratus; species Maratus speculifer. The sequence continues at coordinate 185,625,855 of OZ025301.1, forward strand.
TAAAGCTGGGTCTGCCACAAGGGCAGTTGTATGAAGGAGCAGGGATGTTGAAGAGGGTATAAGCGGGTACACAACCATATACCTTCTGGATTTTTTAAGAAACACTGTATACCCTTTGTTTCTCAAGAAAGCTATAATATATGCACTCTAGGGTATACCTTCTGCCTTAAGCATTTACCCTCTGCTTAGAGCATATACCTTCTGTTTTTTCTGTGACTGCACTACTGCGAGGGGGTGTACCTGAACATGTGATTTGCCAAATTAGAAAGCGAGTGAAGCGAGCCGAATGAACCAGGAGTCTGGAGGAGTGTTTCAGGCCCCTCAAGCTGGATCTAGGACAGAGCCCAGGAGATGATGCAATTTAAGCATTTTAATGTAAATTCAGAATACTTTAGACAGACCTGTTACCACCTTTTGATAATACATACAAAATATTACTAAATATCTGCCCAGAAGCAGAATTTTGTGTGTGAATCTGCAGCATTCTAAAATTCATCTGTGACTCGACAGTGCTAGACTAAGCCTACTAAAACAATGTCCCATAAAATAAGAAAAAATTGCCTTTATAAAGAAAATATAACAAAATTATGAAACAAATATCATAAATCTTTTTTTTTTTTTTAGCTTAACCTTTATTTTTAAGCTGGTAAATTAATCTGCAAAGTGTAAAATAATCTGTAGCACTCGCTGCCATGCTTGACAATTTCTGCTACTAGGACTATCTGTATATCGCTACAAAAGAAATATTACTATATTGTATTGCATGTTGATAGAGCAAAGAAAATTAAATATTTTTTGCCACCTTAGAGATTTTTGCAGTCTATCGAACTATCAATGTTATTTGAGCTTTCTAATGTAAATTCAGAACATTTTAGACCACTTTTAGGTAACACTACATACAAAATGCTACTAGATATTTCTACATTAAAAAATTACTATATCACAATCATGGTTGTAAGTTTGAAGTATGGTCAAGACTGAAAATATTTTGAATCCTCCTCGACTAAAGCCACTGAGCATGAGCACATATGCACGTGCCAATGTACCAGTTAAACAAGACCCAATACATTAAATACTATGCTGTAAAATTAAATTATATTAAAATTGAATTAAAAAATAATAATAAGTGCACAAGCATGTAAAACATTCATCATCATGTACAGGGGTAGGGAAATACATCATTTTGCTCGCCATTGGCGAATGGATTTTCTCACAAGGCGAGTGCATTTTTAGTTTTTGAAAAACTGTAGGCAATAGGCACATTATCAGAAACACTTTTTTTAATCTAGATATTTTAACTTTCCAAATTATTACAGTGTAAATATGGCATTAAGTTCTACCTAATTTTAATCTTACCTCTGTTATATATAATTCCTAATATTATAGAAAAAAGAATTATGAAAGTGCATTGTATTAGCAATTTTGTCTGTAATCACGTGCGATTTTGTCATAACTATTTTCAACTGCGTGTGTGTTGCATCTTGCGGGCTGGTGAAATAATTCCTAGGCTGGTAAGAATATGAAAAAATTCCCCACCCCTGATCATGTATATAGTAGTATTTGAAAAGTTTAATTTTATACATACTGCAGCTAAAAGCAACTGACATACTATGACACCTAAAATTGCAAAATACTCAAGAAAGTGCATAGTCATTATTATACACAGTGTTATTGCATGGGTGCAGAATATGTCAGACTCAGCAGCAGAATTTATTTTCTGCAGTCTGCAACCCAAGTAAAAGCTTAAAAAAGTCTGTAGACCAATCCCTCGCATTACATTATATGCATTCAAACCTTCGAAGTATTTGTGATAGACATAAAAGAAAAGTATACATTTAAGAAGAAATTGCCTTTGTTCTCAGAATTTTTATCACCATACATTGTCCGAAACAGAAGGATTCCATTTTTACAAAATTTGCAATTTTTTTACAATCTTTTGGCGAGATGTCATTTTTTGCAATCTTTTGACTAAATTTTTTTTTTTTTCACACTTTTTTGACAAGATTTGATGTTTTTTCTGATCTTTTGACAGAAACTGCTGTTTTTTTCATGATCATTTGAAAAATTTTGTCGTTTTTTCGCAATCTTTGTAAGAAATTTGCCGATTTATCATGATCTTTTCACGGAAGCTGACGTTTTTTCACAATCTTTTGTCTAAAATTACCGTTTTGTTGCAATCTCTCAAAGAACTTTGCCTTTTTTTGCGACCTTTTGAAGAAATTTGCAGTTTTTTCTGAATTTCCAACAAAAACTGACGTTTTTTTCTCAATCTTTTGAAGAAATTTACTGTTTTTTTTTTTTTTTTTTTTTTTTTTTTTTTTTTTTTTTGTGATCTTTTGAAGAAATGTTTCCTTTTTTTAAATTTTTTTTGATGAAATTTGTTGTTTTTTTTTCGTGATTTTTTGAAGAAATTCACCATTGTTTCGTGATATTTTTACAAAAACTGCCCTTTTGCAATCTTTTGAAGAAATTTTTGTTTTTTCATGATTTTTTTCAAGAAATTTGCCATTTTTTTTCGTGATTTTTTGACAAAATTTGCAGTTTTTTGCAATTTATTGAGAAAATTTGCTGTTTTTTCGGGATTGTTTGAGGAAAACAGATGTTTTTTTCGTGATCTTTTGGAGAAGTTTGCCCTTTTTTTGCAATGATTTGAAGAAACTTGCTCTTTTTTTCGTGATCTATTGAAAAAATTTGCCCTTTTTTTTTTTTAAATGAAACTAGCTGACCCGCCCGGCGTTGCCCGGGTCCGTATTAGCAATATTAAACGAACTTGAAATTTGTATGATTTTATCAATAACTGGAAGCATGCAGAAATGCATTGTCTGAAATACGTCATTTTCATCGTTATAAAGTATTAAAAGGTTCTGAAAAAAAAAGAAAACTTTTAGTAATACAATTTTTAGTTTAAATCAAATGTTTTCAATATTTTATTTAATTTTATTCAAAATGAAAAAAGATTTTCTTAGCAGACGATTTTTTGTGATAAATACATTATCTGTTTTATATTTCTTCTGCTTTATTCCTTTTATTTATAGAGTTCAAAATGAAAAAAGATTTTCTTAGCAGACGATTTTCCTGTGCCTCAATTAATTATCCTCGGAATTCCTTTTATTTATAGAGATTTGCTTTTTTGCGATTTTTGGACTAAATTTGTGTGTTTCGCGATTTTTGGACTAAATTCTATCTATGATGAAATTTATTTCTTTTCAAAGACTATTTGTTGAAATTCGTGATACATTTCATGTCCAAATTTTTGGATTTTTGACCGGACTTTTTTAATTTTTGCTAAATTTTTAACAGTTAAAAAATTATCTGCAGACCTTCTCAAGAGTCTGCAACATGCGTCGGAGCATTGCACCAATTCTGCTCCCGGGATATCCGATCCGGTGATCTAGGATTGAGGGAAATTCCGCAGAAACATATACAATTGATTTAGATTTTAAGAATAAATTCTGTAATTTCCTGAGATAGAAAACTTTCACTACAAATAAAAAGATCTGTATGACAACTTCCAGAAAATCGATGTCAGAATAATATGTATCATATATTTGGGGTGATTCTGTTTCGAATTTCACTTCTGCCATACATGCTCTAAGTTGAAAAATAAATGTTCTATATCTATGATAGTACAGCAATTACCGATAACATAAAGTACAATTTTTGGGAAATTTTCATGTGGATTGGGGGAAATTTTGGGAGTAGAAACATTTTCTGCACTCCTGTGTTTTTGTAATTTTAAAAATGTATTCTCATGAATGACATTAAAAGAGAAAAAAATGTTATAGCTAATATCTGCAGATCAATCTTGTTAATTTCTAAAGTGTTTAGGTGAAAACTGGGAAATCTGATTAATAGCCAGTGGCCGGTAGACCCAGTTTCATTAGTGGCCACTTTTTAAAAGTTAGTAGCCACTTTTTAAATATAGGTCAAAATGTTTTTTTTTTTTTTTTTTTTTTTTTTTTTTTTTTAGCGGCTAGTGAGAAACAAAGTTACAAATATTTGGTTGAAAATAAAACTGGCATTCCACTGAATGGAAAAATTTTAATTAGTAATTAATATTGCAGATAAAATTATAAGTGGTAAACTATATTTAAATATATATTAATGCATTGTATAAAACAAGCAAAGAAATTGTATTTTTAAATTTTAAATACTTTAAACTAAAAAAAATTTCACATAATTCTTGGTTATTTTATTTTTACTTAAAACTTAGTAGGATCTAAATATCATTAAGATTTTAAATGGTAATTATTAATTTTGGCGAGTGTGCAAATAAATATAATTATTCTTTGCTTTGGCTGAGATTTCAAATCTCTGGGTGTCTTATTAAGGCAATCAGAGAGTACCAATGTTATGGTGAGGTGGAGGTAGTCTGCTTGGTGGCAGTAAAGTCAGATGCTAGATTTACAGTATTACTCGCCTAGTGGCGACGATAAATATAAAAAAAAATAGATATAAAAAAAAAAAAAAATTGTACCAGCCAACTAGTACTGATACAATTAATGAGCATATGGCGATTAAAAGATAAGATAAAACAATGTCTTTAAAATCTCCTTGCATCCAGAGGAAAAAATAGTATAGTTTATTTGAAATACATGTGGAATAAAAATTGATGACTATATTTTGTAGGAAAGAAACTATTGAAAGCATAATCCAAATAAAGTGTTCATCGTCAAAATATAGATAGAATACAGCAAAGTTGCTAAATTTGCTTGCATCTGATAGAAAAAAAATTAACCAATTCACTTATTAGATGTAAACAAAGTAGAGATGCATATATTCATGAAAAAAGCTTTATTTCACAATCAAATTTAGAAAAAAGATTTTTTGGTCGCCAAGTGGCGACTAGGGTGGCGATCGATCGCCGATTTTTTAATCGCCACTTTTATAACTTTAATCGCCATGTGGCGAGTGGTGACCATTAATTTACACCTATACTAAAGTGTAGGGTTAATTGTCTTTTTCTTTCTTTATCTTTAATTACAAAACACAGATTGAAAAATATCCAGTTCATATCTACTTTTGGATTACAATAAAACTAAGTTCACTACCTTAACAACTAGTAATTAACAACAGTTTAACACACAAATTGCAGAAAAATGGGTATGGGAAAAAATTTTAGTTTATTGCATGTGAAAGCAACAGTTTGTTCAATCATCTAAGGAATAAATATCAAACCAAATAAAAGTATCTTAAAAGAAATTTTTTAAAAAGTCAAAGAATACTGCAATATATTGATGATAAAAGTATAAATTACCACAAATCAAATCATTAAAGTTTTATATTTTCATTTTATTCCTGTTAACATCAACATTTTTTTTACATATAAAATTACCATCAATTTAACAAAATTCACCAGAGTTATGAAAGAAGAAAGTCAATTGGATATCTTCTTTTTATAAAAATAAGAAACATTCATTTGCATTTTCCTCTGACTCTGTGATTCTTTTAATGAAATTCACTTTTTTGCCTTGATCCTTTACGAAATTCACTTTTTTCTATGAACATTTAGCAAAACTTGCCTTTTTTTCCTGCAATTTTGCGATGAAATTATTGCTTGCTTGGCCTTATTCAATTAATGAGAGATTTCTGATAAAATTAGTCACATTTTTCTATTCTAAAATACTGTTAGCTGAAAATTGTAATGCGTGACTTACACGATAAGTGCTTATGGAAATACCCAGTTATAAAAATTCTTTATTTGATACTGCCTTGGGATTTGATGACAGCAACTTATGATAGTGTTTCTGATAGATGATAGTCACTTGTGTCTGGCTAAAAGAAAAAAAAAAAAAAACCTTAAAATTAATTTAATTAATTAAAATTAGTTTTTAAAACATTTAAGCCTTGCACTGTATAATTCATCTATTGATTTGTTTAACAGAAATATGCAGGGTTGGCAAATTTTTGCCAAAGTGGAAAAAACCACCCCGGCAAAAATTCTTTTTGCCACAATTTTTGCCACTAGCAAAAATTAGTATTTTAAAAAATTATTTTAAGAATTTTATTTTATTTGCATGAGGCAAAAACTAAGAGATGCTGATAAACTTAGACCATATGGATGCCCTGGTCATTGGTTAAATCTTCTAGATGAAGATATAACTCCACAAATAATTACAAAACATGTCACTGAAATGCAAAATTACTTTTGACTGATTACTGATCAAGCTGAAGTTGGGCCCAGGGCCTGTTAAAAAATTGGGCCCCCTTACCTACCCATTTTCGGTGGCACTTTCACATAAAAGATGGGTTTTTTGACGAGTTGAAAAAGTTGTTTGGGTGAAAAGTGCCTAGGTTAAAAGTTTCTGAAAATTTTACTGCGTCATTCAGAATATTTAAATTTTACATTTCATGTTTTATAAAACAATATTATTTGAAAGATATTTGATTAAGGGAAAAAAAATCAAGCACATAATTTGTGGGCCCCTGAAATTGGTGGGCCAAGGCCCCGGAGGCCCGTGCATTAATCAGGCCCTGTTTGTGATCAACATGTTCCACATACTTACAAGGAGTGTCTCCATGCTGGGCATATTTAGAAAACTTTGAAAAAATGCTAATTAAATTACTCATGCTCGTAATAAAGGATCAGTCAAAATTTAGTGGCAGAATTACAGTAAAAAGTCTGAGAAAAAAATATTTTTGAAAAATTTACGTGGAAAAATGAAAGTATCAAGGGATTTGGCGAGCAGTACTTTTCGTCAAAGGCAAATGATTTTTTAATATAACTGAAAATTGTTTGTTAATGAATTTTTATAATGCATGTAAATGGTATTTAGTGAATTTAAACTTAAACAATGAGAGATTTCAATTCATATATTGTATTAAATACATATATTTGCTTATTGCCTGAGTTGTTTAATTTATCACAAAAAAAAATCAGGATAGGTAAATTTTTGCCATAAGTGGAAAAAACCTGGTTAAAACTGTCCGGCAAAAATAGGTTTTTGCCAAACTGATAGCAAAAACAGTCTGTCAATTTAAATTTTTTCCCAAAAAAGAAGAAAAATTCATAAAAGAAAAAAGAAACGTAATACTTAGTTAAAAAATCAATATTCTAATCTAATTTTTGTACTCTTATATAAAATAAGTATAATCATGCATTTTATAAAATATAACAAATCTGTTCTTGGTGTGTAAAAGAGAGAGAGGAAAAAAATCTAATTTCCGAACAAGACATAACAGATAATTTTTTCATTACATCTAATTTAAAATATTAGATGTTAAAATATTAACATTTAATTTAATTATTTTTTTTATCTGTAACAGACTAGTTTCATCAGATAAATTATTATAAATTAGTACCAAAGATTTAAAAATTTACATATTTTTAAGACTCATTACATAAAACAACAGTAGCAAATTTATATAAATATTTTTTATAATTAAAAAATATATTGATGTCTGACAAAATAATTAACTTAAAAGAAAAAAATTAGACATCAGATTTTTAATTTTTTTTTCTTAAATTCCTAAGTATTAGACTGAATCTCACCTATTTTTATAAAGGTTTAAAATATGTAAATATATTTAATTATATTTATTTATTAACAAATTAAATAAAAATATTTAATGATATGTTATGTTTAACTGTTATACCATTTATGTTTAACTGTTTATACCATTATTATCTTTATTAGCATATAAATTTTATTACACATTAGAGACAAAAAAGAATTGGCCCTTTTTGCCGTTTTTTTTTTTTCCATTTTTGCCCTGGTTTTTTCCAGTTTATGCCACTGTCCTGGCAAAAATACCTTTTTACTTGCAAAAATGCCAACCCCGGAAATATGTAACTTTCTACTGTTAAATAAAATTATTTGCTTGCAATTTAAGAATTATATTGAAAACTTCCTCATTATAATAGATATGAGTTCTTAATATTTATATTTTTATCTATATAGATTTACAGAATGAATGTCAAGCAACATATGTTACAGTACCTCCTATTGGACCTGATGATTTACCACCACCATATAGTCCCTCTCCTCATGGTGTCCCTATGATTACTTGTAAAGTGTGTGGCTTTATGATAGATATATCGGGAAGAAGAGACCAGCATGTAGTGAAGTGTAGCAGTTGTAATGAAGCCACAGTAAGTATAGTTCCAATGTAATTGTTATTGAATTATATTTTGAAACAGTTTATTGTTAAATATTCATTTTTATAATTTTTTAATGCTGTTTTTATATCCTCTTTCTATGTTTAATTACTTTTTTTTAAAGTGATCATAACCAATGTTTCCATGCTTTTTCAGAAGGAACCAGCTCTGTATTTTTTTTTTTTCACTTTGGAAAATGTACCTCCCCCCTTTTCCTTTTTTCATACCAATAAATACATCCTGTCTCCTCCCCCCTTTTCTTAAACAAAATTCCCTATTGTAGGTATAATCTGTGTCTACAGTTCAAACAATCCTTGATGATTTTATCTAACTAATCACTATCCTTTCAAAGCATTAACATTTTTATTGCAGCTAATTATATTTAAAAATGTATATGTGGGTAATTAAATTTATTTTCAGTTTCTACTTTTCTTAGAATCTTCTAATTTAAAAAAATGATGAGTTTTGAACTTTCTTAACATGCAAAATGAAGTAGGGGAAAATGTTGCAACTTGGGATGCTTGTACCTCGGGACATTGACAATTTCTAATAAACTTTTGCCAACAACGATCTTTTTTTTTTTTTCCTAATAATGACCTTTAACCAACTGATCTCATCAATAGTAACAGACAACATCAGATGCATTAAATTAACAGCTTAGTAAATAAAAGAAAATTTCACTAGTCCAAAGTAAATGTTTTTCAAATACCACCTTCCATTAGTAAGAGGTAGTATAAGAAGAAAATGTGTTTTGTCAAAAAAAGTATATAAAAAATGTTTAAATTTGTAAACCAGTGTTATTGATGCATTGTTTAATGCAACTTGGGAAATTATAACTAGATGTTGCATTAATAATAAAGTCAAAAATTACTTGAAATAGTATTTTTATTTCTTTGTTACAGTATGTACCATATAAATAAAATATTTATGAATTAAAATTTCATTGATTTTTTACCTTATTCAAATGTACAGGTAAATTGCCTTTTTGATTTTTAATATTTTTTAATGATTAATGCATGAAAATAACTAGTTTTTAAAACTAGTTTTTCATATAAACATTGTGTGCTTGTGCTGCAAAATTATTGTTTGTCAAAGTTTGCCACATTATGTTGTTGATGGATATTGTTTGTGAATTTTTGGCATGTGCAAATAGAAAGGCTTGCCAATCCTGTAATAGGATATCTCATGGGTGCAGAATATGTCCGATCCGTCGATCTAGGATCGGGGGAAATTTTTAACCAATCAAAGAAAATTTTGCAGAAACATGAGATTGATTTCGATTTTAACAATGAATTCAATAATTCCCTGAGATAGAAAATTCACTACAAACAAAAAGATCCATGGCGACTTTCACTAAATTGATGTGTACCGTATATCACGGGTTATTCTGTTACAAATTTTCCAAAAATTAACAAAAAAAAAAAAAAAAAAAAACCCATCAATCTGAAAATTTGGATATAAAAAATATCGTGAATTTGTCCAAGAAGTACGGAAAAAACACAAATTTCATCACGAGGTCACAAAATAACTGTAAATTTTGTCTAAAGAAAAACAGGTTTCATTAAAAGATCACGAAATGAACATAAATTTTGTCAAAAGACCGCATAACAAACGTCCATTTCTTCAAAAGATCGCAAAAAAACTGCAGATTTAGTCAAAAGAATGCAAAACAACTACAAATTTCATCAAAAAACGCAAAATTCCATCAAAACATAGCGAAACAACCATAAAATTCCTTATAAGATTGCTAAAGAATGCAAATTTCACCTAAAAATAACGAAAAACTGCAAATTTTGTCAAAAGATCGCAAAAAAAACTACAAATTTTGTCAAAAAAAAAACAACCACACATTTCGTCAAAGCGGGCAAAAAATCCTGCAAATTTCGTTAAAATATCGCAAATATTGTCAAAAGATTACAAAATAAACACAAATTCCATCAAAGGATCACGAAATAACTAAAAATTTCTTCAAACGATCGCTAAAAATAGTGAATTTAGTCAAAGGGCCGTGAAAAAAAAAATTATGCTGGAAGTGCCCCCCACCTTCCTTGCTGTAACTTTTTAGAAAATTTGGTATGAATTTCGGAATTTTTTTTTCACTCAGAATCACTCTTGCCTTATACATACTTGCGCGTAAGTTGAGAAATAATGAAAAAATGGATTTTCGATACATATGGTAGTACGGCATTTATCTCTAACATACCGTAAAATTTTGGGGAAATTTTCATATGGATTGGGGGAAATGTTGAGAGTAGAAACATTTTCTGCACCCTTGGGGTATCTCTAAAACTATTGATTTTACCAACTCAAAATTTTTACAGAATATTTTCAAAATATTTTTAAAAAAATGGAAAAAAAAAAAGAAAAATCAGGTTATGGGATGAAAAGTTTTACAAAGTTCAGTAAAACCTATAAATAGAGGACATGTTCAGGTTTCAAAATTTATCTGTTACTTAGACATTTCCATTAATCAGATGTAAAAACATGCATTTCTTTCTTCGGAGTTAAAAAAAATGCTTGCAGCTAGAGGTATCTGCTATTTTGGAATGTCCATTTATGATAACATAATCATATATCTGTAAAATAAATTCATTCAAAATTATCTACTTTTTTCATTCCAAATTTATGATTCTTTTGCAAAGTGTTAGAACAAAAAATTTTCTTGGAGTGGGAAAGGTGCCCTCAAAAGTTAATCTTTTTCAGTTAAATAATTATAGATCTCTGCCTATTTATTTTACATATATTTATGTATTCAAGAAGAGAATGCTATGTTATTGAACTTTATACAATGCACTGTTGTTTCAGTATACATACATTATATGCTGTTCATAAATTTCTTAAAATAGCTCTACTGTACAACAAATTAATGCATACCATTATGGAGGTTTTACTGTTTTAGTTTTCTGTGTGGTGTTTGTAAATATCTTTATAATACAAATGATTAATACATGAAATAATTAATTAATGATATTTATTTTGAGTTAATTTTCTAATGCTCATTTTAAAAAAATGTTTTCACTTTTAATTTCTTTTTACATTTATTTTATTCATTCATGATTTATTCAATGATTCTTTGATGCTTTTATATTTCAGCCCATAAAAAGTGCTCCTCCCGGAAAAAAATATGTCCGTTGTCCATGTCAGTGTCTTCTAATTTGCAAATCTAGTTCTCAAAGAATATCATGTCCTAGAAATAACTGGTAATTTTTATTTTGTGCTTCAAACATGTTCTTTATATAGTTAGTATAATATTCAAAACAATGTTCTATCTGATTTCTCCATAAAATTTGTCATTTTGTATTGTTCTTTAGAATATCTCAATTGTCCATTATCTCTTATTTTCAAGTGATTATTTAGTAAAAATTAGAATGGAAGAAAAAAGGTTTTTAAAAATTAAAATCTAATATTTTTAATTCCCCTTTTTTTTTGGGGGGGGGGGGGGGAGGGGATTTGGTTTTCTTGCAATGAAATATTGAATTGAATGTTTGTATGGCATGTAAGTTTCTTATTAAAAGTATAATCCATATTTTTATACTTAATTTACAATTAGTAATTTTAGAAAACAGTAAAAACTGTTAATAAACAAATTTCATTAATTAGCTGCACAGATAAGAAATATGAATCTGAAATATAAATTTCACATAAATCTTTGTGCTGAATCCCCCCCCCCCCTCCCTCCTGTAAAAAAAAAAAAAAAAAGGTTACAACATCTATTAATTCATATATACTCACAGAGTAAATATAATCATTAGAATAATACAGTGTAATCAATAATTTAGTACTTTTGGTAATCCTCAACCTCAACTTTAATTTCTGCATGTGTAATTTAGAAATAATTCATTAATGCTGAAATGCTTTAGTTTCTGATTTTTTTTAGGTAGCTTTCATTACAAAAAGTAAAAAGCTACCTATTTCAGCTGTCCAGAAGAATGCACTTCCAGAAAATTTTGTTGTTTTCATCTATATTCCTATATGTATATATATATGATCTTTGACATGCTGCAACTACCATATTTATGTACTGATTTGAATTAAACTTGGTATGCACGTAGTACATACTAATGTCTCGACCAAGTTTGTTTGCCAGCATCATCTGCTCTCTTGTTTCAAAATGGTGGCCATTTAAATATTTAAAATTTATTAAAAATGAACAAAAAGTTTAGAAATCCAGATTTATTTTATGATTAAGTATTAGGCCTTGACACAAGGATTTTGGGGTATTTTTTATTTAGTCTTTAACTTAAAAAATAGTTGAGATATAGTAGTTTGAAATTCTAGTGTGGTTGACACTTTGAAACAAGACACCATTGGAAGAAAATCTGGTATTAATTTATGAGTATTAGTTAACACTAGCTTTGAATTTTTGCTAAGCTTGGCGGCACTTGACAAAATATCGACAAATTTGATGAAATATTGCCACATTTGACGACCATAAATGATACCAAATTGGCTACTGCTTACTAATTTGGTGGAATTCTCACTCAAATTCAATATTGGTGAAACTTCTTTTATAAATTTCATCCCATTTTAGCTTATTAAAATTTAAGTAAAACTTGTAAAATATTAAAATCGCGAAATAAGGAACTCTTATTGAATCATTTTGTTGAGTTCCAGTAATTTTAGCTTGGTGTGTTTGAGTAAAATAAGCTATATTTAAAAAATCATTGAATATTAAAGCTACCTTTTTCCCTTTTTTGGCTGAAAGGACTTTTTAATATCTTAAATTAGTAAAAGGCATATATTTTAAAAGCATGAATTTTAAGTGAAATGAGTGAAAAGTTTGTTTTCAAATGAAATAAATGCAATATGAATCTGGTTTGAAACAATATTTCATTATTTAGCACTTGCACCTGGCTAACATGAAATTCTAATATTACAAATACTAATGTGTAATATTAGTTACAAATGGTATGTGAAATTCAGCAATTATGTTATAAGCAAAAATAATGTACAAGAAAAATAGCCGATATTTTTCATTCAGATACACAAGCAAGATAATTAGTTTATGTTGGCATATTTGAGTGAGCTTGATTTATTGAGAAAATATGCATTGACTCATATATTATCCTGAATGGCACTTGACTGTCCAAATGTATGCACAAAGTATTCAGAATTTGTGTCAAATCTTATGCTGCAGCCATTGTTGGCTCATTTCTTTTAACCCTTTAAGTAGTCTCCAAAATATTCCATTCATGTTTAACAATTCATAAAATAGTATTCATAAAAGGTATTGGTAAGAAAATTTTTATTTGACAAACTTACATATTTATTTATCTCATTTTATTCAAAAAATTAACTTCAATAATGATTTTGGGTTAAATCAGCCATTCTTTTTAAAAGTTACGTGATGGAAAAACCTGGTTAGGTTGCTTAAAGAGTTAATGTATGATAAAACCAGATAAAGTATCGCTTGAGTTGCAGAAACATTTGAAAAAAAAAAAAAAAAAAAAAAAAGATACAACCAGTATTCTCTCCCCATTTAAATCCAATTGAATGCCCAAGGCGCTCTTAAATGATAAATTGCAATAAAAGCAATGCTTTTCTTGACTATTTGGGCCTTCGAAATTGCATTGGAAGATGGAAGATTTCCTAAATTCCTCTTGAAAACCTTATTGCATTCATAGAAAACAGATGTGTAACAGTCTTAATTATTCAAAGGAACCACACACCATATAAAAAAATCCTTCATTCTCTTCAAATACCTTCTTATCAGTTACAGATGCTCAAACTAACTTTTCACGTTCTTGACATCATTTCAAAAAGTGGGTAAATTTTCAGCACTCAGTATTTTGCAGGGTTGTAAAAAAGCCGGCTAAAATTAAAAAAAGCCAGGTTTTTTAAAAAATTGGCTTTTATATAGTGAAGCATTTTAATTATAAGCTTCACATTTTTAAGTGTCTTTTAATTAGTTTTAATAATGTTTAATTTACTTTGAGTTTAATAAATTTATTTATTAATGTGAAAAATTGGGATTTTAATTATGATTTATTATGAGAAATTTGGTTATAACCTAATTTTTCAATAATGAAGACATTAATACTAGAACAACATATTGATGGAGTTACTAGTGGCTTGTAGTCAGAATTGTAAGTATGTCAGCTAAATTATAAAATGGCCATACCAAGTGCTTTTTCTGATTTACATTGACCTTTAATGCATCCTTTGTTTTTCCATTTTTACTGCTTTATAAAATTAAAGAGGACTATGGTTACTTAGTTACATGTTTTATTGACTAACTAATTTTAAGGGCTATTAAAATGTCACGTTTTATTCTCTATAAACATTTAAAATCATGCATATAAAAAAATATAAAAAACACCATTTTTCACTATTGAAAATAGTATTATGAATTATGCATACTTCATATTATATTTCACAATTTATTTCAGTATTCTCAATTAGCATATGCATGAATATATTCACTCATAAAGTAAATGTATGCATGAATATATTCATGTAAGAGGGCATATATGCACTTTTAAGTAACAAAGAGCTATTCAAAATTTTAACTAAACAAATTTTATTAGAACATTTTTTATTGTTTAATTTTATATAATTATGTATTACCGTATATACTCGCATATAAGTTGACCCCTTAACTTTTGTTGTTAAAAATAAGGAAAAATTTAAAACTCACATATAAGTCAATCCCCCCCCCCCCAAAAAAAAAAAAAAAAAAAATTATAAATATATACTTTTTTTGCGAGAAAAATAATTTATACATACAAACAAGGCAAATTTTTTGTATAACAAGTTCTGCCATTAAAAAAGAAAAACTTGTTGAAAAATACTGAATTTAAGAGTACTACTGCCATTGGTTGAAAAGTACTGAAAGCATGCCGAACAACATGACATCAAACTTCCGATCGACTGCTGTGAATATCAAAATAATCGTCAGATCACAGCTCAGGAACACTACAAAGTCGCATATTTTCAAGTATCGGCATGAAGGCAGCCAGAAATAAAGACACTCTGACGTAGTTTGCTGTTGATTTGGAGAGGGTAAAAACTAAAAATAACAGTATGTCATGTTACCTATTATAAACTTTAATGTTAACTTTAATCAGTATTTTAAGTCAACATGACAACGTTTTTTTAATATTGGAAATGTGTTCTTGATATAAATCGCAAATTTTTTTGTTTGTTTGTTTTCTGCAATCAGGTAGGTTAGATTTTTTTTGACAAATAAATAAAAAATAATTTGAAATTCGGAATTGTCGAGATTTGGAAGGCTCTGCATTTTGGATTTTGTACTGTATAAATGAAATGGAGTGCTGCCGCACCAATTCACTAGCAAAACATTTCCCGATATTTTATTTATATATTATTATTATTTTAGGTATTGTGTATAAGTCGACCCCCCTACTTTCAAGTTCTTTTTTTGTCAAAAATTTCTCGACTTATACGTGAGTATATACGGTAACCTCTCCTCAAATACTGAATCCTTCTTAATTTCTCTTTCAACATTGTTCATTCTAATACTTAATCTTTACATATTGACCTGTAAGAATCTTTACCATGAATGCTTTGATGTGTTACATTTTGTCATAATTCAATTAAATATAATTCTTAAGAATGTGTAATAACTATGAAATATAGAAGTTTAAAACACATTTTTTGAGTATATTTTCTTTTTTCCCAAGATTTATATACTTTTTCAGACATAATGCCTTCACAGATGACTTCTAGCAGTTATAAAGACTTATTAATTTGAAAAAATCAATAGAAATTTATAGCTATTTTAATAGTAAATAATTAAAAATATATTAAATAAATCAATCCAAATTTAATAAGGATTCGATACAAATTAACACTTTAAAAATAAAAGCCGGCTTCTTTTAAGTAGATAAAACCAAAAAAAGCCAACCGGCGTTTTTTGGCCTGGCTAAAAGTCGGCAACCCTGTTATTTTGCCATTTATTTATTTATTTTGTTCTTCTAATTTTATGCCCATGTATGTCTGTCTAGCAAGGTTGTCTCTGTTTTGTAGTTTTTTAACATCATATATGAATTTATATATATTTTTTAGCTCTTCCATTTAGTTTGCTTTTTGTTACTGAAATTTATACCTTTTTTTTATTGCAGTTAAAGATAACATCTGATTTTCATCATTTGTCAAAAGTTATTATTAAGTCTATGTTTTCATCAATATCACTCAGACTAATCTGTTTGAGAAAAGCTCTACAAAAATAAATATTAAGATGCTTAAGATGTCTTATAAAAACTGTTTAATGAAATTAGCTTGCATAGAATTATTTAGTCTTTTATTTTTCAGGGTTGGCATGGTTTAAACCAATTGGTTTTAACCATGGTTTAAACCAAATGGGTTTTTTTTTTCTCAAAAAAACAAGTTGGTCTTTTTTAGAAGAAATCTAATGACATTTTCTTTTTTCTTTATAATTTATGTGTTTCAGATTATTGGACATAAATAATTTCTACTTTTAACAATTCATTTCAGTAATAAGTATTATATATAGTGGGTTTAGGTCTTTTTTTTTTCTTTATCATAGGATTAAACCAATTGTTTTTTTTTTTTTCTAAAAAAAAAAAAAAAAAAAAAAGAGCAAGTCATTTTTTAGAAGAAATCTAATGACATTTTCTTTTTTTCTTTATAATTTGAGTTTCAGATTATTAGATATAAATAATTTCGATTGTTTTTTAGAAGAAATCTAATGACATTTTCTTTCTTTATAATTTACAAGTTTCAGATTATTGAATATAATTTCTACTTTTAATGCTTTATTTCAGCAATAAGCATTATTTCTATTAGGTTTACGTCATTTTTTATGCATAGGATTAAAATCAGTATGCATTGGTGAACATATCTATTGCTCTAAAGAAAAAACTTTAAACATGTGAATTGATCAAAGATAAAATAGATTCAATATTTAGTATAAAAATTTTAATTTTTTTTAATAATGCAGATTATTTAATGCAATTAATAATGTAACACAATGATCTTTTAAGATTTTGCACAAGCTGTAAAAGAAATTTTTCTTTTGGGAGATTATCTTGAAGAATTAAAAGCAAAGACTGGTTGCTAGTTATAGCATTTTAATAATAATTTTTTTCCCTCTGCTATTTACTGAATCTAACGACTAAAAATGTTAACTTCAAATTGTCACTCAAAGAAAAAATCCTAAGAAGTATTTGTAATTTATTATTTGAATAATTGTGGAAAAGTATATTTATCAAACTACATCCAAATGTTTATTAGTAGTAATCAAAAGATTCTTTATAAAGATTTACAGGGCATCAATGGTTCACTGTGATGAACAATTAAAACTTTCAACATAAGGCTGTTTGCTAAAACTGTTTAAATTGAAAAATGAATTTTTTTCAATTTTCAGCATAAATTCAGTTTAATTATTAAATTTAAATTATTTTAAATGAAGCTATACTGCTTATAAACCAATAATGTCTGTTTTTACCAGTAAATATGCATGTACATATAATAAGAACAGATGTTTTAAAAAAACCTGGTTTAAACCAAAAAAACCATTTTTTTTTCGAAAAAACTTGTTTTTTTCCCCAACCCTGTTAGTTTTTGAGCTTGTTGACCCATCCAGCATTTTTGCACCCATGCTAGTAACTTCAAATATTGCCAAAACTATTGATGAATGTTTTTACATTTTTAAAACTAAAATCTTTCCTAATGAATCTAATAATGGAAGCCCCTTTATCTTTGACAGTGTACACTTTTGAATTTATATGATTCTATATTTTTAAATGAAAATCTATCCAAACTGTATAAACCAACCCTATCATAGTGATTTCCAGACAAGCTACTTTTCCGCGGAAACGTGGAATTCCGCTTTTTCGGCGACGAATTTTATTATCCCTGGGAACAATGTAAATATGCATTAAAATTTGTTGACATTTATATGTAAGGGGGGGGGGGGTAACGATGAAATACAATAAAAACGCGAGTCAAACGGCGCTAAATTAAGAAAATTTCTTCAAAGTATTGTAGAAAAAAGGCAAATTTCTCCAAAGGATCGAAAAAGACTATAAAATCATCAAACAATTGTGGAAAAAATACTATTTTCTGCAGAGGATCGCGAGAAAAAACACGATTTTTGTTAAATGATCATGAACAAGACGCGATTTTCGTCAAAAAATTGCTCCGAAAACACGATTTTTGTGAACAGGTTGCGGAAAAATACTCTAATTTTGTCAAATAAGCGTGATAAATAATCATATTTTATCGAAAGATCGCGGAAAATGCTCCAATTTTGTAGAAAGATCACAGAAAATACCCAAATTTCGACGAAAGATCGCAGAAAATATGGAAATTTTAACGAAAGATCGCAGGAAATACACATATGTTGAAAAAAAGATCACGGAAAACACACAAATTTTGACAAAAGATCACGAAAAATGCGCTAATTTTGACGAAAGATTGCGGAAAATACGCAAATTTTGAGGAAAAATTGCAGAAAATACGCATTTTTTGACGAAAGATCGCGGAAAATACGGATATATTTTACGAAAGTTCGCGGAAAATATGCAAATTTTGCCGAAAAATCGTGCAGAATATGCAAATTTTGACGAAAGATCGCAGAAAATGCACATATTTTGACAAAAGATCGCTGAAAATACGCAAAATTTGACGAAAAAGCATGATTTCGCTAAAGGATTTTGGAGAAATGGAAATTTAATTAAAAAGGCTGTGGGAGAAAAAGTGCAATTTCCGTCAATTTGTCGCGGAAAAACACTAATTTCGTTAAAAAATTGCAGAAAAACGCAGATTTCGCCAAAAGTCTGTGAGGCTGTGGAAGTTCAGCTTTTTTCTTGCTGAGCCTGTAGCATGTCTGGATTTCCGATTTAATTTCTGGCATTTAGATATATTAAATCTTCAATTCTAGTCAAAAATTCCTCTCCCTTTTTAAAAAAATGAATATGGTAAAGGATCAAGATGAGTTTTTTATGTAGCATGAAATGATACCTTAAAGTGAATTAGAAGATATATTAAATCAAACACTGTTAGAAATGCAAAAGTACCATGAACAAGTGGGTATTTTTTGTTATATGTATCCAGAAAATTGTGATTTTTGACCACTTAACCGGCAATAGGTATGAGAAAAGAGTGCTTTTACTCTCGACTTATCTCGGGGCAGACGGTGAAGTGGTTAAAGATGTGGAAAAAAAAAGCATGAAATTGGTATTCAATAGGTAATGATTTTTAAACCAGTAAACATTAATATTTTAATAAAGTACATCATTACTACAGCAAAGGTACCATGAATAAATGAATTTTTAGAAATTTTATCAGGAAAGCTGATGCTGGCTTGTAAATATATACATATATTTTTTAAAGTTTGAATTTGATGTAGAAAGAGGCCATCTTGTTCTTGATGTAAAGTGTTGGCGGTTGCTGGCTCTGGATTTGATAGAGAACATTCAGTGCACATTATTGAGGCAGTCAGGGAGTCAGGGCCATATATAAAAATCTGTCGAGTCAAAAAAGAAGTAATGAAAAATTATTTCTTTTATTGATAACAATATTATCATTTACAAATATTTATACATTATATTTCAATGATATGTAATGTTCGTTAATATTACTAGAAATTGCAGGAATGTGTATAAATGTAGGTTGAATACTTTTGCATGAATATACAACTGCTTATCTTCCTTTAGCAAAAGAATCTTAAATTTGGCTCCTCTTCCTGCAAATCCACACCCTCCCTGTGTGCCTGGAATGTGTCAAGTATCTTGTGCCCATTGCCGCAGCGCCTTCTTAGTAAGTTTTTGACAATAAGTTTCTATTTATAATCAAGATTGAATATTGGCAAAAATTTTAATATTTTGTATATGTGCTTTTTATCTGATTGTGCATGTTTAGGTTTCGTTGAAACATTGATAAAAGTGTGATGAAACATGACACAATTTATTAAATTCATTAGAATTTTTAAATCAATAGATTTTAAGAACATCGCCTTTTTATATAAACATTTTAATAAAAATTTGTTACTTGAGAGAGGTGTTACATAGTTGCCAACTTGTATGGTTTGGCCGTACAATGTACGAATTTTGCTCTAAGTGTACGGTTGTACAGATGAACAGTAAGATTGTACGGTTTTGCGCACGGAAAAAATTAATCGTGAAGAAATGCAAATTTCGTGAAAGGATCGCCTAAAAAGCGCACATTTCGTCAATATTTCGTGTAAAAACGACGATTTTGTCAATGTTTTTGTCAACAAGCTTTGTCGAAAAATCGCTGAAAAGCGCAAATTTCCTGTGCGGATCGCAGAAAAAACGGCGATTTCACCAAAATATCAGAGATAAAACGCTGATTTCGCCTGAAGACTGCGGGAATTAAAACGTGGATTTCGTCTAAAGATTGCGGATATAACGCGATTTCGTGAAAACATCGTGGGAAAAAAAACGCCATTTTCGATAAAAGATTGCTTAAAAATGTTTTATCAGAAGATCATTGAAAAAAATGCTGATTTCATCAAAACATCACGGAAAAAACGTCGATTTCGTCAAAAGATCGTGGGGATAAAACGCCCTTTTCGAGTAAAGATCGGGTAAAAATGCAAATTTTGTCAAAAGATCGTCGAAAAAACACAGATTTCGTCAAAAGATCACGGAAAAAACGCCGATTTTGTCAACAGATCGCGGGGATAAAACGCCACTTTTGCGAAAAAATCACGCGAAAATGCAAATTTTGTGAAAAGATCATTGATAAGAAAAAACCCCGCCGATTTCATAAAAAAAATCTCAATAAATCGCCGATTTTGCTGAAATATTGCAGATAAATCGCCAGTTTCATCTAAGGATCGCGGGAAAATGCTGATTTCGTCTGAAGATTGCGGATAAAACGCAGATTTCTTGAAAGGGTGTCGGAAAACAGTGAATTTTGTTAAAAAATTGCTGTAAAAATTCAGATTTTGTCAAAAAATCATTGAAAAAAGTCTGATTTCAACAAAAGACCACGTAAAAATCGTGAATTTTGTGAGAGGATCGCTGAAAAAAATGTGCACTTCATCAGAGATACCCAGTAAAATATGCTTAATGTCAGTAAATATAGTTTCCCTCCCACCCCCTCAACTGCTGTAACCTTTCAGTAAATTTGCTGTGAAATTATTCTGCCTTATCTGTTACAGACCATCATGCAGGACAGTTTTTTGAAAACACATTCCCAAAGTATGAAATTGGAAAAACATTTTCTTGTGTACCCTCATGTTTTTATTTTTCAAAATATAATTAGAAAATTAAATATAAAAATAGCATAGAAAATATTGCTGAGAAATGATATTACTTTTATCACTGCATATGCTATGCATTTTTAAGCATGTTAGAATACATCGTGAAAATTGTAAGGATTTCAAAATTGATATGTTGGCAAGTATGGTGTTATAAAAATTAAAAAGAAATAACAGTGACATGTTTCGGATCCATCTAATAAGATCCATAATCATAGTAATAAAAATAGAAATAAAATTCAAATCTTTTTCACAGTCAATACATAATGAAACATGATTAAACAGAAATATTATTGAACAACAAAATGAAACATGATACAAAATATCTAGTCATCAGATATCCTTAGGTAACGATTAATTTGAAAATGACAGCTAAAAGGCAACATACTTAAAGAGTCTAGAAGACGGCAATCATATTTTTGCTACCAATTTTACCATCTATGATTTTTAAATTTTAGTATATTTGATTCTTTACACAGAGGCTTGGACAGTAGGGTGGGCCGAAAAAAACTTTTTTTCGATTTTCGATTATGGCGGGTGCGGAAAATTGGTCACTGGTGGCACTCAGTTCATACAAAAAATTTGAGATTTTTTGGACATTTCCTTACCCTGCCGCAAACGGCTTGAATTTTTGCAAAAATGTTCATTTTTGAACTTTTTTCGAAAAAAATTAAAAAATGTTAAATTAAATTTATTTTGGTTGTATTTACTTGAAAAGGCGTATTTAATGTACCAATTGTTCAAATAAGATCTGATCATGCATTATTTAATATCTATGTGTATTATAACTTAGGCTATTTTTATAGCTTTTTCGCGTATAACAGGCAAAAGTTGTATTTGTTTGAATCGATCGTTAGTTTCTATATTATTTATGTCCCTTGGTCTTCTTTATATTTTTTCTACGTGTCAAACGTCATATATTTGGGGAAAAGACAGCAGTATACTTCAAAAACAAATCTGGAAGGTGAGAAAATAGTGAAGCAGCACTCTAAGCGAGCGCAATGACTCGCCGTAATACTCAGGGAGTGAAGGACGAAATAGTTGAGAGCCAAAATGCGATAAAGGATTCTTATTATTTATCCTTGCTCAGTTACCTGCGACATTTGTTCAGTGTTAACGTGAAACCCTTTTGTAGTGATTATACAGTGCTTTTTGGGTCGTTTAATGTGCTATTATAGTGTTTTGTGCGTTTTATTACAACGAGCTTAAAAATGGCTAGTATAAAAGGCCATGACAATGCAAAGAACACGCGATAGCGTGAAAAGTAACTCTTTGGGGGCATCATGCATATTGAAAGAATTGCAATTGCACACTTATGCTGATAATCATGCGCCACTATTACTGGTTGCTTCACCATGTAGAAGTTGTGACAGCAGAGGATGCTAATCTCGTCATCGATAAAAACAAAGTCAGAAGAGTGAAATAGAAACTTGGAAAGAAGATACAGGCAGAAGAAGCTATTGAAAGGAGGAAAATTAAAAGCATATTTTTTGATGGTAGAAAGGATAAGTATATGCAGAGGAAGAAAAATAACAAGCAACACCGTCGAGAAAAAGGCGAGGAACACATCACCGTGTTGTTTGAACCTAGTTAGGAATACTTGTGTCACTTGATACCTCGTCAGTTCATAAAAGTCTAACTTGTGGTGACTTGGAAGATTGTATAATGATTTTGCTATTTCTTTTCCGTGACCAGAACAAGGTATCAAATGACCCGAGTATTCCTAACCAGGTTCAAGCAACATGGTGATGTGTTCCTCCCCTTTCCTTTGACAGTGCTGCTTGTTCTTTTTTTCCTCTGAATATACTTTTATCCTTTCTACCATCAAAAAATATGCTTTTAATTTTCCTTCTTTCAATAACATCTTCTGCCTGTATCTTCTTTCCAAGTTTCTATTTCTCTCTTCTGACCTTGTTTTTATCGATGACGAGATTCGTATTCGCTGCTGTCACAACTTCTACATGGTGAAGCAACCAGTATTAGTGGCGCATAATTATCAGCATAAGTTGGCAATTGCAATTCTTTCAATATGCATGATGCCTTCAAAGAGTTACTTTTCACGCTATCGCGTGTCTTTGCATTGTCATGGCCCTTTATACTAGCCATTTCTAAGCTCGTTGTAATAAAACGCACAAAACACTATAGTGTCACATTAAACGACCCAAAAAACACTATATATCACCACAAAAGGATTTCACGTAAACACTGAACAAATGTCGCACGTAATTTAGCAAGGATAAATAATAAGAATCCTTTATCGCATTTTGGCTCTCAGCTATTTTGTCCTTCACTCCCTGAGTATTACGACGAATCATTGTGCGCGCTTAGAGTCCTGCTACACCACTTTCTCACCTTCCAGATTTGTTTTTGAAGTATACTGCTGTCTTTTCCTCAAATATATGACGTTTGACACATAGAAAATATATAAAGAAGACCAAGGGACATAAATAATACAGAAACTAACGATCGATTCAAACAAATACAACTTTTGCCTATTATACGCGAAAAAGCTATAAAAATAGCCTAAGTTATAATACACATAGATATGAAATAATGCATGATCAGATCTTATTTAAACATTTGGTACATTAAATATGCCTTTTCAAGTAAATACAACCAAAATAAATTTAATTTAACATTTTTTAATTTTTTTCGAAAAAAGTTCAAAAATGAACATTTTTGCAAAACTTCAAGCCGTTTGCGGCAGGGTAAGGAAATGTCCAAAAAATCTCAATTTTTTTGTATGAACTGAGTGCCACCAGTGGCCACTTTTCCGCACCCGCCATAATCGAAAATCGAAAAAAAGTTTTTTTCGGCCCACCCTATTGGACAGCATCTATCCAAGAATACATGCATTCATGGACAAATGTTGTCCAAGCTCCCTTGTAAAGGTTAGATGGTGCTGGTAATGAAACTCTTAGTCAGCTGGTGCAACAGCAGGAATGTTGCCATATCCATCCTCCAGCTACTATATGCATGTTTACACCTTACTGGCTGATAGGTCTTTCTTAATTTTACCCATCCTTAAATATTTTTGGAAGTATTTTGTGCAGATATATGTATTTTTCCTTTAATCAGCTTTATGGTTTCACCCTCTCCAAAAGTTGCTTTTTAAAAGGAAGTGGGAGATATAAAAAAGTTGAAATAAAGTGTTTTCAGTGTTATAAAATAGATACTTTTAGATTACTTTGTGTAGATTTCTGGTTTTTGAAAATATAATTTGCTAATTTTTATGTATGTTATTTCTGAAATTTAGAAAGCCATGAACATCATCTATAACCATCGTAATTTTTGGAAGAAACGCTGCGGCGTTTACGTGTTTTAAACTAAAATTTCAAGCGATGCGGCGTTTCTACCAATGCGCCATTTAAGGGGATTTTTTTTTTTTTTTTTTTTTTTTTTTTTTTTTTCAGACAAGCGTGATATTTTCTGAATTTTTCCGAAAATTTAAAAAAAATCGGTCATAAATCCAAAATTTCGAACATAAAATGTATTGTGAATTCCGACAAATGGTCGCAAAAACAAATTAATTTCAATTCCGTTATTCGTTCAAAGAAAAATCGGCAATTTCGTCAAAAGATCACAAAAAAATGCAAGCGGTGCAGTGTTTCTACCGATGCGCCATTTAAGAGCATTTTTTTTTTTTTTCAGACAAGCATGATATATTTTTTTTAATTTTTTCGAAAACTAAAAAAAAAAATCGGTCATAAATCCAAAATTTCTAACATAAAATGTATCGCAAATTCCGACAAATGGTCGCAAAAACAAATTAATTTCGATTTCGTTAATCGTTCAAAGAAAAATCAGCAATTTCGTCAAAAGATCGCAGAAAATGGCAAATTTTGTCAAAATATCACAAAAAAAGGCAAATTTCATTAAAAGGCCACAGAAAAATTTTGCAAAATTTCGCATGCAAAAAAAAGGAAATTGCATCAAAAGGGCACGGAAATATGCATACATAATGCAGGAAGTGGATTTACCTCTTCTCCCCCCCCCTTTTTATAACCTTTCAGAAGATTTGCTTGGAATCGGATTCCCCCCCCCCCCCCTGTTCCAAAGATTCAGACATCAAATTTAAAGTATGTGGATGAGCAACATTTTCAAATCCAGCCAAATGAAATACATTAACCCAGCCTGAAATGCTAAAAGTTTGCCCCACACAACCAAGAAAACTTAATGAAATAAAGCCTGAGCCCGACATAACCAGACTCCATTTTTCATAGAACATCAGATTACTTCTTAAAATCAACATTATCATACAGTTAAAATTATTTAAGAAATACTTTTTGCATATGTATGGTATGCAAATATTTTGCATACCCAACCTAACCCGTTCCCGTACTTTTGGTAACCCAACCCGTACTTTAGTCGGGGGCTCAATCTAATGCATCATTCAATTCTTCAGAAAGTGAATGAAATAAATATAAAATATAGCTTTAAAATATTCATGAAATAAATATTTATTAACTATTTACATATCGCGAAATATTTTTAAAATGACCAGAAAAAAAAATATATTCAACTATATTGTTAAAATATTTTGTATTAAAAAAACAGTGCAATGATTGTATTTTTAGGTGCGTTCGTAATTATGTAAATACGTAGCACCTATTGTTGTCGCTCAATCTGTCCGTCCACCTATAACAACACAAAAACTACCCAACCGAATCGTTTGAAATTTAAAATACATAATTATAACATAATTTTGTCGAGTCATTTCAAATTTTATGAAAATTGGGTGGATAGATCAGTTACTGGGACAATCAAAAGGATTCCGTTACATTACAGTCAATGGGGAAAAAAGTTTCAAATGCATTTTAATCGTTTGAAATTTAAAACATATAATTATTACGTAATTTTGTCGAGTCATTCCAAATGTTATGAAAGTCGGATGCATAGATCATTTACAGGGGCAATCAAGAGTATTCCATTACATTACGGTCAATGGGAAAAAAGTTTCGAATGCATTTTAATGATGTTACACTCATTCGAACATAATAGAATTGGCATGAATCTATGAAATATATACTAAAATATGCATTCTGTACAATCTGTGATGCAAATAATTTTTATTATTAAATTACAGGGCCACACAGAAGTATTCCACTACATAATGCTATATGGGGAAACATTGTTTGGGGCGTGTTTTAATTATATTCAACTATACCTCAAATAACTTCCTGTATATTTATAGAAACACAAAGATTTCGACTACTATACTGTATCCGAAGTATGCTCTACTATATCAGCAAGATCTGAATATTTTGAAAACTTCGTTATCGGACGAACGCACCTCATTTGCTACGTTCACGTGCAATTTCCAACTTGTTTCTCTTAGTAATCATCTCGTGGATAAATGCTTCAGTACTACTAGGTTATCCCGTCGACCAAAAAATTATCGCTAAACTATAAGATTAAATGCCAATAATGGATGATCGTGAATGTCATATTCAATGTCATTAAATACAATTCATGTGTTTAAAATGTCATTGAGTGATTTTTATTTATATTTTTTATTTGTATTTTTATTAATATTCTACTAATTATTTGTTTTTTCGTTATTTAAAATAAAAATTATGTCAATATGTGTAGTTTGGCGATTTGTATAATTTGGCGAAATTAGTTGATGGGATAACAGAGTTGTACCAATGCTTCTAAAACAAAATCTATTTGAAATCGACATTTATTTCTTTGAGATTGTGGTAGCTGAAATGTACCACACAAAGTGATAGAAGAAGGCAGCTTTAGGATAGCACGTGTTATCTTCCCGTAGTTAGCATGAATCATAGAATGTTTATAATCTTATTGCTCTATGTGCAGAGAAATAATAAAAGTAGGTCATGAAATTTCTTGCAGACAGACCGTTTAGAATTAAATAAAGTTTTTGTTTTTGAGTACTTTATTATTCTTATAAAACACACATACTCATAAATAACGATGGCATTTACTATAAGTCATTTGTAATTATCATTGCATTTATTATTATTTAACTAAATTAAATAAGCATTTTTTCAGGTTTTGCTAAAAGAAAAAAGCTTAGAAAATGCGTTAGGTTGATTTTTTTAAACTGAATTTTCAGATGAGACGGCTTGGGAAAGTCATCTCCAAATAGCAGTCGCTTATAACCTAAAATATAATACATCTATCGAAAAAGGAAAAATGGATTAGATTTCGGATCATTTTTTCAGATATGCAGTAAATTCCATGCTTTTTTTGTTTAAAAATGAGTTTAAATTAACGGATCTCGATGAATTAATGCACAAGTTTTCTTTTAATCATCTCCCCCTTTCCATAAAAAAAAAGCATCTTATGTTTTTGATCTACAGATTATTTTAATAAGGTTAAAATGAGAAATTTTATATCTTATTCAATCGATGAAATGGGATGTGATAATGTTATTTTATTTGTATGTAGCACTAAATATTAAAATTAGTACATTTATTATCTATTTGTAAGTAATTTTAATATATGGCACAGTGGAAATAAATGTAATTTTTTTCCCCATTCAAACACACTATTTAAGATATTTGAGTTAAAGTTAATATTCTGCTAATGCCCAATCGTTCTCATAACACTATTCAGTGTATTGAAAAGTTAACGCAATTTTTACTGGATTTTTCTTTTAAATATTATTTATAAAGAATAAATAATTCTGAATATCGTATTTACATTATTTATTTCAAATTATTTATTTCATATTTATGTGCTAGTGGTTTCTAAAATTCAGTTTAATTGTTTTGTTGCTATATAATTCACGATATATTAAGATAATATTGCAGTTTATCACCCATGTCACATGTCGGAATTTAAGCTGCAGATTTTACGCAATTTTAGTGTATGTTTTCATATTTATATTATATAAATAATATTAACTTCCAATTTTGTACTTAAATTATTAATTTTTAAATAATAATTTCATTTTTATGCTTTCTTATCTCAGCTTATTAATGTGTTTCTGTTTAGCAGGTCAATCGCGATTATCGTGGCAATTTCACCTGCGGTGTTTATGATAATTTTCTAAATTTTTTTGAGTGATTTTTCATAATGCAGCATTTACGCCACTGTGGCGTTTCTTCCATAAATTACAGTAATAACATTATAGCTGCCATTTTTTTTTTTTTTTTTTCCCCCAGGAAACTCTTGAATTTTTGAAAACGATTAAGATCTTTCAATTCTTTAAGCTATCACAGTAAAATCTCTACGACTTCTTTTATCATATTCATAAAAAGTTATGAATTTGTAATTACTATCTCTAGAAAGTGGTGAATAGTTGCCAATCAGTTGTGAATAGAATTTAACATTCACAATTTATATATATACAGTAGACTTCTCCAAATCTGCAACTCTCTAAAATCCACACATAACTAACAGATGTAAACAATAAAACATTCAGTTGAGATGTTGGGACAAAATTTCACTTTTTTATGTTTTATATTATATTCATATACATTTTAATTTGTAACTTTCGTTAATATTACTGAGTTTGTCTTTTTTCATAAAGGAAGAATAAATTTATTTCTGAAAAAATTAAAGATATTGCTTGTATCCTCAGTCTTTTTACAAAATATATTTATGTATTAATCAAGTTTTTTGTTAAGTCTGGCTAAACCTAAAATAAAAATTTCTGTATTTTATGATTTTGATGTGAATTAGTAATGTACCTTCAAGGCAAGTTTCATTGAATAATTTTGGAAAAATACATCTCACCTTTATAATGAATATTTATTTATACATTATTAACTAGACCTTTGCTTTTTGATATTTTAGTCATTTAAAAAATTATCTAAATTTCTATCAGTTTATTATTGTACTTAATTATTTTAATATTTCATTAAATTATAATCATTTATTATAGTTTATGTTACATTATTTATTACATTCTAATTATTATTTAAAAAATATAAACAAAGCAATTACAAAAAATCCACAAAATCCTAAAATCTGCACTACCTCTGTTCCCAGGCTGTGTGGATTTGAGGGAGTCTACTGTGTATCTAATATTTCTTAGTTTTGTACAATTTTGCAACTTTTGCAATAATTGCTTAAAATTTTAATATTTTACAACATTTTTAAGCTGATATTTTGTCTATATTATCTTATATAATGTTTTTAATGGTAACTTATACTTAATAAATGAAAATTAACAGTTTACAAGCTTAGATTTTTCAATATACTGATATTAACAGAAGTAAAAGTTAGATAATCAGAAGTTCTATTACTTTTGATTTTGAATGTTCTAAAAGTGCTATCTCCTTTCAAGTAAAGTTCGTGTTAATGCCATTCAAATTCAAAAGAACCAGTTCTTGATAATGATTAAAAAAATAGTTAATCAACAGATTGTTAATAGTTTAATTGGTTTTACAATAAAATCAACACAAAATTGCGATTATAGTTCATTTAAAATTTAGAAGAGAAGACAAATAAGATTGCCAAGGAATTTTATTTTTTGCTTATTTGACAATTTTATAAAAATAATTATTCCCCCACTCCACACACACAAAAAAGAATAAATAAATGAAATAAATTTGTTGGCAATTTTTTAATAAATAAAATTCCATTAATGAATTTATCAATTATAATTCATTGATTATACTAATAACTGGTTATTTTGAGATTTTTATGTGCTCTATATGGAAATATCAATATTTGTTGTTGCAGTATCTATTTTTAACAACATAAACACAAATACTAAAAGAAAAAAAAAAAAACTATTTTTTTATAACAAACTAATATAACTGTAGCAATGATCAGTGCTTGGCTGTAGGCAACATATTTAGTCATTGAGCCAGAAGCCAAAATTAGGGTTTTTGGCTTCATCTCTGGGGACTTGGTGATATGTACCTTTTTTGGATTCACAATGGTCCAGGGAGTTCATTTTATGATACTATTAAATTTGTGGTAGCTTATAGATCCAATATTGAAAAGATGAGTGCCATCTATCGCACATAATTATAAATGTTTTTTTTTACCATTACAATATAATTAAATTTCAATGAAAAAATGCTGGGAACAAATATTGAATATATATGTTGTACAAATTATATATTTAAGATTTTATTTTAATATGATTATTAACATTTTCAATTGGATAAACTGATCAAAAGACATTTGCAATGAAAGAAAATCGAAATCTTGTTTTGCATTTTAATGCATATTTTCATGTAGATAAGACACAGCAATTCAAGAAAAAGGTAGTACTCTTGAAACTATTGTACTTAGCCTGATAAGAATTAACCCTTTCGGGATCACAGATGCATAAATGCATGGAGATAGAATAGTAGGAGGAGAACAAAGAAGATAGGCTTTTCCCAACAGAACTTAGCCCCAAAGTATTGCCTGGTGCATGGTTTGGCGCTAGTGCTGTTGCACTGACTTTCGATCACATGACATGTTGTCGACTAGTCTGCTAGCAGGATACAGGTACGCTAGGAAATAGGATGTAGGAGGCACCAGATTTAATCTTCCACCAAACCGCCAGAAATGCCAGCCAAGCTCGGAAAGACTTTAGGGGCAAAAGTGGAAGCGCCGTCTTCGTTCTCCTTCTACATTTCTATCTTCATGCATAAATGCAACTTCAAAACGTGTTTCCATTGCCTTTTTTTTATGCCATTGAAAAAAAGTAAAATTTTCCTTATAATCTACGTTCTTGTTTGCTAAACTAATTTTAATTGTTTGACAAAAAGTGGTGCCAATTGAATAACATTCTTGTAAAAGATGCTGGCTTCAAATTAGTGTGTTAAAAAATAATATAAATCTTAATTTTCTGCACTTCTATCATCATTAATTCATATTCCTTTATCAAAATAACTTCAATCATCATAGAACAGTTGTATGTTTGTACATGAGGTTACTGAATAAACATGAACATGTTAGTGTGGGATATCTTTTTGAACAAGAATATGACACCAGTTCCAAAACAGCCTCAGGAGCAAGAGGTTTGCCCTAACACTGGATTTCTAGACAGCCTTTTCCCTCACTGTCTTTTTCAAAAATCCAACCATATTTATTCGGAAATGGAAGATTAGGATCAGCCTGTAGTAGAAACATCTTCCGAACAAGTAATAATTGGATCGTATTACCTATAGGAAAAGGGTATTACTACTAATACATGTATTACAACTAGTACATGACTGAAAGCAATTCGACTCTGCAGACTCCTTGTTTTACAAAAATGTTTCTAAAGAGAATATAGTGCAATTTTTCAATGCCTGGGTATTTTTGCTTTCCATAATAGAGTTGGCAAACTTATTACTCAAACTGCTTCTTTGTTTCCTCTGATAAGTCAGCTTCAGCATCAAACACTTTAAGTGCATCTCAAAATTTTTTGTTCCGATTCCTCATTTTCCCTTGCCTGCAAAAGCACTTATTGTATCGCACCTGACGGTGAATACATTTCACGTAATGCTTTATTTATCTCTTTACCTAGAAGTCCATGAATTTCTGTCAGATTGTAGTATTTTTCTTTATCCTGTCATTGGATCCAAATTTTATAAATATCATCCTTCCCAGTTTTTCAAATCAGTTTCTAAAGAAAATAGAGTAGAGATAATAATAATGTTTTTAAATCCAGGCGCTAAAGCATGGTGTACACGAATTTATAAGTTGTGTATCACTTCTTCTTGGAAACAGATCAATTTAGTGGATTCTACAACTAGTTATTTCGTGAATATATAGCATTTTTCTCCAT
This sequence comes from Maratus speculifer, assembly GCA_964019185.1. Taxonomy (NCBI): domain Eukaryota; kingdom Metazoa; phylum Arthropoda; class Arachnida; order Araneae; family Salticidae; genus Maratus; species Maratus speculifer. The sequence goes on from OZ025301.1 coordinate 185,657,853, forward strand.
AACTAACGCACAACACTTGTGTATTCAGCTATTTCAGATAATGTTCATTCTGAGGTTCTTGAGATATGAAATGCATAAATTATTTATTGTTCTCATCAGATAAAGTCTGCTTCCATTTTCGTTCTGTTGTCCAGGAGTATATAACTTTTAAAATATTATGAACAATTCATCTTTTTCGTTCATTTCTTTTTATTGACAACTGCTTGTATGTATCGAATACAACATTTATCATTTGAGAGGATGTATAGTCTTGTATTAATTTAGAAAACAGATTTTTTGGTAGTTGTCCAAATGATTGTAGCTCCTGTAGTATCTTTGAATAAAGTACATTCCATCATTTGTATTAACACCATCATTATTTGCATTCTTTCAGCAGTCGCAATTTTGTCATAACATCCATAAGTTTGATGTTTCAGATTTTCGCTTTGAACCATCAAGTGTTGCTTAGGATTATAGGAGAAGACCTAGATGGTAGGAATAGACAGTTCTCATATCCAAGTTTCTTCACTCTGCAATGATTGTCATCTGAGCAAACAGATATCCTTTTGTTTTAGCAACAAACTCTGATTTATTTAACTTTAAATTATTTTTTTTCCTCAAGTCAGAAAATGTGTTTAGCTTATTTATCTTTGGAGGTCTGAAAAATCCTTCTGCTTTTGAGTCTTCAGACAGATATCCTATCTTGAAAGTTTGGTAAGTTTCTTCACCCACCTCATGAGCTTTGACTATTCTTCGACAATTTCTGGATTTGTAATTGCTCTAATTGATTCTATTACCCTGTCTATATTTGTCTATTCTTTGTTAACCATGTTCTGTAAATATGAGATATTACGTTCATCTTTCTGAATTTTGCTCAAAGACTGATCTGGATGAAGAATAGATTTTTCTGGGGAACTGATTTTGGTTCTTTCACGAATTATGTGGAGAAATTCTGCCCTGGTATCAAAAATATCTTTTAAATGCCACAGGTCTTTGGCTGAACTTTGTTGTAGCTTTTGACCTCTGCGTGTCTTTTATTCTTGTCTGTTTAATCGTCCTATTAATTCAGCAGCATGTAAAACCAAGAAAATCTTTCCTATCATCGTGCTTATCAACAGAATTTTCCAATATGGCGTTCATTAGATACTCTGTTTTTGAAATTATCAAGGATAAATATCATGTTGTGGCTGATAGTGTGGTGAATCCAAAGATGTATGGTTTAAAAGTCCACTGACATGAAAATACATGAGTCCCTGGCTCAGCGGCGGCAGCTGTTTTCCAATATGGCGACCATAAACTACTTTGGTTTCAAAAAAGTGGATAAATGTCATTCTGATGTTGTGGTGAATCGAAAAAAATATATATATGCGTATGATTTAACTAGTCTTCTGACAGAAAAGCACTCGAGCCTCTGGCTCAAGAGCAGCGGCCATTTTTCAATATGCATCCATTAGTTACTCCAATTTTGAAAATATGCTGGGTAAATGTCACTCTGATGTTGTCGTTAATTGAAAATAGTATGGTTTAACATGTCCGCTGACATAAAACCACAAGAGTCCCAGCCTCAACGACGGCAGCTATTTTCCAATATGGTGCCCATAAACTATCTTAATTTTGAATGTATCATAGACAAATGAGATATTGGTGTTGTGATAAATCAAAAAATGTATGATTTACCAAGCTGACATTAAACCACATGACCGCTTAACTCAACGAAGGCGGCCATTTTCCAATATGACACCCAAAAGCCACCCTCGTTTTGAAAGCATTATAGATAAATAAGATGCTGTTGTTATGGTGAATCCAAAAATATATAGTTTACCAAGTCCCCAGACATGAAATCACACGAGCCTCTGGCTCAACGACTAATTGTAAAAGTTTTCAAAAAGTATGTAGTTTTTTATTTTCAATCTTTTAATTTTAAACTGACAGCACATCAATCTGCTCATTTGAAAAATGTATTAATTCTTCTATCTGCTACAATAGCAAACACAGGTTTTCTGTAATAATGCTCTCTCTATATATATGTGATAAAAATAAAAAGTGAAAATAAGATTGGGGCATGGGAAGGAGGCGAAATTTAGCATTCATTTTAACTTATTTTGCAGTAAACATTCAACCTTTAATCATAAATGGTAATGCAATGATCATGAAATTTTTGTTCCATAATAATTAAAAAAAAACTTTAAGCCATTAAATATTTCACTAACGCTTACCATTCTTTTGCTTCCACAACATGAGTTAGTATTTATATCAAACTCATTTTATAGAAACCGAAAAGAAAATAAAACTGTGCAATCTTTATCACACATTTGTTATATAAAAAATTTTATAGCTATTCTTATCATGCTAAGTAGCTAATAAAATTCATCTCAGAACTTATTGGATTTGTTTCTGGAAGTGTTTTAGGTGTGTTTTTTTGTTCTTAGGAAAAAAGTTAATGTTATTTAACAACAACTGTAATTTTATTATTGCATCACATTTCTTTCTTGAAACTGTCAGTTTCTTTTCTTAATAAGGTTTCAATAATGGGAAGAAAATTTCATATTTCACTTTAAATTTCCATTCAGCTTCTTGTTTTATTATTAGAAATTTTATCATTTCTTTATTAATTTTCTATTTTATTTTGTTAATTGTGTTACATACATGATTGGTCTAATTTATCTTTCTTCAGCATTGTCGATTATTCGATAATTATACATAATTTCATCACATTGTTAATATCTTCAGTTTTTGTTTTCATGCTAATCAAAATGGTGTTATAGCCCTGTCCTCTCTGCCCTTCTCCCCACCCAGTGGATGGATCGTCTAACAAACAAGATATATTTCCATGTAAGATATGTATATAGTATGACCCAATTATAGTCATATTATGTAAACACTACTTATGTATGAAGTCCATGTTGTATTATATGAGCATTTGGCATATATGGATGGGTATAACACTAAAATTTCAATTATGAATTTACCAAAACTATCGCTAAGCTTTTATATGTATGGGTGTCTGAAAAAATGCAAAAATTGATTTTCAATTTGCAATACTGTGGAAAAGTTGCAAATTCGAGAGACTAAAGTTTGAATAAAAAAATAATTAAATTGGTTTTTATCTTCTGGTTGCCCATGCGCTGCAAAGCTTGCCGAAATGTTGAAAAATTCACATTATTACAACTTTTTTTTAAATTAGGCATTTCATGAATGTAATAGCTGAAATTCTTATGTATTAGATTAACAAAACATAATGCTGAAATATTATTTAAATCCATCTACATGTTCCGGTAGTGCATGTGCTCTACCTTGTGTAAAATTGTAAGGAGCACAAATATCGCACTTAAATATTGACACAAGTTAAGATGAAGAATTAGAATAAGAATGTGATTCTTGCCAGCCTTTAGAGCACATGTGCGACTAGAAGATGTTGATAGATTCAAATAATATTTCAGCATTTTTTTTTTTTTTTTTTTTTTTATTATTTTTTTTTATTATTATAATGCATAAGAATTCCTATAATATTTGTAAAAAGTTTAATTAAATGAAATTTGTGTTGAATTTTTCAACATTTTGGCAAAATTTACAGCGCATACGCAACTGAGAGATATAAAACAATTTTATTTCTTTTTTAACTTATTCTTTAGTCCCTCATATTCGCAACTTTTCTTAGGCATTGGGAATTGAAAATCAATTTTTGCATTTTTTCGGCCCAATTTAATATGCATAAGTTTGGCGACAGTCTTGGCAAATTCATAATTACAACTTTAGTGTAATTGTAATTAAAGGAGCTCCTGTAAGTACAGAATGATGATTGTTATTCTAATTTGAAAATATATATATATATATATATATATATATATATACACTATTTTATTTAAATATTTGTTTTAATACTCATAAGTATTTATATTTTTTTAATTATTTATTTAAAATCAGTACAATTCTTTTTTATTAGTTTAACACTTTGACAAATGCTCTTGCAAGATGTCCTCATTGTCGGAAAGTGTAAGTTTGTTTTTGATAATTTTTTTTTCTTTTTTTAGTAACTGATATATTTAGGTAATATTGATAAAGCTTTCTAAACCTGTTTATTTTATTTTATTTTTATTTTTTTGTGTGTAGCTCATCTGTTGGACCACAGTATGCTAGAAGTCGTGGTATAATGTACCTTATTGGTGCATTTTTAATGCTAGCGATTGCTTTTGGAGTTACAGTAAGCATTTTTTATTTTAAAATTGTATTTATAATTTGCAAAAAAAAATATAAATACATACAGTACAACTTCAAAAAATCTAGCATCATCAGACCAAGATTATGCTGGATTTTTGAAGGAATATCAAAAGTAATATTATATTCTTAATGGGGCTTTAAACCTAACCATAATTGAATTTATTATTAAGTGATAATTATTATGCAAGAAGAAAAAAAAAAAATACCACTTTGATAATTCCTATGTTACAGAAAAAAAGTTTTATAATAATAAATCTAAAAGATCTAATATGTATACATGAATTTAATTTTATATTTTGATTAATGGTGTTTATTAATATATGTGTGTGTAACATTAAATAATAGAAAATGATCAAGAACTTTTTCTATTTAATAATTTATTGACATATTAATCTATTTTATAAAACTAAAATAATATCTACTGTTTATTCTTTAATAAATAATTTTTTTAATGTTAAAAACATTGTATAAATTGATTTACTCATTTGTGAACTGTTTTATTTTACAGTTTGGCACATTAACTTATTCCAAAAAGTATAAAGCTTTTTATGCCCTTGATACTTGTAAGTATATTTTATTACTGTTTCATTTAAAATTTAATTGTTGTTTTATGTATTTATTTTTAATTGTATTATCCAACATATGATACTTTTGAGATTACCACTTTAGGCTGAGACTTTTCTTAATTTTCTATCAATTTTCTGTTCAACTTTTTTAATAGATGTTTTCTATTGGTGGCTAAAGATTGTCAGTCAGTCAAGTTCTGAATTCACAGTTCTCACAGTTCATCAGGTTTTAATACACAAAATGTTAAATTAAACTTGCATCTTAGAAATATTTTGAAAACCTAAAAAGAAAAAAAAAAATTCTACAAGTGTTATGAGAAAAAGTTACATTAATTTCTTAAGGAGGATTCACAAATGCATTCTATACTCATTGATTCAGCATTAGTAGAGGAAATTTGGAAGTTCACTGTATAACAATCTGAACAATAGATCCTATTTTTAGAAAGAAAATTAAACTTAATGTACAGTAGAGTCCTGCAATTCCAAAACTAATTGGGACTGAACACTATTTATTTAACAAGAATTCAAAATAGGTAGATTTCATTAATAATAATCAGCATATTGTTAAGTTGGGAATTAAGTGTGGGGACATTTGCTAGTGTCAGCTCTTTACAGCTTCAATCGGCTTGTGGTGAACAAGTTCTGTTATTTCTTATAATTTAAAATTCACTGTTAATATATAGCAGACTCTTCCAAATAAAAACTACAATGATAGTATCGTAGCAATATGCTTTTTCTCCACCTATAAATCTGAGCCAACAACGGCAAAAAACAAGTTGCTTATTCAAAATTTTAATAAAAACTAACTTTATCTCACTATTACATTCTTCTTACTTGAAACATTATCTGACATCATAGGTGCTTTTTGTGTTTAGCAGTGATTAGAAATGATTCTATAGAATTGTATAAATGGAGCCAACATGTACTATAAGTAACCAGTTTTCATTCTAATTTGGTTTTAGGTGTTACATCAATCTTAGGAGGCTCTGTATATGCCTCTATTTAACTTCTCTGTATATGCTTTGTAAATGCATAATTTAATAAATAATTTATTAAATTATATTCTTGTAACTTCTTTGTTATAAGTTGATTAATATTTTATAAATAACATGAAAATTACTAGCCTTTGAAAATGTGAAAAACTAAATGTCATTTTAGTCAACTTCATGAATTCATGTAGACATTAAAACTGATAGCAAAATATGCAAGAAATTTATTTCCGAAAGAAATTTATATTTTTCCATCTGCTGAAAGGGCGTATGTGAGTCTAATTGATGGTCTTGTTGTTTTCAAACAAAATTGTTTTGAGAACTTTAATGAAACCAAATTTTATTTCAGCTATTAATTAAATAACAAAATAAATTAATGCAAAATGGATGGGCATAGAGATCAATTTATTCGGTAAGTTCATTTTCCATGAGCCCAAATGTATAAGATAGCACCATTGAATATTAATTAGCCTGTGAGTTTCATGCTGCCGAACCCTGTGTATATTTTTAGATGCAGTTTAATGTAAAATTTGTACTAAACTTAAACTTTTATTTTTCACCATTGTATTACATTTTATCACAATTTAAAATCATTGCCTACAATTTTTGGAAGCTTAATTATTTCTACTATTCTGAAATATTTAAAAATCTATTATATTCTCTCCTAAATTCGGTAATATCTTGTACTTTATGATTGATAACTACCAAGTTACTCATGTTTATTTTAAAATTTTGGATAATAATTAAGAAAAAGGTTTTTTTCTGTACATAATTTATTTAGCTGACTTATCGAAATCCAATGATACAGAGTTTAAGAAGTCATCATAAGGACTTGAATTTGACACTATTATATATAATAAAACGTTTGATGCTATTAAGTATTGCTTTTAAACACGGCAAAAAAAAAGGGGGGGGGTTGGGCTGTCTAGAATCTTTTAGTTTCATATTCCAGAACCAGGGGGCGAAGCAGAGTTCGTACAGACTCCTTAGACTCCTTCGAAACTATTTAGAAATGAAAACGTTCCCAAGTAGTACTTAGAACTACTTAGATAAACAAAATACTCCTTAGAAACTCCTTAAATTGTATTGCGGTTTTGCACGCAAACAATATTGCTCCCAGGGGGGAAAAAAAAAAAAATCGCGATTGTAAACACATGGTAAACCTTTTATGCAAAAATTAAGCTTAAAAGCAAAATGATATCACTTTGTTAGCAAAGTCAAACAGTTTTAAAAAGTCTGCAAACAAAAAAGAATTGCAGAAATTAGACAAATTAGATAACAAAAATTGCAAATAAATTCATAAGAAATTGATTTTAATATTAATCTTTTGTTTAGTATTTATCCCAAATTTCTTTCTATATGTTTTTTACTACATAAAGTTTTTCAATAAATTTTTTTATCAATATTTTTTGCTTTTAATACTGTTGTGATTTATCATTTGTACTGCAGTTTTTCATGGAACCCAAAAATAGATTTTATTGTTGTAAATCTTTTGATCTATATTTTATTTATGTATGTGTACATAATTTAATTAACATATTCAAGAGCAGATAATGGTGACTAGTATCTTACAGGGATGTTAATAATGGTGCTTTTTTCATTTTTCTGTGTATGTCATGGACAACATTCACCTTCAAAGAAAGTGATTAAGGTAAAGTGCCCTAAAGCTGACACCCAAAATACAGTTCTTAAAGCTGACATCTTTAAGTAAAACAAATATATAAAGCATTATCAATTTTCAAAATCCAAGATATCTTTGATTTAAGAAGAAAGAAAAACTCATTCTAAATTATTTTAGAAAATAGGTAATGCTTTAAATATTTGATAGATGTCAGCTTTAGGACACTTTAATTTATCGCTGTTCTAAAAGAATAAGTTCAGAAGTTGTTATATTTTTTTGTGTATGTTGTATTAGCATTTTTTTACCCTTAAAATTTTTTTTTAAAGATGTATGCGATATATATATAGTGCTTAGAGTTTGACTGATCTCTGTCTATTTGACCGTTGGTCATTGCATAGGAAAGTTGATTGTGTATTTGTTTATTTAAACTTACAAAATCACCAAGGTTGTGAATTCTGTGCATTTTCAACACCAATAATAAGATTCTAATAGAGAAAAAATTGTTTGAAATGTTCTTCTCTTCAAGTGGGGTATTAAAAATTAAGGTGTGCAAGTGCATGCTACATAAATAACAACAAAAGTGGCAAGTCCTTAAAATTTTTTGGACTCCTTGGATTTTTTCTTCCCAACTCTGTATGAACCCTGGCAAAGTTTTTACTTAACAAAACTGTTTGTAAACTTAAGAAAGATATTTGATGAAATTATTATTCAAAAATAGGAGTAAGTACACGTTTAAAATTTCATATTAACTAAGTATTATTTATCCCAGAGATCTGAAAAATTCGCATCTAAAACGGTATTGTTTTAAATATTTGATCACGTCCTCCCTAAAATAAAAAATCCCCCCTCCCTGCTCTTTGCACATAATTTGACGTCCGCTACTCTTTAAAATCTATATTATGTATTTTAAACTATCTACAAGTTTTATATTTAATAAGTAATATTTTTCTCAGTGCTTAGTGAGAAGTCCGCATTTGAAATGTTAGAAAACGGTACCATTTTAAATATTTGACCGCTCCCCCTAAAAAATCCTCCCGCCCTATATTTGATGTCGATACTCTTTAAAATATTTACTATATGTTATAATTTATATGAAAGCTCCAAAAGGTTTTGTGAGGTTTTTTAATTTTAATTCGTGATTCACCATTTCTCTTCCTTTTTTAAAAATCGACTTTTTTATTTAAAAAAAAAACTTAGATTCTTTATAAATTTAGATAGTATTAAACAGCATTTAAAGATATTGCTTTATGCATAACTTTAAAATCTCTAAATGGTGCAGTTTTAAAAATTCGGCATCGTACCGAAGAATCCTAATATAAAAATCATTTGTGGTTTCGAAAAAATTGCTCTTAGATAGAGTAAGCCATCTAAGTAACGAATTAACAATTAATATATAAGGTTGTAATTGAGAAACTGCGAAGAAATTTACGTATTTAAAATCAGCGAAAAATTCTTCATCTGAATTGATAAAAATTAAATTTATAAATTTAACATTCGAAAATATTTACAGGTCGTTTAAAACTGCCACTACTATCTGACACCCAGCTGTCTGCATTGCAAAACGCCTGTTCTCGTTCAGAAAGGTTTCTCGAAATTCTGTTTCTTTGAATGGGAATAAAATGAGATTTTATAAATGGATTTTTACGAATTTTTCAACTATTTACAAAAGTATGAAAATAATTTTTACAATTTCTAAAAGGGGAATTTTTTTTTGCATGTAGCTGTCCAATTTTTGAGTTTTTAGGACCAGAAGAATTTAAAATACAGCCCTTTATTAAAAAGCCTAGCCTAGTACATTCATCACTATGGCAACCCTGTATTTACATTAACCGTTTTCCTTTTCTTTGCGTTTTCGAAGAAATATTCTGTGGTTTGATAAAAATCTATGCTCTTATTGAATTATGAGTACTTTTCCTTTCTTCTTTTTTTGGAATTTTAATTAATTTCTCAACTAATTATTAGAATTTTAAAATTCTGAGGGTTCGGTACATTAGTAAAGGCTTTGTACAATGTTCACAAAAAATTTGAACCTCATACATGCCGTAGTTTTCGCTAACTATCGCAGATGCATGCACACACAGAGCGATTTGCTATTTTATTAGTATAGATACAGTATGACTTCACATTAATTTGATTTGATTTGATTGACTATAATTGATACAAATATAAGGAATATAATTTATTGCACAATATAGCAATATTTAATCCTTATTTCCAACGTTAGAACACTAAAAAAATAGTAAAAAATCCCTCTTTTTCTTTAAAATACTTTTTGCCTGTAATCTCTTTTGATTTTCTACTTTTAATTGTATATTTTATCAATTCATTTTATTAAAATTACCTTATATTTCCATTAATGTACATAAAATATGCATATTCAATATTGTTTTAATAATATAATCTTAGTTATAGTTATTTTTAATTATAATATTTTTTTCCTTCCATTTTATTTCTCTTAACTATCTGTAATCTCGTTAACTGTTAGTAAAATGAGTAGGCACATTTGTGTTTTTTCAACACATTCATAACTTAGAAATTGGAATGAGAAAAACTTATGTTATACTGTTTTTAATGGTCAAATAATTTGTAGTCATTGATTTTATTATATGATTCTGATTTTATATATGGTTTATTGACTTATACATTTATGCATTATGTCTTTTTCCTGATTTCTACCTCTCAGAAATTAATTGTAATTGTTGTGATTGTATGGCATTGCCCTTGATAATGAGCCATGTACCACAATCTCAAATTTAATTTGTGATTGTTCCAATATTGCTAATTCCATTTAATTGTCTTGTCATGTTTAAGTTCGTTATATTTGGTCATTCTCTGTTCATTGTAGATGTTGAATTCTAGTATTATATAATGGTTAGATATATATATATAGAATCATTAGATAATACTACAAATCAACATCAGAATATGGAATAACTCGTTACTAACAAACTATTTCAAACATAGGAGTTAGCAAATTTATATGTAATAAAATAAAATAAAAATTGCGCCATTTTTGTTCTCTCTTAGCTTCAATTCTAAATTAGTGGAACATATTTCAATCTTAGTTTCGTAATGTATTAACGTGTAGCAGCTAAAATTCTTTTTCTTATTTTATTTATTAATAAATTATTGCTTGCTTCTCAAAACGGCGGGAGGTATTTCGTAACCTTTTTACTTTCTGGAATATTCCCGGGATTTTAATTTTTTATTTAATATCACGTGACAGGTGTTAATACGCGTTGCTAAAGGGCTTGTTACTTCCGAGGAAAAAATATAATTCCTGCCAAGGACCGCCTGCTAAGACCAATCAGAAGTGATCATTTTTTTCGTTAAGACTCGAGTTCGTCCTAATTGGATTTTAAAAAATGATTGACGTGGAGTAGGAGGGAGCTAGTTTGTCGTGGAAATGTCCCATATTCATTTGGCTTTTTAGGAAGGTTAGAATGGATTTGCCCTTTAAACTATCAAGAAGCACGTTTCATTTCTCTGCTGAATTAGAATATCTGATGATGTGGACTAGATAACGAAAGTTGTAGTGTCGATGTGTGCTAAGGTGATTGCGGGGAAGAGTTTATCGATTTTATGAGTTCATCAATAAAGAATTTGAAGACTGATTGTGTCTGTTTTTATAATGTGGAAATACCCCAATGAAATTCTTCCACTGCTCATCAACTGTCGGAGCGACTACTCTGCTCGTGCTGCTGAGAATTCCTAGAATTTATGCAACATAGTTTATTACCGTCGAATTCTACATATAATTTATTACATTTATATTTATATATATATATACAGTGTCTCACAAAAGTGATGGGACACTTGTGCTTTATAAAAAGAAACTGCAATAAAATAAATAAACAAACATGTGCAAAATTTTTTTGGGTGTGTTTCATATTTAAAGTTAGTAAAAATTATTACATAACATACATTTTGTCAAAATATTAAAATATTAATTTAGTAAAAATACAATTGTTCAGAACGGAGCAAAAAATGGCTCACATAAGTGATGGGACACTTACTTTTCCATCAAATATTTATCCAAAAATTTTACTTTTTAAAAGGTTTTAATATTTTGTTGGATTTCCTTTTACTTTTAAAACATGATTTAATCTTTTTGGGATGGATTCGACTAATTTTTTGTGATTTCTGGAGTGATTTTAACCCATTCTTTGAAGCACCGAATTTAGTTGTTGTTTTGAACAAATAGTGTGTTTGCGAATTCTTGATTCCAATTCTTGTCAAATATTCTCTATGGGATTTAAGTCTGGAGATTGTGGTGGTGTTTGTATTATTTCAAGACAGTTATATAGCAGCCAGAGTCTAACGTTCAGAGCAGTGTGCTTGGGGTCATTGTCCTGGTAGAATTTAAAATCGTTATGAAGGTTCAATTTTCGTGCTGAAATTTTCAAATTTTGCTTTAAAATATCAATATACTTGTACTGATCCATTATACTGTCAATAAAAACAAGATTACCAACTCCAGCGGACGACATACACCCCCATACCATAACTCCTCCTCCATCATATTTTACTGTTGGTACCAAGTTCTGTTTGCAAAATTCTTCCCTGGGTTTTCTCCACACCAAGATTCTACCGTCAGAACCAAATATATTAAATTTATTCTCATCAGCAAATATAACTTTATTCCAGTAATCAGAATTCTTATTTATGTTGGATTTTGCGAAAGCTAGTCTGAGTTTTCTATTCTTTTCACTTACGAAGAATTTTTTCCTGGCTACTCTACCGTGATATCCAGCAGATCTAATTACCCTTCTAATAGTCTCAGGATTAACAATTATTCCATATAATGCTTGTAAATCAGTAGCAACTTTTGAAGCACTATTTCTTGGATTTTTTTAAATATTTCGAACGCTAATTCGCTTTATTCCATTGGATAGCTTTGATGGTCGGCCAGGTCTTCTTTTATCCTGAATCATATGATTCTTTTTATATCGTTTAATGATATTGAAAACTGTTGAATGATTCAAGTTAACTGTTTCAGCAGTTTTTCTAATAGATTTTCCACGTTCAATATGCAAATTAATAACTAATTTTCGAATTTCAGGCGAAGTTTCTTTTCGTTTAGCATTCATGGCTACACAGAGCTAAAAAACACAAAAATTCCAAAACAAACTGGAGAGAAGTACTGTAGACGATTTTATAAATTATTGCCAATTGCTTTTAAGTAAAAATAAAAACCCCAAAAATATTTTTATTGCTTATTTCAGACGATTTTTGTTGCATATATAATGGTGTCCCATCACTTATGTGAGCTATTTTTTGCTCCGTTCTAAACATTTGTATTTTTATTAAATTAATACTTTAATATTTTGACAAAATGTATGTTATGTAATAATCTTTACTAAATTTAAGTATGAAACACATCCCCCAAAAAATGTGTACATGTTTTTTTTATTTATTTGATTAGTTTCCTTTTGTAAAGCACAAGTGTCCCATCACTTATGTGAGACACTGTATATATATATAATTATATATACAGGGTGTTTCATTCTAGCTACACCCGATTTAAAAGTAATAATTTCGAGGAAAATAAAAATATTGCAATGAAAATGCAACGATATGTACCTTATTTTGTGTGAAATGTGATAATGTTATGAAAAAGCACATTTAAAACTGTTTTATTATAGTACACTTCAGTTTTCTGAAACTTATTACAGTCAACCCAAAATGAGTTAGGATGAAACACCCTGTATTTGTGGCTCAATAAGTGATTTGCAGCCCTATGTTCCTATGTGATTTTTTATCATTGTCCTATGCTTGATTTGTCATATCAATTTGTCCACATTTTTTTTTAATCACCCTGTATTTATATATATATTAACATGTAATTTAAGTTTTCTTTTGTTATTTTGCAATAAAAATATGAGAATTTTATTTTAAATCCTATTTTATTGTGGTATTCCTGTGGCAGGTGTAATAGATCTACAGTAGAACCCTGATAATTCGGATTAATTGGGACCAGACCCAATCCGGATTATCAAAAATCTGGATTATCTGGAGAATGTGAACCGATGTAATAAAATAAAACATACTTACAGGAAATCATCTTTACATTGAACATATTCAGTGTTTACAGAATATAAATGTTTCATTTCTAATTATAATTTTGTAATCTATGTGCCAGTTGTGCAGGCCGCATGTTTGCACATCTGCTTGAGTATAAATAGTTTGTTGGCTGTAGCCTCCACTTAACAATCAAAATAAACCATTAATTGTTCTAAATGGGACTTTGCTTCATTATAGCTAATAATGTTTGATTAATCATCATTAATAATGGTATTTTCGTCTGTATCATCTTCATTTTTATTCAGTTGTGCACAAAGTGATTATTTCGTCATTTGTAGGTGGTGTTTTTGCTACCAACCAATTGGTATTCTCGCTGATATCAACATGTGAGCAATCATAAATTTATTTTAACATGCTCACAAAATCTTCAGCTGTAATGTCTCTTTCATTCTCGTTTATTCCTCCTATTTCAATTTTTCGCAAGTGATTTGTCGAAGTGTTTTCTCACAAAGACAAGGAAACAATCTCGACAGACCTCCATGGACTAGCTGACAAAGATCGGAAAGCAATCCTTATTAGTCAGTAGGTCTATATGGACTATTTTACCTTACTTTCTTGCAATGCTCTAAGTAAAACTTTATTGTGCTGTGAGCTTTAGTAGACATATTTCTAAATGAATTACATAGAAAACTGTAAAAATTGGAATTGACAAAACATAAATGATACATAGTTGTTCCTTTCATAAATAACATCAAAGAGTTTAAAAAAGAAAGCTTAAGGTATATTCCAAAAAGACTATTTTATTCAGAATACAAGGATAAAAGGAATTTATGTCATGGAATTTTGCCGAAACTTTAAAAAAAAGATATCGACCAGACCTATCCGGAGATCCAAATTAACGGCGTCTGAATTAGCAGGGTTCTACTGTATATAAAAATATATATATAACATATTGTGCTTAATACATTGTTTCAAATCACTTGAATTTTCAAGATGCTGCACTTAAAATTATTCCACCACACTAAAATTATTCCATATTCTTCTTTCAGGTTTATTTGTTGTATTTGTGCTGCTATTCTACAAAGCTATTTATCATTTTACTATGAAGGTGAGCAACATTGATGGTCCAATATGAAGATAAAATGACAATGTACCTAAATTTAAGTAACCATATTGGCACAGACACTGCTATTCCTCTGTGGATATTTAGTGTATTCCATAAAAAAATAGTTGTGTACATTTTTTACTGTAAACTATTGGCTTAAAACAGTACAGTGGTCTTAAATAATATTTTGAACTTATATTAATTTCTCTTGATTTTACTTTTTTTTAATGCAGACTTCTTTTTTGTATGTATGCTGCTTAGAAATGAACTCTAAATATATACGTATGATGTTTAAAACCTTTCCTTATAATTTAACTGTTAAAATTACAATAGAAAAAAAAACTATAACTTTTAATGTTTTTACTGCAGTTTAGTTATCTTTTTATCAAATTTCTTGCCTAGTCATTGAATTATTTGTTTTAGAATTTATTTAGGTTATTCTTAAAGATACCTTTATTTTTATTTAAGCCTAAAAAATAAGATTTTTGGATAATTTTGTGCTAAATTTTTCCAGCTACAAAGGACACTGCAAAATCATTTGCTTTTAATTTTATGTCAATTTAGCCACATTGCAGTAATTTTTAATATCATCTCTTGTTTTTGTGATTTTTTTTTTTTAAATTATTCATTTCTTCCTAAAATAACCTCATCTGTCTTAGTGTATGATAAATATAAATTAATAGTTTTGAATCTTGTATTTTAAAAACATAATGATTTGAAAAAAAAAAAAAAAATTGATTATTTGATATGCCCACATTAACAAATTTCTGAATACAAACACCACTGTTCATTCTAATTTTTAAGGAAATATTTCACTAAATATTTCTTTAATAAATCAAAAGTTGTCTAAATATTTTTTGCCCCCATAATAAATTTAATTTCAATGGACAAAAGACTTTTTATAGCTGCAGTATCTTAAATTTTGACAATATTAAGCATATTTTTAGTATAGTATTTTGCATAAATAGATTTGTGTAACTATGCTGTGTTTAAAATAGGACAAGTGTTCAGTTCACAAAAAACATGTATTGTATTTGGTTAATTTTTACAATTTGTATGTAAAAGGTTTAATAATCTTTCATTTAAAAGCTTTATATTTTACCAACTATTATTAACTGTTAAAAATGAATAGAATGGCTCTAATTTATAAATTTAAATTAATCTTATTTTATTTTAGCTTATATGTTAAAACGGGTAGAATTGCAGGTCATTTATTGTTTTTAATTAATATATTTTTAATTATCTATTTTTATCAAGTTTAAATGACAACAATAAAAAAAAATTAAATGTTTTATTTGAATTGACTATTTATTAAGAATAAACAGATTGACTCTAGCTGATGAATTGTGTTGCAGTTTTTCATTTTAGTTTACATTAAAAAGAAAGAAAGAAAAATAATTGTTAAAAAAATTTAAAAATAGATTTAACAATTAAAAAAAACCTTTTTTAAAAATGCTATTATCTTATGTTAGAGCTTTTTTTAAAGAACATACTTTTACATTTTAAAACAACAAACTGTTTTTTAAAAAGATTCAGTGGGTTTTGCTGACAGACTGATACTGTTTAATCAAATTAATAACATTCCAAAAACTGATTATATGATTGTGACAAATTTTTTGTTCTTCGTCGAGTCCTTTTGTTATATGTTATTTCATTCCATGTGCCTATGATAAAATTAGTATAGTATCTAAATAGTATCTAACACATGTAATTCTGTATTCTTTTTTCCTTTGAGTTTAGATTGTCTTGTTTGTTATCAGTATTTTAAGTGTATTTTTGCTTGTAATTTATAGTGGAGTTTTTTACTTTTCATGTAATTTTGTATATTTCTTTAAGTTCTAGATATATGTAATGTGCTGTAACATTTTAAGACCTCTTTGATAGAGAGGTGCTGTCCTGAATTTTTATAGTTTTGTATAGTATAGAACAATTGCCAAAAATTATCTTTACAGATAAACTTTTGTTAAGATCTGAAATATATGTCATTTTAGTTAATATATTGCACACTCATTTCTGAAGTGACTCTAATAAAATATGGCTGGGGATAATGATGTAGGTGAATCACAATAATATTAGAAATTCAACAAAAATCCCATCTTTGAAAGCATACCTAATAATTTTTAAGAATGGGAAAAGTAAAGAAGTTTTAATTACTAATTTCATTTTGCCCCACATTGTCTACAAATTTTCAAATAATCAATTGTAACTAGATTTCAGTACAAAGAGAATTTGTTCGATATTACATATTAAAAATCTAAAACTTAATTTCTTATACATTTTAAATGCAAAAAGAGAAGAAAAATCATTACATTTTTTGCTTTTTTTTTATTTTATTTCTGTTTTACTGCATCTTTTTTTAAATGCTCAGAAAATATTATTCTTTCAACATTATATATAAAAAAATTACAAATATGAATGTAATTCTTATTAATATTAATCATTCTTCAATGCATTGAAAATTCTTTAAACCTATAGAATTATATTATCTTGAATATTGCTTATATTTCAGTGAAACCTGAGCTTAGTGATCGGAATGTTACGTTCCAAACACGTGGAGGGTTAAACAAATTTGGATGTCTGATATTTAATAAAGCACACTTGTAAACGAAAATAAAAAGGATTTAAAATTAGAAAAGAAAATAGGTTTTAAAATTTTATCAGAGGAGTAGTGTTTTTTCTTTGATTAAATCATTTTCTCATTTTATAAAATCATTCAGCAATATGTCGAAAAAATATTATAAAGTGCTGAAATACAATAAGGCTCAAAAAGTACAGAGTCCCCTTAATCCTTTATGTCCCAAATTATAAATTCATGAAAATTTCATCTTCTAAAGCATTTTCTGGTTAATTTTTGAAAGCACAATCATTAAAAAAATAAATAAATAAATAAATAAAGACTTCCCTGATTAAAATTAACTAATTAAATTTGAATTTATAGAGATTTTGCACAATATTTATGACTTTACTCAAATCTTTCATTAAAATATTTTTTTAGTAGTTTATAAAATTAAGAAATGTATGAATATAATGCTCTTAGCCTAGAAATATAGGAATATTTCTAAACTGAAACTTTCCTCCCTCATAATCTTTCAATGTCAAAAACTCTAAAAAAATGCAAATAAAAAAAACTTTTTTTGTGAAATCAATGTTTTTTTAGTAGAGGATAAAGTGAAATTATTATATTTTATTCTAAATTGTATTAATACTAAACACTGTATTAAATTAGTTTTATAAGAAGTTTTTTTTTTTTTTATGACATTTTAAAATTGGGATATAAAGGGTTAAACTATTAACTATGCAATTATAATTGTACATTTCAGATAAGAAATATTAGTATCCTAACTTAAAACTGTGATAAAGGTGATAGTTATAGAAACTTTAAATTTTAATAGTAAATGCAGACTTTTTTTTCTCTTTCTTCTTTCCCCCCCCCCTCCCTTCTGTTTTTTTAATTTGATATTCCAATGTGTTTTTAAGTATAAAACTTAGAAAGTGTTCATCATCAGAATACCTCTTAATGGAATTAATATTTTACTTCTTCCTAAAATAAGCACTTTAACCTCTTCAGATGCCTGAGTTTATTTATGTACTTTTAAAATTTCAATTATGGTTTTATATCAACAAACTGATAACTAAGAAAGATTGAACACTGAAAAAAATAATTTATTTTTTCTGCATAAAATTTGTTTGATATATAGGGGCACAAAAAGTATATTTTTTGATAATTTCTTAGAATTTTTTACTTTATTTTACTTTTTTACACTGCAGTAACATCGAAAATATATATTTAATATATATATATGTATATATATATATATTTTTATTACTAATGGAGTCTACAAAAAGTAACTTAATACACAATAAGTTATTTATGTTATTATTTATGTTTTCATTTTTGTACATTTTTGCTGCAAGCCATTTTTATACAGAATGTATCTTACTAAAAAGAGTTATAAGAAACAAATTGCTACTTTGTTTAATTCTGCTGTCTGTTAGACTCCATTCATACAATTTTTTTTTATTTAAAAATTATTTATAAACGGGGGGGGGGGGGGGGATGTAAAGACGTGTATCCTACCGGATGCATCAGATCTGAAGAGGTTAATGTTATATTTTAGTTTATAAAGAGTGGGGACAGAGAGAAAATACCAATACAATGTGGAAAATGGCAGAAATTGTATTTTTAAATCAAGAGGTTTGTAACAAAAAGGGGGGGGGGCTTGATGTAGACTTTGAACTGTTCCGTAATTTATTTCATAGCTAAGAAGATAAATATATCTTTGCTTTAAAGTATATTTCATTATCATAATCTAAATATGTTCTAAAAAGTTACAGTATGACATGTCTGAATTGAATTGTTTTGAGTAGGAAAATTGATCTAGTGTTAAGATTTTATGCCAATGATCAAAATGTTATTGTTTTCAAAAATTCAAATGCTGAGATTCATTTGATGATAAACAGTGCAACTTGAATCTTTTTATTGCTCAGTATAGCACGCAATAGCAGAATAGTTTTGAAACACAATTTTATGAACTTTATAATTTTTATCATCATATCAAATTCTTTTGTCAAGATTCAAAGATAAAACATTGTTAATACATACAAGTATCTTTATGAATGTGATTTTTGATTCAATAAATGTTTTAAATTAGAGTAGGTGATGATTTTTTGATTGCCATTATGATAGTTTTACTTTTCAATGAAAATTTTTTCAAAAATATCATGCAAGCAAGCAGAAGTTTATTTCTTGAAATATAGATGCTGGAGCACTTATATTCAAATAATCATATGTAGTTGGGATGTAAACATTATAAAATAACTTTATGGTGAATAGTAAACACAAACTATATTTAAATTATAATTAAATATTTGTTTTTTCATATATTAATAAATTTTGAATTGGTGAAGTTTTGTTTAAAATCAAGTTCTGTAAGTATACATTATGATTTCATACATTTAAATTAAAAATTTTATTTTTAATTGAATAACAATATTTTTTTGGTAATTTGCAAAGATACCTACACCTTGCTGCCTTAGAAAGCAACAACTCAGTTTATTTATCAAATGAAGATTCAGTAGAAAATGAACAAATATTTTTTCTCACATTTTATATAGGAATGGGAAGGAAGATTATTATCCTTTTTGTTTGTCATTCATGTGGTTTTTTTTTTACACTTATATAATATTGATATATTTGAAAAGTGATAGGATTATAGTAGTATTTAAAACCAAGCTATAACCTTCTTTTCTTCTATTTTCAGAATTATGCATATATTTCTTAACAGCAGCTTCTGAATTTTCTGTATTCAATTTTATATTAACTTCTATGCCTTTATTACAGTATATACTTTCAAATATGCACATTTTTAGACCTGAGTTTTTTGCAGATTTTACATCTTATCTTAAAAGAAACATTATTTTAACTTTTTACAAAGGAGTGATAGCCATGAAATATAAATTGACCTTCTTTTGCTAAAGTGAATGGAAATAATTTTAATAGCAAATGGAAAATATTGCTTTTATTAAACTTTCATATTTTCTCATATCCAAGATTTGTTTCATAAAGAATATTTAAAATCTATTTTTATGCTAATTTAAAATATTTTATTAAGGGGGACAGTTTATCTTTTAAACAATTTTGTTTATTTTTTTAAATATGATTTCAAAGAATAAACTCTCAACATTTCAATATTGAATTAAAAATACATAAAAAAAAATGATTGCTTTTTATTTTATTTTTTAAATCCCTACTGCTATTTTAAATATTGAAATTTTTATGATTTCCAAATAAGTGTTAAGACATCACATGGATTTTTAATAGTGCTTGCAAATATACTGATAATATATTTAAAATGCATTGTAACCAGAAACGATTTTGGATTTGTATAACATACAAAAGTGCTTAAATATATATGTATATGCCCAAACATTAATTTTTTAGATACCTTTAATAGTACTTTTAGAATAATTTTTTTACTGATATATAAAATAAAATGTTGAGATCTAACATGCCTTTATATATTTTTTTCTTTATTATAACCAAAAACCTGAAGGTTAATTCCATGCATAGGTTTATCACATGAGATCTCAAAATATTCCCAATTAAACAGTCTTTCAATTAATATAAAACTTTTTGACCAATTTGGTAAACTGTTCCCTTAATTTCAAAATTGTTTTTGTGTATAAAATTAAGTGTTTTGCCATGTAAATGTAGCAACTGTATGTTTTTTAGATAACACTGTTTACATCATCAAGAAAGTGTGTGGATAACAGTTGTTTATTCAGGATTTCAGATAGCTTTTTGTATGAACGTACTTGTTCTCGAACATATATTGAAGTAAATAGAAGTACCTTGTGGTAAAATAAGTCTTATCATATTTTGGAAATCGAAGAACAGCTTTTGATTTTGTTAATTGTTTAATAAAAATTTTCATAACAAGTATGATTTTAGCTTTACATAATAAAACTACTAATGTGGTATTTTTTCTGAATTTATTCATTAATTTTCAGAAACTATGTATTGATAATTGTATTCCTTGTTTTCTATTGACGCTCTTCATCAGCCAAACTTCAAATTCTTTACTCCACTGTTTTCTTACATTATGAGTTTAGAATTCAAACATAATTTTCAAATTTTTTATTGGGAAAATTACCTATTTTTTATTTCTCTTTTTAAACAGGTTTTTCTTTGCTACCTAATTTGAAAGAATATTTCTGAAATACACTTAATTTTATTTTGGATTTTAAAATATCGCAGCTTGCAAACTATAACAAAATTGTTGTAGTAACTTATATATTTTTTTAAAGTCACATAAGTAACAATAAAGGAAAAAAAAAAAAAAAAACCTGAAAAGTATATACAGAAATAGGCAGTAGCTCAAAATTTTAACTTTCCAATGAGAAATTTAAAAAATATGAACACATCTATCATAGCTCAATAGTTTGATGAAGGGAATTTACAATCAATCAAATTAGTTTTAAGAGGACTTAAATTAGCCTAAATTATCATAAACATGTCTATATTGCAACTCTCAAATAAGGAGCAAGATGACAAAGGGGAATTTTTTTCTTTTTTATTTGATTTTATACGTAAAGTATGTTTAGTTTAATACTATACTTGGGTGATTCTCAAAATAGGGGACAATTTCAAAAGTGAAATCTTAAAAAAATTACTGTTAGCAAAATTTCTGAAAAAAATAGGTGTTGTTAATATAATATTAGGTATACTTTACATGTAGTCAGCAGAGCTAAATATTTAAAAATTAACTTAAAAAAAAATAATTAGTATTTTTGAGCCATGCTAATGACAAAACAAATTGTATGGAATAAATATATTAAGAAATTTTTATTTTCTTCCTGTTTAAATATTTTTTTCTATGTTTATTAGCCTTCCTTTTCAGCAAATGGTTTCCATTTTTACATATATACATATAAGGATAATAAAAGCATTACCAAAGAGCAAACTTTGTTTACATGAGCAACATTCTGACACTAACAATGTAAGAAGCTGTCTTAGTGATTTTCTGATAGATTTAATGCATATTTTAGGGATAATAAATGTAATACCTAAATTTATATGTAAAATTAAACTTTGTAAAAGATACAATGTAAGCAATGGTTACATTTATGCACATAGGAGTCTTTAGCATGGACAGAAAAACCATGCTAATGACACTGATATTTGTCCATGCTAATGACAAGTTTTAATTTAAATAAGATTATGAGCCATAATGTAATCACAATGCAGTAGTCCTTTCTGGGGCTTTTTAAAACACAAAAGTCCTATGCAAATAAGTAAAATAAAAATTTTAATTATAAAATAAACATGAAAATTATTATCCATTCTAATGACATACAATTTATGTACGCCCCTAATACTCAACTTCTATTCTTAAAATACAATACATGCTTCTATTTTCAGGCTGGGATAAAATGGCTACTTGTTGCCATGAAGAAACTTTATATTTTCAAACTATTGTCATATGTGAAAATGAAACTTTGATTATTAACCAGCTGTTATAGTATGACCTTGTTTTGAAAATAGAATATGGAGGACAAATTTTAATTCTTTTTTTTATATACTATAATTTTATTTTTAAAAAGAAATTTATTGGATAAATCCTCTCCTTGATTAACTTAAAGAAAGAATAACATTTGTTTTATTTTATAAATATGATATTAACTCTTTAAAAAGCTAGTATATACAAGGCACAGCTGCTGTGGACATCCATGCTAATGACATTTTGAACATTTATTCTGTTATTTTAAGGTGTTTTTAACTAAAAAGTGAGTAATTCTTGAGTGCAAATAATGAATAATATTAAGACTAACATATCTAAATATAAAAACATGACAGAAATCCTCTCAATTTTTTTTTTGTATGCCGAAAGACAAATTATCCCCTATTTTGAGAATCACCCACTTACAATTTAAATTTATAAAGCCATTGATCTATAATAAAATTACAAGTTTAAAAGTTTATATAGTATATGCAAACAGAAAGCAGTAAATATTGCATGGATAATAAAATTAATATTTAAATAATCATTCAGAATAAATTTGTCACAGCTTTACTTTTAATCTAAAACCAAATGTTTGCCATGTTTCAATTACATTTAAAAATAAGCATAAATTAAAATAAAAAATGTTTTTTAATTTAAAAACTTTTCTCTCACATGAATTTTAAAAAATCAGCTTTATTTTTAATTTTAATATCTAGTGTTTAAAAAAAGAATATATTGTTATATGCTTAATGATGTTATATTGAATGGCTTCAAAGTAACGGTGCATAATACTATTGTGTTTGAATGGGCAGTAATTAGTAATAATGAGGATTTTTGCTTAGTGTTCAGAATTATATCCTATTAAAGTATGATGCACTCTCAACATCAATGAAGACTATCAATGAAGTACGAGGATTAAATTATTAAAGTTATACATCCTGTTAAAGTATGAGCATTGTTTAAAAAACTGAAGATTAGTTTTGTTTTTTATGTATAAAGTTTATTATTAGTCCTTTAAAACTTACACTGTAATTTATTTCTAAAGCAGTCCACTATTTTTAAATTGATTCATTAACTTCATAATTGTCACACTTTCATATTGTCGCACTTTTGATATGAAAAATGTATTTATGAATAACTAAAATTTTCAAATTCCATAATTTGAATTTTTATATTTCTTTTTGACTCTGT
Organism: Maratus speculifer; assembly: GCA_964019185.1. NCBI lineage: Eukaryota > Metazoa > Arthropoda > Arachnida > Araneae > Salticidae > Maratus > Maratus speculifer. The sequence continues at coordinate 185,681,549 of OZ025301.1, forward strand.
CCGTATAAAGGTTTGTGTGAAAGTCAATTGTATACTTTAGAAGAATGCCAATTATTGGAAACATGTTAATTTTTTATTTTTATACTTTGTTATGAAATTTAATCTTATGCATTTTAAGTGTTATAACCTGGTGATGCTTATGTACCAGATATGTTGTTGTTTATGCCCTTCATTGCAATAGATTGTTATGTTTCTGTATTAAATTCGTTTAGATATTTGTAAATTTCATTTCACTGTTTTGGTATTTACGTTGTTCATGTTTTGAAATTTTGATTCCTAAAGCACTTTTATGCTTGCTTATATTCTTTTTCAAATTTAATAGGCTTTATTCAATCACATTTGTTAAATTTTGAACAGCTCATAAATAATCTACATTCTCATTAAATAATATTAGATATTGTAATCATAATTTTCTTCTTTTTTTTTATTTTAGTTCATAAATGGTACATTGTAATTATTTAATTTTTATAAATTAAATATGTTGTTTATTTAGAAAAATATTAGGCCTTGCGGTATGTTGTATATTTATCCCATGTTTTATGTTCTTTCATTTTTTCATTGTTACATATTTTTCAATATTACTTATGATGTAGAAATTCCCCCCACCCTCGGCCTCAATGCATAAATGTTATAAATTTGTTATTTTAAACTTTTTCAAATTTTTATCTAAGTACAAAATCTACTTGATTTAAAGAGTTTTTTTTTTCTTAATTACAAAAAAATTAAATGCTTATTTATGTTTTAAACTAAAACTTTATTAATCATAATTTTATGGTGACATTAGAAAATGGACGAAAAGAAATGTTATTTAAGAAATACTGTGATTCTGAAGACTGACAAATATGATGCGTATATTAGGGGGAAAAACTCCTTCTGCGTCAGTTTTTTCTTATTGTTACCTGTAATCGAAATATTTTGTTAACATTCAAGGTTTTCTTTTTATTCTCCCTTTTCCTGCTAATAGTATGGTAAAAAATGTAAAATTTATTTTATTCTAACTTTATACTAAAAATACTTTACCAAATTGCAATATATTTGGCATTTTGCAAATAATTTTAAATTTTGTTAATACTTCTGTTTTGTTTAGACTTTTGCTTTTAATTATGTAATACTTAGATTTAGAGCTTTGTTTTATAAAAAAGATACGTTCATTATTTTATTGGCTTACTTGTTTAGTTCTTAATATGAGTTTAATTCTAGATGAACTACTTGCTTGTGATCGAAGAATGCCTGAAGTTTGTATATTTTGTCATGAAAAGTTATTTGTATTTTAAAATAAAATAACTGCATCAAACATTTGTTTATTATTTTCTTTTCTCCTATTAAAAAGCAATCTGTTTTTTACATTTTTGATACAAATGTTGCACTCTATCATCTGACATTGGATTTTTTAAGCTATAAGAAAATTGAATTTTCATTTTACTAGCAGTAAGTTAGTATTTTGACTTTGCTTCAGGCACTTTTATGTTAACTGTATGCAAATCTTGCCAATAGCATTTTTAAAAGTGCAACATTTTTATGCATCATTTACTATAAATTCCACTTTCATTCCGATTGATTATAACTCAAATTCTACTGAGCAGAATTTTTTAGACCTTGCACTGTTAGGTAGTTAATTTGGTTTATAAATGGTTCAATGCAAAAACCATTGTTTTAAGTTGTTTAGAATAGTTACGGGAGTTCTATGGTGAACCAGATTATGAAATATTTAAAGTTTTACTAAATTAATTTTGATGACAGTTACACAATTTTTAAGGTGATTATTTTTCGATATTTACTACGTCTTTCTAAATTTCTTGCTATGGAGCTATCTGGGAAAGTTCTGCGTGGCATACCTAAGTAAACTGAAAAATATAATGTCGCAGACAGAGGATGTATACTAGAGAATATATATGCAATAGTTATGGATATTTATTGTACAGGGTTTCTTTAAATATACAGAGGTCATACAGCATATACCTACCCCTACATACCTGAGAGTTCTGTTATCAGGTTAACACGATTATGAAAGCTATATGTAACTATAGCAGTATACAGGATAGCTTGTTGATAAGTAGTCCATTTGAGGCTGTGGCTTGAAAAAATAACTCGAATGAAACCAAAATTGGTACACTTACTATTTGAGAAGTGAGAAGAAAATAAAAGCAATAATGGCAAACAGATGGCGTTACAGTTCTGTCGATATAAACACTCTTGTAATCCTTAGCAAAATCGAGAAATGATCATTTCTACTGGTCATTTTCTTATTATGTAGAATGCTATTAAAATTAAAATGCAATCTGACAAACTGAGAGGCATCTCATACAATATTACTGGCAGAAATGACAGCTTCTAGATTTTGCTGATGATTACAACCACGCTTTCACCCACAGGTCCAGCGGAGCCATCTGTTTGCAGTATTTCTTTTATTTTTTTGTTTCATTGTTCTTCCCCCTTTTAAATTTGTAAAAGCACTAATTTTGGTTTCATTTGAGATATTCCTTCAAACAATGTGCCAATACACATGTGCCAGTTTTGTGGCTCTAATGCTCATATCATCATCTTTTTCAACCTGGAATACTTCGGTTGAACACTTAAATAAAATTCACAATAACATTTGATAAGACATTATCAAGGACACATCCAATCACTAATAAAAATGATTGACATTTGAGCGTTCAACCTAAGTAACTTGAGGTTGAAATACTTGGTGAATACATGCATTAGTTGTTACAACGACCGTTCCCCTTTATCTTTATTTGCAGTTTTATTGTACTAGAATCTTATTTGCTTTCTGATACAATTGAAAATTATTGATGAAAATGCTTGATAAAGTTTCAATTTTTTGCTCCTAGTATATGCCTTTTTTTGCGGCTATGAAATTCATACGTAAATGCTTATAACTCCGTTAAAAATGCAAATATTTCTATGCGGTTTTTTGCATTGAGAATTAATTGAATAATCAAACTAGATCATAATTTTTTTTTTTTTTAAAGTTTTCAACCCCGGAGTTTCCTTAAAATGTTTTAATCGCCGTTAATGAAAAAATTGCATCCTCTTTGAAATAGCCAAGTAATAATATTGCAAAGAGTTAAAAAAAAAAGTTTGTGAGATATTTCACATTACAAAATAATCTTTTAAACTATCGTTGCCAATTCTAAGGCAGCGGAAATAAAAATATTTACCGTTTATGACAAGAAAAGTATAGTCATGTGAATATCAAAGAGAGAAAGAAAACTTTTATGTAATAAATTCATTATTGCGCGTTAAAAGCAGCAATTAAAAGAAATTGTCATATTTAAAATGATAGAGTAATATTGCAAAACAGTTAAAAAAAAGGGTACTTACTAGAAAACTGCAAGAAGTGTAAGTCATCGATTTTGACGAAAGTAGTATCGTTGGAAAGATCTCATCGAAAGCAGTAAAAAACTCTATGGAACTACCCGTCGCAAATGAGCCATTATCGAGATATCCGACAATTTATCTCGGTTAACTAGTGCATACTAAAAGGGGGGGGGGAAATTTAGTCTAGATTTTAACGAAAGTGGTATCATTAAAAAGATATCATCATGAGAGAGAAAAAACTCAATAGAACTACCCGTCGGAAATGAGCCATTTTCGAGATATCCGATAATTTTTGTCACGTAGCTAGTGCCCATTGTTCTAGTGCACTTTTAATGGGGGACCTCAAAAAATTGTTTTCTCGATTTTGATGAAAATGATGTCGTTGCAAAGATATCATTGTGAGAAGTAAAAAACTCAATGAAACTAACCATCTGAGGTGAGCCATTTTCGAGATATCTGACAATTTATGTCACTTAATGCAGTTTCCCAGCAGTGTGCATTAGCAATGTGACACAAATTGTTGGATATCTCGAAAACGTCTCATTTCCGACGGGTGATTCCATTGAATTTTTAAATCCTCACGATGATATCTTTTCAACGATACCACTTTAGTTAAAATCGAGACTAAATTTTTTTGCGGTCCTCCATTAAGTATGCACTAGTTACGTGACATAAATTGTCAGATATCTCGATAACGACTCATTTGCGACGGGTAGTTCCTTTGAGGTTTTAGCTGCTCACGATTAAATCTTTCCAACGATACCACTTTCGTCAAAATAGGTGACTTACACTTCTTGCAGTTCCCTAGTTAGACAAGACATTTGCTTCATATTTTGATATGATATTCTTAACTATTGTTGTGAAATCTAAGAAGGTATAACCATAACCTCCTCAGTCCTGATATCGCCTGGAGGAGACATTAAAGAATACTTTTAAATTAACTTAAATGCTTCTAGAATTGTTAAAATTACTTCTAGACATTTTTAATAAATGCGTGCTTGTCATAAACAATGGGATATAGTTTCATACATCTTTGAAAATGTTTTATACTAATTGTAAACAGATTTTTGTGGTCCCTCTTAATATTTGTCTCAGGACTGAGGAGGATAAATAACATTTTCGGTACTACTATAGGTTATCCCGCCGACCGAAAAATTATCGCGAAACTATAAGATTAAATGCCAATAATGGATGATCGTGAATGTCATTAAATACGATTCACGTGTTTAAAATGTCATTAAGTGATTTTTATTTCGACTTTTTATTAATATTTTTATTAATATTCTACTAATTATTTATTTTTTTTGTTATTTAAAGTAAAAATTATGTCAATGTGTATAATTTGGTTAGTTTGGCGATTTGTATAATTTGGCGAAATTGGTCGACGGGATAACAGAGTAGTACCACATTTTCTTTCAAACAGCAAAAGTATTTTCATATGAATATTAAAAAGTAAAGAAAAAATAGTGAAAATTACAAAAGATTTAAATGATACATTAAAAATGCTTCAAGTAATTTTTTCCCGGTTCAAAAAACACCGAAAACAAAGACTGTGTATTTTACTCTTTAAACAATTTTGTTTAATTAAACATTTAAACAGTTAGTGGATGTTTAACAACAGCTGATTCGACCTGAAAATCCCCCAATCAAAGGGAAATGAATGGAATTTACTCACGTTTACAAATTAAACTCACGTTTACAGGGAGATTGCCATTTAATAAATAAATAAATAATAATGATAATAATATGTAGTTCAATGTTTCGCAATCTTTTTAAAGCTGATCAAATTGTGTGGAGTCTCAACGGGGATTGACGAGCGTAGTTCGTAGGGGACAGAGCCCTCTTCTTATTAGGGGAAAAAAAATCATCATGAGCTGAAAAAAAATTTGGTTACTCCATAAAAACAATTGTCTTAAAACATCCCCCCTCCTTCTTTTGTGTATTTTTTTTTTTTTTTCAACTATCGTAAAATTCTGGTTTTCAGAAATTTCCAAATTTTTTAAAAGAAGAAATCAATAAAATGAGCATTATTTAAGTTTATTTCTTTTCATTTATAGTATTTACACGTATATATTTTTTAATGAACTGGCATTGGCACAGAAGCCACTGCTAGATTAAGAGCATACTGAAACCTATTGTGGATTACATTAAGTACTTCAGCTCCTACAGTGCTTTTATAGTTTTCCTGCAGGACCTTCGTCTGTTTATTCAGTGGACCCAATCCTGTGAAATCTGTGTTCATTGATCCAGTCGTACTAAAGGAAAAGGTTTTAACTTGTGCATTTCTCTGGCTGAATAACTTAGCAATTCCAACCTTAATGTAGAGTGATTGAAGATTCCCTTTAGCATCGATGCTAACTTTAGGTAGGACGCCATATTTGACTTTTCCTTTGTGACTTGTTTCCAACTTTTCGAAAACTAAGGTGCAGTTGATGACTGTAGTAGTAGAAATGTTTTTGGGTCCATCACATTCAGAATAACGTTTAACTTTTGATAATCCACTCAAAGATCCTTTGGAATATTCAGCTTTTCCGTGGACTGTAACCCCCCATTTTTTGTCTTTGTATTCAAAGTTAAAGTCAGAAAGATGAGTTGGTTCTAGCTTCTCCCTTTGAAGTACATTTTGCAGAGATACGATGACACTATCCATGTATAAATTGGCTGATTGAGATGCAAGGGCATGGCCTATGAATAAAAAAAGTAAAAAATTAGAAAAAACATTCTTACCATTAGACAAAATATATCTTTTAAAGCAAAAGATCGAGAGGCGGCAGCACAGTCAATCATCTCATTGAGCACCGGTCAGCCAACGAACGCAACGGTCGAACGCAACCGGTCAGCCAAGTCATATCTTGGTGGAAAACATCTAAAGACTCGATTTTTGTAGTTGACTCACAGGTTTACCATTATGTTTTCCTGCTCCCAATCCCCCATGTTTTCATAATTTTGGGTGCAGGAAAGCTCAATGGTAAACCTACCAGTCAACCTTTAAAATCAGGTTTTTAAGTGTTCTCCACCAAGATATGAGTTGACAGACCAATTACGTTTTAATATGCGAATCAAGATTTCCCTAATCATAGATTTTCATCCGTAAACTCGATGAGGTGATTGTCTGTGCTGCCGCCTTCCGGTCTATTAGTCATTCTGTCACTGAGTCTTTAACAATAAATAAATTGAGTAATGATGTTCAATTCGTCTAAAAGAATTAAGTTTTACTTTTTGTTTGACGAAAAAAAATATTTTTATCCTATTCTGCAAACAAATGAAGATTTTCTGTGTAATTTAAATAAATTTCATAAATATATATAGGACAGTTGCACCATAAAATTTAACTAATAATAACACATTGCTCAGTGGTGCACCACCTGAGCAATGTGTTATTATTAGTTAAATAAATTTGCTCCAGTAATCGTTCTTTTATTTATTGTGTTGTAAAAGATTAGTAAAAATATTCTGTTACAGCACATAAAATAGTAAAATTTGGATTTCGTAAACTTTGATCAGTATTGAACTAGAATTAGAGGAAGGCAGAGAAATTTTCTGCAATTTCTCTGATGTTATTATATAGTAAGAGAGAAAATTAGAAAATGTGTTTTATTGTAGATAAAGTAGCTAAAGTTATTCCGCACTCTCTGATAAGTGCTGACCAAGTATGAAAAGCAGGGTCGAAGCTAAAGGGCGGGGAGAGGGAGCAGGTCCGTAGATAGAAGTGAACAATAGAGGGGGGGGGGGGGGCTCATAATTTTTTCTCTGACACAGAGAGATAAATTAGTGCATATTCACACTGTAGATATACTATGTTTCTTATTAAACTGTTGTAATAACTTCATTTTATGCTAAGAAAAGTATAAGATGATGAAAATTTTGAGCATATAACTGGTGCAAAATTAAACATCATGTTAGCTTCATATGTGCAAATAGGATGAGGGAATGTTGAAACACTTATTTTAGATACAATTTAGCAACTATGCCAAACTGTGAAAGGGTCTCAAAACTAAATTAGATTTTTGAACATCATTTGAATTTTCAAAATAAAAATGCATTGAGTGACCTTGGAATCTTTTCCAGAAAGGGGGGTGGGGCTCAAAATATTTTAGGGGGGGGGGGGGTAAGCCGCCCATAGCACCCTCTTAGCTACGACCCTGGGGGAAGGGCTCAGTCCCCTCTAAAACATTTTGAGCCTCCCCTGGAAAATATTCCAAAGTCACTAAAGGAATCTGTTCTAAAATTCTAAATGAATTCTGCTCAAAAATCTAATTTAGTTTTGAAGTCCTTTCATAATTTTGCAGAAATACTAAATTGTAACTAAAAAGTTATTTCACACTCGCTCATCCTATTTGACCATATGAAGCTAACATGATGTTTAATATTGCACTTGTTGAATTTTTCATCATATATATATATATACATATATATATACAGGGTGATTCAAAAAAGATGGGCAAAATTTTAAGAGGTGATAGTACACATCAAGACAAACAATATTTAAATAGGAAACCAAGGGTCCCAAAGTCTTCCGAAGGAGATAGGTGCCATTAAAGTTTAGGATCCAAAAATTCAAGTGATTATGAAAAACAGAAAAATTGGTCGATTCGTTTGCGGTTTTCACTAAATTATTCTTTATGTCAGTATTGTCTTGAAAATAAATTATAAAGATAAATTTCAAAAAATGCCGATAGAGGGCGCTTTAGACTTTGGAGCAACGAACAACTATTTTTTACCGTTATTTTTTGCGTCTCACTAATTTTTTTTAGAAGCTTTGACATAAACTTAAATTTTGATCTCAAAATCTGTGGTTAAGTAGCGCAAACTGAACTGTGTTCAATGGGAGTCGGTAGGTTCAAATTTCAAATGATTATAAAAAAACAGAAAAAATTGGTCAATTCGTTTGCGGTTTTCTCTAAAACCATTCTTGCTCCAAAGTCTAAAGTGCCCTTTATTGGCATATTTCGAAATTCATCTTTATAATTTATTTTCAAGACAATACTGACATAAAGAATAGTTTTCGTGAAAACTGCAAACGAATCGACCAATTTATCCGTTTCTTATAATCATTTCAAATTTTGGACCCTAAACTTTGATGGCGCCTATCTCCTTCGGAAGACGTTTGGGACCCTTAGTTTCCCATTTAATATTTGTCTTGATGTGTACTATCACCTCTTAAAATTTTGCCCATCTTTTTTGAATCACCCTGTATATATATATATATATATAAATACTTTTATAAATACATCCAAAGTTATTCAGACAATACCATTAAATAGACCAATGAAACCAGTCTTATTACAATCATATTATTAAAAACAGTTGAAGTTTGAAGAGAAATAGAAGGCAAATTACCAAATTATTAAGAAATATATGGATAAATGGACATTATATAACCAGAGTAATTCATATATTACCATACAATAACCAATGAAACCAGTATTTATCCAATCAACTTATTGAAAACAGTTGAAGTTTGAAGTGAAATAGATTGCAGATTACCAAAATAATGTAAGATAAATGGAGAATAATACAGTAGAAGGCTTTTCTATTAAACTATTTCTTCAGAGGTGTATAGTTTAACAAAAAAGCAAAACCATCCAACCAGTTTCTGTTATGAGTCGTGCTAAAAGCTAAGAATTCGACTCACAATACACCCGACTGGCTGGAAGCTATTCACATGACAAATTAGTAGAAAGATACTCATTGAAGAAAATAAAATCAATATGACAAAATAACAATAATATAATATTCCTTTAAAAAGAAAAAGGGATATATATACTAAAATATTTACCATTAGCCAAATCCTAGCGAGATTTGTAGTGCAATCAGATACAAACTACATGTGACTTACTAACAGTCAAGGTTATGGTCATAGTATAAATCACATAGATAATAAAATAAATTAGTAACAATAATTATAAAAATTAGTAGAACATATATTATACTATATAATTCATAATATATTTAGAAAAAAAATGCTACTGTTAGAAGTATTATATTTATATTTTTAATCAATTATTAATATTACTATATTAATTATTTAACTAGAATATATTACTACAACTTCTAGCAGAAAATTACTTTAGTGCTGTTTTCTATAGGATTAATATATTAATTAAATTATATGCTTATGGTGCTGCCCTCTATTATAGGAAACAAAATTAAATAAATGATTTAAAGCTATCGTTCAGTTAAAAATAAAAATGCTTATTCTCAATAGATGGCGCGGACTTTCACACTTCTCGACGGGGGGTGGAGCGAGAACTTTCATGTTTTGGTAATCCTACTTTTTTGTTAACTAGCGAGTTTTCATATATGACCCCTCTCTTTCCCTTGCAGTGTAGGAGAAAAGCGGTGGGTCCGGCTGATCTTTATCTGGTGCGAAGAAACGAAGAAAGGGATCTTCATGTTCACACAGACTATAGTCAGTTTATTTTTTCTTATGATCTGCATGGCAGATTCGAATGCAATAGTGATATTGTCACTGTATAGTTCTGAAAGCAGTCTTTTGAAATTTACCTTTGTTTAGTAAACTACAAAGGGGCATTTCCATGCGAATTTGTTAGTCTGTTACACAACTGAAAATCGCTATGCTTGTTGGCCACCGTTATTTTCGAAAAGTTTGCTTCGCTTTATTCAATTGATGATATATCTTCGATAAACTAAGTCACATTTTCTCGTTTTAAAATACTGGTAGCTAAAAATAGTAGTACGTAACAGACAAACAAGTTCGCATAGAAATGCCCAAAGACATAATTTTAAAACACATTATTTAATCGTTATATTTCCTAATTATGATATTTTTAATAGTTACTTTGCATTTTTTTTTCTAAACTATATTAGTTTCTTTAATGTATTGGATTGCTTAAGAACACATAGGTTTAAATATGATGTAAAATTACTGTATATGATACAGCAATCGAAAAAAAATTGTATATACCATTCAATTGTAATCTCTATTATTTATGTAAGCAAGGTCGGTGCTATTGCTAGACATTTTGCCGCCTGAGGGGAACTTTATTTTGCCGCCCCTATGACACTATTTTTTTCTTTTAACCACTACTCAAACTTTTTAAAAAATAAGTATAAAAGTAAAGTAAAAGTAAATAAGTATATTAGTATAATAACTATAATTTATTTACATACATATAAAATGCATTATAAAATATATTTATATTTAACGAATTTAAAATAATTAAACTGTTTTATTTATTTTATTTTTGCATCTTTTTAAAAATAACAACAGCTACTTGAAATTAAATTAATAAATAATATTATACTAGTATGTAAAAAAGGCCAGAAAGTCTCATATAAAGAATAACAGTAATACTTCAAAATCTCTTTTACTTTGTTTTTAATTTCGAAAAATCAAGCACGTTATGGATATTAGAAAAAAAAATTGTTACAATAGGTAAAGAGTGTTTTAAAAATAAATATTACTGAGACAAAATATGTTAAACATTTAAAATAAATCACTTTGCGTATAATATTTGTGTATGAATTTCAAACAGAAAAAGAAAAATAATAATTTAGTATAACAAGTTATTTATCTTTTGAAAATTGCATATACAACACAAAATCGCTTATTAATAATATTAATAAGAAAACAGCAACTAAAAATAAGACAAAAGTTTAGAGAAGAGAGTAATTTCTCTTTATTTAGCTTCGACGAAATTACACATTATCATGTCAAAATCAATATTATAAAATGAATGAAAAAATATAAATAAATTTAGCGCAAACTTCGCAATATATTATTGGTATTAAATAGAAAAATGATGATAGACAGAGAAAATTACCTAATCATTTCAAATGAAACACTAACAATTAAAACATTAAAAATATTTTCAAACACACAACTATCGACAATAAAATATTTAATTCAATAATAAATTCACCTTGATTCTTTTTTTTTCTTTGTGAAAATCGTTTGCTATATCACGCTAATCAATATAGAAAACAATTAGATTTTCATTTACTAAAATAATTTAATCACAGCCAACCTGATGGGCGCTGAGTTTCCGGGCACCTAAAAAAATTGCACAAAACGCAAAATCACAAGAGAAATAGCAAAATAAAAAATAATTAAAAAAAAAAAATCAATCCATAAGTTCCTATTAAACGTTATAGAAAAGATAACAAAAGGTACTATATTGGATTGGAAGATTGAAACAATTTCTTTTACTAATGCAAAAAGATCACAGCGAATCGCGAAAGAAAATAAAAGGGGGGGGGGCACTAAAAATAGTATATAAAGAATTGTTAAAATTTCAAAAATTGCAGACAGTAAAATTTATTTAAGATTAAAAAAGAATTTCTTTTTTAAAGTCAAAAAACCGCCACAGAACCCCCCCCCCCCCCCCTACAAAAAAACATCAAAAATTCGAAGTTTGTTCAGCGTTCAGTTTGTTAGCTGAAACGAGTACAAATTTTAGGACATTAGATTAAAAGATTATAACCGGATTCTTTTTTAATAACGTTAAAAAATTGCTTCAAAACTAAAACTAAAAAAAAAAAAAAAAAAAAAAACAGTGAAGGTTGCTAAAGATTAAAAAATTGCAGAAAAACAAAATTTATTACAGTGTTTTAACCTATTCTAAAAGGAATTTTTTTCACAAATAAATTCACAGTTGAAGTTAATAACAAAATTCTGTTACGAATGTCAAAAACTCATGTTGAAAATTGCATTAAAAGTCGCGAAAAAATCAAAAATTGCGGATAAATAAATTTAATGTATTACGCTGAAAATCGATACAAAGTTTTATAAAATTTACAACAAAATTTCATATAATTAGGCTAAAATTTAAAAAATAAAAAGCTTGTGTAACGAATGTCAAAAACTTGCAGCAGAACGCAAAAGAAAAAAATAAATAACAATCACTAACAATCGTATTGAAAATGTCATTTAAAATAACTAAATATTCAAAAATCGCGGAGGATAAATTTTAATACATTTAGCTAAATTTTTTAACGTAGAATTCCTTTCAAGAAAGTCAAACAAGTAGGTAAATATGATATCAGATCGCACTGGGGGTTTCGTCTAATATCTCTTTCAAAAAACTTTATCCTTATTCTTACTATGTGTTTAAAAGTTTAAAGCGATTGATTCTTTAGGTTTCCCAAACTTAATAAAATTTAGAAAATAACCCGTAGTCGGACGACCCTCTCCTTCCCCTGAATTTTTCCAGCGAATGAAATAACATCCACATGCGGAAGTACTACAGTATTCTAAAATCAATAATTTAAAAAAATTGTACTGCGATTATCAAATCCTAATAATAATAATAAAAATACATATATCTCTTTTTATTTCCGCCTGACATGGTTTGCCGTTCCAAAAAATACAATTCTGGATTTGGTTTGAAGGAGGATTTCTTTTGAGACTTATAGCAACTGAGCTGTTGTCTCCAATGATCCAAAACTTGAGAAAAGACAAATATGATTGAGAATGAAGATAAGACAATTCTGGAATTAATTACCAAAATAAAAACAAATACACATTTATTACGTGATTTATTTAATCCATTAATTTATGCTAGATATATAATAATTTTTATATCTATTTAAACTTTGGCAACAGTTAGAAGACAAATAAATAAATAAATAAAAATAAAACAGATGATATTAATATAAATATTTTAATTAAAATAATAGTCTTTTTCAAACTTTTATGATTTGTTGTGTTACAAGAGGTATTCAGCGGTAAATATACAAAATTTGAATGCTCTGACTTGTATAGAATTTGTGTACGGACTCTGTGACAAACAGACAGAGGACAAGGACGAATAGGGTTTCGTCAGGTGAACGAAGCCCTAAAAATCGCCGCAAAACTCGGAAAAACGATAAAGATAATTTAAAAATAGTTTTAAAAAAATACAGAACAAAATTGAATATATTTTCCTAGAAAACAGTAACCGGAAAAAAAACCCGCGAAAAAAATGTTTAAATAAAAAATTAATTTTTTTAAATAGCAGCAGATAAAATTCACTATATTAGGGTAAAAGTTTGAAACCGAACTAATCTTACAAACGAAAAAAAAAAAAAAAAAAAAAAAAAAAAAAAAGGCGAAATGACAGAAAAATTCCAAAAATTGATCTATGTAATTAAACTTTATCTAGTTTTTTTTATATTAATCTTAAATGTTAGAATACATTTCCTTTTACTAATGTCGAAAAATCGAGAAAGGAAATAAAAAAAACTTTTCAAAAATCCCAGTGGTTAAAATTTATCACAATGAGACGTATAGCATTCTAACAAAAATTCACTGCCAAATGTGTATACATATATACATGTATGTAAAATCGGCACGAAAAACGAAATTATGCAAAATTTTGCTTTGAAAACAGCGGAGATAAAATTTGATATGTTAGTCTGAAACAGAATCCCTTTGTGAATGTCTAAATATCACCACAAAATACAAAAAAAGGACAAAAAACTGCAAAAATTTCTAAAATCGTGATGTACAAAATGTACTATATTCGACTAAAAGTTTAAAACGTTTCTTTCCAATATTAAAAACTGCAGCAGAATGGAAAAAATCCACTAAAAGTGGTATAAAAAATCTCACTAAAAATCGTTAAAAATTAAAAAGTCGAGGACATTTTTTTACTACACCATTTTAAAAGTTTAAAACCTAATCAAGAAGGAATTACATGTTCAGTATATATTACAAGTAATATATATATATATATATATATACACAATTTTATTAAAACCATTCAATTAATTTTTAAAAATGAAGAAACAAATAAACAGTTTTTTACAGACCAATGCGCAAAATGCTACAAAAAGAAATGTAAAAAATGTATATAACAAAACCAAAAGAAATTCCATATCCCCAAAATACATGGAAGTCTTCATCAGGGAGGCCCCTCCATGTAGGGGTAAATAAAGAGAAGTTTCTGAAAGGATGTAGGCTCATAAGCTAAATTACATCCTTAGCCCCCAACTTCTCAGATTTCAGAAATCAAACTCAAACCTTCAAAAATATTATAAATATATACAAAAATTTTTTAAAAATACCAAAGGACAAGACCAAAAATTACACAAAAAAAAAGGAAAATTACCTACAAAACTAAATATAAAAAATAAAATTGTAAAATACAAACCCCCAGAAATACAAAACCCTCTTCAGCTAGTGGGGCCATTCACTAGCGCTTCAATCTCGCCCTAAATTGAAATCAAGCATCCGTAAGTAAAGAAACACTGAGACTCAGAAACTTTCAGTTAACATATAAGATGGATAACAGTTAACCATTAAAATCTTTTTTAAACCACTCATAGCCAATTCTAGATCTGTTTTGTTATTGCAAATCCTGCGGATCCTATTAACTTGTGAATACATAATATTTTTTAAAACTTTATTGCTAATACATGAAAACCAGTAAGTGAGGCTATTAACTTCAAAATTAAAATCTTTCCTTTTATCATAAAGTCCAATCAACCATTTTTCCTTGTTTTTCTTAATTTTAAGATCTAAGAAAGTAATTTGTTCACCATCATCGGTTCGGTTCAAGACGAGCTCTTTAGGGTAAATGTTAAGGCTTATTTCCTCAAAATTATTGCAGTTAAATAGTATAAGATCGTCTACATATCTAAAGAAGGAAATATTATTGAAATTTTTTTCGTAAAAATATAAAAATAGATTAGAGAACGCACTTGAAAAACTTGTTCCCATTGGCACCCCCTTATTTTGTTTAAAATAATTAATTCCATTAAATAAAACATTTTCAAATAGGCAAAACTTAATTAAATCAATCCAAAACTTCTTATCTACTTTTAAAACATATTCAAATTCAACATAAATATTTTCAAATACCCCCACAATCAAATTGTGAGGAATGTTGCCAAACAGATTCTCAAAGTCAAAAGTGTTTACAGAAGTAATTTTCCATGAGTTATCATTCAAAAAATCTAAAACTTTAAGGTTATTGCCAATGATTGTATTGCAATCAAAAGTTTCTATTTCCTTTAAAATTAAATTCAGCAAACCAAACAAAATTTTACCCGCTTTGCAATTATAACTATTAGTACCACAGGTAACGAAGCGAAATTTCACTGGTTTCTTATGAAATTTAACAGTCGCAAAAAGGTAAGGAAATACAAAGTAATTC
The DNA here is from genome assembly GCA_964019185.1 of Maratus speculifer. Classification (NCBI taxonomy): domain Eukaryota; kingdom Metazoa; phylum Arthropoda; class Arachnida; order Araneae; family Salticidae; genus Maratus; species Maratus speculifer. The sequence continues at coordinate 185,696,974 of OZ025301.1, forward strand.
CTACTAATTCCAAATTTTTTATCAAAATCCAAAATACGTTTTTTTATTTTAGAGGGGTTTTCAGTTAACGTTTTATAAGATTCATTACAGGTATATTCCTTCAAAAGAAGATTCCTATAGAAAACTTTACAAATTAAGGCAAAGTTACTACTTGCTTTATCAACAGTAGCAATAATAAACTGTTCTTTTAATTTAGCTATACTGGTTTTTAAATCTAAATTATAATGAAATTTTTTAGAACAACCCTTATTATAATAGTCTCTAAAAAACAAAAAATCTTTTTTAAATAATACCATAAACTTTAATTTCCATTCTCTAAAATCCTCAAAAGGCCAACTATATTTATATGAAACTTTTAAAATAAAGGCATCCAAATCCTTTTCCATAAATTCTATAATTTTAAGATTACTATAATTAAAGTTTAATCTAAATCCAGAACCCAAACTCATAATATTCCTTAACTGAACATCTTTTACAATATTTAAATCTCCTGAAACAATATGTCCAAAATCTGGATTAATATAATCTTTATAGCAGTCTAAATCACAGTAACAATCATCCCCTTTAATTAAATCAAGATTCTTACTATAATCATTATAGTTACAAATAAGATTTTTTAAAGTCCTGTCATAACTATAAGTAATTCTAATTTTAAAGCTATTTTTAAGAGGGAAAAGGCTATTACAATCTTTCAGAATATTTTTAAATTTAATAGAATCAAAAATCTTATCTCTAAAACACAAAACAAAATTTTCAAGAGTTTCCTCACCTATAGATTTTATTTTATTTAAATCACTGAAACCAGTTTTATATTTAAATAAATCAATAACAATATCCTTTATATACTGATTTTTAAATTTATAACTATCAAACTTACTCCTCAAAAACCATTTAATAACTTTATTTTTTAATCTAAAAATTTTATTTTTTATTTCATTAATATCATAAAAATTAACATAATCTTTATTTACAGAATCAATAGTATCAAAAATATCTGCTTTAAATTTACTTTTTCCTTTTCCTCTACTCCCTCTCTTGTTAAATGTAAAAAATGAATCCTTTAATCTAAATTTACTGAAACCGCAAAAATCACCCCTATTAACAACATTAATACCATTAAATTCTGAATTCAGGCCATATGGATAAATTGTTTTAAGTCTGTACATAAACATATTTTTAACTTTTAATCTATCTTCCCTATTGGGAACTATATCCAAAATATAAATGCTAATACTTTTAAATTCATGTTTTTGAAAGTGCTCAATCTCAATATCGTTACAATTTTTGTTATTTTTCTTTCTTATATCATTTCTATGCCCAGTAATCCTAATATTTAAACTACCAGAAGTCTGTCCAATATAACCAAATTTACAGATTTTACATTCTAAAAAATAAACAACATTATTAGTTTTACAAAAAATATCTTGATCATTTTCAATCTGTTCTTTGCCAGCATAAGGACAAGTAAGACATCGTTTATCACTACAAATACTAAATTTTTTTAAAGATTTTCTAAATTTTAGATCAACTAAAAACATTTGGTACGGTAGCTTTTTTACCGGGGAAATTCCTGTACCAAAATAATCCCCAGGGCCCCTTGTTTGAGCACGCGACGGACCCGGTGCTATGCAAATTTTTTCTTTATTACTTTCCATGATAAGTTTTTAAAGAACCTGAAAGGGAATCAAAATAAGTAAACTTGAAAGTCAAAGCCGAACTCTAAAACCAAGAAGTATTTCAAAAATGGGGGAGGGGGGGAAACCTAATTATAAAGGAACTATACTAAAAATAAACTTAAACTTAAAAAAGGAGAAAACCAGCGCTAATAGCTACTTGGCCAAACCCCATTTTTAATATACACAATTTTATTAAAACCATTCAATTAATTTTTAAAAATGAAGAAACAAATAAACAGTTTTTTACAGACCAATGCGCAAAATGCTACAAAAAGAAATGTAAAAAATGTATATAACAAAACCAAAAGAAATTCCATATCCCCAAAATACATGGAAGTCTTCATCAGGGAGGCCCCTCCATGTAGGGGTAAATAAAGAGAAGTTTCTGAAAGGATGTAGGCTCATAAGCTAAATTACATCCTTAGCCCCCAACTTCTCAGATTTCAGAAATCAAACTCAAACCTTCAAAAATATTATAAATATATACAAAAATTTTTTAAAAATACCAAAGGACAAGACCAAAAATTACACAAAAAAAAAAAGGAAAATTACCTACAAAACTAAATATAAAAAATAAAATTGTAAAATCCAAAACAATCACAATCAAATTGTGAGGAATGCTGCCAAACAGATTCTCAAAGTCAAAAGTGAGATGAAGACTTCCATGTATTTTGGGGATATGGAATTTCTTTTGGTTTTGTTATATATATATATATATATATATATATATATATACACTGGTGTCCAAAATTTAAGCATAATTGGTAATTAAGTAATTATTTTTAAGTAATGAAAGAAATATGAATTGGAATGTGCTGAAACTCCAGGTGTGTAAACAAAATAGTACGCGTCACATATTTTCGCGAAGAGTTTTCCCCGAAATCGAACAGGCGACCGTCAACAAATTGAAAAAGAACGAAGATCTTTTGGATAACCCTGTCAAAACTAATGTAGCAAAAGCGTTCAAACTGCACATTATGATTAATTGGCTTATTGTAATGTACTGTGTTAATTTTTACAAGGATAGCATGTATACTCGTAGAGAAATTAAGGCTTTTATAAAAACAGTCCTAAATTTTTCCAAGTTTTTTGCTTATAATTTGCAGAGTTCTTATAATAAAATAATGTTATTTTCTGAAAATATGACAAACATCATTGTACACAATTCCCTGTCATCAGAATTTAAAAATAATAAAAATTGTATGAAAAATGAGTATGTTTAGTAAATAATTTTTCGTTGCGCATGCGTCAACGATATCAAAATGTCATTTGCATATTGTGTTAGCTAAATGTATGGAGCAACTTCTGTAAAAGTTTCAAAAACATAGCTTGAAAATTCTGAAAATGGGAGCCTATAGAATCAACTCAAAATCCGTTATTCATAAAGGAAGCAAAAACTAGTTGGATGTGTCAATCCCAAAACTTTCTTCTATCTCATAAGTACATTTTAATATTAAAAAAAAAAAAAAAAAATGTGGTGACCCCAAAATTACCCACTATCGAATTTCCTCGAACATTTGACCTAGCCTAATGAGATTCTGGTATCCGAAAAGCCTAAAACGCAAAATTTAATTAATATTCTGAGAAAATGAGCTTAGTATTGCCTCATGTTGGTAATTTATACTAAAACCTAATAAGCATCTATTTATGCCAAGACCTAACAGAATCTGAAATTTTATAGAATTTCGTCCATTAGTTCTTGAGATATATTTATATAGAGATATAGTTATTATATTGAGATATAGTTATAACAAAAAATTTGCAAAACGTAGCACAGCAACACCATATCTTGGAAAATTTATGCCAAAACGTAAAAAAGCGTCTAATTATGTTATGGTGTAAAAGAATCTGAAGTTTGATGAAATTCTGTGCATTAGTTTTTGAGATATAGTTAGTTTAAAAAAAACCGTGTAAAATATAGCACAGCAGCACCATCAGTTGAAGGATTTATAACAAAACGTAATCATCGTGTAACTATGTTATATGTCATTTTGTAACGAAATCTGAAGTTTGATGAAATTCTGTGCGTTGGTTGTTGAGATATAGCTATAGGAAAAATCGTGCAAAATGCAGCATAGTTGCACCACCTGTTACAAGGTTAATACCAAAATGTAATCAGCGTCTAATTATGTTATATATTTTAGTGTAACAGAATCTAAAATTTGATAAAGTTCTGTGCATTAGTTCTTGAGATATAGCTATCGCAAAAATCGTGCAAAATGTAGCATAGCAGCGCCACCTATAGGGCAGTTCACACCAAAACCTTATCAGCAGCTATGTATCTCAAGGTATCGCAGAATCTGAAGTTTGGTGAAATTCTGTGCGATAGTTGTTGAGATATAGCTATCATGAAAATCATGAAAAACGTGGCATAGCAGCGCCACCTGCTGGCCAATTTACACCAAAACTTAATCAGCGTCTATGTATATCAAGGGGTCACAGAATCTAAAGTTTGGTGAAATTCTGTGCATTAGTTCTTGAGATATAGCAATCTTGAAAATGATGAAAAACGTAGTATAGCAGCGCCACCTGCAGGCCAATTTTCACCAAAAACCAATAGGCACTAATTCATATCAAGGTCTAACTGAATATAAAATTTTATTAAATTTCGAGCATTAGTTCTTGAGATAGAGCGCCCACAAATTTTTTGTCACAGACAGACGGACAGACAGACAGACAGACAGACGGACAGACTCACAGACAGACATTTTCTAAAAATAGTCAAAACGTGTTCAAGACCTTCTAAAACGTATAAATCCGTCGAAAACCGGAAGTCGAAAATTTTCATGAATCCAATACTTTCTTCTTGTAAAGATAGAAGAAAGTAAAAAACAGGGGTTTTACCTAAATATTGTGTAGGCACTAAACAATGGAATATGGATACAGCCCCTCATCTTTTTGCTTCATTTAGGGAATAAAGGATTTTGATCTCATTCTATCAACGATAATTTTCAGAATTTTTAAGCTATGTTTTTGAGACTTTCACAAAAGTTGCTCTATACATTTAACTAACATAATATGCAAATGAAATTTTAATAGCGTTCACGCATGCGCAGTAAAAAATTATTTAGTGAACCTGCTCATTTGTCATACAATTTTTATTATTTTTTAATTCTGATGACAGGGTATTGTGTACAATGATGTTTGTCATTTTTTCAAAAAAGAACACTATTTTATATTAAGAACTCTGCAAATTATAAGCAAAAAACTTGGAAAAATTTAGGACTGTTTTTATAAAAACCTTAATTTTTCTACGAGTATACATGCTATCCTTGTAAAAATTAACACAGTGCATTATAATAAGCCAATTAATCATAACGTGCAGTTTGAACGCTTTTGCTACATTAGTTTTGACAGGGTTATCCAAAAGATCTTCGTTCTTTTTCAATTTGTTGACGGTCCCCTGTTTGATTTCGGGGAAAACTCATATATATTCTGTTAACCAACTGATGGCCAGTTCAGTTACCAACATTTGGAAAGAACTTTATTTGGAAACTAGAAATGAAATTACAAGAAATCCCCCTAATAAAGTTTATCATATTTCAAGAAGAAAAAAGAGGATTTTTTTAACCTTGGGAGGAGGGGAATAAACATTTTGTCAAATGGTGTATCGTTTCATGTGGATTTTTTTTTCTTCTAAATCGAATAACACCATCTTCAAGTCGATACAATTTTTTTAAAGTTACGGCACGTTTGATGAATAAAATGACAAAAATTATATTTATTCCCTCCACATACGCAGAAAACAAACTATATCATTATGTTTGGTTGGTTTGGTTTATTTTTGTCGTCCAATTATCTGCGCTAGGGATATAGGACCAGAGGGGGAAGTGCCCTTCGTGGGGGTCTTTCTAAGGGAACCTAACCCGTATTTACGCAAGGTTTGAAGAAAACCACGAAAACTCCGAACGGTTAGGCCGACAGCCGCGATTGGGTTCGAACCCAGCACCTGAGGTCTACCAGGTGAGAGGTCTGTACCTCTCGGCCACTGGTGGGGCACTATATAATTGGAAAACAAATGATTAAAATTTTATTACAATCATGGCTCGAGAGCCCGACTTAGATTGTGTTGGGCCCTGGGGTAAACGTAATTCGGAGAGGTCCCCTTTCTACCTTTTGGATTTTTTTTTTTTTTTTTTTTTGAATTAAAAGAAGTGTCTAAAACTAAACTTTATACTAATTGTCTGTATATGTAAATTTCGTACCAAGTACTATTCGCATTTGTATACAGAATATCACAAAATAAATAACTTTAAGAAACTATTGAATACACTTTTCCATCGGTTATGGAAATATAAGAATGATGAATGTGAATCATTAAAATGTAAATACATTTGTGATGTAACTGTTACATTGAGGGGAGAAGGGGGGGTGCATGAGGTTCGAAAGCAGAGGAGATATGAGAAAAGAGCCACATAAAGTTTAAAATAAACAGATAAATAAAGAATTTTGGTAACTTTTGGCCTTTTTTATTAGTTAGGCATAACAAAAAAATTATATTTGCCCTTGGGCGGGGGGGGGGGGGGCTCAATCGGAAGACCCGACGTCCGAGCAATTGCCCTGCATGGGCCTTACTTAGTCAGGTCCTAATTATAACAATATAGTATCCTATAGCTTTTTAAAGAAATTTTTTATTAATGTTTCTTCCTAAGGGGTCAATCCATTTCAAGTGGTCCAGCACTGGTCGCTCGACCATTTTTAAAAAATCTGAAATTTTTTGTACTACAAACCTAACATGATGAAAGTTCAAAATGACCGTTATTTTAATTTTACTATTTTTTGTTTGTGCATGGCGGCCATCTTTGTTTCATCGTGTGCAGCGATTTTCTCAGATACTAAGATACACAAAATTGTAAATATCTGTTGTGTTGGGTTCTTTTTATTTAAACTTCTGCAACAGATCATTACTTTAATTAATTGCAACTTCTGCTCAGCAAATTATATTTAGTTAATATAGGTCAATAAATATTCTTCAGCTTTATTAAAGAGTTTAATGAGATCTGGGTCAAATTTCCAATCACATGAATCTTGTTGTTGGTTTAATTAAATAAATTAGATGCTTATATATAAAAAAAAAGAATTAATTAAGTTAAGATTACACCAGTTAACATTAAGAAATCACTAAATAAACAAACTAAAAGACAAATTAAAACGATAAAGAGGATAAATACAAATATCATTTAAGATTCTTTAAAATTTAATAAATACAAATAAACAAGAAAGAATACAGCAAGATTCTCAATCTGACCCAGTCTCAAGTACTAAACCTTGATCTGCAGTAGAACCCAACATTTATCAATGTTGATTCCTGAGATATTAAACTCACACTAACAATTTAAAAATACAAGATTCAATCTAACATTATAAAAGAGAGAAGAAAGACCCTGAAATCCTTCTTATTTTCAAGAAGGCAAAGAAAGATATAATTTTGAATAAATTAAAAAACTAGAAATAATAAACATAAACACCCCAGAAATCAACAATGATATTTTCGACCAATTTCGTATAGTGTTAGTACATTTAATTTAATTTCTCTATTCTTTTTTTTTTTTCTCCTTTTATTTTGTTTATAAGATAAGTTAATTCATTTAAAATCAAGTGAATTTCTTAACAGTTTTTGCTTAAAAAAAAAAAAATCTATTACTTAGTCAAGTATCTTTACACAGTTTAAGCAAAAGTATATTAATTAATCAGTGTTAATATGATTTTTAATTATTTACTGAATTACTTTTTTATTTTTTTTTAAAAAGTTATTTAAAAATTCCAAATAAAAAAATAGGTAATGGTTGAAAATTACTTTTACTTCCAAACATTTAAAGAAACTACTTTAATTTTATGGTATTACAAAACTTAGTATAGTTATTTCGATACTACAGAGGTTAAAATTCAATTAAATTAATATCAAGGTAGGATAAATAAAAAAAAAACTAAAAAAAAACTATACTAAAGCATATCCCTTATATATACATTCTCCTTTATTTAATTTAACAAACAAAATAAAAAAAAAAACATCTGAATTCACTAATACAACTTTTGTTGTAAACATAAGGAAATACTAAATCACTACAAGATTAATCACTAGGATAAAAAAAAATCGTTTAAGATTAAATACATAATATATCTCTTACCAGCAGCTGAATTCTTTCATTTACCCATTTTGGGTATTTATCATTTATATGATGGACAACAGTACACAAAATCTTCCATGCACTAGAGCAACAGTCTCTAAGCAGAATTCCCAGTGTCCATACTCAGTTTAAGCAGCAGCTGAGTTCCTTCATTTACCCATTTTGGGCATTTTTTCATTTATATGATGGGCAATAGCACACAGAGTCTTCCATGCACTAGATCAACAGTCTCTACACAGAATTCCCAGTGTCTATACTCAGTTTAAGCAGCAGCTGAATTCTTTCAAGTTTTTGTCTTAGACCGCTAATCATTCCACCGCTCACGGTGAAGGCTAAATCGGAAGGGACATTGTTTCGCGGTAAGCTCTCGGCTCGCTCCGGCAGGTAGTACTTTTTCTTGATTAACACTTGGAGTGTTTTGTCTTAGATTGCTAATCATTCCACTGCTCACGGTGAAGGCTAGATCGGAGGGGATATTCTTTCACGGCAAGATCTCGGCTCTCTCCGGCAGGTAGCATTTCTTCCTGACTTACACTTGGAGTGTGTTGTCTTAGATCGCTAATCATTCCACTGCTCACGGTGAAGGCTAGATCGGAGGGGATATTCTTTCACGGCAAGATCTCGGCTCTCTCCGGCAGGTAGCATTTCTTCCTGACTTACACTTGGAGTGTTATCTTTTTAGACTGCTAATCTCGAAGAACTCTCAAGATCTCGGCTCTCTCCGGCAGGTAGCATTTCTTCCTGACTTACACTTATGCGTTTCTTCAACTAGATCTTCTCCATACGAAGCTCTGACCAAGACTCACTTTATTTCCAAAAAAAAAACCAATTGCACGTCCCTCTGCAAATCAGAAGGGGCACCAAAAACTAGGAAGACTAATGCTTTCCCCTTTCTCTCCTGTTCCTAGAGTCCATCTTATTGGCCAATGCAATATTCACCCTCTCTCATGACCAAATATGGTCATCGCTTGCGTCCCCTACCCTCAATCACGTGGTCAGATAGCAGGGACAGCTGTCTCTAAGTTTTGCACCTGCTTGCAAACCAGTGCTCGCCGATAACCGTGAATTTGCCCTATTATCTCAAATCGGTCATAAAACTTTAAGGGTCTGGGAAAATAACTACTCCGCCTCAAATGACAGTCAACGTTTGTCATGGGTTATAAAATTTTAGGGTACCATTCATTCACGTACGCAAGCAATAAACTATGCGTGTGGGCCAATTTTTAACAAGGCTGAATATATGCCCTTTACAAACAAGCCAGAAGCTACTCTTCTTCGAAAAAAATTAACAAAGGACCACTTTACTCAAATAGTACAATAATTCCAGGACAGTAAAAGCATTCGTACGAACGGGTGTTATTTACGCTAGATAAGGGAATGGGAAACTTTCACTTTCATTCACAACAATGCCTTTATTCTCGTGAGAACGATCATAAAAATAAATAGAAAAAAGGGAATGTCCAGGGTTTTCGCTACTAAGAAAAAAAAGAATAATTTTAAATATGAGATACATAAAGCATTATAAAAAGCCGTATTAAAAATATCTTAACAAGAGTACTTTTTAAATTTGGAATATTAAAATAATTTATACAAAAAGAAATATTACTAAAAAAAAACATAACAAGAGCTCCCCCTCGTTGAAAAAAAAAATAAACATTATTAGTTTTGAACAAAAACAAGAATTTTATTTTTTTTAGCTAAATGACCACATAAGGTCAGTTAAAGAAAGTCCTAAAAAAATTTTAAATTAAATCCAAAATGAAAGAAAAGATTAAATAAAAAAACAATGCAGTACCCCGGTTGAATAGTAGGATAAAGATAATCGCCTAGAACAGATCAGACGACGACCCGAAAAGTTGATAACCTCACCCAACTAAGCTACCACACCAACTCTGCACACCGGTAATGCTAAGTTGAAGCTTGGGCAAAACATCTAGAAGTTAAACATATACTAGGACCTAAGATGCTATTAAAATCTATACTATATACCTGGCATACTTAATTAAATCTCTACATCTGCTATACCGTCAAGAATACCAACACATTGGGATATCCCTATCTGCTAACACCTCTGTAAAAAGAAAAAAAAATATCCCTAAAAAAATTTCCACAAGTAGAATGCAAGGAAGAGTTGTCCAGTGAATAAAAAAATTAAAAAATTTTTTTTTTAAAAATTTTGAATCCTGTGAGCAGGATAGAGCCAAAGGACCGAAACAATCAATTTCTGAAAAAATACAATAGATATACTACTTGCCAGCTGTAGGTATCACAAATATATACATATAATAGCACGATAACATTTTGTATACACATACACAAAACAAAAATAGCAATAACCTTTCAGTACATCTATAGGGTACACATAAAAAAAAACAGTACTAATACCTGTTTATATTTAGTGGCATAACATGTGCATATAAAAAAAAAAAAACAGTTCAATGACTTGTAACGGTGACACAGTATTACATAAGTGTATGGGCATTTTATATCACAGCATTATAATTATATAGGTTACCTTGTGTAGCCTAGACTGATAATTGTCTGCCTTAGTTATTATCAATGGGTAAATATTCCATAAACTAATAGTAACTAAAAAAAAATTCATAAAATGCTACACATAATACTTAAAATGAACTGATAATTTCACAATAGAGTTCGCCAATTTCATTGACAAGTACCACTAATTTTTTTGAAATACCCAATTTACACAAACAATGGGTATATTGTTAGAAAAATCACATGAAATAACAAAACAGACTATATAAACAAGATATATACATATATAATACACATAAACCAGATAATATATCTGTGGGTTGTGGGGTGTACACTACCTGTATCTTAAATCCCCACTTCCCAAATAGAGAACTAATACCAAAAATATCCAAAAAAAAATACAAAGTTAAAAGAAATGCAAAAAAAATAATAAAAGATGAACTACATTCCTAACAGTACCTATACTATATACAAAAAGGGGGCAGTAGGAATACGCAAGCATCACATGTACTGCTACCAAATCTCTACTCCACAATTTCCTGACCTGACATCTCTCTAAGTCCCCTAAATTAGCGCTAAAACCCGCTAAAAAAAAAAAAAAAAAACACATATAGGGGGCGGAGCACTTACATGATCCTAATTTATCGAAATAATCCATAAATCACCGAGAGAAAACACGGAACTGGCGGAAATCCACATTAAATAACAGCGGAACCAAATCAAAACAAACGATATCGAGGCTCGAAAATTACTTAAATTTTAGCTAACTCGCGCATAAAACCTTCCTAAAATAACTAAAATCACAAGTATTTATATACAATCTAAAAAAAATAAAGTTAAACCGCCCTACAGTTTATAATTCGGTCGCGAATCCCTTTTTCGAAACGCATACCCAGTTCTCGGAATCGAATAAGATTTGTTTCGCCTAGATAAACAGACGCCATTACGATCTCGCGAACGACTCACGCGCTCCGAATCATTATGCGTTCCTACCTGCCTAACTCCCTCACAGTTATCAGCGCTCGCTATTACCGTATTTTCCCGTGCTTCTGAGAGCAACCCACCAACCGTTTCCTCGCTACCCTCTTGTCGCCTGCCCGTAGATTGCACTGCAGGTTGGCTGGTTCCTTGACATGGAATGGGAGGGGGAAATCTATTTATGAATCGATTCCTTTTCCTTCGCGTGGTGAACTCGAATTGAGAATGATTTGAATCATTCGTAGTTGATATCAGAGGTTGGCGTTTGTTTTGGTCTACAATATCGTCTCCATTTTGCTCATTTACACCTGAAATATGCCTATCTTTAAATAAAGTGAGGCGGTCTACGTGGACAATTTGAGTTTTAGACGGATTAGCAATTAATGCTATCTTAAAATTAACTTCACTGAGCTTCTCAATTATAGTAAATGGGCCGTTATTTAATTTTGACAATTTTTTCGTATTGCCAGCAGTGATGGATGGGTTAAATAACCACACTCTATCGCCTACTTTTAAATCCTTAACGACTGCGGTTTTTTCTCTGTACCTTTCCTGGCTTTCAGACACCTTAACTAAACTATCATACACCTCAGCATATACCTTTTGGAGTGCGGGTATTAATAATTCACAAAAAGATGGGGCGTCGTTATAGCTAAACCTCGGCGACTGCGAAAATAGATTATATGGTAGATTTAAGTTTCTGCCATATAAAACTGCTGCGGGGGTTAATTTAGTCGAAGAATGCACAGCCGAACGCATCGCTAACAGGGCAAATTTTAGCTTAGTATCCCAGTCTGACTGGTTCTCATTTACAATGTGACTGAGTGCGTTTTTTAAAGTTTTATTCTGCCGTTCAATCTGTCCATTCGAGGCTGGGTGAAAGGCAGATGTAGTTATATGTTTAATACCGAACATTTTATATACATGCTCAATCGCTTCCGATACTAAATTTCTTCCATTATCTGTCGCAATATACACAGGAGCGCCATAACGTGAAATGAAATCGGCAAGTGTATCTGCGATAACATCAGACGTGGTAGAGCTAACAGCATAGGCTTCTGGCCATTTAGTAAATGAGTCTATATACGTAACAATATGGGTGTTACCAGAAAACGTGACCGGTAATGGGCCAATTAGGTCTAGATGAACTTTGTTCATGGGAAATTCAGGTGTAGGCATCCGTTGAAGGGGTGCCTGCTGATTTGGTTTATACGCCCTCTTCTGCTGGCAACTAATACATGATTCTACTAGATGCTTGACATCGGCCGACATTCCGGGCCAGTAAAAGTGCTCCCGGATGCGGTCAATCGTTTTCTTAAACCCTTGATGACAAGCCGCTAGAGAATCGTGTGTTAGAGCGAACACTTGCTCAATCATATCCCTAGGAACTACTAATTTAATAGGATTATTTATTACACTTGAATCTCTGGTATCTTCACATACGAGAATATCATCTCTAAAAAAAAACTTCATGTATTTAGGCGCTATATCTATATTTTTGTCTAATTTTCTAGCTATTTCACAACATTTCTTATCAATTTTTTGTAATTCACTGATTTTCTCAATTAAATTTGAATGGGGAACAAAAGTAGTTTCTTTTTCTACTTGAATACAAAAATTACTCTTACTAATCTCAGGTGATTCATCAATTTTAGCAAATCTAGATAGAAAGTCTGCTACACTATTACATTTCCCTTTAATATATTTAATAGTAAAATCAAAATCTGAAAGAGTACATACCCATTTGGCTATACGTGAAGTGGGGTCATGAATCTTTAACATAAAAGTAAGTGGTGCATGATCAGTAAAAATGTTAAAATGAGTGTTAGCTAGATAACACTTAAAATGACTAGTTGCCCAAACCAGAGCGAGAAGTTCTCTCTCAGTGGCAGAGTATCTTGTCTCTGCACCTTTTAGTCGCCTACTGGCAAACGCCACTGGATGAATTTTATTCTCATCATCCATTTGTGACAAAACAGCACCCAGTGCTTCTCCACTCGCATCTGTATATAGATAAAATTCTTTAGTAAAATCAGGCAATACTAGGCACGGTTTAGATATTAAAGCCTTTTTTAAATCTTCAAATTCCTCCTGGGCTTCTTTTGTCCAGGCAAAATGTCCAGTTTCCTTAGTCAAATCGATTAAATTTAATGCCCTTTTTGTGAAGTCAGGTATGAAACGCCTATAGAATGATAGGGTTCCAATAAAAGACCTGACACCTTTACGATTAGTAGGTGGTTGCAATTTTTCTATTATCTCAATATTTTTATTAACCGGGGATACTTGCCCGCTATTAATTTCAAAGCCAAGATACTGTATTTTATTCGAAAGAAAATTACATTTACTGGGCTTAAGTTTCAGTTTATGTTGTCTTAGTCTATCAAATACTAATTTAAGTTTTTCAAAATGGGATTCTACATCGGACGAAGCAATGACAATATCATCTATATACACTAAAATTCCTAGATTTCCTAAATCTCCAAAAATGGCATTCATTAGCCTCTGAAAACTATTGCCTGAATTGGACAACCCAAAACAATTTCTATTCCACTCAAAAAGACCTTTATGCGTGATAATAGCAGTTTTATGCCTGTCTTCGGGTCTTATGACCTGTTGAAAAAAGCCACTAGTTAAATCTAGTGTTGAAAAAAAATTAGCTCCACTTAACGCATCAACAGAGTCAGTAATGTTTGGGATAGGATATGCATCTTTGACAAGATTCTTGTTAAGTTTACGAAAATCAACAGCTAACCTATAAGAACCATCTGCTTTTTCTACAAGAATAACTGGTGAAGCAAATTCAGACATAGACGGGGAAATAATTTCAGCTTGCAGTAAAATATTAAGTTGATCTTCCATTTCCTGGCGTAATTTATATGGGACTCTATAAGCTTTGGATTTTACAGGTTTATCAGAGGTTAAATTTACAACATGGGGTATGGTATTACAGCCTGGTAAGTCTAGGACAGAAGCTGCAAACACATCTTTATTTTGGTCTAAAAATTCTTGCATTTTAGATTTTAAGGGGGGGTCTAGATGGCTTAAATCAATATCAGAGCTCCAAGTGAGATCAGCGTGATCAAAGTCAGCTATTGGAGTGGTTAAATTTACATTACAAGTTATATTATTATTATTTAAGGGTATATTAGATTTATCTACACATTTCTGAATTTTAGCAACATAAGTATTTTTTCCTAGCTTAACAGTTTTATTCGAAAAATTAGCAAGCGAAACAAAAAGGCCATGTTCTGGGGTACAAATGGCTCGAGAAATAAGAAGCCCTTGGCTTAAAGTCTTCGCTAAAGGTTCTAGTATCAGTATATCATTATCTTTTATAAAATTATTTCTATTACATTTAACTTCAGCTATTAATTTTGACTGGGGGGGAACAGAAATTCTCTCGCATAAAATAGCTAAGGAAGTACTTTCACTATTTCTGTTATTATTGTCAACAATGCCTAACTCATCAGTCTGATTTGCTCTATTTACTAGCTCATTTTCATTATCCTCAGATATGTAAAAATTTTCATGGACATAGATTGAATTTTCCTGTACAATTTGACTCGCTGATTGCTGGCTAAGGTCTAAAGGCACATTATTCTCATTAATTTCACACTCATTAGTACTTGAGTTACTCCCTGGTATACTTTGCAAACAAAAAACCTGAGCAATTTCACTTTCTGACTCTTTCGCATTAAATGTTATGCTTGAGTCTACCCTTTCCTCCATAATGGGATACATATTACCCTGAACCGTCTCTTTTCCACTACCCAGATTCTCAAATTTTTCTTGTACACATTCCTTACTCTTTTTGTTTACATTTTTCCTAGGAGTACTCTTATTACTACACTTACTTCTCTGTTCACTATCAGAACTTTGCTTGCCTTTAGATTGCACATTACAAGTATTTACATAATTATTCTCTAAAACTATACTATTTACACTGATACTATTTACAACATTTTTTTCTCTAGAATTTTTCACAGGTAAAACATTTGACATATGACTCTCTACTATTTGCTTACACTGCGTTTCAGTAGGAACATCTAAAACCACATTGTTATTTTTACAATTAATTACAGCCTGATATTTACTTAAAAAGGGCATCCCCAAAATTACACTAAACTCATCGGCCAACTTACCGTGGACAATAAAAAACTCAGACTGACATAATAAATTATTAAATTTAAAATTTAAGGAAATTTTATGGTTTAAAAGCACTCTCTCGCCAGTCACCGTTAAAATAGGGGTGTTGCACTCTACAATTTCATAAGAATCTAAACCATTAAGTATTGTATTACTTAAAATATTTATAGCAGATCCTGTATCACACAGCGCATTAAAAAACACATTACTTACATTTATGACGACAGTAGGTAAATGATAAGACTGGGGTGAAAACATACTAAAAATAATTGGGAGGTCTAGAGGCCTTGATGGAGACGATTCGACCAAATCGACACCAGCCCTTACCTGTTTAAAGAATTGTTTTGATTATTTGCTTCACTAATTGAGCTCTGAACATTCTCGCTTTCTATATTTACACCATTATCATTATTTCTATTCCCTCTACCTCTGTAATTATTATATCCTCCCCTGCGATTTTGGTGGGACTGAGAATAACTACCCCTACCTCTTCCTCTAAAATTCTGAAAGTTCCCTCTATTAGCATTTTGGTTTTGTGGACAAAATCTGGCTATGTGCCCTGTTTGGGAACACACGTAACAGATTAATTCTCTATACTGAGGCCTCTCAGTAGTGCGAAAGTCTCTTTGCTGATTGCTACCCTCTAAAAATCTCTCTAATTTACTAGTAAGAGCTTCTACCTGCTCCCGCAGTTTACTAATTTCCTGCTCTGACTGATTAGGGTGACTTGGCTGGATAGCAGCACATGCAACACTTTGCTGGGCAATTTGGGGGAAAAAAGGGTTCATATTCTCTACCTGCATGTTATATAAAGGATTAACACTCTTTAATGCTTTTTCCTCAAGGAGGGCAAATTCTAAAATTTCAACAGGTGTCTTAGGGCACCTAGTTATAACTCCTCTTCTTATCTCAGGAACTAAATTACTTAATAACATAGAATGCAGTAGAGCTTCCCTGCTTTTATCAGCAACATTCTGTTCTACACCTTCGACTACTAATGCTTTAAGGGACAAATCATATGCTCTGTCGTAGAATTCCTGAACAGGCATATGGGGATTTTGTTTAAAATTCAAAAATTGGGTCAAAGCAATATCAGGGGCTAGCTCTTGCGTATATCTCTCTTTAAGTACTTTAATTATTTCTTCAGTTCCCTTAGTGCGGTGCAATTTATATATCCTAGCAGCATTCCCACTTAATCTACTTAGTAGGGCAAATTTTTTTTCATCCTCTGACCAATTAAAGAACTCGGACAACTGCTCATACTTTTCTAAAAATGCAGAAAATGAGCAAGAGTTGCCTTCGCCACTAAAAGGGGGAATAAGACTGACATTTTCGATTAATGCGCTCTTTTTCTGAATAAGAGCGAGCTCCTTGAAATGCTGATTTTCTGTCATTTTTAGGCAAAACTTCACACCGAATTAAAAATAAAATGATAGAAAATAAAGTAATCTAACTGCTACTTAATTCTCAGATGCCCACGAAAGAGAGAAAAAAAAAATAAATAAAAAATACATAAATACATAACTTATATTGGCATATAATTCTCTCAGTAAGCCCAAACACTCATTTAAATGTACAAATAACAGTAAAAATTTCAAATTAAATAGTTTTTTTGAAAACCCGGTAAAATTGCCTAACTAAAAAAAAGCATTTGAAATTAGTAAGTTATGTACACCCCTATTGGTTATGCACAATATACACTAAAATAATCAAACATAATACACAATAAAATCACAAAACACATATATTTTCATTTCGTTTCACTCTTAATATAGTAAATATATATCAAAATTCAGGCTATTGTTGTAACAAATAGGCTCTACCTCATAGTACTATTTTTATACTTATTGTACCACAATAATCAGGCTTTTCACACACGGTACCATTTATTTGTCACAATAACCAGGCTTTTCACACACGGCACCATTTGTTGTGTTGGGTTCTTTTTATTTAAACTTCTGCAACAGATCATTACTTTAATTAATTGCAACTTCTGCTCAGCAAATTATATTTAGTTAATATAGGTCAATAAATATTCTTCAGCTTTATTAAAGAGTTTAATGAGATCTGGGTCAAATTTCCAATCACATGAATCTTGTTGTTGGTTTAATTAAATAAATTAGATGCTTATATAAAAAAAAGAGAATTAATTAAGTTAAGATTACACCAGTTAACATTAAGAAATCACTAAATAAACAAACTAAAAGACAAATTAAAACGATAAAGAGGATAAATACAAATATCATTTAAGATTCTTTAAAATTTAATAAATACAAATAAACAAGAAAGAATACAGCAAGATTCTCAATCTGACCCAGTCTCAAGTACTAAACCTTGATCTGCAGTAGAACCCAACATTTATCAATGTTGATTCCTGAGATATTAAACTCACACTAACAATTTAAAAATACAAGATTCAATCTAACATTATAAAAGAGAGAAGAAAGACCCTGAAATCCTTCTTATTTTCAAGAAGGCAAAGAAAGATATAATTTTGAATAAATTAAAAAACTAGAAATAATAAACATAAACACCCCAGAAATCAACAATGATATTTTCGACCAATTTCGTATAGTGTTAGTACATTTAATTTAATTTCTCTATTCTTTTTTTTTTTTCTCCTTTTATTTTGTTTATAAGATAAGTTAATTCATTTAAAATCAAGTGAATTTCTTAACAGTTTTTGCTTAAAAAAAAAAAAATCTATTACTTAGTCAAGTATCTTTACACAGTTTAAGCAAAAGTATATTAATTAATCAGTGTTAATATGATTTTTAATTATTTACTGAATTACTTTTTTATTTTTTTTTAAAAAGTTATTTAAAAATTCCAAATAAAAAAATAGGTAATGGTTGAAAATTACTTTTACTTCCAAACATTTAAAGAAACTACTTTAATTTTATGGTATTACAAAACTTAGTATAGTTATTTCGATACTACAGAGGTTAAAATTCAATTAAATTAATATCAAGGTAGGATAAATAAAAAAAAAACTAAAAAAAAACTATACTAAAGCATATCCCTTATATATACATTCTCCTTTATTTAATTTAACAAACAAAATAAAAAAAAAAACATCTGAATTCACTAATACAACTTTTGTTGTAAACATAAGGAAATACTAAATCACTACAAGATTAATCACTAGGATAAAAAAAAATCGTTTAAGATTAAATACATAATATATCTCTTACCAGCAGCTGAATTCTTTCATTTACCCATTTTGGGTATTTATCATTTATATGATGGACAACAGTACACAAAATCTTCCATGCACTAGAGCAACAGTCTCTAAGCAGAATTCCCAGTGTCCATACTCAGTTTAAGCAGCAGCTGAGTTCCTTCATTTACCCATTTTGGGCATTTTTTCATTTATATGATGGGCAATAGCACACAGAGTCTTCCATGCACTAGATCAACAGTCTCTACACAGAATTCCCAGTGTCTATACTCAGTTTAAGCAGCAGCTGAATTCTTTCAAGTTTTTGTCTTAGACCGCTAATCATTCCACCGCTCACGGTGAAGGCTAAATCGGAAGGGACATTGTTTCGCGGTAAGCTCTCGGCTCGCTCCGGCAGGTAGTACTTTTTCTTGATTAACACTTGGAGTGTTTTGTCTTAGATTGCTAATCATTCCACTGCTCACGGTGAAGGCTAGATCGGAGGGGATATTCTTTCACGGCAAGATCTCGGCTCTCTCCGGCAGGTAGCATTTCTTCCTGACTTACACTTGGAGTGTGTTGTCTTAGATCGCTAATCATTCCACTGCTCACGGTGAAGGCTAGATCGGAGGGGATATTCTTTCACGGCAAGATCTCGGCTCTCTCCGGCAGGTAGCATTTCTTCCTGACTTACACTTGGAGTGTTATCTTTTTAGACTGCTAATCTCGAAGAACTCTCAAGATCTCGGCTCTCTCCGGCAGGTAGCATTTCTTCCTGACTTACACTTATGCGTTTCTTCAACTAGATCTTCTCCATACGAAGCTCTGACCAAGACTCACTTTATTTCCAAAAAAAAAACCAATTGCACGTCCCTCTGCAAATCAGAAGGGGCACCAAAAACTAGGAAGACTAATGCTTTCCCCTTTCTCTCCTGTTCCTAGAGTCCATCTTATTGGCCAATGCAATATTCACCCTCTCTCATGACCAAATATGGTCATCGCTTGCGTCCCCTACCCTCAATCACGTGGTCAGATAGCAGGGACAGCTGTCTCTAAGTTTTGCACCTGCTTGCAAACCAGTGCTCGCCGATAACCGTGAATTTGCCCTATTATCTCAAATCGGTCATAAAACTTTAAGGGTCTGGGAAAATAACTACTCCGCCTCAAATGACAGTCAACGTTTGTCATGGGTTATAAAATTTTAGGGTACCATTCATTCACGTACGCAAGCAATAAACTATGCGTGTGGGCCAATTTTTAACAAGGCTGAATATATGCCCTTTACAAACAAGCCAGAAGCTACTCTTCTTCGAAAAAAATTAACAAAGGACCACTTTACTCAAATAGTACAATAATTCCAGGACAGTAAAAGCATTCGTACGAACGGGTGTTATTTACGCTAGATAAGGGAATGGGAAACTTTCACTTTCATTCACAACAATGCCTTTATTCTCGTGAGAACGATCATAAAAATAAATAGAAAAAAGGGAATGTCCAGGGTTTTCGCTACTAAGAAAAAAAAAGAATAATTTTAAATATGAGATACATAAAGCATTATAAAAAGCCGTATTAAAAATATCTTAACAAGAGTACTTTTTAAATTTGGAATATTAAAATAATTTATACAAAAAGAAATATTACTAAAAAAAAACATAACATATCTCGTCTTTTATTTTCCCAATTGAAATGGAATTTGCAGCATTTTGTTCAGAATAAAATAGGCTAAATGTATGGTGGTAGAATAATTTTGGAAAATAAATTTTTACAGGTGAAATTTTAGCACAAAATTTAAGATTTTTTCCAAAATCTATCCGTTTGCAAGAGGAAATTTTTTATGCAAGGAAAACTGTCAACCTTACACAATTTTTTCTACAAATAGGTCAAAAGTGTGTGTACTCATACACCAAGTCCCAGATCTGGGAGTTAATTTCTCTTTGCGAAAAAAATTCCGAAATTCTTCAAAAATTTCAAAAATCGCACTTTTTAGGCTTTGATATCCTGGTGGGGCACGAGATAAAAATTTGAAATTCTGGCCTTTGATAGTATTGTGTAGTAGTGTTATGTACAAAAAATTTCAAGAAGGAGATTTGACTACAAGCTGAGATATGACATGGACAATATGTGAAAAATAATATTGTCAAACTATTGAAACCTACTATGTAATTGTTCCACAAGACTGTCAACCTTACACAATTTTTTCTACAAATAGGTCAAAAGTGCGTGTACTCATACACCAAGTCCCAGATCTGGAAGTTTATTTCTCTTTGCGAAAAAAATTCCGAAATTCGTCAAAAATTTCAAAAATCGCACTTTTTAGGCTTTGATATCTCTGGTGGAGCACGAGATAAAAATCTGAAATTCTGGCCTTTAGTAGTATTGTGTAGTAGTGTTATGTACAAAAAATTTTAAGAAGGAGATTTGACTACAAGCTGAGATATGACATGGACAATATGTGAAAACAATACTGCCAAACTATTGTAACCTTCTATGTAATTGTTCATACCTCCAAAATTTTAAATTAATTATTTATGGTACAAAGTTAAATGTTAATTACAAATATCTTCTTCAAATGCGTCTGTGTGATTTAAACAATTCAGAATGTATGCTAAGCCAATACACTATTTGTCCAGAGGAACAAACCTACTACAAATGCTGTTGCAACAATTTTACTCGGTACACATTTCAGGAAAAGTGAATTTCAGACAATGGGTTGCAACTGATCGAGTTGACATGGTTTCAATTATTAAATCTAGAGAATTTCATTCAAGTTAACAATGGATGACAAGACTTGGGTGGCTTCAAATAAAATTTTGAGAAAGAACAGTCATATGGACTGACAACAGTAACTGGTCGAACTCATAGCATCTCTCGTAAATAGTGTTAAGCTCTTTGTTGAGCATGTATAGTATCTTTGTAAATTAAACATTTATTATTAAACTGTTTTCAAAAAACGATATTTTCTGCGTAAATATTGTAATAAATGAGACTAATCTCATTTCTCCTAATGTGCTCATAATAGCATTTCTTAACATTTTTTAATCATCGTATCTTAGCTTATAGTCAAATCTCCTTCTTGAATTTTTTTTGTAGATAACACTACTACACAATACTATCAAAGGTCAGAATTTCAGATTTTTATCTCGTGCTCCACCAGAGATATCAAAGCCTAAAAAGTGCGATTTTTGAAATTTTCGACGAATTTCGGAATTTTTTTCTCAGAGAGAAATCAACTCCCAGATCTGGGACTTGGTGTATGAGTGCACGCACTTTTGACCTATTTGTAGAAAAAATTTGTATAAGGTTGACAGTCTTGTTGAACAATTACACAGTAGGTTAGAATAGTTTGGCAGTATTGTTTTCACATATTCTCCATGTCATATCACCGCTTGTAGTCAAATCTCCTTCTTGAAATTTTTTGTAGATAACACTACTACACAATACTATCAAAGGCCAGAATTTCAAATTTTTATCTCGTGCCCCACCAGAGATATCAAAGCCTAAAAAGTGCGATTTTTGAAATTTTTGAAGAATTTCGGAATTTTTTTCGCAAAGAGAAATTAACTCCCAGATCTGGGATTTGATGTATGAGTACACACACTTTTGACCTATTTGTAGAAAAAATTGTGTAAGGTTGACAGTTTTCCTTGCATAAAAAATTTCCTCTTGCAAATGGATAGATTTTGGAAAAAATCTTAGATTTTGTGCTAAAATTTCACCTCTAAAAATTTATTTTTCAAAATTATTCTACCACTGTAGATTTAGCCTATTTCATTCTGAACAAAATGCTGCAAACCCCATTTGAATTGGTAAAATAAAAGACGAGATATTTACAATTTTGTGTATCCTAGTATCTGAGAAAATGGCTGAACACGATGAAACAAAGATGGCCGCCATGCACAAACAAAAAATAGTAAAATTAAAATAATGGTCATTTTGAACTTCCGTCATGTTAGGGTTGTTGTACAAAAAATTTCAGATTTTTTAAAAATGGTCGAGCGACCAAAATAATATTTTCTGGACCACTTGAAATGGATTGACCCTAAGGCGATAAGTTAAAATCATCAATTATGACCAATTTTGAGTCTTCTTTTTTAGTCATCTTGTAATGTACGTAGGTAAGCAAAGTAAAAATTTGCAAAGAAATATTTATGTCAACCAATTTATAATTTTTTTCTATAATTATCAAATTAATATTCTTAATTAAAGTTGTGACCAAATTTTTGGTATCTCTAATATATAGATGTGAGCCATATCGAGTACCAAAATTTATGCCTGCATACATATGCTTTATTATATAGCACTCTTGAAAGATAAAAAAAAACAGGATGCAGTTTTAGAGGTATCGACAAACCAAAAATATGTACTTAAAAGCTAAAAGCTTCTTCTAATTAATAATGTAATTTGTTTTAAAAAGCCAGAATTTTAAACCTTTCTAATGTACCAGTAATCACAGAGACGATATATTTTCTCCACTAAAAGAAACTAAGCGTCCGTGTTTTAATACAATCTTTTTAGAGCATCCCAATAGATCAGGTCTAATCACCTACAAAAATTTTAAAAACTTCTGACTGTAGAAATATTTTTTACAAAATTAGGTTAGTGAAAATTTCGACAAAATCTGTAAAAGATTGAATGTTTCGCCGCGCTTTCGCCCTTCTATAGCGCACTTTTAAAGTTTCCAAGAAGCCAAAAGTATACTCTTACAGATGAATCTTCTAATCTATAGCTTATTTAGTTGTAAAGTGTATGAATTTTACGATAATTCTTTTAAAATACACTGGCGAATGCAAGTCATTTCGCGCCGAACAGAAACAACATATCCTGCGTTGAAAGTAACTAAAGTCCGCAGTCTAACAAACAAAATGAAATATGGAATATTTTGACAAAATCGGTAAAAATCTGAGTATTTTTTTTTTTGCTGTTTCATTCACTTTTGGTATGCAAGGACTCTTACAATCAAATTAAGCAGAAAATAAAATGCAAAATAGCAGACACTTTTAATTCAATACTTTTTTCGCTTAAAAATATAAATTTAGGTAGGTCAATTTAAAGGTCATTCATAATGCGCTCTTCTTAATAACTGGGGAAATGTAAAAACAACATCAACTTTTTTGCGGCCCCAAATTTTCGCGGCCCTGGGCAAATGTCCGACTCCCCCCCCTCCCCCCCTTAAGCACGGCCCTGTTTAGAACCTATTTCTATGCAATAGCATAAGAAAATGACCATCTAAAGAAAGTAGAAAGTTTCCCTCTCTGTACATTCTTATCTCTCTTGACCGGGATCCAGCTGACGTCACAAGAGGCTTTCTGCTTTGAAGGGGTGTCTCCCCCTCGATTGGGAAGCATAAAGGGGGCATCTCTATTCCTGTCTTGCAACGAGTGGATTCATGGGGTTGCCGGGTTTTCCGACATTTCTTTCACGCCTGTTCAAATAAAAAAGCTTTTTTTTGAAAAACAAAAGAACTTTTTGAACAAAATTTTATCTAATAAGGTATAAAATCTGTCCCTTATTGAATTTATTAGAAAAGTAATGATAACATATAAAAAAGGAAACATAAAAACGATAAAAACAATCCTCTTTTAATCCATACGGACAACAAGTAGAACCCGTATCTCCACCTGTTGGTGTCTATTGGAAACAAGGGAAAAATTTTAAATTTAAATTTAAAAAAAAAACGGTGATATATTTCATTCAAAAAATTATACCACTTTTAAGATACAAGTCTTATCTTTCACCAAAAAAATTTTTAAATCAATCACTGCAATAGCAAATGCGTTATAGTGATTTTTAGAATGTATCATAAGCAGTATATGAGACGATAATACTGACGGTTACCCTTAATAGCTAAGAATTTCCAAAAATAATTTCTATTCTAATATTTTACAAATAATTTCTTTAAGACAAATACAATAGACAACCATATCTTATCTCAATAACTTGATAATTTTTAAGTTATGCATATTAGTTTTTATGTATATATATATATATATATATATTAGCATAAAATAAGATTATTACAACAGTTTAGTAAGAAACATAGTTTACTGTGAGGATATGTACTAATTTATATTTCTGCATCAGAGAGAGAAAGAGAGAAAATATGAAACCCCCCTACATTTTCTTTATTCTCCCCGTCTGTCTATTCAAAGTGATACTAGCAGTAGAGATCTGCATGGGCCGATTTTCATCAACGGAATTCGGGCCGGGCCCGACAGGCCCGTAGAAAATTAATTTCGTAAAACTCAAAAGTTCGGCCGGGGTCCGGCCCGGCCTGTCCCGTACAGAAATCAGTGAAAGCAGGCTCAGCCCGTTCTGGCCCGTCACAATTTCTACTATTTCGAAAATTTTCAGATTTTTATCACATATTTAAGATTTTTTAAAAATTCTGCATACATTTTTATGGGATGATTTTACAGTATATTTTACAGAAAATACGCAGTAGTAACATTTATGATTATTTATATTCTTAGACTTTCAACATTCAATTAAAGTTTCATTAAAAAAAATTTATATGACTTAGAATAAAAAATAAATTAGAAAAAAGGGAAGTAAAAAAAAAACTTCTAAAGCTGTATAATAAGCAGTAGATTTATAAAAATATTTCTATATCATTTAATTAAACATTTTCTCAAATTCAAAGGAGCTACTTTCTGATATATTTCTCAATTCATTTCTTAAAAAAAAAAAAAAAAAAAAAAAAGCATAAGAAAAGCAGGTGTTTTTTTCAAAAACTATGTAATCGAATGGTGTTATCGATTTTTGATACAAACAATTTAAGAAAATACTATCAAAGTTAGCGTTTTGAATCGAATTTCTTGAAGCAACAGCATGGGATGGGAGAAAAATCTGCAATCACGTGACAAAATATCTTATATCTCAAGTATATACATGCACCTTATTTACCAAAAATGGAAAACGCTATTCGATTCCAAATCTCTTCAATAGTCAAACTTGTCAATTTCATACATTTATAGTTAAAAACTGGTCAGATGATGTGTTAAACTTTCGCGTTATTGAGAAGTGAATTTAAGAACCCGCAAGAAGTATATTTTTAAAGTTTACGGTAACATAAGTTCTGTATCGCTATTAATACTTTTATAAATCATGTTGTCTGCTGTACGCATCCTGAGTACAATTAAATCAAGTTCCGGCTTGGCTGGACTAAAATTAGAAAAATTTGCAGGCCTGATCACGGTCCGGCACGAGTCTGCTAAAAATATATTAAGTCCGGGTTCGACACAATGTAATTGTGTCCGATGCCGATCACTACACTCTACAAGGATGTTGTCAAACTACTAGAAACGGCTCGTGGTTCTCATTCTCGTTAAAGTCACATTCATTAAAAATAACTCATATTTTATCGTTTTTAAAGAAATTCTAGTAACAGACCTGCAGGCCCGCTAAATTTTTTATTGGCCCCGCCCGACCCGTATGACCCTGTTATTTATTTATTTATTTATTTATTTATTTATTTATTTTCAGGGCCGGGTACGGGCCACGGGCCAGGCCCGGGCCCGGGCCCGTGCAGATCTCTAGTCCCGGGCTTTAATTTTTTCTGAAGATTCGGGCCGAGCCAGGCCAAGTCACGATTCTTTTCGGGACGGGCTCGGACCTTACATTTTTTCCTGAAGGATCAGGCCGGGCAGGGCCTAACTTATTTTTTTCCATCCGAAGCGAGGACTTATTTCATTCTTCTTAGTCTTCACAGATCAAAATATTCAGTCCCGGTTGAATCATTTCGTATGAAAATCATTTTCTTAATATGGCCAAGTGTGTTCGAAAATCAGTAAAATTTGGCTTTGCCCAAAAAATTTTGCAAAAAACGCATGTACTTTTGAATAGCTATTATTCTACAACTAAACATTAAAAATTATTCTTTTTAAAGAATCATAGCTTTCTAGGCATATTAAGATAGAGTTAAACGCATGAAAAAAGAACTTGCCTATGACGGAATCTTCTTTTAAACTGAAAACTGGAAATTTTTTAAAACTTCTTTTAAACTGTTCATCCATGCAAAATGAATACAATAATACGCAAGAGAAAAGAAATTTTATGCATTTACATATACATTAAAAAAAAAAACTTGTGTATACCCTTTTTTTTTTTTTTTTTTTTTTTTCAAATTTGATTCCGGCTTAGAAGATTATACTTTTATCATATACCGTTTGTTAGATTTCTATGTATCCATTACATAGAATATGGATTACTAATACTAATGATAACTTAAACATTTACATACAACAAATAGAGGATCATTAAAAACATAATTATCGCAGCCTATGGCACTTCTACATAAATAAAAATTATAAACATGAAAACAAAAAAGATTAATAAGGTACCCTGGGGTAATAACGCCACGTTAAGGTTCTACCAATTTTCACGGCTCAGTTTTAGAATGTATTTTTCAAACAAATATATGATTTGATACAGCAACTCATTGACTAACTATATAAAAAAATAATTTAACAGGTATGTATTCATAAAATGTAATGGCGTGATTTCTTGACCAATGCTATTTGGCGTTATTACCCACCTATATGGGTAATAACGCCATGCAAACAAAACTATGAAATAAGATGGAATAATTGCATGCAGACTGCCCAATTCTAAAAATACAAACTCTTCAAACTTAGAAGTTGACAAATTGCATTCTAAGCTATTGAAAATGTTCAATTTTTTGCGAAAGTGTAAGAAAAATAAAGGTGTGGTGTGGGGGAGGATGAGGCAAAAGAATATCAGACCGGGAGCTTCTTTTTGCTTAAGGACCGCTTAAATAGAATTATTAGAAACATTGCACAGTTTTAACAGTGTTTATTTGAATCAGTATTTAGGATGTAGCTCGGCCACTGTAGGGAATCAACCGGGGTATTAATGCCAAGGATTGGCATTATTACCCCGTTATAGTTATTGCGCTGTACATTTTAAATTACAAATTATCTCGGCAAGATATCCAAAATCTTCAACAACATTTTGAAAGTCCTTGAAATGTACTACAAATTTATGTAATTAACAAAGTATTTCCGTATACAAAAAATAGTCTTCATATCACAAAACGTATCTCGCAAATTTTAGATCAAGCGTTAATTTTAGTTGCTTGTAAAAACAATAAGACCTAAAAATGAAACAAATTAACTTGAAGCTGTTTTTTGCGATTTATATGACTCAAAACCCTTCTGCGCAGAGCATATGGGTGTCATTTACCAGATTATTTCATAGTTATGCATAATATGAGCACTTGACGTTATTACCCCGCCTGGCGTTATTACCCCAGGGTACCTTATAAGTTTTTTTTTTTTTATTTTTTAATTAGAATTCCTCTATAAGATAAAAATCAATATTCTGTAGAAATTCATTCAGGTCGGTCCAAATTTTAACTTTTTTCTGGGGGTCGGGTCGTGTTTTTAGCTATTATATCGGGCCGGGCCAATTTTTTTTCTATAGATCGGATCGGGCCTAAGGCCTGGAAATCCCTGACCTTTAACTAGCAGTTCTTCTGAAATTAACTAATAATGATATTTCTATAGAAGCTATGCTACTCCATAGGATATAACTGTTTCTTAACTTTTTTCTTTAGACATTCTGTTTTGGAAAAATAAATGTTTTTGTTAAATTTATCCACGTAACTAATAAGGAGCCTTTTTGCTGTGATTTCATGTAAGCCATTTTTAAGCTACAATAATAACCGCATAATCAAAAACATAAAAACAATTTTTTTTTTTTTTTTTTTTTGGGGGGGGGGAGAGATTTAAAATTTCCTCAACTATATTTCCTATATATATATATATATTTCCTTATAATTCAAAAATTTCCCAACTTGAAACAAATTGCTCTTTAAGTTCAGATATATAAAGGCATCCCAGACCGCCCCAGTAGTTTATACTCCTCTAATAGTTGATCAAAATTTTGAAATATTGCGTCATTTCAGGCGGAAATGAGTTGTATACGTAGCATTAGACATAATAGACCATTGTGTTTTTCTGCGCCCAGTGCTCCATGTTTTCATACTTTTTGCTGTATGAAAACTTTTTTTTCATACTTTCATCCGTTTCAAAATTTGGGTATAAAGGCGGGGGAGGGAGGTGTCAATTAATACACAAAAAGTAAAAAAAAAAAAAAAAAAAAAAAAAAAAAAGAAATCGTCGAATTAAAATAGAAGAAATAGAAGAATTATAAATGTGAAAAATAAATAAATTTAAAAAAATACTAATTTTATGAAGATTTATGATTTTTTAAGCTCACAGGCTATCATAGCCTGAGAGCTTGTGTGCCCACCCGTTCTGTATGTATGTTCGTCCGTGCGTAACGCGATAACGTATGATAAAAATATCCGATCCACTTGAAATTTTGTATATAGGTATATCCTGATAAGGCGCTTCCCTGATTAGTTTTTGGAGTTCATTCGATATGTATAAGAGGGGGAACGGGGGGCTCATGCCCCTCCCCTTAATTGATATAAATGGGTTTTTCATGTAGAAAACAGTTTTCGTTCAAAATTTAGATATAGGATCATTCTGATGAGGCAATTCCGTGACTGTTATTAGTTGTTCATTGAATAAGTATAAACAGGGGGAACGGGGGTTCTAATGCCCCTCCCCTTAATTTATATAAATGGGTTTTTCATGCAGAATTATCAGATTTCGTTCAAATCTCTCAATAGTTTCGGAAGTTTAATGGTTACGTATAACAGGGGGATAAGTCCTCTTAAATTATATAAATGGATTTTTATTAAGAATTATCCGATTTGCTCTGAATTTTGGATATAGATTTTTTATATGATAAGGCATGTCCTTGATAGTTTAGGGGGTTCAATGATTAATTATAAAAAAGGGGAAAGGGGAGAGCTGTTTCCTCTTTTTTAATTTTTTTTCGAACGGAATTACAGTAAAACCCCGATAATTCGGATTAATTGGGATTAGACTCAATCCGGATCATCGAAAATCCGGATTATCCGGAGAATTAGAAAAAACTGAAATAAAATAAAACATACTTACAGAAAATCACCTTTATATTAAAGTTATTAAATATTTACAGACAGTAAAAATGTTTACTTTATTTAATTCTTCCGAAAATATTTCAGAAAAAGTTTTTTCTATTCAGAATACGACGATGAAGCCAGTTAATGTTATGGAAATTAGCCAATCGTTTCTCAAACTTGAAAAAATAATGGCCCAAACCGGTCCGGATTATCCGGAGATCCGGATTAACGGGGTCCGAATTTGCGGGGTTCTACTGTACCTTTGAAAATATAAAGCTGTAATGTACAATTAGTATGCGTAGCCTGTGAGCTCAATGCCATCAGTTTATCTGGGCAATATTCTTTTTATTTAATCTTTTGTTACAAATTATTTTTCAACATACTATCAGAAATGCGATTTGACTAATTAGTTTTTTTTTCCCAAAATTTTGCTTAAGAAAATTGAGGGGGAGGGGGGGAGTCGTCTTATATTCGAGGATATGGGTGAATATCACAAGATGTCAGATTTGATCATCTGATATATTGAAAGTATCGACTGAAAACAATTCGAATTTCAAGAGGTAATTTTTTTTTTTTTTTTTTTTTTATAAGAGAATAAAGGATTTTCTGAGTAAAATTGCTAGATTCTAAAGAATTTAAATAATAAGTTAATTTTTATGTAAATATATCTCATGTTATGGCATATGTATGTCAGGATAATGATAATTTCCTTCTAAAATACTGTTTTTTACATTCCTGTTTTTTTTTTTTTTTTTTTTTTTTTTTATTTTTTTTATTTTTAGGTTTAATTATTTAATTTCGTTTAAAGGAACATGTTTTCAATGTAGCAGCTCAAATTCTATGCAATGTTCAGTTTTTTTTTTTTGTTAATTTATGGGAGCCAGGAAAATGACATAATAATTAAAGTCTACTCAATTTTTAGATAGTTTTTAATCATATTATTTTCAAAGAAATATCTGCAATATCTTGCTGGTAGCTATGATTTTACTACTTCTGATTTGAACTATGTCAAAAATAAGAAAAATTACTCTGAAACGCCATATTTATACATGATAAAAAACTAAATTGCAGGCCAGGAAAGTGACAATTTTCAGTGACAATCATACTTTAATTATGAAAAATTAAAACATAGAATTTGTTACATTCCTTATACATTTGTTTCATAAAATATAAATATTAAATAGAAATTTAGAAAAAAAAAAAAAAAAAAAAAAACAAGAAAAAGATAATTGTATAGCAGAAGAGGAACTGACTTACAAATTTAGGGGCCCTGGGCACAGATGCTTGCGGGAGCCCCCTACTACCGATGCTTACAGGACCTTGATCATATATATATATAGATATATATAAATGTATGTATTATTGAAAGTCGTACTTATTTAGTTTATTATTGGCTTTAATATATTTTTTAAATATCCATTAAAAACTAAATTTGATAATTATTAATTTTCTTTTTAATAATAATTTCATTATTATTAAGTTTAATTGAATAGCTGTTTTCTAATAAATTGTGTGTTTCAGATTTCTGTTTTCTATGTAATTTCATACATCTGGAATGATAAAGCATGCAACAAATGATAAATTTTCTACAGCACTATAATATTTTAAATATTAGCTATTAATCAACTAATATTTTCTTTCAAATATAAACATTCACTGAAAAAAGTTATAGAGAGACACATTTTTCTTTTTTAATAGTTAACATCTAATTTTGGACAATAACTTCAATAGCATTTTGGGGGCCCTGAAAATCGGAGGCCCAGAGCCTGATTTACGGCAGAGCATTCGGGGCACAGGCCCAGGGCCCCCGATTTTCAAGGAGCCCCAAATGCGGCTGAAGTTTTAAAAATTATTGTCCAAAATTAAATGTAGTTTTAACTATTAAAAAAGAAAAAAAATTCAGTGAAAGAAAATATTTGATTAATAGCTAATATTTAAAATATTGTAGTACTGTAGGAAATTTATCATTTGTTGCATGCTTTATCATTCCAGATATATGAAATTATATAGAAAACAGAAATCTGAAAACACACAATTTATTAGAAAGCATCTATCCAAGAAAATTTAATAACAATGAAATAATTATCAAAAAGCAAATTAATAATTATCAAGTTTTTAAAAGAAATTATTGATCAGTAATGAATTTAATAACTACGGCTTTCAATAATACATACATATATATGTATATTTGGTCGAGGTTCCTGTAAAAAATCGATGATAGGGGGCCCCCGTGCCCAGGGCCCCTAAATTTGTAAGTCGGTCCCTGCCTGTGCCCCGAATGCCCTGCCATAAATCAGGCACTGAGCAGAAGGTCCTTTACTTTGCACACATCCCAGTGTGACATGCCAGGAAAATGACAATCTGAAATTCTAAGTCTTTTTATTGCTTTATTTATGTTATTAGAAATGTAATGTCTTCAAATTACTTCTAAGGAGATTTTTTTATTAGAATGTATAAAAAAATTGCATTATCTAAGATTTAATAGGAATTTTAGTGTGCTGGCTGAAATTTTCGTATTTTTCGATATCCACACATATACAGTATGTTCTTTCATTTCATGTATTTCAGAAATTACAAGATGCAGAATAAGCATTTATAGGGGACTCTAAACTGTTAGGCATTTGACGAGCAGAAAATCGGTATAACAGCTTAGGGTTCGTCCATAAATGATATCACGCTTGGAGGAAGGGAGGGGGGTTCGTGAAATTGTGACAGTTTGTGACAAAAGAGTGAGAAGGAGTAAGAAGAAATGTGACATCACACATTTTGGTTAAAATAAAAAGCATTAAAAATCAGCAAACTAAAGTATTTTGATTTATAATGTAAAGCTAAGGTTTAAAGCCAAATATATTAAATTCCATTTGAAATTCCAAATACTACTATTTTTGCCTCCTTTTTTCATGTTAATATTTTAATATGAATTATGTTTTTAATCTTATTTATTACAAAATATGTACGTGAATTGATTTTCTTTGTTATGTTTACAAATGTCATTAAAACACATAATTAAAGTTTAAAAATAAAGTTCGAAATATGATCTATAACGTAGTATAATTTGTTTCTGAACTGTAAGTATATCTTTATGTAATATAACCTGACATGTGACAAGAAGGGGGGGGGGTTATGGTGAAGTGTGACATTTTGTGACAACAGGGAGGGGGTAAAAAATGCTGCAAAATAGTGTGACATCATTTATGGAGAGTTGCTTATGCACAGCATTGCAAAATAAATTTTGTAACTAGAATGAAAATTTTATTGCCTACTTATACTCCAGATTATAATAATTATAACTTAAATTAGTTATAATCCCGGAATATAATTATGTTTAATACCTTGATATATTTTTAATACTAAGTTGTATTTAACTAACGCAGAATTCTCAAAATTTCAACAGTATAATTACCTAAAGAAAGTACTTTTTCGAAAAACAAAAAGAAAATTTTAGGTTCAGTTTGTGTGTATAGTCTAATATGAAAGCTGTGTTTTGAAAATTTCACGAAAAAATATTCAGAAGTTTTTGTGATATTGTGTGCGTTATGCCCATAAATATCATTCGGAGAAAAATGACTTCAAGGATTCGGAAACGTCGCTTCAGCTATAGAATATTGATCGAGTATAATTTTAAAAGTTGTAACTTCTGTTATAATAATAATTTCAAGGAAAAAAATTGCGTCAAAATATTCAGAAAAGATAGGAATTTAACAATAAGAATAAAAGTTAAAATAAATAGGAATAAAAATTAAACTTTTTGCCTAATGCTTCAAACGCTTATAGATGCTAAGGACTGCGTTTTATGTTTATACATGACATTTGATATGTTTCAGATTAATTCCGACTATTTTTAATGAGAAAAAACTCTCTTTTGTGTATATGCTACTATTATTCAAAAAATAGATAATATACTGATATTTTTCCGCTTCCAAAGCAAAATAATTGTATACGTTCTGCGAATTCGTTAGGTAAGTACTTAAGAATTACATTATGATAAAAAATACAGTCCCTTTCCAACATTCGATACATCCCGGAATCGGACAAAACACACACATAATAGGCCTGAATTTCCTGTAATTTTTTCTGTGTAATCAGTTTATAAATCTGATTTGTAAAGCCCTATTGTGTTAAGGCTGAGAGATTTTTAACTACTATTAAAGAGTGATGCGTTGTTAGCTGCATCCTTCCTTAATCGTCATACTTTGTTCTTTTTTAATGGTCGTCTGCTTCCTTTTTAAATGTTTTCCGTCTAGCAGATTGTGTAATATTTATGTTTTTTATTTGTTTATTTATTTTTTAGGAATCACAGTTTTAACCTTTGTTATAAATTCTCTGTATTTTTTCGTTAAAATAATATTTTATATTTTGCGGGTATTTTCAGTAGTGTGTATTTTTATTATTATTATTATGCTTTTCTAAATCAATCTCAAGGTTGCTTCTTAGGGAAATATAGTAATTCTGTTAAAAAAAAAAGTAATTTTTAAATTAAAGAATACGTTAGACTTCTTAAGACACTCCTAGACTACTAGTCTCTCAAAAATACCAGGATGATAATGTTAAGTCTACGGCGGAGTTATTTTCAAATATCTTCCACAAATTTTAATATTTTTACATGATACTAGGGGGGCCCCGCCCCCCTGCTCGCTATGCTCGCCAACCCCCCGCGTAATCGCTTTGCGATTCCAAATTATTGGCTACCCCTGCTTGCTGCGCTCGCCACTACCCCATGGTATGAATAAGCAGTTGCAGACCTTTCAAATGATGTGTCACACGACTGGTGTTGTAAAGAAATTAAAAACGTGCCCCCCTGGGGGGCAAAGTGGGAGGCGACACACAAGACATCCATAAAATGAATAAACAGTTGCAGACCTTTCAAATGATGTGTCACACAATTTGTGTTGTAAAGAAATTACAAAATGCGCCCCCTCTGAGGGAAGAGGGGGGGGGGGGTTACACACAAGATATCCATAATATGAATAAGAAGTTGCAGACATCTCAAATGATGTGTCACACAATTGGTGTTGTAAAGAAATTAAAAATGTGCCCCCCCCCCCCCCTGAGGAGAGCAGAGTGTGGGGGTGACACACAAGTCATCCATAATATGAATAAGCAGTTGCAGACCTTTCAAATCTTGTGTAACACGACTGGTGTTGTAAAGAAATTAAAAATGTGTCCTTCCTGGGGAGCAGAACGGGGGATAACACACAAGACATCCATTATATGAATAAGCAGTTGCAAACCTCTCAAATGATGTATCAAACGACTGGTGTTGTAAAGAAATTAAAAATTTGGCGAAATATTACAGTTATCGCCAAGTTGGCGTCACTTTTGACAACTAATTTTGGTCGCCAAATTTGGCGATATATCGCCAAATTGGCGACAAACTTGGCGATTGTTGGCGATTGTAACCTTTCCTCTCTTTATGGTAACCCATACGGCGATGCATAGACGGAGTCCTTTCCTGATTGGTCTATTCGACTCATGGAAGGAGTGGACAACCCGGATTCGTTAGTTCCGGAAATCTTCCACATCAGCATCATTTCAGGAGTCATTCCTTTTAAGGCTAGTTTTTTTTTACTATAGAAGGATTTTTTAGCCTGAGATAGCTGAGGACAATCTACAACGCGGATAATTTTTACTTTTCCATTTTGGTTTCCGATTTTTCTAAAAACATTACTTTAACTTTCGGAGCCGGTTAGATTCTAAAATTGAAACTGTCATAATATTAAAACAAGTAAGAAAAATCATGCGTTAAGCATAGATTATGAAACACTTTCCAACACTTCCTTGAATCCTTAACAAAACTTCGTCATTCAGGGAAATAAGGTATTACTGTCCATAGCCAAATATGTATTCCAATACTTTTGAGCAACCCTGTATTTGATCTGTCGGTTGATGAATATAATATATAATGTGGGGATTTAGTTTAGCAAGAAAACGCCTATCTAGTTGAAATTTTCCTTTTAGCAAATTATACTAGTAGATGGAAACATATACTTGAATAATTTTGATCAGCCCTGTAGTTTACCTAGCACCTTTAATACATGAAAGTATTTTTCTAAAATTTAGTTCAAACAAAAATGCTCTTTAAACTACTTAATCATATTTCCAGAAATTATCATCCAAAGATGACCATGTATCCAGTTTTTTTGCGTGACCTTGTATAACAATTTATCTATATTCTACAAACATTTCTTAATAAGCTGAATGCAGTTCAACTTAAAAATGTATAACTTATTTAAAATCCACATTTAAGTAAATTACGTTCATATTCAGTAATCATTTAAAAATCTTTTGTATAACCATATATATCTAAATTGTGTATAACTACTAGCATTTATACATGTCATATAATATGCATACATTTGGTGAAACTTAAAAGCGCATATCATAAATAATAAAAATGCATTTCATCTATCCAAAGTCATC
Source organism: Maratus speculifer (assembly GCA_964019185.1). Classification (NCBI taxonomy): domain Eukaryota; kingdom Metazoa; phylum Arthropoda; class Arachnida; order Araneae; family Salticidae; genus Maratus; species Maratus speculifer. The sequence goes on from OZ025301.1 coordinate 185,732,953, forward strand.
ATCCAGGATTCGATTTAAGCGGTATCACATCGCAATTTGCGATTCAAATTTAACTAGAATGCGATCCAAGAAATGCATTAAATCGCAATCATTGCGATGCATATTTCCCACACCCTTTGTTATGTCATGTACACTTAAAGTTAAAATTTAAAGATGTTTTTACACGACATACGTTGTGTTTTTACTCTCCCCGTGTTTATTTACAATGGAAGTACAGCGAGACGCCATTGCTGGGCACAGTTTTCCCAGTTAACACATGATTTATTCCCGCCCTGACGCTGTGATTGATTACTGAATCGCTGTTACTCGCTAATCAGGGCGTTTGCTCATAGAAGTTTGGCGTGCGTGTTGTAGTGGTTCTAAAATGAACACTCACTGTTACGATCCTTTTACTTTATGCATCGTAACAGACAGCACAGATTCTAGGAGGAGGATATGCTAGATAATCTTATACGTATTTGTGTGGAAGGACCAGAAATAAAAAAAAATTCATCTAATTATTTATTTTTTATTCTTTGTATAATTTTATTTACTTTCATTTATGCTTTTAATTAAATAAATTCTTTAAAAAAATGTAAATTTTCAATATTTAAAAGTTACGTTAGCTATTTTTTACTTGCTATACAAAAGTGTCTAACTGCTATTCAAAACAGACTTTGTATAGCGGTTACTGCTATACAACTTTCTTTTTCTAAATCGACCCCTGTCATCATCCATAATATACAGTATTATGGATAGAATATACTATTTGAAATCTTTTGCGCGTCCCTTATATGCTATGTATTTTGAAGTACTTGTCGTGAAATAACCCATAATAAGCTTCAGCAGCGTATATCAATTTGATTATACCTGAAATCGTTTACTATAATTAAAATATGTTGCGAGCATATCCCCCTTTAATATTATGTAAAGGAATTATTTTGTGTGGCCCTGTAAATGAATAAATATTCTTTTTACTGAATATTTTACAGAATGCATATTTTAGTGCACTTTGCAGATGCATATAAGTTTGAATATGTTTGACAGGGTGTAACATAATTATATAATATATATATTAAAAGACATATCCAATACAGGGCTGTTCAAAAGCATTGGAATGTATATTTTTATATAGACAGTAACATCTTATTTCCCTAAATAACGAAGTTTTGTTAAAGATTTCAGGAAGTGCTGGAAAGTGTTTCATAATCTATGATTTTCTTGCTTGTTAAAACTACTTTGGTTTTTAGTTTTATTTTTTGCTTCTTACTTTACTTAAAATTTTTAATATTTTACTACACTGTAAGCTTTCATTGCAATTTCAATTGCATTATTACATTCAAATTATTGCTTAAAAACTTAAATAAATAACAAACTAAATTTTAAAAATTAAATAAATTTATATAAATCTATGACCAGAAAATTGCAAAATTCTACAATGCGCACAACTTGTATAGTTTCACGTTGTGTGGCAAATTCTTTTATTTAGAAAGTATACACAATGTGCCGTGCTTGTCGATTTTTCGATAAATGCAGGAAATAATTGCAAAAAAGATACTATGAAATTGGACGTGTTTGAGTCGTTGATTTTCCGAAGCGGGAGATCTGTAAATGGAAAAAAGGGTCATACTGAGAAGATAATTGTTTATAAACCAAATTCTAATGAATTGAGTGAAAATGAAATAACACGGTATCTTATACATCTCTTTAAAAATCACCTCAGCAAATTTCATGATTCTACTTTTAAAAATGTGCCTGAAAAGGTATCAGAAATTTCGCGTGTTGAAGGTAGAAAAAACCTTTTTTGAATACACCCTTAACGAGGTTCGACCATATTACAACCGTACTACAAAATTATTGATAGGAGCTATTCAATACATTACCCAAAAATAAAGAGAGGACGCAAATGAAGGACAGCATTCTTCTTTCTGAATAAAAATCTGAAAGAAATAGCGATATTTATAATATTTGAATTGAAACACAACAGTAATGCATTCAAGATAAAGAGAGATTCTAAGTAAACACAAAAGTTATCAATTTATGTCCGGTAGTTCCAATTATAGTTTTCTTTTTCTCACCGATTTGACAATTTTATAAAAATAAATATTTATTTTCTGATACAAAAACGTTGACATCCGTTATTAAAATTTTAATATCATCCGTTATTTTAATTTTAATATCCAGTTGTAATTCCACTTAAAAATTTTTTTAAACGAGACACTTTTCATATTTACTTTAATATTGTATCCCCCCCCCCTTTTCTGTCTTTTTTTTTTCTTTTCTTTGAGGGTGAACTTTTTATTGCATTTGATTTTATGTATTTTAAATGATAATAAACAAAACACTAATCGAATTAACAGAGAACAAACTATTTTTTAACATTTTTTAGCATAGTTAAAAAGCTTATTGTGGAATATGAGACTGATTATTAGGTGCGTTAGTAATTATATAAATGCGTTGCAGCTACAGTCATTGTCTGGTCCGCCTGTCTGTCTGTCCGCATATAATAACGAAAAAACTACCCAACCGAATGGTTTGAAATTTGGTGTATATGTAATCTTTGCAGAATTTTTTCGAGTCATTTCAAATTTTATAAAAATAGAATCAAAACTTAAAAAGATATCAATAAAGGTTTTCTTCATTCTATTGCATTCTATAGTACGTAATTAATACAGTGATATCCCATTATAAGTAATGATTCCTATTATTTTTGTATTACTGAACTTAATGTTTATACAATCGTGATAAATTTTGTATTCATGAATTTTTGCATACGAGTGCAACAGCTAGTTCACCAAAATCTGAATATTTATAAAACTAGTCCTAGAACGAATGCACCACATTTGCCACGTTTGATGTACAATTTCCAACTTGTTTTTAATTATGAGTGAGCTTATAAAAAATATTATATCGATCAAACGCAATTTTTCTTTATTTCGTGCGCTACAATGCTCTTTACTTACGAAACGATATAAAAAAGGTGGTATTAAAATATAGGTGTTTTCTTTTTAATAAACTAGGGGGGCTCTGCCCCCCTGCTCGCTTGCCAACCCTACTCTCGCCAACAATTTACCGAGACTCTCGCCTTTTTTCTGTGTTTTTACAGAGATTTTAAACAGTGCAAAAAGAATGGTGGAAGAATGATAATGATCATCTCTTGCTCCAACATAGGCTATACTTTATATCGGTACAACAGCACCCAAAGAGTGAAGAAGCAAAATTGTTCAAATATTACGATCAAAGAAACAGATCATTCATGCAAATAATTTTTTTCCATAAGATTAATTTTTTCTCGTAAACATACAAAAATCTTTAAAGGAATAAAATTATTATTATATATTTTTTGACGGATTATGTATCCATCAAAATATTTATGCTCCAATCGACACATTATTTTTAAATAGATCAAAATATCCAGAACGTGTGGAAATGCAACTAAATACTAGTAATGTCATACTAAGTAATATGTGTGCAAAATTATAAATAAATAATCCTCTACTCTTTATTTTCTTTTCGAATATACAATCAATCCTATTTATTAGAATAGTTATTTTGCAAAGATAAATACAATATTATCTTGAAAACGGATCCTGCCTATATCAGAAAAATTCTGTTACATCATAATAATGTATAAATAGCATTGCAAGAACAATATTTAAACATTTGGGAATTCTCCCATGAACTTGCAACTGTAATTCTTATCTTCTATAGATAACAGGGGACGTATAAAAATATTTCACATAATAGAACACTAAAAAGTTTAACACACAAGGTGGTATTAATAAAAATTTCCCCGATATATGAATCCCCAGCGGCCTAACCGCTCAACTAATCGGAAATAAATTTTAGATATACTAATAGTCCAAGAGCCGACAGCACAAAAACCTATGTTATCGAGCACAAGAAAAAACCTCAAATTTATGGAAGAATAGTAATAGGGGAAACTAATTATCCATGTCTGCCGGAAGTGAAGTGGTGCATACACTGTAAAAAAAATTTTGGATAATTACAAAAAATTTTCTAGTAGAATTGTATTCCAAGAACTTTTTATGTAACGACAACAATAAAAATTCATGTAACAGATACAGATTTGCACTTTGAATCAAACAAATTTTAAGGTTACTAAGAATTTTTTTGGGAAATCGTATTCCAAGAACTTTTTAAGTGACGATAACGAGTATTATAGATAATATTTTAGTAAACTTACCAAAATTTTAGTAAATTCTTTTGTAAAGTTACAGATGGTGTTAGTTTTGCTTACAAGTTTTGTAGATTGACATCATTTTCTTGTACAGTGTACACATAAAATTTTAGTAAGCATAAGAGATTTCGGTTAATTTAGATTACTAAGGTTACAGATTTTTTTTACAGTGTAAGCCAAAAATGAATACACTAGTGGCTCACTCGTAGGTTCATTATTGCGTTTTTTTGCTTCCAGTTTTCCACGTCTTCGTACCTTTGATTGTACGGTAGATACAGTGCTAAACCTACGAATAAACCACTAGTGGTATTTATTTTTTTGGCTTATGCACCACTTTACCTTGGAGAGATATGAATCATTAGATTCCTCTATTACTACTCTTCCTTAAAATAGAAATTTTCTTTTTCTTTGTGCTGTCGGCTCTTGGACTATTATATGAAGGTAAGTGCTCGAGTTCGTAATGATTTAAAACAATATAGCTCTCACGGTTACGGTTACAGTAAAAAAAAAAAAAGTGGAATTTTCGAATGACAACACCCAGATTTTTCATGCGTAAATTCATCTGTGGATTGATAAACCATAAACGGCGTTGGAATGATAGACATACGATGAAAATTGCCGGAGAAAAACACTTGTAGAAAAGACCATTGTAAAGTAGCATGACAATGTTTTACAGTAGATGATATTTTTGTTTTCATTCGTAAACTGAGTAATGTTGTAAGATTTATTTTAAAATGTATTTTTGAGTTGTTTTTGCGTACACATAGGGAAAACTGAAACGTAATCATTTATTTTAAAGCGCTCAGTATTACATTACATATAGGAACTGATTAGGATTGAGTGCCACGATATTACACCGGTAATTTTAGTCATACATGTATTTTTCCAACGCCATTTATGATTTTTCAGTTGCTGATGAATTTATGAACTAAAAAAAAAGGTGTTGCCATTCGAAATTTTTCACTATAACCGTAATTGTGAGAGCTCTATTGTTTTAAATCAGCACGATCTCGAGCGCATATCTTTAAATAACTAAATCTGAAATTTCTTTTCGATTTGGATGAGTGCTTAGGTCGCTAGGAAGTATATATATCGGGGAAGTTTTTTATGAGCCCTGTATATTCTTAACATATATCAATAAACTGTTGGATCTTCCTTAGACTCAGTGTTCTCGCTGACATTTGACCAACATTAGTAATTTGGTTAATTAAAAATAAAAAAACATTCGCCAAATGAAAAAAAAATATTAGTAAAATAGATTCGCCGTGTAGCACACACACACAAAAAAAATATTTAATGTACCCACTTTTTTTCAATATGTTCTAAAATAACCTAGGTTTTTATAACTGCGACAACGATTGTTAGTAATTTACTTTCAACTATCCGCAACAAATATATATATATATATATATATATATATATATGCATATGTATGAAAAAAGAAAAGAAAGAAAAAGTAAAAATTGAGCACTAGCAATTTGGCGAATCTAATTTCTTGTTTACTCGCCAAATGAAGAATTTGGCGAAATGGCGAGCGACAACGAGAAATCTGCTTAGACTGTATTCTAGCTAAATGTAAAACACATGTATTAAAACAAGTCAGAAATTATACATCTTGCGTTTCAAACGTTCGTACTAAAATATTCAGACCTTGATGCAATAGCTGTTGCACTCTTATGCAAAAATGTATGAATTAAAAATTGATTACGGTTACATATATTAAATTCAATCATACGTAAATAACAGGACTCCATTTTAAATAGCACGTCATCACCTTAACAACCTTAAGAATCATTACCTTTTATGGGGTATCATTGAATTAATTACGCTCGGTTAGACTTCATAGAATGATCATCGTGATATCTTGGAATCATTACTTATCATGGGATATCATTGACTTAATTACGTATGATAGGATTTGATAGAATGAAGAAAACTTTTATTAATATCTTTTTTTTTTTTTTTTTTTTTGTTTTGATTCGATTTTTATAGAATTTGAAATGACACGACAAAATTCTGCAACGATTATATATATTAATTTAAAAACCCATCTATTTGATAGTTTTTACGCTATTACATGCTAATAGACGGACGGACCAAATGACGACTATAGGTTCTACGTATTAATATAATTATGAACGTACCTAAAAAGAAAGAAAACTTGCCTTATCGGTAGATTTTATTTAATCGCCTGGATGGTCAAAATTAATATGTTTTTAAAATTAAAAAAAAATATTTATCTATATTTTCTATATTTAATCCTGTATCCTTTTGTACATACTTATATAGATCCTTTTCTCTATTCAATTTTTTCTTATTTATATAATTATAATAAGGCACAACACAATATAATTACGCACATGCATAATGTAAATCGCCAAAATATTTGTTAATACGGATATTGGAATCTTCTTAGTTGAAAACTACAATTATTCTAATCTATTTTATAAGTTGCTTAAAATGTGTCTAAATATGTAACACGCATGCAACTTTTAGCATTATTTCTTTAGTCAAGTACATAACATCATCCAGAAAAATACAGTACAAAAATACGAAATTTGGTATAGTGTTATTGAGAAATGTTTGATAAACACACTGATGTACACAGTTTTCAAATTCAAGAATCATTTTAACAGATATTCAATGCTAAAGCTGGTTAAAATTGTTCAATTAAAAAAGTTTTATAGCAGTAAAACCTATGCATAGGAATTTGATCAGTTTTTCTAAAAATATACAATAGAAACTCCTGATGTGCAGTCAGCATTTATCTTTTTAATTTTATTAATTTTTTGTGTATTTATTTCCATTTTAAATTCAAATTTTCAGTTTTTGTGAGAAACATTTTTTACATATTTTAGAAAAGGTTATTATTTTAAAATGTTGCCAAATGATCAAAGAATAATATTACGTTCAAACTAAAAATATATATTTACACGCAACTATTACAAAAGGGAAAAAATTTAATTGAGAATTAAATGATTACAAGTTAAAAACGGAAAATGTTGAAAAATACGCCAGCAAAACTATATTTATATATGAATATTAAAAGAGAAAGAAAATTTTAAAATAATGAATTCATTAAAATTCGTTAACTGCCATAAATGGAAAAAAATACGTAATATTTAAAATAGCCAAATAATAATATTACAAACAATTTAAATTTAAAAAATGCATTTACGTGAGACATTTCACATTTCTAAATGAAATAAACTAAATGAATTCCATGGGAACGAAAATGAAAGTATTGCCTTTATGGGCCCCACCAGTGGCCGAGAGGATCAGACCTCTCAACTGGTAGACGGCAGGTGCTGGGTTCGAACCCAATCGCGGCCGTCGGCCTAACCGTTCGGAGTTTTCGTGGTTTTCTTCGAACCTTGCGTAAATACGGGTTAGGTTCCCTTAGAAAGACCCCCACGAAGGGCATCCCTCCCCCGGGCCTATATCCCTAGCGCAGATAATCGGCCGTCATAAAATACACCACTACACCGCCTTTATGGCAACAAAATTATTTTCGGGTGATTATATAAAAATGAGAGAAAAAGAAAGAAAATAACTTTAAAATAATAAATTCATTAATATGCGTTAAAAGTAGCAAGTAAAAGAAATTACGACCTATGTACAATGATCAAATAATATTACAAAGCAGTTAAAATTTTAATATATATTCAGACGAGACAATTATTTCATATTTTGACATGATCTTTTGAATCTTTTTAATCTTGTGAGTTGTAAGGCGGTACAAATAACATTTCCTTTCAAACAATAAAGGTATTTTCACATGAATATTAAAAAGATAAAGAAAAATTTAGTTGAAATTACACCAGATTTACAACGATACATTTAAAATTAATATCGTTAAAAAAATATCAGGAAGCAAAGAGTCTGTGTATTTCAACAATTTAACTGCTATTTTTTAATCAAACATGTAAACAGTTAGATTTTTAATAGCAGCTGATGTTACTTTAAAATTCCCCAATCATAATGAATCGTAAATGAATGGAAATCCGTTTACACGAAGATGACCACATTTGCTAGCTCGTGGAAGGTAGAGTACCCTAGTTCTTATAAATAATTACATTTTTAAATATTTTCAGAGATTTTCATTTATAATTCATACCCATCTCAACACAGAAGGACTGCATTTGAGAAATAAAATCATATTTAAGGGACAAAATATCTTGAAATTAGCTTAATTATCGATTTTTTTTTTACTAGGGGGGCCCCGCCCCCCTGCTCGCTATGCTCGCCAACCCCCCGCGTAATCGCTTCGCCATTCCAAATTATTGGCTACCCCTGCTTGCTGCGCTCGCCAATACCCCATGGTATGAATAAGCAGTTGCAGACCTTTCAAATGATGTGTCACACGACTGGTTTTGTAAAGAAATTAAAAATGTGCCCCCCCCCTGGAGGGACAAAGTGGGGGTGACACACAAGACATCCATAAAATGAATAAACAGTTGCAGACCTTTCAAATGATGTGTCACACAATTGGTGTTGTAAGGAAATTACAAAATGAGACCCGTCTGAGGGCAGGGGGGGGGGGGTTAGACACAAGATATCCATAATATGAATAAGCAGTTGCAGACCTCTCAAATGATGTGTCACACAATTGGTGTTGTAAAGAAATTTAAAATGTGCCTCCCTGGGGGGCAGAATGGGGGATGACACACAACACATCCATAATATGAATAAGCAGTTGCAGACCTTTCAAATGATGTGTCACACAACTGGTGTTGTAAAGAAATTAAAAGTGTGACCCCCCCCCCCTGGGGAGAGCAGAGTGTGGGGGTGACACACAAAACACCCATAATATGAATAAGCGGTTGCAGACCTTTCAAATCTTGTGTAACACGACTGGTGTTGTAAAGAAATTAAAAATGTGTCCCCCCTGGGGAGCAGAATGGGGGATAACACACAGGACATCCATTATATGAATAAGCAGTTGCAAACCTCTCAAATGATGTATCAAACGACTGGTGTTGTAAAGAAATTAAAAATTTGGCGAAATATTACAGTTATCGCCAAGTTGGCGTCACTTTTGACAACTAATTTTGGTCGCCAAATTTGGCGATATATCGCCAAATTGGCGACAAACTTGGCGATTGTTGGCGATGGTAACCTTTCCTCTCTTTATGGTAACCCATATGGCGATGCACAAACGGAGTCCTTTCCTGATTGGTCTATTCGACTTATGGAAGGAGTGGACAAACCGGATTCGTTAGTTCCGGAAATCTTCCACATCAGCATCATTCCAGGAGTCATTCCTTTTAAGGCTAGTTTTTTTTTACTATAGAAGGATATATTTCTGAAAGCTTCTTTAATTGTGAATATTTTGACATCTCATTTTTACTGGTACGAAAATTATATCGCAAGATATTGTCGATTTTGTTACTAGACCTGGCGCATTTACCCATACATTGAATTTACAGTTATTTATTTATTTATAGTAGCGGATAGAGACAGCTTAATGCAATAATGTTAAAACTTAGACTGAGTAACAAAAGGGGAAAAATATCAAAAAATCCCTACATGGTTTCGGCGAGTTGTTTTCTTGGTATTGATGTTAAAGTGATATTATAAACTTAGACAAAGGTTATAATAAAAGTATTATTTCTTCAATATTATTTCTTAATGATGATTTTAATTGCTATTTTATAAAAATGTACAATGAAAGTCATATTATAATCTTTTTAATATTAGAATATCAATATATATAACGCATTCTTTTCAAATATTAATGACATAATCCTAAATAAAACCAGACACTGGATTTTGGCGATTTTAGTGACAAGCACTCTCAAACGAACTGAATTTTCAGAAACCTAAAAATTCTCACGAATCAAAACACGGAATTTTCGGCAGACAATTAACGACGTGAACAGTTCCAATGATGATTCCTAAACGCTGCGCGCCTATTAAAACGGAACAACAACAACAAAAAAAAAACATCATTGGACACAAGAAACTGACAGTGCAGCAAGCTCTAAAATGGACGAAAATCGTCATTGCCGCGGTCACTAACGTACGTATGAGCGCTGCGCGCCCATTTAAACAAACGAAAAAAAAAAAAAAAAAAAAAAAAAAAAAACCCACTGGATGTACGAAACTCGCTGTTTAGAAATCTCTAAAGTGCACGAAACTCGCTATGTAGCAATCTCTAAAGTGCACGAAACTCGTCAAGGCCGCAATCACTAACGTACGTATGAGCGCTACGCGCCCATTTAAACCAAAAAAACATCACTGGATGCATGAAACTCGCTGTGCAGCAAACGCTAAAGTGCATAAAACTCGCTGTGCAGCAATATCTGAAGTGCACGAAACTCGTCTATGCCGCAGTCACTAACGTATGTATGAGCGCTGCGCGCTCATTTAAACAAAGAAAAAACATCACTGTATGCACGAAACTCGCTGTGTAGCAATCTCTAAAATGCACGAAACTCGTCAATGCCGCAATCACTAACGTACGTATGAGCGCTGCGCGCCCATTTAAACAAAAAAAATCACTGGATGCAAGAAACTCGCTATGTAGCAATCTCTAAAATGCACGAAACTCGCTGTGCTGCAATCTCTAAAATGCACGAAACTCGTCAATGCCGCAATCACTAACGTACGTATGAGCGCTGCGCGCCCATTTAAACAAAAAAAATCACTGGATGCATGAAACTCGCTGTGCAGCAAACGCTAAAGTGCACAAAACTCGCTGTGCAGTAATCTCTAAAGTGCACGAAACTCGTCTATGCCGCAGTCACTAAAGTACGTATGAGCGCTGCGTGCTCATTTAAACAAAAAAAAACACCACTGGATGCACGAAACTCGCTGTGTAGCAATCTCTAAAATGCACGAAACTCGCTGTGTAGTAATCTTTAAAGTGCACGAAACTCGTCAATGCCGTAATCACTAACGTACGTATGAGCGCTGCGCGCCCATTTAAACCAGAAAAAACCATCATTGGATGCATGAAACTCGCTGTGCAGCAGTCTCTAAAGTACATGAAACTCGTCAGTTCCTCGGTCAACGCTCTTATTAGCTCTGTGCGCCCATTTAAATAACAAAACAAAAAAAAAATTACTGGATGTACGCAACTAGTTGTGCCACAACGAAACTTGCCAAAGCTGCTGTCTTTAACGACTCTAAAACCGAAAGAAACATCTCTGGATGCACGAAAGTCGCCTTGAAAAAAATTCTAAAATGGACAAAAATGGTTAATGCCAAGGTTACTAACGCCGGAATCAAACTATTAAAATATGCATGCGTTTATTCAAAAATACGCGATAAAATTTTGAAAGGTTTTTCTAATATTTATAAAGCATAAATATTATGCTAATTTTTAAATAAGAAAAAAGTATTTTTGATACAGGAATGTGCTATCGTATTAACATTTCACGTTATAATATTAAAAGTAATAAAATTATGAGAAAAAGAAAATATAAATGCACAATACAAAGTAAAATACAGGGAAAAGTAACCGAAACGAACATCAATACCAAGAAAACAACTTGCCAAAACCGGGTAGGGATTTTTTGATTTTTTCCCCGTTTCGTTATGCAGTCTAAGTTTTAACATTGTTGCATTAAGCTGTCTCTATCCGCTACTTTTATTTATTTATTTACTAGCAGTTACCCGTGACTTCGTTCACATAACATTTAAAGAAGAAATAATTGATCAATGAAGCAAAAAATTTCGATGATGAAAAGCATGTGTAATTAACTTTTTATCGCGAATTTATAGTAAAAAAACTTTTGATAATCCCTATTTGCTAATTTGTTTGCTGGTCAAAATTTTCCTTTCAGCGATTAATACTAATAAATAGAAACATTCTTGAATTCTTTTGTTCAGCCCTGTAGTTTTCCAAGTGCCTTTAATACACGAAAATATCTTTCTAAAATTTATTTCAAACAAAAATATTTCTTATTACTACCTAAATTACATTTTCAGAAATTATCATCCGAAGACAACCTTGTATCCAGTTCTTTGCGGGACCCTGTTTATCACTTTATATATATACTACAGACATTTCTTAGTTTACTAAATGCAGTTCAAAATAAAAATGCATATTTTATTTAAAAACCACCTTTAAGTAAATTACGCTCATATTCAGTAACCTTTCCGAGATCTTTTGTGTAACCCTGTATATCTAAATTTAACTATTTATACTATTACCATTTATACTCTCCATTTAATATGCATACATTTAGCGAAACTTAAAAGCACATATCATAATTCAAAATGCATTTCATCCATGCAACAGTCATCATCCATGATATACAGTACTTCGGATAGAATATATAATATTTGAAACCTTTTGTGTGTCCCTGTAAATGCTATGCATTTCGTATTATGCATGAAATAACTTACATTAAGCCTCAGCAACATATATCAATTTGATTATACATGAAATCGTTTACCATAATTAAAATATGTCGGAAACTGTTCCTCCCTTTATTCCTATGCAACGGAATTCTTCTGTCTGACCCTGTAAATGAATAGTAAGTGCCCTTTTCACTACATATTTTACAAAATGCATATTTTGTGCACTTCGTAAATGCATATAAATTTGAATATGTTCTACAGTGTGTAACATCGTTAAATTTAATTAAAACGATTTTTCCCCATAATGCCGTAATATAAGGAAATTTTTTGACTATCCCTGTAAATAAACTAATCATGGTAGAAACTTTATTTTCAATAGGTATTCGTGCTAGGTAAACGTTAAGAACGTCCAAAAATTTCATGGAAATCGGAGTATATTTACGAAAGTTAGAAAGCGACCAGACACATAGACAAACCGAAAGCATAATAACTTTTCAACTTTATTCGAAAGTGTTAAAAAATCGAGCCAAAAATATATTAATCAGTGATTTTATTTTCCACCTTTTCCCCACAAGAAAATTCTTCCATTGATAATTGAGTTTTGCATAAAAATGTTCATTTGTATGCAACTTATAACTTATTAATTAGTATGAGTAAAAAATATTTCTGATTCATTTTAAATATGACGTCATTATTTATCTCGCTCCATTAGCTACTGATATTCATACCCCTTGTATTTTTAACGACTGCTATAAAGTACCTGTTTTATTTCAACTATGACGTCACATTTTCATGAGTGAACCATTTTATTAAAAATATAATTCTTTTTCATTCTTTTTACTTTTAATTTATTTATGTCACCATATTTTACACAAAAATTCCCATTAACTAAACAAATATCCTTGTTAAATGTATTATAAAAAATACACCTTTTATTTTTATTTCAAATATGACGTCATATTTATTTTCTTTTAAATTATTTTATTATAGTTTTTCGCGTGGAAGTTTTCTACTAAAAATTCATTGCCGCTGAAAAAATATTATTCCAATTTTTTATTTTCTTGGCAACAGGAAAGGAAAATGGTTAAATTTTATCTGAAAAATGCCTATTGATTTTGTATGAAAAAAAAATTAAATTTTGAATTATTAAGGAAAATATTTGAATAAAATAAATAAAAATTACCCTATTATTTAATCCGGACTTCTAACTTTACGTCTGCAAAATTTCAAAGCAATCGGTTCAGTAGTTACGGCGTGAAAGTGGAACAAACAAACAAACAAACAAACTCACTTTCCGATTTATAATATTAGTAAGGATTTAATATTTAAATCAAAGCTTGTTGGATTTTCTTCATTTTTAATGTAAGCCAGAGAAAAAAAAAATCATATTAAATGTAAAATACCATACATCTAAAAATCCATGTATAGTTTTATGTAGTATATTCTAATGAATGCGGAAAAAAAATTGAAGCAAAAATATTCATATTTTTAAAAGTAGTAGAGATTTTTGAAAATGTTAATTCAAAATAAAAAAATAAATGAAAATAAATAAATTTTAGTAAAATAGGCTGTTCAATATTTCTTTTTTTAATTTTTAGTATTGTGCCACCACACATTATTACAGTGTTATTAAAAACTGAAGAGGGGATTTCATAGGTACTCAGTGTTCCTTAAATAAAAAAGTGACAGTTATCTTAAACTATAAATTATCTACAAATAAACTCGCTATAAATGAAGAAAAAGCTGTTTGTACAACTAACAATAAAAGAAATACAATATCTTATAAGAATGTGGTACTTACTTCAGAAATTAATAGACAAGAAACAATCGAAATATTCTCTGTATTTTATGGTAGTTTTAAGAAGATGTTGAATCATTCAGTTCAGAGTCCAGCATGTGCAATAGTTGATAAATCTCAGTTTATTATCTGTAACATATGAGAGCCATAACAGCTGGCCATATTTTTAAACTTTTTTTCTGTAAAAAAATATAAAAAAAATCCATGGTAGTACAGAAAACAGATAAATTATAGGGGAAGTGGGGGTTAATGGGAATTTTTTTTTTTTTTTTAGACTAGTATCAAAACAAAAATGCACATTTTACCATTATTTTTTTTATTTCCAATTTCTTTTAGAGTTAAATAAATAAAAACGTCCTAAGAAAGTAAAAAACGTTACCAATCTTTGTGTTATATCCATTTTTGTTCTTCAATACAATTGTCCTATTAGCCCCATATTTGGGATCTATTGGGACACAGAGCAGGGCTATTGGGACATGCAGTGTAATTTAAAAAAAAAAAAAAAAAGGTCCTTTAATGAGTGTCAAATGCATTTTTTATTAACAAACGCTATGTTGCGTATGTGAAAATCTTTGAGCATCAAATTTAAACAAAGGAAATCTTAACTCTGACATTTTTAGCTTCAAAAGAGTATCATCCTCAATCACAAAACATCGGCCTTTTTCCATGTTTGTCCTGTCTGCTCAAGAACTACAATTCATATTCTTCCGAATTTACTATCAAAACATGATCCCCTGATGCAGCGTTTTCCAATCTATGGGTCGCGACCCACTGGTGGGCCGTGGCAGTTGTTTTGGTGGGTCGCGGAACAATCGAGGTTTGTCATCAAAATATATCTTTTATTTCATCTATTTAAAAATATATGACAATGCCAATAGAAAATAATATTAAAAAGAATTTTTTTAAATTTCCTTCTAGATTAATATACGAACAGAATATTCAGAAATATTTAAATTAGCTTTAAGTTCCTTGATGAAATTCAACACTTCATACTTATGAGAACATGCTTTTTCTACTTTGCTGTTTTTGAAAGACAAGTACTGAGGCAAACTACATGTTAATAGATGTTCCTACATTGGTAAACACCAGTACCAGAAATCTCACTGATAACAAAGCTATGTTTTCATAACAATTAAACGTATTTTAACTACCATTGTAGTTTGTGGATTTTTTTAATTACTATTCATTTACACACATTGAGATTACCAATTCTTGTTTTTGTCTATAATGTATCTTCCGTACGAAAATTAGCATTTATCGTAGGATAAAATCAGCTGAGCGTATAGAGATTGCATAAAAATTGCTATTCTGATTTTATCTTAGGTAAGTCGCTTTTTTTTTTTTTTTTTTTTTTTTTTTTGAAAGGTGGGTAGCGAAATTTTTTTTCGCTGAAAGGTGGGTCACGTACTAAGAAAGTTTGGGAACTGCTGCCCTAATGCAATGACATCTCATTTACGAAAAAATTTAACCAAAGCATAGTCTATCTTCTTTTTATTAATTTTGCTTTTTTATTGTTCTTTTGGCATGGAGGGATTTGTTTGTCTCTCTTTTCAGAGATTCTTCAGTTACCCTTTCCTTTTGAGGGATTCTAGTATAAACTGTTGACTTTTATAGGTTACCTCAAAATTATTGTATAAATATTAATAGGAGTTGCCCACCTAATTGTTAATACCATTGAAAAAAAATTCTTGCAAGATTTTTAATATTCGTTACTCTGCGATTTTAAAATCTGCCCAATTTAAAAAATCGATTTGATCGAAATGATTTTTTTTCAGTTTTTTTTATATGCTGTGTTAATATTTCTGACACTCTAATTAAATGATACCCAAAGTGAAGACAAACAAACCATTATAACTTATTTTGAAGATATATCGAGTCATGTAAGTTATCATTAAGTTGTCTTATTAGCCTCCACAAGAAATGTCCCATTCGATCCCACTATACACAAATTTGTAACTTGAGAAATAAATATTTACATTTTTAATTCATTTTTTTCAGTAACATTTTCTCATTTATTAATATCTGTAGTATCTATAAATGTACTTAAATGAGATATAAGTATTGTGTATTGTACAAAATAGAATCAATCGCAAAAAATAGAATTTACTTTGACTTGTTCGAAGTAAAATATGATTTTTCCTAAACAGCAATCAACTGTCATGGTTGACCTCCAATGCTGAAAATATGTGCTAGACCTATGCAGTGGTATATAAATCTTCACTAAAATATTTGTCGTGTAAAAGAAAAAAAAATCCATTTGTCCCATTAGCCCTGCGTTCCACTAGCCCCCATTTTCCCCTACTTACTTAACGATTTATTACGTTGAATTTATTTGAATTTTGTTTTTCTATATGTTAAAAGTACTTATTTTAACAAGTCGGAAATTGCTGGTCACGCATAGCAAATGAGGTGCGTTCGTACTATAACAAAGTTTTAAAAATATTTAGATCTTGGTGTAATAGTATGCTGTTCTTCGAATACAGTACGGTAGCCGAAATGTATTGTGTATACCTGTAAATAATATCAGCTTTCTATTATACAGAAAGTAACTTATAGTAAACTTCAGAAACGTATATCAATTCCATAAAATGTGAAATAGTTTAATATAATTATCCCACCAAACAATTCCTCCCCCATACCATTATGTATTGAATACTTTTATGTGGACCTGTAAATTAATAACAAATATTCTTTGCACCACAGATTATACAGAATGTATATTTTAGTATATACTTCATAGATTCATATCAATTTTATTATGTTCGGAAAAGTAGGATATAGTTAAAATGCACTTGAAACTATTTTTTCCCATTGGCTATAATGCAACGAATACTTTTGATTGTTTCTGTAATTGAACTATAAATTCAATTTTCATAAAATTTAAAATGACAAAATTGTGCAATAATTATATATTTTAAATTTGAAACAATTCGGTTGGGTTAATTTTTTTTTCTGTTACATAGCGGTCAGATAGATTGTCGAACGAAGACTATATGTGCTGCCTATTTACATAATTACGAATGAACCTAAAAATAATTAGAATATCAATAAATTGAGACTTTCTGGTGCATTGTACTTGCCAAAAAACTTTACATTAATATTTTCTTTAATAAAACAGTTTATGTAAGGTACTCTGGGGTAATAACGCCAAGTGCTAATATTTTGTATAATTATGAAATAATCTGGTAAATGGCACCCATGTGCTCTGCGCAGAAGGGTTTTGAGCCATATAAATCGCAAAAAACAGCTTCAAGTTAATTTGTTTCATTATTAGATCTTATTGTTTTTACAAACAACTAAAATTAACGCTTGATCTAAAATTTGCGAGGTACGTTTTGTGATGTGAAGACTATTTTTTTTATCCGGAAATACTTTGTTAATTTCATAAATTTGTAGAATATTTCATGGACTTTCAAAATGTTGTTGAAGATTTTGGATATCTTCTCGAGATAATTTTTAATTTAAAATGTACAGCGCAATAAGTATAACGGGGTAATAACGCCAATCCTTGGCATTAATATCCCGGTTGATTCCCTACAGTGGCCGAGCTACATCCTAAATACTGATTCAAATAAACACTGTTAAAACTGTGCAATGTTTCTAATAATTCTATTTAAGCGGTCCTTAAGCAAAAAGAAGCTCCCGGTCTGATATTCTTTTGCCTCATCCTCCCCCACACCACACCTTTATTTTTCTTACACTTTCGCAAAAAATTGAACATTTTCAATAGCTTAGAATGCAATTTGTCAACTTCTAAGTTTGAAGAGTTTGTATTTTTAGAATTGGGCAGTCTGCATGCAATTATTCCATCTTATTTCATAGTTTTGTTTGCATGGCGTTATTACCCATATAGGTGGGTAATAACGCCAAATAGCATTGGTCAAGAAATCACGCCATTACATTTTATGAATACATACCTGTTAAATTATTTTTTTATATAGATAGTCAATGAGTTGCTGTATCAAATCATATATTTGTTTGAAAAATACAAACTAAAACTGAGCCGTGAAAATTGGTAGAACTTTAATGTGGCGTTATTACCCCAGGGTACCTTATAATATTATTAGAATGCATTTTCATTTAGAAGTTTGGTTAATATTGTTATTTGAACATGCCAGATAAATTTTTATTCAAAGCTATTTTATGTATCTACCCTTTATATAGAAAATCCCAGTGAAACGAATTTATGAAACGACTGATTTTTTCAAGGCTATTTTTCCTAAAATTTTTAGAGAGGATAGTAAAACGACGTAACTGAACTTAAATAACATAGAAAAAAATCACTAAAAAATATTGATCCCATTCATCATCCTTTTAGTTCCTGTTTTTGCTACAAGGAAAGCTTTTTATTCTTATTTCTTTGGCTAATTTGTTACTAATTGCCAAAAAATTCTAATTTTTGATACTTAAATTCCTTTATCTTTTTACAATTACTCGTGCCTTTTCGACTTTTTGCCACTAGGGAACGCCGTCACATGACTTTTCCACTAATATGTCTTCCTTCTAGCCTCCCTTTGGTTTGTTGTTTTCTAAGTCTCTCTGTTTATAATTTCTATGTGTTTACTGAAATCAACATGTGTTTAATCTATTTTAGAAATTCCGATCTAAAAGTCTTATGGGGTGGTCGTACTTGTAGGACATTCGATACATATCTGCAGCAGTTATAGGTAGAAGCAAGAAATTCAAGATAGCAAATCTACTAAAACATTGTTAAACATAGTGATTTTAGAGCTAATTTGCCTATTATGTCATCAATATTTGTTTTGAACCATATAATGTGAGATTATACGAATAAGACAACGATTATGGCTATTTGATTAGATATTAAGTTTTTAACCGTTACTAGATGTATTTTGTTTGATACAAGATTCTTTTAAAGAAACTGACCAACGTAGCGGGCGAAGGCTGCTAGTTTTATTTAATAAAATCCTTGATTAATGATTGTAATAAGCTATCGAGAGTCTAAGGAAATATAAAGTCTAAGGAACATAAGAAAATAGTTATGCTCGAATGTACAAAAGAATTTAACGAGAGGTGAGTTATTGAAGTTTTAATGAAAATATTTACGGAATAACTGGGATTGAAGAATAAATTGTAAGATTTACGAAATTTCGAGGTTTAAGTATATATCATAAACAAAAGTTCTGGAACATTAAAAAGTTGATTTAGAATGGAAACGAATTATTGAGGTTTGCACTGATGATATATCACCATGTCTTTAAATTCTTTTAATAAAATATAAGTGTCAACTAATTTTCCCGTCGACTAATTATGCTTTTAATTAAATGTCCTGTTGGTTAATTGGTATGCCGGTCAAATTGCCTTGTTGGCTGATTGAATTGCCAATTAAATGTCCTGTGGGCTAACTGTGCTGTCAGCTAACCTTCGTTGTCTACTAAATGTACTTGTCGGCTGAATGTAGGGAAGACTGGGACAGATTTTCCAACTTTTTAGAAATTCATTTTTGTATTTTTGTAATTTTATGCATTTTGAAGTCAACAGGATATCATTCCACAGGTATTTTCTCGATCTTTATTTACAAACTGGCATAGGGTAACATCCCCAGTATTTGGCAGGCACCAGTGATTGGCACATCCTACAAAAATGTCCTAAAATAAGATTTATATCAAGTCTTTAAAAATGCAAGACCATATTCCAATTATATTCTCATTTACTTTAAAGATTATAACTTTGATTTATGCTTCTAGATGACAATAGTGCCTAAGAAAGAGAAACAATTATGGCTTGTATGAAATTAGCCATTTTTGTTGCAAATGCTTCTTCTCTGTCTTAAGAAAGGCATCTGTTTCAAATCATTATTATCTGATTTATAATATATTTTAAATTTTAATTGATAACAGTTTTGTTTAGTTGAAAAGGGTTACTTTAATTGTGCAAAAGTATTTTTGACACAAATATTTGGATTTCTGAATTAATGATAGATGCCAATTATGATGCTTCAGTTTTGCTAGTTCCAATTAATTGGCACCTGTGCAAATTACAAGAGAATCGCAAGATTTGAGATTAAACCACTTATTTTGGCAGTATTTATAAAGTTATAAACTAATTTTGTTTAGCAATTGTTTTTATTTGGAAATATGAAATATTATCAGTAATTGGAATCCATTAAAACTTCATATGACAGTTACTGGGTATTAATATAAATTTATTGTATTGTTTTAATGTGTTCCCATTTCAAACTAATATACTGATTTCTTACTCTCAAAAACCTGAAATATGGCATCTTTATTTACAGTAAATTCATTAAAAAGATTAAACCCAAATTCTTGTATTCTAAAAAAGCACTGATGAATGAAATTCCTGCTGCACATACTGGAAACATGAGCGGTCAGGAGTGCAGAAAATGTTTTTACTCCTAACATTTCTCTTAATCCATATGAAAAATTTCCAAAGTTTTGCGATATGTTATAAGCTTACCAAAATTCTGTATTACTGTAAATATTAGAAATCCCCCCCCACTCAAAATTTCTCAACTCATGCATGAGTATATATGGTATATAATATTCTAAGATAGATTTTGTGAAGGTCGCTAGATAGATATTTCTATGTATAGCGAAAATTTTTCTATTTTAAGGAATTATGTAAATTTATTGTTAAAATTGAAATCAAACTTATATTTATCTTCATAATTCCTCCAGATCCTAGATCGTTGGATTGGACATATTCTACAGCCCCTTATTTTGGCTATGAAGATCTAGAAAATTTAGAAACTATAATTTAGAAGATTCAAAAACTGATGGAGAAATAATATATGATGATCCAATAGATAGTGACAATATCAATTTGGGTCTTAGAAATGATGATAAAGAAATCAAAACGGAAATAAATTTGTTGAAAGAACATTTTTATGCAGTTTATGATAAACAATATTATAATAGATCATATTATTGATTTAAATTGCGCAGAATCTACTGTTGAATGTTTACGAGAAAAAAGCGAAAACACATATTTGGGCATCAATGTCAGTTACACCAAATGTAGAGAATAATTTTATTTTTTATGATCCCTTGGAATTATCATGTATTTTTTTTTTCTCTGGAGTCATCCATTATTAAAAAATAAAAATTGGATACTGAGACATAAAACAGCATTAAATTCTGTATTACTATTTTTCTATGTAACATTTCTAATTATGTTTTTATTTTATATTTGGAAATACTATTTTGTAACTGTTTTAAACAAATGTAAAACCTTTATTTCCAACATCAAGATGTGTGATTTAGCATTAATTTATTTATGTGATGATTAATATTTGCAGAATAAAGTTCTTACAATTAATATTGTCAATCTATGTTATCTTACAACCAAAATTTTTTGCCTATATTATGTTATAATTATTATTTTCTATCATATATTTCTCATAGTCATAGAATTTTTCATATATAATACCTAAAATTGAAAAATATAAAGTTTTTTTTTATGTAAGCATGTGCCAAATATTGGATCACAAGGTGTCATAGATTAGTGCTCTAGGTGCGAATTACTGGTGATTACAGCAACTTTTTATAAATATTTTTTCATAAAAATACTTTTTCAAATATTTTTGCTTTTAGTGGGCAAAATAAATGCACAGATTTGCAATTTTTTGATTTAAAAATATTTGCAAGTAAATATTTTATTTCTTGGTTATGAAAACAGAAGTAAGTTTAAAGACAAATTCTTAATGTGCCAATTACTGGGGATGTTATCCTAATTGTTTTTCAAAAAGCTAAATATAGTTTTCAACAAAAATGCTTAAGTTTGATCATGTAACATTGGAAAATGCACCCCGTATGCGGGGCAAGTTTTCCAGCTTACTAAAAATGTACAGGGGCAAATTTTCCAACCGTGCTTTAAATGACAAAACACAGGAAATTAATTTTGCTTGTTAATTAATATGTATTTTTTTTTGTTAACTAGAATGTCCATAACAAAAATGTGTAGAAAAATTAAGTTAGTATTGAAAAGAAATGCCGTTTAATAATTTTTAAAAAAATTCCATCTAACAATTTTATAAAGAAGATTTTTTTAAACAAAAGTCGTCATCATTGTCTGAATGACAATGAACACAAAAAGAAACATGAACATCTTCTCAGATGAAGTCCTCCATGCGCCTACTTTGTATCGTATCTTCTTTTGATTTAGAGTAGAATTCAAAGCAATAAATGTAAATACAGTCTGTATCTTCTTTATCACTTGAATAAAATCTTTTTGCGCTTTTTAAAGTAAATATTTCAGGATTCAGTGAGAAACTCCCGAAAATTTAAAAATCGCCATAATATTGACTGATGTTAACGCAAGTGGAGCAGCTCTAACCAAAATAGACGGGATATGTCGTAAATTGTCTTAGGCCTTTTATTTGTGCATATCCAGGCATCAAAAGCAGTGTATGATGAAATTTTCAGATTTTTAATGGAAAGTGCCCTTTTGTCATGGAGGGAGACTTTCAGAAAAATATATCTGTGAAATTCAGGAAAAAATATATCTGTGAATTTCAGACTTTTTTTTTTAACAATGTAATATACAGGGCTGTATAAAAGTACTCAGGTACATTTCCGACTATTGGGAAAGATTGCTGAAGCGGAATCTTCAAGTGTGTGTGTGTTTTTAACTAACAAGGAAGGTCTCCATACGGGCATACTCAGAAAAATCTGAAAAAATTACAGAATGTTCTTCTCATATAGTTATATATGTTTATAAAAAAAAATTTGGCGGAACCTCCTTATAACTTCCGTAAAAAAGTAATTTTAGTTTTGCATTGTGTAATTTTGTCATATACGTTTATATGTACTTACAACAAAATGAAATTAATATATTTTATCATTTAAAACACAATTTAAATTGATTAAAATTGTTAAAAATTGAGAAATACACTGTTAAATATCTGCTGCATTTTGTTGCAACGCACTCCCTTGCTTGTATAGAAAACTTTTACTTGGCCGTGAAATGGAGCTTTCTCATTGGTTGGAATAGAGATATTATATACAAGCGGTGGAGTGCGTTGCAGCAAAATGCAGCAGATTTTTAACAGTGTTCTACAAGCTACAACACCGCTGAAAATCTGTACCATTTTCTGCAGCGTCACTCTACCGCTTTTATAGAAAACGGTCAATTCACCGTGCTATGGAGCATTCTCATTGGTCAGAAAAGAGATATTCCATAAAAGTAGTGGAATCACGTTGCAGTAAATGCTGTAGATTTTTAACAGTGAAGTTAATTAAAATCAATTTTCCGATTCGTTAAAATCGTCTGCTTTTGGCAAGGAAATGCACTGCTCGCCAAATCCCGCGTCGCTTTCAGCTTTTCACGCCAATTATTCCAAACTATTTTATTTTTTTACATATCTAATAATGTAATTCCGCCGCTAATTTTCACTGATCTTTTATTACCTACATGAGTAGTTTAATTCGTATTTTTTTTCAAAAAATTCTGAGTATGCCCCCAATGGAGACCTTCCTTGTAAGTTAAATTTTAGCACAGAATGGAAAATTTGTACAAATCTATATATCATATATAGAGCAGTACAAAAGAATTGGAGTACTTTTACGGTAATGGCGGCGATTCTTGATAATTTTCTGAAATATTTACTTACACTGTAAAAAAAGGGAGTATTATTGCACTTAATTTCGGTTTATTAAATGCAGAAACAGGTTTAAATATGCTGTCTTTCTCGTGTCAATACACTTTTAAGTGGTTTAAAATATTAAAAAGGTGTAATTTTACTGCTTTAAATAAATTGTACAAGTCTTACACCACTTCAAGTGAAATCAATCACCAATTGTAAACGAAATAGTGCGCCATTATAAAATATTCTTGTTTTCGGGTATGTTCAGTAAGTAATTTTCTGTCAGATCCACCAAAAGAAGCTTTATTTAATGCTAAACATGTATAATAAATGAGACTATACCAAAATTTAGAGGTGCTGCAGCTCCATTCTGCCTTGTCCTTGCACTCTTTCAACTCCCCATCCCCCAAAACACATAAACACACACACTATGGGCCCTGATAAAGCTATTTTTTAAGCATTTAATATAGGAAATTTCATTGTTTTCTAACTAAGTATGTTTAAAATATACTTTATAATAAATTGTCTCAATTAAAAGGAAGTTTAGCAGCCTCTTTGCGTGAACCTATTTATTTTAAATTATTGCTGAGTTAAATTTAAAACGTACTCTTTAAATTATATTTTATTTTGCTGTTAAAGTCATGTAAATATTAGGAAATTTCGTTTTTTACTAACTCTAACTACCACTTATTTAGTGTACTTCAATAAGTGTTAGCAAAATAAAAAATAATTTAAAGATTATATTTTAAATTTAACACAGCCATAATTTAAAACAAATAGTTTCATGCAAAGAGGCTGCTAAACTTCCTTTTAATTGAGTCAATTTATTATAACGTACATTTTAAACATATTACTTACTTTACACCAAAAATGGTGGCAACTAAATTGCAACCAAAAGGAGTGTTCGTTTACACGATTCGGTAGTTGGTGGTTTATCGTACCAACTTGAGGAGGTGTTTTCTTACTCTACTTTTGGGGGCAACCTAGTTATCATCATTTTTGGTGTAAAGTCACCTGAATATATATATACATATATATATATATGTATATATATATATTATTTTTCTGTTTTTTTTTTTTTTTTTTTTTTTACAGCGTATGTATTTTTTTCACCATATTATACCTCTAATGTCCATAGTAGTAATTTTGCTACCACATATTCAGCTTTAATTTTTACACGAAATTTCATACATAATCTATATTTTAAGTCATCACAGAAATAGATGCACATTTAGATAACATTAGTTATGAATTTTGAATTTAGAAGGAGCACTATAGAAGAAAAAAATAGTTTAAAGTAACATATCAAACAATGAAGACAAAATGGCATTTACATTGGTAAGTTTTTGCACGATTTTTCAAATGCCATTTTATTGAAATAAAGCTAAATACATACCATATGTTGGCATAAAAAGATCTATTTCTACTTTTTGCACAAAAAGGTTTATTTGTTACAAAAGTTTGATTTATAATGATAAAATGAGTATTTAAAATCAAGGTAGCAGATCTGCTACCACGGGCATAATAATGATACTATTTTCAAAGGAAAATTATGCATCTTAATGTTATCTTTATACTCAAGGCACTTTTTTGCGTTTTAATTCATATGTTCATGTTATTAAGTAAATCCAAAGTAAATTATTTATTTATTTTTCTCACATAAAAATAAATTAAACAAAAAATTATTTTTAGATTTTTGAACAAAATATTGAAAATCTCTTTTCATAAATAGAGAAAATTATAAAGTAAATCCAAAATTAATATTTTGAACTTTAAATATTTAAGTACAAATATAAGAATAAATTCTAAGTTTAAAATTTTTAACTATAAGACATTTTTTTATCGAGCCGTATCCCTCAAGTATACAGTGCTCAGCAAAAGTTTAGACAATGGTGTTTTTTAACCTTTAAATAAAAAATACGAACACGTGAGTTTTACAAATGGCTATACTTATTTTCAAATATATTTTATATAATGTAGAATAAAAATAATGGTTATAATATAAGATAATATTTAATTTAACTGAAAAAAGTAAAATTTTCATATTGCAAAAGTTTAGACACTTTTTTGATTTTTAGCCAGCTGTTCATGGAAAAATGTAAATTTCCAAGTTATGATGTCACATGTCTGAAGTATTTAATTATACCTCGATATAGCATCAATTAGTGAAGATGCTGCGAGCTAAAAATATTCAATTAGATGAGGTAATTGAAGTAGGAAAGCTGAAATGGAAAGGGAGACTGTTGCAGAAATTTCAGCAGCATTGAATCGTTCAAAGTGGTCTGTCTATGAAGTATAGTCTAAGGATGACTCCTTCAAAACAAAACATAATCTGGGAGATCTTCTGTGACGAGAAAATGAGATAACAAAAGGATCCAGAAACTGACATTTACACAAGTAATGATTGCTAATCACATTAAAAGTAAAGTCAGAACTTTCTGTGTCGACGGAAATGATTCGTAGATGAATTAAAGAAACAGGTAAATCAATTTACATGAAAATGATAAAACAATCAGCTTTAAAATATCGCTATAAATTGGCGAGAATTCAATTAACTTGCAAACATACGTCTTATGGACCCAAATGGTACGCTATGATATTCAGTAACGAAAAAACAAGTAAAATTTGAATGGCCCAAACAAGTGGGCATACTATTGGAATGACTTAAGTAAAGATCATGGGACTTTATTAAGTCGACAAAAAGAAGGTGACTTTTAAATAATTTGGTCCTCACTTAGCTTTAATGCTCGTGTATCTATGGAGTTATTTATTGGTTGCCAAGCAACACAAGACTACGTACATACGTTGGAGATTAATTTTTAGTCATTTGGGAAACTTTTGCTGATCTAAAGTATGGATTTTAGCATCTAATCATGTTGCATACAAAAGAAGAACTTTGTTTAACTCTGAAAATACTATTAATCTCAATTGGCCGGCGTGTAGTTCTGATCCGGACCCAATCGAAAACTATTGTAACATCATATGTCGTAATGTTTATGCAAATTTTTGCTATAATTTTCTTTTAATGAGGTTCGAGCTGCTGTTGAACATGTTTGGTACGAAAAAGACCCTCAAGTGACGCAGCATTTAGTTTTTTTCGATGAAAAGTCACATTATTGCACTAACTGCAAACAATGCGGGTGCAACTCGATTTTAATTTGTAGTTATTTTTCTGTAAATACACAAATTGTCTATACTTTTGCCACAATGTTAATTTTTTTTTTTTCGTCATTGTATTTTATGCAAAAGGTAAAAATCAAAATTTATTGTGTGTGAATAAAAGATAAGTCACAAGTAATGTATGACTCAAGAATTACAAACATTCGGTACATACTTCTGAAAATAGAAGTGTAATCGATCATTGTCTAATCTTTTGTTGAGCACTGTAGTATATTTAGTATATTTGTACTACATGATATACATATATTACATTAGATGATTCCATGCATATCAACTATGCTGTAGTTTACAATATTTTTAATAAGTTGCTGTGTTTATTGAGTGTTTTGAATTTTAAGTTACAAAAAACAGTAAATTTTATAGGATATCGCTGTTACATTATTGTTTATTTATTAATTAAAAATAAACTCTTATTTATTTAGAATCCTGATTGCCTTTTTTGCTGGCGCAATATTTTTTTTACATATTGCCTGTTTGTAAAATTACACGATTCCAGCTTCTTAATTATGTGTAGTTTTAGAAAGATAGACAGAATTACAAAATTTTATTTTTATATGTGTTATAGTAATTATATATGTAATTAGATATACCAAAATCCTTGTTGCCATCGGTAAAGATTAACCTTTTTTCGTTGCTACATACTAGAGTTTTACATAGTTGAGTTATGTTATTATGAGTTATATATATAGTTACATAGTTATATCCATTACTAGAGTTGCTACATATTAGAGTTTTATATGTATAATTGCACACAAAATCAAAAAGTAATACGAGGATATTTTTTATTATTACTGTTGCATAAAATTGAATGTATAGTGGAAATAAATAAAACTATATGAAAAAATGGACTTATATGTAAACAAAGTAAGAAATTGTTTAAAGTCATACCACACTTTAAAATATAATTATTTTCACAAAATAAAATGTTTTTTAAATATGGAAAAATCCTTCATATTTCATCCTGATCTGCCCATGGTAGCATATATGGTACCATACAAAAATTCCTCTAAAATATAATAAAACCTCTTTTTTCTTTTACATTTTTTAACCGATAACAGCATAAATAAATAAAAAAACCCTTTTCCATAGTAGTTTCTCGTAGTGAGAATTACAGAGTTAAAAAGCGAAGTTTTGTTAAAGTATTCAGAAAGTTTGGGAATGTACTTCATAATCTATGCTTCCCGTATGATTTTTTTCTTATTTAAATAAGTAATCATTAAAGCTAACATTATTTAGTTTATTTATTTTTTATGACATTTTAGACATATTTTTCTAATCAACTGGCACTGGTAGAGAAGCTACTGTTAGATTGAGAGCCTTCATAAATCTATTATTTATATTGAAGTTTAAAACATTTGTAAAAACAGATCTATAATCATCTCGCAGAATGTTCATCTGATTTTTAAATGGACCTAATCCTGTCAAATCAGCATTTATTGGCTCATATTTAATAATGGAACATTTTTTGACTTGTGGATATCTGTCGCTGACTGACTTAACAATTGCAACCTTGACATAGACTGAATTAACATTTCCTTTAGCATGGAAGCTAACTTCAGGTTGGACGCCATATTTAACTTTTCCTTTGTGACTTGTTTCCAAGCTGTCGAAAACTAAGGTGCAGTCTATGAATGTAGAGTCATAAATGGTTTGGGGTCCATCGCATTTCAAATATCGTTTAACTTTTGATAATCCACTGAAAGATCCGTTGGAAAAGGTCACTACTGCACCGACCCCTTTTTCGTCTTTGTAGTAAAAGTTATATTCCTCAGAAAGATGGCTTGGTTCTAGTTTCTCATTTCGAAGCACATACTGCAAAGCTAAGATTGCACTATCCATATATAAATTGGCTCTCTGTGATGCAAGGGCATGGCCTATGTAAAAAAGGAAGGTAAAAAAAAGAATTAGAAAAAGAACTTTCTTACCATCAGACAAAACATATCTTTTAAAGAAGAAATTAAATATTATTCATCAACCTTAAACACTCTGTAATATAAGTAAAATCTGTCAATGACGCTTAAAATATGTACCATACATATATATGTTTATGAGATTATGTGTAGTGTCATATCTGGTTAGCTGATGAAAGGATATGCTTGTATTTTAAGTAGGGAAAGATGGGGAAACTTGAGCCATTTTTTGAATTTTAATTTTTTTTTTAATTTATAATTTTTTTGAATAAAATAAAATATTGAAAATGAAAATTTGATATTTTTTCTTCAACTGATAACCACTTTTAATTAATTTTGAATTATTTTTCTATGTCTAATAAATTTTTACTTTTTGTCTTACATCGTGGCTCAAGTATCCCCGTGAGGGGGATATTTGAACCATGGTGAAGGGATACTTGAGCCAGTACGGAAAAATACCTACAAAAGTAATTTTTTTCGCTTTATTTTTGCGCAAACATTTTACAGAATGATAAATTATGATACACAAAGTCCTTCAAAACCAATTGAGAAAACAAAGCAAGTAATACATCATTTTTTGTCGTTAGAACTGGTGGTCGAAGGATCGTTTCAACTTGAGTTATGTCGATGGTAGAAACATTTTCAGTTCAGAGCTATTTAAATTTGGAATCTGCAATTCTTCGGGCAAATTTTATTTTCAAAATATTAAGCACTTGTCCAACAAATCTTTTTACAGTTTTCTTTCCGGCATATTTTGTTAGTAACCAATCATCAATAGAAGGTTTTCTTTTTATATCATTACCATCATTGACAGAATTTTCCTCTAATGATATTGTCGAACTCATGCTTTTAATTGAGTAGCTGTCGGAGTCTAAGCCAGACGTATCATTCTACTATTTCAAGAACTTTTTTGATTTCACAGGAAAAGATTTTGTCTTCCCCTTTGGCTCCATGTAGGTAAGTTTGAACTGTGATTTTTGTTGCATTTCTTGTTTTTTGTGCGCTCTTTTCACCAATTCTTCTTCAATTTTCTTAGTTTAAAAAAAAGTTACAGCAACAGAGGTTACAATTTCAATATAAAATATTATTCTTAATGTATTACATTAAAAAATAAATATTTTAATATGTTGGCCCTAACTAATTAAAGTATTAGATATTATAACCTGTAAAATAGTTTTTAAAAGTTATTTTAATTTTATAAAAGTTTAATTGAAAACTATGTTTACATTTATCTAGACAGGCTATTTTGTTAGTCAAAATGAAAAATAAAATGGATAATTTCATTAAAAAAATATACATTTTTAAACATTTTTTTAGGTTTCTTATTTTTTTAAGAAAAAAAAATAATAAAATGCAAAATTATTCTCCCTTTTATCCAGAAAAAAATCTATTAGTGAATAGAAAGATGTAATTTTATTTTTTGTTTGTTTCAACCATGACTAATTTCCTAGTGGGGATGGTTGAGCCATGGCTCAAGTATCTCCAATCTCACTGGCTGAAGTATCCCCACTACCACTATTTTTGTTTATCAGAGTTTTACTAAATAAAGCATGCAGCTATTAGAACTATTTTAGATTCAAAATACAATTGAAATTATGCTTATTAAAATTATGTATATAGTTGCAACTTTAAACAAAACTTTGATTACAAAAAAATAAATAAATAAATAAATAAATAAATAAATAAATAAATAAATAAAATAAAAAAACCATGCACTTAAATATTTACTTCAGATTGAGAAAAAACAACTATTAATCACTATACTTTCAAAATGGTACCAAGGTGTGTGATTTCTTTTTTACATGTTCAGAACTATAAATATGTTATCATATTGTCAATTTTAGAAAGAAAAATTAACCAACTGTAGAGATAATAGGAGTGGCTCAAGTATCCCCTATGCTCAAGTATCCCCACTCTCCCCTACAAAGTTTATTGAAAAACGCTAACAGTTATATATATATTACAAATTTAAAATTTTTTCGCCAAAATTAACCTTTATACTATCTTAATTTTCCGTACTTACTTCAAATTATTAAATTAAAATCTTGTTTCTAGATCTAATCTGTTAATCTGTATGCAGACGATATAAATTCTTAATTTGCCTTACAAAACATTATTCCAGTATGCGTAAATTTAAAAATAAAGAATACTGCCCAGTTAAACTGATGGCATTGAGCTCACAGGCTACAAATACTAATTGTACATTAAAGCCTTATAGTTTCAAGGGTTAATTCCGTTAAAAAATTAAGAAAGGGAAACAGCTCTCTTCTTTCCTCTTTTTTTATACTTAATCATTGAACCTCCTATACTATCAAAGACATGCTTTATCATATAAAAAATCTATATCCAAAATTCAGAGCAAATTAGATAATTCTTAATAAAAACCCATTTAGCATTTATATAATTTAAAAGGAGTTATCCCCCTCTTTTATACTTAACCATTAAACTTCCAAAACTATTCAGAGATTTGAACGAAATCTGAAAATTCTGCTTGAAAAACCCATTTATATAAATTAAGGGGGGGGGCATTAGAACCCCTGTTCCCCCTATTTATACTTATACAATGAACACCTAATAACAGTCACTGAATTGCCTCATCTGAATGATCCTAATCTAAATTTTGAACGAAAACTTAATTCTGCATGAAAATCCCATTTATATCAACTAACGGGGGTGGGGGGGTTTAGAACCCCTGTTCCCCCTATTTATACTTATTCAATGAACACCTAATAACAGTCACGGAATCGTCTCATCAGAATGATCCTAATCTAAATTTTGAACGAAAACTTAATTCTGCATGAAAATCCCATTTATATCAACTAACGGGGGGGGGGGGATTAGAACCCCTGTTCCCCCTATTTATACTTATTCAATGAACACCTAATAACGGTCACGGAATCGCCTCATCAGAATGATCCTAATCTAAATTTTGAACGAAAACTTAATTCTGCATGAAAATCCCATTTATATCAACTAACGGGGGAGGGGGATTAGAGCCCCTGTTCCCCCTATTTATACTTATTCAATGAACACCTAATAACAGTCACGGAATCGTCTCATCAGAATGATCCTAATCTAAATTTTGAACGAAAACTTAATTCTACATGAAAATCCCATTTATATCAACTAACGGGGGGGGGGGATTAGAGCCCCTGTTCCCCCTATTTATACTTATTCAATGAACACCTAATAACAGTCACGGAATCGCCTTATCAGAATGATCCTAATCTAAATTTTAAACGAAAACTTAATTCTGCATGAAAATCCCATTTATATCAACTAACGGGGGGGGGGGGCATTAGAACCCCTGTTCCCCCTATTTATACTTATTCAATGAACACCTAATAACGGTCACGGAATCGCCTCATCAGAATGATCTTAATCTAAATTTTGAACGAAAACTTAATTCTGCATGAAAATCCCATTTCTATAAATTAAGGGAGGGGGGGGCATTAGAACCCCTGTCCCCCTATTTATACTTATTCAATGAACACCTAATAACAGTCACGGAATCGCCTCATCAGAATGATCCTAATCTAAATTTTGAACGAAAACTTAATTCTGCATGAAAATCCCATTTATATCAACTAACGGGGGGCATGAGCCCCCCGTTCTTCCTCTTATACATATCGAATGAACTCCAAAAACCAATCAGGGAAGCGCCTTGTCAGGATATACCTACATACAAAATTTCAAGTGGATCCGATATTTTTATCATGAGTTATTGCGTTACGCACATACATATAGAACGGACGGGCACATAAGCTCTCAGGCTATGATAGCCTGTGAGCTAAAAAGATGGCTCTAAATTACAAATATTCTTAATTAAAACTTTATTTCTTAATATTCCAAATAAAACTGATTTCTTCTATGTTTTTATCAACCCTTTTTAAGAAAGTCTTATTAAATTTATTCCAAAACCATACCTTTCAAAAAATATCATTATTTTATTTTATCTATTTATTTATTTTTCCTCCGTCAACCTTTGATAGTGTGCATATTAATAAATTCATTTCTTTTCTTTTTCTCTTAAAATTAATCATTTATAAAAGTCGTCTGCCTAAAAAATCCCGATTCAATTATAAATTGGTTAAATAATATATTTTTTTAAAAAATAAATTTATCGTTTGTGGAAAATAATCTCGTAGCTGGACAAGAATTCTGTTTACATAAAAGAATGATGGTTTGAGGTTACAGAATGTTCCAGAACTTTCTTTTTTTAGTTTAAAAGGGGGGAAGTCTCGAGATGAAAAAAGAAGATTCTTGGGTTGCTTCTGATGAGGACGGCTCGCTGAAATAATGATGGAATTTTTGCAAAAGGAGCTTTTCCCTTCCTCATTATTACGAATTTAATAAATGAATTTACAGCAGCCCATGACTAATTATTGGATCTTCTACATTTATTTATTTATTTTGTTTTTTCCCTCGCTTGCCATGACTGTGTGTTTCTTTTTAACTAGTGGAAATGATTCGAGTTCTCCTTAAATCGTCACTACTAATCGAAAAGTCCGACAGGATTAGTTATCTGTGCTGCCTTTTTAATGAATGATATTTAAAGAAAATTGCCATGGAACGAAGAAAAGCATGCTATCGCCGAAGTTCGATTGAAGGACAGCCTATATGGTATTTTCAGCTTGCTAATGAATAGTACTTGCTTCGAGTCTGATGTGGATTTTCTGACGCTTGATGTTGATCTGTGCGCATAAATTTTGATTCAGTATTCATGGTCATATTGAAAATTTTTGAAAATTAATGACTTCAAAGTGGTGAGTGTGCAAGAAGTATTTGATGAGGAATTTAAAGACGATTGAATTTTATTGAAGATTTTTCAAAAAACTGTAAGTTATTTTATTAAATGTTTTGATTATTATTTTTATTCTTTTTATGATAGATGAAATATTTATTATTTATTTATTTATTTATTTATTATTTTATTGATGAGAGTAGTTTGAAGTTAATTTATTAATTTACTAATTTATTTATTTATTATTTATTGTATGTTATGGATCTGATATAGTAATTTTGAAAAAAATATGTAATTGATAGAAATTATTAACTTTGAAATTTATTGCAAATGATTTTACGATCAGGATTTAATAAAGAAAATAGAAGTGCTTCATTTATTCTAATGAGTAAGAATAAAAAAAATTATGGAAGATCCTAAATTCGTACCGTTTGATCCGAGTTCTGGAATGAACATTTTGTCGTGGTTAACTTATTTTGATACAACATGTGAAAAGGAGAAGAAAAATCTAGAATGGAAATTTAATTTTATTGCGCAATATTTGAAAGGAGAAGCGCAAAAAATTTATATCAATGACTGCTTAAATTGTACGGATTATGAACAAATTAAGAAAATTTTGATAGAAAGACTCATTGAATTAGACTTCCCGAGTTTTTCTGATTTTTCAAATCTGAAATTAGATAATTTAGACAATTTAGAAACTTATTTTCGTAAAAAAGTGGAAATTGGTAGGAAATTACATCTTAGTGAAAATATACTATTACAAGGTTTAACTGAACTTTGAATTCTGGTTTAAAACCAGAATTCAAAAACAATATTATTATAAATCCTCCTAGTAGTACCACAGAACGGTACCGGGTTGTCAAACAATTCGTGGAAGTTTCCACCCCA
Source organism: Maratus speculifer (assembly GCA_964019185.1). Taxonomy (NCBI): domain Eukaryota; kingdom Metazoa; phylum Arthropoda; class Arachnida; order Araneae; family Salticidae; genus Maratus; species Maratus speculifer. Next base: position 185,767,531 of record OZ025301.1, read on the forward strand.
CTAGTTTCAAACCAAGTAATAAATCAACCATCAGCTAGACAAAATTTTCAACCTTTTCAACCAACTAGGCCCTGGATTCAGCCAGTTAGGCCCAATAATACACCTAGGAATTGGATTCCCCAAAGGCAATCTCAGTTTCAAAGACCTAGAGTTTGTCAAAATAATTATATTCAAAATTCATATCCTTCAAGACCTTGTAGGATATGCACAAATAGGGGTGTGAGTAATGCTTTTCATTGGGAAAGAGAATGTATTTTTAGGAGTGAGTTGCCATCCTCTGATACTCTTCCAATTAGCTCACAAAAATAATTCTCATAATATTTGACTATTAATTGTGTATGGATGTACAAATAATTATAATTTGCCATGTGTTGTAGATACTGGCTCAACTATTGCAATATTGCCAATTAAATTTGTTAAAAAACTTAATGCTAAAATTGAGACTATACCCTCAGTTACCATTGGTCAGGCAAAAGGATTCTTACATATAAATAAAAAATGTAGTGTTCTTCTAAAAGTGGGTAAAATTAAAAAATATGTTAACTTTTTAGTATGCAATACAAATTTGGATTATGCTATTTTGGGGTTAAAAGAATGTTCTAAATTTAAATTAACCATAGAATGTAAAAATTGTATTGTAAGGCAGGGAAGGAAAATTATAACTAACAGTATATCCATACATAATGAGAGATCCCTTCATTTCAATACAGTAAATATGGACCAAGTACAACAAAACAGGGATCAATATAATGAATTTGTAACCTCAGAATATAAAAAAAATATGAAATTAAATACTGGTAATACTGTAGCAATAGATAATTATGATAATGAAACACTGAATGTAAGTAATCATGATATAGAGTTACAATCTACTTGTGGAAATATTATGAAAAATGAAGACTGTGTTGAATATGATCACGCAATTAATGTGCATCCTGATTATAGAGGTTCCATGACTCTTCAAAATTTTCGCGATAATTCGGATTCAGATTTAACTGGAGAAATAAATTTAATTCAAGATGTAAATTTAAGGGAATTAGTTCATATTTATAGTGATATTTTTGCAAAGCATAAATATGATGTGGGTAGGATTAATATCGAACCACAACGCGTTATACTAAACTCAGACCTACCTATATCTTTGAGGCCCTACCGAACATCTCCTCTAGAAGAAATAGAAATAAAAAATCAAATTCAATCATTGTTAGCAGCCGGACTGATAAAGGAAAGTAATAGCCCCTATTCTGCCCCTGTTACACTAGTTATGAAAAGAGAGGAAGGTAAAAAAAACGCGATTATTTATAGACTATAGAAAATTAAACGCAATAATTAAAAATGATGCAGAACCCTTGCCCCGTATCGATGGAATTTTAGATAAATTGAGTAGTGATCAGCATTTTTCAACTTTGGATTTAGCCTCTGGCTACTGGCACATACCAATACATCCATCCGATACAGAAAAATTAGCATTTGCAACCAATTTTGGACTTTTTGAATGGCTCGTGCTCCCTTTTGGCATAAAAACGGGCCCTCCCATATTCAATAGAACCATTCGAAGAATCCTTAATAAATATAAAATCGACTTTGCGTGCCACTATTTTGATGATATTATAATTTTCTCTTCCTCTTTAGAAGAACATTTAAACCATTTAGCTCAAATTTTTGACATTTGCAAACAAGAAAACATTAAACTTAAACTTTCTAAATGTAAATTAGGCCAAAATAAAATCAATTTCTTAGGTTATGAAATCACTAATGGAACTATAACACCAGCAAATGCCAATATTGAAACCATCAAAAATTTAAAACCTCCTTCAAATGTGAAAGAGTTACAACGATTTCTAGGTTCCATTAATGTTTACCATAAATTCATAAATAAATATGCTGAAATTAGATATCCTCTGAACCGATTACTTAAAAAAGACACAATATGGGAATGGAACTCAGAGTGCCAGGAGTCTTTTGAAAAATTAAAAAATTCTTTAATTGCAAAACCCATCCTCAAAATTTATGATCCTAAATTACCTTTACATATGTTTGTAGATGCCTCTCAGATAGCAGTAGGTGCCGTTCTAAAACAACCTGATAAAGATAATTTCTTACATCCTATTGCTTATCATTCTAGAATTTTGAAGAGTTATGAGCAAAACTATTTCATAACTGAATTAGAATGTTTAGCTATTATAGATACTCTTGACAAATTCTATCATTACTTTCATGGTGTCAAGTTTACAATTCATACGGACCACGCATCTCTAGTATGGTTAAAGAGTGTTAAAAACTTAAGAGGTAGGCTTTTTAAATGGTCGCTCAAACTTAGTATATTTGATTATGAGATAAAATATGAAAAGGGTTCAACAAATGTCGAAGCAGACATGTTGTCACGAAATCCTGTTTGTCATTTTAATCAACATATTAGTTTATTGCTAGATAGGAAAGAAATTATAGAGATGCAAGACAAAGACAATGTTTGTGACAAAAAATATAAAAAAGATAATGGAATTATTATAGTTCAGAAAAAGGGATTCAAAAAAATTGTTGTACCAATGTCATTAAAAAAAAAAAAATTACTCCATATTGCTCATGATAATTTTGGACATTTAGGGATTCAAAAAATGCTTAATTTAATATCTCCCAACTATTATTGGCCTAATATGACAATAGACATTACAGAATTTGTTAAGCATTGTGATACCTGTCAGAAAAATAAAAAACCAAAACAGAAAAGATTCGGCTTATTACAAGCTATGCCAGCGACAGATCAACCTTTTGAATGTCTTTCTATTGATACTGTTGGTGGATTTAACTATTACAACTCAACAAAAAAATTCTTACACATAATAATAGATCATGCAACTAGGTTTGTTTGGGCTTTTCCCTCCAAAAATGTTACCGCTGAAACATACACTAACTGTTTAAAACAAATTTTCAATATCAAAGCACCTCAAAAAATAATACTTAGTGACAGGCATAAATCTTTCAGATCTCCAAGATTTAAGAAATTCCTTAGAAATCATCATGTTCAACAGCGTTTTACATCCGCACATCATCCTCAGACCAATGGAAAGGTAGAGCGCGTTAATCAGACTATAGTTACCAGGCTTAAATGTAAAGTTAATTCCACTTCTAAAATACCTTGGACTAGATTATTAAACCAAGTCATCGAAGAATACAACAATGCGCCCCATTCTATCACCAAATTCCCACCTGCCTATTTATTTTATGGTCAATTGCCTTATGAATCTCCTTTAAAACAAAACTATTACCCTCCAGTAGACAAAGCCCTCAAAATTGCGAAAGCGCGAACTCAGGAATTTCACCTTAAAAGACTCTATGATCGAAATTTTGTCGAATGCCCATTAAAAATACAAGACTCTGTAATTTATGAAGAATTTAAATACCCTAACACTCGAAAATTAGAACCTACTTTCTCTGGACCATTCAAAATTATAAATAAACTTTCTGATGTAACTTATGAAATAGATAAATTTAATTATGACACAGGACAGAATTCCGTTATTGTGCATGTTTCTAAATTAAGACCCTATTTTTCACCAGAAGATTTTAAACTGTTTCATGGGCAACCCAAAAAACAAACAAATCCTCAGATACAATCACAATCACTAGATCAAACTAAAGTCAAGACAGTAGATTAAATTTTAATTCTTATTCTTTAAATATCTTATCACCATAATTTTCAACATTAGCAGGTATGTTTTTGATAGCCAACAAGAATATTACTTGTTTTGGGGAGTTTTTGGGGTTAAATTGGGCTCCTTATGCAGGCATAAGGTGTACACTTTGATTGTAAAAGCTTTCAAATTGATGTTGATAAATTAATTTTAAGTGGATATAAGTCTAACTATATTTACTCATGTATTTGACATTAGTATTATTCTATTTATTCAGCAGATATTTATGTTATAGCAGTTATAAAATCTAATGATTCTACTCAAACCTATAACATAATATGTGATTTTCAGTGATTGTGAGAACTACAGATATTAAAAGTTTTCAAAAAAGCACACTATTTTTATTTCCATTTCTCAATTAAGAATGATACCTTTTATTCCTATTGTATTTTATTATTAAAGTTTATAAACCATGTGTAGATAAAACATTATTCTACATTTGGCATTTGAAAACTTATAACCAAATTTGACAATTTTGTAAAAGAGTATCAGAGAGGAATTATTGTAAGGAAATACTGGTTGAGAGTCCATTTTCTAAATAGTTAGATTTAATTTTATTTGGATTTTGGAATTATTATGATTTTTTTATTTATACTTTCGGCTAGCAAAAAATACTTTCTTATGCTATTAGAAGATAAGAAAATTATTTAGTTGCTATGTAATTATTTTTATCCTCAACCAATATTTTCCCTATCAATAATAAACAAACTGTGATATTTTCTTTTGATTATACTCTTGTTTTATTATTATTATCATTATGATTTCTATAATGAAGTTTAGTATTAATTATACTCTTATTGAGAAATATTAGGATATGGAGTCTTATTGTACTATCACTTATTATTGTTGTTATTGTTATTATTTAAATTTTTCTATATTATTTATTATTGATATTGAGAGTGATGCTATTTATTATTAAAAAATTGATATATTATTGAAAGAAAAATTTGATATATTATTAAGAGATGTTGGATCCAACAAAGATTCCAACATAACATTAAACCAAAATGGAAAAATTATGTAGTTCACTAGTAAACTGGATTGAAGATGTTTTATGTGAAGGACAGTATTTAGTAAACTTTCCGGAAATTCTTATTTAAATTAACTATTGATAATGAACTACATTCAAGAATTGCATTTTTAAAACTATTAGAGACTTTTGATTTGAATGACTATGTAGTCAACTAAGTTTGAGAAGAACGTTTATTGTAGCCTTTAAAGACTATGTTTACTACAAGGACTATACTAACAAATTTAATTTCTGAACTGAAATTACTATTAATTAAGTCACTGGAATTCTAAAACCTCTCATGAAAGAGATTTCTTTTTGTTTTTATTATATCTTTAATGTCTCTTACTTATTAATATTCATAACTTATTTACTGTTATTGTATGTATTATCTCCTATGCACTTACAAATAGTAAGTGATGTTGTAACATTATTGTATTTCTTTCAGGGAAATGCTCCTACCTAAATTTAATACAGAATAATTTTCTCTTAAATGTATTATTTTAATCGCTAATATTTTTATATTGCGTTAATTTTCTTTTCTTCCATCTCTTGGCTTCCGGAGTTTGACAGCTTTATTCCAAAATTTAACTTTTCTAAATTATTATATTTCTGTTGTCTGAACTTGTAGTTTTATTTAACTATCAATTTCATACAAATTTTCGGGGAGGGGGGATAATATTACAAATTTAAAATTTTTTCGCCAAAACTAACCTTTAAACTATCTTAATTTTCCGTACTTACTTCAAATTATTAAATTAAAATCTTGTTTCTAGATCTAATCTGTTAATCTGTATGCAGACGATATAAATTCTTAATTTGCCTTAAAAAACATTATTCCAGTATGCGTAAATTTAAAAAAAAGATGGCTCTAAATTACAAATATTCTTAATTAAAACTTTATTTCTTAATATTCCAAATAAAACTGATTTCTTCTATGTTTTTATCAACCCTTTTTAAGAAAGTCTTATTAAATTTATTCCAAAACCATACCTTTCAAAAAATATCATTATTTTATTTTATCTATTTATTTATTTTTCCGCCGTCAACCTTCGATAGTGTGCATATTAATAAATTCATTTCTTTTCTTTTTCTCTTAAAATTAATCATTTATAAAAGTCATCTGCCTAAAAAATCCCGATTCAATTATAAATTGGTTAAATAATATTAAAAAAAAATAATAAATTTATCGTTTGTGGAAAATAATCTCGTAGCTGGACAAGAATTCTGTTTACATAAAAGAATGATGGTTTGAGGTTACAGAATGTTCCAGAACTTTCTTTTTTTAGTTTAAAAGGGGGGAAGTCTCGAGATGAAAAAAAGAAGATTCTTGGGTTGCTTCTTGGATGAGGACGGCTCGCTGAAATAATGATGGAATTTTTGCAAAAGGAGCTTTTCCCTTCCTCATTATTACGAATTTAATAAATGAATTTACAGCAGCCCATGACTAATTATTGGATCTTCTACATTTATTTATTTATTTTGTTTTTTCCCTCGCTTGCCATGACTGTGTGTTTCTTTTTAACCAGTGGAAATGATTCGAGTTCTCCTTAAATCGTCACAACTAATCGAAAAGTCCGACAGGATTAGTTATCTGTGCTGCCTTTTTAATGAATGATATTTAAAGAAAATTGCGATGGAACGAAGAAAAGCATGCTATCGCCGAAGTTCGATTGAAGGACAGCCTATATGGTATTTTCAGCTTGCTAATGAATAGTACTTGCTTCGAGTCTGATGTGGATTTTCTGACGCTTGATGTTGATCTGTGCGCATAAATTTTGATTCAGTATTCATGGTCATATTGAAAATTTTTGAAAATTAATGACTTCAAAGTGGTGAGTATGCAAGAAGTATTTGATGAGGAATTTAAAGACGATTGAATTTTATTGAAGATTTTTCAAAAAACTGTAAGTTATTTTATTAAATGTTTTGATTATTATTTTTATTCTTTTTATGATAGATGAAATTTTTATTATTTGTTTATTTATTTATTTATTATTTTATTGATGAGAGTAATTTGAAGTTAATTTATTAATTTACTAATTTATTTATTTATTATTTATTGTATGTTATGGATCTGATATAGTAATTTTGAAAAAAATATGTAATTGATAGAAATTATTAACTTTGAAATTTATTGCAAATGATTTTACGATCAGGATTTAATAAAGAAAATAGAAGTGCTTCATTTATTCTAATGAGTAAGAATACAAAAAAATTATGGAAGATCCTAAATTCGTACCGTTTGATCCGAGTTCTGGAATGAACATTTTGTCGTGGTTAACTTATTTTGATACAACATGTGAAAAGGAGAAGAAAAATCTAGAATGGAAATTTAATTTTATTGCGCAATATTTGAAAGGAGAAGCGCAAAAAATTTATATCAATGACTGCTTAAATTGTACGGATTATGAACAAATTAAGAAAATTTTGATAGAAAGACTCATTGAATTAGACTTACCGAGTTTTTCTGATTTTTCAAATCTGAAATTAGATAATTTAGACAATTTAGAAACTTATTTTCGTAAAAAAGTGGAAATTGGTAGGAAATTACATCTTAGTGAAAATATACTATTACAAAGCTTAACTGAACTTTGAATTCTGGTTTAAAACCAGAATTCAAAAACAATATTATTATAAATCCTCCTAGTAGTACCACAGAATGGTACCGGGTTGTCAAACAATTCGTGGAAGTTTCCACCCCACTAGTTTCAAACCAAGTAATAAATCAACCATCAGCTAGACAAAATTTTCAACCTTTTCAACCAACTAGGCCCTGGATTCAGCCAGTTAGGCCCAATAATACACCTAGGAATTGGATTCCCCAAAGGCAATCTCATTTTCAAAGACCTAGAGTTTGTCAAAATAATTATATTCAAAATTCATACCCTTCAAGACCTTGTAGGATATGCACAAATAGGGGTGTGAGTAATGCTTTTCATTGGGAAAGAGAATGTATTTTTAGGAGTGAGTTGCCATCCTCTGATACTCTTCCAAGTAGCTCACAAAATAATTCTCATAATATTTGACTATTAATTGTGTATGTATGTACAAATAATTATAATTTGCCATGTGTTGTAGATACTGGCTCAACTATTGCAATATTGCCAATTAAATTTGTTAAAAAACTTAATGCTAAAATTGAGACTATACCCTCAGTTACCATTGGTCAGGCAAAAGGATTCTTACATATAAATAAAAAATGTAGTGTTCTTCTAAAAGTGGGTAAAATTAAAAAATATGTTAACTTTTTAGTATGCAATACAAATTTGGATTATGCTATTTTGGGGTTAAAAGAATGTTCTAAATTTAAATTAACCATAGAATGTAAAAATTGTATTGTAAGGCAGGGAAGGAAAATTATAACTAACAGTATATCCATACATAATGAGAGATCCCTTCATTTCAATACAGTAAATATGGACCAAGTACAACAAAACAGGGATCAATATAATGAATTTGTAACCTCAGAATATAAAAAAAAAATATGAAATTAAATACTGGTAATACTGTAGCAATAGATAATTATGATAATGAAACACTGAATGTAAGTAATCATGATATAGAGTTACAATCTACTTGTGGAAATATTATGAAAAATGAAGACTGTGTTGAATATGATCACGCAATTAATGTGCATCCTGATTATAGAGGTTTTTTCCCTCGCTTGCCATGACTGTGTGTTTCTTTTTAACCAGTGGAAATGATTCGAGTTCTCCCTAAATCATCATATATATATATATATATATATATATATATATATATAAACTACATGCATTTAGAATACTATATAAAAATTTTGTAATTCTTATAAACAACATAGTATTTTCTCACATAACCTTTCTTATACGATTTCTCAAAATAACAACTAAAATTTATTCAGTGTCTCCCAAATTTCCTACCGCCATCAGACGACACATCTAACACATTGACACTTCATTCCATTTCAGTTTTGACCCTTTTAACACTTTCCAAGAAAGTTGAAAAGTGTTTATGCATTCGGTTTTGTCGTGCAGTCTGGCCGTCTGTCCGCGCTCTAACTCCCGTAAATGTATTCGGATTGCTAAGAATTTTTTATATGTTATTGATGTTTACCCTAACACGAACCTTATTGAAAATGAAGTTTCTGCTATGATTAGTTTATTTACAGGGATAGTCATAAGTTTTCCGATACACTACGGCCTATGGGGAGAAATCGTTTCAAAGAATTTTAAAGACCTTGTCAAACATATTAAAATTTATATGCTTTTACGAGGTGCATTAAAATATGCATTCTATAAAATATAAGGTGAAAATGCAGCTTTTATGCATTTACAGGGCCACACAAAAGAATTCAAGTAGATAATGGTAAATGGGAGAATTGTGTGTGACGTATTTTAAATATAATAAACTGTTTCATGTATAATAAAATTGATGTATGTCAATGAGGCTTAGTATAAATTATACGATACTGCCTTTCCTAATATAAAGTACATAGTATTTACAGGGACACACAAAAGATTTCAAATAGTACATACTTTTCGAAGTACTGTATACGTATCCGATGATAGCTGATGGATGGATGAAATGCATTTTAATTATGATATGCGCGTATAAGTTTCACTAAATTTATGCATATTATATGGTGTGTATAAACGCTATAGTTAATACACAGGGCTACTCAAAAGAGCTCCCCAACGTTACTGAATATGAGCATAAATTACTTAAAGGTGGTTCTTAAATAAGCTATGCATTTTTACGCTGAACTGCATTAAATTTACTAAGAAATGTTTGCAGAATATAGATAAAATGATATACAGGGAAACGCAAAGAATTGGGTACATGGACGCCTATGAATGATAATTTATGAGAATGTGATTTCAGTTGTTTTAAGAGTGTTTTAGTTTAAAATAAATTTTAGCTTAATACTGATGTGTAATAAAGGTACCAGCCAGGTAAACTACAATGCTGAACAAAGTATTCAAGTATGGTTCCATTTATTAATATAAATTGTTCCATTTATTAATACAAAATTTTATCAAAATACTTTGGGCAGCTTTTTAGATACAATTAGCTAACCCTGATCCAGTGTGACTCAAAATGACGCAGTTATAGAATTTTCTTGAGCATATGACCTAGCTCAATTGTCTTCTCAAGCCCATTTTCAAGGAACCGTTGTCTAGATAAAATTAGCTTGAGCCACTGTGACTCAAAAAGAACCCACTAATCGGACTTTTTGGAACTGTGAATTAGTTCAATGGTCTTCTAATAATCCAAAATTGTAAAATAATATAATGTTTAATGAAAATCGTTAAAGCCATTTTTAGATAAAATTAGTTTGACCTGCAGTGATCCAAAAATGATCCAATAATTGAAATTTCTCGAACATGTGACCAAGTCCAATAATCTTCTCGTATTGTTGAAAACAGTTAGACACAAAATTTAATCAAAATTTATCAAGCCATTTTCTAGATAAAATTAGCTTGGCCCACAGTGAGCCAAAAATAACTCACTGATCGAATTTTCACGAACATGTGACTTAGCCCAATAGCCTTCTCATAATCTAAAACTGTAGAAAGTAAAATTTAGTGCAAATCTTTAGAGCCTTTTTTTTTATAAGATTAGTTTAACTCGCAGTGACCCATAAATGACCTATTAATAGATATTTCTACATGTAATGTACTACATGAGTCTTCTCGTATCCGAAAGTGGTTAGATACAGAATTTAGTCAAAATTGATTGAACCAATTTTTATTAAATATAATTAATTTGATCCTGACCCATAATGACCCAAAATGATTCACTAATCGAATTTTCTCGAGTATGTAACCTAACTCAATGGTCTTTCCGTATCCGAAAACGGTAGGGTGCAAAATTCCGTCAAAATCATTAGAACCTTTTTTAAGATCAAATTTACTTACACAGCATTTTCTGCATTGTGTATTTTTCTGATTATGCCTTTCTAGATTAATCTCAAGGTTGCTTCTTATAGTCCAAGAGCCGATAACACAAAAACCTGTGCTATCGAGTACAAGAAAAATTACTTAATTTTATGGAATAGTAGTGATTGGGGAATCTAATGATCCATGTCTGCCAGAAGTAAAGTGGTGTATAAGCCAAAAATTAATACCACTAGTGGTTGACTCCTAGGTTTAGCATTGTGTTTGTCGTACAATCGAAGGTATGAAAACATGGTAAACTGTGAGCAGGAAAACACACTGGTAAACCTACGAGTAAGCCACTAGAAATATTAATTTTAGGCTTATGCACCACTTCACTTCCGGCAGACGTGGATAATTAGATTCCCCTATTACTACACTTCCATAAAATAAAAGTTTTTTTTTTTTTTTAAATTTGTGCTTAATATAACATAGGTTTTTGTGCTGTCGACTCTTGGACGATTAGGGAAATACGGGAATTGCTGATAAAAACAATTCATGTTAAAGATGAAAGACTATTGCAATTTAAGAGAAAAAAATAAAATAATACATAATTATAATATATTATATTTGCCATACAAAATTTATAGGAACTTCAATACATTACCCAGGACTAAAGACAGGATGCAAAATAATGACAGCATTCTTCCTTCCAAATGAAAATCTGAAATAATAATATTTATAGTATTTAAATAGCAATACAGTTATAACTCATTTAAGATAAAGAGCGATTTGAGGGGGACATAACAGTTATCAGTTTATACACAGAAGTTCCCCTTTAGTTCTCTTTATTCACCGACTTGACGATCTTATAAGAATAAATATTTGTTAAGACGGTATAAATAATATTTCCTTTCCTTACTTTCCTAACAAGAAAAGTATTTTTATTTGAATATTAAAAAAGAGAAAGAAAATTTGGGTTAAAGCTATATCAGATTTAAAACGAGACATTGAAAATGTTTTCTTAAAATATTTTTCTAATAGCATTGTTAAAAAAATACCAAGATGCAAAGACTCTATTTACATAGTTTATTTTATATTAACGTTTTTTTTAAATGTTTAACTGATCTTATTTAATCAAAGATGAAATCAGCCTGCAGATGATTAACAGCAGCTGATCTGGCCTTAAAACAACCCAGTCAAAGGAAAATGAATGGAAATTCGTTTACAAGAAGATCGCTACTTTTAAAAAAATATATACTTCAATCTTCTGGAATCTTTTTGAAATTTATCAAATTAATGTGATTATAAAGTTTGCGGTGTTGCAATGGGCGTTGACGAGTGTAGCTCGGAGGGGGCAGAGCCCCCCTAGAGTTATAAATTAAAATTTGGTTTATGCTACGGAAGCACCGAGTATTGTTTTTGGCTAAATACCGAATACTAAACTAATATACGGAAAACAAGTAAACTTAATACCGAATATTCGGCATTCAGATAAATCGCAAGTCGAACATTTGGCAGTCAGGTTAACCGAATAATCGGTTAGCCAAATACTTTCATGTTTCAGAGTTTAAAGAGTTGAAAACTTAAAACAAAAATACATATATTACATGATATAACAAAGATACTTCTATTTTAATAATCAAGATCTTTTTACAAGTAAGCTTTACACAAAAAAAATCTATGTTTTGGATTATTATTTTTAAAAAAGGAATAGTTTCAAAACTTTTTTAACTAATATATATATATTTTTATTATTTCATATGGATTCTTCTTTGGATTAAAACAAATTAATAAAGTTTTCTTATATTCTAACAAAAAATATTTTAAAATCAGAGTTGTCAAAGTAGTCAGAGTCTGTTCAAATGTTGGCAATTCAGCAAAAATTAACAACATTCCCGTTACTTTTTTCTTTTTCTTTCTTTCTTTCTTTCTTTTTTTTTTTTTTTTTTTTTTTTTTTTTGTCAGAAGGTACTTAAATGCACCAAAGATCATTCATTGCATAGCCACAAAGTAACTCAAGTTGAGCCAAAATCTAGTCATCTCACGATTCGAAAGTCAGCTTCTTGTAAAGAGTTGAAACAACTCGAGTGAATGAGTTGATTTAAGCAGTTTAAATTAAGATGAGTAGTTTAAAAAAGCAATTTAACCCTTTATCTACCGAATTATTTATCAAGAAATTGATCCACCTGAATAATTACCTTCTTTAACATCTGAAGGTATGTTGGAATTTTTAGATAATACTAAATGAGGAATTTAGACATGTTTTTTTTTTTTTCATTAAAACTGATTAAATATATTGGTAGTTATAATTTTTTTGTGAAATATTTACAAAAATAATCAGATTAATTAACCAAAATTATTCTTTTGAAAATATCACAATTCTTAAAAAAAAAAAAAAAAACAATGAGTTTAAATGCATCATTATCCTCTCTATAAATGGAAATGATTTTGCAGTTGAATATATTTTATATAATTTTATTTAAAGAAAGAAAAGAAATACCTTATAAAAATGAATAATAAAACTACCACTTTTTGAAAATATTCAGCTTCGACTGTTTCTCTATTCTATCTAAATTTGATCGAGAAGAGTGTTTTGTGTGGAAAGAATAAAAAACTTTTATTAATAGACACTATAAATAAGTTTTATATAAAGTTTTCTTCAATGGTACTTTTAAGTACTGTCGGTGCATAAAGGGTTAAAGCGATATTAGTAAAACATTTAAAAAACAACTCATTCACGATTCAATAAATTACAGCTCTTTCTGGAGAAGACAAATCCATTCTTTCGTATTAAGAGTATGGGCGATAATTTTTAGAGGAATGACAAATACACAGTTTCTAAAATTGTGTACCAAACTTGCAGGAGAAATAATGTGGTCAAGACAATTTAAAAAATAAATAAATAAAATAAGAAACCGTTCAATCTATTTACTTTCTGAAAAATCCAATCCAATCAAAAGAACAACGTGTGTTACTGCAAGCTAAAACTGATTTTTTATTCACAACTTTAACACTACTTTAGCGAGACGACTTCTTTACTGATTCCTTACAACTTTTACTAAAGGAGTACTTTAGTGGGATTTACATCACATTTATTTCGAATGGCTTTAACTGAACCTTTTGAAATAGCAAATAAATAATATAAAATCATTCTCTTTTATTTAAGTAGGATTTAATTTCTGAATCTCCTTCATCTTTTTGAATTCATGATTCTGAAATTTTTATTAATAGACAGTTAAAATTAAAAGTTATTTAAAGTTTTTAAACGTATTTTTAAAAGGTCTTTTGCGTATTCAGTTTGGCGGAATATTTTGCTATTCGGCCATAAGGAATAGTTTGATATTCGGTCTAACCGAATTCAGAGGAGTGCCGATTAATCGGATTCATTCACAATTCACAGCTGTAACAGTAATGAGAACTATTTTAGCGAGATGTTCATCACATTAATTTTGATTGACTTAACTGAAACTTTTCAAAGAGCATATAAATAATGTAAAAGCGTAATACAATAAATACAATAATTTATAAGAATATGCTACTTACTTCAAAATAGAATGTAATATGGTAATAAACTAATAGAATATTAACAATTAAAACTTTATCTGTATTTTATGGTTGTTTATTTATAAAAACTGTTGAGACATTCAGTTCAAAGTCTAGTCGTGGGATGTTCGATCAGTGACAATCTATTATCTGTAACATATGGGAATCATCACAAATGTTCATATTGTTGGAATTCTTTCTGCTAAAAAAGAAATAAAATGTTTATTCACTTTCATTTTATTTTTTAAAATTGTATAAATTGCTTGTTTCTATAGTTATTAATTACTTTTTATATTTGCTGTAAATTCCTTTTTAAAATAATAGAAAATAATTTAAAAATGTATCCGTGTCCGGTATTCAAAAACGAGATTTTCGCCAATGTGCTTTAGGAAATAATCGTGCCAAATCTGGCGCGCATATGACATCTGTGCCGCAAAATTAGTCACATGAGGTCTACATACAAAATATAAATTAAAAGAAAGCATGTAATAAAAAAAATAACAAATTTGTAGTTTAATAAATTGCAACGACTATTTGGAAAATGCTATTTTCAAAGACTAAAATTTTAAGGACTTGTAAATAAATTCGATATTTAAATTAATAATAATAATATATATCATTTTTAGGATGATCATAATGAGTCATATATTACGTACGTCATGCATTAAGCATTAATATTCCTAGACCAATGATTAAAAAAAAAAAAAAAAAAAAAAGTAGTTTATAGATACACCACTTTAATGTTTAAAATGTGCATTTTTATTGGATGGGGTTAATTAGAGTTTTGAACGACTCATATTATGTAGGATATGGATGACATAATGTTCCTGTACCCATCACAAGGAAATTTTAAATGAAATTTCAGTTTTGCAATTTTCGGAGTTGCAAATTTTTAAACTTCTGACCTTCGCACATTTTAAATTTTTACACCGCTGCGTAAAAAAGAAAAGAAAATTTTAAATGAAATTTGTTCGAAACCTGTATCTTATTTTTGTTTTCAAATTATTATTATTATTAAAGTTTTTATTATGATTTTTTTTTTTTCGTTGTTTTAACAAAAGTATTCCATTTTAGGACATTAAACATGGACTAATCAGAAAATGAATAAAATAAAAAACAGAAGTATTCCATTTTTGGACATTAAACATAAACCAATCAGAAAGCGTATAAAATAAATTAAGTTGTGGAATTCAACCAATAAAAAGATTCAGATATACTAGAGATGTTAAATTATGCTACTAACTGTTAAAAGTAATTGTTTTTATAGATATATTTATGTATGTTGTATCAAAAACTCGTGTGCAAGCTTGAAGATCTGATAGAGCTCTACTCTAGCTTATATATATCCTAATGAAACAACCTTATTAAATGAATTTGTAAAATGATTTTATGACGCGATTGGTGAATTCCATTTTGTGACAGATATGACTGAGAGAACTTTTTTGTTCATCTTTAAGTACTAAATATTAATTGATAGTTTAAAAATTGCATGGAGTGATGTAAATATAGGCCTTATGCTATAAAAAAACACTAAAATCTTAATTCAAGGAAAAACTTAATTTAATTAAGGGTTAAAACCTGCCGTGACAGACATGACAAAATTTAGACATAGATTTTGACTAGACACATATTATTTTCATTTGCTCTTAATTGGCATGCATACGAAGTCCAGAATTTTTTAGGAAACAAAATAAGACTTAGATATGTGAAGCAGAAAGAAAAATATTGAAAAATTTGTAAATAGAAAAATATTATAAAATATTTATCAGCGCGACAGACATGACAAAGTTTTGTGACAGACATGACACATGTACAATTTTCTATGAATTTAAGTATTTTTTTCTTAAATAATACTTTCTTTACTTTTATCACAACTTGGAGATTACAATATGATATAACATTGGTATATTATGTTAAAAGAATCTCAAAATAAATTATAAAAAATATTTAAAATTTATAAAATCCCTTGGAAGTGACTAGTGTTGGAGTTGAAACATTTGCTAATATTTGGTTCTTCTCATACCAGACAACATGATCTTCAGGTTCAAGTTTAAACATGCTTTTAATTTTAGTTGGTACTAAGCATTTTATTTTATGTTATTGATGTGTCTGTGCGATTTGTGTTATTATTCCATGATAAACATTATTGTCTTATTCACATTCACCCGTTGGCTATATTGCTTTGTTGCATTTTCCAAGAGGTAATTTTCAGTGCATGCACCAGTATTGAAATTGAAAAGAATATTATGCCAGGTACACATGATCGGAAATAATGCAACTTTCTTGTTCCTGGCATTGTTTTGATTACTTTCCATGTCAGATCAAGTTTTGCTTTCATTCTTTGTATTTTTTTCTTGTGATTCATGAAGCAATAGATTCTAGGACCAATTTTCCTCGCAGCTTCAGCACACTTACATGATGCTCTAGGATTTATACTTCTAGCTTGAGTAGCATCAAGGAACTGAATATTAATAGTCTCATCAATACATTCTTTTCCATGTGATGTCACTGAAAAATGCCAGACTGTTGGGAATTTGTTTTGTGTTATTGAAAACATATTTTTTTGTTCGAAGGGTAGAGATGCTCCATCAGATTAGAATTCAACCTCTTTGACTTTTAACTTTGAATTATTTATCATGATTTTTTTCAATGATCAAATTGGTAAACATTATAACAGCATAATTGTCATAATTACCAGAATCAGCTATCACTATATATGGCTCTGAAGAAACAGTGACTGAGTCACTATAACAATAATATACAATTGTAATATATATATAGCAGAGGAAATATTCTGCCAGTGAGCAGATTTAATCTTGTTCTAATAAATATGCAAATAGTTTTCACTGAAATGAGTTTGTTCCAGAAATTTTCTATTTGGCAGATTTTCTTTTAAAAGTAGAAAACTTTAGATTGTGTACGTTTCACATCAAGAAATACCATAGCCATCAATTCCAAGTTAAATAATAATAACTTTCAAATCACAAGATTAAAGCAAAACTGCTTGAAAAAATAATTGTGACAGATGATATATCTGAAACAAAGAAATTGGTATCAACATAATTATCTGGTAACTATTACATGCATTCTAAATTTAAGCATTTTGTTGAGTTAAGTTGTAAAGAAATATTATTGGCATCAACACTAAGGTTAAAAATTACAAAAATAACTTTCTAGGAAAGAGATTAAGGTAAATTTGCTTGAAAAACTAATTGTGACAGACATGACTAGCGTGACAGACATGACAAATGTGACAGACATGCCAAAATATAATGTTTTATATTTCACTCAAATTTTTAAAAAATCTTTCAATTTTTTTATGAACTGTTCCTTTTGACATATAAAAAGAGAAAATAAAGTGTTAATAATTTTTTTCAAGTAGATTTTCTTGAAAATAAAAAAATCGACATTTTCTGTGACAGACATGACATGAAGACTAATATAAAATTTGGGGGCAATAGCAAAATAATTAAAATATTTCAGGTGAAAACTTTGGTGTTTTTAAACATACTGTTGGTCATTCTTTAAAAAGATATATTTGTTTCAAAAACCTATTTGATATTTAAATGCTTCAAGGGACATTAAACTAGAGATAAAAATAGCAGATTTTTGACTTCAAAGTTAGTCTTGATAATAATTAACTATAAAAATTTATTTTTACAATTATCTTATTATATCTTGTTATTTTCATTAAATTTGACTTATTTTCTATCAATTGGAACAAAAAAATACTAATTTAGTTCAAATTTAAAAAATGATGTCCATGTCGCATTTTCATGGAATTCACCGATTATGTTTCACAGCTTTCTCTTAAAAATATGGAACGTTTGGCAGTGAAATTAACACCAACTATCCATATTAATCCGCTTGCATAAAAAATGTTATTAGAATTTTTTTTTTAATTTGAATTAATTTTCGAGATATACATATTTTGTCTAATTTCAATAATATTTCTCTAATGCTGGCAATTAACTGATTCCATTTTTGTGGGAAAAAGGTTGAAAAGGAAAAACATAGGGATTATTAGATTAGCAGGGTTTTTTTCCATCATTTTTAAATTGAAATTAAAATTATCTTTTATTTCAATCGAAAGTGGAGTATATAGTGATTAAATTATGTTTTTTAGGAAAATCTGAAAGCATAATTCATTAAATAATAATAATAAATAAATAAATTGCTTTTTATTTTAATCAAATTTTCATCGTTTTAACGAGATTGTTTTGTATATTTTAAAAAAGGTTATTATTTCAAATTGTTGCTAATTGTAAAAATAGTTCAAAGAATAATATTTCCTTACGATTGAAAAATCAATTGTACCAATGTAGAAGAAAAAATGCTCAGAAATTGCTGAGAAACTGGGAAATTAAAAAAATTTCACTCGCACAAAATGATAGCGAATTCTACAACAAATCTCTGGAAATGATTATGCATTTAGAAAAAGAAAAAAAAAAATCCGCGAATAACTGATTTTATAAATGTAAAATAATACTATGTATTTTTAAACTGTAATCAAATAATTTTGCTCAGTTACTTTGGTTTTTAATGTAATGTAATCTTGAGCTTTTGAATTGCGGAACCTTTGAATTACGGCAATCTCTAAAGTACGGTCACTTTGACATGCTCCCAGTAATGGCAGCTGTTCAGAGGTTTTACTGTCTAATAATCATGAAACATTTTTTTAACATCTAATAAAATATCCATGATTTTTATCTTATTTGTATAATTTTACATTCAAAGTCAATGTTAGCGACTAGAGCTGTTGCAAACCGTACGAATTCGTTACTAAGAAACGGGTATTTCCTAAGATACGAAATACCGAATCGTTATTTAAAAAAACCGCTCGTTAGCCGTTACCGAAGTCCATATGTAATTGAACAAAGTGGAACTAACTTCAAACGCTGCTTACGGTTGTATAATTCACGCTTTCTCGCGAAACCGCCTCAACAAGTATATTAAGGCACATATTAAAAAGAAAAATATTAATTGTTTATTTGAATAGAAATGTTCACTACTTAGAGTGAAACCAGTGAAACATGCGATAACAAAACCTGTCGATAACGGAAAGTAGCATTAAGCGAGTTCTCAAAAACGTTTTACCCCGCTTAACATCGCAAAAATTTTCTAATATATTCATAGACTCCATCTAATGCTTGAAATCATAATAAGGCACTGAAACAATAGAAGTGATATCACATCGAATAGCATTATGTATTGAAGATCAAGTAATAATCTAATACATTTATATGGTGACCAGGGGCGTGCGAAGAGAAAATTGTGCTTGTGGCAAACTTAGAATTTGGCGCCCCTTCTAAATTTTTCTTGTTATAGGCCAAAAAATTATGTTAGTATTATAAATTTTGTGCCCCCTAAATCTCCGGACCCGGGGCGGCCGCCCCCTTCGCCCCCCCCCCCCTTTCGCAAGGCGCTGATCACCTTCAAAGACACCTTCAAACATAAATCTTTCCATAAATGCTTCATCATTCCTTAATTACAGCTATAACGAATATTTTATTCTGCTAAAAGCTTCCATTCTTTTTACAGTGAAATAATAAGGAAATTTTAATAGATTAAATGCATAATTAACACAAAATTAGTTTAATTAAACTCTTTAATGATAAACACGCGTTGTTTTTCTGTTGCTTAGATCGATTGCTCTTTTTTAAATCGAAATTGTAATACATAATATGTAATCTAAAAAAAAAAAAGCGCAATTAAGTTGTTTAAGTTTTAAAAATGCATATAAAACTTCATATCTGTAAGGTAAATAGTACAATCCCTAAACGATCTCAAAACAATCGTTCTTCTAAAAGCATTTTTTTCTGCTTCAAAAATTCCCTCCAAATTCATACTTACATATTCGGAAAAATAACGGATGCTGAAATAACAAAAACATACTTCTATCTTTCTACCCAAACAACTAAATGAAATACCCGTATATGATACTAATATGAGAACAGAGCTGTTTCAAACCGCACATATTCTTTAACATAAAACGGGTATTCTCTAAAAAACGAAATACCTACGTTTCTTTGAAATATCACTCGCTTGTAGTTACTGTCAATACGCCACCGAAAAAAACGAAACTAACTTTAAACGATGTTTTACGTACATTTGTGCAATTCGTGATTCATGAATGAAGCGAGACAATCGACGCAGTAACAGATGCGAATTTGTGTTCGGGATCTGGCATTAGGCGCCGAATTTAGTTATTTTGATATCAGTCTAAGCGTATAATTCTCTTTGAATGTAACAGTTATTCTCAAATGATTTTATTTTCGTAGGAGCTTATTGATTTATTTATTATGGAAAGAAAAATAAGTAAATTGTGAACATATTTTTCCGCAGTATCAAGTGATAAAGCAAAACGTGATTTATGCCAAATGAAGTTTTCAATTAAAGGAAGTTCAACGACGAATTAAAATAATAATAATAAAAAAAACATTTATTGGTAAAGCATCGTCTATTATATGATAGTTTGTTTCCATAAAAACCGTTGTTACTGTCATTATTGAGCCAGCAGCTTAGTATGATGATGAAAATGTTTCAAAGAGCAATTATATTTTCTGAACATTTTCAAGAAATTAAGTTTTAAAAATTACAGGTTTGCTTTAAGTATATTATTTTCCTATAAAAGTATCTTTGCATACGTATTTATATTTTATATTTGAAAACATTTCCATGATAAGGACAAATTTTGCTTTTAAAAATGTTTTTATGATAAAGTTTATTTTTCTTTTCTCTTTTTTAGTTGATTTTAAAAATGTATTTGCTGTTTGTTTTTAAATTTCATATCTGGAGAAAAAAAAAGTTTTTTAAAATATAAATAAAATTTTTCAGAGATAATAATGGATTGAAGTACAAATGTAGATGCGTGTTTGATAGGATGATCACATAACAAATAAAACATATTGTTTTTAAATTATTCCAGAAATTAAAATTTCATTACACATAATTACACATATTTTGTTAGTGTAAAATTAGTGAGAGAATTTGCTTGTAAAATCATTTTGTTTGTGTAATTACACCTCATAATTTTATTGTATAAATTTTGTAAGCTTTTACTCTTGCTAAATTGCTTTCTCTGATTATTCTTTATATTCGTAGGTAATAAATTCTACAAGTTAGACATGTTCTACTCAATTATGTATCGTTTTGAATTTTGTTTGGCAAAAAAAATTAGAAACTTGATTAAATTTGTATTTTATGGACACATAGATGGCAGCACATAACAATATGTGAAGAGTAAAAAATGCTCATTCTTCCAAATACTCATGTTCCATATGTAACTAGATTTGTAGCAGTTATGTAGTTCACACGATGATTTTTAATAGCCGGTTTTTGAGCAGTAACGAGTAACGATAATTTTTAAACGGGTAGTCAGTTTTAAAATAACGCCATCATACGGGTATTTATTTAGTCGTTAGTTTTACAGCACTATTAGCGACACAATAGGCATAATATCTCCAAAATCAATGAAATACTGTATTTAAATATTTTTTAGTAGATTTGTTATCTTGAATTTCCCCCTTTTCCCTAAACTTCTGTTGAGATATGGCGAAATATGCTGTAATTTTCTATCAGTCCTTTAATTCCCTTAAGGGAGGATTTCTAAAATGATTGAAATCTGAGTTTAATTATTTTTTACTAGCTTTGTTATCCAGAATTTCTCGTTCCTACCTAAACCTGCTGCTAAGGTATGGCGAAATAACCTAAAATTGAGACTAATTCGTTAAACCCTCTTAGGTGAGAATTTCTAAAATCGATAAAATACATTTTCAGTAGATCAATTATCCTGAAACTCACGCCTCCTTCTAAAAAAGCTGCTGGGATATGGAGCAATGACCTAAAAGTTTCGATATTCCCCTGATCAATTCTCTTAAAGGGGAGGAAATTTTCTGGAATACATGTTTAAATATTTTTAATAAGTTTTTTATCTTGAATTTCTTGCTCCTACCTAAAACTACTGCTAGGATATAGCCAATATTCTAAAATTTACGACCCCTCATCCCTTTTACCCCCTTAAGGGACAATTTCTAAAATCGCCAAAATGTGTGCTTAATTTTTCTTTTAGTACATTTATTTCCTGGAATTTCATGCACTTACCTAAAACGGCTGCTGAGATGTGGCCAAATATTCTAAAATGTTTGATCCCCCTCATTCTTTCTTGCTTTCTAACCGATGATCAGGCCTCTACCTGCCGAGTTATCTCAGCTTAACGGGTTTGATACCTGGTATCGGGGCGGGTGACCGCCTAATCGCCGAGTAGCGGCAATAAACCTGATATCTTCGCTTCGCACGTCATCATATCTGCAGTACTTGCTTCTCGTTTGAGCATACTTTGTTTTGCCGATAACTTAACGTTACATCCTGTTGTTTGTACTGCAAATGACTACTCAAGTTGATGTCGCAATTTAGAACCTTGATCAGATGACGAGACCTTCACCTGGCAAGGGAACTCCAGAGGTATAATTTACAGGTAACTTGGAGGACTTTGCACACACGACAGATTTTACATGCACCAGCGCCATTAGCGTACATATCGGAATTTTTTTTCTCTCACCCTTTTAATCCTCTTAGGAGAGGAATTTCTAAAATTGCTAAAATATCTGTTTAATTATTTTTTAAGTTTTTTTTAATCTTGATTTTTTTTCCTACTTAAAGCGGTAGCTAAGATATGGACAAACGTTCGAAAATTTTTGACCCCACCACCCTTTGACCGATTAGAGAAGGGTGATTTCTAAAATTGCCAAAATGATTAATAACTTATTTAGTCCATTTATTTTCTAAAACTTCACGCTCTTAAATAAAACTGTTTCTGAGATATGGTCAAATTTTCCAAATTTTCTAAACTGGATCGCTATTCATTTTTGTATTTACGCTTTTGAAGTTCAATACACATACATACACTTTACTCGATTCTGTTACTCTAAAGCACTTTTATCTTTTCTAAACATTTTTCTCATATTTAGTCATTAACTATTTGGAAAATAGTTGTTGTCCTCGGTAAAGAACTGGAAAATCTGAAGTATATCTGAATGTTTCATTGGTTGAATTCCGCAACTTATTTTATTTTATTCGTTTGAACATACATCTGACTTGTGTGCTTGACATGCTTATAAGTCATCGTCAATATACAGGGACGAGATAGCACAAGGAAATTTACATCACTAGAGAAATACAACCAAGATCTCCACACAAAGTGTGTGTGCAATGGAGCCAGCGGGAATGGAACCCACAACCTCCAGCGTAGCAGAGCGGCGTCTTAACCACTCGGCCACGGAGGCCCTAATTTATTCGTTTTCTGATTTGTCTATGCTTAATGTCCAAAACTGGGATACTTCTGTTGCCATGATGACAAAAAAGTAATAAAAACTTTTTTAAAAAAGTAATAATAATTTGAAAACAAGTTGAGATAAAGATTTCAAACAAATTTCATTTAAAAGTGCATTTTTTTTCTCTACGCAATGGTGTAAAAATTTAAAATGTACGATATTTAAAAGTTTAAAAATGTGCAGTTCCGAAAATTGTAAAACTGAAATTTCATTTAAAATTTGTATATGATGGGTCCTGAAATATCAATGATTAATCCATGTTGTACTTAATATGAGACGTTCAGAAATCAATCGGATTAACTCCATCAAATAAAAATGCATCAAAACTACTGTTTTTTTATCATTGGTCTAAGAATATTAATATGTAATGCATGGCGCACGTAATACATGACTCGTTAATGGTCATCCTAAAAATTATGTTTATTATTATTATTAATTTAAATATAGAATTTATTTATTAGTCTTTAAAATTTTAGTCTCTGAAAATATCATTTTCCAAATAGTCGTTGTAATATGTTAAATTACAATTTTTATTTATTTAATTTTTTTTATTGTTATTTTCTTCTACCCAAACATATGATTTGTAAAAAAAGTCGAATAGAAATCGTTCCGTTTTTTGAACTGTCAGAAGTCAACAAACTCATTTAACACCCCTTTGTCTAATTACTCAGAAATAGGTAAATGAACTTCCTGTGTGAATCGAGTTTATCCATATGTATTGCATGATGCTTAGTTTGGCAGATTACTATGTTAAATTCAAAAGTGTTATCTATCTGTTGCTAACGTTTGGTAACATTTATTATTAACATTGAAGGAAGTTTTTAGAATGCTTTTTCCTATTGATTTATGTTAATTGCAGAACATTTATGATTGTACGTACTTGGATGTCTATTATCAAAGAACTAGTTAACTATTAGAAACTGTGATTAAAATTAGTAGTAGTAATAATAATTAAAAAGACTTGCTTATGAAAACAGTAAAACTTATTTCTGAGTTTAAATAACTTTATAAGTTGTGGATTGTTTGCAATTTTTTTCGTTGTCAGCCAGTTATGGATTCATACTCCAGACATGCAATAATGTTTAACAATCTTCTTTTTCTATATACATAAAGAAGAAGTGAGAATTAATTTTGGATTTCTAATTGTGCATCATTACAATTTTAAATATAACAACTTTTCAGTGAAGTTTTTGTTTAAAATAATTCCAAAAATGACGACAATTAGCGCTATTTATTATTATTGTTATTTATTTAAAGCTGCCATATTTGAAGATTAAAGAAAATAACAGACGATTTTTCTTTTAAGATAAAATTATTTCACTTTAAATTTCTTTATTTAAAAAGGAGTTTTTATTTCAAAGATAAAAAATATTCCACTTAAAGCTTCCATATTTACGAATTAAAGGAAGCAAAGGGCAACTTTTTAATACTTCAAAGTTTTATTTTTTATAAATTAAGAAGATTTGCCTTAATTTTAGTGAAACAAGTTTCGAGAAAAAGTATGGTACTTAATAAGGAATATACTATCAAATATAAGTTTTGTCAGATATTTCAAAAAATAATATGCTGCTTCATAATTATCTTCCTTTGGAATATGACTTGCGATCAGTCTTGTGAAGAAGCTAAACAGTGGTTAACTGACAACATTTCTGGATTGAAGTCTAACAGAACGCATACTTGGAACCAATTAAAATTTTGGATTAGTGGCAACAATGAAAACTGCTTAAAATATTTGTTAAATGGAACTGATGAAACTTCAGTTGATAAGATTCATGAGGCTCTACGTAAAGATGTTTTCAAAGATGAGGATGAAGCCTTAAACAAAACTGATAAAAAATGTCCACCTCGAAGAAAAGGGACAAGACGGCCTAATAGAAAGCGATTTCAAAACAGAAGACGAGGTTTCGGTAAAAATCGCCAACGCGATCCAGCGAGAAGTTCTACTATGAATGGATCTCCTCAAAATCCAGGTAGAAATTCTACAATTAAGAATGTTTCTGTTCCACCAGGAAGACCGAAGAATTAATTTTAAATTAACATAAGGAATTCTACAAGGAATGGATCGCCTGAAAGTCCAAGTAGAAATTCTACAATTAAGAATGTCTCTATTCCACCAGAAAGACAAAAAAATTAATTTTAAATCGTTATAAGGAAATTCAACAAGGGATGGATCTCCTCCAATTCCAGGTAGAATTCAACAATGAATATTGTTTCTGTTCCACCAGGAAGACCGAAGAATTAATTTTAAATCGTTATAAGGAAATTCTTCAAAGAATGGATCTTCTCAAAGTCAAGTAGAAATTCTGCAATTAAGAATGTCTCTGTTCCACCAGGAAGACAGAAGAATTAATTTCAAACCGTTATAAGGAAATTTGGATATTATTTTTTTGGTACAATTTATTTTAAAAGGTAGGATTACAGATGTAATATATTATTTAGTGACATTTTTTGTTTTTATTTAATTTTAAAAAACACTGTTTAGTCAAAGACATTTTTTATGCTCTTGCTTGGAAATGTTGCTATCTCATGTCTTCAAAAAGAAAAAAAAAAGTGAATTTGAACAGTTTATTATTTTGTAATTGTTGAAAATCTCTTAATATGAAGTAATTCTTTAAGTGCTTGTATAATAATTTTTAATTTTATGGACATTTTTATTTCGTAATACTCATACAGGGAGAATATTGAATTTAAGAATGTGAAACATTTTCATAATTGTGTTTAGACTGTTCAGATATAAATTGTTAAAATAATAATGGTACGAATCATATCAAAATGCTACTAAATATTTTAAGGAATTATTCAAAAGTTCATTTAATTAAATTTACATTGCTGAAAACCCTCTATCGAAACTCTTTTTTTTTTTCCTTTTTCAAAATGCTACTAAATATTTTAAAGAATTATTCAAAAGTTCATTTAATTAAATTTACATTGCTGAAAACCCTCTATCGAAACTCTTTTTTTTTTCCTTTTTCAAAATGCTACTAAATATTTTAAAGAATTATTCAAAAGTTCATTTAATTAAATTTACATTGCTAAAAACCCTCTATCGAAACTCTTTTTTTTTTTTTTTTTTTTTTTTTTTCCCTATTGCTTGTAATTTACATAAATAAAAGTACGCTAATAGTATTTTTTATTAATGTTATTAATGTTTTGTTTCATTTTTTAACCTACCTTAATGAGGGAGGCTATACTATTAGTTTGTAACCACATATATACAAAGAGATTTTTTTATCAGTATTTATCCGCTTAAATTTTGAATGTATGCTTAGATATTGATAATTTTTTTAGGTGCGTTCGTAATTATATAAATATGTAGTATTTATAGTCGTCGTCTGTCTGTCTGCATTTAACAGCGCAAAAATTACCCAACCGAATGGTTTATAATTTAATATGTGCAGAATTTTGTCAGGTCATTTCGAATTTTATGCAAATTGAATCAAAACTTAAAAAATTTTCTTCATTCTATTAAATCCTATCATACGTAATTAAATGAATGATATTCCATGATAAATAATGACCCTAGGTTGCCATAGTGTTGTTCTATTAAGTACCATCATGCGTAATTAATTCAATGATATCCGTGATAAGTAATGAGTCTAGGTTCCCATGGCGATGACGTCCTATTTAAAATGAAGCCATATTATTTCGATATTACTGAATTTATTACATATAATCGTATCAAATTTTGTATTCATGCATTTTTACAAAAGAAAGAAATAGCTATTGCACCAAGATCTGAATATTTATAAAACTAATCATTATACGAGTCATTGTCATTTACCACGTTTAACATAAAATTTGCAATTTTTTTTTCTCCCCGTAAAGTATTCGGTCTGGTGGTGGTCTTATATAATTTCTATCGTGATCCGAAACGGTATGTTTATCTATCCGAAACGATATGTCCTACCTGTTTTCATGTCTGTCAAGCAAAAATTGTAAAATTTTTCCTTAGTAAAAGTGGGCTATAACATCACCCCGAATTTGGAATGCATTTTTTAAGTATGTAGTATTACTTTACTTTGAAATTTTTTATTATGTTCGCAACGATTGGTCAATTTTATTAATGAAAATTGTTATAATATGGGCACGAGTAAGTGTATATTTATTTTGGTTCGATTTCAAGGACTTCCTTCAAGGAACTCGATTAAAAATAACGACCCATTTAAAAGTACTACAAATAAATAATTAAATAAATTATCTGTCATTGAGACACTGCTCAACGAATTGATAATATCTACGCATCGACTATTTAGTTATAATCTACAGGGAAATTCTCTCATATTTATAACTTGTCCAACATACATCTTAAAAAGGTTTTTTTTTTTTTTTTTTTTTTATTATAATAATTACAGTCGCTTTGGAAAATATATCAGCATTATGATTACGCGTGACGTTTGATTCATAATTTGTTGCTGCTCTGTTCGCAATAGTTTCCGTGTATTTCTTTTCTTTTGCCGCAAGGCATTATCATTATCTAGTCAGCATAACGTTTAAAGATTGATTTTTCCCAGTGAAATCCCGTTATCTCGAAGTAAAATCTATATCCTCTTATGTCAGTCACTTATCATAAGTTCATATCTGAGATGATGCTATATTTTCATACGTGTTTTCATTGTTATCTTGCTATTATTGATATTGATATGTACTTATTAGTAGTTACTTTTTGAATGTCGTCAGCCTTTCTTGGTAATTTTTATGGTAATGCTTATCCTGTTTTACGCAATGGAGTGCTGTTTTTTAAAGAAATTATCAGGAGAACCATGTGACTACTTTTATGGGGGTATTGCATATTATTATAAATCCATTTAGAAATGGTATAATAAGAGGTATAATAATGGTATAATAAGAGGTATAATAATGGTATAATAATGGTATAGTATTATATTTATATATAATATTATTTATATATACGATATAATATTATATTCGTACCACGCACACACATACATATATATAATCAGTGTTCTCGCTGTCGCTCGCCGATGCGCCAAATTGCGACTAAATTCTTCATTTGGCGAGTAAACAAGCGATTCGATTCGCCAAATTGCTAGTGCTCAAATTTTGCTTTTTCGTTTTTCATATATATTTATATTTATATAATATACATATATAATATGTATATATAATATACATATTAATATATACATATTTTTTATATTTGTAACGGATAGTTGAAATAGATTAATAACAATCACTGTCACAGTTATAAAAACTTAGGTTATTTTAGAACATATTAAAAAAGGGGGTACATTAAAGGGTTAAAGATAATTTTCTGTTGTGTTACACGGCAAATCTATTTGGCTAATACTTTTTTCATTTGGCGAACGTTTTTTATTTTTAATTAGCCAAATTACTAACGTTAGTCAAATGTCAGCGAGAACACTGTATATAATCCTTTAAAAATATTACATATTACCCACGAAAATTGTAAAATCATAAATAAATAAATAAAATTATTCATTGACAATAAAACTGTTCTTCTTATATCAATAAATCTATCCATCTATATATGTATATATCAACATCATCCTACTCATCATAATCAACCGTTTTTGTTCCACTGCTGGATGTAAGTCTCCCCCAGATTTTTCCAATGTTTTTTACCTAGTTCTTTAGTCATCCTGTTTACATCAACCACTTTTCTGATTTCGTTACTCCACCTTACTTGAGATCGTCTTCTTAGTTGATTTACATCTCTGGGATACCACTGTACTGTGTTTGTGCTCCATCTATTGTCTTGTCTGCTTGCAATGTGCTCAACCCATTTCCATTTTAACCGTTTAATTCCTATATAGCAGGTCTGTCCAACCTTTTAGTCAACAGGGGCGCACCTCAGCTCATGGTATTCAGTGAAGGGCACCATCATTCACACGGCTGCATACATGCGGTAATTCTATCGCACAGTAATATTAGTGCACACGCGCGTCTTAGCATGATGCAAATGAATCTGACCGCGGAAGACAAAAGGCCCCTACAATTCTGGAGTTTCAAATTATACAGTTTTCTATGATAGTTCTATCTCAAAAACTTTTGTAGGCTAAGGTGTCAGAAGCTTTGAACGCGTCTATACTAACAACAATAACAAATAAATAAACATGGAAATCAGAGATATTGATAAGCGTCATGTTGGGTGTGAAAATGTGCTTTGATTTATTTTCAAGGCGTGAATTTAGTTTATATATATATAAAAAAAGACATGACAATGACCAATTTATATGGGCAATTTTAGAAAGAGAGGGGAGTCTGAAAGTGTTTTCATACACTGTTAAAAATCTGCTGCATTTTGCTGCAACGCATTCCCCTGCTTCTATAGAACAGGGTTACTTGGCCGTGAAATGGAGCTTTCTCATTGGTTGGAATACAGATATTATATACAAGCGGTGGAGTGCGTTGCAACAAAGTGCAGCAGATTTTTAACAGTGTAGATGGATGGAAATTATTCTTGCACTGCTACTCATTGCTCTGCACTACTCATTCTTATTGATTTTTCAAAGATATTGAAAAAATTCATATTGAAAACAAACTTGTAAAATTTCCAAAGTCAAGAATGAAAAATTAAGCCCTTTTATTCCTCGTATAAAACAGCCAAAGGTCAGCAAAAAGAAAACAAACATGAGTTTTCATGCACATGTACCTTCAAAGGGACAGAGATTGTGGGAAAGCTTTTATTAGCTCACAGGCTATCATAGCCTGAGAGCTTATGTGCCCGTCCGTTCTGTATGTACGTTCGTACGTTCGTTCGTGCGCAACGCGATAACTCATGATAAAAATATCGGATCCACTTGAAATTTTGTATATAGGTATATCCTGATAAGGCGCTTCCCTGATTAGTTTTTGGAGTTCATTCGATATGTATGTGACGATTTAAGGAGAACTCGAATTATTTCCACTGGTTAAAAAGAAACACACAGTCATGGCAAGCGAGGGAAAAAACAAAATAAATAAATAAATGTAGAAGATCCAATAATTAGTCATGGGCTGCTGTAAATTCATTTATTAAATTCGTAATAATGAGGAAGGAAAAGCTCCTTTTGCAAAAATTCCATCATTATTTCAGCGAGCTGTCCTCATCGAAGAAGCAACCCAAGAAATCTTCTTTTTCATCTCGAGACTTCCACCTTTTTAAACTAAAAAGAAAGTTCTGGAACATTCTGTAACCTCAAACCATCAATCTTTTATGTAAACAGAATTCTTGTCCAGCTACGAGATTATTTTCCACAAACGATAAATTTATTTAAAAAAAAATATTATTTAACCAATTTATAATTGACTCAGAATTTTAAATATCTTAGGCAGACGATTTTTATAAATGATTAATTTTAAGAGAAAAAGAAAAGAAATGAATTTATTAATATGCACACATCAAAGGTTGACGTAGGAAAAATAAATAAATAGATAAAATAAAATAATGATATTTTTTGAAAGGTATGGTTTTGGAATAAATTTAATAAGACTTTCTTAAAAAGGGTTGATAAAAACATAGAAGAAATCAGTTTTATTTGGAATATTAAGAAATAAAGTTTTAATTAAGAATATTTTTAATTTAGAGCCATCTTTTTAAATTTACGCATACTGGAATAATGTTTTTTAAGGCAAATTAAGAATTTATATCGTCTGCATAAGGATTAACAGATTAGATTTAGAAACAAGATTTTAATTTAATAATTTGAAGTAAGTACGGAATATTATTATAAGAAAATTAAGATAGTATAAAGGATAGTTTTGGCGAAAAAATTTTAAATTTGTAATATGTATAAGAGGGGGAACGGGGGGCTGATCCCCCCCCCCCCCATTGATATAAAAGAGATTTTCATGCAGAATTAACAGTTTTCGTTCAAAATTTAGATATAGAATCATTCTGATGAGGCGATTCCGTGACTGTTATTAGGTGTTCATTGAATAAGTATAAACAGGGGGAACGGGGGGCTCATGCCCCCCCCTTAATTGATATAAACGAGATTTTCATGCAGAATTAACAGTTTTCGTTCAAAATTTAGATATAGGATCATTCTGATGAGGCGATTCCGTGACTGTTATTAGGTGTTCATTGAATAAGTATAAACAGGGGGAACAGGGTCTCATGCCCCCCCCCCTTAATTGATATAAACGGATTTTCATGCAGAATTAACAGTTTTCGTTAAAAATTTAGATATAGGATCATTCTGATGAGGCGATTCCGTGACTGTTATTAGGTGTTCATTGAATAAGTATAAACAGGGGGAACGGGGGGGCTCATGCCCCTCCCCTTAATTGATATAAACGGGATT
The DNA here is from genome assembly GCA_964019185.1 of Maratus speculifer. Lineage (NCBI taxonomy): Eukaryota > Metazoa > Arthropoda > Arachnida > Araneae > Salticidae > Maratus > Maratus speculifer. The sequence continues at coordinate 185,799,235 of OZ025301.1, forward strand.
TTCATGCAGAATTAACAGTTTTCGTTCAAAATTTACTTATAGGATCATTCTGATGAGACGATTCCGTGACTGTTATTAGGTGTTCATTGAATAAGTATAAACAGGGGGAACGGGGGGCTCATGCCCCTCCCCTTAATTGATATAAACGGAATTTTCATGCAGAATTAACAGTTTTCGTTCAAAATTTAGATATAGGATCATTCTGATGAGGCGATTCCGTAACTGTTATTAGGTGTACATTGAATAAGTATAAACAGGGGGAACGGGGGGCTCATGCCCCCCCCCCTTTATTGATATAAACGAGATTTTCATGCAGAAATAACAGTTTTCGTTCAAAATTTAGATATAGGATCATTCTGATGAGGCGATTCCGTGACTGTTATTAGGTGTTCATTGAATAAGTATAAACAGGGGGAACGGGGGGCTCATGCCCCTCCCCTTAATTGATATAAACGGGATTTTCATGCAAAATTAACAGTTTTCGTTGAAGGTTTAGATATAGGATCATTCTGATGAGGCGAGTCCGTGGCTGTTATTAGGTGTTCATTGAATAAGTATAAACAGGGGGAACGTGGGTTCTAATGCCCCTCCCCTTAATTTGTATAAATGGATTTTTCAATCAGAATTGTCAGATTTCGTTCAATTCTCTGAATAGTTTTGGAACTTTAATGGATAAGAATAAAAGAGGGGAATAACTCCTCTTAAATTATATAAATGCTAAATGGGTTTTTATTAAGAATTATCCGATTTGCTCTGAATTTTGGATATAGATTTTTTAATATGATAAAGCATGTACTTGATAGTTTAGGAGGTTTAATGATTAAGTATAAAAAAGGAGAAATGGGAGAGCTGTTTCCTCTTCTTAATTTTTTTTTCGAACGGAATTAACCCTTGAAAACATAAAACTGTAATGTACAATTAGTATGCGTAGCCTGTGAGCTCAATGCCATCAGTTTAACTGGGCAATATTCTTTTTATTTTTATGTTACTCATTGATAACTAAAATGAGCTATTTCCAATTGTTAACATATTTAACCATCATAATTACACTTAAAAAAACTGCAAATCTTGAAAATATGAATGATTAAATTTTTAAAGTGTATTAAAAATATTTAAAAATTATAAAGTATTTGAAAATATCTCTAATGCAAATATAAATGATTTTACAGAAAGTATTTTTTATAATTCGATTTTTACTTCTAAAAAGTCTAGTAACAGGAAATCATCAAAAGAGCACCAAGAAAATCTTCAATGGCTGCGTGGCGCCTGCGAGCGCCCCATTGGACAACCCTGCTGTATATAGTATATATATGTAAGAAAATACAAAAAATCAGACCTATTTATTACTTTTTTAATAAATCGTCCCTCAATGTGGATACGGGCCCCATGACTGATAATCACGGGTTTTACAGGGCAACAAGAAACCTAAGTTTATCGTATTAATTTAAGTAAAACACATGGCCTTTCTAACTGGTAACCACCCTCGGGAGATGAGAAATTTCTATACATCTACGCACTTGGTCTCCAGAACTCATGATGTAAAGACTTGCGAAAAGACTTTGCTATGTTTTAAATAAATCGTAATTAAAATTAATCCCCTTGAAGTCTGTCGTTTCATGAAAATGCGACAGTTCTTCATAGTCGGCAGGATGATACCTAGTGCGGGAAAATAATCGACGAAATATGAACATCATTAAAAATACCAGACCCACAAAGGAAAGCAAAGACAGTGGTCATTCTGACTCGAAACATCGAAAGAGGCCCTGAAAAGGGGTTAACGTCTCATCATGAGTTATCCAGCAAGCGTATTCCATGTTGGGATACTGAGATATTTTTCTACCAGTCGTCGGGCCTTGCCGGATTTGAAACACGGGATTCGTGAATTTTCATCCAAAAAGTGGGTTGTATCGTGGAATACTAGGATGCTATTTTTCTGCCATTCTTCAGACCTTACCAGAGCGATTTTTCTGCCTGAACGGGGCATGCAGTTGTGTGTTGATCGTTCATCCTCCGTAGTGCCATAAATCATTTCAGTCAAAGCGCTCCGATGACCGGGTGAAACTGATACTCAAGATGTTTGTGATCTATGTTTTTTTTTCTTTCTGCTTCTCTTGCGTTTCAAAAAGAGAATATACGACAACAATACATGTGACAGTAGTTTTTGGTCTGTGATTATGATCTCAGGAGAGATTGCGTGAATATATTCGACATCTACTACATGATTTATACTCAAAGGGCGGTACAGTGATTTATGATTAAAAGAATGTATAATTTATAATATGTGAGCTCACAAGTGTACACTATTTTATTTATTCATTCATTTATTTATTTATTTGTTTATATTAGTGCGCATGTGTTTTTTTTCCCTAATTCCTTGATTATAAAACTAATTGATTAAGGTAAGTAATATATCTCTAGTGTTATTGTTTTTATTACTTCTACAAACCATGGTTTTAAGTGTAATTATATTTTAAATTGAAAGAAAAAATGGATATCCATATTTACGTCTAATTATTTTATATAATTAATTCTTTTTATTTATTTCATTTCACAATTCTATGCAGATGCTTGTATTATGTTGATATTATAAATATTTTTTGTAGGTCATTTAGAATTTGTTTATATTTAGATTTTTAGGAAGTTGTCATAAAATTAATTTAAAATGGAAGCTATTAAAAAACAAAAAACTGTTCTTAAGGGAAAAATCACTCGCATAAAAAATGTTATAAATCCCAAAATTGATAATGAAACTGTAACTCTTGAAGAGTTAGATTTATATGGTAAACAGGTTCAGGATATTGAAACCGAATTAAATAAACTCCATGAAAATGCCATTCTTCAGAGCGATGCATCGGAAACTGATCCTATAATTTATGAATATAATGAGATTGCACTTAAATTGGATAATTTAACCATAGCAATAAATACATCACGTAATAAGTTAACTAAAAGTTTAAATATTCACAAGGGTGGTTCAGAAAGTCTAAATAAAATTACAGGTAATGTTTGTGTAAAAACTGTTAATCTTCCAAAATTTGAATTGAAACCTTTTCACGGAGAAGCTGATCAATGGCTTTCTTTTAAAGAGATTTTTCTTACAACTATAGATCAAAATTTGGAGTTGGGGGGCGTCTCAAAATTGCAATATCTACTGGCTAGTGTAAAGGGTCCTGCTCATAAATTAATTTCTGGATTTCCTCTCTCGGAAGCCAATTATAAAAATGCATGGGACACTCTCTGCGCTCGCTATGATAAAACTAGGGATTTAGCCATAGCACAAATAAGTAAGTTATACAATTTAAAAAACATGAAAAATTGCCCCTCTTCCTCTAAAGCTATTTTTGACATAATAGATACTTGTAATGAGTCACTTCGAATTCTAGAATCTTTGAATTTGACTCAAAATGCTTTGGTGGATAACATGATAATTTACACTATAATTCAAAAACTAAGTGATAATCTAAAAGAACGATGGGAGCTCTCTCTTACTCATAATGATATGCCTAGTCTCACGGAATTTTTAAAATTTTTAGAGACTCATGCCAAAAGTATGCTAGCGTTGGAGAATCCAACTAAAATAGATTTAAGAAATGTAAATTCCCGAAATACTTCCGATAGATATAAATTCCCCAAAAGTCAAGAAAATACTAAATGCGGGGTTTGCCTTGAGTCGCATGCCACCCATGCCTGCAGAAAATTAACGAATATGTCCATAGATAACCGTTGGCGAACTGTCCAACTAAACAAACTATGTATCAATTGTCTGCGAGGTGGCCACTTTTCAAATAAATGTCCCTCCAAGATGAACTGTAAAAATTGCCATCGAAGACATCATACTTTACTCCATAAATATGATGTTCAAGGCAATGCAGGGACAACAATGAATCCCGATTTGGCAACCCATAGTAATCAGTTTCAATCACAAAATGTCCATGAGTATTCCCCTGATCAAGGAATACCCCATAATGCTTTATGACGGTTTATAGTCCCGGGGTACCTCAGATACGGGAATTACGATAATCATACGTATTCAGAAACTTGTCATGAGGTTCAAATACCATTTTTATTGGATAGCGGAAGTAACCTTTCCCTTATTCCAGAAAACTTAGTTGCAGCTTTGGATATGACGTCTATTCAAAGCTGTCATCCTCTTAATGTTAATCAAACCCAAGGACAAGTTCAGATTTCTGAAAAACTTCACGTACCCCTCAAAATAGGAAATATCAGGCAAAATAGCACCTTATACCTAGTTAGGTCATTCTTGCCATATGCGATACTGGGAACTCCAGAATTACAAAAATTCCATACATCGATGGACTTTTACTCGAATATTCTGTCTCAGAATGGAGTCATTCTTAAGCATGATCAAAATATTTTCAATCAAATTTCTCAGGAAAACTCATTTAACCATACTTTAACTTTAACGGATGATATGAATTGCAAGAAGCCGTTTCGTTCTCCTTCCAAATCAAATCAAGAAAGTTTGTCGCAACAAGGACATTGTTATCTTGATACTCAAATTCTCTCGGATTATGATGACAAAAGTTTTAGTCATTGTACTACTGAAGGGAACTCACAGTTGGAAGGGCTTCTAAGCGACTTCAAGGATATTTTTGCGTGCACGTTTACAGCGTCTAAACTTCGTAAATGGGTACATAAACAGAATGTAAAAAAATTACTTACTTCTTCTCATAGACCACAGTGTAATGGGAAAAATGAGCGTGTGAATCAGTCAATTTGCACCCGACTAAGACTTAAAGTAAATTCTACCCCTTCAAACGTCCCATGCAGAGACGTAGCTTTAGGGGGGGGGGAGGGGGGGAGCCTCCCCTCCCAATATGTTCAGGTAGTAGGGCGCCGTTAGGCGCCCGGAAAAAAAGGCTTTGTAAGTAGTACTAAGTAATTATAAAATAACTTAATTTGAAATGTAAAATTACAAAATAAATTACTATTCACTTACAAAACATGAAAAAGGCACTTAATTTTAGACTTGTTACTACCTCTATTCCCCCACTCCTATCCTGAAGAAAATTTATGCATCCAAAATAAAAAATTTCAAAAACAGGCTTGTAATGAATTCCAGGTTAGATGTACAGTTATTTCCTTCTTATAGTAGTTGTCGGTCACCCTTAGAAATAGATAGAAAGGGAAAAGAAGTGTGGAAACGATTGTAGTGCGTTTGAATGGTTCTATAATATGTTGTAGTAGTAGGGCGCCACAAAAGGTTTAGAGGTGCAGTCAGGCACCTAAAAAAAGAGGCTTTGTAAGGAAGAAAAGGCTTTGTAAGTAGTAATAAGTAATTATAAAATAACTTAATTTGAAATGTAAAATTACAAAATAAATTACTATTCACTTACAAAACATGAAAAAGGCACTTAATTTTAGACTTGTTACTACCTCTATTCCCCCACTCCTATCCTGAAGAAAATTTATGCATCCAAAATAAAAAATTTCAAAAACAGGCTTGTAATGAATTCCAGGTTAGATGTACAGTTATTTCCTTCTTATAGTAGTTGTCGGTCACCCTTAGAAATAGAAAGAAAGGGAAAAGAAGTGTGGAAACGACTGTAGTGCGTTTGAATGGTTCTATAATATGTTGTAGTAGTAGGGCGCCACAAAAGGTTTAGAGGTGCAGTCAGGCACCTAAAAAAAGAGGCTTTGTAAGGAAGAAAAGGCTTTGTAAGTAGTAATAAGTAATTATAAAATAACTTAATTTGAAATGTAAAATTACAAAATAAATTACTATTCACTTACAAAACATGAAAAAGGCACTTAATTTTAGACTTGTTACTACCTCTATTCCCCCACTCCTATCCTGAAGAAAATTTATGCATCCAAAATAAAAAATTTCAAAAACAGGCTTGTAATGAATTCCAGGTTAGATGTACAGTTATTTCCTTCTTATAGTAGTTCTTGGTCACCCTTAGAAATAGATAGAAAGGGAAAAGAAGTGTGGAAACGACTGTAGTGCGTTTGAATGGTTCTATAATATGTTGTAGTAGTAGGGCGCCACAAAAGGTTTAGAGATGCAGTCAGGCACCTAAAAAAAGAGGCTTTGTAAGGAAGAAAAGGCTTTGTAAGTAGTAATAAGTAATTATAAAATAACTTAATTTGAAATGTAAAATTACAAAATAAATTACTATTCACTTACAAAACATGAAAAAGGCACTTAATTTTAGACTTGTTACTACCTCTATTCCCCCACTCCTATCCTGAAGAAAATTTATGCATCCAAAATAAAAAATTTCAAAAACAGGCTTGTAATGAATTCCAGGTTAGATGTACAGTTATTTCCTTCTTATAGTAGTTCTTGGTCACCCTTAGAAATAGATAGAAAGGGAAAAGAAGTGTGGAAACGACTGTAGTGCGTTTGAATGGTTCTATAATATGTTTTAGTAGTAGGGCGCCACAAAAGGTTTAGAGGTGCAGTCAGGCACCTAAAAAAGAGGGTTTTAAAAAGGGTGCCATGGAAGGTTTAAAGGCGTCGTTTAGGCACCTAAAATTTTTATTATTAATGTGGCATTCTTAGATTATTTTTTACACACACACACACACACAAAAAAAATGAAATATTAGTAACATGATTTGGAATTAATATTATTGTAAATTTATAAGAAAATAAATTATGGTTTCAAAAAAATATAGACAATCCATTACATTTGAGACATTTTAAGATTACTACTAGGCGCTATCCCCAGTGCGAAAACAAGAACACATTCTGGAAATGGACATTGTTCGATCACTACATGTAATGTGATTTTTCGGAGAAAAGCACTCCCCTTATTCCAATTCAAGGTTGGTGGTCCTCGACAGGGTCATCTGACCTTAATTATTTTAACTCCCTCTTATGTCCTTCCTTGTGTGAGGTTAGATAATTTCTGGGCTTCACCTACATACATCTTTGTTGTCCAATGTCTAGTGTTGACAGATTGTACTGAAGCTAATAACGCGACTTTTCAAAACTAGCGATTTTTTTCGTTCAATTTTTAAAATAAAAATAAAAAGCTGTCTTTCGTAATCATCCAGAGAGAAGAAATTCAGTTATCAATGATGACTGAAATAAAACATAAAAATAAAAAACCAGGAATAAAAGAGAAAAAGAAGTTATGAAGCGAAGAAATGACGCAAATTTATGAAAAAGTGGATGAAAAACGATGATGCAGTCGAAGGTAAAAAATGTACATATTTTCCTTTAATTAAGCATGTTCTTAAAGTACAATGTTTATATTTCTGACGCAATTGTGAGTTCATTTACGATCAATCATTGCTATTATTATAGGAAAAAAATCGAATAGCATTCTCAGTTTTCCATTAAATTTAAGTTTTAATGATTTTTATTATTTATTTCCTAAACAGATAGCTATTTTTTTATTAATGGTGATTTCTGAAACTTTTACATTATTAATAATCGACCAAGTTTTAACCCAGGACTGGGCAGGAATGAAGCTTATCCCAAAAATTAAAAGAAATATATGTTTCAGGGTGTACTCGAAAACATGCTTTTCTACCTTCAACACCTCGAAATTTTCTGATAGAATTTCAGACTCATTTTTAAAAATAGAAACATGAAACTTGCTGGAGTGATTTTTGAAGAGATGTACAAGGTGCCGTATGATCTTATTTTTCGCTCCATTTATTAGAATTTGATTGATAAACAATCATTGCTTCAGCATGGTTCTTTTTTTCGTCTCTAGGTCTTCCGCTTCGGAAAATTCGGTTCACAACGCCCACTTTGATTGTATTTTTTCCTCTATTTTCTGCCTTCATCAAAATATCGAGATTTATTGCACCTTATATAGTTTCTGAGTAAGAGAATCTGTCAGTCTGATGAATTTGAGAGCAAAAGTGAATTCAAAATTAAATGCGAAAATAAGCAGTTTGGATCGGAATACACCATTACTTAGAAATGTTTTTCGAAAAAGCAATCGAACATAGTAAGATGCAATCGAATGGAACCAAACAAATATTCAGTTTTACATGATTTATTATTATTATTATTATTTAGGTTTTTAATATCCACATACTGCATTTTCACAGATTTTATTTTATAAAACACTGTATATTAAATTGTAACATTATAGTTAAAAATGCATTGTTTATGATCAAGTGGTACTGATTTCATTCTTGCAAGGGTTATTGATCATGTGGTAAAAAAAATGTTTTTCAAAAACATTTTCAACTGAGCAATATTTTTTTTTTTTTTTTGGTTCTATTTTTGTTTTATAATATGATTCCTAAATATAATTTTGTATTGTTTTATCAATTGTACATATACATTTCAAGTTATTGTCACTCTTCTTATGGGTCTTTTTTCTGCCTTCCGGTGGACATTACAGTTTAAATTTTATTTATCTGAAAAATAACAGTTTTCAATTAACTATATAAACATCACGATGTACCGACGTGCAAAGTGAACTCTTCTATCTGAAATTCCAAAATATATGTGTATATGTCTTTATTTTAAATCCAGATTGAAATATTCTATGCATCAAAGTTTTTTGCGTCGCTAATTGCTATTGGGATAAATTACTTTTGACGAAATTTAATGATACCCGGTATTCAGCATACTATTGCTAAATTGAACATGTTGCTTAAGGGGTTAAAAATGTTTTTGTTCAAGTGATTGGATAAAGGGATTTGGAAATAATTGATTTTTGCTTTTAAAGTAGCCATTGTCAAACGAGAGAATTAAATTTATTTTGAACGACTGTCTTTTAATGTTAAAAAGTGACAGGAAAAAAGTATTCGTTAATGTACTGTATAATTAATAGAATAATCGTGCAACCGATTTAAAAAAATGCACATTAGAAAAAAATAACTACTTTAAAATTTTGTGTTACAATTGCAGTCCAATACAGGTTATTTTTTACTTATCTGTATTTACTGGGAAACTAAGATTATAAAAGGAAAAACATGTCATTTCATTTTACAGAAACTGGAATATTCAGTATATTTGGTATATAGACCACCGTTACTTCCTTGAAAAAGGGTTGAATGTTCATCCAGAGATTTAACATTCTTTTTTTACATAGTTCCTTTTTTACTACTATCACTACTACTATCACTATGACTATTATCACTCCCACCCCATTGGTGGGAGTGATAGTAGTGGTCCCGATCTCGGAGGATGTCACCAGAAAAAATTGAAGGCTAAATTCAATTATATTGATCAGTAAGTTTCGGGCGCAAGCTGCGGCTTTGAAACCACTATAACTCTATTGTAATTAACTTTGTGTTCTGTATTTTTATTTTTCTTCCAAATACAATTGTTGTGATCATGTCAGGAAAATGAATTTAAGGATCCAGGATTCGGATTCTCTTCAAACATTCTACATTGCCTTTTTAGACCTTGAAAAAACAAGAGCTGGGAGAGATATTTTATCAGCACATGTGCATGCACGCGGGAAATGGAAGTTTAATCATGGCTGCATCACTTATATCACCCAAATAGATGTCATTGCCATGAATAATTAACTAAACATAAAAAGTAGCATAACTACCCCCCCCCTCCTAAAAAATGTGCAAATAATTCAAGGGCGCCAAAACATTAAAAGGCGCCAAATTTTGGTTCTCCCCCCCCCCAACAAAAATTTCACGCTACGCCCCTGGTCCCATGGCCCAAAATTCTGCAGGAAGTAATTAATGAGTACAATAACACACCTCATTCAGTAACCAAGTACCCTCCTGCATACTTAATGTTCGGCCAATTACCTTATCCATCAGTATTAGGCAATGAAAATTATTATCCCCCTGTAGAGGAAGCCAGAAAAGAGGCTTTCCAAAGAACAAGTGAACATCACTTGAAAAATAAAGTCAGGTATGATTTAAAGTTTGTGGAAGCGCCTTTTAAACCTGGTGACCTTGTCATAGTGGAAGAATTTCACTATCCGAATACTCGGAAGTCCGCCTTTTTCTGGTCCATATCAAATTATGGAAAAATTATCCAATGTAAGTTTCAAAATAAATAAGCCTAACTGGCTTACAAAAAAGGATTATGAAGTAATACACGCTTCCAAACTAAGATACTTTTTTCCTAGTAATCAATTTAAACTACTTACACCAACAAACTGAAATAGTTGGTATCATATGAACTGATATTATATTATATCTGATCTCGTTTTGCATTATTATGAATAATTGGAATTTTAATTACCTTTTTGATTTATTATGAATATTTGAATTTTAAATTATTTTTGCAGTATTGTGAACATTGTGTTATGTGTAAAAGTACTATTTCCTGAACTACGTCAGGACAGTTCCATACAAAATTGAAAATGTAAATAACATTGGACTTTTCAGGATCAATCTGTAACATATTTTTTATTTTGATTATCTTATTCTATGTATAATATTTACTGAGTGTTTTGCATTTATTAATACAATTGTTTTTATCATGTTCAATGACGTATAGTGGTACATTTTATAACAGTGTTGTTTTTAGATATGATATTTGTACATTTTTTATTATTGTTATACTATTATTTGTTAAGTATACGAAAGAAATAACTCATCTCCCATTAGCTCACTTAATGTAAAAATTGTTTACCCTTTTCAGGTGAGTATCATGGATGGAAGCCGGCCCATCCCCGGAGACTTGTCTGGAAGGGGGGGAAATTGTAAGAAAATACAAAAAATCAGACCTATTTATTACTTTTTTAATAAATGTCCCTCAATGTGGATACGGGCCCCATGACAAATAATCACCGGTTTTACAGGGCAACAAGAAACCTAAGTTTATCGTATTAATTTAAGTAAAACACATGGCCTTTTTAACTGGTAACCCCCCTCGGGAGATGAGAAATTTCTATACATCTACGCACTTGGTCTCCAGAACTCATGATGTAAAGACTTGCGAAAAGACTTTGCTATGTTTTAAATAAATCGTAATTAAAATTCATCCCCTTGAAGTCTGTCGTTTCGTGAAAATGCGACATATATATATATATATATATATATGCACACACACAGTAAGTGATCGGTTAACCAGCATTTTTATGTGTTCGGATAACGAACACATGTTCGGTTAACGAATGTCTTACAAAACAAAACTACGAAGAAGTAATGCTGTGTTTTAGATTTTATTATTTAATTCAGTTTGGCGAGTGATCAGGGAAAATTGCAATAATACAAAAAAGAGTAAACTACCAGTATTTTTTTATAGGAAATACTTCAAATGATATAAAGGGTTTAAAGAAGTGGAATTTATTTTTAACAAAATATTGGTATTTAACACTTTTTTTGGCTATATTTTTCCCTGATCACTCGCCACCCTGTAAGTGCATCCATTACTGCCCCTGTGCACCTCATACCCCATAAATCGTTAAAAGGACAATACCAAATTTTATGAGAATTAATGGTTAAATTTTGAAAAAAATAATACCAATAATTTAATATTACCCTTATATTGATAATTACTTTGCTTTTCGTATGAATTTAGCCTGTATTGGATGTGATGTGTAACATTATTTTTTTTTTTTTTATTATAATGGCTTTTTTTTTTTTTTTTCGAAAGTTAAATAAATGTATAAACACACATCATCGTTAATAGCAACTGTTTTTTTTTTTTTTTTTTTTTTTTTTTTTGTAACTTTTCAATTCGTCTCTTTGTTTCTTCTTTTAAAATACAACAACAATAAGGATTTTTCCTCTCATTCTTCTTTAGAGGATGCGGTAATACTCCATGACCATTTCTATTTTTAGGGTTCCATACTTATAAAGTGAAAAAGGAACCATTATAAGATCACTCCCGTGTCTGTGTAACTGTATGTTACAGCCATTTTACTCATAAACTGCGAAACGTTTAAAGCTCAAATTGGAGGAAATAATAAAGACTATTTACCCACATATTTACACATTATTAAACATTTACAAACATATTTAGGAGAGGGAGAGGCTATGGGGGCTAATTATATTACTTGAAGAAAAAAATCTTTTCTTTGTATATCGTGTGAGATATCTTGTGAAAACTTTCGTTATGCTGAACTCAAAAATATATATCTTTTAATTTTAGGTATTGTATTTTCAGAGATATCGTCGAAAATATAGTGCAAAAATATGTTTCCTTCAGCTAATTCCGATTCTACTGAAACTAAAATTATGAAAAAAATTAGAGATTATAGATGTACTTTAAACCTTGCAGGATAACTGCAGCGGTTACTTTAGATCGCATAGTTTTTTTTAAAAGTAAATTTTTCTGTACACACAAATTTCGACTTGTGAGCATTGAGCAAAGATGTTGAGGAGCGTTGGAGGTACCCATCGTAGCAGAAATATAAAAGCATTGTTGATGATGATTTTTGAAAAAATTCGTCGTTAATTAGCCGAAATATTAATCCTTAAAGACAGGGTAAGTTTGAATTTAAATAATGACGAGGCTGCGTACTTTGCATGCCATCGACTTTTGAAGCCTAGATAACAACTTTGAATAATATATTTGTATAATACACTAATAGCAAAATAAAATGCAATAAACATATTATTTCAAACAGATTAATTTAATTAAAATTAATCACATAAATCAGAGTTCGTATACATAAATAATTTAAAAAATAGCCATTTTAGTAGCAGGACTTTTAAAAAGTATTATTTGTTTTATTTAATGCAAACATTCCTCACTTCGGATATAGCGGCCACTGCGTTACAAAATCTCTGGTATAAAAATTTCTATTTTTCTTTAATTCCTTATGCATGCAAACCCTTCATAAATACTATGGGGTTCGCGAGTAGTTTTCATTGAGTAGATCTCTCATTATGACTCTTGTGTATTGAAAAGATACTTAAAAACCTATCTTTGAAAACGCGTCTCGCACCAAAGCGGCTTTGCAAATTTGCGGACTCCTTTCTATTCAAGCTCCTTTAGCACTATGTCAAGGTTAAAAATTGAACGAGGTTTTGTGTTAGCTACACTGGAAAAAGAAAAGTTTATTACTTCTCTGAATTCACTTTTATGAATTGCTAAATGAAGTTTAAATATGCACTACCTTTTATCCTCAGTACCGAGTTAAGTTCCTTATAAATAGATAAGGATAACATAAAAAAAAAAAAGAGTTATATAGAATAGCAATATTTGATATTATTTAGGCTTTATATCACTTCGAACTTTTATGATATACGTATTCATACTTTTCTAGTACATACAGCTATAACCAATCCTATGTTGCATAGTTTTTTACAAAGAGTTATTATTCTTTCAGCACGATTTTCTTTTAATAACATAGTTAACTCCTTCGCGATGAGAACATTTTGCTTAATTTTTAAACTTTAACCACCGGTTTTAAAAAACAGAATTTGAATCGCGATAATGCTTCAATTAAATAAGGTAAACTTTACAGTATAAAATAACAGGTGAGAATAATGAAGGATTATGAGAATTTTAAATGGTACATGTACCTGTCGTTCGTCCTCAAGGGGTTAATAATATATATGTTTATTGTACGGAACCCTCTAAGCGCGAGTAATACTCGCACTTGACCGTTTATTTAAAAAAAAAAGTCAAATTAATACTTTTTAATAGATATATATTTTAAATTGGCTGAAAGTTTCCCAGCACAAGCGTGTAAAATTTAAGTTTCTAAAACGCAAAAACTTGATATATTGTTTAACAAAACAAATTCTCGTTTTTTTTTCTCTCTCTCTCTTCAGAAAAAGTAATTTAAAAAGTTGTGAAAAATCGAAAAATACCTCTACGAATTCCGAATCAAGTTTATTGAAAAGAAGGTAAATTTGCTATATTGGACTATAAATAATGAAATCAAATTAGTAATTTAGAAAAATCAGAAAAACTTGAAAACTCGTATTCAATTTTCAAAAAAAAAAAAAAAAAAAAAAAAAAAAACTAATCGATAATTTGAGGTTTAAGTGCTTTAGGATTTACGTTCGTCTACCTGGAATCAATTCTACATACCTCTACGTCTAATAGATTCCCTTCTCTTGTCCATCACCGATATCCCATGCATACACACGGATGCACGAACACAGTAAATGATTCAATTTTAAGTGCAACAATGGTTCTTTTCCATGATCAAGATGTTTTTACTATAAATGACACGACTTTTTTTTTTTTTTTTTCAGGAGATTTATGAGCAACAATCAGTGGCGCAGCCAAGGGGAAGGTTTGGGGTTAAAACCCCTCCCAGAGCTAAGAAAGATTGCTATAATTGTCGCTTATATGAATCAAAACCAAATTTAATATCTAAACTTTTTGCCTATTTCTGAATCTGCTGCTTTATTGAATCAGATTCCATTTAACAAAGTGATTCAGTTAAATGGCAAAAATTCTGCTTAAAACTGTGAAAGTTATGCATTAGTTGAATGAAAATTGATTATTTGAGCTAAGTCACTTTTTTGAGACGTCTTATGCTAAAAGAATGATGATTTCCTGTTCAATTCATACCCAGATATTTTTAAAGAACTTTAACGATAACAAAAGTATTTTAACAAAATTTTTAACAAATTTATATTAATTAATGCCAAATTCGATGTCATGTAATGTCAAGTAGTGGAAAACACCTAAAATATCGATTTTAGTGGTTGACACGTAAGTTCATTATTGTCTTTTCTTGGCTTTTATGTTTTGTAACTCTAACATTGTAAATGCTGTTTAAATGAAACATGGCCAATGTAACTGCGGAAGATGCATTATGATTTGATACAGTAAATATACTTATTCTATTAATCGGTGATTCAAATAACTGGCAAACACCTTTATCAGAAACTCAACCGCTCCCCCCTCTAGAACCGAATTCTGTCTGCGCCACTGGTAACAATGCAAACGAAAAAAATAAAATAAAAAAATGCGATTTTATTTATCGAGTTATCTGAAACAGGTATTTTAGAAGCAAACCTGTATTTTATTCTCAGTGCAATGCATTGAAAATTCATCGTCAGATTAAATATTAAATAAACGCATCTAGAAACATAGCCAATTTGTGTACAGTCCCTTATTCCAACCCATTTTTGTCTTCGTTTATCCAATTTTCCCAACAAGTTTCAAGTTCACACTTCACTTCACTTGTTCACCTTCGTAACCTCTAATGAATTATACTGTCTCACTACAGGAAAAGCTTTTCCTCTAAAAACAACGAGTCTCTTACGTCACAATATTTAAACCTGCTACTATCTCAAAAACTGATCAGAATTCTCCAGTCATCCGACAAATTCATTCTATACATCTTCAGTTTTAGTAGGTTGTTTTCTCAAACACTAATCAGAATTCTCCAGACGTGCGATAAATTTGTTTTCTTTGAGATTTTGGGATCAAGATGAAGCGATTTTGTGTGGCTCTTTTCGTAGTTGGAATACTTTTTTCCGTGTGTTTCGCAGACGATAAGGATGAAAATTCCGAGAAAGTGAAAAATATATTTGAAGATTCGATGAAAGGTGTTGGTGATTGGTTCAAGAATGCCGGTGACGAAGTGAAAGAAAGAGCTGAAAGTGGCATGGGAACGATGAAGGAATTTTCTGCCCAGGCTAAAGAAAAGTCTGAATCTGGTATTGAAGCTATAAAAGGTTTTGGGGATGGATTAACAGACCAATTCGGAAAAGCAAAGGAAAGCGTGGAAAATGGTGCTGAAAAATTTGCAGATCGAGCCAAAGAAATGTCCGAATCTGGTAAGGAGGCTGCAAAAGGATTTGGAGATGGCTTAAAAGATCGCTTTGGCAAAGCTAAGGAAACCCTCGAGCAAAGTGGTGAAAAGATTAAAGAAGCCGTAACTGGTGCTGCAGAAAAGTCGAAGGATGAATTCGAATCAGCGGCATCTACAATTTCGAAACACGCGAAAAGTGCTTCTGAAGCTGTGCTTGGCTTGTTCGGTTAGTATGTTTGAATCTTTGAGAACTTAGCAAAAATATTGCTAAATTACTTTTTGCACCGAGTCATTGAAAAAATAAATGTAGAGAAAGTAGTTTGCTCTAAATATGAAGTCCATATATAAACATGAGATTCTCTCATTGTATTGCACCGAATCATTAAAATCAACTACTATATAGAAGTAGATTTGCACAGCAGTTTGCACTATTCACGAAACTTGTGTCTACATCATAGAGGAGTTATGAATATTTTTAACCCTAATTTCATTGTAGCTTTTCTATAGTGTTAATTCAGAGTATCCATGTTTCCAAATTCAAATAATATTCTTTTAAATAATAAGCTCCAGTCAGTAAGTCTTAAGAACATCATGTTGAAAAAAAAATAATGTTTATGCTTAAGTGGATTCAAATCAGAACTGGCTAACATTTATAATAATCCATTCTGAAAATGCTGATAAGCGCAATGAAAATCTGTGAAGTGTGAAATCTGTGAATCTGTGAAGTTTCTTTTAGAACGAGAGATAACAACGTTTCAGCAATAAAAATAGAATTATGACTTGCTTCGAAAAATAAATTACAAAACGGATACATTTTTATTAAAAATTATTTTGAAACCGCTAACGTACATTGTCAAATGACTATTTTCTAGAAAAAGAATATCAACTTTTCAACAATAAAAACTAGTATAACGAACTACTTCAGAAAATAAATTGCAAAATGTACATAATTCGGTTACAATTCTGTCAGAAACTACTGTTATGTATTGTATAATGAAAAACTGTGAAGTGAAAATCTCGGTAAGGAAAATTAATGAAAGTCAACATAGTAAACATCGAACTGCTTCAGAAAATTAACTACAAAATGGTTACCGAGATTGATTACAGTTCTTTTTGGACATAGTGAAATTGCTATCTTCTGCAAAAAGAAATGACTAAGTTTTCCCAATAACATTACACAAAATAATAAGCTTTTCTAGAGAAAATGAACAACAAAATAGTTACAAGTTGATAATTCCTTCTTAAATAACTTTTAAAAATAATAAAAAGCTGCAAAATGGAAAATACTATCATTTCGCATTAAAATAACGGATTGCTTCAAAAAATAATCTAGTAAAGGGTATTTTTTAAAAATAGCTGTTAAACATAAACTATGAAATTATTTTTTAAAGAGAAATAATAACATTTTAACAATAAAATAACGTAGAACGGAGATTGTTTATTACATTGCTACAGAAAGTAAAACTTATATGTAACTGAACAGTTCAGAATTATATATATAATATGAACAATCTTGCAAGCTGGTAATGTATGAAACTTTTTGTGAAAAAAAATTATAAAAATTATTGATATTAAAAATGTGTTCTGTAATAAGCTGATGATCAATTGCAATAAAGTTATACATTAGTTATTTTATAAATAAAGTACGGTGTTTTAGCAATAAATCAACTTAATAGGTAAGCAATTAAACAACATATAATATCATTAATATTCAGTTTCCTACATTGCTGCAAAGAGTGAACTGTGCAAGTTAGAGGTAAAAATATCCATTATGCAAACCAGGTAATGTCTAAATTTTTTTGTTAATTTTATACAAATCATTGATAGTAAAAATATTTACTGTATTCGTATGTAAGCTGATTCTAATATACTATTTGTGGGCGCTAAAAGATATAAGATTAAAACTTTAAAAATAGTAAAATAGTTTTGTTAAACTATTGCCATGTTTAGATTCTACACTCAGAAAAAGGAATTGATTAAAACTACAAAACATGTTTTGTTGAGTACATTTTGGATGTTTTAAGCGAATTTTTTAGTTAAAGTAAAAAAAAAAAATTTGTTGCGCCAGACAAAAAAATATTGTTAACATTCTTATAAAATTTTAAGAAAATTTCATCAATTTTATTTGAGTCTTACTAAAGTCTTGTATTTTCAATTTGTAATTCCAACAAAATTTTGTTGTTTTTGCAAAATTTAAATTGGTGTGCAGTAGCCATAATTTTCTCACGTAATTTTGTTTACTTGACTTATATAGCTGTAAAAAATTAAAATATTTTTTGGATAATAAAAACTTTTCAAATTGAGACGGATTAATGACGCTATTATTACGTTATTATGAATTTCGCATGAAAATTGTAAACGGAAAATTGAAAAAAAAAAAAAAAAGAAAAAAGAAAAATCAACAGTATTTTTTTGTTTATTCAAACAAAATTTCCATTGACCCATGTTTAAACGAAAAGATTCGTTGGACCAAACAAATGTTTGCTGATTCAACAAAACTTTTTTCTGGGTGTATGTGGCTTTTTAAAAACAAATAAAGATATTTTGAGATTTCACAATCTGTGATTCAATGATCTAAAACGCCATCATTTAATTTTTTTATGTGACTCACGTTATTTTATTATTAATATATA
Organism: Maratus speculifer; assembly: GCA_964019185.1. Taxonomy (NCBI): domain Eukaryota; kingdom Metazoa; phylum Arthropoda; class Arachnida; order Araneae; family Salticidae; genus Maratus; species Maratus speculifer. The sequence continues at coordinate 185,817,452 of OZ025301.1, forward strand.
TATATATATATATATATATATATATATTATTTATTTTCCTTTTCGGAGCCGTTGTGTAACTCAAGCCATAATTATTGGTAAGTTAAATGGTGCTGCATCGTTATATATGGAATTTTTAAGCGTTATAATCTCTATGATTTCTCTTATAATGGATGGATAATATAGACAGTTGGGAAAAATTATCTCACTTTCTTTCAAATTTATTTGTAAGGTTTCTTCTTGATTTATCTTGCCAGGGCTGTGGTTTTTCTATTATATTTAATAGAATATAACAGAATAGATGATGATAATAATATAATGTACTAAATATAATATGAAAATCATGCTCCTGGCAATAATAAATGAAGGAGAAATCATCTAAAAAATTTTCAAACAAAGTGAGATAAGACTATATTATCCATCCATTATAAGAGATACCAGTGAAATTATAACACATAAAAATTCCTTATATAACGATGTAGCATAATTTAATTAACCGAAATTATGACTCGAGCTACTCAATGGTTACGAAAACAGAAATAGACATTCAAATTTATTTAAATAAATAAAATAGTAATAATAACGTGCTTTACATGAAAAATTGAATGAAGGCATTCAGATCATTGCATCATAGATCGTGAAATTTCAGAAAATTATTATTTAATAATTTCCCTTGACTCCGGAAGGGTTGTAAAATGTCAACGATTAAAGAAAACTATTTTACTGCTTTTAAAGTTTTAATTTTACACTTTTTAGCAATCAGAAATAGTATAGTACTACAAACTTTAATTTGCAATATAACATGATTCTAAGTTGAAATGAAGTTATGCACTATTTCATAAATAGCTATGTCTAACTGTTTAAAAGATGCTAAATAATTCATTCTGATTAAAGAATTTAAGTATTTATTATAAACACTTTATGAGATGGTTGAAGTCATGATTTTTTTTTCTTTTTGATTTATGGTTTTATATTCTTTCATTTAACTCAACCTGCAAAGATCGAATTTTGCAATCGATTTTCACTGATTTTTTTATAGGCTAGAGTTATATGTAATATTTTTAGAACTCAATTTTAAGTTAACTTATAATTAATATAATTAATATTGTATTAATTAATACATTTGTTTTAAGGCATTTTCTCTTTAACCCACTACAGGTGATAAATCGTTAAATATTCTCTGTAACTCGTACAATTATATGTGAATTAAAACCACAGAGGACTTAAAGGTGCATCAATTCACGCTTGATAAAATAAGCCAAATGGCTGTGAAACTGCAACAATAAAACACTTTAAAGGCTAAAATCTAAAAAAAATTATAAATAAAAAGGGTAACATTTAAATATATATATGCTTTTGTCATTCAATAGTTTAATACTGATTTGCCTACGATTATACATTAACAGTTTAAAGGGCAAGGAATTGTATCTATATTATAAAGGCCAAACGTATCTGTGCATAACGCATACGTCATTTTACGAATGGCAACACTTTCAAAATTTAAGTGACATTTCTGTTTTGCAATTTCTGTTACTGCAAATTTTTAAACTTTTAAACATCCCACATCTTAAATTTTTACACCGTCGTATAGAGAAAAAAAATGCACTTTTAAATGAAATTTGTTTCAAAACTGTATCTTAATTTATTTTTCAGATATTATTATTATTATTATTGTAGTTCTTAATATTGCTTTTGTAATCGTGGCAACAAAAATACACCATTTCTGTTAAAAGTAAATTGAAAAAAGCCTGAAATTATTGTATCTTTTTGTTGCCACTTTCTCATAAAAAGTAAAAATTTTGAAATTAGAATGCGTGCTATGTTAAAATTATCGTCCAAAAAATACCGATTTATTTTGCAGAAATTGATGATTCTCGACTGGGTGAATCCATTTCGCCGAGTTAGACAAGCACTCCAGTATGAGACTTTAAAAATCGCTATTTTACCTTATGTAACGTTACAGGAATATTGTCTACAGTATTGCATTCAGATTATTTCTGAAAATTTTTATTTACACTTTAAAAAAATATATATAAAGTGTTTAGTAGCTATTTCCATCCAGCTAATAACATCAATACTTCAAATTTTAAATTAAAATGATTCTTAAATGATCAAATTGAAATACTCGTTTTTTTAAAAGATGAATATCGATATGATAACTGCATTGTGTAATTTTTGAGATGATGAAAATAATGTCGAGTTAAGATGGGAAAAAATTATGATTGAGTCAAAGTGGAATAAATTTTGCTGTTTTTCCTTTTGGGATACCAAGTAGACGAACCCTCATTGATAACTGTATCACAATAACTGATCTTTCTCATGTATTGCTGCTTACATATACAATTAAAGTTTAATATTAACAATTTTTATTTTATATAAAAAAATATTTTGTTCAATTTAGGTTAAATATCATTTGTTTAAGATTTAGACTTACCAATATAAGGTGCATCTTTTACTGTAACTAATTTTGTAGTTTAATTATAAATCAATGAAACAGTTCCTACTTAAACATTTTCTTTCGTCGAAATTCGACGGGTTCTACCTTGTTTCTGTAATGGTTAATTTACACTAGAATTTTCGAATTTTTTTTTTTTTTTTTAAGGAAGAGCAATATCACAATATTCTTTTTAGTTATAAAAGTAAAATTTAATTAAAAGATTTTGGCGCAAATCTTGATTAAAATTAATTGGGATATAGTATATCTCTCCGCCCCACAAGGGGTTAAGAAATAAATTTAGAAATCCTAAAAAGATAGTTTAAACAATGTTTCTTTCTTTCTTTTTTTTCCCTGTTGTTCTTATAGTAAAAAAGGAAACAGAGAAAAAAAATATTTTTTAATACATTTATTTCCTTGCGTTTTCTACCAAACGTTAAAAAAAATGCAGTAATCAAATTCGATACCTACTGTAAAATTATGTTATTGTATTGATATTTGGGGGGGGGGACACAAACTGCAGTCATGAAATTAGTCAATTATAAACATTGAATCTTATAAAAGAGTGTTTTATTTTTATTTAAACTATTATTTACTTAAACTATTTTTTTACTTAAACTATTTTTACTTTTATACCTTTTTATATTCATATGTAGGACTTGATACCACAAGTTTAAACCCTTTATCTACCGACGGTACTTATAAGTATCATAAAAATTATTCATTATAAAATTATTTTAATACATCAAATAGTTGTAATACTGTTTAGAATGAGTTACAGATACATTACTTCCTTTTGTTCCAAAAGCATTATTGGTTAAACAAAACAAAAATATTTTTAAAAGGATGATTTTTGCTTTTGCAACTTTTCAGTTTTCTTGACTCTGAGAGAGGAGGATGGGGATTTTTCAATTCGGAAATATTTCTATATTTATATTGTAAGAACATCATATTAGTATATTTTAAACTTCTACTAAATACTACAAAAAACAATTTAAAATAAAAGATATCAGTGGGGTTATACGTATTGCACAAAAATCCCTGTAAACTCAAATTTGATTAATTCTTCTAAATCCTTCAATCCTTCTAAAATCCTTCAAAAATTTATTAAAGATTATGTAAATCTTTCAATTTAGTTAAAAACATTTACGTAAAATGCTTTAGAATGTAAAATTTTCATGAATTCATAATTCGGTAGATAAAGGCTTAAACAGTTTTTTAAAAGAGTGTCACAAGTATTTTTAATCCTTTGCCTTATTTAACAGCAGACGCCTATGATTACATAAAACGAATATTTATATTTAAATATAATAATAGCTTCGAATTAAATTTTTTATTAAATGCTAAATCTTAATTGAATCATATATACATCACTGCGCGATGAAAGGTTAAAAGTATATCTTATAAGATAATTCTCAGTAAAGTATGGCAATTTCGTATTCCAGAGGTCTTACGAACTTAATTTTAAAATTTCAAAAAGAAAAAAAATGATTAAAACTGCCAATAATGATTAATTTACAGGGTGATCATAAAATCACGCAACTCTTGGAATATATATATATATATACCGGGTGTCCCAAAAATGACTGATGGATTTTAAAATTCAATAACTTGCAAACAGTGACAGCTATTTAAAAAATTTTTGCAGGAGGGTTATGTATAACGTCAGGAGTTTTTTACCGTAATTTTTTATTTTAGTTCGCATCTCAAACAATAGGTGGCGCTGACGGCGATTGAAGGCCAGGTGATCAGTGCTGAGTGAAGCATCGAACTTCAATCGCCGTCAGCGCCACCTATTGTTTGAGAAGCGAACTAAAAAAAAAACTCCTGACATTGTACATAACACTCCTGCAAAAATTTTTTAAATAGCTGTCACCGTTTGCAAATTAATGAATTTTAAAATCCATCAGTCATTTTTAGGACACCCGGTATATATAACCATTAATCGTACATTACAATATATGAACCATTGAATTTTATATATATGTACTAAACTACAAGCATAAACTAAATTGAAAGAGTAGCAATACTGACAAGAGAATCTTTTATGATGTTGCGTGCACCTAGCATTGAAACTTGGCGCATTTAACTCTTTATGCACTGACGGTACTTTTAAGTACCATTGAAGAAAAATTATTACAAAATATACTTATTTGGTCTATTATGAAAGTTTAATATTTTTGCCACACAATAAGCTCTTCTCGATCAAATTTAGAACAGTACAGAAACAATCAAAACTAAATATTTTCAAAAAGTGCTGACATTCTTAATCATTTTCATAGGTATAATTTTTCTTTTTAAGAGAAAAGTTACATGGAAAAACTTAAACTACAAAAACCTTTCAATTTACAGAGAGGATCATAATACATTTAAATACATTGCTTTTTTTAAGATTTGGGATATTTCCATAAGAGTATTTTTGGTTAATAAGATTATTTTTGTAAATATTTTACAAAAAAAATTATAACTATCGATATATTTAATCAGTTTTAATTAAAAAATATGTCTAAATTTCACATTATTATAATCTGAAAATTCCAGCTTATGTTCAGATATTAAGGGGCTCAGGGGTTGAAAACTTAAAAAAAAAAAAAAAAAAAAAAAAAAAAAAAAAAAAAAAGATTTTTTATGATCTAGTTAGATTATTTAGTTAATTCTTAAATGAATGCAAAAAGCCGCATAAAAATATTAGCATTCTTAACGGAGTTATAAACATTTATGTATCAATATTTACATAGCCGCATCCATATAATTTCAACTTTAAGTCGTGTTTTCTCAAAACTTGATTTTTGACGACTAACACCAAGATTTAAAAAAAAAACTATTTGATGTGTGAGGAATTTGCTTCACTATATTCGGTTTAGTAATTATTTGGTAGCAATGGAGTGATGCAAATCCTTTACCATGTTAAATCCGTTTATTCAAGGTATAGATAAATTAATACAGATTCATAGAACTCTGGGTTCTATATGAAAAATTTCCACACGCCTTTACAGCGAGCTCACATCATCGAGAGTCCTCTCCAACCTCCTCTTCTCTCCTCCTCATCAGGAGAGCCACTCCTCTTCTGGCCCCTCCCAGATCAAAGTTATTGGTTCAGCTGGGATAAGCCTTGGCGACAGATTGCCATCGTCCGTCTGGGAATAGTGAAACTATTTCAACCGACTCTTAGTTCTCAGGGTGGTCTGGCGATTAATCAATGGTAGCCGTAACTAATATGCTAATGTCACATGAAAAAGGCCGCGCTAGACTTGCTGTCTACAGGGAAAAAAAGGACCTTAATCCTTTTAAGTGCTTCCACAATCACCAGACTTCGATGTACCAGTCCATTGTCTAGCTTTAATTAGCCAAATTAGATTCTTACAGCAGTTAAATCCTTACAACCATCCCCTCCTGTGGCAGAGATTTTTCACATGTGGAAAATCTTACGTCGAGGTACAGTTACTCTTAACTTAATTCACTACAGAGGTCCGCACCAGTTAATTTATTAATTTAACTTGTACGATAAAACACACAATTTACTACAATATAACATTTTTTATAAGCCAGATACACATTTTAATTAATAATATAATATAGAAATAATTTGAATGCAAGCTAATTAAGAATTTATATACAAATATTATCTACGGCACACATTCATTCTATTCTACTCAAACAGTCCACGTGCACTATTTCTTTCCCTGGACGGTGCTTGATTGTGTAATGATAAGGCTGTAATATTAAGGACCAACGGATTAAGCGCGGATTATTTCCTACGTTGTTTTTGAGCCAAATCAGTGGGTTATGGTCGGTTTCAATACTGAATTTTTGACCGTCCAAATAATGACGTAATTTTTTTATAGCATAAATTATGGCTGCATATTCTTTCTCACTCGTAGAGAAGTTTTTCTCTGGGGGAGTAAATTTCCTGCTCAAGTATATGACGGGATGTTCTTCATCATTTTCGCGTTGAGCCATGATGACCCCGATCCCTTTTTCGGATGCATCGGTTTGTATAATGAACTCCTCTGCGTAATTTGGCGCATATAGGACCGGTTTTTCGGTCAGCTTCTTTTTCAAAGTGCGAAAAGCCGCCTCCATTTCAGGGTTCCAATCGATTTTCGCTTTACGTGTTTTCCCTTTTAAAGCGCGCGTCAAAGGCTCTATTATCGTCGCGTAATTTCTGATATATTTAGAATAATATCCTGACATTCCTAAAAAACGGCGAATTTCGGTCTTTGACTTCGGCTCAGGAAATTCTGTTACAGCTTGGATTTTGGATTCTGTTGGGGGGCGGCAACCGTCCCCTACGACATGTCCTAAATATTTAACTGTACGTTGCGCAAATTTACACTTGGATAATTTTATTTTAGCCTCTTTGATGCGGTCCAATACTATCCCTATATGTCTCAGATGTTCGTTCCAATCATCGGAAAATATTGCCATATCATCTAAATATGGAAGGCAAAAATCTTCCTAGCCTCTGAGTAATATACTCATAAATTTCGAAAATCTATAGCTCGCCCCTATCAACCCGAATGGCATCATGAGGGGTAGAAATGAACCCCAACTCGTGACGAAGGCTGCCAATTTCTGAGCTCTCGGCGTCATAGGGATTTGCCAATATCCCTTGGTCAAATCTAAAGTCGTTATATACTTAGCCCTAGCCACACGCTCCACGCGTTCCTCTATATTCGGTAGAGGAAACACCTCAGGTCGAGTTATAGCATTTAATTTGCGGTAATCAACGCAGGGACGCGGATCCCTTGCCGGGAATTTAACCAATATCATGGGAGAATTATATTCGGATTCACCTTCAATTATCACGCCCAATTGTAACATTCGTTTAGTTTCCGCCTTTAATATCTTTGTTTGTCTTGGAGAATTTCGATAAGGGCGAAGCCTTATCGGCGCGTCGCTAGTTATTTCTATGTCATGCGTGATTAAATCGGTTCTATCGGGATTATTCGAAAAAACATCCCTTCTCTCCCATAAGACTTCGGCCAACTCAGCTATTTGTTCAGCGTTGCACCTTTCTTTCAAAGCGCTATCCGTAACTATATTTTGGAAATCGTACTCTTCAGGGCTATTAGTTAAAAGAGGAATCTCTAAATCATCCTCGATCTCATTAGACTCGAACTCCTCTTCCACCACTAAATTTACTAACTGCTCTCTTTGGAGATACGGTTTGAGTAAATTCACGTGATAAATTTGCGAAGGCGTCCTGCGATGTGGTATGTTTACGACGTAATTCGTTTCCGAAATTTTTTTCTCCACGGTACCTGGGCCCGTCCAATTCACTGAAAATTTATTGGTCTTGTTCAACGCTAATACAAGTACCTTATCGCCTACTTTAAATTTTCTTTCCACTGCATCTCTGTCATACCACTTTTTCCTTTCATCCCTCGTTTTTGTCATAGTTTCTACTGCTAAATCTTGACATCGCTTCATACGGTTTATTAAATCGAATACATATTCTGTGACTAAACTTTCCGCGGGTTCTAATCCCTTCCATTTCTCATATAAAAGCGTCTCTGGCGTTCTTAGATTCCTACCGTGTACAAGTTCTGCTGGGGAAAACCCCGTGCTTTCGTGTGTCACCGTGCGCAAACCTAGTAAAGTATAGGGGAGGTTTTTCTCCCAAGAATTACCGGCTTCTAGGCATAAAACTTTCAGTAATCTTTTTACGGTTCTATGCCACCTCTCGACTGCTTGACTCTGTGGGTGGTGTACGGAAGAGTGTACAACTTTCACCCCGAATCGCTCCAAAAATTCGCTCGTAAGTTGGCTAACATAACTCCTGCCAAGATCGGATTGTAATTCAACAGGGAAACCCAGTCTGCTAAAAACAATAGTTAAGGCTTCAATGATAGTCACAGAGAGCAAGTCTTTGATGGGTATCGCCTCAGGATATCTGGACGATACACACATAGCCGTCAGCAAATATCGATTCCCATTTTCGGAGAGGGGGAGCGGACCGACCGTATCCGTACACAAGCGAGTAAAAATACTAGTTACAATCGGAACACAAGTTAAAGGAACTTTCTTTTGGTCCCCCGCTTTCCCAACCCGCTGACAAGGATCGCAAGTCTTAACATACGTTTCGATATCTTTAACAGCATTCGGCCAAAAATAATTCCTAAATATTTTGTCCTTAGTTTTCTTTATTCCACGGTGAGCCCCCACGTTATCATGACACAAAGACAAAATCCCTTTCCTAAAATCCAGCGGAACCACTATTTGTTCTCGTAGGAAACCCCGTTGATCTTTAATCTTCCTGATAAACAAACCATTCTTTATTTCAAAGTGCGATTTTTTCTCGGCCGCCCTTTGTCTAACCCAAGCCAACGTAGCGTCATTCTCTTGAGCTCTACTCAAATCCTGTTTACTAATGCGCGCTAGATTTCCCTCGGGGGGTCCGCTATTCACCGGTGGAAGAAAATCCTCCCTTGTTTCTTGCCCTTGAGCGATTTCTCCACTCTCTGCATCTGATTCTACGGAGTCGTAATCAGCGGTATTCTCCTCCCCGCTGTTCCGGGAATTCTCTTCTTTGTCCACTGTAGGGTGAACGGAACCTCCCTCCGTACATCCCCGCGTATCGGTTTCGGTTTGCTGGTTTATCTTTTCTCGCTGCGCTCTCTGCCTAGTCATTACGGCGTTAATGGAATGCGCGTTTAGTTTTTGCCTATCAATTAACTGTTGCGTACTATTCCCTAACAAGTAATGATCCATATCAGTTTCTTTGGCTACCGCGGCCGCTTTAGTTCGTATCGTGTCACCAGTACTTAAATTAATTTCTGTTAAAAATATTATTATTACAACCATGCTCTAACTTTGACTTCAACTATTTGTACTTTGACTGTAACCATTAACTGTAGTGCTCGCGGTGTTTACTGTTGAGTTTGACGCGGTGTGCTTTGCACATGTGATGTATTATATTTATTTAATATGTAATCCAGCTTTTATTATAATTATATTTAATCAAGAAACCAATTTAGTGCCTATTAGTTAACCTAGTCTTTACAGGTTATGGGCTCTCACGCTGTCAACTGCGATTGTAAATCGGTTTCTGAATCGTACTAGGACTGATCTCCTGATCGCGGCTGTTAGGCCTAAGAAGTTTGCACGTGATTGAATATTTTTGGTACGGACTCATTTTGTGAAAGCTTTTGATATATACTGCGTCTGCAATGGATTTCAAAGCACAAATTGAGAAGCTGGAAGGAACAAAAAATTGGACAAAATGCAAGCGTCAAATCGAACTGTTGTTGCGCCATCACGATGTTTTGGATGTTGTGACTGGTGAGTGTGAAATCCCGACTGATCCCGGAGAATCCGCTGCTGAAGATGCAAGAAAAGCTTATGAAAAAAAGCGTAAGGCTTTTTCTAAGAACGATGCAATGGCTCAACTAATTCTTGTCAATAGTATGGACGATTCAAACATAGAGCTTACGGCGACTTGCGATGCAGCGAAATGCGTTTGGGACAAATTACTTTCAGTGTATGAACAAAGTTCGGGCCAGCGAGTAGATCGCTTAATGGAGCAATTTTTTAGCTCAGAAAAAGATGCTTCAGAAGATGTTGTGACACACATAGCACGTTTGCAACGGAACTTCCGTGAGCTGAATGATGAACTCAAAAGACTGGTGAAAACAGAGTTACCTGACTTGCTGCTAATGAGTCGAATTATGTCAACTTTACCTGCAGAATATTTTGAATTTAAAAGTGTGTGGGAATCTGTTCCAGTGCAGGAAAGGACAATTAACAAGTTAATGGAGCGGCTTCGACTTATTGAAATGAGACTGCCAGCAAAGCAGAGTGAGAGTGCAGCTCTTGTTGCTAAATCGTTCATAAAGAAAAAAGGCAAATATAAAACTGAAAAGAAATGTTTTTCTTGCCACAAGCCTGGTCATGTTGCAAAATATTGCTACAAGAAGAATAGTGGAAACAAGCAACCTGATGGAGATGCTTTTGTATGCAGTGCTGATGTTCCAGAAAAAGAATTATGGTTAGCAGACTCTGGTGCTTCGGCACACATGACAAGCAACAAGAAATATTTCTTATCATATAAGCCTTTTTCACTCCCCAAATAAGTAAGGATAGGGAATAATGAAGTCATTCTAGCATATGGGGAAGGTATCATCAATGTTGAAATGCTTATCAACAAAAGGTGGGAAAGAAATCACCTAACAGATGTGTGGTATGTCCCACAAGTAAGCAGAAATTTTTTTTCAATAAGTAAAACTGTTGACAAAGGTTTTAAATTCAAAGTTGATGAAAATGGATGTGCTTTCTTGAAAAATAATGCTGTACGAATGACAGGCAAAAGAACATCTCGAGGCCTATATGCACTTGAAATGAGAGTGAGATTACCTGAAGAAGCTGCTGATGTTTTCATTGCTTCACAAGATAAATTGCAGTTGTGGCATGAAAGATTATGCCATCAAAATAAGCGCCATGTGAAGCACATTTTAGAAAGAAAGGTATTCATGTTGAAGCTAATGAAGAGTTTTGTGAGGGATGTGTGCTCGGCAAGCAACAGCGAAAAAGTTTTGGCACCAGAAAGAATAGGCCAATGTGTGCTGGCGAGATGATCCATGCCGATGTTTGCGGCCCCATGCAGCAGAGATCTATTGGAGGGTCGAGATATTTTGTCTCCTTTAAAGATGACTTCTCAAGATATCGAAGAGTTTTCTTTACTAACAGAAATCTGAAGTTGCAAGTTGTCTGAAAACCTTCATAAATGAAGCAGAAACTGCTGATAACAGAATCAAAGAGTTCAGGTGTGATGGTGGTAAGGAATTTGATAATTCTGAAGTTCATGCAATCCTTGCATCGAAAGGGATAAATCCTAATATTGCCATGCCATATACTCCAGAACAGAATGGTTCTGCAGAGAGAAAATCGCATATTGGTTGAAAGTGCAAGATCCTTGATACATGCGAAGAACCTCCCTATCAGACTGTGGGCTGAAGCAGTCAATACTGTTGTTTATACACTAAACAGAACCGGACCCACAACAGTAGAAGGAAAAACTCCATATGAATTATGGTTCAAGAAAGAAGCTCCAAAGATTGATCATTTTCATGTTTTTGGCACAGAATGTTTTGTGCATGTACCTAAGCAAAAAAGAAGAAAATGGGACAAGAAGAGTCAGAAGGGCAACTTTGTAGGATATTGTGGCGAGAAAGATGGGTATAGAGTTTGGCTTCCAACTGATGGCAAAGTAATTCTAAGCCGTGATGTCATATTCAAAGAAGAGAAAATCTTCATTTGCAAAAATCCATCTGAAATTCCATTGGATCAGAATAAAACTTTTGACTGTGTTATCAGTTCAAATGAAGAAAGTTTAATTAAAGCTGATGAAACTTTGAAGTATGATGAAGAAAACTGTGTAAATAATGTGACATTGCAAAGTTGTAGTGGAAGAATGATCAAAACGCCTTCTCATTTACAAGACTATGTTTTATTGGCAGAGCATGATGTCCCTAACTCCTATGCTTCAGCAATGCAATCCAGTGATGCTGAAAGATGGAAGCAAGCAATGGATGATGAAATGGCTTCACTGAAAGAAAATCACACTTGGGATCTTGTTGATTTGCCGAAAGATAAGAAAGTCATTGCCAACAGATGGGTTCTCCGAATTAAAACCAAAAGTGATGGATCAATTGATCGTTTCAAAGCAAGACTTGTGGCGAAAGGTTTTTCACAAAAGCCAGGTATCGACTATGATGAAACCTTCAGTCCAGTTGCTAGATATGACACAGTTAGAATGTTATTGAGTATTGCTGCATGTGAAAATCTACAGCTTCTGCACTTTGATGTGAAAACTGCATTCTTATATGGTGAATTGCAGGAAGAAGTTTTTATGAAGCAACCAGAAGGCTTTGACGATAAATCAGGTAGAGTGTGCAGACTCAACAGAAGTCTTTATGGTTTGAAGCAGGCACCACGATGCTGGAACAAAAGATTTGTTGACTTCATAGAAAAACAAGATATGAAATGTAGCAACTCGGATCCTTGTTTATTCATTAGATCAAATAATGGAAAGAAGTTGTTTATTGTTATATATGTTGATGATGGTCTTGTTGCTGGCACTGATGAAAATGAAATCTCATCATTTGTGACCAAATTAAAAGAAGAATTTCAGGTGACAACTGGTTCTTTAGACTGTTTTCTTGGAATGAATATTAAACGGTTGCAAGATGGTTCTGTTTTTCTGGAACAGAGTGCTTACACAAGAAAAATTCTTGATCGTTTTAGAATGGCAGATTCGAATGCAGTTTCTATTCCATGTGAAAAAGGTGAAACAAGTGAGAATGACAATCCAGTCAGTGAAGATGTGCCCTATCGTGAAGCTGTTGGAAGTCTAATGTATTTAGCTACAGGATCACGTCCAGATATTGCTTATTCAGTTAGTGTAGTATCTGAAAAATTAGAAAATCCCAAGCAGTCAGACTGGAATGCTGTCAAAAGAATCTTCAAATATCTCAAAGGGACTTTAGGATATGGACTGTTGTATCCAAGTAAATGTGAAAACAAACAGCTTGAAGTGTTCAGTGATGCTGACTTTGCTGGAGATATAAAAACTCGTCATTCAAGAAATGGTGTGGTTAGCAAATTCAATGAAGGTGCTATCTCTTGGATGAGTAAAAAGCAAAAAAGTGTCGTTTTGTCAACAACAGAGGCAGAGTATGTGGCTGCCATTGAAGGTGCAAAAGAAATAATTTGGCTCCAAAGACTGTTAAATGAGCTCTTAGCATCACAAAATAAACCAACTCTATTTGTTGATAATGCAAGTGCCATAAAACTAGCTAAAAACCCTGAATTTCATAAGAGATCTAAACATATAGAAGTTAGATTCCATTTTGTTAGAGAAAAATATCTAGAGGAGTTATTAGATATAAAACATGTAAATAGTGGAAGTCAGATAGCTGACATTTTTACAAAGCCCCTACCTCGTATCCAATTTCAGAAATTACGGTCAGAACTTGGAAAGGTCTGCACGGGCCGAAATTTCCAGGCCCGGGCCCGGCCCGAAAGTTAAAATTTAGGCCCGAGCCCGACCCGGCCCGAACGAAAAAAATAATGGCCCGACCCGGCCCGGCCCGAAAGTTAAAATTTCGGCCCGAGCACGGCCCGGTCCTGAAAAAAGTTTAAAATTCGGCCCGAACCCGGCCCGACTGCATTTAACCTTCCTTTACATGATTAGAGACCATAGAGAGTTCTTCGGCTTCTTGATTGGTTAGCTTCTCTTTCGTGTTATCTACTGTTTAAGGTCTTTGGAAATTGAAATTTCTATGACGCCAGTATAATATACTATATTATATATATTTTTCTTTTTTATATATAAGTGAATCAGCACTTAACATTTAACATTTTAATCTAACTCAGTTGTTAACAAATGCAATTAATTCAGAAACCCGCAATTTGTTATTTCATTATAAAGTACAAATTAAATGTGCAAATTAATTATAAAAAATATGTAGTGGCGTCATCTGGTTTTCTTATATGAAACTTCAACTTGATTTTTTGGTCAACTTTTGTCTTTTGCGACTTTTTTTTTTTTGGGGGGGGGTATAATATTACATTTGATTTTAGTTATCAGCTTCGAAAATGTTTTAAATGTGTATACATTTTAAGAAATATATACATTCATGCATATAAAAAGTTTTTTAATTTCTTATATTTTATATAATAAACGAAAGTATTTTTTTTAATGTTGATATATATTAAACAAGCTGGGCAATTTCATGATGAACGATATTACTGAAATTTTTATTGCTGTAATAAAATAAATCACAAGGTTTTTAAATGATGAATACATAATATTGTAAAGTTAAAAACTAAAGAAACATTAAATCTAAATATTAATAATCGACATTTGTTGACGCTTGTTTCATTTTTAACTTTACAACATTCTATATACGTCACTTAGTAACTTTTTGATTTATTTTATTTTCACAATTGTTATAAGTAACGTTTTGATAATGGCGCTAAAGGCAAATCGATAAACAAAACCGACCAATCAGGAGGCTGGAAACATCTCTATGGTCTCTAATCGAGTAAAGGAAGGTAAAATGCGGCCCGGCTCGAGTGAATTTCTACAGAACATTGATCTTTAATCTTATGGAAGAGTTCTGATCAAAAAAAATTATATTAGTCTTTTTTTCCATGTTTATAATCTCCATTTATGCAGAAGTGCCGTAGGCTGCGATATTTATGCTTTTAAATGAATCTTTGTTTGTTGTATGTAAATGTTTCAGTTATCACTAGTATTATTAATCCATATTCCCTGTAATGGAGACAAAAAATCGAAAAAGCGGTATATGGTAAAATTTCCAAAGACGAAATCGCTTTGGAACGAAAAAAAAATGCATTCTCTTCTTAACAGATGTAAATGTTTAATATATTTTTTTTTCCCGTATTGTTGTATTCATTTTGCATGGATGAACATTTTAAAAGAAACTTTCAGTTTTCAGTTTAAAAAAAAAATTCCGTCATAATCATGTTTTTTTGTGTGTGTTTAATTCTATTTTAAAACGCCTAGTAATCTACGATTCTTTAAAAGGAATAAATTCTAATGTTTAATTGTAGAATAATGACGGCTTAAAAGTATATGCTTTTTTGCAGAAATTTTTGGACAAAGCCAAATATTACTGATTTATAAAAAGTTGAGAAAAGGATTTTCATATGGGAAGATTCAATAGGAACTGATTATTTTGGTCCATGAAAACTAAGAAGAATGGAATCAGTCTCGGCTTCGTAAGGAAAAAAAAAGTTAGGCCAGGCCCGATACTCCAGCAAAAAAGTCCGAGCCCAGCCCGGCCCGAAAAGATTAGTGACTTGGCCCGGCCCGAAAGGATTAGTGACTAGGCCCGGCCCGGCCCGGCCCGAGTCTTCAGAAGTAAGGCCCGAGCCCGGCCCGGCCCGGCCCGAATGCCAATATTGGAGATCGGCCCGAGCCCGGCCCGTGCAGACCTCTAGTTCGAGTCATGTTTGAGGGGGACTGTTAAAAATATTATTATTACAACCATGCTCTAACTTTGACTTCAACTATTTGTACTTTGACTGTAACCATTAACTGTAGTGCTCGCGGTGTTTACTGTTGAGTTTGACGCGGTGTGCTTTGCACATGTGATGTATTATATTTATTTAATATGTAATCCAGCTTTTATTATAATTATATTTAATCAAGAAACCAATTTAGTGCCTATTAGTTAACCTAGTCTTTACAATTTCCACCTTGACTATAGGTAAACAACGCAGTTCATTATCTAACGCCTGTTTCACCCACACTCGTTCGCCCGTAAATTGGTCCGTAGTTACATCGTGAGCTGAAATCAAATCAATATTGCTGCCGGAATCACGTAATATTTTCATTTCTTTCCCATTAATTACCCCGCGACTGACATAGGGGCTGTAGTCACTTTCCAGATCGTCGAGACCCGACACGTGATACACTGATTCTTTATCTTTCCGTTTTGATTCCGGACAATTAAATTTATAATGACCTGATTTCTTACAATTAAAGCAAGTAATTTCTTTCCTCTTATCGAATATCTCATTTCGATTTTTAGAGTTTTCTTTATCCCTCCAATTTATTTTGGTCTCATCCGTTCTAGTTTCGGTTTTAGACTTATTACGCTCAAAAGGTTTAGCGGCGCTATGAATTTTAGGGGATCCTTCCCGCCTAATATTTTTCCTCGCCACCTCGTACGCGTCTAACTTTTTAGCTAACTCAAATGGTGTAATTATCGCGGTCTAAACATCAATAAAATGTTGCTTCGCTTCCGGGTTAATTTTCCGTTTCAGTTGGTCAGTGATTATCAAATCTCTGAGTTGTTCGAATGTCGTTATTTCTAAACCACTTAACCATCGGTCAAAGAAATTGGAAGCTTCGTACACGAAATCTTTCCATGTTTTGTTCTCGGGCTTTTTAGAATTTACGAATTTTAGCCGAAAGTCTTCTGCTGAAAGTTGAAATCTTTCGAGAAGCATTTTTTTAATGTGGTCGAAATCATCTGAATCAGAGGGAGATTCGCGCAGTATCAATTCTCCTAAATCGGTAGGCAATAGTCCTAACAAATGAGTAACCCACTGATTTTTATCGATTTGAGCTTTGCGTGCTTGTCTTTCAAACAAATTTAAATAAATTGAAATCTCGGAGTTCTCTGAATCAAATTTAGGTAGAACAGACTTTTAAAGATATTTTTGGTTCTCTCTCGCTCTGGTTAGAGGCCAAACTAATTGTATCCGTCTCCCGTTCTAATCTTAGTTTCGCTAATTCATGCTCCCTTTCCAACGTTTTAGTCTTTTGTTCCCTCTCATAAGCCTTCAGTAATTCTCTCTCAGCCCTTTCTTCATTTTCCCTGTCTAGCCTATCCTTTTCAATAATTTTTAGCTGGGCTAATGCCAAAGTCTCATCATAATCAGGTGCTTCAATTAGTTTTTTTATGATTTTAGGAATATTATCCGAATCCTCTACATTTGCGCCAAATTCAACAGCTAATTCCCTTAAATCACACTTTCTCTTTCCTGACCACGTCATTCTGAACGGTGCGTAATTATGAAAAAAAATCTATACTAGGTTATCTACGTAAATGGATGCCTCTCAATTATTTCCCGTAATGTAAATATTCACAATCATAATACGCGACATGTCAATCACAATACAAAATACACTATGAAAATACTCACAATACAAATACTCAACAATATGCTAAATAGCTCTTATCATTACTCAATCAGGAAAATATTTCTAAAGAATTTTACCGAACCCAATGTTAAACAATCAACTGATTCTTAAAAAAATATTAATTTTGATTAATATGCAAACAAGAAATAGAAATTTCTTTAGTTAATCACAAAACTCTAGTATAATATTTAAACTTTTACTACACATAAAGATTTAAATCCTAAATCACAGAATTATATTTATTCAAAAGAATTAAAATGCATTTCCAATAAATAATTAGTTATTCAAATTACTGCATGCCAATTTGTACCCTACTTAAAACTTTTTTAATTTTAAACTTTGCAAATTTAATTTAATTCAATTTTGAATAATCATAGATAACTGCCGATGTTTTTTTTTGAACGAACACACAACCTACAGTGAAAACCTCTGCAATGAACAATTAAAGAGCACTGACCTGTATTCCTTTTTCGGATGTCTACAGCTTCCGCACTTAGGGTAATCCACAGTCCACTTTCCCCGGGCGTCCTTTTCTGGATTATCTCGGGCTCCGGGCTACGTCTGTTACCGCGTCAGGGAAGTCACCTCCTTTCGGCTCAAGTCCCAGTCAGTTGACTTCTTTCGGCTCAGACCTCCGTTAGTTCCCTCTTTTTCGGCTCAGGTCTCCGTCAGTTGATTCCTTTTCGTCTCAGGTCTCCGGCTGCACGTCCGACCTCTCCTCGGCTCTGAGTCACGTCGCTTGCGTCTGGGCTAATTCCTTCAAGTCCCCGCTGCACGTCTGACCTCTCCTCGGCTCTGAGTCACGTCGCTTGCGTCTGGGCTAATTCCTTCAAGTCCCCGCTGCACGTCTGGAGTCCTAGGCTCTGAGTCACGTCACTTGCGTCTGGGCTCTTTCGTTCAGGTCCCCGCTGTACGTCTGACTCTCCTAACTCTGAGTCACGTCGCCTGCGTCCGGGTTCCACTAGCGATTTTCATCATCGTCCGCTGCGTCTGGGCTTCAGTGGCTATTTTTCATAATCTTCCGCTGCCACCACTGTGAGGAATTTGCTTCACTATATTCGGTTTAGTAATTATTTGGTAGCAATGGAGTGATGCAAATCCTTTACCATGTTAAATCCGTTTATTCAAGGTATAGATAAATTAATACAGATTCATAGAACTCTGGGTTCTATATGAAAAATTTCCACACGCCTTTACAGCGAGCTCACATCATCGAGAGTCCTCTCCAACCTCCTCTTCTCTCCTCCTCATCAGGAGAGCCACTCCTCTTCTGGCCCCTCCCAGATCAAAGTTATTGGTTCAGCTGGGATAAGCCTTGGCGACAGATTGCCATCGTCCGTCTGGGAATAGTGAAACTATTTCAACCGACTCTTAGTTCTCAGGGTGGTCTGGCGATTAATCAATGGTAGCCGTAACTAATATGCTAATGTCACATGAAAAAGGCCGCGCTAGACTTGCTGTCTACAGGGAAAAAAGGACCTTAATCCTTTTAAGTGCTTCCACAATCACCAGACTTCGATGTACCAGTCCATTGTCTAGCTTTAATTAGCCAAATTAGATTCTTACAGCAGTTAAATCCTTAAAGATGGAATGGCTTAATTTTTTTTTCTTTTTTTTTTGCATGCATATAACATTATTATCTAGATTAAAATTAAGAATATAACTATCACTAAAAAAAAAATTTAAAAAATCTCTTAAAGTTGAAAATTTAAAAAAACCCTAATAAATACAACTTTTTTTCCATTAAAAATACTCAAAATATTAAACTATCTAAAATATATTAATTCATAATCTAGATAATGATTTTATATGCATGCAAAAAAAAAAAAAAAAAATTAAGCCATTCCGTCAAATAGTTTTTTTTAAATCTTGGTGTTAGCCATCAAAAATCAAGTTTTCACAAAACGCGATTTAAAGTTGAAATTATATGAGTGCGGCTATGTAAATATTGATACACTAGATGTATACCCGTCCTAAGACGGGTTTATTCGAATGGCATAATGAAAAACAAAAAAAAAAAAAATTCAGTACAAATTTTGCCTCAATCCTGAAACACATTAAAAGGAAAATATACTCTCTTTTGTGGGATTTTCAGCCAAAATTTTTACTATTATACAGTGGCTAGGATTTTAAGGCAAAATTTATTCATGATAAGGAAATGAGGACATTGCACTACAGTCTGAATTTTGCCAGATTCGGTGAATGTGAAGAAAGATGCAGAATGTGAAGAAAGCCATTTAAAAAAGAAAAAAAAAAGAAAAGAAAGCGTGCGAGTCTAGAAAGAGGAGGGTACATTGAAGCGGAAGAAATTAGGGACTCTGTTTAAAAAACGCTAATTAGCAAACTTAATGAAAGCAGTTGAAAAAACATCTGGAAAACCCCTTACATTAATATAAATGTAACAGTAAAAAAGTTGGGCAATTAAAAAAACAATATGTAACAATACAAAAAAAAAGAATAACATAAATTAAATACTAAAATATAAATTTTATACTAAAAAAGTTGAGAAAAAAAATACATATGTAAGAAATGCACATCAAGAAAAAACATGAAAATGGAAAGGGGATATATAAATGAAAATACGCGTTAATAAAAAGAAAAATAATGTACACGTGACGATTTTAAGAAAGGTTTTTTTTAAGTCTACAGTTGAAGCTGTATAAAAAGCTTAACGTGAAAGATATTTTTTTTTAATTGACCTCAGCTGGAACCATATAAACAGCTGAATGTGAGAGGTTTTTTTTTAATTGACGTCAGCTGAAACCAAATAAACAGCTGAATGTTAAAGGGGTTTTTTTTAATTGACATCAGCTGAAACCATGTAAACAGCTGAATCTGAAAGGTATTTTTGATTTGACACAGCTGAAACCAAATAAACAGCTGAATGTGAAAGGTTTTTTTTAATTGACATCAGCTGAAACCAAATAAACAGCTGAATCTGAAAGGTATTTTTGATTTGACACAGCTGAAACCAAATAAACAGCTGAATGTGAAAGGTTTTTTTTAATTGACATCAGCTGAAACCAAATAAACAGCTGCATGTGAAAGGGTTTTTTTTTTTTGACATCAGCTGAAACCAAATAAACAGCTTCATCATCATTTACAAAAAGCATGGCAGTATCTTACAGTAATATAAATTGAATACAAAAAAAGTTGGGAAATTAAAAAAAACATATGTAACAATACAAAAAAAGAATAATATAAATTGAATACTAAAATATAAATTTGATACTAAAGAAGTTGAGAAAAGAAAAATACATTGTAAGAAATGCACATAAAGAAAAAACATGGAAATGGAAAGGGGATATATAAATGAAAATACGCGTTAATAAAAAAAACCATCAATGCAATGTAGAAACTTAGAGAACTTCCCTGAAAACAACATTAGTTGTAAAAAAATTTCTGCTGTTAGCAATCTGTCCTTGATTACTCCTTGGTGGTATGTGAATTTTTATATTGTTTTGATTCCTGCAACGTGATAAAGCAACATAAAGTTGTCCGTGAGCAAAAACGGGCTCATCAAGAAGAATGCCGACATGTTCAAATGTTTGACCTTGCGATTTGTTTATTGTCATAGCATAAGCAGGTAGGAGTGGGAATTGCCGACGCTTAAGTGTAAATGGAAGAGTTACGTCACTTGGAGACAGGTTAACTCTTGGGATAAAAACAGTTTCACCACGATGAGACTGTGCTAAAATTTTGCAAGTAAGGAAATTGTCATGCAGTTCTTGAACAGATAAGCGAGTTCCATTGCAAAGACCTTCATTTGGACTGAGATTCCTCAGTAACATAACTATCGAACCTGTTTTTAATGTTAATTTATGAGGTGGCATGCCCGACGGAGTAAGTTCATGTAAAAATTCCACTGGATAATTCAGAATGTCATTTGGATCTTCCGAAACAACAGAATCTACACTGTAATAAGTTTGAGGCTCTCCTTGGAGTTTTGAAATTATTTGCATGTTTATATCCAGAGTTGTCTTATTTGTAGGAGCTAAAATGACTCTAATCGCCAAATCTTCAATCTGCATGGTGGCAAAGTTTTCACCAAAAATGGCTTGAATTATATTTTCCTGAACCATCTCTTGAGGTATTTCAATAGAATCGGGGGGTGAACCAGGTACAGTTGGAAGAGTTCCTTCACCGACAGTCAGGAGCCAATTGTTGTGTTCTTCTTGGCCTGCACTTCTCATGTTTCTGCTAAGTGAGAGTTTTGTGAAAGATCTCCATAAGGGGCCAGACTTGATGCAAGTTTCAATAATATGTGTTCTAGAACCTCTTGGAACAACTGGAAGTGTCTGCCTAAAATCACCTCCAACTACCAAAACTTTTCCACCAAAAGGACTGTTGTTCCTCATGATTTCTTTTAAAAGACAATCGATGCAACGAAGACCATCTTTAGTTAACATAGAAATTTCATCAATAATGATTAGTTCAGCATCACGGAGAGTGTCGGCTTCTGGAGTGTTTGATCGTAAAGAAGAAACAGAAGTCTCAAGAATTGGCACTGGCAATTTAAAACCACTGTGAACAGTTCGACCACCATCAAGAAGCGTTGCAGCAATACCGGTAGTTGCAAAAGGTAATGCGACTTGTCCCTTTCCCCTAATGAAATTCAAAAGCGTTGAGTACAAATAAGTTTTCCCTGAACCGCCAGGACCGTCTATGAAGAAATATCTATGTGTTTCATTTATGTTTTCAGTAGCCTGCACAATTTTCTGAAAGGCTTCAAGTTGTTCTGGATTCAAAGATGCTATCTGGGTCTCTGCCAGCTCCTTCTGTTCGTTACGGTTGTACACCTGCAATTGAATGGGATTGCCTGTCGGCATAGGTAGTCCAAAAGACGCACATGTCATCCTGTGTTGTTTCAGTGTTGAATTTATTTCATGTAGAGCGAGATTGAGAGAAGTTGATTCATCGTTGTGCCGCTGAAAATCTACAGACATATCAGAAGAGTAAGTGTTCCACGGTTGAAGAACATTATTCGGATTGCAGAAGACCATGATGAAGACAAAAGTCTGTTTCATTTGCTTCGGCATCTCGCAAACGGCAGCCTCTCTCAAACAGCGATCCCATTCTTCATCGGAATTCATCAAATGTCGCTCAAATGCTGCTTCTTTGAATGTGCTGTAAACGGTGTTATCAACAGTCCTCAAAAATTCAAAACTCGTTGCTCCGCGTACGTGTAGTAGTAACATTCTCAAGTAGAATCTTTCTTCTTCTTTAACACTGACTATGTACATTCTCGGTACTATCTTGCTTCCACCTCTTTGTCTCTTTTGCCATGTGTTACGAACATACACATATGAATAAGGAATGTCTGTGTATAACAAAGTATGGGCGTCCGGATCAGTCTGGTTCAATTGGAACCAAGCCTCAAGTTTAGTTATTCCTGTCCGTGCAGCATGTAACGCTTCTTCTTCTTGACCTTCTCGAAAGACAATGCGCTGTTGATTTGGAAGATGAACGGGCAATCTGATAACAGCGTCTGACCGATCGTGCATTTTACACTGCAGCAAGCGCCACATTGCCTCAGGTGCACTGACATACCTTGCATCGATGAAGCTGCTTATTTCATTGGTCTCGACATCTCCAGTACTGAGAACCATATTGGCACAGTCAAAGCCTTTGTAGATGTACTTGTAAATATATTTCACTGCTTTCAAAGAGGTGCAAACCTCAACATTTATGTGTGCATCGTATTTCAGCAGCAGATGGGCATTATACGGAACAACAAATCTGTTGTCTACTGTGGCTCCACGAACATCAAATGTAGGACCCATGCGACGTCTGTACTTTGGGTACCCTTTAGTACTCAAAACAGTTTCTGTCTGAAAGTCCTTGGGGAAATTTTTTGAACACTTCCCGTTTTCCATGCAAGGTGCTCGAGGATTGCTTGACCCACAAGGACCATGAATCATACAACGTGTCACTATTTCATGCAGACGGGGGTTAGCGACAGCATCAGGAATCTCAGCATTAACAAAACGATCAATATGTTCAACTGAAGAAAACTTGTCTTCAGTCCTTAGAACAATTAAAATGTGAGCATGTGGAAGTCCTCTTTTCTGAAATTCAATTGTGTAGACATGAGCCGTTGAAACACCTAAAACACCATGAACTGTTAGATCTTTAAGGATGGATTTCAGCTTCAAGTGAAACACTCTTGCAACCAAATCAGGCCGGTCACTTGCCTCCTCACCAATTCTTAAATTTTCTATAATTTCTTGCCACTTGGGGTTTGCTGTAAAAGTAACAAAAAGATCCGGAGGACCAAATTTCGCAAAGATGGACATCGCATCAGAACATCTCTCCCGCATGTTTCTGGGGGATCCTTCAAAGGATGACGGAAGAATGACTGGAATTCCTGGTGCTCCGATGTTATTTCTTCTATTTTCAATATGATCAGCCAATCCTTGGTAAAGTTCAGTTCGAAGCTGCTGTTGATGCATCCTAATGAAGTTCAAATTGTTGGCCTCAACTTGTAAATATGAATTGACGATGAATTGCTGCGTTAGTCTTCCCGCACTGATGACTGGATTAAACTCATCTCTAATAGCCATCAAAGCTGCTTTGTTCTGAAGCATAGTGATGTAATTTCGAATTCTGTTTTGTCGTGCTCCAGGATATGGATCGCAAGTCCAGTTAGGCTGCCAACCAGGTTCACCGAAAGGAAATAAAATTGGGTAACTCATGGGATCCAAATTTGGACTGAGAATGTTGATGTTAACAAACTGCTGTTCCGGATCCGCTGGATTAACTGGATAAATTCTGATGTCTCTATCGAACGGTGGTTCTCCATCATCGTTTACAAAAACCATGGCAATTTCATTTGCAGCAGGTGCATTAAATCGTCTCTGATCAGAATGTCGATCTTTTCTGAAAACCAGATTCACAATTGGAGTATCTTGTCCGGCTTCATTAGCCTCCTGGACAGCTTGAGCCTCAACATCCCTCAATATGCGGTAAGTGTCGCAAAGACGATTTGTCGATCGCATAAGCCTGTCCAACTGGTCCAGAACATGGGGAACACATTCTCTGTTTGCTTGATGGCGAATTCGATTTTCTGTTGCCTGAGTGCTGTCTACAACATATAATTGTGCAAATTGTCGTTGGTCTTCATCAGGTGGTTGTAGATGACTCGCCCTGTGGCAGATTTGCCCATGTACTTTAAAGACATATGGTCCTCTTCCACTACAGTTGACAACTTTTGCTCCCATGGAGGCGAAAGATAACGCACTGTTGTAAGACCGTATGTGTTTTCTGAAATTTTTGTGCTCAGGATTCATGAGCAAATCCTGAAGAACACGTGGATAAATTAAATCATTTCCCTGAGAATCCATTGGTTTCGTCAAACAAACTTTCCCTTTCCTACAGCAGTTATTGAATTTTCCGTCTGGAGGTCGTTCACCGGCAAATTCTTGGAAGCACAGAATTCACACAAAGAGTTCATAGGGCTACAGTAATGTAAATGAACTTCACTTTCCTGTTCTCCCAGTCTAACATTATTTATTTCGTTCTGTCGACTTAGCCTCTGAGTTTCAGCATGATCTTGTCTTCGCACTTGCGCTTCAGACTCATTTTCTTCTTCAATACGTCTTCTGTGGCGTTCGGCATCGGCTTGTCTTCGCACTTGCGCTTCAGATTCATTTTCTTCTTCAATACTTCTTCTGTGGCGTTCGGCATCGGCTTGTCTACGCACTTGCGCTTCAGATTCATTTTCTTCTTCAATACGTCTTCTGTGGCGTTCGGCATCGGCTTGTCTTCGCACTTGCGCTTCAGATTCATTTTCTTCTTCAATACGTCTTCTGTGGCGTTCGGCATCAGCATGTCTTCGAACTTGGGCTTCAGATTCCGTTTCTTCCTGAATTCGGCTTCTGTAGCAGTCGGCATTAGCTCGCCTACGCAGTTCTGCTTCACAGTCAGTTTCTTGATCAATACGTACTCTTTGAGATGCTCTGTTATGTTCCCTTATACGGTTCAATGACTCCTGGCTTTGCCGTTGCAACCACCGTCTCTTACGTTCATTTTCCAAACGACGTCTCTTTTCAATTGGTGTTTCACTTGATTGTTCCATTGCAAGTTTAATTAGTGTGCAAAACGGGCACAACTCACACAAAGTAATGAAAGGTATTAAATAAACTCGTTAATTAATCAGCAATAATAAAACTAGTTGGATGTGCCGATCCCAAAACTTTCTTCTATCTCATAAGTACATTTTAATATTTAAAAAAAAAAAGTGGTGACCCCAAAGTTATCCACTATCAAATTTCCTCGAACATTTGACCTAGCCTAATGAGATTCTGGTACTGAAAAGCCTAAAACGCAAAATTTAGTTAATATTCTGAGAAAATGAGCTTAGTAGTGCCTCATGTTGGTTAATTTATACTAAAACCTTACTAAGCATCTATTTATGCCAAGACCTAACAGAATCTGAAATTTGATGGAATTTCATCCATTAGTTCTTGAGATATAGTTATAACAAAAAATTTTCAAAACGTAGCACAGCAACATCATCTTGGACAATTTATGCCAAAACGTAAAAAATGCGTCTAATTATGTTATGGTGTAAAAGAATCTGAAGTTTGATGAAATTCTGTGCATTAGTTCTTGAGATATAGCTAGTTTAAAAAAAACCGTGTAAAATATAGCACAGCAGCATTTGAAGGATTTATAACAAAACGTAATCATCGTGTAATTATGTTATATGTCATTTTGTAACAAAATTTGAAGTTTGATGAAATTCTATGCGTTGGTCGTTGAGAAATAGCTATCGGAAAAATCGTGCAAAATTCAGCATAGCTGCACCACCTGTTTCAAGGTTAATATCAAAATGTAATCAGCGTCTAATTATGTTATATATTCTAGTGTAACAGAATCTAAAATTTTATGAAGTTCTCTGCATTAGTTCTTGAGATATAGCTATCGCAAAAATCGTGCAAAATGTAGCATAGCAGCGCCACCTATAGGGCAGATACCACCAAAACCTTATCAGTAGCTATGCATCTCAAGGTATCGCGGAATCTGAAGTTTGGTGAAATTCTGTGCATTAATTCTTGAGATATAGTTATCATGAAAATCATGAAAAACGTGGCATAGCAGCGCCACCTGCTGGCCAATTTACACCAAAACTTAATCAGCGTCTATGTATATCAAGGGGTCACAGAATCTGGAGTTTGGTGAAATACTGTGCATTAGTTCTTGAGATATAGCAACCTTGAAAATCATGAAAAACGTAGTATAGCAGCGCCACCTGCAGGACAATTTTCACCAAAAACCAATAGGCACTAATTCATATCAAGGTCTAACTGAATATAAAATTTTATTAATTTTCGAGCATTAGTTCTTGAGATAGAGCGTCCACAAATTTTTTGTCACATAGAGACAGACAGACAGACAGACATTTTCTAAAAATAGTCAAAACGTGTTCAGGAACTTCTAAAACGTATAAATCCGTCGAAAACCGGAAGTCGAAAATTTTCATGAATCCAATACTTTCTTCTTGTAAAGATAGAAGAAAGTAAAAATATTAAATGTAGAGACAAATTTTGCCTAAAGCTGTGAAATAAAAACAAAATTAATTTCATTAAAATTATTTCTCAATCCGTAAACAAAATTATATACATCATATTAAAACAAAAAGAACTTCAGTTAAATGAAATGAAACGTAGAGACAAATTTTGCCTAAACCTTTTACCTGTAACAAAAGTTAACTTTACATAAGATATTAAATAAACTCGTTAATGAAACGTCAATAATAATAAAAAAAAAAAAAAAGAATACAAACAAATATTAAGTGTAGAGACAAATTTTGTCTAAAGCTGTGAAATCAAAACAAAATTAATTTCATTAAAAATATTTTTCAATCCGTAAAGAAAATTATATACAGTATATTAAAACAAAAGGAACTTCAGTTAAATGAAATGGTAGAGATAAATTTTGGCTAAAAGAAAAAAAGGTTTGAATTTAAAAAAAACACAGTCATCTGAAAAAAATAATAATAATGTTTATTACTTTCTTCTATCTTTACAAGAAGAAAGTATTGGATTCATGAAAATTTTCGACTTCCGGTTTTCGACGGATTTACACGTTTTAGAAGGTCCTGAACACGTTTTGACTATTTTTAGAAAATGTCTGTCTGTGAGTCTGTCCGTCTGTCTGTGAGTCTGTGTGTCTGTCTGTGAGTCTGTCTGTCTGTATGTGACAAAAAATTTGTGGGCGCTCTATCTCAAGAACTAATGCTCGAAATTTAATAAAATTTTATATTCAGTTAGACCTTGATATGAATTAGTGCCTATTGGTTTTTGGTGAAAATTGGCCTACAGGTGGCGCTGCTATACTACGTTTTTCATGATTTTCAAGATTGCTATATCTCAAGAACTAATGAACAGAATTACACCAAACTTCAGATTCTGTTACCCCTTGATATACATAGACGCTGATTAAGTTTTGGTGTAAATTGGCCAGCAGGTGGCGCTGCTATGCCACGTTTTTCATGATTTTTATGACAGCTATATCTCAAGAACTAATGCACAGAATTTCACCAAACTTCAGATTCCGCGATACCTTGAGATACATAGTTGCTGATAAGGTTTTGGTGTGGAATTCCCTATAGGTGGCGCTGCTATGCTACATTTTGCACGATTTTTGCGATAGCTATATATCAAGAACTAATGCAGAGAACTTCATCAAATTTTAGTTTCTTTTACACTAGAATATATAACATAATTAGACGCTGATTACATTTTGGTATTAACCTTACAACAGGTGGTGCAGCTATGCTGCATTTTGCACGATTTTTCCGATAGCTATATCTTAACAACCAACGCACAGAATTTCATCAAACTTCAGATTTTGTTACAAAATGACATATAACATAATTATACGATGATTACGTTTTGTTATAAATCCTTCAACTGATGGTGCTGCTGTGCTATATTTTACACGTTTTTTTAAAACTAGATATATCTCAAGAACTAATGCACAGAATTTCATCAAACTTCAGATTCTTTTACACCATAACATAATTAGACGCTTTTTTACATTTTGGCATAAATTGTCCAAAATATGGTGTTGCTGTGCTACGTTTTGCAAATTTTTTGTTATAATTATATCTGAAGAACAAATGGACGAAATTCCATCAAATTTCAGATTCTGTTAGGTCTTGACATCAATAGATGCTTATTAGGTTTTAGTATAAATTACCCACCAAGAGGCACTACTAAGCTCATTTTCTCAGAATATTAATTACATTTTGCGTTTTAGGCTTTTCGGATACCAGAATCTCATTAGGCTAGCTCAAATGTTCGAGGAAATTCGATAATAAGTAATTTTAAAGTCACCACGTTTTTTTTTTTTTTTAATTATATATATATATCATGTATTTATAAGATAGAAGAAAGTTTCGGGATTGACACATCCAACTAGTTAATATTCTGTCACAGCTTAAAATCAAAAGCTTTCACAGCGACAACTTTCTCACACAGCTTAAAAGTGCAAGAAATCACTGTTGCCAAATTGCTAAATGAAAATCAATCCCATACGACGTGTAGAACTTACTACAAACCTAATAACGTAACAAAAAAATCGATGTTCGAAAAATCAAAAGCGAACAAATTGCATCAAATTCCTTTGCAAAAAAATTAAAAAAAAAATTGTTACGTTTCATTACTGGTATGGATATATGAAATTCAATCGCTCCGAATATCCTATCCACCGCTCGAACGCCGAAAAGAAATGACTTTATATCTCAGAAGATATTACAATTAGGGAAAAACCGTAAGCAAAAAAAGTGTTTATTTTTTTGCAAAAAAAAAAAAAAAAAAATATATATATATATATATATATATTAGGGTGGACCTTATTTTTCAAGTTTCAAAATGTAATCTTCTCACCCTCTACATTTGTTCCTTTTTATGAAAAAATAATTCTGGTAAAATATTAGCTCAATCGCACACTATTTAGAGGTAGCTCAATGATGTAGAAGTTTCTAATGTATGAGCAATGATAAACATATGCGTACTCGCATGCTGTGTCATAGAAAATAATTTATATCTTCTAAAACATTTTAAAATGCATTTAGCTTTACATTTTTATTCATAGATGGCAGTATTATGCACAATAATATTTAAAACAATAAACTGCATTTAGCAAATAGCAGTCTTTGAAGCCATTGAAGCCTGGGGAATAGCAGATAATATACGTGCAATGTGCTTTGATACTACCAGCTCAAGCACTGGTTATAATTCTGGTGCATGTGTTCTTTTAGAACATAAATTTAAATAAGAGCTCTTATCATTTGCTTGCAGACATCACATTATGGAGATGATAATTAGTACTGTATTTAAAGTATGCATGAGAGTCAAATCTTCACCTGAAGTTGCATTATTTAAACGCTTTCAGGAATATTGGAGCTTAATTGATAAAGACAAGTACGAAACGGAAATTCCATTTGATAATTTTGCAAATCTAGTAGAAGATATTAAGCAAGAGACTATCAACTATGCAAAGAAGTACTTAGAAGAGCAAAGAGAAAAAAAGCTAAAAGGTGATTATATGGAATTTTTAGAACTTGTAATTATATTTCTAGGTGCTGTCCCAGAAAGGGGAATCAGATTTATATCACCAGGTCAATGCACCATGCCCGTTGGATGTCCAAAGTAATATATTGTCTCGAGATCTAGATGTTCAAGGCTCAGTTTAAATTGACTGTAAAAGAGGAAGAAGGTATACGTGATATGTGTGTTTTTGCAGTCCGTGTATACTTGAAAGCTTGGATCGCTGCACCTCAAGCTTCATGTGCACCATATAATGACCTATTTTTGCTCAAATCACTATTTGACTTCTCATCAATACATTCAACTGTTTCCAAGTCATCATCACGTAAATTTGCTAATCACTTGTGGTCAGAATGACTTGTTGTTTTAGCTTTATTTCATAGCCGTGTGAGTTTATTAACTAAAAGACGCATGGTTATTGCATTACAGAATGAAGCTAATTCTAAAAAACAAGCTCAAATTTATTCCAATCGAGTCACTGTTGCTCTACATTTATTCAAGAACAAAAGATTGGAAGATTTTGTCACAGCTAAGTCAATGATGTTGTTTCAATTGTTGGAACTTCCGGATGGATTTCTTGCAGTAGATCCTGAATTGTGGGAGTTAAGAGAAGACTATAAACAGGCAAAAGAGGTAATAAAATCTCTACAAGTAGTAAATGACATTGCCAAAATTGCAGTTGCACTTATTCAAGAATACAATGGATTGATAACTCATGATGAAATGCAACTACAATTTTTACTACAAGTTGTTGAAGATCATCGTAAAATGTCCTCAGATAGCAGAAAATGTGTCTCTCTCAACCTGCACAAATGCAATAAAATTTTAATGTAACATGAAAACCTAATAATTGTGCTGTAAATTAAATAAATTGTCACAATTAAATCCTTAAAACATTTAAAGTGCTTACTTATTTGTGTAGCTAATATTCTGAATTTTTTCCTAATTTTAAAAATTTCAGGTCAATTGAGCTACCTCTAAATATTTGAATTTATTGCTCAAACTTTTTACATAATGTTTTTGTATCAAAAGGAACAAAATAGGGGGATGAGACTTGTAAAAATAATAATTTAAAAAAATCATAGCATTTAAGGTCCACCCTAATATATATATATATGTATATATATATTATTACGTTTCATTACTGGTTTGGATATATGAAATTCAATCTCGCCGAATATCCTCCATGGTGCATAGAAAACTCGTCATGTGAATGAATCAAATCCGGCCTTTGTTTACATATATCCAGCGCTCGAACGCCGGAAAAAATGACTTTATATCTCAGAAGATATTACAATTAGGGAAAAACCGTAAGCAAAAAAAACGTTTATTTTTGAAAGCTCTTTCTAATGACATAACATTTAGGTTAGTTAAATTAAAAAAAAACCCACCAAAATTTCTAAAACATGGCCGTCAGAATTTCTTCTTTAGCGGATGAGTACAACCCCGGAATCGTTCTACATACAGGGATAGACGGACAGAGAGAGAGAGTCACAACGGCTATTATTATAGAGCAGGCCTGTCCAACATTTCACTAACTAGGGGCGCATCTTGGCTCTTGGCACTCAATGAAGGGCGCCATTATTTACATGTCTGAAAACATGTGGCAATATTATCGCATAGTATTAGTATACACGACATCTTAACATAATGCAAATTAATCGTACAGTGGTACTCGTATAAAATTTCAAGCTATACTTTTTTTAGCACTTTCCAACAAAGTTGAAAAGTGCTTATGCATTCGGTTTGTCTGTCCGTCTGTCTGTCTGGCCGGATGTCCGTATGTCCGGATGGCCGTCTATCCGCGCTCTAACTCACGTAAATATACTCGGATTGCCATGAAATTTTAGGACGTTATTGAGTTTTACCCTAGCACGAACCCTATTGAAAATGAAGTATCTACCATGATTAGTTTATCTACAGAGAGAATCAAAAGTTTCCCATTACATTATGGCTTATGGGAAAAATCGTTAATATACTCGGATTTCCATGAAATTTTAGGACGTTATTGAGTTTTACCCTAGCACGAACAATATTGAAAATGAAGTATCTACCATGATTAGTTTATCTACAGAGAGAATCAAAAGTTTCCCATTACATTACGGCCTATGAGGAAAAATTGTTAATATACTCGGATTTCCATGAAACTGCAGGACGTTATTGACGTTTACCCTAGCACGAACCCTTTGGAAAATGAAGTTTCTACCATGATTAGTTTATTTACAGGGCGAATCAAAAGTTTCCCGTTACATTAAGGCCTATGGGGAAAAATTCACTTCAAAGGAATTTTAAAGATGTTACACCCTGTCAAACATATTAAAATATGCATTCTATAAAATATAAGGTGAAAATGTAGCTATTATTCATTTACAGGGCCACACAAAAGAATTCAAATAGTACATTATTTCCGAAATATCGGATATTTGTCCGATGATGGCTGATGGAGTGATGGAGTGATGAAATGCATTTTAATTATGATATGCGCGTTTATATTTCGCTACATATATGCACATTATATGGTGTGTATAAATGTTATAGTTGATATACAGAGCTATCCAAAAGACCTCACGAACGTTACTGAATATGAGCGTAAATTATTTAAACGTGGTTCTTAAATAAGCTATGCATTTTTACGCTGAGCTTCATTCAATTTACTGAGAAATGTTTTCAGAATATAGATAAAAGGATATACAGGGCCACGCAAATAATTCGGTACATGGACGCCTATGAATGATGATTTATGAGAATGTGATTTGAGTTGTTTTAAAAGTATTTTAGTTTACAATAAATTTTAACCTAATGCTGACGTGTAATATAGGTACAATGTAAACTACAGGGCTGAACAAAAGTATTCAAGTATGTTTCCATCTAATAGTATGAATTGCTGAAAAGGAAATTTCAAGCTACTGGATATTTTCTTGCTAAACTAAATTTTCCCATTATATCAACTGACATATGAAATACAGGGCTGTTCAAAAGTATTGGAATACATATTTGGGTATATTTGGCTATACACTATCATTTCCCTAAATAACAAAGTTTTGTTAAAGATTTCATTAAGTGTTGGAAAGTGCTTCATAATCTATGTTTAACGCATGATTTTTCTTACTTGTTTTAATAAAAAGTCTATATCAAAAATGTTTCTGGGTTAAGGCGCCAGAAACTTTATTCACATCTATAATAACAACAATAACAAATAAATGAATATAAAAATCAGAGATATTGCTAGGTTTCTTTTAGGATGTGAAAATACGGTTTGATTTATTTAGAAGGCGTGAATTAGTTTTATAAAATTTATAAAAATAGACACGCATGATAGTGGTTTCAGAAGGATAGTCTGGAAGTGCTTTCATAGATGGAAATAATTTTGCGCTGTTTATAATATTTTCTAAGCAAAATTAAAAAAAAAAAAAAAAAATTAAAACCCTCTAAAATTTAAAAAGTCAAGAAAGAACAATTAAGCCCCTTTATCCTTCATATAAAACTGTCAATGGGCGTGTGACAACAGTAAAAAGAAAAAGGCTGAGTTTTCATTCACATGTATCTTCAATAGCGATGGGGGCAGATGAAAACTTTTTTCCCTAACGTTTTAAGTATTAAAAAGAGCTATTTCCAACTACTAAGAAATTTAACTATCATAATTACACTACATAAAAATTGCAAAAAAAAAAAAAAAAAAAAAAAAATGTATGATTAATTTTTTAAAGTATGTTTCTGGTTTTTAATGTACAACGGCAAGCCAACAGCAGGCCTAATACAGGTTTTAAAAATATCTCTGATAAAATATTAATGATTTAAAAGAAAGCGTTCTTTATAATGGAATTTTACTTCTAAAATATATAATAGCAAGAAATCTTCAAAAGGGCGCCAAGAAAACTGTCAAAGGGCGCCATGGCGCCCGCGGGCGCCGCGTTGGACAGCCCTGTTATAGAGGATAATTTAAGTATAGAATTTATTCATAAGTCTTTAAAAATATTATTTTCCAAATAATAGTAATTTGTTAAATTACATTTTCTTTTCTTGCGAGGCAAACATGAATTCCCCCCCCCCCCAACCAAAAATCCTTTTTGAAATAAAATTACTTAAAAATAAAATTGTAATTTAAGAAATTACCCCAACCATTTGAAAAATGTTTCACTCGATACATTCATCTATCATTTTAAGCTAAATACCAGTTGTTTTATTGTGTATTATCCGTGCCACTGCTATAAATGACTTTATACATGCTGCAATTTGAAGGTACGGTTCGTTTAAGTTATATCACTCTATTGTCGCCAAGCATAAAAGTTGGCGACGAAAGAAACATTTCAAACTATTTAACATTGTTGGTGCAAAAGTAATCATTATTAAAATACAGCTTTGGCATATACTGTTATACTTGTAAGACTTTGGCATATATTGTTTGATTTTACAGAGCAGAATTTTGGTGATGGAGGTTTTAAACCAAAATCGATCGCAGCACATGCATCTGTGAATGGGTCCATCAGACATCGAATCAAAAAAGTTTTTTCCCAGTTTTTCCCAAGCCGATTGCTTTTTAGTTTTCTTTTTAGGTGGTGGAAAATCAAGAGTAATAGCTATAACATTTTCCGGCTTGTTAGAATCACTATTGGCACTCAAATTTTCCTGGTTAGAACCGACCGATAGTAAAACGCCATGGCCAGGCCCGTAGCCAGGATTTCCTTTCGGGAGGGGCTGATACTTGAAATTTTTTCTGATCTTACAAAAGTGATTTGTATAATTTAAGGCAAAAAATTTAAACGTGAAATTTGTTTCTGCATAGGATACTTGATAACCGTGTCAAATATTGTTATTTCGTATTTAATTTTTTTTTTCAATTTCTGTTGCAATTTTTGACATTCAAAAGCACTTCCAGTTTCCAAACTGGTTCGGAAACCGGATAGCTTTTAGGAAAAAAATTCCGCAAAACCTAAAAAGCACAAAATAACAATGTTTGGGATGAACCTCAAGTATCCTATGAGAAAAAAAATATTGAAATGCAAACAAGTAAGATTAATTGATTTAAAACACAGGATTAATACTAGCGTGGAAATGTGTCAATACAAGTGAAAGATCTTGAAACTATTGATCCATAAATTAAATTAGTTTCTTTTACATTATTTTTTCTTCTAAAGAAAAATGAATTGCTACAGTCATATTTAATCATAAAAATTATTTTTGTAATTTACATTCTCTGATTATAATAGTTATACATGCTCTTGGTATAATAAATTTACTAATGCAATGGAAGCAATCATCGTAATTTCTTCTTAGCCATGATGCTGATTAACTTATAAAGATCTTCTCTAATGTCCCAATAAATGGAAATCATTGCAAAGCGACTCGGTTTATCATCGGCCATAATGATTCGAAGCAAAGATTTAATTATTTTCATTGTTAAAAAGATCTTTCAGCATTGACTGTTGTTACTGGGTTTTTAACCAAGACTGAACAAGTGTTTGATATTATTGTAATACGTCACATTACAGTACTAAAACTTTTAGGATCTCCGTGTTGGTTTCAACAATTTATTTGTGCCCTAATTCATATTCAGCTTTCACTTGCTACATTGACACATTATCATGGAATTTTCAATAAGATTTTCTACACGGGGAATAAAGACCGTGATACTCTTCTTCGGATGTATTTTGAGGGTTTGTATGTGTTGTCTGTCTAAATGTTAGTCTTCGGATCTTTATTTCAGTTTGGAAGATGTCTTCCCGAATTTTTGATGCACAATAAAATATCTCGCAAAAGATTTCTACCGCATTTTTCGCTATATTTATTTTAAACAATTAGGAGATTTTCAACATAAGTTACAGCCGATATCATTTCACGAAATTTGTGACAGAAAACCTTCTTACAAACAGACTGGCATATGAGACCTCTTCCCGACTGCCAAAAAAGCTCCAGATACCAATGAATTCTTCCACATGTTTTTCAAAATATTTTCTGAGCTAATGCCAATGTATGTAGCTCAACAAAAGTTAATGATTTCATTCCTCTTGATAAATTTTATATCACAAATGCGGAGAAGTCATTTTAAATGGGGTATATTGAGCAACTGCTTCTTGAAGAGTTAAATTTGCCTTTAGGTGATTTTTAAAAACTTTTGTCACTGCTTGAACAAGTCTATGATACTTTCGAATTATGGAAATCAGCATGATGTTGGACAAGGCAAGATTTAACAGATGGCTTTCAAAATGGACGTATCTAATTTTTGGATACTCTGAAAATTTTTAAAATGGACCCCGCTAACATGACCTGACTTATTAGCGGCTTCATCATACGTTTTTGTGACGCATTTATACATGTCAAAGCAAAATTAATCACAATGTTGTAATATTATTGTTCCTGAATTTTTGGCAGAAGACATTTATTGGAATAAAACCTAAAAGAACTTTTGGAATTATTGGGTTTTGTGAATTTTTTAATAGTCCACAAATCTATCACAAAGGTCAAGTTGTTCTGCGCTTGAGTTTCAACAGCAATGAAGATACGCGTTTCATTTGTGTTAACAAAACAGATCACGTTACTTATTTTGATAATTCTTCGGTAACTGTATCCAAGGATATTTGAGTGATTTTATTCTAAATATCTTAGGTGAAGTAAACAGCTTTTCTACGGATTTTTATAATATCGCGTTTCAATTCATTTTCTCCAGACTTTGCTCAAAATTTAAGACTCTTAGCTAACAGTCTCTTTCATATAGATTTCTCTAACGTTAGAGGATCATCATCATGGTAATCTCAAAATTGTGTATTTTTCTCTCCACAAAATAAGATTCTTTCAAGTATTGGTCAAAGAGATGCTCTGATTTCTTCTTTTCTTTAAAGCTTTTTGAAAACTCAACAATGAAATATTAATTTGCTGTATTCCTAAAGAAATCTTAATTTTGTTTGCTAAAATAACATACGATTTGTGATATGTTGATTGCATATGTTGAATTGCATAGGAAAACACATTTAGCCTTTTTCTAATTTCTGAAACATGTAGAAACTAGTCTTCCTGGTTTTTTGTGTTCTTTCTGTACTTATTTTTTTCGTGAAAAAACAAAAAACAAGGTTTACAATAAATGCGTTTTAGAATATGTAAGAAAAGAAAATACTATTTCTGGATCTTTCTTCCATTTTTTTTATTTTTGTTTCTTTCCTACAATTATTGGAAAACTACATAATGGAACCAAACATGTTTCTCTTCGTGGCATCATCCAAGTCATCTCTAGTTACATAGCAATATCGAATCGAGTTGCTTGCCATACTGTAGACTCATATTGAGTACTTGACGAATCCCTACCAAAGTCAAGTTGTTTCGAACATTAGCATCCAAAAATTTCTAAATTTTAATTTCTAAACAAGACTTGCTGTCAGAAAAAGTTATTATTGGAAGTGGTTTTATGCAAGTCAATTCAAAATTTAGTACACCCATGGTGCTGTTTTCTGATTTTGCTATAAAAAAGAAAAGTAGACGTCTGAAAAATTAATTTTGACATTTCGTATCATATTTTCTAGTTACTTAAAATATTCCATTAACAGTCATTAACATTTATCTTTCCATCTTGCCTAGTCATGTGACAAAAGACTATTTTCCGTCATTAAATTCGCGGCTTAAAAAGTTATTTTAGACCCAGAAATTATATTTGATAAAATTGTTTTTTCTTTTTTTTTAAAACTCAGAATACACTTTATACTAATTTTAATTACTAAATTAAAATTTCTGGCTGGAATATGAGCCAGTGTTTAAATTTTTACTTCGTCCCTAGACACAACTCAAAATGTCTCTATATTGACTTAACAAATAGCAACCCCTAGCCCGTCAGCACACCCGCCTACATCTGTAGATTGGCCTCATATTATAATTGAGGTAAATTTTATCCAAATACGTGTGCTGAAAGAAAAAATACCTGTCTCCGGTGATACTATAAATAACTTTTAAAAAATCCCTACATAGAGGTACCCATCCCTGAAGTTGATAGTTCTACAAAATACAAAGAAAATTAACCAGACACAGCTACTTTACACACATTTTCTTACTATTAAAGATTCTCATGCAAACAATTCGCAAAACAGTTGTTCAGTAAAGAGACTGGGGGAGCCGCCGTGGCGTTTTTCAGTACCATATTGTTTTTCTTCGCATCTTTCTTTTCTATCTTATTTTTCAAAAATACATTCTAATAGTTTCTTTTTAATAAAAAGCGTTTTACAGTTAGAGCATCATTAACAAAAATACTTTCTTTAAAATTATATATATTTTTACATGATTTTACATTAAAAACGGCTATAAAGTTTTTTTTTTGCCCCCTTCTGTGCAAAACATTTTAACATTGACCGTTTCAAGTTTCGTTTATATGCATGAAGATAAAGAAAATTAAGAAGATCATAACATGCAAGTAAATGTTTTATATTGGTCTCCTAAAGTTAAAACGGCATATGTGTATTACACTAAATATTCTTAGTGAAATTAATGATACCGAATGACACTTCATCTAATTTTACTGCGCATAAAGATAGTTAAAATTTCATTTTAAAAAGAATTTATATTTTTTGTGGTAAATATCTTAACAAAACAATATATCCAAATGACAGATATAATGAATTACTGTAACTGTAATTGAATAAATGGATATTTATACAGCTAAAATACAATTTATTTTAATGTAATGGAAGATTAAAACAAACAAAAAACTTATTTTATTGTCATAGAGATAATTTTCCAAAGTCTTTTTAAACTTTCGGGAGGGGCTTCAGCCCCCTTAGCCCCCTCCCTGGCTACGTGCCTGGCCATGGCTAGTGGATTGGTCGCCCTGGCGACATGATGTTTTACAATTAATCGGTTCGGCATTAAAGTGCTTCCTTTTTCGTGATCGCCTTTCAACACGTAATTGGTTTTCAGCGGCTCAATAATCTTTTGATTTTATCATTTTCTGCATTGAAAGACGTTTTTGCGCCAAACCAAATACAGTATTACTCAGTTATCCCGTCGACCAATTTCGCCAAATGATACGAATCGCCAAACTAATAAGCAACTTATACATGTTGACTAAATTTTTATTTTAAATAGCAAAAGAAGAAATAAAAATCACTTTATGATTGTTTAAGTACGCGTATTGTGTTTAATATCATTGAATGCGATATTCACGTTCATTCATTTCTTTGGCTTCGGCTTTTTCCGTATCTGTTAATTTCCGTCTACCCATTTTTAAATTTGTTAGTTTTCTCCTTTATTACAATGATTTTAACCATTTTAATTTACTATTCAAATAAAAATTCTTCTAAAAGTAAAGAATTTAATTTAAATTCAAATAAAAACTCTTCTAAAAGTAAAGAAATTAATTTAAATTCAAAAGTGACCACATCATTCAAAAGTGGTAACATCATTCAAAAGTGGTAACATCATCGGGTCCATTCTCCCGAAAACAACAACCATTTTTCAAATGGTTAATAATAATTATAGAGCTAGTGTTGCGTCAGTGACATGAACTGAACTGAACTGAGGTTTTTCCTCGAGAAAAAACAAACTTTTCTGTTATTCCATTTTTAATTTTTATGTTGTAATGTCGTGTTTTTGTGTGATCGTGAATTAAATGTCCTTTTATTTAAAATTGAAGGCTTTTTTTCTTTTGAAGACAGCTATAATAGACGCTTTCAGTCGTGACGTCAGGTATGACGTTTTGCTTGGATACTGACTCCAAACAAACGGTTGCTATGCTGTTTTTTCTATTTTATTTGCATATTACTGCAACATTTTTCAGCTATATATAACATACACGTGTTTAATGCCTTATATGCAATGACACCACTTTCTATGATTTCTATTTAATAAGAAATGAAGCATAGCAACCGTTTGTTTGGAGTCAGTATCCAAGGAAAATCTCATGGCTGACGTCACACTGAAAGCGTCTATACATCGGGTAGATATCCGTCAATGAATCCTATTGATATTTTGAAAATAATATTATTATTTCTGACCCGTGGCGCCCAGACGTGGGGCTCGACGGAATGTAGCTGAATAGACTAGATCACGGAAACTTTTAAAATGGGGCCATTGAAAATTAAAAGAAAAGGATTAAGACTTTCATTTAGTACCTGTGTGAATAAACTAGACGCTGAATTTAAAAAAAGCGATCCCGACTTGAAGATTATTGCAGTGTTACAGGTACAACTAAAGGACAAATTTAAACGACTGGAAGATAACCAAAATTTAATAGAAGATAAATTTTTACAAACAGAAGGCATTGAAAAATAATATGAAGAAGATTTTATTGCTGCAGAAAAATACCATGATCGTTTTTCTGAAATGATAATGAAGTCCGAAAGTCTGATAGAAGAAAAGAAATTGCCGCAGATGACAATTACAGAAAAAAGAAGATTTAAATTACCCAAAATAGAACTGAAAAAATTCGATGGTGAAGCGAAAAATTATTTAGCGTTTTGGTCACAATTCGAGAAAATTCATCTGGAGACACTTTGCCTGATGAAGATAAGTTTCAATATTTATTATCAGCAATAGTTCCTAAGTCAAAGGCTGCAAAAGTAGTAGAAAGTTCCCCCAACAGTGGCAAATTATCCCAAAGCCATTGAGAAGTTAAAAAATAGGTTTGGAAGAGAGGATCTCTTGATACAGATTTACGTTAGAGAACTTTTGTCTATGCTTATGAAAAATGCTGTTTCAAACCGAACAAGAACTGACTTGGTTGGATTATATGATGAACTCGAATATGATGAGACGAATCTAAGCTGAGAGCGTTAGACAGTCTAGGATGTACTCCAGACAAATATGATGATTTTTTGACTCCTCTAGTGGAAACTTGTTTACCAGAAGAAACTTTGATCGCTTGGGAGAGACAGCGCAGTGCTAAAGATTTCGGAAAACGTTCCTTAGCAAAACTGATGTCTTTTCTCCAGAAGGAAGTACAAGATCAAGAAATGGTGGATGCGCTTGCCCGTACCGGGTTTGGGATTACACAAAAGAAAGGCTCTTGTGAAAAAATAGAAATTTGCACAGCTTCTACCCTTGTAAATACGGTACATGAAAACAGCAGACAAGGTAAGAAAATTTTACATTGTTTGTTTTGTGAGGGGCGACATGCAAGTCAAAACTGTTTTTCGACTGAAAAGGTACCATTAGATGACAAGCGGAATATTTTGCTTAAGAGAGGAGCTTGTTTTTCTTGTCTTAAATTGGCCACACATTTAGATTTTGCAAATATAAGCCTAAGTGCTATTTATGTGATAAAAATCATTACCTGTTGATGTGTCCAGATCGAGATAAGGTTATGAAAAAGGAAAAACGGACTGATGTAGAGCCTTGCAATGCCTTCGGAAAAAGTTGTAAAATTGAGGTAGATGAAGATTGTCGAAGAAGATTTCCAGAAACTCATAAAAATGTTATTACGAAATCAAAAGAAGAATTGACTTTTAAAGCTGAATCTGAAATGAAATTTGCTTGTTATAGCTACGAAAAAAGATTTAAATATTTAGAAAATGGAATGCAAAATTTACAAGCTGAGTTAAACAACGTTAGATCTGAGTTTGTAAAAATTTCTGAAGAAAATGAAACACTCAAGTTAAAAGTTGGTTTAATATCACCAATAAAAGAGCCAGAAAAAATGGAAAGAGAAAAACGACCGTCTTATGAAAAGAAATTAAATAAAATGAAGAAGCAAATTCAAAAAGGAAGTGCTCAGTTTGAATCACATTTTAAAAGTCAATCAGAAAAGACCTCAGGTTTGATTCCGAAACCGAATGCTTCCTTTCATGTCAATCCAATGGAAATTAAAGCTGTTCATGTTGTGAAAACACCTGATTGCTTACTTCTCTCCAGTAAAGTGGTTTTGAGCCAGCATTCGCCAACTCAAAAAGGGGGGGGGGGAGGATATGTTGCGTCAGTGACATGAAAGTGAACTGAACTGAACTGAACTGAGGTTTTTCCTTGAGAAAGAAACAAACCAGAGCTGCTAGAGCGTACTAACTAAATGCTGGAATCTGTCGTAATTTAACAAGCTGCGCCAGCTGGTGGCAGGGGTGCAAATGAATGCGCGGGTTTGACGTCATATATGCGCAGATGTTTATTATCTCCGCATCTCTTGCGCATATTTTCTGAATTTTCACTCAATCATGACAGATTAATCAAGTCTACGAGATACATTGCAAAATATTTTTGTTACAGTTTGTATCGATAAAATCATGTACATTTAAAAAAATAGTCACAATATCATTTTAATTTCGGGAGAAAAAGTGCTAATTGACCACTAGCACAGGGCGGAGTTTCCAATGTTTCCCACAAGCGTTGCGGTATTTGATTGGCTTTTGGTGAACGCTTGTGGGATAAATAGAAAAGCTGATTAGCTGAAATCTGTTGTGACGTTCTTTGACGTCAGAAATGCTAGTGGTCCATTAGTACTCATAAGTACCATATAATGCTATGAAAAATATTGACTTTTACCCTAAAATTAAAATGACAATGCGACTTTTTTTTAAATACCCAGATTTTTTTTTATTAAAAATATATGTATTTAAAAAAGTCGCATTTTTATTTTAATTTTAGGGTAAAAGCAGAGCTGCCAACTTCTACGCCTATTTAAATCTTATAAACATGATTGAAACCACAAAAAAAAAGTTTTAGTAAAATGTATACCAAATATATTCAATGTTATGCATTACAATAGATATTCTTAATAATTTACTAAAATTTCTGTTTTTAATATGTTTATTTGATTGTAAATAGGCGTAGTAGTTGGCAGCCATGTAAAAGTCAATATTTTTCATTGCATTATATGGTACTTATGAGTACTAATTAGCACTTTTTCTCCCGAAATTAAAATGATATTGTGACTATTTTTTTAAATGTACATGATTTTATCGATACAAACTGTAACAAAAATATTTTGCAATATATCTCGTAGACTTGATTAATCTGTCATGATTGAGAGAATAGTTTGAAATTTGTGATTGAATTTTTAATATGAAGTCTCGAAATAGCTTTGTCTGTTAAAAAAAAAAAAAGAAAAAAAAGAGAGAAAGAGAGAGTGTGTAACCTACGATTTTAAGAAAATTATTGTTTAGAACGTTAAATATTTAAACAAATAAGTTAACAATATTTCTTTGTTTAACAAAACAACATTTAATACATACATTTAAAACTAGCAAAAGCCATGCTTTGTTTGGATTCGCGAAGCATTATTTCATTAGTTATTTATTGGAAAGTAACCATTTTTTTTATATTATTTGGTACTATTTGATTATCCTGTCGACCAAATAGGTACCGCCAAACTAAAAGATTAAATGCTAATGATGATGGTAAAAAATATCACATTCACATAACATTAAACTCGTATCACGTGTCCGTTATGTCATCAAGTTATTTTTAATGTGAAGTTTTATTTGTATCCTTACAAGTAAGGTCTCCATTCTGGGCATACTCAGATTTTTTTGAAAAAAAATATTAATTAAACTACTCATGTATGTAATAAAGGATCAGTCAAATTTAGCGGCGGAATTACCGAAGAAACTCTGTAAAAAAATAAAATACTTTCGATTATTTGGCCCGAAAAAACGAAAGCATCAAATTATTTAGCGAGCAGCATTTTCCCTCGCCAAACGATTTTAATGCACCTGAAAATCTCGTCAATTAATTTTTAAAATACGTGCAAATAGCATTTAATGAATTTAAATTTGAACAATGAGAGAGTTTGACACATACATATGATTTGTATTACATATTTCTGTTGCTTTTGCTGGAGCTATTTAATTTTATCACTTTAAAAATAATTTATTACATAAAAAATATTTTAATATTGAAAAGTATTTTTTCATACATTTGACATATGACATACGTATGAGATACGTATGACAAAATA
This sequence comes from Maratus speculifer, assembly GCA_964019185.1. Lineage (NCBI taxonomy): Eukaryota > Metazoa > Arthropoda > Arachnida > Araneae > Salticidae > Maratus > Maratus speculifer. The sequence continues at coordinate 185,860,960 of OZ025301.1, forward strand.
AAGGCCAGATGAAGAATGCTGTAGCTGTAATGCTTTTCAATATCGGAAAAGTTTTTTGTTTCCATAGCAAAACTATTGAATCAACAGAGCTCAATTAGATTGGAGTTAATTTTGAGATTGAAACAATCTTAATTAGTTTTATTTTTGTTTTAATTCATGAAATTTCACCGTTAATTTTCATTCTAAATATATTATGACAAAAGTATAGTTAAAACAAACTAAAATCGAAAAAACTAAAGTTATTTTAATAAATATTTTTAAAAATAGTTCAACATGAAACATTTTTACCTTAAAAAGTATTAGAAAAAAAAAAAAAAATTTGAAATTTTATTTCGTCGCCAACCGGTGATAAACTGCCAAATAAACGAAATGTTCATTACTTTTTTACGAACGTTCTATCGGGATTCCGCCGATTTTTTTTTTTTTATAAACATATATATCCACATGAGAAGAACATTCTGTAATTTTTTCAGAATTTTCTCAGTATGCCCATATGGAGACCTTCCTTGTTAGTAATGTTTCATTAATTTATTTGTTCTTTCGTTATTTAAAATAAAAATTATGTCGATCTGTTTAATTTGGCCAATTGTTTGGCGATTTGTATAATTTGGCGAAATCGATTGACGGGAAAATCAAGTAGTACCTTAATTCGACTTTTTATTTGGATTTTTATTAATGTTTTACTAATTTATTTGATTTTTCGTTTTTTTAAAAAAAAATGCGGCAATTTGTGCAATTGTGCTAATTGTTTAGCTATTTGTATTATTTGACGAAATTGGTCGACGGGATAACCAAATAGTACCCGAATTAAAAATCACTTGATGACATAACAATCACGTGTATTATGTTGAATGTCATGTAATGTGACATTTATGATAATCCATTATTGGCATTTAATCCTGAAATTTGGAATTATATTTTTGGTCGACGGGATAATCAAGTAGTACCCAAAAATGTACTGTGTTATAGTATCTATGGAATGAGGTAATAAAGTACAAAATTCTATAATATCTTGATGAAAATTAATAATTTGCCCACTGTATTCAAGCTGACCACCTTTAACCCCCTGAAGGGCGGTGATGCCGCCACGGTATCACCTACTTTTAATTCCTGGATGTCACATTGGCACCCGAATTTTTTAAAGAGAATTTCACCTTTATTAAATGAGCGAAAATACACTTTTACTAGTTTACAAATAAATTTTCTTGTGAATACTAATGTCAATGAATTACTTCAACATTTTGTGAAGACATGTACCTTGCCCCTGAAAGGGTTAATGCGATAAACAGTAATAACTGGACGAACTTGGGCAATTAATTTCTCCTCGACGAATGTTAAGCCCTTTAATATTTAGGGATGTGGACCAGGATCCATATTATTAGCTAAAGAAAAAAGATTTAGTTCCTTATTTACTATGCATTTATGGCAAGTCTTTTGAGATCCGTCAGAGTGAATGCCAAGCCAAGGATGATGAAAAATTTTACAAAAATATAATTTAAAATTTTTTTGTGTATCTTCGAAATTTAAATCATTTTTTCGAGCACATGCATTCTCTATTAGAAGAGATTCGTCGTGTCGTCTTTTTGGCACAGATGTCATATACGCACCACATTGGCGCTATTTTTTTTCAGACGCCAATGTCATATAAGCACCTGAGTAATTAATTGGCGACAAAGTATAGTTATTTTGCTTGACATGGTTATCCGGCTGTTGTTTATTTATTAATAAATTGTTTATTTAATTTTCTTTTTTTAAATTATATAAATTGTTTTGTTCCACAGGTATTAATTAAACTTTTTAAAATTTATTGTTATTCTCTTTTTAAAATATATGGTATTACTAGGTTATCCCGTAAACCGAAAAATTATCGCCAAACTATAAGATTAAATGCCAATAATGGATGATCGTGATTGTCACATTCAATGACTTTAAATACGATTCACGTGTTTAAAATGTCATTGATTTTTATTTCGATTTTTTATTAGTATTTTTATTAATATTCTACTAATTATTTGTTTATTCGTTATTTAAAATAAAAATTATGTCAATATGTATAATTTGGCTATTAGTTTTGCGATTTGTGTAATTTGGTGAAATTGGTCGACGGGATAACAGAGTAGTACCAAATATATATATGGTAACTGGTATTCGAAAACCATGTTTTTGCCAAACTGGCGTCGGAAAAATCGCGCCGATATGGTGTGTATATATGACATCTATGCCGTCGTTTTTTACGCTGGTATCTAATCTCTTGCCTTAAAGCTATATCATATTTGCATTCTTTTCATCCAGTAAGTATATGTTTCCTTGGCATTTTTTATAATAGAACTAATACATTCTATAAATCGTTTTTAAACGGCAAACTATTTAAAAATAGTACTACATATACCAAAATAATAGTATGTATGTTTCATTTGGTTTAATTTTCAATCTTCGAATTCAAATAACTCTTTATACATAGTTCGTACGGATCCTGGAATTTCATGACCAGGAAATTTTTTGGTACCAGTACTTTCTTGTAGAAGATCTCCCATTAAGTAAAACGAAATTTCTCATGTTTGAACTCGAGTTATTTTTTCGTAAAATAATTCTGGTACATCAGATGAAAAATAACGGTATCCGTACGAACCATGTTATATTATCCCGATTGGTGGTCATAAAATAACACGCAGATGTTTTAACTTAATTCTATTTTTATTCTACAGAACTATGAGCGCAAATTCTGACTCTATTTATCATCGAACAACAAGCTAATTAAAAAGTAAACAAATTACCGTCTGCGAGTGCTATGGTAACCGCTCAAGGCATTGCCATTCTAAACTGCGAAATATTTCCAACCTTCCGTGGTAACCATAGCAATCACCATAGAGTATCCCCCCAGTGACGAAGGGTATCGAAGAAACGATATAACTTATAATTATTATTTTTTTTTTTTTTTTAGGTCAGAATTCACGCTGGTTGAAAAAAAAATTACAAAGATATATACCTTGAAATAAATTTGAAATGCAACAAAAATAAGAAATATAACAAAATACAGAAATAATATATAGATATGCAAAAATGAACAGTTTTAACAATAATTTCAGGAAGTAATGTAAGATGCCAGTTTTTTAGGAAAATGGACATGTCTGCCCGAACGTGTGACAGTTTTTGTTTGGTCAGGATTACTGTCCGATTTAACAGAGAGTTTTAAATTTGAATTCTCTGGAACAGCTTTTGTCAACAAGTCTGATTGAGAAATCAAATGAGCTGGCTTCACACGATCTATTGATACCGTGGACTTACGACCATTGAGTTCGATTGTTATGGTTTTTCCAGTTCTACTTAGAACTTTGTGAGGACCAGTATATGGTTGACACAATGGAGGTTGTACATGGTCCACTCTTAGAAAGATGTGTGAACAAGATGTCAAAGAAGGGTGTATATAGAACTTCTCGTGGCAGTGAGCTGATGTAGCAACTGGATTTAACTGCCGCATGGTGTTTCTTAGATGAGTGACGAAGTTCTCGTTGCATGGTTGGATTAAAGATTCATCCAGCATGTCACATGGCAGTCTCAACGTAGTGCCGAAAACAAGTTCAGCGCAAGAAGCTTGTATATCTTCCTTCACTGCTGTGCGAATGCCTAGTAAAACTATCGGCAATACTTCAGTCTATCTATTGGTTTCGTGAGCTTTGATGGATGACTTTAAATGTCGATGAAATCTTTCGATAATGCCATTGGATATAGGATGATAAGCTGTGGTTCGGATCTTCTTTGTTCCCAACATTTTCGTAAATTCATCAAAAATCTCTGATCGCATTTGGGGACCTTGATCCGTGGTTATGAGTGAAGGGCAACCAAATCTTGAAATCCAGTCCTTGAATATGGCATTGCAAATTGTTTTGGCTAGTGTATCAGATATGGGTATAGCTTCTGGCCATCTGGTAAATCGGTCGATAATCGTTAAAAGATAGCTGAAACCGTCAGATGGAGGCAAGGGACCCACAATATCTATGTGAATCTGGGAAAAACGTGCATCAGGAAGAGAGAACGTGCCAAGAGGTGCTTTGGTGTGCCTTTGTATTTTGGATCTTTGACACGACTCACAGCAACGAACCCAGTTTTTGATGTCTCGTTTCATATTTGGCCATACGTATCTGGAACAAATTAACTTTGTGGTGGCTGCTATGCCAGCATGAGATAGGTTGTGCAAATGTTCGTATATCAGTCGACGAAAGGAGCTAGGAACTAAGGGTCGAGGCGTACCTGTGGAAGTATCACATAGTAGGTTGCGATCAGAAATGAGGCAAGGTTTCAGTTCCAATTTTAGCGATGAATTATGCAGCAGGTTTTGTAGCTCTGAATCATCTTTTTGAGCTTCAGCAAAATCATCAAAATTTAAGATTGGAGATTTTGAAATAGAATCAATTTCAATTCTTGAAAGACAATCTGCTACAGTATTTTTGGAACCTGATACATGTCTAATGTCAGTGGAATATTGGGAAATAAAATCTAAATGGCGTAATTGCCGAGGCGAGCATTTATGGGGATTTTGTTTAAATGCATAAATTAACGGTTTCTAATCAGTATAAATTTTAAAATTTCTCCCCTCTAACATATGCCGAAATTTCTTTATTGCTGAATATATGGAAAATAATTCCCGGTCATAAGTTGACCAATTCCGCTGACTCTTGTTTAATTTCATGGAAAAAAATGCTAAAGGTTCATAATGTTCCTTAAAAAATTGCATAAGAGTGCCGCCGATCGCGACATCTGAAGCGTCAACCCATATACTTAACTCGGCACCTGGAATGGGATGCCGTAAAAGAGCTGCTTGAGCTATGGCATTTTTGGCATCTGTGAAAGCCTTTTCAGCATTTTCGTTCCAATTAATCGGTTCGGAAGTTTTAGGAACACGGGAACGAGATTTCTTTTTGTTTGGATGGCCTTCTAATAATTGCACTAAAGGCGCAAGTATGTGTGCAGCTTTATAAATAAAGGATCTATAAAAATTAAACATTCCCAAAAATCGTCGAAGTTGAGATAAAGTTGTGGGCTGTGGAAAATCAATTATACATTTAACTTTATCAGGAAGTGGCTGAATACCATGTTCAGATATTCGAAATCCTAAGAAATCGATGGTAGGTTTACCAAATGTGCACTTGGAAACATTTATGCACAAACCATATTCTTCTAATTTGGAAAATAAGGCTTTTAAATGATGATAATGCTCCTCTTCATTTTTAGAGGCAATAAGTATATCATCAATAAAAGCATAGACGCCAGGTAAATCACGTATTATTTCGTCGATGAATCTCTGAAATGTGGCAGATGCATTGCATAAGCCAAACTGCATGCGTGTGCTTTCGAATAATCCGAAAGGTGTGCATATCGCTGTTTTAGGAATATCATCAGGATTGATTGGTATTTGATGATACGCTTTGATTAGGTCAATGTGACTAAAAATTTTAGTGTTGCGTAAATTAGCAGTAAAATCAGCTATACACGGAATCGGATATCTGTCTTTTACAGTTTGCGCATTCAAGGCACGATAATCACCTACAGGTCTCCACTCCACAGTTCCTTTTTTTGGAACCATGTGCAAAGGTGATGCATAATTGCTACATGAAGGTCTTAAATGTCCTAGTTGTATCATATTTTGAAATTCCATTTTAGCGATTTTCAGGAGCTAACCTTCGAGGTTTTGCCACAACTGGAGGTCCTTTTGTTGTAATAAAATGCATTGTGTTGTGTTTAACAGGCTGATTAGGATCTGGTAATTTTGTTATAGATGGAAATTTTTTTAGAAGTTTATTATATATGCTATCAATAGTGATTGTTTTTACTGAATGAATGGATGCACATTTCATGTGGCCTGTCGTTTCAAATTTTGTTTTTAAGTCCCTTAGACATTTATGACGGAGATCTGGGACCAATTCGAAATTATGGAGAAAATCTGCTCCCAATATTGGTGTACTAACATTTGCCACTAGAAAAGTCCAATTAAACTTTCGCCTTAAGTTAAAGTCTAGAGAAAGGGTTTGTTCACCATAAACATTTATAGTTGAAGAATTAGCAGCCAAAAGTGTTTGTACGGGTGGATTCCGTTTTTGTAAATTATTGGCAGGAAGGATTGACACATCCGACCCTGTGTCGACCAGAAAGGAAACATTTGTTGTCCGGTCTTTAATGAACAGGCGACGTGACTGCTGAGGCAAAGAATAAGTCGCCTCTACTCTTTGCTTATTTCGTTTCCCGACCAAGAACAAGGTTTTACGCATTTTTCTTCTCTACATTTTGTTCCAAATCGTCGATGGTACCAACAAATAGATGAATCGCGCTTAGCACTGTTATTTCGCTCGCGAGGTTTACTCGAATTTCTACGGTATGGTGATCGCCCACGTGAAAATGCAATTTGATCGATGCGCTTATTTAGTTTTTCAATTTTTCTCATAAATTTATATTCTATTGACTGTTCATTCGCGCTGGACACGGTAAATGCAGAAAGAGGGGACGGAGTAACCTCCGAAATCCGATCCGAAATTTCCGCAGCCTTTTCAAGGGTTAAATCAGAAACAGCCGCTAAAATTGTTTGAACAGAATTTGGTAAACGCGTCAAAAATAACTCTAACATTAAATTGTCAGGAACATTTAGGGATTCCGCGCGACGTTTCATGCTACGTAATAAATCTGAAGGTTTCCGATTGCCTAGTTCTTCCCCAGACAATAGTTGCCGTATTTCTTGCTGAGATGACTCTCCCGAACACGCAATTAATTCCTTTTTTAAGATGCCATAAGGATCGGTAGCATCCGGTTGCATTAATATGTCACGAACAATTGATGCAATATCGGGTGGAAGATGCGACACAATATAGTTATATTTTGTAACAGATTCTGTTATTGCTTTGGGGGTAGCTAAAGCAAATGTACTTTCGCACATTACAAACCAAAGCGCCGGATCCGATCTATTATATATGGGGATTTGAACAGCATCGACATTAGACATGATTTATAATTATTAATATAGAAAAAGCACAGTTAAATCAAAATAAAATTCGCGAGTTAAAATTTTTACTGAAAATAATAGAAGAAATATCAGAAAAATGATTCAGAAGTACTTATCTGTTTTGCAGCTAACATATCCATAATCATTCTGCATGATTTACTTCATCACAATGGAACAAAGTCTCCTGAACAATCTACGAAAATCTCACTATCCAATTGCTCATGGTATATTTCTACAGTCCAGAGGTCACCAAATATCCCGATTGGTGGTCATAAAATAACACGCAGATGTTTTAACTTATTTCTATTTTTATTCTACAGAACTATGAGCGCAAATTCTGACTCTATTTATCATCGAACGACAAGCTAATTAAAACGTAAACAAATTACCGTCTGCGATCGCTATGGTAACCGCTCAAGGCATTGCCATTCTAAACTGCGAAATATTTCCAACCTTCCGTGGTAACCATAGCAATCACCATAATATAATGAATTTAACAATTAATTTTATTTGTTTACAATTTTTTTGTTGCCACTTTACGAAAAAAAAATAATAAAACACAATATAATTCTTTTAATATGCGTAAGTGACATCAACGTAAATGATTTTGTCGGAATAAAGTAAGTACATTTTATTTATTTTATTAATCATGATTCTATCTACATTTGTTAACTCCATGAATTATTTATTCTTCTGAAAATATGCATGTTTCATTTCTTATTTCTAAAAATGCGTCCGTAATGGAAAATCATGTAAAATAAACTAATTAAAATAATAATTTTTTTAAAAGTTATTCTGTAAAAAAAATTATATTGTGCAAATCTACAGATCATAATTTATATTTGTGTTTAATTTCAAATCAAAATATTGAATAGTTTTTTTTTGTAAAGCGTACGGCAAAATGTAATTTGAGTGGGCTAGTAGAGGATTCGCTTCGCTCATCCTAATTATTCCGAATATACGTATAATGAAATAGGTTTTTAAATTAAAAGAATGAAATGTTTGCAAGTTAAATAATAAAAGTCGATACGACCAAGAAAACATTGGATTTTTATCGTCTGCAATTGATAATTAAAAATGGAGCTAAAGTTAAATATTTTATTTAGCATTAAATTCTATAGATTTCTAAACATTATATTATCGTAGGAAATACTAAGGTTATTTTAATTTTATTAACAATTTTGTATAACTTAGCTCATCAAGATTTAGTAAAATGTGACACTACTTCAAAATTCTGCATTTATATAATCTACTTATTAAATTATATGAGTCATCTTTCATTATATTAAAAACATAATTAAAATCGAACATATTTTAATCAGCGATATTTGTATCGCATATTTAAAGGATATTTCATCTTAGTATATTTTATGTTAATATTTAATCGTACTACACTTATTTATTCTAAATTGATTTACAATATTTCAAACCTAAAACTTATTCTACGTAATATTTTAAAGTAACATTTAATTGAAACAAAAAAGTTTTGTTGCCATTCACACAAAAGAAACTGCAATCTACTTAATAATCCTCTGGTTATGCACCCCTGCCGCTAGATAGCGTATACCTTGGCCCCGCCTTTAATCTTGCGGACACCTCTTCCATAGGAGTTGGAACGCTTGAAATATATGCAGTTTTGAAACAAACTTTTCTGTTATTCCATTTTTAATTTTTGTGTTGTAATGTCGTGTTTCTGTGTGATCGTGAATTAAATGTCCTTTTATTTAAAATTGAAGGCTTTTTTTTCTTTTGAAGACAGCTATAATACATCGGGTAGATATCCGTCAATAAATCCTATTGATATTTTGAAAATAATATTATTATTTCTGACCCGTAAAACATAGTTTTCGGTTGTTAACGTAAAAGCTAGAAAGAAGTATATGCAAGACACTTCCATAGGATTAACATTAGCTTGAGCGTTAACAGCCTGCACTAATCACGCAAAGAAACTGTTTCGCTAATGTTAAATCTATGGAAGCGTTCTTTTTAAAATTTCACTCTTGCATATTAACAAATTAACAGTTCCTTGCTTAGAATAGCTAAGATTAATTTCTAATCGGGCAATGTTTATTTTTTAGATTTTGATTGCAGATTTATAAAAATACACAAAGTTATTTTTACAAATTTATAAAGAACACTCCCACAGGTTTAGCATTAGCTTTTGACTTGCTTTGTATTTAATATTTATATATATATTTGGATGAAACGATAAACAAAACTTTCACCTCCCACCCTTTTCGCTCTTCCGACCGGGGCGCATGCCCCCTCTGCGCCGGCCTAGTTTCAACACTACACGCGCACGCACAAACACACATTACTCCGAAGCTCGAGAATTCCCTTCCGGATGCATTGCGTAAATATTGAAAAAATTGCCTGTGGCAAAATATTTAATAGTTTTCCAGGAAATGTATGTAAAAAATTTCTTTTCATGACCAAGGTCATTTTTCTGTCTCATCAAGGTCCCCACAAAGAAGTGTCGCTTTTGAAAACAACTAATTTTAATTGCAGTATTCGCTTTATTTAATAATAGTATTCTTCGATTAATAAGCCATATTTTTGAAAAAATGGTGTTTTGCCCCCCCCCCCCTTTTTTTTTTTAAAGATTATTATAGGGGGAAAAAAGAAAAACTGTTCAAACCCATAAATTGTTTGGTGCTGCCATCTGTTATTACTTAACACCAATATAATTATGAAAGAATTGGCTCATTACATCAATTTATTATTACTACAGTCGACGCTCGTTTTTGCGAACTCGTAGGGAACACTCAAATGGTTCGTAAAATAGAAAGTTCGTAAAATAGAAAATCATAAAAAATGACATGAATATGTACATTATTTATGTCTATTTTGATCAATATCCCCCCCTCTTCACAGATGATGCAATATTTTAAGATTATTTATTCTGAAATAAAGTTATACATATATTTTTTAAATATATAAGAAAATTCAAAATACAAATTTATGCACAGAAAAAAAAATAGCACTCAGAAGAATATGTTATTAAGCTTTGAAAACATTACATGGGAAAACATAGACTGTATTAGTACTTAATGGATGAAAATACATAGATAAAAAATTAGGAATGGAAATAATTACTTATCTTTTTTTGTTTTAAAATCACATTTTGGAAAATACATGTTTCCATTTTATCTGTGCTTAAAATCATTTCACAATTATTGTTCGTTTCAAAAAAGTGTCTTAGCCCGGACAACCACTGGATTGCTTGTTTGTCAGTCGGGCGTTAGATTATTTCATTTTCTTCTTGTTCAAAATCTGAAAGTTCTTCTTCCTTTTCACTTATTTCGTCAGAAATAATTTGTTCATCTGATCTTTCTTCCGTACAAATCACGTCTGAATCTACACTCAAAAAGTCCTGGAATGAAATTTCAGGCAAAAGTGGATTTTTTTTTGCGGAGTTCATTTATGAGTAACTCATCTCCACTGATACCGTCGGCTACATTTTCTTGGGTTTCATTAATTAAGGTACTAAAGTCTGCGTGTTGAAATGCTTTAGCTATTGTAGTCGCTTGAACATCATTCCAAGCACATATTGACAAATGCATTGTACCCTGAACATCAATTTCATATGGCTGATTTAGCTCCAATTCCATGACTACTCTTTGCAAAAGCACTCTTCTATATATGCGCTTGAAACTATTAATCATACCCTGATCCATCGGCTGTAAAATTGAAGTTACATTGTGTGGAAGAAACTCCACACGAATAGATTTAAGATCTGAGACTTCAACGTGAGCTGAACAGTTATCCACAATTAGAAAAAAAAAATTAAGTTTTTCCAAAACAAATTGACGATCAAAGTCTCTCAACCATTTTTCATAAATGTACCCAGTCATCCATGCATTTTGGTTAGCATGGTATACAGCTGGTAATTTGTTAACATTTCTGAAGCATCTAGGCTTCAAATTTTTTCCAATGAAAAGCAAGGGTAGTGTTTGTGTTCCATTCATGTTGGCTGCCAACAAGATTGAAATTCTCTGCTTTGCCTTTTTGCTTCCGCTACATTTTTCACCTTTGAAGGTAAGTGTCTTTTCCGGCAGCATTTTAAAAAACAGACCTGTTTCGTCCGCGTTAAAGACATCCTCTGGAGCATATTCAGTTAGCAATGCTTTTAAATCGCGTTTTTTTTATTCATTTGCCGAAGTCCTATTTACTGTTCCACTTTCACCGCAAAATTTTCTCAAACTCAAACCATGCCTGGACTTAAATTTTTGTAAACAACCGTCTGAGGCTTTGAAGTCTTTGATGTTCAGCTTCAAAGCAAAAGAATTCGATTGTTCTTTAAGGAGATCACCATCTATGGGAATGTTCAGTCCTCTCATTTTCCTCATCCAAGAAATCAAAGCTTTCTCCAATTGGGGGGGGGGGGGGGGGTTGCTTCTCTAAAATATTTACGAGAGGGGTTTTTATTGGTGCTTCTATTTCCGACGATTTTCTCTCGAGATTTTAAAATTGTGAAGCGACTATTCTTTGGAATTCCATACTTTTTCGAAATTTCTGTCTTACTTAAGATTTTCTCACCTACTTCTTTTAAAATTTTCTTCTTTACCTCAACGGATAAGCACATGCGTTTCTTCAACTACGACATACTGAAATTCTGTAATGTTTTGGCCCAATCTCCCTCTCGACTAACGAGACTTCACAGATTGAGTAGTCCAGAAGGTATGAGAAAATAGACGATTACAGAATGCAATCTTTTAAAAGATTTCGTTTCCCCTTTCAACAATGACACCTGCTTGTACATTTAAGTTTCACTCGCCAATCAAAGACTTTCCAGACACGTGCTTTTAAAATCAGTCATAATAAACCACATGACGTTAAAGAAACTTATTGCTACGCTGCCTCCCTCCCGAAAGCGTGTGTGTGTGTGTGGGGGGGGGGGGGGGATAACACATTCTTGAAATGGACCTGCTGTCTTTTGCACCTGTTGAGAGTATAATTGACGTTGAAACTTCTTTTCGGTATTTAAAAAAAAATAAAAAAAATAAAAAAAATGCAGAGTTATAAAAGTTAAGTTCGCAAAAAAGAGATTTTCATAATTTCTAGTTCATAAATGAGAGCCAAAATTTACATAGCGTCTATTGGAATGTATTCGGGACACGCTCTAGTTCGTAAAATCGCAAGTATTCGCAAAAAAGAGGTTCGTAAACACGAGCGTCTACTGTATAAACGTTTAAAATTTAATTTTTTTTTCTAATTATATAAATTTTAAAAATAAATAATTTATATTCTTTTAAAAAATTAATAGATTTAGGGGGAAATGACACAGAATTACCAATTTAAAAAAAATATTCCAATTTTCTTTTATAAATCTTTTCTTCATTTTTACTTTCTTCTATCTTTACAAGAAGAAAGTATTGGATTCATGAAAATTTTCGACTTCCGGTTTTCGACGGATTTATACGTTTTCGAAGGTTCTGAACACATTTTGACTATTTTTAGAAAATGTCTGTCTGCGAGACTGTCCGTCAGTATGTGACAAAAAATTAGTGGGCGCTCTATCTCAAGAACTAATGCTCCAAATTTGATAAAATTTTATATTCAGTTAGACCTTGATTAGAGCCTATTGGTTTTTGGTGAAAATTGGCCTGCAGGTGGCGCTGCTATACTACGTTTTTCATGATTTTCAAGATTGCTATATCTCAAGAACTAATGCACAGAATTTCATCAAACTTCAGATTCTGTGACCCCTTGATATACATAGACGCTGATTAGGTTTTGGTGTAAATTGGCCAGCAGGTGGCGCTGCTATGCCACGTTTTTCATGATAGCTATATCTCAAGAACTAATTTCACCAAACTTCAGATTCCGAGATACATTCAGATACATAGCTGCTGATAAGGTTTTGGTGTGAACTTCCCTATAGGTGACGCTGCTATGCTACATTTTGCACGATTTTTGCGATAGCTATATCTCAAGAACTAATGCAGAGAATTTCATGAAATTTTAGATTCTGTTACACTAGAATATATAACATAATTAGACGCTGATTACATTTTGGTATTAACCTTGCAACAGGTGGTGCAGCTATGCTGCATTTTGCACGATTTTTCCGATAGCTACATCTCAACAACCAACGCACAGAATTTCATCAAACTTCAGATTTTGTTACAAAATGACATATAGAATAATTACATGATGATTACGTTTTGTTATAAATCCTTCAACTGATGGTGCTGCTGTGCTATATTTTACACGGTTTTTTTTAACTAGCTATATCTCAAGAACTAACGCACAGAATTTCCTCAAACTTCAGATTCTTTTACACCACAACATAATTAGACGCTTTTTTACGTTTTGGCATAAATTGTCCAAGATATAGTGTTGCTGTGCTACGTTTTGCAAATTTTTTGTTATAACTATATCTCAAGAACTAATGGACGAAATTCCATGAAATTTCAGATTCTGTTAGGTCTTGACATAAATAGAGGCTTATTAGGTTTTAGTATAAATTACCCTACATGAGGCACGACTAAGCTCATTTTCTCAGAATATTAATTAAATTTTGCGTTTTAGGTTTTTCGGACACCAGAATCTCATTAGGCTAGGTCAAATGTTCGAGGAAATTTGATAGTGAGTAACTTTGGGGTCACCACGTTTTTTTTTGTTTTTTTTTAATATTAAAATGTACTTATGAGATAGAAGAAAGTTTTGGGATTGACACATCCAACTAGTTTTTTGAATGTTGTCAATAAACAAACTTATGTATTTGGCTTTTTTTTAGCTTTTGACTAAACTGTCTTCGTTACAATGGGGCAATTGCAATAAAATACATCTATTATTAAAAATCCATCATTTACTTCTAAATTGCGTCAACAAATGGCAACACCAAATAATTTTAGTCAACCTTAAAAATACAATTCGGTAAATCATCAACATCCTTCCAATGTAATTTTGAGACAACAGGTTAGTTTGTAAAAATTTTATTTTATGGATATGATTATATTTAAAATATTTATTTGAATCATATGGTTGTAACAGATAACACCGCCTATGATATTTTCATAAAATCCAGTAAGCATAGGCGTAGAATTGTAGGGAGTAGTGTAAATACAGGAGCAACCCCACAAAACAGGTCCCGGGATCGGGTGATTTATTTAATGACAAACAAAAACAGAGTAGGTTGTTCCTCAGCTGATATTACGTGTAAGCCATGTTCTCTTTATTCTGCGTTAATAAAGAGAAAATTAATTTGTCTAAGCCATTTTGCTTTTAGGCTTTTTTTTTTTTTTTTTTTTTTTTTTTTTTTTTTAGTTAGTGATTTGAGGGGGGGGGGGACAAACACAAAATAATGCATAGTAAAACAGAATAAGCTTTTGGATTTTTTAATATATTTAATTTTACTAGGGATGCAACGGATACTGATTTTGCCGGATATCGGATATCCGATTTGACTGCCGGATTCGGATATCCGGTACTAAATATGTTTTTAGTTATGATGAATGTTTGTTTATTTCTTTATCCAATGCCATCTCAAATAATAAATTGCAAACATGTTTCACACACAATTATAACATTTTAAATGTATTGAAATATATTTTTCAGAAACTATATATCTTTGACTATCAGGGCTAGAAATTCAGGTTTCCCCAGGAGGAGAGAGTTTCCCTCATAACATTTGTAAATGCAGGGGAGTTAAACTATATAAGAGGGAAAAAAATATATTTTTTAACCCTATTACTTTTTACTTGCCACTTAAATATTTACAATTTATACCGACATGACAAATTTCCATTGAAATAATTTATATCAACAACTCAAGATAATTATCCAAATTGTTTATTTTAATTAAAACAAAGGAAAAGAATTAAGCTTTATATATCATATCTGTTTTTCAATTTTTACTCAGTGAACTCATTAATAACTGAGTTGCTAAATGAATTTTTTAATTTAGATTTTGTGTGGTTTAGAATCTTTTATAGGTTACACTTTTGACAAACAGAACAGAGCAACTTTACTAATACATTTGCAGGTGACCGTGCCCGGGCAGGGTTCGAACTGGAGATCCCACGGTCAGTAAGTGAGCGTCTTATCCGCCGAGCAAAAGGGTACCTCAGTCGCTTCCTGCGAGAAACTCGTTTTATTGACCGCGCACGATGGCCGCCACACATTAAATTATTGGAAATACTTGTTTTTGATTTTTTTTTCTTAATTTTGTAAAATCTGGTGTGCATTCATTTTTAATTTGCTTGCGAGAATAATGCATGTAGGTGATTGTATCGTCAATATCCTTCTGTGATTGTACATCACTTAGTGGAAGTGTCGTCATTACCATAATCCCTGGCATTTTAGCTAATTGAATTACGTTCAACTATGCATTGGAATTTTAAACCCATAAGGAATTCCGAAAATGACATAGTCAGTAGATTTCTTCTATTACATGAGAAGTAGTTTATTTAAAACAGTCATGTCCTAATTTCTGAACTACGCACATCAACTACTTAAATGGTTTCCTTGAAGTTCATCATTTTTTTTAATCATTTGGAAAACGGTTGTTGTTATCGCTCAAGAATGGACCTTGTGGTGTCCGCATTTTATTTTGTTTGTGATTCGTCCAGGGATATTAATGTTTAATCCATGACATACTTAATATATGACTCTTATTACATAAATCATGTTTTGATCATAAAAATGATGATTTTAATGATTTTCAATAACTCATTGGGAAAAATTTAAACATCTTGCTTTGGGCAATGGATGTCCATATTTTATTTATTTATTTTACGTACTTCTTTAAATTTAGAAGAATTTTTATTTGAATAGGAAATCAAAATTTCATTGTTAATAAAGAAGAGAGTAGAAAAGTTACAAAATGTGCAGGTGCAAATTATAAGATATGGGAAAAAACAAATACAAACAGAAACATCGTATGAAAGATCGTCTTTTAAATTAAAAAAAAAAAAAAAAAAAAAGGGGGGTATGATTATTGAGCCCACTAATGAGGAAATGTGCGATGATTTTGAAAAATGAAACATCTAATGTTAAACCATTGATTGTAATAAAACATGTTTTCTTTTTTTCCAATAAGCAACACAAGATTTAATCTCATTTTGTTTAGTGCTAATTCCAGAACCTCAGACTCTAGTGACCATTACTGTCCTTTTAGTTATTTCTTGCTTCGGCACAGGAAAAAAATCACAAAATATGTAAATCGGTCATAGAAAAAATATCGCTCATTTTGTCCACCATGGCAAAAGTAAATTTTTAAAAATTGTTGACCTGTCTGAAAAAATTTGAACTTAGAGGGAACTTGAACAGTGGAAAATATAGCAGAATTCGTCAATCAATCACAGTAAAATATCGTGAAATTTGTTAATCTGTCACAAGGAAATATCATGAAATTCGTCAGCCAATAACAAAGACAAAACACAAATTTTTCAGCTGAACACAGCAAAATAATTGTTAATTTCATCAGAATGTCACAAAAACAAAAAGGGAAATTTGCCAATCAGTCGCAGAGTAAATAACTAAATTTGTCAATCTGTTGAGAGAAATAAATTGTGAAATTTGCCAGTTGGTCTCAAGGAAAAAAAAAAAAAAAAAAAAAAAAAATTGCAAAATTTTGTGTGACGAGCAAACAAGAATAATTTGTGAGAAAAATTACAGTCAGACACAGAAAAACAATTTTGTATAATTGTTGTAAGAGCAAACTGTGAGATTTGTTAATCGATAGTGGAAAATATCACGAAAATAGTCAGTTAGTCCTGAGACTTGATCGCCACTTCACAAAGAAAAAAAATTCGAATTTTTTTTTTTTTTTTTTTTTGAAACAGGAATGTCTTGCTCACAAGATTTTTTAAAGCATGAATCCTGCTATTCTGTCCTGAAATTCAAAAATTTAAATACTCTGCCTATTTGTCAATGAACTGCTGATAATTGCTAATAATTTGTACAATGAAATGCTGGTAATTTTTAGAACAAATTTTACGTATGTCTATAATTGTAAAGTATTTTCATAAAGAAATACATAGCACCTTTTTATAATGCAAACATAAAATGTCTTACTAATATACCAATGATTGAAGAGTTATCTCCAAACATAGGTTTAATTTTTTCATGTTTTAATTATTTAATACTGTTTACCTTAAGCTACATTTAATTTTATTTTAAGTTAAATCAGTTTAAAATTTATAAGCCCCCCCCCCCCAAAAAAAAAAAAAAACTTTGAAATATTTATAATGAAGTCACGAAAATAACTAGTTGGATGCACCAATCCCAAAACTCTCTTCTATTTCGTCGATCTCAATGTTTCAAAAAATATTGCAAAATATTAATACTACTTCAATATTATACTAACTTTTATTTTAATCTAGAATTTTTGCTGCAGTCAATTAGATTAAGAATGAGTTAATCTTGATATGATATTTATTAAAATGTATTTTTGTTATTCTGTTATACATTAGCTGTTTGCGAATAGCCAGTTTTAGCAAGATACGAAGCTCCTACTGCTGCACGAACCGTTAATTCACTGTATAAAATTATTATGAAAAAAAAATTACAATAAAAAGAATATTGCTCTTTTAAACTGATGGCATTGAGCTCACAGGCTATGCATACTAATTGTATATTACAGCCTCATATTTTCAAAGGTTAATGCTGTTCGAAAAACAAATTAAGAGGGGCAGATAGCTCCCGCCAATTTTCCTTTCTTATACTTAATCATTGGATTCCCTAAACTAATCAGAGACATGCTTTATCATATTAAAAAAAAACTATATCCAAATTCATAGCAAATTGAATAATTCTTCATAAAAACCCATTTATATAATTTAAGAGGAGTTATCCCCCTTTATACTTAACCATTAAACTTCCAAAACTATTCTGAGATTCGCCTCATCAGAAAGAATATACATCCAAAATTTAAAGCAAATCGGATAATTCTGCATAAAAACTCATTTACCAAATTTAAGAGGGGTTGGGGTAATCGCCTGTATCCCTTTTGTGCTTAACAAGAACTTCACAGCTAATTACGGAAGCATATTATCCCTATGAACCTGTATTCAAAAATTAAAGCAAATCTGTTAATTTTGCAAGAAAAATCATTTACCTAAATTAAGAGGGGTAGTCCCACCAATCCCCCATTTATACATATCCAATGAACTCTGAAAAAAATCAAGGAAATGCCTTATCACAATGAATCTATATTGAAATTTTGAAGTAAATCTGTAAATTCTGCATGAAAAACCCATTAAACTAGATTAAGGCGGGAGTAGTCACCTCCCATTTCCCTCCTCTTAGACTTATCCAATGAACTCGCAAAACTGATCATGGAGGTGTCCTCATCAGAATGATCCTATGTCTAAAATTTGAATGAAATATGAGAATTTTACATGAAAAACCCATTTATCTAAATTAAAGGCGGGGGATTAGCTCCCGTTCCCCCTCTTTATACTTATCCAATGAACTCCCAAAACTAATCGTGGTGGTGCCCTCATCAGAATGATCCTATGTCTAAAATTTGAATGAAATCTGATAAATCTGTATGAAAAACCCATTTATCGAAATTAAGATTAGAGAATTAGCTCCCAATTTCGTCTCTTTATACTTATCCAATGAACTTCCAAAACTAATCATGGTGGTGCCCTCAGAGAAATCCTATGTCTAAAATTTGAATGAAATCTGATAAATCTGCATAAAAGACCCATTTATCGAAATAAGGGGTGGGGAATTAGCCCCCTATTTCATCTCTTTATACTTATCAAATGAGTACCTAATACTATAATCACAGAGGCACCTCATCAGAATGATCCTATGCTTAAATTTTGAATGAAAATTGATAATTATGGATGTAAAACTCATTGATATAAATTAAGGGGAAGAGTATTGGCCCCCGTTCCCCCCACGTATACTTGTCAAATGAATTCCCAAAATTAATCAGGGAAACACCAAACACCTTATCAGAATATACCTATATTTAAAATTTCAAGTTAATCAGATATTTTTATCATGAGTTACTGCATTACGCATTTACATACATACATACAGAACGGGTGAGCACATAAGCTCACAGGTTTTGATAGCCTCTGAGCTAAAAATCATTATTACAGTACCATCTTCCGGCTTTCGAATTGAAAGAAAACCTAACAGCCTTTCCCAGAAAATATTCAAAGAAATTTGGTTCATTTCTATGCATAACTTCATACAGTGTTTGTTGGTAGAATAATGAAATTGGTGCAAAAATTGTGATTACAGCACTGCCTTACAGCGAAATGTTTCCATAATGAATATGGACGTGCTGGCTACAGCCAAAAACAGAATATTTGGTTCATTCTATGTATAACTTCATACACATTTTGATGGTATGAGCATATGATGGCGATACTGGGACAAACAGAGGTTTTGAATAAACATGTTTTTGGGATATTGGATCCCTAAAACATGTAAATTCGTCGTAAAAAATTGGTAACATTACTTTCTTCTATCAAGGATGGAAGAAAGTAAAAATAGGTCTGTTAAGTTGTTTAACTTAAAAACCAATTAACCCATTGTTTAAATTAAAAGAAAGAAAGAAAATTAATAAAATCATAGTTTAATAAACAACTTCAAATTTTATAAAGACTAAAGACAGAAAAACAACATTTAGAAATGCATAAATAATGCATGTAAAGGTAGTAAACAGCCAGTTTGAATCTACCATTTGCTCCCGTAATTTGGCCTGCGCTTCTCTGTCGCTTTGCTCAACTTAGCTTTTTCTAGGATGCTGAGTTTTGTCCTGGTGAAGAATCTCGATAGTAGATTCAAAACAGTTGTTTGCTACCTTTTCATGCATTATTTGTACATTTCTAAATGTTGGTTTTCTATCTTTATACATTTTTTCAAAAAAGGTTTATTTGCTATTTTGACTTCAAATTTGTTTTACAATCTGCAAGTAAAGATACAATTTTCTAAAAGATAAAAACATAAATTCTTGAATTTATTACAGCGTTTAAATATAAATCGTAGGAAAGTTGGCAATTCTTTAAACTTTTGAGAATTACCTTTTATTTATTGATAGGGAACTTATTATAACATTTCATCTTTTGCATTGCAAACAAAAGTTTTAGGCATTGTTTGGGATCAAACGATTACTGTTATTCATCTATATTTGCTTTGCTGCATTCTACCGGATATCCGATAGAGAAGTCGGATATCCGGTGATTGTGATTGGGATATCCGATGATATTTCGGATACTAAAAAATCAGCCGGATATCGGATATTGGCCGGATATCCGTTGCATCCCTAAATTTTACTCATATTTAGTTATAATCTCACAAGCAATGCGATAAAAACGTAACAATCTGAAAATTAATAACTTTAAATATATAATTTAAAAGATTGAAAAAAGGGTAGGGGGCTTTTTTAGTGAGGTTCATCCGCATTAATACAATTTTCTGTTTATTAAATAAAATACCTTCTGTATTACAATTTTTATTATTAACCCGCTTCAGAAAAGGAAGAAGTTATCAAATCGACACGTATGTATTTTTTTCTATGCATGTTCACCGATTACTCCAAAACTATCCAACGGATTAATTTGTTTTTTGTGTTAAATAAAAGAGGCTACTCTCGAATTAGTGCCACTTCAATTTCATTGAAATTGGTTTGGTACATTTTTAGTAATTAGGCAAAACCTAATAAAATTGGCTTTTTATTCGCGAATTAAAAGTAACATGCACTTTGAATAAACTCGGCGACCAGAGCGCCGTCAGGATGGCCTAGCGGTCTAGGGCGGCAGATTTAAGTTCTGGTTCTGGAAAGAGAGCGCGGGTTCGAACCCTACTCCTGACATAAATTTACATCCATGTTTAATTTACAATGATTTTTTCCGTATTATAATTTTTATTATAAACCGACTTCAGAAAAGGAAGAGGAAGTTATCAATTCGACGCGTATATATTTTTCTCTATGTATGTTCGCCGATTACTCCAAAACTATTCAACGGACTAACTTGGTTTTTGTGTTAAATAAAAGAGGCTACTCTCTAATTGGTACTACTTCAATTTCATTGAAATTGGTTCAGTACATTTTTAGTAATTAGGCAAAAACTAATAAAATTGGTGATTTTTTGCAAATTAAAAGTAACATGGGCTTTGAATAAGCTCACCGACTAGAGCGCCGTCAGATTGACCAAGCGGTCTAAGAAGCCAGATTTAAGCTCTGGTTCTGGAAAGAGAGCGTGGGTTCGAACCCCACTCCTGACAATATTTACATACATGCATAATTTACAATGTTTTTTTCCGTATTATAATTTTTATTAACTGACTTCAAAAAATCGTTAATTTTTAACTAAAAAGAGAAAAATAAACTTTTCTACCAAAAATTGAACCGACTTCAAAAACTACTGCAAAGTGAAAAATAATTTTTGTACATAATAGTAATAAGAAATTAAATTAAGAGCGTAATATTTACCATGCGTATTATTATATTTATGTACATTAATTTGATTTTTTGGAGTCTGTGCCAGCCAAGCCAGCCTCAAAATTAAAATTAAATATCCAATGCAAATCGTAAACGAACAAAGTTACATTTTTAACTAAATATTAAATCGTAAAAAACTCGTAAATACTTGGATGTGTGTCTATTGGAAAATTACATGTAACTTGACTTGGCTGACACCGACTCCAAAAAATCAAATTAATGTATATAAATATAATAATACGCATGGTAAATACTACGCTCTTAATTTAATTTCTTATTACTATTATGTACAAAAATTATTTTTCACTTTGCAGTAGTTTTTGAAGTCGGTTCAATTTTTGGTAGAAAAGTTTATCATGTCAGCATTAGATGACATACATTTATGTTTTAATTTTTTTCACACATTCAGTTGATAACTTCACGATATTTTTCTCTTTCTGAATGATAAAATTTATACAGCTTTCTTGTTTCATGATTAATTCTGGATTTTTTTTTTTCCCCTCTTGTGATCAATTATTAAATTTCACTTTGTTTTTCATGTGAGCAATAGGCAATTCCTGCCATTCTATCTTGAGACTGATTGACACAGACATGCTACTATTCTGCAGAAATGCAGAATTCCACTTTTTTTGATGGTGAATTTTATTATCTTTGGGATCGATGCAAAAATACATTTAAATTTGTTGACAATTTTGTATAGAGGAGGAGTAACAGATGAAATACAACAAAAGCGCCAGTACAAAACTCACCAAATTGGACAAATTTCTTCAAAGGATTGCAGGAAAAACACAAAGTTCTCCTTAGGATCGGAAAAAAAAAAACTAAATTCGTCAAATGATCGTGGAAAAAATACTATTTTCTTCAAAGGATCACATGAGTTAATGTGATTTCCGTCAAAGGTTTGCTGAAAAGACGCGATTTCCATGAAGTAATTGCAGAAAACATGCAATTTTTGTCAAAGGATTGCGGGAAAAGCGCGTTTTTCATGAACAATAATTTTGACGAAAGATCAAGAAAAACATGGGGATTTTGTCGAAAGATTGTGGAAAATATGAGACTTTTGACAAAAAGTGAGGAAAATAGACTTATTTTGTAAAAATATTACAGAAATATGCAAATTTTGTCAAAAGATCATGAATATACAAGTTTTGTCGAATGATCTTGAATAATATGCAAATTTTGTTGAAAAATCGCAAATAATATGCTAATTTTGTCGAAAGATTGTGAATAATATGGAAATTTTGTCGAAAGATGGTGGAAAATAGGCACATTTTGATGAAAGATTGGGAAAGTATGCAATTTTTCTCGAAGAAGAGTCTGGAAAACCATGAATTTCTCTAAAGGATCATGAATAAATGCAAATTTCATTGAAAAGACCATGGAAAAAAAATGTGATTATCATCAAATGGTCGCGAAAAACAAAAATTTTATCAAAACGCTGCAAAAAATATGAATTTTGTCAAAAGTCCATGAGGTCTTAAAACTTCAGCATTTTCTTAGCTGAGTTAATATTTTTCTCATGCCCAATTGAAGATTTCAATTTTTTTTTTCCAGGAATCAATCAACAAATTTCACTTTGCAGCAGGCGATTGTCAGATTTCTTGCAAGTTGTTTACTTTTTCCTCTAAAGGATCATGATTAAAAATGCAAATTTCATTGAAAAGAGCATGCAAAAAAAGCGCGATTATCATCAAATGGTTGCGAAAAACACAAACTTTGTCAAAATGCTGCAAAAAATATGAATTTCGTCAAAAGTTTGAGGTCTTAAAACTTCAGCATTTTCTTAGCTGAGTTTGTAGCATGTCTGTTGACAGAATTCACAATATTTTTCTCATGCCCAATTGAAGATTTCATTCTACCCCCCCCCCCCCCCCCAGGAATCAATCAACAAATTTCACTTTTCTGAGCAGGCGATTGTCAGATTTCTTGATTTTTTGCAAGTTATTTACTTTTTCCTCAATATACAAAATTACATCTCCCTACTAGTTGACCTATCACATGATGAAATTAAACAAAGGGAAGCATGAAAAAGAGTGATAAAGACCATTGGATTCATAAAGTAGTTTGATTTTGTGGCTGCCTGATGCATAAAGTGTCCACAAAAAAAAAAAAAAAAAAAAAAAAAACCTGCAAATTACTGCACCTTGTCAAATTCATCTAGAGCCTACATTATATGATTACTTTATTGCTAATTTTACATTTTCTACATGTAGTTAACTGTCCTTAACAAAAGTAATACAAATACAATATATTTAATGATCCAAGTATTGAAAAAGACTAATTTGGAGTATGTAACAGTTTGTTTTTATCAATTAAATGTTGAATATATTTTTTAATATGTAATGTATACTGATAGTTGTTTTTAAATGTGTAATTCTAATGGTGTGTTTTTAAGTTTAAAAAAAACTATAAAACAGTGAAAGAATTTTATAATTGCTATAACTAAATTTTAAAAAAGAAAAAATATTTATAATCTGACTGATCCACCTGACATTAAGACTTTAGGTGTATAATAATTTTAAACATGCCAAAAAATCAGTGTTGAATGTCTATATTTTATAAAATACGTAATTTTTGTTTTGAGAGGGTGGAGTACTGTAGTTTTGAGTACTGCTTTTATCAATGTGAACGTGTATGATTTTTTTTATTTTATACTTAAAACTGTGACATACATCGCAAAACGATGAACGTTTCTGTACGACAACTCAAGATCCACAAGCCAACTTGTGCATTCTGTCACTCAGTCATGGAGAACAAATCATGAAATTCTTCAGCTTGTTTTGGAAAAACATACAATATTCGATGAACAGTCACAAAAAAAAAAAAAAATCAATTGGTCACATGTAGAAATAAAAATAAAATAACACATTTATTTGTCAGTGTATTGCTGGAGGAAACTGAAAACTTCAATTTCTTCTAATCATTTGCAAGAAAAAGCCTCAAAATTTGACTAAGGTAAAGAAAAAAAAAATTATGGAAAATCATCCAAAGAGATTGTGAAATTCAATGATCAGTACTAGAAAATAATTGTGATTTTCTCCAATTGGTTTCAAGAAAAAACTGCAAAAATTTGCCTATTAGTAAGAAAAATAACATGAAATTTTAAAATCAATCTCAGGTTAAAAAAAAAAAAAAAAAAAAAAAAAGAAAGAAAGAAATTCATCAGTGGATTATTGACAAAAATCTGAAATTAGTTGGTTAATTGTTTAAAAAAACCCCCAAGATTAAATGGTTGCAAAAAAGTGAAAAGTTTTCCTATCAACAGAAAAAAAACATCACAAAATTCAGTCACTTGTAAAAATGTCTGCGAAATTTGTCGATCAGTAGCACAGAGATGGGCAGTATCGAAAATACATGTATTTGAAATACATTTTCAAAATACATTTGTATTTTGTATTTTAACCCGACTAAACGAAAGTATTTTGGTAATGTATTTTGAAATGATTTTCTCAAGTATTTTGTATTTTGAAAATACATTTCATACTCAAAATACATTTCTGTAAATTTCCAGCTGCTTCGAAAACTGCAGATGTAAGATTCACAAAAGCATGATACAAGTGTGACTGTTTTGTTTTGACTCATAGGGTTCGTTTGTGGAAGTTTATACAAACATACTTTTTAACTGCTTGTACGATAAAGATTAGAATGAATGCTTCTGTTTTACTTAGACATTACTGCTGAATCATTACAATTCCAAAGTTCTAGGTTTTATAAGTATTGCGCTGCTATGAGAATGATAAAAACTACTGTATTATAAACAGGAAGAATTATTTAGTTTTGCTGTGTATGGTGCTTTTTAAAGAATTACAGAATGACTTGTAATGTAGTAGTAGAAAGAAATGTAATGCAATGTTTAAGTCTCGTGAAAGAATAGCTGATATTTTTTCAGCTTCGGGTGATAAATATATCAAGTGAATTAATGAATTACGGTACACTTTGCTCGATAATAACGATAAAATTAAGGCAGCATGCCATATGTTAAAAACAAGATCTACCGTTATAAGAGAAACATTTGAAGCATTTTTGATTATCGATTTGTCCTTACTCGAAGTACACGTTTATATAGCATGACTTCGTAATTTATTATTATAAGTTTTTTTTTTTTTTTTTTTTTTTTTTTTTTTTTTTTTTTTACTCATTTCATGTTTTATTTTGTACTGTTAAAAATAATACCACAATGAAAATATAAACTGGTAACTGATCAAATTGAAAGTTATTGTAGGAAATGGAAGTTTCATTCTTTTTTGAGTTTAGATCGTAAACAAAAGATTCACAGATGAAAATTTTAATATCAATAAGAATATAAATTTGGTTAATTACAAAAGCATACCCCTTTAGAAGAATATTTATGATTTTGAATACGCGGGCATGCGCATATATTTGTTTACAAAAAAATTAAAGATGATAATAAAACATTATTTTGTACCGATTTATAACCATGAAATATTATTAATTCTGTAGTTATTTATGCATTCCGGAGTTTCCAAGATTATTTATGTATCAACCTATATCAATGTTCATTGTACTGAGATTTGCAAAATGCTTAACGTTTGGCTTGCAAATTAATCATACACAAATATCAATAAATAGTTCTTTAAGAGAATAATGTTGTATTCATACTTAGGGAAAATTAATAGCAATTATTAATTTGCAATCATTATTACAAATATAACATGCATATGTTTAAAACAAAAACATTTAACTTGTTAATTTAATATTTCTTTTTAGCTCACAGATTATCAAAACCTAAGAGCTTATGTGCCACCCATTCTGTATGTATCTATGTATGTATGTGTGTATATAATTAGTGATTAGTTTTGGGAGTTCAGTAGATAAGTATACGGAGGGGGAACGGGGCTAATCCCTCCCGCCTTAATTTAGATAAATGGGATTTCATGTAGAATTATCAGATTTCATTAAATTTTAGATATGTTATATCATTCTGATGAGGCGCCTCCGTGCTTAGTATTGGATGTTCATTGGATAAGTATAAAGGGGAGAGGGGGAATGGGGGTAATTTTGGTTAATGGGTTTTTCACGCAATTTGCTTCAAATTTTGGATATAAGTTCATTCTGAGGAGGTGCTTCCCTTATTTGTTTTGGGAACTCATTGTATAAATATAAAGTGGGAACCAGGGGGACTATCCCTCTTAATTTAGGAAAATGGTTTGTTATGCAGAATTAACCGATTTGCTTCAAATTTTAGATACACGTTCATAGTGATAAGACGCTTCCCTCATTAGTTGTGGGGTTCTTTTTTAAGTATAAAGAGGGGTACGAGCGATTACCCCCTTAAATTAACAAATGGATTTTTATGCAGAACTATTCGATTTGCTTTAAATTTTGGATGAAGGTTTTTTCTACTGAGATGAATCTCTGAATAGTTTTGGAGGTTTAATGATTAAGTATGAAGGATGTAATGGGGAATACTCTTAAATTATATAAATTGATTTTTATAAAAATTACCCGATTTGGTTCAAATTTTGGATGTAGGTGTTTTGTACGATAAGGCATATCCCTGATTAGTTTTTGAGATTCAATGATGAAATATAAAAAGGGGAAATGAACAGGGACTATTTCTCCCCATAATTTGTTTTTCGAAGGGCATTATACCTTGAAAATAGAAGGCTGTAATATACAATTAGTGTATATAGCCTGTGAGCTCAATGCCGTCAGTTTAACTGAGCAATATTCTTTTTATTAAATTATTTCTTATTTAGTATTCATATAGAGCATACTTATACTTGCGTTGTATTGATTGAGACATTAACAATTTATATATTTATTATTTTTTTAAACCCATTCCAACGAACGAGGTTATAAATTCTTTTATATAAAAGTTTCATGTATACGTCCTAGAATAACTGCTGAACTGACGCTTCCATTTTCAATCTTTCATCTATTTTTATAGTCTTCTATGTTTACGAGAAGAAAGCATTAGATTGAAAACATTCGACCTCTGGGTTTTGATGGATTTATATATTTCAAGCCCCTAAACACTGCTTAATTGCATTTAGGAAATGTCTGTTTGTGAGTTTGTATGTGACAAAAAATTTGAGGCTCTTTGTTTCAAGAACTAATGCACTGAATTTAATGATACTTTAGATACAGTTAGACGTGGACATAAGTTGTTGTAGATTGGTTATTATTGCTGTGAATCTTCCAAGAGATGGCATCGCTATGCTTTATTTTTCACGATTTCAAAATAAATAAATAAATAATAAAATAAAAAAATGTATTTTAAGAACTAATGTATGAATTTTCATCAAACTTCAAATTCAGTTACACGTTAACATAAATTGCTGTTGATTAACTTTTGATGTAAATCGCGCCACAGATGGGTGGCGCTGCTATGCTATTATTTTTCGCGATTTCTGCATTAGTTCTATCTCAAGTACTAATCATCGAATTTTCATAGAATTTCAGATTTAGTTAGACTGTTATATTAAGTTGTTAAATGTTGGTGTAAATCACTCAACATGTAGCGCTGCTACGCTGAATTTTTTAGGATTTTAGCAAAAATTAATGAACTGAATGTCATCAAACTTCATGTTTTGTTATTTATTACTGTTAATTGTTAGTACTGATACCGAAATTCGGAATTAAAAACCTGTTTCGATCAATCCTTAAATAAAAATTTTCCAAAAAGAAATTTATTGAGTGATTCCTAAATTAAGATTCCCCCCTCCCCCTTGAAGGTCAATCGTAATTTCTAAACATAGATTTGAGTTGTGAATTATTTTGATAACATTTTATTTTTTGCGTAAAATGAAACTGAATTATATCCAAGAAAAGATTATGTATTTTATATGCATTTGATTATTTTATCTGTAAGTATTCTTCGTTTATAAAGCATATTCCCCCATAAATTGATTTTTTTCTTTTTCTTTATTTTTATTTTTTTACTTCGATAATTTATAATTTCAAAGAATTTAATCAGTGTAACACAAATGTCTTACAGTTGAAATAATAAGACTAATAAGAAGTTTATATGGATCGAAATTATAAATCCGCTCCAAGCCATAGAAAGATCTTTTAGCCGGCCTATAAAGTACCGAACTAAAAAGCTATTATCCCTTGCATTTTGCAAACACTAATAAGAGATCTACACGGGCCGAAATTGTTGGGTATGGTCCAACCCGTACAAAGATCTTTTTAGTACGGCCTATTTCGATACAAAACAAACATTATTGGTCCTGCGAGGTATAAAAGTTAAGCATCCAGCCTATAACACATACTGGTATAAAAGTAAAGCCCTACTCGATTATAAAAGTTAAGTCAAGCCCCGCCCTTGCAAACAATCGATTAGCCCGGGCCGATTAAATTTTAAGAAAATATAAATTTTTATGTCGATATGGTTAAAAATCATCTTATACGAGGAACTCTGATCAAAAATACTTATATCAGCTTTTTATCATGTTTATCGACTTCTTTTTTAAAAGGCATTTTGGATTGTGACATTTATTTCTTAAATTAATCTTTAATTTTATGTAAGTGTTTTAGTTATAAATAATATCGTTAATCTCTATCCCATGTCTTGAAAACTTAAAAATCTGGTAAATGCTATACAGTAAAATCTTCTAAGCCGGATTCGCACACGATAAAAGAATCCACTGTAGACAGGTTTTCTTCTTAGCAAGTACACAGTTTGTTCTAAATATATTATGTTCGTTTTCGTTGTTATTAAATTTATTTTGCAATTTGCATGAATCAACACATTAGCCTTTTAAGAAAAGATTTATAGAATGATTCAGAGTTCATATTACTGTGATTTATTTTTATTACCCAGAAATATATTACTAATATTTTAAATAATAAAATTAATTTTTTTAATAGTAAAATTATAACAATTTAAAAATACATAAATATTTTGTAAAAAATTGTTGGATTGGGTCAGATTTAAGCGGTTTTCGCATAGGCCACGCCAAGATGGGATGAGCCAATGATTTTTATACAGGCTGGTCAATACCAATAATTAAATTTGAGGCTACTGCAGTCCTTTAGGAAGAATGAAGTCCAGTCCCGATCCAGTCTGGAAAGAATAAGTCAGGTCCGGCCCGAGTCTGACGTAAACAGTAAAGCCTAAAACCCTAAATAATGATGACGAGGTCCATTTGAGCTTACACTCCAGAAAGGAATAAACCCGATACCCGACCCGGAACGACTGAAGAACAGGTCCGGTCGGGCCCGGCCCGAGTGCTGTGGGTAAAAATTGGCCCAAAACCGGCCAGCTGACTGGGCCCGGCATGGCCCGTACAAACCTCTAATTTTATACACAAACTTTTTAAAATTTTCAAATGTATTTTGTATTTTAAATGTATTTTGAAAATACACGTATTTTGTAGTTTGAATTTTCTTAATTCGAAAAGTATTTTGTATTTTGTAATTTAGCTTCTAAAACTAATGTATTTTGTATCGAAAATGATTTTTCGATGTATTTTGCCCAACTCTGCAGTAGCAGATAAAATGTATGGGTTTTTTTTTAAATCGGTCACAAGAAATTGCTACAAAATTTGCTTAAATGTAAAAGAAAATTTTGAAAAATACCCAAATTGTTTGTTAGGGAAAAAAAATGGAAACTCATTGTTTAATCGCAGAAAAAAATTCATAATTTTTTCGAATCAGCTCTCAAAAAGGCGACAAGTTTGCCTGTTGGTAGAAAGTAAATGTTGCAAAATCCTTTAATAGATCATTGGAAAATTAAAAAAAAAAAAATTTGACTATCCATTACAGTTAAAAAAGAAAAATTCATCAGTGAAACATATCTGAATTTTTGAATCAGTTGCAGGAGAAAACTAGTCGTTGGGGGCCACCGTAATACTTACCCATCATGGATATGTATATGAAAATAAAACATGTGAAACTATTTATACAATGCATTACAATTCATAAACAGAATTTAAATAGTGTTAATATGGATAGTAATGCTATATTAAAGAACTGCTGATGTACCAATTTAGACAAATTATATAAAACGCCAAACTACTCAAGTAGTACCGAACTGCGTAAAAGAAACATCCTTATAACTCCAAAATTAATAATTCTATTAACTAACAATTAACTGCGTCGGATTAAGCGTCTCATTTCCAATTATAATATACTTCTGAATTGAAATTTGAATGAAATACAGGGTCATGAAAAATCGAAGAATGTGGAAAACAAGATTACAAATATCTCGGCAAATAATAATCCGATTGACTTCGTTCTATATGCAAAATATGTGTTATTTTATTGTCTTTTACGGCTATTCCTTAGAACAAAAAAATTCGAAAATTTTTATATACCTTTCATCAGAACGAATTTTTCGAGAGTCCGAAAAAAATAGTTCCGGATAATCGAGGTTGCTGATATTAAATAGGGTTCGTCCCATTCTTACATACTAACAACATACAAAATTTCAAGACTCTATCTCAATTTGTTCGGGAGATAGAGCGTTTACAGACAGACAGACAGACAGACGGACGGCAATTTTTTTTTTCTAAAAATATGTTTTTCGGAATCTCCACTATCTAAAACGTGTAAATCCGTCAAAAATTTTTTTTCGATTTTCAAAACGATTGCAAGACTTACCCTATACTACGTATGATGGGTAAGTAAAAATAGTGAAATTAGACAACTGGGCCAAGTAAGAAAGAAAGAAATTCGGCAGTTGACAGAAAAAGAAATCTGAAGTATTGAGAAAATCCTCAATTCATTGTTGCCAAAAAATGTGGATTTCATCATTCAATCAGGGTAAAATCACAAAATTCGGAAATAGTTTTTTTTTTTTGTGTGTGTGTGTGTATATATATATATCATTGTTTTAAAAAATGGCTTTTATGTTTCTGTAAAATATGTTCTCCTTCACATAAAAGAAAATCTCACTGTGTCTTTCTTATTCCTGCAGGACCTTCTTGATCAGCTAAGTTTATAGTAAAACATTGCTAAGTATTCTGCTTTCGAAATGAAAAATATAAAACAAGTTAGACTTAAAGATCACTTTAATCTATAAGTGCATTGCATCTTTTTATTAGAATTTCATTGTAAATTAAAGCTTTGTCGGTTTTATAGGTTACTGTAATTTCTGGTGAATAATCTATGCTTGGTACAGCATTGTTGGATCACAAATCTTTATTTGCTGCTGACTGCGACAGAAAATTTTAAATGGGGTAAGTGGTTATTTTTTGTTTAATATTTCTTGTGTAGAAATGTGTGATACAGTTTTGAAATGTAAAAAAAGCTGGAATTAATCAAATTTCGAGAAATATATGTGACGATTTCAGGAGAACTCGAATTATTTCCACTGGTTAAACAGAAACACGCAGTCATGGCAAGCGAGGGAAAAAAACAAAAATAATAAATAAATGTAGAAGATCCAATAATTAGTCATGGGCTGCTGTAAATTCATTTATTAAATTCGTGATAATGAGGAAGGAAAAGCTCCTTGTTGCAAAAATTCCATCATTATTTCAGCGAGCTGTCCTCATCGAAGAAGCAACCCAAGAAATCTTCAGAATCTTCCTTTCATCTCGAGACTTCCCCCTTTTAAACTGAAAAGAAAGTTCTGGAACATTCGGTAACCTCAAACCATCATTCTTTTATGTAAACAGAATTCTTGTCCAGCTACGAGATTATTTTAAACAGACGATAAATTTATTTAAAAAAAAATATTATTTAACCAATTTATAATTGACTCAGAATTTTAAATATCTTAGGCAGACGATTTTTATACATGATTAATTTTAAGAGAAAAAGAAAAGAAATGAATTTATTAATATGCACATTATCGTTGACGGCGGAAAAATAAATAAATAGATAAAATAAAATAATGATATTTTTTAAAGGTATGGGTTTGGAATAAATTTAATAAGACTTTCTTAAAAAGGGTTGATAAAAACATAGAAGAAATCAGTTTTATTTGGAATATTAAGAAATAAAGTTTTAATTAAGAATATTTTTAATTTAGAGCCATCTTTTTAAATTTACGCATACTGGATTAATGTTTTTTAAGTCAAATTAAGAATTTATATCGTCTGCATAAGGATTAACAGATTAGATTTAGAAACAAGATTTTAATTTAATAATTTGAAGTAAGTACGGAATATTATTATAAGAAAATTAAGATAGTATAAAGGTTAGTTTTGGCGAAAAAATTTTAAATTTGTAATATTATCCCCCCTCCCCAAGACTTTGTATGAAATTGATAGTTAAATAAAACTACAAG
Source organism: Maratus speculifer (assembly GCA_964019185.1). NCBI lineage: Eukaryota > Metazoa > Arthropoda > Arachnida > Araneae > Salticidae > Maratus > Maratus speculifer. Next base: position 185,893,567 of record OZ025301.1, read on the forward strand.
TTCAGACAACAGAAATATAATAATTTAGAAAAGTTAAATTTTGGAATAAAACTGTCAAATCCAGGAAGCCAAGAGATGGAAGAAAAGAAAATTAACGCAATATAAAAAATATTAGCGATTAAAATAAAATAGTTAACAGAAAATAATTCTGAATTGAATTTAGGTAGGAGCATTTCCCTGAAAGAAATACAATAATGTTACAACATCACTTACCATTTGTAAGTGCATAGGAGATAATACATATAATAACAGTAAATAAGTTATGAATATTATTAAGCAAGAGATAAAAATATAATAAAAACAATAAAAATTCGTTCTCATGGAAGTTTAAATAATTACAATGACTTAATGCATAGTTTATTTTAAAATAAGTCCTTTAAATGAAAAAAGTCTTTCAAGAATATATAAAAGAGTCTTTTCAATGTCCAGTGAATACAGTCTAGTGATGGGCGATTCTGGGAATTTTGAGAATCGATTAAAATCGACATCGTATAAATTGACATCGATTATAATAAGAATCGATTTCTAAATTCTAGAATCGATACTAAAATCGATATCTCGATATTTTTAGATTTTACACAGATGAGCTCAAAATTAGTAATTCTAAAACTTGGCTAATCAGCAGATCCGTAACACTTCATACTCCTCACTCCCATTTAGGGAGGCACAGAAGTAAGCTATTACAGCTTTTAGAATCGAATAATAAGGATTTATCTTTTATTATTTTTAGATACAATTTTAATAATAATTTATATTATATTTAACTTTATTTTTTTGAAAAAGACCTCGGTTAGATAAAAAAAAAAAAAGGGAGAAATGATTTGTATATATATATATATATATATATATATATATATATATTTTAAACCGAAACACATGTATTTTCTACATACTCCTTCAACCAAACAAATGGAGCCTTACTTCCTTTAAACGTCATTCTTCTTAAAAATTCGCATATGAATAAAATTTTGAAAGCTCTAAATTTATTCAAAAAAAAAAAAAAAAAAAAAAAAAAAAATTTCAATCTTTTTAAAACTTTCTATAAGGTGTGGGAAACGCAAATATTGCAAATTTTCTTTCAAAATATCTGTGATGATTTAATTGCACAATCAGCACATGCTAATTATTAATTATCCACCAATTTAAAAGCAGAAATTCTGCTTAAAAAATATATGTGACTAAACTTTTTTTCTCTTTTAAAATATATATCGCCTCATCTCATTTACAGCTTTTAAAATATTATTCTTTTTTAATGGTTACCAAATTTTCAGCAGTTAACAGAAAAAAAAAGTTGTTTTCCTAAGAATAATTAACAGTGAAACAACATACTTTTCTCTGGTTAACAAAGAAATAAAAATACAGCGGAGCGTCGATTATCTGAAGAAGTTGGAAGCGACCTAATGTCGGATTAATGGATAACTGTACCTTCAATGGTCGGGCAGCGCATAACCTATCATCGGCAACAAATCGGTAAATTCTGCACAAAAAAACCATTTACCTAAATTAACTGTTTACAAGCCGAATTAATATCGCAATGTAATAATAATTTTGTTTTTCTCATATTACAACTTCAAATGTTTTGATTTATGCATACAAATTTAAAAATGTTCTTGAGTATTTTCTCGAATTCCAAAAACATTTAGATTCCTAGTGGTCAAATGTGAGTAATATAGAGAAACGATAAAAACAAAAATTATATTTTTATGTAAATTAAGGAATTTGCATACTCTTTATACCTGTGATAAATGCTTAAACATATTTTTTTTTTTTCAAAAGTTAAAATCAACTTTATATATTATAGGAAAAATAAGAACATCGTAATTATATTGGAAAATATATGTTTTGCATTGAAAATAATACTATGTTCCGTTTTGGGAACATTGGCGTTTAAACGGTTAAGAAGAGTAGCCCCCAAATCCTTTTATATAACCAATGAATACCCAGAACAAATCAGAAAAGCACCTTATTAGAATGAAAATATATCCAAAATTTGAAGAAAATCCGTAAACCCATGCCTGTATTGAATTTTGTCCCTCCCCGTCCTTCACCCCTATGTGTTAATAAGGTATAATGGTCAACATTATTCGATTGCCATACCTTAGAATATCTTGACATCCGTAAGTTTTCAATAGTATGCCTAATATTTGAGTTTGAAATTTTTACTTTTAAGAAAATCTGGTTTGAAAAGAAAATTTTAATCCTTTCTTATACGAAATTTTACATCAATTCAAGATATTTGAAGTCTACAAGTCAAGACCTTTAAAATGATGCACTACAAATTGAGGTAAGGGAAAAAGTAGAAAAAAGGCTTAAAATGCCCACTGAAGTCTGAAAATTGAACTATATTATGAAGAGATATACAGATATGGATAACCCAGACCAAGACCTTTGCAACGATATGTCACATGACCCACCCATACCTGTATTGAATATTGCCCCCCCCCTGCTTCCCACCCCCTATGTGCTGCTAGGGTATAATGGTCATCACTATTCGATTGACCAAGCTTAGAATAACTTGACATCCGTAAGTTTTACCCCTCTAAAATCAACGGTTCGCCTAATATTTGAGTTTGAAATTTTTACTTTTAGAAATATCTGGTTTGAAAAAAAAATTGGTAATCCTTTCTTATACGAAATTTTACATCAGTTCTACCAATCAATTCAAGATATTTGAGGTCTACAAATCAAGATCTATAAAATGATACCTACAAAGTGGGGGAAGGGAAACCCCCCCCAAAAAAAAGCTTAAAAATGTCCCCTGGAGTCTGAAAATTGAACTATATTATGAAGCCATATGCAGATATGGACAGCCCAGGCCAAGACCTTTGCAACGATATGTCACATGACCCACCCATACCTGTATTGAATATTGCCCCCCCAATGTGCTGCTAGGGTATAATAGTCATCACTATTCGATTGACCATACCTTAGAATATCTTGACATACTTAAGTCTTACGCCTCTAAAATCAACGGTTCGTCTAATATTTGAGTTTGAAATTTTTACTTTTAGAAATATCTGGTTTGAAAAAAAAAATGGTAATCCTTTCTTATACGAAATTTTACATCAGTTCTACCAATCAATTCAAGATATTTGAGGTCTATAAGTCAAGATCTATAAAATGATACACTACAAAGTGGGGGAATGGGAAAAAACCCCAAAAAGCTTAAAAATGCCCCCTGGAGTCTGAAAATTGAACTATATTATGAAGCGATATGCAGATATGAATAGCCCAGGCCAAGACCTTTGCAACGATATGTCACATGACATTCCCATACCTGTATTGAATATTGCCCCCCCCTGCCCCCCACCCCCTATGTGCTGCTAGGGTATAATGGTCATCACTATTGGTTTGACCATACCTTAGAATATCTTGACATACTTAAGTCTTACCCCTCTAAAATCAACGGTTCGCCTAATATTTGAGTTTGAAATTTTTACTGCTACCATTAAAACAATAGAAAGGGAAAGATCGATTTAACCTGAAACGTAGATCGATTTCAAGCATATCAAAAAAGTAACAACACTTCTTGTATCTAAAAATCGATTTCAAAATGCGATTTCAATTTTAGTAAATCAAAATCAAAATAAAATCGATTCTGACATCGACATCGACATCGATCTACTACACAAGGTTCTGTACTGATTCGATCTACTACAAAAGATCGATCTACTACAAAAGATCGATCTACTACAAAAGATCGATCTACTACTTGCATTCAAGATAGTGTTGCGATTTTTCATCTAGGCTTTATCACCTTGTAATGTGATTGGTCAGTGATTTTGCATCTGTTTTTGACTCAAAGGACTGGCAAGATTTTCGGCGGGGAAAAGGAAACTGTGAAAATAGAGGATTTAAATAGGGTGGACGAGAAAAGGTTTGGTTTATTTTATGACAGCCGATTATCAACACGAGGGATATAGGTACAAGGGGCAGAAGATGCCCTCCGTGGGGGGAAGGGGTGGGCGAGGAAAGGAGAGAATCTTCTGCATTTTGATAGACTTCCTTTTTTTATTATATATTATTATTATTATTATTATTATTATTATTATTATTATTATTTTGAAAAACTATAAAGAAGAAGATAATTACAGAAAAAAGACAATTCCCATTAACTTATGTAAAAACGGGGGGGGGGGAGGGTTATGTAGATTATTAAACATGTTTGCACACCCATATATAATTCTAGACATTATATGTTGCTTATTTTCTTAAAAAAAAAAAAAAAAAAAAAAAAAAAAAAACTTTGTTTTTTTTTTGTATGATGTTTAAAAAATAATAATAACCTAATGCTTACAAAATTCGAATATGTTGTTAAATATAACACATTTTACTGTTTTTATAAATTGTCTGTCTTTCAGTCTGTCTATTTGTTTGTCTCTTACAAAATTTTGTGGGCGCTCTATCTCAAGAACTAATGCCTGGAACCTCTTGAAACTTTACATTCAGCTAGACTTTCATATGAATTGGTGCTGATTACTTATGGTAAAAATCGCTCTACATGTGGCGCTGTTATGTTGTATTTTTCATGATTAATGCAAGATAGATAAAGAACTAATGCACGTATTTTTGCCAAACTTCAGATTCGGTTTGATATTAACATAAATTGTTGATGATTAAGTTTTGATTTAAATCTAACGACAGGTGACGCTGCATTTTTCCTGATTTTTGCGATAACTGCATCTCAGAAACTAATTCAGAAAATTTCATCAAGCTTCACATTCATAAGTTTGGTGCTTATTAGGTTTCAGTGTAAATAACTATGCAGGAGGCGTTGCTATGCTGCTTTTATCAGCAGTGTTGAATTCAGATATTTTTCACTGGGAGGGATTTTTATGTCTCCTTGAAGAGGCATTCCATACTTCAGAGAAGGGGGGAGGGACTCTTGTACATGAAGCTTCAATATTTTCGTGAGACATTTCATAGTTCCGGGGCGGAGATGTTCCTCTTCGGGCTAACCCCTGAATTCAACCGCTTTTTCAGGATCTACAAGATTTTATTGATCATATCTCAAGAGCTCCTGAACGGAATTTCATCAAACTTAATATTCTCTTAGATATTATCATACGTTGTTCCTGATTAGGTTTTTGTGTAAGTTATATAATACTGCTCTGCTATACTGCATTTTTCACGATATTAGTGATAGCTATATCTTAGAAATTATGCATGGAATTTAATCAAATTTCATATTCGGTTAAACTTTCACATAAATAGATTCTTATTAGGCTTGAGTGTATACTGCACAACAGGTGTCGCTGTGATGCTCTTTGAATTGCATATATTTCGGTTACAGACATCTAAGAGGGGGTGGACTGAAATTCAGCGATTTTTTTGGAAAACGCAATGCTTTTATTTTCTTTTAAAATATTCATACTTCAACCTATACTTTTAAATCTTCATGATGGGCATAAATAATTTAAATTTGACATTGACAATGTGTTAGTGCATTTAGAAGTTTTATCAAATATGAGATAGAAGACTTTTTGAGATTGGCACACCCGACTGCTTTATCTTCAACTTTTGAAGCAAAATAAAAATAATATCTTCTGAGAAATCGATTAAAAATTTTATAGTATCAATTCAATCGAGTTGACCACAATATCGATTAAATCGATTTAAAAAATCGAAATCGCCCATCACTAATACAGTCTCTTTAATTAAAAATCTTCAAACTTAGTTTAATCTTTGGTTTTAATGTTATGTTGGATCCAACATCTTTCAGTAATATATCAATTTTTCAATAATAAATAGCATCACTCTCAATATCAATAATAAATAATATAGAAAAATTTAAATAATAACAATAACAACAATAATAAGTAATAGTATAATAAGACTCCATATCCTAATATTTTTCAATAAGAGTATAATTAATACTAAACTTCATCATAGAAATCATAATAATAATAATAATAGTAAAACAAGAGTATAATCAAAAGAAAATATCACTATTTGTTTATTATTGATAGGGAAAATATTGGTTGAGGATAAAAATAATTACATAGCAACTAAATAATTTTCTTATCTTCTAATAGCATAAGAAAGTATTTTTTGCTAGCCGAAAGCATAAATAAAAAAAAATCATAATAATTCCAAAATCCAAATAAAATTAAATCTAACTATTTAGAAAATGGACTCTCAACCAGTATTTCCTTACAATAATTCCTCTCTGATACTCTTTTACAAAATTGTCAAATTTGGTTATAAGTTTTCAATGCCAAATGTAGAATAATGTTTTATCCACACATGGTTTATAAACTTTAATAATAAAATACAATAGGAATGAAAGTTGTCATTCTTAATTGAGAAATGGAAATAAAAATAGTGTGCTTTTTTGAAAAACTTTTAATATCTAGTTTTCACAATCACTGAAAATCACATATTATGTTATAGGTTTGAGTAGAGTCATTAGATTTTATAACTATTATCATATAATATCTGCTGAATAAATAGAGTAATACTAATGTCAAATAAATGAGTAAATATAGTTAGACTTAAACACCCTTAAAATTAATTTATCAACATCAATTTGAAAGCTTTTACAATCAAAGTGTTCACCTTATGCCTGCATAAGGAGCCCAATTTAATCCCAAAAACTCCCAAAAACAAGTAATATTCTTGTAGCGCTCCAAGAACATACCCGCTGATGTTGAAAATTATGGTTTTTTTTTATGGTAAATGGTTTTAATGGTTTAATGGTTTAATGGTATTTGGTAAATGGTTATGGTAAAAGTTTTTTTATGGTATTTTTTTATGGTTGTTTATGGTAAATTTAATCTATTGTCTTGACTTTAGTTTGATCTAGTGATTGTATCTGAGGTTTTGTTTGTTTTTTGGATTGCTCATGAAACAGTTTAAAATCTTCGGGTGAAAAATAGGGTCTTAATTTAGAAACATGCACAATAACGGAATTCTGTCCTGTCTCATAATTAAATTTATCTATTTCATAAGTTACATCAGAAAGTTTATTTATAATTTTATATGGTCCAGAGAAAGTAGGTTCTAATTTTCGAGTGTTAGGGTATTTAAATTCTTCATAAATTACAGAGTCTTGTATTTTTAATGGGCATTCAACAAAATTTCGATCATAGAGTCTTTTACTTTTAAGGTGAAATTCATGAGTTCGCGCTTTCGCAATTTTGAGGGCTTTGTCTACTGATGTTGTATACATTTTAATTGCCTCACACAAAACCATTACCCACCATTTAAAAAAAAAATTGAATCAAAATTATCGTGAAAATTATAACTATATTTAGCTGCTAACTTTAACCAGAAATTTTATCTAATAAAAATAGAAATTGTAAATATCATAGTTATACCTTAAATTGTGATCAACTTTTTAATTCTATTATTTTATAAATCATAAACAGATTCAAAAATTTTAATTATAGGTAATTCCTTACTTAAAACCACAAAATTTACTAAAAAAAAATTAATCACATTTATCAGTCAAAATTCCAGCAACAGCCTTGCACAGTTCCATATTCTTACTGAATTTAAATAAATTATAAGAATCCGGGAACCAAAGCTCACTGTAACCAGAAATTCTAACAAATAAAATGAAAAACATAAATGTTAACTTAATTTTCAGCTCAAATGTCTAGTTGTAGGAACATTATCATGAAAATACTGCATTCTGAGAATAGTTCTTGATAACAAACAAATATCAATAAAATAGAAAATGTACTTTTTAAAAGTAAACTTGAGCTACTAAGTTTTTTATATAATTCCTTATTATTACAAAATTGCCTTTAATCGTGCATAAAAATGTCATAATAGTCTTAATAAGTAACAGTAAATATCTTAAGAACATCATACTCCTCAATTAAATCCTTAAGAATAAAATATTTCAATCTCCAACACATAATAATGATAATAATAATGCTCATAAATTGGTAAGTAAGTAAGATTCACAGATAAATAATCAAATAAATAAATAAATTAGTAAATTAATAAATTAACTTCAAATTACTCTCATCAATAAAATAATAAATAAATAAATAAATAAATAATAAATACTTTCCATCAATCATAAATAGAATAGAAATAATAATCAAAACATTTAATAAAATAAACTTACAGTTCCCGAAAAATCTTCAATAAAATCCATTCTTTATTAAATTCCTCATCAAATACCTTTCGCATACTCACCACTTTGAAGTTATTAATTTTCAAAAATTTGTCATTATGACCATGATTATCTTGAGTCATCAGTTACACATAAACAGCAAAAAGGTGGAATATCAGGCCTCAGGAATTCACGAGATATTTAGAAGAAATCTTTCAAACCACTCGGACAGAAAGCTGTTTAACATTAAAATCTCCTCTGTTACATTCACTCGAGGAATCAAAAGGTAATGGCAATTCTTGCTTAATAACACTTTCAATCATGGCGGGAAAAATTTTCGGCGATTCATATTTTTGTCATCACTTCGTTTCAGTAGATTCATTAGATTCATTTACATAGCATTTTACTTCTTCAGTAGATTCATTTCAAAATCCGAAACAGGCACTAGCACAGGCATTACCTATCCTGTGCGACTTTTCGATTAGTTGTGACGATTTCAGGAGAACTCGAATTATTTCCACTGGTTAAACAGAAACACGCAGTCATGGCAAGCGAGGGAAAAAAACAAAAATAATAAATAAATGTAGAAGATCCAATAATTAGTCATGGGCTGCTGTAAATTCATTTATTAAATTCGTGATAATGAGGAAGGAAAAGCTCCTTGTTGCAAAAATTCCATCATTATTTCAGCGAGCTGTCCTCATCGAAGAAGCAATCCAAGAAATCTTCAGAATCTTCCTTTCATCTCGAGACTTCCCCCTTTTAAACTGAAAAGAAAGTTCTGGAACATTCGGTAACCTCAAACCATCATTCTTTTATGTAAACAGAATTCTTGTCCAGCTACGAGATTATTTTAAACAGACGGTAAATTTATTTTAAAAAAAATATTATTTAACCAATTTATAATTGACTCAGAATTTTAAATATCTTAGGCAGACGATTTTTATACATGATTAATTTTAAGAGAAAAAGAAAAGAAATGAATTTATTAATATGCACATTATCGTTGACGGCGGAAAAATAAATAAATAGATAAAATAAAATAATGATATTTTTTAAAGGTATGGGTTTGGAATAAATTTAATAAGACTTTCTTAAAAAGGGTTGATAAAAACATAGAAGAAATCAGTTTTATTTGGAATATTAAGAAATAAAGTTTTAATTAAGAATATTTTTAATTTAGAGCCATCTTTTTAAATTTACGCATACTGGATTAATGTTTTTTAAGGCAAATTAAGAATTTATATCGTCTGCATAAGGATTAACAGATTAGATTTAGAAACAAGATTTTAATTTAATAATTTGAAGTAAGTACGGAATATTATTATAAGAAAATTAAGATAGTATAAAGGTTAGTTTTGGCGAAAAAATTTTAAATTTGTAATATATATTTGCAGAGATGCAGAATATGTTTGATCTGTCTATCTATTGGGTCTAGTAAAAAGTTTTAAAGCAAATTTTGTGTGACATTTACTAACATGTTACTTTTCTGCAGAATTCCACATTTTCGGCAATGAATTTGATTATCCCTGGAGTCAATGCAAATATACATTGAAATTTTTTGGCATTTTAATGGGAAGGAGGAATTTATTCTGGACTGTAAAAAAATTATTATTTTACTGACTTTTAAGCTTTTCTCAAATTCAAATAATCTACTTTATGTCACATTTCTGAATTCGTCAACTTTTCCTTTAGAAATTCATAAAATTGGTGAGTGTTCTGTTTTAGAAATATAAATGGAGTTTTCTGTTTTTTGGTAAAGACAGAAGGTATTTCAGAAAACAATATCAAAGTGTCAATACAACAATAAGAAAACATTTGGTGACATTTGTGAGGCATTTTGATTCAAATTTCCAATGCAACAGTGCAAGAAAGGGGTAAAAGTGGTCATCACATGACAATCCGCAATTACTTGCACATTATTTATGTACTAGGTGTGCAACTAAATTCCTGGGTTTCACACATGGGTGACGCTAATGACACATGTAAACAACATATATGTCTGAAGTTCTGTTTTCTTAATGGCTTAGACTTCTGTTAACAAAGAACTGCTGCAATACCAATACATATCACAATGCAAAAAAAAATTTTCTAACAATGAAGATGTCGAGTTTTGTGCCAAATAAATAGTGTTTGCATGAAGTTTTTGCATGCTTTAATCTGAAAAAAAATTGCTGCCGAAGGGCATCGTTTGTTAAGAAGGCTTAAGGCAAACATGCACCATTGGAAACTACCTGTAAAGATTTGTTTAAATACCTTAGAAGAGGCGATTTCTTTGGAAAACCAAAACAATTGTGGATGCCGATCTGCAACCGTTATTGGATGAAGATGATAACAAAACAGCAAGATTAACTTGGAAAAACATTAAATATGACTCGACAAAGTATTTACAAGCGCTTACTTGCCATGGAAAAAAAATTAAAGGAGAGAAAATAGGTGCAGCATGATTTGAGTGAGAGAGAGATGAAAAATTGAATATTCGTTATCGAAGATTTGCTTTTGCGGCACAGAAGAGTTTCCTGCAACAAATTGTTATTGGTAATGAAAAGTGGATATATTTCAAGAATCTCAATGCAAAAGACCATGGCTTTCACTTGGCGAATTATAAATATTGATCAGCATGGCAAAATCACTTCGGAAAGAAAACAAAACGTTTGCCCAACGTTTGGTGGGACCAGAAAGGAATCATGTAGTATGAGCTGCTGAAAATGGGCGAAACTGATAAAGGACATTGCTTCCGACAACAAATAATTAATTTGAATCATCCATTGCTCGAACAACGGCCAGTATGAATCCTGGGACATAAGCAAGCGATATTGCATCACCACAACATTCCATACTGTCGCAATTCCATCGTTCAAACCACCAAAATGCTGAAATATGATCTTTTACTGTACCTGCTATATTGTCCAGACTTGGCCCTTTCCGATTAAAACTTGTTCTGGTCAATGGTGCAAAATACAGCTGGGATAACCTTGGCTAATTTCGAAGAGATGAAAAATTTATTGGATAAATGTTTCCTGTCGAAAGATGTGTCGTTTTATGTTGTAAAGGTATGCTTGTACTGTCAGAAAGATGGCAATAATATGTAGCTAGAGGACAATACCTTAAATAAGCCATTTTTCATATTTCTTGTGGATTTTTCATGGATAAAAAAAAATCCAACTTATTTGCACACTTAGTATTGAAAAAAAGAAAAAAGAAAACACTTTTTAATTCTAGACAGTTTATAGTTAAAACAGTCAATTTTCTTTCAATTTTAATTTTGAGGCTTTTATATTTAAAAATGAGTCAAAAAACAGGGTTCATACTCAGCAGAGGAATATGGGATTCCTGCGAAAATCAGGGGATGAATTTTAGGTTGTAAAAATCAGGGGATAATACAAAAAATTTCCCAAACCTGCAGAAACCTACCAAAATGGCAGTCTATTCTGGGGCAATTGTTACTGTTTGCATGTTTTATTGTGATATGTAATATCAAAATGTTGTTATTGTTGATATGGAAAAATTGCACAGCCCGGAAAATACATCAGGGAATTTTTTTCTTGGAAAATGAGTATGAGCCCTGGAAAATGTCAGTTCCATGTCATTGAGTAAGGGATTTGAAAACTACTTTATATGTTTTCAGCATAGTATAGCTACTGACTGGTGTATTTATTTACACAAAATAATTTTAAATCTATAAATATCTGTTATGAACAAATTATATACATAAAACTTTAAAGTTTATAAATGTCTGTTATACATAAAAAATTGGAAACTATTTTGTGTTAGCACTTTTAAATACATAATCTTTTCGGTGGCCTTTTTTTTTCAGATTGCTGAAAAATCTGTAACTAGATAAGGTAAAATTTTTCTTGGGCGGATATAGTGTTATTTAAACTCAAGGATGGTGCAAAACCCTGAACAATGCATATACATGTGTTACTCACTGTACAGAGGTTAAGAGTAAAAAAAAAAAATATATATATATACAATTTCTAAAAATATTTTGGTCATTTTGCAAATTGTTGTAATAAGTTGCCTTGTGGCTACAAATGTATATTTGTGATATATGTATTTTTATCTATTTTATATGTTTCTTGAGCTAAAGTCTGGAAAAGCATGATGATGTATTCAGATGAAAGAGAAATTTTTTCAGTGAAGCATGGGCATTCAGAAAATCACATACACTTTGAGATAGACTTTCATATGTTGCAAACACTGTGTTATTGTAAAAGACCATCACAGCCAAATCGTGGTTTGGGGAATCTCTCTAATTATTACAGCGTTAAGCCTTGAGATCTCTTTTGAGGAATGTACTTCTGAAGCATTTTTCGAAACTTTTATACCTGTTTGTATTTTTTTTTTTAATTTCTTGGCAAATCTTGGCCTATTGTGTAATAGTTTCTGTTATGTATACTATTAAAGATATTTGCTTTCTTTTTAGTTGCTTCATTCATATTGTTCACTACTTGTATATTTTAATATTACAAAAATATATTTAATGGGTAACGATATTTTGTAAGTTAATGAAGTTTAATGTGATAGGAAATGTTTTTGAAAACTAAATTTAAGGAATTCAATTATAACAAAAATATATCTGGCATGATCTAATGAATATCGAAAATGTTAAAAATATACTTTTGCTTTGCTGTGTTAAAGCCTTTTAAACTTTTTACATAATCTGCTCAGTTAAAATGTTTAAAAGATGATGTGGGAATATACTAGTGATGCTAAAAGAATGTTCCTACATTTAAAAAATTATATTGCAAGAAATTTTTCTAAATTTCTATTTTTTATTTCTTTTTCAAAAGTTAATTTTATATTTTTTTTTTTTTTTTTTTTTTTTTTTTTAATGCCAAATGGATAGTTTGTAATTTCTCTAAACTATTTCTTTATTAATTTTTAAATTCGTTTTGCATTTAGAATGTGTACAATATAGTTATATGGTGAAATCTAATAGAAAAAAAAATTAAATGTATTGTCTGTTAAAAAATGAAAATAAAATAAATCACAAGTAATTTAATTTTTCATATAAATTGAAATGTTTGGATTTAAACAGTAATTGAATTGTATAAATTTCTGCAGTTTTAAAAGTGGAATTTCTATTTCACTACCTTGGAATATCTCTTTTTCATATAATCTGTTATTTATAGAATAAGTATAGATGTTTGAATACTTCAGTAAAGATTAAATTTGCCATTAAATGGTCATTAAAATTGTAAAATGATTTTGTTGAAGGAAATGAAATGTATTTTAACCCTTTATCTACTGACGGTACTTATAAGTACCATTAAAATTACTTATTAAATCCTTTTAATGCAACAATTAGTTGTAATACTGTTTATAATGAGTTACAGATACATTACTTTATTTTGTTCTAAAGGCATTATTGGTTAAACAAAACAAAAATATTTTTAAAAGGATTATTTCTTTTGCCTTTGTATCTTTTAAGTTTTCTTGGCGCTGAGAAAGGGGAATGAGGTTTTTTAAATTCAGAAATATTTCTATATTTATCTTGTAAGAACATCATATTTGTACATTTTATAATTCTACAAAATACTAAGAAAACAATTTAAAATAAAAGATTTGAGTGGGGTTGTAAATATTGCAAAAAAATTCAAATTTAATTAATCCTTCTAAAATCCTTCAAAAATTTATTAAATGATTATGTAAATCTTTTAATTTAGTTTAAACAATTTATGTAAAATGCTTAATACAGTAGAACCCCGATAATCCGGATCGGTTTTTTCATTTTTTTTTTCAACTTTGAGAAGCGATTGGCGAAAAATTTTTTGTTTTATTATTCAGAATATGACGCTGCAACAAGTTAATGTTAAAGAAATTAGCCAATCGCTTCTCAAACGTGAAAAAAAAGCGAAAAAACCCGATCCGGATTATCGGGGCTCTACTGTAATGTAAAATTTTCATGAATTCATAATTTGATAGATAAAGGGTTAAAACATAAATCTATTAATCTAAATATATATAATTTAAAAATTGTCCATTAATTAATTTATTCATTCGAAGAGTAAATAATAATCTGCATATAAGTCTCAGGTTTTGACTGAATCATGTTTGGAGAGATTGAAAAAATATCAATCTTTGATTAGAAATGTTTTGTGCTGAAACAAGAACGGTTAAAGAAACACACTACTTATTTCAATCCTGTTAAAATTTTTGAGTGTTTTTATTTTTATTATTCAGTCATTGCAGAAATGATAAGAGCAAATAATTAAGAATTGTGTATTAAAAAACTGAAAAAAAAAAAAAAAAAAAAAAAGTAATTCCGTTAGATTAAAATCTGGTTGAACAAATTTTCTATTATAACAAAATGCTTAGCATTTTCAAAGTATTTTGTTTATAAAGGAAGTGCACTTTCAATACTGATTTTTGTGATTTCATGGGTTTGTTCTGATAAATTTAGGAATATTTCAAAATCAGATTCTCAGGCTGGAGGGAATCTACTATTTTTATTCAGGATTTTTTTTTTCTTCCTCATCATTTTTCTTTTCTTCCTCCCTTTTCTTTTTTTTCTTCCTTTCCTTCCTTTACCTTAAAATAACAGTATTCGGAATGCAGTGTATGCACTTTAAAATAAAACTATGTTAAGAAACATTCTACATCACATGTGAAGATTTAAATAAACAGAGAATATATTGGTTATACTCAATCAGATGCACAAAACATTTGCAGTGCATATTTAGAGAAATATATGTAATAAATGTTAATATTTAAATATATAATTAATAAAATTTGCTGCTCTTATTGTTAACTTTTTTTTCCATGTTTTCTTCAAAAAATGGTATAATATTTAGGAAATTACATTTAGTATTTATTTTTTTATTAAAAATGTTAGAATGTTATTTAAAATAATTATGTACAGTGTTTTCTGAAATCCATTCACTTTCTAATGTCAGCTGTGTTTCCCAACAAATTTCTTTTTAAAATATATATATTTTGAAATTAATCCATGCGCTAGGAGCATCCTTGAAAGAACATTTTTATTGTCGATCACAGATTTTTAAAAATAAGTTTTTTTGTCTAATTAATCCAAGAAGTGCTTTTATTTTGAAGGCAAATCATTCAGTTACTTGTGTGAATAATCAAAGATCCTGAGCAATTTTTCCATCCGATATACAGAATGTTCACTGCAAAACAGTTTGTGATATACTTTTAATTAGTAGCAAGACAATAGATGTTGCTTTCATGGCTTTTTAAAATTCTGTACATAATTTCTGGACACATGAAAATAGGAGATTTTTGTGCGAATAAAAGTAGTTAAAAATATTAAAAACAATTCATTCTTCTTAATCTTTTTTATTTAAAGCCTAGATTTTTCTCTTGTGTGTGTGTGTGTGTGTGGGGGGGGGGGGGGTATTCAAGTTTATTTCCTATAAATACTTTTTGGTGGATTAAAAGCAAATTTTTAAAAGGTGATTCTAGAATCTTACCCCAAAAGCTGTGTGAATTTGGGAGAGTACTTTTTCAACATATTAAATTTTCAGTTTTAATAAAATAAAAATCATTTCAATATATTAACACAACCAAATATGATGCTAGCCTATAGATATCCTAAAAGCATCCAAAACAATCCTATAAATCCCAGAAAACGTCCTATTTATATCCTTGATAAGCCTGATTAGAATCCTTTAACAATCCTAAAAAGAAACTAAAAGTGCCCAAAACTATCCTGAAGAGATACTGAAAGTTCCCAAAACTATCCTACTAAATCCAAAAAGCATCCTAATTTTGATCTTATTTCATCGCATGAATCCTAAAGCTGTCCTATGATTGTCATATAAATTCCTAGAAAAACCTGAAAGTGTCGTGTAATGGACTTCCAGAAGATGACACCAAGTGGGACATTTTGACTGCAAAAAGAAGTCTTTAGGATGTCACTGGGAAAATATCTGATGTCCTTAGGACATCCGAGCATCCTGCATGTGACAACTTTAGGATGTCTTGAGGACATCATTGTGTTGTGTGGGGTTCTTTCGATACCTATCACAATAGTTGGCATTAATATAGTCGGATCCTGGAATGCCATCAAGGGACTGCAAAACAACTCGACTGTGATCGTAAGCAATGACATTTGCATAACGATTCTTTGGCTTATTGATTTCCAGATTTGAATTTTCCCAGGTAAATTGCTGGCCTGGTTCAATGGACTGAAAAAAAAATGAAGAGCAATTAACAAAATAAAAATACAATACAACAAAGATCAGTAGTTTGACATTTATAAAACAACAACAACAAAAGAAAAAAATACACTTAAAGAAAAAAAAATATATACTTAAGGAGAAAAAAAATAATAGTATTATCAGCAAAAATCAACTTTTGCTGAAATTTTACATTCAAACCTTGCTAATGTGAATCTCAAGAAGAGTTAAAGTCTTGTTCATGTTATTAGTAATAGTAACTAAACATTGTTTTCCTTTCAAGATGGATTCTTATAGTTAAACAAAATTCACATTAAAGAGGTTTGACTATGCTATATACATACATTTAATTTCTGAATTAGAAACTTTTAAAAGACTAAATAAAATAAAATAAGACAGACTTGAATACAGTTAAAAATTAAATTTATAAAAAATTAAAAATACTAAAAACATTTAAAATAAAATGTTTTGCCAAGCTACCCACAAAGCATCATCAGTACAAAAAAAGTTTTATTTTTCTTTCCCTGTACTTGATGATGCCTTGCAGGTTGCTTGGCAAAACATTTACAAGTTGTATTTTAAATGTTTTTAGTATTTTTATTTTTTTATAAATTTCATTTTTAACTGTACTCAAGTCTGACTTATTTTATTTTATTTAGACTTTTAAAGGTTTGATTATAGTTATTTAATATAGTCACCCACCCTACATATTTAATATAGCCCACCAAAGATGCTAAAAAACATTTTTAGAATTTTTATATTAGCCAGTATAGGGCAAAATTGGGAAATTTCATCAGCGGCCACTGGCCAGTAAGACTAGTTTTTCAAGTGGCCACTTCGTTTAAACTAGTGGCCACTTTTTTATTTAAAAATACTAAACAGTCAAATTTCTATAAGTATTGATCTAAAACAGAATAGCCCAAATAAATATGTTAATAAAATGGATTGGAACCTGAAAAAGTAGAATCTGTAATGAAATGTAAATAAATTGTATTCTCTTCTTGTAAAAAAGTGGCCAGAAGGTGGCCTCTGAGAAATTTTTTCACTGGCTACTTTTTCTTGTGTAGTGGCCCTGTGGCCGGTGGCTAGTGCTAATTTTGCCCTTTATTAGCCAGCAGTCAATTATGATACATTTGCCTGCTTACAGCAATCTTTGTGATCATGATTATTTCAGTGTTTAACCCCTTCATGACGAGAGCCTTTTACTAAATTTTTAATGTTTTCTCACCGGTTTTTAAAAACAGAAATTTGTGCCAAGAAAATGCTCTGATTAAAGAAGGCAAATTTTACAATAAAATTTTACTGGTGGGGATAAACAAGGATTCTTAAGACTTTTGCGGCATGTATATTAGGGTGGATCGAATTTTTTTTTTTTTCACAGTGTCAAAACCTACCTATGCGGAAAAGATGTTCTCTTGGATGGAGATTAAGGGAAAATTAATTAAAAAAATTAATTTTAAATTTTACTATTGCCACAATGAGGTTGAATTTCGAAAAAAAAAGTGAAAAAAGTCCTAATTTTGACTAGATGATTTTTGATTCAAAATAATAATAGTTTAAAAAATTATCCAAAACCTGCCTATGCGTAAAAGATGTTATATTATATGCTGAGTATGAGAAAAATAATTAAAAAAATTAATTCCAAAATTTAAAACTGCCGTAATGTGGTTCAAATTTATGTATTTGAACGCTTTTACGGTAAAAAAGCAATTTTTTTTGTAAAATAAAATATGAATTTTAGAATTTTTAACATTTATTGCAATGAGGAGATATTTATTTGATTACAAGATTAAAACTTTAGTTTCTTATTTAACAGCTTATTTATTATTAAATCAAGAAAAATTGTCAACATTACAATTGGCAATAATGACATTTGGAATTTAAAATCGGCATGAGATTTTGTAATTCAATTTGATTTTTATAAAACCGTCTCTTATATATTGTCCATACACAACAGAAAATGCTTCTGTGACTATTTTGATTATTAGTTTTGTAGAATGAGCGTTGCGCGAATAGATATTATTGATAGTAGATGGTATTGCCACTGGAATGATTGCTGGATTTAGTATTGCTTCTGAAATCATGTCGTTACTAAATCCCTCAGTTAGTGGAGGTTCGACACATTTTCCTATTTAATTAAATCTATGTAATCCATTGCAAAAGGTCAAAAGCTGGTAAATAGAAAATATCTATATTAATAAAATAACAAATCGCTCTGTCTGCGTGTGTGTGTGTGTGTGTCTGCGATGGCTAGCAAAATCTATGGGACTTACGAAGCTCAATTTTTTTTTTGAGAGTAGTCCAATACCTCTCCTGATGCACCTGAGGCTCAGAATTTTAATTTTTTGATTAGTTTCATAGATATTAATTATGAAGCGGAACTCACTCTCATCAAAATGTTCTGGGAAAGAAAACGTTTGCACATGCGCAGAAACTCAATTACGCATTTAAACGAAGGAAGAACCTTTTCCCCCCGTTTATTTCTGTTTTTGGATCATTTTGTTTAAATCCAAATTACCCAAACTGCTCGACGTAGTTAAACTTAAGAGACATATTTCGAAAGATCATATTTTTAGGTCTCAAATGCAATAATCAATTCGAAAAAATGTTGCAGTTAACCCTTTGAAAACAAATATTCAAAAATGGTCGTTTTTTCCAAAACTATTTTTCTCCCTTTTGTCAATGCCTCTCCAAGGCGTAATTTTTAAGATATAAACAAACCAAAAAGAAGATCTTAAAGTTGAAACTTTCTTCTAACCGATGGTGTAGTTCGTTTTAAAATATTTGGATTTGAACTCTTTCAAATACACTGGCAAAAAAAGGTCATTTTGCGACTCGCAGATAGGATATTTTTTCCATGCTAAAATTATCTTAACGTGCATATTTCAACTCAATCTTTTAAAATCTTCTCAATAGAGCAAATTTATACTCTCTACAAAAAATTCGACACGTTTGGACGGATGGAAATATTTTTTACAAAATAAAATGTGCGAAAAATTTGATGAAATCAATAAAAAACAGATCGTTTTCATTGCGGTTTTGACTTAGCAAAACGCAATCTTATAGGTACCGGTAAACAAAAAGCATATTATTTAAGCTTAAAAACATTTTTATAATCTATGATGCAATGGGTTTTTAAAATATAAGATTTAACTCTTTCTACACCGGCAAAAGGAGGCACTTTGCGACTCACAAATAGAATATTTTTTCTACGCTAAAAGTATCTAAGCGTACATATTTCAGCCCAAACTTTTAAAAGCATCTCAATAGATCAAATTTACACCTTCTTAAATTTTTTTTAAAACGTTCGGACGAGTAGAAATAATTTTTACAAAATAAAAAGTGCGAAAAATTTGAGGAAATCAATAAAAACCAGATCGTTTCATTGCGGTTTTGCCTTTGCAGGGCGCAATTCTATACACGTCCTTACAAACCGAAAATATTTTTGTAAAGCTAAAACATTCTCATAATTTATGTTGCAATTTGTTTTAAAAAAATTTGAGATTTAACCCGTTCAAATACACCGACAAACACGAATTACATCCCGGCTAAAAGTAACTAGATGCCCATATTTTAGCACAATCTTTTTAGAGCCTTTCAATAAACCAGATTTACATTACTTAAAAAAAATTTAGAATTTTCGTATGGATAGAATTCTTTTTTACAAAATAAAATGTGTGAAAATTTTTACGAATTCAGTAAAAACCTGAGTGTTCCGTCGCGGTTTCGTTCGCTTTCGGCTCGCATAGTTTCCAAAAATTCAAATTACATAGAAAACAAAATACCAAACAGCATGTGCTTTCAATTCAATATCTTTTCGGGACTTTTTCCCTTTAAAAATATAAATTTTGACAAAATGGACTTAAAGATATAAAATCATAGAAGTTTGAGTTTAATTTAAGGGTCATTTAGAAAGCAAATAACACATTTGAAAACTAAATAACATCACGGGCCCGGGCAACGCCGGGCAGGACAGCTAGTAGATATTATTTAATGTAATGATTAGATAACAGACCGTTTGATTTCACTCGTGCGCTTTTAGAACTCATCTACTGACAAATATAAAAATACAAAAAGCTTCTCCATGCAGCGAATAATTTTTTTTATTTCACCAGTGAAACATTTGTGCCCAGCCGCGGTTCCATCCATGCTGAGAAAAGATGACGTAGTGGAACCTCATTTGGTGTGTAACTAGCACAAAAACCATTGCAGTGGACGCTTGAAGATCAGTTCCATAGTTTGAATAACAGTCTATGTTAACAGATATTCCATCGCAACCAACTTTGTTACATGTATATTATTGTTAACACATGACAAAAAAAAGTATGTTCAAGTATGTTTTCAAATTGTTTGGCACTCTCCCAGAATTTACATATATGTGGCCCATGCATTCGGAACCAAGTTCTTTTTTCAAGCTCAAGTCTGCTTCTATTATGATTTTAATTCGGTTATCTTCTAGTGATGTAGTCTTTACACCCATCAAAGTTTAAAGAAAATGGCCATGATCATATTTTTTTACAAATGACTAAAGCGAATGACTAAAATGATAGAGAGGTCTTTGGTTTGTTTTGCCATGCTGATTTTTTTTTCTGTGAATAGCATTTGATTGATAGTTTTGTAAGATAATGCCCACATCTTGAAGTGCACCTGACACGATGTCATCACCTGCTCGGTCGGAAATGCCCAAACTGTCCAATATTCTGGGTGATGCCAATTTTCATCACTACAGATGGTGTGACACCTAGCTCGTCAGCATTTTGACTTTTCAATGATAGCTGATAACGCAGAAAAGTGAGTTTGCTCGCACTACGTCAGTTTAGTTTACACACAATATTCATATTCATATTCAAATCTATTGAACTGAAAAAAATAGGGAGTGTTTTCAGAAATGGGCCACAACGCTGTAATAGCTTTCAATATCTTATTTTGTTTTATAAGATTAAAGAAGAGATCAATATTTGTCTTGAGACAATTTAATTTTTCTTAAAATACTACAGTAGTAAATTATTGAGATTGAATCTCATTTACAGATCACTTCTAACTTATTAGCAACTCCTTCTCACTGGCAGGAAATAAATAGATGTAGACCGATTCCTTGCTTTGGTTATTTTTAAAATACCAATATATAAATTTTATAACGTTTTTATAATAGGAAGCATATTTACTGGCAAATCAAAGCCAGACACAAATAGAAGGTAATTCATATATATATATATTTTTTAAAGCCATAGTAAAGTAATATTTAAAGTACATTAAGCTACACAATACACAAACACACAAATCCTTCCCTGAAAAAACTGAAATTGCCAGTTTTTCGAAACTTCAAACCATTTGTAGTAGTAATAAATTTCAAAATTAGTTTATTATTATTATTATTTCACTTAATCTCCATGCAATATAATATCTCTTACCCAAAGGTAGGTTTTGATTGGTATTAAAATGATTATTTTGTGTAAAAAAAAAATCTAACCAAAATAAGATCTTTTTCCATTATTTCCAAATTTTATCGAATTTTGAATTTTTTTGTGGCAGTATTAAATTTCGAATTTATTATTTATTATTATTTTGTACTTAACCTCCATATGATATAACATGTTTTCCGCATTGTTTGATTTAAAAAATTATTAAAATAATTACTTTTTGACAAAAGTGATCTAACCAAAATTCGTTTTTTTTTAATTTTTTTTTCAAAAATTCAACCCTTTTGTGGCAGCATTAAATTTTAAAATTATTATTTTTTTTCACCTTAATCTCCATACAATAGAACATCTTTTCCGTATAGGTAGGTTTTGATGAATGGTCATTTTTTTTTTTTTGCCACAGACAATCGATCCACCTTAATTTATATGTGTCGCTCATCCCCAAGGGGTTAAGCATGCAGTTCAATTACACAAGTATTCAATTTTATTTATTTATTTGTGATGTTTTTATTTTGTTTGGAAATTTAGTTACGGAATATCATACAAAAGCAAACAAATGCTGAATAATTAACATTATTTTAATGTTAATTAATTGTGCTAATAAGTTAATCTTCTATAATTGGGTTGTATGAAGTTTAAAAATACTCATGTTTGAAAATTATTTAAAAAAATCATAAAAAGCTGTAAATTGAGATACAGTTTTCCAACAAATAACATTCAAAACTACAGCCCCCCCCCCACCCCTTCATTTCAATAATATAGAAACTGAAATTGTGCAATGCTAAGAAGTTACAAGAATCATGATAAAAAAAAATATATATATACAGTACAGAACCATTTATCCAAAATGGTTGGGATTAGATGTATTCTGGATAACTGGTTTTCCCAGTTAACTGGTTGGGCATTAAAATAGCATTCATTTGATAAGTTTTGTAGAATATAAAAGGTTGTGGTATTATTTCTGTTTTTAAATTAATTATTAAAATAAGAAACAGATGAAACTAAGATTACAAGTTAATCAGAATTTGAAAGGTGATTTATGGGAATCCATAGGGAACAAAAATTCTTCTGTTTTCCCTTTATAACAGCAAAAATATAAACTAAAACCTTTAACTCCCTTAAACATCAAAAATATAACTAAATATGTTTCCATTTCAAATACTAGATGTTGTTATCAAATTATACAATTGTTTCAAGTAATGTATATGTCAAACTGGCAGTGGTGGCACTTTTTTCTGCAAGAGATTCTGAAATCAGTCTATTAGAAATATCATTCTGAATAATCGGTTTTCCGGATAAATGGTTCCATACTGTATAGCTAAAATTATTATAACTAGCAAAAGCCATGCTTTGTTTGGATTCGCGAAGCATTATTTTATAAAACAGATATTTGAAAGTAACAATATTTTTTTTATTATTATTTTTGCATCTTTATTAAACAAAAACGTTATTTTATGTTTTGGCGCATTTTAATTTTTTATTTATGATGTAAAACTGGCATAATACAGGCCCGTAACCAGATGGGGGCGAAGGGGGCTGAGCCCCCCCTAGCTTCCTCCAGAGCCCCCTCTAATGTTTTCAATATTTTTTACGAAATATATATTTTAACTTTCCCCAAGAAAAAGAAAAAAAAAAAAAGAAAGGGAGATAGAAAATGAACTTTACTTTTAAATTTTTAACTGTCTTGAATGCAATGACATATGCCAAACATTTTCCTTTCAGTTATTTTACGTTATCTTGTTTGCGGCAGAAAAATTTGTGGTACAGTTCTGGAAACGCGTTCTGGGTCGGAACATTTCTTTCTCCTCAAAAATTAAATCCAGATGCGCAAACTAGTTACCACATGTTTTGTCAGTCGTTTTGTGATAATTTAAAAGCAATAATCTTACATGTGATGAATGAAACCAGGCATCTTGGTCAAGCTGATCGGCAATTAGCAAAGCAATGGGGTAACCTCTTCACTAAACGTAGATAACTAAAAACACGTGTTTCTAAATTTTAATGATTTGACTATAGACCCCTTGCATTGACGTTATGACATGCACTGGCAATAAATATTTAGCAGTAGATTTAGTTAATGATGAAATATCACTTGTAAAACAGAATGTTGAAGGGAATTAAAAAGATAAAAATATGTTAATTTATATACAAATGAAATAAGAAAAATAATTGCTTGAATACTGGTAATTGTTTCATGCTGGGTGTATATTAGGAAATCAGAATAATAATAATAAAAAAGTTATCACTTTTTTTGTGTTTCTTAAATTTGCAAACCATTTTTTTTTTATTTGACATATAACAATAAAAAAAAACTAAGCAAAAAAGCATGATTAAAGCTAATTTTATTTTAAGATAAAATATCTTATATTAAAATATCTTCAAATATTTGTTATATGTTGCATTTAAATCTATTTTCAAGCTTAAATCCGCTACTTTCTGACACATTTGCGAAAAAAATTTTATTAATAAAGGCATAAAATTTACAGATATGGATTTTTCAGACTCAAAGAATTAAACTTCGCAACTGAGTTTTGTGTTTTATAAGACTGTTTGCCATTTTAAACAAATTACTTTCTGATTATTTTCATTTTTTTAAGAAATTTGCAATTATTCAGACAATACAAGATCGAGCAGCGTTTTATGTTTTCCTATAACAGAATACAAAAAAATAATCTGTTGAAAAAATAACGACAAATTTGACGCTGTAGGCTGGTTTTTCTGGAATTTAACGATGGAATGCTAGTCACAGAGTAGTTAATGATTATATAACTTATCATATATGGCATTTATATATAAAAAAATGGGAAACAGCATTTAATTTTTAAGCACATAAAGGTGAGAAGCTGATGTTTTTAGCTAAATGGGAAGAAAATTCTTGCATGCATCATGAAAATTCATCATTGGATAAAAAAAAAAAAAAAAAAAAAAAAAAAAAAAACATTTTTAAGACTTTTAAGACAGGGGAAACACGTAACAATAAATTGTTGCCGTCATTTAATGAAAACTGTTCACTTGTTTCGAAAATGAAAGTTCATGCCCATGGGTTTTTTTTTTTTTTTTTCTTCTGAAATGAGTTGAGTTTGGACCAACTTCAGGAAAAACATGTAAAACAAACGTATACGAAGTAATCTATGTTAAGGGGGCACAGTACCTTTAGAAACATATCTTCAATTTTAAATAATATTGTATTGTAATATATCTGATGGCACAATACTTAATACTAAATATTAAATGAAATTATTATTATTATAATTTTTAAAGCAACCTATTTTACTAAAATTAAATTTAGAAATTAAACTTTTTAAAAATCCCTAATACATTTATAAATATGAATACTTTGACTTTAATTTTTTTTCTTATTCATTGGAATATACTATACATAAAACTGTGTATGAATTTTTAGATGTATGGGATTTTATCTTTAATGTGATTTTTTTTCTCTCGTGTATATCAAAAAAGAAGGAAATTCAATAAGCCCTCAATTTAAATATTTTTTTTTTTAAAGTAACTTTAAACTTGAATGTTAAATCCATAGCAAAAAAATATGGAGTATCCCATAGAAAAAAACTAAAAAAATTTCAAACCTCTATCTAAATTGGCAGAAAAGTCTTTATAGATTTTCTTTTTTTTTATGAGGATGTTTTTATTTTCCCGACCGGTTCCGAAAATAAAAGTGTCTTCACAAAAAATACCTGTAAACGAAATCGAAAAAGAGAAAAACGACCTTTGTATAGATCGATCTGAACTATTCAATGAAAAAGAATCATTTAAAAATGTGTAAATTCAAACGAGGTACTTTTTAAAATCTCTTCCCTAGGATTAGAATTAGCGAACAGGTTTTTTCGCTTGACTGAAAAAGCCTCTTAAATAAATGGGTGAATAGAGATCTGTACGAACCGATTTTCATTAACGGCATTCGGGCCGGGCCTTATAATCACTAATATTTTCGGTCCTTGCCGGACCTTAATTTTTTTCCTGGAGTATCGGGTCATGCCGGACCTAACTTATTTTTTCTGTACGAAGCCGAGACTGATTTCATTCTTCCTAGTCTTCACGGACCGAAATAATCAGTTACTGTTAAATCATCCCCTATGAAAATTCTTTTCTCGACGTGGCCAAGTCTGTTCATATATCGGTAAAATTTGGCTTGGTCCAAAATTTTTTGCAAAAGAGGCTTATACTTTTAAGTCGTCATTATTCTACAATTAAACATTAGAATTTATTCTTTTTAAAGAATTGCAGATTACTAGGCTTATTAAAATAGAGTTAAACACATGAAAGAAAACTGATTATGACGGAATTTTCTTTTAAACTTCTCTTAAACTGTTCATAAATGTAAAATGAATACAATAATACGCGAGAAAAAATATGTATTAAATATTTACACCTGCTAAAAAGGGAATGTATTGTTTTCTTTCCAATGCGATTCCGTCTTAGAAGATTTTACTTTTACCATATACCATTTTTTAGATTTTTATGTCTCCATTACATGGAGTATGGATTAATAATACTAATTATAACTGAAACATTTACATACAACAAACTAAGGTTCATTAAAAGCATAAATATAGCAGCCTACGGCAGTTCAGCATAAATGAAGATTACAAACATAGGAAAAAAAAAGAATAAGGTTTTTTTTTTGTCTGAACGCTTTCGTAAGAATAAAGATCAAGATTCTGTAGAAATTCACTCGGGTTGGGCCGATCTCGGTTCCTGTTTTTAGCTATTCTATCGGACTGCTAAATCTTCTCTACGGGGCCGGGCCGAAATTTTAACTTTAACAACGGACCGAGCAGAATTTTTTTTTATTCTATGGATCGGGCCTGGAAATTTCGGCCGGTGCAGATCTCTAGTGTGAATCTTCTAATGTAGATTCAAAAATTCACAAAAAATACTTTATAATATGAAATTTTCATGTATTCAGGATTTGGGACATAAAGAGTTCAGAGATTCGCACAGCCCCTAATTGTTTCATATTCATCTCCTGATGATCACGAAGTATTTTCCATTCCGGAAGGTTTCGTCATAGATATTATGCTTTAGTCGGATTCATTTATAGACAGGTCCATTTTATCAGTTTTTGCTGTATTGTGTTTGCTTACGTATTGTATGAAATACTAAAAGATGTCAGCCCCACAAAAAAATTTCGGAGCCCCCCCTGACATGATTCGCTGGTTACGGCCCTGGCATAATATGATATTTTCGAAGCAAACTTTTACAATTTTTTTTTAAATTTTCAACTAAAAGCTCTTTTAAAGATGTTTTTACAATTTCAAGTAGCCACTGGTGTTTTTTAATTGTTTGAAATATGCATGTTTCCAATCTTTGTAATCAACATCCGATAATCTTTGATAGCTATTTTAGAATAATATATTTGAAGAAAGCTTGAAGAAAGTTAGTTCTTCAAAATCCTATTTTCTGGAAAAAACATTTGAAATCTGCTTTCGTTGATACTATAAATTTTTAACTGTAAAACATTTTATTTTAATTTCTTCGTTTTTATACATGTTAGCATATGAGAATTGCTGTAATTCTCTCCGCGTGGGAGAACTTTTTACTTTCTGAGAATGGCAACTCAATTAATGGAATTACCTTTTAACGAAGCACTCTCTCATTCTCGCAGTGACGTTTTCACGAATAATTATTGTTGTGTTTGCGAACTTATTAAAGTCTTATTTTTCTATAAAATCCTTCTGATTAATGAGTCGATATTATTTAGCCACAATACGACCTTCGCAAAAATATTTATAAAGAGCTTGAACCAACAACTTCACGCAGATCTTTTAATTTTTCATTTATATAACAAATTTAAGAATTAATTTTATTTGTTTACAATTATTTTGTTGCCAGTTTACAAAAAAAAAAAAAAAAAAAAAAAAAATCCATAATACAATTTTTTTAAAATGTTTAAGTGTCATCTGTGCAAACGATTTTGCGGGATAATGAAAACATGTTTTATTTAATAAATTAATCATGATTCTATCTATAATTATTTACTCCATGATTTAAACTTTTTTTTTCTGAAAATATACGCGTTTCATTTTTTATTTATTTGCTAAAATGTGTCCGTATTGGAAATGCATGTAAAATAAATTAATTAAAATAATAATTTTTTTAACGTTTTACTGTAAAAAAAATTATATTCTGCAAATCTACAGATCATAATTTATTTTTGTGTTTAATTTGAAGTTAAAATATTGAATAGTTTTTTTGTAAAGCGTACGACAAATTGTAATTTGAGTGGACTAGTAGAGGATTCGCTTCGCTCATTCTAATTAATAATTGATATGGCACTGGCATTAGTAATGGACATATTTTTGCTTTGTAATATTATGGCTTTAAATAATTTTGCAAGGAAAATTTGTATTTATTTTAAGTTTGGTAAAAAAGTTAAAAAAGGTTTTATTGTTCAGATTAATGAAATGTAATAAAATTAGTTTATTGAAACCTCTTTTATTTATTTATTTATTTATATATTATTAGTTTTTTATATTATTGAATTATAGCTAATTTTATGTTAGATAAAGGCCATTTATTACACTTGAATTAATTAATTGCAATCATCAATACCTCATATTCTTGTGAGAACTTCATATTATCATTGGCTTTGAGCATTTCAATATGGTTACCAAGCTCTGTGATAGGAATCGGTGGGTGGTTTATCATAGCAGGTGTTTCATAGTTCAATCTTCTTATTTCTACTGGATCGGTGGGATGGGTAGGTAGTTCTCTCTCAGCTGTTGTCATTAGTAACTCCATAGTTGTTTCTCCAGCAGGGGTTTTGGCCAGTTGTCGCCTTCTATAGAGTTGAGGAAATTTCCTGTAACAATGCCATCTGGATGCTGCACATTACATAAGAAACCAAACAAAACCAGGTGGTAAAAAGCAAAATAAAGTATTCATGCAACATGCATTTTTGACTTAAGGCTGTTCTCAAGTTCAGAAATTCAGCAAGGGTGAAACTTCCTCACACAATGATGGATTCCATTAAAACATAAAGACATAAAATGGGCAGGGATGTAAGCAACTTAAAATTAAAATGAGTTTTCCACTTTTTTTTCTTAATAAATAAATTACCTATTGAGTTATAAGCCAATTATTTTGATCATGTGACAAGAGGATTCCTCCCTTCATTGATTTCTTTTTCTCTTTTCATCTGAAAATTTGGTTCAAAATACAAATTTTGACAGTATTTTCTGAAGAGCCATTGAGTTTATAAAAAAAAATGAAAACATCTTTCTATTACATAGTTTTTGAAAAACAATACATCTTCATGCATTTCCGAAAAAAAAAAATGAATTAAATCTTATGTCATAAAGCTGCTGCTTTCCATTTGAAAATAGCTTTAAATAGAGATGGGCAATATCGTTCCTTTTAAGGAACCGTTCCAGCCGGAACCGTTCACCAAAAGGAACGAGTTCTTTGGACTCGTTCCTATTAGAATCGTTCCGAAAAAAAGGAACGAGTTCTTTTGACTCGTTCCTTTTGGAATCGTTCCGAAAAAAGGAACGATTCCGACAAAGGAACGATTTTGAGAAAAAGGAACAATTTCAAGAAAAAAGGAACGAATCCGTAAAAAAGGAACGATTCCGACAAAGGAACGGTTTTGAGAAAAAGGAACGAATTCGAAAAAAAAGCTCTTCTCAAATACTTTGTTCAACACAAAATTTTCTAGCACATTTTTTGACTAATGAAGGGATTTCAAATAAACACACATTATTATTACAAGGTAGAACCTGTCAAATTTTGACGAAAGAAAATGTTTAAGAAAAAACTGTTTCATTGATTTATAATAAATCTACAAAATTAGTTATAGTAAAAAAATGCATCTTATATTGGTCTTAAACAAATGATATTTAAAGTCAAATTAACAAAACACTATTTCTATAAAATTCAGTTGTAGAAAATTTTAAACTTAAACTTTAATCGTACATGTAAATAGTAAAAAATAATAAAGATCTGTTATTATGATAAAGTTATCAATTAAGGTTCTTATGCTAGTATTCCAAAATGAAAAAAAGCAAAATTTCTTCAACTTTGACTCAATCACAGAATTTTTTTCCCCATGAAATCTAAACCCGGCATCATTTTCACCATATCAAAATTTACAAATGCACATTTCGTAACTGTATTCACCTTTTCAAAAAAATTTTAATTTCATCATTTTGATTCAAAACTTGATTTCTAAATGCTATTAGTTGAAACTGATATTAAACTGTTGATATTCTTTTACGTGTAAATCAAATTTTATAAATGAAATCAAAATTCACCGGTTTTTATAACAGAAGATATTTAAATTTAATTTTTTCCCTTTTAATGAGAAAATGGTAACATAAATATACAGTAATTATTTTTTTCATTTTTTTCCTTTGTTTTTAATAGAAATGGAGTATTACTGTTGCCACATTTAGAAAATCAGTATTAAAAACTACAAAAAAAAAAAATTAATAATAATATTTCAAGAACAAATTGAGATACAGCTTTCAAACAAATTTCACTTAAAAGTACATTTTTTTCTCTACACGATGGTGTAAAAATTGAAAATGTGCGACATTTGGAAGTCTAAAAATTTGTAGTTTCAAAAATTGCAATACCAAAATTTCATATGAAATTTGAAAGTATTGCCATTCACAAAATGACGTATGCGTTACGCACAGATACGTTTGGCCTTTATAATATAGATTATTTTTTAAAATAAATTATGGAGTTATAAGCAATTTTGACCATATAACGACAGGCTTTCCTCCCTTTCAGCCCTGTCATATCTGGAAATTTGATTTAAAAATGCCAACTTTGATAGTGTTTTCCAAGGGAACTTTTGTCTTAAAAAAAAAAAAAAAAAAAAAAAGAGTAAAAAAAAAAAAAAAAAAGGCTAATTACATAGTTTCTGAATAAGAACATCAGCCAATTTCATGTGTTTCTAAATGAAAATGAATTGAGAAATGTAACAGAAAGTAGATACTTTGGATTTGAAAACAGCCTCAAAATATTTATAAAAAGTATATATATATATAAAAAAAGAAATAAAGCAAAAAACTGCATCAAGAACTAAAAATAAATAAATAAATAAAATAAAACAAAATAAAATGAAACAGTACAAGTAACTTATCGAAAGAATAAAACAAAAAACTACAAAAATTTAAGCATAAACAAAAAATATAAAAAGTGCTTAAGCTAAAGCCTTTTAGAAATATAACTGCTCTTTAAAAAACATAAAAGCTCAAAAAGAAAATATTCTAAAGTTGCAGTAATGGTAAAGCTAATCAAGATAAACACACACAAACTTTATACACTATGAACAAAAATGCACAACTTTTAATTTATTTCAATAAGGCATTTTGAAAATCATCTATGAATGAATAAAGTCAACTCTGTGAAATCCACACACAGAGGGACAGAGGGTTTTGTGAATTATAGAATTTAGTGGATTATAAATCATGCCTTTGTTTACATTTTATTATTTAAAGTCTGACTATAGAATAGAAACATCTGCGCAAAAATTAAAATTATAGTGTAAAAAAAAAAAACATAATGCAACATTGGTTTAAGATACAGTCGGCTCTCGTTAATTCGAACTTGTCGGGACCACAAGAAATGTTCGAATTATCCGAAGTTCGAATTATGGAAAAGCTGAAATGAAAACATGCTTAATATGGTACTATTACAAAAGAATTAATGTTATAGTGTTTTTTAAATTTATTTTGTCTGTTATCATTAGAATATGACTTAAAATTAAATTAGAATG
The DNA here is from genome assembly GCA_964019185.1 of Maratus speculifer. Taxonomy (NCBI): domain Eukaryota; kingdom Metazoa; phylum Arthropoda; class Arachnida; order Araneae; family Salticidae; genus Maratus; species Maratus speculifer. The sequence continues at coordinate 185,924,944 of OZ025301.1, forward strand.
TAAAAATACATAAACTATTTAAAAGACACAAGCACAATGGAAGAAAAATTTAAAGCGTCACTGATGGACAGATGGGGAACGAAGAAAGTGGATATCAAATGCATTGGATTATATATATACTTGTTCGGAACAATTTTCACAAAAATCAAAGAAAGAAAATTATTTAAATGATCTGAAATCCATGAGAAGAAGCGAAAAATGAAAAATCGGAATTCTCGTTTGTTCAAATTAACCGAAGTCAAGAGAAATTGAGTTTGAATTAATGAAAATTTTTAACGCTATTCTGCCATTGAAAATTTCGGGACTTCATGTTCAGTTTGAATTAAACGAAGATTCGAATTATCCGATTTTGAATTAACGAGAGTCGACTGTATTTAGTAACTAAGTTAATTAAAAGAAAATATACAATACAAATTTTATTGATTTTTCATTATTTTAAACATTGACACAACATAATGGTGTTTTAATTTTGGTTTGTTGTCAATATTTTCTTTTTCCTGTAATCTATGAATACTCATTATTTCTTGCTCTATGATAAATTTTGTTACTCAAGGAAATTTAAACATGCATATCTGATTTAAATTTCTATTTATTCGGAAATTTACAATTGAAAAAAAATATATACCAAATTTAACTTTATGAATTTAACTGTTAATGGCAATTTTCAGTGTTTACATTCCAATGTGTAGTGTGAATAATAGACATTAGTGGATCATAACCGGATTTCACAGAGTTGACTGCATATCTTATGCAATTTAATTTTATCTAATCTCTTTGCTTATTATTGTATCAAAATGACATATGTTCTCCATATTATACTATTAATGCTTTCTTTGATTTTTATGCACTAAGATTTTATTTATATTACACTTAAGTTTTATAATTTTTGTTCAATTTTGTTCATATCTAATTATTCTTGTAAATTTGTTTGATTAATTTATTGTTTTTGTTAATGAAAACTACTTAGCTTTTACAGAAGGGTATATTATTTTAAAACTAAAAAATTTTATTTTAATTTGATTATATTTTTTCAGATTTGCATAAATACTAAGAAATTGAATGAATTCCAACTATACACCTCACCTCCCAATTTGCCTATTCTTTTCACTAAAGTTTCAGTTATAAGACCTTCTTAAAATCATTAGATTTCCTGTCTCTAAAGGTGGGTTTACTTTCATTACTTTACAATATTTCTATTATTATTTTTTTTCTTTGTTACAAAATCAGAAAACTATTTATTTTTCATCAAATAAAGAGATTACACAAATTGAAATAGTCACAGTCAGTGATTTTAACCATCTTTCAAGTATCAGTGTTTTAAAAAATACTTTAATAATTATATTAAAAATTAGTAATATCAAACTTATTTCTTTTTTGCCTTTTAAACATGGAAATTATATATGAAAACTCTGATTAACTCCACAATGTTTTAAAAGATTTGTAAATTAGTAGAAATGGTACTTTAATAAAAGTCCAAAAGTTCAAGCACAAAAAAAAAAAAAAAAAAAAAAAAAAAAAAGCAATAATTGATATCTATTGAAAAACAAAAACTTTTTAATCTCAGATAAGGATTATATTCTTTATTTAAATGTTTTTACAATGTTGTGGGCATTTTAGGGAATGATAATATTGCCCAATAAGTTCATTTTCGATTTTTTGATGCATTTAATTGCCAATCTTTTATATTTTTGTGAGTATTAATGAGAATGATAATATTTAACTACTAGTTATTTCTGTAATTTTTTAACATGCATTAATTTTTAAGCTGTAATTTTTACATGCATTATTTTTTTAAGATGCCATAATTTTTTAAAAATTAAATAATGGATATAATTTGCCAATCTATATATTTCTTATGACAAGAAAGTAAAATTATTTTGTACTTTGCCTTAATGAATAGATTATTATACTTCATTTAAATTGGATTAATGTTTCTAAGTTCAAGCATTAGATGAAATAGTTAACAAAAAAATTTCATTAACTTTTCTTGTAACAATACACTGTTGCAACGATACAGATTTATGAAATATGAAATATTTATTTTCAGTAAGATCCCACTACCTTCTTGAACTAAAAAAAAAAAAAAAAAAAAAAAAAAAAAAAAAGGGGGGGGTGAAATGATTTAAGAAATGAAGGCACCAGCTTTAAGTTTGTTTTAAAGAATATGAGCTGAGATTTTAAAGTTTGTACTGTATGCTACTTATCAAAGAAGAGTTATTGAGTTATTGCAGTTTTGATAATTCAGCAGTTCATCCATGATATCTTTAAATTAATAAAATTAAATAAAATTCATTAAATATTTATTCTAAAAACTTCAAAACATATACTTAAAACACTTTGTTTAAAAAACTTCAAATATCAATTAAAAAAATCAAAATATTGAATGTCTTAATTGATTCACTCAATCAACTAGAACAACTGTTCTGATGATGATTGACTGAATCAATCTAACCATGTCAATATTTTAATATGTTCTGATGATGATTAGGTTAATCAATGAAACATGTCAATATTTTAATGTTTTCATTGATATTTGAAGTTTTTTAAGCAATTAAAATGTTTTAGTACATATTTTGAAGTTTAAAAAAAAATTATTTTATGATAGATAAACAACACTGGAAAACTGGTTACAAAGTACTATTACAAAATGCTTTGTGTAAATCATCATAAAAATACAAAAACACACAGAACACATTTAAACACAACTAGAAAATTAACAGCTAGTCATCAGGTACCTTAAACATATGTCTGTAAGGGGACAAGGTTACAAAAAAAGGTGTTAGAAGCTTATGACAAGTTGTTAATTTTCTAACTTGAAATGCATCTTATGTTTTTTTTTATATGGGCCATTTTCACCATTCGTTTATATTTCATGGTAACAGACTTGACAAGTAATGGATTTGACATTTCAAATAAAACTAAAAAAAAAAAACTATTAAAATGAACTAGCTTGTATATTTTCTAACTTAAATAATAATTTACATACCTTCTACAACTATTTAGTAAATTTACTTAACAGCTTACATTTCATCGCTTACAAATATGGTCACAGACTAGACAAATAATGGATTTGACATTTCAAATAAAACAATAAGAAATAAAACTAGCTTGTATAATTTCTAACTTAGATAGTAATACACATACCTTCTGAAACTATTTAGTAAACAATATTTATTTACAAAAGAGCAAAAATCATTATTTTAATATTAAAATTTACAGTAACAGACTTGATACTGAAAAAAAATACCAACCTTGATAAAAGCTTATTCTTGCCACTATTACATTGCTTCACAATTGAAGAGTAAAAAATGGCAAGTAGTAGTTCTGTGAATAGTTTAACTATATTGCCGAATATTTGCTGCTAACTTTAGGCAGAATTCAAAACCTATTTTGACTAAAATAATCATAAGGTAACAGATTTGACAAAAAGTGAGGGACAAAAGATTTCTGTTAATTTCTTAAAGAAAATATCTTTTGTAATAATGTTTTTCATTAATATAGAATACTAACAGTTCATATTTAAAATAATTAAACCTTTTAATTTAAAAAAGTTAGCTCAAATTAAAAAAACCAAACACAGTCAAAAACATAAAACTTGGAATGGGACGGGCATTTTTGCTTAGAATCAAAATTTTAAAGATTCATATCTCAAAAACTTTTATTGGTTTTTTAAATTTTTCATATTAGAAATGTTCAATATAATCTTCTTTAGCTAATGCATAGCTCAAATCAAACTTTAAATATTAATTTATGTTTGAATTTTCTTCTTTTTAATCTGGGACAGCATATGTAAGTGAAATTTGAAAATGGCCCATATTTTAATGGTGAATTATACAAAACTTTATTTTTTAATTATATATTTTATGGTATTATTATTAATGGACATAAATTAACACTTATCTTTACATTTAATACAAAAAGTCTTCTGAAACAGTATCTCACCTCTTTACCAAGAATAGTCAAATAACTAGGAAGGCTATTAGAACTAAAGTTATTACAGGTCCAATGATCCAAATGATTTGAGCTTTGTCAGAGGTGCCATCAATGTGAGGCATATCTGGATGATCATTGCGATCAGTGGGATCAAATGTTGGGGCAGGACCTCTAATAGGAGTCATATCAAGGCTCAGAGGATCAGAGAAAGGACTACTTGTATAAAGACTCTAGAAAGAAAGAGAAAATATGCACCAGATAAGTACTAATTAAGGGATATACAATCCTTAATTAACAGGTATATAATAATTAATTAATAAAGGGTATGAATAATTAATTAAGAGGTATACAACCATATACATACAATTATTGATCAATGTGTATACATTAAAAACATGTCTGAAATTGTATGTCAAACATGGCAAATGAGATGCATTCAAATTATAACTAGTTTTATAAATATTCAGATCTGAGTGCAATAGCTGTCACACTCTTATGCAAAAATACGAAATTTGTTATGATTTTATGTATTAAATTCACTAATATAGAAATAATATGACTTCATCTAAAATAGAATGCAATCATCATGACAACCTAAATTCACTATCTATAATGGGGTATCACTTAATTATACATGATAGAATTTAATAGAATGAAGAAAAGTTTTATCAATATCTTATTAAATGTTTATTTTTATTTATTTTTTTTTTTATTATTTTTTTTTTTATAAAATTTGAAATGATAAAATTTTACAATGATTACATGTATTAAATTTCAAACCATTTGAAAGTGTTTTTGTACTGCTATATGTGGACAGATGAATGGACCAGACAATTACTACAAGTGCTACATATTTTTATATTATTACGAACACACTTAAAAAAAAAAAGGAAAAGAAAAGCATTAGTGTCCTATTGTACTGTGTTCTGTAAAAATATCCAAAGCATTTGATTTATAGTATACCATTTGTATATATTTAAAATTATCTAAAAATCATTGCCTAAAAAATAAATTACAATCTACAAAAGATTAAAAGTAGCTTCTATTTCTATCATTCATAAAATTGATTGTAAATTAATCACATGTGGATAATTTTCCATAATTGGAATGAAAAAAGAGCTTGTAAATGAATATAAAAGGTGTGTGGCATCCAGAAAATGTATAAAGACCAAAGGCTCATAAACATCACTAACTCAACCTTTTAAAAAAATTTGATTTTTTTTCTTTTTCTTTTGCAATCTGCATTTAGGGCACTGCAATCTCTGCACTCTATTATAGGGGCACTTAAATGAAACAAAAGGATTTTTTTTAAACCTCTGAAAATAATTTAAGCCCCTACAAATTCTTTCATATTCAAACCTCATTAAAGGGAAGACTTGTTGCAAGATAAATGCTTGTAACTTTAAAGTCTAATTTTTCAGCTTTTGTGATTATTTGTGATGTGTTTATTGTGTTTAAAATGTTTTTGTGCATTTTACAGCACAAACTACAATGAGTGTATTGTGATTTTAAGTATTCAAAGATAAATTATTTTTCTTTGAGAAGGAACATATTGTATCAGTTCAAGTACACCAATGTGTATAGTTTTTAACAGATGTAGGTATTGATGTATACTGGTTACAGCCTGAAGTCTAAATGACAAGGTCAATTTTGATAAATGAAGCATCAGTGGATTTGTATTTGTACTATAAGAGTCATGATATGAATCACATAATAATAATCAAACATTAAATATGAAAATATTATTTTTGCTAAATTGGCTTAGTAAGTTTTCCGAGGGGACTACAAAATCTGTAATTTATAAAATAATAATAATGTCCTTGATTAATACTACCAATCGGGGTATTACATCATTCAACAATAAATGTCATGTTGCTATGCCTTTCAAAAATGATGCCATAAGGAAAAAAAAAAAACCCAGTAAATTCATATACATGGTATAACAAGTGGTCATGTATTATTTAAATCATATCTTCAAATTTGAGTGTAGACTGAATGATCTTCTACAGTAACAAAGTAGGAACTATTTTTGAAAAATAGTTTGTAATCTTTATTTTTTAAAGCCAATAGTGGTTGTTAACTACATTTCAGAAGTAATTGTAGTCTGCTACAATAAAAAGTGTTTTACAGATCATTAGTCTAAATTGCTTCATCGACTTATCAAACAAGAACAACCATGATAATTCAAAAGATGGAAGCAGATGAAAATTCAAATCAAAAGGTTTTTCTATCTATATTATAATGGGCAAACATGTCTGAGTATAACACTGATATCATTTTGATAAAGGCAACACTAAATAATAAAATTTAACTTTAGCTGCAATTTAAATCTCTAAACATCACACATTTTAAAATTTTATACCATTGTAAAAGGGGAAAAAAATTCTTTTCAAAGCATTTTGTTTTAAAAACTGTACCACAATTTATTTGTATTGCTATCAATTCAATTTTTATTATTTTTAAAATAATTTTCAGACATGATTTTAAAATCTGTCTTATCAGTGCAGACGATTATGTAAGATAAATCCATTTGTATTTAAATTAATATACTAAGTACCTCAGCATTTTTTTATGGCTTATAGGACATAATGAAATTAAAATATTCACCAATCAATAAAAAATAAGTAAAATACAAATTTAAGAAACACAATTAAACTATGCATTTAAACCACTATATGATCAGAATGAAAAAAAATTAGTTTTAAATAGCGATCTCTGCTAATTTTTCCTTTTTTCATTCCTGGTGCAAAGTTAATACAGTAAAACCTCCATAACGGACACTCCCGAATCGCGGACATCTCTATTTAACGGACAGTTTTCCAATCCCCACTGCCAAAACCTACATTTTTGTATGTTTAACCTCCGAATAGCAGACACTATTTTTGGCGATAAAGGATGAAAAAAAAATTTTTATCCAGAAAAAAAAAAAAAAAAAAGTAAAAAGGATGCTGCTAAATTTATCAGAGCAATGTGCCACCAATTTTGTGATCACAGATAAATGTAGAGGATGAGCTAGGGAAAATCCCCCACCCCTCTACATTTAGTGTGAAAAGGTTGCCCGGAAGGGACATCTTCTTCAACACTGCAATGTCCCCCTGGAAGTTTTTAAGATTTTATGCTTTTAATAGACAAATTTCTCCTCCCCGCCCGAAATTCCATAGAGTCCAATAACGTCACATTGAAAAATAAATTATATGTAATTGCAAGCAAAAGTAAACTTTTGTAGCTGATTTTTTCTTAATGTAATAAACAGTAGATAAAGGTGTGCACAATTTATTTCAGTTTTATTGCTTAAAAAAGAATTTTAATTTCTGATTAATCATAAAATGTAGGTTTTAGGAATATAAAAGTCAATTAATGAATTTTAAGCATTTCTTAGTGATTTTTGAATCTCTGAGGTTTTCCCAATAATAGCGGACAATTTCGGCGTTCCCGAGGTGTCCGTTATTTAGAGGTTTTACTGTACAAAATTATTGCTTTTAATAAGTGTCGTCAAAACTTTTGAAAAACTAATTACTATTTTTCATAGAAATATGATTTTTGGTACTGTTTGAGCATATTCTAAAAAAATACATATTAAATGTGAAAAATCTAATACTGTTATCTATTAAATAAATGATATTTATTAATATTCTGTAATCTGAGAAGCCAAGACCAGACCCCTTGCAACTATAAATTTGAGAACAAAACAAAGCTTTCTTTTTTTCTAACTGATGATAGGCCCCTATCTGCTAGGTTATTGCAGCTCAATGAGTTTGATACCTGGTATTGGGTTGGGTGACCATTTAATCACTGTGTAGTGGATGTAAGTCTGATGAGTGCCTAGTTCATCTTCCGATTCGCAGTGCCTACTGTTTAGTTATGTGCTTTTTTATGTTGGTTATTTAACATTTATATCTTGTTTGATATCTTTGCATTCATACTCAAGTTGTTCTCACAATTTTGAGCCTCGATCAGATTACAAGATCTTTACATGGCAAGACACCTCCATAGGTACAATTCATGGTAACTTGGAGCACTTTGCACCCACAATGGATTGTACATACATCATGCACCATTAGTGTGCATGGTGAACAAATTAAAGCTTAATAAATGACTGTAATAACTACTCTTCCAAATACCCTTTGTGGTGTATCCACAACTGCCCTCACAAAGATGCTATATTTCTGGTCATGCTGGAGTCTTCTATTTAAATAACCATTATACATTTTTCCATCTCCCAAAGGAAATATTTCAGGCATTGATCTGTGCAAAAATTTAGCAGCGATGTATGGGCCAACTTGATCTGTGGGTGTAGCAGAAAGCTATAAAACAGAAAGATACATATCAATATTTTTTTTAAAGAATGAAACAGATTATTTTTGTTTTTTAAACATATAAAGATAATACACACTAAGTGTTTCAAAAGTTTGGTGAAAAAGTAAAACACAATAAAAAAAGATTTGTGTGTCGTAGAGACATGAGGCCTGCAGATAAATATTCAACACCATAAGGGATTTTGTCTGACACTAAAAAAATAATTAGTTCAAAATTTTAACAATATAAGACAATACTGCAGAAAATTTAATGGAATAATTCCATATTGCTCATACAGACAAGATTTGGATATCAAAAAAGTGTCCATCAGGGTTGTAGCTAAAAGTGAATAATAGGAGAGGGGGGGGGGGCTCATATTTTCTATCTCTCTCCTCTGTGATGCAGAAAGATAAATTAGTGCATATTCACACTATAGTTACTATCAGTGGCGTAGCTAAGGGGGGGCAAGGGGGGCTCCGCCCCGGGCGCCGAGGCCTAGGGGCGCCAAATTGAGAGAAATTGTTATATATCTATATTGGGGTGGGGGCGCGAAATTTCTTGCTGGCCTCGGGCGCCAAAAAACATAGCTACGCCACTGGTTACTATGTTTCTCATCAAACTGTTGTAATAACTTCATTTTATGCTAAGAAAACAATATGATGATGAAAAGTTTGAGTGTATAACCAGTGCAATATGTTAGCTTTATTTGTGCAAATAGGATGAACGAGTGTTGAAACATTTATTTTAGTTACAATTTAGTATTTTGGCAAAACTGTGAAAGGACCTCAAAATTAAATTAGATTTTTGAACAGACTTTCATTTGAATTTTCGGAACATAAATTAATTTAGTGACCTTGGAATTTTTTCCAGGGAAGGCAAGAATGTTTTAGAGGGAGGGGGGGGGGGGCTGAGCCACCCATAGCACCCTCATAGCTACAGCCTTGGTGTCCATGCAGTATTCTCTAATGTTTTTGTATCTGAATCTTGCATTGCGCGAGCAATATTCAATTTTCCAATAGAATTATCTGCAGCTGTTAAATTTTTATTTATTTATTGGTGTCATACAAAATCTTGTACTACGTTGCAAATCACATGTCTCTTCGACCAATAGATTTTTTAAAATTCTATTTTGTTTTCACACTGAAATTTTACAACAATGATATATAATTCTAAAATAATCACACAATTAACATCTGTGACTTATTTAACCTTTTCCTAATGATCCTTCAATTTGAAAAACTTGTTTAAAGTTGAAAGTCAGACTTTTTTTCTTTCATTTTTTTTGCTGAAAAGTTATTACTTATATATAGAATAGACTACTTTTCCAATTTTACATGCAAAGCAGATATGAAAAATAATCAAGCACATCTCTAACAGCTGATGTAATTTTTCAACTTGTCACGATAATTTCTAAATGAAAATTTTACTGTAAGTTTGATTTTTTTTTTATTTATTATTTTTTTCAAATACATAATGTTGAAAATAAATCACTAACAACATTTTTTATAGTATTTGACTATATTAATTCTAATTAAGTAAAATCTATTAAATTTTGGCTTATTTCAATTTTAAGTTTTTTTTTTTTTTTTTTTTTTTTTCATACAAATATCAGGCAATACATTAAACAAAAATGTTAAAAATTGATATTTAAGTTTTAAGAGGCATTGATGTGCAGTACACTTGTGTATATGATACACTTGAGGTATTACTAACCACCCATTCTTAAAGACTAATCACATAAATCAAAATTCATTTTGGAGAAAAAATATAAAGAAATTCTTTACAAAATTTATAAATGGTGACTATGAAGCCATAAATAAAAATTTTGACAAACTATTTCTTTCTTTTAATCGAAGAATATTTTTAAATAATATTTTCCGCTTTTTACAGTATGAGGCAATTAATTCCTTTCCCCTTAGGAAGATTATGATTATGTATATGAATGAAGATGTATGATATGAAGATATATGATTATGAATTAATTTGCCAAATTAATTAATTTCTTAACTTTTTCCCAATTAAAACTATATAAAAAAACAGATTTAATTTTAAAATAACTACCAGAAAAATTTATAAAGGATTGAAACTAGAATATTATAACTTTTGTAATGGATGTGTTTTAATAATTTAATTAAAAAAATTAGCTTCTTATAATGCAATTAAACATTATTTTAATTATATTATAAGATATAGTATTTGAAATTTATTATCTTTTAACACTCAATTTAATTGCCACCAGAACCTTCAAAGATCATAAATAAAAAATGTTTTAAAGAATATTTTACTCAATAGATATAAGTCTAGCAGGGTACTAGTTTGAAATGTAACGGAGCAAACTGGATTGATATTTCCGATCATGAAATTATGACAAATATCTTTCTTATACAAGATATTATGGTAAATATTATTTTAGTTCATGCAATTATTAAAATATATTATATTAGAGTTATATATATATATATATAGCTTATTGCACTTTGTAACTTTTTTTACATTTTTATTCAGATATTTAGAATCTTGAATTCATTTTTTACACTGTTTTTGCATGTTTAGATAGAAACTTGTCAACAATTAAAAATAGTCAGCAATAATTTTGAAATAGTATTCTGGTTCGTGGATTTTTCCATTTCGGCACTGAAGTGTATTATTTAATGCAATGCCATACCTCATCAATAGTAAATTCACCAGGGTCTTTAGTAGCATCCTCTGTTGGAACAACAACTAAAAAGTAGTGACTGATAGGTCCATATTCCTCCGATGCTTTAGGCAGGGTTACAGTTATTTCCGAGCCATTCGTTACACCAAAGGAATCAGGTTTCACCATTGGTTTAGGAGCTAAAAAATAAAATTTGAACAAAGGAGTTATAGAAACAAAAATATCAACAAATGACTATTAAGAATGAAAGATGGCAAATGCCTATTAATTTAAAAAAATCATTAAGAAAATTGAAAATTTTTATTTTTTTAATTTTATAATATTATTACTTTTTTAAACAAATTGTTTCTAATGTTAAATTTTAGAGATGTCAGAAAAATTAGAAGAATGAATTTAATGCATGTATGAAAAACTCAGGTAACTATTTATTATTGGTATTCCCCAATGCAATGTAAATGCAGTTAAAACAGTTTCAGTTCATAAACATTTTTATAACTGAATAATTACGATTGAAAAACTAAAAATGTCAAAGGATATGCTTTATTTTTTTATTATTTTTTTTAATAAATATTTTTTGAAATTATTTATGTTTTAAAATAAATAAATACAATAATGAAAAAAAAAATGATTTTTATTAAATGTTTCATTTATTAGCTATCAAATAAACAGAAAATGTATTATTATCATTCTATTGTCACAATACACTGTTTAACTGACACTTAAAATGCATTTTTCCATTTTTATGTGAGAGAATAGTGGCAATTGATAAAATTGAAACAATATAACCCAAAGTTTTGGTGATATAAAAATGAAATTTTTATTGATTTACATGTTGGAGAAAGGAGAAAGTTTTCTAAATTTAAATTAACAGACGCAATTGGGCTATATGAAAAATTAAATTTTGTAATTTTAATAAAACCAATATAATGAACATAAATATATTTTAATATAAAACATTTGAAACATTTTTGGAACTAGAATAATACAACTAATGTTTAGAAATTGTCTATTGAATTTTGATAAAAGGAGGACACCCTATGCATTTTTATTATAAAACAACACAAAATGATTGCAATAATTTTAAGTGATAGAAGCAGAAGTAAATAAGAAAGAATTGTAAAAGTAATAAAGACTACTCTGTGACCAACAACAACAAAACCAATATTTAGTGTTCTTTCTTCTAAATATGTAACATTACTCACCAGCCATAGCTGTGGTTACTGTAATTTTGGCTGGTGGTCTGAAACTTTCATCTGCAGGAATAGCAGTAATGTTGACTTGATAACTTGTAAATGGCATGAGATTATTGACATGATATTCAGTGACATCGGCATTTACAAAGACTGTGTGAGTTGGTATGGGAAGTTTCTGCAAATTTCCTTGGCTGTCAAAAAATTCTTTATGTGCTCCATAAGAAATCTATAACAAAACATCAATGAATGCATTATCATATTATGTTTTGTCATAAATCTGTCAAACACTTATTTTTTGTATTATTCAACATGGTTAAAATGATTGTAGTAGGTAGCAAGCATACACAAAATAATTTTAAAAGCAAAAAAAATATAAAAATTATATTTTAATGTATTTCAGAAGAAAAAAAAATCATAGCAGATTTAATTTTTTTTCTGGTCAATCAAAGTATTAAGGGTACATGGAACATAAAATGGTTTCATTTCTTGCATTTTTAATTATCAGTCTAAAAAATAAAGCTAAAATATTATTGTGTAAATGATTATAGATCTAAAAGATTATGGCACTGGAAGGTTTTAAAATAATATATTTTAAGCACTGCCAGCACGTATATATACACATATATATTGTCCTTTTTCTCGAAATGTGTTTTTTTTATGCTTTGTAAGTAAACTGTTGAGTACAACTTATTAAGTAAACAGTCGGAAACTTTAAAATTGTATCACTAACTTGTTTCTGTAAAAATGCCTAAAATTTTAAGTCTGAGTGAAAAATTCTTTAAAATAATGAAAAATAAAACTTTCAGGATTTTCAAAGTTTTTTAGCAGAACATTTTTAATTTCATTTTTTTAAGCCAAAATGAAAAGTTTTTTCTTATTATTTTCAAATAGTATGTTTTCTAATACCACAACAAAATTTAAGCTGATGCATTCAACAGATTTCTAGAAAAGTGTACCATGCATACTGTTAAAAAAGTATGTAAAAAGTTATTTAGTTCTTGAAAACTAATTTCTGCATATAATTAATTTCTTTTGACTTATATATGGGTTATAATATGTATACTTACTAAAAAATAATCATTTCTATTTCTATTTTTAAGTAAAATTCATTATGTTAAATATTTTGAAAAATCTGCTTCATTTTACTTGTTGAGATGTTTTATGTGCCCTTAAACTCATTACTTTAACTGAAGACTTACCTTGTATTTAATAGGATTTAATTTTGATGGTCTTCTCCATGATAAAGACATACTGTGAGTAGTTACATCTTGAGCCCAAAGTTGAGTAGGCACATCTGGAAAAATTACCAAAGGTTTTCAGATTGTAAAAAGATCGCTATCAACATATCTAAAAAAATATATATTTCATTTAAGAAGAGGAATTTTGGGAAAATTTAATTTGCATTTATATAAATTTAAAGCAGTCATCATAGGTATTAAAAACAAAAATCCAAACCTAAGTTTTGGGATTAATAATCAATAATACAGTATTATTAATAAATATTACTAGTACTGTATTATTAATAAATAATTAATAATACAGTAGAGTCTCTCAAATCTGCAAACATCTAAAATCTATACAATTTTGCAGATGTAAACAGTGAATCTTTCAGTTAAGATAAAAAGTAGAAAATTTAACATTTTTTCAATATTATTTCGCATATACATTTCGATATATAACTCTGAACTCATGCTCTCTTATGAAAAAAGTATAAATTTATTTTTGAAAATATCCAAGATAACTCTAATACAAGATGTGATTGAGATCTTTTTATCCAATAAATTTATGCATTAATCAAGCTTTACTAAAATACTGTCCCAGAAAAGAAACACATCTTTTTATTTTAAAATGCATTGTTATCAAAATCATATTTAATATTAGAACAGGCTATTAATCACCTTCATCGAAAAAATCTCTCTTTTCATGCAAACTATATCACTGAATAATTTTCTTTTTATTCAAAACTGATATATATTTTTATATTATCTGCTGGAAAAATGGTACACAGTTACTGAATCAGAGAATAATACTTTTAACAATTCTAGTAATAGAATTTAAGAAACAGGAATATGAAAAAGAGAATATAATATGCACCTTTAACTTTAAGCTGTAATTTAATGAAATAAATTTAAAAGAAAACTATAAATTCTACTATTCTTCAAAAAGTTTGAAGAAAACGAATATTCACTTTTTACTTTCAAGAAACGTTTAATATTCAACAAAAGTTTTATAATTAGAATTTGTGAGTGTGTGAGGGAGAGAGAACAGGCTAACTCTGAAATGGTACTCCTGAATGAGTTTCATATTGGCAAATATATAGACCACTGTTGAAAGAATGAGTTTCATACAAACTGGCTGATGGGGATTTATTTCATTTTAAAACATTTTGTAAATGACTCTATAAGAAAAATCACCAATTTCAAAATATAAATAACTACTGCAACAATGTAAAGAAGCATTAGTAGCATACAAGTAACATTCCTGTTTTCAAACAGAAGGGCCAAGCAGACTTGTATAAAACCATATTTCTGCGCACATAAATACTGGGTCAAAAACTTTCAGCAAATTAATTTAATATTTAATAAAATTAAGTGTTATATTATTTTGACATGGACAAAATTCATATTTTTTGTGCGGTGTTGAGACGAAATTTGTGTTTTTTTTAATACTAAAACAAACTTACAAAAATAAAAATTGTTTCTTTCCTAAAATTTTCTGTGCATGGCATGTGTGCATACATCTACATTATACAACTCTAGGGCCATGTATCAGATTTCTTTTTCTCTTTATGGACTACTGCTTGCAAATTCAAGGGGAATCACACTTAAGTTTTTTCCACTGTTGAAAGAACCTTATATTGTTTCATGCAAACTGGCTGATGGATTAGATATTAAATCCTTTTTTTGTACCATTTTCAAAATGATTTCTAAGGAAAAAAATCAGCAAAGGCAGAATAAAAATGATGAATATTACATCAATGTAATCAAGCATTAGTAACACACATGTAATATTCCCATTTTCAAAACAGAAAATCAAATGTTTGAATCCAATTGATTCCATTGTACAGTAGACTTCCTCAAATCTGCACAGCTTGGGATTAGAGGTTGTGCAGATTTCTGGTCATTGATTTGAGTAAATTTTTTAAACAGTAATTTAAGTGTAATACTGCAATCAAAATTAATATTTTACTACATTACAAAAATTTATAAACTAAGATAATGAAAAGTAAGATGATTAAATTATTAAAAGTAAAGATCAAGTAAATAATTAATGTATAGTTAAATATGCATCATAAGGAAGAGATGCATTTTTCATGAATTATTCAATGAAACTTTCCCCTTAAAGATGCTCTATTAATTCACTCAAATTATCAAACTAAATCCCCCATCAAAATCATAAAATAAAAAAGTTTTATTTCAAGCTTAGTCAGTCTTAAAAACAACAACAATAAAAAGTTTATTAATACATAAATATATTTGGTAAAAAGATTGTGATTTATACTTCCTTCATGAAAAAACATAAGTTCAGTCATATTATCCAGAATTATACATTAAGATACTAACAGATTGATATAAAATTTCAAAACAGAGGGTCCATCATTTGAATCAGGCCCGTAGCTACAAGTGAGGGTAAAAAAAAAATGTAGAGGGGGGGGGGGCTTATATATTCTCTCTCTGTATCTGACACAGACAAATAAATTAATGCACATTCACACAGTAGATATTATGTTTCTTATTAAATTGTTGTATTAACTTCATTTTATGCTAATAAAATATGAGATGAAAAATTTGAGTGCTTTAATAGTGCAATATTAATCATGTTAGCTTCATAAGTGCAAATAAAATGAGCAAGTGTTGAAACACTTATTTTAGCTACAATTTAGTATTTCTATGAAACTGTGAAAGAGCCTCGAAACTAAATTAGATTTTTGAACAGAATTTCAATTGGATTTTTGGAACATAAATTCATTTAGTGACTTTAGATTTTTTTTCAGAGGAGGCTCAAAATGTTTTAGTTGGGGGGGGGGGGGCTTAGCCACCCCCTACCACTCCCTTAGCTACAGTTCTGATTTGAATTCAACTGATTTTATTGTAACAGATTTTCTCTTTCTCAAACTACTATTTGCAAAGTTAAATGGAGTTGCATATATTTTTTTCTTGTGATCAAAATTTATAAGAATAAAATCCCAGAGATACAAGAGTTTTACACAAACCTGTAGGAGCTACTCGGACAGTTATAAGTTCAGACAGGCGACCCAAGTCTGATCGAGTTCTAGCTGCCACTCGAATAGCGTACATGGCACGACTGTCCAGACCAGTAAGTTCCGCAGACCATGTTAAAGGCACACTTTTATTGCTCCATTTATCAAGATCTTCAACAGGAGTTTGTATGTATAAAACCTGGAAAAAATAATTGATAAAATAAGCCGCATATCTTTAACAAATTAAAACACAGTTTGAATATTAATGAAAATAAATAAATAAATAAATAAAATAAACAATTAAAAAAAAAAAAACATAAATAGATAATAATTTTCTTGTTAAACAAACAACTTTAATATTCTCTAATAAAAGCAATGTATACAGAGATGAATATTTAAAATAGCGACAGAAAGATGTTAATGTCTAAAAAAAATATTTTTTAATTCTGATTTTTATAAATATTAATTATTTTTTGGTTAGAAATGAAGTAGATCTTTAAATAAATATACACAAATGTTTTATTACCACATATCTCAGCATATAACACATATTGCAAAAAATTTCTTCATTTTTCAGTCCATATGTTATATACTAAATAGAAAATGATAGATGTAAAATCATAAAAAGAAAATATTTCAAATTATAAAGGCATAATAAAATGAATTTATATATCAATGTAAACAAGAAAACTTACAATACATATTTTCTAATAAACTTAATATTCCTTTTGAGATAACATGAAAAGTTTGTTGTATTCATTTTCTTTTATATTTGTAAATGCCATCTTTTTCCCTTCTTCCAGAAAGCCCTAATTAGTCTTTTCTATACTGTCAAGTTCATTTGATATTTCACATTTTTTAAAATGATTTAACAATGTGTGTTCCAAGGAGCAATCGGGCCATGATTTTACAATGTGGCTATGGAAGTTTTTACGATTCCGTTTCTAAAAGCTAATGTTTATTTCAATTAAAGTTTGAATATATGTAAATATGTTCAGTTAGGTTTATTCTATCAGAAACATTCATATAGACTTGCATAAAAATTGTTTGGAAAAATACTAATAGGCTTTCTTTTTCGCTTGAAAATTAACTTTGGTTTTAATTTCGCATAGCTGATGAGGAAAAAAGTTTGCATGCATATAACAGACAGGACCTGTCTCAAAACAAATTTTTGGTTTTTAGATTTCAAAGGATAGAAATTCAGCAGATCAAAATATATCATGCTCACATGTCACAATTTTCATTGTGACATGAAAACTGATATTTCTGGTTTATTTTCATGGAGAAAACTTGATCCATGTTATGCGGCAGTATATGCTTAAAATAAAAAAAAAAAAATATGCGCTAAAATTAGTAATGGGTTTATACGCTGGGGTATAGAAGTAAATGAATAAACAAAAAAAAGTAAAGTTTGTCTCTTAAATATTAAAATAAATCAAAAATTTGTGTTTTTATTCAATCTGGAAAACAAAGTATAATAAGGAGAAATGATAGTTAATAATATTGCAAATAACAAAAAGCAAACAAACAAACAAAAATACATTCCAGCTAACTTAGCTTAAAAATCAATTTTTTTATTTTTATCTTTTAGGTTATCAGTTTGTTAAGGATGAATTTTGTAGAAAAAAAGGCAAAGTCAGTTGATAAATTACAAATATGAAGAATTATTTGTGATAAAATATTAAGAAAATGCCAGATAAAAAGCTATTAAAGTTGGCAATATTTTTGACCACAAACTTCATCCTTGATGATGTAATATTTTTAAAAAGATTAAATATTCAGGACGTTTTCCTAAAATTAAGACAATATTTACTCATTTTGTTTATTTTAAAACAACAACAAAACCTAGTTTGTTGTGGCCACACTAAACTTTTTCCTACATAGATCAAATTGTCTTCAATCAAAGTTACATGATACTCTATTTGTTAAAATATAACTATCATGAAAATCCTGAAAAACAAAGCACTGCAGTGACAGATGGTATACATCTGAACATAAGAATCTATTTATGTCAAAATTTAACAAAATATGAAGTTTGGTGAAATTCCATCCAATTGTTCTTAAGGTATAGCTATTGTAGAAATGTTGATATACAAAATATAGAAGTAGCAAATGTTAGACAGATTACATCAAACTCTGTTCAGTGTCTATTTAGGTCAAAGGAATAAAAAATTGAAAAAATTTCATGCATTTAGCTCTTCAAATATACCTACATAATTCATGCATTTATTTCTTCAAATATACCTGGTACAAAAATGTTGGAAAAAATAGCATATCAATGCCAACTGTGGGGTGAGTTACACCAAAACCTAATCTGCACCAATTTATGTTAAGATCCAACAAAATGCGAAGTTTGATGAAATTTGATGCATTAGTTCTTGAGAAACAGCTATTGCAGAAATCATGAAAAATACAGCATAAGAATGTTACATGTTAGGCGATTTACACCAAAATTTAATCAGCATCAATGTAAGTCATAGATAAAGCACCCAAAAAATTTGTATCACATACAGACAGACACATTCTCATGGACAGACATTTTCTGAAAAGAATTTTAAATCATGTTCAAGACCTTCAAAAATGTACGAATCTGTTGAAAGATGAAAGCAAAAAAATTTCTTGAATCCAATACTCTCTTACAAAAATAGAATAAGTTATACAAAACTTAATGGGAGAGGAAACACACTAAATAATAGAATAGAATTTCATTTAAGTTGAAAAACAAGCATGTCCTTTGCACTGTAGAAAGCTGGTAGAAAATCTTATAAATATAAATTTTATATAATAAAGCAAACAATTACTTCATAACAGAGTCCGGAAAAAAGTCCGGGCCAGGGTTCGAACCAGGGATGTACTGGCTGAAGCCGCCAATGCTCTACCAACTGAGCTATCCCGGACATGAACACTGGAGGACTATTTCACCCAATATTGAAAAATGGAATAAATTACTCTTTTATAATTAATTTACCGATTGAATAATCGTGTTTAAAAATTAATCTAATTACTTCATATCCTAGAATATCCAAAAAATATGGCACTTGGTCCCACCAGACTTCTACAGACTGATCTGATGTTGCAACAGCTTCCACATTAGTCGGAGCTGGAGGAACATCTCCTGGTGTTTGAATAGTCATCCTTGGACTCCATGGACCACCCCCTTTGGACGTGTATGCACTGCACATACTTGAAATACATATTCAGCATTTTCATCTAAATTGCTGAAATCATAGAGAAACATAATTAATATTTGATGAATTAATAAAAAGTATATAACAAGCTGATTGTAAAGTTTTATTTTATAAAATAAGTTGTTTTAAAAATAATGAGATAAAACAAATAATTATCAATTTATTTTGGTGTAGAAATAATATTTATATACAGGGTTATTCATAATTTCCTTTAGGCGTTTTGAAGTACTGCAATAAAAAACACTAAGATGAATACAGTTTGAAACAAAAGAACCTTTTGAAAAAATACAGAAACAAATCAAGTTTTATTGTCAGCATTTGCCGGTAGATGGCAGTATATTAACCACTGAAGGAAGTTAATAAATAAAAATGGTGTTTACAGGCGAACCAAAAGCATTTTGTGTCTCAGAATTTTTAAAATCTGAATCAGTGGTGCAGGTTCAGTGGGCATTTTGTACAAAATATCGAACACAGGGACCAACTGACAAGACAATTGATTTGTAGTACAATAAGCTTAAAGAAGCAGGATGCTTCTGTGATAAGAAACATAGTAGACAAGAATCGGATTATAGCATTGATGTATGTTAAGAATTTATTGTATCACATGACTTATTGGAGTTGACTGTCTCCTAAGCCGTTATGTAATAATCCTAAAGTGATGAAAAAAATATTGTTTTCCTTCAGCATGAAATGATTTTCAACTCAAAAAGAAAGCAATTCTTGTGTGCTCTCATGGAATTTATTATAATAATTTTGTTGAAAAGTTGTTCGATATTTTTAATCGTTGTGTTTACATTTGCGAAATAAAAAAAATAAAAAAAAGACCTCAAGGTTTTATATATATGATTTAAACATGATACTCAAATCTAGTAATATTTTCTTCAAGTTTTGAATTGTTGGAATATCCTGTATATATTTTCTGAACAATGTATGCAGTGTGATGAAGGGCTCACACATAGAATGTCTGCAAGTTATGTAAGTAAAACTCGATTTGTTTTTGTATTCTTTCAGATGTTCTTTTATGCCAGTATTCATCTTAGTTTTCTATTACAGTGCTTCAAAACCTTGGAGAGAATTATGAATAACCCTGTATTATTGAACATTTCAACACAACTATATAGTTTCTTGTAAAACACACATTCATATTTCCTAAAATTCTTTTATACAATATAATCATTCAGTAAGTTATGTACTTCAACTAAAATAATAATTTGTGCAAAAATGCTTTCAAAAGCTATCTATATACAGTTAATTCCCTCTAATCCACAAGTTTACAATCTACAAACATCTATAATCCAAACTATGTATCAGATGTAAACAAATAGTTGAAATCTTTTTTTAAGCAAGATATTGTGCTCATTAATCATAAAAAATGATTTGTTGAATGTTTTAAGAAATTTTTAATGGATTCTGCATTCATTAGAAGGAAATGTTTTATGTATACTGTAAATAACTATTAGACAGTTATCTTCTGAATGCATTTTTGGCTATATAAAAGATAAAATTGTTTTTGCGTAGGCATTAGCTCTGTATTTTAGAAAAACAAACTTTTGTTACTGATCAAGAAATCCTGACCCTTAAAAGGCTTCAAGATTAAATTACAGAGTAAAAAATAAAAACTATAAAGCAAACCACAAATAATTATTTATTTACTTTGGTGTAGAAATCATATTTCTACAGACTGCATCATTGCAATATTTGGTAGATTTAAAAATAAGTAAGAAATGTTTTCTATTAATTTTGTATCATATTGTTACAAATTTTGTAAATAGTGTTTGTACTGTAAAATAATGTAAATAATCTTGTTAAGCTCCATTACTTTACTAATATTAGTTTTTGTTACATTGTCTTTGTTATCAAGCAAACTTGTCTATTATTTTCAGTGAATGTCTATGGCAGCTTGGCGATATATTAGAGATGTCGCCAAGTTGGCATCACTTTTGATGACTAATTTTGGTCGCCAAATTTGGCAACATATTGCCAAGTTGGCGACGGTAACCCTTCCCTCTCTATGGTAATCCCCCCTTAGGTATGCTGATACATTGAATGTTATTCCATGGTTTTTTGGAATATTCGAGAAGCCTGTAGAAATTTCTAGCGCATGCTGCGAGCCTATATAAGGAGAGCAATACGAGCTGTTGTTATTATTTATCAGTCAGTCATTGAGTGAACAGCTGGGCGATTGTTAAGCAAGTTTGCTTGAGTTTTATATACGTTGTTTTGAATGTTATTTAGTGTTGAGACGTTGTATAAAGAGTCTCTGGGACCTATATCTGTACTTGTACGATAGATTTGAGCAGTTATTTGTGAATATCTATATTATTTTATATTGAATATCTATCTAGTAATATTTGTGAGTTTCGAAGACTCTGTTGTTCTGAAGATCTGTAAATAAACTAGAAAAAGCCATGTTTTGTTTGGATTCGCAAAGCATTATTTTATAAAACAGATATTTGAAAGTAAAAATATTTTTTAATATTATTTTTGCATCTTTATTAAACAAAAATGTTATTTTATGTTTTGGCGCATTTTAATTTTTTATTTATGATGTAAGACTGGCATAATAAAATATTTTCGAAGCAAACTTTTGCAAAATATTTTTAAATTTTCAACTAAAAGCTCTTTTAAAGATGTTTTTACAATTTCCAGTAACCACTGGTGTTTTTTAAAGTTGTTTGAAATATGCATGTTTCCAATCTTTGTAATTAACATCAAATAATCTTTGATAGCTATTTAAGAATATATTTGAAGAGAGCTTGAAGAAAGTTACTTCGCCAAAATCCTATTTTCTGGAAAAAAAATTTGAAATCTGCTCTCGTTGATACTATGAATTTTTAACTGTGAAACTTTTTTTCTAATTTCTTCGTTTTTATACATGTTAGCTTATCAGAATTTTTGATAATGTAGAATTTTTCGTAAGGAAAATTTCTATTGAATGCTTAATTTTGAAGGATTTTCACTCTCGACAACGTTACATATGTTTTTAAGCCAACTGATGTCTATATATCCTCAATATCTACAACTGCTTCATCTAATGTTAAACCTTGGGATTTATGAATTGTAACAGCAAAAGCTAACTGCAGAAGAAGTTCTTTCCTTGAGCAATTTATGCTTCCATTTTTTCAGAATTTAATTATTGGGGGAATTGGTACGCACCAATTCTTATAAGTTAAATTATTGTAGTTATACAAATTTATCCATGATTATTCGCGATATCTGGTCTGGTGGCTTGTGATTTTCTTTATTACGTGCAACAAAGTCTAAAGTCCCGTTCACTAAACCTTTTCGGTCCACAAATAAGAACGTAACATTACTTTAGATCCAAATGATAAAGTAAGAAATGGTTAAAGTCAATTTGTCGTTTCTGAATCGGCCAACTTTGCTTTAGTACATTTATAAAGAGCTTGAATCGAGGCAACAACTTCACGCTTCAATTGTTTTAATTTTTCATTTATATAACAAATTTAACAATTAATTTTATTTGTTTACAATTCTTTTGTTGCCACTTTCCAAAAAAAAAAAAAAATCCACAATACAATTTTTTAAAAATGTTTAAGTGTCATCTGTGCAAACGATTTTGCTGAATAATGAAAACATTTTATTTATTAATTAATAATGATTCTATCTATTATTACTTACTCCATGATTTATATTTTATTCTGAAAATATATGCGTTTCATTTTTTATTTATTTGCTAAAATGCGTCCGTATTGGAAATGCATGTAAAATAAATTAATTAAAATAATAAATTTTTTAACGTTTTACTGTAAAAAAAATTATATTGTGCAAATCTACAGATCATAATTTATTTTTGTGTTTAATTTGAAGTTAAAATATTGAATAGTTTTTTTGTAAAGTGTACAACAAAATGTAATTTGAGTGGCCTAGTAGAGGATTTGCTTCGCTCATTCTAATTATTTTCTACTTTTCTAAGAGACAAGAGTTTGAAGTTGTCTAACCATAAGATCAAAAGAACCCTATATACGCTGCAACATTTGGTGTCAGAAGTGGGATCTTACGGCGAAAACAAGAGCAATGGAAGAGCAACTGAGTGAGTTGTTGAAAGCTATTAATGGATTATCAGATAAAATGAATAAAAACGAAGAAAGAATGGAACAGTTGACAAATAAAATTGACAAATGCCAAGAAGAAGTGACTGAAAAGATGAATAAAGGCCAAGAAGAGTTGGCGGAAAAGATAAATAAAAACGAAGAAAGAATGGAACAGTTGACAAATAAAATTGATAAATGCCAAGAAGGATGGTTCTACAAGATTTTGTGTAGACTACCGCCGACTGAATGACGTCACCAAAAAGGATAGTTACCCTCTACCAAGGTTTGACGACACTCTCGACACACTTGGTTCTCGACTCTGGATCTGAAGAGTGGTTACTGGCAGGTAGAGATCCATCCCGGCGACCGCTAGAAGACTGCCTTCACAACAAGACAAGGATTATGGCAATTCAAGGTAATGCCTTTTGGCCTATGTAATGCACCTGCAACTTTTGAACGCCTTATGGAAACGGTTCTCCGGGGGCTGTCATATGAGGCATGTCTTGTTTATTTAGATGATATGATAATCATAGGACACTTTTTTGATGAACATCTGAACAACCGCAGGTGGTTGCTACAAAAGTTAAAGAAAGCTAATTTGAAGTTAAGCCCTTCGAAGTGCAGTTTGTTTCGCAATGAAGTCGCCTATCTTGGACACATCATTTCGGCGGAAGGAGTTAGGACTGATCAGGAGAAGATATCAGCCGTGAAAAATTGGAGTCGTCCAGCAGATGTTCACCAACTTCGAAGTTTTCTAAGATTATGCACCTATTACAGGAAATTCGTCAAAGGATTCTCGATGATTGCAAGACCACTTCATAAATTAACAGAAGCCAATCAAAAATTTGTGTGGACACAGGAATGTGATGCTGCTTTCGAAAAGCTTAAGGAGGCATTAACATCCACTCCAATTCTGTCATATCCTCAAATCAATAAACAGTTCATACTTGATACGGATGCAAGTAACGAAAGCATTGGCGCTGTACTGTCCCAGAAAATCGACGACCAGGAGCTTGTTATCGCCTATTTCAGCAAGTGCTTATCAAAGGCAGAGCGAAACTACTGCGTAACAAGAAAAGAGCTTCTTGCTGTAGTGAAAGCCGTAGATGATTTTCATCACTATCTTTACGGTCGAAAGTTCCTGATCCTAACTGATCATGCTTCTCTAACTTGGCTATTGAATTTTAAGAACCCTGAAGGCAGAAACGGATTAACTACCACCCGGGCCCCTAGGCTTGACTTTCTGAGGGCCCCCTTTAACTCCTTCAAAGTGGTATATACTGGAAAAATTAAAACACATGCTTGCTTCATTAACTCATAAATCATTGCCCTAACAGCATGCATGATAACAGTGACGTCACTGTGAGTCACTTTGGTCACATCACATCTGTGACCAAAATGCCACCACTCAGTGACGTCACATTGTGACTGAGATGTGACTTTCTTAAAAATCTTTAGAAGTTTATAAATATCCTTCAAAATATGTTATTTACTTTAAAAAACATGTTTCTGGTAATTTAAATATCGTCGTTTTTGTCACAGTTTCGTCACATTGTTAATGTCAAATTAATCACAAATAATACATTTTTTCCAAATTTGTCACATTGTGACCACTTTGTGAAACGTCACAAAAGAGCTCTAAAACGGCCATAACGACTTCACATTTTAGTCACTGTGACTTCACATCAACATCACATCGACAATCTATGGTCACAAAGTCACAATGTGACTTCACGACAACATTGCAATGACGTCACCATGCTTTACGGGTGATGATTAAAATATAAAAGATTACGACAAAGAATTTCGCACATCTTTTGTCTTTTGTATTAATGTCCGACCAGTGTAAAAGAATATTTTCTTGTTCTTTATATAAGGAAAATTTTAGCACCGGGCCCCCTTTTCTTCTGGGCCCCAAGGCTTCAGCCTACTCAGCCTAATGGGTAATCTGCCTCTGCCTGAAGGCCAGATAGCCAGGTGGATACAAAAGCTTCAAGAGTACGATATGGAGATACGCCATCGAAAAGGCTTATCACATGGAAATGCAGATGCTCTCTCAAGAAGACCCTGCTCAGAGAATTGTAGATACTGCGACTGGGTTGAGAAGAAATTTAATGTCAAAGGTCCTATAGTAAGACA
Organism: Maratus speculifer; assembly: GCA_964019185.1. Taxonomy (NCBI): domain Eukaryota; kingdom Metazoa; phylum Arthropoda; class Arachnida; order Araneae; family Salticidae; genus Maratus; species Maratus speculifer. Next base: position 185,950,602 of record OZ025301.1, read on the forward strand.
AGTTACAACTGGGTCTACATCATTGCAAGATCAGTGGAGTGATGAGAGCCTGCGTAAAGATCAACTTGCTGATCCTGAAATTAAGCCAATTCTAGAGCTGAAAGAGGAGTCCAACAAGAAGCCCAGCTGGCAAGACATGGCCCATTACCATCCTACGACTAAACGTTATGGGGCTCTTTGGGATTCCCTACATTTGAAGAACGGTATCTTGTACCGAAAATGGGAGTCTGACGATGGAAAGACATGTAGATGGCAACTACTACTTTCTAAGTCGAGAATTTCTATGGTTCTTCAAGAACTTCATGATAGTCCTACAGGAGGTCATTTTGGTGTAATGAAGATCATGCAAAAGGTTCAAGAGCATTTCTACTGGAATAATGTTCGCAGTGATGTGGAGAAGTGGTGTCGAACTTGTGACACCTGTGTAGCACGTAATGGTCCAAAGAGGCGCACCCGTGGACGATTGCAGCGTTATAATGTAGGAGCTCCTTTCGAATGAGTTGCTCTTGACATCCTAGGTCCTCTTCCTAAAACATCTGATGGCAATAAGTAGATCCTCGTTGTCATGGACTACTTCACCAAGTGGCCTGAAGCCTATGCCATACCTAATCAAGAGGCGGTAACCGTAGCAGAGGTACTGGTTCAACACTGGGTTTCCAGATATGGAGTTCCATTTCAAATCCATTCCGATCAAGGAAGAAACTTTGATTTGGCTGTGTTTAAGGAGATGTGTGTACTATTAGGCATGGACAAAACTCGAACTACACCTCTACATCCTCAATCGGACGGCATGGTGGAGCAGTTCAATCGTACCATCCTAAATAGCCTCTCCCTCTCCTGGTGTCTAAAGATCAACAGGACTGGGACAAGAAATTGCCTCTTTTCCTGCTTGCCTACAGGAGTGCCACTCATGAGGCCACTGGTTATTCCCCTTCTCAAATGCTCTTTGGTCATGATCTTCGTCTACCTGCAGATCTTTTGTTTGGCCATCCTCCTGATGCTCCTTTATCGCCCGAGGAGTACGTGGATGAACTCCAGGCACGGATTGAGGAGATTCATTGTCTGGCGAGAAACCGAATCGGACTGGCATCAGAAAAGATGAAGACACGGTACGACATAAAGGCAACTAGACATGAATTCAACGAAAGTGAAAAAGTTTGTTTGTGGAATCCCATACGTTGTAAGGGACTGTCGCCAAAATTACAAAGAAACTGGGACGGTCCTTACACAGTCGTCAAAAGGCTGAATGACGTCATCGTACGTATACAAAAATCGCCACACACAAAGCCCAAGGTCGTACATTATAACCGGCTAGCCCCTTATTTTGGCCAAAGTGATTAGAAATTCAAAACTGGAATTTCAGACCATGGTCAGGAAAGTCACTTTTTGTTAATATGTAAATAGTAATTAGTTCTTAGTTCTTATTAATGTAAATCTTACTATTATTTATTTATTTATTTATTTATTTATTTATTTGTTTATTTATTTTAAGTGTTTTCCTCTAACTCAAGGATTGCACTGCTCGGGACGTGCAGTCTTTGATGAGGGGGTAGTGTTACAAATTTTGTAAATAGTTAGTGTTTGTACTGTAAAATAATGTAAATAATCTTATTAAGCTCCATTCCTTTACTAATATTAGTTTTTGTTACATTGCCTCTGTTATCAAGCAAACTTGTCTATTATTTTCAGTGAATGTCTATGGCGGCTTGGCGAAATATTAGAGATATCGCCAAGTTGGCATCACTTTTGATGACTAATTTTGGTTGCCAAATTCGGTGACATATCGCCAAGTTTGCGACAAACTTGGCGATTGTTGGCGATGGTAACCCTTCCCTCTCTATGGTAATCCCCCTTAGGTATGCTGATACATTGAATGTTATTCTGTGGTTTTCTGGAGTATTCGAGAAGCCTGTGGAAATTTCTAGTGCATGCTGCGAGCCTATGTAAGGAGAGCAATACGAGCTGTTGTTGTTATTATTTATCAGTCAGTCATTGAGTGAACAACTGGGCGATTGTTAAGCAAGTTTGCTTGAGTTTTATCTATGTTGTTTTGAATGTTATTTAGTGTTGAGACATTGTATAAAAAGTCTCTGGGACCTATATCTGTACTTGTACGATAGATTTGAGCAGTTATTTTTGAATATCTATATTATTTTATATTGAATATCTATCTACTAATATTTGTGAGTTTCGAAGACTCTGTTGTTCTGAAGATCTGTAAATAAATTATTTTCTACTTTACTAAGAGACAAGAGTTTGAAGTTGTCTAACCATAAGATCAAAAGAACACTATATACGCTGCAACAATATTATTTAAATTTATTTCTAATATTCAACATAGTTTTTTCTTTTTCATTCATTTCTGTGTTATTTATTTAAGATGTGATTACTATATTCAGTGATAAATACCAAATATTAGAATATAAATAAAAAAAAATGATCTATAATACACAAACATTTTGGTCTTGACATGCATAGATTAGAGGGAATGCACAGTATACACAAGAATACTCTAAAAACATATTAATAATTTGTGACTCGAAGTATTTGATATTTTGTAATTTATTTTAATATAGAAAATTAAAAGAAAAAATATCTGATTAAAAAAAAAAAATATATACCAGTTTTTTTTTTAAGTTTAAAAGTTTTCAAATTATGCTCTTAGGGGATATTATGACATTTTTAGGCACAAAAATCAACTCTATCATCAATAGAACTATAAAAATGATTTCATTTAAAATATTGCTTTAAAATTTCATCAAGTAGAACTTGTATGTAAAATACAAATGCATTAATTTTGCACATAAAAAATGCACATAATTTTTTTAATGGATTATTTATATAATTTAAGTTTTAAATGCACCCAGGAAAAATTAGAGACTGATTGGCCACCATTTCAGAAATGGGAACTTGCCAATACCAGTATGAACCCAGATGAAAATATTTTTGTTTTTACCGAATTTTTTTTTTTTAACATGCATTTTGAAACGTTTGAAACTCTTGGACCCAAGCCTTCAACATGCAGCTATAAATTATGCATTGTATACTATTTAAATACACCTCATTAACTAAGAGATAAATTTTAAAATATGCTTTTTTTGGTTATTGTTTTTTTTCATATTCATATAAGTATTAAAATAAAAAAAAATTAGTAGTATAAATTGACTAAAATTTCACTAAAAAGGTCAAACACTATAATTAAAAGTGACAAACTGGAATGTATTTTAAATGGGAAAAATAATACATACATTACATGCATATGAACATTTTTATATGCATCTCAATGATGTTATAGATTAAGCAATTAGACAGTAAAAATATCTTTCCTATTCAGATTTTTATAAGTTGTAAAAAAAAAAGAAAAAAAAAAAAAAAAGTAAGTATTCTAAAAATATTATATTCATTTTAATTTATAAAAATAATCATGATAAACTAAATAATGCTAACAGTAATCTTAATATCAATGAAAGTTACAGTTTAAAATATTTATGTTGATAAAAAGAATGACTTGGAAAATTACAAGTTTATACATAAAAGTTTTTAAAAGATCATGTGTGAGAGTTGGAAGTTGACTCCTCAGATAATAAATTATGTAGAGTATACATATACCAAAATTAACCCAATAACCTTTTAGTTAAGATAATAAGTTTAGTGCTAAAAGGCTCTATAGTCTATAATTTCTCGTTTAATTTTTTTTGCTATGATCAGCTACAAATTACTTAAGGTACTTTAGATTTATCACGAAGAAGCTTAATATTAATAATTTTTCTGTGTGTAAAACATAATAATCTGTATGTAAGATAACCTAATTGTTATGGGTACATGAAAAATAATATCAGTATGACATAATTTTTTTAATGGATTATTTATGTAATTTAAGTTTTAAATGCACCCAGGAAAAATTAGAGACTGATTGGCCATCATTTCAGAAGTGGGAACTTGCCAATATCAGTATGAACCCAGATGAAAATATTTTTGTTTTTACCGAAAAAAAATTTAACATGCATTTCGAAACATTTGAAACTCTTGGACCCAACAATTCAACATGCAATTAGAAATTATGCACTGTATACTATTTAAATACACCTCATTAAATAAGAGATAAATTTTAAAATATGCTTTTTTTGGTTATTGTTTTTTTAAACATTTACATGGTCACTACATTAAACAAAAATATATACATCATACATGTTATTTCTGATACCAAGAATACTTTTTTAATGTACATGGATCATTCCATGAAAAATGGAGAAAGTGATGCTTACAATTACATTTATATCTATTAACTTATAAGTTGTTAAAATAAAAATTTTACATTAAAATTAACAAAATAGTCTATATTTTCATGTTAGCATAGTTGTTTTAATTTGAGGATATAATAGTTTTGTTAAAACAACAGAAGTATGTAAAAAAAGCTAGTCCACTTGTAATATGGAATGGCAATTTAATAGGTTTAAGCTGCTTAGCTTAGTAAGCTGCTCATTTTTAATGATAATTAAATAATTAAACAAAAACATAATTTGCAGAACAAATTAAAAAAACCAAGATTTATTTCCTACACTCTTTAAGCCCGAGAAGGGACAGATATTAAGATAATTGATTTATTCATTTCGACATTTAATATTACATTTTGGTAACAAATAAGTTAAACCAAGTGAACATGAAAAAATAAAAATGCAATTCAAACAATATGATACTTAACCACCCTAAATCTTAGATTCCGTTCAAATGAAATCGAAATAAATCTAAGACTTTTTTCCAAACTCAACTTGCAAATTTGTATTGCAGATTTTGTATTATGTTTACGGTAAGTGTAAACAAAATGAATAGGCAATCAAAAAAGCAAATGTTCAGAAAAAGTCGGAGATTTATTTCGATTTCATTTGAACGGAATCTAAGATTTAGGGTGGTTAAGTATCATATTGTTTGAATTGCATTTTTATTTTTTCATGTTCACTTGGTTTAACTTATTTGTTACCAAAATGTAATATTAAATGTCGAAATGAATAAATCAATTATCTTAATATCTGTCCCTTCTCGGGCTTAAAGAGTGTAGGAAATAAATCTTGGTTTTTTTAATTTGTTCTGCAAATTATGTTTTTGTTTAATATCTCAAGTTTTTTAATAACTATTGCATTTAGGTGAACTCATTTCAAAATTAACTGAGGGTACCATCTTCAGGACTTCTTTATGCGGTATCGTGTCACAATTACTGATGTAATTCACCCAGGGCCATAGCTAGAAGTGAACTATGGGGGTGGAGGGCTGGGTGAGCTCAAGAGAATGTCTAAGGGGCTTATATTTTTTTTCTGTCTTACGCAGAAAAGATAAATTAGTACATATTCACATCGTAAGTACTATGTTTTTTATCAAGCTATTGTAATAGCTCCATTTTATGCTAAGAAAAGGATATGATGATGAAAAATTTGAGTGCATATCTAGTGCAATATTAAACATAATGTTAGCTTCATATGTGTAAGTAAGATGAGCGAGTGTTGAAACACATACTTTAGTTACAATTTAGTAATTCTGCAAAACTGTGGAAGGGCCTCCAAATTAAATTAGATTTTTGAACTAAATTTCCTTTGAATTTTCGGAACAGAAATTCATTTAGTGACATTGGAATCTTTTCCAGGAGGTTCAAACTGTTTTGGGGGGGGGGGGGGGGGGTAGATCTGAGTCGCCCGTAGCACCTCCTTAGCTATGGCCCTGAATTTTTCAATGATTAATCTAAATTGTTTTATTAGTGCACTAATGCAGGTTGTTGAATTTTCGAAAATATCTTCTAAATTGAATATAATAAATCTTTAATAAAAGCATAAAAGATAATGAATAGCTTTACGAGCAGACAATTGAGCTTTTATTTGAGTTCTTACAAATTCAATATTTTTTCTTCTGCTTTGCTGTGTTTTGTTTGACTCATTACACTTTAGCAGATTTTTCACTAAGGCAAGCTGTCGATTTCTTGAAGGATTAGATTTTTTAGAAGTGCGAACCTTACTATGATTTGAGTATTTTTTTTGTGTTCCAGTACTTTAGCTTATGTTTATTAATCTTTGATTTATTTTCCAAATAATATGAAGCGTTACGCTTCTGTAATTGACTTTTACATATTTTTTTATAATATGTTATTCTTTTATTTTTGATAATTTCCCGGTTTCGACGATAATATATTTATTACATTTATCGTTTAATGGTTCAGAAATAAATACTCTTCGTATCGGGTTAGGATGTTCTTCAGTTGGGCCATTTAAGTCAACAAAATGCCGAGAGCAGACATACCAGTCTCTAGTCACCGTTTTTGTATTGATTCTACCACAAGCAGAGAGCCATTCATTACATTTCCGCAAGTCTTTTTGAGGTTTGGGAAAAGGAAAAAATAAAACCCCCTGCATAAAGTCTTTATAATGGTAGCGTTCAACCACTCTTGCAACCAGAAAATTTGCATTTTTTCACCATGTTTAAGTTACAGTGCTTAGATGTATAGTTCTAGACATTCACTTCTAGTCACTACTGTACCAATAAAATGTAATTATTTTTTTTGTCATTTCATGTATAACTATATATGTACTTACTTTCTGCATTTCTTCATTTACACGCTTCTTAAAAATGACTAGCGAGCTACGCCCGCTAGCTGGGCCACTTTTTCCAAATGAACCTCGGTATTAAGCAGTATATAATAAGCAAAAAAATTCATTTAATAAGCAAGTCTTGGTGTTCGAATCCTCAAGCACAAAAAGAAATAAATTAAAGAGCCATGGTCCCGTTAAAAATATGTGATTTCGCACTGTGGGCCACGTGCACTTGAAAAAAAAAAAAAGATTGTGGATCGGAACTATGGTCGCTTCGCGCCCATAATCCCGTTAAAAATATTTGGTTTTGCACGGTGGGCACTACGCGCCCTTAAAACATTTTTCCGTATTTTTTAGTTCATCAGAAGCAGATTTTTACGCAGATTGTGAATATGTAATCAGTTTTTTTTTCTACTTTAAAAACTGTCTGCATGATGGTTTAAGAAAAAACGCGCAAAAAAACGCAATTAGCGCCGGTAGAAAAAGCGGTTTTCGGCTGTTTCTTCTTTTAGCCAAAGGGGAAAAGTTAGGTTCTTCACCGCAAGGTAGCGCAGTGTTCTGCCTCGGAGCTCCGTTTGAGCGCCGTTTCGGATTTGAGACACTTTTCGTTCCGATTCCCAAGGGGTTTTTAATTCATAACTTTTTTAATTTTGGTCCCACGGTCTCGAAAATGCTCGAAATGACTTCCCCGGAATATTTCCAATCGAAAGACACCTCTCGCGACTTCCAACTCGCCCGCGTTGCGAACTGTAATCGGCTTCAAGCAGACAGACAGACAGAGGCGCACGGATTTTATTAGTATAGATTACAAAAAATACAGACAGTTTATCTAAATAGTTAAAAGCACATAAAAATCGTTTAAAAACAAAACCTTAAAAATTTTGAACTTGAAGCTTCTCTTCAGTAATACAAATAAACAGAAAATCACAGGCGATTAGATAATTCGAATTGCAGTTGACAGCATGTGCCAGAAACAAGCACGGAGTTAAGGCAAGTTAAAATGATATATTCTGGTGGCAGAGAAATAGCTTCACTACACTCATATTCAATAACGCGGGTTAACTCTTGAGTCCATGTTAAATGCTGGACATGAACCTGATACAGAGAAGGACTTCTCACGCAACTGTGACGCTGCAGTAAATAGGTCAAATTTTTAACAGTGTTCATATATCATAACTTTCCTTTAGATGCTACTTGATTCATTAACTCTAGAATGACAGTAAGAGATCATTTTGGACTTTGCCATATGAAGATATTTTGGTTCGAACCAGAAATTCAAATGATTTAAATAGTTTAATAACTTAAATAGTTTTAAATAAAAATTCTGGTGTTTAATACATTTTTTAAAAATTGGAATAAAAATTTCCGTCTTTCTAGTGCTAATGAATTGATGAATGTCAGAACGCGTCAAAGTGCTTCTATGAGTTAATCCAGAGCAAAGTATTTCCATATGTTAGTACATATTAAAATACTCTCCTTTCAGTCATAAAAACGAAAAATTAAGATGTTATCAAAAACGCAGTATGATTTAATAAATAATCTGCAGTCATCTAATTAATCAATAGCGACATCGGAAATTAGCACTGCTACTTGCACTGTAAACAATTTGACCCTTTTGCTGCATCGTCGCTCCCCCGCTTTTAGAGAATATCTCTCTTTTGACCCATGAGAATGCTCCATAATTGGGGGGAAGTAATCGTTTTCTATAAAAGCGGTGGAGTGACGATGCAGCAAATGGTCAATTTTTTAAAAGTGTGTATATTGTTTTCGAATCTGATAACAGGAACTTTTCTGTCTCCATATGAGAGTGACAACATTCTATACTGTTAAAAAATTAAAATTTTTGCTGTATCGTCACTCCATAGATTTATAAAATATATCTATTTTGACCAATGAGAATGATCCATAATACAGTAAATTAATTGTTTTTTATAAAAAAGGTGGAGTGACGATGCAGTAAAAGTTCCAAATTTTTTACAGTGTATGTTCAGACTGTGATTTGACAGACAAGGTTTTTTAAACTACACAAAATGTGGAAATTTTCTATTCCAAAACTTGACGATACTAAACGAGTACTATTATACGAGTTCAAGAAGTTAATTAGCTTCACTTTAATGTCAAGCTCATAGAAAACATTTCGCCATTTTCTTTTCTCTAGACTCGTATTAACCTATCAAATATCCCCGCATATTACCACTTTGATTTCGAGGAATTCCGTCAGAAGAAAATCTTAAAAATTCCCATTTTTAATTCGATAAATGAATCTGAATCTTAAGACAATGTCGATACACATAAAAAAGCACTTTAATTCATTTGTGCATTCGGCATACACTGTGCATGCAACACGTTGGCACGATTGGAACAAAATGGCGATTATGTGTCTCATATGCTAACCCGGCTATCATTGTATACTTATTAATAAATTGTTTCCTTGTACTTTCTTTTTTTAAATGGGTACTTCTAGGTTATCCCGTCGACCAAAAAATTATCGCCAAACTATAAGATTAAATGCCAATAATGGATGATCGTGAATGTCACGTTCAATGACATTAATGCGATTCACGTGTTTAAAATGTCATTAAGTGATTTTTATTTCGACTTTTTATTAATATTTTTATTAATATTCTACTAATTATTTATTTTTTCGTTATTTAAAATAAAAATTATGTCAACATGTATAATTTGGCTATTAGTTTGGCGATTTGTATAATTTGGCGAAATTGGTCGACGGGATAACCTAGAAATACCTTAAATGATATAAATTGTTTTGTTCTATTGAAAACGAAATTTTCACCATCAATTTTCGCAAAAATTGCGCCAACGTGATAAGTATTAGACATCTGTGCCAAAGGACAGAGCGTTATGAATATTTCAAATGAGTTTACATTTTATAATTTCATACAAATAATGCATCAAAAGAGTTTTATAAAAATATTAACTTGAAATATAAAAAAAACAGCTACTTTTCAACAGAAACTCTTTGTGATGTTTTAAAAATTAAATCGTGTAAGTTTCTTATCATTTTAACAATCATAGGAATAATAAATTTAATACAAATTAATTCAAAATTAAATTTTATTCAATGATTAATTATTTGTAATGTTACAAGTTGAGGAGCGATTTTAAAAAATCGCCAAATTGGAAATTAAAAAAAATATTTGAATGATTAGGTTGATAGAATTGGCTAATTTATTGCAGTGCCGAAAAGTCTTACGCCAATTAGTCGTTAATTCTGCGGTTTAGCCTTAAAAAAATTGCCAGGAATTGAGTTTGAAGGCCTAGTTCTGCAGATTTACTAATTTCATTACGTACCAAGGATGATATACTATTATTTTTTAATACTATTATTTTTGGAGACTTTTATTTACCTTAATTTATTTTGATTTTCTTCGAACGTATAAGGCGAAGACATTATAAAAATTGTGGTATAGGTACAAAATTGCGGCACAAATATCATATACTGGCTTTGGCGCAATTTTTTTTCAGATGGCAATGTGTCAGAAACCCCACTTTCAAATACCATTATTTACATATATATTTTTAAGTTATTTTCTATTATTTTGAAAAACAATAAATAGAAAAAAGCTTAATTTACTAATTTTCTATATTTCTTCAATTAAAAAACGCCTTGATCCATCAATTAATATTAGAAAATATCTCTTTATTACAAAAATCATGCTTCATATTTATTATTTTCTGAAAATGATTCTTTTTCCTGGTACCAAATGTTTAAAAATCTCCGTTTCACTTCCAATATGAAGTCTTAAATATGCCGTTTTTAATTCTTACAAAAAAAATTTCTTTTTAAATCACGTAAAAATTATTAAATGCTACAATAAATATGTCCATTGATCACGAAGATTTTCATTTTTTTTTTTTTTTTTTTTTTTTTTTTTTTTTGATTGGAGGAATTTTTTTTTTACTCAATTAGGTGCTTCGAAGAAAATCTGTGGCAGCGCGTACAAAAGGTGGGAAAATGTCTAGTAAATAACTCGTTCAATGTTAAATTCCCTATTAAAATAACATTACGGAGTCGCATTGGAAATAAATATAGCATAGTACTACCGTGCTATGCTATAATAATAAAAATCTCCATATTTTAAATACTAGACTTAAGCCATTTGCTCATTTAAATGCTCTTTCAAGACAAGTTAGCAAAATGACTTTGTGTAACCAAAATGTGACAATTACATAAATATCTTGACTTACAAGTTTTTAAAAGATAACTATGCATAAAAATAACAAAAAACTCCAGATTTTGTTCAGTCTCTAGATCATGTTTGTTTTAATTTGAGGATATAATAATATTGTTAAAACAGCAGAAATATGTAGAAAAGCTGTCCTACATGTGACTTTATACAGGGTGTCCCAAAAGGTCATGTCCAAACGGCACACATGGTTGTGTCAGGTCATTAGGAAACAGAATTACATAGGAAAGGGGGGTCGGAAACGCGATTGTAATCCGCTAGAGGGCGATAAGCGATGTCAGACGAAAGCGCGGGCAGTCGGATCATTCGAAGCGCGGACGTTGCAGAGAAAGGATGAACCAGTTGATGAGCACTTGGATGAGCACTTACTATGAGTTGTAGCATTTTTCTTTTTTATTTGGTACTGTTTTGTTGTAAAATAAAGATATTTTACACCGTTTGTTATCTTTTCTTTGCGTGACGGTTACGATGCAATTTCACTGTTTAGATCGCGTTTCCGACCCCCCTTTCCGATGTAATTCTGTTTCCTCATGACCTGACACAACCATGTGTTCCGTTTGGACATGACCTTTTGGGACACCCTGTATACACTTATAAAATGATATGACCCACATACAAAACACGCAACTATTGAAGGTAATTCAAAAAGTTTTTCAACAGGGTTTAGGTACATCACACATGCATTTCATTTAGAGGCTACTTTATTCAGGTGAAAACACCCATTCACTAATTCTAATTCAGTAGGAAAATTTTTCTAAAGTATCTCATTTGCATTTTAATATTTTTATTTATTTATTTTATTTACAATATACGTATATATACATTTAAAAATATAAAAATGCAAATGCGATACCTTAAAAAATTTCTCACATTAAATAAACAAATTACAGAACGAATGTTTTTCCCTTACGGAAACAACCCCTTAACATACACTGTTTGATTAAAAACTGCGGTATGGAGACTAATAAAATATCAATTGCATGAAAAACATAATAATTAAAGCAACAGTTTAACATATACAGTGTCTCACAAAAGTGATGGGACACTTGTGCTTTAGAAAAAGAAACTGCAATAAAATAAATAAACATGTGCAAAAGTTTTTTGGGTGTGTTTCATATTTAAAGTTAGTAACAATTATTACATAACATACATTTTATCAAAATATTAAAAAATTATTTTAGTAAAAATACAATTGTTCAGAACGGAGCAAAAAATGGCTCACATAAGTGATGGAACACATACTTTTCCATCAAACATTTATCCAAAAATTTTACTTTTTAAAAAGGTTTTAATATTTTGTTGGATTTCTTTTTACTTTTAAAACTTGATTTAATCTTTTTGGGATGGATTCGACTATTTTTTGTGATTTCTGGAGTGATTTTACCCCATTCTTCTTGAAGCACCGATTTTAGTTGTTTTGAAGAAATGGTGTGTTTGCGAATTCTTGATTCCAATTCTTGCCAAATATTCTATATGGGATTTAAGTCTGGAGATTGTGGTGGTGTTTTTATTATTTCAGGACAGTTATATAGCAGCCAGAGTCTAACGTTCAGAGCAGTGTGCTTGGGATCATTGTCCTGGTAGAATTTAAAATCGTTATGAAGGTTCAATTTTCGTGCTGAAGATTTCAAATTTTACTTTAAAATATCAATATACTTGTACTGATCCATTATACTGTCAATAAAAACAAGATTACCAACTCCAGCGTACGACATACAACCCCATACCATAACTCCTCCTCCACCATGTTTTACTGTTGGTACAAAGTTCTGTTTGCGAAATTCTTCCCTGGGTTTTCTCCACACCAAGATTCTACCGTCAGAACCAAATATATTAAATTTACTCTCATCAGCAAATATAACTTTATTCCAGTAATCAGATTTCTTATTTATGTTGGATTTTGCGAAAGCTAGTCTGAGTTTTCTATTCTTTTCACTTACGAAGAATTTTTTCCTGGCTACTCTACCGTGATATCCAGCAGATCGAATTACCCTTCTAATAGTCTCAGGATTAACAATTATTCCATATAATGCTTGTAAATCAGCAGCAACTTTTGAAGCACTATTTCTTGGATTTTTTTTTAATATTTTGAACGATAATTCGCTTTATTCCATTGTATAGCTTTGATGGTCGGCCAGGTCTTCTTTTATCCTGAATCATATGATTCTTTTTATATCGTTTAATGATATTGAAAACTGTTGAACGACTCAAATTAACTGTTTCAGCAATTTTTCTAATAGATTTTCCATGTTTAATATGCAAATTAATAACTAATTTTCGAATTTCAGGCGAAGTTTCTTTTCGTTTAGCATTCATGGCTACACAGAGCTAAAAAACACAAAAATTCCAAAACAAACTGGAGAGAAATACTGCAGACGATTTTATAAATTATTGCCAATTGCTTTTAAGTAAAAATAAAATCCCAAAATATATTTTTATTGCTTATTTCAGACGATTTTTGTTGCATATATAATGGTGTCCCATCACTTATGTGAGCTGTTTTTTGCTCCGTTCTAAACATTTGTATTTTTATTAAATTAATATTTTAATATTTTGACAAAATGTATGTTATGTAATAATCTTTACTAAATTTAAGTATGAAACACATCCACAAAAAAATGTGTACATGTTTTTTTAATTTATTTGACTAGTTTCCTTTTGTAAAGCACAAATGTCCCATCACTTATGTGAGACACTGTACCTAAAGACCATGCGGGTTTCTGTGGTATTTCTTTCAGTGACAGAACCATGAGATGCCTTGTAGAATTTTATACAATAGTGAGTAATTTTTCCATTTCTAAATTGAGCTAAGGGTGATTCCCATCTAATGACCACAGCAGTAGGACTTTGAAGCATCCTAGCTAAATTCCGAGGAGGAGCAGTGGGCACTAGAAAAAAATGTAAAGCAATATAATTAAATACATAATTAAATTTTTAAAGTAAAATTTGTGTACAAAATTAAAAAGCTTAGTTGCAATTTATTTTATCTTATGTGGTAAATGAAGAATTAGATACAATAGACTCTCTCAAATTCATAAACCTAAAATCTGCAAATGCCTGAAATCTGCACATCACTGCAAAAGTAAACATTGAAACTTTTACAGGTCATATATAGGGAGTAAAATGACAAAATTTTTCAGTTTTATATCATTTCATATGTATTTTAATATGTATTTCTTGTTAATATGGAAAAGCTCGTTTTTCATGAAGGAAATACAAACTTACTTCTGGAAAAAAAAAAAAAAATCATTTTATCGAATATATTTATGTACTGATCAAGCTTTTTAGGTTATTAAGACTGGCTAAATCTGAAATAAAACATCCTTACTTTATGATTTTGACATAAATTAATAGGGTATCTTTATAAAGCAAATTTTATTCAATAATTTAGAAAAAATGTACATCATCTTTATGGTGCATATTATTTACTTGAGCTCTACTTTTAATAACTTGAGGATTTTTAAAATTATCTTACTTTTTATCCTTTTAGTTTATTACTTTACTTATTTTAATATTTTACTACATTCAGGCACGAAAATGGCAAATGAGAAAAAAGGTGGAAATTTTTTTCCCATCTATAAAGTGACACCAAACTTCTATAATTTAAGTGTCTGTTTAACTGCTACTTATACAATTAAATTAAATGTAACTGCATGTATGATTGTTATTATAATTATTATTATTTTACTTAGAAAATATTAACACACTGTTAAAGGTGTAAATCCAAATATATCTGATCAACTTATGTGAAGTACAGTCATTAATTTTCCAAAACAAAAATTACTCTGATTGGTTTAGATGTGAAATCCCCCCCCCCCCCTTTTTTTACTTTCTTCTATCTTTACAAGAAGAAAGTATTGGATTCATGAAAATTTTCGACTTCCGGTTTTCGACGGATTTATACGTTTTAGAAGTTCCTGAACACGTTTTGACTATTTTTAGAAAATGTCTGTCTGTGAGTCTGTCCGTCTGTCTGTGAGTCTGTGTATCTGTGAGTCTGTGTGTCTGTCTGTGAGTCTGTATGTGACAAAAAATTTGCGGGCGCTCTATCTCAAGAACTAATGCTCGAAATTTAATAAAATTTTATATTCAGTTAGACCTTGATATGAATTAGTGCCTATTGTTTTTTTGTGAAAATTGGCCTGCAGGTGGCGCTGCTATACTACGTTTTTCATGATTTTCATGATAGCTATATCTCAAGAGCTAATGCACAGAATTTCACCAAACTTCAGATTCCGCGATACCTTGAGATACATAGCCGTTGATAAGGTTTTGGTGTGAACTGCCCTATAGGTGGCGCTGCTATGCCACATTTTGCACGATTTTCATGATAGATATATCTCAAGAACTAATGCACAGAATTTCACCAAACGTCAGATTCCGAGATTGATGGAATCCCATCAACAGATGGTTTTCTCATCGCCTCCTATACCCATTTATTCATTAATTCATTCACTCATAATTTATTTCAACATTTATTTATTTATTATTTCATAATAACCATATTCAATAAATATTAACTTACCTTTCAAATCCTTTCCGGCCGTTATCAACTTTATAACATCCAATAATCTATTTAACTTCAATAGCCTTTCATAATTTGTTCCACGGACTCCATCTTTAATTTCAACCTACATCGACAATAACTTATCTCCGACTAATCTTATTTTTCCGTAACGATATTTTCCCCGCCAGATGGCGACTTGGAATATCGTAACATTAATCGAATCTTTCATTCGTTTTACTGAATCGATCTTTCGATTCGTACACATGTCGTCTTCTCATTGGCTCGTTTCGTGGGCGTGCTCACAAACGATGTTTTCAATCCGGCTAGCTTAGTATAAATACACGATGTTAATTTCTGTTCTTCGCCGCTTTTATCTTCCTACCAATGGAAGGATATCAAGTAACTGTATTGAAGCTGGACTTCAATCTGGACGTATAATTTATTTATACCTGTTTTTATTTAGTTTATTTTTAATTGTTTTAACCTGCATAATGATGTCAACTATATGTTCAACCATCGATATGTTCATCTGTGCTAATGTAATGGAGTTCGCCGTATCAAGTCTTCTGTAATGCTGATTCAACTTCTCCAAGTAATTAAATAAATATTTTAGTTTTATTTTTTGACTTTTGTTTGCTGTTAATGAGATCGACACTTACATTGCTCAATTACATTTTTGACTTCCAAGAATATGTTAGGTGCCAGCTAAAGCTCCACAAGCGTTATTCTGCTAGTGTAAGGACTTTTTTAGCGTATATAGACCTCTAAAGGCTATATTACGCACATTAAGGGGTTATGGGCGGAAGCCTAACCCTGGAAGCCATTTTGAGCAGAACGATCTCGGCAGACAAGAATGAAATGTTGTGTTTTTAAATATCCTGGATTACGTTTTATGATTTCTTCCTTATTGAAAACTGAAATTTTTTTTGCCAGACCTTATGATTTAAAGAACTTTACTGTTTAATTTAAAGAACTTTATTCATATTTTTAAAGAACTTTATTTTCATTTCTGTCGGACTTTTGTTTACAGAACTGTTCAGTTATATTTTGAAGAAGTTTTTATTTATCTTTTTGCTGAATATTTATGATTTACAGAATGAATTAATTATGTTTATATTATTTTATGCTTCAATTATGCTTTCATAATAGACTATTTCTGAGTTTTGTTGAACTTTATGACATTTTGAAATTTTTTTTGAGAAGTTTGACTTGGCTTTTAACAGATAACCGACGAAAAAGTCGGGGGGGCGGTAACACTTAAAATTTTTTTGCTTGAAAAAATTTATCCTGAAATTTTTTTAAAAATGGCCACTAATCCAATCGATAAATTAAGTACAAGAAATTACGCCACATGGGCGTGTGATATAAAGTATCTATTGATGGAAAAAGGCCTTTGGGATATTATACAGTTAAAGCAAGAAACCCCAGTTTTAAGTGCAAGTGTTACTGCCGATATGGTCAATCAATTTACCTCCCGTGCAAACAAAGCTCTTTCTTTAATCTACTTGAATATAGAGCCTGAATTTAAAAGATTAATAGAAGATTGTGAAGAGCCTGTTGAAGCATGGAGAAGATTGCATAAAAATTTTCACCCTGACTCACGCACCCATCATATGACCTTGTTCAATGAACTTATGGAAGAAAGGATACGATATGGAGAACCTATTAACTTATTTGCCACTCGTTTAAAGAAGATTTACTCTGAAATAAAGCTCATAGATGAAAATTTTTCAGAATGTTATCTGACCTACCAATTTTTACGATTTTTACCGAGCAGTTTCGACAATCTTGTCCAACAAGTTTTATCCAAACCTGAGGCATCATTTAAGTTTGACCTTGTTGTGGACGAACTAGTAGCTGAAGAAACAAGGCAGAAGTTACGTGATCGAGACAGTGCCAAACAGGTCAGCGTCTCCACTACTGCTAAAGTGAATAGGTCCTTTAAGAGTAAACCTCGCTTCAAGAAGTCTCAACAAAGAAAGTGTTGGAGATGTGGGAAGTTGGGACACATCCAGGTCAACTGCTACGCCAGATCACCTGATCGCCAGTATCGTCATCCTTCGCCTTATTCCAGATCCAGACGTCCTCGTTCTTCCAGTGGATCCAGTTCCCGAGGTCGACACTTTCAACGGTCTCCCGAGAGATGCCAGACTGACTCATCATGCCCATCTGACGACTCCGACTGTGGTTCCCGAGACTCATCACCTGCTCCCAGACGCTCCAGAGACGGACGCAATACTCCCAGACAGACTGCCAGACGACCCTCTCCTCATTTTTCCAGTTGCAGAGGCGGTGGCTCTCGCACGAAACTGTCAGATAGTTCATGTAAGTCGAATCTTTTGTTTCACATTCTAGTATTAGTAATATTGTGAATGATTCGGAATGGATATTTGACAGTGGTGCAAGTCACCACTTCTGTAATAATATAAATTTGTTTTCCAAATTTGAAGAATTAAATGATGAGATGTCTGTTGCTGTTAAAAATGTATTGCTCCCTATTAAGGGCAAAGGGGATGTCAAACTACGTTTTGGTCAAAGAATTTTTACTTTATGTAATGTCATGTATTCAGACTAATTACGTAGAAATTTAATTTCAGGTCCCCAGTTGGACCTTAATGGTTTGACTTTTAAAGGAAACAATGGTGAGGTAAAGATCTGTCGGGGGGGCGAGTACTTATTTAGTGCATTTCTAAAAGACCGAATTTACAGGTTATATCCTAAAATTCCAGTTTCTAAGGGTAAATCAGTAAAATTTGAAACCTCTGCTGTTAAACATGCTGAGAAAATGTTAATGTGGCACAAAAAGTATGGTCATATTAGCCCTTCTTTAATTGCCCATACTAGCCGTAAGCAGGATGTTCGTGGATTACCTAATTTAAAAGAGACTATTTTGTTTTGTGAGGCCTGTAAATTCGGCAAACTTAAAAATATTTCCCATAAGCATAACAAAAACATTCGTTCCAATAATCCACTTGAGTTGCTGTACGCCGATTTGTGGGGTCCCTGTCGCATAGAAGGTAGAGGTGGTGAAAGGTACTTTTTATCTATTATCGACGACTTTAGTTGGATACGAAACGATGTTAGTTGGATACGAAAGCCTGTAAAACGTAAGAAGGAAAACAGAACAGACGTTTATTACTACGAACTAGGAAAAACCAATAGGTTACGTTCCTTGAACGAAGTTCGTAAATATTGTCAGGACAACAACATTTTATTTAAACCTGAAATTTTTGATTTTAAAGGATCCAACTCCTATTGTGGCATTATTCCTATTCCCGTGGAGTCTGAAACATCAGAGAGTGAGGACGAAAGTTCAAGTGAGTCAAATTTTTCACGTTTTTCAGCATGACTAGCAGTAAACTCTGATACTCCCCGTACATTTAAACAAGCGTGCAAATCTGAACAGAGCTCGATCTGGTGGGAAGCAATGATGCGAGAAATGCAGGTAATGAGAGACCGTGGGGTTTGGCATTTGGCTGAGTTACCAGCACATGTTACGCCAGTAGGTTGCCGGTGGGTTTACACGACAAAACGGGATGAGAATGGACGGATAGCCAGGCACAAGGCGAGGCTTGTTGCCCAAGGGTTCAAGCAAATAAAGGGCGAGTCCTATGAAGAGACTTTCAGCCCTGTTGTGAACTTTGGCGTTATCCGATTCTTTTTCTCCCTTCTTGTATCGTGTAGCGGGGGGTCGCACACTCAGTGTGACGTGACCTGCGCCTACCTGTACGCACCACTGAGCGAGGATGTGTATATGCAACAACCGCCCGGATTCTCTGAACCAGGCAAAGAGCATCTATATTGCAAACTAGATCGTGCTTTGTACGGATTGCACCAGAGTGGTAGAGAATGGTTTACAGAAATACATAAAACATTATTAGACATAGGTTTTAAGAAATTATCTTCCTGTAATTGCGTATATATTTTTAATTCTAACATTTTACTACTTTTATACGTTGATGACATTGTGATCTTTGGAAAAACTAAAAAGCTTATACATAATATTTTACTTAAACTAAAAGCTAGGTTTGATATAAAAGAACTTGGAACAACAAAAAGACTACTTGGTGTTGAATTCGAGGATACTCCGGCAGGAGTTGTAATCCACCAGAAAAGCTACATCCAAGATATATGTAATAGGTTTAGTTCTTTTAAAGTTCCTGTTTCTTCATTACCTATAAGTAAAGGAATAATTTTCTCAAGATCCAGTTGTCCCGTGTCTGATGCTGAAATAAAGGAAATGTCACATCTGCCCTATCGTAATTTACTGGGTTGCCTTGCCTTTGTGGCTAACCGTACTCGACCTGACCTCTGCTATGCCGTGAATGTTTTAAGTCAGTTTCAAGCAAACCCTGGTATAGTCCATTGGGACGGGTTGCTACGATTGCTGGGATATTTAAAAGCAACTATGCATTACAAGCTGAAACTCTCGTGCAGATCTAATGATCTCGCAATTTTCACTGATGCTGATTTCGCGGCTAACCGCGATGACCGGACTTCGATCGGCGGTCAAATAGTCTTGCTTGACGAAGCTCCTGTCGATTGGCGCACTTTTAAACAAAAGTGCGTTTCTTTATCGACTATGGAGTCTGAATTCGTCGCAATGACTGAGGCCGTCAAGAACCTAGTCTGGTTTGACCGGATACGTCGCGAATGTGTACAGGAAGGGATCATACCTGTACTAGGGAGGACAGCTGTAATGAATGCAGATAATCAAGCCGCAATCGACTTTGTTAAATCCCCAGTGGAAAATTACAAGTCAAAGCATATTGATGTAAAACTCTTTTTTATAAGAGATCTTTTCAATAGGGGGGAATTTTTACTTAATCACGTGCGTAGCAGGTCAAACTTGGCAGATATTTTTACCAAACCATTGTCTAAATATGAAATACTTAACTTTATAAAGATTCTATTTATAAGTGATGATGTAAAATAATTTTTAAATCCATATTACATATAAATTTTTTCATGTATTTTATATTTTAAATTTCTTATATAACGTACCTAATTTAAGCTGGTAATTTTTTATGTAACATGTAAAGCTTTTTGTAACTGCACTATACTTTTAAAATTGTAAATTAAGTTTAAAAAGATATGTGTAGACATCTGCTATTGTTACTGTTAACTAGCCAGCATAATTATTCAATATAGATAACCAGCTACCTTGATCATTTTATAAAGTTTTAAATTATTAAAATTTACTCGAATGTTACAAATATTTTTAAAGTGATTTCTTTTTAAACAAACAGCTTTTAATTTGTAAAGAAATCCTGTTTTTAAAGTGTTTGTACTTGTGTTTATACAATTTGTGTTTATATGTATATAATTTATTTCTGTTTGTTCATTCTAGGCATCTAGGGCCAACAGCCATTTTTTGTGAATGAATGCATTCCAGGTACCGGAAGATTGTCAGGAGAGTACATGAGTCCCTAATTCATGTTAATGAATCTGAATGTTAGAATTTTTTGAAAGAAGCCGTTGTGTTGTCCCTTAGGACTAGATGCCTGGAGTTCAAGTTTATAATGAAAATTTAAATTTTTTTTTTTTGGAAAAAATTCTCTTTTGTCAATTGTAATAAAGATTTATTTAAATATATTGTGATCAAGAAATCAACTAGAGCTGGTTGTAACATTTCCAAATTGGAAACTATTAACTTTTTGAAATGGTACGTCATATTGATTTTTCTTCTCTCATACTTTAAATTTTTGAAAAGTTTCTATTTTTTTAAGGATTAACTTTCATGTTTGGCTTTTATTTGTCCAATCTAGGATATGCATGCCTCTGTCGCTGGATTGAGATTTTTCATGTGCCAATTAATTTTTGGAAAGTTAATTAATTTCGCAAATACTTTCAACTTTTCTTATATAAATAAAATTTAACTATTTTTCAAAAATTTCATTGTTAACTTGTTCAAATTGTTAACTTGTTCAAATTGTTAACTTGTTCAAATTGTTAAATTATTCAAATCATTACATTTTTCAAGTTATTAAATTATTTAAATATTGTTAAAATTTTTTCAAGTTCGAAGTGTTTAGGCTTCGGTTAAATTTTTCATGTTCGAAGCACTTTTAAAAGTCTTCGTTTAAATTTTTCTGACTTCAATTGTTGAAGTCGAGTGTTTTTCAAATTTTTTCAACTATTGCAGTTGTTTCACTTTTTTAGTTCAGACATGAACTAGACGGAATTTCAATTCCTTAATTTTTTTTTTGGGGGGGGGGGTAAATCCTGACTTGTTCTGGTTAATGAGGTACTCCTGGTTGACATGGTATTCAGATATTACCAACTAACAAAAAAAAATTTTTTTTTTCAATTTTTGTTTTTTTGAATTTGTGAATGTAATTGTGATATCTATGGATTTTTCAATCCTTTGCTCTTTGAGTTCATTTGAAACTCTTTATTTATAGAGGCAATGAGAGGGGGGGCATTGATGGAATCCCATCAACAGATGGTTTTCTCATCGCCTCCTATACCCATTTATTCATTAATTCATTCACTCATAATTTATTTCAACATTTATTTATTATTTCATAATAACCATATTCAATAAATATTAACTTACCTTTCAAATCCTTTCCGGCCGTTATCAACTTTATAACATCCAATAATCTATTTAACTTCAATAGCCTTTCATAATTTGTTCCACGGACTCCATCTTTAATTTCAACCTACATCGACAATAACTTATCTCCGACTAATCTTATTTTTCCGTAACGATATTTTCCCCGCCAGATGGCGACTTGGAATATCGTAACATTAATCGAATCTTTCATTCGTTTTACTGAATCGATCTTTCGATTCGTACACATGTCGTCTTCTCATTGGCTCGTTTCGTGGGCGTGCTCACAAACGATGTTTTCAATCCGGCTAGCTTAGTATAAATACACGATGTTAATTTCTGTTCTTCGCCGCTTTTATCTTCCTACCAATGGAAGGATATCAAGTAACTGTATTGAAGCTGGACTTCAATCTGGACGTATAATTTATTTATACCTGTTTTTATTTAGTTTATTTTTAATTGTTTTAACCTGCATAATGATGTCAACTATATGTTCAACCATCGATATGTTCATCTGTGCTAATGTAATGGAGTTCGCCGTATCAAGTCTTCTGTAATGCTGATTCAACTTCTCCAAGTAATTAAATAAATATTTTAGTTTTATTTTTTGACTTTTGTTTGCTGTTAATGAGATCGACACTTACATTGCTCAATTACATTTTTGACTTCCAAGAATATGTTAGGTGCCAGCTAAAGCTCCACAAGCGTTATTCTGCTAGTGTAAGGACTTTTTTAGCGTATATAGACCTCTAAAGGCTATATTACGCACATTAGAGATACCTTGAGATACATAGCTGCTGATAAGGTTTTGGTGTGAACTGCCCTATAGGTGGCGCTGCTATGCTACATTTTGCACGATTTTTGCGATAGCTATATCTCAAGAATTAATGCAGAGAACTTCATCAAATTTTAGTTTCTTTTACACTAGAATATATAACATAATTAGACGCTGATTACATTTTGGTATTAACCTTATCAAATGTATAACGTTATCAATTAACCTTATCAACAGGTGGTGCAGCTACGCTGCATTTTGCACGATTTTTCCGATAGCTATATCTCAACAACCAACGCACAGAATTTCATCAAACTTCACATTTTGTTACAAAATGACATATAACATAATTACACGATGATTATGTTTTGTTATAAATTCTTCAACTGATGGTGCTGCTGTGCTATATTTTACACGGTTTTTTTTTAAACTAGGTATATCTCAAGAACTAATGCACAGAATTTCATCAAACTTCAGATTCTTTTACACCATAACATAATTAGATGCTTTTTTACGTTTTGGCATAAATTGTCCAAGATATGGTGCTACGTTTTGCAAATTTTTTGTTATAACTATATCTCAAGAACTAATTGACGAAATTCCATCAAATTTCAGATTCTGCTAGGTCTTGACATAAATAGATGCTTATTAGGTTTTAGTATAAATTACCCAACATGAGGCACTACTAAGCTCATTTTCTCAGAATATTAATTAAATTTTGCGTTTTAGGCTTTTCGGATACCAGAATCTCTTTAGGCTAGGTCAAATGTTCGAGGAAATTCGATAATGGGTAACTTTGGAATTACCACTTTTTTTTTTTTTTTTTTTTTAAATATTAAAATGTATTTATGAGATAGAAGAAAGTTTCGGGATTGACACATCCAACTAGTTTTCAAAAGAAAACAAATGCTGTGCTAAATTGGTCTTAGTTTCAGGAATACCTGCTAACATGTCAATTTTGAAATAATTACAATTTTCACGATGTATTCTTACATACTTAAAAATGCATAACATATGCAATAGTAACAACTTAATTCTTAACAAGATTTTCAATGCTACTTTTACATTTATTTTTCTATTTATATTTTGAAAAATAAAAACATGAGGTTGCACAAGAAAATGTTTTTCAAATTTCATTCTTTGGGAACGTATTTCCAAAAAATTGTCCAGCATAATGATCTGTAATAGATAAGGGCAGATTAAATTAAAAGCAAATTTCCTGAAAGGATATAGCAATTGAGGGTGTGCGAGGGAGAGTATAGCTACCGGCATTAATTATGCATTATTACTGGGTATCTTTGATGAAATGCACATTTTTTCAGCGATTTTTTGACAAAATCTGTATTTTTCCCGCACTTCTTTGACAGAATTCACTGTTTTCCGCGACCCTTTCATGAAAGTTGCGCAATTTTTTCACGAAATCGGCTTTTTATACGCGATCTTCAGACAAAATCGGCGCTTTCCCGAGATCTTTAGACGAAATCGGCGATTTATTGCGATCTTTTGGCGAAATCGGCGGTTATTCTGCGATCTTTTGGCGAAATCGGCTTATTCCCATATTTTTTTTATGAAATCGGTGTTTTTTACCACGATCTTTTGATCAATTTTGCATTTTTACGCGATCTTGTCTCAAAAACGGCGTTTTATCATCGTTATCTTTTGACGAAATCGGCGTTTTTTCCGTGATTTTTTTTACTAGATCGATATTTTTTTCAATGATCCTTTGACAAAATATTTTTAAGCGATCTTTTGGCGAAATCGGTGTTACATTCGCAATCTTTAGACGAAATCGGCATTTTCCCGCGGTCTTTAGACGAAATCAGCGTTTTATCTGCGATATTTTGGGGGAAAGCGCTGTTTTTTCTGCGATACGCACAGAAAATTCGCGTTTTTCAGCGATCTTTTGACAAAGTACGTTGACCAAAAACATTGACGAAATCATCGTTTTTCCACGCAATATTGACGAAATGCGCGCTTTTTCAATGAACTTTTCACGAAATATGCATTCCTCCGTGATTGTTTTTGCATGATTGTCTTTTTTGCATGCTTGGAGCATGATTGTCTTTTTTGCATGCTTGGTTTTTTTTAAACTAGGTATATCTCAAGAACTAATGCACAGAATTTCATCAAACTTCAGATTCTTTTACACCATAACATAATTAGACGCTTTTTTACGTTTTGGCATAAATTGTCCAAGATATGGTGCTATGTTTTGCAAATTTTTTGTTATAACTATATCTCAAGAACTAATTGACGAAATTCCATCAAATTTCAGATTCTGCTAGGTCTTGACATAAATAGATGCTTATTAGGTTTTAGTATAAATTACCCAACATGAGGCACTACTAAGCTCATTTTCTCAGAATATTAATTAAATTTTGCGTTTTAGGCTTTTCGGATACCAGAATCTCTTTAGGCTAGGTCAAATGTTCGAGGAAATTCGATAATGGGTAACTTTGGAATTACCACTTTTTTTTTCTTTTTCTTTTTTTTTTTTTTTTTTTTTTAAATATTAAAATGTATTTATGAGATAGAAGAAAGTTTCGGGATTGACACATCCAACTAGTTTTCAAAAGAAAACAAATGCTGTGCTAAATTGGTCTTAGTTTCAGGAATACATCTCAAAAAGGTATAATAGAAATTACACAAAAAAAGAAACTTACTTTCACTTTGAATTTTTAAAGTCTTTTTTTTTTCCCCTTGAATGACTTTTTGAACAATTTTATTTACATGACAAATATTAGTATGACATAAGCTCATCTTTCATTTTATGTTTCTTTTGCACAAAATTTCAGGAACAAACTCCAAGGGTTTAAGTAGACCCCCCCCCCCCCCTCTCATTATCCTTCCAAAATTTTCTTTGCATTTTTGTATCAATCCAGAGGATGTGCAAAATTGCTTTAAAAAAGGTGGAATTCCTCCTTTAGGAGGAACTCTTTCATGCCTGTACATTGCAAACATTCATTATAATTTTGATTGCATTATTATATTTAAATTACTGTTTTAAAAATGTAAAAAGTCAATCAGAAATCTGCACAACCTCTAGTTCTAAGCTGAGTGAATTTGAGGGATTCTATTGTATATATTTAATGGCAATAACATTCTCTCATAATTACAAAATGCAAATTTTAATCACAATCAAATTTAAATAATAGTTAGATTGTTGTATCCATATGCTATCATAAAAAATGCTATTTATTTTCTATGACATTTATATTTATTTTAAATGATATCAGTGTCTGATATTTTTAACAGAAAATTAATGTTTTAATTTAAGTTATACATAAAAGATGAATTTTAAAGAATAGAAGTTTTATTGTAAAATATGGGCTTCCACTACAATAGAATTTAAATGAAAAAAAGCAGATCTTTATAACAGCTATATAACGCAAAACTTTTCAGATGTAAACAATGAATTTTGCAGTTAAGAAGCACCTAGATTCCCACATTGTAAAAAATTGTTCTTATCTATAGGAGTTAATTTCTATACATTAGTTCAACTTTACCTCCTTATTTCAGAGATTTTTAATGAAATAATTGCTATTATTGCAATACAATTTTTTAAAAATTAATAAGATAATAAATGATTTGGTCCAGACATATTTGAACAACATACATAAATTATTTTTAATAGTGCGTTGAATGATTAATATTATACAGAAGTTTATAATCTGCATAATTCTTGTTATAAAAAAATGCAATATAAAGACTCATTGTTATATTTTGACATGTTTCATACATATTTGGACACATTTACAAGATATGTTTAATGGTGGGAAAAATATGTTCTAAACAATAAAAAATTCTACATACCACACAAACTCATGTTTTTAGGTTTTAATTATAAAAATGTTTTTTGTATTAGATGCATATACAGGGTGTTCATAAAAAAAAAATTTCCCCAATATATGTAGCCCTAGTGATCTTACCACTTAACCAGTTAAAAGAAAATTTCAGATTTAGTTATTTGAAGGTATGCGCTTGAGATCAAGATGATTTAAAAGAATAGAGTTTTCACAATTAGTGTTAAAAATTTTTGAAATTTTTGAAAACCAACACCCTTTTTCTTCCTGCGCTAATTCATGAGCACATTAAAAAACCATAGATGGCATTGGAATGATATATGTAAGACTAAAATTGTCAGTGTACTATCATGGCATATAATTCTAATCAATTCCTGTGTCATGTAATATTCAGCACTCTAAAGCAAATGATAACATTTTTCTTTTCACTATGTGTACATAAACACAACTTAAAAATACTTTCACAAACAAATCTTACAACATTATTCAGTTCACAAGTGGGGGAAAAAAAGAAAGAAAGAAAAAAAGGTTATTGAAAAACATTGTTATTGGTCCTTTACAATGGTCTTATTTGCAAGTGTTTTATGCTATCAATTTCCATTGCAAGTGTATCATTCCAATGCCATTTATGGTTTTTCAATGAACTGATGAATTTATGCATGAAAAAAAATTGGGTGTTGCCATTCAAAAATTTCAAAATGTTTTCACTTTAACCATAATAATGAGAGCTTTCTTGTTCTAAATTATCACGATCACAAACACATATCTTCATATAAGTATGTCTAAAATTTCTTTCTAATTGGTTGAGCAGTTAGGCCACTAGGGGTTCATATATTGGAGAAGTTTTTGTATGACCACCCTGTAGTTCATGAAAGTACAATATCAGACATTTTCAACTATATTTATATTATTTAAGATCAATTTAAGATTATTTTTAGCAGCAAAACAACATATTAAAATAAGTTACGTAAAAAGACAATTTAAAATAATTTGAAAAAATAATTGCAGTACTGAAAAAATAAAAAAAATAAAAAAGACAGAAAAATCATCATAAAAGTAATCTAATGTAATAAACTTACCCCCTTCAGGTGTATCTAGATAAGTGTAAGCTTCCTGACCCCAACCCAATCCATTCTTTCCAGATAAATAAAATTCATAACGAGCGCCTCGATCTAAAAAAGGAAAAAAAATAGAAAAATATATATGTTGCACAACAAACATTTATCAGTTTTAAAATTCCATCAAAGTATAACAATTTTCATGTAATATTTTAGGGTAAACAAAAGAAGTAAACATATAGATCAGCTTATTCTGACATAAAAATGCTCAAACAACATTTCATTAACCTTTATGTCTTAACCTCTTCTAGACAAGCGACCAGTATATGTGCCAGCATTGTTTGCACTTACATCCCGCCCGACCAGTATACGAGATGAGGCTTTTGGCACTTCGATCCTGAGCAACTGGTATTCGTGCCACTGGACTGGAATGTTTTCTTTGAAAAGTATAACATGCAAAAAAATTACATTGATCATACTTGAATTTATATTAGAGAAGAATACATTCCCTTCTAAACAGGAACGGAAATGGAATTAATTTTATTATTTTTTTCATCCATGCAAATTTAGTTTTTAAAATTACTGCAATGAAAAGAAAATGTGTTTATTTCATCATCAATTTATGCTTCTGATTAATGTTTCTTAAATGTGATTTCTTTTCGATCATAAACCTTTTGCCTGTCTAACGAAACATTATTTTTATTTACCACAATTTTTTTATGCTGTACTTAGACAGGTGAAAGTAAAATTTCTCAGAGTTAGTGATTTTAACTCAATCATTACATTCTGACTATTTTGATGAATAAGAGCATACATTAGCATGCATATTTCAAATTAATAGTCAGTTTTATAATGCTGTTATAAATGAATAGATTTATTCAATTTTTTGTTATATATATATTTTCAATTTCCACACATTAGTTAAAAAATAATTGATAATTCATTTAAAAACTTATGGGGGGGATATATAAATATACCTAAATTAGGGATCTGATGTACTTGATCTAATGGATTAATTTCCCTTTCCTCCATCTGCTGAGTATCGGCCCGTCCAAAACGTAGTTTGTAACTCATTAATTGCCCATAGATATGAGTAGGGCGAGACCATTGTACTTGAGCGACAAGCGTTGGTTCTTCCTGAATTAGCTGAGCAGTAAGTTCTGGTCGAGTAGGAACTGAAATGGAAATGATTAATTAACAAAACTAAAAAGTTATTCACAATAAAATTTTAATAACAATAATGATGATGAAATTTTTAGAAAACTAAGATTTATTGAATTAATACTAAAAGTGATAAGAATTGATGGTAAATACAGCTTTAAATATTCCTGACTTAATATATTAATTACTCTTTTATATTAAATGCATTAACAGGATATCCTTATATATATTATAAATGTGAAAGTGTGTCCGAAAAATTGAATGAAATTGGCTTCAAAACAAATGGATTAATGTCTTTGAATTTTTGTATATAGATAGATTATTGGTCTGAAATGAACATAGGCTAATTTTTATTTATTTTATTCAAATATTTTTCTTAATAATTCAATATTTCACTATTTTTCATCTATACTAATATTATAAAGAGGAAAGATTTGATTGTTTGTTTGTTTGTTTGTTTGAATTGAATAGGCTCCGAAACTACTCGACGGATTTGAAAAATTCTTTCACCGTTGGAAAGCTACACTATTTCCGGTGAACATAGGCTAATTTTTAATTGATTTATTCAAATATTTTTCTTAATAATTCAAAATTTCATTATTTTTCATACAGAATCAATTAAAATTTTTCCGATAAAAAATAACCATATTTCTTTTCCGTTGCCAAGAAAATGTAATCTGGAATAATAATAATAATAAATTAATTAATTCAATTAGTAATTATGGAACAAAACAATCTGTATAGTTTTAAAATAGAAAAGAAAAATAATGAAATAGTTTACTGATAAATAAACGACTATTACATTACTGGATTACCACGTGAGGCATAAAATCGCAATTTTGTTGTAATCGTGCCAACGTGATCCGTAGATGATATCTGCATCTAAATAATATTGGCAATATCATTGTTTATATAATTTGTTTACATTATTTGGCAATACTTGATCTCCCATCGACCAAAAAACTCTCGCCAAAATATAAGGTTAAATGTCAATAATGGATGATCGTAAATGTCACATTCTTTTGACATTAAATATGTTTTACATAATTGTTACGTCGTCAACTAATTTTAATTCGATGTTTTATCTCAATTTCTATTAATATTTTAGTAATTTATTAATTCTTTGGTTATTTAAAATAAAAATTATATCCATTTGTATAATTTGGCGAAATTGATCGACGGAATAATCAAATGGTACCAATTGTTTGTTTACACTCTATCTGGATATTTAGGTTCATAGAATTAGCGTACTTATCGAGTCTCCGCCAAGTCATATGCCAAACAGTCATTAAATCTGCGTTTTAGCCTTACTATTATATCTTTTTCATCTGCAGTTACTTTATCATCACTAAAAAAGGGTACTTCTAGGTTATCCCGTCGACCAATTTCGCCAAATTATACAAATTGCCAAACTATACATGTTGACATAATTCTTATTTTAAATAACGAAAAAACAAATAATTAGTAGAATATTAATAAAAATATTAATAAAAAATCGAAATAAAAATCACTTAATGACATTTTAAACACGCGAATCGCATTTAATGTCATTGAATGTGACATTCACGATCATCCATTATTGGCATTTAATCTTATAGTTTGGCGATAATTTTTTGGTCGACGGGATAACCTAAAAAAGAAATATTTTGAATGTGAAGGAAAAATCATTATCATGAAAAAATACTTGCAATTAATTTATCATTCATTCTAATAAAAAAAAAACAGCACTACTAGTGTTAGAATTCGAAAATAGGGTTAGTTTAAAAATTACTTACTAACCATGCATGTCTTCATTTGCGGGTTGCATCTACGCGATGCTTGGAGCTCTTGAATTAAAATTGAAATCATCTGTTAAGATAAACTTATTCTAAGTTCAAATTAATCTAAAAATCCATATATTATAAAAAATGTCGTTTAATTCCATGTAAAAGCCACATCCATCATTACATCCAGAGAACTCAATCGTTCTCATACACTTGTCAAAGTTCTTCGAATAATCTATACTAATATTATAAAGAGGAAAGATTTGATTGTTTGTTTGTTTGTTTGTTTGTTTGAATTGTATAGGCTCCGAAACTACTTGACGGATTTGAAAAATTCTTTCACCGTTGGAAAGCTACACTATTTCCGATGAACATAGGCTAATTTTTAATTGATTTAGTAAAATATTTTTCTTAATAATTCAAAATTTCATTATTTTCATACAGAATCAATTAAAATTTTTCCGATAAAAAATAACCATTTTTCTTTCCCGTTGCCAAGAAAATGTAATCTGGTATAATATTAATAATAAATTAATTAATTCAATTAGTAATTATGGAGCAAAACAATTTGTATGATTTTAAAATAGATAAGAAAAATAATGAAATAGTTTACTGATAAATAAACGACTATTACTGGATTACCACGTGAGGCATAAAATCGCAATTTTGTTGTAATCGTGCCAACGTGATACGTAGATGATATCTGCATCTAAATATTATTGGCAATATTATTGTTTACTAGCAGGCTATGCCCGCTTCGCTGGTCCATATTTCCAAACGAACCTTGACTAAAAAAAAAAATGGTGATTTAAAAATTTATTATTTTTATTTTAAAGCAGTATAGACCACCCTGGAATGTTCTTCCGTATTGCTGAAAATCCAGCCAACGCCATTGCAATATTGTACTATTGTAAGTCTTGGCGAAAATTTGGGCAATTAAGCACCCTCTCTTTTATTTTATCATTTATAGTAGAGTTTCGTATGAACATGAGACCGTTATGACAACAGGAATCAAAATGCTCTCGAGTCATCATACTATTACATTAGAGGGCATTGCAATGATTAGTGAGATTGATTATAAAACTCTATTAACTTTCGGATTGTACATTATCATTTCTTAGTTCTTAAAATCCCGACATCTGAACTTGCACTATGTGTAGTTCTGATAGTCTGCATACAATGTCATTTCACGTTACATTTTTTAATAAACGTCCTCTTTTAACAGGTCTACTGTAGATTCCTATCTACCTTAATCTGTTCCAGCAAGAATACATAGAGTAAAAAATTTAAAGAATTATTGACAGATAAAGAAGAGTTTTTGTTTGTTTGTATTTATGACGGCAATTTATCTACAGGTGGGATATAGGCCTCAGAAAATGATGCCCTCCGTGGGGGTGTCAGACGAAGAAGGATGTTTCACTTATATATTTAGTAGAACAATGAAGCATAAAAAGTGTGTTTTAAAGCTGTATTATTTGAATAACATTAAAATTACATCAGTTTCACTGCTTCTTCCTTTTATAAAACAGTTGCTAACATGTAGCCGTTAAATAAGAATAATCTTGATGACTAAATTTTGTAGAAAAATAAGTCTTTAGTTTGCATCTTTCTACCTTCTGTAATCGATTCCATTATGATTTTTAGTGTCAAACATTAGAAGTGCTAGAAACGATATTGTTACAAATGTACCAGACTTATTTCATGTTTGTCCTCAAATAAATGTGAAATTTACGATCATCCATTATTGGCATTTAATGTTATAGCTTGATGATAGTTTTTTGTTCGACTACTTGATTATTCCGTCGATCAATTTCGCCAAATTATACAAATGGACATAATTTTTATTTTAAATAACCAAAGAATCAATAAATTACTAAAATGTTAATAGAAATACAAATAAACATCGAATTAAAATTGGTTGATGAAGTAACAATTACGTATAACAAATTTAATGTCAAATGAATATGACATTTACGATCATCCATTGACATTTAACCTTATACTTTGGCAATAGTTTTTTGGTCGATGGGATTATCAAGTATTACCAAATTATATAAACAAATTGTATAAACAATAATATTGCCAATAATATGTAGGTGCAGGTGTCATCTAAGGATCCCGTTGGCGCGATTGCAGCAAATTGCGATTTTATGCCTCACGTGGTAATCCGGTAATAGTTGATTATTTTTGAGTAAATTATTTCATTATTTTTCTTTTCTCTTTTAAAATTATATAAATTGTTTTGTTCCATAATTATTTATTGACTTAGTCCATTATTATTATTTCCTTTTTAAAATAATAGAAAATAAATAAAAGTAATATAAATGTAATTGGTATTTGAAAACACAGTGTTCTCCAAATTGGCATCATAAAAAAAAATCACGCCAAAGTGATGCGTGTATAAAAGTGGAAAAATGTTTGCAATAACATAAATAAAAAAACGTAAACAAATAATTAAAAATTCGCCATTTCGATAGTTTTTTAAAATAACATCAAGGTTAATTCTCCAGTCGGGCAGCAATAGTAAATTTTCTTTTCTTCGCCTGTTTCATAATAAAAATAAAAAAGAATACTGCCCAGTTAAACTGATGGCATTGAGCTCACAGGCTACAAATACTAATTGCACATTAAAGCCTTATATTTTCAAGGGTTAATTCCGTTCAAAAAAAAAAAAAAAAAATTAAGAAGGGGAAACAGCTCTCCCCTTTCCTCTTTTTTTATACTTAATCATTGAACCTCCTATACTATCAAAGACATGCTTTATCATATAAAAAATCTATATCCAAAATTCAGAGCAAATTAGATAATTCTTAATAAAAACCCATTTAGCATTTATATAATTTAAAAAGAGTTATCCCCCTCTTTTATACGTAACCATTAAACTTCCAAAACTATTCAGAGATTTGAACGAAATCTGAAAATTCTGCTTGAAAAACCCATTTATATAAATTAAGGGGGGGGGGGCATTAGAACCCCTGTTCCCCCTATTTATACTTATTCAATGAACACCTAATAACAGTCACGGAATCGCCTCATCAGAATGATCCTAATCTAAATTTTGAACGAAAACTTAATTCTGCATGAAAATCCCATTTATATCAACTAACGGGGGGGGGGGGGGCATTAGAGCCCCTGTTCCCCCTATTTATACTTATTCAATGAACACCTAATAACATTCACAAAATCGCCTCATCAGAATGATCCTAATCTAAATTTTGAACGAAAACTTAATTCTGCATGAAAATCCCATTTATATCAACTAACAGGGGGGGGGGGGCATTAGAACCCCTGTTCCCCCTATTTATACTTATTCAATGAACACCTAATAAAAGTCACGAAATTGCCTCATCAAAATGATCCTATATCTAAATTTTGAACGAAAACTGTTAATTCTGCATGAAAAACCCATTAAATTAATTAAGGGGAGGGGCATGAGCCCCCCGTTCCCCCTGTTATACATATCGAATGGTTTCCAAAAACTAATCAGGGAAGCGCCTTATCAGGATATACCTATATACAAAATTTCAAGTGGATCCGATATTTTTATCATGAGTTATCGCGTTACGTACGAACATACATACAGAACGGGCGGGCACATAAGCTCTCAGGCTATGATAGCCTGTGAGCTAAAAAACATAAATTTAATAACTTCTAATTAAATAATCTGACTAATTTTCTGTAATCGGATTTATGTTGTATCGGATATGTTGTATATCGGATAAAAGTATCCTTAATACATAAACAAAACAGTGCAGTTGTCATGTACTGATAATTTTTTACACTAATTTGGCGGAAAATCGTTTTCGAATACCAGTTTCATATATATATTTAAATTATTTTCTATTATTTAAAAAATAATAACAATTAGTATTTAAATAATAAGTATAGAACAAAACAGTTTACATAATTTTAAAGAAGAGAAAGGAAATAAAAAAACATTTTATTAATAATTAAATAACAATAGTCGGGTTGCCATGCCAGGCAAAATAACATCAATTTAGTGTCCATTAGTTACCTCGATGTGTATATATCTGTGCAAACGAAACTTCCGATAATATAATAAATGACGTCATATTTATTTTCCTTTGAAATTTTTTTATTTTAATTTTTCATGTGGATACTGTTCAACTAAAAATTAATTGCCGAGGAGAAATTATTTTCCATATTTTGATTTTTTTGGCAACGGGAAAGAAAATGGTTATTTTTTATCGGAAAAATTTTAATTGATTCTGTATGAAAAATAATGAAATTTTGAATTATTAAGGAAATTATTTGAATAAATCAATTAAAAATTAGCCTATGTTCTAAGGAAATAGTGTAGCTTTCCAACGGTGAAAGAATTTTTCGAAACCGTCAAGTAGTTTCGGAGCCTATTCAATTCAAACAAACAAACCAACAAACAAACAATCAAATCTTTCCTCTTTATAATATTAGTATAGATATAATTTGTTTACATTTTTTGGCAATATTACATTATTTGGCAATACTTGATCTCCCATCGACCAAAAAACTGTGGCCAAAGTATAAGGTTAAATATCAATAATGGATGATCGTAAATGTCACATTCTTTTGACATTAAATATGTTTTGCAAATTGTTACGTCGTCAACTAATTTTAATTCGATATTTTATCTCTTTTCCTATTAATATTTTAGCAATTTATTAATTCTTTGGTTATTTAAAATAAAAATTATATCCATTTGTATAATTTGGCGAAATTGATCGACGGAATAATCAAATGGCACCAATTGTTTGTTTACACTCTATATGGATATTTAGGTTGATAGAATTAGCGTACTTATCGAGTCTCCGCCAAGTCATATGCCAAGCAGTCATTAAATAGTGTTTTAGCCTTACTATTATATCTTTTTCATCTGCAATTATTTTACCATCACTAAAAAGGGGTACTTCTAGGTTATCCCGTCGACCAATTTCGCCAAATTATACAAATCGCCAAACTAATAGCCAAATTATACATGATGACATAATTTTTATTTTAAATAACGAAAAAACAAATAATTAGTAGAATATTAATAAAAAGTCGAAATAAAAATCCCTTGATGATATTTTAAACACGTGAATCGCATTTAATGTCATTGAATGTGACATTCACGATCATCCATTATTGGCATTTAATCTTATAGTTTGGCGATAATTTCTGGTCGACGGGATAACCTAGAAGTACCAAAAAAAATATTTTGAATGTGAAAGAAAAATCATTACCATGAAGAAATATTTGCAATTAATTTGTCATTCATTCTAATAAAAAAACGGTACTACTAGGTTATCCCGTCGACCAAAAAATTATCGCCAAACTATCAGATTAGATGCCAATAATGGATGATCGTGAATGTCGCATTCAATGACATTAAATAGATTCACGTGTTTAAAATGTCATTAAACGATTTTTATTTCGACTTTTTATTAATATTTTACTAATTATTATTATTATTATTTTTTGTATGTGTGCATATTTTAGTGCATTTTTTCATGCTTAATTGAATGGTACTAAGCAAATTCTTTTAAATCCAGTACTTGGTGAGATACTTCACATTTTCCTAATTTGGCGATGTCTTCGGCGCAAAAACCTGAAATTTTGAATCCTTATCTATCTATCTATCTATCTATATGTATATATATAAATCTTTCCTTTAGGAAGTTCATCGGATGGTCTAAAATAATAACATGTTTCACCGTACCTCAGAAGCAAATTCAGGTAGAAGCAATTCAAATGGAATTCACCTACTAAAAAAAATCTTAATTACTTTAGTAGTTTTGTAATTTGTCAGTTATTTAGTCATTTTAGAGGTATTTTGTCGTCAAAATGAACTTTGAACGGACCAATGTAAGATTACATAAATCAGACAAAAATTGTGGGTATTTGATTCGATATTAAGATTGTTTATTTAAATATATTTTGTTTGATTCAAGATTATTTTAAAGATACTGACCAGCGTAGCGGGCGGAGGCTGCTAGTACAGAATAAATTGAAAATTTTTCCATAATATTTAATCATCTTTCTTTTTTCGTTTCTAAAAAATAAAAAAACGGGAATAATTATTTCTTTTCTGTTATTAATTTTCAATTGAAAGATTTTCACGTGATAAAACAAAACGAAATAAATAAATGTACTCTATTCTGTTTTTCGGTTCGAGGTTAAAAACTGCAATTTTACCAATTGTGACATCAGAAGAATACTGTTTTTC
This sequence comes from Maratus speculifer, assembly GCA_964019185.1. NCBI lineage: Eukaryota > Metazoa > Arthropoda > Arachnida > Araneae > Salticidae > Maratus > Maratus speculifer. The sequence goes on from OZ025301.1 coordinate 185,987,210, forward strand.
TTCTTATATCAAGCAGACGATTATACAGGGTGTTTCTAAATTCATGGTACAAACTTTAAGGGGTGATAGTCAACTTCAAGACAAACAATATTAAATAGGAAACTAAGGGTCCCAAACGTCTTCCGAAGGAGATAGGCGCCATTAAAGTTTAGGGTCCAAGAATTCAAATGATTATAAAAAACAGAAAAATTGGTCGATTCATTTGCGGTTTTCACTAAAACTATTCTTTATGTCAGTATTGTCTTGAAAATAAATTATAAAAATAAATTTCAAAAAATGCCGATAGAGGGCGCTTTAGACTTTGGAGTAACGTACAACTATTTTTTACTGTTATTTTTTGCATCTCATAAAATTTTTTTAGAAGCTTAGACATAGACTTAAATTTTGAGATGAAAATCTGAATCTTGGGAGAAGTTAAGTAGCGCAAACTGAACTGTGTTCAATGGGGGTGGGGAGGTTCAAATTTCAAATGATTATAAAAAATGGAAAAATTGGTCGATTCGTTTGCCGTGTTCGCTAAAACTATTCTTTATGTCAATATTTCCTGGAAAATAAATTTTAAAGATTAATTTCAAAAAATGCCATTAGAGGGCGCCTTAAACTTTAGAGTAACCAACAACTATTTTTAACCGTTATTTTTTGTATCTAATTAAATGCTTGTAAAAGTCCAAACTTAAATTTTGAGCTCAAAATTTGCATCGTTGTGAGTAATTAAGAAGCGGAAAATTGAAATGTGTTCGAGGGGTGGGGAGGGTAACATTTTAACTCCTGAACGCAGTTCAATTTGCACTTCTTAACACCTCCCATCAATTTAGAATTTGAGCTCAAAATTTAAATCTAAGCATTTGCAAGCATTTAATTAGATACAAAAAATAACGGTTAAAAATAGTTGTTGGTTACTCTAAAGTTTAAGGCGCTCTCAAATGGTATTTTTTGAAATTAATCTTTAAAAATTTTTTTCAAGGAAATATTGACATAAAGAATTGTTTTATCAAAAACGGCAAACGAATCGACCAATTTTTCCGTTTTTTACAATCATTTGAAATTTGAACCTCCCCACCCCCATTGAACACAATTCAGTTTGCACTACTTAACCACTCCCAACGATTCAGATTTTCATCTCAAAATTTAAGTCTAGGTCTAAGCTTCTAAAAAAAATTATGAGATGCAAAAAATAACGGTAAAAAATAGTTGTACGTTACTCCAAAGTCTAAATCGCTCTCTATCGGCATTTTTTAAATTTTATCTTTATAATTTATTTTCACGATAATACTGACATAAAGAATAATTTAAGTGAAAATCGCAAATCAATTGACCAATTTTTCCGTTTTTTATAATCATTTGAAATTTGAACCTCCGCCTCGCAGTTCAGTTTGCGCTACTTAACCACTCCCAATGATTTAGATTTTGAGATCAAAATTTAAGTTTATTTCTAAGCTTCTAAAAAAATTTAATGAGATGCAAAAAATAACAGTAAAAAATAGTTGTTCGTTACTCCAAAGTCTAAAGCGACCTCTATAGGCATTTTTAGAAATTTATCTTTATAATTTATTTTAAAGCCAATACTGACATAAAGAATAGTATTAGTGAAAACCGCAAACGAATCGACCAATTTTTTTGTTTTTTATAATCATTTGAATTTTTGGACCCTAAACTTTAATGGCGCCTATCTCCTTAGGAAGACGTTTGGGAACCTAAGTTTCCTATTTAATTTTGTTTGTCTTGATGTGTACTATCACCCCTTAAAGTTTGTACCATGAATTTAGAAACACCCTGTATAAAATTTCTTTTACACTTAGAAGACTTTACAAGAATATAACTTCACATTTTACAAGAATATAAATATTTTAGTAGTTTTTTCCAGATATTAATCCGTAATAAAAATGAACCTTTTTCTTTCTTTCGGTTCGAGGCTATAAAATTCAACTTTTTACCAATTGTGATGTCACAGGAATACTTTCCATTAGGAATTTTAAAAATATCAATGTAACGTCATATTTGAAACAAAGTATAAGTTTTCAAGCTTTCATTTTTAATAACACAATGTAATTTTGAGTAAGTGCTAAAAAGAGATGACTGTGATGTCACATATTAAAAATAAAACTAGTAAATCTGCAGATCAGGAGCCTCAACGTCAGCTTTGCACATATATATATATTTTTAAACACACTTTGGGTAATATTCAACTTCTTGGAAACTTTAATTTAAAATTTTCATAGTACTTAATTATTTATAAGAATAAAATAAGAATTAGAAGTTTTCAGCCTTCAAAAGCGGTAAATTAAAAATTTAGTTATGTTAGGATAATCTGAAACTTTCATGATCTATTATTTTTGATTTTTTATTATAACATAGTAGATTTCTTCAGGGGGGCTCCGCCCCCCCCCCCCCCGTAGCCTCACTTGATTTAAATTTGATACTTTTTAATAATTGTGCTAATGGTTATTGTATACCTTGCATTTCCTTATACATTTTGATTTATAAGGATAAGTAACAGTTTGGACAAATATTTTTCATTATCCTCATACTTCTACATACCGGTAGAAGTATGAGGCCTCATACTTCTACATACAGGTGTTTGTGCCAACCACAAACACCTAAATCTGATGTATCAGGAACTTTTGTAAGTGTAAACTCAGTAATCTAGAGTTTTACAATTTTGTTTCCGAAAAAAAAAAAAATGTTTTGATTGCATTTTGTAGCAGTTATAGCGGGACAGACAAACATACAGAACAGACTAACAGATGAAAAACAATAAATTTCGTGTCTTCAAAGTAAGCCTTCACTGAAGTTTCGGCAATGGCGTTATTATTCATGAGTTATTGATATCCATGTTTCTTGTATTTTTAATGGCTACTATAAAATACCTGTTTTTGTTCAATTATGACGTCAAATTTTACCAATTGAAATATTTGTTAAAAATATAATTATTTTTTATTTCTTTTACTTCTAATTATGCCCCCATTTTTGTCAGAAAAATTCTTATTAACGAAACAAATTTCTGTGTTTAATATTTAACAAAGTACTATTTTTATTTTTATTTTAATTCTGACGTCATATTTATTTTTTCTTAGTTTGGTTTTTCAAATGGAAATTGCTCAATTGAAACTTATTGCCGTTGAAAAATTATTCCAGATTTTTTTTTTTTTTTTTGTTTTGGGCAACGATAAAGGAAATTGGTTAAATTTTATCTAAAAAATCGCTCTTGATTCTGTATGAAAAAGAAGGAAATTTTGAATTATTAAGGAAAATATTTGAATAAAATTAATAAAACATAGCCTATATTCTTTTCTGGGTTATGTTATATTTATCTGCAAAGATAAAAAGACATTAATTAATTCATAAGTTTTGACGTTGACTTCATTTAAATTTTCGTCCACGCTTTCAAATTTATAGCATTAAAATATAATAAGGATTAGGATGAATGGTTGCTTAGCAACCATTAAGAGAAAATAAAGAAAATGAAATAAATACATTTTAAATAAGTAAATCTCTAAACCAAATTAGTTTATATTATTGGAACACATTTATAAAAAATCTCCAAAATTTACAGTAATAACTTTAAAAATCTGACAAATGCATAGACAAAATTTCAAAGCAATACGAATAATTTAACTGGTAAATTTCAGTATCCATTTATCATTGAATTCCATTAATGAAATGTGTCATTTTCTCTCAAGGAAAAAAAATTGAAAATCATTGGATTTGCCATAGAAAAGCATTATTGCGCAAAATAAAATCTTCTATATTTTCCGAACGACTGAATCAAATCTAACAAAAAACTATACAGCTTAATCCCAGTGCCTCACAAACATACCCACTTAATTTCAAGCCAATCGGATGTTTTCTGCGTAAGTTATCGCGGAACAGACAGACTGACTGACAGACAGAAACCAAAAAATTTCGTGTCTCCAAAGTAAGCATTTACTGACGTTTCGGCAATAAATATACTCTGATGTTGCAATAAAATGAGATTATGATATCACAAGTTATTGTTCCGCTCCTGTATTGTAACTTTGTAACATCGCCTTGGAGACAAACACAGCCCATGCCAATTATACGCCAATCGGCAATTTAGTGTAACCCTGCTCACGTGTTGTGTGACGCAGTTGGTTTAGAGAAACGGTCTCTTAGCAACAAGCTCTGAATGCTGCAACAAGCGGCGACTCTAAAAAAAAAAACATTGCATTAAAATTTACAGTCTACTTGCTATTTCTTTTTAATTTAGTTTTTCTTTTTAATTTAGTACACCTCCGTACATTTTGGTCCTAGTGAGCCGGAGGTATGATCGAGCCAGCATTTTTTCTATTGAGTTAAATACTTGAATTTATCGAATTTCGTCAACAAGCTGAATAATGTCGGAAACTGAAATAACAGCGTTGAACAGAAGGCGAGCGAATATCAAGGCCCAAGTCACCAGGATATTTAACGCAACGGATGGAAAAAAACTTCAATTTATCTGAATGGAAAGCCCATCTGGACTCTTTGTCGAAAACTGAAGAAAAGCTTGAAGCTCTCAAACTTGAATATTACAGAATAATAGAGGAAGAAAAATTGGAAGAAACTGAAAGAATACTCCCGCAACTAGACGAAGATATTCTAAAACTAGAGGTAAGCTTAAAATCCTCTATTAATGCTTATTATGAAAATACTGATTCAAATAAAAAATCCATTGAACAGGACCAAGCTAAAACGTCTAGCATTAAGTTACCTAGGGTCATATTGCCGGTTTTTAGTGGCAGAATTAAAGAATGGTCCGTATTTAAAAGTACTTTTAATGAGCTTATTAATGATAATTCAAATTTAAAAGATAATGAAAAATTATTTTATTTGCGTTCTGCTTTGACTGGTGAAGCGAGGAGTTTGCTTATACCAGATGAAAATTATGTTTCACTTTTCAATGCGTTAGAACAAAGATAAGAGAATAAAAGAGTTATGGTAGATTGTCATATAAAGAGTATTTTAAATCTTTGTGTAATTGAACAAGAATCCGCTAAGGATCTGCGCATTTTATTAGATAACGTAAAGAAGAATTTAAGGGCTCTAAAGATCTTAAAGTATGATAGAGATAATTTCTCGAACGCAATTTTGCTGAATATTATTCTAAATAAACTAGATAACGAAACTCGTAAGCAATACGAACTAACATTAAAGGATAATAAAGTGCCTAATTTTGATGAATTTTTAGAATTTCTTGAGCGATGATGTCAAATCTTAAATAGTATAAGTTCTAACGTATCCTCTAAATATACTGCAAAATTCTTATTCATAAAAACAAACAAACCTCAAAGTAAATGTTGTGTAATCTGTAAAACCGAAAACCACCCCTTATATCATTGTGTTAAATATAAAAACATGAAGTTAAGTGAGCGAATTAACATTGTTAAGAAAAATAAACTTTGCTTCAATTGTTTAAGTTCAGCCCACCTCATTAATTATTGTAATTCAAAAAGCACTTGTCATGTTTGCAAGAGCGCAAGCCATCATTCATCATTACATAATTATACAACACCAGTAAACAATCCTATAAACAATCTCCCAATACATGAAACAATAAATAGCAATTTTGTTTCGGAAGATTTATCACAAAACGAAACTACTGCTCATTCATTTTTTTCGTATGAAAATGATAATAATAAATCTGTTTTAATTAGTACTGCAATAATTTATTTGACAGATGTAAATGGCATCAAAATTCCTTTCAGGGCAATATTCGATTCCGCATCGCAGAATTCTTTTTGTACATTTAAAGCAGCACAAATGTTAGGCTTGAAAAAAAAGAAAATAAATATTCCTGTAAGTGGAATAAATAAATTGCCTATTTACATTAAATCTAGAATGAAATCAAAGTTGTCAAATAAAATGAATAGTACCAGTTATGAAATTGAGTTATTAATCGTTCCAAACATCTGTGACTTCACGCCTTCGAAAAAGATAAACATATCAGATTTAAAAATTCCAGCAAATATTTGTTTAGTGGATAAACAATTTAACATTCCAAGCAGTGTGGAGATAATTATCGGTGCTGAACTGTATTTTTCTCTTTTAAATGAAGAAAAAATAAAGTTAGGCAATAATTTATATTTGCAATCAAGTATTTTCGGTTATATTGTATCTGGTTGTATTTATGACAAAACAGTAAATAATAATAATAATACTAATTATTGTTTCTTAACAAAAAATCTTGAAATACTTAATGACACTTTGAAGTCTTTCTGGGAAATTGAAGAAGTACAAAATTTAAAACCCTGTAACAGTGAAGAATTAGAATATTGTAATGATCACTTCGATAAAACGCACTTCAGAAAACCGGATAGTAGGTTTGTGGTCACGATGCCATTTAAACCACAGGTTTTAGAACCCGATTTGGGAAATTCCAAAAATCTTGCTTTGAAAAGATTAAACTCTCTGTGGCAAGGTTTAGATCGAGATCCTGTTATGAAAAATTTATACACAGAATTTATTAAAGAATATAGAGATTTAAATCACATGCATGAAATAAAAGGAAACACGAACTTTAATGGTGGCTATTACTTACCACATCACAGAGTTTTACGACCCTCTAGTAAAACCACAAAACTACGCGTCGTTTTTGACGCTAGTGCCAAGTCAACCAACGGAAAATCTTTGAACGATTTATTATGTAAGGGTGGAGTTCTGCAAGATGATCTTTTTTCGATATTAATTAGATTTAGAAAGCATATTTATGCTTTTACTGCAGATATTAAACAAATGTTTAGGATGATAGAAATAAATCCATACCAGTACAAATATTTAAAAATTTTGTGGAAAGACAGTATGACATCCCCGGTTAAGGTATTTCAGCTAACAACAGTTTCGTATGGAACATCTTGTGCCCCCTACTTAGCCACCAAAGTATTACAACAATTAGCTCTAGATGAGAAAAATGAATTCCCGTTAGCATCGAAAATTGTTTTGAAGGACTTTTATATGGATGATTGACTATCGGGCTCATCCAATTTAGAAGAATTCAGATTAATGAAATCGCAATTAACAGAACTCCTCCTAAAGGGAGGGATGGTTTTACACAAATGGTGCACCAATGAGGTCCAATCTACTGATAATCACGTGTTTCCCCTGGACAGAAATTCTGAAGAAATAACTGTTAAAACATTAGGGATGTTGTGGAACAGTTTCAATGATACCTTTAGGTATAAAGTTAATATTAACACAAAAAGCGATTTCACAAAAAGAGATGTACTTTCGCAAATTGCCCGCATTTATGATCCTCTCGGTCTCTTAGGGCCAGTGATTGCTAAAGCAAAAATATTCATGCAGGAGCTATGGCTTCTTAAAATAGAGTGGAATGAGAAGCTGCCCTCTCATGTTGCCAAACAATGGGAAACCTTCCTCGAAAGTCTTAAAGAACTGGAATCAATTGAAGTACCAAGATGCTTCCTAGCTGTGAACCAATCAGTAGTGCTAAATGGTTTCGCAGATGCGTCTTCCAAGGCTTATGGCGCAGTGATATACATGCAAACATCTAATTCTAGTGAAACCATCAGTCACTTATTATGTAGTAAATCCCGCGTGTGTCCAACCAAAGTAATAACAGTGCCACGTCTCAAACTGTCAGCATGTCTTCTTCTGGCTAAACTCACTAACAAGGTCTTAAATTCATTAGACAAACAGGTAGCTTCAGTCAATTTGTTTTCAGATTCAACTATTGCTTTAGCTTGGATAGACACTGCTCCTCATCTCCTGAAAATGTTTGTGGGAAACCGTGTTGTGCAAATTAAGGAACAAACTAAGAACTTTCCATGGTTTCATATTCCGTCAGAACACAATCCAGCTGACTTGATATCAAGAGGTGCAAGTGTGGAAAACCTGTCTTCTAACCAGTTGTAGTGGCATGGCCCTCCTCTTTCAATTCTTGAAGAAACAATAGCAAAAACTGACTCTAATATAAGTGACATTAAAAATGAACATTATTCTAGTGAGCTTAAAGCTCCCAACAACTTGACATTTGCTATACATAATGAATCCAATTTGTGTGATAATTTAATTAATCTTAGCAATAATTTCCAAAAATTAATTAGAATTTTAGCTTATATTTTCAGATTCATACATAAATGTAAAAAAGTAACATCTGCAACCGGCCCTCTGTTGTTGGAGGAATTAAAAAAGGCAGAGAATTATTTAATAAAAGATATACAGGTAAAGTATTTCAAAATTGAAATTTCGGCCCTCCAAGCGGGATATTCGGTTCATCGCGCAAGTAAGTTAAAATTCTTAAATCCCTTTTTAGATAGAGATAGCTTATTGAGGGTGGGAGGAAGACTAGCAAAATCAAATTTGAATTTTGACCATAAACACCCCATTATACTTCCGGCGAGCTGTCGCTTGACGAAATTAATTTTTTAATATTATCATAAACGAGATTTTCATGTAGGACCCCAAGCTCTTTTGAACACTGTGCGTCAAAAATGTTGGTCGCTTTGTGGCAGAAATATTGCGCGTAAAATTGTACATGAGTGTTTACAATGCTTTAAAATTAAGCCTATAAGGGCTAATCAAATGATGGGAGATCTCCCTCCTGAAAGAATAGTGCCCAGTTCCCCCTTTAATGTGGGATTAGATTTAAGTGGGCCTTTTGAAATAAAATATAAAGGTCAAAGAAAGGGTACTTTTCAGAAAATCTATGTTGCCATATTTGTATGTATGGTCACTAAAGCTGTGCACTTGGATTTTGTCTCAGATTTGACATCCGAGGCTATAATAGCAACTCTAAAAAGATTCTTCGCTCGTCGTGGGAAAAGCTCCGTAATCTTTAGCGACAATGCTACAAATTTCGTTGGGGCTTCAGCAGAACTAAAACATTTACGCAAACTTGTTACGAGTGATGAAGTTTTGAACTTTTTAGCTTCTGAAGTTATTAACTGGAAGTTCTCCCCTCCTAGGGCGCCAAATTTTGGTGGCCTTTGGGAGGCAGGAGTCAAATCTTTCAAATACCACTTAAAAAGAGCTGTGGGCTCAGCTCATCTCACGATCGAGGAATTCCTGAGAGTTATCACACAGATAGAGGCTATTTTAAATTCGCGACCACTTTGTCCTTTGTCAACAGATCCTGACGATCTTCAGGTGTTGACTCCTGGTCACTTCCTCATAGGAAAGCCTCTTAATTTAATTCCAGAACCCAATTTAAGTGAGGTCAAAGATAATTTGCTAAATAAATGGGAAGGGACTCAAAAAATAACGCAGTTAATATGGAAACGTTGGCAGAATAATTATCTGAGCCAGTTACAAGAAAGGAATAAATAGCTATTTAAAAAGCCTAATATTCTGCCAGGAATGCTAGTTTTGCTTAAGGACTCACAACTATCCATTTGCACTTGGTCACTAGGCCGCATTAATAAGGTTTTCCCAGGCGCGGACGGGATAGTCAGGGTAGTTGAAGTTCGTACCGCTAAGGGTAATTTTAAACGACATATTTCAAAAATAAGTATATTACCCATTGAGGACAACATCATAGATCCTAAACTTTAAATGTGCTTTATTATGTATTAATTTTCATGTATTATTTGTGTTTATTTTATTTTATTTTATTTTTTGCCTATAGTTTGTATCATGTTGTGTTATTATTTGTATTGCATATGTATTTTGAAATATAAAAATATTTCAACGCGGGGCGGGATGTTCCGCTCCTGTATTGTAACTTTGTAACATCGCCTTGGCGACAAACACAGCCCATGCCAATTATGCGCCAATCGGCAGTTTAGTGTAACCCTGCTCACGTGTTGTGTGACGCAGTTGGTTTAGAGAAACGGTCTCTTAGCAACAAGCTCTGAATGCTGCAACAAGCCGCGACTCTAAAAAAAACAAACATTCCATTAAAATTTAAAGTCTACTTGCTATTTCTTTTTAATTTAGTTTTTCTTTTTAATTTAGTACACCTCCGTACAGTTATTATTTAAAGAAAATTAAGTGTATCGTCTGAGCGTAGTTATTATAAACTAGAAGACAGCCCGTCAAAATGACGTGTTTGCATTTTTAAAGGATGATAAAAAATTACAACTGTGGTCAATCATAGCCGCTTTAGGCTGAAACAATTTTGATAAATACAGCGATTAAACTTGGAGAGGGAAAAATCTAACCCCCCCCCCCCAAAAAAAAATGTAAGAAAAATCATGTGTTAAGCATAGATTATGAAGCACTTTCCAACACTTAATGAAATCTTTAACAAAACTTTGTTATTTAGGGAAATAATAGTGTATAGCCAAATATACCCAAATATGTATTCCAGTACTTCTGAACAGCTCTGTATTTCATACGTCAGTTGGTATAATGGGAAAATTTAGTTTAGCAAGAAAATACCCAGTAGCTTGAAATTTCTTTTTCAGCATTTCATACTATTAGATGGAAACATACTTGAATACTTTTGTTCAGCCCTGTAGTTTACATTGTACCTTTATTACACGTCAGCATTTGGCTAAAATTTATTGTAAACTAAAACACTTTTAAAACAACTGAAATCACATTCTCATAAATTATCATTCATAGGCGTCCATGTACCGAATTCTTTGCGTGACCCTGTATATCCTTTTATCTATATTCTGCAAACATTTCTCAGTAAATTGAAAAACGCTCAGCGTAAAAATGAATAGCTTATTTAAGAACCACGTTTAAATAATTTACGCTCATATTCAGTAACGTTCATGAGCTCTTTTGGGTAGCCCTGTATATCAACTATAACATTTATACACACCATATAATGTGCATATATTTAGCGAAATATAAACGCGCATATCACAATTAAAATGCATTTCATCCCTCCATCAGCCATCATCGGACACATATACGGTACTTCGGAAAGAATATACCATTTGAAACCTTTTGTGTGGCCCTGTAAATGCTATGTACTTCATATTATGCAAGACAGTAGCGTATAATTTATATTAAGCTTCAGTGACATATATCAATTTTATTATACATGAAACAGCTTAATGTATTTAAAATATGTCACACACAATTCCCCCTTTTACCATTATCTAATGGAATTCTTTTGTGTGGCCATATAAATGAATAATAGCTACATTTTCAGCTTATATTTTATAGAATGCATATTTTAATATGTTTGACAGGGTATAACATCTTTAAAATTCCTTTGAAACGATTTTTCCCCATAGGCTGTAATGTAATGGGAAACTTTTGATTCGCCCTGTAGATAAACTAATCATGGTAGAAACTTCATTTTCAATAGGGTTCGTGTTAGGGTAAACGTCAATAACGTCCTAAAATTTCATGGCAATCCGAGTATATTAACGATTTTTCCCCATAGGCCGTAATGTAATGGGAAACTTTGATTCGCCCTGTAGATAAACTAATCATGGTAGAAACTTCATTTTCGATAGGACTTGCACTAGGGTAAACGTCAATAACGTCCTAAAATTTCATGGCAATCCGAGTATATTAAAGATTTTCCCCCATAGGCCGTAATGTAATGAGAAACTTTTGATTCTCTCTGTAGATAAACTAATCATCGTAGATACTTCATTTTCAATAGGTGTCGTGCTAGGGTAAACATCAATAACGTATAAAAATTTCATAGCAATCCGAGTATATTTACGGGAGTTAGAGCGCGGACAGACGGCCAGACAAACCGAATGCATAAGTACTTTTCAACTTTGTTGGAAAGTGCTAAAAAGAAAGAAAGAAAGAAAATTTCAACAGAAATCTGCATTTAAAACTATAGCAAAACTATCTAATAAATAGATGGGGGTTGAGATTATAATGAAATTTAAAATGCACCAGCAGTTTGCTTAAATAAAAAGTTTTAATTAAACATTGTTTTTGAAATCGTGAAAAGATTTCAAAGCGAAGTAAAATGTAGTGATGTCATTTACAGCTCCCACTGTAAATCTGACCATTGAGAAAGCTCCATTACGACTATGGAACAGTTTCATTGGTCAGAAAATAGATTGCCTTTAAAATCGGAGGTAACTTTTCGCAATGTTTTTTATAGAGTTGAAATTCTCAAGAGTCATTCACGGCTGTAAAGAAAAAAAAATTAAAGCAACCCGAATATAAAAATTTTAACATTATTGCATTTAAAACGCAACTTTGTTTTCCTTTAATAAAAAGTTTTAATTAAATATACATTTTGAAATCGTGGAAAGATTTCAAAGCGAAGTAAAATGTAATGACGTCATTTACAGCTCCATCTGTAAATCTGACCAATGAGAACGCTCCATTACGACTATGAAATGTTTTTATTGGTGAATGAGTTTCTTTTTCTCGTGGAAAAGGGTGAGCCCGGAATTGTTATACACAGAAGGGTTTTATATATATAATATTTAATTTTAAAATGAAATAAGTTTTCTTAAAGGTTAAATATTAAATGACTAGAAAATGTTAATAATTTATAAAGCAAATTTATCCATATAGTAAATGATTTAATGATCAATGAAAAATACTTTTTATCTTTCTTAGAAAGTAAGAAAAGCTCAACTAATAAAATAAAATATTTTTGTGTGTTAATTCTTAAAATAGTTCAATTCTGAAAATATAAATAAAAAGCACTTTAAAAATGCACTTTCGGGCTTAAAAGCTAAAGATTTAATGTAATTGTGAGAAAATACATTCCCTCAGTCACTATCTCAATTTCGCATAATGTGCTCGAAGTGTACTGGAAACAGGTTTGTAAATGGATATTAATTCAACATTTTTTTAGCTCTTAAAATTAAAAATATGCTGTCACTTTTAAAAATATCTTTTTTTATAATGAATTTCTATAAAGTTTTATGGTATGCAAAGCATATATGTACAAGTTATACAAAAATGCTACCTAAAACACAGTTTTGTAGTAGATTTTTCCTAACACTGTTTTTTTTGTTTTACGGAAACTACCCCCTTTTTGACACTTTCTAACATAGTCTAAAAGTGTTTACGACTTCAACCTGTCTGTGTATCGGATACTGAGTGCCTGGGGTCTGCCTTCTGATTGTCCGTCAACTTGAGTAAATATAGTGGGATTCATACAAAAATAATAAGTGTTATTGAGATTTGCCAAAGCATATGCGGCATTGAAAATGAACCAGGTAGCAATTATAGCTGAATCACAGGAGCACTCAAAAGGAGAGGTCGAAAGGCAAAAAAATCATTTGTGGTGTATTTTGATAATGTTACATAATTTTAAATGTAGTGAAATTTACATCAATTTTTAAGGTTCACAAGAACATGGTTACTATCGAATATGTTAAGTATAGTACTTATAGTGTGTGGACAAGGAGCTCAAAAGTATATCAATATATCATAGTCTGTTAAGAAAAACCATTTGCAGTGTATTTTAATAATGTTATTTTATTAAGGTTATTTTAATAATATTGAAATTGATATCAGTTTCTGAAGTGTACTAAAACAGGATTTCTGTAGAAAATGGGGTGCAAAGATTTAACATTCATTTACAAGATCACAGAAAAATGTTCGGTAATATAATAGTCTAGGGGGGAAAAACATTCCCAGCGTATTATAATTGCGTTGCACTATTTCAAACATGATGAAATTAATATACTGAGATAATCAATACAATGATAAATACTGAAATTTACTACAATATGCTTGCAGTTAAGTATGATTTGCATCACATTTGTTGTTCATTTACAGAGACGCATAAAAGATTTTGGACCTGTGTCCAGATCTCAGATATTGTATCCAAAGTATGGTCTATTAGAAAAGATTGCTGAAGGGCTTTTTTAATTATCGTATGTATTTTAAGGAAAACTAATGCATCCTGAAGTTCAGCTGCATTTGGTATAATAAGAGATGCTTGTAGAATTTAAATAAATCATGTATCGGACTATACAATAAACTTGATATATGGTCACCTGTGAAATAGCAATTCCCGGAAATATGAATTCAGTAATTTTAATCGGGTTTTTTGCTTGAATAATTTAAGCTAAATATCTGCACGTAATATACAGGATTGTACAAAAGAATTCAAGTGCGTTTCTGTCTATTATTAGAAATTGTTAAAGGTGAATTTCAATCTTCGTTATACTTTTTCTAACTAAACAAAGTTTTAACGTTGTATTTAGAATATTTACAAACACATAGATCATATACATAGCTGCAGAAAAGAATGGGCCGGTGAAGTTATGTATTATGGAAATGTTGGATATTTTTATTATAACCTAGGTTTAACACATGATTTTTCTTTCTTTGATATGGAATTCTGAAATGCACTACAACATGATTTCTGTACAATTGGGGTGCATTGCAGTTGTTCTACAGTATAAGTGGTTGCAATTTCATTTTCGTGATTGCTCATATTATCTAACATATTTCCCTTTTATTAGATTGAGTTCTTTAAGTCCCCTAGAAAGAAAAACTACTGCATAGCCTCCTATAAGATATGTGCTAGTTATATGTTTTAAATTATTATTAATAAAACGTTTTGTTTAATTAAAACATTTATCTTTTTTTTTAATGCTATGTGAACGATGTCACGGGTAACAGCTATTATTTAATAAATTTGACCACAAGCATGATGTTTTAAAAGAAAATATCAAAATTTTGGTCAATAATAAATCTTTCTTAGACAATCATGCACTATGTAGAATGAAGATCTAAAAATAATATTAACGTAAAAAAATTACAATATAATACAGACAAAAACCTTACTTTACTTTTATCTTTAGAGATTTTGAAATCTTATTAACAAAATAAAGATAAATTCATAAAAAAAATTAATAGTTATCTTCTTTATTACAAATTACAAGAAAAATAAAATATTTTCCCCTTTTCATTGCAATATAAAATTTATTGTTGCAAATATGTAAAAATAGAATGGTGAATAAAATAAAAAAATAAAATAAAAAAACTTTTTAAAATCTCATAATATAAATGTGCTATAGATATTTAAATGCAAGTTCAAATGTGACTTGGGACTTTTTTTTTTTTTTTAAACACTGCTGTAAGGGGATAACCCTTTGAGGCTCAACAGCTCTGAAAAATATTCACTCAGATGTTAGAATACATCATTTTAAGCATGTAAAAAAATAATTTAAAAATTTAGAACACAAAACTAAAATAATTATTGACTAAAAGGTACTTTTTTTTTTGCATCTACAATAAACAGAAATTGACACACTTCTCATAAATATTGTCCATTTTCTAAGACAAAATTTTGAAGTATACAAAATTACCTTGGACTTTTCACTTTGGACTTTTTCAACTTTTTGAATTTGACAAAATTTACTAAGTTAATTTTTGCAATATTGACCTGAAGCTTCTGAAATGATAAACAAAACTTGGTATGAGGAATTAACTCATTATCATCCTCTGTTGAGAATTCCAATGATCAATTTGTATTTACGGTGTGTAACGAAATAGGAAAAAAAATTAACTCATGTAATTACTGTTGATTTTTGGGTATGTTGCAGATATGCAACACAGTGATACAAAGGGTTAACTACATTCGCATTAGAATACAAACAAATCAAGAATTTAAACTTACCACCACCAAGTGTTCTTTCAGTTTTCATTCTACTCCGAGTACCATCACCCTTTCTGGTTACAGCAGCAACTTGCACTGAATACAGGGTATCAGGTTGGAGTTTGGTGACATTATACTCTTCAGCATTTTCATCAGCAACGTCATATCGCTTTGGCTCATTGACAAAATCCCCATCCCTAGTTATTTCTTGGACATGAATTTGGTAACCACGAATCAGACCGTTCCTATCCTTATTGGCTGGAGGCTTCCAACGTACAGTAATAGCAGTACTATTAATAGCAGCAACTTTCACCTGACGAGGTTCTCCTGGAACTGTTAGGGAAAATATTCACTTTGACAAATTATTAGGGATAAAAAAAAAAAAAATCAAATTAAAAACCACCAATATTAAAAGAAAAAAAACATAAAGTTAAAATGACAGTAAAAAAAAAGTATAAATGATAATTTATATTAAAAAAATATTTATATCATTAAATTTAATAAAATGCCAATAAAACAAAGAGTTTGCTTATTTTAAACTTCCCAATAATTCAAATGAAAGCAAACAATTTTTACAACTACTTACAATTTTTAAAAAGCAGTTAAATTAAATAAGCTGCAAGCTAAAGTTTATAAGATATACATATTCACATTAAATAAAAAGAATATTGCCCAGTTAAACTGATGGCATTGAGCTCACAGGCTACGCATACTAATTGTACATTACAGCCTTATTTTCAAAGATTAATTCCGTTCGGAAAAAAAAAATAATAAGGGGAAACAGCTCTCCCCTTTCCCCTTTTTTATACTTAATCATTGAACCTCCTAAACTATCAAGGACATGCTTTATCATATAAAAAATCTATATCCAAAATTCAAAGCAAATCGGATAACTCTTAATAAAAACCCATTTATTATTTATATAATTTAAGAGAAGTTGTCCCACTCTTTCATACTTAACCATTAAACTTGCAAAACTATTCGGAGATTTCAACAAAATCTGACAATTCTGCTTACAAAAACCCATTTATATAAATTAAGGGGAGGGGCATTAGAACCCCCGTTCCCCCTGTTTGTACTTATTCAATGAACATTTAATAACAGTCACGGAAGCGCCTCATCAGAATGATCCTATATCTAAATTTTGAACGAAAACTTAATTCTGCATGAAAAACCCATTTATATCAATCAAGGGGAGGGGCATGAGCCCCCCGTTCGCCTTCTTATACATATCTTATGAACTCCAAAAACTAATCAGGGAAGCGCCTTGTCAGGATGTACCTATGTACAAAATTTCAAGTGGATTGGATATTATTATCATGAGTTATCGCGTTACGCACGAACAAACATACATACAGAACGGACGGGCACATAAGCTCTCAGGCTAAAAAGGATAGAAAATCATACTTCAATATTCCTGTATATCTTTCATTATCCTCTCTCATTATCCTATCTCTTACTTTCTTAAATCCTTTGAAAAAGAATACATTTAACTATTTTTTTTTTCTTAATCCCCAGAGGTAAAAAAATGGCTAATTACTTTTAAAAATCCAGGGAGGAGTCCCTGGTATACTTTAGATTTGCATAAAACCAAAAACTTTTTGCCTACATACATACTGGGTCAAACATTTTCTGCAAATTAATTTACTATATAATAAAATTACATCTTATTTTATTTTGACAATATGAATTAAAACCTAGTTTAAAATAATTACTATTTCAATTAAAAAATAATTAATATTCATTAAAAATAATTATTTTAATTAAAAAATAATAAAGCAAAAATGCATGATAGGAAGAGGTGAATTCTTTTTAATTATTTTATCACTGCTTTTAGAAACAATCCAATCCTTAATATTGTGATCTCTATGTACAGAATACAGATCACTCTTATAACACTGTGAAATTATTCAATTTAAGGGTGTATTTCGATTCAAACTGCTTATTTTCTGATTTATTTTTGAATTCACTTTTGCTCTCATATGCATCAAACTGGCAAATTGTCTTATTTAGAAAGTACACAAGGTGCCGTGACTGTCGATTCTTTGATAAATGCAGAAAATATTGCAAAACAAGCAATCAAAAACAGCATTTTAACAGATTTTTCAGAAGCGGGAGATTTGGGAATAGTGTCATACTGAGAAGATAATTGTTCATAAATCGAATTCAAGTGAATGGAGCGTAAAATGACATCACACGGCACCTTGTACGTCTCTTCAAAAATCCCCTCAGCGAGTTTCATGTTTCTACTTTTAAAAATGTGTCCGAAATTGTATTGGAAAATATCGAGCTGTTGAAGGTGGAAAAGCGTTTTTTCGAATACACCCTTAATTATTGTGAAATCACTGTGCTAAAAAGTCACTGCAGCTGTTGATGAAAAATTGATCAGTGACAAGTTTTAGCCTGAAGAAAATGGAAATAAAAGTCAGTGATATCATAAGAATGTTTTCAATCATTAAACTTTAAATTGTGGACAAAAAATATATAAATCATACATAAAATTGGGAAATATTTTAAATCTTTGATATTAAAGATAAGTTTAAAAAAAAAACAAAAAATGTTTTAATTTTTAACTTTTTTTCGCAAAGTTCTAAATATTTTAGAAAATTTTCCATGCACACTTTTTGCATATGTATCTATACCATTCTGGTATATTTCTGCTCCCACAGGATGAATGACACTCCCTGAGAGGGTAAATGTATTGAGAAGCCAATTATCAGTTGAATATTATGATAAAAGTGAAGAATTGAGATTACTGAATAAATATCATTTGAAATAAATTTAAGAGTCTTTACTGTACCTTTAATAGAAACTTACCATACTGATCAGTCCGAACTTGAGATGGTGGTGTAGCAGCACCTTCTCCTTGTCTAGATCGAGCAGCAACCCATACATAGTACAGTGTGTCGGGATATAAGTCTGTCAGAGTGTAAGAGTCAGTGTCGGGTAAGCTCTGGTGGTATTGTTGTTGAGTAAAAGTATCATTCCAGTATAGCTCGTAACCAATAACTTTCTCGCCTGGATGCGATGGTTTAGACCAGGAAACATGAACAGTTGTTGAAGAGGTAGCAAGGACACGCAGGTTGCTAGGCAGACTGGGAACTGGAACAAAAATTAAAGCAAAGTTAAAAAAAAAAATATTTTAATAAACAAAAATTATATACAATGATGTAAAAATTAAAAAAAAATCTAAAAAAAAAAAAAAATTTAAGACACATTATCAGACTTGAAAAGTATTGAAAATTAAAAATCAAGAGATTTTATTGCAGAAATCAGAAGATACAGTGATGCACCCAGAATTAAGCTTTGGAAGGGGCCAGCATATTTTAGAGGCCTATATTTTCTTGATCTGCCACAAAATGTCAAACAAACTCAATCTTTTTTTTTTTTTTTTTTTTTTTTTTTTTTTTTTTTACATTTTATTAAAAATGTATGAGATGTGTTACTCTCGCACATGCATTTTTTCTATTGACTTGATACAAAACAAAGACAGAGTGGTGGAGGGGGGAGCAATCAGCAAAATCATGGGGGAGGGGCTTTGAAGATTTTTGATGGAGCTAATTCTGAAGGTTTAAGCCTCTTTGATAAATAAAAAGAAAATATTGTTTTAAGTGATCAATATTACAAATGCTAATATTTCAAATTTCATAAGAAAATGTATAAATAAGAAAATATTGTGAAAAGATTACTATTTTTCAAAGTTTCTGTTTTGCAGAATCTATTAAAAATAATAAAAGTAATTTTTCATAATCTTAGAAAACGTTAAATAATTTAATCTTGTGGTCTGGGAGGGGCTTCAGCCCCCTTAGGTCCCCCTATGTGTGCACCAATGAGAGATATTTTTGTCAATGACAACTTATTAATTTTTAAGTATAAACATCTTTGGTGCAAGTTTAAATTTAAACAGGGATTGATTATTACTGAAGATTAAAAAGAAATATGTCATTCTCTCAAATAAGGAAAGTATGTATTCCTAACAAGTAGAATACATTTAAGCATATGATGTTTACAGTGTTTAAACATATTTTTAATTTGACTAAATATTACAGAAGGGAGGATGTTTTGTTATTCATAAACTTACATAAAACTATAGGAAGGATCATACATAAGTCTTAATCGAGACAAACTATTAATAATCCAACATATGACAGTAAAAGTAATAGTAACAGTAAAAACATTTTAAAGATCCATCATTTATAAAGAATCTGAATGTAGTTTATCATATAAAATACTACTGATCAATCATACTAAAGAACAGTTACACTTATACTGGTATTTTAATCTTCGAATCACAATATATATTTGATTGTAAAATAACAAATTATTTAAAAATGTGAAAAATCAAGAGAAATATTTCAAAAATCAGAAGTATGAAAAAATATCTGAAAATCAAAAGTCTCTAGCCGAAATAATGAGATATGTCAAGTCTGCTTTATAAAGAACAAAAACAAAGCCCAACACATTTTTAAATAATAAATTTTTCTTCCTTATTTGCAAAAAGACTTGCAATTCCTTTGAGAGCAAGATCAAGAAAATTTTATTTCTGTTCTCAAAGTGATAATTCAATTTTTTTGTGCCTGAAGAAGAAAAATCTATTATTCATAAACAAATTGCATTATTCAAAATTTTTATGGTACATTTGAGCAATACTCTTAACTGTGTCTTACATTAAAACAAAGTCTTCAGATGAACTAAAAATACACAGCAACTTAACAGGTCATTTATAACAGATGATTCAATAAATATTTTTATACAAAAGAAAATTTCTTGGACATAAACAAAAAGTTCAGTTGCTAATGTAAATGAAAATGATATGAAAACAACAAATTATTTGAGATTGTCACAATTTTTGTTAATGGTTTTAATAAGATATCCTTTATTAACACGATGATTGCCACATCAGTGACCAGTAACTGACACTGAGCTTTTCATTTAGAGCGTGTTAGTCATCAATGACTGACAATCTAAAATATGATGTAAAACTAAAAAAAATTATATTACTTTAAGTAGTTACTGAAAATTTATTTAAAATTTACTTGACTTCTATTTATTACAGGATTATACTTTCTTAATAATTACTTAAAATAATATAAATTTGAGTTTTATATCAGATTTTACACTGTCAATCACTGGTGACTGACGCTGTCTAAAATGAAATTTCAGTGCCAATCACTATGGTACTTAATGTGTTAAACAAGAAAAAAGAGGGATACTTTTATTTGTTCCCAAGATCTAAAAATCACGTTTTTATGAGAAAAAAGCTTTTCACTCTTGTTAAATTTAAACAATATTTCAGCAACATAAAAGAATAAAATAAAATAAAATAAAATAATGATTTTTCTTCTTTGAAACAAATAAATAACAATGATTTGACGTCAGAAATATTATGCTTCATACATTTAAAAGTAATATTTAAAAATTTCATAATCATAAAAGAGTTAACCATGTATGTTATAAATTTATTTTATCGCAATGTATAATATAAGAGATTATCCACAAATCATGTCATGTCTGGAGGAAGGGAGGGGGATTCATGAAACTGTGACAGTTTGTGACTAAGGGATGGGAGGGGGTGAGAAGAAATGGACATCAGACACTTAGGATAAAATAAAAGCTTTAAAAATCAGCAGATAAGGTTTTGAAATTATTTTAAAATTAAAGTATTTTGCATTCATAAAATAAAGATAAGATTTAAAACAAAATATATTAAATTCTATTTCAAATTCCAAAATATTACTGTAATCAATTGCTCTTTCATATTAATATTTTATTGCTATTATATATTAATTATGTTTTTTGTTCTAAACATTATCTTATTTAATAAAAAGAGATTCACAAATCATTTTTATTCTTGTGCTCACAAATGTCATTAAAAGAGATAGTTAAAGTTTAAAAATAAAGTTTGAAATATGATCTATAACATAGTGTTTTGTTTCTAAACTGCAAGTATAAATTTGTGAAACAAAGCATGACATGTGACAAAAGGGGAGGGGGAGGTAAGGTGAAATGTGACATTTTGTGTCAGGGGGAAGGGGTAGAGTAAACAATTTTGAAAAAACATGTGAATTATTTATGGACAGTCCCTAACTTTAAAATGATTATTTGACTCTTGTAATAAAATTATTTATAACTTGAGAATCAAACAGTCAGAATGAATAAAGAATTAAAATTGACAGAACTGATTGAATTTTCTTTTTCAAGTTCTATAATTTCAGTTTACAACAAGTATAAAATATATCAGGGCTCCCAACACATTTTAGTCCTCAAAAAGGGAGAAAGGGGACCATTTTTATTTAAAAAAAGGACTTTGGGGGACCATTTTTATTTAAAAAGGGGACTTTGGGGGACTATTTTTGCATAAAAAGGGGATTTTGGGGGACCAATTTTATTAAAAATGGAAACCAAATAAGGATCATATGTGTGTAAAAATATAGCACAAATTTTCATAAATAAGAAAGTAAATTTTTAAAATTACCCCAGAAAATGTGTTTGATGGTTATCTTTATATGATTTCATTAAACAATGTACACAATTTTATTTAAGCACATTTAAATATCCTACTGAAAAAGTAAATAAAGCATTCAATATTTCAGCATTCACCTTGATTATTCTCGTTACAGGTAAAAAATAATAGTGATCAGTTAATAAAAACAAGTAAGTGGTTAAGTATGATTACAGATCACTCAGAGGGTTTTATTTAACATATATTTTTTCAAAACTTTCTAACCTTTAATTGATAAACCAAAATTGTTAATAATTAAATTTGTTAAAAATTGATAATTGTTTATAATGATTAAATCCTTACATAGATGTGGATGACACAAAGCAGTGAGAATGGAGGTAGAGAGACAGTGAAGAATAACATTATTCATAACCTTGCTTTTCATTTAAGATATTACATGACATATTGTAGATTAAATTTTTTGAGAATTTATTTCAATAGCATCCCCTGGAGACAGAAAGGGCTGAAAAGATGCAAGCCGTTTGGATATGTTAAGCAGATTTTTTTTTCTTAATTTTTCAGAAAATTTATGGAGTGGTAATGAATACAATTAAACATTAAAACATCTGCTAGAGGTGAAAAAGTGAGTTAAGACGGTGGGAAATGGGTGCTTAGGCCAAGAGTTTTAAAAGGATGTGTGAAAAAAAAAATCAATTTTCTGATTCCCCACCCCATACACACATGCACATGAAGAAATGCCCCTAATTGTCTAGGGTCAAAATAGAGCCTAGCAAGATGTTGGGCTCGATGAGATACCTCCTTCGGCCAACCTTCAAATGAGATTGAATCTCACTGTAGCTTAATTAGGGTTGAGTTAGAAAATTGCTTAAAATACTTAGCCTAGAGAAGTAAAAAAGAAACTTGGAAATTTAATCCCACTGCCTCCACACACACTACTCAAAATTTTTTGTGTGTTATAAAAAAAATGTGAGATTTTAAAATTGATAACTTTATTACTTTTCTTAATTTCGGTTTTTTTTTTTTTTTTTTTTTTTTTTTGCTAAATTTAATTTTTGGATTAGTGCTAACTACTATCATTCGTAAATAAAAGGGGCCAATAAGTTCATTTTATATAGCCTGTAATAACAAATCAGACATAAAATAATGATAATTAGTGAAAAAACGCTTAGATTTAAACAACATGTCATATAAAAGCATTTCTTTGTCTTTTTAAAAAGTGATATTTGAATAAAATAAAATCTTAATCAATTTTTATGAAAATTACACATTCAGAATTAGTGTCAAAAAATAGGCATACATGCACAAGTTTAAAATATATAAATGAAGTACATGTAAATATTATGTACTCCCAAGAACAGTCCTTGTCAAATTAATCGGATGTAGCAGTCCCAACACTCTCTTCTACCACATACATGTTAATACTTCAAAATTCGCTATCACAGTCCCAAAATTAAATCGCAACTTATGCCCATCATGAGAATTCTAAAGATATAAAATTTTGTATATTAGTTCTTCAAATATGACTATAACTAAACTTATGCAAATCCGACAAAATGCAGTTTAGGAGCACCATCTATTGAAAGATTAACAGCAAAACCTAATCAGTAACAACTTGTGTCACTGTCTAACTGAATCCTAAGTTAGACAAAAATTTGTGCATTAAATCAGATAAATCTGCAGAAATCCTTAAAAAAGCATCATAGCAGCACTACCTTTTAATGAATTTACATCAAAATGTAAAAAATGTCAATTCATCTTAAAGAAGAACTGAATGTAAAGTTTGATGTAATTCTGTGCATTAATTCTGGATATAGAACTATTGTGGAAATCGCAACAAATGCAGATTAACAATGCCACTTGTTGAGCGATTTATACCAAAATATAAAAAATGTCAATTCATGCCAAGGACTAACTGAATCTGAAGTTTGATAGAAATCTGTGCATTGGTTCTGGAGATTTTCAAGACTCACTTTTCCCCAAATAGAAGTCCTTTAAAAGAAAAAAAATCTTTTGAGATTAGTAATAGCTATCAAGGCAGACAATTTTTGTTCATGAAACCATAATCAACTTATTTAGTCATAAGTACATTGTATTTCATCTCACTCTAGGTTAAAACTTGTGTGTTTGTTTATTACATTAACAATAAATAAGATAATATATTTTCAACTCGCAGGCTTTGATTTCTGTAAAGTATGATATAATGGGAAGGGTGGAAAATACCACCACTCATAAGAAAAGAACTATGAGCCAAACATACCTTTATTCAGAATTAAGTTGAAAGTATTTGTACTTTATATTGAAAAAAAAATCTGCTTTGAGTTATTTAAAAAGGACAATTATCAGACAGTAAAATTTTTCTTCGGTCATTGTTTTCATTATTTGATTTTAAAATGTTTGTTTTGATCCGTAGAAAATTTTATTAATTAAAGTTTCATAATTGCGCTTTTTAACTAACTCAAGGCAGATTTTTTTCAGTACTAAATACTCTTATAAAAAGCTCTTGTTTATCAAAATGAAAGTTTCTTTTATTAAATATTATGTAAAACTGTTTTAAAAAGTAACAAATTGAAATTAACTTTAAATTTTGAAATATAAAAAGTATTTGGAAAGCCGAATATTCGGTATTCGGCCGAATAGTTATCTATTCGGCTGGCCGAATATTCGGTATTCGGCCCAACAATTACTATTCGGCGTTCGGTATTCGGCGTTCGGTATTTGGCCAAAATCACTATTAGGTGCATCCCTACTACTCAGCCTAATGGGTAATCCGCCTCCGAGGTCATTCCAAAGATTTTTTATAGCATTTAGATTGGGTGCTTGGGCTAGCCATTTAAAAAGTGAAATATTTTTGTGTGAAAGCCATTTGCTTGAAAAGATTTCATGTATGCTTCAATTTCTTATACTGAAATAGTTCTGAGGTGACCAAAATTTTGCCTTCAATAAGGCAGCAAATTACCTTGCAAAATATCCTTATATATTGCATCATTCATCTTGCCTCAGATTTTAACAGACGGACTGGCATCTTTTCCATAAAATGCTCCTCATACTGTAACATATCTTCCACCATGCTTAGTTGTAAGAATAACACATCTGGAATCATGTCTTTTGTTGTTAAGTCGTCGGACATACTTCTTGCCAAGACCCGTTACTAAGAATGGTCAAGCAGTAGCTTATTATAGTAAATTTCGTGTTCTGCAATTTTTTAATTTTTAAGAATTTTAACGAGATTCTTAAAATTTGCCTGTATTCTGAGATGATTTTTTAACATTTAGATTAATGAAAGAATTTCAGTTACAATGCCTTTTTTATACCCATCATAATGCCTTTTTTACGCCCACTTTAATGAATTTTGTCTTCTTGGATTTTTAAACTTTTAGTGATTTTCAAAGTTTTTATTTTTTATTTTGCGGCAATTTTTTTCAAACACAGAAAAAGGGACTTGGGGGACCAAAATGTAAAAAAGGGGACTTTTGGGCGAAAAAGGGGACCATTTGGGAGTCCTGATATATTATTGCAATGTACACACTTTTTTCAAAAGGATCCAATAAAAGAATAAAATGAATAAAAGAAACCACATACCTCCTTGTTGGGTTTTTACTTGGACAGGAGCCGAATGAGGCCCAGGTCCACGGCTGGTAAAAGCTTGTATGCGAATGGTATATATGGTTTGGGGAGTTAGGTCACTAATAGTAGTTAACTGATTATTATCTACAGGCTGAGTATTCCAGGCAGACGTGGGAAGATTCGGCCGTGTAGTGTAATACACCTTATAACCCTGAAGTAGAAGTTAAAAAAATGACAGATTACAAACATTAATATTTAATCAGTAGAATCAAGATTTTAAATAAACACATATGTACACGTAATAATAGGTAACATTAAGTGAATGAGTGTTGAAATATTTTTAGATGCAATTTAGTAATTCTGCAAAACTGTGAAAGGGTCTCGAAACTAAATTAGGTTTTTGAACAGAATTTCATTTGAATTTTCAAAACAGAAATTCATTTAGCGACCTTGGAATCTTTTTCAGGGACGGGGGGGGAGGGGGGGGGCTGAGCCACTCATTTCATCCCCTTAGCTACAGTCCTGGTGGCACTACCATCTATTGGCTGTAAAGAAAATAGCAAATTAATTTATTCTGTATTTCATGCAAGGCTTTAATTAATGCATGGCATAAAATATGGCCTGGCTCTTTATTTATCCAAAATGAGGATGAAGATAAAAATTTTTCATAATCTTATCAGAAGCTAAAGCATCTAAATTCTGTTGAACTATGCAAAAAATTCCAACCCAGATTCACAAGAATTTTTAAAGAAAAAACTGTTGTATGTATGAATAATAAAAAATGTAGTCTTAAATCATGTTGCAGATGAGAAATTACCTTTTCAATAATGATCCCACCTGATGGCAGTGAATGTTAGAACATTTTGAAAAAGGTTTGGGTTTAGGTGAAAATTGTTATTTGAGCAGCAAAGTCATGTATGCAAAGAAATAATGATTTTCCCCCCCCCTTCAGAATTTAAAAGAAATTTCAACAAGAGAAAATGCAAGTTCTCAACCAAAAGGCTACATAAGAAATGTTTTAAAATTGTAACAAAAATAATTTTGGATATTAAAAGATAATTTACAGGCAAATAAAAGAGACTCAAGTTTTGATTTGCTTATATTGAATTTATTACAAGTTCTTCTTGGAAATAAAAAAAGGTAAGTTGAAAAAAATAAATCATTTAATCCAGAATCTACTAAACTCTAAAATCGCAACATTCCAAAATCTGTACAGCCTCTGGTCCCAAGCTGTGCCGATTTTTGAGACTCTGCTGTATTAGAAATAAGAATATTTTTTATAAACACACACACACACAAAAGAAAAAAATTTAAATGATACACAAAACCAGAACTTCTATATGAACTTGTATAAATAAGTATTACAACAAAAACATAATAGCTACATTTTGAACTGCTTTTATAATTATGGATTAAAGGTCCTCAAATATACTGTTGAAGTCCAACATTATACAGACTTCAAGAACATATTTTAAAGATAACTGCAGAAGCAGTTTGAAACTTAAACACTATAATTTTATCATGATATTTTTTTATACAAGTTTATATAAAAGATCTTGTCCAGTGTACCATTTAGCAATTTTATGTGTTTTTATCAGGACTGCAGAATCAGAAAAAACAGCTGACTCTGACGCCAAAATTTTAACAGCTTTGACTCTAAAGCTGGCTTTGCTAATGCACTAGTATTGTAGTTGGTTAAAATTAAACACAAGAAAAGTAAAGCAATTTTTCATTATTTCAGTATTATTTTAATACTTTGAGCTTTGAAGTTAAAAAATGAAAAGAAAAACATTTTCTGTTTTACTAATTTTTCAATTTTGCATCTCAGAACTCAAAAAATCTAACTATCAAAATCTTAAGAATAAAACAAAACAGGAATTTTACTATTTAGATCTGTGGATTTGAAAAAGGGAAATCTTTACAATTTTGATTTTAATTCATGTTCTCCAGAGCAGAAAAAATTTGATGGAAAGAAAAGAAAAGAAAAAAAAGATAAAGATGAAAATTTTACTATTGCAGAAATAATTCAGGATCTACTAGAATTTTTAAATAAAACTGTTTTCATCTACTGTGTACACTTGGAAGTATATTGGGAATCATTAACTTGGGTAACCTGATATAATTCAAAATAACAATAATTCCTTTTATGGATTTAAAAAAAATTACAATTGGTTTAATTTCACTTCAAAGAGCATAATAAAAAAAGCTGGAGTCAGAGTTAGTCACAGTTTTTAGCGACTTCAACTCAGACTCTTTTGCTGAAAAATGAACACGACTTCAACTTTGCAGCCATGTTTTTTATGAATACATTTTTATTCAGAAAACAAATGCATTTAATTTCTTACCGTGATTTGTCCATTCGGTTCTTTAGGTGGATCCCACTGAATGACAACAGTACTTGAGCTAAGTGGTCTAGCTTGGACATTTCTGGGAGCACTTCCAGGTTCTTTGAGTTAAATAAGAAAAAAGTGTTAATTATGTAATAAAAATATGAATTTAAAAAAAAAAAAGTATTCTTAAAATAAATAGAACAAATCACATATTTCTAAAACAGAGGTTATCAAAAGTAAATCTTCACATTTAATTTTTATTAACAAATATAACATTAGACTAATTTATAACACGATTATTCAATTGGTAAATGAATTAATAACAGATGTAAATTTTTTAAGTGGGTGAAAAAAAAAGTCTTGACCAGGATTCGAACCAGGGAGGTATTGGACAAAGTCGCCAGTGCTTTATCAACTGAGCCATCCCAGAGGAATACTGGAGGACTAAGGTTAGTTGGGTGAATTAGTCCTCCAGTATTCATCTGGGATGGCTCAGTTGGGAGAGCATTGATGGCTTTGTCCGATATATGCCTGGTTCAAATCCTGGTCAAGACTTTTTTTTCACCCATTAGGAAAATTTAGGTCTGTTTAAATATAATAAAGTTATCAAAATGTTATGGCTGAACCACTGGCAACTAACTATTCAGAACTTCAGCAAAAATTTTTAAAAGACAATTTTAATAACTTTAAAATTTAGAAAAGTGATAAGGTATTTTTATTTTTAAAAAGAGTTATTTTTGCAAGTATTGCAATCATAAAACTTGTATTAGGATTTGATGTATCATTGGATTAAGAAAAATCACAATCTTTTAGATGATACTGAATATGCTTAAATTTGAATGAGTATCAGTTTACATAAAAGTAAACCATTTTGCAAACTACATAGGTATAAAACAACATTTGAAAAGCTGTATAGCATAATACTTCATAGTTGAAGAAAACTAAAGAGACATTTAAATCAGTTTCATAAGCAAAAAATTATTAAAATAATTCCTAACAATAAAAATCTACATTATTAGCAATAGAAATTAAATAATTTTCATATCCAGTAATATAGAATAGTTTAAAAATACAGTAGACTCCCTCAAATCCGCACCCCTAAAATTTGCAACTCTCTAAAATCTGCACATAATTTACAGATGTAAACAATGAAACATTCAGTTAAGATGTAAGTGCAAAATTTGACTTTTTTAGTTTTATATCAATTCCATATATCTTTTAATTTGTAATTTTTGTTAAGGTTATTAAATTCATGTTTTTCTTGAAGAAAGAATAATTTATTTCTGGAAAAAAATCAAGATATTGCTGATATCATTGGTAATCACAATCTTACCAAATATATTTATGCATTATTCAAGCTTTTTTAGTTATTAAGTCTGGCTAAACCTGAAATAAAGCTTTGTTATTTTATGATCCTGATGTGAATTAAAAATGTACCTTTATGAGGCAAGTTTCATAGAATAATTTAGGAAAATCACATTTAATCTTTATAATGAATATTTTATTGTACATTAATTGATTATTAACTTGATCTTTGCTTTTAGTATTATAATCATTTTTAAAAATTATCTAAATTTTTATTATTTTAGTTTATTATTTATTTTAATATTTTAGTATATTGTAAGCATTCATTATAGTTTGGATTTCATTAGTAATTACATTCAAATTATTTTTTATAATATATAAAAACAAAAAAATGACCAGAAATCCGTAAAATTCTAAAATCCGCAAAACCTCTGATCCCAAGCTGTGCAGATTTGAAGGAGTCTACTGTATTTAAAAATAATATTAAAATGTGAAATTTATTAAAAATAGAAAATGTGAAGTCATGATACATTTATCACCAGCTGCTTACAATGATTTTTAACCCCTTGTCTCTTCCATATAAAAATTATAATGGATTCTTTAAAAATAAATTACATTATTATTTTATAAGGATACATTCGTGAAATAGTAAAATATGCCATAGCTATTGATCCTATATATATATATATATATGTGTGTGTGTGTGTGTGTACAGTAGACTCCCTCAAATCCGCACTCCTGAAATCTGCAACTCTCTAAAATCCGCACATATTTTACGGATGTAAACAATGAAACATTCAGTTCAGATGTAGGTGCAAAAATTGATGTTTTCAGTTTTATATTAATTCCATACATTTTTTAATTTATAATTTTTGTTAAGGTTATTGAATTCATGTTTTTTCACAAAGAAAGAACAATTTATTTCTGAAAAAATAAAGATATTGCTAATATCATTGGTAATCACAATCTTACCAAATATATTTATGTATTAATCAAGCTTTTTTTAGTTATTAAGTCTGGCTAAACCTGAAATAAAGTTTCATTATTTTATGATCCTGATGTGAATTAGTAATGCACCTTTATGAGGCAAGTTTCATTGAATAATTTAGGAAAAACACATTTCCTCTTTTATAATGAATATTTAATTGTACATATTGATTATTAACTTTACCTTTTCTTTTAGTATTTTAATCATTTAAAAAATATCTAAATTTTTATTATTTTAGTTTATTACTTTTTTAATATTTTAGTATATTGTATGCATTCATTATACTTTTGATTTCATTATTAATTACATTCAAATTATTTTTTAGAAATGTAAACAAAGCAATGACCAGAAATCCACAAAATTCTAAAATCTGCAAAACCTCTGGTCCCAAGCTGTGTGGATTTGAGAGAGTCTACTGTATATATATATTATAAAAAAAGGTTTTTAAAATCAAAATTAATCAAATTCAATACAGTTATTACTATGGTTTAAAAGAAATATGCAAGTTTTTTCTTTAAATTGCTAAAAACTAATTTATAGCTAAATATTTGAAATTTTAATATTATATAGTCATAATCAAATGCATTAATTGTCAAATATAATACAATAAAATGCAATATTTAAAAATCAATTTACATGGCATATTAACTTTAATTATCATAGATTATGACTTAAGACTCATTTTTTATAATGCAGATTAAAAAAAAAAATCATATATGATTTTAAATATACATATACTAACAGCAAAATGAAACAATTATACCTTATGAAGATTAACAACATCCATTTTTATTGAAATTAATACTTTTAAATGTAGCATTTTCAAATGAAAGTAAAACGCTAAAATTCATGTCATATTAAATAAGGATAAAATTTTATAAGTGACAAATAATTCATTATGAATTTTACTTTTTTAGAGGAGAAATGTATTCATACATATCTACCATTATGAAAATTTACTTTTATCCCTTATCCCTCCTATAGCTATGGCTATTACACATATATGTAAACTTGTTTGATTAAGAAATATATATATGTTTAAACCTCTGTTTTAGATACAATAATGCATAAAAAATATATCAAGCTTCTATTAATACATACTTTTCTTGAAATAGCTGAATTTAGAAAAAAAATAATAAAAATAATTAAGAGTGATTAGATTAATTATTTTTATTTAAACTTTATAACTTAAATACTTACAGTTTAGTTGCAGAGTAAAAAAGAAAACATGTTAGAGCATTATTTAGTATAATAATTAAAACTAAAAGTTTTTTAAGGTCTTAGAAAAAGTGAAAAAAAAAATCTGATGCAACATTTAATTTTAAAAAAGTAATTGAGAGATTAAAAATATTTCAGTAAGTTTTATAAATATTATGCCAAAAATCAATATACTCAATACATAAAATATATGATACAAGTAAACACCAAAAAACACAACAACATAATACACATTACCATAAGATAAACAAAAGTACATGTTAGTCTAAAGATTCTAGAACTACTACATAATATATAACTATCTAATTTGAACATAATGAACATGTTGAACTACAACATATTTCTGAAATATTAAGAATGAAGAAATGATGCTAACAAAGGAAATTAGAGGAAAGAAAAAGGTGAAATTTTAAATTAACATGCAAATAAAGTTAAATAAAAGTAAATTAAACTAGAAAATATAATAAACTGTTATAAGTGTTGGAGCGCATAAAATAACATAAAACAATAAACATGCTCTACTTCTTTAAAATATAAACATTAAAATTTCTTTAAAACTTCATCTTAAATATGTAATATTAAATAAGCTAAAAACAGCAGTAAAATTAAAAAAAAAAAACATATTGGTGAGACTAGTACTGTTAATGAAAGAATTTTTGCTAGTTATGGCATATGTAGAAGAGTGGATTTTAAAGAACAGTTACATTTCTAACCATCAAACTCCATATTTCATTTTACTTAAATATGAGTAATTTTTAAAGAGCCATAGAAAATGTGTTCATACTGATGAATTTTTTGTAAAGATTGAATGAAATATCCGGGCTTAGATTTAAACATAGGTCTGAATCCAGGTTGACCAAAAAAAGGGCAGCAAATTAAAATTTCCATATTAGTATTGCTTTATTTTTTAAATTTTGTTAAGTCAAAGATAAATTAAATGTAGAATTAAAATGCTTTCACTATTATAAGGCAGTTACAAAGTCTGATTCCAAAGAAAGGATTACATATACTGTGAAAGTGAGAAGCCATTTAAAAGTCTATCTTGCTGCTTAGAATTTGAGATTGGAGTATTGAAACTCAAGTCCAATGACATGATAAATTAGTTGACTCAAGTATAAGCAAGACATAATATACATTTCATTAATGTATATAATGTATTATGAAATACATTAAAAGTTCTATGTAATGAAGATTTTATTTCAGCTTCCTTTAGTCAAACTATACAATGTATTATTTTAATGTGTACATAATGTAGAAATAACAATACTTTAATGAAATAGAATCATGTATTTGTTTGGCAGTATAAAGTATAATTATTTTTATTTTATCAAAAATATTTATATTTCATTACAAATAATTGGGGCTGCAAATTTGATTGAGCTGAGATATCTACAACAGTGTAATATAAATAAAAGACAAGGGGTCATTCAAGTATTATGTAAATAAAGGGGGAGGGGGAGTCCAGTGTCTGCTTATTTTTGCTGATAGAGTGAGAGAGTAAGGCATGAGAATTCTTACATAAACATTAGACAATGAAGCAACTATAGTTTAACAATGTAAAGCAAAAGAGCATGATTTAAATGAATGTTCTGCAGATGTTGAACAACTTGAGAAAAAAGATATGGAATAAATAAGGATTAGAAACAAGTAACATTCCAGCCCACCACTACATCGGAAACATAATAATAAACAATGCAGGAACATGAATTCAAATATCTTGGACATCAGATTAGAAAAATGAAACATAATATTCCTATTGTTAAAATTTCTAGGTATGTGCCCTAATTTATTTATGTTAGGGCTTTTCGTATTTCTTAAAGTTTTTTTTTTCTTTTTTTGTACAGATACATACAAATATAATATGTATCTGTATATACATACATATATATATATATATAATGTCATGCATTAATTTCATGGAATCCTGGCGGCTTATGAAAGATTGTGTTATTCTGCAGTTGACAAATCTAGTTAACTTGTGATATTAGCTGATAAGTAATTCTTGATATTAGCTGATATCAGAGAATTGAAATTGAGAATACAAGATAATTGTTTTGCAGTCGTACTACTAATCTATATGGTCAGAGCGTAAGTGTAGCAAGGCAATGGATTCCATAATCCGATGATTTCTCCATCAGAAATGTTGCCAGTTTGTTTTTTAAGTTGTTTATTCATCAAACATGAAAAATTAAAATGAGTCTCACATACGAAAAAATTCTTAAGGCATTTTTTGGCGCGAATCATTATGTCATACTATATGATTTTAAAAAGAAAATTCAGAAAAATACAAGTGTCGTAGACAGGAGATAATGTATGTTGAAACACTTCAAACAAGACAGAAATCTAAGCACCGAAGTCACTACATCTGCTTTTTGTTAGATTCGCAGAGGACAACAGATGTCAACGTAGTACAGAAATGAGTCAATCAGTGAAAGGAGTACATCTAGAGATGGGCTGCTAAGCTAATCGCTCGAGAGGGGGAATGGCCCATACCTCGTGGCGTGGTGTTTTTGAGGTAAAAAGCCTAGAATCGAAAATGTAGGAAAACATAGATTACAGGAATTAAGATTGGAAATAAAAATAACAAAATGGCTTTTCAAACAATCGAAAATAATAACTAGCTTCTCTCAGAATATTATAGATTGGATAGCTGATAAAACTTAAAGGACTAAAAACTCTAGATTAAGATTTTGAATGAGATATTTATTAATGTATGCGTTTTAAAACTAAAGGGAAATTAAACCTAAACAAATAACAGGTATTATTAAAAAAACAGGGAGATGAAGAATGTGCCGGAAATTTAGAATAATTTAGATGACTATTGCGAAATGAAATGTTTACACACACATGCTTACACATATATATACTGGCAGCCTTCGCCCAATATGCTAGTCAGTTTTCCTAAAAGATTATTGAATTTAAAAAATATCACAGATAAAATTAAAATAAAACTATATTTTCTTAACATCTAATAAATTAACCATAATTGTTGTCTTATTCATATAATTTTACATTATCCCCTTCAAAGTCGATGTTGGCGGTGGAATAGACAAAATAGCTCTAAAACCACTGAAGTACTGTAATTAACAATTTTTTGGTAGATTTGTTATACTGAATTTTATGCGCCTACCTAAAATTTATGTTTAGATACGGTGAAACAACCTAAAACTTACCATCATCCCATTAAACTTACCTACTTGAGAATTTCCAAAACCAATAAAATATATGTTTAAATATGTTTTAGTATATTGCAAAATGACCTAAGAGTTTCAATATCCTCCCTTTAACCCTCTTAAAAGTGGGAAAATTTTTAAATTCTCTGAAATGCATGTAAAATTACTTTTAAATTAGCTTGCTATCTTGAATTTCATGCCCCTACCTAAAACTGCCACCAGAATATGACCAAATATTTTAGAATTTTTGACTCCCTTTAACTCACTTAGCGGGCAATTTCTAAAGTCTTGACATACGCGCTTAATTACACTGGCCTGCGATGAGAAAAACACATAAAAGAACTGATAGCCGAACCTTGTGTATTTTTTTGGTGCTAATTTAAATAATAATAATGAAAAAATGCTATCATGTCACGTTTTCTTGAAAAAGTCGGTTTTACTTAGATTTTTATGAACACTCCATCAACCATATGTCCCATTCCTCATGAACTTTATGTGCTAGTACCTTCAATTGAATTGTCAGTTATCTCACCAGTGTCTTCAGACTAAGAATATTCAGAATTTAACCATCCTATGCCAAATATTAAGAAGCTGTTCTCCTCAGTCCTTCTCTCCACTTGAGCTTAATGATCTAACTAGAGATCTGAGGATTTCGAAAGAGGCTGTTTAAATTTAAGCTTCAAATTGAAAGAAAAAACTTATTGGCCAAAGAAATCTGTTTCTATTAATACGGGAATCTAAAAAAATATTAGAAAAGGAATGTGTTAAGAACTTTGAAAAATAGGAGAAGTTGATCTATTTTTCAGCTGTTTGGGGAGTGGAACGCAATTTTAATATCACTTATGGTAAAAATGAATGGAGGCTGTTAAGAGATTCATCTTAAAGTTATCCTTTATCATGGAAGCTAGTATGTATTTGTACCAGTTGGTAAATAGATGCATTTAAAAGAACGCTAAATAAAGTTGGCTCTCGTTCTCAACAAAATAAAATATGACGACCTCGGTTGGACTATTTGCGGTGTTTTGAAAGTTATCTTGGTGAACAAGGCGAATACACAAAATACCCATGCATCATTGATGAGTGAGACAGTCATGATAAGACTCAACATTAGATAAAAAAGAAATGTAGTCTGGCAGCAGTGATTTTAATCCATTAAAACTTATAAAAAATAATCGATTTCTGTAAAACCAATTTGCCTCACTAAGAAACAATTATCTTACATAGATTTAAATGGGTAAAACCACTGTTGCAGATAGTTTATGTAAAATTGTTCGAGACAATACCTTTTAGGTAGCTTTCATTACAAAAAGTAAAAAGCTACCTATTGCAGCCGTCCGGAGGAAAGCACTTCAAGAAAATTTTGGTATATTTTCACCGATCATGACCCCCAGACCCCAAAACCACCCTCCGTTCAAATGTTGACATATATATATATATACAGGGTGATTCAGCTCGTCGGTGACAAACTTTAAGGATCGATAGAGCACACCTAGACGAACATTTTTGAATAGGGAATGTAGGGTCCCTGACGCGATGGTAAGGCGCTAGGCGCTTTCGAAAATTTGGGTGCCGAAATTCGAAACGTCATAAAAACTAGGGAAATGGTTAGATTTTCTTGCTTGTTGCGTCGAAATGATTCTGTTTGTTTAGACTTTCTTCAGTACCAATTTGATAAGCGTATCTCTTAAAACATGGATAGGGGGCGCTGCAGACTTTGGAGAGCTAGACAACAACTTTAAGCCCGTTATTTTGATAATTTAACACATGCTCGCCAAAGTTTATACTCTAACTTAAAGTTTGAACCCAAAAGTAGAGCCCTGCAAAAAGCGTAAGAGCCGGAATAAAATGTCAAAGTACAGGGTGGTCGAAACTCGAAGGCTCCTAAGAGATAAACAAACAGATTTCTTGACTTATGGCATGCATTTTCATGATTCTGTTTGCTGGGGCTCTCTGAAACTCAGTTGAACGGTACAAAAAGAAACATCGATAGGGGGCGCTTTGGGCAAAAAACATAATTCGTAGACATTTCGGACGCTAACTGGAAACGGGGCGCTACGATCAGTTAGAAACAAAACAAGAGAGTAATTTACTTATCATAAGAAGCTATTAAAACTGCAGTTTGTTTTTTTTTTTTAACAAACATAGCTGGTTTCAATCATGCACAATGCGCGCAATAAAATTTACATAAGGTGCTTTTTGCTGATTTATGCAAAAGATATCGTACCATATCGATATGCAAAAGATACGTAATGCGTAGACGACAACGCGAGATGACGTAGTTGTATGCGCAGACACGTCTTTTGAACGTGCGGTACCTACTTAAGCTTCGGGTTACTTGTCTGCAGATCGGTAGTAGGATGGAACGGTACACAAACTCTGAATTGGCTGACATGCATTTGGCGTATGGCGCTGCTGGTTGTAATGGACGAGCCGCTCAGCGGTTGTACGCCGAGCGTTACCCCAACAGGCAAATCCCCTGCCATGCCTTCTTCGCTCGAGTACACCAGAGGTTGTCCACAACGGGATCTTTCGACGGAGGCAGGCCTGAACGGGAGCGATCAGTGAGCACCCCCGACAACGAAGAGGCTGTGCTTAACCTGGTTGAGGACAACCCAGGTCTTAGCACGAGAGATATCGCCAGACATGTTGGCATTTCGCAAGCAACTGCGTGGCGCATCTTACGTTCCCGGAATCACACCAGCGGGTGCAGTTGCTCAGAGAGCAGGATTTTGGCCCTCGAGTGGAATTCTCAAGATGGTACTTGGCGATGAGATCCAGGGATCCCCGTTTTGTAAACAGCATTTTGTTTACGGACGAGTCCACCTTCAGCCGGGAGGGAATATGGAACGCCCACAACAGTCATGTGTGGTGTGATGAAAATCCACATGAAACCAGAAGCCGAGCAGCCCAGGAGCGTTTCTCAGTAAATGTGTGGGCCGGCATTCTGGGGGATTGCCTCATTGGCCCTTATTTGTTACCTGAACGGCTGACAGGTGGAAATTACCTGATTTTCCTGGATCAAGTGCTGCCGCAGCTTCTGGAGGAGGCGCACGTACCCGGAGGTTCGCGTCGCCAGATGTGGTTCCAGCACGATGGAGCTCCGGCCCATTACACGAACGACGTGCGTCTCCATCTAAACGCAAGGTATGGCCAGCGGTGGATCGGGCGTGGGGGTCCAGTTCACTGGCCTGCCCGATCACCAGACCTCACCTGCTTGGATTTCTTCCTTTGGGGTTACCTGAAGGCCGAGGTATACCATACACCTGTCAGCAGTGCTGAAGAACTTGTGGCGCGCATTGTGGCAGCTGCAGGGCAGATCAGAGATACTCCTGGCTTTGTTGGAAACACACACTCCTCAATACGATGGAGGTGCGAAGCCTGCATCATGGCCCAAGGTCGAAATTTCGAGCATCTTCTGTAGTGTTATTTTTTGTAAATAAATTTCCAGTATCATTGATGTTTTTGGTCTAAATTTATTCAGAAGTGTTGAGCAGAGGTAGAAAATGTGTTTTCATTATTACTAACTGATCGTAGCGCCCCGTTTCCAGTTAGCGTCCGAAATGTCAACGAATTAAGTTTTTTGCCCAAAGCGCCCCCTATCGATGTTTCTTTTTGTACCGTTCAACTGAGTTTCAGAGAGCCCCAGCAAACAGAATCATGAAAATGCATGCCATAAGTCAAGAAATCTGTTTGTTTATCTCTTAGGAGCCTTCGAGTTTCGACCACCCTGTACTTTGACATTTTATTCCGGCTCTTACGCTTTTTGCAGGGCTCTACTTTTGGGTTCAAACTTTAAGTTAGAGTATAAACTTTGGCGAGCATGTGTTAAATTATCAAAATAACGGGCTTAAAGTTGTTGTCTAGCTCTCCAAAGTCTGCAGCGCCCCCTATCCATGTTTTAAGAGATACGCTTATCAAATTGGTACTGAAGAAAGTCTAAACAAACAGAATCATTTCGACGCAACAAGCAAGAAAATCTAACCATTTCCCTAGTTTTTATGACGTTTCGAATTTCGGCACCCAAATTTTCGAAAGCGCCTAGCGCCTTACCATCGCGTCAGGGACCCTACATTCCCTATTCAAAAATGTTCGTCTAGGTGTGCTCTATCGATCCTTAAAGTTTGTCACCGACGAGCTGAATCACCCTGTATATATAACCATATATATATATATATATATCTGATTTTTGTCATGCGATAACTAACGTATTTATGAACCGATTTGAATGAAACTTGGTATGTACATAGTACATACAAATGTCTCGACCGAGTTCGTTGGTCAGCATCATCCGCCATTTTGTTTCAAAATAGCGGCCATTTTAAATTTTTAAAAAAATTTAAAATTTAAAATTAAATGCGAAAAAATTAAAAGTTGAAAAATATTTTTCGTTTACGTGTTAGAACTTAAAACAAAGATTCCAGAACACTTTTTATTTTGTCTATATCTTAAAAAATGATTGAGTTATAGCACTTTGAATTTTTCTTATGGCTGATATTTTGAAACGATCTGATTTTTGTCACGTGATAACACGCGTATTTATGAACCGATTTCAATGAAAGTTGGTATGTACATAGTACATACAAATGTCTCGACTGAG
Organism: Maratus speculifer; assembly: GCA_964019185.1. NCBI lineage: Eukaryota > Metazoa > Arthropoda > Arachnida > Araneae > Salticidae > Maratus > Maratus speculifer. The sequence goes on from OZ025301.1 coordinate 186,026,302, forward strand.
TTCGTTGGCCAGCATCATCCGCCATTTTGTTTCAAAATGGTGGCCATTTTAAATTTTTTTAAAATTTAGAAATTTAAAATTAAATGCGAAAAAATCAAAAATTGAAAAATATTTTTATTTTACGTGTTAGAACTTAAAACAACAATTCCAGAACATTTTTTATTTTGTCTATATCTTACAAAATTATTGAGTTATAGCACTTTGAATTTTTCTTATGGCTGATATTTTGAAACGATCTGATTTTTGTCACGTGATAACACGCGTATTTATGAACCGATTTCAATGAAAGTTGGTATGTACATAGTATATACAAATGTCTCGACCGAGTTCGTTGGCCAGCATCATCCACCTTTTTGTTTCAAAATGGTGGCCATTTTAAATTTTTTTAAAAATTTAAAATTTAAAATTAAATGCGAAAAAATTAAAAGTTGAAAAAGATTTTTCTTTTGCATGTTAGAACTTAAAACAACAATTCCAGAACACTTTTTATTTTGTCTATATCTTAAAAAATGATTGAGTTATAGCACTTTGAATTTTGCTTATGGCTGACATTTTGAAACGGTCTGATCTGAACGATCCACAATGTTGCTTTAAAATGGCATACACTTTATGATATCGTGGAATTTGGTGACTCTCTAAATCGCTTAAAATAATACCAGGTTGAATAAAAGATGGCTAATTTCTAAAAATTCCTATTAATATTCAATCTTTACAAAAACTAGTATTCAATCTTATAAAATCACTAATTTTATAAGATCATTTCCACTAATTTGAGCTTAGTATTTTTGAACAATGTAACTTACCTTAAAATAAATAAATAAATATATAAGTATATGAAAGCTACCTCTTCCTCCCGGCATTGCCGGAAGGACTTTTTAAATAAGATTTCAACAAAAATATTGATATCAATTTTATAAAAAATCTTGACATGATGGGTAAAAATGGAGGTCATTTACAAAATCAGTACACCAAATAACATAAAAACCAATTGAAACTTCTTTTGCATTTTTAAAAACTTCAATTTTACAGGATTGTGTTATTTTTTAGTAGTTTTATTTTCACTAATTCCGACCTTCTATCTAAAACGGCTCTTTAGGGGAAAAATTTCTAATATGCTAAAATATGTTACTAATTTTTTATTTTTTCTTGAATTTCACGTTCTTACCTAAAACGACTACAGAAATATGACCAGTTGATCTATAAAACGATGTCTCAACAAAACCGAATTGCACGACTTGTATTGCATTTTTTGTTGTTTTCATTTAGGAGGCGGCATAATTGATACAAAAAATATTGAATTATTAAATATATACAAAAATATTCTCATCAATAGCAACATATAACAATTTCAAGCCCCTTACGATTTTCCCTTAACGATTTCGTGCTACATGATCATGAGCTAGAATACTAATGGTTATTGGTTATAAGGGATTCCTAGGAATGCCCATCGTGGGTACAATCTTAGTTTTGTTTTGTAACTGACCACATGGGAAGGGTTAAAGTTGTTTGGGTGTGCCCAAGCATTACCTGGAAATGGTAATAAGGTTTTAACTTTAATTTTTAGCAATCAGTTAAAAAAATTGAAATTTGATTGCTCAAGTACAATTTTAAAGACCAAAAGCTTGTCAAAAATAGTTTTTAAGTTAATAAATCTTTCTAATGACATACTTTAAATCTGCATAAAATTTTGGTGTCAACTACGTTTTGTAATAAAATGTAGTTACAATAATATGAAAAAACGATCGAATACAATTGATTAAGGAGAAAGAAAACAAACGAATTATTTCTGATAGAAGTAAAGTAATATAGATTTTAAAATATCCAGTTTAATTCGATGTAAAAATTCAAAGTACTTGGGTGTTTTCAATTTTCATCCATCAATTTTCATTAAAATTATGTAAACAAAATCCACATTAAAAAAGTAGTTAATAGAAAAAAATAAAACCATAATTATTTTTGATTAAAAGTTAAATTTGTGTAGCTTGGAAAATATCCAGACTGATAAGGAAAAGCACTAAATATTTGCAATTCTTTTTTGATTTTTTATTAGATATCACCCAAATTCAGTGTTACACATTTCTAACTAAATTTAAAGTTAGAGAAAACAAAGAAGTTTCATCACTTCAATCAGGATATGTTAAAATTTCCACACCAAAGTAAAAAAATTTCGACAATACAACAGAATCTCGATGGCTCGAAATCAAAGTGTACGAAAAAAATTCGGAATATCAAGGTGTTTGATCAAAATATCAAAGTTTCATATAAAATTAACATCGCTGGAACATGTATATAAGTATTTTTTCATCATATCGAGGTTTTTGAGTTCACATTATTCGACAAATCAAAGTTCATCTGTATAGATTTTATCAAAAGAAGAAAATCTGAAATATTTCCGACTAAGAACAAATTTACGTAAATTTTCTTCGTTCAAAATTGTTTTCTTTTCTTTCTCTTCTAATTAAAAACTACAATTTTTTTTTCTCCAATTCACAAGTTTTTATAATTTAATATATATATATATATAAACATATGTTGCGGCCAATACCCGGAGCCTGGCCAATTCTAGAACTGGCCGGCCAATACCCGAACTGGCCAAGCTTCCCGGCCAAAACCCGAAATACATGAAATGAATAGCGTATTTCGGGTTTTGGCCGGCCAATTCGCGAACTGGCCGGGAAGACTTGGCCAACATCCGAACTATGATGCATAGGTACCATTTTTTTGTAATTAAGATAATGTAACATTAAAATGTACAGTAAAAAAGATTCCCATTGATTATATTGAAACGAAATATTTTTGTGTACCTAATTAAACTGACCAAAAATAGTACACAATTCCCTTTCAATATCGAAATTAATTGATAAACCAAACACGATGACAATTACAAGTTAACCGGAAACTTTACTCGAGTTAGATCACGGACAGGTTGACGGCTAGACTATTGAATTCATAGACACTTTCAACTATGTTAGAAAGGATTAAGCCGAGTGCTTATATTTATTTCGCGAATTGGCCAATCGCATCTGGCCAGTTCGCGAATTGGCCAAATGCATCTGGCCAGTTCGCGAATTGGCTGGCCAATTCTAGAATTGGCCAGTCATTTTTTAAGGTTGCTGGCCAATTCGGGAATTGGCCGGCCAGTTCTAGAATTGGCCAATTTCGGGTATTGGCTGCAACATATATATTGCTTTTAACTAAACGTACATTTTCCCGATCGAACGGGAATTTTTCTGACTGATTTTTTCATTTTTCCAATTTATGTCGTTTTAGGTAAATACCCAGCACCGTGCGAAAGGGGGCAGTCGCCCCGGGCGCAGAAATTTAGGGGGCGACAAATTTATACTACCAACAAGATTTTTAGCTTGTGATGAGAAAAAGTTCAGGAGGGGGGGGGGGCACCAAATTGAGACTTTGCCCCCGGGCGTTGTTTTCTCTTCGAACGCTCCTATAAATACTGTTTTTCCGACTAAACATACATTTCCCCGATCGAACAGGAATTTTTCTGATTGATCTTTTCGTTTTTTCAATTTGTAAGTTCATATAGTAAATAACATTTTTCCGACTAAACTTACATTTTTCCAATTGATTTTTTTCATATTTTCAATTTATAAGTCCCAAAAAAAATACCATTTATATACTAGTACTTTATACTTACTAGTACTACTTTTATATACTAGTATATGGAAAATATGACAAAAGGAAAATAAGAAAATAAAATTATATTTAAAGATTAAATTAAAATAAATTCCATTTTAATGACTCTATAAGTAAATTATTTGGATTTAACAGAAACAATCTCCAACAAAACAGAACAAATCATTTTATGTATCACTTTGTAGAATGATTCAAGAATTCAGTGCAATAGATTCAGAATAATAGATTAATTTAAAGTATTCAAAGTTAAAGCATAAGAAAAAAAAAATTCAACATATAAATTTTTGAAATGACAATTTTACCAACATTTATTAAATACCTGGCTCAATCCTGTAATCTGGAGAATGTAAAATAATGTTTTTTGTTATATAAGACTGTTTTATTGAAGCACAATAACTATCCTAAACACAGAAACTAGCACAAATTCAATTTGTATTAAGTTGTAAAAAAAAAAAAAAAAAAAAAAAAAAAAAAAAACAAACTACATTTAGAGGGAGGAAAAAATATGCATGACAGATGCACAATAAATATAAAATAAGAACTTTGACATTGTTACAATTTAAATGCAATTATGAAAATCACTAAATTTTAAAAGTAGCATTAATCTAATTTTAATCTTTAACTTTTGACACATACAGTAAGAACTTTACATAAAGAAATAAAATATATAAAACATTTAAGAACTAGTTTCAGATACAATGCAGCCAGCTTCATAACCCTGAAGATGGCTGTCAGGTTCTGAGACAACATCTGCTACAGATTGGAATTTCTGTTATTTCTGTATCTTAATATTTTATGTATTGTACGGGCTGTGTACTGGAATTTTCAAGGTTTATGTAAAAGGTTTATTCTTTTTTTGTTAAAATGAGAATTGACAGGTGAGAATGTGCAGGTGGTGAAGTGAGAAAGAGAATATTGCCGAGAGGCGTGTTAATCCATCAGCGATGAGCAAATGTGAATGATGAGCAAACAAGGAACATGCCATGAATCAAGAAAGCAATGTGGAATGTGTCCAATGGAAAGCTCCACAAGGGGGTTTAGATTGGGGAAAAGCAGTGATTTGAGAAGAGCAAGTCTTGTCTGAGATTTTAGCAGTTCGTATCTGGGCTCGTACCTAGAGAGCAGTGTAGGACAGAGGTCCTTGTGTAGAGTGCTCTGTGTCAGAGAGCATAGGCTGAGTATCCATGTGTTGGGAGATTCGAAATTGATCTCCGAAAAATTTAATCTAACGTGCATTGAGTGTGAGGGAGAAGGTGTAATTTGAACAGTACATAGCGAACCGTTTACTGTATTTAATTTAAAGTTGAACCGGGTCACCTATATCCGAGTTGTAACTGTATATAATTGTAAATAGTGTATTTCTTGTGTACATATAGTATAAATAAACTGTTAATTCAGTTAATTAACAGTGTCAATGTTCATTTACACAATCCTCACAGTGGGTGACCGATATCACCTAATAATATTGGTGGTGGCAGCTATAACTACTACGGACTTTCTTCAAAGTTGTGCAGGCTGAGAGGAACGTCCGACAATGGCTGCAGTGTATCTGAAACTAGTTGATTTTAAGAGTTTAGCTTTTTAACTTTATAGTTCTTAAATGTTGATGGCTGCAGTGCTTTTTAGAATATGTGTCAAAGTTCAAGATCAAAACGATATTTTAAGATGAATCAGCTCTATAGTTTAGTAGCATTAATCTGATTATAATTCTAAAAGGGATGAAAATTAGTATCTCAGACAGATTGAATCTTAATTTTAAAGAAGTACAGAAGAATTTGTGTATTTATTGTGCATCAACATGGCTTTTTAAAATAACTATACATCTATATCTAGTTAAAAAATAAAATAAAAATAAAAAACAAATTAAAAAAACTTGAAATGATATTCTGTCTTTATTAAAATGCTTATACATTTATCCCTATTTTTTTTTTTTTTTTTTTTTTTTTTTAAATGATATTTTATCTTTATTCTTTTAAATATTATAAATATTTTGCAAGATATGTAGTACATTTCAATACTAAAGTTACACATTTTAATAGGTGATAAAACATACTACACTAAACAATTTCCATATAAGAAATCAGGGTCGCAATCGATTTATTAACTCAAAAATACAGATTGTTTCAATCCAATCAGAATAATATGTTCTGCTCATCAGGGTTTAATTTCTAACAAAATAAATCTTTATATATAAAAATCTTCTGTGCATGTGTATGTAATTGAAATCCTCCTAAACTACTGGACCGATTTTGATGAAATTTTGTGCGTGCGTTCCAGAAGATTCGAGAATGGTTTAGATTCACATTTCGTCGACAATCATTCCGTACTTTTTAGTAATTAGGGAAAAACTAATAGTTAGTGATTTTTCGCTAATTAAAAGTGCTATGTATATTTTAAAAAATCAGGATTTCGTATTAATCATAGCACAAAAAAATCTACCATACCAAAAATCTTGAAAATTGGGGTAAAAGAACTTCTTATCTTTATATATAAAAATCTTCTGTGCGTGTGTATGTAACTGAACTCCCCCTAAAGAACTGGACCGATTTTAATGAAATTTTGTGTGTGCGTTCCAGTGGATTTGAGAATGGTTTAGATTCACATTTCATCGAAATTGATTCAGAACTTTATTAGTAATTAGGCAAAAACTAATAGTTAGTGATTTTTCGCGAATTAAAAGTGCTATATATATTAAAGAAAGTCAGGATATCGTATTAATCATAGCACAAAAAAATCTACCGAACCAAAAATCTTGAAAATTGGGGTAAAAATACTTCCTTTAACATCGAGTGCCGCTAAAAATGGATTTTAGAAAATTCCACCCCTAAGATGAGTAGAAAATAGAACGAACTTTTAAAAAATTCCATAAAAATCGGCTTTTGTAGTTATTTTTCAACTGATAACATATTTTAGTGCATTTTTTCATTCTGAATAGAATGGTACTAAGCAAATTCGTTTAAATCCTGTAGTTCGTGAGACAATTCACATTTTCCTAATTTGGCGATGTCTTCGGCGCAAAAACCTGAAATTTTCAATGCTCATCTTTATATATAGAAATCTTCTGTGCGTGTGTATGTAACTGAACTCCTCCTAAACGACTGGACCGACTTTAATGAAATTTTGTGTGTGCGTTCCAGTGGATTTGAGAATGGTTTAGATTCACATTTCATCGAAATTGATTCAGTACTTTATTAGTAATTAGGCAAAAACTAATAGTTAGTGATATTTCTCTAATTAAAAGTGCTATAAATATAAAAGAAAGTCTGGATTTCGTATTAATCACAGCACAAAAAAATCTACCGAACCAAAAATCTTGAAAATTGGGGTAAAAATACTTCTTATAACATCGAGTGCCGCTTAAAATGGATTTTCGAAAATTCCACCCCTAAGGAGGGTAAAAAAAAAGAACGAACTAAAAAAAAATTTCTTTAAAATCGGCTTTTGTAGATATTTTTCAACTGATAACATATTTTAGTGCATTTTTTCATTCTGAATCGAATGGTTACTAAGCAAATTCGTTTAAATTTAGTAGTTTGTGAGATTATTCACATTTTCCTAATTTGGCGATGTCTTCGGCGCAAAAACCTGAAATTTTCAATCCTTATCTTTTTTTTAAAAAGAAAGTCAGGATTTCGTTTTAATTATATGTCATTAATTATTTACTTAATCTTAACTTTCAATATTATTTTTAATTATTATTATTTTTTTTTAATTATCTTACTTTTATTTTTTTAGTTTATGACTTAATTATTTCAATATTTTACTATATTGCAAGCCTTCATTATAATTTTGATTGCATTATTACTTTCAAATTACTGTTTTATAAATGTAAAGAAAGTAATGACCAAAAATCTGCAAAATTCTAAAATGCACACAACCTTTGATCTCAAACTGTGCAGATTTGATTGAGTTTTGTACAATCTAATATATACTGAGAGCAAAAAGATCAAAATCAGGAGTAGGGAATTTTCAGAAAATTCTATTTCCAAGAATTTCTTTGTATCAACTAGCAAAACACAACACACAAGGTTTCAGAGTTTTTACAAACTCTGGTGGGTTCAGACTAATACTGAAATATTCACAAAAAGTAAAGAATTACTGGAGTTATATTCTTGTGAACTGCAAATTGCACACGTGCAGCTAATAATCTGAAAAAGTAGAATAAGAATATTTCACAAACTTGGACAGAAAGCAGCAAGTAAACATTATATTACTATGAGTAAAAACAGAAGATAAGATGCTGTCAATTTGAGTAGACATTTTTCATTGAAGTTAAGAAAACCATTGTATCTATATTTGTGATTAATTGATAGAAGTTTCTTCCTATGTGTGTGACATGCTACATCACATATGTAAGCACTTTGGCAGAAAAGAACTCAAAGGATTAGAGATGGGAGGAACAGTAAAAGATAATTTAAACTTCGGTGTACCGGAAGTGCTGTTTTGCAGGATTTAGCAATCTGTTTAATTCTAAAGAATATTTAAATAATCGCTAAAAGCAGAGAAGGGGAAAGCTTCAGTCTTCGCTGTTAAGCTTCAGCATAAATTAAGTACTGTTGCTCATACTTTAGCAATAATGAAGCCATTTAAATGAATTTAACAGATTTACTTTGCTTGCATAAAATACAATGATATTCTGTAAACTGTTGTAAGTGGATAGTAATTTAGTCAGTGACATCAAACAAAATGCGATTTTATTATAAAATATTAGACTGGCATAAAAATTGAACACATTCAATCTCTAACGCATGGAAGAAGCATTAGATGGCAAGTTGCAGAAAACTGAAGTTCATTCACTAGCATTCGATGAAGGTTTTTAATTAATATCTTAACTAATTAATAAAAAGTGAAAATATGTATCTGCAGTGCCTTTGGTCCTGTTTTTGGTCTATTTTTATACAAATTTGCAAATCACTACTTGCAATAGATTTCCCAACCATTAACAACAGATATTCAGACAAAACATAATACTTTTATTAATATGGATTAAACGTTTAGTTCAGCAGTATTTGCATGTGGATGGTGACCATTTCTACAACATCTTGTGTAGTTTACAGAAGACAGTGTAAGGCTGTTTACAAAATTGTTTTACAATATTTTCATTACTGTTAAAGTTATGAATAGAAACCTGGGTTTAGATTGAAGAGAGATGTCCTGCATGTTTGACTAAATTTTTGAACAAATGAATTGCAACCTTGGTTTTCAATAGGGATGCAACGGATATCTGGCCAATATCCGATATATCCGGCTGATTTTTCAATATCCGAAATATCGTCGGATATCCGGATCACAATCACCGGATATCCGACTTCTCTGTCGGATATCCGATCGGATATCCGGAGAATGCAGCAAAGCAAATATAGATGAATAACAGTAATCCTTTGATCCCAAATAATACTGAAAAACTTTTGTTTATAATGCAAAAGATGAAATAATAAGTTCCCTATCAATATGAGTAGAAGATAATTCTCAAAAGCTTAAAAAATTGCCAGCTTTCCTTACTATTTATATTAAAATTCTGTAATAAATTCAAGATTTTACATTTATATCTTTTAGAAAATTGTATCTTTACTTTCGGATTGTAAAACAAAATTTGAAGTCAAAATAGCAAATAAAGCCTTTTTGTAAAAGTGTATAAAGATAGAAAACCAACATTTAGAAATGCTCAAATAATGAAAGAAAAGGTTGCAAACAGCTGTTTCGAATCTATTGTCGAGATTTTTCATCAGTACAAGACTCAGCATGTAGAAAAAGCTAAGCTGAGCAAAGCGACAGAGAAGCGCAGGCTTATATACCATCTAGCAGCCTTCACCCGCTACGCTGGTCAGTGTTTTTAAAGAAACATTGAATCAAACGAAATTTTTATATCATAGTAATTTTTAGTTTTATATCATACTTTAGACTGTCTGTCATCAGTGAAAAGTCCATCATCTAAACGGAAAGTTCAATGTTAGTCACCAATGAATGACGTAGCGCTCAACATGTTAACAGTTTTAATCACATAAAAATTCATTCAGCAGAGCCTTTAAAATAAAGCCAACCTTTTGTAATTGGGTTCATCTGATTTAAAACATCTCTCCATAAGTATTCAATTAAGCAACGTAGAATGCTATATTTCATTTGCTACAAAATTTCAGAAAAATTATCCATCAAGTAACAATGTAAGTTCCATTAAAATCTATCTAGTAGAACTTAAGTTATAAGCGGCCGGAATGAAATTTCACTTTGCGTTTTATATATATTGATATAATTAAATATTTCTTACATAATCATGTTAACCTGATTATAGAACTCTCTTTCAAAATTGTAGGCACAACAGATTTTTTTTTACAAGGATTAATATAAAATTCAGACTTCCTTTTATATAGATAGATTGAAAATTTCAAGTTTTTGCGCAGAAGGCATCGCCAAATTAGGAAAATGCAAAGTATTTCACGAACTACTGGATTTAAAAGATTTTGCTTGGTACCATTCGATTCAGCATAAAAAAATACACTAAAATATGTTATCAGTTGAAAAATAACTACAAAAGCTGATTTTTAAGGATTTTTTTTTTTAATTCGTTCTTTTTTTTACCTCCCTTGGGGGTGGAATTCTCGAAAATTTCTTCTTAGCGGCACTCAGTATTATGAGAAGTGTTTTTATCCTAATTTTCAAGATTTTTGGTTCGGCAGAATTTTTTGTGCTGTGAATAATATGAAATCCAGACTTTCTTTTATATATATAGATAAGGATTGAAAATGTCAGGTTTTTGCGCCGAAGACATCGCCAAATTAGAAAAATGTGAAGTATCTCACGAACTACTGGATTTAAAAGATTTTGCTTGGTACCATTCGATTCAGCATGAAAAAATACACTAAAATATGTTATCAATTGAAAAATAACTGCTAAAGCCGATTTTTAAGGAATTTTTTTAAACTCATTCTTTTTTTCACCCCCCCCCCTTAGGGGTGGAATTTTTAAAAATCTCTTCTTAGTGGCACTCAGTATTATGGGAAGTATTTTTATCCCAATTTTCAAGATTTTTGGTTCGGTAGATTTTTTTGTTCTGTGATTAATACGAAATCCAGACTTTCTTTTATATATATAGATTACAGGAGTGAATGATAGTAGATTCTAAATGGCTTTTTGCTACCTTACATGCATTATTTATGCATTTCTAAATATTGGTTTCTGTCTTTAGTCTTTATAAAATTTGAAATTGTTTAATAAACTATGATTTTATTAATTTTCTTTCTTTCGCTTAGTTTAAATAATGGGTTAATTGGTTTATAAGTTAAACAACCAAACAAACATTTTTTACTTTCTTCTATCCTTGATAGTAGAAAGTAATGTAATCATTTTTTTTCGACAAATTTATATGTTTTAGGGATCCAATATCCCTAAAAACATGTTTATTCAAAACCTGTCTGTCCCAGTGTCACCATCATATCATCAAAAATTGTATGAAGTTATACATAGAATGAACCAAACATTTTGTACATGTCTTTGGCTGTAGTTTTAGACATAGGATCATTCTGATGAGGACACCTCCATGATTAGTTTTGCGAGTTCATTGGATAAGTCTAAGAGGGGGGGATGGGAGGTAACTCCCCCATCTTGAATTTAGTTTAATGGGTTTTTCACATAAAATTTACCAATTTGCTTCAAAATTTGGATATAGGTTCATTTGGATAAGGCACTTCCCTGATTTGTTTTGAGAGTTCATTGGATAAGTATAAATGGGGGATCGGTGGGACTACCCCTCTTAATTTAGGTAAATGATTTTTCTTGCAGAATTAACCAATTTGTTTTAATATTTGGATACAGGTTTATAGTGATAAGATGCTTCCCTAATTAGCTGTGGGGTCCTTTTGTTAAGCATAAAAGGGATACCGGAGATTACCTCAAACCCCCATAAATTGGATAAATAAGTTTTTATGCAGAAATATCCTATTTGCTTTAAATTTTGGATGTACATTCTTTTTGATAAGGCGAATCTCTGAGTAGTTTTGGAAGTTTAATGTTTAAGTATAAAGAACGGGGATAACTCTTCTTAAATTATATAAATGGGTTTTTATGAAGAATTATTCAATTTGCTATGAATTTTGGATATAGGTTTTTTATGTGATAAAGCATATCCTTGGTTAGTTTAGGGGATTCAATGATTAAGTATAAAAAGGGGAAATGGGGGGGGAGCTATTTCCTCCCTTAAATTTTTTTTTCGAATGTTTTTGAATTGGCAGTTTATGCAGCAATGGGAATTTTGCATCTTACTAAAACTGGCTATTCGCAAACAGCTGATGTATAGCGGAATAACAAAAAAATATTAATTTTAATAAATAACATGATCGAGATTAACTCATTCTTAATCTAATTGACTGCAGCAAAAATTCTAGATGAAAATGAAAGTTGGTATGATATTGAACTAACAATATTGATGTAGTATTAATATTTGTAAATATTTTTTGAAAATTGAGATCTATGAAATAGAAGAGAGTCTTAGGATTGGTGCATCCAACTAGTTATTTTTGTGACTTCATTATAAATATTTAAAATTAAAAGTAATTTTTTCTTTTCATAAATTTCAAAGTGATTTACCTTAAAATAAAATTAAATATAGCTTAAGGTAAGACATTTTTGAATATTTAAAACATGAAAAAAAAAATCATCAATTAAACCTGTATTTGGATATAACTCTTCAACCATTGGTATATTAGTAAGACTTTTATGTTTACATTATAAAAGGATGCTATGTATTTCTTTGTGAAAATTCTTTACAATTATCTTATACTATAATGCGAGCAAAAATTGTGTGTGTGTGTGTGTGTGTGGGTAAATTTTATCTCAAAAACGGCTCTAACGATTTTCGCAAAAATTTGGATTTTACCATTTTCGGGCACGAGAAGACCATTGGGCTAGGTCCCATGTTCGGGAAAATTCGATTACTGGGTCATTTTGGGTCACAATGGGTCAGGATCAAGCTATTTATATCTAGAGAACGGCTGGATGGATTTTAAGGCAATTTTGTATCCAATCGTTTTTTGGCACGAGAAAACTATTGGGCGGGGTCACATGTTCGAAAAAGTTCGATTAGTGGGTCATTTTGGGGTCATTATGGGTCAAGCCATTTTTATCTAAAAAACGGCTCTAACGATTTTGACCAAATTTTATATTGTATCGCTTTGGATTACAAGAAGACCATTGGGTTAGGTAACATATTCGAGAAGATTCGGTTAGTGGGTCATTTTTGGGGTCATTGTGGGTCATGCTATTTTTATCTAGAGATCTTTTGACGCAATTTTGACTAAAAATTGCATTCTATGGTTTTCGGGCATGAGAAAAACATTGGCCTAGGTTACATGTTCGAGAAAAAATTTTAAGGGGTCATATTGGGTCATTAAGGGTCTGGGTCAAACTATTTATATTTAAAGAACGGCGTGATCGATTATAACGAAATTTTGTATGTAACAGTTTTTTGACATGAGAAAACTAATGGGCTAAATCACATGTTTGAGAGATTTCGACTATGTGGGTCATTTGTGGATCATGATGGGTCATAATGGGTCATGGTCAAGCTATATCTAAAGAACAGGTGGATCGATTTTAACGAAATTTTGTATGCAACATTTTTTTGGAACTATAAATCATTGGACTAGGTTACATGTTCGAAAAATTTCGATTAATGGGTCATTTTGGGTCATTAAGAGTCTGGGTCAAGCTATTTATATTTAAAGAACGGCGTGATGGATTATAACGAAATTTTGTATGTAACAGTTTTTTGACATGAGAAAACTAATGGGCTAAATCACATGTTTGAGAGATTTTGACTATGAGGGTCATTTTTGGGTCATGATGGGTCATGGTCAAGCTATATCTAAAGAACAGGTGGATCGATTTTAACGAAACTTTGTATGCAACATTTTTTTGGCACGATAAGATCATTGGACTAGGTTACATGTTCGAAAAATTTCGATTAATGGGTCATTTTGGATCATAAAGGGTCTGGGTAAAGCTATATATAATTAAAGAACGGCAGGATCAATTTTAACGAAATTCTGTATGTAACAATTTTTAGAGACGAGAAAACTAATGGACTAAGTCACATATTAGAGAGCTTTCGATTATAAGGGAAAACTAATGGGCTAAATCACATGTTTGAGAGATTTTGACTATGAGGGTCATTTTTGGGTCATGATGGGTCATGGTCAAGCTTTATCTAAAGAACGGGTGTGGATCGATTTTAACGAAATTTTGTATACAGCATATTTTTGGCACGAGAAAATCACTGGGCTATGTCACATGTTCGAGAAATTTCAATCAGTGGGTCACTTTTGGGTTATTCTAATTTTATCTAGACAATGTCTCGCGCAAATTTGACTAAATTTTGTATTTTATCGTTTTCGGGCACAAGAAAATCATTGGGTTATGACAGATTTTTAAGAAAATTCGATCAATGTGTCATTTTGGATCATAAGGGGTCAGGGTCAAACTAACTATATCTAAAAAACGGCTGAATCGATTTTATCTAAATTTTGTATCTAATGTTTTTCGGCATGCTAAAACTAATGAGCTAGGCCCAACGTTCGAGAGATTTCGATTATAAGGGTCATTTGTTGGTCATGATGGGTCATGCTAATTTTATATAGAAAATGGTACTCACCATTTTGACTATACTTTGTATTATATTGTTTCTGAGCAAGAGAAAACCATTTGGCTTGGACACATGCTCGCGAAAATTCGATTAGTGGGTCATTTTGGGTCTTAATGAGCTAGGGTCATTCTAATTATATATAACAACGACTCAATCAATTTTACCTAAATTTTGAAACAAAACGTTTTTTGTCACGAGAAGACTATTGGGCTGAGTTGCATGTTACAAAATTATATTAGTGGGTAATTTCGCTTCATTGCTGAATGCTGCCAAGCTAATTTTACCTAAAAAATGGCTTAAACGGTTTTGATTCAATTTTATATTCTACTGTTTTTGATTACCTGAAGACGATTGAGGTATGTCACATGCTTGATCAAATTTGATTAGTGGCTCATTTTGGGTAATACGGGTCAGGTTCACGAGAATATGGCAATAGGCAATAACTTGGTGATATTTGACAAAATATTGGCGACATATGCCCAAAAAATCGACTATAAAAATTACGAAAACCAAAACACGTATTTGGATCCAAATGAAAGAATGCCTCCAAATTTGGCTATATCAAGCAAAAAATACTGTCATTCAGAATGTAAAGAATTTTTTTATACATTCTTAAGAGGATTCGAGATGCATGGTTAAACCAATCAGAGTCGAGCTAAAAAAGTGATTTAGATCGATGTCCCTTCGTTATAAACATGCGCATAAAAACATAGTTTTCTTATTGATTGTTTTTCTAAATAATACTATTATAAACATGTTTTACAGTAATAATACAGAGTTAATGATACAGTGAAAATACTATATCGAGTTGAACACAAAGTTAATTTTGACCGAGCTAAGCTCGGTCTCCCCTGCTAGTAGACATATTAATAAACATGTAAAATTTGTTCTAAAAATTATCAGCCATTTCATTGTACATATTATAAGCAATTTTCAACGGTTCAATGACAAATAAGCAGAGTATTTAAATATTAGAATTGCATTTTTTATTCAATATTATTATTATACACATACAGGGTTTGAATTTCGGGACGGGATGGCAGGATTCATGCACTAAAGAATCTTGTGTCATTCCTGTTTCCCAAAAAAATCACTTTTTGAAATTTTTTTCTTTGTGAAGTGAGGGTCAAGTCTCAGGACCGACTGACTATTTTCTTGATATTTTCCTCTATCGATTGACAAATCTCACAGTTTGCTCTTACGACAATTATACAAAATTCATGATTGTTTTTCTGCGTTTGACTGAAATGTTTTGTAATTTTTCTCACAAAATTTCCCGTTTGCTGGACTTACAAAATTTTACAACTTTTTCTTTCTGGAGACCAACAGGCAAAATTCATAATTTATTTCTCTCAACTAATTGACAAATTTAGCTATTTTATTCTGCGACTGATTGGCAAATTTCCCTTTTTGTTTTTGTGACATTCTGATGAAATTAACAATTATTTTCCTGTGTCCAGCTGAAGAATTTGTGTTTTGTCCTTTGTTATTGGCTGACGAATTTCATGATATTTCCTTGTGACAGCTTAACAAATTTTACGATATTTTATTGTAATTGATTGACGAATTTCGATATATTTTCCCACTACCCAAGTTCTCTCAAAGTTCAAATTTTTTCAGGCAGGTCGACAATTTTTGAAAATTTATTTTTGCCATGATGGACGAAATCAGCTACATTTTTTCTATGACAGATTTATATATTTTGCGAATTTTTTTCCTGTGCCAAAACAAGAAATAACTAATAGGGCAGTAATGGTCGCTAGAGTCTGAGCTCTATCACATGAGTCTGGAATTAGCTCTGAACAAAATGAGATTAAATCCTGTGTTGCACATTTGAAAAAAATAAAAAATAAATAAATAAACATTTTTTGTTTACAATCAGTGGATCAATATTAGATATTTTCATTTTTCAAAGTCATCGCACATTTTGTCATCAATGGGCTCAATAATCATACCTCCTTTTTTTATTTAAAAGACGATCTTTCATACAACGTTTCTGTTCGGATTCATTTTTTTCCATATCTGATACTTTGCATCTTCCCATTTTGTAACTTTTCTACTCTCTTCTTTATTAACATTGACATTTTGATTTCCTATTCAAATAAAAATTCTTCTAAATTTAAAGAATTTCGTAAAATAAATAAATAAAATGTGGACATCCATTGTCTAAAGCAAGATGTTTAAATGTTTCCCATTGAGTTATTGAAAATCAGTAAAAACATTTTTATGATGTTGAAAACATGATTTATATAATAAGTCATATATTATGTATATCATGGATTAAACATTAATATTCCTGGACGAATCATAAAATAAAATGCAGACATCACAAGGCCCATTCTCAACCGAAAACAACAGCCATTTTCCAAATGATTTAAAAAAAAAAAAAAAAAAAAAAAAAAAAAAAAGATGAATTTTAAGGAAACACATTTAGAAACAATAAATACTTGATGTGCATAGTTCACAGAAATTAGGACATGACTTTTTTAAATAATCCATTTCTTATGTAATAGAAGAAACCTATTGACTATGTCCTTTTCAGAATTTCATATGGGTTTAAATTCTAATAAATAGTAGAACATAATTCAATTAGCTAAAATGTCAGGGATTACACATTACAGTATTGACGATAATTCCACTAAGTGATATACAATCACCGAAGGATATTGACAATACAATCACCTACATGCATTATTCTTGAAAGTAAATTAAAAATGAATGCCAATCAGATTTTAAGAAAATTAAGAAAAAGAATTAAGAAAAAATAATAAGATGAAAAAAGCATAACCAAGTATTTTCGATAATTTAATGTGTTAGAAAAGTTGCTCTGTTCTGTTTGTCAAAAGTGTAACCTATAAAAGATTCTAAGCCACACAAAATCGAATAAACATGAATTGAAAAATTCATTTAGCAACTCAGTTATTAATTGCCCATAACATTGAGTGAAAATTGAAAAATGATATAATATATATAAGGTTTGGTTATTTTCCTTTGTTTTAATTAAAATAAACATTTTGGATAATTATCTTGAGTTGTTGATTTATTTCAGTGGAATTTTGTCCTGTCGATATAATTTGTAAATATTTAAGTGGCATGTAAAAAATAATAGGGTTTAAAAAATATTCCCCCCCCCCCCTCATATAGTTTAACTTCCCTGCATTTACAAATGTTATGAGGGAAACTCTCTCCTCCTGGGAAAACCTGAATTTCAAGCCCTGATAGTCAAAGATATATAGTTTCTGTAAAATATATTGCAATATGTTTAAAATGTTGTAATGGTGTGTGAAACATGTTTGCAATTTATTATATGAGATGGCATTGTATAAAGAAATAAACGAGCATTCACCATAACTAAAAACATATTTAGTACCGGATATCCGAATCCGGCAGGCAAATCGGATATCGGATATCCGATATCCGATATCCGGCAAAATCAATATCCGTTGCATCCCTAGTTTTCAATACAAAAATTATTTGTTGTAGTATGTTGTACCACCTCTTAATGCTTATTAACCTTGATATTGAAATATCTTGAAATAACCTTTCATGATAATTTCAACCTCTTTGCAATAAGCAGAACATATATACATGCTATTTAAATAGTACAAAATCATATGGACACCAGTAATTTAATGAATTTTCTGATTACCTTTTCTTGCATTTTAAGTGATTAAATAAGACAAAATTTATAATTTGGAAAAAATAGTACCAAAAAATTAAAAGATGTGGAAAAGACACTCATTGCAAAGGAGTCAAACATATAAAACTTTAGTATAGATGACAATAAAAGTTTCTAAAGTAGATTATACATATATATATTTAAAAAAAAAAAACCTAAAATACTGATTTTATTTTAAATACCAAATTTAATACTTTATAAAAATGGAACGGAATGAATTAATATGATGAAATTTAATGTAGTTTTGAAATGTTTTCTTACGAAAATTAATATTTATAAGCAAAGTGTAAAATAAAATTTCACTTAACATAAAATGTTGTGATTTTAATTAAAAACTTATGTACTTAATTGCATAGACTTATAATAGACGTATGTTTAAAAAAATCTAACATCAAGAATATTTAAATCTCCAAAAATAAAGGGGGCAAACACTATAATAACATAGTTAGAAATTCTGAGAGACTACACAAAAGGCATATAATATTTTATATATATATATTAACTACAAACATTGACAAAGACCACTATGCAAACAAAACTACTTCTATTACTATATAAAGTAACAAGAATCTATGCATAAACCCAACATACCTGTCTCTCCAGTTGTAGCAACCACAGGTGTACTTGGCGAGCCTCGTCCAGTGCCATTGACGGCAATAACACAAAATTCATATTCTGTGTAAGGACTTAAAACCCGAACTGTGTAAAACATGGTAGTAATACCACTTATTTCACTATATTCTTGATTAGCTTGTTTAGGTTTATACTGGATTACATAATATATAATGTCTTCTGAACCTATGTCATACGACCAAGATAAGCGGACAGAGGTAGCTGTTACATCAGATATTCGGACATTTGTTGGTGGCCTTGGAAGAGCTAAAAAAACAAACAGATTTATATAAATTAAATGAAAAAATTGTTTTCATAAAAGCAAGAATAAATTTAAAAAATAGTTTGCAGTTAAATTACATTTATTTATAAGTTATCAGTGTGAAATTTGCATGAAATTTGCATGTGAAAGGAAGCATAAAAAGCTATTTTTATTTTTAACATCTCACTATCTTCTTTCTTTTTACTGTACTAGAACCGTCTAAAAATGTACAATCAGTAAAAAAAACGTTATAAGTCTCCCCTACTAATTTTTCTGCAAATTACATTAGCTGCCAAATTTCATTTTTTCTCGCCCAAATTAAAAGAAGTTTTGAATAAAAAATTTTACTTAATAAACGAAAAAACTACATAGAGATGAGGCATGTTTTATTAAATAAATTTTCTGGTTCAAAACATGTTTATTTGATTTGGAAAAAAAAAATTGGAAATTGGCAGCTATGAAATTATGCTATTAAAATGATAATAGGGATGATTTATCTATTATTAAATGCAGTGAATGAAATCTGACATTATATGCTACATATCAATCACAGCTAAGAGATCATCTACAGTATTTTGTCAAATTATTAAGCCCATCGATAAAAATTTCAAGACTTTATTAAAATATTACTTTTTTTTTACCTTTTAAATAGTAATGTTACAGTTTTATTAATTGTTCCTTTTTCCAGATTCAGGCAACATTACAAATTTGATAAATTAGCAACACAAATGTAAATTTCTTTAGCAATTTGGAAGAAGCAGATATAAGTTGTGTAACTTAATGCATGAAAAAGTTAAATGTATACATACAAAAGGTGTCTATATAAGCTTGTAAATGTTCATAAAAGGATAAGGCAAGCCATATCAGAAATAGAGAAAGAGGAAATAAATTTGTGAAACTAAATTTAATAGACCCCCAACTGCTGATAGTGGTCTCAGGGATTGCTGCTTTATTCATTCCGCACAGTTTAACTTGTATTTTACAATTTATATAAATGAAGCTGAACCCATCGAAATTCGATGAAAGGAAATGTTTAAGAAGGAACAGTTTCATTCATTTATGTATCTACAAAATTAGTTAAAGTAAAAAATTTATCTTATATTGATCAGTCTAACTCTCAAACAAATATTATAAGAAATGCATCTTATATTGATCAACCTAACTCTTAACAAATATTATTTTAAGCTAAAATTAACAAAGTACTATAAAACTCAGTTGTCCAAATTTTTAAAATTAAACTTTAATTGCATATGTAATCAATAAAACATAATATAGATCAATTAATATGATGAAGTTATTAATTGAGGCTCTTATGTTTTTTATAAATGTGAATGAAAAAAAACAACATTTATTCCAGAGTGATGCAATCATAGAATTTCACGTGAAATCAAAACCAGTCATGATTTTCATTTTCTCAAAATTTACACACGCACTTCTTACATCCGTAACCACCATGTTTAAAAAAATGGTATTTTAATTTTATCATCACTGAAATTCAAAACTTGAAGTTATTTAACTGATGAATAAGTACGAAATGAAACCAAGACCTCTAAATTATATAACAGACAGTATTTTTGACAAAATATACATATTTTAATTTCTATATTTTTCTTCTCAATTTTAAGAGAAAATGGAGTGATTCTGTTGCCACAATTACAAAATTAGTACTAAATATTATAAAAAAAAAAAAATCTTAAAAACAAATTGAGATAAGTTTTCAAACAAATTGCTTTTAAAAATACATTTTTTCTCTGTACGATGGTGTAAAAATTTGAAATGTGCAATGTTTAGAAGAGTAAAATTTGCAAAACCAAAATTGCATGAGAAAGTCTTGCCATTCACAAAATGACGTATGCGTTATGCACAAATACGTTTGGCCTTTATAATATAGATAAAGTGAAATTCTGTTTCATTTGTACGGATGGAGAATTTTCATAAAATCTTACCAACCAACAAGATGCACTATACGGTCACAAATAATTATGATAAAATTTATGTGACTGCAAAAATAATTCATTACTACAACGCATTAATGTACAGGGTGTCTGTAATTAAATGAAAAATTTAGGATATTTCTATCAAATGCCTGCTGAACTTTATGTCAGCTACTGGTCTGTTTTGGGACTATGTGAAGATAATATTTCCACCTTAATTCTTCGGGGATAGTACAACAGACCCTTGGTCGCAGTGCTCTGGATCAGGCCATCACCCCTACTCCAGTAATACAATGCAGAAATTAAATGATAATACTTTAAAGTTGTTGACAAAATACTTTAAAGTTGTTCATAAAGTTGTAAAATTTTGTGAAAGACACAATAAAAGATGGAAATTTGTTCAAGCAGCTAGATATTAGTCAAAATTTTGTCACCAGAAGGTGTATGTTAAGGGATTATATATTTAGCATACATTTATGATAGTTTAGAACAATGCTTCATAACCTTTTATGGTTGACGGCACACCAAAAAAATCTGGAATTATTTACAGCATGCCTGAATGTAAAAAATGTAAAAGTTGTATGATACAAAACAAATTCTATATTTAATTACAAAATTTATTCAATGAGAGAGCTCAGACTACTTTCTAAAATAAATAAATAAATAAATAAAATAAGGTTCCAATGTTGCCAGACAAGTATGCATTTCATTGTCAACTTTTAAAAATCTTCTCACTTATTGGACTTTATTTCTGTCAATGTTGAAAGAACAATAGTTTTGTCAGAACTAAAGTTTTGTCTGTAGGCAATTTTAAAATAGGGTACAATATGGTCAACCTGTACTAAAATTTGAATAAAATTAAGAAAGATATGCAAGACAGGAAAATCTAATAAGATTAGATCAAAGTGTAGTTTGTTTACAATGCAGAAATTGGAAAAATGTGAAATAGGGCAAATGAATAAAGATACATAAAAGTTTTTAGTGTATAAAATAGACTCCCACAAGTCAAAACAGTTTGGGACCATAAGTTGTGTGGATATTAGAATTTTGCAGATTTCTTGTCATTGCTTTGTTTAAATTTTTTAAACAGTAATTTCAATGTAATTAATAATCCAATCAAAACTATAATGAATGTTTACTATATAATAAAATATTAAAATAAGTAATAAACTAAAATAAAAAAAATTAAGATAATTTTTGAAATAATTAAAATATTAAAAGTAAAGGTCAAGTTAATAATCAATAATGTATGATTAAATATTCATTAAAAAATGTATTTTTCCTAAATTATTCAATGAAACTTGCTTAAGGTATATTACTAATTCGCATAAAAATCATAAAATAAGGAAGTTTTATTTCAGGTTTAGCCAGATTTAATAATAAAAAAAGCTTGATTGATACATAAATATACTTGGTAAGAAGATTGTGATTACCAATGATATCAGCAATATCTTAAATTTTTACAGAAATAAATTTGTTCTTCTTTCATGAAAAAAAAAAGAAAAAAAAAACATGAATTTAATAATGCTAACAAAAATAACAAATTTAAAATGTATATGGAATTGATGTAAAATTTAAAAAAGTTAAATTTTGTCCCTATACCTGAACTGTTCCATTGTTTACATCTGGAAATTATGTGTAGATTTTAGAGAATTGCGGATTTTAAGATTGTGGATTTGAGGCAGTCTTCTGTATATATACACTATATGGCCATTGATTATTGGACACTTGCGATTTTAGACATTTTGTTAAATATCTAGAAAAATACATGAGGAATCATCTCGAAACTTTTAGTGTATAAATATAATAGTATAAGTCATACATCTCCGTGAAGATTTTTTCCCCGAAACTCCATAGGGGACCGTCAACAAATTAAAAAAGAATGAATATCTTTTGAATAACCCTGTCAAAACTAATGTAGCAAAAGCGCTCAAACTCTAAATTATGATTGAATGCCTTATTGTAATACACTGTGTTCATTTTTATGCAAATAGCATGCATACTCGCAGAGTAATTAAGGTTTTTATAAAAATGGTCCCAAATTTTTCCAAGTTTTTCCCTTATAATTTTCAGAGTTCTTAATATAAAATAATATTTTTTTCAGAAAATATGACAAACAACATTGCACACAGTACCCTGTAATCAAAATTAAAAAAGAATGAAAACTGTATACAAAATGAGTTGGTTTACTAAATAATTTTTTACTGCGCATGCGTCAACGATATCAAAATTTCATTTCCATATTATGTTAGCTAAATGTATAGAGCAACTTTTGTGAAAGTCACAAAATCATAACTTGAAAATTCTGAAAATAATCGTCAATTGAATAAGTTGAAAATCCGTTATTCTCAAAATGAAGCCAAAACAAGAGGGGTTGTATCCATATATTCATTGATTAGTGTCAATATAGAATACACAATACGAGATGTACTACTACATTTGGATAAAATCCCTCATTTTTTTGCTTCATTTTGGAAACAACGGATTTTGTCCTTTTTCTATAGACGATTACTTTCAGAATTTTCAAGCTATGATTTTGAGACTTTTACAAAAGTTGTTCTATACATTTAGCTAACATAATATGCAAATGAAATTTTGATATTTTTGACGCATGCGCAGTAAAACACTATTTAGTAAACCTACTCATTTTTCATACAATTTTTATTATTTTTTAATTCTGATTACAGGATACTGTGTGCAATGTTGTTTGTCATATTTTCTGAAAAAAATATTATTTTATATTAAGAACTCTGAAAATTATAAGGGAAAAACTTGGAAAAATTTGGGACCATTTTTATAAAAACCTTAATTACTCTGCGAGTATACATGCTATTTGCATAAAAATGAACACAGTGTATTACAATAAGGCATTCAATTATAATCTAGAGTTTGAGCGCTTTTGCTACATTAGTTTTGACAGGGTTATTCAAAAGATATTCATTCTTTTTTAATTTGTTGACGGTCCCCTATGGAGTTTCGGTAAAAAATCTTCACGGAGATGTATGACGTATACTATTATATTTATACACTAAGAGTTTCAAGATGATTCCTCATGTATTTTTCTAGATATTTAGTAAAATGTCTAAAATCGCAAGTGTCTAATAATCAATGGCCAAATAGTGTATTTTTATAGAATATAGTATTTAAAAGCCTGAAGACTTTTAATTTATTTAAGGATTTTTGTATAGGTGAATTTTAATTACAACAGTCCTGGTCAAAGAATTAAGTACAAAAACAGTATCCTATGAATTAACCGAGCCTTTTATTCATCTTTCAATCAAACAGTTTGAGAAAATGTTCACAATAGTTATGTGAGAATTTTTGTCATAGCAATTAAAGGTTAAAGTAAGAGTAATGAATCTAGAGAACATTACCATAAATGCAAATAACATCAATTGTTTTTAATCTCACCTTGTACAACAACTTGGGCTGTGGTTTCAATATTGCCCGATTTTGAGGCAGCTATACAAGTATAATTAGCTGACTCATATATGTTTGTCAGCACCAAAACATTTCTTCCAATAGGAATGGTGTGGTCAGGAGTAATGTCCATCAAGCCTTTTCTCCATTTGACAAAAGGCATTGGAGAACCCACTGCTACACAAGTAATGTTTAACGAGCTACCAGGCATAACTTCGTATAAGTTCTCTGGTCGTATTGAGAAATAGGGTGGTACACGTCTCGCTGTTAAAAGAAAAATTAACAATTATTAAATACAGAAAAATATCAATAAATCTTTAAAAATATATATTATTAAATAAGAGTGCATAAGTTTACATATGTAGCATATTTTTTTTTTACTTATAAAAAAATTTGGATGGTTTTTTTCAGTGTCATTTAAGCTGCAATCAGATTCCTAAATTTTTCGAGCAACACATTTTTCAGCCAATATTAACCCCAACTTTTTCTTACTCAAAGGGAGAAAAAGGTTACAATTGCCATGGCCAAAGTTGGAAGATAAACAGTACTACTAGTACAAGCTAGTAATATTTATCACCTATTTGTATCAATTGCTTACCCTTGATTGGTTGAAATGTTGAAAGTTTGAAAAAAGTCATGGCAGTGGAGATTTTTTTTAGAACGGTGGAAAAAAGATGGGGGATATTGTTGTTAGCTATAGCCCTGGATGTTGAGAATATATTTCATGAAAAGTTGGAGAAAATCAAGTATTGGCTCAAAAAATTCGTGAATCTGATAGCAGCTTTACATCACAGAAAGTAAATTTGTTTACTCCTTCAAAAAAGTTAATTGCAAATGTTTGGATACAATATATATAATTTTTTCCTCGTGATTTTTCTGAAGTGAGTCATCATTTCTCTCCAGTTCTTCTCCCATTGAAGATTCGAATCCATATGATGCTTCAGAGAAGAATCAACAGAACTTTCTAAAGCTAACAGTGATGAAGAATTTTTGGACTTAACAGAATTAAATCTTTCTTCGTATTGATATTTTTTTGTTTAAAATATTTCAAAACATACTAATCTGCACTTTTTTTTGTTCTTTAACAGATATAAATTTTCCTTAACTCAGCTTTTAACTTTATTCGAGTAAAAATTAATATATATTACCACATATATATACAATATATATATACATATATACACAATATATATCAATATATATTAACTAAAGAAAATAACAAAAATAATTTTAAAATCTTTTTTTTTCAAAAACTCATTGGAAATGGTTAACTTTGTGGATCATATTAGTAGGAAAAAGTTTGATGCTTATCTTGTAAGAATTTCTACGGCTATCCAGTTGATTGTAGAAGGTCAGATTTTACATAAATGTAAATCAAACCTTAAATTTTCTTTGAGTTTAAGCATTATAAAAAGCAGATTTATATACAGTAGATTCCCCCAAATCAACACAACTTGGGATAAGAGGTTATGCAGATTTTAGAATTTTGCGAATTTCTATTTATTGCTTTGTTTATGTTTTTTAAACAGTAATTTGAATGTAATTAATAATGCAATCAAAATTAAAATGAATGTTCACAATGTAATAAAATAAATATTAAGGTAAAATAAAAATTTAGATAATTTTTAATTTTTTTAAAATATTAAAAGCAAAGATCAAGTTAGTAATAAATAATGTATGATTAAATAGTCATTATTATGATGAAATGTATTTTTCCTAAATTATTCAATAAAACTTGCCTCATAAAGGTACATTTCTAATTCAGATAAAAATCATAAAATAAGAAAGTTTTATTTCAGATTTAGCTGGACTTAATAACCAAACAAGTTGGAAATTGCACGTGAAGCGTAGCAAATTAGGTGCGTTCGTACGATAACGAAGTTTTAAAAATATTACTTTCATATATCAATCTCATAAAATTGTAAATAGTGAATTACAATTAAAACGCTCATCAAACAATGTTCTTCCTATACCATTATGTAATGGAATACTTTTGTGTGGAATTGTAAATCAATAACAAATGTTCTTTGCACCACAAATTATGTAAGATGTATATTAAAATATGTACATTATAGTTGCATATAAATTTTATTAAGTTCGCATGAGTGTAACACGATTAAAATGCATTTGAAACATTTTTTCCCATTGACCGTAATGTAATGGAATACTTTTGATTGTCCCTGTAATTGATCTATGCATCCGATTTTCATAAAATTTGAAATAACTCGAAAAAATTACGTAATAATTATGTATTTTAAATTTCAAACGTATAGAATATATTTGAAACTTTTTCCCCATTGACCATAATGTAATTGAATAATTTTGATTGCCCCTGTAATTGATCTAAGCACACGATTATCAAAAAATTTGAAATAACCCGACATAATTATGTAATAATTGTGTATTTTAAGTTTCAAACGATTAAAATGCATTTGAAACTTTTTCCCCCATTGACCGTAATGTAATGGAATACTTTTGATTGCCCCTGTAATTGATCTATGCATCCGATTTTCATAAAATTTGAAATGACACGACAAAATTATGTAATAATTATATATTTTAAATTTCAAACGATTCGGTTGGGTAGTTTTTGCATTGTTATATATGCGGACGGACAGACAGACGGACTGAACGACCACTATAGGTGCTACGTATTATATAATTACGAACGCACCTAAAAAGCTTGATTAATACATAAATATATTTCGGTAAGAAGATTGTGATTACCAATTATATTAGCAATATCTTGAATTTTTTCAGAAATAAATTTATTCTTCCTTCATGAAAAAACATGAATTCAGTAATATTAACAAAAATTACAAATTAAAATATATATGGAATTGATATAAAACTAATAAATTCAAATTTTGTCCCTATATCTGAACTGTTCCATTGTTTACATCTGTAAATTATGTGTAGATTTTAGGATTGTGGATTTGAGGGAGTCTACTATATTGGAATTTTTTTTTTCAGTTATTATTGCAATGCAGAACAAATTTAAGGTTGAGATAATGAATTCCTTACAAACCTTTCACAAAGAGAGTTGCCATCACCGATAAGGCAGAACCATGAGTGTTTTCTGCCATACATTCATAATTTCCTTGGTCTTCCTCCTCTACATCAGTTATTTGCAAAGAAGCTGTAACAAGAATAATGTTAAATTAGAAATTATTTAAATTACTTTATGCATAAAACAATTGCATAAGAATGTTATAAGTTAGTGAATTAATTCATTAGATATTAAGAGCTATTATTTTGAAATTCAGATAAAAAAGTGACATTTTGAGAGTTGGCTTAATATATATATATATATATATTTATGGTGAAGTAGATGGTATTTAGTAAATAATGTGCAATTTTGAAGCCTTGAAAAAATTTTCCCTTCCCGGAATGAAATGTCAAAGTTCAAGGATGTGAATGCCATTTTTCATGAAAAATGAAATGCCAATGTTTGGAGCGCTATATCTCTGGAAAGTAACAACATTCCAAAATTCTTTTGTAATAAATTGTTAGAATAACACTGCCTGCTTATTAAAATTTATTTGTTTGAGTGGGGCATTGTTAATTTACATTATTAGGTTGCCACAAAATGCAATCAAAATTACATTTTTGTCCATTTTCCGCATTTATTATCTCATTTAAACAATAGTATCCCAAACTTTTTCTTATATAATATGAAAGTATACTACTAGGAGAAGCTAAATAATAAGAACTTTACCGACATATTGCTGCTGTTAGCAGATATAATCTGTTAAATAGTCAAAAGTTTCAAAATCTGCAAAACTTCAATTACTTATATCTCAAAACAGTGTCACAGTTGAATAGAACAAAATATATCACATAGTAGGTGATCATATGTTAAAAAACATGGAAGAAAAATAAGTGGGGCCTCATGATATTTTTCGAAAAAAAAAAAAAAAAATTGAGAAATGTTGTAAAAAAAACAGTGTCACTTTTTTCTTATTAGAAAATGAAACATCCCCTTTCCTATCTATTTCTCAAGAGAAATGGAATGTCTTATTTTCTGATAGGGGAAAAGTGACACTACTCGTTATAACTTTTGTCAATTTTTTTTTTTAAAAGTATCATGAGGCCCCATTTATTTTTCTTTTCCATGTTTATGAACATATGTTCACCTTCTATGTTACATATTTTGTTCTATTCAACTGTAACGCTTTTTTGCGATATAAGTAATTGGAGTTTTGCAGATTTTGAAACTTTTAAATATTTAACAGATTATATCTGCTAACAGCAGCAATATCTCGGTAAAGTTCTTTATTATTTAGCTTCTCCTAATAGTATACTTTTATATTCTATAAGAAAACGTTTGGGGTACCAGGGCCCGATTAACCTTTGAAAATATGGGAAGCACAGTGTCATTTCGGGGGCCTCTTTCATTCGAGAAAGAAGGTTTTTTTAAGTTCGACATATCTGGAAACTTACTGATGCTACATAGCGTAGCTTAGTTCTGTTCACATGTATTTCATTCAAGAACTTTATGTTCCCCTACATATATGTGCAATAACTGGATACAAGCAAGAAAAATATTGAAAAATGATTTTGCATAGTGTTTTTAGCATAAAAATTTAAGTTAGATAAAAAGTTTGAATTTAACATGTACAAAATATTAATATTTTGATACAATTCTTTCAATTTTGGCAGTAGTTTAAGTTGTTATACAGGGTGTCTATAAAAAAACTCCGGGGTTTAGAGGCAAAATATTTTAATGAAATAAAAAACATACATACATGTTTTATACATGACTGAAAAGCTTACATTTTCAAGTTTTTTTAACACTTAGTAAAGTTCTATATGAGCCCCGTTAGTGGCACGGGAGACATCTAAACGGTATTTTACCTCTTCCCATGTCCTGGCCAGCATGTCTGGGGGAACGGTTGCCACACAATTGACTATTCGTTCCCTGAGATGTTGAACATCACGAATTTTCTCTGCATACACAAGATTCTTGATATGCCCCCAGAAGAAAAAATCCAACGGAGTCAGATCTACTTTCTCTTGAGACATACTCGGCCTACCCAGCGACTTTTGCTTCAAAACACTTCCTGTTTCCTTAAATGCACTAAACCATTGACGAATGGTTTTGTCAGAAGGCGGGTTAACACCATAGTCACGTCGAAAGTTTCTTTGTACGGTAACTACAGACTTCGTTTCTATGAGCTAAATAACACATTGAGCCTTTTGTTGCGGAGTCACCATCATTTCAAGGTGAACACCCTGCAGCGCCGCCAACAGTTGATGCAAACATTCCCAATTCGTATGAGTAAAACTTTTTGAGCTAATCTTTTCAGAGAAATCGACTAAATTTTACTATCTTTTATAGTTAGTGAGATATGAATTTTTAAAACCCCGGAGTTCTTTTATAGACACCCTGTATTTTATACTGTGCATAGAAACCAAATAAAAAAAGTAATATTCAATTATGTAAAATAAGTATAATCTAACAATCTAACATTACGATTAATTCAATAAAAAATTTGGGGGGCCCGTTTCCTCAATTTTGGGCCCCTTCAAAATTTTTAAAGGGAAGCACATGCTTCTCGTTTTTATTCGGTAATCAGGGTCTGTGGGGTACTATTGTTTAAATGAGATAATAAGGGTGAAAAACGGACAAAAACGTAATTTTGACTGCCTTTTGTGGCAACATAACAATGAAAATTAACGATGTCACACGGAAACAAATAAATTTTAATAAGCAGGCAGTGTTAATCTAAAAGTTTATTGCAAAAGAATTTTGGAATGTTGTTGCTTTCCAGATATATAGTGCTCTAAACATATACTGGCATTTCACTTTTTATGAAAAATAGCATTCACAACCTTTTAATTTGATCATTTTACTCCGGGAATGGAAAATTTTTTCAGGGCCTCAAAATTGCACATTAGTCATTAAATATCAACATAAAAAAAATTCAAGCATATAAAAAAATACAACTATCACACTTTGGTATTTCATACAAGGTTGTATTGAAATTCAACTTTCAGAAAACTGTACAGATTTTTTTTTTTTTTTTAATTCCAGTATCATACATGAACAAAAGGAATGAATAAAGTTGTATACAATTATTCATTTTTAATGTAAATACATATAAAGCATTAAAAAAAAACCTTGACACTGTATTACTAATATACAGTGTGTCCATAAAGTCATGAAATGCTTTTGAACGGTCATGGGAAATAAATAAAACAAGACAAAAATGTAAAATTTTCGTAAAAAAAAAAATTAATAGTTGTTTAATGCAGTTTGATAGATGTGACCTCCATTTGAAACAGAAAATCACAGGCATTATTCATTTTGTTGCACCAGACTTTTTAACTCATGGGAAGAACTTGAATGTAGTTTAGATGTGTCAATGTGTGTAGGGCAACAAAAAAATGGAGGCCACATTGAACTCCATTGAACAGGTATAAAACTTGGGGAGTTTTTCCTTATTTGGTGTATCTTTTTTTAGATTTCCATCTTATTTTGTTGGTTTCCTGTGAGCTATTGAAAGCACACTACAGTGGCGGATCCAAGGGGGGGGGGGGTCATGGGGGTCATGATCCCCCCTGGAGCTCTTCAAAGAGGGATGTACAGTGTAAGTAAAAAGTGCTAAAACAGGAACGCAAAATTTTTTGGGTGTGATCGACGAAATTTGAAAATTTTCCACGATTGTTCTGCGAAATTTGAGATTTTTCTTCACTTGATTAGCAAAATTCACGATTTTTTCGCACTCCATCGGTGAAATTCGAGATTTTTGCGAAGCAAATCCACGAAATTCGCAATTTTTTCATGTCTAATCAATAAAACTCACGATTTTTTGGGTGTGATCGACGAAATTTGAAATTTTTCCACGAATGGTCTGCGAAATTTGCGATTTTTCTTCACTTGATTGTCAAAATTCACGATTTTTCCGCGCCCAATTCACGAAACTAGCACATTTTTCCGTTCTTGTTCGATGAAATTTCTTCAACCGCTCAAAGATTTTTTTAATTTTTCCGCGCATCATCGACAAAATTAGCGATTTTTTTGTTCCGAATCGACAAAGTTCGTGAGTTTTTTGTAATCGATCGCCCGAATCTGTGCTTTTTACGAAGCCGATTGACCATATTCGTGATAATTTCTTTCCAGATCGATGGAATTGTCAATTTTTCTTCGCCATATCAATGTAATTCTCGATTTTTTTCATTCTCGATCGACTGTATTTGCGCTTTTTTCGAAACTGATTGACCATATTTGCAACTTTTTCGTTCCCGATCGACAAAATTCATAATTTTTCCCTGCCCTACCAAAAGCGATTTCGTTGTTCCTGATCGAATAAATTTGGGCTTTTTACGAAAGCCATCGACCATATTCGGGATTTTTCCATGCCCAATCGACGAGATTCGCGCCTTTATCCGTTCTTGGTCCCTGAAATACCGCACCGAACAATAAAATTCGCGATTCTTAACTGACTATGAAATCTGCATTTTTTCCCCGCCGTAAATTGATGAAATCTGTAATTTTTTTCTCGCGATAAACTGACAAAACTCGCTATTGTTCTGCAGCCGCTCAAAAAAATTTTCGATTTTTCCGCGCATCATCGACAAAATCTTCGATTTTTCCTTGTCCTATCAACAACATTAGCGATTTTTTTGTACTGATTCGACAAAATTCGCGAGTTTTTCGTACCCAATCGCCTGTACCACTCTTTTTACGAAAACAATCGACTGCATTCGCGATAATTTCTTTCCCGATTCACGAAATCAACAACTTTTGCGTTCCATATCAACTCGAAATTCGCGATTTTTTATTCCCAATCAACAAAATTTGTGATTTTTCCATTCCCGGTCAAATAAATTCGCTCTTTTTACGAAGCCGATCGATAAAATTGGGATTTTTTTCGTGCCTTATTAAAGAAATTTGCAATTTTTTTGTTCCAGATCGACAAAATTCGCGATTTTTCTGAGACATACAGACAAAATTCGAGATTTTTCAAAGGCCGATAGACAAAACTCGCAATTTTCTAATGTACAGTTGTCGATCTTCGATTTTTTCGCGCTCGGTCAACGAAATTCGCGTTTTTTTTGCACGGTAAACAGACAAAACAGGCGACTTTTCTGCAACCTATGAACAAAATTTGCAATTTTTTCAAGTATTATAAAAAAATTTAGACTTTTTTTCCTTGCCCGATAAACGAAATCTGAGATTTTTTGCGTCCGATCGACAAAATTCGTGATTTTTCCGTGCATAATCGACAAAATTCGCGATTTTTTCATGCCCGATCGGCGAAATTTGCTATTTTTAATTGTAATTCCATTTTCACAAGATTTATTGTAGTTTAAAATTGCTTCATTAAATTATCTGTCAAAACTTGTGACCCCCCCCCCCCCCCTGGAGGTTGGGCTGGATCCGCCCTTGGCACACTATGACTTTAATTACTCATAAAGGACAAAATATAGAACACATCTCATCATCTTATACACACAATATATATTTCATTATAACAAATTGTTCTCTTAGGATGATTTTTCAATGATTTTGAAGACCCAAAAATTAGGTTAAAATGTCAACTTTGATAATATTTTATAAAAAAAATGCTTTATTTTCATAAGAAACTCTGTTTAATTTCTCGACATTTGAAAGGAACACCCTATTTATAAAAAAAAAAATATTTCTTCAAATTTTACTCATTTATGAATGAATATATTAAAGTGAATGTATCATAATAAACCAATTTGGAATTGTGCATAAAATTAGAGCATAAAAATTGCTCATCCAGAGATGTGACATATTTTCTAAACTAGTCATTGGAGGCCACCGTAATGCTTACCCATCATGGATATGCATACCATAAAATATGAAAATGAAACCAAGTAACAGGGAATTGCGTAAAAGAAGCATCCCTATAGCTCCAAAAATGATAATTATATTAACTAACAATTTACTGCGTCAGATAAGGCATTCCATTTTATAATTAAAATATATCTTTGAATTGAAATTTGAATAAAATACAGAATCAAGAAAAAGCGAAGAATGTGGAAAACATGATTACAAATATCTTGAAAACTAATTATCCGATTAACTTCATTCTTTATGCAAATTACTGTTTTTTTATTGTCTTTTATATTCATTTCTTAAAATAAAAATATTCAAAAATCTTTATGTACTTTTAATCACAATGAATATTTCGAGTGTCTGAAAAAAATAATTCCAGATAATCAAGGTTACTCATATTAAATAGGCTTTGTCCCATTTCTACATACTACGTATGTATTCAAGTCTCTATCTCAATTTGTTCAGGAGACAGAGCATTTACAGACCGACAGACAGACGGGTGACAATTTTTTTTTCTAAAAATATGTTTTTCGAAATTTTTAGTGTATGAAACGTGTAAATCCGTCAAAAAATTTCTTTCAATTTTCAAAATGATTGCAAGACTTACCCTATATTACAAAATAAAGGGTATGTAAAATGAGAATGATCCTGCACCCTTACCCTCCAAATGAAGAATTGAATCTGCTCCAGTACAACAATAGGGGGCAAAGAAATTGCTTTTGACAAAATTTGTTGTTGTTCTGCACTGTACAAGAAAAGATTTTCTCGAAAAATTTCTGTTTTGAGAACTAAACTATAATGTGACTGAAAACTAATTTTTCTATTTACATCGTGATGATATATTGAAAATATACATTTTCACAACACAACCAAGCATTTAACAATTATAAATAAAAATATTTTACTGTTCGTAAACCTCACATGAGATTTGCTTTACAATTTTATATAAAAAAGTGTAATAATTTTTTACAAATAATTCTTATCGGCTCTAAATAATCCATATTTAATATATTTTAATTGCAAAATATTTTTTCACCAATTTATAAATAATTCGTGCATGAGAGAGGATTAAGAATTTTCACCCAAAAGGATGGCATTTTACTTTTATTAGTGTGATCATTATTCCAAATTTTGTCACATTGAAATTAAATTTGAACAAATCTAAATTAATCTTGATCTCTAAAGAATACTAAATGAAAAATAACTAATAATACAGCCCATTTTACCATACCATACCTTTATACAAAGTATGCATACATAATAGTCAGAAAATCTCTGATATTTAAAAACAAATTAAAAATATATGTTTTTAAATTGAAAGATACGCTTTTAACACTTTGAGGAACAAGTAAGTGTATTTATGTAATGTTGAATTCACTCAAGAATTTTTGAAATACAGTCGAACATCAATTTAACAATTGTAAAGAATCTCTTGAAAAATCACTTAAATCGGGTAAACCATATAAATTAAAGCTGCATAAAAATAGGTTATTATGGGTTATATTATATTAATATTCCACTATTAAATATTACATATCATTTGAATTTAATTATATTTTCCTTTTGGCACATAAAATATACTAGTATAAAAAGTAAAAATTATCAGCAATTGATTTGCTTTATCAAATGTACCTGGTGATATGTGTTCCACAGTTGTCACAAAGGCATTACATAAATATTCAACAATATCAAACATCATTAAGTATTCTTTTTATTTTATTATTATTTTTTTAACTAAATCTAATTCAGTTAATAAACTTGTTTCAACTGAAGTTACTTTCAAAATTTTGCCTTGTTCTGTGTCAGAATAAAAATCTAAATAATCAGACAGATTTTGCTGTTTTCATCATAGAATGTTTGTATAATCTTTAGTGCACATTTGAACTCGAGTTATAGTTCACATAGCCAATCAAAATAATGTCATATCAAATCGATGTTTAAAATTTCTCCAAAATGAATTTTTCATTTCATAATCACACACAGTCTAGATAAACAAGAGAGAAAAGTTTACAATTTTTGTAACTAAAAAAGAGATTTCAATTGATCAAAATTATAATTTAAATGAGGATCATTCAAGATAGAAATAAATATAGGTGAACCCAGACCATTAAAATTTATCCTTTATTCTCTCATCATCAAATTATTATAAAAGTAGAGAAAAAAAATTCTAACTTTTAATACTTCTAAAATACAACAATAAATCATGTGTAATTTCTTTTTCAATGTTGCTCTATCTAATTTTTTTTGTTTAAGACTAAAACACAAGGCCAAAAACACTTCCAGATTTTATAAGGAATGTGTTATGTTTAAAATTAATCTGAATGCATGCACATATAAGAGAAAATTAAAGAATAATATAACATTTTTTACCTTACAAAAAAAATTAAACAACTCAAACAATAAAGCAGCTCAAAAAATTAGTTCATTTCTCTTCTAAAACAACAAAGCAACAATTGTAAATAATGCAAGAAATTATCTAGTACTGACATCTAAGTACAATTGATGCAACTATTTAAGCCTCCTGTGTACCCTAAAGGATTTAAAACAAAAAAAGAAGAAAAAAATCTACTTTTTTTTTTTTTTTTTTTTTTTTTTCAAATATTGCAATTTCAAGTAAAAGCCTCATATGAGGCTCAGGGTGACGAGAGGGTTGAATTGAGGAAATCATGAAATTGAGTATCATTAAATCGAGTGTTGTTAAGCAGATTTTGCACTGTATTTCATTTGAAATAAAAAAAGGCAATTTATTATTTTTTTTCTCAGACATCTTTTTTCCCTTTTTACTTATTAAAAAAATATTTCATTTGCTAAGCATTGTTTCTCAATATATGCATATACATTTTTTTCACAATAAAAGAAAAGATTCAAAATTCAATATACTTACATCCCTGCACCAAGGAATAGCGAGGTATCGTCATATCTAGAGGTATCATGTTTTTCAACCACTTGATGGTAGGCTCTGGATCTCCTACAGCCTGACAAGGGAGGAGAGCACTGTGACCTTTTTCAATGCCCTGCATTCTCGGCTGTCTCATAAATCGAGGGAAACCATCGGGCACTGAATCTTCTGCAATTGTTTAAAATGTTAAATCAGTAAAATATCGTTCAACTAAATCTATCTGTTGATCTATTTACATATTATGTGTATATAAATAAATAAATAACATTATTTTATTCCTTATAGAAACATTCTGAAAATATATTTAACATACAGAATAAAAAGAATGTCCTTTCTTACCAGAACAAAAAGATAATTTTAAATAAATAGTTTTAAAGACATATGCCAATTGCAAAATATATCAAATTCAATTACTATTGGTATGAAATCCACTTAGGTCAAAATAGTCATTTTTTAAACAGTTGCAAATTTCATATGGTCTTTATTCTAGGCTACAAGAAAAGCTTTAGCCAGACTCTAATATTCAGTCATGCAAAAACATCTGCTCGCTAATGTTAATGCTATAGGAGAGATTTTAAATCTCATTTTTATTCCAATACTTTTTATTTATTTGAATCGGATAGCTGAGGTCGTTCTATAAAGTTCACTTTTTACTTTCTCGATTTTGATTACTTAATAGGAACCTTTTAGAATAAAGTTTGAAAGTGAAATTATCCCAGAAAAGAAATCTGCAAACAAAATCTAAACAGCAAAAGATCGGCCGTTGAAGAATTGACCTCAGCTATCCAATTCAAAAAAAATAAAAAATAAAAATATTGAAATACGAATGAGATATCTTTTTTTTTTAAATCTCCCACGGGATTAACACTAGTGGGCTGGGCAGATGTTTTTCCGTAAATGATGTAAACCAATGGCCACTGAGATATATTACTTTGAATTTTATAAATTACGTGAAACATTTCTTAAATGCACCTCAAAATAAATATCTTGAGGCTTCGTACAAATTGCGAATTTCGTCGATCGGCTTCGTAAAAATCGCGAATTTCCTCGATAGACTTCGTAAAAATCTTGAATTTCTACAATTAGGCACAGAAAAATCATGAATTTTATTGATAATGGGAGGGGGGGGGGGGAATCACGAATATTTTTGATCAGGCGCAGAAAAATCGCGAATTTCGTCGATTGGTTTCATAAAAATCGCGCATTTCGCCAATCGCCTTTGTAAAAATTGCTAATTTTGTTGATGAGGTGCGGAAAAATTGTGAATTTTCTCAATCGGCTTTGTAAAACTTGCGAATTTTGTCGATTGGCTTCGTAAAAATCGCTAATTTCGTCAATCGACTTCGTAAAAATCGCGAATTTTGTTGATCAGGTGCTAAAAAATTGATAATTTCTTCGATCAGGCTCAGAAAAATCAAAAATTTTATCGATCAGGCGCGGAGGAATCTGGAATATTCTCGATCAGTCAGAAAAAATCGCGAATTTCGTCGATCGGCTTTTTAAAAATCGCGAATTTCGTTGATTGGCTTTGTAAATTTGCGAATTTTGCCAATCGGCTTCGTAAAAATCGTGAATTTTGTTGATTTTGCCCTGAAAAATCATGAAATTTCTCAATTGATTTCGGAAGAATCCCAAATTTGTTGACCAGTTGCTGAAAGATCGTGAATTTTGTTGTTTGGCTTTATAAAAATTGGGAATTTTGTCGATCAGTTTCGTAAAAAGCACAAATTCGATAGATCAGGAATGAAAAAATTGCAAATTTTGTTGATCAGGCACGGAAAAATCTTGTTGATTGGCTCCTTCTTTCTCCACCGTTCATGATGTTCATAATTTTTTTCGGCACCAGCCACTTAAGTTTGTTTTTTAGCATTTTTAATAAAACAAAATTTACTTTCTTGAATAAATTTAAGGAATATTATTATACCTTGAAAATAATCCTTACTATATTTGCTATAAATATATACAACCACAAAAACTGCTGATACATTCTTATCAACTGAATTGAATATTTTGATTGGGTAAGCGAACTTAAAGGGGTAACCCCTCCCCACTCCCCTCTGTTACTACATTTTTAATCCTTTTTTAGGCTTCGAAATCGAGTTATCTCCGTATTATTATTGTGGTCCCGACCTAGAGGTCTGCACGGGCCGGAATTTCCAGGCCTGGCCCGCTCTAAAATTCAAAAGTTCGGTCGTTCGGCCCGGCCCGTTTAAATTTTTATGTTTTAGGCCCGGCCCGGCCCGTACAAAAATCAGCGAAAACAGGCCCGGCCCGTTTTGGCCCGTTACAATTTCTATGATTTCTAAAAAATTCAGATTTTTATCATATAACTAAGATTCCTTTAAAGAATACTGCATACATATCTATGGAATGATTTTACAGTATATTTTACAGCAAATACACATTAACAACATTAATGATTTCTTAGATTCTTAGGCTTTCAACATTCGAATAAAGATTCATTAAAAAATTAATATGGCTTAGAATAAAAGAAAAAAGAAAGAAAGCTAAAAACATCGTTAATTTTGAAGCTGTTTAATAAAAGAAGATTTATAAATATATTTCTATATCATTTTATTATAGATTTCAAATCCTAATTCATTCTTAAATTCAAAGAAGCTCCTTTCTGATACATTTCTAAATTAATTTTTTTTTCCCTCAGAAACACATAAGATTAGGAGATATCTTTATTCAGAAACTATATAATCGAATGGCGTTATCCGATTTTTGATACAAGCAATTTAAGAATACTGCAAACAAATAAAATACTGTCATAATTAGCGTTTTGAATAGAATTTCAAAACCTGCACTTTTATACTTTTACAATTTAAAATTAATCAGAAAATGTGTCAAACTTTCGCATTATTGAGAAATTAATTTAAAAATCATCAAGAAGTATATATCCGAAGACTAAGCTAACATAAGTTCTTTATCGCTGTTAATAATTTTACAAATCATGTTTTCTGCCAATAATTAAGTCTAGTACCGGTCCGGCCAGTCTATGTGTAGAAAAATAATACAAGCGTGATCTCGGACCGGCATGAGTCAGCTACAAAAACATTAAAACGGGTTATACATAATGTAATTATCCGATGCCGATACACTGTGCATTTTTATATTGATGCTGTCAAACTAGTATGGCCACATTTATACTTATTCTCGTTAAAACCATTTTCGTTGAAAATAGCTCATATTTCATCGTTTCTGCTTAAATCTTCAGAACGGGCCGGCAGGCCCGAAAATTTTTTTTATCGGTTCGGCTCAGCCCGGTCTGGCCCATTCAATTTTTTTGCCGGCCCGTTAGAAAATTCAAAACAATTCCGCTGGGCCGGGTACGGGCCACGGGCCAAGCCCGGGCCCGTGCAGACCTCTACCCCGTCCATCCAGATGTATTTAAGTGGCCCTTCTCTTGTAAAGTTGTGCACCCCTACTGTGAAGCATCAATAATTGCAGCTTAGATGGCTTGCGACTGTGGGATTGACATTAGTAATAAGGAAAGGGCATGTTTACAAACAAACACTTCTATCAACCAATCTGCCGCTACATTTTTGTCATAGCAATCATTGTAGGAATCATCTTGATGACCCCAATCATAACAAGCAGACAACCATAATAAAATTTGTAGACCAATCAGAATGCCTGAATTCATATGTAGAGTGGGTGCTATAATGAAGCACGGGCAAAAACAGCTTGCCCACACTAATAAGAGCCCACAGTGACGTCAGCTGCCCTTTCCTTATATTATCTGTGATCTTTCCATACACAAAAATCTAGAGATTTTTTGAGTCTGCTCCAAGGTCCGGAATTCAGTTGTTCATAGTCAAGTCAAATTATGCACTTCTTGGATTTTGTATAAAGATTTCTTTAGATTTTTAATTTTGATTGTCAACAGAATTCAGCTGAAATCTTAGACTCTCAAGATTTAATACCAAAAAACTTTTTGGCAATATCTGATCATCTTTGGTATCGTGAGCAGCTCTTCCGCATAATGTATCTACGGTTAACTGGAATATAATAGATCCTTTTTGAAGATTCCAATTCTTTCTTTATCTTTCAGACTTTAGATTTGGAAATAATCATTGAACTCTGATTCAGAATTTGAACTAGGATCATGATGAGAAATGAGAAAATAAGTGGAAAAATGAAGATTTCAGAGGAAATCCTTATAATATTACAAATGCGAAAGAGTGTTAGAAAATTTGAATGAATTCAAGATCAAGATCGATGAATTAACGGCCTTTGTACTTTTGCATATAGATAGGTTATAAATTAGAAAGGAACATAGGTCGTGCTTGTTTTATTTTATTCGCGTATTTTTTTTTTTTTTTTTTTTTTTTTTTTTAATGTTTTAAAACTTTATTATTCTTCATACAGGTTCATTTATCAATTTTCCAGTAAAATCTCACCAAGCGCCGTTTTTTACTTTTTCAAATTTGATTGCAGATATTTTTTAGACTGACATTTTCATTTTTGGAACCGATTTCGAAAGTGAAACTAATTTTATAAAAAATATCAGCAACCATAATTTAAAAAGTAGTAAAGAAATAATGAGTGCATTTCAGCAGTCCAATGCAGAAAAAATATTTAAAATGTTGAAATGTAAAGAAAATATTAGCAAATAATCTCTCTATAGGATTAGTATTAGTTAGCGAGCGCTTTGCCTGACGGGGACAGGTACCATTAGTCTAGAGTAGATTTTTCCCCTTAGCTGAATGTGCAAATCAGTAATCAAACAAAAAATTGTTATTTAAATTCATTTTTTAAATAAATTCTTCCAGTGTTGATTTCATATTTATTTCCCATAATAATTTTTTATATATCACGCTTTTTTTAAAGTCAAAAATTATAAAATGGGCCATTCAGTGACTCGCGAGCATTAGGCTGCCGACATTGTTGTAGAGCTGAGCAATACGATAATAATCAGTAAAGGAATTAACTTTTTCGTCATAATTAAAGCTGTCATCAACACAGTCCTAAATGGCATTTTTAAATTCGTAAAAGGCATCCTCATATTTACAAGCGGTATTAGCATATTCATATAGGGGGAAAATTACAGAAACCTTAAAAGGCATTTTTGCGTTCATACACTCATTCACTCGCATTATCAAGAACACATAAGGAAGAGAATGCTGCAATTATAGTACTAAAAAGACATACAAAAAAGGGGGGGGGGGAAAGCTTCTCCAAAATAATAATAAAAAAGCGTAAAAATGCATCTTCGTGCTCATGCACAACTTTTTATTCCTGCATATGAATGAGATCCGGAGAAGGGCAGAAGCATTGCTCCAACCAAACTAAAATTTATAAAATTAAAAATAAAATAAATAAAAGGGCATCTTCATTTTCATGCACAGCTTTTTATTCCACCAAGGGATGGGGTATTACTGAAACTAAACTAAAATTTCTAAATCACAACCACAATATATGTATATATATATATATATATACATACATATGCGTGTGTGTGTATTCAGCTTAAAAGGACATTTTTACCTACCTTTCTTATTCACGAACATCAACAGTTTATGGCCATTAAGAGCACAGGATCCATAACACTGGAATCTCACTATAGTTAAGGTTCCAGTTACAGTGACTTACTGTTTTACATTTTATGAGCTCGAAAGTCACAATGCCCTGTTACAATGGGTCTTCATTATAGTCCTAGTCCTGTTTCAGAGGTTATCATTGTAATGATTTGTGTTGTGCAAAGAAGACAAGTCTCATTCATATTGATCACTTAATTTTCTGAAGTTATATATAAAGTTTGTTCATTTGATACTGAAGAAACCCCGATATTAACAAGAGCAAGACTCATTGATATATTTAACTACAGTACAGAACCATTTATCCGGAATGGTTGGGGTCAGATGCATTCCGAATAACTGGTTTTTCCGGTTAACTGGTTGGGCATTAAAACAGCATCATTTGATAAGTTTTATGGAATATATGTGGTTGTGGTATTACTGTTTTATTAGTTAATTACTAACTATATTCAGTAATATTTTAAATAAAATACAACTTTATTTTCAATAATTACATGCTTAAACTTTAGCATTGAGACTAGCTTGTGCACACAGCATCATGGCAAAACATTCAACTGACAGTCTACTTGCTGCTACAGTTAACCATACAATTACAGATAAAACATGTTACCAAATCACAGTTACATAAAATATAATAAATCACAGTTACATAGAACACTAAATCACAGTTATATAAAATATCATAAATCACAGTTATATCTAACATATGTAACACCCTTCCTTGAAGATTTTTAATTACACATAGTCATTTAAATATTGGGGTCTTTTTACGACGCGCCCAGACCTTGTTTGCTTTTGGGATATGTTTGATTTTTGGGATAACTGAGATGTATCCGTTACTGGGGGAATACTAGTAATTACATTAGAATGGGATACGGGTTCTTTAGGCATATCAAATTCTCTTTCAATTTCAAATGGAATCTGTGATGGCCTTAAATGTACCCTATTTCTCACAAGTCTCTTACCAGAGCCAATTTGAATAACATATGACCTAGGATGTTTACATTTAGAAATTATTTGAGCCGGCTCCCATGTTTTCTGATTAAAATTATATGTGCTTACAGTATCACCTGGATTAAAATGTTTTAGTACCCTAGTACTCTTAACATAGTAACGTTTTTGCTTTTTTTGTTTACCTATCATTCTCCCCTCTACATTTTTAAATATTTCTGAGTTTATCAGTTTATTGTGTATAGGAATTTTAGTTTTTAGTCTTCGACCAAACATCAATTGAGCGGGAGATAAGTTCAACCCCGAGATAGGCGTATTCCTATATTCCATCATTCCAACTACCCAATCTTTATTATCTTCAAAAGCCTTTCTAAATATTGCCTTAACAATACCAACAGCTTTTTCAGCCATGCCATGACTTCTAGGGTATCTTGGACTTGCAAAATTGTAATCAAAATCCCATTCCCTGGCAAAGGTCTTATATTCTAAACTATTAAATGGATTATTGTCTCTGACAACCACGGAAGGAACCCCAAATTTAGAAAAACACACTTTTAACTTATTAATAATTTCTTTTGCATTCTTACTACTTAATTTTTCCACTTCAATCCATTTTGAATAATAACATTTAATAACAAGGTAATTTACATTTCCATATTCCATAATATCAATACTTAACTTGTCAAATGGTCTATTAGGGATTACGTGTGACAGAAGAGGCTCTTTAACATTTGCTCTTTGAAATTTTTGACAGACTTCACACTTTATTACCAAAGATTCTATGTCTTGAGACATTCCAGGCCAATACATAATATCTCTTGCCCTGTTTTTACTCTTTTCTATACCAAAATGTCCCTCATGGATTAATGACAACATTTCATTTCTAAGTGAAGATGGTACAACAATTTTAGAGTCTTTAAATAATAAACCAAATTCAATATACAAGTCACTTTTAAATTTAAAATACTGTTTAATGTTATTAGGAACTTTGCAAACATGATCAGGCCAACCCTTTTCACAATACTCATAAACTAACTTTAATTCAGGATCTAACTGAATAGAATCCTTAAATTGAGCCAACCTTCGTTCACTCATGGGAAAATGTTTTACAGTATGTATAACATTTAACATATCAGGATCATCATTTACTTTATCGTTAAGATATGCCCTAGAAAGAGTATCTGCCAGAAACATTTCAGTACCTTTTACATATTTAATATCAAATTCATACTTTAATAATTTTAACAACATTCTTTGTAACCTGGTAGAAACTTTACACATTGGTTTATTTACTAGTCAGGGGCGTAAACCACGCTAGTCGCGTAGGGGGGTGGTAGGCTCATAAATTTCCGACTTTCAAGATGGAAAATTTCCGACTACTATGGCCAACATGAGGACTAGGGGCATGGGTAGTGCATAATA
This sequence comes from Maratus speculifer, assembly GCA_964019185.1. Classification (NCBI taxonomy): domain Eukaryota; kingdom Metazoa; phylum Arthropoda; class Arachnida; order Araneae; family Salticidae; genus Maratus; species Maratus speculifer. Next base: position 186,070,123 of record OZ025301.1, read on the forward strand.
TGAATAAGCAGTCGCAGGGCTTTCCAACGATATATCACACGAAAGGTGTCGGCTAAATTTAGAAAAGCGGTGACTTGTGAGGACTAAGTGGGTATCCAACGATATATCACAAGAGAGATGTAGGCCAAATTTAGGAAATATTTCCCCTCTCAAAGTAGACTCTTCCTTTAACTGTGAATCTTTCATATATCATAAATAATATTTATCGGAGGGCCCTGTAAAAATATCTGATCTTAAATGATAAAACGCTACAGTTTAAAAAAAGATCGAAAATTGTCCACGGTAGGGAAGTTAGAGGGGGTCAGGGGGAGGGGAGCAAGGTTTATAATATGAAAGAGTGATCTGTGGGCTCTCTTATGATACGCCACATGGTCCAAAAAGTATGGAATTTTTCCACCCCCACTTTAACCCCCTCGGGAGTGGAAATTTATAAATATTGCTGAAACACTTAATTAGTTTTTAATAATTTTATTTTCTGCCGTTTCATGCTATTATTAAAAAAAACTGCTGAGATGTGCCAAATGTCGTAAATTTTTCGACCCCCCCCCCCTCTGAAACGAAAACGGGTTTCGAAAACAGTTGGATTATGTGTTTAATAATATTTTTAGTAGATTTATTTTCTGGAATTTCACGCTCCTACCTTAAATGTTTGTTGCGATATGGTAAGTTGTTCCAAAATTTTTGACCCCGTCCCCCCGCTTGTCCCTCTTAGTGGGGGGGGGGTAATTTCAAAAATTCCATCTTAGTGAACACTTACTCATGAGAAGTATTTTCTCTCAATTTTCATGGTTCTACATTCAATAGTTTGGGCCGAACGTTGATTATCAGTCAGTCAGGACAAACTATTTTATTTTTATATATGTATAGATATCTCTACTAGCTACCCGCCCGCTGTTGCCCAGCCATTAGATAAAATACATACTAGATATATCATATAAATATATTAGTTGCATTATATAGATCAATAACAAATTATTAAAGCAAAGTATGTAAGTTTTCAGGTGCGAATTCATTGTGTTCTCAAATTATTCTTAAAAAATAATAATAAATAAATAAATAAGGCAATTAAATAGAGCCAACAGTTTTGCTGTCGCCGTATGAAAACATGCACAAAATACGAAACAAAAAAAAAACGAAATGCATAAGTAAAATTCTTGTTTCTCTACAACCCCCCCCCCTTCCCCTACACACACATACGCAGGCACACCAGGCTCAAAAGAAAAAAAAAGTATCATTAAAAAATTTTAATTTGCAAAAGAGGTTAAGATCGATTTAATCATCAATTAGCTTTAAACAATCTAAAGTTGCGCCATTTTATCTTCTCCCAAGGCCGAAATTATTTTCAAGTTTCAAATGATTAAATTTTGTTTCTTATCTATACACACACTCACACACAAATACAAAAAAAAAAAATATGTACAAAATAATAATTAAATTATTGTTATGCAGTGAGACAAAATTATTGTATCTGGTACTATGACAAAGTTTTAAAAATATAGAATATTTTACATATATTGACATTAGAACTTCAAAAAATAAATTAACTTTCTTAGTAATGATATTGAAAATGAAAATTGAAATTATTTCTACGAAATAATATTGATAAAATATAAAAAGATCCATAGTACAGTTTTAACTTCATGCACAATACTAAATACATTGACTCGCGAATTGTAAAATGGTTGGCAAAAAAGAAAGCAAATATATTGAAAGAAAAAATTTAGTTAAAAATAATAACTTCATGAAATTTAAATAATAACTAGCTTGTCATCTCCACTTTGAAACAAAACTAGAAAATAGTTCGGGAATTGCGATACTAACTGTTAAAAAAAGTTAATATATATCGAATAACAGTACATTTTTACAAGTTATTAAATAATTTATTTGTCCCCTCAATAAATAAATAAATAAATAAATAAATAAATCTATTATTAAATATGAAAACAATAGTTATTTACACATTTTATATATCTAAAATATTCTGTAATAAAGTAGCTTACTTACTTCAAAAGGTTTTTTTGGAACTCCACCAATGCAAAACGGTATATGTATATGGGCTGAAATTTTATCAGCATGTTTTTGTTTATTATGTATTCCTGTAATCATTATCGAAAATGGAATTACCTAACGCAGATTGTACTTTTTGTCTCCTACATTTAGGTGAGGACATAACTGATGCAAAAATATTGAATTATTAACCAAATACCAAAATATTCTCGCATAAACATTTTGTAATCGAATGATTTCGTACTATGAGCTTAAATACTAGGTGCATTTCCCCAGCCCGCACCTATGGAGTTAAGGAAATTCAACAATGTCATTCGTTAGTACTCCGTTAGTACCGGTAAGTACCAAGAGATTTTCGTTTGTACCGCATCCGTTGCGGAGTTATGGCCAATTCTCAAGTTCCAGCGCGCGGGCTGGAGAAACATGGGATTTCCTATAGGAAAAAAATGAAGGTTCTCCGATTTCGTTCAAATTATGTGGGTCGTTAGTACTACTTTAGTACCGGTAAGTACCGAGAGATTTTCGTTTGTACCACATCCGTTGCGGAGTTATGGCCAATTCTCAAGTTCCAGCGCGCGGGCTGGAGAAACATGGGATTTCCTATAGGAAAAAAATGAAGGTTCTCCGATTTCGTTCAAATTATGTGGGTCGTTAGTACTACGTTAGTACCGGTAAGTACCGAGAGATTTTCGTTTGTACCACATCCGTTGCGGAGTTATGGCCAATTCTCAAGTTCCAGCGCGCGGGCTGGAGAAACATGGGATTTCCTATAGGAAAAAAATGAAGGTTCTCCGATTTCGTTCAAATTATGTGGGTCGTTAGTACTACGTTAGTACCGGTAAGTACCGAGAGATTTTCGTTTGTACCACATCCGTTGCGGAGTTATGGCCAATTCTCAAGTTCCAGCGCGCGGGCTGGAGAAACATGGGATTTCCTATAGGAAAAAAATGAAGGTTCTCCGATTTCGTTCAAATTATGTGGGTCGTTAGTACTACGTTAGTACCGGTAAGTACCGAGAGATTTTCGTTTGTACCACATCCGTTGCGGAGTTATGGCCAATTCTCAAGTTCCAGCGCGCGGGCTGGAGAAACATGGGATTTCCTATAGGAAAAAAATGAAGGTTCTCCGATTTCGTTCAAATTATGTGGGTCGTTAGTACTACGTTAGTACCGGTAAGTACCGAGAGATTTTCGTTTGTACCACATCCGTTGCGGAGTTATGGCCAATTCTCAAGTTCCAGCGCGCGGGCTGGAGAAACATGGGATTTCCTATAGGAAAAAAATGAAGGTTCTCCGATTTCGTTCAAATTATGTGGGTCGTTAGTACTACGTTAGTACCGGTAAGTACCGAGAGATTTTCGTTTGTACCACATCCGTTGCGGAGTTATGGCCAATTCTCAAGTTCCAGCGCGCGGGCTGGAGAAACATGGGATTTCCTATAGGAAAAAAATGAAGGTTCTCCGATTTCGTTCAAATTATGTGGGTCGTTAGTACTACGTTAGTACCGGTAAGTACCGAGAGATTTTCGTTTGTACCACATCCGTTGCGGAGTTATGGCCAATTCTCAAGTTCCAGCGCGCGGGCTGGAGAAACATGGGATTTCCTATAGGAAAAAAATGAAGGTTCTCCGATTTCGTTCAAATTATGTGTGTCGTTAGTACTACGTTAGTACCGGTAAGTACCGAGAGATTTTCGTTTGTACCACATCCGTTGCGGAATTATGGCCAATTCTCAAGTTCCAGCGCGCGGGCTGGAGAAACATGGGATTTCCTATAGGAAAAAAATGAAGGTTCTCCGATTTCGTTCAAATTATGTGGGTCGTTAGTACTACGTTAGTACCGGTAAGTACCGAGAGATTTTCGTTTGTACCACATCCGTTGCGGAGTTATGGCCAATTCTCAAGTTCCAGCGCGCGGGCTGGAGAAACATGGGATTTCCTATAGGAAAAAAATGAAGGTTCTCCGATTTCGTTCAAATTATGTGGGTCGTTAGTACTACGTTAGTACCGGTAAGTACCGAGAGATTTTCGTTTGTACCACATCCGTTGCGGAGTTATGGCCAATTCTCAAGTTCCAGCGCGCGGGCTGGAGAAACATGGGATTTCCTATAGGAAAAAAATGAAGGTTCTCCGATTTCGTTCAAATTATGTGTGTCGTTAGTACTACGTTAGTACCGGTAAGTACCGAGAGATTTTCGTTTGTACCACATCCGTTGCGGAGTTATGGCCAATTCTCAAGTTCCGGCGCGCGGGCTGGAGAAACATGGGATTTCCTATAGTAAAAAAATGAAGGTTCTCCGATTTCGTTCAAATTATGTGTGTCGTTAGTACTACGTTAGTACCGGTAAGTACCGAGAGATTTTCGTTTGTACCACATCCGTTGCGGAGTTATGGCCAATTCTCAAGTTCCGGCGCGCGGGCTGGAGAAACATGGGATTTCCTATAGTAAAAAAATGAAGGTTCTCCGATTTCGTTCAAATTATGTGGGTCGTTTGTACTACGTTAGTACCGGTAAGTACCGAGAGATTTTCGTTTGTACCACATCCATTGTGGAGTTATGGCCAATTCTCAAGTTCCGGCGCGCGGGCTAGATAAACATGTGATTTCCCATAGGAAAAAAATGAAGGTTCTCCGATTTCCTTCAAATTATCTGTGATGTTAGTACTACGTGAGTACCGGTAAGTACCGAGAAATTTTCGTTTGTACCGCATCTTTTGCGGAGTTATGGCCTATTACCGTTATACTTTTATACCGATTCTGGGGATAACATTCTTCGTCTTTGATTTAATGTTGCGAAAATTCGTTGGCTTGGGAATAACATTTAGAATCAAAATTTTTGTAATAACAACTTTTTTACAAAATTAAATTTTTTACAAATTTTGTGCTTACATTTTCAGTTTATGTTGAATTTTATATCGTTTCAGAAGCACGTTGCACGAATACGAATTCTTTCTTTCTTATTTGTATCATTATTATCATTTTCATGTTATTTTTTAATTGTAAATTTTAATTCATGACTGTATGTATGGATTTTCTTAGTATTTTTCGTATAAATTTTACGATTTTATGCTACGCCAAATGATGAAATATGTAAAAATTTAATATGTAATAATAATTTGTAATATGTAATATTGGTATGTAATAAAAAAATTTGCTATTTACGCTATTTTTAAGGCGTGTAATTCCCATACGTCACATAAATATTTTCCATAAAAGAATGTATTGTTAATGTATGGTTTTAATGTTTGATTTAATTTTATAACCTTTTTCTTAACGACCCCACATTGAGCTATTGTTTGATTCTGCTCAGGTGTATTCTAATTTTATTTGTCTCCATTTCAGATAGGTTTTCGATTGGATTTTGACTGTTTCATGTCGGATTCGAATTGATCTTTTTTGACAAAGTGAAAATTATTTGAAAGCTTCAAAAAAAATTTCATCAGAAAATCTATGTATTTGATTATTAAGGAGTATATATACATTTATGTATATATATATGAGAACGTGTGTTTCAAAACTCTCCTTATTCAGAAAATAAAATTTTGGAAAATTTTCAAAATCGTTCAACAGCGTCCACTTGTTTTCATGATAATTCAAATCTTATCTATTTCAAAATTACTAGATATTTTTTTTTATTTAGAACATTTTTTGTGCAAGTTTATCAATAGTATAAATAAAAAAAATTACGATTTGTTTATACTTTTTTAAAATTTTTATTTATTTATTTATTTATTTTTGTACAAGGCGAGTTTTGAAACTTATGTTTTCATTCATACATGTACTCCTTTTTCTACTTGAAAAATAAAATTGAAACTAACGATATAATTTTAGATTACATTTCTATAATTACATTAAAATACTGATCTATTAGTTTTTAATTTAGATTTCTGATTCTCGCCAATCAGTTTTCTTTTGTAGATCAGGTTGAAGTAGATTGATCAGAATGGAAATTAAATCGACCTTGAATTGAAATTACTTCAAGTTGAAATAATTGAAGTTCTTGTGAGGGAGAACATGCTTCTCCTCCCCACTTTCACATCCTAAAATCCTGCCTCCTCTCTTGCTCAGATTAGCGGTCTGCACGGGTCAGAATTTCCAGGCCCGTGCTCGGGCCGGCACGTTTATATTTTTACATTTCTAGGCCCGGCCTGTACAGGAATCTGTGAAAACAGGCCTGGCCCGTTCTGGCCCCACACAATTTCTACTATTTCTAAAATAACAGATTTTTATCACCTAATTAAAATTACTTTAAAGAATACTGGAATAAATATATATAGAATGATTTTACAGACTATTTTATAAGAAATAAATATTATCAACTCTAATGATTACTTAGATTCTTGGACTGTCAACATTCAAATAAAGATTCATTAAAAAATTGATACTGTTCAGAATAAAAGAAAAGAAAGAATGTTAAAAACATCGTAACTTTTGAAGATTAATAAAAGTAGATTTATAAAAATATTTCTGTATTATTTTATTAAAGTTTTCAAATCCAAATTCAATTTCAAATCCAAAAAAGTTACTTTCTGATACATTTCGGATTTCATTTTTTTTTCTTTTTGAAAACGCAAAAAATTAACAGATGTTTTTATTCGGAAACTATGTAATCGAATAGCATTATTTATTTTTTTGATACAAGCAATTTAAGAAAACAAAGTCAAAGCTAGCATTTTGAATAGAATTTCTAGAAGCGACAACATGGGAAGGGAGAAAAATCTGCAACCATTCGATGAAAATCTCCCAAAAAGATTACACATATATCTTATTTACCAAAAATGAAAATCACTATTCGATTCCAATTCCCTTCATGAGTCAGGCTTGTTAATTTTATACTTTTACTAATTTACAGTTTAAATGTACACATTTTTTGACTAATATAAATTTAAAAATTAGTCAAAAAATATATCGAACTTTCGCGTTTTTGAGAAATAAATTTAAGAAACACAAAGAAATATATATAAATATTACCCTAACAAGCTCTTTATCCCTCTTAATAATTTTACAAGTTATGTTGCCTGCCCTACACATCTTTAGACAATTAAATCTAGTTCCGGTTCGTCTTGTCAATATGTACAAAAACGATGCAATCCTTATCTTGTCCCAGCATGAGACTGCTAAATAATATAAAGTCCGGGTTACATACAATGTAACTGTCCGATGCCGATCTCTACACTGTACAAGTTCCATTTCGGTATTGATGTTGCCAAACTAGTATCGGCTCGTAACGCACATTTATACTTATTCTCGTTAACGCCATATTCATTGAAAATAGCTCATATTTTATCGTTTCTGCTTAAATGTTCTCAACGGACCGGTAGACACGCGAAATTTTTTATCGGCCCGACCCGCTTTTTTTGTTTGTAGGCCCGGCCCATCCCGTTAAATATATATATATATATATATAATTCTGCCAGGCTAGCACGAGCTGGCCCGTTAGAAAATTCGGTACAGTCCCGCCGACTCTGACCCTTGCAGGCCACTAGCTTAGACTTGGACCCAGTACATTTTACGGAAGATAAAAAATTGTTATTTGCTTCGCTACTCCTCCCACAAATCAAATCTCACGCCTGCTAAAAATCTTTTTTGGAATACTGTATGTTCACGATTAGAATCTGGCACGGCACCCAGTAATGAACCTCATGCAGTTTCATTATTGGTAAGTATCTTGAAAAAATCCTATTTAAAACTTTTGTTTTCCAGCAGGTAGATGCTTGAACTTTTATCAACAATTTGCATAAAAGAGAGAAACCTTCTAAAAATAAATGGAATCTTGTAAGAAACATGCTGATAACATGTTCGGTCAAATCTATTGGAATTAACTGTCATTTTTAAGAGGTGTAAAGAGTAAGATTTATGTCTGTGTTTTACAACACTGTCAGTTAATATGTGACCTACATGACCCCACTTTTTCGCGAGTTCCAGAGTGATAAAATTCCTAGTTTCCGCGATGCAGATAACAGATTAAGAAAATAAAAAGATAGTCAGGTATATATGAAAACCTTAAGTGAGATAACTATTTCATTCTCTGATAAATATGTTGATATTATTAAATTATCGCGTAAAAAAATTCGATTATCATTTTTTTTTTAACTTTAATGATTCTGAATAACATACATTATGTGTAATGCGTTACAAAGTGTCCAATAAAAGTTTTTTTTCTATAGATATTTAGAGTTTTTTTTCCGATAAATAAATTTTTGAAACTAAAATATTATTAATTAGTGGGCTGATGAAAAAAAAAATGATTTTATGAAATTATCATTTTGTGGGCAATTAATTTTCATCATTTTATTCAACAAAAATTCTCCTTTTTGTTATAGATATTACAAATTGTACGTTTTGCATTCATATGTCAGAATAATTGAAGATTTCAAATTTGCATTGCAATGTTAATTTTATTCTCAAACATTTGTTAACATACCTAATGAAATTATATTCCAACTAAATTTATGAATGCCCCCCCCCCCCCAATTAGCAACAAAAGATACGCTCCAACTTTAAACACTATTTACTAAACCAATCGTAGAATAACGCAATTTTTTTTTGTGTTACTTCTCATTGTAACAGGAAATATGTTAGAGGTATGCACGGGCCGGAATTTCCAGGTCCGGGCTCGGCCCGGCTCGTTTTGGCCCGTTAGGATTTCTACGATTTCTAAAAATTCAGATTTTTATCATATAATTAAGATCCCTTTAAAGAGTGCTGCATACTTATCTATGGAATGATTTTGCAGTATTTACAGTAAATACACATTTGTCATAGTTAGCGTTTTCAATAGAATTTCAGGAAGCGATATCATGGGAAGGGAGAAAAACCTGCAACCATTTGAGAAACTATATTGTATCTCAACAAGGTTATACAAATATTTTTTTACCAAAAATTAAAAACGCTATTAGATTCCAAATCCCTTCAATAGTCAGGCTTATAACTTTTATATTTTTACAATTAAAAATTAATCTGAAAATGTGTCAAACTTTCACGTTATTGAGAAATTAATTTAAAAACCATCAGGAAGTATATATCAAAAGATTAAGCTAACATAAGTACTTTATCGCTGTTAATAATTTTACAAATCATGTTGTCTGCCCTACAGATTTTTAGAACGATTAAGTCTGGTTTCGGTCCGGCAAGTCTATGTGTAGAAAAATAATGCAAGCTTGACCTCGGCCCGGCATGAGTCGGCTAAAAAAAAATATTAAAACGGATTACACACAATGTAACTGTCCGATGCCGATCTCTACACTGTACAAGGTATATTTTCATATTGATACTCTCAAACTAGTATAGCTCGTGACACAATTTATATTTATTCTCGTTAAAACCATTTTCGTTGAAAATAGATCATATTTTATCGTTTGCCGCTAAAGCTTCAGAACGGGCCGGCAGGACCGAAAATTTTTTATCTACCGGGCCCGGCCCGTCCCGGCCCGTTAGAAAATTTGAAACGATTCCGCCGGCCCGGGATGGCCCGCTGACCGGGCCGGGTACGGGCCACGGGGAAAACCCGAGCCCGTGCAGACCTCTAAAATATGTACTAAATAAGACTTAAAGCATCAGGAGACCGTAGAGGATGCATGTTCATAATTTGACATTTCTGGGACCGCCTCATACAGAAATCAGTGAAAACAGTCCCGGCCCTTTCTGGTACGGCACAATTTCTACTATTTCGAAAAATTTCAGATTTTAATGATATATTTCATTTTTTTTTTTTTTTTTTTTTTTTTTTTTTTTTTTTTAACGATTACTGCATACATATGTATGAGATGATTTTACAGTATATTTTACAATAAATGCACAATAACAACATTAATGATTACTTATACTCTTTGACTTTAAACATTCATTAAAAAATTAAAATGGTTTAGAATAAAAAATAAATTTAAAAAAAAAAAGAAAGTTAAAAACATCATAACTTTTGAAGCTGTATAGTAAAAAGTAGATTTATTAAACTATTTCTATATCATTTTATTAAAGATTTTCTCAAATCCAAAGGAGCTACTTTCTGATACATTTCTTTTTGGAAATGCATAAGATTAGGTGGTGTTTTTATTCAGAAAATATGTAATCGAATCTATTTCGAAAAAAAAAAAATCATATTTTTATCATATACTTAAGATACCTTTAAAGAATACCGCATACATTTTTATGGGATGATTTTATTGTATATGTTACAGAAAATACATCATAGAAACATTAATGATTACTGAGATTTTTAGACTTTCAACATTCATTTAAATATTCATTAAAAAATTAATTTGGTTTAGAATAAAAGGAAAAACAACCTTAAAAACATCATAATTTATGAATTTTTATAATAAGAAGTAGATTTATGAAAATATCTCTATATCATTTATTAAAGGTTTTCTGAATTCCAAAGAAATTACTTTTTGATACATTTCTGAATTAATTTCTTTTCGGAAACGAATAAGATTAGCAGGCGTTTTTATTCAGAAACTATGTAATCGAATAGCCTTATCCATTTTTGATTCAAAAATTTAAAGAAAATACTGTTAAAGTTAGCTTTTTGAATCGAATTTCCAGAAGCGATAGCATGGAAAGGAAGAAATATCTACAAGCACTTGAAAAGAATCTCTTATACTCTACAAGTATATAGGGGGAATTGGGGTACATTGATACATGGGGCACATTGATACACCCTCTCTACCGCTCACAGGAAGTTTCACAACGGCTCCAAAAGGTGATGCTAGTGCACTCAACTACATACAGAAAGTCTTGGAATGATTCAGTAGTTTGGTGAAATGGGACGGGTGATTTATTGTTTTCGTAGGTCAAAAGTAAATTTGAGTTGTACAACTGAAATGGTATTATACAAGTGTTCCAGTATTTTCAACCGAAAAGAATACTTTCCCTGGCAAGTCAAACTACTCTTTATCAGTTCCTCATTTTTTATTCTTAGATAAATTATGAAGTGTTGGATTTGAGACTCATTTTATTCAAAATGGCTGTATGGGGCATATTGATACACTCTATCTCGGGGAATATTGATACCACCTAAATCCTTTTTTAGTTCATTTTTTCATTACTTTTTATTATATATTTTTTTTACCCGACACTCCTTAATCCAACCATTTTTCACCAAAAATTTCTAATATTAATTTCTATTGAAGTGAAATAGCTCTAATTTTGTATATTAGAACATTTTATAGTATTTTTGCAAACAGAAAAAGTACGAACTTACCCAAAAGCTAGTACTAGTAGAACTAATATAAGAAAAGGACGGCATTCTGGCAAATCTCGAATTTATATCGATTTTCCAGAGAAAAAAATGTATTTTCGACATGATAAATGTTAAGTAAGAAAAGCAAACTTCAGAACAGAAAAAGATAATTATATTATAAACAGAAATTTTAATATAATTATCGTCTATTTTCTATTTATAAATCTATTTATAAACAGAAAACCTGGTAATTTTTTCATCTTTCCCAAGAAAGATGATAATCCTGGGATTGAAGCGCTAGATATGACAAAGTTACCACAGCCAACAATCAAACAGCCAGAACATCAGGTCATAATATATTTAATTTTGATTGCTTTAATATTGCTTAAAGATTGCTTCTATAGATAAATATAAAATTGTTTTCTAACACATTTTCTATGAAAAATATCCATTGGTATTATTTTGTCGTCATTTTTCTCAAACGTATCAATCTGCCCCGCGAATGGGGCATATTGATACAAATGACTTTTTTTTTTTTAATTGCATGCAAAAATACTATATAAAACAATTACTGTACATTTTTATAACATACTACACAAGTTTTGCTGTCACCTCATGGAAAAAAAACTTGAATTTTCCACTTTTTTACACCAAAAACAATCTTAGAAAAAAAACTGTATCAATGTATCCCACTTCCCTCTACAGGTATTTTACTTACCAAAAATGTAAAACACTATTTGATTCCAATTTTTTTCAATTGTCAGGCTTGTCAATTTTATAACATTACAATTAAAAATTAGTTAGGAAATTTCTCAAACTTTCGACTTGTTCAGGCATGAATTTAAGAACCCCAAGATATATATTTCCAAAGATTGGTTTAACAAAGTTCTTTGACGCTATTAAATCTTTAACAAATCGTGTTGTCTGCCCTATAGAATTTTGAGAACAATTAGTTCTTGCCTGCCTGGACAATATGTAGAAAAAAAATGCAAGCTTGATCTCAGCCCGGCACAAGTCTGCTAAAAGAATATTAAATCCGGGTTAGACACTATGTAACTGTCCGCTTCCGATCTTTCACTGTACAAATTACATTTTTGTATTGATACTGTCAAATTAGCATCAGCTCGTGACGAACATTCTAGTTAAAGCCATATTCATTGAAAATAGCTCATATTTTATCGTTCTTATCAAATCTTTATAACTGTCCGGTAGGCCTAACTGTCTTTTACAGCCAAGCTAGGCTCGTATAGACCGGCCCGGCCCGTTGAAAAACTTATTCCGATTCTGCCAGCCCGATCCGTTCGAAAATCATTTCGCCTGCCCAAACCGGGCTCGTGCAGACCTGTAGGGCCGTATAAAAATTTAAATTTTGTAATTTTTTAAAGGAATGCTTTTTTTTTTTTTACCCCAATTGCGTTTATTATATTTCTTTACTTCATTTAAATCATTTTTGTAACTGGAACTGTACGCCTACGACTAACTACTAAGAAATTAGCCATTGGCCACCGTTGATAGTGGACATCCTGTCGAGAGAAATCTCAAACACCATGCTTATCTGATAAGAAAATTAAAAAATGAATTTTTTCCAAATAATTATAACTTAACATCTCACAACTTTTAAGATCAATTCGCTTAAAAAAATACAAAAGGAACTTAATTACGTTCATTATACTATTCATTTTCATATCAAAATACATTTGAGCTCCAATTAATAGAATGTTGAAGTATCTCTAGTATCAAACTCTCTTAAAACTTTACAATGCAAACATTGCATTATTTTTTTATTACAGAAAAAAATAGGAATAAAACCAATATAATCTATATCATTAAATGCACTTAAATTAAAAACCGTTTTCAAACTAAATATACGTATACTTTTGTATGACTTGTAAAATACTAGCATGGCTACCAAAACAATTTATAATAAATATAATTTTTTTTTATAATAATAAATAGAATATTTTTTGCTCTTGGTAAACAGAAATTTAAAGGTAATTTTTGCTCCATTTATTATGTAATAAGAGCAAATTTTACTTCTTTTAAAACATTCATTCTTGAATATTATAGTTTCTCAAGCAATTTTTTTTTCTATCTGCAAGTTATGGGATTCGTTATACAAGTAAAAAATATATTATAAAATTTATAATATTTATTCTAATAATTAAAAAAATATATATTTAAAAAAAAGCAAAGAATTTGAATCTGTTATGAGCTGTGCTTTTATGTCAAATTTCCTGTAATGTTATTCACAACATATCTTTAAAATTTATGAAAAATCAACATAATTTCTGAAAGTCTCCGTAGAATTTTTATTGATGGAATGTAAATACAGTAAAACCTCTGAATAACGGACACCTCGGGAACGCAGAAAATGTCCGCTATTCAGAGGTGTCCGCTATTGAGAAAACCTCAAAGATACAAAAATCGCTAAAAAATGCTTAATATTTCATTAATTGACATTTATATGTACTAAAACCTTTATTATATGGTTAATGAGAAATTAAAGTTATTTTTTAAACAATAAAACTTAAATAAAATTGCGCACACCTTTAAATGCTGTTTATTACATAAACAGCAAAAAAAATAAATAAATAAATACATAAAATAACAATTACATAAAACAATTATATAACAATTATAGATAATTATATAACAATTAATTACATTAATTATAGATAATTATATAACAATTACATAAAAAAAAATCTGTTACAAAAGTTTACTTTTGCTCACGATTATATGTAATTTGTTTTCAATGTCACATTATTGATCATTATAGAGTTTCAAGCGGGAATGGGGATTGCGCTTTTTGATCATTAAAAACATAAAATCCTAAAACCTTCCGAGGGGACATAGACATTTGAATGCTCTGGGAGGTGTCCCTTCCAGGCAACCCCCTGAATTCAACACTGAACATGAAGGAGAAATTTCCTCCGTCCACCCTCTACATTTATATGTGATCACAAAATTTGTGACACATTGCCCTAATAAATTTAGATGCCTTTTTAATTGTTTTTCACATTTTTTCTTGTTAAAAAATACTTTTTCATCCTTTATTGCCGTAAATAGTGTCCGCTATTTAGAATGTCCGTTATTCAGAGGTTAAACATACAAAAATTTAATTTTTGGGAGTGGGGATTTGAAAACTGTCCGTTAAATAGAGGTGTCCGCTATTTGGGAGTGTCCGTTATGGAGGTTTTACTGTAAAATCTTTAAGTTGCATTTATTTTATACAAAAACGCTTCAAGAATATGTTTTACCAAAGTAACTACTGGGATCGTACTACAGTAGGATCAAACTTGTTTATCACGGGTGAGATTGAAAACATTCTAAATTGGATTCTCAAACACTCTTGATAATGTCAGTTGTGTTCAATAAATTTAGTTGCTCCTGTTATCAGTATAGAACTTAAGAGTATAAGCACTTGAATTGGGATGTTTAGTTCTATAATAAATCTGACGAAAGTTAAAGCTAAACCAGCTGGGAAAATTCAGTTGATAGTATATATTATAAAATACATTACAGACACCCTCAATTACGGTAAAGATGTAAGCTATAAAACTATGATTAGATGTAACTACATTTCGCTTGAGATCAGACGCGTATTTTTCATTTGCCTGCAATGTTTTGAATAGTAGGAAATATTTGAAAATTTAATTATGAAATTTAATAAGAAATTTAATTGTTAAATCATTTTAAAATGCCTAGAACAGCTGTTATTCACAGATGCGAATTACACGAAGTCCTTCGTTCTTATGCTACTCGTATTAGTGACAATGAAAATCGAATACGACCACCCTCAGATCCTGTATGGAAGGATATAAGCGAAGAAATAAATTTTGTTTATCGTCCTAAATATATTTACGTTTATGTAAAGCAAAATAGAAATAATATTTGGAAAGATATAAACATATCTGAATGTGCCAGTAAAGAATCCACGAGTGAATGTGAGGAAAACAAGGAAACAATTGATCCTGAAGAAAAAATTAGGTCTGAAGATTCATACTCTGAAAAAACAGATACAGAAAGCAATAGTTCTAATGATGATGCAGAAAATTCTACAGATTTTATATTAACTTTATCTCCCTTAGAATGGAATGAGATAAAACCCGATTCCGGTATCTTTTTAGATAGCAAAAATCGTAGAAATTATAGAGAATTAGCACCCAGATTATGGACATCGCTTGTCAGTGAACACTTTTGGGATGTCACCAGTCTTCCTTGTTGCCTATCTTTCAAACGAGCTCAAGTTTCCACAAATGAAGAACCTTTTGTGAGAATGATAGCAAAATGTGTCGATTGCAATTCGAAGTTTCTTGGTGAAATAAAACATGAACCGTTAGAGGGATGTCGGGCTGTGATAAAATGTAGATATAAAGGCTCTTTTCTTACATGTAAAAGTACATCGAAAAGAAGATTAATAGGAAGAGCTAAGGAGTATGCTAATTTCCAAATTGGTGAAAAAAACTTATCGGCAGTTACCTTTCGAAATTTTGAAGCAAGACGCATGATGCATCCTGGTGATCCAGAACCTCCCATTATTCCTACTGCAAATGCACTTAGAATTTTAAAACATCGCAATGCAGCAAGAAATAACCAAGAAGAAAATCCTATTGTAAGCCTTAATATACTAATGTATGACACAAAATTCCAAAACAGTATCAGGCATTTAGGTTATGATCCTTTTTACGTCATATATTGGGTACCATCCCAATTAAAAGTGTATAACGCTTACTGCAAAAATAGTCAGTTATCAAGGGTATGCATTGATGCTACAGGTAGAGTAGTAAAAAGAATAAAACGTCCTTATGGCGGGAAATCGAAACATATTTTCTTATATGAAGCTGTAGTGAACGACGAAGTGTCAGTCAAACAGTATTCTGTGAGCAGCATGTTATCGGAAGCTCACGATAATAATATGATCTATCATTGGCTGGCTATATGGAGAAGAAATGGAGCACTCTCTTCAAAAGAAATTATTTGCGATCATTCTACTGCTCTCTTATCAGCGGTGGTCAGAGCATTCACCCAGTATGGGAGTTTGAAGGATTATATTGAGAATTGCGCCATCTTAATATTTAATCCATCAGCTGTTGACAGAATTCCTGAATGTTACATAAGATGCGATGTGGCGCATACATTAAAACTGGTTTCTTCCTGGAATTCGCTAAAAGGAAAAAGTTTCAAAGTAAGAACATTATTTATTAGGAGCATTGCTCAAATAATTCAATCCAAATCGATAGAAGACATCGCTGAATTACTGGATGCTATCTTAACAGTTGCTCTCAGTGAGACTGATAGTTTAAATTTAGAGACAGGTGAAAAGACACACTGTCAAAAATCGAAAGAACTCTTACAGCACAGAATCGCTACAGGCAATAAAAACGAAAAATTAGATAAAGATATAGATAATTTTGTAAAAGAAATAAATATTTACCGAGATTCTAATAGTGCTGAAAGTGCTGTCTCCAGTTCCCAACTTGAAAAATGGTATGGTAGTATACTAAGTAGTGTAAAAAATAAAATCGCTAAAGAAGAAGGAAGTCATGATAATTTGCATTTTTTACCGGATGTAGTAATAAAAATCTATGATTTAGTGAAACGTCTTCCTTTATGGTCAGCCGTTATGGTACCATATTTTGGGTATGGCTCAACAACAAGTAGTAGTGCTCCAGTAGAAAGCAATTTTAATAAAATCAAAAATTGCATTTTTTCAAATAAAAAATTACCCTTGAGAGCAGACGTATTTGTTGCTACCCACCTGCAGTCTTTAGAAGGAGAAATGAAGTTAGTTGCCTCTTCCCAAAGAATAGATACAGAAAAAACCCAGAAAGAAATTTTAAGCAAATCTAAGGGAAAAGATATATCTCGAAGCAAAGAGAAATCAAAAGAATCGACTAAAGCAAATTTGATTGAAGAATCAACGAAAAATGACACCTGTTATTGTATAGTGTGTGCGGATGGCCATATGCCTGCCGGGGAACATAAATGTATTCATTGCAAAAAACCTGTGCATCTAATAGGAGGGTGTTCCTATCCACTTTCGGATACAGAAGAAAAAGAAGGATACGGACAACGCAGAATTTGCAAGTCTTGCTTTGAAGTAAGCGATAATATAAAAGAAGACAGAGCAATAGTTCAAGAAAATTTTCAGAAAACATTTTTAAAAAACAATAAGGGAGATGAAAAAATTCGAGGCAAAGAAAAATCTAAAGAATCTACTAAAGAAAATTTAGTTGAAAAATCCTCCATATATGACACCTCTTCTGACTGTATGGTGTGTACTAATGGCCATATGCCTACTGGGGCACATAAATGTATTTTTTGTGAGAAATCAGTACATGTAATAGGAGGATGCTCCTATCCACTTTCGGATACAGAAGAGAAACAGGGATACGGAGAGCGCAGAGTTTGTAAATCATGTTTTGAAGTACGCAGGAATATGAAAGAAGATAGAGAAGTCGAAAATTGGCGAGGATTGGCATTACCACCTAAAAAAAGAAAACGTGCTTCATATTTAGACCCTAATCAAGAATTACTCAACGTAGATTTTTCTGTTAAAAGTAGAAACCGGCCCATCGGGTTATTGCGCAACGGAAATCAAAATCTAAAACCAATATCTATTAATGGATATGACGTGATTATTTCCAATACTTGCGCATATGATACAATTTTACAAATACTGGCATGTTCTTATTCTGACAGTGAAGATTTTAAAAATTTTATTGATGGCATACTATCATCAAAAACAGAATTCCAGATTGTAAGAGACTTAGCTATGGGCTGTATAACATCAAAAACATACTTCATTAGAGCAGCATGGTTGAAAAATATTTGCAAATCTTCCCTCCTGCCAAACAGCATTTTAAACATAGAAGCAGAATGTACAGCAAAAACTGCAGGTGAAAATATATTTAGGGAATTTCCATCAGTAACTGAAATTTCGCGATGCTCAGAAAAGAATTGTGAAACAAATTCTCAGGCTTCAAGAGAAATTCATGTAATATCAATTCTGTCATCATCAACAGCAATCAAAAACTTACAATATTCTATGGAATTTCATTTAAGATGCCGAAAATCCTTGTGCAGTAAATATAAAGGACTGGAACCATGTAAAGGTAATATAGAAACCACATGCATCATTAGTGGACATCAACTAATCATCGAATTAATTAACGAACATTTTAGTGATGAAAGTGACATCGCTAAGGATATCAAAACTAAGCCAAGTGATATTCCAGACAAATTACAACTGTCGGGAAAAGATTTCTATTTACGAGGTATAGTAGAAGAATTTCATACTAAATCGGCTAAAATTAATGATATTGGTCATTATGTAGCAGTTTGCAAGCGTCTGAACAAACATTGGGAATTATTCGATGACTTAGGGAAAAAAAGTAAGCATTTTCCTAACCACAAAAAAATTTCTTGTCAGTGCTTAATTTATACAATTTAATTTCTTTAAAATTACCTTTTCCATAATAGATATCAGGACTGTGTATATTTTTTTATTATTGAATTATTCCTTCCAGATTATTAATAAGATAAATGTATATTTCGTTGTTACGGGATTTAAAAAAAATCTTATTAATGTATAAATTGGTATCCATTTCAGAAATTTTTATTTTATTCCATTTCAAGATGCAAACATTTTTTTTACGTGGTATAAATCCACCAATATGTGTTATTTATTTTGCGTATAAACTTTTTAAATCTTTTTGTATAATATTTAAAATATTCGCTGAATATTTATAAGAAACTTGTATATTTAGTTGTTACTGATTTTACTATCCCCAACTTATTAATCAAAAATATTTATATTTTTTATTTTTTATTTAAAAATGTTTATTACTTATGTATAAGTTAGTGTATAATTGCATATGTGTATCATCATCTTCGAAATGTTTCCGTTCTCAGTTTTTAATATCTAAACATGCTTAATTGTTATAAATCAATGTAATGATTATAAATATATTGTATAATGATTATACCAATGCTACTAAGAGTGCTGGGTTTGCACATGCAGCTTTTATTACCTTATTGAATAATATTTTACATATCAATAAATATTCTATCAGTATAATAAGTACAAATTTTTACACATTATTCTAAAACAAATTTTCGGATTTTCCTAATTTTTTATTTTACATGTTGTTTGTGCAAGAAAGAAAAAGTAATATGTGTGTTAGAGAGTGTATTTGCCATAATTGTGTAATTCTATAAAAAGAAACCTTTTATTGTATATAATATAACATTTTTTCATAAATTTCAAAAATATTATGAGTCTTATTTTTCATTGATTTTAGTGAAATAGTGAAATTTTAAGAATATAAACACATTTTTCTATTGTTAGCAAACAAAAAGACAATGAAATAAATATGTAGAAGATATAGCTCGTTATATTTTCCCCATTAGTTATTGAAACATGATTCTGCAAATGCTTGACCTAAAGACTTATAATTTTAGATTTTTTTTTTTTTTTTTTTTTTTTTTTTTTTTGATAAAGAAAAGTTTATCATTTTGTGCAATTTTATAGGAATTAATATATCATGGTGCATATTATTTTTCTAAAATTTTGAAGATCCTGTATACCATAAAACAATATGGTAAGAGTTACATGAGGAATGTAAATATATTTCATTTAAAAAGTTGTAGTGATTTATTATCGTGGACAAAGTTATGAAACATTTTTTTTTTCCATTTCTTATTGGAAGAGCAGTCTTCATCCATTTAAGTCTTTTGAAATGAATAGATAAATTTTTAGATATTTGCATATGCATTTATTTAACTTTATAGTTCATAATTGATGAAGAAAAATTATGTTTATTATTTTATATCGTACACTGTAAGAAAAAAAACTGTAAACTTACTGAACTTTTTCTAGGAAACTGGGATTCCTAGAACTTTTCATGTAACCGTAACAGTGAAAACTCATGTATAAATGTACTATATGTATAATACATTTGCACCTGATAAAAAAGTGTTTGTTTAAAACTGTTTTTTTTTCTTTTCTATGCAATTCCGTTTCTGAATATTTTACTATATAACATATTTCAGACTTTTAAATCTACAATACATGGAAAATGTAATAATAATTTTAAAGACAAGTGAAACATTTATACACAGCATATAGAAATTCATAAAATAAGTAAATAAATAAATATCACACGCTTTAAAAAAAATCGGTGAAGTTACTCAAATTTTTCTAAAAAACTGGGATTTCTAGATTTTTTTTATGAAACAATAACAGCAAAAATTCATGCAACAGAATACCTTACATGATTTTTTGCTGTTAGCGTTACATGAAAAGTTTCAAGAATTCCAGTTTCCTAGAAAAAGTTTAGTAACTTTATTTTTTTTTTCTTTTTTACAGTGCAGCCTTATGGTTGTTGTGTTTATGTTAGCCAATTCGACCTCTCGGCCACTGATGGGGTCAAACTTACGGCACTTCTGTAAAAGTGAAGATCAGGAACATGAAAAAAGTAAATAAATAAATAAAAAGGAAGAAAGAAAAAGAAAAGAAAAACTAAGTATTTTTTACCAGAACCTATCGTACGAAACAAATTTTTAAGAAAATCGACGCAAAAATTGATGTTTTGTAGAAATTCAGTCGGAAAGGGCTGGATTCGGGCTGAGAATTTAATTGCTTTACTGACGGGGGCCAAAAATTTAGGTTTTATATAGGAATGGACAATAATTTTTTTCTAGGTGTTGTACCCGTTCTCATATCGAACTTTTAATTTGTATACCGAGGTCAGTCGAATTTAATTTCTGTGGATCGATATGCCTCGGGCTTGGAAATTACGGCCCATGCAGATTTCTAGAACAGCATTCAGTCCTTTTGCAATCAATATGTACATTTTTAGATATTAGCATGCAAATTTATTTAATTTTACTTTTCATAGTTGTTGAGAAAAATATATATTTATTAGAGCAGGTATTAATATTTTATTGCATTCATGAAAGTTTTTTTTCTTTTTTTCACGAAATGTTTATAATCTTATGTGCTACTTTGCATACTTTGATTTGAGTCATATGAATGTTAGAGTATGATATGTATGACATGTATGAGTCATGTTAATATATTTCCTCTTTAAAAAAAAATATGCGATTCATTGAAAAAGTTTTTTTTTATTTTATTGGAAAAGCATTTTTTAGCTTTTTGCGATCCTTACACACATTTTTAGATATTTCTCTGTATATTTTATTTAATTTTACATTTTATATTTGTTGGAGAAAAATTATATTTATTATTCTGTGCAACACATATTTCTTTCTTTGTTATGTTTATAAAATCAGATATCATATTTACATTGACTTAAAAAAACTTCAAAGTTTACAAGATTACAAAAAAAACTTTACACATTCATGAATATCCGTTAAACAACAAATAAGGAAAATTACGTCCTATTTAAAATAGACAAATAATAACACTGTCAAACAGTTTAAATAAAAAAATGTATTAACAAGACATTTATGTCATATTTCGATATAATTTTTAATTTTTGTTGCCAATTCTAATGCAGCACATGTAGTAATATTTTTTTCTAACAACAAAAGTATTTTAACGTGACTATTAAAAGGGTAAAAAAAAACTTTAAAATGATAAATTCATTAACTTATATTAAAAGCATTAAATTGAAGAAATTGCCTCATATTTCAAATCGACAAAGGATAATACTGACAAACAGTTGAAACTTAAAAATATATCTATGCCAGACTTTTATTTCAAGATAGTCCTTTTAACGAATGCTGCCAATTCTATTAAATCGCAAATGATATTTTTTTTACTAAAATTCTTTCATGTGATTGTTAAAAAGAGATATGAAACTTTATTAAAAATTAAGTCAAATTTAAATTTTTAATATTTAAAGTTATAAATATAATTTTCTAAAAGGTATGTCAGTGAGAAATAAAATCCTCTTTTATTTTATTAACAATATAGTAACACTTATTATAGCAGTAGTAACAATTATGCAAAGTTTGAATAATTATGCCGAATCTTTTATTTCTTCTTGTTATTTATTAGAAGATTAATTTTCTATACATTTTAACTAAATACAGACATTTTCAGAGATTTAAATTACATATTTTGGTTTTGCATAACTGTTTATGAAAATATGTTTGTCATTTTGCTCAATTTAACATAAATTGCTATTTTATTTCGCATGTATCGTGTACACTATACGGCTAATGATGACCAATCACTTCCGATTTGTTAGATATTTAAAAAAAATCATGATGATTGAGGAATTATCCAGAATTTTCAGCTGTACAAACATCACATTATACCTCATATATTTCTGGGGAAATTCCCCCCCCCCTCCCCACCGAAACCCCACAAGGGTCAGTCAACATATTAAAAGAAAAGAAATGGCATTTGGATAACCCTCTAAAACCAACGTCGCTAAAGCGTTGAAGCGTTAGAACGTGATTAGGATGTTTATTGTAATAAACTGCGTTCATTTTTTATGAGGATATCACGTATACCAATGGAGAAATTCAGTTTTTTTATAAAATTAAATCCAAATTTCCCCAAATGTTTTGTTTATAATTTGCAGAGTTCTTGATATAAAAGAATATTCTTTTCAGAAACCATGACCAGCGACATTCTACGCAATATCCAATCACTCAATCAGAATTTAAAAAAATAAATATTGGATAAAAAATAGACAGTTTCGCTAAATAAAAATTCACTACGCAATACTCTGTAATCAGAATTTTAAAATAATAAAAAATGTATAAAAAATGAACAATTACACTAAATAATAATTCACTACGCAGGCACGAATGCATTCAAAATGCAATGTGGATAATGTATTAGAACAAATTTCATGTATATATAGAACAACTTTCGTGAAAGTCTCAAAAATATAGCTTGAAAATTCTGAAATTTATTTTTGATAGAAAAGATAGAAATTCGTTGTTCCACAAATGCAGCAAAAAGATGAGGGTCTTTATCCAAATACAAATTGATTATTGCCCATCGAGCGTTCACAAGCATGCACGTACTACTACATTTCGATATAGCCCCTCGTGTTTTTGCTTCCTTTTGGAAACAATGGATTTCGAGCTAATTCTATCAACGATCAGTTTCAGAATTTTCAAGCTATGTTTTTAAGAACTTCACAAACGTTGCCCTATACATTTATTTAATACATTATGCGCATTATATTTAGGTCGCATTCGCGCGTACGCTGTGAAAATTCAGTGAATTTGTTCATTTATCCTCTAATATTTATTACCGGTTTAACTCTGATTGAAGGATATTGGGAACATTATCATTTGTAATGGTTTCTGCAGAGGACATTCTTTTACATTAAGAACTCTGCAATTTATATTCAAAACATTTGGAGGAATTTGGAATTTTTTTTTATAAAAAACTTAATTTATCCGTGAATATGCGTGCTATACTTATAAAAATGAACACTGTATATTATAAGACACCTCCTAATCATGTTCGAAAATTTGAATACATTAGCAATAGTAATTTTTATAGGGATAACCAAAAGCTATTCTTCAGTTAAAAAAATCTTCAAGTCTTTCTTCAGTAAAAAAATTCTTCAATTTTTTGACACTCCCCTATGGGTTTTCGGGAAAAAAATCTTCATGAAAATATACGACGTCTACTATACTATTTACCCACTTGAAATTTCAGGATAATTTGTTATGAATTTTCCTAAATATCTAACAAAACGTCTAAGATTGCAAGTATCATGGCCACATAGTGTATTTTTTCTTATATGCTTGAAGATCCCATACGTTATAATATATTTTCTAATGAATCATATAAATATTATAAAAAAGAGCTTAATAATCTTGTTAATAAACAAGTAATTTAGTAAGATTTATGGAAAAAGATGCTGGAAATGCTATTTATTTGGAAATTTTTTCTTATTTATAAAATTATTTCTTCCCATTTTTTGAGTTGGATGTAAACAGTTTTATATATTTATACGTATATTAGTTTACTTTTACAGCACATAATTCATGAAAAATCTATATCAATATACACATTTACCATTTTGCATAACCTTTTAGAACTTATTATCTATATAGCATCTTATTCGAAAAACTTTGTGTCATAATATAGTTTGAATGGTAAGTATTAGATAATATAAAATACAGTCAGTAACACTCAATATTGTGATTCTTACTTCACCAGAAAAACTTTCAAATTGCAACAACGTATTCATGTGTCCTGACTGCAATTATTACACTGTTAAAAAAAAGGTGAGAAACCAGTTGCATTTGGCTCTCAGGGATGAAAAGGTGTAACCATTTGACATCCGCGGGCTTGAAAATGTGTTTGGGGTGCCGTTTGATCTCTCACTGGGTGAATCACGCTAATTAGGGTGCCGCGCAATGCATACCTTTGGAAGATTTTCACCCCTTAGTTATTTGCGCATGCTCTGCGATGTGTGTCCTTCCTCTTCAACTCACCGTCACTGGTCGATTATGACAGCCATTTCTCCCTACGAAGACTATCACCGCGAATGCGCTATCCCAATTTCGTTTGGAACTTCGGATGGAAAACTTTTGGTAAGCTTTTTATATAAAGCAATCTTTGAATTTCAGGACATTTTAACATTTCAAGGAGACTTTGAAGGTGAGCTCGATGGCCGAACGGTTTGAGCGCAGAGTTTGCAATCAGACGTGGGTTCGAATCCTTCACAGGACAAAAGTCAGTTTATAATTCATTTTTATTATTGGGCCCTCTAGATTAGGGGTGCCATAATTTCACCCTAATTAAGAGTGCCATTCTGGCTCCTCTAGGGGTGTCAGCAGTGAGACAAGCCTTTCATTCCTAAAAGGTGCAATGTGTCACCTGTAGTTTTAACATTGTATATAGAATATAATCATTTCATAAGACAAGGAATGTCTGCCTTTCTATCATAAAAATTTTCTCTCCCATTGAAATTAACCTATTCTATTTTAGCGCTTTAATTATAAAGTGGGAAAAAATAGATTCTGTAAGATTTTAACTTTTCATATGCAATTCAGTAAGAAGCATATACTAGGAGGAGTAAGAGAATTGGGGAGAGTACACTGTTAAAACTACAGGTGACACATTGCACCTTTTAGGGGTGAAAGGCTTGTCTCACTGGTGACACCCCTAGGGGAGCCAGAAGGTGAAAATGGGTGAATTAACCTTAATTAGAGTGAGAAGATGGCACCCTTAATCCAGAGTGCCCAATAATAAATAAAAATTAAACACCACCTTTTGGCCAGCGAAGTATTCGAACTCACAACGTCTGATTGCAAGTTCAACGCTCTAACCGTTCGGCCATCCAGCTCACCTTCGAAGTCTCCCTGAAATGTTCAAATGTCCTGAATTTCAAAGATTGCTTTATGTAAAAAAGCTCGCCAAAATTTAGCCATTAGAAGTTCTAAACGAAATTGGGATAGCGAACGCGCGGTGATAGTCATCGTAAGGAGAAATTGCTGTTTTGATCCACCAGTGACGGCGAGTTGAAGGGGAAGGATACACGTCACAGAGCATTCGCAAATAACTAAAGGATGAAAAACTTTCAACGTTATGCATTGCACGGCACCTTGATTAGCATGAATCATCCAGTGAGGGATCAAACGGCACCCCAAACACGTTTTCAAGCCAGCGGGTGTCAAATAATAACACCATTTCACCCCTGGGTGCAAATGCAACTGGTTTGTCACCTTTATTTTTAACAGTGTATTAAGCATGTGTTGCAACACCTTTGGGAATTTGCATTTTTCTACCAACTTATACATTTATAAAATATTATTTTGGATTAACTGTTTAATGCACAGAATCTTTTTAATTTTTCCCTTGTGACAACAGTTATGCTTTTATGTTTGCAAATTTTTAGATTCTGCTTCAACTTATCATTTAATAAAGAAAAAAAAAATCTAACACTTGCATGGAAATTTAAAAAAAAATGAAAGTTTATAGAACTTTTTATACTTGGACGTTCGATTGATTGAAATTAGGTAAATTGGGGCTTGACTAAATATTGATTTCAGTAGTAAGAAGAAAGTTAATAAATACTTTTATTTTATTTTATTATTTATTTATTTATTTTAATGCCACAGAGGGTATGTTAAGATATAAGAAGTTAGAGTTGTTAATAAAAAATCAATTTTTGTTTCCAATACTTATTAGATAAACAAGCTGTTTAATCTAAATAAATATATAAATAAATATTTTTCCTTTGAACTGCTAATAATTTATTTACAAATCTTTTTTTGATTAACATTTTATTTTATTCTATGATTTTATGTCAATTGTTGTTAAAATTTCTTTTCATTATTATACTTTACATTTATCACTACAATATTTACAACAGACAAATGAATGTGTCACTGATTTATCTGCAATATGTTTAGTGTATTATTGAAAAAATTATAATTTTTTTCTTATCATTATTTTCATTTCGGAAATTCCACCTTTTTCTTTATTATTACAATTGTAATATGTTACATTTATAAATAATTGTAATGTATTGTAAATATTTTATATTAATAAAATAATGTAAAAGAATCCTTTTTCGATTGTGTTTAACATTTCGTTATTTTTTTTTAAATGTTTATTTGTCTTACATCAGAAAATAATAAAATATAAAATCAATTCTACATAAATGTTACGGCCAAAACCCGAAATTGGCCAATTCTAGAATTGGTCGGCTAATTCCCGAACTGGCCAGTAACATTTAAAAATAATTGGCCGATTCGCGAACTGGCCAGATGCGACTGTTCAATTCGCGAACTGGCCAGATGTGATTGACCAGTTCACAAAATAGATATAGGCACTCGGCTTAATTCTTTCTAACATAGTTGAAAGAGTCTGTGAATTCAAACAGTCTAGCCGTCTGCCTGCCCATGCTCTAACTCGAGTAAAGGCTCTGATTAACTTGTAATTGCTGTCTTATTTGGTTTATCAATTAATTTTGGTATTGAAAGGGAATTGTGTACTATTTTTGGTTAATTTACTGGGATACACAAAGATATTTCGTTTAAATATCAGCAAAGGGAATCGTTACATTTCAATGTTGTTAGATTATCTTAGTTACAATAAAATTGGTATCTATGCATAGCATATCAGAATAGCATGGAAATATTCTTTCCTGTCATGTGTGCATGTCAGTGTAAACTACCGGGGCCGTCACGAAACGACTTTCTTCTCTAAATTAGAAACAACTTCTAAAAGAAGTTTATTGACGACCCCGTATCTAAAGGATAGCCTTAAATCCCCAATTCGGATGTTGGCCAAGGCTTCCCTGCCAGTTCGCGAATTGGCCAGCCAAAACCCGAAATACGCTATTCATTTCATGTATTTTGCGTTTTGGCCAGAAAACTTGGTCAGTTCGGATATTGGCCGGCCAGTTCTAGAATTAGCCAGGCTCCGGGTTTTGGCTGTGACATATATATATATATATATATATATGTATATATATATTATTTTCTGAACAATAAACTTACTTTCAAAATTTCAAACTTATATCCATTTCTAGGAGATTTAAACCTTTCACAGGCCAACGTTCCCAATTGGGAACATTAGTTTAAAAATTTATTAAAAACTAAATTTGATCAAAATTGACTTTAAAAAATTAGCATAAACAGTAAAAAGATGACTTGATTTTTTGAAATAGAAGTTACATTCCTATCATTAATGAGTAAATGTACAGA
Source organism: Maratus speculifer (assembly GCA_964019185.1). Classification (NCBI taxonomy): domain Eukaryota; kingdom Metazoa; phylum Arthropoda; class Arachnida; order Araneae; family Salticidae; genus Maratus; species Maratus speculifer. Next base: position 186,097,973 of record OZ025301.1, read on the forward strand.
AAATCATAAAAAATAGCCAATGGCCGTTGGAAAATGATTAGTCATAAAAATGAATTTTCGAAACAGATTTTTCGAATTAGATAACTTTATTTTTTGGAAAAGAAGTTACATTCTTATCATTTATGGGGAAACGTACAGAAAATCATAAAAATGACCAATGACTACTGGAAATGACCGCCGAAAATGACTATTGTTCCCAATTGGGATCATTCTGAAAATTATATATAAAAATGTTTTCTACTTTATTAATGATTAATATCCCTTAACTAAAGCATTAGAAAATACAATTTGCAAAAAAATAATTTAAAATATGCCTGGACCTTAATTTGGTCTATAAAAGGTTAATTATGCAAATATGATAGCTCGGCTGTTTTTAAAAAAACTACTTGCATTGTACTGTTGTTTGAAAGTATCAATAATCTTCAAGTAAAGAAATGAAAAAAAAAACATTCTTTTAATAAATGATGATATATCAGAAAAAAAATCTAAGACCCATTTAAAATTAATGTTTTATTAATCGTAATTCCCCTTAAATAACATCACATGTCTTTTGAAAAACCGTACTTTGAAAGTAAAAAAAGTAATGGATTATTATAAAGAACTTTTTTTTTACCCCTTTTAGGTAGATTTCATATGAAATACTCATTGCGGTGCTCCTATGTTGAAATTTCTGAAAATTTTTATTTCAGATCTACACCGATTATAATCTCTAGACCCCAAAACTACCATCAGTAAAAAAGTTTATATATATGTGTGTATGTATATTTATATATCACTTTTTTATGGGCACGGTAACTTCTATAATTTTGCTCAAATCTCTTCCAAACGGATACTTAAAAACAAAGGGGATAAAATCTCGGTGAAGTTCGTTAATGGGCAAAATTGGACCAAGTAGAAATATGGAGGGTTTTTCTGAAAACCGAAAAAACTCCATAATTTCTTATTGAAAATAAATATCGAATAAGTTTAAAGTTTATATTACTCCTAAAAAATGGGCAAAAAGTTAAATGCATGACAGATTTTTGATAAAATTAAAAATGAGCTCAAGAGGGGAAAGAAAATGGGATTTTTGAGAGAAAAAAGTTCATAACTTCATCAATTCTCAAGATATCACATACAATTAAATTACAATTTTTTAAATATTATATATATTTTTAATATTATCTAAAACTTAAAAGAAAACAATTACTCTATTTGCAAGTTTTTGATAGGAACAACTCTCATTGCAATAATAATAATAAAAACGAAAACAAAGGGGGGAGGGGGGGCAGGAAGAAATAAATCTATTACTTCCTCAATTCTTAAGATATTAAATTCGATAAAATTTATTATACATCTTTTCAATTATATCTACAGCTTTTACATTGACACGTTTTTGATAGGATAAATTCTTATATCAAAAAGAAATTAAACAAAAACAGGAGCTGAAGGGAAAAAACTCAAATTCAAACTGCTTACATTCTGAATCATTTTAAAATCCATTTTGTTCTAAAACAGAAATGCAACTTGCACAATGTAAAAATCGACATTGGACTGTTATATTGGACTGTTATCTTTGGACGTAATATTTCTTTTAGTAGACTCATGCTGGGCCGAGTCAGGCTTCCATTGTTTTCCAACATATAACGGAACTAGACTTAACTGTTTCAGGATATCTAGGGCAGAAAATATGATATGTAAAAATATTAATAGTGTTAAAGAAATTCTGTTAACGTAATCTTTGGAAATATACTTCTCAGTGGTTTTTTTAAATGGTTCCTAAATTCGCTGCTCATCAACGCATTTTCTGACTAATTTTTGATTACAAAAGACAATTCTGACTATTAAAGGTACTTGGAATCAAATAGCGTTTTTCATTTTTGGTATATAATAACCTTACATAGATTTGTTGCAATAACAATTTTTTTTTACGTGGTTGCAGATTTTTCTCCCTTCAGATGCTTTTGGTTCCGGAATTTCGATTCAAAGTGCTAACTTTGACAGTATTTTCTTTAAATTTTTGGATCAAAAAATGGATAAGGCTATTCGATTACATAGTTTCTAATTAAAAACACCTGCTAATCTGCGTTCACCTGCGTTTCCGAAAAGAAATGAATTCAGAAATGTATCAGAAAGAAACTTCTTTGGAATTCAAAAAATCTTTAATAAATGACTTAGAAGTATTTTCATAAATCTACTTTTTATTAAAAAATTTCGAAAGTTATGAAGTTTTAACATTGTTTTTTCTTTTATTCTAAACAATATTAATTTTTTAATGAATCTTTAATTGAATGATGAAATTCTAAGAATCTCAGTAATCATGAATGTTTTTATGATGTATTTTCTGTAAAATATACAATAAAATCATCCCATAAAAATGTATGCAGTATTCCTTAAAGGAATCTTAATTATATGAAAAAAAATCTCATTTATTTCGAAATAGAAGAAATTGTGTGTCGGGCCAGTTCAGGCAGGACCTGATTTCATTTATTTCTCTACTGACCGTGCCGTGTCTAGAAATGTAAAAATATAAACTAGTTGGTCCGGAAAACCGGGCTGAAAATCCGTGCAAACCTCTACCGCGTCTCAAAACTGAAAAATTGATCATAGCTCCGAAACAGATGCTTTACCAACGAAAATCTCACGGTACATACCGGTACTAACGACATACATAACTTGAACGAAATCGGAAGACCTAATTTTTTTTCCATTGGAAATCTTACGTTTCCCTAACCCACAAACTGGAGATGAATAGTCGGCACAACTTCGCAACGGAAGTGGTACAAACGAAAATTTCTCGGTACTTACCGGTAGTAACATAGTACTAACAACACACATAATTTGAACGAAATCGGAGAACCTTCATTTTTTTCCCATAGGAAATCCCATGTTTTCTCGAGCCCGCGCACCGGAACTTGAGAATTGGCCATAACTCCGCAACGGATGTGGTACAAACGAAAATCTCTCGGTACTTACCGGTACTAACGTAGTACTAACGACCCACATAATTTAAACGAAATCGGAGAACCTTAATTTTTTTCCTATAGGAAATCTCATGTTTCTCCAGCCTGCGCGCTGGAACTTGAGAATTGGCCATAACTCCGCAACGGATGTGGTACAAACGAAAATCTCTCGGTACTTACCAGTACTAACGTAGTACTAACGACCCACATAATTTGAACGATTTCGGAGAACCTTCATTTTTTTCCTATAGGAAATCCCATGTTTCTCCAGCCCGCGCGCTGGAACTTGAGAATTGGCCATAACTCCGCAACGGATGTGGTACAAACGAAAATCTCTCGGTACTTACCGGTACTAACGTAGTACTAACGACACACATAATTTGAACGAAATCGGAGAACCTTAATTTTTTTCCTATAGGAAATCCCATGTTTCTCCAGCCCGCGCGCTGGAACTTGAGAATTGGCCATAACTCCGCAACGGATGTGGTACAAACGAAAATCTCTCGGTACTTACCGGTACTAACGTAGTACTAACGACCCACATAATTTGAACGAAATCGGAGAACCTTCATTTTTTTCCTATAGGAAATCCCATGTTTCTCCAGCCCGCGCGCTGGAACTTGAGAATTGGCCATAACTCCGCAACGGATGTGGTACAAACGAAAATCTCTCGGTACTTACCGGTACTAACGTAGTACTAACGACCCACATAATTTGAACGAAATCGGAGAACCTTCATTTTTTTCCTATAGGAAATCCCATGTTTCTCCAGCCCGCGCGCTGGAACTTGAGAATTGGCCATAACTCCGCAACGGATGTGGTACAAACGAAAATCTCTCGGTACTTACCGGTACTAACGTAGTACTATCGACACACATAATTTGAACGAAATCGGAGAACCTTCATTTTTTTCCTTTGGGAAATCCTGTTTCTCCAGCCCGCGCGCTGGAACTTGAGAATTGGCCATAACTCCGCAACGGATGTGGTACAAACGAAAATCTCTCGGTACTTACCGGTACTAACGTAGTACTAACGACCCACATAATTTGAACGAAATCGGAGAACCTTAATTTTTTTCCTATAGGAAATCGCATGTTTCTCCAGCCCGCGCGCTGGAACTTGAGAATTGGCCATAACTCCGCAACGGATGTGGTACAAACGAAAATCTCTCGGTACTTACCGGTACTAACGTAGTACTAACGACCCACATAATTTGAACGAAATCGGAGAACCTTCATTTTTTTCCTATAGGAAATCCCATGTTTCTCCAGCCCGCGCGCTGGAACTTGAGAATTGGCCATAACTCCGCAACGGATGTGGTACAAACGAAAATCTCTCGGTACTTACCGGTACTAACGTAGTACTAACGACCCACATAATTTGAACGAAATCGGAGAACCTTCATTTTTTTCCTATAGGAAATCCCATGTTTCTCCAGCCCGCGCGCTGGAACTTGAGAATTGGCCATAACTCCGCAACGGATGTGGTACAAACGAAAATCTCTCGGTACTTACCGGTACTAACGTAGTACTAACGACACACATAATTTGAACGAAATCGGAGAACCTTCATTTTTTTCCTATGGGAAATCCTATGTTTCTCCAGCCCGCGCGCTGGAACTTGAAAATTGGCCATAACTCCGCAACGGATGTGGTACAAACGAAAATCTCTCGGTACTTACCGGTACTAACGTAGTACTAACGACCCACATAATTTGAACGAAATCGGAGAACCTTCATTTTTTTCCTATAGGAAATCCCATGTTTCTCCAGCCCGCGCGCTGGAACTTGAGAATTGGCCATAACTCCGCAACGGATGTGGTACAAACGAAAATCTCTCGGTACTTACCGGTACTAACGTAGTACTAACGACACACATAATTTGAACGAAATCGGAGAACCTTCATTTTTTTCCTATAGGAAATCCCATGTTTCTCCAGCCCGCGCGCTGGAACTTGAGAATTGGCCATAACTCCGCAACGGATGTGGTACAAACGAAAATCTTTCGGTACTTACCGGTACTAACGTAGTACTAACGACCCACATAATTTGAACAAAATCGGAGAACCTTCATTTTTTTCCTATAGGAAATCCCATGTTTCTCCAGCCCGCGCGCTGGAACTTGAGAATTGGCCATAACTCCGCAACGGATGTGGTACAAACGAAAATCTCGCGGTACTTACCGGTACTAACGTAGTACTAACGACCCACATAATTTGAACGAAATCGGAGAACCTTCATTTTTTTCCTATAGGAAATCCCATGTTTCTCCAGCCCGCGCGCTGGAACTTGAGAATTGGCCATAACTCCGCAACGGATGTGGTACAAACGAAAATCTCTCGGTACTTACCGGTACTAACGTAGTACTAACGACCCACATAATTTGAACGAAATCGGAGAACCTTCATTTTTTTCCTATAGGAAATCCCATGTTTCTCCAGCCCGCGCGCTGGAACTTGAGAATTGGCCATAACTCCGCAACGGATGTGGTACAAACGAAAATCTCTCGGTACTTACCGGTACTAACGGAGTACTAACGAATGACATTGTTGAATTTCCTTAACTCCATAGGTGCGGGCTGGCGAAATGCACTTAAATACTAACGGTTTAAACAAGGAGTTAATGCAGGTGCTGTTTGTTTTGTAATTTACACATAGGACAGGAAGTTCAGCGCCCAGTTGTCTAGGTGTCCAAGTTTTACTTTGAAGAGAAAAAAAATGCTCTATCTTTGTATTTTTCAGAAGTCAGTTACAATCTCTAGCTGTTTTTGTTTGATTGCTTAAGGAATATTTTAGAGACAAAAATTTGTCAAAAATACGGGATTTCTTAATATAGGTTTTAATTGTTTCTAACGACAAACTTTTAAACAGCGTAACAACTTGATGTTACCCCTTATTTTTCGGACTAAACAAAATGCAATAGTATTAATAAAAATATTTAAAAAAAAATGAATACAATTAATTCAGGAAAAAAAAAACGAACGTATTATTTCTGAGAGAAATATACTCCTATACTGTAAAACAGGGCTGTCCAACGCGGCGTCCGCGGGCGCCATGGCGCCCTTTGGAGGATTTCTGATTATTATACTTCTGAGAAATAAAATTCCATCATGAAGAAATTTAATATAAAAATAATTTTTATTTTCAAGAGAGACATTTTCAAAACCTGCAAAAACATATTAAAAAACATAGAAACTTTGAAAATTTAATCATGTATATTTTCACGATTTCTAGTTACTATTTATGAAGTCTAATTAATATGGTTAAATTTGGTAAAAATTGGAAATAGCTATTTTTAATATTTAAGAAGTAACAGAAAAAATAAACCTTTTTCACTTTCCCCTGCCTGCCTCTTATTGAAGACGCATGTGCATGAAATTTCAACTTTTTCTTTTATCTTACTATTGTCACACTAGTGTGGCTGTTTCATACGAGAAATAAAGGAGCTTAATTTTTCTTTTTTGATTTTTGAAACTTTGGGCATTTTCTTTTCAATTTGCTTAGAAAAACTAATAAAACAGGGCAAAATGATTTCTATCTATGAAAGCACTTCCAGACTATCTCTCTGCAACGAGCTATATAAATTGGTCACTATCATGCTTTTTTTTTGGGGGGGGGGGGCTCTGTATTTTTTATTAAAAAAAAATAAAAATTCCTGCCTTCAAAATAAGTCAAAACGCACTTTAGCATCCTAAAAGTAGCCTAGCAATATCCTTGATCTCCATGTTTATTTACTTTTATTTTTTGTTATTGTTTTTATTATAGGCATGTTTAAAGTTTTTGGTACCTTACCCTGCAAATATTTTTGAGATAGACCTTATGTAGAGAAAAATATAATTTGAAATTTAATGCATGTAACTTCTGAACCGTAGTTGCCTTTTGCCTACTACATTAAGATTCATTCCTTCATTGTTCAAATGTGCATGTATACGAATATTGTGCAATAATAATGCCGCATGTTTTCAGTCACATAAAAAATGGCGCCCTTCATTGAGTGTCAAAAGCTGAGGTGCGCCCGTGCTTACCGAAAGGTTGGACAGCCCTGCTGTAAAATATTCATATTATTTCGAGATAAAAATTCAAAGTATTTGGGTATTTTCAATTTTCATCCTATATCATATGAGGACCCCAGAAGCCAAGGGGTACAAGTGACAAAATTTCGATTTGGAGTAAATTGAGTTTAAAGATAATTGATGTTAAATTGGAACATCAATAACATTTGAGTGGATTGAAATAGGAAATTTCTGCTTGTTGCATTTTGGTCTTTGAACTCTTATTTCAATAACTGTTAAAAAATAAAGTACAATTTTCTTTAAATGTATAATTAATCAATATTGTTTGTTTTTCGAAAAAAGTGGTTTGCCTCTATAACTCAGCAATTAATAAGAAAATCACTTATATTTCTTTACCTGAAATGAAAAAAGCATATTTTTAGGTCGTCTGTGTATTTAGTTTATTTTTTTCAGTTTTGTCACTTATCCCCCTTGGCTTCTGGGGTCCTCATATATATTTCTTAAGCACTTTTTTAAATCAATCCAAAATTACGTAAAAAAGGTAAATAAAAACAGTTTCACATTTTTAATTATATATTTGTTAATAAAATAAAAAGAAAACACAATATTAGTTAGTAGGAAAAAATAAAACCATAATTATTTTCAACTAAAGGTAAAATTTGTATAGAGTGGAAAACATCCAGATTTCGATATGGAAAAATATTAAATATTTCTATTTCAGTTTTGAATTTTCATCGGATACCATTTAAATTCCGTGATACATATTTCTAACTAAATTTAAAGTTTAGAACAAAAAAATAGAAGTTTCTTCACTTCAATCAATATAGCTTAAAATTTCGAGACTAAACTAAAAACTTTCCTATAGTAAATAAATACAGGTAGATTCCGATATTTCGAAGTCAAAAGGCACAGAAAAAAAATCGGAATATTAAGGTTTTACTCAAAATACCACAGTTACAAATAACATTAATATTGCTACTATATGTACGTAAATATTTTTTTTTTCGTCATATCTAGGTTTCAGAGTACACAATATTTGACAAATCAAAAATTTTCTGAATAGTTTTATCAAAAAAAAAAAAAAAAATCCTATACATTAATAAGTTATATTAATTAGTAAATTAAACTAATTAATAAATTACCAATTAGTTAAATTAATTAGTTCCGGTTAAGAATAAGTTTGTTTTCTTCGTTATAAATTGTTTTTTCTTATTAGAAACTACAAGGTGAAATAAATCCGACTAAAAATAAAATTTTATAGGTTTTCTTCGATCTAACTTGTTTTTCTTATTTAATTAAAAATAGGGATGCACCGAATAGTGATTTTGGCCGAATACCGAATATTCGGCCGACAGGTGAACCGAATACCGAATATTCGGCCAACTGAATAGTTAACTATTCGGCCGAATACCGAATATTCGGCTTTCCAAATACTTTTTATATTTCAAAGTTTAAAGGTATAAAATGTTACTTTTTAAAACAATTTTACATAATATTTAATAAAAGAAACTTACATTTTTATAAACAAGGGTGTTTTATAAGAAAATTTAGTATTGAAAAAAAATGTGCCTTTAGTTATTTAAGAAGCACAATTATGAGACTTTTTGAATTAATAAAATTGTAAATTTCATGGTTTCTTCTACGAATTAAAACAAACATTTTAAAATCAAAGAGAAATAATGAAAACATGGATGAAGTAAAACTTTACAGTCTCTTAATTGTCATTTTTCAATAACTCAAGGCAGATTTTTTTCAATATAAAGTACAAAATCTGAATTTAATTCTGAATAAAGGAATATCTAGCTCATAGTTCTTTTCATATAAATGATGGCATTTTCCACCCTTCCCATCATATCATATTTTACAGAAATCAAAGCATGCAAGTTGAAAATACAGTATGGTATCTTATTTATTGTTAATACAACAAACGAAAACATAAGTTTGATCTAAAGTGAAGTGAAATACAATGTAAATATGAGTCAATAAGTTGATTATGGTTTCATGAACAAAAATTGCCTTGATAGCTATTACTATTCTCAAAAGTTTTTCTTTCTTGTTTAAGGCCTTTTATTTGGGAAAAGCAAGAAACAAAATATTTACTAAACAAAATTTAGGAACTTGCATTTGCACATCATTTAATCTAAAGGAGAATCCTAATAAATCATCATTTTAATCCTTTTCATGGTTAATTTTCTTAAGTTATACATTATAAACAACAAATAAATAATGTAAAAACATTCTATTTTATTTAAATATGACTTTCTTTTTAATTATTTTAAATATATTTATAAATTGACAGTTAAAAGCTGAAATTGTGAAAAGTTTTAAAAAATGTGTTTTGAAAGGTTTCATTGAATATATAAGATTTGGTCGAATACTTTGATATTCGGCTAAACCGAATATTCGGCAGGCCGAATAGTTTGATATTCGGCCAAGCCGAATATTCGGCTGTACCGAATAGTTTGATATTCGGCCTAACCGAATATTCGGTAACATGGCCGAATAGGCCGAATACCGAATAGATACCGAATATTCAGTGCATCCCTAATTAAAAACTACATAAATATTTCTCCAATTCATAAATATTTATAGATTAATACCTTTTTTTTCGGCTAAACATACTTTTTTTCCCCGATCGAACAAGAATTTCTCCGACTGACTTTTCCGTTTTTCCAATTTATAAATTTTTATGGGTTAATACAGAATATTATTTTTTACGACTAAACATGCCTTTTCTGATGGAACGGAAAAATTTCCGAGTGATATTTTTGTTTTTTCAATTTATAAGTTTTTATAGGTTAATACCATTTTTTTCCGATCGGACAAGAAATTTTCCGACTGATTTTTCCGTTTTTCCAATTTATATGCTTTTAGAGGTTAATACATAATGTACTGTTTTTTCCGACTAAACATGCCTTTTCCGATGGAATGGGAAATTTTCCGAATGATATTTTCGTTTTTCCAATTTAGAAATTTTTATAGGTTAACACCATTTTTTTCCGATTGACTTTTCCGTTTTTCCAATTTATAAATTTTTATAGGTTAATACGTAATACTGCTTTTTCCGACTAAACATGCTTTTTTTCCCGATGGAAACTGAAAATCTTCCGAATGATACTTAACTAATAAGAAAATCACTTATATTTCTTTACCTGAAATGAAAAAAGCATATTTTTAGGTCGTTTGTGTATTTAGTTTATTTTTTTCAGTTTTGTCATTTATACCCCTTGGCTTCTGAGATCCTCATATATATTTCTTAAGCACTTTTTTAAATCAATCCAAAATTACGTAAAAAGGTAAATAAAAACAGTTTCACATTTTTAATTATATATTTGTTAATAAAATAAAAAGAAAACACAATATTAGTTAGTAGGAAAAAATAAAACCATAATTATTTTCAACTAAAGGTAAAATTTGTATAGAGTGGAAAACATCCAGATTTCGATATGGAAAAATATTAAATATTTCTATTTCAGTTTTGAATTTTCATCGGATACCATTTAAATTCCGTGATACATATTTCTAACTAAATTTAAAGTTTAGATAAAAAAAAATAGGAGTTTCTTCACTTCAATCAATATAGCTTAAAATTTCAAGACTAAACTAAAAACTTTCCTATAGTAAATAAATACAGGTAGATTCCGATATTTCGAAGTCAAAAGGCACAGAAAAAAAATCGGAATATTAAGGTTTTACTCAAAATACCACAGTTACAAATAACAATTTATATTATTTTTCCAATTTATAAGTTTTTATAAGTTAATGCCATTTTTTCCAATCGAACAAGAGTTTTTCTGACTGATTTTTCCATTTTTCTAATTTATAAGTTTTTATAGGGTAATACATAATACTATTTTTTCCGACTTTCCGATTAAACGGTATGCCTTTTCCAATTAAACGGTAAAATTTCCGAATGATATTTCCGTTTTTCAGTTTATAAGTTTTTATATGTTAATACTATTTTTTTCCGACTAAAGATACTTTTTCCGAGATCTGGTATTTTTCCGACTGATTTCTTCTGGGGGGGGTGCTGCACCCCCCCCCCGGGATTTACGCCCCTGATACTAGTAAGGGGCTTATGATCAGTTTGAATAGGAAATTTTTTTCCATACACAAAATTATGATACTTTTGTACTGCAAACACAATAGCAAGCATTTCCTTCTCTATTTGAGCATAATTTTGCTCTGTTTCAGTGAGACTTCTGGAGGCATAGGATACCGGGTGACGCTCTTGTACAAGACAAGCTCCCAAACCATCTTTCGAACTATCACACTGAATAATAGCTTCCTTTGAACTACTAAATACTTTTAAAACAGTTGAGGAACTCAACAAATCCTTTATTTGTTTAAAAGCTGCCTCATGCTCTGCAACCCAATTAAACTCTACTTTATCTTTTATAAGATTCCTTAAGGGAGAAGTTATGCTAGACACATTCAGTATAAATTTAGATACATAATTGACCATGCCCAGGAACCTTCTAACACCCGCCTTATCAGTTGGAGTTTCCATACCAGTAATTGCTTTAATATGCTGCGGATCAGCTTTGATTCCCTCTTTTGAAATTATTTGTCCTACATATTTAACTTCAGGAACTTTGAATTGGAATTTTTCAGGATTAAATTTAACATTACAGCTTTTTGCTCTATTCAAAACTTTTGTTAATGTTATATCATGCTCACGTTCATTTTTTCCTGCAATTATGACATCATCAAAATAAATTTCTAGATTTTTAATGTCATTGAATAAGTTTAAATTCCTCTTTTGAAAAACCTCAGGAGCAGATGCAATTCCGAAAGGAATGCATAAAAATTGATATCTCCCAAATGGAGTATTGAAAGTACATAAATCTGCACTTTCTTCATCTAATGGCACTTGCCAAAACCCATCTTTTAAGTCGAGAACAGAAAACACCTCTTTCCCCTCCAACCTACTAATTAATTCTTCTGCAGTAGGGATGATGTGATGCTCTCCTTTTATCGCTTTATTGAGATTTCTAGGATCCAAACAGATTCGCAAACTCCCATCAGGTTTCTCAACAATCACAAGACTATTTACCCAGTCTGTAGGTTTGTTTACTTTTCTTATCACACCCTTAGATTCCAAATTACCCAAAGTCTCTAAGTTTCTTATTAAGGGCTAAAGGAACCCGCCTAGGAGAATCTACTACTGGTTTAATTTCAGGCTTTAACTCAATGTGATATGGGTCACCAGGAAATCTACCCAAACCTCTGAATACCTCACTGTATGCATTTATAACATTTTGCTTACAATTAGTTTGAATTTCATCAATTTTTCTAATAAGATTTAACATTTGACATGGTTTTAACCCTAAAATAGGCTTAGATGACACATTAACTACAATAAATTTCAATAAAACATTATCACTTTCATTTACAGTACAGTGCAACAATAACTCACCCTCTGGTATTAATTTAAAATTACCATAAGAAATTAATGTACTATTAGTCTTATTTAATATAACATTCGATGGAAAATTCATATTTTTATATACAGACAATGGCAACACATTAGTTTCAGCCCCTGTATCAAGTTTAAATTCAATCAAATTATTTTCAACATTAATTTTCTTTAACCACATATTATCTAAAGAATTAACACTTACCAATTCCACAATCAGAACTAGAGTCCATCACTTGCTCTGACACACTGTCGATGTATAATAAATTAAAATCATCACAGTCTCTTTCTATATTGTTTACTGTTTTATAATTAGCTTTCACCACTGCTTTACATATAGCCGCAAAGTGATTCTTACCCTTGCATTTAGCACACAGTTTCCCATACGCAGGACAGTTATACTTTTTATGATCTTTTCCGCACCTTGCACAGTTTTTGACACTAATAATGTTCTTTTTGAACTTTGCTGTCCCTTTGACAACTTTGTCACTACTCCTTTTCACTTCATGAACTTGGGAAGAAGACTTAACTGTTTCAATTTGAAGTTTACTCGTCTCTGCTGCTCTTAAAAAATCCACCGCTTTCTGTAGTGTCAAGTCAGGCTCTCTCAACAATCGCTCCAGTAAGGATTTTTCTCGAATACCCAAAACTAGTCTATCTCTGACAAGACTTTCCTCTTGATCACCAAAGCTACAAGTAGAAGACAAAGTCCTTAATTCAGTTAAATAATTGTCCACCTGCTGACCTTCATCTTGAGAACAAGAAAAAAACTTGAATCGTTCAAAGACAACATTCCTTCTTGGGATACAATAGTCTGTAAACATTTCCATAACATCTTTGAATTTTTCCTTGCTTTTGTTTTCACCAGCTTTGAATGTATTAAAAATTTCCATTCCTTCATCACCCAAGAAGTTAAGTAAAATTGCAATCTTTACTGTGTCAGCCTTGTCCACTTTCTCAGATGCTATAAGATAATTTTCAAACTTTTGAATCCATTTTGTCCATGCTTCAGCTAGATTGTTACATGTGAAACTAATATCACTTGGTGGCTTGAATATCTCCATTTTTTTTCTCAGGGAACACTTAGTTCATATGATAAAAATAAATAAAATGAACAGACTTTGCCAGTTTCTCACACAGAGACCACAACAATCTCAAGCCTGTTTCTAACTCAGATATTGTCACATAAATAAACAAAGTTCAATCCTTTTGCATCAAACAAAATGCAACACATGGTTCGTTTTTCATCCTGACACCATGTTTTATTAGTTAATTACTAACTATATTCAGTAATATTTTAAATAAAATACAACTTTATTTTCAATAATTACATGCTTAAACTTTAGCATTGAGACTAGCTTGTGCACACAGCATCATGGCAAAACATTCAACTGACAGTCTACTTGCTGCTACAGTTAACCATACAGTTACAGATAAAACATGTTACCAAATCACAGTTACATAAAATATAATAAATCACAGTTACATAGAACACTAAATCACAGTTATATAAAATATCATAAATCACAGTTATATCTTGAATATTATAAAATCACAGTTAGATAAATTACAAATAACTGATGTCAACATATGTAACAATTACTTCTAATCTTAAATTAATTATTAGATTACTTGAATTAAGAATAAGATTCAAGTAAGATTAAAAAATAAAATTTGATAGAATGTAATTTATGGGAATGCTTTAGAAACAAAAATTCTTGTTTCCTCTGCATGAAAATAGAAAACATCTAAAGTATAACTAAATACATTTCCATCTCAAATACTAGATGCAATCATCAAATTATACAATTGTTTCAAGCAATATTTATGTATAATAAGATGTGAATGACACTTTTTTCTGCAAAGATTCCATCATCATAGATTAGAAATATCATTCCGGATAACTGGTTTTCTGGTTAACTGGTTTCCGGATAAATGGTTCCATACTGTACCTATAATTTGGCCATTATTTGGTTGCTCATAATAATTTGAGACACAAAATACCTAAACAAACTTATAAATAAATATCAAAATAAAATACCTGGAAGAACATTCAGTTCAAAAAGTGCTCTAACAGGCTCACCAACACCATTTTTAGCAACACATTCGTACGTTGCGTCATCACGTCCAACTCTCACAGGTTCAATTCTAAGCACAGATCCATTAGGCATATCCCATGTGGCATAGCGTTGAGTTTTCATTCTTTTCCCGTTTTTTCGCCACTCAATTTGTGGATTGGGATTGCCGACAGCAGTACAAACGAACACTGCTGTGCCACCACTTGCAACAGTCTGATCTTTAGGATATGTTTCGATTCGAGGAGGATCTGGAAAGCAAATGTATTGCATTAGCATTACGTAACTATAAACATAATATTTTAAAAATACATAACAGAGTGTTTATTATTATCAGGGGGCGTAGCTTGAAATTTTTATTGGAGGGGGGGGGGGAGACCAAAATTTGGCGCCTTTTAATGTTTTGCCGCCTTTGAATTATTTGTAAACTTTTTAGGGGGAGGAAGGTTAGTAATGCAACTTTTTATCTTTAGTTACTTATTCATGGTAATGACATCTATTTAGGTGATGTAAGTGATGCAGCCATGGTTGGATTTCGATTTTAAGAGTGCTTGCAACTGTGCTTATAAAATATCTCTCCCAGCTCTTGTTTTTTCAAAGCTAAAAAGGCAATGTGGAATGTTTATAGAGAAATCGAATACTGGATCCTTAAATCCATTTTCCTGACATGATAAGAACAATTGTATTTGGAAGAGAAATAAAAATATAGAATTCAAAGTTAATTACAATAGAGTTATAGGGGTTTCAAAGCCGCACCTCCCGCCCGAAACTTGCTGGTCAATATAATGAATTTAGCCTTCAATTTTTAGGTGCGTTCGTAATTATGTAAATATGTAGCACCTATAATTGTCGTTCAGTCCGTCCGTCTGTTTGTCTGTCCGCATGTAACAACGCAAAGACTATCCAACCGAATCTTTTGAAATTTAAAATATATAATTATTACATAATTTTGTCGAGTCATTTCAAATTTTATAAGAATCGGATGGTTAGATTAATTACAGGGACGATCAAAAGTATTCCGTTACATTACGGTCAACGGGGAAAAATGTTTCAAATGCATTTTAATCGTTTTAAATTTAAATTACATACTTATTACATAATTTTGTCAAGTTATTTAAAATTTTTTTGAAAATAGGATGCATAGATCAAATACAGGGACAATCAAAAGTACTCCGTTACATTACAGTCAATGGGAAAAAAAAGTTTCAAATGCATTTTAATAACATTACACTCATTTGAACATAATACTGATATGCATCATAAAGTACATATTATAATATAGATTTTGCATAATCTGTTGTGCAAAGAACATTTGTTATTGATTTACAAGGACACACAAAATTATTCCATTACATAATGAGTATAGAGAGAACATTGTTTGGTGTGCATTTTAATTGTAATTAACTATTTACGATTTTATGAGAGTGATATTTTTAAAACTTCATTATCATACGAACGCCCCTGATGTGCTACGCTTCACGTGCAATTTCTAACTTGTTTGTGGTGAGATCCTCCGATATTGGGCCCACTATTATCACTTCTATCAATGTAAAAAAGTAATGTTAAACCTCTCGATGAACATTCGACTCTTTTCAAGAATGTAACGATGGTATATATACCAAATATACTGAATATTCCAGTTTCTGTAAAATGAAATGACATATTTTTCCATTTATTATCTTAGTTCCCCAGATGTAAAGAAGAAATAAAATATTTTGCTACTTTCAAATGTAGTTTTAAGGCTCTATGGCCTGATAAAGATGTATTTTTTTTTCTCGGAAATTATTGGAAGGATTTCTATATATATAGCAAAAAAGATAAATGCTATAAAATTTTGTTTTAAAAATTTATCCGGCTTAAGAAAAAAAAATGCTATCAAAACATCACTTTCTTGACCCTTCTTCTAATTTTATTGTACCCACTTGGAACCACATGTCTAAAGGATATTGCATTACTTGCTCACATTTCTTTTCAATCATTCTTTTATTCTTAACCTAATAGACATTTCATGTATTACCCATTTAAACAATTAAAGGGCAGCATAATGCAATTATAAATTGTTTATTTATGATTTAAATAAATAAAACATAGAACAAATCACTGAATGTGTAATTTGGATTAAGCATTTATGTCATACTCATTTCTTATTCCATCAAAATATAGATTTTTAAGATATTTTTTTGCAATTAAATTTAATATAACAAAAGTAAGAAAAAATACAATTTAAAATTAATATATAATAATATTACAAAATGCTAATTGTCGCAGATTGTTTTAATTTTTCTATTTTTTAAAGTATTCCATTTCGTCACAGCTGAGGTTAGGTCCATTGTTTCTGCCAATGATTTTTCACATTTTAGTATCATTAAATTATTCAACCGTTCATCTGTCATTGTTGTTCGTAAGGAATGTTTAATGAGCTTAAGTTGACTGAAAGAACGTTCATTTGAACCAGCTGTTATTATAAATTTTATTATGCGAAAATTTTCTTTGAGTACTGAACGTAATTTTTTAGATTGCTCAATAACTTCATTTAATGTATTGGAGGTTCTACATCGGTCAAATAAAATTTCCATTTCAGCCTGTAAGGTACATTTATCTGGTTTTAAAACAGATGGAGGCATCATGGAAATCAGAGCTTCGACATTAGAAATTTCTAAATTTGTTTTTGAGAGTGGAAAGTTAAAAATATCGAATATGGGTGTGGCAGAATCAACAACTGCTGTTATATTACACTTTAATTGCACAATTAAAGTATCCAGAACGCATTGAATTTTTTTCGGTAAAATGTATGTATTAATAATGTAAAAGTTTCAAAAATCCCCATTTATCAAAAAATAGCAATCTGTTTAGGAAATAAATAATAAAAACCATTAAAACTTAAGTCACAGATGTCATGTACGCAACACATTGGCGCGATTTTTTTTCTGACGCCAGTTTGGAAAAAACTCCGTTTTCAAATATCAGCTACATATATATTTTTTATTATTTCAATTATTTTAAAAAGGAAATACTAATAAACTACAAAAGTTTAAATAATAATTATAAAGCAAAATAATTTATATCGATTTATAAAAGAAAATATAAAGTAAATAAACAGTTTATTAATAAATAAACAACAATGGCCAGGTTACCATATGAGGAAAAAAATCGCCATTTTGTTGCACTCATGCAAATGTGGTGCGTATATGACATCTGTGCCAAAATTAAATTTAACAGAAAACTGATAATGCTATTCGATTTTTTTTACTAATAATAGAAATGATAATAAATGAACTCACATCTGCATCAGAAATATAAACATTGTACTTTAAGAACATGCTTAACTAAAGGAAAATATGTACATAAAGTTAAAATTATTTTCAACATTAGAACACCAGAATATTCATATTCCAATCATACCGATTTCGGTAGCGTATAGCATACCTTCCTCAGTGCTAAAGATAGTGGAAATTTGCTCATATATATGTTGCGGCCAATACCCGGATCCTGGCCAATTATAGAACTGGCCGGCCAATACCCGAACTGGCCAAGCTTCCTGGCCAAAACCTGAAATACATGAAATAAATAGTGTATTTCGGGTTTTGGCCGGCCAATTCGCGAACTGGCCGGGAAGCTTTGACCAACAGCCGAACTATGATGCATAGGTACCAATTTTTTTGTAATTAAGATAATGTAACATTAAAATGTACAGTAAAAATGATTCCCATTGATAATACTGAAACTAAATATTTTCGTGTACCCAACTAAATTAACCAAAAATAGTACACAATTCCCTTTCAATATCGAAATTAATTGATGAACCAAATACAACGACAATTACAAGTTAACCGGAAACTTTACTCGAGTTAGATCACGGACAGGCTGACGTCTAGACTATCTGAATTCATAGACACTTTCAACTATGTTAGAAAGAATTAAGCTGAGTACTTATATCTATTTCGTGAATTGGCCAATCGCTACTGGCCAGTTCGCGAATTGGGCAATTGCATCTGGCCAGTTCGCGAATTGGCCAGTCATTTTTTCACGTTGCTGGCCAATTCGGGAATTGGCCAATTTCGGGTATTGGCTGCAACATATATACAGGGAGGATGGGGATTCAAGCGACAAGTTTCTTGACCAATAGGAAAACAGAGGATCCTAGGTAACAGCCAATAGGAAAACAGAGGATCCTAGGCAACAGCCAATAGGAAAACAGGGAACAGCTAATAGGAAAATTGGGTGGAAAATGGAAAAGATATTTCCCTGTTTTCCTACTGGCTGTTGCCTAGGATCCTCTGTTTTCCTATTGGCTGTTACCTAGGATCCTCTGTTTTCCTATTGGTCAAGAAACTTATCGCTTGAATCCTCATCCTCCCTGTATATATATGAGCAAATTTTCACTATCTTTAGCACTGAGGAAGGTATGCTATATGCTACTGAAACCGGTATGCTTGGAATACGAATATTCTGGTGTTCTAACGTTGAAAATAATTTTAACTTTATCTTATTGCACCAGGCAACAACCTATTACTTATTAAAATATGTACATTTTTTACCTTCCACTGCATCATCATTTTTCATCCACTTTTTCATAAATTTCCATCCTTTATCCGCTTATAACTCCTTTTTCTGTTTTGTTGCCTGTAGTAAGATCCTGGCTTTTTGTTTTTATGTTTTATTTCAGTCAGATCACTCATGACTGAATTTCTTCTCTCTGGACGACTACGAAAGACAGCTTTTTATTTTTATTTTAAAAATTCAATGAAATAAATCTCTAATTTTAAAAAGTCGCGCAATCAGCTTCAGTATGACAATCTGACAATACTGGAGGCTGGACAACCAAGATGTGTGTAGATGACGCCCGGAAATTATCTAACCTACACACGGAAGGGCATAAGAAGGGAGTTAAAACAGTCTAAAAGGTCAGATGACCCTCTCGAGGACCACCAACCTTGGATTGGAGGGGAGAGCTTTTCTCTGAAAGATCAAGTTACATGTAGAGATCGAACAATGCCCATTTCCGGAATGTGTTCTTGTTTTCGCACTAGGGATAGCGCCTGGTAGTAATCTTAAAATGTCTCAAATGTAATGGATCTCCTATATATTTTTTGAAACCATAATTTATTTTCTTATAAATTTACTGTAATATTAGTTCCAAATCCTGTTTCTGTTATCTGATTTTTTTCTTTTTCTTTCTTTTTTTTGTGTGTAAATAAGAATGTCACATTAATAATAAAAATTTTAGGTGCCTAACGGCGCCTTTAAACACCCCATCGTGCCCTTTTTGAAACCCCTTATTTTAGGTGCCTGACTGCGCCCCTAAACCTACTGAGGCGCCCTACTACTAAAACATATTATACAATCATTCAAACGCACTACAGTCGCTTCCACGCTTATTTCCCCTTTCTATCTATTTCTAAGAATGACCAACAACTACTATAAGAAAAAAAATAACTGTATTAGTACCGAAACTAGCCTTTTCTGCGCCCAGGGCAAACATGGATTTTGGCGACCCCCCCCCACCCCTCACATATATGCATTCTTAATAACTAACACACCAAAGAAAATCTTAATTTGGCGCCCTCTTCACCTTTTGTTCTGTTGGCGGAAACTAGAGGGAAGCAGAGGGACACGTGCCCCCTCTGCTTCCCTCTAGTTTCGGCTCTGAACTGTATATCTATCCCGGAATTAATTACAAGTCTGCTTTCGAAATTTTTTATTTCAGATGCATAAATTTTCTTCGGGATAGGAGTGGGAGATAAAGGTAGTAACAAGTCTAAAATTAAATGCCTTATTTATGTTTTGTAAGTGAAAAATAACTTACTTTGTAATTTTACATTTAAAATTAAGTTATTTTATAATTACTTTTAACCACTAACAAAGCCTTTTTTACGGGCGCCTAGCGGCGCCCTTAAACCTTCTTTGGCGCCCTATTGCATGAACATATTGGGGGGGAGGCTCCCCTCCTCCCCCCTAAAGCTACGTTCCTGATTATTATTTTTTTTCCTCAAAATCTAGCTAAGTAAATGAAATAATTAATAACAGTAGAAGTAAATATATAAAAATAGTCTGCTCATTTAACATCGGTGCCAGTAGAATGAAATCTGGAGAAACAGAAGAGTTAAGATGTTTTTTAAAAGTGAGGAATTTAATGATAAGCTTAAAACTTGATAAAATACTGATGAAATACTGATAATAAAAAAGAAAGCCTGCATTTATTGAAGATTTTTTCTTATTAAAATAATACTGAGCTGATTCCGTTGCATTTTTTAAAGCTATAATCTTAATTTTTATATAGGTTTAAAATTTTTCCACTATCGTTTATTTTGTTTTAATATGCATAAATATTATTTTAAACTCTATACATGCAGTCTTAAAACTACAGCTATGCTATTACCCAATGGTACAAATAATAGCAAGATAGTTAAGTCATAGACTGGGCATGAAATTAGCTGCAACTAGGAAGCTTCTAAAACTTTGAGGTCTAAGTTCGAGCTTCATTCGGGTTACCATTTTCAGTGAAGTGAACTAAGGTTGCGAGTAGACCAACCATCAAACCTTATCAGTGTCGGCAGCGTCTTTTCTTGCGGAGATGTGGTGTTTTTGATCTTTAATGACTTTTAAAGGAAAGATGTCCGTCAAAAAAGGAAACTTTATCTCAAGTAGAGTTGAGTTCCTTATCGCCTTACCCATTGTTGATTACTCCGCTTTCTTTTGGGAATAAACCGCAGACGAGTGCGAACAAAGATTTCTTGGAAAATTGTAGAAGGATGGCAAAACAAGGCTTTGTGTGCAGCTTAAGCCAGAGAATCTCTCGGGGTCAACTTTAACTACCTGAGCTATAAAAGTACTTGCTATATACATTCGAGGTCTTTTCAGATATTATCTACGAACCTTCAACTTCGAAAAAATATGATTGGTAGTGTTAAACAGAAATAAGTATATGAAAATAACCTAGAATCGGAGCTTAATTCGAATTTTTAAGCTCGAGCAACACTACAAGATTCAAAATATATCTTGTAGTGTTGTTCTTTGTATTTTGAAATATACCATATAAAAGCAGATTTTCCTAAATAATGTTTATATGCAAATAAATCCTATTTTCAGATATTTGTAAAAAAAAGTTATGTAAGTTTTTATTCTACTCTATGTAATATTTTATATTAAAGGATGATGTGGATTTTTTTAATACTTTAAAACAAGCTTTTTAAAATAATTTCTCATTAAATATTGATTTTTAGTACACTTAAATAGTTCCTCGATTAAGAATAAAAACAGTTTGAAGTTTATAGTAAAAATAAATAAATAAATAAATTAAATAAAACACATATCTTAGAAGTATTTTTCAAAAAAAAAAAAAAAAAAAATCATAGAAAATTCCAAATACCCTCAATAAAGAGGGAGGTATGCAATTGAAATAGCACAGAACTCAATGTGTTAATGTTGTCC
This sequence comes from Maratus speculifer, assembly GCA_964019185.1. Taxonomy (NCBI): domain Eukaryota; kingdom Metazoa; phylum Arthropoda; class Arachnida; order Araneae; family Salticidae; genus Maratus; species Maratus speculifer. Next base: position 186,119,851 of record OZ025301.1, read on the forward strand.
ACTGTTGAGCACTATTATTATTTAATATATTTTAGATGCTTTCTGTTTTGCCATGTATACAACAATTAATTTAAAAATGAAAACATACAGAGCACAAGAACATTAACACTTATATGTAATTAAAAACATAACTTAAAACAGTTTGTAAATAAAAGATCTAACAAAACCTGCAAACTTGGACAGATCAACTTATTTTTTACAAGCCAAGTTAATTTACGGATAAAATAAAGAGGCCATGAAAAATAAAAAAGGGCATGGAGAAGATTACAATGAGCTTATAAAAACTTTGAAAGCTTTGCAGAGGAAAATACTTCAAGTTTCATAGCACTCAGAGATAATAAACAAGCGTAAATCAGCTTTGGAGAAAAATAACGAGAAAAGCATAAAAGGAAAAACATACTTTTCTTGAAGACTTTTTCTTATTAAAAAAATATTGACTTGATCCACTACTTATTTTAAAGTTATTACAACTACAATTACTACTATTATTATTTAAACTTTCTTAGCTGCTTAACGTTTGTATGACTTATTGCTATTATTATTATTATGTATTATTATTATTGACGTGAATATGGCAAACAATATAAAAATGAAAATATACAAGCATAAGAACATAATTATTTATATAGAATTAAATGCATATAGTAAGTAAATAAAAGATTTGACAAAATTGACACATTAGGTAAAAATGAGACTTACATAAAGTGTACTTACAATTTATGTTACTTGCATTCAATGTTATTACATTAAATTACATTTTAAAATGCAACAAAAATATTTTAGTATTTTTTATTATTATGAAACTAAAACTGAGGTACATATTGATAAGGGTGAATCATGTAATGGGTATATTTCTAACTAAATTTATAAATTGCAGGTCAAAAAGGCTTTTTCTTAAAAATCAAATTCTTAAATAATAAAATAATCAGATTCTTGAATAATAAAAAAATCAACAATTATATAAAGAGAATTAAATTATTATTATTATACGCTGAAACTTAAATGAGGTCATAATAATAAATGTACAGGCATGTGCTAGAGATATAGTTTTAATAACAAAAATAATTGTCAAGACAAAATCATAGTCAATGGAAATACATGTACTGTTAAAAAGGCGCCAGACCCGTGAATGGGTTAAGAAATTAACAATTAAAACAACATTCTTCACTAAGCTATAATAACCCATAGAGCATTTTGCGTGTTCTCAAAATTAACATATATATTCTTCAAACTTCCATTTAACAAAGTCTCATCATTCAATTTAAACACTTCGTTATAAAGAAAATTCGTTAAATATAAATTAATTCCAATTCATGAAAATTTTCTAATAAAATACACATGCATGAAATTGAAAACACCTAAAATGGAAATATTGGAAAAATGTATTTCCATTAAGGCCACTTTTGATTTATGCAATATAGATATAGGAGAAAACTTAAATTAGAATAATATCTAGAATAGTGATGCACAACCTTTTTGCCAGAAAATTGTTTACCATCAGAATATTTTAAAAGTGACATTTGTTTTATTCAATAGCAAAGTTTCAATGATTAGTATAAGGAAAATTACTCTGCATAAAAATAGTGGTATCATTGTGGCCCGAGATCTACAGGTTGTGCACCCCTAGTCTAAAAAAATACATAACAAACAAAGGTAAACCGAAATCTGTTTTCTTTTTCTCTGTATTTCAAATTCTTAACTTTAAAAGTTATTATTTTGTAAAGGTTTATTATAAAAATACATTGTTCGCAAAAGAAATCGCATTCATGTAAGTATCTGAACAGTTCATCTGTAACATTTTCGTGAAACTGGAATGCTTTTCTTATTGTATCGAATGCATTTAGAATTTCTTCTTTTAAATGGAAAATATTAAATGTATAAATAATTTCATTTTCATACAATTCGCTTAAATAAATTTACACATGCATTGCAACAGCAATCCCTCCGTTTAATTGTTGTTCATGCACAAAAGTGGAATAAACTTTGTATTTGCATGCTAATAATACTCAAAGTCAAGGTTCAGCTGAAAATTTCGTTTAGTAAAAAACTTCGTTAAAGTAAAGTTTGACTATATAATTTAACAAAAAGGAAACCCAGAGTCTGTTTTAATTATGAAGTCCATTGATTTGTAATAGATTTTCAAGCAAAATGATATGCAACAGATGTTTAATACCCATTCGAAATGAAAAGCATAGAACAAATTTAGAAGAAACAATACGTTTCACAGAATCAAAAGAAAAAAAAAATCTTTGACAATACAATGTCCAATAATGGTAAAAACATATTTTCTCTTGTTTAATGAATATAACATAAATAGATGTATAAAAAGTACAATAACAAAACTTTTCAACAGCAGTAGAATGTTCCATTTATTTTAAATTCAAAGAAATCGGCATTTCACGCACAGTAATTAATGAAAAAAAAATTAAATTTTTAAACAATATATGCTTTATGAAAAATAAGAATTAAATTAGACATAAATAATCAATAATAATAATTAAAAAAAATTCAATGGTTTTATTTTTTAAGAATAAGAACATACATAGCACACTGATTTATTTTCTATGCATAACAAAATAAAAGCAAAAGACAGAAGTGGAAAATAACAAAATAGGCACAAAATTTAAAAATATATGCTTAAACCTTTATATCCAAAATTATGAATTCAAGGAAATTTTAACTTCTTAAATCTTTTTTATGAAATTTTGAAATTATATTAGAAGATTTACACAATCTTTTAATAAATTTTAGATGGATTTTGCCAATTAAAATTAATTAACAAAATTTGAATTTATAGAGATTGAATGCAGTACTTAGAATCCCACTCAAATTTTAAAGAATTTATTAAAATTTATAACAAATTATTTTAAATAGTACTTTAAAGTATCATCGGGGCATAAAGGGTTAAAGTACTACAGTCTTACTACAGTAGTTGATGTAATTATATTTTTATATAAAAAAATACACTTATAAAATATTACTATAAGTCATTGAAAAAAAGAATGATGCCGTTTATAAAAGGGAAGTATAATAATTACAATTATTATTTTAGTCCCAAGAAGAAATAGCAGAACAAAGATTGCCAAAATTTTCATACACATATTTTTAATATTTTAATGTTCGTTATGAATGATATTTTTTAAAGAGGCATTAGTATAGTGACATATGCAAATTCATTTTAAAAAGATTTGATTAAAAATTGTTTTTAGCTGAAATTTCTGTTTCAAAAAATTTTATTCATACCTGATCCACCCTCGTAATAATTTATAAATATTATTTACAAGATATACATCTTTATTAATTAACAAAATCAATTTTGTATGTAAATTTGTCATTAATAAAAGAAAAATATTCACAGTTTATTGATATATTTCATATTTAAAACATAAAAAATAAACAAAAAGGTTATCAATGATAAAACCAATTTAATATTATTTAAAATTCCAGAAAAAAATCTATTATTCAAACACGTGTCATAAATATTAAAAACATTATAGTGTAAACTCTAAATGAAGGTTACAGAAAACAATAAACAAAGCCTTAAACTGATTTCATCCATCATTCTATAATTTAAACAGCAATCAGGAAATGACTTTTTGCAAGAACAACTTTCTCTTGTTATGGAAAGTGAAAGTAATATCATCATACGCAAAATAAACCTTAAACCTTCCGTTGTTTATAAAAGACTAATCTGCAAATCATAAATTTGATTTATTATACATAAGTGATGATTAACTGTCAAGAACATTATCATGAAAAGCTTATTTGTTTCAATAAACTTTAAATTACTTTTACATTATATAAACATTTAAATCATAAATTTTCATTTTCAATGTAAAATAATAATTTTTCTTGTATTTTTCACAGATAAGAATATTTAACAGCAGAGAAAGGAGCTGCTATGAGAGCTCCGTAAATATTTAATCTAGTTTAATACAATATTCCTTTTTTCTAAATGCTCCAGTGTTTTTTATGTGTTTTCATAACTTTACGTGATCGAAATTGGATACACCATACGGATACAACAATCTAGTGACGGCCTGCCATGAGATGAAAACAAATTGAAGGTAAGTCAATCTTATCTGGCTTTTCTGTTACATTTTTGTTTTTTAGTAGAACTCGTGAGGATGTACGCATGCAATTTTTAATGTTAAGCTAATTATCGCTAACAATTTTGATGATGAGACAGAAATAAAAACAAAATCAGGTCAGGCAGTCCATAATTAAACAATTTAGTAAACTTAAAGAAGAAAAAAAAATCTTTTCTATAACAATATCATGGCTGCTGTAAAAGACAGCACAACAATAGAAAAACTAAATGCCAATTACTCAAATTGGCGGTTTAAAATTGAGATGCTTTTAATTCGTAAAGACTTAATTGAAGTTATTACGAATGAGGCTCCAACCCCCATAACCACAGACTGGGCCAAAAAAGACTGCAAAGCGAGAGCGTTAATCAACCTCAGTATTGAAGACAGCCAAATAGTACATGTCAAAAATCTGAATTCGGCGAGGGAAACATGGGACACTTAAACAAATTCATGAGAGATCCAATCTCTCCAGCAAGCTGTACTTGTTAAGAAAATTGTACAGCACAAAATTAAATGAAGGTGGCAACATGATAGCCCACATTACTAAAATTCTAGAAATTGTGGATAAACTATCTGCCATAGGAGAAAATATCACAGATTCCCATATTTCCACCTTACTACTGTGTTCACTTCCTCCTTCTTATGATACATTAGTGACGGCACTTGAGGCCCGTCCAGAACCTGAACTCTCAGTACTATTTATAAAAAATAAATTAACGTATGAATATATCCATCTAATGGAAAGCTCTGAAAATTCAGAAAATAACACCAGAGCATATAAAGCTCAAGGAAAATCTGTCAACTCTGATTATAAAAGAATGAACAAATATTGTTCACATTGTAAAATGAAAAACCACACAAATAAAGAATGTTGGTTCCTAAAAAGGAAAAATAATAACACTTACACTCAAAATAAGCAAAATAAAACTAAAAACCATTCCACTTCGCTATGTTTTGAAGAAAACACTGAAGACAGAAAAAATGCTGTATATGAAAAAAATGATGTAGCCTTACTTACAGAGCAACCTGATAATAAAAAAACCTTTATTGTAGATAGCGGAAGTTCCAGCCATATCGTAAACTCAAAAGAAATGTTTACAAAAATAACAAACAACATTGAGACAAACGTCACTGTAGCAAACGGTAGCAAGTTGATTTCATATGGATCAGGTGAAGTTGTTATTCAAACTGGAAAAAATAATAAACAAGTAACACTAAGGGATATTCTGTTCGTACCAGATATTAAAACCAATCTGTTATCAGTTAGCAGGGCAACAAAAAACAGATGCCAGGTACATTTTGAAAAGGATAGGTGCAACATTACACATAAAGGTGAAATAATACTCCAAGGTAAATTAAAAAACAATTTGTATGAAATACACGTAAACGAAGATGAAAATAGTAGCTACTATATAAATGTAATGTATAATTGCACAAATGCAAATTGTATAGATTTATGGCACAGAAGAATGGGCCATAGAAATTACGACACAATAAAAAACATGGTGTCTAAAGAATTAGTAAGCGGTGTAACAATAAATAAATGCAAACACAACAATGTATGTGAGGTATGCATTCAATCCAAAACAAACGAAACACCATTCTCGAAATCAGGAGCATATAGAGCCAAAGAAAGACGAATTAATTCACACTGATGTATGCGGCCCTATAAACACACCCACTATAGGGGGGAAAAGATATTTCATCACTTTCATCGATGACTTTTCGAAGTTTTGTATAATTTACCTAATGTCAAATAAGAGTGACGCATTTGAAAAATTAAAAGAATACATCGCTACAGTTAAAAATAAATTTGGTAAAATGCCAACTGCGATCAATGGAGGTGAATATATAAATGACAAAATTGAAAAATACCTAAAGTATAATGGCATAGAACACCAACTTACCGACCCATATTCTCCAAGTCAAAACAGGGTTGCGGAGAGTAAAAACAGATCGCTTCTGGATATGACTAGGAGCATGCTAAACGAAGCAAATCTCCCACATAAATTATGGGGAGAGGCCATATGTACCGCAAACCATTTGCAAAATCGACTGCACTCTAAATCCATCAACACCACACCATATGAGCTCTGGTTAGGTAGAAAACATAACATAAAATATTTAAAGGTTTTCGGCTGTACTGCATATGCCTATATACATAAAGTTAAACGAGGAAAACTTGACAATAGAGCAGAAAAGGACACTTTTGTCGGGTATGACAATCGCTCTAAAGGGTACAGAATATACACTAGTGATGGAAGAGTCATACTAGCTAGATCAGTAAAATTTATCGAAAACAAAATAGATAATGTAAACACTACTGAAAATACAAACACAAATGATTCAAAGTCCGAAATCAAAAAACAGGCTCAGCAGAATGAAAAAAATGTAATGGAACTAAATCTAACACCAGAAAACATTGATACAGATACACCATCCACATCTTTACAAACACAACACGTTAGAAGATCCGAAAGGGAAAATAAAGGAGTACCACAGGATAGATTTGCTTATGCAGTCCGGCACAATCCAATATATGAACCCAAAAGTTGGCAAGAAATGATCAATCTTGAGAACCCACACGAAAAAAAGAACTGGATCGATGCGACACGAGAGGAAATAAATTCACTTAAAGAAAACAAAACATGGACATTAGTGCATCCACCACAAGGAGTAAAAGTAATCGGATCAAAATGGACATTCAAAGCAAAATATGATGAATTTGGAAAAATAAAAAGATACAAGGCTAGGCTCGTAGCTCAGGGTTACGGCCAAAAATACGGGATAGATTATGATGAAACATATGTGCCAGTAGTGTCACACACAACACTCAGAAGCTTTTTAACTGCCGCAGCATATCATAAGTTAAAAATACATCACACTGACATTAAAACAGCTTTTCTACATGGAGAACTGAAGAAGAAGTATATATGTCTCAGCCTGAAGGATACATAGACACAAAAGAACCTTTCAAAGTGTATAGATTGGAAAAGGCAATTTATGGGCTAAAACAAGCAGCACGAGCTTGGTATATACAGATTACTCAATCACTTAAAGAATTAAACTTCACACAAAGCACAGCAGACACTTGTTTATTTATACAGAAACAAGGGGAAAATAGTATTTACATCATAGTTTATGTCGATGACATTCTTATTGCAGGAAATGATGACCAGATAAAAGATATAATAAGTAAATTGAAAACAGAATATACTCTTGAAGATCTAGGAGAGATCAACAATTACCTCGGAATAAAAATAGAAAAAACGCAGAATGGATTCAAACTGAATCAAACTGCAAAGATAGAAGAAGTAGCAAAAAAATTCAACTTAACGGAATCTAAACCATACAGCACTCCAATGGAGGTAGGATTTCAGCGATTAAATGATGAAGGTAAACAAATGCCAAACAACACGAAATACCGTCAAGCGATAGGTGCATTGTTATACATCGCCATGATATCAACACCAGACATACTTGTAGCTGTAAACATTCTAAGCAGAAAAAACGAAACCCCCTCCGAATCGGACTGGAAAGGCGTAAAAAGACTTATACGATACATAAATTCAACAAAAAAAATCTAAATTTGGTAATCAGCACAGAAGAACCACCGATCTTGGAAATATACAGTGATTCGGATTGGGGGGGGGGGGAGTGATTTAAAGACAAGGAGATCAACGACAGGAAATTTATTTTTACTAGGAAAAAATCCTATAATGTGGGTCACGAAGAGGCAGACCTGCATTGCACAATCCTCTGCAGAAGCAGAATTTGTGGCAGCGGCCAGTGCTATGCAAGAATTAACGTAGTTATTAAAATTATTAGAAGATCTTGGCGTACCACAACAATTGCCAATTACTATTTTTGAAGATAACACCTCTTGCATAAAGATGATTGAATCTGGAAAATATTCCAACAGAACAAAGCATATAAATATCAAGTATCATGTAATCAAACAGCTTAAAGAAAACGGAATAATCCAACTACATTATTGTCCAAGCAAATCCATGATTGCCGACATCCTTACAAAACCGGAACCCAAACCTGAATACATAGAAAATAGGAACAAACTCAAACTACTGGATAACCTCCATTAAGAGTTTAAGGGGGGGGGGGGTTGTTAAAAACATTATAGTGTAAACTCTAAATGAAGGTTACAGAAAACAATAAACAAAGCCTTAAATTGATTTCATCCATCATCATATAATTTAAACAGCAATCACGAAATGACTTTTTGCAAGAACAATTTTCTTTTGTTATCGAAAGTGAAAGTAATATCATCATATGCAAAATAAACCTTCGGTTGTTTATAAAAGACTGTAATCTGCAAATCATAAATTTGATAGTACGAGATCCGGCTGCAGAATCAGTGTACTCATCGAGTGTTTGCTGAAAACCAAATTTTTACACATATTTATGATTAGGAGAATTTATATCTACCAGGTTGCCTATCAAAATGTGGCCGCTAGTATTTTTAATTAAATTATTAATAATTCATAATCCGTAAGAAATTTCACTGACTTGTTTTTTCAATAAAATGTCATCTACATTACGGCAACATCTATAAAGACTCTGAAAAATCATGGTTGCCGTTGCGCACCTGGCCGCACCTCTTCGCAGCCAGGTATACACAGGTATGATTTTGTTACATTTATACACCCACAACGTACATTCATAATTTATATATCAAATTAAAGCTAATTTTTTTCTGTTTATTATTATATATGGTTGCCTAATTAAATCTGGCCACAAATAAGGGTTGCTGGCTGTTAAATATAGTAAATAAAAGCGGTGGAGTGACGCTGCAGAATCGTTTGTTTCATACACTGTTAAAAATCTGCTGCATTTTGTTGCAACACACTCCATCGCTTGTATATAATATCTCTATTCCAACCAATGAGAAAGCTCCATTTCACGGCCAAGTAACCGTTTTCTATACAAGCAAGGGATTGCGTTGCAACAAAATGCAGCAGATTTTTAATAGTGTATTTTTCAATTTGGAACAATTTTAATCAATTTAAATTGTGTTTTAAATGATAAAATATATTAATTTCATTTTGTTATAAGTACATATAAACGTATATGACAAAATTACACTTAAAGTAAAGTAAAAATGCAAAACTAAAATTACTTAAACTAAATTTATTTAAATTACTTTATTAAATTTATTATAAACTAATATATTTAATCATTTAAAACACAATTTAAATTGATTAAAATTGTTCCAAATTGAAAAATACACTGTTAAAAATCTGCTGCATTTTGTTGCAACGCAATCCCTTGCTTGTATAGAAAACGGTTACTTGGCCGTGAAATGGAGCTTTCTCATTGGTTGGAATAGAGATATTATATACAAGCGATGGAGTGCGTTGCAACAAAATGCAGCAGATTTTTAACAGTGTATGAAACAAACGATTCTGCAGCGTCACTCCACCGCTTTTATTTATTATATTTAACAGCCAGCAACCCTTATTTGCGGCCACATTTAATTAGGCAACCGTATATAATAATAAACAGAAAAAATTAGCTTTAATTTGATATATAAATTATGAATGTACGTTGTGGGTGTATAAATGTAACAAAATCATACCTGTGTATACCTGGCTGCGAAGAGGTGCGGCCAGGTGCGCAACGGCAACCATGATTTTTCAGAGTCTTTATAGATGTTGCCGTAATGTAGACGACATTTTATTGAAAAAACAAGTCAGTGAAATTTCTTACGGATTATGAATTATTAATAATTTAATTAAAAATACTAGCGGCCACATTTTGATAGGCAACCTGGTAGATATAAATTCTCCTAATCATAAATATGTGTAAAAATTTGGTTTTCAGCAAACACTTGATGAGTACACTGATTCTGCAGCCGGATCTTAGACTATGATTTATTATACATAAGTGATGATTAACTGTCAAGAACATTATCATGAAAAGCTTATTTGTTTTAATAAACTTTAAAGTACTTTTACATTATATAAACATTTAAATCATAAATTTTCATTTTCAATGTAAAATAATAATTTTTCTTGTATTTTTCACAGATAAGAATATTTAACAGCAGAGAAAGGAGCTGCTATGAGAGCTCCGTAAATATTTAATCTAGTTTAATACAATATTCCCTTTTTCTAAATGCTCCAGTGTTTTTTATGTGTTTTCATAACTTTACGTGATCGAAATTGGATACACCATACGGATACAACAATCTAGTGATGGCCTGCCCTGAGATGAAAACAAATTGAAGGTAAGTCAATCTCACCTGGCTTTTCTGTTACATTTGCTTTTTAGTAGAACTCGTGAGGACGTACGCATGCAATTTTAAATGTTAAGCTAATTATCGCTAACAATAAATGTAACATCATACTAACAATCCCACTCTTTTTTGTGCAACATGTGCCATAAAAGTGCCTCAATTTATCCTCTTTAACTTACTTGTTAAATATTTGACGTATTCTCTTTGCGTATAATCTCCTGAAATTGATATTTGCTATTAATCATTTAACTACTATGTCATATATATAGCCATTTCACATAAAAATGCTTGCATAAAATAGTGCATAATAAACATTTTTTTTTTCTTTTTTAATGCAGGGTGTTTAACTGACGTTATTTAGAGCCACTGGTAGCTCGTTCTAATAACTGGAATGACACAAAATTTCACAAATAGACTAATTAAACTACGCGAAAAAAGATTCCAACAAGAAATAAATAAATAAAAAATACTTGCAATATCCGCCGATAGAGAGAAATTTGGCACTGCACATGGAAAGAAAACATCAGAAACAGACTAATCAGACTTATCAGAATTAATAATTTGGATAAAATGCCATGATTTATCCATCATATCCACTTTCACGATGAGGAATTCGACCACATTCAATGTGACCACCGTTCTCTTGCACCACACCTTGCATTCTTTGTGCAACATTTTCGACGGCCGAAAATAACATGTCACATGGAATAGCCCTTACCTTACTGATAATTATAACCCCCCCCCCCCCTTGGTTTCATTAGTCCCCTTATAAATTTTAAAACAGTTCCGATTATTAAAATTAGCTACAGAGCGATCTAAATAGCGCCAGTTAAAAAACACCCTGTATTAAACGCCAACACAAGGTTGGGGAACCCTGCTCAGTCAAAAATATAATATTTTGGGATATTTAATCAAACCACCCTTTTGCAAAAATTTTTGCCTCAGATAGAAAAATGCTAATATATTTCAAATGTTAATCAAATGTTAACAACAATAAAACGATCGCAATCAAAATAAGCCTTGTGTACAGTACAATGATAATCAAAAGGTGCAGCTGTACCAGGCTCAAAGATAAAATATGCCTTATGATCAAAAGTGTACTCTTCATCGGGTACACAATGTTTGTTAACGGTCTTTACTCAAGGTTTTGTATTCGCCTTTTAAATAGTAAAACTTTCCATAAATTTTCTAGTCGATTTCTTTGTTAAAATACAAAGGATTAAAAATATTACTTTAGAAATAAATTATTTAATTTTATTTGGGTAAGAAGTCTTTTCCAGAAAAGGATATAAATGTTTTGACATTAGATATCTGTTTGCAACAAACGCAATTTAAAGATATGATATCAATTATTCAGTATAAAAGCTTTGCCGAAAAAAAATAGTTTCCCAAAAACTGGATAACTACAGGTAAACAGTGGCGCAGCCAGAATTCGGTTCTAAGGGGGGTTTTTGAGTTTCTGATAAAAGTGATTGCCGGTTAATAGAATCAGTACTAATTAGAATATTTACTGTATAATACTTAAACTTAAAGAGCGTCTGTGTGGCCGGAAATCTTCATTTTTGTTTTTAGCATGAAGCATCTAAGAAAAGTAATTTAGTTCAAATAACCAATTTTTACTTAACTGATTCATGTAATATGCACTTTCACAATTTTAAGTAGAATTTTTGCCAATTAATTGAATCACTTTATTAAATGAAATCTGATTCAATAAAGTGGCGGATTCCGAAATGCGCCAAAACATTTAAATATTAAGTTTGGATTTCATTCATATAAGCAGCAATTATAGCGATCTTTCTCAGCTCTGGGAGGGGTTTTAACCCTAAAACCACCCCCTTGGCTGCGCCACTGCAGATAAACAGTAAGAAAAGTTTTTGAAAAGATCTTATGGTATATCTTGTTCACAGTTTACTGTGCAAGAAATGTCATTTCGTAACTTCTCAGTTCATTTAAATAACATTAATAAGCATCAATTCTGCAGTGCAGGACTCTTATCAACAGCTCAAGGGAGTTCCAATCCAAACTGCTTATTTTCTGATTTATTTTTACATTCATTTTTGCTCTCAAACGCATCAAACTGGCAAATTCTTTTATTTAGAAAGTACACAATGTGCCATGCTTGTCGATTTTTTGATAAATGCAAAAAATATTGGAAAAAAATAAAAAAAGGTTTTTAAACTCGGCATTTTGAACCGAATTTTCCGAAGCGGGAGATCTGGGTGCGAAAAAAAAAATGGTCATAATGCGAAAGTAATAAAGTAATTTCTAAGATATATAAACATTTTAACGTCTGAGTTTAAAATATTCAAATAGGAAATACTAGACAGACTTTAATACAATTAAATACAAAATAATTAAATGTTCTCATTTTAACTGTTTTGTATTTAATTGTATTAAAGTCTGTCTAGTGTTTCCTATTTGAATAAAGTAATTGTTTATAAATCAAATTTTTATGAATTGAGCTAAAAATGAAATCACACGGCATCTTACACATCTCTTCAAAAATCACCTCAACAAGTTTCATGTATCTACTTTTAAAAATGAGTCTGAAAATGTATTAGAAAATTTCGAGCTGTTGAGGGTGGAAAAATATTTTTTTCGAACACACTTTTAAATGAGACAAACATCAGCAGCCTAAAATTTTGAAACATAAATTTGTTATTATTTTTTGTTATATAAGATATTTCAGTAACTAAAATAAAATCTATAAATGTAATATTTCAGTTGGATTTTATACAAGCAATGAACTTATAAAGAAAGGGCAGATGATACCACTGTTGGTCAAATTAGCAAGAAACACCTGCCCGTTCTTTAAGACTCCTACCCTATACATGAATTCGGGATATTTGATTAGTCTATGCTTAATAGTTCTATGATATGATTGACCTACGTCGCCAAGGTGTATCCTGCAATGATTGCTACGGCAAAAATATAATATAGGATGGTTGACGGAAATGTTTGTTTGTAAACATAATAATCACGTTATAATATTACAGTCGTACAAACATCCCCACATACACTGATCTGCATAAAACCACCATATTTTTACCTGTATGCATATTGTAATTAGTTAAAACAGTTGTGTACATATACAGATGTCCATTAGTTTTTCGCTAAATCCACAGCTATTTAAATTAATATTTAATATTTTGAAATTATCAGTTCTATTTTTCTAGCTATTTGGTTTATCATTTATCAATTTTATTATTTGAATTGCGATTAAGAAGCGTGGTGTTTGCCATACTTTATACTCTTTACGCATGGGTAGTTCTTTTAACACTTTGTATGCTGAAAATGAAAAATACGTTTTACATAAATTGGTAATAGAAAGAAGTGTCTCGTACCGTAAATCTTGTAAAGAAAAAAACATCATGCCTAATCCAAGCATACTTAATTCTAATTAATTGTAAGAAAGTTTCAATTTACAACAACTTAATATGTAAATTTCGCGCTAATTTTTATACAATGTTTTAATAACAAGAAAAGTGAATTTTTAAAATCTCTGTTTTTTCCCATATTTAGAGGTTGGCAATGTTTTCTATTTTATGAGAAATAATTAACTTATAAATATTGGCAGCTCAGTGTATAATAGTAATTCTTCAAAAGGGCAACAGAAAATACAAAAGGTTCCTCACCCTTGTTTAGCTTGTAATACAAATAAATATGTAAACAATAAATCCTGAATTTTGATTAGCTTTGGTAAACAGCTACATAATTTTTTATGTTTCTTTTTAGTTTATAAATGTTTAGATCAGCGGTTCCCAAACTTTTGAACTCGCGGAGCCCTTTTTCGGAAGAATTTCTACCACGGAGCCCCTGAACCCACAATATTCTGTGGTTTACAAATTAATGTTTTTTTATGCCTATGGAACAGAGAAAAATCTGCTGGATAAAAATCCGAGCCAATTTGGCTCTTTCTTGAAATTCTGAATTCATAATAGAAATTTAAAAAATCAGATTTTCTATTATATAAATATTTAACAGTTTTATTTAATATTACTATTATTGGATACAATAAAATAAAAATAAGGATTAAAGCGCGCACTTTTTTTGTATTAAAATATCTAACTTGTATAATCGAGAAATTTCCTTCAAATAAGCAAAAATTATTGTTAAAATTTTTTGATTTATGAAAGCTTTTAGTTCTGAGAAAAACAAACTCTTTTTTTTCCAAGCGATGTTCAAGCAATAATGCAAAGGGGTTAATGACATCCATTTTTAAAATAAAAAATATTCTGAAACTAAGAAATTTCTGAAAATGAGAAATATTCCAAAATGGTAACCATGTTTGGATTATGCATTGCATTTGGGCTTCTATAAAACTATTATTATTTATGTGTAGAATCACACACACAGAGAAAAAAAAAAAAGGTAAGTTGTACAGTTTTCGTTTGCTGAGAGATACTTCTGTATAATTCCAGTTGGCTACTCGCAAAAAAGGAGAAAATACGTAGTTCCAGTCACCCATGAGTAATTTTGCAATACGTTTTCGCTAGTCTCGCCTACCCGTAATAGAATAATGCGATTATGGAATATATTTTCTTTCTTCTTTAAGTTTCTAGTACTTCTAAACATGCAACGAAAATGAATTGCCTCTCAGGTTCTTATTATATTCTTATATTTTTTTATTTATTCTGCCCTTAAAGTTTGACGATCAATACTATATCAAAGTTTAGTATGAAAAATGTGCTTGAATTGTTTTGCACGGTTGTTTTTTTTTTCTATATGGTGCAATTTTCGACATTTGTAGGCGAATGTCTAGTTCTGCATTTAATCGGTTACTGTATTTCGTTTTGATACTTGTGTTAGTAGAGAATCCAGCTTCACACAGCTATGTCTTTGAAAACGGGAGTAAAATTAATCAAGGTTGGCAAGTTTTTGACAGGGTACGGTTTTATCCGGTTAAAACCATGGTTTAAACCGTCATGGCTAAAACCTCTTGTCAAAAACCTCGTCAGAAACCTCAAATACTACACTGATCTGTAAAATTTCACATAAAAAATCTCTCACATATACAATATTAGATGTAATATTAAAAATTCACTTTTACTGTATTGTATATTATCATTTCCGGAAAAAAAAAGGAAAAAAAATTGTCATTAATCTGAAAATTTGGCCTGCCTCCAAACTTGCTCAACTAGCAATGCTTCTGCTGTCAAGCCCTGCTAGCTTAGCACCAATTGAGAGAGTATTTTGTAACTTTGACTTCATACACTCTAAACTCATAAACCATTTGGGTGTAAATAAATGTGCTAAATTGGTTAAGTGCTATAGGATGCTGTGGGGTAAAATTGATCCAGATTATTTACTGTACAAAATCATTTTTTACTGTTTGAACATTCTAAAAAAAACAATGTTTTATTGCAAGTAATTTAATTTTTTTTGTAATTATTAAATTACAGTATAATTAATTTTAAATAAAAAATTACTCAATGTTTCTCTCTTGTTTTTAAAATGTTTAAAGCGCATTACATGTTTTTGACGGTTTAAGCCAGTTTTTGACGGTTTAAGCCAGTTTTTGACGGTTTAAACCAATTTTTGACACTTGTCATGTCAAAAAAGAGTTTCTGACGTCAGAAACCCAACCCTGAAACAATCCATGATTTTTAAGTCTTTATGTAAGTAACTGAAATAAAAGAATGAATTATGAACAGAAATAAATAATTTTGTCAATATTTTATGTATTATTGAGGTAAAATATAGCATATTTTATATTGAACTATAGTAAATAACACCGTCCAATGACGATGGGTAAAAATTGTGTTTTTTATTTAAAATACCCTAATAAATTTACCCTAATAAATCGAATATTGAAAAAAAAAACTGCTTGTGTATATGAAACAGTGAAAGTTATGAAATTTTGTGGGTGTGCCTCAACTCCTACTGATAACTTAGTAAAATATTTCGTTAAATAAGATTTAAACTTCTGAAAAAAAAAACAGCTTTAAAAGTAGTTGAGAAGAGGGGCTGGTCGGGGTTTTAATCTTATGTCGTTACGACGATGTACAAGTCAACACCCCTGGTGGGTTAGTGACATTAAAATTTCAAAAGTTAAACTAGACAATGTTAGCCTAGCAATATAGAAAATAACCAGCATGAAGTGTTTATAATGTATTGTTATATGACTTTGCAGCGTTAGAATTCCTAAAAAAATGTCACTGGTCCCAAGGACCAGTAAGCATGAGAATTTACTGGTCCACAGACATCATCACTGGTCCACTACATAAAATTCTATTAAATAATTTTAACACTTAGAATGGCCTCCGCCCCTCCCTGGAAAATAAATCAATCTTACTTTGTATTTATCAAAATTTTCAGCATAATAAAATGTAAAATTATAATTTGCTAAAAATTAAATAAACAGTACGTAAAGAAAAACTATCAAATTATTAATTATATATTTTACTTAATTCTGCTTATTTCAATTTGACTGTAAGGTTTAATGCAATTTTTTTTTCGATTTTTCTCCAGATTGTAGCCAGAGTGGTGGAATTGTAACTAGTGTCATTGATGCACAGCTGGACTTGAAATATCCTGGGTCCCTGGGACCCAGGACTTCTAAAATTCTGGGTCCCTTCCCTTTTCTACAAAAGCGGATCCCTACTAATAATAAGTCATAATTTTCGACGTAAAAATTGAATTTGTTCATTTGCACAAGAAAAATAAAATGCAATAATTGTTTTAATAATAATAAATAATTAAAACCAATATTAATTTAAGAGAAATGTTCTGTACTTTTTAAAGAATAAATGTGCAAGTTACAAATTTAATTATAAAATAATGCTTACTTAAGTGTAGAAGATAACAAGTATCACTATTATTTGCATTTCTTTTAGGCCCGCCACACACTAGTGAAACATTGAATGAAAAAACGTGAGACATGCGACAATTTCACCCTGGTAACAAAGAAAAAACCGGTTTGACTGTGTCATGTCGCACGATTTTTGACGCATGTTTCACTAGTCTGTGGCGCGCCTTAAAATGGGATAAGACAGGTTTATTGAAAAAGACATTTTTGCTGAAAAAAGGGATATTTTTGTTGAGTAAATATGTACTTTGCTTAATGAAATGGTACATTCAGTAGTCACATTCACTCAGAAAGATTTGGCGCAGTAAAAAACTGATTGAAAAGCAGGAAAATCAGTTTTTGGAGCAGCAACAACAATTTCGAAGAAGGAAAATTAGTTTTTAAAACAGAAAAATTCTCTCCCGGCATTCACTTATTATTTTTTTTTTTCGAGCTTTTTTGTCGAAATTTCCGTTTTTACGCATTATTTTGACGAATTTTTTTTTTTTTTTTTTTTTTTTCCGGGATTTATTGACGAAATATACCGTTTTCGCGATATTTTTTGACAAAGTTTGCCGTTTTATCCCGATTTTTGGACAAAATTTGCCGTTTTTTCGCGATCTTTTGAAGAAATCTGCCATTTTTCGGGTTTTAAGATGAAATTAGCCATTTTTTCGAGAATTGTTACACGATATTTGCTGGAAATTAGTCGTTTTTTAGCGTTTTTTTAACACAATTTGTCGTTTTTTTCGCAATCTTTTGAAGAATTTTGTCGCTTTTCGGGATTTTTAAAAAAAATTTGCCGTTTTATCGCGACTTTCGGACAAAATTAGTCGTTTTTTCGCCCCTTTTTAAGACATCTGCCCTTTTTTTTTTTAATTTTTTGAAGAAATCTGCCTTTTTTTGCAATTTTTTGAAGAAATGTGCCATTTTTCCGCAATTTTTTGAAAAAATCTGCCGTTTTTTGCGTTTTTAGGCGAAATTTGTCATTTTTTTCGCGATCTTTAGAAGAGATCTGCCTTTTGTTTCGGATTTTGGTATGAAATCTGCCAAAACTCGTTCATATTGGAATGAAATCTGCCATTTTCGCGATTTTTTTGGGGGCGAAATTTGTCATTTTTTCGCGATCTTTTGAAAAAATCTGCCTTTTGTTTCGGGTTTTAGAATGAAATTAGCCATTTTTTCGAGAATTGTCTGACAAAATTTGCCGGAAATTAGTCGTTATTTCGCGATTTTTTAACGAAATTTGCCGTTTTTTCGCGATTTTTAACGAAATTACGCGTCTTGTGGGACGCGTAAGAGCTATTTTTTGCGTAATTTACGCGTTATAACGCATCCGTGTCATCGCTGATAATAAAAAATAATCTTATGTGCGATCGGTTGCAGTTTTCTCAGGGCCTGAAAACAGACATTGGTCCTGCGGACCACTAAATTTTTCAAATTAGTGGTCCGATTGAATTATCGGTGGTCTCGGACCAGCGGACCACCAAGGATTTCGAGCGCTGCTTTGAAAATATCTTAACATTTCATTAAATCAAGTAAATATATTTTTCTTAATGGTAAATCATTCACTAAATTCATTTTCAATCTGTAAAAATTCATGCAAAGTGAGATTTCAAAATGATGAAACATGGATTTGAAACACACTGACTTTTATAAAATAGACAAAAATGGAACAACGTAACTTGAAATGAACTGACTATTTGTCAGTAAAATTAATGAAATAAACAATAAATTTAATTTTATACTCATCTTTCTCCCTCAGAGATCGTTTTTGTCGCCTTTACGTTGCCTTTAACATTGTGTCTTTGAAATATGCCTGCGTAACTTTCATGAAAGATAATGCTAAAACTTTGAAATTTCAGTAAAGGATAATTCACTTCACATTCCAGAGCTAAGCACCGATACCGTAGAACATGTGTATAGACTTTTAAAACCGCCGGTATTTATTTTTCCAGCTGGTCTAAAAGCATTGCCAGATATAGTACTGAAATTCAAAGGAGAATCCAAAGGACTCAAGAACCGATCTCCAATTGGCTGAAAAAGAAATACCAAGGGCGGCGCCAGAGTTTGCCCGACGAGGGGGCACTGCATCCCCGACAGGGGGGCCAAGTTCATAATATATATTAAAGGTCAACACGTGCTTCAGAACCAGCTTTGGAACTGAAAGTGCTTTTTATATTACTATATATATTTATATTTGCAACCAAAATCGAAAAAGTAAAAAATAGTCATATTGAAGATTGAGCTCAGTTATCACATTCAAAAAACGTTTAAAAATATTAAAATAAAACGAGAAATTCGAAAACAACCTGCCCATTGGTTTAACATTATGGAGCAGGTATTTTGAAGTGAGTGAAGAGTCCCCCTAAGACAGCAATGCGTCATAGGCAGATTCTATTTCACAGATTTTTCTGTATTTAAATTTTATTCTAAAAATCTACTGTTATTTATAAATAATACATTTTAAATTTTAATTGTAGAATAATGGTGAGTTAAACTTATAAAAATACATACATTTTTCCTAAAAATATTTGGAACGGGTCAAATTTTACTGACTTTTAAAAATTTTACTGACCAGGTCGTTCCGAGAAAGTGATTTTCATACGGATCGAAACCGGGAGTGAAAATATTTTCCCGCGCAATTCCAGCTCAATATCGAAAAAGTTAGTTAAGCCATGAAAAGAATGAAAACCAGGCATGGATCGGCCCGAGTATCGTAAAAGAAAACAGGCCCGAGCCTGGCCAATGCAAACATCTATCGCAGCTTATCCAGAAGAAAGAGCTCGGAGAAATTTTCTTTCTTTAAACTCGAATCGAGCTTAATTTTATCTGAAGACTAGGACTAAATTTTATTTTTTGAAAGTTCTGCCGGCCCAGAAATTTATTATTCTTAAAACATCTATTATAGCACATTTTTCTATAACTTTTGGCCCAACCTTTTTGCGGCCGAACCTGCTTAAGCCTTTTTGCGGCACGTATACGTGTCGCTCGTCTCCAAGGGGTATAATAAGACTTCCCAGCTACACAAGATTTTTTAGGTCTGATTTGGGAATACTAATTTTCGATTGCAGAGCTTTTTGAAATAACGAATATGAAATTTAAAATACAGTAGAGATTATCTAGACTCCGATTAAGCGTATTGTCCAATTAACCAAATCGATCAAGGACTATACTTTTTTTTTTTTTTTTTTTTTTTTTTTTTTTTTGCCATCTTCTCCAAAAATTTTAAAGTCAAACTTCTTCAGGTAACTTCAGGTAACTTCAGTCAAACTTCTTCACTAAATTTACCTTACCCACAGGGTAAGGTAAATTTGACAAGAAGACATGGATTTTAACTGCTAAATAACTAATTTCTAATCCTGAAACAATAAAATCACCAACAAATACAAAGACAGCAATGGATAAAACTATTTTTTTCTAGAACCTTAGAAGTTTCCCTTCTAACGCACGAGAGTCCATTATCAGTGGTCCACGAGAGAGACAAAAGAATGGCCTCTGTGAACCAGAAGACTATCAAGAATTTTTTTCCCCTATCACGAGGATTTTTAAAAATATATATATTGTACAGTGTATGCATATAATTTCTAAGTGTACTTCTATGTACAACTTTGTACCAATTTTGCAGAAAATAAAATTTTAATTAAAAAAAAATACTTCTAAACACGCCATTTTCAATATGCTAAAATGTGCATTACCACAATTGCCAGTCCGAAACCTGGAAAAAATGTGAAGGGAAGTTGCCTAAAAACATTGCCCAATGCGTTTATAAAGTTTCTCAATTATCCGGATTTTTCATTAACTGGATTATCCTCGATACCGATCGGTCTGGATAATCGGCATTCTACTGTGTGTATTACTGAATGGAAAAATATAAATGAAAAACTTAATAATTAAGACAAATTAAATTATTATTATCAACAAAAGTACTAATTCTGCGTATACAGCAGTTTTAAAATTAAAACACTCGGGTAAAAATATCAAATCGCATATAAACACAAAGAAATAAGAAATCATTTGGACTTACTCGTATAAAAGTCGAAACTTTTTATATACAGCAGAAAAATATTAAAGTTCGTACTTCCGTAAAAAGAAGGAACTCATAAAATATTTACAATTAGTAGAAATAATGATTTTAATGCAAAATTTGCAAAGTCGTAAACTCTATTTTTTCATAGTCAAATTTTTTCTTTCAAAGTTCATTGTAGCATTGTTCTTACGGTTTCTGATTAATTATAAAATTTTGTAAAAAAAAAAAAAAGCAATAAACAGAAGCATTAAAAAAAACCCCTTATTTCCGTATTTTAAAATTAAAATACTAAATCAGGAAAATTATTAACTCCTATTATCTGTGGTCAATGGACAATTGTCGATAATAGAGTATTGCATCTAGGTAACTCTGAAACATCCTTCCAAACTATCACAACAAATGTTTTTCTTGTAATTCCCATAGCAATAATAAAAAATATAAATATTATTTTTACAACCAATCAGCAGGAATACGTTTGCTGATGCTAAACAACGTACTCATCAACCTCTTTATCATTCCATTACTCGAAAACTTTGTTTTATATTAAGTTTCGGAACATAATTTGAAAACTAGTCAAAACAGACAGACAAAAATTCCTTTTACTGAATCGCAGCTGTTCTCTGCGGCTTAAACATAGTAAATTCAAATCTAAATAAGAATAAATGTATAAAGAAACAGCATACTTGCTAAGAACGATATCCTTTTCCATTCCATCTGAACACGTTACTGTACTAAATATTAATTTCTCTTATTTGAATTCAATGTATTTGCATGGTGTGAAATTAATTAGTTGAATTACAGTTTTTGAAATGCGTAACTTTTATGACTTTATAAATATCACGTTTTACTTTTTTCATAATTTTAATCAAAGCAGATTTTTTTTAGCTATAGCTGTAATAATAAAAACAATGGGAAAAAAATCTTCAATTTCCATTTTGTTTTAGAATGTATATCGATCGAATGCAGAAAGCGTGATATTCCAAATTTTGATTCAAATCTGAAACAAAGAGCTTAAATACAATATTCCGAAGAGAAATATAAATGAAGTGAAAATTTGTGAAATAGTTGGGAATCTTAAAGTGCATTATTTTAATAACAGCGAAAAGCGACCTGCAATTAAAAATATATCGCTGATTCGAACCGCGAGTTACGGGTGTATTTCGATACAAACTGCTTATTTTCCGATTTATTTTTTAAATCCACTTTTTCTTTCAAACTCATCAAACTCGCAGATTCTCTTATTTAGAAACTACACAAGGTGCCGTAACTGTCAATTCTTTGAAAAATGCAGAAAATATTGCAAAAAAAGCAATCAAAAACGGCATTTTGAACAGATTTTTTCGAAGCGGGAGATTTGGGGACAAAAAAAGTGTCATGCTGAGTAGATAATTGTTCATAAATCAAATTCTACTGAATAGAGCGTAAAATGACATCACACGGCACCTTGTACGTCTCTTCAAATATCCCCTCAGCAAGTTTCATGTTTCTACTTTTAAAAGTGTGTCTGAAATTGTATCGGAAAATTTCAAGCTGCTGAAGGTGGAAAAGCGTTTTTTCGAATGCACCCTTATGCAGGAGGTCTAGCTGTGGTCTGCGTAGGCCAAAATTTCTCGCCGAGTCTATCTCGACAATGCTGAAATATCCCTGTGATTTGAAGAGGTTTTCTATTTTAAGCAATTTCTTTCTTCTGACTGGAGATTTTTTCAAAATTTTGATCTTCGGTTTCTGATTTTTACGTATTTTTAGATAAAAGGGGTTTATAAATTACTTTTCTAAATACGAAAAAGTACTAAGCAGCACAGCTTCCAGAACATGCTGCTTTAAGTGCGAGTATTTTAGGTAATTGGTGTTTTTTACTGTCTTTTTTAATGGGGGGGGGGGGGGGTAGAAATGGAAAAGTTAAAGTGCAATTTTTTCTCTTTTTACGGAATATAATCAAGGGAAAAAGAAGTTGAATCCACGGATTATTTTTCGAGCACAGAGTCCTCCACAGATTGGGTTATACCCGACTTAAACTAGTTAATTCTATATCCATTTCAACCTGAACCAGTTTTAAAAAATTAGATGACCCCGAACTCAACAAACTCCGACCTAAAACCAACAGTAATCTATCCGAAGCCAATCCCAACTCGAAATGAAAAACAAATTTCCATCTTGTAAAGCAATAATGGAAAAATAGCCTACAATAATACCACTAGTATAAATTATATTTTTTATGTAGAAAAATCAATATACCTGTATATGCACTCGGATAATATAATTTTTCATTTAAAAATATGTTTCGGAGATACTTTTGAGAAATCAGGTAGAATCGAACCTATATGCTAAAACAATAAATCAATCCGAAATAGAAGTCAATCCGAAAAAATATTAACTTTAGCCAGATCCGACTCAAACTGCCTGTCGAGTTGGGTTTAGTTTCCCGAGGTGAATGTAGAACTCTACAAGAAACTCGAGCCCGACATCATCACATTTTGACCTGAACGCCTGAACCCAAAATATTTCAACATCAACCAGACCCCAACCGTAGCTGATGAAAAAATATATCCATATTGTAATGCAGTTATGTAAAAAATTGTACCTTCAGTATCAGTTTTAACTTTTAAATTAAGAATCAGTATAGATAAACTCATTAACATTCATATATATAGTTTTTCATCATAAAATAAATTTTGTAAATTCTTATGAGAGTTGGATTCATCTCGAATCAAGAACCATAAGTGCCAATATCCAACCTGAACCTGAAACTATTAAAGTTAACCAAACTGGAATCCGACTCACAACGACAAAAGATTGGGATCAACCCGATCCGATCCAGACTATGCGAGTCGGGTCAGATTCAGTTTGCCCGACCCGATGCAGTATTCTACATGTCATCCAAGACAACCCCGACAAAATAATTTTCGTTTGCGTACTCTTAACCGTACCAAAAATTCTTCATGTCAAACCGACCGTAAATCCACAATCAGCGGAAATTCATCCACAATTTAATGCAGTTAAAAAATAATAATACATGATTATAACTACAGTATAAATCTTATCTTTTTTTGTTGAAAAATAAGCATGTTCAGAGTCATTCATGTATCATCCTGTTTAGTAATCCATATAGATTTTTGATTTAAGAAATTATGATTTTAAAAAAATCGGGTTTATCTGAACTCAAATTTCAGTCAGAAACCGACTCATAACCAAAAGAATTAGTTTAGTCAATCCAACTTTGGGGGAAAAAAAAAAGCTCCATATTTTGATTTAACTCGACCGGGCAGAAATTCAAACGTCAAAATATTTTCCCCGACGATATTGAATTTTGGCCCCGGTGGGGGGGCCAGGTATGCCCGATGAGGGGGCATATGCCCCCCCGGTCCCCCCTCTGGCGCCGCCCTTGAGAAATACGTAGATAAATTGCACAATTTGTGAAGTTCACTGTCACTTACGAAAAATTGCTCTCGACGCAGGGAGATTATGTTGCGTTTGAAGGGACCTTATGCACACAAGCTGAGGTCGAGGCTAAAATTCGTCTGCTGGCGGTATTTACTGGCGGTGTTTAGCATAGCAGTCTATGGAGTGTGAGTTTTTAATGCTTGTTTGTTAGAAATACTGGAAAGAAATTTTTTGTTGAAGCAGCATATACTTAATATACTGTAATATAAATTCAAAATTGTTGTTCTGCTTGCAAGAAAATTCTCTAAATTTGTAAATTTTCCGTTAAAATGTATCCAGAAAGGCCGAAGTCGTCTGCTAGCGATGTTTGCGCCTGCTCATTCAGGCATTCTGGCGGTGCAGTGCACGGAGTAAGACACAGGAGGGGAAACTTAATGCGCATGATTCTTCGAAAATACAAAGTGAAATTTTGTTAAATAATGAGGGGGCTGTGATAGGTAGTAGGCTGGTTTTTTAGCTACTGCAATGCTTTTCAATGGAAAAAATGGTCATTTTTAAATTTTTTTTTACGAAAAATCTGAATTTTTAGAAGGTTGTAAAAATGAAAATCTGGTTAATTGTAGTTTTCTTCACAACATACATATTTTTTTATAGTTATTTTACGCTTTATTTTCGTTATTAAGCCCTTTAAAATACGAGATCATTCTGACAAAAATCAAAGGGCAGGCCATTTAAAAACATTGAATATCGCGGATTAAAATGACTGTTGTAAATTAGTTGAATATCGCAAAGAAACAGACTTATGATTTTTAGAAATTAAGTAGTAATAAAATATTTTGGAGTAAATTTTAATTTCGCGTATAGTTTTTATAACAGACCATTTTAATAATCCATAACTTCGGATATTTATGCAATTAATGCATGTAGAATTAAAGCTAATTTTTTTTTAAATTATTTGAAGCAACTGCTTATTCATATTATGGATGTCTTGTGTGTCACCTTCCACTCTGCCCCACAGGGGGGGGGGGCACATTTTTAATTTCTTCACAACATCAGTCGTGTGACACATCATTTCAAAGGTCTGCAACTGCTTATTCATATTATGGATGTCTTGTGTGTCACCCCCCCCACTCTGCCTCCCAGGGGGGCATATTTTTAATTTCTTTACAACACCAGTCGTGTAACACATCATTTCAAAGGTCTGCAACTGCTTATTCATATTATGGATGTCTTGTGTGTCAACCCCCCCAGGCGGGGCACATTTTTAATTTCTTTACAACGCCAGTCATGTGACACACCATTTCAAAGGTCTGCAACAGCTTATTCATATTATGGATGTCTTGTGTGTCACCCCCCCCCACTCTGCCCCCCAGGGGGGGCACATTTTTAATTTCTTTACA
Organism: Maratus speculifer; assembly: GCA_964019185.1. Lineage (NCBI taxonomy): Eukaryota > Metazoa > Arthropoda > Arachnida > Araneae > Salticidae > Maratus > Maratus speculifer. The sequence goes on from OZ025301.1 coordinate 186,145,793, forward strand.
ACACCAGTCGTGTGACACATCATTTCAAAGGTCTGCAGCTGCTTATTCATATTATGGATGTCTTGTGTGTCACCCCCCGACTCTGCCCCCCAGGTGGTGGCACATTTTTAATTTCTTTACAACACCAGTGGTGTGACACATCATTTGAAAGGTCTGCAACTGTTTATTCATATTATGCATGTCTTGTGTTACATTCCCTCAAAAAGGGCACATTTAAGCTGTTGCATAGCTTTGAGCGCGGCGACCGAATCTAGAAATTCCTTAATGAGAAAAAAAAACCTAACACTCCGGCTAACTTCATTTCATTTCGGCAAATTTCGGCACTTCGGGGTAGACTTCTCATTTATTCATTAATAGAAAAAAAAATTGTTTTCTTATCGGTCATCACGCTCAAAAAGTGTAATATTAAATAAGGATAATAATAGTAAAATAAATATTATAAAGTATAAATAATGGTAAATTAATATCAAAGAAAAAGAAAAAACTTGAATTAATATAAAAAAACTGCATAAATAAAAAATAAACAATTATAGTTGCATAAGTTGATAAAAAATGCTATGCAATAGCTTTACCGCGGCAGTTCCCGGAGTGCCACACGTATTTATATATTTTTTTAACTTTGCTTCTATCTTTTATTTGTGACTGTGCAGTAAAAATAAATCTATTAATGAAAATTGTTCTTAGCTCATTCAGGAATTTTTGCTTTTAAATCCCCATCTTTTCCATCCGGACATTCAGGCCCATGTGAAAGGCAAGGGGGGGGGGGGGGGGGGGATCGCCCCGTCCGAGGAGATTGAGGGAGCAGCATCAATTTTTTTCAACCAGCACCAATTTTTTTCCTTCTATCTCTACAAGAAGAAAGTATTGGATTCGCATAAATTTTCGAATTCTGGTTTTCGACGGATTGTACACACGTTTTAGGGATCAGAGACAGAGATTCCACAAAACATGCTTTTATAAAATATCTGTGACAGACATTTTGTGGGTTCCCTATCTCAAGAAAAAATTCACGGAATTTAATAAAAATTGATATTTAGGTAAGACCCTGATATAAATTATTGTTGATTAGTTTTTGGCGTAAATCGCTCAACGGGTGTCACTGCTATGCTTCATTTTTTATGATTTACGCAACAGCTGAATCTCAAGAACTAGCGCACGGATTCCAATAAAAATTTAGTTTTAGGTAGTCCCTGATATAAATTGATGCTGATCAGTTTTTGGTGTAAATCACTCAACAGGTGGCGCTGTTATGCTGCATTTTTTACGGTTTACGCAACAGCTGTATCTCAAGAACTACGCACAGATTTTAATGAAAATTTATATTTAGGTAGTCCCTGATATAAATTGATGATGATTAGTTTTTGGTGTAAATTGCCTAATATATGTCGCTGCTATATTGCATTTTTTAAGACTTATGCAACAGCTGTATCCCAAGAACTAATGCACAGATTTTAATAAAAAAAAATACGTGCAGCACTCGGGGACTGCCGCGGTAAAGCTATTGCACAGCATTTTTATCAACTTATGCAATTATAATTATATATTAATTTTTATTTATGCAGTTTTTTTCTTGTCTTTGATATTAATTCAAGTTTTTTCTTTTTCTTTGATATTAATTCAAGTTACACTTTTTGAGCGTGATGACCGATAAGAAAATTTTTTTTTTTCCTTTATTGAATAAATGAGAAGTCTGCCGAAATGAAACGACGTCAGTCGGAGTGTTAGGGGTTTTTTCTTTATTACGGAATTTCTAGATACGGTCGCCGCGCTCAAAGCCCCCGATAAAAGCTATATAATAGCTTAAATGTGTCCCCCTGGGGGGGTGACACAGAAGACATGCATAATATGAATAAGCAGTTGCAGACCTTTGAAATGATGTGTCACACGACTGGTGTTGCAAAGAAATTAAAAATGTGCCCCCCCTGGGGGGGGGGCAGAGTGGGGTGGGGTGACACACAAGACATCCATAATATGAATAAGCAGTTGCAGACCTTTAAAAAGATGTGTCATACGACTGGTGTTGTAAAGAAATTAAAAATGTGTCCCCCCCTGGGGGGGCAGAGTGGGGTGGGGTGACACACAAGACATCCATAATATGAATAAGCAGTTGCAGACCTTTGAAATGATGTGTCACACGACTGGTGTTGTAAATAAATTAAAAATGTGTCCCCCCCCTGGGGGGCAGAGTGGGGTGGCACACAAGACATCCATAATATGAATAAGCAGTTGCAGACCTTTGAAAAGATGTGTCACACGACTGGTGTTGTAAAGAAATTAAAAATGTGTCCCCTCTGGGGGGGCAGAGTGGGGGGGGTGACACACAAGACATCCATAATATGAATAAGCAGTTGCAGACTTGTGAAATGATGTGTCACGCGACTAGTTTTGTAAAAAAATTAAAAATGTGCCCTCCCTTGGGGGGGGCAGAGTGGGGGTGACACACAAGACATCCATAATATGAATAAGCAGTTGCAGACCTTTGAAATGATGTGTCACACGACTGGTGTTGTAAAGAAATTAAAAATTTGTCCCCCCTGGGGGGCAGAGTGGGGGGTGACACACAAGACATCCATAATATGAATAAGCAGTTGCAGACCTGTGAAATGATGTGTCACACGACTGGTTTTGTAAAGAAATTAAAAATGTGCCCTCCCTTGGGGGGGCAGAGTGGGGGTGACACACAAGACATCCATAATATGAATAAGCAGTTGCAGACCTGTGAAATGATGTGTCACACGACTGGTTTTGTAAAGCAATTAAAAATGTGCCCCCTGGGGGGGGGGCAGAGTGGGGGTGACACACAAGACATCCAAAATATGAATAAGCAGTTGCTCGAAAAAATTAAAATAAAAATTAGCTTTAATTCTACATGCATTAATTGCATAAATATCCAAAGTTATGGATTATTAAAATGGTCTAAGGTTATAAAAACTATACGCGAAATTAAAATTTACTCCAAAATATTTGATTAATACTTAATTTCTAAAAATCATAAGTCTGTTTCTTTGCGATATTCAACTAACTTCCAACAGTCATTTTAATCTGCGATATTCAATGTTTTTAAATGGCCTGCCCTTTGATTTTTGTCAGAATAATCTCGTATTTTAAATGACTTAAAAACGAAAATGAAGCGCCAAATACCTATAAACAAATATGTATGTTGTGAAGAAAACTTCAATTAACCAGATTTTCATTTCTACAACTTTCTAAAAATTCAGATTTTTCGTAAAAAAAAAAATTTAATTGACCATTTTTCCCACTGAAAAGCATTGCAGAAGCATTGATCGACAGCCTGCTAGCAGAGGTTTTGCCGTCTATCGTCAAAAAATCCGCATGGCAAAATTTTAACACTACTTTCCCCTCCTGCTTCTTACTACGTGGTGCAGTGACTAGAATAACAGGTTAGCATACCGCCAGCTCTGGCGTGTGACGTCAAGTGCATAAGGTCCAGTGATTCCATGCGACAACCAACCATGCATGCGATGCGTTCTAGTTGGCGCCATGAAGATAGAATAGTAGAAGGAGAACTGAGAAGATAGGCTTTTTCCAACAGAACTTAGCCCCAAAGTATTGCCCGGTGCATGGCGTGGCCCTAGTGATGAGAGACCACTGAGCTCGACATATAACGACATAATGGTGCTCAGGGGCCTCGCTAAGGGGGGGGGGGGGGGACAGGGGGGAGCCTCCCCCCCCAAACATTCAAAAATGTTGTTACACTTGGCAAATTTAAAACTTTTATGGGAAATTTAATTAAAAATTTTAATAAAAACTATAACATATTTCCTATTTTCGATAGAACTTGCAAAAGTTACAATTCTAATTGGGAATATCATTAAACTTTTTACAAATAAGAAGTGTATTTCAATGTCCAAGTGTGGTAACTTGGCAAAATCATGAAACGAGTTGGCAGATATGAAAATTTGACTTGGCAATTTAATGTCTTCTCCCCCACCAATAAAAAATCTTAGCGATGGCCCTGATGGTGCTCGACATAATGTTATATGTCGAGCTCAGTGTGAGGGACTGACTTTCGATCACATGACCTGTTTGACTAGTCTCTCGACTCGTCTCGACTAATCTGATAGCGGGACGTAGGGGGCGCTGGATTTCATCTTCTCCCAAACCGCCGGAAATGCCAGCTAGACTCGGAAAGACTTTAGGGGCATAAGTGGATGCATCGTCTTTGTTCTCCTTCTACTATTTCTATAAAAAGGATTTTTAAAAATTTGTTAGAGCAGTGAGAAAATTTTCTAAACATAAATTATAGGACCTAGATATAGTTTTATAATTAAAATTTAGTAATCTTTAATAAACAGAATTTATGCGATTTTGTTAGACAAAGATTTCTATTTGGAAAAACTGTTCGGGACTAGACCTTCGAAGCGATAGGATTTATGGGGTTAAAACAATAAAAACACACTAAAAAATCGCAAGAAAGTTTAAAAAAAAATTATGTAGGAAAGGGAAAAATTCCATTTTCCAAAATATTTTTTGCTACTTTAACAAAATGGAGTTGTACTAGAATAACTGAATATTAAAAAATAAACATCACCATTACATTTCACAATAAATTATATTAACAATAAAAGAGAAATTAGATTCACTATGGAAAATCAACAAAGAGATGTCAACGACAATATCGAAATCAACTGCCAAAGAACCTTGTAAAAATGTACCAAAGCCAAGTATATTCATTTACAGTATTTTCTTTATATTCAATAATTATTATTGCAAAGAATAAAATTAGAAAACATAGTTCAAGATTTTTTTTATTATAAAATTACATATGCAAAAGTTTATATAGCATACAAGATTTTTGAACAGCTACATCTCGAAATACATTGCAAAAAAAAAACAATGAATAGAAAATGGAAGTTAATGCAATGCACAGTAATAAAAAAAGAGGAAAAAATAAAGAAAGTAAAAAACTCAAACAAACAATAGATAGCACAGTTTCACATAAACTTATCGTCTTGGATAAAATCCAAGTGAAAAAGAACTTCGGAACATTCTAAAATTAAAAAAAGTGATTAAACCGAAAAGGTGGCCACTATCTTTTATTTAAAAAGAAAACGAAAAGTGGCAATGACATGTATCTATCATCTTTGTCTTTCTTAATAGAATGAAATCATCCATGAAACACTAATATTATCGTTTGAACGACAAACACAAGACAATGAAAACTGTCTCTATTGTTTCTTCTCATTAAAAAAAAAAAAAAAAAAAGTCAATGAAGAAAAAGGAGAAATAAAACTGGAAAAAAAAGATTGGATATTACAAGCTGACAAGAGATATCAACAACGATATCAAAATCAATTATGAAGAGAGAGTTTCATATGTATATGCAGGTCCAAGTGAAGCTTTATTATATGGTTGGAATGGAAGTATTGACAATGACCATGAAAGTAGTATTAAGGATTTCTTTTTTCTGTTAATATGACAAAGGAAATTGACTTATGAGCAACATTTTTTCTCACAAAAACAAACCTCTCTTTGAATTTTGGACTATTTAGCATTTAATTTAAATATTTAATGGAGTTTTATTTTATTAGAATATTTTCCCGTTATTACTTTCGTTGTTTATAGGAGAATTTGAATGATTTATTTAAACATTTAATAAAATCGAGTATTTTTTCCCCATTTTTTTTTATACCAAACATTAGAATTTTCTGTAATTTTTCAATTAAATAGTTTCGAATTATTATTAAAGTAACCAACCAATACAATAAGCAATTTTAACAGTAATAGTAAAAATATTTTATGGTACATTTTTAAAATACCAATTCAATTGATATTACACAAATATTTAAAGCTTCATCTGGACGTTTGTCGTCCAGATAAAGAAATTGAAACTGTCTATTTTTTCCCCTCATTAAAAAAAAATATTTAAAGGAAAAAATAGCAAATAAATAAATAGAATGTTAAATTCATCTTTAAAAAGTAAACTCAAAAATTACACTATGTGTAAAATACTTTAAAAATGACAAAAATTAAAAAAGATGTTAAATTACACTATATACGGTTTTTATACCCCAGCTGAAAGTTGTTAATTTATTGTTTATTTAGATAGAGTTATCCAGAAAAAATAATAATAAAATTATGTCACGTCTGGTTTAAGAAATATTTATTTACTTAACTGGATTACCTAATTTTGGAATTAATATTAAAAAAACAAAAATGGCTAATTTTTGCCTTCTTTTTATAGTTATTTGGATCAGTTTCTGTTATAATGGACCAACAGTAATTCCCTAGCATGTTTTCATCCCAAAATCCCTAATGTCGTTCTTCAAAAACCTTTAAATCTTTGTGAAAACGTTCCCCTTGTCCGTCACTCATACTTCCTATGTTTTCAGGGAAAAAAACTCAGATGCAAATGCAGGAAATGAGTCTTTAATGGCATGTTTACTCCTTTCTGATGATAAATTTTCAATAAATCGGCAACAATTTCTTTGTAATTTTCACTTTTTTTATTTCCCAAAAATTCTTCCACAACTATTTTGAATGACTTCCAAGCAGATTTTTCATTAACAGATAAAAGACTTTCAAACTGAGATTCTTTCATAATTTTACGGATCTGTGGGCCAACAAATATTCCTTCTTTCAGTTTTGCTTCTGTAATGCTTGGAAAGATTTTTTGTAAATACCGGAAAACATTACTGTTTTTGTCAAGCGCCTTCACAAAGTTTTTCATGAGTCCCAATTTGATGTGTAAAGGGGGGGTAGAGTAATGTTATTTGGATCTATCAATAGCTCGTGTTTGATGTTCATTTTTCCCGGAATATACTCGTTCCGAATTGGCCATTCTTTTCGTTATACAATGATGTTGTTTTGCTCGGCTGTCCCACAAACAAAGGAAACAAGAGTATTTTGTGTAACCAACCTTTGTGTAATCCCAGGGGCGTTCCGACCCAGTGTGCAAAGTGTGCGGCACACACAGGCGCCGAAGCAGTAAAGGCGCCTAAAGATTTCAGTTGAGAAGCAAATGATAAAAAAAAATATTAATATAAAAAATAGTATATTTTCTTAGTATCTGAGTTATCTTTTATAGATTTACCTTATACAAATTATTTATAAATATTAATTTCTTTCTTTAAAATTTTATTTTATTCTACTTTGAGCCCTCTAATAAATCATTTAGACAAGACCTGTCTAACCTTTATAAAACAGAGGTGCATCTCATATAGTTATAAATAATGAAAGGCGCCGTAATTCACAAAACTGAAAATATGCAACACTATTATCCCACTGCGGTGGAAAAGCGTAATATACAGTTTTATTACCGTAGGTGCTAAATTTCACTTGTTTTTTTATTACCGTATTTTCGGGTGTATAGTCGGCGGCTTATACAAGAAAAAAACCTCCCAAAAAGCCGCTGCGGCTTATACACGGTGCGGGTTATACAAAGATTTTTTTCAATTGGAAATCATGATATTTTTTCTACAATTTTTAAATCTTAAAAAATTTGAAAAAAACATCGAAATTTGTACATTTTTTTCGCTATGCCTTGAAATTCAGAGAGTTCTCCCATGTTTGTAAAGGCTTTTTTTTTTTTTACTGCTTAAATAAAATTATTTCTGGATTTGGAAGAATTGTCGCAACTATCGCCAAGTACTCTCTTAAAACGAAAAAGCTGAAATAACTCAAGTTGAGCTGAAATCCACTCATTTCCCATGTTGAAAGGAACCTTCTCAAGAAGAGCTGAAACAACTCAAGTGAATGAGTTGTTTTTAATCAACTCATGATTGAGTGATCTCTATTTTACTCATACTTGAGTGAAATCAAATCAATAAAGGTTTAATCCAGTAGTACTTGAGTGATTTGTAATCAAGTCATACTTGAGTAAAATGAAGTCATTTAAGACTGAATCTTGTAGCACTTGAGCGATTTGTAACCAAATCATACTTGAGTGAGATGAAGTCTTTAGGATTAAATCGAGTAGCACTTGAGTTAGCTGCAGTCAACTCGTATTTGAGTGAAGTGAAATAATTTAAGGCAAATTCAGTAGCACTTGAGCGATTTGTTATCAATTCAAGTTGGAGTGAAATGTTGTCATTTTTGATTTAATCCAGTAGCACTTAGGCGATTTGTAACCAATTCATACATGAATGAAATCAACTCATTTAAGAGTTAACCCAAAACTCCTTGAATTTGTAGAATTGAATAAATTCACTCTTAAGAAAAGCAAAATTGCTTAAAAATTACAAAAATATTCAAGTGATTTCTAAATCGTCTAAATAAAATCACATCATTTAAAACTAAATTCAGTAATCTTCGCTTAATTTTTATCAATGAAATTCAATATAACATGGAATTATTGCCACATTTTTAAGTGTTGCAATTAAATTCTCAAAACTGTAACATGGATTCTCCAATATTTCTTCCAAGTCTTTAATTAACAAGACTTAAAACATTCTAATTTACATGACTGAAAGTTCTCTAATGAATCATAAAAACATTTTTTTTCTTTCTAATTCAATGAAACTGTTTCCTATGTCAATTTAGGGGAAAAGGCAATTTAATCGTTATACAAAATTAAATAGAGCTTACATGAATTTTTTATTATTCTGTCAAATCAGAAATTTTTAACATCAGTATTTTCTTTTGTTAAATTTAAAAGTACATATATTCATTAAATTAAAAATACTGGTGATCTCAAAATTGCAAATTTGAAAACACTTATTCATGCAAATTGCTTAAATTTGCATAACTGTACAACAGCACCCGAACAACATTAAACAGAATATCAGCTTCTGATGCTGTGGTGCTAATGGGATTTTTCCTTTCTTTTCTTGGGCAATTTCAAGTTTACATATTTTCCAATGATACTTATAGCTTCAGATATGCTTATATACAATTTTAATTTTTTTCATTAGCTTCTGATTTAATTGTAAATAACAATTATTTTTTATTAAAAATTTACGATTTCAATCAAATAAACCAATCTTAGGCATCTTACTAAAAAAATATTGAAAAAATAAACTTGATATCAGCCCAACGACTCAACTTCAGCACCACAATGTCAGAAGCTGATTGTTCCCCTTAAGAGTTTAGATAATCCTATGCAGAAGTTATTTTCAAATATCTTGTTTGGTTTTTAAAATGTTTACATTTTTTTTTTTGGGGGGGGGGGAGGGGCATAGAATATTTGAGGATGATCTGTAAGTGGGTTAGTTTTTACTTTTGCAATTTTGGTTAGTTTTTTTTTTTAAAATATTAATACGAGTTTCAGAACCAGTTTTGAAAAAGAAAGTATTAAAAAACATAAAACTTAAATTTAAAAAAGTATCCCCCCCCCACACACACATGGCCAGCGCAGGGTTTAAATAAATGAAATTGGAAATATTTTAAATGGATAAACATCAACCCATGATACCTTGTTGTAATTATTCCTCGATTTAAATCTCAATCAAAATCTTATATTTCTTAAACTGACTAAATTAAAAAAAATATTTTAATTGTTTAATTTGAAATCTGAAATGGCTTTGAAATCTTAGATAAAATAATTGTTATCCATAGCATTTATATAAGCACACTGCAATTGGGAAATGTGGAGGAATGCCATTAAAAAACTTGTATAGCTAAAATTTTGATTATGGACAATTATTTTATTGTATGAAGAACCTTCCACTAAATATTGTAGTACAAAAGTTAAATGCAGAAATAACTGAGAAATGGATTTATTGACCATGTGCGTTTATTCTTTATATCATTTAAAATATTTGTTAAAACTTGAATTTATATTCAAGAATAACTTATTTCTTCTTAATTAATCTTTTAATTTTTGATTTTATTCAATGTTTCTTAAATCAACTAACTTTTAAATAATTATAAAAGCATAAGACTGCAGCATTTTATGTCAAAAGTTAGAGCCAAATGTGCAATTTAGAATGTTGCAAGAAAGAAAAAAAAACTAATTTTATTTAACAACAAAAACATTTTATTCAGCAAGAACAAAATAAACCTAACATTAATTGATAACAATTCTTTCCAACATCAGATAAACAAGTTTCAATAACATCTTTAACAGGACCTTTATAAATATAACAGTCCATTTGCATTAAACATTAAATACATAAAGAGCATATTGTAATCTGTCCACTGGTTTGTCCAACTTTTAAAATCTTAGGCAAAATAGACACTTTGTTGAAGATCCTTGAGATTAAATAAGATTGTAGAATTTTACTCCTCAATGAAATCACCATCTTCCTGTGTTAAAAGAAAATATTGAAATTAAGTTAAATAGCAATAAATATAATGTTAAGGAATGATTATGAACATATTAAAATATTTTGCAGCTTTCAGATTAAATGTTTTATAAAATTTCCCATCCATAGTCTAAACAAAAAATGAACCATACACTAAAAATTTTAGCTTTATAAATATTACACTACTGAAAATTCAGCCAATCATGAATAAAATGAAAATAGAATAAATAAATCCTGTGCGATTACACTTATCCGCTTGTTTAAATCCTGGTGTTACTTCTGATACAATCTTAAAATAAATCACCATTTTAAAAACAAATTTAAAATGAAAGTTCTTAAAGCAACATTATAAAATATTGTTGAAAATTCACCTTTGTTGCTACTTTCAAAATGTATCAGCGCTGGCAAATACCCAACCAATACAGGTTTTTGTGGATTTTTAGTTGTTTTTCTATATATTTGCATATTTATATAATACAAGATAGAACCTACAACAATTAGACCAGGGTTGGCACGGTTTAAACCAATTGGTTTTAACTATGGTTTAAACAACTGTTTCCTCCTTTTGGTTTAAACAACGGTTTAGTTTAAATAGTTATACCCAATTAGATCATTTTTTGGGTATAGGATTAAAATCAGTCTGCATTGGTGAATATATTTATTTCTCTTTAGAAAAAGCTTTGAACATGTGAATTGATCTAATATAAAATAGATTAAAAATATTCAATATTTAATAGAAAATATCTTAATTCTTTGAAAACTGCAGATTATTTAACACAATAACATAACACAATCCATAAGATCTCAAGCTGTAAAAGAAATCTCCAATCTTAATTGGGGAGGTTATCTTAAGCATTAAAATCAAAATATGAAGTCGAATAAGAGAGTTTTCAAAGATTGGATGCTATTTATAGCATTTTAATAATAGTGATTCCCCCCCCCCCACCCCGCCCGTTAGTTATCAGCTGAATCTATGACCAAAAATGTTGACTTCAAATTGTCATTCAAGAAACAAAATCTCAAGAAGTATTTGAAATTTATTATTTAGATAGCTATGGAGAAGAATATTTTATTTATCAGACTACTTTCAAATGTTTATTATTAGTAATTAAAAGATAGTTATAAAGATTTTCAGAGTATCAATGCTTCACTGTATAGATGCAGGGAGTAATTTTTATAATACTTCATTAACGTATATCTTATTCATAAAATAATGAAGTAGTTTAAAATAATTAAAACACGCCCCAAACAATGTTTCCCCATATAACATTATTTAGTGGAATACATTTGTGTGGCCCTGTAATTTAATAATAAATATTCTCTGCATCCCAGATTGTACAGAATGTAGATTTTAGTACATACATCATAGATTCATGTCAATTATATTATGTTCAAATGAGTGTAACACCATTAAAATGCATTTGAAACATTTTTTCCCATTGATCGTAATGTAACGGAATACTTTTGATTGTCCTGTAATTGATCTATGCATCCGATTTTCATAACATTTGAAATGACTCAACAAAATTATGTAATAATTAAACGTTTTTGATTTCAAACGATTAAAATGCATTTGAAACTTTTTTCCCCCCATTGACTTAATGTAACGGAATCCTTTTGATTGTCCCTGTAATTGATCTATCCACCCGATTTTCATAAAATTTGAAATGAATCGACAAAGTTGTGTAATAATTATATATTTTAAATTTCAAACGATTCGGTTGGATAGTTTTTGCGTTGTTATATGTGGACGGACAGACGGACAGACAGACAGACAGACGGACGGACTGAGCGACAACAATAGGTGCTACGTATTTACATAATTACGAACGCACCTAAAAAGGTGGGGGGGGGGGATTTATTACATTTACCATAGTCCGCATAAGTCAATGCGGTGACTATATATAGAAGAAAAATCTTTCTTTTAAAGTTTGCTTTTTGCTAACTCATTGGTTAGGTTGGTTTTTGCTCCCTGGTGCATATCTTATTTAAATACCCCATCTATATATATAAAAGAAAGTCTGGATTTCGTATTAATCACAGCACAAAAAAATCTACCGAACGCAAAATCTTGAAAAAAGAGGTAAAAATACTTCTTATAACACCGAGTGCCGCTAAGAAGGGATTTTTGAAAATTCCACCCCTAAGGAAGTAAAAAAAAGAACGTATTTAAAAAAAAAAAAATCCTTAAAAATCGGCTTTTGTAGTTCTCTTTCAACTGATACCATATTTTAGTGTGTTTTTTCATGCATAATCGAATGGTCCCAAGCAAATTCTTTTAACTCGAGTAGTTTGTGATACTTCAGATTTTTCTAATTTGGCGATGTCTTCGCAAAAAGCTGAAATTTTCAATCTATGTAAAAGAAAGTCTGGATTTCGTTAAATTCGTTAAGTTCAGTTTTTTTTTTTTTTTTTTTTTTTTTTTTTTTTTTTTTTTTTTAAGCACTGACTAGCGTAGCGGGCGAAGGCTGCTAGTTTTATACAAAATTTCATATTTTCAAAGAAAAGAAAATTAACTCTGATGCGAAGTGAGCTATAAATTTAATTTTTTCCAGAATTTTTTTTTCCCAAACATTATAATATTATTTGTATATATTTGTAAATAAAGGACCGCCCCCTCCTCCCCCCGCTAGCTACGCCACTGAGTGTGTGTGTGAAGAGGGGGGGGCGGTTAAAAGTATTTTATAGAATTTTATGTAGCGGGCTACTGATGACTATTTCTGACCAGTAAACTCTCATGCGTATTGGTCTTTGGGACCAGTAACTTTTTTTTTAAATCAATTCTACCACTGGGCTATGCATAAAAAATGTTAAGGGAAAGGGAAAGCAATGATATTACAAGGTATTTTCTAAAGAGAAAGAGGATTTGCTTTTTCGTATCGTTGCATAATATTTAGGTAATAATACTTGCATTTACCAGTATAGAAAGACAAACTTTTGTCCACTGTTTTCGTTTTATTTATAAATTCTCATTTAAAGCTACCTGGGAAGCAGGCACAAGAAAACTATTATTTCTGCATGCATTACGTAACAACTTATAAATATTAAGCAGATTATTATAATACAGACCATGCATCCAATAATTTTGCCCAATAACAGTATGAAACATTGCGAAACAAAACAGTATCACAAGTTCAACATTAAGAATGAAAAAAAAAATCTTAGAAATGTGTACAAAAACTACATATTATGCCATATATGTAGCCTCTATAATGTAATCCGGAGCACGTTTTTACTAAGACACTGCAAACAAGAAGTAAATACAATGTTTTGATAAATTTCTATGAATAAAGATATAATAATTACAAAACTTTAATACAAGGCAATTAAATAACGGGATATTTACATTGCATTAACAATTTTTACTCTGATTAAATATACTAATTTATTTTATTAAAGCACGAAAGTTTTATAGCAGCACTGTAACACCAATAATTAATATAGAAATGCATTAAACACATCCTCAATATTACCGCGTGACACGACATTTTAATTTCAAGGTATGATACTGTTATGAATTTTAGTCTGTTAAAAAGAGAAGGGAAATTTATTAAAAGAAAGCATAATTAAAATAAAATACTTATATAAAACTTACTTACTTCGTAAAAAAGGCATTTTCAGCAAATTGTTTAGCGAACGGCGGAAGTCTCGTCTCCATCTTATCTTGCAAGGTCACGTGACGAGTCAGCGGCGAAAATCCGCGCGGCAAAAGAGCTGTTTCATTATTGCTTGAGTTGTTTAGTTTTAAAGCTGTATGACTGGATTAGAAAGAGAAAAAATCAAACCAAGATGACTGAATCGGTTAAAAATCAACTCATTCACGATCCAATAAATTAGAACTCTTTCTTGAGCAGCCAAATCCACTCTTTCGTTTTAAGAGAGTATTGCACTGATAGATGTATAATAGCCATTGTGTTTGTAGAGTACAAAATCCAAAATTCGGAACCCTTCCAATCTCGACAATTCTGGATTTAAGATCATTTTTAGTTTATTTAAAAAAAAATAATAATCTACCGACCCTGTTGCAAAGAATAAAAAAAGTGCGTGATTTATATCAGTTCGGAACGATTCAGAGCAGTCGTTCTTTTTCGAAACGATTCCGAGGAATCATTCCTTTACAGAGTCGTTTCATTCCAGAAGGCGTTCAAGGAATCGAACTTTTCCGAAGTCGTTTCATTTCAGATAGAGTCCGAGGAATCGTTCTTTTTCGGAGTTGGTACCTTACCCTGTTGGAAAGAATAAAAAAAAGTGCGTGATTTATGTCATTTCGGAACGATTCAGAGTAGTCAGTCTTTTTCGAAACGATTCCGAGGAATCGTTCCTTTACAGAGTCGTTTCATTTCGGAACGAGTTCTATGAATCTAACTTTTCCGGAGTTGTTTCATTTCAGATAGAGTCCGAGGAATTGTTCCTTTTCGGAGTTGGTGCATTTCGGATCGATTCCGAGGATTCGATCCTCTTCGATGACCTAAGATACGTATATATTTTATGTCCGAAATTTTGAATTTATCACCGATTTTTTTTTTTTTTTCTTAATTTTCGGAATTTTTTTTTTTAAATATCACGCTTCTTTGAAAAAAAATACGCGTAAACGCCGCATCGCTTGAAATTTTATCTTAAAACACGTAAACGCCGCGGCGTTTCTTCCGAAAATTACGATACTGATAATGTTAATTTTTTAGCCCAATTACTGTATAGATATTATGCATCACGAAAAGAATTTGGTAAATTTGTGTTAAAAATTATGACTAATGGCTTCTAATTTCGAACCCTGGTCGAAATATACGTTCGTAAATGGTGTATAGCCCGCGGACTATACACCGATGCATTTCCGCGGGTTATACACGAACTTTTTTTACTGCACTGCTCGATTTGGGGGTGCGGGTTATACACAGGGTGCGGGCTATATACCCGAAAATACGGTATTATTTATAAGAAATAATTGTCACTTTACTTCAGAATTTATCATAAATAAGAAGAAAATTACTATTCGGAAATACTGGTAAAAGTTTCTCCTACAATATCAATCCATGAATAGAGGTAGACTTATATGTTAGAAACGTCTTATATGATGCGCGTATATCTCACGCTGATAGCTATAAGTCCCCTATGATTCAGAAACTATTTTAAAATAATTTAATTCAGAATAAATTTAAAATTATATTTTCAGAGGGCAATCTATCTTCAAAAGTTTTGTAGATGAAGAAGCTATAGAAACTTTAATCACTGAATAACAAATTAATAGCATTAAATAATTAAAACTTATTTAAGGTCATCGATAACTATTACAAGAAAACTATTCGAATATTTTTAATTTTTAAAAATGTATCCCTTAAAAAGGATTTTTAATCTTAATAGCTAATAAGAAAATACATTCAAATGGGTGCCAAGAAAACCTAAGGGCGCAATCGTGGCGTCCATGGGGGACGCTTTGGAGAATACTGAATAAAGAAAAAATGTAAGAACTTGGGGACTATGCACAGGGCCGTAGCTAAGGCTAAGAGGATGCTATTAGTGTTCCTTCAACCTTCGGTACAACAAGGTTACAAACAAGGTCCAGGTACCCTAGGTTCTATGGGCGCCTCAGCTTACACTAAAACATTTTGAGCCTCCCTGGAAAAGATTCCAAGGTCACTAAATTAATTTCTATTCCAAAAATTCAAATGAAATTCTGTTTAAAAATCTATATTTCCCTGCACTCCCTGCGTACACTCGTGTCTATTCAAATACTGTATAAATTAGTGTAATGATTGTAAGATTTGTGCATTTCATTTCCGAACATAAAATCGAATTTTTGAAATATGAGCACTTATTAGCTTTACACATAACCGTAGACGTTACAGAGGCTAAAATGGCAAAACAACAACAACAACAAAAGTTCAATTTAGACATAGATAAATTAGCAACTACAATGATGGCTGTTAATATGAATGGAAAAATATAAATTTATGAAAAAAGTGTTTTAAAATCCCGTGCACTTTATGCCCTACTAACCAACCGCCTTGGATCACCTAGGCTAATTACAATAACCTTAAATATTCTAAAGTAAAATATTGAATGTCAATGGCGGATATAAGGGGGGCGATCCCCCTTGGGCCCATAAAGGTTTCAAACCAACATGAGAGATCTTCATGGAATAGGATTTGGGCTGAAGCCCAAGGTCGGCGCTGCGCGGCCCGACCCGGGCCGCGCCAAATCATGAATTAGGCAATGGCGGATCTAAGGTGTATGTGTGTGTGAGGGGGGGGGGCTAGATGGCGAAAAGGCAATCGCCCACCCTAATGTCGGGCTAGGTCAGGTCTTCTGAGTCGGGCCGTGTCCTGATCTTTATTTTCTGTCGATTTGGGTCGGGCCAGACTTGTTTTTCTTCTTGGTCGAGTCCGGCCTGGAGTCATTCTTTTTAAATGTCTGAATTAGAGATGAGACAGTGCTCGGACTCGGACTCGGACTCATTTTTTCTGAAACCTATAAATTTTACTTATCAATGAATAGAAAATATTAAATAAGCTTTTTCTCCGCTTAAACATTACTTATTACTTTTCAAATCACTATTTTGACATTTTGATTGGAATGATTGGGAAGCAGAAATTGTTTTTTTTTTTTTTTTTTTTTTTTTTTTTTTTTTTTTTTTTTTCTATTTTAGCAAACGATGCTATTTTAAAAGCAAATTATTAGTAATTTCTGCAGAGTTAGTAATTATTAGTAATTTTAGTAATATTAGCATTAATTAGCATTATTAGTAATTTTTTATTCATTATTAGTAATATTAGCATTATTAGTAATTTTTTTCATTTCCGACGATGGTCTGGCGCCAACGAAAAGGCGGGAATAATGAATTTAGTTTGATTTTTGTTTGTAGCATTGGTTATTTTGCAATAGAGTTGTTTATTTTATTATTATTTAGACATTTAATGCTAAGAGGATATTTTCTTTCAATTTTAGTTTGCGGTTGACGAATAATTTAGATTTCTATTGTACACAGCGTACACAGGTGGTTATCGCTTTTCAAATGGAAATAATTTTAATAATTGTTGCTTTTTTTATGAATTCTGCTGATACTGAAGCTGTACTCTGAAATTTACGATGTCACTTTTGGTCGTAAGTAAATTTATTTTCCATATTATTCTGATAGAAAGCAATTGAGCAGTGTTTCCTCTATTCCTATAATAGCATTGGAATTTAAATTTATAAATTTAATATTATTGTCTGGGTCACACCTATCCCAAAAGATTGTTATGAGGAATGAAATGGTTATCGTTAAATATGTGCACTTTTCATAGAAAATTGGTAAATGTTGTCCGATTTGACAAATAATCGACAATAATTTCTTCAAGTTCCATGCATTTATTTATGAAACACAGTTCACTAACATGTCCATAATGTTTTCTTATTAAAAGAGACAAAATATGACAATTTTTTTTTATGTATTAAGTGCATTTTTATTTTATACCAAACTTTTCTTTTGATAATATTAAATTTAAATTTTCGTTTAAGAGTAACATTTCTATGGAAAATGTGGTTTAAAATTTATAATTTTTCCCCTAACATTAAATATATATATATATTATACATTTTTTCTTCCGTTGTATACTTTCGTTATCGGGCTCGGGCTCTGATAAAGCAAAATGTTTCGGGTTTGGGCGGGCTCGGATTTAAAATCGAGCTCGGGTGGGACCTAATTCTGAAAAAAGAGTCCGAACTCATGTCTTATCTGTATTGATCAAAATTTCCAGGTCGGGGCTCGGCCCTGAGTAAAAGCTAAACGTCTGTTCCGTGTCCGACCCAGCCTGTATGATAAGCATTATTGGGCCGATTCGATTCGTGCAATTCTTCACCCCGAGCCCAATTTAGACTGACATCTTACTTATTTGTTATTCGTAAAAAATATATTTATGTTGTAGATTTGTTTTGCGAAATCTTACGAAATACATTTTTAAAAATTTACTTTTGTTTTTGACCAGCAGCAAAATATAGTAATCAACCGGTCTAAAACCCAGCAAGTAGCAAAAAAAGTAGAAGTTAACCTGACCAACTGTAAAAAGTAGCAGTCAAACGGACCCCGTCAAATTTATACTACCAACATCATTTTTGGCCTGTCACAAGAAAAGTCGTTTGGGGGAGGGGGGGGGGGCAAACTGAAACTTTGCCCAGGCGCAGTTTTCTCTTCGCACGCCCCTGATTAGCTAACACGACCAGCAGCAAAAAATAGAAATCAACCGGAACCAAACCCGACTCGCTTGAAAAATAGAAGTCAACCGGACCCAAAACCGACCCGCTTGAAAAATAGAAGTCAACCGGAACCAAACCCGACCCGCTCAAAAATTTGAAGTCAACCGGAGCCAAACGCGACCCGCTTGAAAAATAGAAGTCAACCGGACCCAAACCCGACCCTCTGAAAATATAGAAGTTCACCGGGCCCAAACCCGACCCGCAGTGAAAATATTAGTCCCGACCCGCGCATGAGTTTCGAGTCTCCGAATTTTTAAAATCGCCCCCCCCCCTTCTTGAGGACTCTCCAGATCCGCCCTTGTAGAATGTTATTTTTTTCCAAACGAATGTAGAGATGGGGTGTGGGGAGGGCAATGTCTTCAGCAGTGTTGGGTATGAACGCGCTCACTGAACGAAAACTCACGAGTTTCGCTCACTCTTTGTGAACTTTGAACTGAACTTCGCTCACTATGTTATAAACGAGTTTGAACTGAACGGAAACTCAAAAAATAGACGAGTTTGAACGAAATTTACGTTCAAAATTACGTTCAATTTCTTTCATAATTTATTTAAAATTTTTCCAGACCTTAGTACACTTTTTCCCTCTTTCAAATGCCATTTAGAGGCCTACACGAGCCTCAGGACGGGTTAAGTCTGGATATCACTTCTCTGGGTAGTATCCTAGTCTTACTACTTCTGCAGACTCGGGTCGCGCCGAACCGGACCTGGGCTGTATACAATTTCGCCGAAAGTAGATATATACAGTAAACACTCTGTACAAGGTGGACTGTGTAAGGCGGAAATATGTCTAAATCGGAAAGATTTTCAAGTTCCTGCGAATCCGCAGACAGAGTAGAATTTGGTTAAGACGGAATATTGTCTTCTAAGGAAAATTTTCAAGATACCGATCGATTCCGCTATAGCCATAGTTTATTCTAATTTTAAATTACCATGATTCAACAATTAAACTTTTATTTAAAGAATAGTTCATATACAATGCTAGCGGATGGGGGAAACAGTATTATAAAAGGTGCTACAAAAATCTGTATATGACGAAATCCTGTCTTAAACGAAACAATTTCTAGATCGGTGCAAAATGGATAGAATAATCCGTGTAAAAAAAAAATCATAACACATTTGTAAAAGACGGCGAATTTCTTAATAAAGAATCTGTCTACAATGAATTTTTCTAAGTTTTTTTTAAAGATGCACCAGTATAGAAATTTTTATATTTTTAAGCCTCCAATCCGTGGAAATGTGTTAATGTTATTAATATTTCAGATATTTAGATACAGTTAAGGACTCATTTTAAAATCAATTTAGTTTACAATGGGATATACAGAAATAAATATGGAAAGACCAATACTTTAGAATAAATGTGCCTATTTACGCAGCCCATGACCCCTTTTTTAAATGAAAAACATAAGCATGAAAGGGAAACTGTAATAAGTACTTTTTAGAGTTCCGTATTTAAACTAGTTGGATGTGTCAATCCCAAAACTTTCTTCTATCTCATAAGTACGTTTTAATATATATATATACATAAAAAAAAAAAAAAAAAAAAAAAAAAACGTGGTGACCCCAAAGTTATCCACTATTGAATTTCCTCGAACATTTGACCTAGCCTAATGAGATTCTGATATCCGAAAAGCCTAAAACGCAAAATTTAATTAATATTCTGAGAAAATGAGCTTAGTAGTGCCTCATGTTGGGTAATTTATACTAAAACCTAATAAGCATCTATTTATGTCAAGACCTAACAGAATCTGAAATTTGATGAAATTTCGTCCATTAGTTCTTGAGATATAGTTATAACAAAAAAATTGCAAAACGTAGCACAGCAACACCATATCTTGGACAATTTATGCCAAAATGTAAAAAAAGAGTCTAATTATGTTATGGCCTAAAAGAATCTGAAGTTTGATGTAATTCTGTGCATTAGTTCTTGAGATATAGCTAGTTTTTAAAAAAACCGTATAAAATATAGCACAGCAGCATCATCAGTTGAAGGATTTATAACAAAACGTAATCACCGTGTAATTTTGTTATATGTCATTTTTCAACAAAATCTGAAGTTTGATGAAATTCTGTGCGTTGATTTTTGAGATATAGCTATCGGAAAAACCGTTCAAAATGCAGCATAGCTGCACCACCTGTTGAAAGGTTAATACCAAAATGAAATCAGCGTCTAATTATGTTATATATTCTAGTGTAACAGAATCTAAAATTTGATGAAGTTCTCTGCATTAGTTCTTGAGATATAGCTATCGCAAAAATCGTACAAAATGTAGCATAGCAGCGCCACCTATAGGGCAGTTCACACCAAAACCTTATCAACGGCTATGTATCTCAAGGTATCGCGGAATCTGAAGTTTGGTGAAATTCTGTGCATTAGTTCTTGAGATATAGCTATCATGAATATCCCGAAAAACGTGGCATAGCAGCGCCACCTGCTGGCCAATTTACACCAAAACTTAATCAGCGTCTAAGTATATCAAGGTGTCACAGAATCTGAAGTTTGGTGAATTTCTGTGCATTAGTTCTTGAGATATAGCTATCATGAAAATCATGAAAAACATGGCATAGCAGCGCCACCTGCTGGCCAATTTACACCAAAACTTAATCAGTTTCTATGTATATCAAGGAGTCACAGAATCTGAAGTTTGGTGAAATTTTGTGCATTAGTTCTTGAGATATAGCAATCTTGAAAATCATGAAAAACGTAGTATAGCAGCGCCACCTGCAGGCCAATTTTCACCAAAAACCAATAGGCACTAATTCATATCAAGGTCTAACTGAATATAAAATTTTATTAAATTTCGAGCATTAGTTCTTGAGATAGAGCGCCCACAAATTTTTTGTCACATACAGACAGACAGACAGACAGACAGACAGACAGACGGACAGACTCACAGACAGACATTTTCTAAAAATAGTAAAAACGTGTTCAGGACCTTCTAAAACGTATGAATCCGTCGAAAACCGGAAGTCGAAAATTTTCATGAATCCAATACTTTCTTCTTGTAAAGATAGAAGAAAGTAAAAATTAAACGGAACCTTTATAAGATATCCCTCTTGTGTCTGTGTTTTATATATCGCAATTGCTATAAGGTAAGTTAGCCCCTCCTTTTCTGTAAAATTATACTAAGTTCCAAACTAGCAAAAAGGAGCAATTACTAAAGCACAATACTCAGACCAGCATTGTCTCGAAGGGTATGCACACAGGCATCCAGAGAGTGCAATCGCGTGTTTGTGCCATTTTCAACATTGTACCGACCAAAAGTATATGAAGTTATGCATCGAATTGAACCAAATTTTTTGTGTAAGTGTATGGCTATGACTAATTGGTCCTCCCTGAATTAAAAAAAAAATCCGCCAAAAGGGGGCACTGCAATAGCGAATTTTATGCCATTTTCAATATTGCACCACCTAAAAGTTTACGTTCTAGAACGCTATGTTCTATTAGTTAGTTCTAGAACTAAATTTTTGTATATGATTATTTTTTGGTGAGGCAAGTAGGTCCTCATAATTTGAAAAAAAAAAAAAAAAAGTCTCAAAATTTTGTAAATTTGGAAAATAATATCCAAACATAAAAAAAAGTGAACTTTTTAGTGAACTTCGTTCATTTTTACAAATGAGTTTGATTTGAACGAGTTCGTTTGAAAATTTTTGAGTTTGAACGTGAACTTAAATCACTTTTCAGAAATCGAACGTGAGTTTGAGTTAGTTCGTTTATTTTGTGAACGTGCCCAACACTGGTCTTCAGCAACATGTTGATTTGACTTTATAATTTTGAATAAAAATATTTTCGAACGAACATTATATTGCTAGCAGTGTATAATCTTGAATTTGTAAGATTTTTCCTTTTTAAATGAAAATCCATCCAATCGAAGCTCGAGTTGATTTCCCACTGCCTTCAATAGAGTATATCGGCGGTGCTATTCATGTTTCTGTCTGATTTTTCAAGCTAACTGTCAATTTGTATTTATTTTCTGACATTTAGATATAAAACTTTCAATTTTGACAAAAAAAAAAAAAAAATAGTCTTGATAAAATAAATAATGGAAATCCGCACGATTCCTCATACATATTTTTTTTTATTTATTAACGCGAAATGATATTCAAATCACATATTTCTTAATTGGGAAACGATATCTTGAGATAATTTGCACCGAGAGAAAAAAAATATGTTTGGCGAATCCTTGAAATGACTTCAAAAATTTTTTTGAACAATAAATATTAATATTTTCACACCTGAAAATTATTAGAACCTGAAAAATACCGTGATTGTATCAACAGTTGTTGTTGTTGTTGTTGTTTTTTACGTTTGAAACTTCAGAGAAATGAAAAACATGAGAACTGATGCGAATCGCTACCAAATAAAAAGGTTTTTGAAATAGTAATTAAAAATACCATTGAAATCGGTTTTCTTTATTTATTATTATTTATTTGTAATTTTACCAGGATCTCACTATATCCCAGTTTGCTGGAATCCCAAAATGCAGAAAAAATCAAACGTTACGCTTTTGGTCAGTGGGAAGGACTGCTTGGGGAAGGACACAAGTATGATCTCGTTGAGGAATAAAGGTTCGCCATTTTGCGATGATCATTAAGGGTTTTTAATTAATATTTCGGGTGATTAAAAAAAAAACTGAGTGTCAGGTGTACGGTGCATCTACTGTCATCAATCCTTATCCAAATTTTTAGATCTTTATGTGCGGTAGATTTTCTTAGCCATCGTCAATACATGCAAAGTAAAAACAAACATCTTTCTTTTAGATGCAATATATTGTTATTGCATTAAATTACTTTCTCCGGGATAATGAAATTTTACCGTAACGTAGGATTTTGATAAAGAGTACTGATATACCATTGATGCAAGGTCCTCACTTGGCAGAATGCCCAGCCGATTCCATTCAGACTTTAGGGGGAATAGCCTATGAGGCGGAGATAACTTTTACGTAGTTTTCATTTTTGTTCTGAGTAAAATTCCATTTTAAATTAAATAGATTGTTCTCCTTTCAGTTCTCGGAATAAGCCTTTCCAAAGTATATATGTCCCCCTACATTTTTGGGAAATTTAATAAAAACATGACTGTTTTTTTTTACATTTATATTTATGGCTAAAACACAGATTTAACAATTGCTTGGCATCTGACTTGGCGGCTATTCGAGAAATTCGCCAATTTTAACAACTTAAATATTCAGGGCACATGTATGTCATATACTCACTGGGATTTACTTGGTGCCAAAATGGCGTTATTTTGCCTAATATGGTAACCCTGTTATTCTTGTTTATATTTTGATAAACTGTTTATTTACATTAAATTATCTTTTTTCAAATTATATAAATGTTTTTTGTTCTATTATTATTAGTTTTTTAAAATTTAATATATTAAAAAAAGTTTTATTTATTGCTATTTTTTTAAATAATAGAAAAATAATTTAAAAATGTATATGTAATTCGTATACGAAAATGAGGTTTTCGCCAAATTGACGTTTGGAAAAAATTGTACTAAACCCTGTGCGTATATGATATTTGCGCCATATCGATATCCAATACATGCAAATAATATAAATAAATAATATACACTATAATTTAAAGAAATTATTTTTAAAAACAGCCAATCTGGCAAGTTTTAAAATCACGCCATGCAGCCGCTATTTCTAAAAAGATTAAGTTACGCTATGTTGCGAGAGAAAAGTTATTAAGCTAAGTTTAATAATCACACCTTTAAATCATCTTTTTTATTATATTTGACTTTTTATAACTTATTTTAATGTAACAGAATTACAATATAATATTTAAAAACAGATAATTCAATTACAGCATCAAAAAGATATTCGCCAAAACAATTCGACATATCTAGGTTGTTTAGTAAAGAAACTCATCTCGAGATTGTACGAATCTACCTATTTTCGATATGGACTTGCCCTTTTCGCCCATGCGCAGTTTTGTCCAGGTTCCTATCAAACGTGGTCCATCAGTACTTTCATTTACACAGGTTTTACTGTGTTACGAATTTTATTTACATAGCTGCCATCCCTCTGTATTTTTCAAGTAATTTAAGCATGTTTGGAAACAGAAATTTATTTATTTAATGAAATAAAGTACGAACTGTAAAGAAACAAGACATATTTTATTAAATAAATTTTCTGGTTCAAAAAACTCCAAAAGAATAACAACTATACATTTATAAATAGTCATAGTTTTTTTTTTTTGGGGGGGGGGATAAAGTTTCTTTTTACAAGCAATTGGATTGGGGGGGTGTGTAGGGCGCCAAATGCAGTTCTGCACACAGGCGCCAAATACTGCTGGCACGCCCCTGTGTAATCCCAATAACAAATCGATGATTTTGAGGTCGCCGCACACTTTCCATTGATGTTTTTTATACTTTATTAAATTAATTAAAGTACACATCGTTTCATAGCTCTTTTTAAAATTCACTGCGTGTCCTATTGGTAAAGACGGCTTCTTATTTCCATTATATAATAAAATTATAACCTAATACATTCCAGCTTTTAGACTATATTTCGAAGAGTCTACGAATAAACGCCACTCTGTTTTATCATAGTTTTGATTCAGTGTCTCAAAAAGTCCCGGGATATCAGTATCAGGTAACCAATAAAGTTCGTGAGGTTTTCATCAGACATAAAAAACGGCCCACAAAAATCTCAAACACTTATTTTATTCTTTGAAATAACCATCATTGGCTTCAACTACGTGTTCCCAACGAGACACAAGCTTATAAATACCTTTTTGAAAAAATATTTTGGTTTAGAGTCCAAAAACTGGGCTACAGTTTTTGTGACATCATCTTGGGTTTGGAACTGCTATTTCCGCAGGTGATTATCCATGGCCAAAAACAAGTAATAGTCCGATGGGGCAATCTCCGGGGAGTAAGGTGGGTGAGGCAAAACTTCCCAGCCCATTGTTTTTATCACGTTCCTGGTCATTTTGGCCGTATGAGGTCTGGCGTTATCGTGGAGGAGAAGAACTCCTCTCCTGTTGACTAGCGCTGGCTACTTTTCGAGCAAAGCAGCAGAAACCCTTTTCAACTGCGACGAGTAGACTTCGGCTATAACCGTTTTCCCGCTTTCTAAGAATTCATAGTGAATATACCAGCGCTAGTCCACCGAATACACAGTATTATCTTTTTTTGATGAATGTCCGGTTTAGCAGCCAATGAGACGGAATCAGAAGTCGACCAATGATGTTTTCTCTTTCGGTTATCGGCATTACCCATTTCTCGTCACATGTCAATATTTTATCCAAGAAAGAGGCTTTGTTGTGGCGCGACAGCAATGCCAAGCAGATGTTCAATCGTTAGAGCTTGTTTTTCTCGGACAGGGGACAGGATATGAGGAACTCACTTATCAAGTTTCCATGACATCCCAAGGCTATGAAGATGCAATCGCATGATTATGTCAGATACTCCAAACCTTTGCGCAAGCTCCTGGCATGTTAGATCAGGATTCTGTTTGATTTCCCCTTCCAGCTGGATTTGGTCTAAGATGGATGGACGACCAACACGGGGCTTGTCTTCGAGGCTCTCATCTCCGGACGAAAATCTGCTGAACCACTTTTGAGCAGTCCGTTCTCTCCAAACGCAGAGCACATTCTTCTAGTGGCCTCTGCAGCTTTGTTTCCTAATTTGAACTCGTAGGGCAAAATAAGCCTCAAAATCTCCTTTGTCAACAACATCCTTTGTCAACGATTGTACTTCCTACAAAACTGATAGCGAAACGTGAGATACGTCAAACAACTCTCTACTGATTGCAATTTAAAGGCAATGTACAGAAATGACGCCATCAAAATCTGTATGGCCATGCCTATGCAACAAAAGTAGCAGTTCTCAAAAACCGCACGAACTTTCTTGGTTACCTGATACAATAACAATATTCATCTTCTTTCTTGAAAAATTCTAGTAAAATTTGCTTCTGTTTCTAGACAATGTAACTTTTGTGTTTGGTGTTAATAAGTTCCATTGTTGTAGGCGAGAACCAAGAAGCTCTGCTTTAGATTTTGATAATTGTAAATCTATTTTAAGACCATCTAATTCGGCTTGGTTAGTTAAATGTGGAGTCTTTTCTTGAAGAGAGAACTCGTCAGAATCACTAGAAATCGATTTGAATTCAACATCACTTTCATTGTCATCTCCTAGTATATTTACACTCTAATTACGGGAGAAACTGGACGTGGTAGATCTTTCGAGTGTAAAATGGGCTTAGTAACAGAAGGAACTTCGGCATATATAATACTCGCCTTTTTTTTTTTTTTTTTTTTTTTTTTGTATTATATTTATATACCACTGTCTTCATAACACAAAAGCAACAATCATTTTCATGATTACTAGGTTCTCTCCATAGCATTGGTGAACCAAATGGAAGGTGTACCTTTTCTCCTGATGACCACTGGAGTAAAACGATTCTACAGCTATCGCCAAACACATAAGGCACCCACTTTTTTTTTTTATCTTGGTTTGCAACAGGATATCCAAAATAATGAAGATATGTACTTTTTAACAAATCTTTTTTTTTTTTTTTTTTTTTTTTTTTTGAAAATATAAACTGTCCACAAACATAGCAAAAACGACCAGAGCTTTGTTTACACTTTCTACTCCATATTTTAATTCAATCCGAAACAAAATATTTGTTGTTTGAAGCGAACGAATGAACTTTAAACTGTCGTCACCACGTTGGATAAAAAAAAAAAAAAAAAAAAAAAAATATTGCAGAAAGAAAATTGTGACGTGATAGAATATTTCTGCTGACACTTTTAAGGTTTAAGGAAGGTAGACTAATACATTTATATACATTTCTTTTCGGGGTATACAAAAAAAGTTGAAATTTGTAAACTAGTGTTATTTTAATTTTGACAATTTCCATCAGTAAATACAGTCTTTGTCAGGAAATACAAAAAACACTGTTATTAACATCTTATTTTCCTGATTTCGCATAGTTGGTGTCAAATTGACTTTCACTTCTTTCGATACCAACTACGAGATATTTAAAAAATAAAACATTAATAACAGTTTGTTTACAGCTAAAAAGCACTAAGAATTAAAGTAATTTAACATCTTTTTAAATATTTTTGTCATCTTTTAAGTATTTTGGTCATAGTGTAATTTTAAGTATTATGAAAAATAGGTTTGATAAAAGAAGCTGACATGCGATTGTCAACAATGACATCTAAATAAATAATGAAGAGAGGCCGTTGTTTTGTAAACAAAAGTCAAAGTTACATTGTCATAATGGGAAGCGATGTTAATGTCTATGTATATACAAGCAGGGATATGTTTAAGAAAATTTTAGGTCCTTTAAAAGGACCCTTCACAAAATTTTTTATCCCCAAACAGGACCCTTCACAAAACATTTTATCCCAAAACAGGACCCTTCACAAAATTCTTTGATCTCTTAAATAGGCCTTTCGCAATATTTTTTCACCTTCAAATTGAACTTTCTGCAAATTTCATTACATAATAATAATATCTGGTTTGTAAATAAGCAGTTGAACTCACCAAAGAGCATGTTGCTTAGCTTTTTATACATGAAAAATAGAACATAAAGACATCAATCATTTAAAATTCATAAAATTTTGACTAGAATTTTCACAAATATAAGAAAAAAATTCACACTTTCACAAAAACAGGACCCTGTGAGAAAAATCTGGACAGACCTCTGACAAGTAAATCTCGCTTTGTGCGGTCTTCAGTTAGTCCGCTTTTTTTTCCATTTTATTCTTTCTTAATGCTTTCCTGATTTGAATGGACGAAATTTCAATTACTGCACAAAGCTCGAAATGTTTTTAGTCAAATGTCGAATTTTTGAAAATGAATTTGCAGAAAATGCCGAAAAGAAAACTAGCAATAAATATTTCTAAAACTAGACAGCATTTGATAAATATAAATCCAGACAACAGTGGGATTATTTAAAGCTATCGTTCAGGGGAATAAAAAAACGCTTATTGTCAATAGATGGCGCGGACTTTCACACTTCTCGACGGGGAGTGGAGCGGTAACTTTCATTTTTTGGTAATCCTACTTTTTTGTTAACTACAGATATTTCATATATGACCCCTTATTTTTCCCTTGAAGTGTAGGAGAAAAGGGGTGGGCCCAGCTGATCTTTATCTTGAGCGAAGAAAAGGATCTTCATGTTCAATCCGACAATAGTCAGTTTATTTTTTCTTAGGATCAGGATCTGCATGGCAGATTCTGAGCTGTGAGCTAGAATGTTGTTTCGAATGCAATAGTAATATTGTCATTGTATAGTTCTGAAAGCAGTCTTTTGAAATTTACCTTTGTTTAGCAAGCTACAAAGACATAATTTTAAAACACATTTTTTAATCGTTATAGATCCTAATTGTGATATTTTTAATACTTTGCATTTTTTTTTTCTAAACTATATTAGTTTCTTTAATGTATTGGATTGCTTGAGGACAGGTTTAAATATGATGTAAAATTACTGTATATGATATAGCAATCGAAAAAAATCCCTGTCGGCTTGGCCTATAGGCAGAGGTAGATTTCGAAGAGTTTTCATTTCAACAACAAGAAATAGAATATTATTAAAGATAAACCCAATTTAACTACTATATTGTGCGCTTTTGAAAATTTTTTAATTTCATTTTTCTGTAAGAAGTGGTTTTATCAAAATCAAACGAAATTCAGCTCAAACGCCCATTTTGACAACATATTTTGAAATACATTCTGACTTTATTAAAAAATAGACCAATACGCACATTATATAGTTCCTAAATAACAAAAAAATGTCAATAGAATGCGTTTAAATGCAAAATTGAATTTAAAATGAGTCATAAAGTAACCAATGTGTTATTTGAATGCATCCACAATTCTATAAGCAAGATCAATTTGGGAAATTTTGTGCGCAGTGCCCACTTTGACAGCTTTTTTAAAATATATATTTAACCTTTATCAAAAAACTGACTAATACGGCACATTACACAGTTCCTAAATAAAAAATAACTGTCAATGCGTTTGAGAGCAAAATTGAATTTAAAAAAGAGTCATAAAATAACCAATTTGTTATTTGAATACATCCTCAATTCTTTAATCATAATCGCTTTGTGGAATTTTTTTGCAAAGTGCCCACTTTGGCAGCTTTTTAAAAATATATATTTAGCCTTTATCAAAAAACTGAACAATACGGCTCATTACACAGTTCCTCAATAACAAAAGAACTGTCAATTGAATGCATTTGAGAGCAAAATTGGATTTAAAATGAGTCATAAAATAACCAATTTGTTATTTGAATACATCCTCAATTCTCAATCATGATCGTTTTGGGAAATTTTGTGCGAAGTGCCCATTTTGGCAGCCTTTTTTGAAATATATTCTGCTTTTATCAAAAAACTGGCCAATCCGTCACATTATATAGCTCCTAAATAAGAGAATTGGATGCGTTTGAGAACAAAAAATGGATTTAAAAATGACTCAGAAAAAACGCAATTTGTTATACTTCCTCAATTTTTTCAATCACGACCTCTTAGGGAAATTCTGTTCAAAGTATCTTTTTTGACAGCCTTTTTTGAAATATATTCTGCCTTTACCAAAAAACTGGCCAATAAGTAACATTATAAGTTCCTAAATAAAAGGATTTGCCATTTGGATGCGTTTAAAATCAAAAATGAATTCAAAAAATGAATCACAATATAAGCAGTTTGGATTTGAGGTTTTTTCTCCAACTCCGATTTTTGTTTAATTTATTTCTGCTATAAGAATTGGTCCTATGAAAAACTTGTTAATATAAAAATTCTAGATATTATTGAGAATATGTAAAATAAATTTAATTAGATTTGATTGCTTAAGAATTAAGTAAGTTATGATTTTTTTTTCTTTTTCCACCCCCTTTTTCTTTTCGTTTTTAATTTTTTTCATCGGTAAAAGTTGGTCCTATCAAAAACTTGTAAATACAAAAGTTTTATATAATATTGAGAACATTTATACAAAATTTAGTTAGATTTTATATCTTAAGAATTGACGAAGTTATGATTTTTTTCCTCCAAAAAACCCTGTTTTTTTTTTTTTTTTCGTCCCTTGGCCCTATTTTTAATTTTATCAGAAATCTATCACGCAGAAACCTTTCTCCCACTTTTTAGAAGTAACATAAACTTCAAACTGATTCGATATCTCTTTTAATAAAGAAGTTATCGCGTTTTTCCTATTTTTTACCCTTCCTATTTCCACCCCCTTCGTCCGATTTTGCCCGTTTACGAACTAAACCGAGATGTTATGTCCCTCGATTTTATGTAGAAGTTTGGAGAAGATCTGAGCATAATTATGGAAGTTATCGTGTCTAGAAGAAAGTGAAATATATATAGATAGATAGATAGATAGATAGATATATGAACTTTTTTACTGATGGTAGTTTTAGCTGTGACCCACGTGCTTTTTCCTTCCTGTATCAAATTTTACTGAGGTAGATGATTCGACTGCCCCGAAAGAAAAACCTCGGATTGAAATAATAAGATTTCTTTTAGATATTTTCTTATCCCGGGAAATAATTTTCTTTCGGGTTTGGTTTTCAATTATTTTTGAACAAGTTAACTTGATTAATTTCAGGGCTCGAAATTTACCGAAGCAAACAGGAACGATGTCTCGATTCGTGAAATTATGACAAATATTGCAGCAGTTCATGAAATTATCGTAAATATCGTTCCGGTTTATGGAACTATTAACCCCTCCGCGACGGGAGCCTTTTGCGAAATTATAAATGTTTTGTCATCAGTTTTTAAAAACAGAAATTTGTGAAATATTAAATCGAGAAAAAGTTCCAATTAAACGAGGCAAATTTTACAGTAAAATTTTACTGGTGGGGATAAACAAGGATTCTTAAGGCTTTTTGCGGCACGTATACGTATCGCTTGTCCCTAAGGGGTTAAAACAATGTTGCATCGTTTTCTGTAAAACATTAGTACTTCTGATATGGTTCTGATTCATGGGAATAAAAAGAACAGACTTGTATAGAACATCTGATTCTGATTTACCGGTCTCACAGACCACTGCTTTTTTTCAATTTTTATAGTTTAACCATTGACGTCTAATAAAGTAAGAAATGGCAACCTTTCTTGAATCCAACATTACCTACCCACCAGCACGTGATGGTGGGCGGAATGTGCACCAAACCGGTTATTTTCCCGCCAAAAATTGCCATTGGAATTTCCGCACCCACCAGTAGCTAGATCTGTGAAGTTGGCCCCCTCACTTTATGGAATATAAAAACTGAAAACGTCCGTCGTTTGAGCGCGTTTGAGCGACAAAAATTTTCGTTTGAGCGACTATCAGAAAAAAGTTATAAAAAAATCAAAATCCAGGGCCTTCGTTTTTGTGAAGTTGGCCCCCCGACCTTTTCGGATATACAAACTGAAGACGGCATTCGTTTGAGCGTCGTTTGAGCGACAAAAATTTTTGTTTGAGCGACAAAGTAAAAAAAGTTATAAGCGAAATAAAAAACTGAGGGGGCCAGATTTTGTGAAGTTGGCCCCCCGACCTTTTCGGACATACAAACTGAAGACGGCATTCGTTTGAGCGCGTTTGAGCGACAAAAATTTTTGTTTGAGCGACAAACTGAAAAAAGTTATAAGCGAAATAAAAATCTGAGGGGGCCAGATTTTGTGAAGTTGGCCTCCCGACCTTTTCGGATATACAAACTGAAGACGGCATTCGTTTGAGCGACAAAAATTTTTGTTTGAGCGACAAAGTGAAAAAAGTTATAAGCGAAATAAAAAACTGAGGGGGCCAGATTTTGTGAAGTTGGCCCCCGACCTTTTCGGATATACAAACTGAAGACGGCATTCGTTTGAGCGCGTTTGAGCGACAAAAATTTTTGTTTGAGCGACAAACTGAAAAAAGTTATAAGCGAAATAAAAAACTGAGGGGGCCAGATTTTGTGAAGTTGGCCTCCCGACCTTTTCGGATATACAAACTGAAGACGGCATTCGTTTGAGCGTCGTTTGAGCGCGTTTGAGCGACAAAAATTTTTGTTTGAGCGACAAACAGGAAAAAATTATGAGCGAAATAAAAACTGATGGGCTACATTTTGGGAAGTTTGCCCCCCGACCTTTTCGGATTTAAAAACTGACGACGGCATTCGTTTGAGCGTCGATTGAGTTCATTTGAGCGACAAAAGTTCTCGCTTGAGCGACAAACTGAAAAATGTTATAAGCGAAATAAGAAACTGAGGGGGTCACATTTTGTAACGTTGGCCCTCCGACATTTTCGGATTTAAAAACTGAACACGGCATTCGTTTGAACGTCGTTTGAGCGCGTTTGAGCGACAAAAATTTTCGTTTGAGCGACAATCAGAAAAAAGTTATAAACAAATCAAAATTCAAGGCCTTCGTTTTTCTGAAGTTGGATCCCCGACCTTTTCAGATATACAAACTGGAGGCGGCATTCGTTTGAGCGTCGTTTGAGCGCGTTTGAGCGACAAAAATTTTCGTTTGAGCGACAATTTGAAAAAAGTTATAAGCGAAATAAAAAACTAAGGGGGCCAGATTTTGTGAAGTTGGCCCCCCGACCTTTTCGGACATACAAACTGAAGACGGCATTCGTTTGAGCGTCGTTTGAGCGCGTTTGAGCAACAAAAATTTTCGTTTGAGCCACAAACTGAAAAAAGTTATTAGCGAAATAAAAAACTAAGGGGGCCAGATTTTGTGAAGTTGACAACCCGATCTTTTTCGGATTTAATAGCTGAAGACGGCAATAATTTGATCGCGTTTGAGTGACAAAAATTTTCGTTTGAGCGGATATATTTTTGCAATTATTTAGCTTTCTTTTTTTTACATGGAACTGAATTTTACGTCCCCTTAGAATAAGTATTTTGAAAAGCGAAATGCGTGATATGTTTGATCGTCCAAAATATGTTTTTAATTATAAAAATTTTCGTTTGAGCGATGATATTTTTACAGTTATTTAGCTTTTTTTTTTTTAAAGGGCCAGAAATCACAACTTATTTAATGCCCCTTAAAAAAGGTTTTTAAAAAATCTAAACGCATGATATGTTTGAGTATCCAAAACTTTGTTTTGGGTTATCCAAAATTTCATTTGAGACAGATATATTTGTACAGTAAATTAGCTTTCTCTTTTTCCATTGGGCTGAAATCATAGCTTGTATAAAGCCCCTTAAAATAAGTTTTTCAAAAACTTAATGCATGATTCGTTTCAGCGTTCAAAATACTGTTTTGAGTTATAAAATTTTCGTTTGAGCGGATATATTTTTGCAGTTATTTAGCTTTCTTTTTTCCAAGAGGCTGAAATGACAGCTTGTATATAGTCCCTTAATTTTTTTTTTTTTTTTTTTTTTTTTTTTTTTTGAAAAATTGAATGCATGATATGTTTGTGTGTCCAAAATACTGTTTTGAACTATAAAAATTTTCGTTTGAGTGGATATATTTTTGCGGTTATTCAGCTTTCTTTTTTACAAGAGGCTGAAATGACAGCTTGTATACGGTCCCTTAAAATAAGTTTTTTGAAAAACTGAATGCATGATATGTTTGAGCGTCAAAATGCTGTTTTGAATTATAAAAATTTTCATTTGAGCGTATATATTTTTGCAGTTATTTAGTTTTTTTGCCAAGGGGGTGAGATCATAACTTTTATGCGTCCCCTTAAAATATGTTTTTTAAAAACTGAACGCATGACACGCTTGAACGCCCAAAATACTGTTTTGTGTTTTAAAAATTTCCATTTGAGTAGATAAATGTTTACAGTAAATTAGATTTCTTTTTTTTTTTCAAGTTCCTGAAATCACGTTTGTATACAGCTCCTTAAAATAAGTTTTATGAAAAACTGAGTCCATGAAACGTTTGAGCGTCCAAAATAATGTTTTTTGTTATAAAAATTTGCGTTTGAGCGAATATATTTTGACAGTTATTTAGCTTTCTTTTATCCAAGGGGCTGAATTCTCAGCCCCTTGGATAACTTCAGTGCTGTAGTTGGAAAAAAATATTTGTGGGAACTCAAATTTTCATATATTATCATGCTACCGTATTTATTCCCCCCCCCCCCCCAAAAGCCAAATTTGAAACATTTAACCAAAACCAGATTTAAAAAAAAAAATTACAGTTATAATTATTGTATTGAATTATTTATAGTAATGTAACTTGCTTTTATTCCATAATAATAGGGAAACTGATGTCAATTCAGAACCTCCGCCTCCTGAATACTAGTCCTCAGCGCTGACCCCCCCCCCCCCAAAAAAAAAAAAATGGCGGCTACTAAAGGCAGATTTTTTTTCAGCATGTGTACGGCCTCTTCAGTTTTGATATCAATATTTAAGTTTTTTTGCTTTATTTTTCTGAGATTAAAGAAGTCTAAGAAATCTTTCATAAAATACTGGGGTGAAAACTTAAACTTATGACCATGTACACTTTTAAACAAATCCGTCTTCGGCACCCGCCATTTTAGTGTCTGGCCTAGTATTCAAAGGGCGGCTTCAAAGCATCTGTAGGGTCTAAATATCGTCTTTTTCGATAAATGGTAACGGATCTCCTTATAACTAGCAAATTTTAATGTTTTGCTCGAAGAAAAAATAGATTGCGCTCGTACGAGATTTTTTTTTTTTTTACAATAACAAACCAAATATTTCTGGGAACAGCGCTCCCACGCGTTCCCACCCAATTACAGCACTGGATAACTTGGAATTTATACAGCCCCATAAAGTAAGTTTTTTGGAAAACTAAATGCATGATACGTTTGAGCATCCAAATATAGCTTTGTATTATAAAAATTTTCGTGTGAGTTGATATATTTATACAGTTATTTAGCTTTCTTTTTTCGAAGGGGCTGAAGTCGCAGCTTGTATACAACCTTTGAAAATAATTTTTTTTGGTAAACTAAATTCATGATTTATTTGAGCCTCAAAAACACTATTTTGAATTATAAAAATTTTCGTTTGAGCGAATATTTTTTTACGGTTATTTAGCTCTATTTTTTTTTCAAGTAGTCTAAAATCACATCTTGTCTATATATCCCCTTAAATAAAGTATTTTGAAAAACAACAAAACAAAAAAAAAAAAAAAAAAAAAAAGAAAAGAAAAGAATCCATGGCACATTTTGGCTACCAAAATACTGTTTTAGCTTTGAGTTCCTATTTCGACATATTTTTACAGTTGTTTAGCTTTCTTTTTTTCTAAAGGGTGGAAATTGCAGCTTATATACATCCCCTTAAAATAAGTTTGTATGAAAACAGAATGCATGATGCGTTTTAAAGTCCAGAATACTGTTTTGCATTATAAAAATTTTCATTTGAGCGGATACAATTTTATTGTTTTTTATGTTTCTTTTTTCCTAAGGACTGAAATTGTAGCGTTTTGACAGCCTCTTAATATAAGTTTGATTATATATAAAATTCCTGTATATCCAATAAGATCCTGTATTTCCTTAATATAGAATTCCTGTTTAATCTGCAATATTTTCATACATATTAAACTATCTTTTTTTTCATTGGGAATCAAAATCGTTGGATGTATATTCAACCATTAAAAAAAAAAAAAAAAAAAAAAAAAAAAAAAAAAAAAAAAGTTTAAAGTTTTTCATGCAGCTTACGTTTGAGCGTACAAAATACTCTTTTGTGCGGTAAAAGTTTCTATCAGAGTGGCCGCACTTTTACGACAAATGTTTTTGATACAGCACCAAATTGTCACAGCATTTATTTTTCCACGTTGGCTAAAATTAAATGTTTTATACGCTCGTTCACTTAACTATTTTGAAATTCGAAAAAAGACCACATGTTTGAGTGCCCAAAGTGAACGTTTGGAGAGATGATAATTTTTGTTTTGAGCAAGATAAATTTTGCTGTTACTAAGCATTCATTTTTTTACGGAGCAGTTTGCATACAGTAACTTAAAATAATTATTTTAAAATTTTGAAAAAATTGTGCGTTTGTTTGTTCAAAGTATTCTTTTGAGCGATAAGAATTTTTGTTTGAGTGACAATATTTTCACAGTTCTTTAACATTCCCTTTTTCCGAGGGGCTAAAACAACATTTTTTATTCAATCCTTCAAGTGAGTTATTTTGAAATTATGGAACTTTCATATGTTTGAGCGCCCAAAGTTATCGTTTGAGAATGAAAATTTTCGTTACAGACTGAAACCACAGTTTGTAAATAACCCGTTAAATTAATTACTTTAAATTCTAAAAATGTCTTTTTTTTTTTTTTTTTTTTTTTTTTTTTTTATTTAAAGTAATTGTTTTAGCTGTAATTATCTTTGTTTCAGCATCAATTTTTTCACAGTTAATGCATATATTGATTAATCATTTTCTATAATATGTAACTTTTATTAAATTTCTCTGAAATTTAAAATATGCGAGAATTTTTTTATTACAATGTTCTTTTTAATGTTTAGTATACTAGGCTGGTTCTTGAAATAATCACTTTTGAAATAAAATCCTAACTATATAAAGAAGGATATTTTCTACCGCATCCTTTGTAGTTTTTACTGATTCACATACACATATTTTAAATTTCAAACACTGCCGAAGTGCAACAAACACTGCCGACACCTTCTGAACTGAAGTACGGTGGAGGAGGTCATAGGGCATAGGGAAGACAAGTGCACGTGGTCCTGACTTCGCTGTAAATTGAGGTGCATTTCACCAGCCCGCACCTAAGGAGTTCAGGAAATTCAACAATGTCATTCGTTAGTACTCCGTTAGTACCGGTAAGTACCGAGAGATTTTCGTTTGTACCGCAACCGTTGCGGAGTTATGGACAATTCTCAAGTTCCGGCGCGCGGGCTGGAGAAACATGGGATTTCCTATAGGAAAAAAATGAAGGTTCTCCGATTTCGTTCAAATTATGTGGGTCGTTAGTACTACGTTAGTACCGGTAAGTACCGAGAGATTTTCGTTTGTACCACATCCGTTGCGGAGTTATGGCCAATTCTCAAGTTCCAGCGCGCGGGCTGGAGAAACATGGGATTTCCTATAGGAAAAAAATGAAGGTTCTCCGATTTCGTTCAAATTATGTGGGTCGTTAGTACTACGTTAGTACCGGTATGTACCGAGAGATTTTCGTTTGTACCACATCCGTCGCGGAGTTATGGCCAATTCTCAAGTTCCGGCGCGCGGGCTGGAGAAACATGGGATTTCCTATAGGAAAAAAATGAAGGTTCTCCGATTTCGTTCAAATTATGTGGGTCGTTAGTACTACGTTAGTACCGGTAAGTACCGAGAGATTTTCGTTTGTACCACATCCGTTGCGGAGTTATGGCCAATTCTCAAGTTCCCGCGCGCGGGCTGGAGAAACATGGGATTTCCTATAGGAAAAAAATGAAGGTTCTCCGATTTCGTTCAAATTATGTGGGTCGTTAGTACTACGTTAGTACCGGTAAGTACCGAGAGATTTTCGTTTGTACCACATCCGTTGCGGAGTTATGGCCAATTCTCAAGTTCCAGCGCGCGGGCTGGAGAAACATGGGATTTCCTATAGGAAAAAAATGAAGGTTCTCCGATTTCGTTCAAATTATGTGGGTCGTTAGTACTACGTTAGTACCGGTAAGTACCGAGAGATTTTCGTTTGTACCACATCCGTTGCGGAGTTATGGCCAATTCTCAAGTTCCAGCGCGCGGGCTGGAGAAACATGGGATTTCCTATAGGAAAAAAATGAAGGTTCTCCGATTTCGTTCAAATTATGTGGGTCGTTAGTACTACGTTAGTACCGGTAAGTACCGAGAGATTTTCGTTTGTACCACATCCGTTGCGGAGTTATGGCCAATTCTCAAGTTCCAGCGCGCGGGCTGGAGAAACATGGGATTTCCTATAGGAAAAAAATGAAGGTTCTCCGATTTCGTTCAAATTATGTGGGTCGTTAGTACTACGTTAGTACCGGTAAGTACCGAGAGATTTTCGTTTGTACCACATCCGTTGCGGAGTTATGGCCAATTCTCAAGTTCCAGCGCGCGGGCTGGAGAAACATTGGATTTCCTATAGGAAAAAAATAAAGGTTCTCCGATTTCGTTCAAATTATGTCGGTCGTTAGTACTACGTTAGTACCGGTAAGTACCGAGAGATTTTCGTTTGTACCACATCCGTTGCGGAGTTATGGCCAATTCTCAAGTTCCAGCGCGCGGGCTGGAGAAACATGGGATTTCCTATAGGAAAAAAATGAAGGTTCTCCGATTTCGTTCAAATTATGTGGGTCGTTAGTACTACGTTAGTA
This sequence comes from Maratus speculifer, assembly GCA_964019185.1. Classification (NCBI taxonomy): domain Eukaryota; kingdom Metazoa; phylum Arthropoda; class Arachnida; order Araneae; family Salticidae; genus Maratus; species Maratus speculifer. The sequence continues at coordinate 186,184,391 of OZ025301.1, forward strand.
CCGGTAAGTACCGAGAGATTTTCGTTTGTACCACATCCGTTGCGGAGTTATGGCCAATTCTCAAGTTCCAGCGCGCGGGCTGGAGAAACATGGGATTTCCTATAGGAAAAAAATGAAGGTTCTCCGATTTCGTTCAAATTATGTGGGTCGTTAGTACTACGTTAGTACCGGTAAGTACCAGTGGCGTAGCTAGGATGGGTGACACCCAGGGCGGATGTAAATGGTGTCACCCCCCCCCAACCCGTCATATTTTTTCAATCACATTTCTACGTTGTTATAACAAATGACCATATCATTCCTTATTTACATTTCGTCCACCTACATAAAAAGGGGGAGGGGGCGATTTATTACATTTACCATAGTCCGCATAAGTCAATGCGGTGACTATATATAGAAGAAAAATCTTTCTTTTAAAGTTTGCTTTTTGCTAACTCATTGGTTAGGTTGGTTTTTGCTCCCTTGTGCATATATTATTTAGATACCCCATCTATATATATAAAAGAAAGTCTGGATTTCGTATTAATCGCAGCACAAAAAAATCTACTGAACCAAAAATCTTGAAAAAAGAGGTAAAAATACTTCTTATAACACCGAGTGCCGCTAAGAAGGGATTTTTGAAAATTCCACCCCTAAGGAAGTAAAGAAAATAACGTATTTTATGATAAAAGATTTTATGAACGTATTTTATGGTAATGACTGTAATCTATATATATAAAAGAAAGTCATGATTTCGTATTAATCACAGCAGAAAAAAATCTACCGAACCGATAATCTTGAAAATTGGGAAAAGAGTACTTCTTATAACACCGAGTGCCGCTAAGAAGGGATTTTCGAAAGTTCCACCCCTAAGGAAGGTAACAAAAAGGACGAACTTAAAAAAAATTCCTTAAAAATCGGCTTTTGTAGTTGTTTTTCAACTTATAACATATTTTAGGGTATTTTTTCATGCTGAATCGAATAGTACCGAGCAAATTCTTTTAAATTCAGTAGTTTGTGAGATACTTCACATTTTCCTAATTTGAAGATGTCTTCGGCGCAAAAACCTGAAATTTTCTATCCTTATCTATATAGATCAGATTTTGCAGTTCTTTTTCAACTGATACCTTATTTTACTGGTTTTTTTTATGTTGAATCAAATGGTACCAAGTAAATTCTTTTAAATTCAGTAGTTCGTGAGATACTTCACATTATCCTAATTTGACGATGTCTTCGGCGCAAAAAGTTAAAATATCAATCCTTCTATATATATAAAAGAAAGTCTGAATTTCGTATTAATCACAGCACAAAAAAAAAAATCTACTGAACCAAAAATCTTGAAAATAGAGGTAAAAATATTTTTTATAACACCGAGTGTTGCTAAGAAAGGATTTTTGAGAATTCCACTCCTAAGGGGGATAAAAAAAGAACGAATTTAAAAAAATCCTTAAAAATCGGCTTTTGCAATTGTTTTTCAACTGATAACGTATTTTAGTGTGTTTTTTCATGCTGAATCGAATGGTATCAAACAAATTCTTTTAAATTCAGTAGTTCGTGAGATACTTTACATTATCCTAACTTGGTGATGTCTTCGGCGCAAAAACCTGAAACTTTAAATCTTTATCTTATATATAAAAGAAAGTCTGGATTTCGTATTAATCACAACACAAAAAAATCTACCGAAACAAAAATCTCTAAAATAGAGGTAAAAATACTTCTTATAACACCGAGTGCCGCTAAGAAGGGATTTTTGAAAATCCCACCCGTAAAGGGGGTAAAAAAAAAGAACGAATTAAAAAAAAATTCCTTAAAAATCAGCTTTTGCATAGTTATTTTTCAACTGATAACATATTTTAGTGTTTTTTTTTTTTCATGCTTAATCGAATGATACCAAGCAAATTCTTTTAAATTCAGTAGTTCGTGAGATACTTCACATTTTCCTAATTTGAAGATGTCTTTGGCGCAAAAACCTGAAATTTTCAATCCTTATCTATATAGATCAGATTTTGTAGTTCTTTTTCAACTGATACCATATTTTAGTGTGTTTTTTCATGCATAATCGAATGGTCCCAAGCAAATTCTTTTAACTCGAGTAATTTGTGAGATAGTTCACATTTTTCTAATTTGGCGATGTCTTCAGCGCAAAAAACTGAAATTTTCAATCTATGTAAAAGAAAGTCTGGGTTTCGTATTAATCATGAACAAAAAAAAAATTTATTGAACCTACAATTTTGAAAGAAAGTTCTATAATCAGGTTAACATGATTAGTTAAGCTATATTTAATTATCTCACTATATATAAAACGCAAAGTGAAATTTCATTCCGGCCGCTTATAACTAAAGTTCTACTTGATAGATTTTAATGGAACTTACATTGTTTATTGGATAATTTTTCAGAAATTTTGTAACAAATGAAATATAGCATTCTACATTGTTTAATTAAATACATGTGAAGACGTTTTAAATCAGATGAATCCAATTACAAAAGGCTGGCTTTATTTTAAAGGTTCCGCTGAATGAATTTTTATGTGATTAAAACTGTTAAAATGTTGAGCGCTACGTCATTAATTGGTGACTAACATTGAACTTTCCGTTTAGATGACTGACTTTTCACCGATGATAGACAGTTTAAAATACAATATAAAACTAAAAATTACTAAAATATAAAAATTTCTTTAAATTCAAAGTTTTTATTTATTTATTTATTTAAGCATTGACTAGCGTAGCGGGCGAAGGCTGCTAGTTTTGTATAAAATTTCATATTTTCAAAGAAAAGAAAATTAACTTTGATGCGACGTGAGCTATAAATTTTATTTTTTTCCAGAATTTTTTCCCCAAACATTATAATGTTATTTGTATATATTTGCAAATAAAGATTGGGTGTCACCTCTTAGAGGGTGACACCCGGGGCGGACCGCCCCCTCCGCCCCCCGCTAGCTACGCCACTGGTAAGTACCGAGAGATTTTTGTTTGTACCACATCCGTTGCGGAGTTATGGCCAATTCTCAAATTCCAGCGCGCGGGCTGGAGAAACATGGGATTTCCCATAGGAAAAAATAAAAGTTCTCCGATTTCGTTCAAATTATGTGTGTTGTTAGTACTATGTTACTAATGGTAAGAACCGAGAGATTTTCGTTTGTACCACATCCGTCGCGAAGTTATGCCGACTATTCATCTCCAGTTTGTGGGTTAGGGAAACGTAAGATTTCCCATGGAAAAAAAATTAGGTCTTCCGATTTCGTTCAAATTATGTATGTCGTTAGTACCGGTATGTACCGTGAGATTTTCGTTGGCACCGCATCTGTTTCGGAGCTGTGATCAATTTTCAGTTTTGAGAAGCGGTAGAGGTTTGCACGGATTTCCAGCCCGGTTTTCCGGACCAACTTGTTTATATTTTTACATTTCTAGACACGGCACGGTCCGTATAGAAATAAATGAAATCAGGTCCTGCCTGAACTGGCCCTACACACAGTTTCTTCTATTTAAAAAAAAATGAGATTTGTTTTCATATAATTAAGATTCCTTTAATGAATACTGCATACATTTTTATGGGATGATTTTATCGTATATTTTACAGAAAATACATCATAGAAACATTCATGATTACTGAGATTCTTAGATTTTCATCATTCAATTAAAGATTCATTAAAAAATTAATATTGTTTAAAATAAAAGAAAAAACAATGTTAAAAACTTCATAACTTTCGAAATTTTATAATAAAAAGTAGATTTATGAAAATACTTCTAAGTCATTTATTAAAGATTTTCTGAATTCCAAAGAAGTTACTTTCTGATACATTTCTGAATTCATTTCTTTTCGGAAACGCATAAGATTACCAGGTGTTTTTAATCAGAAACTATGTAATCGAATAGCCTTATACATTTTTTGATCCAAAAATTTAAAGAAAATACTGTCAAAGTTAGCACTTTGAATCGAATTTCCGGAGCCAAAAGCATCTGAAGGGAGAAAAATCTGCAACCACGTTAAAAAAATGTTATTGCAACAAATCTATGCAAGGATATTATATACCAAAAATGAAAAACGCTATTCGATTCCAAGTACCTTTAATAGTCAGACTTGTTTTTTGTAATCAAAAATTAGTCAGAAAATGCGTCAAACTTTCTCGTTGATGAGCAGCGAATTTAGGAACCATTTAAAAAAAACACTGAGAAGTATATTTCCAAAGATTACGTTAACAGAATTTCTTTAACACTATTAATATTTTTACATATCATATTTTCTGCCCTGCCCATCTTGAAACAGTTAAGTCTAGTTCCGTTATATGTTGGAAAACAATGGAAGCCTGACTCGACTCGGCATGAGTCTACTAAAAGAAATATTACGTCCGGGTACACAATATAACAGTCCAATGTCGATCTTTACATTGTGCAAGTTGCATTTCTGTTTTAGAACAAAATTTATTTAAAAATGATTCAGAATGTAAGCAGTTTGAGGTTTTTTCCTTCAGCTCTTGTTTTTGTTTAATTTATTTTTGATATAAGAATTGATCCTATCAAAAACGTGACAGTGTAAAAGCTGTAGATATAATTGAAAAGATGTATAATAAATTTTATCGAATTTAATATCTTAAGAATTGAGGAAGTAATAGTAATAGTAATTTCTTCCTGCCCCCCCCTCTCTCCTTTGTTTTTGTTTTTTTTATTAACCCGTCAGTAGTCGCGTGTCGGTCTTTTCGCCGCCCGTATAACTTATCTTCTCCTAACTTATATCACATTACAAATACAGCTGAGATCTACCATGTAGCTGACATTGAAGCTTTCTCATGTACCTTAGTGAAGTAACAGGACACCTCTGTTTTTCTTTCAGGTAGATTTTTAGAAACAAAGTTTAAATTGGCAAAAAAGTCTACGTAAAAGTCACTAATGCGAGTTCATTTTTACTTTTTCCATTTACACCAGATCTCATGAATAAAATGCATAATTTAAGAAAACTGTAAATTTATATCTTCGTTGTAATGTTATTTTCGTATATTATATGAAAAATATTTCTTATTTTACATATTTGGTATGCGGGGGGCCAGCGGCTAAAAGACCGAGCGCGACTAATGACGTTGTGAAAAAAGTCGCGACTACTCGCGGGTTATTATTGCAACGAGAGTTGTTCCTATCAAAAATTTGCAAATAGAGTAATTGTTTTTTTTTAAGTTTTAGATAATATTAAATACATATATAATATTTAAAAAATTGTAATTTAATTGGATGCGATATCTTGAGAATTGATGAAGTTATGAATTTTTTTCTCTCAAAAATCCTATTTTCTTTCCCCGCTTGAGCTCATTTTTAATTTTATCAAAAATCTGTCATGCATTTAACTTTTTCCCCATTTTATAGGAGTAATATAAACTTTAAACTTATTCGATATTTATTTTCAATAAGAAATTATGAGTTTTTTCGGTTTTCGGAAAAACCCTCCATATTTCTACTTGGTCCGATTTTGCCCATTAACGAACTTGACCGAGATTTTATGCCCTTTGTTTTTAAGTATCCGTTTGGAAGATATTTGAGCAGAATTATAGGAGTTACCGTGCCCATAAAAAGTGATATATAAATATACATACACACATATATATAAACTTTTTTTACTGATGGAAGTTTTGGGGTCTAGAGATTATAATCGGTGTAGATCTGAAATAAAAATTTTCAGAAATTTCAACATAGGAGCACCGCAATGAGTATTTCATATGAAATCTAACTAAAAAGGGTAAAAAAATAAAATTTCTTTATAATAATCCATTACTTTTTTTACTTTCAAAGTACGGTTTTTCAAAAGACATGTGATGTTATTTAAGGGGAATTACGATTAATAAAACATTAATTTTAAATGGGTCTTAGATTTTTTTTTTCTGATATATCATCATTTATTTAAAGAATGTTTTTTTTCATTTCTTTACTTGAAGATTATTGATACTTTCAAACAACAGTACAATGCAAGTAGTTTTTTTATAAACAGCCGAGCTATCATATTTGCATAATCAAATTTCCTAGAAATGGATATAAGTTTGAAATTTTGAAAGTAAGTTTATTGTTCTGACAATAATATATATATACATATATATATATATATATATGTCACAGCCAAAACCCGGAGCCTGGCTGATTCTAGAACTGGCCGGCCAATATCCGAACTGACCAAGTTTTCTGGCCAAAACGCAAAATACATGAAATGAATAGCGTATTTCGGGTTTTGGCCGGCCAATTCCCGAACTGGCAGGGAAGCCTTGGCCAACATTCGAACTGGGGATTTAAGGCTATCCTTTAGATATGGGGTCGTCAATAAATTTCTTTTAGAAGTTGTTTCTAATTTAGAGAAAAAAGTCGTTTCGTGACGGCCCCGGAAGATTGCACTGACATGCACACATGACAGGAAAGAATATTTCCAAGCTATTCTAATATGCTATGCATAGGTATCAATTTTATTGTAACTAAGATAATCTAACAACATTGAAATGAAACGATTCCCTTTGCTTATATTTAAACGAAGTATCTTTGTGTATCCCAGTAAATTAACCAAAAATAGTACACAATTCCCTTTCAATACCGAAATTAATTGATAAACCAAATAAGATAGCAATTACAAGTTAATCAGAGCCTTTACTCGAGTTAGAGCATGGGCAGACAGACGGCTAGACTGTTTGAATTCATAGACTCTTTCAACTATGTTAGAAAGGATTAAGCCTTTCTAATGTGCCTATATCTGTTTTGTGAACTGGCCAATCACATCTGGCCAGTTCGAGAATTGAACAGTCGCATCTGGCCAGTTCGCGAATCGGCCAATCATTTCTAAACGTTGCTGGCCAGTTCGGGAATTAGCCGACCAATTCTAGAATTGGCCAATTTCGGGTTTTGGCCGTAACATTTATGTAGAATTGAATTTATATTTTATTATTTTCTGATGTAAGCCAAATAAACATCTAAAAAAAATAACGAAATGTTAAACACAATCGAAAAAGGATTCTTTTACATTATTTTATTAATATAAAATATTTACAATACATTACAATTATTTGTAAATGTAACATATTACTATTGTAATAATAAAGTAAAAGGTGTAATTTCCGAAATGAAAATAATGATAAGTAAAAAATTATAATTTTTTTCAATAATACACTAAACATATTGCAGATAAATCAGTGACACATTCATTTGTTTGTTATAAATATTGTAGTGATAAATATAAAGTATAATAATGAAAAGAAATTTTAACAACAATTGACATAAAATCATAGAATAAAATAAAATGTTAATCAAAAAAAGATTTGTAAATAAATTATTAGCAGTTCAAATGAAAAATTGTTTTTAATAAATATATATATATTTATAATATATATATATATATATAAGCTAAATAAATATATATTTATTTATTTAGCTTAAACAGCTTGTTTATCTAATAAGTAATGGAAACAAAAATGGATTTTTTATTAACAATTCTAACTTCTTATATCTTAACATACCCTCTGTGGCATTAAAAAAAATAATAAAATAAAATAAAAGTATTTATTAACTTTCTTCTTACTACTCAAATCAAAATTTAATCAAGCCCCAATTTACCTAATTTCAATCAATCGAACGTCCAAGTATAAAAAGTTCTATAAACTTTCACCTTTTTTTTTAATTTCCTTGCAAGTATTAGATTTTTTTTTCTTTATTAAATGATAAGTTGAAGCAGAATCTAAAAATTTGAAAACATAAAAGCATAGCTGTTGTCACAAGGGAAAAATTAAAAAGATTCTGTGCATTAAACAGTTAATCCAAAATAATATTTTATAAATGTATAAGTTGGTAGAAAAATGCAAATTCCCAAAGATGTTGCAACGCATGCTTACCCACTGTTAAAAATAAAGGTGACAAACCAGTTGCATTTGGCACCCAGGGGTGAAAAGGTGTTATTATTTGACACCCGCGGGCTTGAAAACGTGTTTGGGGGTGCCGTTTGATCCCTCACTGGATGATTCATGCTAATCACGGTGCCGTGCAATGCATACCGTTGAAAGATTTTCACCCCTTAGTTATTTGCGAATGCTCTGTGACGTGTATCCTTCCCCTTCAACTCGCCGTCACTGGTGGATCAAAACAGCAATTTCTCCTTACGATGACTATCACCACGCGTGCGCTATCCCAATTTCGTTTAGAACTTCTAATGGCTAAATTTTGGCGAGCTTTTTTACATAAAGCAATCTTTGAAATTCAGGACACTTGAACATTTCAGGGAGACTTCGAAGGGGAGCTGGATGGCCGAGCGGTTAGAGCGTTGAACTTGCAATCAGGCGTTATGAGTTCGAATACTTCGCTGGCCAAAAGTCGGTGTTTAAGTTTTATTTATTATTGGGCACTCTGGATTAAGGGTGCAATCTTTTCACTCTAATTAAGGTTAATTCACCCATTTTCACCTTCTGGCTCCCCTAGGGATGTCACCAGTGAGACAAGCCTTTCACCCCTAAAAGGTGCAATGTGTTACACCTTTTAGGGGTTCACACAGGTGCAATGTGTCACCTGTAGTTTTAACAGTGTACTCTCCCCAATTCTCTTACTCCTCCTAGTCTATGCTTCTTACTGAATTGCATATGAAAAGTTAAAATCTTACAAAATCTATTTTTTCCCACTTTATAATTAAAGCGCTAAAATAGAATAGGTTAATTTCAATGGGAGAGAAAATTTTTATGATAGAAAGGCAGACATTCCTTGTCTTATGAAATGATTATATTCTATATACACTGTTAAAACTACAGGTGACACATTGCACCTTTTAGGAGTAAAAGGCTTGTCTCACTGCTGACACCCCTAGAGGAGCCAGAATGGCACTCTTAATTAGGGTGAAATTATGGCCCCCCTAATCTACAGGGCCCAATAATAAAAATGAATTATAAACTGACTTTTGTCCTGTGAAGGATTCGAACCCACGTCTGATTGCAAACTCTGTGCTCAAACCGTTCGGCCATCGAGCTCACCTTCAAAGTCTCCTTGAAATGTTCAAATGTCCAGAAATTCAAAGATTGCTTTATGTAAAAAGCTCACAAAAAGTTTTCCATCCGAAGTTCCAACCGAAATTGGGATAGCGCATGCGCGGTGATAGTCTTCGTAGGGAGAAATTGCTGTTATAATCCACCAGTGACGGTGAGTTGAAGAGGAAGGACACACATCGCAGAACATGCGCAAATAACTATGGGGGAAAATCTTCCAAAGGTATGCATTGCGCGGCACCCTAATTAGCGTGATTCATCCAGTGAGGGATCAAACGGCACCCCGAACACATTTTCAAGCCCGCGGGTGTCAAATGGTTACACCTTTTCATCCCTGAGAGCCAAATGCAACTGGTTTCTCACCTTTATTTTTAACAGTGTAATAATTGCAGTCAGGGCACATGAATACGTTGTTGCAATTTGAAAGTTTTTCTGATGAAGTAAGAATCACAATATTGAGTGTTACTGACTGTATTTTACATTATCTAATATCTACCATTCAAACTATATTATGACACAAAGTTTTTCGAATAAGATGCTATATAGATAATAAGCTCTAAAAGGTTATGCAAAATGGTAAATGAGTATATTGATATAGATTTTTCATGAATTAAGCGCTGTAAAAGTAAACTAATATACGTATAAATATATAAAACTGTTTACATCCAGCTCAAAAAATGGGAAGAAATAATTTTATAAATAAGAAAAAATTTCCAAATAAATAGCATTTCCAGCATCTTTTCCATAAATCTTACTAAATTACTTGTTTATTAACAAGATTATTAAGCTCTTTTTTATAATATTTATATGATTCATTAGAAAATATATTATAACGTATAGGATCTTCAAGCATTTAAGAAAAAATACACTATGTGGCCATGATACTTGCAATCTTAGACGTTTTGTTAGATATTTAGGAAAATGCATAACAAATTATCCTGAAATTTCAAGTGGGTAAATAGTATAGTAGACGTCATATATGTTCATGAAGATTTTTTTCCCGAAAACCCATAGGGGAGTGTCAAAAAATCGAAGAATAGCGAATAGCTTTTGGTTATCCCTATAAAATTTACTATTGGGCCATTCCATGTCAATTCAACCAATTTTTCCCCCATTTGTAACCCGACCCACAGGGATTTGGATGAAACTTTGTGTGCACATTAATTCTATCATGAAATGATTCCATCAGAAATTTTTCCTTCACAGACCTCATAGTTTGTGAGATATGGGGGGTCCAACTCTTAGGTTTTTCTCAAATCGCACATTTCTGAGTCTGTATTCTGAGATTGCAGTTCCATCTTCAAAAAATTGTTTCTATCGATCTAAAACATGAATCATCCTAAAAATATCACTGTAAGAAGATAAAAAGATGCAGATTTTAATAAAAAATATTTAAAAAATTTATTTGTAATATTTAGGATTAAAAAGTCAGCCAAAGTTGAGAGTTATGGTTTTTTTTTCCAAATTTTTGTGACTTCACGAAAAAGGCTGTACATAAAAAGGCAAATTGAATTTCCCATTTCTTTTTGTTTTAAATAAAAGTTTACACTTTGGGCTTTCTATCTATAAAATAAAAATGATGTGTTGCGCATGGCTTATGCAAAAATTTTGGGTACTTTCCAGTTAGCCGGATGAGTGCTTTTTTTTATATATTACATATGCACACAAAAAAGCAAATGAAATTTCCCATTTCTTTTTGTTTTAAATAAAAGTTTACACTTTGGGCTTTCTATCTATGAAATAAAAATGATGTGTTTCGCATGGCTTATGCAAACATTTTGGGTACTTTCCAATTAGCCGGATAAGTGCTTTATTTTTACATATTACATATGCACAAAAAAATCAAATGAAATTTCCAATTCCTTTTTGTTTTAAATTAAATTTTACACTTTGGGCTTTCTATCTATGAAATAAAAATGATGTCTTTCGCATGGCTTATGCAAAAATTTGGGGTACTTTCCAATTAGCCGGATGTGTGTTTTATTTTTACATATGTACATATGTATAGATCTATATAAATGCAGATGTATTATACTATTATACATGTACATATGTATGTATATATACATACAGTACATTGATATATATATGTATAACACTGGTGCCCGTCTAACCGAAAAGTACCAAATTTTGCCTTGTTTTGAGAATCTGCACCAATCAAGAGGAAAAAAAAATCTGACTAAGTTTAGCTGTGGTACTTAAATAATTACTGGAATTTCTATGAGTTATTGAATTTAATGTTATTTGATGCAGGTTTTTTTTTTATTATTATCAAAGTAAAGTTTAGGCTTTGTTTTTTCTGATTAAAAAAAATCTGACTGTAATGTGTTTCCCCATTAAATTTAGTGAATGGTCCATATATATTTCATTTCGGTATTTAGAAATGGGCATTTTTGATAATCTAAAGAATCTCTTACTTTTATTTTCAATAATTAAACTCAAAACAGATTTTTTTTGTACAGAATAAAATAGAAATTTTTTTCTTCTCACATTTCCATTCTTTCTTTTGAATGCTTATATATTAATTATTTGTGTTTAAAAAATGTTCAAAACCTTGTATTTCCTTTCCTTGGTTAATTTTAATCAGTTTAAATATTTATATTGGCAAGTTTAAATACACAAATATTTAACAGAACTTAAATTTGTTTCTATAGTCTGAAAGATTTAATTGCACCTGCCTTGTATAAACACCTTCTGATAAAGGCAGGGTAATGTTCGTTAGTATGAAAGCAGATGTTTTGAAATCAAGTTAATCAAATTATTGTCATTCTGTTGTTTCTTATCATAGAATAATGATTTAACTTTTATTGTGCTACTAAAAATATATTCTGATTGTTACATATTTTATAGTTTGTGATATGTATAAATATTTTTTTGCTTTATTGTTGTAATATGGAGCCTGATATAAAACCTTCTACTAGTCTTCAGGCTTGCAGTATTGTAATATTAAATGGTTTAGAATGTCACAAAACTAGCTATACAAATAACAGAGAAATAGATTACATTGATAATCTCTGTGATTCAGAAAAAGAACTTTTATTAGTTAGGACTATTGCATTTATAAAACAAAAATTAAGTGAAAACCGTTTGATTAATATATGTGAGCATCACAGAATTTCGCTCTTAATGAAATATGAATTATATAAATGTGGAGAACCATTTAAGCGGCATAAAAAGCAAGTGAAAAAAAGCAATTGGGGCAATTAATAGAGATTTATATAGGGCCGAAAAAGTAAACCAAAATTGAAAGTTATGATTATTTTTTCGAAATTTTGTGAGTTTATAAAAAAGTCTCTACACAAAAAGGCAAATAAAATTTCCAGTTTGTTTTTGTATCCAATAACATTAAATTCAGTAACTCATAGAAACTCCAGTAATTATTTAAGTACAACAGCTAAACTTAGTCAGATTCCCCCCCCCCCCCTTAATTGGTGCAGATTTTCAAAACGAGGCAAAATTTGGTACTTTTCGTTTAGACGGGCACCAGTGTTATACATATATATATCAATATACTGTATATATACATACATATGTACATGTATAATACATCTGTATTTATATAGATCTATACATATGTACATATGTAAAAATAAAACACGCATCCGGCTAATTGGAAAGTACCCAAAATTTTTGAATAAGCCATGCGAAAGACATCATTTTTATTTCATAGATAGAAAGCCCAAAGTGTAAACTTTTATTTAAAGCAAAAAGAAATTGGAAATTTCATTTGCTTTTTTGTGTGCATATGTAATATATAAAAATAAAGCACTCATCCGGCTAATTGTAAAGTACCCAAAATTTTTGCATAAGCCATGCGAAACACATCATTTTTATTTCATAGATAGAAAGCCAAAAGTGTAAACTTTTATTTAAAACAAAAAGAAATTGGAAATTTAATTTGCCTTTTTGTGTACAGCCTTTTTTGTGAAGTCACAAAAATTTGGAAAAATAACCATAACTCTCAACTTTGGCTAATTTTTTTTATTCTAAATATTACAAGTAAATTTTTTAAATATTTTTTATTAAAATCTGCATCTATTTATATTCTTACAGTGAAATTTTTGAGATGATTCATGTTTTAGATCCAGAGAGACAATTTTTTGAAGATGGAACTGCAATCTCAAAATACAGACTCAGAAATGTGCGATTTGAGAAAACCCCAAGAATTGGACCCCCCATATCTCACAAACTATGAGATCTAGGAAGGAAATATTTCTGATGGAATCATTTCATGATAGAATTAGTGTGTACACAAAGTTTCATCAAAATCCCTGGGGGTCGGGTTACAAGGTCTGGTTGAACTGACATGGAATGACCCTATTGCTAATGTATTGAAATTTTAGAACATGATTAGGAGGTGTCTTATAATATACAGTGTTCATTTTTATAAGTATAGCACGCATATTCACGGAAAAATTAAGTTTTTTATAAAAAAAATTCCAAATTCCTCCAAATGTTTTGAATATAATTTGCAGTGTTCTTAATGTAAAAGAATGTCCTTTTCAGAAACCATTACAAATGATAATGTTCCCAATATCCTTCAATCAGAGTTATAACGGTAATAAATATTAGAGGATAAATGAACAAATTCACTGAATTTTCACAGCGCATGCGCGAATGCGACCTAAATATAATGCGCATAATGTATTAAATAAATGTATAGGGCAACGTTTGTGAAGTTCTCAAAAACATAGCTTGAAAATTCTGAAACTGATCGTTGATAAAATTAGCTCGAAATCCATTGTTTCCAAAAGGAAGCAAAAACACGAGGGGCTATATCGAAATATAGTAGTACGTGCATGCTTGTGTATGCTCGATGGGCAATAATCAATTTGTATTCGGATAAAGATCCTCATCTTTTTGCTGCATTTGTGGAACAACGAATTTCGATCTTTTCTATCAAAAATAAATTTCAGAATTTTCAAGCTATGTTTTTGAGACTTTCACGAAAGTTGTTCTATATATACATGAAATTTGTTCTAATACATTATCCACATTGCATTTTGAATGCATTTGTGCCTGCGCAGTGAATTATTATTTAGTGTAATTGTTCATTTTTTATACATTTTTTATTATTTTAAAATTTTGATTGCAGGTTATTACGTAGTGAATTTTTATTTAGAGAAGCTGTCTATTTTTTATCCAATATTTATTTTTTTTTAATTCTGATTGAGTGATTGGATATTGCGTAGAATGTCGCTGGTCATGGTTTCTGAAAAGAATATTCTTTTATATGAAGAACTCTGCAAATTATAAACAAAACATTTGGGGAAATTTGGGGTTGATTTTATAAAAAAAAACTGAATTTCTCCACTAGTATACGTGATATCCTCATAAAAAATGAACGCAGTTTATTACAATAAACCTCCTAATCACGTTCTAACGCTTCAACGCTTTAGCGACGTTGGTTTTAGAGGATTATCCAAATGCCATATCTTTTCTTTTAATATGTTGACTGACCCTTGTGGGGTTTCGGTGTGTGTGTGTGTGTGGGGGGGGAATTTCCCCAGAAATATATGAGGTATAATTTGATGTTTGTACAGCTGAAAATTCTGGATAATTCCTCAATCATCATGATTTTTTTTAAATATCTAACAAATCGGAAGTGATTGGTCATCATTAGCCGTATAGTGTACATGATACATGCGAAATAAAATAGCAATTTATGTTAAATTGAGCAAAATGACAAACATATTTTCATAAACAGTTATGCAAAACCAAAATATGTAATTTAAATCTTTGAAAATGTCTGTATTTAGTTAAAATGTATAGAAAATTAATCTTCTAATAAATAACAAGAAGAAATAAAAGATTCGGCATAATTATTCAAACTTTGCATAATTGTTACTACTGCTATAATAAGTGTTACTATATTGTTAATAAAATAAAAGAGGATTTTATTTCTCACTGACATACCTTTTAGAAAATTATATTTATAACTTTAAATATTAAAAATTTAAATCTGACTTAATTTTTAATAAAGTTTCATATCTCTTTTTAACAATCACATGAAAGAATTTTAGTAAAAAATATATCATTTGCGATTTAATAGAATTGGCAGCATTCGTTAAAAGGACTATCTTGAAATAAAAGTCTGGCATAGATATACTTTTAAGTTTCAACTGTTTGTCAGTATTATCCTTTGTCGATTTGAATTATGAGGCAATTTCTTCAATTTAATGCTTTTAATATAAGTTAATGAATTTATCACTTTAAAGTTTTTTTTTAACCTTTTTAATAGTCACGTTAAAATACTTTTGTTGTTAGAAAAAATATTACTACATGTGCTGCATTAGAATTGGTAACAAAAATTAAAAATTATATCGAAATATGACATAAATGTCTTGTTAATACATTATTTTATTTAAACTGTTTGACAGTGTTATTATTTGTCTATTTTAAATAGGACGTAATTTTCCTTATTTGTTGTTTAACGGATATTCATGAATGTGTATAGTTTTTTGTAATCTTGTAAACTTTAAAGTTTTTTTTTTTTTTTTTTAAGTCAATGTAAATATGATATCTGATTTTATAAACATAATAAAGATAGAAATATGTGCTGCACAGAATAATAAATATAATTCTTCTCCAACAAATATAAAATGTAAAATTAAATAAAATATACAGAGAAATTTTTAAAAATGTGTGTAAGGATCGCAAAAAGCTAAAAAATGCTTTTCCAATAAAATTAATAAAAAAAAAACTTTTTCAAGCTTTCTCTATGGTAATGAATCGCATACTTTTTTTTAAAGAGGAAATATATTAACATTCTTCATATGGCTCAAATCAAAGTATGCAAAGTAGCACATAAGATTATAAACATTTCGTGAAAAAAGGAAAAAAAACTTTCATGAATGGAATAAAATATTAATCCCTGCTCTAATAAATTTATATTTTTCTCAACAATTATGAAAAGTAAAATTAAATAAATTTGTATGCTAATATCTAAAAATGTACATATTGATTGCAAAAGGACTGAATGCTGTTCTAGAAATCTGCATGGGCCGAAATTTCCAAGCCCGAGGCATATCGATCCACAGAAATTAAATTCGACTGACCTCGGTATAAAAATTAACAGTTCGATATGAGAACGGGTACAACACCTAGAAAAAAATTATTGTCCATCCCTATATAAAACCTAAATTTTCAGCCCAAAATCGGCCAGTAAAGCAATTAAATTCTCAGCCCGAATCCAGCCAGAGAAACTATAATATTCAAGAAAGAATGTTTTAAAAAGAGTAAAATTTGCTCTTATTACATAATAAATGAAGCAAAAATTACCTTTAAATTTCTGTTTTCCAAGAGCAAAAAATATTTTATTTATTATTATAAAAAAATTATATTTATTATTGGTAGCTATGATAGTATTTTACAAGTCATACAAAAGTATACGTATATTTAGTTTGAAAACGGTTTTTAATTTAAGTGCATTTAACGATATAGATTATATTGGTTTTATTCCTATTTTTTTTGTAATAAAAAAATAATGAAATGTTTGCTTTGTAAAATTTTAAGAGAGTTTGATACTAGAGATACTTCGACATTCTATTAATTGGAGCTCAAATGTATTTTGATATGAAAATGAATAGTATATTGAACGCAATTAAGTTCCTTTTGTATTTTTTTAAAGTGAATTGATCTTAAAAGTTGTGAGGTGTTAAGTTATAATTATTTGGAAAAATTTCATTTTTTAAAAATTTTCTTATCAGATAAACATAGTGTTTGAGATTTCTCTCGACAGGATGTCCACTATCAACGGTGGCCAATGGCTAATTTCTTAATAGTTAGTCGTAGGCATACAGTTCCAGTTACAAAAATGTTTTAAATGAAGTAAAGAAATATAATAAAAGCAATTGGGGTAAGAAAAAAGCATTCCTTTAAAAATTACAAAATTTAAATTTTTATACGGCCCTACAGGTCTGCACGAGCCCGGGTTGGGCAGGCGAAATGATTTTCGAACGGGTCGGGCTGGCAGAATCAGAATAAGTTTTTCAACGGGCCGGACCGGTCTATTCGAGCATAGCTTGGCTGTAAAAGACAGTTGGGCCTACCGGACAGTTATAAAGATTTGATAAGAACGATAAAATATGAGCTATTTTCAATAAATATGGCTTTAACTAGAATGTTCGTCACGAGCTGATACTAATTTGACAATATCATTACAAAAATGTAATTTGTACAGTGAAAGATCGGAAGCGGACAGTTACATAGTGTCCAACCCGAATTTAATATTCTTTTAGCTGACTTGTGCCAGGTTGAGATCAAGCTTGCATTTTTTTTCTACATATTGTCCAGGCAGGCAAGAACTAATTGTTCTCGAAATTCTATAGGATAAACAACACGATTTGTTAAAGATTTAATAGTGTCAAAGAACTTTGTTAAACTAATCTTTGGAAATATATATCTTGGGGTTCTTAAATTCATGCCTGAACAAGTCGAAAGTTTGAGAAATTTCCTAACTAATTTTTAATTGTAATGTTATAAAATTGACAAGCCTGACAATTGAAAAAATTTGGAATCAAATAGTGTTTTACATTTTTGGTAAGTAAAATATTTGTAGGGGGAAGTGGGGTAGATTGATACAGTTTTTTTCTAAGATTTTTTTTTTTTTTTGGTGTAAAAAAAGTAGAAAATTCAAGTTTTTTTTCCATGAGGTGACAGCAAAACTTGTATAGTATGTTATAAAAATGTACAATAATTGTTTTATATAGTATTTTTGCATGTAATTTTAAAAAAATAATAAAAAGTCATTTGTATCAATATGCCCCATCCGCGGGGCAGATTGATACGTTTGAGAAAAATGACGACAAAATAATACCAATGGATATTTTTCATAGAAAATGTGTTAGAAAACTATTTTATATTTATCTATAGAAATTCAAATCACCCAAAATTTATTTTTAAGCAATATTAAAACAATCAAAATTAAATATATTATGACCTGATGTTTTGGCTGTTCCTTGTCTGATTGTTGGCTGTGGTAACTTTGTCATATCTAGCGCTTCAATCCCAGGATTATCATTTTTCTTGGGAAAGATGAAAAAATTACCAGGTTTTCTGTTTATAAATAGTTTTATAAACAGAAAATAGAGGATAATTATATTAAAATTTCTGTTTATAATATAATTATCTTTTTCTGTTCTGAAGTTTGCTTTTTTTACTTAACATTTCTCATGTCGAAAACACTTTTTTTTCTCTGGAAAATCGATATAAATTCGAGATTTGCCAGAATGCCGTCCTTTTCTTTTATTAGTTCTACTAGTACTAGCTTTTGGCTAACTTCGTACTTTTTCTGTTTGCAAAAATACTATAAAATGTTCTAATATAAAAAATTAGAGCTATTTCACTTCAATAGAAATTAATATTAGGAATTTTTGGTGAAAATGGTTGGATTAAGGAGTGTAGGGTAAAAAAATAATAAAAAGTAATGCAAAATATTCTAAAAAAGGATTTAGCTGGTATCAATATTCCCCGAGATAGAGTGTATCAATATGCCCCATACAGCCATTTTGAATAAAATGAGTCTCAAATCCAACACTTCATAATTTATCTAAGAATGAAAAATGAGGAATTGATAAAGAGTAGTTTCACTTGCCAGGGAGAGTATTCTTTTCTTTTGAAAATACTGGAACAGTTGTATAATACCATTTCAATTGTACAATTAAAATTTACTTTTGACCTACGAAAACAATAAATCACCCGTCCCATTTCACCAAACTACTGAATCATTCCAAGACTTTCTGTATGTAGTTGAGTGCACTAGCATCACCTTTTGGAACAGTTGTGAAACTTCCTGTGAGCGGTAGAGGGGGTGTATCAATGTGCCCCATGTATCAATGTACCCCAATTCCCCCTATATACTTGCCGAGTGTAAGAGATTCTTTTCAAGTGCTTGTAGATATTTCTTCAATTCCATGCTACCGCTTCTGGAAATTCGATTCAAAAAGCTACCTTTAACAGTATTTTCTTTAAATTTTTGGATCAAAAATGGATAAGGCTATTCGATTACATAGTTTCTCAATAAAAACGCCTGCTAATCTTATTCGTTTCCGAAAAGAAATTAATTCAGAAATGTATCAGAAAGTAATTTCTTTGGAATTCAGAGAACCTTTTATAAATGATATAGAGATATTTTCATAAATCTACTTCTTATTATTAAAATTCATAAATTATGATGTTTTTAAGGTTGTTTTTCCTTTTATTCTAAACCAAATTAATTTTTTAATGAATATTTAAATGAATGGTGAAAGTCTAAAAATCTCAGTAATCATTAATGTTTCTATGATATATTTTCTGTAACATATACAATAAAATCATCCCATAAAAATGTATGCGGTATTCTTTAAAGGAATCTTAAGTATATGATAAAAATATGATTTTTTTTTTCGAAATAGATTCGATTACATATTTTCTGAATAAAAACACCTGCTAATCTTATGCATTTTCAAAAAGAAATGTATCAGAAAGTAGCTCCTTTGGATTTGAGAAAATCTTTAATAAAATGATGTAGAAATATTCTAATAAATCTACTTTTTACTATACAGCTTCAAAAGTTAAGATGTTTTTAACTCTCTTTTTTTTAAATTTATTTTTTATTCTAAACCATATTAATTTTTTAATGAATGTTTAAAGTCAAAGAGTATAAGTAATCATTAATGTTGTTATTGTGCATTTTTTGTAAAATATACTGTAAAATCATCTCATAAATATGTATGCAGTAATCGTTTAAAAAAAAAAAATCTGAAATATATGATAAAAATCTGAAATTTTTCGAAATAGTAGAAATTGTGCCGTGCCAGAACGGGCCGGGACTGTTTTCACTGATTTCTGTATGGGGCGGTCCTAGAAATGTAAAATTATTAACATGCATCCTCTACGGTCTCCTGGTGCTTTAAGTCTTATTTAGTACATATTTTAGAGGTCTGCACGGGCCCGGGTTTGCCCCGTGGCCCGTAGCCGGCCCGGTCAGCGGGCCAACTCGGTCCGGCGGAATCGTTTCAAATTTTCTAACGGGCCGGGTCGGGCCGGGCCCGGCAGATAAAAAATTCTCGGGCCTGCCGGCCCGTTCTGAAGATTTCAGCGGAAACGATAAAATATGATCTATTTTCAACGAAAATGGTTTTAACGAGAATAAATATAAATTGCGTCTCGAGCTATATTAGTTTGAGAGTATCAATATGAAAATATAACTTGTACAGTGTAGAGATCGGCATCGGGCAGTTACATTGTGTGTAATCCGTTTTAATATTTTTTTAGCTGACTCGTGCGGGCCGAGATCAAGCTTGCATTATTTTTCCACACATAGACTTGCCGGACCGAAACCAGACTTAATCGTTCTAAAGATCTGTAGGGCAGACAACATGATTTGTAAAATTACTAACAGCGATAAAGTACTTATGTTAGCTTAATCTTTGGACATATACTTCCTGATGATTCTTAAATTAATTTCTCAATAACGAGAAAGTTTGACACATTTTCAGATTAATTTTTAATTGTAAAAATATAAAAGTTATAAGCCTGACTATTGAAGGGATTTGGAATCTTATAGCGTTTTTCATTTTTGGTAAAAAAAATCCTTGTATAACCTTGTTGAGATACAATATAGTTTCTCAAATGGTTGCAGGTTTTTCTCCCTTCCCATGATATCGCTTTCAGAAATTCTATTCAAAACGCTAACTATGACAAATGTGTATTTACTGTAAATACTGCAAAATCATTCCATAGATAGGTATGCAGCACTCTTTAAAGGTATCTTAATTATATGATAAAAATCTGAATTTTTGGAAATCGTAGAAATCGTAACGGGCCAAAACGAGCCGGGCCGAGCCTGGACCTGGAAATTCCGGCCCTTGCAGACCTCTAACATATTTCCTGTTACAATGAGAAGTAAGACAAAAAAATTGCGTTATTCAATGATTGGTTTAGTAAATATTGTTTAAAGTTGGAGCGTATCTTTTGTTGCTAATTGGGGGGGGGGGGGGGAGCATTCATAAATTTAGTTGGAATATAATTTTAGGTATGTTAACAAATGTTTGAGAATAAAATTAACATTGCAATGCAAATTTGAAATCTTCAATCATTCTGACATATGAATGCAAAACGTACAATTTGTAATATCTATAACAAAAAGCAGAATTTTTGTTGAATAAAATGATGAAAATTAACTGCCCACAAAATGATCATTTCATAAAATCATTTTTTTTCATCAGCCCACTAATTAATAATATTTTAGTTTCAAAAATTTATTTATCGGAAAAAAAACTCTAATTATCTATAGAAAAAAACTTTTATTGGACACTTTGTAAAGCATTACAAATAATGTATGTTATTCAGAATCATTAAAGTTTAAAAAAATGATAATCGAATTTTTTTACACGATAATTTAATAATATTAACATATTTATCAGAGAATGAATTTTTTATCTCACTTAAGGTGTTCACATATACCTGACTATCTTTTTATTTTCTTAATCTATTATCTGCATCGCGGAAACTTTAGGAATTATATCACTCTGGAACTCGTGAAAAAGTGGGGTCAAGTAGGTCACATATTAACTGACAGTGTTGTAAATCACAGACATAACTTTTACTCTTTACACCTCTTAAAAATGACATTTAATTCCAATAGATTTGACCGAACATGTTATCAGCATGTTTCTTACAAGATTCCATTTATTTTTAGAAGGTTTCTCTGTTTTATGCAAATTGTTGATAAAAGTTCAAGCATCTACCTGCTGGAAAACAAAAGTTTTAAATAGGATTTTTTTCAAGATACTTACCAATAATGAAACTGCATGAGGTTCATTACTGGGTGCCGTGCCAGATTCTAATCGTGAACATACAGTATTCCAAAAAAGATTTTTAGCAGGCGTGAGATTAGATTTGTGGGGGGAGTAGGGAAGCAAATAACGATTTTTTATCTTCCGTAAAATGTACTGGGTCCAAGTCTAAGCTAGAGGCCTGCAAGGGCCAGAGTCGGCGGAACTGTACCGAATTTTCTAACGGGCCACCCCGTGCTATCCTGACAGAATTATATATATATATTTAACGGAATGGGCCGGGCCGACAAACAAAATAAGCGGGTGGGGCCGATAAAAAATTTCGCATGTCTATCGGTCCGTTGAGAACATTTAAGCAGAAACGATAAAATATGAGCTATTTTCAATGAATATGGCGTTAACGAGAATAAGTATAAATGTGCGTCACGAGCCGATACTAGTTTGGCAACATCAATACCGAAATGGAACTTGTACAGTGTAGAGATCGGCATCGGACAGTTACATTGTGTGTAATCCGGGCTTTATATTATTTAGCAGTCTCTTGCTGGGACAAGATCAGGATTGCATCGTTTTTGTACATATTGACAAGACGAACGGGAACTAGATTTAATTGTTCTGAAGATGTGTAGGGCAGACAACATAACTTGTAAAATTATTAATAGGGATAAAGAGCTTGTTAGGGTAATATTTATATATATTTCTTTGTGTTTCTTAAATTTATTTCTCAAAAACGCGAAAGTTCGACATATTTTTTGACTAATTTTTAAATTTATATTAGACGAAAAATGTGTAGGACATTTAAACTGTAAATTAGTAAAAGTATAAAATTAACAAGCCTGACTCTTGAAGGGAATTGGAATCGAATAGTGGTTTTCATTTTTGGTAAATAAGATATATGTGTAATCTTTTTGGGAGATAAGAGATTTTTATCGAATGGTTGCAGATTTTTCTCCCTTTCCATGTTGTCGCTTCTAGAAATTTTATTCAAAATGCTAGCTTTGACTTTGTTTTCTTAAATTGCTTGTATCAAAAAAATAAATAATGCTATTCGATTATATAGTTTCCGAATAAAAACATCTGTTAATCTTTTGCGTTTTCGAAAAAAAAAATGAAATCCGAAATGTATCAGATAGTAACTTTTTTGGATTTGAAATTGAATTTGGATTTGAAAACTTTAATAAAATAATACAGAAATATTTTCATAAATCTACTTTTATTAATCTTCAAAAGTTACGATGTTTTTAACATTCTTTCTTTTCTTTTATTCTGAACAGTATCAATTTTTTAATGAATCTTTATTTGAATGTTGATAGTCCAAGAATCTAAGTAATCATTAGAGTTGATAATGTTTATTTCTTGTAAAATAGTCTGTAAAATCATTCTATATATATGTATTGCAGTATTCTTTAAAGTAATTTTAATTAGGTGATAAAAATCTGATATTTTAGAAATAGTAGAAATTGTGTGGGGCCAGAACGGGCCAGGCATGTTTTCACAGATTCCTGTATAGGACGGGCCTAGAGATGTAAAAATATTAAGGCCCGTGCCGGCCCGGGCACGGGCCTGGAAATTCTGACCCGTGCAGACCGCTAATCTGAGCAAGAGAGAAGGCAGGATTTTAGGATGTGAAAGTGGGGAGGAGAAGATGTTCTCCCTCACAAGAACTTCAATTATTTCAACTTGAAGTAATTTCAATTCAAAGTCGATTTAATTTCCATTTCTGATCAATCTACTTCAACCTGATCTACAAAAGAAAACTGATTGGCGAGAATCAGAAATTTAAATTAAAAGCTAATAGATCAGTATTTTAATGTAATTATAGAAATGTAATCTAAAATTATATTGTTAGTTTCAATTTTATTTTTCAAGTAGAAAAAGGAGTACATGAATGAATGAAAACATAAGTTTCAAAACTCGCCTTGTACAAAAATAAATAAATAAATAAATAAAAATTTTTAAAAAGTAAAAACAAATCGTGATTTTTTTAAAAATTTATACTATTGATAAACTTGCACAAAAAAATATTCTAAATTAAAAAAAAAAATCTAGTAATTTTGAAATAGATAAAATGTGAATTATCATGAAAATCAGTGGACGCTGTTTTACTTTTTTGAAAATTTTCCAAAATTTTATTTTCTGGATAAGGAGAGTTTTGAAACACACGTTCTCATATATATATACATAAATGTATTTATACCCCTTAATAATCAAATACATAGATTTTCTGATGAAAATTTTTCTAAACCTTTCAAATAATTTTCACTTTGTCAAAAAAGATCAATTCGAATCCGACATGAAGCAGTCAAAGTCCAATCGAAAACCTATCTGAAATGGAGACTAATAAAATTAGAGTAAACCTGAGCAGAATCAAACATAAGCTCAAGTTGGGGTCGTTAAGAAAAAGGTTATAAAATAAAATCAAGCATTAAAACTATACATTAAAAATGATTCTTTTATGGAAAATATTCATGTGACGTATGGAAATTACACGCCTTAAAAATAACGTAAATAGCAAATTTTTTATAACATATCAATATTACATATTACAAATCATTATTACATATTAAATTTTTACATATTTCATCATTTGATGCAGCATAAAATCTTAAAATTTATACGAAAAATACTCAGAAAATCCATACATAAAGTCATTAATTAAAATTTACAATTAAAAAATAACATGACAATAAAAATAATGATACAAATAAGAAAGAAAGAATTCGTATTCGTGCAACCTGCTTCTGAAACGATAAAATATTCAACATAAACTGAAAATGTAAGCGCAAAATTTGTAAAAAATTTAATTTTGTAAAAAAGTTGTTATTATAAAAATTTTGATTCTAAATGTTATTCCCAAGCCAACGAATTTTCGCAACATTAAATCAAAGACGAAGAATGTTATCCTCAGAATCGGTATAAAAGTATAACGGTAATAGGCCATAACTCCGCAAAAGATGCGGTACAAACGAAAATTTCTTGGTACTTACCGGTACTCACGTAGTACTAACATCACAGATAATTTGAAGGAAATCGGAGAACCTTCTATTTTTTTCCTATGGCAAATCCCATGTTTCTCCAGCCCGCGCGCTGGAACTTGAGAATTGGCCATAACTCCGCAACGGATGTGGTACAAACGAAAATCTCTCGGTACTTACCGGTACTAACGTAGTACTAACGACCCACATAATTTGAACGAAATCGGAGAACCTTCATTTTGTTCCTATAGGAAATCCCATGTTTCTCCAGCCCGCGCGCTGGAACTTGAGAATTGGCCATAACTCCGCAACGGATGTGGTACAAACGAAAATCTCTCGGTACTTACCGGTACTAACGTAGTACTAACGACCCACATAATTTGAACGAAATCGGAGAACCTTCATTTTTTTCCTATAGGAAATCCCATGTTTCTCCAGTCCGCGCGCTGGAACTTGAGAATTGGCCATAACTCCGCAACGGATGTGGTACAAACGAAAATCTCTCGGTACTTACCGGTACTAACGTAGTACTAACGACCCACATAATTTGAACGAAATCGGAGAACCTTCATTTTTTTCCTATAGGAAATCCCATGTTTCTCCAGCCCGCGCGCTGGAACTTGAGAATTGGCCATAACTCCGCAACGGATGTGGTACAAACGAAAATCTCTCGGTACTTACCGGTACTAACGTAGTACTAACGACCCACATAATTTGAACGAAATCGGAGAACCTTCATTTTTTTCCTATAGGAAATCCCATGTTTCTCCAGCCCGCGCGCTGGAACTTGAGAATTGGCCATAACTCCGCAACGGATGTGGTACAAACGAAAATCTCTCGGTACTTACCGGTACTAACGTAGTACTAACGACCCACATAATTTGAACGAAATCGGAGAACCTTCATTTTTTTCCTATAGGAAATCCCATGTTTCTCCAGCCCGCGCGCTGGAACTTGAGAATTGGCCATAACTCCGCAACGGATGTGGTACAAACGAAAATCTCTCGGTACTTACCGGTACTAACGTAGTACTAACGACACACATAATTTGAACGAAATCGGAGAACCTTCATTTTTTTCCTATAGGAAATCCCATGTTTCTCCAGCCCGCGCGCTGGAACTTGAGAATTGGCCATAACTCCGCAACGGATGTGGTACAAACGAAAATCTCTCGGTACTTACCGGTACTAACGTAGTACTAACGACCCACATAATTTGAACGAAATCGGAGAACCTTCATTTTTTTCCTATAGGAAATCCCATGTTTCTCCAGCCCGCGCGCTGGAACTTGAGAATTGGCCATAACTCCGCAACGGATGTGGTACAAACGAAAATCTCTCGGTACTTACCGGTACTAACGTAGTACTAACGACCCACATAATTTGAACGAAATCGGAGAACCTTCATTTTTTTCCTATAGGAAATCCCATGTTTCTCCAGCCCGCGCGCTGGAACTTGAGAATTGGCCATAACTCCGCAACGGATGTGGTACAAACGAAAATCTCTCGGTACTTACCGGTACTAACGTAGTACTAACGACACACATAATTTGAACGAAATCGGAGAACCTTCATTTTTTTCCTATAGGAAATCCCATGTTTCTCCAGCCCGCGCGCTGGAACTTGAGAATTGGCCATAACTCCGCAACGGATGTGGTACAAACGAAAATCTCTCGGTACTTACCGGTACTAACGTAGTACTAACGACCCACTTAATTTGAACGAAATCGGAGAACCTTCATTTTTTTCCTATAGGAAATCCCATGTTTCTCCAGCCCGCGCGCTGGAACTTGAGAATTGGCCATAACTCCGCAACGGATGTGGTACAAACGAAAATCTCTCGGTACTTACCGGTACTAACGTAGTACTAACGACCCACATAATTTGAACGAAATCGGAGAACCTTCATTTTTTTTCCTATAGGAAATCCCATGTTTCTCCAGCCCGCGCGCTGGAACTTGAGAATTGGCCATAACTCCGCAACGGATGTGGTACAAACGAAAATCTCTCGGTACTTACCGGTACTAACGTAGTACTAACGACCCACATAATTTGAACGAAATCGGAGAACCTTCATTTTTTTCCTATAGGAAATCCCATGTTTCTCCAGTCCGCGCGCTGGAACTTGAGAATTGGCCATAACTCCGCAACGGATGTGGTACAAACGAAAATCTCTCGGTACTTACCGGTACTAACGTAGTACTAACGACCCACATAATTTGAACGAAATCGGAGAACCTTCATTTTTTTCCTATAGGAAATCCCATGTTTCTTCCAGCCCGCGCGCTGGAACTTGAGAATTGGCCATAACTCCGCAACGGATGTGGTACAAACGAAAATCTCTCGGTACTTACCGGTACTAACGTAGTACTAACGATCCACATAATTTGAACGAAATCGGAGAACCTTCATTTTTTTCCTATAGGAAATCCCATGTTTCTCCAGCCCGCGCGCTGGAACTTGAGAATTGGCCATAACTCCGCAACGGATGTGGTACAAACGAAAATCTCTCGGTACTTACCGGTACTAACGTAGTACTAACGACCCACATAATTTGAACGAAATCGGAGAACCTTCATTTTTTTCCTATAGGAAATCCCATGTTTCTCCAGCCCGCGCGCTGGAACTTGAGAATTGGCCATAACTCCGCAACGGATGTGGTACAAACGAAAATCTCTCGGTACTTACCGGTACTAACGTAGTACTAACGACACACATAATTTGAACGAAATCGGAGAACCTTCATTTTTTTCCTATAGGAAATCCCATGTTTCTCCAGCCCGCGCGCTGGAACTTGAGAATTGGCCATAACTCCGCAACGGATGTGGTACAAACGAAAATCTCTCGGTACTTACCGGTACTAACGTAGTACTAACGACCCACATAATTTGAACGAAATCGGAGAACCTTCATTTTTTTCCTATAGGAAATCCCTTGTTTCTCCAGCCCGCGCGCTGGAACTTGAGAATTGGCCATAACTCCGCAACGGATGTGGTACAAACGAAAATCTCTCGGTACTTACCGGTACTAACGTAGTACTAACGACCCACATAATTTGAACGAAATCGGAGAACCTTCATTTTTTTCCTATAGGAAATCCCATGTTTCTCCAGCCCGCGCGCTGGAACTTGAGAATTGGCCATAACTCCGCAACGGATGTGGTACAAACGAAAATCTCTCGGTACTTACCGGTACTAACGTAGTACTAACGACACACATAATTTGAACGAAATCGGAGAACCTTCATTTTTTTCCTATAGGAAATCCCATGTTTCTCCAGCCCGCGCGCTGGAACTTGAGAATTGGCCATAACTCCGCAACGGATGTGGTACAAACGAAAATCTCTCGGTACTTACCGGTACTAACGTAGTACTAACGACCCACATAATTTGAACGAAATCGGAGAACCTTCATTTTTTTCCTATAGGAAATCCCACGTTTCTCCAGCCCGCGCGCTGGAACTTGAGAATTGGCCATAACTCCGCAACGGATGCGGTACAAACGAAAATCTCTCGGTACTTACCGGTACTAACGGAGTACTAACGAATGACATTGTTGAATTTCCTGAACTCCATAGGTGCGGGCTGGTGAAATGCACCTTGTAAATTGCGACTTCTAATACAGGGGAAATATCAAACAGGTGTTTATTACTTTGCGAATGTCTGGTAGAAGATATTTTTTTTCTTTATTTGTTTATACTGAGCCTAGCACGAAAAGAGGTTTTATAACAAAATTTCTTAAGGGTAAATTTATAGTGAGCAGAAAATAACATAATTTTTTTATTTTTTATTTATTTACTTTTTTTAATATCTCGAGACCTATCGCCGTTGCGATAAACAGAAAAAAGTGACTAGAAAAAATAATAGGAGAGATACTTCGTTTAATCTTCATATCATTATACTTCACGCGCAAGACTATGGAATAAGCTTTGGTCTTATCCATAAGCTTTGTTAAGAACATCAGCTGCAAAATCCAGATTCAGATTTCGTTTTCGGCATGATTATTTAACTGTCGGGTATTTTTTGAAGAGTGCCTTGTATAAATTCATGACTCAGACGGGAACCGCTGACATGTCATTCCTTTCTATGTCAAACCATACCATAATTTACTCATCTTTGTTAGAAATCGAAACAGTGGCGTAGCTAAGGGGGGGGCGTCCGCCCCGGGCGCCGAGGCCTAGGGGCGCCAAATTGAGAGAAATTGTTATATATCTATATTGGGGTGGTTGCGCAAAATTTCTTGCTGGCCCCGGGCGACAAAAAACATAGCTACGCTACTGAATCGAAAGAAGGAAATTAAAAGGGACCGTATATAATTTAGCAGAGTGTCAAATAAAGTTCTACAGCCTGACTGTGAAACCAAAAGTATAATTCCATTTCCATAGATATTATATTCTAAAATTAAGGGGTGCGAGGGAGATGAGTAGACTAGGTTTTATGAATTGATAGGACTCTTGCATTTGCATTGAAACATTAATGGTTTTATTGTCCATTTTATCATTTATATATGCACTACAACAAAATATTTTATTCCACAAAAGAGAATCTTGGACGTTCAAATGTAAGTATTCTCAGAATTTAAAAATATTTATTTTAAGGGGACGTATACAAGCTGTCATTTCAGCCTCTTGGAAAAAAGAAAGCTAAATAACTGCAAAAATATATCCTCTCAAACAAAATTTTTTTATAATTCAAAACCATATTTTGGACGCTCAAATGTATCATGCATTCGGTTTTTGAAAAAAATTATTATAAAGGATTGCAAACAAGCTGTCATTTCAACCTCTTAGAGAAAAAAAAGCTAAATAACTGCAAAAATATATACGCTCAAATGAAAATTTTTATAGTTCAAAACAATATTTTGGACACTCAAACGTATCATGCATTCAGTTTTTCAAAAAACTTATTTTAAGGGATTGTATACAAGCTGTCATTTCAGCCTTTTGGAAAAAAGAAAGCTAAATAACTGCAAAAATATATCCGTTCAAACGAAAATTTTATAACTCAAAACAGTATTTTGGTCGCTGAAACGAATGCCGTCTTCAGTTTGTATATCCGAAAAGGTCGGGGGGCCAACTTCACAAAATCTGGCCCCCTCAGTTTTTTATTTCGCTTATAACTTTTTTCAGTTTGTCGCTCAAACGAAAATTTTTGTCGCTCAAATGAACTCAATCGACGCTCAAACGAATGCCATCGTCAGTTTTTAAATCCGAAAAGGTCGGGGGGCAAATTTCCCAAAATGTAGTCCCATCAGTTCTTATTTCGCTCATAACTTTTTCCTGTTTGTCGCTCAAACAAATTTTTTTGTCGCTCAAACGCGCTCAAACGACGCTCAAACGAATGCCGTCTTCAGTTTTTAAATCCGAAAAGGTCGGGGGGCCAACTTCACAAAATGTGGCCCACTCAGTTTTTTATTTCGCTTATAACTTTTTTCAGTTTGTCGCTCAAACGCGCTCAAACGACGCTCAAACGAATGCCGTCTTCAGTTTGTATGTCCGAAAAGGTCGGGGGGCCAACTTCACAAAATCTGGCCCCCCTCAGTTTTTTATTTCGCTTATAACTTTTTTCAGTTTGTCGCTCAAACAAAAATTTTTGTCGCTCAAACGCGCTCAAACGGCGCTCAAACGAATGCCGTCTTCAGTTTGTATATCCGAAAAGGTCGGGGGCCAACTTCACAAAATCTGGCCCCCTCAGTTTTTTATTTCGCTTATAACTTTTTTCACTTTGTCGCTCAAACAAAAATTTTTGTCGCTCAAACGCGCTCAAACGAATGCCGTCTTCAGTTTGTATATCCGAAAAGGTCGGGAGGCCAACTTCACAAAATCTGGCCCCCTCAGTTTTTTATTTCGCTTATAACTTTTTTCAGTTTGTCGCTCAAACAAAAATTTTTGTCGCTCAAACGAATGCCGTCTTCAGTTTGTATGTCCGAAAAGGTCGGGGGGCCAACTTCACAAAATCTGGCCCCCTCAGTTTTTTATTTCGCTTATAACTTTTTTCACTTTGTCGCTCAAACAAAAATTTTTGTCGCTCAAACGCGCTCAAACGACGCTCAAACGAATTCCGTCTTTAGTTTGTATATCCGAAAAGGTCGGGTGGCTAACTTCACAAAAACGAAGGCCGTGGATTTTGATTTGTTTATAACTTTTTTCTGATTGTCGCTCAAACGCGCTCAAACGACGCTCAAACGAATGACGTTTTCTGTTTTCATATTCCATAAAGTGAGGGGGCCAACTTCACAGACCTCCAGTAGCTTATATTTCGTCTGCGTTGATAGAGCTTCACGATACACCGCCAAAGGGATCACCGCCAAAAAATGTCACCCTTTTGGCGATAAAACCTCGGTCATTCCAGCTTCAAGTATTTCGGAAGAGAACTAAGGGATCCGTTATCTAGTTGTTATTTCTGATCTATGAGTTTGACCTGCAATTTTGAGTTTGACTACAAACACTACCAAAAATTTGTTTCATTTGGAACTTTAGTACTATCATCAGAGACTTTTAAATAGGTGAATGTTAATTATAATAGTCTTGTACAAAAAATTTAGTACAAAAGCACCATTCTATGAGGTAATCGAGCCTTTTATTCATTTTTCGATTTTGCGGTCTCACAGACCACTTCACACTAGTTACGTTACAATTTCTGTCACACCGGTTAGGAAAAAAAATGTATCAGTAAATAATATCAGTAACGGGCCACGGGCCTTCGTTACAAGTGTTCAAAGTGAGCCTTTCCAGAAACACGAACACATCGAGACGGTCGAAAAACTCATCACTCACTTTTTTCAGCCTGTTTTTTTTTTTTTCTTTTTTTTTTCTTTTCTTTTGGAGAGGGGGAGCATTATCAAATTGCCAGGTGCTTGTTTAACTGCTATCAACAGATTTTGAAAAACTCAGGACAAGCATACCTGCAGTCTGCAGTCATTCAAAGAGTCTCAAAGGGCATGCTAAAAAGGAGGGGGGGGGGCAGTTATCGTACCACTTCGACATCGTTCGTGTTTCTGGTGGGATTCACACTGAACACTTATAACTGTTTTGACTTTTTATTTCCAATTAACAACAGGAAGGTTTTTTTTTTAAAGCCCTGTAAAAAATGAGATATTCATTTATAATCACCTGTACAGCGGTGAATATCACAAAATGCCGGATTTTGATCATCTGAGACATTGAAAGTATCCCTTGAAAAAAAAAAAAAAAAAAAAAAAATTATTTTCTACTGGGAAAAAAAAAAAAAAAAAAAAAAAAAAAAAATTTTGCCATGTAAAATTGCTAAATTTTGAAATATTTTTTCGCATATGTATGTCAGGATAATAATTAATTTCATTCTAAAACATTTTTTACATTTTTAGTTTTTCATTTTTATAGTTCTAACATTTTAATTTTGTTTAAAGGAACATGTTTTCAATATAGTAGCTCAAATTCCATGTAATGTTGAGTTTTATTTGTTAATTTATGGAAATTACGAAAAGTCTACTCAAATTTTACAAAGACTTTAGTTACATTATTTTCAAAGAAATTTCTAAAAGATCTTGCTGATAGCTATGATTTTACTACTTCTGACTTGAACTATGTCAGAAATAAAAAGAATCACTTTGCAGCGCCGCATAAATACCTGGATATCGCATTTATACCTGATAAAGATCGAAAATGCTGGCCAGGAAAATAAGTTATTTTCAGCCACAATCATTATGAAAAATTATTTGTAAAATTCAGAATTTGATTTCTTCCTCATATATTTGTTTTATAAAAGGTACAAATATTAATTATATATACAGGGTGATTATAAAAGATGGGCAGAACTTTAAGGGGTTATAGTACACTTAAAGACAAATAATATTAAATAGGAGACTAAGGGTCCCAGACGTATTGCCAAGGAGATAGGGGGCATTAAAATTTAGGGTCCGAAATTTCAAATGATTATAAAAAATGGAAAAATTGGTCGATTCGTTTGCGGTTTTTGCAAAAAATTTTCTTTATGCCAGTATTTTCTTGAAATAAAATTTTAAAGTTCAATTTCAAAAAATGCCGATAGGGGGCGCTTTAGACTTTGGAGTAACAAACAACTATTTTTTAACGTTATTTTTTGTATTTCTTTAAATGATTTCGAAAGCTTAGACTTAAACTTAAATTTTGATCTAAAAATCTGAGTCCTAACGAGTAGTTAAGTAGCGTAAACTGAAATTTGAAATTTGAAACCCTTCTCCCCCCAGAACAAAAATCAGTTATTCCCGATCTTTGTGTCGTAGATTAGGCTCTAACTACTGCCGCGTTTTGCTAAAATTATTCTTTATGTCAGTATTTTCTTGAAAATAAATTTTAAAGAAAAGTTTCAAAAAATTCCGATAGAGGGCGCTTTAGACTTTGGAGTAACGAACAACTATTTTATACCGTTATTTTTTGTGTCTCATTAAATGCTTTCTAAAGCTTAGACTTAAACTTAAATTTTCAGCTCAAAATCTGAATCGCTGAGCGTGGTTCAGTAGCGAGGGGAGGGGGTTCAAATTTCAACTTCTGAACATAGTTCAGTTTGCACTACTTAACCATGCCCAACGATTCTGTGCTGTGATACAAGGCAAAAATACAACTTTCGTCAAGGACTGCATAGTCGGAATTCACTCATAAAGGCACTGGCACAGTTGGAAACGTCGCTCATGCAAACGTTAAAGCTCCATTCCTGACGCTAGTCACCGGGTGAAGAAGGAGACAGAAAGTATGCAAATGTCAAATGGGGAAGAAGAAGAACACGTATGCAAAATTTCGACACGATTCAGGCATAAAAACCACTGAACGGTGAGTCAAGTGTAAGTCGCTGTAGTAATGAATCGGAAGATGGTGCCCTTCATGAATAAGAAAAAGGCTGAGATGCATTTAATTTACGGAGCGGCAGATGGAAATGGTGCAGAGGCACAACGAATGTACGGAGAGCGATTTCCCAACAGGCGGTTGCCTGACCGCAAAACTTTCGAGCGCTTGCACAGACAGTTGTGTGAGACGGGATCATTTCTCGCTTCCCGGTCGAATGCAGGTCGTGCAAAAAAGGACGAATCAGTAGTTGTTGCAGAAGCCATTCTGGATGTAGTAGCGGCGCAGCCAAGTACAAGTACACGAACAGTGGCTAGGCAGGTGGATACCTCACAGTCCATGACTTGGAGGGTTCTGAAGGATGAACATTTGCTCCCGTTTCATGTGCAACGAGTCCAGAAACTGTCTCCAGGGGATTATCCAAATCGTATTGAATTCGCCCGCTGGTTTCTGCAGCAGAACGCGCTAAATCCACATTTTGGACGAACTGTGCTTTTCACCGATGAATGTACCTTCACACGTGAAGGTACATTTAACACACACAATGCACATGTATGGGCGGATGTCAATCCACATGCTACGTATCCACATGCTAATCAGAGACGCTTTTCCATCAATGTTTGGGCAGGAATCCTCGGAGACCACCTAATCGGACCGTACCTTCTTCCTGAACGCCTCAACGGTAAAACATACCTCACATTTCTGCAACATGTGCTGCCAGACCTGTTAAACGTTCCTCCACGCATCCGGCGGGTCATGTGGTTCCAGCACGATGGAGCGCCAGCCCATTACGTACGAGACGTCCGCAACTATCTGGACATCACATTTCCGAACAGATGGATTGGTCGAGGTGGTCCTGTTGCTTGGCCTGCTCGCTCGCCAGATCTTTCACCCCTCGATTTCTTTTTTTTTTGGGACAATTGAAGGCTCTTATGTATGAGACACCCATTGAATCCCCCGAGGAACTGGTCGCCAGACTTTCCGCCGCTGTAGGGGAAGTGCTCGAAAAGCCTGATGTTTTCGCGAATGTTCGCCGTTCCATTTTTCGCCGTTGTTCTGCGTGCATAACCTCTGGTGGTCACAATTTTGAACATTTATTGTAATTACATGTTAATAAATATGCTTTGGTAACATAATCCTAATTTGTGTCTTTTTACCTCGTATCACAGCACACAATGTGTGGACATGGTAAACTGAACTGTGCTCAGGAGTAGAAATTTCAAACCCCTCTCCCCAGAAACTTAACCACGTCTAACGATTCAGATTTTGGGCTGAAAATTTAAGTCTAAGCTTTAGAAAGCATTTAATGAGACACAAAAAATAACGGTATAAAATAGTTGTTCGTTACTCCAAAGTCTAAAGCGCCCTCTATCGGAATTTTTTGAAACTTTTCTTTAAAATTTATTTTCAAGAAAATACTGACATAAAGAATAATTTTAGCAAAACGCGGCAGTAGTTAGAGCCTAATCTACGACACAAAGATCGGGAATAACTGATTTTTGTTCTGGGGGGAGAAGGGTTTCAAATTTCAAATTTCAGTTTACGCTACTTAACTACTCGTTAGGACTCAGATTTTTAGATCAAAATTTAAGTTTAAGTCTAAGCTTTCGAAATCATTTAAAGAAATACAAAAAATAACGTTAAAAAATAGTTGTTTGTTACTCCAAAGTCTAAAGCGCCCCCTATCGGCATTTTTTGAAATTGAACTTTAAAATTTTATTTCAAGAAAATACTGGCATAAAGAAAATTTTTTGCAAAAACCGCAAACGAATCTACCAATTTTTCCATTTTTTATAATCATTTGAAATTTCGGACCCTAAACTTTAATGCCCCCTATCTCCTTGGGAATACGTCTGGGACCCTTAGTCTCCTATTTAATATTATTTGTCTTTAAGTGTACTATAACCCCTTAAAGTTCTGCCCATCTTTTATGAATCACCCTGTATATATATATATATATATATATATATATATATATATATATTAAAAAAAAAAAAAAAAAAAATTAGAATTTTTTTTAAGGCTTTTTACTTTGCACACATCACAGTGGGACATGGCAGGAAAATGACAATATAAAATTCTATGTTTTTTAATTGCTTTATTTATGATAGTAGAAATGGCAATGTCTCTTGAAAATAATTGTAAAGTATTTTCAAGATTAGCAGATTTATTAGCAGATTTATTAGCATGTATCAAAAGAAATTGAATTATATAACATTTAATAAGAATTTTGTTGTGCGGACTGCAATTTCAGTACCTTTTTATATTCATACTCACAGGCATAATGTATTGTGGAATATGCTCCCAAAACTCATTATGTTATGTGTATTTTAAATCATTTATAAAGATGCTAACGAACTCTAGTTACAAAAGGCAACATTTTAATAAATTATTTTATTATCAAGAAAACACTCCCGACATAAGCCAAAAAACTGTAAAAAAGAAAAAAAAATAGTTAAAAAAATATTGAGCTCTCAAAATGCTTTCTTTTTCAAAAAGTCTGTTAGAAGCATCTTCCGCAACTATGACATGAAATTAACGATATTTGGAATAGTTTGACTTCTGAAATGTGAATATATGGATAAAATGGTGCATAAAAGAAAAGAACATATAACGAGTTTCGGAACTGAGTGACTCGCACAAATACAAAAATAATAAAAACCGACAAAAAACTGAAGCCATTAATTTTAAAAAAAAATGAATGGACAAACTTACGTGTTTTTTCAGAATTTATCATTTGAAAAACAGCCAAGCAGCAACTCAGCAAGCTAGATTAGTTGCGGTCTCTCACGCTAGGCACAACTCATAAAAAATTAAATCATTAGTTTTCAAGGTCTTTCATCATTAGTCATACCGTTAAATTATTAGTCGCGGAACAGTTTGTCACGTAATTAACTAGGGAAAACTACCATAATGGGGACATGTTTTATTCCTAGGACTATAACATCAAGTGAAATATATGCAGGTTTTACACGCATGTTAATAGCAAAGATTTGCTCACTTGACTACTAGAGTGTCAACGAGAGCATAAAAGAATTAAATGATTATAAGAAAAGAAAAGCACATTATTTCAACAAGTTGAAAATTACATGTCAAAGGTAGCAAATGAGGTGCGTTCGAACTATAAGGAAGTTTTAAAAATATTCAGATCTTGGCGTAATAGTGGGCAGTAAAGTGGCCGAAATATTTTTTTGCATCCCTGTAAATACTATCTGCTTTCTATTATACAGGAAGGAACTTGTATTTAACCTCAGCAACGTATATCAATTTGTTAAAATGTGAAATAGTTTAATATTATTAAAACGTTCCACAAACAATGTTTCCCCCCATACAATTATGTGAAGAAATACTTTGGTGTAGTCCTGTAAATTAATAACAAACAATCTTTGCATCACACATTGTACAGAACGTATTTTTTAGTATATACTTCATAAATGTATATCAGTTTTATTGTGTTCAAAAGAGTGTAACAAGAGAAGATTACGATAATAGGGCATCAGGGTTGGGTTTCTTCAGGAAGAAATCTATTTCTTCCAAGACAGTGGAAGAAACTGGAAAAAACTGGAAGAAATGGAAGAAACCACCAGAAACCAAAACAAATGCTCAAAGTTAAAGTATATTAACTATGTAAAAGAATTAAAGTATAATTAGGTGAAATTTAAATTGGAAAATTTAATTATTATTAAAAGTATTATTTTTGCAAAAATAAGTTATTTTTTTTAATTACAAACTTCAGGTTCAGCAGGCATTTTCAGGAGATGAATTTTTACTACTGTAGAGGTTGGGATTTTTTTTTTTATTATGGAATGGGTTTTTTTAATTAATTGCACCATTTATTTAAAAAAAAACCCAGAAACTACTTACAAATTGTTTATTTTTTATATAAAAATATATTATTTTCATATAAATGTGCATTATTTTAAACTGTGCAACACAGTAAATAAATAAATTTGTAATTTTTTATATTTTTCATCTAGCATGACTATTTCAATGCTGATTTTAAAAGATTAGTGTTCTAAAAACATCTGTGGGTATGCCAAAATGTTTTTAAACTATCCTGAAGTGTGGGACTTTGAAAAAAAAAAATCTTCATTTTTACTTACATCTAATTTAAGTTGAGAAATTGATTGCAGCATCCTACTGCTAAAAAACTTTTTTGCTATACTATGTTGCATTATACTAAGAAAAATAAAGATTTTAAAGATTTTTTTAAATACTGTACATATAATTAATTGCACGAGGATAATTTTACTGAGGATAGACCAAAACAAGTTTTTAAGGCCAAAAGCAAATATAGATGACCTACTTTTTGGCCGAAAATGATAACATCCAAAAAAAATTTAAGTAATTAAATTGCATGTTTTAAAGTAATTAATACACACATAAATATACATAATTGAAATTAATTATATGTATAGTATTTATTAATTATGTAAAACTTAATAATCCAAAAACTTCACAGAAAGATTTTCTAATTATACGAATTTCATTTAATTGAAAAATATATTAGTTTTAGGTAAATACATGATTTTTCTTCTATAATGATTTTTGTAAATGATCATTTGTTATTCTAGAGCTTTCTCAAAGAATATTTGAAATCTAATGCAGTTTAAACTTTAAACTAAAAACTTTCTATGAGATGATTGATAAATCACAATTGATAATTATAAACAATGAAGTTCATTGCAATACTTTCATTTGAGCCGATACAGTTCAAATTAATAGCTAATATTGAAAAATTCTAAAGGAAGAAACAAGATTTTTGAAATACTAAGGGTCTGGTGATCTGGCCGAACTTTCGTCCATATTTTTGGCAAAACTCAGATTTTGGGCTGAAAACGAAATCATTTTTGATTGATCTCTATTTAATTTAGTATTTATACATTATTTACATAAAATTGATGTAAATTAAAAGCTTTTAGTTTTATTTAAATGGATTTCATTCTATCATTAGTAAAGAATCTCTACTATTTACTACTAGTTTCAAAAATTTAAATAATAAAAAAATATGTTGGTTAAATTGAAATGGATAACATTTAACTGATTTTGTGTATTTTGGATAAAATTTCTTTTCATTTAGCCAATGGTTGAAGATCTCTAGATAAGTGTTGTGTGTGATCGTTAAAAAAACTGATGTAATTATTAATACTTAATTAAATTTGTTTTGGTCCTGTGAAATTAATTTATATTAAATTATAGGAAGAAGATATTTATTATATCTTACAAAATTGAAAATGTATGGTAAATTCTTAAAGAAAAACAGTTTCTTCCATTTCTTCCACTTGGAAGAAACCTATTTCTTCCGGCCGGTTTTTCCATGGTTTTTTCCGCGGTTTTTTCCACTGCGGAAGAAACTTGCCAACCCTGTAGGGCATGTTTTGTTCTTAGGACTACAACATCAAGTGAAATATATGGAGGGTTTTTAAACGCATGTTAATAGACATGATTTGTTCATTTGACTACTAGAGAGACAAAAACAGTATAAAATATTTTAATGATTACAAGAAAAGAAAAAGATATTATTTCAGTTTAAAAAAGTTGAAAATAGCACGTCAAACGTAGCAAATGAGGGGCACTCGTTCTATAAGAAAAAATTTAAAAATATTTTGATCTTGGTTGTATTGCATACAGTAGAGTATCTGAAATCTTTTGTGTAACCCTGCAAATACTATCTGTTTTAAACACTAGCTTTATTCACGAAGTATCTTGTAGTATATCTCACCAACGTATATCAATTTCATAAAATGTGAAATAATTTAATATAGTTAAACGCGCCCCAAACAAAGTTTCCCCCAACACAATTATGTAAAGAATACTTTGTGCAGCTCTGTAAATTATTAACAAATATCCTTTGCATAATGATAGGGGCAACCGGCGTACTGTATGTACCATCGACTTTTTAAGTCTACATAACAGCTTTTAAAGATAAATTTTGTAATGCAATACCTAATGGCAGTATAACAGCAATGAAACGTCAAACTGTTGAAAACAGACTAATTTAATTAGAATTAATCCTATAAATGCTATGGGATTCGCATCGAATGTATCTCTCAATACGCCCTTCTGCTTCTTTAAAAGTTAATTGAAAACCTATCTGGAAAAACTCGGCACGGACCAAGGTGGTGTTCCAACTTTGCGACTTCTTTTCGAAACGTGCTTAGCACATTGCTAAGTTTAAATTTTCAAAACTTTTTTGCGTTAGCTACTTTGTAAAAGAAAAGATTATTACCGCTGTGAGTAGTAGGAAAACGACAGTACGGGCTCATGCGGCGGCGGGGCGGCGGGGGCCGTCCCGCCGCAGCAAACCGTCCCGCCGCCCCCCCCGCCGCAGCAAACCGTCCCGCCGCCGCCACCACCGTGCCCCCTGCGCTACCTCCTGCCCCCACCATGCATCCCCCTCCACGAACGCCCCCTAATGGAAAAAAGGAACATTCTATTATA
The DNA here is from genome assembly GCA_964019185.1 of Maratus speculifer. Classification (NCBI taxonomy): domain Eukaryota; kingdom Metazoa; phylum Arthropoda; class Arachnida; order Araneae; family Salticidae; genus Maratus; species Maratus speculifer. The sequence continues at coordinate 186,224,338 of OZ025301.1, forward strand.
ACAGGATAGGTGAACCTTCCCTATTCAGAAATATTATCAATCACATCTCAACACAGAATCATACTATATGATGAAGATTAAATTTATATTTGAATTTTGAAGAACCGTAATTTTAATGAGTATTATCAATTAAGCGAAACAATTAAAATTTCAGTTTTAACCATTTTATTTAGATTTCTTCAACTACAAGATGAGATTATCAATTTAACACAAGAAAGTTAAACATATATTTGAATTTTGCTTGATAGACATCTTAATGAGTAGTATTAATTAAGTAAAAACAATGGAAAATATCAACTTTTATAGAAAAAGACTGATTTCTTACGATTTTTATCATCTTAAAAGAGAAAACTTAAACGTACATTTCAGTTTTTCAACAGCTATAACCTTAATGTGTATCGTTAATTAAGTAAAAAAACAATGGAAAATATCAAGTTTTATAGAAAAAGACTGATTTCTTACGATTTTTATCAACTTAAGAGAGAAAACTTAAACGTACATTTCAGTTTTCCAACAGCTATAACCTTAATAACCATTCATAATTAAGTAAAAAACAATGGAAAATATCGATTTTTATAGAAAAAGACTGATTTCTTACGATTTTTATCAACTACAAGATCAATGTATCGACTTAAAACTTAAAACTTAAACATACATCCTAGTTTTTCAACAACTATAACCATAATGAGTATTGATAATTAAGTAAAAAACAATGGAAAATATCAAGTTTTATAGAAAAAGACTGATTTCTTACTATTTTTATCAACTTAAGAGAGAAAACTTAAACGTACATTTCAGTTTTTCAACATCTATAATCTTAATGAGTATCATTAATTAAGTAAAAAACAATAGAAAATATCAAGTTTTATAGAAAAAGACTGATTTCTTACATTTTTTCAACTTAAACTTCAGAATATCAATTTGAGATAAAGAAATTTAAACGTGCATTTCAGTTTTTAAGTGACTATCACTTTAATATCGTCTTAATGAGTTTTGTTAATTAAGCAAAACAACGGAAAATACCGATTTTTAAAGAAAGAAAACCAATTTCATCATACTTTTATACACCAACTAAGTAGAATTTTAATACATAAACGAATTATTTAAAGAAATATTCAACACATACGCACATTTGAACCTACGAAGCATTCTTCATTACGTCATATCCAAACTAAAACTTTTTTCTACAACCCCTCCACCCATGTACTCTAAGTAGGGGAAACACACAATAGAGTTCTGACGTCACAACTTACAAAGGTATACAACAAAATGTTTACTTTCAAGTAAAAGTATCGCATAGAGAGAAAAAAGAAGACCATTTAAACTATTTATCCATTCTAGTTTTATAACAGTTACCACAACATCACCAAATTAAAATTTGAAGTCATAATGAGTGTAATTAATTAAGCAAAATAATAGAAATATTAGTTTTTCAGTGAGGAAAAGACGAATTTAAACAAATTTTATTAGTTTTACACTAGTTTAATAATAATTTTAAGAGGAAAAAGACGAATTTAATAATTTTTTTTTTAGTTTTACACTATTTTTTCTCATCTCCAACACGAATATATGAATTTAACAGAAGAATTAAACGTGTATTTTAGTTTTTAACAACCGAAAAGTAATAAGTATCATTAATTAAACGAAAATAAATATCGATTTTCAAGAAAAGACAATTTTTTACACAAATTTTCAACTTTGAAATACATTTGTTTACATATGTTATTACAATATATTTCCAAACTAACTATTTTTAAAAGTTTGAATGTCATTATAAAATGTTCATATTTTATATTTTTCACGTCTTGACTACATTCGACACCTTTCAACAAATAGTATGCATTTTTTTTTATTCTAGAAACTGAAAAAAGTCACTTCTTACTATTTCAGAAACTTGACATGTGAAAACTTCTCCGAGTTATTCGATTCACATTTTTAATCAAATTGGCATATTTCACCTCACCTTTTTGAAATTTCCATATTATCAAACATCAAGTTATTTAAAATATAAATACAGCTTAGTGTTTAGATAGTATACATGACTGCTTCTCTTATTCTGTTCGTATTATTAATCAAATTAGCAATTTATTATAAAACTTATTTGTACGCATGCGCAAATTGTCACGTGACATAAACGATTAACAGCAATATGAATTTTCGAAAAGCAGCGCAGCATTTTGCATTCCCACTGTTAGACTTGAGAGGGAAGTTGGTAGGTGCACAACTCTGACTAATTTCCAGATTTTAATGCAAGTGAAAACCGTTTTCTTCGTTAACGAATAAAGTAAGTTTTATTATATCATTACAATATATATGTATCAATAAAAATAAATTTAATGAAATTAAAAAAAAAAAGATTTTTTATACATTAAGCATTTATTAAGTATATAAATATACTTCTTTTATTACGCAGATGTTTCAGCAAGATGAAGCAAAACAGCAGCGAATTTCCGAAATGTATGATCCGACTGATTCGACCTTAGCACATACAAAGTTAAAGAATAATACATATGTAAGTTACTTATATGTTAAATACTAGAATTCATACACTATGTATAATTAGGTTAAATTTACATTAAAATATTTTGTCCTATATTCAATAAGAAGTATTTTTATTTGTAATATTAGAGTGATATCTAACTGTTTACATTAATTTCCCTTACAGAATTGCTCTTTTTGTGATAAAAACTTTTCATCAAAATGGAATTTAAAAGAACATATACAGATCCATGCCAATGAAAAACCATTTACTTGTGAGGACTGCGAAAAACTGTTTTCAAGAAAGTGCGAATTAAAAAAGTCCTTCCGGCAATGCCGGGAGGAAGAGGTAGCTTTCATATACTTATTTATTTATTTTAAAGTAAGTTACATTGTTCAAAAATACTAAGTTCAAATTAGTGGAAATAATCTTATAAAATTAGTGATTTTATAAAATTAGTGGAAATAATCTTATAAAATTAGTGATTTTATAAGATTGAATACTAGTTTTTGTCAAGACTGAATATTAATAGGAATTTTTAGAAATTAGTCATCTTTTATTCAACCTGGTTTTATTTTAAGCGATTTAGAGTCACCAAATTCCACGATATCATAAAGTGTATGTCATTTTAAAGCAACATGATGGATCGTTCAGATCAGACCGTTTCAAAATGTCAGCCATTAGCAAAATTCAAAGTGCTATAACTCAATCATTTTTTAAGATATAGACAAAATAAAAAGTGTTCTGGAATCATTGTTTTAAGTTTTAACACGTAAAAGAAAAATATTTTTCAATTTTTAATTTTTTCGCTTTTAATTTTAAATTTTAAATTTTTTTAAAAATTTAAAATGGCCACCATTTTGAAATAAAATGGTGGATGATTCTGGCCAACGAACTCGGTCGAGATATTTGTATTTACTATGCACATACCAAGTTTCATTGAAATCGGTTCATAAGTACGCGTGTTATCACGTGACAAATATCAGATCGTTTCAAAATGTCAGCCATAAGAAAAATTCAAAGTTCTATAACTCAATCATTTTGTAAGATATAGACAAAATAAAAAGTGTTCTGGAATCGTTGTTTTAGGTTCTAACACGTAAAAGAAAAATATTTTTCAAATTTTCATTTTTTCGCATTTAATTTAAAATTTTAAATTTTTTAAAAAATTTAAAATGGCCACCATTTTGAAACAAAATGGCGGATGATGCTGGCCAACGAACTCGGTCGAGACATTTGTATGTACTATGTGCATACCAAGTTTCATTGAAATTGGTTCATAAATACGCGTGTTATTACGTGACAAAAATCAGATCGTTTCAAAATGTCAGCCATAAGAAAAATTCAAAGTGCTATAACTCAATCATTTTTTAAGATATAGACAAAATAAAAAGTGTTCTGGAATCTTTGTTTTAAGTTCTAACACGTAAAAGAAAAATATTTTTCAACTTTTAATTTTTTCGCATTTAATTTTAAATTTTTAAATTTTAAAAAAAATTAAAATGGCCGCCATTTTGAAACAAAATGACGGATGGTGCTGACCAACGAACTCGGTCGAGACATTTGTACACTGGTGTCCAAAATTTAAGCATAATTGGTAATTAAGTAATTATTTTTAAGTAATGAAAGAAATATGAATCGGAATGTGTTGAAACTCCAGGTGTGTAAACAAAATAGTACGCGTCATATATTTTCGCGAAGAGTTTTCCCCGAAATCGAACAGGGGACCATCAACAAATTGAAAAAGAACGAAGATCTTTTGGACAACCCTGTCAAAACTAATGTAGCAAAAGCGTTCAAACTGCACATTATCATTAATTGGCTTATTGTAATGTACTGTGTTAATTTTTACAAGGATAGCATGTATACTCGTAGAGAAATTAAGGTTTTTATAAAAACAGTCCTAAATTTTTCCAAGTTTTTTGCTTATAATTTGCAGAGTTCTTATTATAAAATAATGTTCTTTTCTGAAAATATGACAAACATCATTCTACACAATACCCTGTCATCAGAATTTAAAAATAATAAAAATTGTATGAAAAATGAGTATGTTTAGTAAATAATTTTTCATTGCGCATGCGTCAACGATATCAAAATGTCATTTGCATATTTTGTTAGCTAAATGTATAGAGCAACTTCTGTAAAAGTTTCAAAAACATAGCTTGAAAATTCTGAAAATGGGAGCCTATAGAATCAACTCAAAATCCGTTATTCCTAAAGGAAGCAAAAAAATTAGGGGTTTTACCTAAATATAGTCGTACGTGCAATATTGTGTAGGCACTAAACAATGGAATATGGATACAGCCCCTCATCTTTTTGCTTCATTTAGGTAATAAAGGATTTTGATCTCATTCTATCAACGATAATTTTCAGAATTTTTAAGCTATGTTTTTGAGACTTTCACAAAAGTTGGTCTATACATTTAACTAACATAATATGCAAATGAAATTTTAATAGAGTTCACGCATGCGCAGTAAAAAATTATTTAGTAAACCTGCTCATTTGTCATACAATTTTTATTATTTTTTAATTCTGATGACAGGGTATTGTGTACAATGATGTTTGTCACTTTTTCAAAAAAGAACACTATTTTATATTAAGAACTCTGCAAATTATAAGCAAAAAACTTAGGACTGTTTTTATAAAAACCTTAATTTCTCTACGAGTATACATGCTATCCTTGTAAAAATTACCACAGTACATTACAATAAGCCAATTAATCATAATGTGCAGTTTGAACGCTTTTGCTACATTAGTTTTGACAGGGTTATCCAAAAGATCTTCGTTCTTTTTCAATTTGTTGACGGTCCCCTGTTTGATTTCGGGGAAAACTCTTCGCGAAAATATGTGACGCGTACTATTTTGTTTACACACCTGGAGTTTTAGCACATTCCGATTCATATTTCTTTCATTACTTAAAAATACTTACTTAATTACCAATTATGCTTAAATTTTGGACACCAGTGTATGTACTATGTACATACCAAATTTCATTCAAATCGGTTCATAAATACGTTAGTTATCGCATGACAAAAATCAGATATATATATGTATATATATATATATATATATATGGTTATATATATATATATATATATATATATATATGTCGACATTTGAACGGAGGGTGGTTTTGGGGGTCTGGGGGTCATGATCGGTGAAAATATACCAAAATTTTCCGGAAGTGCTTTCCTCCGGACGGCTGCAATAGGTAACTTTTTACTTTTTGTAATGAAAGCTACCTAAAAGTATATGATGATGTATGATACTCTATCACCTGTTATATGTGAAATTTGCAAATTATCTTTTACTAGGAAATGTGCTCTAATAACTCATATGAAAACACATCCAAACAGAAAATTGTTTAAGCATGAAAAGTGTGAGAAATCCTTCAACTATCATTATAGATTAAATCAACATACGCATATTCACAATAGACCGCAATTACATTGTTATGAATGTGGGAAATCATTTTCAAGTGAAAATAAGTTGAATCACCATTTAAAAATTCATCAAATCCAACATCGTCCACTGTTTAAGTGTAAAAAGTGCGAGAAATCCTTCAATTATCGTTATAGATTAAATCAGCATATGCATATTCACAATACACTGTTAAAACTAATGGTGACACATTGCACCTTTTAGGGGTGAAAGGCTTGTCTCACTGGTGACACCCCTAGAGGAGCTAAAATGGCACCCTTAACTAGGGTGAAAGGATGGCACCCCTAATCCAGGGTGTTTCAGGGGGGGAAAGGACGGCACCTCAGGGAAGAATAATGGCACCCCTTATCCACAGTGTTCAATAGGGTGAAACGATGGCACCACAGGGGAGAATAATCTCACCCCTTATCCAGGGTGCCCCAGGAGGTGAAAGGATGGCATCTCAGGGGAGAGTAATGGCACCCCTTAACCAGGGAGCCCCAGGGGGGTGAAAAGATGGCGCCTCAGGGGAGAGTAATAGCACCCCTTATCCAGGGTGCCCCAGAGGGTGAAAGGATCGCATCTGAGTGGAGGGTAATGGCACCCCTCATCCAGGGTACTTTAAGGGGTGAAAGAATGGCATCTCAGGGGAGAAAAATGATACCACTTATCCAGAGAGCCCCAGAGGGTGAACGGATGAAACACGTAATCCAGTGTGCCCTGTGGCATCCTACAAGAAAAAGCACTCACAATCTATGGCCCACAGTTGCAACCCCCCTCCCCCCACCCTGCTTGTCAAGAAATTGTATTGGTTTGAATCATGAAATACAAAGTGTTTACCCATTTTTAAATTGAATTCTGCAGAGAAAATTATCATGATCAGTCAATATTTTGAGTCTTTTTTTTTCTTTTAGATTGATGGAATATTATATTTTTAAACTCATTATCAGGTGCCCAAAGAAAAATTGTAGCATATTTTTGTAACTCAGAGAGGGATAATATGAACTACAAAAATAATCATAGAAAGGCAGAGAATACAAATTGTACTTTCATTTACATGGAGAGTATTTTAAGAAAAATTCAAAATTTTAACTTTTATACAGTCTTTGCATTTCAAAATCACCAATCATAAGTCATCACTATTGCATTGTTAGTCATACCCAAAAGGTTTTGTTAGAATAAATCGCAAAATTTACTCAACCTCTACACCTATTTTCTGCTTCTAAAAATCACTGAGTTAGAGTCAAATATTGTGACTTTGTCATGCAATTTGAAGCCTGATTTTCAATTTTATGTTTTGAAGTTCTTGTAAAATGAAATAAATCATGATTTTTGACTGTCTCTAACTCATATGTTTGGATCAAACTTTTTGGGTATGTTTAAGAAAGGGCCAGTAACTATTTTTGTGACTGGGCATTTTTAGATGCAGGAACATTATAAAAATTTGATGCTTTTTGACTCCAAAATAAGAGAAAGTACAAATTGAATTATCTATCTTCATATGAATATTTTTATAATTTTCTTATAGTTTCAGAAGTAATCCGTAACCGTATTTTTTGACACAGAGTATATTGCTTGACATGTATTTTCATTATTTTATATACAGGGCAACTGAAAAGTATGGGGACACAGAAAAATGCTATATACTGTAAAATATATACCATAATTTAATAATAAAAAAATAAAAGAAATAACTAATATTTTAACAAATTGTTCACTGACTTGATATTTATTTTTTACACAAGTTTGAAAACGAAAGATCACAGAATTGACAGTCCGCTGCAGATAATTCTGATTTAAATCATTCTATGCCTTGATAATTTCGCATTACATACAATGCAAACTGGGGAATTTCTATTCCTAGCTTTTCTACAGAAGTCAAGTGAGTTGAGATCTGATTGTTCGAAGGCAATACACCTGTTATTAAATATCCACGCAGATGGGTGTTGAAGGTCAATGTTGTTTTTGCTCCATGTGAAGGCCCCAATACTGCTGGAAGTTCCATTAAAATTATTTTGCTTCCATGAGGCTAACACTTCGTTGAACATATTAGTTGCTGATCATTTTGACGGTTGTGAACTTTTCGGAGGATTAAGATTTTCATATAATAGAAGAAATGCTACAAAATTTTAAAATAAGCATTTCTGAGATTTTAGTTGTGAAATATCAATGTCAAACAACGCACCAATATTTTTTCAGCTACCCTGCTGTATCTAATAAAAAAAAATGTAAAACACAAATTAGATAAGAATATATAATAAATGCTGTCTAACTTTTAAATTAGTAAGAATACTTCATATTCTTTAAAATTCTTCCAGAAAGTTAGCCATCAAGCTATGAAATGAATTATAGAAAATAAGTTCATTTTATGGTTGTGGTAAAATCACAGATGAAATTGAGTAAAAAAAAAAAAAATCATTTTTACAATATACGTAGTACTTACCTTTATAGTGAACTTATGCAAATCCATATTTTATAGCATATATCCACACAGGATTAGAAATTAAGAACTGTATGTAAGGTGTTAAAATAATGCCTACAATTTTTTTTCGATGTGCCAACTGCATTTCATATTTTCTTATTTCTTTTCACAACCATGTTAATAGTAATAATATGGCATTGCATATTTAATTTTAATGTATTGAAGGGAAGTGGAGAGGAAACTTTACTAAACAAAATAAAAACTGACTTTCCATAAGTATAAAACCTGATTAAACTACAATATTCGGATTCTGGAAAAACTTATTCTTTTTATAAAGCTAATATGCATACAAAACAGATAATCAAGCAAATATGTCCACAGAGAGAAAAGATGAGCTTTAGATATAACTAGGTATAAGTTAATTTTTAAAAAATCTGAGAGTAACAATACATCAGAAAATAAAAAGTTAGCAAATAAATGAATCTTTGGTTGCCAATTATGGTGTGGCATTTAAAACATTTCCAAATCACACATATTTTTTTTTGTTTGTTTGAGGAAGGGAATACAAAAATTTTAAAACAATTTTAATACAGTTTCTTATTTTAGGAACATATAAGGAGGCAGAAATATCTCATAATAAAAGAAAATCTTGTTTACAGGGGTGTAATATCCAAGGACCAGTTTTATCAGTCATTGGTGAAAGTGAGGTTAACTTAGAAGTCATTGAAAGGTTCAAAATTCTTAAGACACGTGCTGTTGTCATGGTGAAGAGGGGGGGGGGTTATGCTAAAATACAAATGAAAGCATTTTCTAAACAAAAATTAAAGTTAAAGAAAGCTAGCTATCAAGATTTGACGACTAGGAATAATTTTTCTATAATTTAGTTTCATTTGACGACTAACGACTGCTGATTTCTAGTCCTGTATCCACATCAAAACACCTTCTGCCAAATTGTTTTTGTGTTTTGACTTATTGCATCTGAAATTTTAATCCAAAGAGTAATTATAATGAAAATAATAAAACAGTGAATTAAAAAAACGACCTTTTAGTTCAAATAATCTTTTTATTGTAAACACCAAGAATGTATTAAATATTATTAAACAAAGACGTGACACTATGTGGAGCTGATGCCACTGAGAAAATTTTGAAGACATAAGTATCAAATAAAAATGATAAAAATTTAAATTGGCTTTTGCTATAGTTAACGTTAAACAACCAAAATAATGCGTACCACAAAGTAACTAAGATAAAATTATCAGTTTTTGTAATTAACTGTTTATATAAAATTAATACATAGCATGAGTAATTTAACAAGTTGCTTGAGTTGCGGAGCACAGTAACAGGTTGAAACACAGAAATTTCTGCACCTTCTTCATGATAAAGAGTCGGAAACTTTTCTTGTATCAAGCATGGTAATGTAAGTACTATAAATGTAAGTTCACTATCTGAAATAATAATAATAACACATTAAGGAAAACACACAACAAGACAGTCCAATTAAAATGTATCATCAAAGTACAGCAAAAATGGTAGATAAACAAAAAAAGAAAGAATAAAATTTAAATAAAATTTAAATTATAGCTCGCAAGGCTATCAAAGCCTGACAGCTAATGTGCCCGCAGGTTCTGTATGTAACGTGATAACTCTTTATATAAATATCAGATTTGCTTCAAATTTTATATGTAGGTTCATTCTGATAAGGGATTTGATTCTGATAAGGGATTCTGATTAGCATTGGAGTTTCATTGGTTAAATATGAAGGGGGGGGAGAAGAGAGTGCTACCCTCCTTAATTTATATAAATATGCAGAAATCATGCAGAATTATCACATTTTCTTCAATTTTGTTAATAGGTTCACTCTGATAAGGCACTTCCCTGATTAGTTTTAGGGGTTCAATGGTTAAATATAACGAGGGATGGCAGTTAATCCACTGTCCAGTAACTTACAGTTGATTTCTTTTATTTTTGGAAGGGCATTATTCTTTGAAATAAGAGTATAATATACAGTTGTATGTATAGCCTGCGAGCTCAATGGCATTAGTTTAACTGGGCACTTTCCTCTTTATTGCCTATTTTCGGACAGCACGCGAAAATTACATGACTAACTCATACTTGTCATTCAGATATTCTTTTCCTGTATTATCATTAAGAGTTACAAACTATATTATTAACCATATTTACAAAACATATCTTGCAACAAAGGGTCTATTCCAGATTAGCAACGAATTTCCCTATCATGTACAGGTATTCCATACCAGTAATAATAATAAAAAAAATGAGGAATTTTATTCAAATTTATTAGTACGCCCCTATTATGTATCCTATATTGACACTAATCAATGAATATATGGATACAACCCCTCGTGTTTTTCCTTCATTTTGGGAATACGAATTTTCAACGTTTTCTATTGACGATTATTTTCAAAATTTTCAAGATGTGATTTTGCGACCTTTCACAAAAGTTGCTCTATACATTTGGCTAACATAATATGCAAATGAAATTTTGATATCTTTGACGCATGCGCAGTGAAAAATTATTTAGTAAACCTACTCAATATTCGAACAATTTTTATTATTTTTTAATTCTGATTACAGGGTATTGTGTGCAATGTTGTTTGTCACATTTTCTGAAAAGAATGTTACTTTATATTAAGAACTCTTCAAATTATAAGCAAAAATCTTGGGTAAATTTGAGACTGTTTTTCGGATTCGTAGAAAACCTTAATTTTTCTACGAGTATACATGCTATCGACATAAAAATGAACACAGTTTATTACAATAAGCCACTTAATCATAATCTACAGTTTGAGCACTTTTGCTACATTAGTTTTGACAGGGTTATCCAAAAGATATCCAAAAGGTATTCATTCTTTTTTAATTTGTTGACGGTCCCCTATTGGAGTTTCGGAAGAAAACCTTCAGGGAAATATATGACTTGTACTACACTACCTGGCCATTGATTATCGTCCACTTGCAATTTTAGACATTTTGTTAAATATCTAGAAAAATACATGAGGAATTACATTGAAACTCTCAGTGTATACACATAATAGTACAGGTCATATATTTCCGTGAAGATTTTTTCCAGAAACCTTATAGGAGACCGTCAACAAATTAAAAAATAATGAATACCGTTTGGATAACCTTGTCAAAACTAATGCAGCAGAAGCGCTCAAACTGTAGATTGTGATTAAGTGACTTATTGTTATAAACTGTGTTTATTTTTATATCGATAGCATGTATACTCGTAGAGAAATTAAGGTTTTTATAAAAATACTCCCAAATTTTTCCAAGATTTTTGCTTATAATTTGCAGAGTTCTTAATATAAAATAATAATATTTTCTGAAAATCTGACAAACAACATTGCACATAATACCCTGTAATCAAAATTAAAAAATAATAAAAATTGTATGAAAGATGAGTAGGTTTACTAAATAATTTTTCACTGCGCATGCGTCAACGATATCAAAATTTCATTTGCATATATGTTAGCTAAATTTATAGAGCAACTTTTGTGAAAGTCGCAAAATCATAGCTTGAAAATTCTAAAAATAATCGTCAATATAATAAGTTGAAAATCCATTGTTCCCAAAATGAAGCAAAAAAAATGAGGGATTGTATCCAAATGTACTAGTAAGTTCCGTATTGTGTATCCTATATTGACACTAATCAATGAATATATAGATACAACCCTTCTTGTTTTTGTTTCATTTTGGAAATAACGGATTTTTAAGGGATTCTAATGACGATTATTTTCAGAATTTTCAAGCTATGATTTTGCAACTTTCACAAAAGTTGCTCTATACATATAGCTAACGTAATATGCAAATAAAATTTTGATATCGTTCACGCATGCGCAGTGAAAAATTATTTAGTAAACCTACTCATTTTTCATACAATTTTTATTATTTTTTAATTCTGATTACAGGGTATTATGTGCAATGTTGTTTGTCACATTTTCAGAAAATATTATTATTTTATTTTAAGAACTCTGCAAATTATAAGCAAAAATCTTGGAAAATTTTGGTAGTATTTTTATAAAAACCTTCATTTCTCTACGAGTATACAGGCTATCGACATAAAAATGAACACAGTTTATAACAATAGGCCACTTAATCACAATCTACAGTTTGAGCGCTTTTGATGCATTAGTTTTGACAGGATTATCCAAAAGGTATTCATACATTTTTTAATTTGTTGGCGGTCCCCTATAAAGTTTCTGGAAAAAATCTTCACGGAAATAGATCACCTGTACTATATTGTTTATACACTGAGAGTTTCAGGATAATTCCTCATGTATTTTTCTAAATGTTTTGCAAAATGTCTAAAATCGCAAGTGGACGATAATCAATGGCCACGTAGTGTATTATATTTATACACTAAGATTTTCAGGATAATTCCTCATACATTTTTCTAGATATTTAACAAAATGTCTAAAATCGCAAGTGGACGGTCATCTCAGGCCATATAGTGTATATCAGGAGCTTTAGGGAACTGGCTAATTCTTTATTTCCCCTTTTGCTATATGGGGGAAAGTCGGGTGGAATGGGACTGTAGGTTTTTCTCTTTGTGCACTATTCTAAACATTTCATCGATCGCATACAAGATGAAGCAACGGTAATCCATTCTTCAGTTTATAAAAAAATATTCATATGCAAAGACTTGCAAATGTATGAAAGAAAAAATTATTTCAAAAATCCAATTCAAATTTGATTTATTTGCTCTCAATATATTAAAGGCTTGTTTATGTATAAATGTAATAGTTTCCCTATTTATGGAACATTATACTGTATATTATCCATAATTTAAATTAAGCCTAAAGCAGCATTTTTGTTTGAACAAGAAGTTTAACACAAACAAGGAAGTGGCAAGGAATGGGACATGACAGAAAAGGGATGAATGGGACGCGCCCAGTTCCTTTTTTTTAATTAATAATAATGCGAATTGCTAACATGCAAATTTTTTAGAGGATAATATATTAATTATAACTTTGATAATATATGCATTCATACTTCAAAATGTAAATAAATTGATGATTATTTAAGGCGCAACGCTAGGCACAGAAAAAGACCCGAATGATAATGCAAAGTCTATCGAGGCGTTTTTTTCAAATATTTCGCCGAAATTTTAATATTTTTACGTGATTGTTTTGCACAAGATTGCTGAGGGCGATCCGCAACCGGCGTAGTTTTTACTTTTTCAGTTTTGGTTTCAGATTTTTTTTTTCAAAATTACTTTAACTTACGAAATTGGTTTAAACCGGTTCTGAAATTGAAACTATCGTTATACAAGAAATATAAAAGCAAAATCGAAAAAATAAAAACTAGGCCGGTTATGGATATCCTCAGCTGTCTTGTTCAAAAGAATCATGTAAAAATATTAAAATTTGAGTTAGGTATTTCAAAAGAACGCTCCTATAGACTTTTACATTATCGTCTTTACATTCTGAATCTAGTGTGGGGCCTTAATGACACCTATGACAGAGAATCCTGAATTCCAGTCATCAAGATACTTTAATTTTATATTGTGGCATATACATTATCAACTTACAACCTTTGTTTGATTGTTTATCTTACCGACACTATAAGTTATTTTGTGCCTTATAGCTTTTTTTTATTATTGCTGTCCCATAACTCTTAATGAGGAGGTATGAGACACATTTTGAAACTTACGTTCTGTTTAAAATAAAATAGTATTTACACGTTATGGTTCTATATTGTTCAGGGGGATTAAAAAGTGTTTTACCTTGTATGCTATAAATTAAATTTTTTCTTTTTGTATATATATATATATATATATAAAAAATCTTACTTTTGTAAAAAAAGTCCCACACCACCCCACTCTCCCCTATATAGATATTATATATTAATACACCAATTACATGAAAATAGAATTTTTATCAATAGTATTAAAATACAGTTTATTGTATATCCTTAGGTTTTTACCACCTTCTCCCCAGGTTTTTACCGGTAAAAAGCCAACCCTGTTTATTGGTCTTGTTTCAGAACGGGTGGAATGAAAGATTGTTAAAAATTATGTCATTAGAAAAATGTTTAAGATTTATAAATGACAGTGCAAAAATCGCCTTTAAACACGAGATCTTCATCACCTGCGGAAAATTTTCACATTTGTGTAAAATTACGATATAAGTTTTTATTCATTGTTATATTTTTTGAACACACTCTATTTCTGTAAACTATTCTGAAAGCTCAGTGGAGTAAATATAGATTGTTTTCCTTTTATAATTTGAATTTTCTTGACTACAAATTTGTCATATCGGATGATGTTGATGATTGAGAAAGGGGGGGGGGGACTGATTACGGTCTAATCAAACTTAAATTACTATTATTGAAAAAAAAATATTTTATTTTATTTTAACCATAAAATTCTGCTAATAAATAAGGTTTAATGCGAAAGGATACTTTCGAAAAAAAAAAAAAAATGGGTGTAAATCTGCATAGCCGATAATCAGATCATAAGGTTTATTCAATTCAATACCCTAACATTTTCTCACCTTTTTGAAAGAAAATGAAACTAAAAGTATGAAAATATGAAGAATTGGGAGTAAGAAAACATAATCGTAAACCCAAGATACCGCTAAATTCGGGTTTTTAGGCATTTCCCACCAAGGTATGACTTGGCTGACTAATAAAGTTTTAATATGGAAATCGAGGTTTTATCCGTGATTTTTATCCTTAAATGAGATTAAATGATTGTCCGTGCTACCGCCTCCCCGATCTAATCTTATTATGAAGATTATTTTGGAAATAATGGTGGTTAATAAGGAAAATATTAATAATGAAAACCCTGTAAATAAGTTTTGATCACTTTAAGATTTGCAAGTATTCAATTGCCTTAAATGAAAAAGTTACCCCCCCCCTCTCAAATAAAGACAAATCAGGTATACTGAAACAATATTAGAGAAGTAGGCGAGGGTGCAATATGGTGTGAATTAGCCTTTACAGGAGGGGTTCGGATAGCATCTATCCGACAATATATGCAAAGCCGGCCAGATGCTGTCCGAGATCCCGTGTAAAGGTTAAAATCAAAACTTCGCGAATAAAATTAATTGCTTTTAACTGTATATAGACGCAAAAACATATTTTAATCTTAACTGCTCTGACAAAAATTGTCACATAACTACTGTGAGCTGTCTGTCAGACCATTTAATCCGAAGATGAATAAAATATTACATTAATTCTCAGAATACTATTTATGTATTAAACTTTATGTACAAGAATATTATAAATCAAATTCAGCTATTCAAAAGTATTTAGAGGTAGTAATAAGACTCCAAACTAAAAAAAAATTGACCAGTATCTATAGTTAAACTAAAAATTACAAGTTAAACTGTGAAACTTGAAAAAGTCACGGTGTCTGAGACCACTAACAGCAATTAAGGGTTAAATCTAAACAGTTGAGTTTAAACACAAGGTAAAATGGTCATAGAATATTCCGATTGCAACAAGATTCGTCTATAATAACTGATTTGGAATGAAAAAATATGTAAATATTTTTACAATCTTTCATTTCGCTCTTTCTAATTGTGCGCCCTTAGGATTCCCGTGCCTAGAGCAGTTTTCTCCAATTGCTCCTCGGTAGCTAAGGCCTCGATAAATCATTTAAAAATATTGACATGTAAACGAGAAATTGTAAAATAACTACCTCATAGGTTTAACATTAGCAAGCGGGTATTTTGGTGAGAATGTAGCTTGTAGCTTCAAATAATAAACTTAACAATCAATCATACTAACAAAAAAATCTAGTTTACTTTTTTTTATGACATTACGTAGAGAGATGTACGATAAATTAACGTAACAATAAAATAAAATAAAATAAAGTTAAATCTTACCTTTAATCAGACTTTGCCCGGTTCACTGGTCGCGCAAATCGGATCGTTAAGTCCTCGTTGTTGTTTCATTGTAGCTCAGTGTCCTCAATTAATATCGCCAATTTACACACTGCCATGTTTTGATTTGCTCACACCCGTAAACTTTACTTGCTGACACCGAAAGCAGAAAGACACGGGTCATAGCGCATGCGCAAGTTGCCAGTCACCCGATTAGGTGGTTACGAAGTGCATGGCACCTTATTTAGCTCCCATCATCCAGTAACAGATCTATCGTCACCCCAACCGCATATTCAAGCTCCTATGACACCCTAGGGTTCCAAATGGCACCGCCTTTTCACCTCCGGGTCCCAAATGGCACCGGTTTGTCACCTTTATTTTTAACAGTGTAGACCACAATTACATTGTTATGAATGTGGGAAATCGTTTTCAAGTGAAAATAAGCTGAATCACCATTTAAAAATTCATCAAGTCCAACATCGTCCACTGTTTAAGCATGAAAAGTGTGTGAAATCCTTCAACTATCGTTATAGATTAAATCAGCATACGCATATTCACAATAGACCGCAATTACATTGTTATGAATGTGGGAAATCATTTTCAAGTGAAAATAAGTTGAATCATCATTTAAAAATTCATCAAATCCAACATCGTACACTGTTTAAGTGTGAAAAGTGTGAGAAGATCTTCAGCTATTGTTATAGATTAAATCAGCATATGCATATTCACAATCGACCTCAATTCAATTGTAATGAATGCAAGGAAACATTTTCAAATGAAAATAGACTAAACCGTCATTTGAAAGTGCATCAAAACCTACAGCATACATGTGATCAGTGTAAACATAAATTTAATAATAAATTAAATTTAAATCAACATTTACGTACACACCATACTAAAAAACGTCTTGTTCCTGTTAACAGTGAAATGCCTTTACCCACTGTAGACTTTAAAAGAATAAAACATGAAATACCAGCTTTCGAAGTGTTTGAAACCCTAACTTTTCATCCTGAGAAAAATGAAGAAGGTTGCTTAGTTACTATGATGGATATTCAAAAATTAACCAATCATTTGAAGAATTTAACAGTCAAAGATCAGATTGGAGACTTCGAAAAATTGAATGTTTAGAACTGAATATTTCAAAGTAAGGCACCTTATCTAGAAATTGATTTTACATCATGTAAATATGTATTCTTTTAAGTGTCGATTTTATAATTGATAGGAATGTATATTATTAACAGTGTATTGTATAAATAGCAGTAATAAATAAATAAATAAATAAATAAATAAACATAGTCTTGAGTTAGTCCTTTCATATTATTAATCAAATTATGTTTCGTCCTACATTTCAGCGCTTTCTGAATTAATATTCATCAAGTTGCTTAAAATATAAATACTATCTTTATAGTTTCAATGGTACATAGTATACATGGTTTATCTTGAGTTAGACCTTCCATAGTATTAATCAAATTATATGTTCCATCTTACACATCCGAATTATCATCCATCTTGTTGTTTAAAATATTAATAAAATGTTTATAGTTTTTGATTATACATAGTATGTATTAATACAATCTTTAATTTTTAACAGTTCATATTTCAAAAAACCTATTTTCGAAACCAAACTATGTGAATTTTACCACAATGCTTATCATCATACAAAGATTTGTGTTTCATACTTTTTCTAAAAATTATCAGATATGTACGCCTCAGAGGAATTTCTATCATTAGAATAAATGAAAAAATTAATTTATATTAAACATAGAAGAAATTTGATTGCAATATACGTGTATTTAATAAAAATAAATAAATAAGCGATTATTTATACATTAAAACCTTTACTAAATATATATTTCTTTATACAGATTTTTCAATAAGGTGAACCAAAACAGCAGCAAACTTCAGAAATTAATGATCTGAATGATTCATCCCTAGCACATATAGCGTGAATGAATAATACATATGTAAGTACTTATATGAAAAATACTAGAATTCGTATATGAATCGAAATTAGAGTAAATATAAAATGATTTGTCTTACTACCTGCACTTTAATAAATGCCTTTTTACCTATATTGTTGAAAAGAATCCTAATTGTTTGCATTTATTTCTATTACAGATGTGTTCTATTTGCTACAAACACTTCTTAAGTTAATGGAATTTAACAGAACATACAAAAATCCATACAGGTGAAAAACCTTACACTTGGGAAGATTACCAAATGCTGTTTTCAAGAAGGCGTGAATCAAAAATGCACACATCATCATATAAAGCATCGTCAGTTATATGTAAACTTAGTGAAGATATTCAAAAATTATTCAGACGTTTGAAGAATTTAGACATAAAGGAAGATATTTAGACTGTATATCCATCATATTTTCATAACACTTACCACAATATCTCAAACTTAAAATTTGGAAGACATACACACTGCTGAAAAGTAATTTTGTTACCCGTGATTCTTCTAACCAGCATGAATGTATAGATATTATTTTGCAATGTATTCTTTAAATGCTCACAATAAATATTCTTTTATATGTATATATCGTTGTGTTTATTTTTTAAAATCTATTACATTAATAAAATAGGTTACACACACATACATACACATAACATTTTAAGTGAAACAACACTCTCACAACTTAAAAAATGCATAAGAACATACAAAAATAAGCAGATGTATGAAAAAATATGCAAGTTTACAAAATAATTTCACTGTTTTCTAGAAATACCAACGAAAAATATTTACAATATAGAAAAAATTACAAAAGTGAAAAGAAAAAACACAAATGTAAAACAAAAAAATCACAAAATAAAAAACTCACAACAAAGTTTTTGAAAAAAAAAATTTACAACAAAAATTTTTTTACAAAAACCAAAACTTCAAAAAATACTTTTACAAAAAAAAAAATTTTTTCAAAAACATTTTTCACAAAAAATTTTTTTTTCAAAATAAGTTTTTACAAAAGTAAAAAATAAAAAATCACAACGTTGAAAAATGAAAAAATTTAGTTAAAAAAAAATGTAAAAAAAAAATTGCAAAAAAGTTGCAAAAATTTAAAAAAAAGTTATGAAAAAAGTATCAAAAATTTTGTTCTTTTTAATAGCAAATACAATGGTTTTGCCATTGCATACTGTATAGAGTATCATACCAAGAGAGTGATAGAGTATCATACATCATCATATGCTTTTTTAATTCGCACTTTCTTGAAAACAGTTTTTCGCAGTCCTCACAAGTAAATGGTTTTTCATTGGCATGGATCTGTATATGTTCAGCAATTCTGTAAGGGAAATTAATGTAAACAGTTAGATATCACTCTAATATTACAAATAAAAATACTTCTTATTGAATATAAGACAAAATATTTTAATGTAAATTTAACCTAATTATACATAGTGTATGAATTCTAGTATTTAACATATAAGTAACTTACATATGTATTATTCTTTAACTTTGTATGTGCTAAGGTCGAATCAGTCGGATCATACATTTCGGAAATTTGCTGCTGTTTTGCTTCATCTTGCTGAAACATCTGCGTAATAAAAGAAGTATATTTATATACTTAATAAATGCTTAATATATAAAAAATCTTTTTTTTTAAATTTCATTAAATTTATTTTTATTGATACATATATATTGTAATGATATAATAAAACTTACTTTATTCGTTAACGAAGAAAACGGTTTTCACTTGCATTAAAATCTGGAAATTAGTCAGAGTTGTGCACCTACCAACTTCCCTCTCAAGTCTAACAGTGGGAATGCAAAATGCTGCGCTGCTTTTCGAAAATTCATATTGCTGTTAATCGTTTATGTCACGTGACAATTTGCGCATGCGTACAAATAAGTTTTATAATAAATTGCTAATTTGATTAATAATACGAACAGAATAAGTAGAAGCAGTCATGTATACTATCTAAACACTAAGCTGTATTTATATTTTAAATAACTTGATGTTTGATAATATGGAAATTTCAAAAAGGTGAGGTGAAATATGCCAATTTGATTAAAAATGTGAATCGAATAACTCAGAGAAGTTTTCACATGTCAAATTTCTGAAACAGTAAGAAGTGACTTTTTTCAGTCTCTAGAATAAAAAAAAAAAAATGCATACTATTTGTTGAAAGATGTCGAATGTAGTCAAGACGTGAAAAATATAAAATATGAACATTTTATAATGACATTCAAACTTTTAAAAATAGTTAGTTTGGAAATATATTGTAATAACATATGTAAACAAATGTATTTCAAAGTTGAAAATTTGTGTAAAAAATTGTCTTTTCTTGAAAATCGATATTTATTTTCGTTTAATTAATGATACTTATTACTTTTCGGTTGTTAAAAACTAAAATACACGTTTAATTCTTCTGTTAAATTGATATATCCGTGTTGGAGATGAGAAAAAATAGTGTAAAACTAAAAAAAAAAAAAAAAAAAAAAGTTTAAATTCGTCTTTTTCCTCTTAAAATTATTATTAAACTAGTGTAAAACTAATAAAATTTGTTTAAATTCGTCTTTTCCTCACTGAAAAACTAATATTTCTATTATTTTGCTTAATTAATTACACTCATTATGACTTCAAATTTTAATTTGGTGATGTTGTGGTAACTGTTATAAAACTAGAATGGATAAATAGTTTAAATGTCTTCTTTTTTCTCTCTATGCGATACTTTTACTTGAACGTAAACATTTTGTTGTATACCTTTGTAAGTTGTGACGTCAGAACTCTATTGTGTGTTTCCCCTACTTGGAAGTACATGGGTGGAGGGGTTGTAGAAAAAAGTTTTAGTTTGGATATGACGTAATGAAGAATGCTTCGTAGGTTCAAATGTGCGTATGTGTTGAATATTTCTTTAAATAATTCGTTTATGTATTAAAATTCTACTTAGTTGGTGTATAAACGTATGATGAAATTGGTTTTCTTTCTTTAAAAATCGGTATTTTCCGTTGTTTTGCTTAATTAACAAAACTCATTTAGACGATATTAACGTGATAGTCACTTAAAAACTGAAATGCACGTTTAAATTTCTTTATCTCAAATTGATATTCTGAAGTTTAAGTTGAAAAAAATGTAAGAAATCAGTCTTTTTCTATAAAATTTGATATTTTCTATTGTTTTTTATTTAATTAATGATACTCATTAAGATTATAGATGTTGAAAAACTGAAATGTACGTTTAAGTTTTCTCTCTTAAGTTGATAAAAATAGTAAGAAATCAGTCTTTTTCTATAAAACTTGATATTTTCCATTGTTTTTTACTTAATTATCAATACTCATTATGGTTATAGTTGTTGAAAAACTAGGATGTGTGTTTAAGTTTTAAGTTTTAAGTCGATACATTGATCTTGTAGTTGATAAAAATCGTAAGAAATCAGTCTTTTTCTATAGAACTTGATATTTTCCATTGTTTTTTTACTTAATTAACGATACTCATTAAGGTTATAGCTGTTGAAAAACTGAAATGTACGTTTAAGTTTTCTCTTTTAAGTTGATAAAAATCGTAAGAAATCAGTCTTTTTCTATAAAAGTTGATATTTTCCATTGTTTTTACTTAATTAATACTACTCATTAAGATGTCTATCAAGCAAAATTCAAATATATGTTTAACTTTCTTGTGTTAAATTGATAATTTCATCTTGTAGTTGAAGAAATCTAAATAAAATGGTTAAAACTGAAATTTTAATTGTTTCGCTTAATTAATAATACTCATTAAAATTACGGTTCTTCAAAATTCAAATATAAATTTAATTTTCATCATATAGTATGATTCTGTGTTGAGATGTGATTGATAATATTTCTGAATAGGGAAGGTTCACCTATCCTGTTATAATAGAATGTTCCTTTTTTCCACTAGGGGGCTTTCGTGGAGGGGGATGCATGGTGGGGGCAGGAGGTACCGCAGGAGGCACGGTGGTGGCGGCGGCGGGGGGCGGCGGGACGGTTTGCTGCGGTGGCCGCCGCATGAGCCCGTACTGTCGTTTTCCTATTACTGCTGTGAATTAAGTTTTATGAAATGCCAAATGAATATTAAGTATGCAGAACGTTACTCTCAGTACGAATTAAGTTCATTCAAAATAGATAAGGAACAATCAAAATACGAGTCATACAGAATAGCAATATTTGATAATATTTAGGCTTCATATCTCTTTGAATTTTTATGGTTTACTCATTCATACTTTTCTAGGATATAGAGCTATATCCAATTGTACGTTGTATAGTTTTTTTTACAAAGTTTTAATATTCATTTAACAACGATTTTTTTAAACAATACAGTTAACTCCTTCGCGACAAGAACACTTTGCTTATTGTTTAATATTTTACCATAAGTTTTTCAAAACAGAAAACTTTCTGTAACTGAAGCGCGAAAATGGTCCGATTAACTTTACAATAAAAAATAACTGGTGGGAATAATGAAGAATTCCGAGAATCTTAAATGGCACGTATAACAGTCGATCGTTTAGAGGTTTAATAAATTCATTTATTTATTGTACGAAACTTTTTAAGCGCTAGTAATACTCGCACTAGACAGATTATTTTTTATTTTATTTATTTTTTTTCTTTTCGAAGTCTGTTAAAAAATATATGAACTTTGTCTGACATTTTCAAATACCACACTATATTAAGGAATAAAAAACTCACAAAAAAAGGAAAAAAAATCCAAGGAAAATTTTAACTGAAAAAGGATAACAATTATATGAATTTGAGAATGGCAATCATGAATGCTTTGTCATTCTAAAAAGCAATGGCGGATAAAATTAGAAGTATCTACAAATAATTTAAAAACATTTGATTCCCATGAAGTCAAGCATGCCTGCAAATTTAAAATAATGCAATAAATCAAAGAGAGTGGTATTAAAACGTTTGAATTTGGAAAAATTTATAAAAAAAATAATCTTAGATGATTAAATGAAAAGGGGAGAGAGAGGAATCGCTAAACTATAAAAATAAAATAAATCAAAATACTATTTTCAATAGAAGGGAAGAAATATTATGATTTTTCAAAACGTTTAAAGACAGAATGGTGCAAGTCACTTTTTTTCTTAAATTTTCAAAAACAAGTATTCCCCTGGATGTACTAAAATGATTTTCTATGTGATAAAATATTTCCCTGTGCTATTTACAGGCAAATTTCATGGAATTATCACTTGTAATGATATTCCTATGCATAGATTTATATGCCTAAACCTTTAAACTTCCGAGTTATATTACCTGCAATTGTATATGCAAGTGAATAATTCCTGCTTTTACTAAAAAACACAATGCTTCACATTCTCTGATAGTTTAAAGTAACAGCTCTATGTTAAAAATAATTTAATCTTGTCTTTCAATACATTCTCGCACAATGATTGCTGCAATTTTCAGGGATTAATTAATACTTATTTACTAAAATTATTAACCCTTTGCACTCGGTTGTCGAATGTGATTTAATAAAGCTTGTGACTACCACTACTTCAGAATTAAGCTTCGGTTGTTAATAATCCTTCTATAGTAAAAAAAAAACTAGCCTTAAAAGGAATGACTCCTGGAATGATGCTGATGTGGAAGATTTCCGGAACTAACGAATCCGGGTTGTCCACTCCTTCCATGAGTTGAATAGACCAATCAGGAAAAGGCTCCGTCTATGCATCGCCATATGGGTTACCATAAAGAGAGGAAAGGTTACCATCGCCAACAATCGCCAAGTTTGTCGCCAACTTGGCGATATATCGCCAAATTTGGCGACCAAAATTAGTTGTCAAAAGTGACGCCAACTTGGCGATAACTGTAATATTTCGCCAAATTTTTTATTTCTTTACAACACCAGTCGTTTGATACATCATTTGAGAGGTTTGCAACTGCTTATTCATATAATGGATGTCTTGTGTGTTATCCCCCATTCTGCTCCCCAGGGCGCGCACACATTTTTATTTTCTTTACAACACCAGTCGTGTTACACAAGATTTGAAAGGTCTGCAACTGCTTATTCATATTATAGATGTCTTGTGTGTCACCCCCACACTCTGCTCTCCCCAGGGGGGGGCGGTCACATTTTTAATTTCTTTACAACACCAGTTGAGTGACACATCATTTGAAAAAATCTGCAACTGCTTATTCATATTATGGATGTGTTGTGTGTCATCCCCCACTCTGCCCCCCAGGGGGCACATTTTTAATTTCTTTACAACACCAATTGTGTGACACATCATTTGAGAGGTCTGCAACTGCTTATTCATATTATGGATGTGTTGTGTGTCATCCCCCACTCTGCCCCCCAGGGGGGAACATTTTTAATTTCTTTACAACACCAATTGCGTGACACATCATTTGAAAGGTCTGCAACTGCTTATTCATACCATGGGTTATTGGCGAGCGCAGCAAGCAGGGGTAGACAATAATTTGAAATCGCGAAGCGATTACGCGGGGGGTTGGCGAGCAGGGGGGCGGGGCCCCCTAGTAATAAAAAAAAACTTATATTTCTACAACATTTGTAATAGGAATCTACTACGAATATTTGGCACAGATGTCATATACGTACTAAGTTGGTGCGATTGCAACAAAATGAAGGCTTTATGCCTCACACTGTAACCAGGTTATTTTGTTTCAACAATTTATTAAAAAAAGAAACAACAGTTGGAGCAATAAATAAGCAATTATAAATAATAAATGTAATAATAAATATAATAATCACAACAAACTGCAAACTGCAAACACTTATAGCAACTGCCAAGAACAAAATTTTTGCTAAATTGGCGGAGGAAAAAATTTCGCCAAAGTAGTGCATATATGACATCTGTGCCAAATATTTAGCCGTAGTGGTAGCAAAATGATCATCAATATATCGAAACAATAATTTTCAATAAGGTTTCACAAAACCAAGTTATAAATTAGATAATTCATTTAACATAGGAATGATCTGCAGATCACATCTAATTGCAATCAACAGACATAACATCATTTTAATATCAGAGCAGAAAATTCTAGGTCGTGTCACACAGCTTCTGAAGTACATGGAAGAAAATTCTTCACTATCTTCAAGCCCCGTTGAAACATTTTCATCAGAGAACAGAGAAAATAAAATAAATGTTACAACTCACCTTCTCCTGGTTCACATGAGACAAAGTGGGAACATATCAACACTGTTGCTATAAGAAGTATCCAGACAAGTGTCATCTTGGACTAGCAGTGCTTAGACAATCGAACCTGAGAGGCAAGAAACAAAAGAATTTGTTATAGTAAGATTACTTACACTTGGAATGGAGTGGCTACATATTTGAGTTGTAAGCATTGTCATTGCTGTTATTTTTCGATATATTTAAAGTGATGTTTTATATACGATTAAATGAAAGGTTTTGATGCAAAATTCATTTCTCTACTTAAACTAGGTTTGAGAAAAATGCAAAAAAAATTTATTATTAACCATGATATATTGGAACTTATATATATATATATATGGGATATTGAGTGATTAACTTATGATTTAAGCAAAATTAATATTCTTGAAAATATAAAAAGCTTTAATAAACATAAAATATATACAACATTGAAAAATAACAGTAGAGCTGAATAATATTCAGTATAAATAAGCTTCCCTGAGCTTTGCATTAAAAATCCATCCAACTCGCCATCGCTGAAATCTATAGAACACCTCGTTCTTTCCACGCATCATCACATGAGTCTCAATTGGGATATCACGTTCATTAAATCATTGAGTTTATTATCTTTTATTGCTGAATACTTTATTCTTTAATCCCACATTCTCGGTCGTCCTGATGTTTCTGACATCCTCGGCAGCTGCTTATAAAAATTTAGACACAAATTTACACAAACAAAACAGGTAAACATAAAACAAAAACATGTCACGTTATGCAGATGCATTACTCCAGGGCTTCATATATTCTGCAGCAGTTGATGTCTTGTTGGGACCATCATGATCTTGTAACGATCTCGATCAGTATAAAGCGAGTTACTACCTGAGAGTAACTGGCTTGGCCTTTTGCTCAACGGTTAAAGCACTCGCTTCCTGATCAGAGGTCCTCAGATCAAGTCCAACCGGCGCCAATCCCTTCAATCTCCAATTTTCTCTACATCATAACGATCATTTGACTTTACTTTAGTAACTTTATAAGGTCCATGGAATTTTTCCTTTTTCAGTCCTGTTCCATATTGCGTTTCTTGGATTACCACGGGATCATTTAATTCATATCTGTAAGGTACTTTTCTCATCATGTTAAATTGTTTTCTATAATTACCATTTGTTGCGTCCATGGTTTGTTTATCGGCACGCACTTCTCTTTTAATATTTAAGTTGTTTTCGTTGCATGGCAACCGACTTTTTATTTTTGTTGTTCTAAAGAGTCATCCATGAGAGAGGTGGCTATTTTTACATCTGTAAATAAATATAATATTTTTACATAAACGAATGATATTTTTAATAGTTTAGAATAATAACACGCAACCCGACAAATATCTGGTGACCCGGACGTGATTTTTTAAAGGTCAGTTTTCATTTTTATTTATTATTTTGAAGTTTGAAAAATAATAGAATATAATTTGAATTCTATTAAAAATGGACATTTTGATTAAACAAAGAGCTCCAGTTAGAGCTAATTTTACAAAACATTACCAAGTTTTAAAAACTCTGTTAGAAAATAATGATGTAATTGATCATATTGAAGTAAAATTTTCGTCATTGGAGAGATTATTTAACAGTTTATCTGAACTTGACGACAAAGTATTAGAATTATTATTGAATGATAAATCGGAAACAAAGTACGCAGACAAATTTGAAATTGTAGAAAGTTATAGAGAAAAATTCGATGAAATAAAAACTCGCGTTAAGTTTTTAACTCAAAATTCTGATTTCGAACAACAATCTACAGTCGTTAAGACTAGTTTGAAACTTCCAAAAATTGAGCTTATTCAATTTAGTGGTGAAATTAAAGATTGGCTGTCATTTTGGAGTCAATTTAGCAGAATTCAAGAGGATAAGTCATTAGAGGAGGTAGATAAATTTCATTATTTAATACAATGTATGTCTCCTGGTAGTAGAGCAAAAGAAAGTATTGATAGTTATCCTCCAACTGCAGAGAATTATAGTAAAGCTATTGAAAGCTTAAAGGCTAGATTCGGACGAGAGGAACTGCTTGTAGAATTTTATGTGCGCGAACTTTTAAGTTTAGTTGTAAAGAACGCTACGAGCACTAAAATAAAAAGCAACATAGTTCACCTTTATGATAAATTAGAGTCTTATTTGCGATCCCTTGAATCTATTGGCATGACATCCGATAAATATTCGGCTATGTTGTTTCCTTTAGTTGAATCTTGTATTCCTGAAGATTTGCTAAGAGTTTGGCTTAGAAACCCAGTGTTAAATACAATCGAGACTTCGTATGGGGATAAATTATCACAGTTATTGTCATTTCTTCGCATAGAAGTTGAAGGTGAAGAACGAGTTTCAATGGCAAAAATAGGAATCAATCAAAATAATATTCCTCAACGAAAGCAAAAATTTAGGGTAGTTGAGTCGAGTCCTACTGCTAACGATATACTTTCTAAAGTAAAGAAAGGAACTGTTCTACGTTGTGTTTTTTGTGACAAGGCCCATGATACTAAAGATTGTTTTAAGGGTCAAAATCTTTCATTAGAAGAGAAACAAAATATTTTGAAGGGTAATAAAATTTGTTTTTCTTGTTTAAGGGCCGGCCATTTATCGAAAAATTGTAAAGCTTATGTGAAATGCGTTATTTGTGGTAAGAAACATTGGCCAATTATGTGCTCTGAGCTAAAACATAATTTTAAAACCCCGATAGAAGATGATAGCAAATGTAATTCAGATTCCACGTTGTCCAATTATAGTGGTTCCGCTGAAGTTTTATTGCAGACATTATTAGTTAACGTAGAAGTAAATGGAAAACGATCGAGCGTCAGAGCTCTTATTGACACCGGTTCTCAACGGTCTTACATTTTGGCTTCTACAGCTGAAAGGCTTGGTTTAAAACCAATGCGCTCTGAATTTTTAAATCATACGGTGTTTGGAGGAGGCACTTCAAGAAGAAAACATAAATGTTTTACGTTAAAGGTCAATGAATTCAGAGGCAATTATTCTTGTAATATTGAAGTTTTAGATCAACCAATAATTTGTGGTTCTGTTCCTAGAATGAAAAAGGATATTTGTTTCAGAGAACTTCAAGCAAATGGTATTCAGTTACATGATGTAGGAACGGCTTCTCCTCCAATAGAACTTTTG
Source organism: Maratus speculifer (assembly GCA_964019185.1). Lineage (NCBI taxonomy): Eukaryota > Metazoa > Arthropoda > Arachnida > Araneae > Salticidae > Maratus > Maratus speculifer. The sequence goes on from OZ025301.1 coordinate 186,252,735, forward strand.
ATCGGGGCTGATTACGCTGGAAAATTATTTTCGGGATTGACGTATCAGTTAAAATGTGGTCTCGTCGCTATGAAGACACATTTAAGATGGTTGATAATGGGAAAACCAGACGTAAAGTGCGTCAATAATTGTGTCACATCTCTCTTAGCTCAATGTGATGATATAACTAATTTATGGAATCTCGAATCGATAGGTATTACTGATCCTTGTGAGCGCATAAAATATGAAGAGTTAGAACAAGCTGCATTGCATCATTTCAGGAAAACAGTTCGTACTAATGATGATGGAAGGTATGAAGTCAATCTTCCTTGGGTAGAAAATAAAGTTCACCTTCCAAGTAATAGAGAAGGAGCTGAAAGACGATTAAGATCCACGACTTCCAAGTTGAGAAGAGATGGTAAATTAAATGCCTATGATGAAGCATCCAAAGAATGGTTGGCTGATGGTATTATAGAAGAAAGTGAAGAAGGTCCAGGCCACTATTTACCCCATCGTGGAGTATTTAAAGAAAATTCTACCACAAAAACTCGTCCTGTATTTGATGCATCCTTCAAGAAAACCAAAAAGAATCTGTCTTTAAATGACTGCTTGTTAAAAGGGCCTAATTTTCTGGAAGAAATTCCTTCTGTGCTTATGAAATTTCGCCAAAAAAAAATCGGAGTAACATCTGATATAAAGAAAGCCTTTCTTCAAATTTCAATAGATAAACCAGATCGTGAATATTTGAAATTTCTGTGGTATGATAAAGAAAGGCAGAGGAAAATATTTCGACATTATAGAGTCGTTTTCGGCTTGAACTGCAGTCCGTTCCTGTTGAATGCAGTAATACGTTTTATCATTTAGAAAAAGCATATTCCTCTTTCAATTCAGAATCGTTCATTAGAAAAATTATTGAAAAACTCAGTAATTCCTTTTATGTGGATAATTGTGTCACTTCAGTCAAAACTGAAGAAGAATTGAAACAGTTTATAGACATTCCGACAAAAGTTATGGCAGAAACAAAATTTGACTTACGAGGGTGGGAGCATACTATTTTGCAAGAGCCCAAAGGCTTCACTGAAGATTCATGTACTGAATCAAATATAGCTTCCGTTTTAGGTTTAATGTGGAATACTGAATGTGGTACTGAAATGTGGTCAACTGATACTCTTAGCTGTTACATACCCGCAACTGATATCAACCAAATCAGTGTTACCAGACGAAGCATATTATCAGTTGCTCAAAAGGTCTTTGATCCGATTGGATTTTCTTGTCCAGTTACCCTATTACCTAAACTTATGTTTCAGGCAAGCTGGAAATCTAATTTAAGTTGGGACTCAGAAGTACCTGATGATATTAGAAGAAATTTCCTAAAATGGTTAGAAGATTTACCCTTGTTGCGTCTTGTAGAAATTCCTAGACATGCTCTCCTCAATGATTGTTCTGACATAAGTCTGCACACCTTTTCAGATGCATGTGGAACTTCCTATGCTGCTGTTGTTTACCTAAGATGCCATTCAAACCAAAATGTTTCTGTACAATTACTGATGTCCAAATCTAGAGTAGCACCTTTGAAAGAAATATCAATTCCCAGGTTAGAACTTCTATCTTGCCTTCTAGGCTCACGTTTAGCCGCATTTGCAAAAGGGAGCCTGAAACTTCAGAACATTAAAGAATATTTCTGGACAGATTCCACAACAGCGTTGCAGTGGATAAAAAATGATGACTCCTGGGGAGTATTTGTACGCAATAGAGTCAACGAAATTCGTAAATTAACTCAGGCAAAAGATTGGAGGCATATTCCTGGAAAATACAATCCGGCTGATTTACCTTCAAGAGGATGCTCAGCTTCAAAACTTCTTTCTTCGAGATGGTGGGAGGGAACAACTTGGCTGCGACTTCCTGAAAAGAATTGGCCTGAATCCGAAACAACCTTTAATGAAGATGAAGTTTTAATGGAAAAGAAGAAATGCACTACCTTAGTTGTAAATGAAACATTGGCAAGTGATAACATTTTATCGTATTTTTCAAGTTATACAAAGGTCATTAGAATGATAGGCTGGATACTGAGGTTTTTGTTCAACTCAAAGAATCAAAAGAATCACAGAACGAACAATTTAACCGTAAGGGTCATTCCATGTCAATTCAACCAATTTTTCTCCCATTTGTAACCCGACCGACAGGGATTTGGATGAAACTTTGTGTACGCACTAATTCTATCATGAAATGATTCCATCAGAAATTTTTCCTTCTTAGACCTCATGGTTTGTGAGATATGGGGGGTCCAATTCTTGGGGGTTTCTCAAATCTCACATTTCTTAGTCTGTATTCTGAGATTGCAGTTCCAACTTCAAAAATATTTTTCTCTGGATCTAAAACATGAATCATCCTAAAAATATCACTGTAAGAAGATAAAAAGATGCAGATTTTAATAAAAAATATTTAAAAAATTTACCTGTAATATTTAGGATAAAAAAGTCAGCCAAAGTTGAGAGTTATGGTTATTTTTCCAAATTTTCCTGACTTCACGAAAAAGGCTGTACACAAAAAGGCAAATTAAATTTCCAATTTCTTTTTGCTTTAAATAAAAGTTTACACTTTGGGCTTTCTATCTATGAAATAAAAATGATGTGTTTCGCATGGCTTATGCAAAAATTTTGGGTACTTTCCAATTAGCCGGATAAGTGCTTTATTTTTACATATTACATATGCACACAAAAAAGCAAATGAAATTTCCAATTTCTTTTTGTTTTAAATAAAAGTTTACACTTTGGGCTTTCTATCTGTGAAATAAAAATGATGTCTTTCACATGGCTTATACAAAAATTTTGGGTACTTTCCAATTAGCCGGATGCGTGTTTTATTTTTACATATGTACATATGTATAGATCTATATAAATACAGATGTATTATACATGTACATATGTATGTAAATATACAGTATATTGATATATATATGTATAACACTGGTGCCCGTCGAACAGAAAAGTACCAAATTTTACCTTGTTTTGAAAATCTGCACTAATTAAGGGGGAAAAAAATCTGACTACGTTTAGCTGTGTTACTTAAATAATTACTGGAGTTTTCATGAGTTACTGAATTTAATGTTATTTGATACAAAAATAAATTGGAAATTTCATTTGCCTTTTTGTGTAGAGACTTTTTCATAAAGTCACAAAATTTCGGAAAAATAATCATAACTTTCAACTTTGGTTTACTTTTTCTGCCGTATATAAATCTCTATTAACTGCCCTAATTGCTTTTTTCACTTGCTTTTTATGCCTCTTAAATGGTTCTCCACATTTATATAATTCATATTTCATTAAGAGCGAAATTCTGTGATGCTCACATATATTAATCAAACGGTTTTCACTTAATTTTTGTTTTATAAATGCAATAGTCCTAACGAATAAAAGTTATTTTTCTGAATCACAGAGATTATCAATGTAGTCTATTTCTCTGTTATTTCTATAGCTAGTTTTGTGACATTCTAAACCAGTTAATATTACAATATTGCAAGCCTGAATACTAGTAGAAGGTTAAAATTAAAGCAAAAAAGCAAAAAAATATTTATACATATCATAAACTATAAAGTATGTAAAAATCAGAATATATTTTTTGTAGCACAGTAAAAACTAGATCATTCTTCTATGATAAGAAACAACAGAATGACAATAATTTTATTAAATTGATTTCAAAACACCTGCTTTCATACTAACGAACATTACCCTGCCTTTATCAGAAGGTGTTTATACAAGGCAGGTGCAATTAAATCTTTCAGACTATAGAGACAAATTTAAGTTCTGTTAAACATTTGTGTATTTAAACTTGCCAATATAAATATTTAAACTGATTAAAATTATACAAGGACAGGAAATACAAGGTTTTGAACATTTTTTAAACACAAATAATTAATATATAAGCATTCGAAAGAAAGAATAAAAATGTGAGGAGAAAAAATTATCTGTTTTATACTGTACAAAGAAAAAAAAAATCTGTTTTGAATTTAATTATTGAAAATAAAAGTAAGAGATTCTTTAGATTAGCAAAAAATACCCATTATTAAATAACTAAATGAAATATATGGACCATTCACTAAATTTAATGGGGAAACATATTACAGTCAGATTTTTTTTTTTTTTTTAATCAGAAAAAACAAAGCCTAAATTTTACTTTGCAAATTAAAAAAAAACATGCATCAAATAACATTAAATTCAATAAAGCATAGAAATTCCAGTAATTATTTAAGTACCACAGCTAAACTTAGTCAGATTTTTTCCCTCTTAATTGGTGCAGATTGTTTAAACAAGGCAAAATTTGGTACTTTTCGGTTAGACGGGCACCAGTGTTATACATATATATATCAATATATTGTATATATACATACATATGTACATGTATAATACATCTGCATTTATATAGATCTATTCATATGTACATATGTAAAAATAAAACACGCATCCGGCTAATTGGAAAGTACCCAAAATTTTTGCATAAGCCATGCGAAAGACATAATTTTTATTTCACAGATAGAAAGCCCAAAGTGTACACTTTTATTTAAAACAAAAAGAAATTGGAAATTTCATTTGCCTTTTTGTGTGCATATGTAATATGTAAAAATAAAACATGCATCCGGCTAAGTGGAAAGTACCCAAAATTTTTGCATAAACCATGCGAAAGACATCATTTTTATTTCACAAATAGAAAGCCCAAAGTGTAAACTTTTATTTAAAACAAAAAGAAATTGGAAATTTCATTTGCCTTTTTGTTTGCATGTATAATATGTAAAAATAAAACATGCATCCAGCTAATTGGAAAGTACCCAAAATTTTTGCATAAGCCATGCGAAACACATAATTTTTATTTCATAGATAGAAAGCCCAAAGTATAAGGGTCATTCCAAAAATAAATGTCCCTTTTGAGAAATTTTTTTTTCAAAATTTTTTTCATTTAAAATGAAATAAATATATCATTGAGAGGGTTGTATACATATTCAAGAGTAGAAATTGAATATCAGCATCACACTTTTTTAAAAATATTTACCACTACACTTAGAAATACAGACACATTGACTGAAAAATGTCCCCTGTGTTACCATATTTTAAATAATCTTCTCATTTTTTCTTATTAAAATAGAGAATTGCTTTTACAATAGTAACACTTTGATATAAATGCTCTTTTTCAGTGCCATATAGTTTTTTGTTTATGTACAGCTCATATTCAAAATATTAGAATAATTACCTTTTTTTTAGAAATTGAAAATATTGTTTGGTAATTTAATGTCTGTTAATGAAAATATGCAAACGATATTTTTATTAAGAACTTATTGTTGATTAAACTTACTTGTTATCTTAAATTTAATATCATTTTTGAAAAGATTAATTGCAAAAAAAATTATTTTGAAAAGTCAAAATATTAGAATATTTATTCAAGTGGTTCAAAATATTAGAATATTTCACATTAATTCTCCTTTAATTATTACCAATTCTTAACTGGTGGCATCATTGATTAAATTCAGACTATTTTATTTAAAATCAGTATTCTTTTTTGCAGTTTGTTTCTTTTTCGTCTTAAAATGGGCCGTGTGAGTGATATTCCTGAATCTACTAAACTTCGTATGGTTGATTTGTATCGGCACGGTAAAAATCAATGTTTTATAGCGAATTATTTACATTGTTCGCAATCGAGCGTTAGTAAAATACTAACACAATATTCAAAAATTGGAAAATTTCAAAATAATCGCCGAAATGGTGGCCGAAAACCGAAAACATATGCTAGAGATGACAGGAAACTGAAGCGTATAGTTAAGAAAAACCGTTTTAAAAGTGTGCGATCCTTGCACCAAAAATGGAAAGAAGAAGGAGTTGAAGTTTCTACATCGACAACATTAAGACGTCTCCATAAATTTAAATTTGAATCTCGTGTACCGAAAACAAAACCTGTCATGACTGCAAGACAAAAGCGTATAAGATTGAATTGGTGTAAATCAAGACGTTTATGGAGCAATGAGGATTGGAAAAAATATTATTTAGTGATGAAAGTATGTTTTGTGTTTCATATGGTAATCAAGGTATTCGAGTTTGGAGAATGAAGCAAGAAGCATTTGATAAAAAATGCCTTAAACGTTCCGTAAAATTTGCTGCTAGTGTCATGGTTTGGGGTTGTATGAGTGCAGAAGGACCTGGAAAGTTATGCATCGTCTACGAAAAGGTTAACTCTCTGATATATCAAGAAATTTTAGAATATTACATGATTCCATCATCAGAAGATTTATTTGAAGATTATTTCATCTTTCAACAAGATTTAGTGTCCCCGCATACCTCGGTGTCAACTAAGAATTGGTTCCGCCAACGCAACATTAAGGTACTTCCTTGGCCACCAAATTCACCAGATCTTAATCCCATCGAAAACTTATGGTGTATAATGAAGAAAAAACTTCAAGAAAATCCTCCTTCAAGTAAAACTGAGTTAGTGGCACGTATAAAGTCTATTTCGGCTAATATTGATAGAAATGTTTGTAAACACCTTGTATATAGTATGCAAGATCGATTGTACGCTGTTATGAAAGCTAAAGGGGATGCTACAAAATATTAACTACCATTTACTTCATATTCATAAGGTAATATTGTTGCGTAAAATAAAATATTCTAATATTTTGAACCAATCTAAATTTTATTCTAATATTCTGGTGTGTTTAAGGAAGCTGTATACCTAATTTTTTGTGCTGTATTTTATATTTTATAAATGTTAAAATCTTATCTAAACATTCCAGATTTAATTTATAAGAAATTTAATTGCATTTACTTAGTATAAAAAATAAATAAATGACAAATAATTTTTTCTTATTACTTTTTCTCAATTATTCTAATATTTTGAATATGAGCTGTATATATGTTTTCATGATATAGGCATATTATGTCCCCCGTGTTACCCATTTTTGTATTCTCCCTGTATAAAACTTTATATAACTTGGTAAAAATTACTCTAATATAATAAAATTATAGTAAAACTTATTCATACATATTAGCCAGTGCATATTATAAAACTGATTCAAAAGAAAGTCTTTTTTTCTTTTGTTCTGATAAAGGAAATGTCAGTAACACGGGGAACAATAAAGTAACAAAGGAGACATCCTAATTGAATATAAAAAATTAACAATCTTAAAAGTGTACTTATGTATTAATTAAAAATGTATTTCTGATACAGACCAACAAATGTATTAAAAAACAGGATATTCTGTTGCATTTCATTTTTAAACTTGTGTTTTTTTGTCCCTTTACAACATATCAACCAACATCATGGTAACACAGGGGACTAGTAACACAGGAGACAAAATGAAAAACGTAGCACCTATGTATTACTATTTTCATAGAAACAGTGTAAAGTTAGATGGAATATTTTCTTTTAACTAAGACTTACAATTTAAATGACAATAAACTAGAAAATTAATAATTAATCGAAATAAATCAATAGTAACACAGGGGACACACAAAAAACACACCCACCTTCAAAAATTACCTTTACTTAGATAATATTCTTCAAAATTTAACAAATGAGGAAAATGACTACCTAGGATGAATGCTAACTCTAAAAGTACATGAAGACTACTGTTAACAACATTTAGGTTGCAAACTCTTATTTTAATAGAAAGAAAAAAGTGGCGGTAACACAGGGGACAAAAATTAAGGGACACGGGAATTTTTCTTATAAAATGAAAAAAAATATTTACAAAAAATATTTAAAGTATATAGGGATAATATAAAGATTACAAAGACTTAAAAAATATCCAGAAAGATAACTTAAACGATATATACAGCTCATATTCAAAATATTAGAATAATTGAGAAAAAGTAATAAGAAAAAATTATTTGCCATTTATTTATTTTTTATACTAAGTAAATGCAATTAAATTTCTTATAAATTAAATCTGGAATGTTTAGATAAGATTTTAACATTTATAAAATATAAAATACAGCACAATAAATTAGGTATACAGCTTCCTTAAACACACCAGAATATTAGAATAAAATTTAGATTGGTTCAAAATATTAGAATATTTTATTTTACGCAACAATATTACCTTATGAATATGAAGTAAATGGTAGTTAATATTTTGTAGCATCCCCTTTAGCTTTCATAACAGTGTACAATCGATCTTGCATACTATATACAAGGTGTTTACAAACATTTCTATCAATATTAGCCCAAATAGACTTTATACGTGCCACTAACTCAGTTTTACTTGAAGGAGGATTTCCTTGAAGTTTTTTCTTCATTATACACCATAAGTTTTCGATGGGATTAAGATCTGATGAATTTGGTGGCCAAGGAAGTACCTTAATGTTGCGTTGGCGGAACCAATTCTTAGATGACACCGAGGTATGCGGGGACGCTAAATCTTGTTGAAAGATGAAATCATCTTCAAATAAATCTTCTGATGATGGAATCATGTAATATTCTAAAATTTCTTGATACATCAGAGAGTTAACCTTTTCGTAGACGATGCATAACTTTCCAGGTCCTTCTGCACTCATACAACCCCAAACCATGACACTAGCAGCAAATTTTACGGAACGTTTAAGGCATTCTTTATCAAATGCTTCTTGCTTCATTCTCCAAACTCGAATATCTTGATTACCATATGAAACACAAAACATACTTTCATCACTAAATAATATATTTTTCCAATCTTCATTGCTCCATAAACGTCTTGATTTACACCAATTCAATCTTATACGCTTTTGTCTTGCAGTCATGAGAGGTTTTGTTTTCGGTACACGAGATTCAAATTTAAATTTATGGAGACGTTTTAATGTTGTCGATGTAGAAACTTCAACTCCTTCTTCTTTCCATTTTCGGTGCAAGAATCGCACACTTTTAAAACGGTTTTTCTTAACTATACGCTTCAGTTTCCTGTCATCTCTAGCAGATGTTTTTGGTTTTCGGCCACCATTTCGGCGATTATTTTGAAATTTTCCAATTTTTGAATATTGTGTTAGTATTTTACTAACGCTCGATTGTGAACAATGTAAATAATTCGCTATAAAACATTGATTTTTACCGTGCCGATACAAATCAACCATACGAAGTTTAGTAGATTCAGGAATATCACTCACACGGCCCATTTTAAGACGAAAAAGAAACAAACTGCAAAAAAGAATACAGATTTTAAATAAAATAGTCTGAATTTAATCAATGATGCCACCAGTTAAGAATTGGTAATAATTAAAGGAGAATTAATGTGAAATATTCTAATATTTTGAACCACTTGAATAAATATTCTAATATTTTGACTTTTCAAAATAATTTTTTTTGCAGTTAATCTTTTCAAAAATGATATTAAATTTAAGATAACAAGTAAGTTTAATCAACAATAAGTTCTTAATAAAAATATCGTTTGCATATTTTCATTAAAAGACATTAAATTACCAAACGATATTTTCAATTTCTAAAAAAAAGTAATTATTCTAATATTTTGAATATGAGCTGTATAGTAAAAAAATTAGGGTTCAAAAAGCAAAAATTGTTCTTGGGACATGGCTTTTTACAGGACACAATTATATATGAAAGCTATTTGAATAACAATAAATGGAATTTATCTCAATTTTAAAAATTGCATTAAAGAAAAATATCTTTAAAATATAATTTCCAATATTTAAATTTAATTTTGAAACAAAATTTTAGAAAATATAGCAATACAAAGTGTCAGGACACCAAAGGGTGCTTTATTTTTGGAATGACCCATAAACTTTTATTTAAAACAAAAAGAAATTGGAAATTTAATTTGCCTTTTTGTGTACAGCCTTTTTGGTGAAGTCACAAAAATTTGGAAAAATAACCATAACTCTCAACTTTGGCTAATTTTTTTATCCTAAATATTACAAGTAAATTTTTTAAATATTTTTTTATTAAAATCTGCATCTTTTTATATTCTTACAGTGATATTTTTAAGATGATTCACGTTTTAAATCCAGAGAAACAATTTTTTGAAGATGGAACTGCAATCTCAAAATACAGACTCAGAAATGTGCGATTTGAGAAACCCCCAAGAATTGGACCCCCCATGTCTCACAAAGTATGAGGTCTAGGAAGGAAAAATTTCTGATGGAATCATTTCATGATAGAATAGTGTATACACAAAGTTTCATGAAAATCCCTGTGGGTCGGGTTACAAGGTCTGGTTGAATTGACATGGAATGACCCGTAAGTGAAATAAATGAAGCAGAGAAGAGAATTGTCAAAATTATTCAAAATGAAATCTTTACGGAAGACTATGTTAGAAGTTTGAAGTCATTGAATGTTTTTAAAGATGAAGAAGGTATTTTTAGAATTAAGACCAAACTAACTGAACGGAATGATACACATGACTTTAGGTTTCCGATTATTATTCCTGGAAAGCATCGAATTACAGAGCTTCTCATTAGAGAGACACATTTGAGGATGATACACGCCGGAATACAAATTTTCTTATCTTGCTTGAGAGAAAAATTTTGGATAATAAATGGTAGAAGAGCGGTTCGTCAAGTAATCAATAGATGCGTAAGATGTAAAAGACATAATTCAAAACCTCTCGAAACTCCACCAGCTCCTTTGCCAGAAGATTGAATAAAGGATGCTTCGATTTTTGAAGTAGTGGGAGTTGATTTAGCTGGCCCCTTGATACTGAGAGGAGGAGAAAAATCATGGATTGTGTTATACACTTGCGCTATATATCGTGCTATACATCTAGAGTTAATAACGTGTTTGTCAACGAAAGCTTTCCTTCTGAGTTTTAGAAGATTTATTGCTCGACGTGGTCGTCCGGATATCATTTATAGTGATAATGGCTTGAATTTCGTTGGAACCGCAAATTTGTTTCAGTCTATTGATTGGTCTGCAGTAGAACAAGAAGCAACACTTAAAAGAATCCATTGGAAGTTCAACCCTCCTACCGCTGCTTGGTGGGGGGGATTCTGGGAACGTCTTATAGGAATAATGAAGAATCTGTTGAGACGAGTTTTGGGAAGAGCTTCGTTGAATTATGAAGAGCTGATGAGTGTTCTTTGTGAATGTGAAGCTGTTGTTAATTCAAGACCTCTGACTTATATTTCCAAAAATCCTGATTCACTGATTCCTCAACGCCATCCATGTTTTTACAAGACATTCAGACAATTGAGGTAGCAGATCTGAACCTAACTGATAAACAGGATTTAAAGAAACGATGCAGATATCTCCAAACACTGAGAGAAAATCTGAGAAAGCGTTTTCGTTTGGAATATCTTGGGCAACTGCTACAGCACAAACGTGATAGACAACACTTGCAAATTCACGTTAATGATATAGTACTTGTTGAGAGTGATTCAAGAAAACGAACTTTCTGGCCATTAACAAAAGTTCTCGAACTTTATACCGGTAAAGACGGCAACATACGTGTAGCAAGATTGAAAACTTCATCGGGTGAGATAATTCGACCTATTCGCAAACTTTATCCATTAGAGATTGAAGGTACAGGGCCGTGCTTAAGGGGGGGCGAGCCGGACATTTGCCCAGGGCCGCCAAAATTTGGGGGCCGCAAAAAATTTGATGTTATTTTTACATTTCACCAGTTTTTATGAAGATACTAGCTGACCTGCCCGTGATGAATGGCCTTTAAATTAACCTCAAATTTGTTGGATTTTATATCTTAAGACTTCATTCCATCTAAATTTATATTTTTAAGTGAACAAATATTGAATTGAAAGTGGCTTCTATTTTGCGTTTTATTTTCTACTTAATTTGATTGTTGAAGTCCCTGCGCACTGAAAGCGTGTGAAAGCGCGACGAAACACTCAGGTTCTTACTGATTTTATCGAAATATCCCATATTTGAGATGTTCAAAAATCATTTTTCCAAATTTATATTTTTTCGACTTCATAACTGTAAAAAATTTTTGCCAACAATTCCCAGTTAAATTGCCAATTTATTTGTGCTAAATATGTCGACCGGGTGTAATGCATGAGGGCTGTGGCGTACCCAGGTTTTTATTTCAAGGTGGGGGTTTCATAAATTTTCATAATCCTCAATATCTTACAAAACACATTGAATTGTTTTGTAAAAAAAATCATTTTTCACAATAAGACCGTAGTCATGGGAGGAAAAGAAAGGTGGAGGGGGGGGGAGCAGGGGTGATTCTGTTCTTCTGACTTTTCCGGAATTTAAGGTATAAGATTCCGAAATCTTTAAAAAATCAGCCACGAGTCTGAAAATTTGGACTTAAAAACATATCGCAATTTTCGACAAATTGTCGATGGAAAAAATAATTTCGTCAGTCATTCGCAGAAAGAAATCTTCAATTTCGTTGAAGGATCGCGGAAATAAAACACGAATTTTGTCAAAGAGCCTCGGTTAAAATGCGAATTTTGTCAAAAAGTCACTTATACAACGCGAATTTTGTCAAAGTGCCGCGAAAAAAAGCCAAATTTTATCATAGAATCACAAAAAAGTCGAATTGCGACAAATGATCGACGAGAAAATTAGATTTCCTTCAAAAAATCACTGTGGAAGCGCGAATTTCTTCTAATGACCTCTGAAAAAATTGTGAATTCCGTAAAGGGCTGCGGAATAAACCCACATTTTATCAAGGGAACGCAGAACAAATGTAAAATTCGGCAAATGATCGCAAAAAAAAGAAAAAAAATCCCGTTAAAGGGCAGCGAAACAAAACACACATTTTGTCAAAAGACCAAAATAGAAAGCTGATTTCATCAAAATGTCACGATAAAAAAAAAAAAAAAAAAAAAAGAGAGAGAGAGAGAGAGAATTATGTCAAATGATCGTACGTAAATTTTGTCTTATGGTCACTGAAGAAAACACGAAGTTTGTCGAAGGACTGCAGAAAATCACGAGTTTCATCAAAAGACCGCGTACAAAATCGCGAATTTCGAAAAAGAATTGTAAAAAATACACGTATTCCGTGAAAGGACCGTGGAAAAAAACGAATTTCGTCTAAAAATCGCTAAAGAAATCCCAAATTTTGTCAAAACTGCACTAGAAAGCGAATTTCGTCAAAGGGATACGAAAAAAAAAAAAAAAAAAAAAAAAAAAAACGCGAATTCAGTATTAAAAAAAATACCATGGAAAAAGTGCAAATTTCGACAAAGGATCCCAAAAAAGAGCGAATTTAGTGAAAGGGGCGCGGAAAAAACACGCATTTTGTGAAAATGCAAAATTCAACAAATCAACGCGGAATAAAGCATAAGTTTTATCAAAGCGTCGCTTAAAAAGCGCGAATTTTGTGAAAAACCCGGAAAGAACGCAATTTTTGGGCAAAACATTAAACAAAATGTGAATTTTGCCAAAGAACCGATATAAAACGCGAATTTTGTCTAATCAAAGCTGAAAAAAAGCGAATTGCGTCAATGGTCTGCAGTATACATCCTAATTTCATCAAGAAGCCTCGGGGAAAAAACGTTCATTTCGCCTAATTGTCGTGAATGAAACTCATATTCCATCAAAGAGCCGCGAAAGAAATGCCAATTTTGTCAAAAGATTGAAAAAAAATTTCTATAAAAGAACCAACGTAAAAAGCAAATTTCGTCAAAAGACCACGGAAGAAACGCGAATTTATTACAAAAAAAAAAAAAAAAGGGACGAAAAAAATATGAATTTCGACAAAGGATTGCGAAAAAAACATTTTCCGCGAAAGGGCAGCACAGGAAAAGCGAAATTTATCGAAGGGCAACGGTAAAACGCGAATTTCGTCCAACGGTCTCCGAAAAGAAGCAAATTTCGTCAAACACTGTTAAAAGTGAAGGTGACAAACCGGTGCCATTTGGGACCCAGAGGTGAAAAGGCCCTAGGATCCATTGGAACCCGGGGCATTTGGAACCCTAGGGTGCCTTAGGAGCTTGGATATGTGGTTGCAGTGCCAACAGGTCTCTTACTGGGTGATTGGAGCTAAATAAGGTGCCATACACTTCGTATTGGTAGCAATGTGGCACCTCATCGGGTGACTGGAACCATGCGCATGCGCTGTGACGTGTGTCTCTGTTTTCTGTGACGGCAAGTAAAATCTATGGCTATGAGTGAATGAAGGTGGGTCGAGTGGTTAGAACGCTGAGCTTGTAATCAGACGTTGTGAGTTCGAATCCTTCCCCGGCCAAAAGTCGGTTTGTATATATTTTTTAATTTTTTGTTATTGGACACTCTGGATTAAGGGTGCCATCTTTTCACCTTAATTAAAGGTGTCATTCTGGCTCCTTTAGGGGTGTCACCAGTGAGACAAGCCTTTCACCCCTAAAAGGTGCAATGTGTCACCATTAGTTTTAACAGTGAAGAGTCGTGATAGAAACCTGAATTGTATCAAACGGTCTTGGAAAAAATGTAGCGGTTTTTCTAGAAAATAGCATATATATAAATAATAATGTTTATTTCTTATTATAGGTATAGTTTTTAAACGGAAATAACATACTGAACTAGTTTTTTAAAAGTCTGTTTGAGCCAAACTGAACTTCCAGGAATTTACACTTAGCCAGAAATTGACTTGAAATGAAAACAGAATTAAACCAAACTGCACCATAATTAATTAGTGCCGGGAAGAGTTTCCTCTTCCTTCGCCGCTCTGATGCTTTCCATAAAATTTTCTATAAATTTCAGAATTTTTTTGTCGAGGGCAAAGATTTTAAGACTTTTGGGAAAAAACTATCATTTTGGCACCCTTACTTTTGGAATCGGTTCGGTAGTTACGGAGATTAGTCCCTAAAAGTAAACAAACTGTACCACTCTATAATATAGGTATGGCATGATTAAGTATTATTTATGGTGCTAAACCTTATAAATTCAGATGAACTGAAATTTGTCATGGGAAATTAAGGTAAACCAAAATTATTATTTTAAATACAAGTGGGCAAGAATAATTTGATTTTTTTTTTTTTTAATAATTTTTATGACCTCTTTCTTACAACTTTTTGTGTTAAAAAATTCATACAAATTTTACTTTTGTGATACGTTTTGTACAGTTTATAACATTTTATATCTGTTTAAAAAAAATTCAGAAAAAAGGGCCGCCAAAATATAGTTCGTACAGGGCCGCCAAAGTCCTAAGCACGGCCCTGTGAAGGTAGTTCCCAAGCTTCAGATGAACAATCTAGCAACACTTTTTCTTCAGCTCCAGAGTTGCCGCTCGAGCAACATGTTCCGAATAATCCCATTTCCAATAGAGACTCACTTACTGATCAAACATCGAAACCGGAACATTCCTTAACTCCAGGTTTTCTAAGAGAAAACAAAAATGTTATTACTAGAAGTGGTAGAACTGTCAAATTGCCTGCAAGATTTCGACAGGACTATATGTAAACTCTGTTTATTTGAACTTTAATTTTTACCATTATGTTTCTCTACTTAGTTTATTTATCTTTGATGTGTAAGTATATATTTTGTATTTTATGCTATTGTTAAGTGTCATGACGCTGCCGCAATGCTAAGGTTATAAAGGGAAAAGGCCGTGATCTCACACAAGAACATAAATTTATTAACAACAATTAAATACAAGATTTAAGCATTAAGTATATATAGAGAGAGAGGAAAGAGAGAAGAGACTTCGGGAGACTTACCAAGAGATGAATAGAACCCGGGGAATGGCATCTCCGGCATTGGTCATGGATTCACATTCGTGGTCATCATAGCTACTTCGCATCCTCCATTATAACAATTCACAGCTTCATTATTTTTAACTATATTCCACTCTCTGCTATTCCGCTGCTCGTTTACCCGGTCTAAGCATATATATAAAATTGCTTATCTAAAAAGGGGTCATATTTTAACGACCTCCGACTTTTGTTTTGCTGATTAATTCTCATGATTTCTCTAATCTTAATCTTCGTTCTTTTGATTTCTCTAACGTTCGTGGGAATATCAACTTAGAAAGGGGTTACTCGATTATTCTTAAAATGTGGATGCGCTTTATATCTGAATGCAAACTTTGGTTAATAGATTAGATTCCTCACATGCCCAAGGGATTATATGATTTATCGAAACTGGCATGTGAATTTTGTTTCAACCGCTTGATAATTGAGAAACGTTAGCTGATTACTTTTTACTATCTAGACTTTTGGACTTAACTTATGTGACATCGTCACATAAGCAATGTGAGTTTTGATTGTAATGTACTACAATCAAAAGGTGGGAGTGTGTTACGTCCATGGTTTGTTTATCGGCACGCACTTCTCTTTTAATATTTAAGTTGTTTTCGTTGCATGGCAACCGACTTTTTATTTTTGTTGTTCTAAAGAGTCATCCATGAGAGAGGTGGCTATTTTTACGTTATTTTTACGTTAGTTTTTATTAATTTCTGTAAATAAATATAATATTTTTACATAAACGAATGATATTTTTAATAGTTTAGAATAATAACACGCAACCCGACACCATTACTGCAAAATATAGGTTTCTACGCGAACCATTAACATTTGTTTTGATGCTTGTCTTATTATTCCTTTCACATGGTTCAAACCTTTCTTTTTCAAAAATTTCAAGTTTTCTTTCCCCTAAATATTTTCTCCGATTTTCACATGTGTGACATTTTCTATTAAAATTATTTCTCGAATAATATTTATTTTCTTCATCTCTATCATTGTAATCACGCTTCTTGTAATTTCTGATAAATTTCTGTTTATTTGCATTAACTCCTTCACTATTTTTTTCTTCCCTAGTGTTTTTCCGTTTATAATATTTTTCAAATTTCCTCGTTTCATTTTTATTTTCATTGGCGCGTGCACATAAATTGCGTTTTTCTTTTAGGTCATTCATTCGTCTTGTTTGTGATGTCTCGTTTCTTTCATTCAATCTTTTCTTACTAATTAAATTTCCTTCTTTCTCATTTCTTTCTTTTCTTATTTTCAAATTTCTCACGTGATTCAAATCAATTTCCTTATCCTCTATGACTCTCGCGAAATTAATCAAGAAATTACCTCCTGCATTATTATCATTTGCAATTATAATATTTTCATCACGTGAATTATCTAACGTAGACGTTTTCTTTTCATTATTATTTCTGGCAGCATGATTCAATTTTATATCTGAATTCTTCTGAACTTCCGTGTAACCTACTTGAATACTATTGCGTTTGCCAACGATCTTAATTCCGTTCTCGTCTATCGCCAAATTTAATTTGTTAATGACATCATATCCCAATAAAATAATCATACGCAAGAGATTTTAACACATACAAATTCGCTCTGATTAGAAAACCATCAATATTTAATTCATATGGGAAGTATCCTTTAGGATAAACAACTACTCTTTCTATAGTTGACAAAGAGATATTATTTGAAAATAATCTTGGTGAGCCTATTTTCGTATAATATTCATAACTCACCAAACTGATATCACTTCCAGTGTCGAAGATCTGTGTATTTTTACCGTTAATATCAATATTTTTCAAGCAATCAGGTTTGGCGCTATTTGTTTGTGTGATTACTGTAGAATTCATTTCTTTGTGATTGGATAATCGCGGGTTTTGGCTCGGATTTTGGCTGTCATTATTTATTTGAGTATTATTCCCATTATTAAACTGCGATTTTACGTGGCCAAGACGCTTACTTTTGAAACACATAATTTGTGCGCTGTTCTTTTCATTTAAATAAGAAGATTCATTTACATTATCCAGGGTGCGTAGTCTGGAAGCACCTTGTAAGGACCTTTTACCAGAATTTTTATAATGTGATATTTGTTTTATTTAACGAAAAAGAAATCCTTTTTCAGATGTAGCAACCAGTACTTTAAAGAATTTCTGATACTAAAAGAATTAAAATCCTCTGAGTTTCTTGATGACTACGCGCCCTGATTATCTGTATTATCTTGAAATTGTTGTCTTCTTAAAGTATTATAACGTTGATATGGTAACCATGGTTTTGTGTTGTTGTTTTCGCGCATTTTTGGCTCCCATTCTTCAAAGTGTCGTGAATTTCTATTTATGGTTTTAATATTACGCCTTGCTGTTTCATAATCATCTAGTTTACAAACTAATACATCAACATTTTTAATTTTGGGAAGATCATCGATAAAATGTTCTTTTATTTCTATCGGTATCCTTCTCTTGATTTGATCTAACTAATATTAATTCTTTTAAATCTTCAAAATTGGATACATCAAGACCGGTAATCCATTCTTCTAAATAATTTCTTAACTCAAATGCTAGATCGCGCCAAGTGGCTGAGTTTTCTTTTTTATGAGACATTAATTTTTGCCTAAATTCTTCTGGCGTCAATTTGAATCTTTTGAGCAGCAAGTTTTTTACGTAATCGTAATTATTTGTTAATGTTTCTGGTTCTCTAGTTATAACATTAGCAATTTCTAGCGGGATTAAACTTAATGAGTGCATTACCCAATTTTCTTTTGTTATATTCATTCTAGAAATCTGTCTCTCAAATAGAGCTAAATAGATACTAATATCACCCTTCCCATCAAAGTGTGACATTAATTTAGACAAATCTGATTGCTTACCTGAACTGGTTACAGTCGAACCGTCACTTATAGTTGTCATATTCCCTTGAATTTCAATTTTTCGTAATTCATACTCCATCTCTAGTTTTTTCTCCTCTAATCTTCTTTCTGCTTCTAACCGTCTTTCTTCTTTTTCTGCCTCTAGCCTTCTTTCTTCTTTTTTTGCCTCTAGTCTTCTTTCTTCTTTTTCTACCGCTAGTCTTCTTTCTTCTTTTTCTGCTTCTCAGTCTTCTTTCTTCTTTTTCTTTTTCTGCTTCTACTCTTTCTTTTTCTATTCTCTCCGCGGCAATGACTTCAAGTCGAACTTTTACAAAATTTTCTTCATAATCCTTCGATTCAGTCACCAACTTTATCAAATCAATGATTCTTGGACTCTGAGGCACAACTATACCTAGGTCATCACACAATGTTAACAAGTCCGCCTTTCTAGCTTTATGCAGAACAGACATTATATTTTTTGTTTACACTTCAACAAAACAGTATATTGTACTATCTTGCAGGTTTGATTAGGGATAATTTCTAATCATTACACATATAACAAACAGTTCCTTTTTTATATATAATACGTTTCAGTTTAAAAACAAAACATTCTTCTTAGATCTTCTTAGTACAAAATAGCTTTCATCGTGAAATTCAAATATAAATCAGCGAAATCATTCAAATCATTCAATCCCGGCAACGAGCCCCCAAAATTTGTGGGATATTGAGTGATTAACTTATGATTTAAGCAAAATTAATATTCTTGAAAATATAAAAAGGTTTAATAGACATAAAATATATACGTAACATTCAAAAATAATAGTAGAGCTGAATAATATTCAGTATAAATAAGCTTCCCTGAGCTTTGCATTAAAAATCCATCCAACTCGCCATCGCTGAAATCTATAGAACACCTCGTTCTTTCCACGCATCATCACATGAGTCTCAATTGGGATATCACGTTCATTAAATCATCGAGTTTATTTTCTTTTATTGCTGAATACTTTATTCTTTAATCCCATATACAGGGTGTCCCCTCTCAACGGTGGCCAATGGCTAATTTCTAAACCGTTGGTCATAGACATATAGTTCCAATTGCAAAAATGCTTTAAAAAAGGCAAAGAATTGTTTTTTAAGCGATTTTGGTCAAAAAAATGTTTTACTAAAAAATTACGAAAATTAAATTTTTATACGGTCCCCCGGTCCTATAAGTGATATTTAGTAAAATTTTTTCAACACTCTAGCAAGTAATACAGCAAAGGTCCCATTCATGTAACATTAAAATTGACCGAGTTATGAAACTTTAAATTTCATGACTTAAACCACTTTTCTATAGCTGAAAACGGATGCGTTCGTCTGAGCTTTAAGGGAACGTACACTAAGTGCTTAAAGTATTATAAAGGGAATCGATTTCCAACGCTGTTCAAAGGCTACTTCCTAAACTATTTGTCACAGACATATAGTTCCAATTACAAAATGTTTTAAATGAGCGATTTAACTGAAGGCGCTGTCATCGTATAAGTTTTACGGTAGTGTTAATTATAATTAATTAACTTCTAGATTGGTTATTAAAATAACTGAAGACATGAATTTCAAAATTCTCTTTATCGAAAAAAATCAAATTTTGGGAAATAGCGAAAAAACTTTAAATGCATCTATTGGTTTTCATTATAAATTTTGAGATTGCATTGTTACAATAGTGGAGGTTTGTACAGACTGATAGAGAAATCAAAAAGCGATAAGTCGAGTTTTGAAATTCATATCCTCAATTGTATTTTTACGAATGTTTTATTTTGTAAGCAAATGAAGCTGATTCTTTTCGTGATTTTATTTTAAAAAGGCATGTTATTTTGATAAGCTTTTATTTTATTCATAGTTTTCGTATGTAAATTTTCCTAGTTCAAAACTTATATTCAAATTTTAACTCACTTCCAAATATCTGATTGAGGTTCAATTCCCATACTTATTTAAACCCGATGACAATGTAATATTAATACGATTTTAGGTGCGTTCCATTTATTTATTTTATAGGACTACATCAAATTCTATTAGGTTGAGTAATCTAATAGAGCTTTAAATATGTATCATTTTGTAACGATTTGTGGCTGTTGCTTTTAATAGTTTAATTTAACAAAATTTCTGTTATTTTTTTACTTATATTTTTAGCACAAATTGCATATTTTACTTTAACATGTAAATGTCAACATAAATTCAGAAACAACATTGTAATTTTTTTTTTTTACTCTCAATGTTTAAAATTAAATTTTCTATCTGATGTTTATTTTTATTTCCAGTAAATTTGTGACTGACCCCTATTTTGCAGCAAAAAACATGCTTCAACTTTGAACAGCTATAACTCGGTCAATTTTGATCGCAGAGGAATGGGACTTTTTTGTCTTACTTGTTAGAGTAGTGGTAAAAATTTTCTAAATATCACTTATAGGACCGGGGGACCGTATAAAAATTTAATTTTCGTAATTTTTTAGTAAAACATTTTTTTGACCTAAATCGCTTAAAAAATAATTCTTTACCTTTTTTAAAGCATTTTTGCAATTGGAACTATATGTCTATGACCAACGGTTTAGAAATTAGCCATTGGCCACCGTTGAGAGGGGACACCCTGTATATATATATATATATATATATATATATATATATATATTGTGATACATTTTCCGCCATAACAACGACTTGCACATAGCCCTAAACCTGTAGTAATTCTGGGAAAGCTAGAATTTAAATATGGAAAATGCGAGTTTTTCAGATGAAATGTATTTTTAAGGTGACATGTATTTTTCATAAATTATTCAATGAAACTTCCCTCATAAAAGTGCACTACTAATCACATCAAAATCTTAAAATATCAATATGGAGGTTTTTTTTCCAGGTTTAGCCAGACTTAATTACCAAAAAAAGCTTGATTAAGAATTAAGATATAAATATATATGGTGAAAAGATTGTGATTTCAGCGATATCTCGGGTTTTTTCAGAAATAAAGTTATTCTCTTTTCCTGAATAAACATGAATTTAATAATATTAACGAAGATTACAAATTAAAAAATATATGGAATTGATATGAAAATAAAAAAGGTCAAAATTTGTCCCTACATCTGAACTGAATCTTTCATTGTTTACATCTGTAAATTATTTCCGGATTTTAGAGAGTTGCAGATTTGTGGGATTCTACTGCATTTTAAATAGATAACAGAGATAAGCTTTCAAGGACTTTCAAAAGAGATACAGTCGGCTCTCATTAATTCGAACTCGTTGGGACCACAAGAAATGGTCGAATTACGGAAAGTATGAAAAGAAAACATGAATAAAAGGGTACTATTATAAAGTAATTAACGTTATGGTACTTTTTTAATTTATTTTGGCTATTATGATTATAATATATGAATATGACTCATTCATACTTTTCTAGGATATAGAGCTATATCCAGTATAGTTTTTTTTTTTTTTTTTTTTTTTTTTTACAAAGTTTTAATATTCATTTAGCAACGATTCTTTTAAACAATACAGTTACTCCTTCGCGACAAGAACACTTTGCTTACTGTTTAATATTTTACCATAAGTTTTTCAAAACAGAAAACTTTCTGTAACTGAAGCGCGAAAATGGTCCGATTAACTTTAAATTAAAATAAAAGGATAAATATATAAACAAATTAAGAGATTAGGAACAAGCACGGTGGATGAAGGGGTAGCAGTCTAACTGAATGGAAAGCAGGACACTAAGAAAGAGGATATCAAATAATTGGGATTATATGTATACTAGTTCAGAACAATTCTGACAAAAATGAAACAGAGAAAGCTATTTCAAGGATCTAAAATCCGCCAAAAATTAAGGAAAAACAAAAAATCGAGATTTTTGTTAGTTCGAATAAATGAAAATTTTTAACGTTATTCTGCCATTGAAAATTTTGGGATTCGAATAAAAAAAAAAAAAAAGAGAGAGAGAGAGAGAGAGAGAGAGAGAAATATTAATTATAACAATTTTGCAACAAAGGATTTATATGATTAAATTAACAAAACTTGAATAATAATTAAAAAACATAGACTTCTTGTTTTCGTATACAAAAGGAATTATAAAATCCAATTAAATTACTTGCACAACTTTCGCCATCAAGCTAGATGAATACTAATTGCAAGGGAAAGTAAACTCATTTCGACAACCAGGGAAAGAATATGTAAACATTGGAGAAGAAGAAATACTATAGTATCTTTTTTTTAAAAAAAAAAAAAAGTATTGCCCAAATGTTTCTGCAGTCTTAATCTTTCCAGAAACAGTTAAAATATATTTCGAGGAATATTTGATCTGAATTTATTTAAACATTCATTTCTTAAACAATAGAGATGAAACAGTTATGATCGGAATAGCTAAAGATTTTTCATTCTTATTCGTTTTCCTTTTTTATATAAGTGGAGTGGAATGCTATTACGAGAAATTTATCACATTTTTTTTATTATTTCATTTGTACACCTTTTACAAGTAAAACTTTTTTTTTTGTCTTAAGCTGAAAACTGTATAAATTTTTAGCAGTAAACAAATATGAAACGGATTGATTTTGATTAGGAAAATTAAAAAATCTTACATACCTGAAAATTATTTTGGATTCGATTTGTAACCCAATCAGAAACAGAAAAAAAATATTTTTTTGTTCTTAACTCAATTTAAAGCGATAAAAATAACTTCTTTGTGTTGTTTAAATTTTAGAAAATGTGTAAAATTAATCAAATTATATCAAAGTTAAATAATAAAAGGTAAGATAATGTAGCTTACCTTCTTTTTTCACGATCGTCCATGTCTTTCTATTTTACTTTTTTAAATATCCATTGAAATTTCCTGAAAAAGCTTGCCAAATTTTATTAATATGTATGTTGACTGGGAAATCATTTTTATATATAAATCTTAAAGATAAAAATTACAAACTGGAGCATACATTTTTAGCTCCTTACTGCTTAAACACACAGAGAGAAGTGAAAATAATAAAAAAGAAAAATGATTACATAAAAATAAAAGAAATAAAAGTTATTCAAACATTATCATTAAGTTCTTATTATTTTTTGTTTAAAATGAATAAATTTATAAAACTAGTTCTTTGTTTCTGATGAATAGATGATATAAACTATTGCTTCTTTTGACACTTAATTACAAATCAGTTCATCAAATAGATTTATGACGAGTAAATGATGTAAGAGTACTTTAGTAAAAGATTGACAGTCATCATAACAAATAATCAACTTGATTTATGGTGATTATTTTCCTGAAGTATATTAAGTTGATTTATTGTATACTCTATTCCACCTTAACTTGGCAGCACTGTGAAAGGTAGAAACAGTAACATTCCGCCATGGAAAATAGTTCTTTGATATTTTTTAATCTTATGGTGAAAATTCGTAGAAATTTATATGGTTATGTTTATAAATTAATAAATTCGAGATTTTGTAACACATATTTAAAGTAATTTCTCTGTTAAAAGTATTTATTTCAAAAATAATTTCTATTTTAAGCGTATGTATAAAGCAAAAAGCTTGGCGTAAAAAAACTCTCCTTTGGCGAGGAACCAATCTTCAAGGTTAAATTACAGGCGCGCTTTTTAAGCGCCCGTGTCATCTGCTTTTATGATAAGTTCTAAAGCATAAAACTGTAGCAATTAATATTATATTCCTACTTGGAGAATCAATTGTTTAATAATTATTAAGATACTACTTCATTCATAAAAAATCCCGCTCGCTAATATTACTTTTATGGAAGAAAATTTAAAAAATATTTAATTTGCATTTCAGTATTTTTAAATCATTAGCTTTGCATTTCATAGCTGAGGTCGACATTGTTGAATTCAGATACTTTTCTCCGGAAAGAATTTCCGCGACTTCGGGGGAAGGGGGGGGGATATTGCAATCTTTGGACATTGAAAACCCGTAATCTCATATTTTTCGGGGGAAGGGATCAGGGTCTCATTGTTCCGGGGAGGAATGCCCCCCAGGCCATCTCATGAATTCTACACTGAAGGTCAAGCTTCACAAAGACCCATATTGTCTTTTCGAATTTGTTTTAGGATTTTTTTTTTTTTTTTTTTTTTTTTTTTTCTTGGATGATTTTACTTTCAAAACACTAAAATTGAAAAATCCCCCCCCCCCCCGAAAAAAAAATTCCTACTGACAAAATCTAAAAAGTAAAAAAAAAAGTTCTTCGTAAAGATCGAGCTCAGCTATCCAATGTAAGAAAAACAAGTTGGAAATTGCACGTGAAACGTAGCAAATACGGTGTATTATAATGAAGTTTTTAAAAAATTCCCCCCCCCCCCCCGAAAAAAAAAAATCCTACTGACAAAATCTAAAAAGTAAAAAAAAAAGTTCTTTGTAAAGATCGAGCTCAGCTAACCAATGTAAGAAAAACAAGTTGGAAATTGCACGTGAAACGTAGCAAATACGGTGTACTATAATAAAGTTTTTAAAATATTCAGATCTTGCTGTTATAGTATACAGTATTTCGGATACAGTATAGCGGTCAAAATCTTTCGTGTGCTCCTGTAAATATAGAGGAAGTAACTAGTATTAAACCTCAGCAACGTTTATCAATTTCATAAAATTTGATATAGTTTAATACAATTAAAACAAACCTCAAGCAATGTTTCTCTGTATACCATTATGTAATGAAATACTTTTGTAAATTGAAAAAATATATATTTTGCTTCACAGATTGTACATAATGTTTATTTTAGTTCATGCTTCATAAGTGCATTTCAGTTCTATTATATTTGAAAGAGTGTAACATCATTAAAATGCATTTGAAACTTTTTTTTCCCAATGTAATGGAATACTTTTGAATGTGCCTTTACTTGAATTATATATCAGAGTTTCATAAAAGTTGAAATGACTTTACAAAATTATGCAGCAATTATATGTTTTAAATTTCAAACGATGTGGTTGGGTGTTTTTAATCTGTTACATGCGGACAGATAGATGGACGGACAAACTGAACGATAACTATACGTGCTACGTACGTATTTATATAATTACGAAATACCTAAAAAAAATCAGATCTTGGTGTAATAGTATACAATTTTTCAGATACAGTATAGTAGCCGAAATCTTTTGTGTGTCCATGTAAAAACTATCTGATTTTTGTTGTACAGGAGGAACTAACTTGTAGGAGTCCTCAGCAATGTACATAAATTTCATAAATATTAAATAGTTTAATATAATTAAAACGCGCACGAAATAATGTCTCGATATATAATTATGTAATGGGATACTTTCATGTGGCCCTTTAAATCAGTAACAAATATTCTTCGGACCACAGATTGTACGTAATGTATATAATAGTATGTACTTCATAGATGTATATCACTTTTATTATGTTCGAAAGAGTGTAAGACCATTAAAATGCACTTAAAACTTTTTTTTTTCCCCATCGACCGTAATGTATCGGAATCCTTTTGATTGTCCCTGTATATGAACTATTCACCCGGTTTTCATAAAATTTGAAATGACTCGAAAAATTATCTAATAGTTATATATTTTAAATTTCAAACGATTCGGTTGGGTAGTTTTTGAGTTATTATATGCGGACGGACAGACGGATGGACTGAATGACAACTATAGATGCTACATATTTGCATAATTATGAGCGCACCTAAAAAAATAAAATATTGAAATATAAACGAGATATTTAAAAAAAAAAATCTTCCATTGGATTAAACAAGAGTGTTTTTGCATGAGTGAAGTAGCCCCTTAATTTTAAGCAGTGTTAGCAATTAAATGCAGTTTTTAAATATTTTAATAAGTGTAAATATCTGTTGTGTTTAATATAGTTTTCGATAATTATTGTAAAACTTTCATTTACATAATGTTATTGAATATTAATAACTAATGAAATTACTAATTTTCAGTTTACATAATTTTTGAAATTTCTAAATAATAATTATAATTTTAGGATTAAAGATTAAAGCATAAAAACATTTTATATTATTATTAGAGATTTAATTGTTTTGGAAACAATCTATTTTCGAGAAATTGTGTATTTTAAAGCAGGGGCGAGGACGATGATAAAAAATCTATAAAATAATTTAAATTTTTAAAAATTATGAATTTTTATACCCAAATATCTATAATTTTAGATACATTAAAGTTGAGAGGTACTGTCTGATGACATGGAACCTGGCTTTTTTCAGATATCTGATAGTGGTTGGGTATAAATAATAAATTTTCTGTTTTAAATAGATTTTTGAAGAATTTGGCTTTAATCTTTTAACTCAATAAAATTAATGCTTTCCTCTTTTCAATAAAATTCGCTTAAATTCTGTTTTTACTTTTATTTTACTTGATTTTTTAGGGCGATTTATAGATTTTTTTTTTCTTTTTGAGGCTTTTTTTTAACTTTAACTTTTTTTTAAACTCTAATTTGTAAGCGGTATTAGGTTTTAAATCTTGAGCTTAAATACGTAAAATTTATCCTCTCTCCTCTGCGATTTAAAAAAAAATCACACCGAAACGCGAACATTCGCACAGAAAATCAGTATTGAATTCAGGGAGTGGCCCGGGAGGGACCTTTTCCTCCGGAGCAA
This sequence comes from Maratus speculifer, assembly GCA_964019185.1. Taxonomy (NCBI): domain Eukaryota; kingdom Metazoa; phylum Arthropoda; class Arachnida; order Araneae; family Salticidae; genus Maratus; species Maratus speculifer. The sequence continues at coordinate 186,279,722 of OZ025301.1, forward strand.
TAAAATGTCCCCCTTCCCGGAAAATTTGAAATTTTGCGTTTTCAATGGCCAATAAGTACAACCTCCCCCCCCCCGGAGTCACTGAAATCCCTCCCGGAGAAAAGTGTCTGAATTCAGGGGTTGGCCCGCGGGGGAACATCCCCCCCTTCCGGAGCCACAGAAGTTACCTCCCAGAGAAAAAGTGTCTGAATTCAACACTGCAGAAAGTTCTTTACAAAAGTATGACAATGCATGGAATTCAGTTTCAATTTTTTAGCTTATTTCAGAAAAATTTATCTTTTCAATAAAGTTTTTTCCGGAATTTCTGTAATGTTTTTTTTACTTTTCGAGATTTTTAAATATTTTTCACATTTTGTGGGCCGGACAGTGTTAGACGGATCAACAATATAATATGAAATAATGTTGAAATAAATTTAAAAAAATGGTAAAACTAAGAAAAAAAATAATAATATTCGTTATTTCAGTAAATGATTATGTATAATAAAATTAATTTTATTAGAACTTCGAAAGGTGCCGATTTTTTCACATTCATTATTACATCTTTCCGCCAAAATGGCGATTTCCCTTGTTTGTTAGTGATCATGTGCTGTTCAAGCAAACCCTGGTTTCTATGGCAACGGCTGCAATTCGGCTCTTGTAGCATATTCAGTGCTGCCAAGTTAAGGTGAAACGAAGTATAAATGATTTTCTGAAAGAGATTAATGTTACTAACATTCCCTCCTTAATCTCTTCAGATTAATCAGCAAGCAAGTTCATAGATATTCTGTGATTTAATAGCTCAGGTTTGGGCACTGGTTTTGTCAAAGTATCCGCTATCATGTGTTTTGATGGGCAGTATTTTAAATCAATTATTCCATCTTCTTTTAATTGTTTTATTGCATGAAAGCGGATATCGATATGTTTTGAGCGTTTTGAAAACTTTTCACTTTCCACCATTTGTATGCAATTTTGATTATCTTCATATAAAACTATTGGTTTTGTCTGAGGTAGACCTAAATCTTCAAGGAGTTTCACTAACCATAGAATTTCTACACTTGCGTTTGAGGCAGAAACATATTCAGCCTCAGCTGATGAAAGAGCTATACATAATTGTTTTCTTGTGCTCCACTGTATTGCATTATTCCCCAAAATGAAAAGATTACCGCTTGTTGATTTTCTTGTCTTAGTATCCCCAGCCCAGTCTGCATCCGCATAGGCCTTTAGAATCGGCTCAGCTTTGGTGTTTATGTGCAAGTTTAACTGTTTCGTGCAGTTTAAATACCGGATTACTCTTTTAACTGCTATCTAGTCTTTTTCCCGTAGAGATTCATTTCTTCGGCTTAATATATTTACGGCGACAGAAATACCCGGTTTGGTGACCGATGCAATATAAAGTAAAGTTCCGATAGCTTTTCTATAATTTGTGTTGTTAGGTAGTAGATTATCATTGTCTTCTAATCTATTAAAATTGGATTCCATCGGAGTACCTACTGGTTTCGCTTCTTCTAACTTAAACTTTTTTGCCAATTCTTCTATTTTGGTGTTTTGATTTAATTGATAACCATCTGCTGTTTTCTCTATTTTGATACCCAGATAAAAACTTAGTTCTCCTAGATTCTTTAGCTCATATTCATTGTTGAGTTTTTGTATTATCTCTGTTATTTCGTCATCTTTTCCTGCTATCAAAATATCATCCAAATAAACAATGATATATGATTTATTTTTTCCTTCATTTCGAATGTATAAACATGTATCTGAATTAAATTGTTCAAAGTTTAAATTCTTTAACAATTTTGTTATCTTAGTATGCCATGCTCTGGCTGCTTGTTTTAACCCGTAAATTGATTTATTTAATTTACATACTTTATTTTCTTGATTTGGAATAATATAGCCATCTGGCTGAGTAATATAAATTTCTTCATCTAAATTTCCATATAAGAAAGCCGTTTTTATATGAACGTGATTTATTTTTAATTTGTGGTAAGCTGCTGCTGCTATGAAGGATCTAATTGTTGTGTATGAAACTACAGGTAAAAAGGTGTCTTCATAGTCTATGCCGTATTTTTGATGTCTTTGGCAACTAGTCCGGCTTTATATTTCTGTATTTTACCTTTATCGTCATACTTAGTTTTAAAAATCCAGCTGGAACCAATTATTTTTCTACCTTGTGGGGGATCTACAAGTGTCCATGTGTTGTTTTTGATATGAGAATCTATCTCTTCTTGGGTGGCATTTAACCAATTTTGTTTTTCTTCTGGATTCTCTAGATTCATTATGTCATGAAAATTTTCTGGTTCTTTAACATGTTTTTGGTTTACTATATAAATAAATCGGTCTGGAGGAACACCTTTATTGGTTCTTTCTGATCGTCTTGGTTCTGGTGTAGATTGTTTGAACTCATTTGGTGTGTCTTCATTATTAGATACTTCGATTTCTATAATGTTTTTAAACTGTGATTTTTCACTTTCGTTAGATGATTTTTCTTTAAAATTTAATTGAGTTTCTACCTTTGGACTCATGTTTTTATATTCTAGAAACTTTACTGTTCTGGCGATTATTATTTGTTTGCCGCTCGTCTAAATACTGATGAAAATATATTAAAAACTGTGCCTATGTAACGCTTGCGCCACACAAGGATTTTTATTAAATCTCGTTTTAAACGTTTAATTCATCATATTATATAAGAGATCAATAATAATAAGGCAAGATAATCGTACCTTTTATTCTTCTTGTTCTTCAGAATGTTCCATCCGTCATGGCTGTCATTCTTTGAAATCTTCGATTTAACTTCAGCCTTTTATAACTTATTAATTTAAGATTGCTGAAATTGTAAATAGTTGATTAATACTTGTTCTTAATGATACAATGGGCTCGACGCAAGTTTTAAATTGAATAATAATATTATATTACACACAAATACATACCTGCTTTTAGCAGCGAAAAATAGACGTATTACATGACTATATCCACACAGAGAACTAAACAAAACACTGAAAAGTTAAAATGTCAAAAAAATCTTTCGAAATGTTCTTTTTCATTTATTTATTTATTTTTATTTTTTTTTGTTGTCACGTGACTTCACTGCAGTAGAAAAGTTTTATCGTCCTTGAATGTATCAGTTTATTTCGTTGTTGAGTTATTCCGAAATAGGGAGAAAAAATAATTACTTTTCTTTTTTTTTATGATAGTATGCAAAAAATGAAATCTTTATATTGTAAATAGATCTAACTTGATTTTATTCAACTGAAATAGTGATTAGTTTATTTCAACACCCTTCCTTAATCACTTCAGATGAATAACACTGTAGGTTCATAGATTCTCGATGTTTCACTAATTGAGGCTTTGGCAGGGGTTTTGTAAGCGCATCGGCAATCATATCTTCAGATGGGCAGTATTTCAAGTTTATTATTTTATCTTCTTTGAGTTGTTTAATGGCGTGGAATTTTATGTCAATATGCTTGGTATATTTCGAAAAATTTGCATTCTCTACCATTTTTATCGCACTCTGATTATCTTTGAAAATCGTAATAGGTTCGTGTTGTTTCAAATCTGAGTCGTTCAATAATTTTTCCAGCCAAATAATTTCTTGAACTGCTGTGGCTGCTGATATAAATTCAGCTTCTGCCGAAGAATAAGCTATACAGTTCTGTTTCTTCGTGTACCAATTAATAGGAGTTTTTCCTAGAAAGAAAACATTTCCAGTTGTTGACTTCCTTGTTCTGGTGTCACCTCCCCAGTCAGAGTCAGCATAAGCTACCAATACTGGTTGGTCAACTGTGTTGATTGTTAGTGTTGTAAAATGAAATGAAGTGAAACTAATAGAACGCGCTGTGCGTAAATTAAGAAAATGAAAATATCGTCTGATTTTATTTGTTATTATTCGAAGAACTTTGACAAGTGTATGAGAACGATTGAGTTCTCTGAATGTAATGATGAATGTGCCTTTTAGATGGAATTAAATGACATTTTTTATAATATATGGACTTTTAGATGAATTTGAACTTAGAATAAGTTTATCTTAACAGATGATTTTGATTTTAATTCAAGAGCTCCAAGCATCGCGTAGATGCAACCCGCAAATGAAGACATGCATGATTAGTAAGTAAGTTTTAAACTAACCCTATTTTCGAATTCTAACATACTGGTACTATCGGTTCGGGACAGGAGTTTTTGAATTTTAATTAATTTTAAATGAAAAAATGAATCTGAGTAGTTTGAAAACTTAGAGAAAAGGACTGAGAGCTGCTTTTACTCTCACGTTTAAGAAAATTGAAACTGAATTAACTAAAGAAACATGTTACATTAAAGAACTTTCTATTTTGAAAACTCAACTGTTTGATAAATTTCAACGGATGGACACTTGTCAAAGTCAAATTTCGGAAATATTGTTACAAGATAAGGACGAAAAATTGTTTACCGAAGATTTTGAAGGTGCTGAAGAATATCGAGAAAAATATATAGAAATATGTGCACGTATTGATGAAAAGATACAGTTTTTTTCATCTCCTGGCGAAGAAGTAAAACGCAAATTTAAATTACCTGAGATCGAGCTGAAAAAATTTAACGGCGAACCAAAGGAATTTTTATCGTTTTGGAGCAAGTTCAAGAAAATACACGAAGACGATTCTATTGCCGCTGAAGACAAGATGCAGTACCTATTCCAATGTATGGAACCAAAATCAAAAGCGGAGCGTTTAATATCAAGCTATCCAGCAACCGCGGAAAATTATCCGAAGGCTATCGATCAATTAAAACAGAGGTTTGGACGAGATGATCTTCTTGTGCAAATTTACGTCAGGGAATTATTAACCCTCGTAATGAAAAATGCCACGGCGCCGAAAATGAAAGTTGACTTAGCCTCTTTATACGATGAGTTAGAAAGCAAACTTCGTGCTTTAGAAAGTTTGGGAAGAACTCAAGAGAAGTATGGAGACTTTCTCATGCCCTTGGTTGAGAGCTGCTTGCCTGAAGAAGTTCTTTTGACCTGGGAAAGAAGCCAAAATCATGATACATATTCCAGTGAGAATTCCAGAACTTTAAAAAAAATGATGGAATTTCTACGCAAGAAGTTCAAGGAGATGAAATAGTATCTTTAGCAAGAAAAGGCTTTGATTCTGTTGTTAGGAAAAAAACATTTCATCTGAAATTATTAGCAAACCTGATCCAGCCACCGCATCTGCATTGGTGAGTATAGAAAATAAAGGTAAGAAAAATAATTGCATATTCTGTGATAGGTTTCACCCCTCTAATAAATGTTTTGGGGCTAAAAAAATGTCTTTAACTGAAAAACAAAAAATTTTGTTAAAAAGGGGGATTTGTTTCACTTGTTTGCAAAAAGCTGGTCATCTGAGTAAGAATTGTATTATTAAAAATAAGTTAAAATGTAATCATTGCCATAAACGTCATTTTGAAATAATGTGTCCAGAACAAAATATATAAATAATAATCAAAATGATATTTTGAAATCTGAAAATTCTCTTTCTAATTGTAGTAGAAATAAAGTTGTGTATATGCAAACGCTTGGCGTGCGCATTCGATCGCAAGGTCGCCAAAAAGTTGTACGCGCACTGCTGGATTCAGCGAGCCAAAGTAGTTACGTAAGCGAGAGAATAACGAAATCACTAAAAATGCATCCTATAAGAAAAGAAATAATTATTCACGCGCTGTTCGGGGGGGATGAAACGAAACCTAAAAAACATGATGTGTTTTCTGTAGAAATCAGTGAATTAGACGGAAATAACGCGTTTTGTTTTGAAGCATTTTCCGAAAAAAAGATTTGCGGATTTGTACCTAAAATTAAAGATTATAGAATTTTAAATGAATTAAAAAGAAATAAAATAAATCTATCTGATGATTTTTGTAAGGAATCTGAAATTGATCTTTTGGTGGGGCTGATATGATAGAAAAATTATTGACAGGAAATTTAATTCATTTAAATTGCGATTTGACTGCCATAGAAACCAAGCTTGGTTGGACAGTAATGGGGAAACAAACGTGTGGCAAGAAACATAACGTTTTGACAACATTGTCTATGCACGTTAGAAATATTCCTTTGAATGAATTATGGGAACTTGAAACCATAGGAATTTCTGACCCCATTCAGAATTTTGAAAAACAGGAAAATTTTGATTTAAATGATTTTAAAGAAAAAATGAAAATTCTTCCCGATGGCAGATATGAAGTAGGGCTTCCATGGAAGTGTAATTTTAAGAACTTGCCGGACAATAAAGTTTTAGCTTGGAAGAGATATGAAAAAATGATTAATAAATTGAAATGTGGGGGATTTTTCGATGAATATCAGGAAGTATTTAAGAATTGGGAAAAAATGAATATTATTGAACGTGTTCCAGAAAATGAATTAAGTAATAAATGTCATTATTTACCGCATAGGCCCGTTATCAGGTTAGATAAGGAAACCACAAAAATACGCCCTGTGTTTGATGCATCTGCTTCTGAGAAAGGGAAACCCTCGTTAAATGAATGTTTGTATAAAGGCATTAATCTTATAGAATTAATACCTGATATTCTTGATCGTTTTAGAATGTATCCTATCGGTATAACTGCAGATATAGAAAAGGCTTATTTAATGTTATATGTTATGTTTAAAGATAGAGATTTTCTTAGATTCTATTTCCCATGTAATGAAGGACAATTGATTTATAGACATTGTAGAGTTGTCTTTGGTGTCTCTTCTAGCTCTTATTTATTAAGTGCATCTATAATGCATCTTTTAGAAAATACTCCTCCTGAATATAAGGAAACTGTTGAAAAATTAAAATGTTCATTTTATGTAGATAATTGTGTATCAGGTGTTTTTAACATTAATGAAGCTGAAATGTTTATTGAAAATGCAAAGTTATTAATGTCTAAAGGGTGATTCAATTTGCGTTGTTTTGAAAGCAATGTAGCTTGCAAGAATGTTGATAAACATTCTGGGGATACTTCAGTTTTGGGGATTATTTGGAATTTAGATAATGATTCTTTGAAATGTTGTTTAGATTTAGAAACATTAACGTGTGAAAGGAAAATTACTAAGAGATTAATTTTGAGCATTGTGCAAAAGATTTTTGATCCTATCGGCTTATTCTCTCCTGCTACATTGCTTCCAAAATTATTGCTACAAGACTCATGGAAACAGAAAATCCCATGGGATCGAGAATTACCTTGTAACATTGTGAGTGCTTTTCTAAAATGGTTGAAGAATATTGATGTTTTAAAAGAAGTAGCTATACCTCGATACTTAGTAATTAATGCTTCATCTGAACTTCATGTTTTTGTTGATGCAAGTAAAGGGGCATATGCAGCATGTGTCTTCGCTAGATCAATAATTGATTCCGAAGTCAAGGTTACGCTTGTTAGAGCGAAGTCTAGGGTTTCTCCTCTCAAAACTTTAGCATGCCGCGTTTAGAGTTAATGGCTTGTTGTATAGGCACTCGACTTGCGAGTTCTATCGTCAAGGCAATAAATATGCCAGGTCTAAAAATCACATTCTGGTCAGATTCTACTACCGCAATTTGGTGGATAAAGGAACATGGAAATTGGTCGGTTTTCGTGAGCAACAGAGTCAAGGTAATTCGGCAGATGTCCAATATAGAATCATGGAAGCACGTTCCAGGAAATTTGAATATAGCTGATATACTTTCACGTGGATGTTCTCCATAGAAAATGCTTAGTTCGCGATGGTGGGAAGGTCCTAAGTGGTTAAAAGAAAATCCTGAATATTGGCCAACTGGCGCGATTGACTGTCAGCCAAAAGATGTTGATTTAGAAAGAAAAAAGGTTGAAATTACGAATATTGATCTAGCTAAAGACGCACCCCTTTGGCTCTTAGATAATATATCTAATTATGATAAGATGATAAGAATATTTGCTTGGATTCTGAGATTTGTAAATAATTGCCGAAATGTTTCTAATAAGTGTAAAGATTCTAATCTTACTCAAAATGAAATTGAAAATTCTGAAAAATATCTAATCCGTTTAGTTCAGAGCTGTTATTTGTATAATAAAAGGTCATTAAATGATATTGTAACATTCACAGTTGATAATGGAATTTTAAGAATAAAAACTAAAATAACTGAAAGAAATGACCGAGAATCATTTTTGTATCCAATATTGTTGCCAGGCAAATGTGAATTTACTAAATTATTGATTAGATCAGTACACCAAAAGAATTGTCATGCAGGGATAAGAACAATGCAATCTTTAATAAGAGAAAGATTTTGGATAATTAGAGCTAGAAGAACTATTAAAAAGGTATTGTACGACTGTATTGCATGTAAACGTTTTAAGGTAAAGTCTTTGTCAAGCGAACCAACACCTTTGCCACCAGATCGCGTAACAGATTGTGCTGTCTTTGAAATTATTGGAGTAGACTTAGCCGGGCCTTTATTTCTAAAAAAGATTCGAGAAAGTTTGGATAGCATTGTTTACTTGTGCCGTTTATCGCGCAGTTCACCTTGAACTAGTCAATTCGCTATCTTCTGATGCTTTCCTGCTAGCACTTAGACGTTTTATAGCTAGACGCAGGGGTGCCCAGAGAGGGGTTTGGTGACGCAAGATGCGTCATAAAATTTAGTTTTGGGGGGGAATTTGACAAAAAGTTCATTTTTTTTTGGGGGGGGGGATTTTTAAATTCTTAATATTTCCATTTTTTTACTGTTTAAAAAAACCTTGAAAAAATTTAAAAGTGATATTAAAAAATCAACATTTAATTTCCAGGAAAGTTTCTGTGTTTTCTTCCTTTAAATTCTAGATAAGTGCAATAAGAACTCATTCTGCTGTACTCAACTCGCCATCTTTTGTAAATCTTGATTCTTTTAATAGCACTTTTAAATTTTTTCAACATTGAATTTTCAGAAATGTTCCTGTGTTTTTTTTTTTTTTTCCTCTAAATTCTAGATAAGGGCAATATGAACTCATTCTGCTATGCTCAACTCGCTATCTTTTGAATTGCAGTAGTTATAAGTAGAATATATTTTACAATTGATATTCTGTTTAGGGGGGGGGGGGGGTCAATGTTAAAGTATGAAGATTTTTTTTTGGGGGGGGGGAATTTGCGTCATTGGGTTTGGGGGGGGATGGTCACCGCTGGCTAGACGCGATAGGCCCAGCACTATTTATTGTGATAACGGAACAAACTTTAGGGGGGCTTCCAATGAACTTTCAAAATTAAATTGGGATAAAATTTTAAAAGAAACCATGACGCATAAAATTGTTTGGAAATGTATACCTCCCACCGCAGCTTGGTGGGGAAGGTTGGTTTGCCTTGTAAAAGAATTGTCATTACGTACTTTAGGTAGATCTGTATTGACTTATGAAGAATTGAATACACTTATATGTGATTGTGAATCTGTGATTAACTGCAGACCTCTAACCTACATCTCAGAGGACCCACTGGAGCTAGTACCTCTCACACCCGCTATGTTTCTTACTGAAAACCGAAGTTTCAGCAATTCGGATATTATCGAATTAGATTCTCAAAGTTTAAGGATAAGGTTGAATTACAGAGCTAAACTTCTTACCGATTTTAGACAACGTTTTAGAAAGGAATACCTCAGCGAATTAGTTCAAAAACATACTGAAAAACATACACGTGAACCGCGAGTGGGAGAAGTAGTCTTAGTTGGAGATGATAACAAAAAACGTTTATTTTGGCCTTTAGCAAAGGGGATTCATTTAATTCCAGGACGGGATGGTAAAGTTCGTGCTGTTAAGTTGAAAACTCAGCACGGCACGGTTTTACGTCCGGTGCAGCGCATCTTTCCTTTGGAAATATATTCGAATGAAATGATTGAAATTGCATCCAAACCGTCGGGTGAAGAGAAAACTAGTTCCAGTGAGCATGATGATCATGAAAATGTGTCTTCTCCTGATAGTGTCATACTTAAGAAATATACCTCTTCTGGAAGATGTGTAAAAGCTCCAAAGAGGTTGGATCTTTTTAGTAATAATTGTTATGTATTTGAAACTCTCCCCAAGTTTCAAAGGGGGGAGGATGTTGTAAAATGAAATGAAGTGAAACTAATAGAACGCGCTGTGCGTAAATTAAGAAAATGAAAATATCGTCTGATTTTATTTGTTATTATTCGAAGAACTTTGACAAGTGTATGAGAACGATTGAGTTCTCTGAATGTAATGATGAATGTGCCTTTTAGATGGACTTAAATGACATTTTTTATAATATATGGACTTTTAGATGAATTTGAACTTAGAATAAGTTTATCTTAACAGATGATTTTGATTTTAATTCAAGAGCTCCAAGCATCGCGTAGATGCAACCCGCAAATGAACACATGCATGGTTAGTAAGTAAGTTTTAAACTAACCCTATTTTCGAATTCTAACAGTTAGTTTTAATTCTTTTGTGCAGTTTAGATAGTTGACCACTCGTTTTGCTGCTTTCCAGTCCATCTCACGTAGCGTTTCGCATCTTCTGCTGAGGATATTAACTGCAGCTGATATGTCTGGACGTGTGTTAATTGCTATGTATAACAGTGATCCAATAATTTTTCTAAAATTTGTGTTATTAGGCAAGCAGATTTTGTTCGTCTTCTATTTTATAAAAGCCGGGGTCCATCGGAGTTCCTACGGGTTTAGCTTCTTTTAATCCTAGTTTATTTGCCAATTCTTCAATTTTTGACATTTGGCTTAGAGTATATCTGTTTTCTGTTTTCTTTATTTCAGTACCGAGGAAATACGCTATATGACCGACCGAGGTCTTTAAGCTCGTATTCTTCTTTAAGTAGTTTTACTATAATGTCAACAGTTTTTTCGTCACCGGATAGTAATATGTCGTCAACATATATAATTATGTAAGTGTAATTTTCATTTTCTTTTCTGGTGAACAAGCAGGGATCAGCTATACTTTGATTAAAATTCAGTTTTTTTAAGGACCGTTCGATTCTTTTGTGCCAAGTTCTGGCTGCCTGTTTTAGGCAGTATATTGATTTTTTCAGTCTGCAGACTTTGTTTTCAGAATTCTTTTCAATGTAGCCTTCCAGCTGTTTCAAATGCACTTCTTCCTCAAGCTCACCATACAGAAAGGCGGTGTCAATATCTATGTGTCTAACGTTTTGTTTGTGGTATGCGGCTGCTGCTAAAAATGTGCGAACTGTTGTTTGTGAGACGACAGGGGCAAACGTCTCATCATAATTTTCACCGTATTTTTTACTATAGCCCTTCGCTACTAGGCGTGCTTTATATTTTTGAACATTTCCGTAACTATCTAATTTTTTTTTAAAATGTCCATTTTGATCCTATAATTTTTTTGTTTGGTGGAGGATCCACTAATTCCCATGTGTTATGTTTTTTTAGCGAATTGATTTCCACTTGTGTGGCTTTGAGCCAATTTTCTTTTTCACAGGGATTATCAATTTCCTGTATGTCATTCCAACTAGTGGGTTCATTCATTTGGTTATTGTTTACATAATAGACGTATCTGTCTGGTGGTACCCCCTGTTTGATCTTTGCGATCTTCTAAGTTCAGTGGTGGGTTGTTTGGACGAGGTTGGTTCCTCGGTCGTGTTGTTTATTTCTGCTTCGATGTAATTTTTATCATCATATAAGTTTTCTGCATCTTTACTTTCTTTTAAGTTAATTTTGCTATTCTCTAGGAATTTTACGGTTCTTGCTATTACTATTTTGTTATCTTTAGTGTATACGCGGTATCCTTTTGAATTGTTATCGTACCCTACGAATGTCCCTTCTTCAGCTCTATCGTCTAATTTTCCTCGATGTTGTTTGTTTACATATACGTATGCTTTGCAGCCGAATGTACGTAAATAGTGCAAATTTGGTTTGCGTTTAAACCAAAGCTCATATGGGGTTTTATTCGTTGATCTTGTTGGTAAGCGATTTTGTAAATGATTTGCGGTATTAATTGCTTCTCCCCAAAATCTTTGCGGTAAATTGGCTTCGCGTAATAAACTCCTAGTCATGTCTAATACTGATCTATTTTTCCTCTCAGCTACGCCGTTCTGGCTCGGACAATATGGCACAGATAGTTGGTGTTTTATACCTCTTTTTCTTAGGTAGTCATTTGTTTCTCTACTCATGTATTCTCCTCCATTATCGGATCTTATTGCTTTCGGATATGAACCGAATTGGTTTCGTACCATAGCTATATAGTCGATTAATTTATCATGCACTTCGTCTTTATGGCTTAATAGGTTACTGTAAATCTATCAAATTGTTTCAAAAAATCTCGAAAAAAGAGAAAAAGAGAAAAAAAGATCTCGAAAAAAAGCAATTTTCGCCAAAAAAAATCACGAAAAAAACGAAATTTCTTCAAAAAATTACGAAAAAACGGCAAATTTCTTCAAAAAAATCGCGAAAAAAACAGCAGTTTTCGACAAAAAATCGGAAAAGACGTCAAATTTTGTCAAAAAGCGGAAAAAATGCAAATTTCGCCAAAAGTTCGCTAAATATAACATTGCGTAAAAAGATGGTGAAAAACCCGCAATTTTTGTCAAAGGAGAGACCCCCCCTCCCCCTCTTTCGGACAATGTAAAGGTGTTAAAAATTCTGAGAAAAAGGCAACTGCTTTTTAAAAGTATACTTTTCTTTTATGTCTATCACATGTGTGATATGATTATGTCTATCACATAATCATGAAAAAAACGATAATTTTTTTCAAAAAATCGCGAAAAACGTCAAATTTCTCCAAGAGATCGCGACAAAATGGCAGTTTTCGGTAAAAGGTCACGATAAATCGGCAAATTTTTCAGAAGATCGCGAAAAAACGCCATATTTCTTCAAAAGATCGCGAAAAAACGGCAAACTTCCTCAAGAGATCGTGAAAAAACAGCAGTTTTTGTCAAAAGATCGTGAAAAAATGGCAGTTTTTGTCAAAAGATCGCCAAAAACGGCAGTTTTCGCCAGAAGATCACGATAAATCGGCAATTTTGTTCAAAAGATCGCAAAAAAACGGCAAATTTCTTCAAGAGATCGTGAAAAAACGGCAGTATTTGTCAAAAGATCTCAAAAAACGGCAGCTTTCGTCAGAAGATCATGATAAATCGGGAATTTTATTCAAAAAATTGTGAAAAAACGGCAAATTTATTCAAAAAATCGCAAAAAACGGCAAATTTATTCAAAAGATCTCGAAAAAAAGCAGTTTTCGCCAAAAAAATCACGAAAAAAAAAAACGAAATTTCTTCAAAAAATTACGAAAAAACGGCAAATTTCTTCAAAAAAAATCGCGAAAAAAACAGCAGTTTTCGACAAAAAATCGGAAAAGACGTCAAATTTTGTCAAAAAGCGGAAAAAATGCAAATTTCGCCAAAAGTTCGCTAAATATAACATTGCGTAAAAAGATCGTGAAAAACCCGCAATTTTTGTCAAAGGAGAGACCCCCCCCCCTCCCCCTCTTTCGGACAATGTAAAGGTGTTAAAAATTCTGAGAAAAAGGCAACTGCTTTTTAAAAGTATACTTTTCTTTTATGTCTATCACATGTGTTATGTGATTCTGTCTATCACATAATCATGAAAAAACGATAATTTTTTTCAAAAAATCGCAAAAAACGTCAAATTTTTCCAAGAGATCGCGACAAAATGGCAGTTTTCGTCAAAAGGTCACGATAAATCGGCAAATGTTTTCAGAAGATCGCGAAAAAACGCCATATTTCTTCAAAAGATCGCGAAAAAACGGCAAACTTCCTCAAGAGATCGGGAAAAAACAGCAATTTTTGTCAAAAGATCGTGAAAAAAATGGCAGTTTTTGTCAAAAGATCGCCAAAAACGGCAGCTTTCGCCAGAAGATCACGATAAATCGGCAATTTTGTTCAAAAGATCGCAAAAAAACGGCAAATTTCTTCAAGAGATCGTGAAAAAACGGCAGTATTTGTCAAAAGATCTCAAAAAACGGCAGCTTTCGTCAGAAGATCATGATAAATCGGGAATTTTATTCAAAAAATTGTGAGAAAACGGCAAATTTATTCAAAAAATCGCAAAAAACGTCAAATTTATTCAAAAGATCTCGAAAAAAACAGTTTTCGCCAAAAAAAATCACGAAAAAAAACGAAATTTCTTCAAAAAATTACGAAAAAACGGCAAATTTCTTCAAAAAAATCGCGAAAAAAACAGCAGTTTTCAACAAAAAATCGGAAAAGACGTCAAATTTTGTCAAAAAGCGGAAAAAATGCAAATTTCGCCAAAAGTTCGCTAAATATAACATTGCGTAAAAAGATCGTGAAAAACCCGCAATTTTTGTCAAAGGAGAGACCCCCCCTCCCCCTCTTTCGGACAAGCAAAAAATCGGATCTTATTGCTTTCGGATATGAACCGAATTGGTTTCGTACCATAGCTATATAGTCGATTAATTTATCATGCACTTCGTCTTTATGGCTTAATAGGTTACTGTAAATCTATCAAATTGTTTCAAAAAATCTCGAAAAAAGAGAAAAAGAGAAAAAAAGATCTCGAAAAAAAGCAATTTTCGCCAAAAAAAATCACGAAAAAAACGAAATTTCTTCAAAAAATTACGAAAAAACGGCAAATTTCTTCAAAAAAATCGCGAAAAAAACAGCAGTTTTCGACAAAAAATCGGAAAAGACGTCAAATTTTGTCAAAAAGCGGAAAAAATGCAAATTTCGCCAAAAGTTCGCTAAATATAACATTGCGTAAAAAGATCGTGAAAAACCCGCAATTTTTGTCAAAGGAGAGACCCCCCCTCCCCCTCTTTCGGACAATGTAAAGGTGTTAAAAATTCTGAGAAAAAGGCAACTGCTTTTTAAAAGTATACTTTTCTTTTATGTCTATCACATGTGTGATATGATTATGTCTATCACATAATCATGAAAAAAACGATAATTTTTTTCAAAAAATCGCGAAAAACGTCAAATTTCTCCAAGAGATCGCGACAAAATGGCAGTTTTCGGTAAAAGGTCACGATAAATCGGCAAATTTTTCAGAAGATCGCGAAAAAACGCCATATTTCTTCAAAAGATCGCGAAAAAACGGCAAACTTCCTCAAGAGATCGTGAAAAAACAGCAGTTTTTGTCAAAAGATCGTGAAAAAATGGCAGTTTTTGTCAAAAGATCGCCAAAAACGGCAGTTTTCGCCAGAAGATCACGATAAATCGGCAATTTTGTTCAAAAGATCGCAAAAAAACGGCAAATTTCTTCAAGAGATAGTGAAAAAACGGCAGTATTTGTCAAAAGATCTCAAAAAACGGCAGCTTTCGTCAGAAGATCATGATAAATCGGGAATTTTATTCAAAAAATTGTGAAAAAACGGCAAATTTATTCAAAAAATCGCAAAAAACGGCAAATTTATTCAAAAGATCTCGAAAAAAAAGCAGTTTTCGCCAAAAAAATCACGAAAAAAAAAAACGAAATTTCTTCAAAAAATTACGAAAAAACGGCAAATTTCTTCAAAAAAAATCGCGAAAAAAACAGCAGTTTTCGACAAAAAATCGGAAAAGACGTCAAATTTTGTCAAAAAGCGGAAAAAATGCAAATTTCGCCAAAAGTTCGCTAAATATAACATTGCGTAAAAAGATCGTGAAAAACCCGCAATTTTTGTCAAAGGAGAGACCCCCCCCCTCCCCCTCTTTCGGACAATGTAAAGGTGTTAAAAATTCTGAGAAAAAGGCAACTGCTTTTTAAAAGTATACTTTTCTTTTATGTCTATCACATGTGTTATGTGATTCTGTCTATCACATAATCATGAAAAAACGATAATTTTTTTCAAAAAATCGCAAAAAACGTCAAATTTTTCCAAGAGATCGCGACAAAATGGCAGTTTTCGTCAAAAGGTCACGATAAATCGGCAAATGTTTTCAGAAGATCGCGAAAAAACGCCATATTTCTTCAAAAGATCGCGAAAAAACGGCAAACTTCCTCAAGAGATCGGGAAAAAACAGCAATTTTTGTCAAAAGATCGTGAAAAAAATGGCAGTTTTTGTCAAAAGATCGCCAAAAACGGCAGCTTTCGCCAGAAGATCACGATAAATCGGCAATTTTGTTCAAAA
This sequence comes from Maratus speculifer, assembly GCA_964019185.1. NCBI lineage: Eukaryota > Metazoa > Arthropoda > Arachnida > Araneae > Salticidae > Maratus > Maratus speculifer. The sequence continues at coordinate 186,295,671 of OZ025301.1, forward strand.
GATCGCAAAAAAACGGCAAATTTCTTCAAGAGATCGTGAAAAAACGGCAGTATTTGTCAAAAGATCTCAAAAAACGGCAGCTTTCGTCAGAAGATCATGATAAATCGGGAATTTTATTCAAAAAATTGTGAGAAAACGGCAAATTTATTCAAAAAATCGCAAAAAACGTCAAATTTATTCAAAAGATCTCGAAAAAAACAGTTTTCGCCAAAAAAAATCACGAAAAAAAACGAAATTTCTTCAAAAAATTACGAAAAAACGGCAAATTTCTTCAAAAAAATCGCGAAAAAAACAGCAGTTTTCAACAAAAAATCGGAAAAGACGTCAAATTTTGTCAAAAAGCGGAAAAAATGCAAATTTCGCCAAAAGTTCGCTAAATATAACATTGCGTAAAAAGATCGTGAAAAACCCGCAATTTTTGTCAAAGGAGAGACCCCCCCTCCCCCTCTTTCGGACAATGTAAAGGTGTTAAAAATTCTGAGAAAAAGGCAACTGCTTTTTAAAAGTATACTTTTCTTTTATGTCTATCACATGTGTGATGTGATTATGTCTATCACATAATCATGAAAAAACGATATTTTTTTTCAAAAAATCGCGAAAAACGCCAAATTTATTCAAAAGATCTCGAAAAAAAGCAGTTTTCGCCAAAAAAAATCACGAAAAAAAAACGAAATTTCTTCAAAAAATTACGAAAAACGGCAAATTTCTTCAAAAAAATCGCGAAAAAAACAGCAGTTTTCGACAAAAAATCGGAAAAGACGTCAAATTTTGTCAAAAAGCGGAAAAAATGCAAATTTCGGCAAAAGTTCGCTAAATATAACATTGCGTAAAAAGATCGTAAAAAACCCGCAATTTTTGTCAAAGGAGAGACCTCCCCCCCTCCCCCTCTTTCGGACAATGTAAAGGTGTTAAAAATTCTGAGAAAAAGGCAACTGCTTTTTAAAAGTATACTTTTCTTTTATGTCTATCACATGTGTTATGTGATTCTGTCTATCACATAATCATGAAAAAACGATAATTTTTTTCAAAAAATCGCAAAAAACGTCAAATTTTTCCAAGAGATCGCGACAAAATGGCAGTTTTCGTCAAAAGGTCACGATAAATCGGCAAATGTTTTCAGAAGATCGCGAAAAAACGCCATATTTCTTCAAAAGATCGCGAAAAAACGGCAAACTTCCTCAAGAGATCGGGAAAAAACAGCAATTTTTGTCAAAAGATCGTGAAAAAAATGGCAGTTTTTGTCAAAAGATCGCCAAAAACGGCAGCTTTCGCCAGAAGATCACGATAAATCGGCAATTTTGTTCAAAAGATCGCAAAAAAACGGCAAATTTCTTCAAGAGATCGTGAAAAAACGGCAGTATTTGTCTAAAGATCTCAAAAAACGGCAGCTTTCGTCAGAAGATCATGATAAATCGGGAATTTTATTCAAAAAATTGTGAGAAAACGGCAAATTTATTCAAAAAATCGCAAAAAACGTCAAATTTATTCAAAAGATCTCGAAAAAAACAGTTTTCGCCAAAAAAAATCACGAAAAAAAACGAAATTTCTTCAAAAAATTACGAAAAAACGGCAAATTTCTTCAAAAAAATCGCGAAAAAAACAGCAGTTTTCAACAAAAAATCGGAAAAGACGTCAAATTTTGTCAAAAAGCGGAAAAAATGCAAATTTCGCCAAAAGTTCGCTAAATATAACATTGCGTAAAAAGATCGTGAAAAACCCGCAATTTTTGTCAAAGGAGAGACCCCCCCTCCCCCTCTTTCGGACAATGTAAAGGTGTTAAAAATTCTGAGAAAAAGGCAACTGCTTTTTAAAAGTATACTTTTCTTTTATGTCTATCACATGTGTGATGTGATTATGTCTATCACATAATCATGAAAAAACGATATTTTTTTTCAAAAAATCGCGAAAAACGCCAAATTTATTCAAAAGATCTCGAAAAAAAGCAGTTTTCGCCAAAAAAAATCACGAAAAAAAAACGAAATTTCTTCAAAAAATTACGAAAAACGGCAAATTTCTTCAAAAAAATCGCGAAAAAAACAGCAGTTTTCGACAAAAAATCGGAAAAGACGTCAAATTTTGTCAAAAAGCGGAAAAAATGCAAATTTCGGCAAAAGTTCGCTAAATATAACATTGCGTAAAAAGATCGTAAAAAACCCGCAATTTTTGTCAAAGGAGAGACCTCCCCCCCTCCCCCTCTTTCGGACAATGTAAAGGTGTTAAAAATTCTGAGAAAAAGGCAACTGCTTTTTAAAAGTATAAGTAGTAGGGAAACAAGAGTTTAAGCTCAGGAGCAGGGACCAGGGACCGTCCCTGCTCCCGTCCCTGCTCAGTCGCTGGGATGAAGGGACCGTCCCTGCTCCCACCGTGCCGCCCCCTAGTGAAAAAAAGGAACATTCTATTCTAACAGGAGAGGTGAACAACCTTCCCTAATTAAAAATATTATCAATCACATCTCAACATTGAATCATACTATAAGATGAAGATTAAATTTGTATTTGAATTTTAAACAACCGTAATTTTAATGAGTATTATTAATTAAGCGAAACAATTAAAATTTCAGTTTTTAACCATTTTATTTAGATTTCTTCAACTACAAGATGAGATTATCAATTTAACTCAAGAAAGTTAAACATATATTTCAATTTTGCTTCATAGACATCTTAATGAGTAGTATTAATTAAGTAAAAACAATAGAAAATATCAAGTTTTATAGAAAAAGACTGATTTCTTATGATTTTTATCAACTATATGATCAATGTAACGACTTAAAAGTTGAAAGTTAAACGTACATCCTAGTTTTTCAACTGCTATAACCCTTATGAGTATCGTTAATTAAGTAAAAACAATAGAAAATATTCAGTTTTATAGAAAAAGACTGATTTCTTACGATTTTTATCAACTGCAACATCAGTGTATCGACTTACAAGTTGAAAGTTAAACATGCATTCTAGTTTTTCAACAGCTATAATCTTAATGAGTATCGTTAATTAAGTAAAAAACAATGGAAAATATCAAGTTTTATAGAAAAAGACTTATTTCTTACGATTTTTTCAACTCAAACTTCAGACTATCAATTTGATAGAAAGAAATTTAAGCATGCATTCCAGTTTTGGACAACCATTTCCTTCATGAACATTATTAATTAAGCAAAACAACAGAAAATATTAAATTTTTAACTGATTTCTTCATATTTTTTTTATTTACTTATTTATTTTTAATATAAAATCAGAATACACAACTTAAAATAGAAATTTAAACATTTTTTTTAGTTTTTGAACAGTCGTTACCTTTAAGAATTTCGATAATTGAACAATTAACAAAGGAAACTAATGATTTTTTAACGAAAAAAGACGAATTAAACGAATTTGGTTAACTTTTACTCTAATTGGAAATTTCATCGTACTTTATATATACCAACTAAGTAGAATTTTAATACATAAACGAATAATTTAAAGAAATCCTCAACACGCAAATGTGAACCTGCAGAGCATTTCTTATTACGTCATATCCAAACTAAAACTTTTTTCTGCAACCCCTCCATGCATGCATTCCAGGTAGGGGAACATAACAAAGAATTTTGACGTCACAACTTACAAAGGTATCCAACAAAATGTTTACGTTCAAGAAAAAGTATCACCTAGAGAGAAAAAAAGAAGAGATTTAAGCTATTTATCCATTCTAGTTTTATAACAGTTACCACAACATCTCCAAATTAAAATTTGGAAATCATAATGAGTGTAATTAATTAAGCAAAATAATAGAAATATTAGTTTTTCAGAGGGGAAAAGACGAATTTAAACAAATTTTATTAGTTTTACACTAGTTTAATAATAATTTTAAGAGGAAAAAGACGAATTTAAACTTTTTTTTTTTTTTTTTTTTTAGTTTTACACTATTTTTTCTCATCTCCAACACGGATATATCAATTTTAACAGAAGAATTAAACGTATATTTTAGTTTTTAACAACAAAATCTTAACAAGTATCATTAATTAAACAAAAATAAATATCAGTTTTAAAGAAAAGACGAATTTGAATAATTTTACACTAGTATTTTCAAAAGCAACATGGAAATATCAATACTTATTCACATATTTCACTTATTCACTGTATTCAATACTATATTTAATAAATTTGGATACACTTTAAGAATTTCCTAATCTATAATTATATATTAGCTGTATATTTAATGTTACCCATGTTTTCATCATTAGTTCATAATCGTGAATTTTGTACTTTAAATACCATGTATTCAGGTTCAGATTATTTTTACTTGAAATCATACAGAATTTTTTAACAGAGTTTGTTTTTGAAATCATTGAAGCAACTGTATTTAATATTTTTAACACCAATTTTCTAAGATTTTCTAACATTTTCCGATTATACATTCCTCAGAAGTACATTTCTAAATGCTACAATCACTTTACATATCGAAAAGATATCATTGAAGCAACTGTATTTAATATTTTTAACACCAATTTTCTAAGATTTTTTAACATTTTCCGGTTATACATTCCTCAAAAGTATGTATTCTAAACAATAGAAAATATTAATTTTAAGAATAAAAAGACGAATTTAAACAAATTTTATTAGTTTTACACTATTTTTTCTCATCTCCAACACGGATATATCAATTTTAACAGAATTAAACGTATATATTAGTTTTTAAGAACAAAAATGTAATAAGTATCATTAATTAAACAAAAAATAAATATCAATTTTCAAGAAAAGACAATTTTTTACACAAATTTTCAACTTTGAAATACATTTGTTTACATATATTGTTACAATATATTACTAAACTTAAACTTTTTAAAAAGTTTGAATGTCTTTGGTTCATATTTATATTTTTCACGTCTTGACTGCATTCGAAATCTTACAACAAAAGTATACTTTTATTATTTTTATTATTATTATTATTCTAGAAAACCTAAAAAGTCATTTCTTGCTGCTTTAAACACTTGACATATTAAGACTACTCTGAGATATTCTACTTATATAATTAATCAAAATAGGACATGATTCATCTTACACTTCAAAATTTCTGAATTTTTACAATACTTATTTTCATCAAACTTTATTCTTGATCCTATATATTTTAGGAGTACAGAATTTTAACATCTGTTTTTATCTACTTATCAGAAAATTATTAAAACACCCAACAACATTTTCCAAATATGAATATTATCTTTACAGTTTAATAATACAAAACATACACGAATACAAAGTTTAATTTTTACAAACATTTCATATTTCAAACCAAACTTTTCGAAATTTTCACATCATAAGAGCAAACATTAGACGAACTTTTTAACTTTTTAACTTTTTTATTGCTTAGATCTTTTCATCATCACTTTTAATTATGATAATTATCCATTTTTAGGTTGATTGTCGAAAAACTGTAACTGAAATTACATACACTTAATGTAAAAAAACCATCTTCTCACACAAATTCTTGAAATTCAACAAAGAATTGACTATTACTTATCTATTATTATTCTTATTAAATACTTATCTACATCAATATCGACCCTCGATAGTATATAGATATTTCATCATTACACACTTACAACTCTTTTCAAACGTTTATCAGAAAAATAAGTCAATCAAAGTCTAGTAGTTATCACACCTGTTCCTCAGAAATATTACTATCATATGAAACAGTAAAGAAAATTAATAGATATTTAATATTTAATAACCTCATACGTGAAATTACTGTCGAATGAGAATACTAATAATCTATAAAATCAACTGTTGAACAAAAAAATAGTACAGATTACCGAAAATTCAAATGTTTTTTCTACAAAAGTTACAAAAATTAACAAATGAATGACAAGTTAGAGAAATAACTAAAAAAGTTAATGACCATATTTACAAATTTATTAAAATCACACCTTTTTCTGGATTACAAACCACAATTTCTTGAAAAATTTAACACCGAATTTGTAAGATTTTAGTCCTAGTATTACATACACTCAATAAATATTCAAAATTAACAAAAATATAATTTTTTAGTCTCATCAATAAGCAGAAATTCTATATTAAAAGTATATTTTCATAGTAGTACTCATAAAAATGAGAGTTTACAAACTGATTTTCATAATTTTATCACATTTAAACTTAATATTTTACATAAAACATTATTTAATCAAATTTTATGCTTTCTAATTCAGTAAAATTCAATACTTTTTTAGTTTTTAAACCAATACCACAATATTTATTTACATCAAACTTGATTCTTCACCTTTTATATTTCCACATTACACACGTGAGATAAATACTAACTTGGATCAGGAGTTGAAGTCAATTGATTCCATTCGATTTTCATCATGTACGCATTGCTCCTACACGAAATTTCTTACTGCTATAATCATCTAATGTATTAAAACTAATCTACTCATATTTTTAATCAGTTCATCAGATGTTTCATCTCGCACTTCTGAATTATCGTGCATCAAGTTGCTTAAAATATAAATACTATCTTTATAGTTTTAATGATATATAGTATACATGGTTTATCTTGAGTTAGCACTTCCATAGTATTAATCAAATTATATGTTTCATCTTGCACTTGATCTTAATGATTTCATCTTGCATCTGAATTATCGTCCATCGAGTTTTTTTTTTTTTTTTTAAATAATAATATATTTATAGTTTTTGATTATACATAGCATGTACGAATACAATCTTTAATTTTAACATTTCATATTTCAAATAACCTATTTTCGAAACCAAGCTATGTGAATTTTACCACAATGCTTATTATCATACAATAATTTGTGTTTCACACTTTTCTAAAAATTATCAGATATGTACCCCTCAGAGAAATTACTATCATATGAATAAATGAAGAAAATTTAATTTATATTAAAGGTACACGAAATTGATTGCAATATACATGTATTTAATAAAAATAAATAAATAAGCGATTATTTATACATTAAACCTTTACTAAATATATATTTCTTTCATTATACAGATGTTTCAACAAGATGAACCAAAACAGCAGCAAACTTCAGAAATTAATTATCCGAATGATTCATCCCTAGCACATGTAGCGTTAACGAATAACACATATGTGAGTACTTATATGAGAAATACTAGAATTCGTATATGAAACGTAATTAGAGTAAATACAAAATGATTTGTCTTACTACCTACACTTTAACAAGTGCTTTTTACCTATATTATTGAAGAGAATCCTAACTGTGTCCATTTATTTCTATTACAGATGTGGTCTATTTGCTACAAACACTTCTTAAGTAAATGGAATTTAACAGAACATACAAAAATCTATACAGGTGAAAAACCTTACACTTGGAAAGATTACCATAAATGCTGTTTTCAAGGAGACGTGAATCAAAAATGCACACATCATCATATAAAGCATCGTCAGATATATGTAAACTTAGCGAAGATATTCAAAAATTAGTCAGACTTTTGAAGAATTTAGAAATAAAGGAAGATATTTAGGCTATTTATCCATCATATTTTCACAACACTTACCACAATATCTCAAACTTAAAATTTGGAAGACATACACACTGCTGAAAAGTAATTTTGTGATTCTTCTAACCAGTATGAATGTATAGATAATATTTTGCAATGTATTCTTTAAATGCTCACATTAAATATTCTTTTATATGCATATATCGTTGTGTTTATTTTTCTAATACCAATTACATTAATGAAATACATAACATTTTAAGTGAAATAACACTCTCACAACTTAAAAAATGCATAAGAACATACAAAAAATAAGCAGATGTATGAAAAAATATGCAAGTTTACAAAATAATTTCATTGTTTTCTAGAAATATTAACAAAAAATATTTACAATATGAAAAAATTGCAAAAGTGAAAAGAAAAAACACAAATGTAAAACCAAAAACCACAAAGTCATAACAAAGTAACTCATAACAAAGTTTTTGAAAAAAATATTTACAACAAAAATTTTTTTTTACAAAAACCAAAACTTCCAAAAATATTTTTTTCAAAAAAAATTTTTTTTCAAAAACATTTTTTACAAAAATTTTTTTTCAAAATAAGTTTTTACAAAAGTAAAAAAAAAGAAAATCACAACGTTAAAAAAATGAAAAATTTTTGTTAAAAAAAGTGTAAAAAAAATTGCAAAAAAAAAATGTTGCAAAAATTTCAAAAAAGTTATGAAAAAAGCTTCAAAAATTTCGTTGGTTTTAATGCAGTATGCAATGGAGAAACCATTGCATTTGCTATTAAAAACAACAAAATTTTTGAGACTTTTTTCATAACTTTTTTGAAATTTTTGCAACATTTTTTTTTGCAATTTTTTTACACTTTTTTTTAACAAAAATTTTTCATTTTTTTAACGTCGTGATTTTCTTTTTTTTTTACTTTTGTAAAAACTTATTTTGAAAAAAAAATTTTTGTAAAAAATGTTTTTGAAAAAAATATTTTTGGAAGTTTTGGTTTTTGTAAAAAAAAATTTTTGTTGTAAATATTTTTTTCAAAAACTTTGTTATGAGTTTTTCACTTTGTGGTTTTTGGTTTTACATTTGTGTTTTTTCTTTTCACTTTTGCAATTTTTTCATATTGTAAACATTTTTTGTTAATATTTCTAGAAAACAATGAAATTATTTTGTAAACTTGCATATTTTTTCATACATCTGCTTATTTTTTGTATGTTCTTATGCATTTTTTAAGTTGTGAGAGTGTTATTTCACTTAAAATGTTATATATTTCATTAATGTAATAGGTATTAGAAAAATAAACACAACGATATATGCATATAAAAGAATATTTAATGTGAGCATTTAAAGAATACATTGCAAAATATTATCTATACATTCATACTGGTTAGAAGAATCACAAAATTACTTTTCAGCAGTGTGTATGTCTTCCAAATTTTAAGTTTGAGATATTGTGGTAAGTGTTGTGAAAATATGATGGATAAATAGCCTAGATATCTTCCTTTATTTCTAAATTCTTCAAAAGTCTGACTAATTTTTGAATATCTTCGCTAAGTTTACATATATCTGACGATGCTTTATATGATGATGTGTGCATTTTTGATTCACGTCTCCTTGAAAACAGCATTTATGGTAATCTTTCCAAGTGTAAGGTTTTTCACCTGTATAGATTTTTGTATGTTCTGTTAAATTCCATTTACTTAAGAAGTGTTTGTAGCAAATAGACCACATCTGTAATAGAAATAAATGGACACAGTTAGGATTCTCTTCAATAATATAGGTAAAAAGCACTTGTTAAAGTGTAGGTAGTAAGACAAATCATTTTGTATTTACTCTAATTACGTTTCATATACGAATTCTAGTATTTCTCATATAAGTACTCACATATGTGTTATTCGTTAACGCTACATGTGCTAGGGATGAATCATTCGGATAATTAATTTCTGAAGTTTGCTGCTGTTTTGGTTCATCTTGTTGAAACATCTGTATAATGAAAGAAATATATATTTAGTAAAGGTTTAATGTATAAATAATCGCTTATTTATTTATTTTTATTAAATACATGTATATTGCAATCAATTTCGTGTACCTTTAATATAAATTAAATTTTCTTCATTTATTCATATGATAGTAATTTCTCTGAGGGGTACATATCTGATAATTTTTAGAAAAGTGTGAAACACAAATTATTGTATGATAATAAGCATTGTGGTAAAATTCACATAGCTTGATTTCGGAAATAGGTTATTTGAAATATGAAATGTTAAAATTAAAGATTGTATTCGTACATGCTATGTATAATCAAAAACTATAAATATATTATTATTTAAAAAAAAAAAAAAAAAAAAAAAAAAACTCGATGGACGATAATTCAGATGCAAGATGAAATCATTAAGATCAAGTGCAAGATGAAACATATAATTTGATTAATACTATGGAAGTGCTAACTCAAGATAAACCATGTATACTATATATCATTAAAACTATAAAGATAGTATTTATATTTTAAGCAACTTGATGCACGATAATTCAGAAGTGCGAGATGAAACATCTGATGAATTGATTAAAAATATGAGTAGATTAGTTTTAATACATTAGATGATTATAGCAGTAAGAAATTTCGTGTAGGAGCAATGCGTACATGATGAAAATCGAATGGAATCAATTGACTTCAACTCCTGATCCAAGTTAGTATTTATCTCACGTGTGTAATGTGGAAATATAAAAGGTGAAGAATCAAGTTTGATGTAAATAAATATTGTGGTATTGGTTTAAAAACTAAAAAAGTATTGAATTTTACTGAATTAGAAAGCATAAAATTTGATTAAATAATGTTTTATGTAAAATATTAAGTTTAAATGTGATAAAATTATGAAAATCAGTTTGTAAACTCTCATTTTTATAAGTACTACTATGAAAATATACTTTTAATATAGAATTTCTGCTTATTCATGAGACTAAAAAATTATATTTTTGTTAATTTTGAATATTTATTGAGTGTATGTAATACTAGGACTAAAATCTTACAAATTCGGTGTTAAATTTTTCAAGAAATTGTGGTTTGTAATCCAGAAAAAGGTGTGATTTTAATAAATTTGTAAATATGTTCATTAACTTTTTTAGTTATTTCTCTAACTTGTCATTCATTTGTTAATTTTTGTAACTTTTGTAGAAAAAACATTTGAATTTTCGGTAATCTGTACTATTTTTTTGTTCAACAGTTGATTTT